>CM033440.1:142111496-145046895 GCA_019425775.1 Rafetus swinhoei | reverse complement strand
TAATATCCACACGGATCTCAGCTTTAAGATGCTAAATAAATCTATGACTCAACCAGAAATAGTCATGGTCTCCTTGCAAATATTAATTCAATCTTTAATG
The DNA here is from genome assembly GCA_019425775.1 of Rafetus swinhoei. Taxonomy (NCBI): domain Eukaryota; kingdom Metazoa; phylum Chordata; order Testudines; family Trionychidae; genus Rafetus; species Rafetus swinhoei. The sequence continues at coordinate 145,046,795 of CM033440.1, read as the reverse complement.
CTACTGGAAAGAAGAGTAAAAGGCATTTACTCCAACTTATAGGCTGTGTCTACATTGGCACCCTTTTCCGGAAAAGGGATGCTAATGAGACAAGTCGGAATTGCAAATGCAGCGGGATTTACATTTTCCCGCGGCATTTGCATGAACATGGCTGCCGCTCCAGCTCGGGGCTTTGACGAAGATCCCTTATTCCTCTTAAAATCAGGAATAAGGGATCTTCCGAAAAGGCTTTATTTTCCACAAGAGCCGCGTTTGACTGGCGCTTTTTCCACAAAGCCCCGAGCCGGAAAAAGGCGGCAGTTATCATGCAAATGCCGCGGGGAAAATTTAAATCCCCGCTGCATTTGCAATTCCGACTTGTCTCATTAGCATCCCTTTTCCGGAAAAGGGTGCCAATGTAGACACAGCCATACAGTTTATCTGGAGAATGTTTAGGATCCATGCAAGTACTGGCAAGAAGCAGTTCATTCTTTTACCCCTTTTCTAAAACAGAATTATTTTAGGGACAGGTTTATATTTTGAGATGACTTACTAAATCCTAAATTTCAAAAATTGTAATACTAAGTTTATAGCATTTTTTTAAAATTATATATGTTTTGTATGTACAAGGTTATATCTGTATTGCAACAAGGGATTTGAATGGGAGCTGGTGGGGACCTACCAATCTAGCTGTATTTTAGCCAGGTCACTAAAAATGGAACTGAGCGCAACTGTGACATGAGTTATAACAGGGGTGGGGAACCTTTTTTGGGCAGACCCACAGAAAAATCAGTCAATAGCCACATACAAGAAAGAAGCAAAAAAGAAAAACCAAACCCTCACGGATGTGGGGAATTGGCCAGGCAGGGATTCCCTGTTTTCCCCTGTGTTACACTCCTCTACTGTCCATTCAGTTGCCTGGTTACTTCTCTGCCTGCTACTTTGCCCCTGTTGTCTTCAATTTGCTTCCCTCCCCTGCACTGCATGGTAATAAGATAGCACCTCTCATTTCCCTGGCAACTGTTCTTTCTTACTGTCACTCCCTTTGGAATCAGGTCAGTATCTCCTCCAGTGAGAGCAAGACCAAACTTCTCCCTGCGCTGTCACTGAAAATGGGAAACAACCCCCAGTTTTAGCCATCTCTCTGATCACTTTAGCCCCTCCCCTTTTTTAACTCTTGGTGAGTTCCATGCTTGGAAAGCTTCCCTCCCCAGCTGCAGGAAACAGGACAGCCACAGCCTACATGTGCAGAGGCTGCAAATGGGTCGGGGGCAGTTTTTTGGTTGAATCAAGACATTGGATAAGGATTTTGGGGGGAAGAGCAAGAACCTTGTGAGGAGACATTGTGAGAAATGAAACACATGGTAGGACAAGACTTTGAATAAAAGAGGATGGTGATTGTGAAGCTGGAGCCCTTGGTAAATTTGTTCTGTAGGTGTTATCTTAAGGAGTTAAGGGAGGGGTGACTTCTTGGAGTTCCCTTGGAAAGGACCTGGGAGGAGAAGCAAAGTGCATGGGGGTGCTGTGTGTACCGGGACCTTTGCATGATTACATTTCAAACAAAGTTTATATAGATGTTAATGCCTTAAGGTAAAAAAGAAAGATTCTTTTAACAGATTTTTTTTTTTGGAGTGCTGTAGATATCTAAAACTGTGGTCTTAATGATGTTTTTAACTCCCGTGTTTCTAATTAATGCATGGTAAATTGTATTGCAATAAGGCGCTCAGGCTCTGCCGGTGCACTCTGTGCATGGCCCTTTCTCCCCCCATCCCTTCCCACTCTACTGGGGGAGCGGCTGTGCATGGACCCACTTGCACAGCCACTCTCCACCTGCTAATGGGAGCCAAAGCTGGTACAGGGACTGTAGTAAAATTAGCACTGCGGGCGGCCCAGCTCCAGGCCCAGCAAGCGGTCCTGCCCCAGAAGCACCTGGGGCTGGGGAAGAGGGGACGTCAGGGGCCTGACCACAAACTCCAACTCTGCAAACTGGAAGGCAGAAGGTGGGGAAGGGGAAGGGGGAAAACTAGGGGAAAGGGGGGTGGGAGAGGAAGGGGCTTGTGCTGAGGGGAGGGGGGCAGGGCAGGAGAAGAAAGGGGAAGGCACCAAGGGACAGGGTGGAGGAGAGACAAATGCCAGGGGGCCAAGTGGAGACAATGAGGAAAAGAGCAGGAGGAAGGAGGGGAGGTGTCAGTGGGGGTGGAAGGATGGAGGGACAGGGTGATGCTGGGAGAGGAAAGGGAGGGGCATTGGGGGCTAAGGGGAAGGGGGTGCTGGGAGAAGGGTTGAAAGGAAGGGTGAGCATAAGAAAGGTGGGGATGGAGCAAGTCATGTGTGAAGGCACAGAGGGGCCTGAGGGAAACTGGGGCAGAGGGTGGTGAGGGGGTGGGCATCAGGGAAAAAGAGGGCAAGGGGGGCAGGGGCAGTGAGGGAAGGGGAAGGCATCAGGAAGGGGCAGGGAGAAGGGGCAGGTGCCAGGGGTTTGTTGTGGTGAAGCAGAAGGGCACACATGTGGACGGGAGGGACCAGAAACAGAGGAGAGAGGCAGGGCAGGTGTGTAGAGGGAGATGTTAGGAGAGGGGATGAGGAGAGGTAGCTCACATGATCAGAGTGGGGCTACTGGAGGAGTGGGCATGGTGGGGAGAGAAGGGCTGGTGCAGGGGAGGCAGGTCCCACGAGGGCTGAGGGCAGTGAGAAGGGCAGGAGTCAGGACAGCCAAGGAGGGAGATGTGTGGGGGGGCAGCAGGCACCAGGGGAGCTGATGGAGTAAGGGGAGGAGACAGGGCAGCAGAAGGAAAAGGTAGAGGTTTATAAGATATTTATTAATAACTTGGGTGCAACAGTGACATATCCAGACAAGCCACATGAATTCAGTACTGGTGCACAACACAAAATTCATTCTGCTCATGGGAGGAAACTCTTAGAGAGAATACTTCCCCCAGCCTCCCCCTCGCCCTGAGTTAATGTGACACAAATTGGGTTAATGCAATTGCAGGATAGTTGCATGAGAGGGGTTTGGTGGGGGCCAAACTCATCTCTATTGGTAGGAGGATGGTGGGAAAAGTTCTTAGAGGGGGTGTGACGGGGAGTATATTGGACAAACTTCTCAGACACTTTGCCAAAGAATCAATGCACATAAAACAGACATCAGGCTCTCTCACAGAGAGAAAACTGTTGCTTGCCATTTTAACCAGACTGACCATTCTCTCAATGACCTTAAAACATGCATATTGCTTCAAAGAGATTTTAACTCCAGACTTCAAAAAGAAGCCTCAGAACTGTCATTCATGTTTAAATTTGACACTTTGCGTACGGGTCTTAAAAAAGATGCTAATTATCTCACCCATTACAAAGATAGCTTCCCCAATTATCACCCCTAATGTCATTACCTCACAGACACTAACCTTCCCCCCTCACCCCTCCTCTGTTCTTAAACCTGATTCATCATTTTTATATGTGTTCACTTTTTTTTTATTGTATCACTTTGGTATATATGGTTGTGCCAATTTTCTTTCACATATTGAGCTGAGGAAGTGGGTCTGGCCCACGACAGCTCATCACCTAGTAAACCATCTTGTTAGTCTTTAAAGTGCTGCATAATCCTGTCTTTTGTTTCAGCTAGACTAGACTAACACGGCTGCATCTCTATCACTACTCAAAAAAGGATCAGACATTTATGTGGGTATCAACTTAGAATATCTAGAATTGTCACAATTAATGATACATTTTTTACAATAATTATTAAATCTCTTGCTTCATGGTTTAAGTCAGTATCTAACTATTAGAGACCAGGATGAGACCTAAAGTGGTCATCAGATTATCCATCCAACTCCCTTATTAAGGGAGGCTGACACCTTTTTCTGAAACATCTGATACAGGTCACTGTCACAAGCAAGATACTGGACTAGATGGACCTTGGGTCCCGGGCTGGATTAAGAAAGGGCTTTAGGAGCCCAGGGCCCCTAGCTAAATAGGGGCCTGCAAAAAATCTCTGGGCTGCCAAAAGTGCAGATCTTTTGCAGGGCCCCTTAGTTTGGGGCCTTGGTCTAAAGCCACAAAAGCCCCTGCGTTCCAGCCCTGCCTGCATTCCATCCCAGCCTCCGCGCTCTGCAGTTTCTCCCATCTAGGCTGGAGCTGCAGTTGCAAGCATTGGGAATCTCCATCTATGCTCTTCTCTGGCCTGCTGGCTGTGCCCCCACAACTCCCACTGTCTGGGAATTGGAGCCAATGAGAGCTGTGGAGAGCAGTGCCTACAGTGCCTGGGTAACAGAAGTGTAGCGAAGGGTGGGGGCAGTCGCTCCCGGGCACCACACTGCGGGGGCGCTGGGCTGGGGTGGGACCAGAGCGCACGCTGCTCTGGCCCACATGACGCTTTGAACTGAGACCCGGGAGCTGCTGGCTACGTGCTGCCGGCTCTCTACATACTGCAAGCTGAAGCAGTGAACCTGGGTGGGAGGAGCAGTGGTTTTAAAGGTACGTTCCTCAGGTGCCTGGCTCTCCGGGAGGATTTGATTGGGGGTGCTCCCGGCACTGGGGTGCCTTGCTCTGGGGAGAAGGGTGAGTGCATGGGGGCAGGCTTTGGGGCAGGGTGAGGTGAGTGTATTGGGAGGGGAGCGCTGTGGGGGCTGGCTCGGGAGGGTTGAGCGCATTGGGATGGGAGGTACAGGGAGGCCTGGATCTGGGCAGGGGTGAGTGCATTGGGATGGGGGTACTGGGGCGGGGGGCTGGCTCTGGGGCAGGGATGGTTATGTTGTACTTAAAAGTACTGCATGGGATCTTTTGGGGACAAGGCAAAATGCCACATTTATTGGTAATACACACATATAGCAGTGAGCACTTATATGCATATAATGCAGCACACACCCACCATGTCTTGTTTTTACCAGTAGTTGTTCCATCTAACTGCTGGCCAGATTAGTTAGATGGGGGAGGGTTGGAGCCAGACCAATGCTCCCATGTTGACTGCAAGATGCCTTAGATGTATAGTGTCTTTCCTCTCATGCAGAGAGTCATCATATTCATATGCATATGCAGTATTTGTCTATGGCACCTTCTTCTGGGTGTTGTTTTAATGCTCCCCCATTCACCCTCAGAGAGGGACCTTCCAAAAGCAGGAACTTGCTGCTTACTCCCAAGGCATCCATAGGTCCAGTCTTCTTTCAGTGAGCTCACTTCACAGGTCCCATTGTTCTTAAATCTGGCTTCCACCTTTCTCCAACCATTGCAAGTGCCCAGAGGTGCTTTTCTTTCATGCCTTATCCGTTCACACCTCATTCACTCAACATGACAATCAATTTAGCAAAGGAGGGTACAAAGTCTACAAGATACAAGGTTTCTATGTAAAAAGGCTTAATACAATGTAAAATGTAACAGTGTAAAAATGTAATAAGTGTAAAAGTAAAATGTAACAGTGTAAAAATGTAATAAGAAAAGCAAAAAAAGATTTTGAGGAACAGCTAGCCAAAAACTCAAAAAGAAATAACAAAATGTTTTTTAAGTACATTAGAAGCAGGAAGCCTGCTAAAAACCTGTGGGTCCCCTAGACGATTGAACTATAAAAGGCGCAATCAAGGACGATAAAGCCATTGCGGAGAAACTAAATGATTTCTTTGCTTCAGTCTTCATGGCTGAGGACGTTGGGGAGATTCCCAAATCTGCACCGTCCTTTGTGGGTAATGAATCTGAGGAACTGTCCCGGATTGAAGTGTCATTAGAGGAGGTTTTGGAACAAATAGAAAAACTTAATGTTAACAAATCTCCGGGACCGGATGGCATTCATCCAAGGGTTCTAAAAGAACTCAAATGGGAAATTGCTGAACTATTATCTGTGGTTTGTAACCTATCCCTTAAATCGGCTTCCGTACCTAATGACTGGAAGGTAGCCAACGTGACACCAATATTTAAAAAGGGCTCTAGAGGCGATCCGGCAATTACAGACCGGTAAGTCTAACTTCAGTACCGGGCAAATTAGTCGAAACAATAGTAAAGAATAAAATTGTGAAGCATGTAGAAGAACATAATTTGTTGGACAAAAGTCAACATGGTTTCTGTAAAGGAAATCCTGTCTTACTAATCTATTAGAGTTCTTTGAAGGGGTTAACAAACATGCGGACAAGGGGGATCCAGTAGATATAGTATACTTATATTTCCAGAAAGCCTTTGACAAGGTCCCTCACCAAAGGCTCTTGTGTAAATTACATGGCCATGGGATAAGAGGGAAGGTCCTTTCTTGGATTGAGAACTGGTTAAAAGACAGGAAACAAAGGGTAGGAATAAATGGTAAATTTTCAGAATGGAGAGGGGTAACTAGTGGTGTCCCCCAAGGGTCAGTCCTAGGACCAATCCTGTTCAACTTATTCATAAATGATCTGGAGAAAGGGGTAAGCAGTGAGGTGGTAAAGTTTGCGGATGATACCAAACTGTTTAGGATAGTCAAGACAGAAGCAGACTGTAAGGGACTCCAAGAAGATCTCACCAAACTGAGTGATTGGGCAACAAAATGGCAAATGAAATTTAATGTGGATAAGTATAAAGTAATGCACATCGGGAAAAATAACCCCAACTATACCAGTATGATGGGGGCTAATTTGGCTACGACAAATCAGGAAAGAGATCTTGGAGTTATCGTGGACAGTTCTCTGAAAACTTCCACACAGTGTGCAGCAGCGGTCAAAAGGCAAATAGGATGCTAGGTATTATTAAGAAAGGGATAGAAAATAAGACCCAGAATATCTTACTGCCCCTGTATAAAACTATGGTACACCCACATCTTGAATACTGTGTACAGATGTGGTCTCCTCACCTCAAAAAGATATTTTGGCCTTGGAAAGGGTTCAGAAAAAGGGCAACTAAAATGATTAGGGTTTGGAACGGGTCCCATATGAGGAGAGGTTAAAGCGACTGGGACTTTTCAGTTTAGAAAAGAGGAGACTGAGGGGGATATGATAGAGGTGTATAAAATCATGAGTGGTGTAGAGAGGCGGATAAAGAAAAGTTATTTATTAGTTCCTAAATAGAAGAACTAGAGGACACCAAATGAAATTAATGGGTAGCAGGTTTAAAACTAATAAAAGAAAGTTCTTCTTCACACAGCGTGTAGTCAGCATGTGGAACTCCTTGCCAGAGGAGGCTGTGAAGGCTAGGAATATAACAGAGTTTAAAGAGAAGCTAGATAATTTCATGGAGGTTAGGTCCATAAAAGGCTATTAGCCAGGGGATAAAATGGTGTCCTTGGCCTCTGTTTGACAGAGGCTGGAGAGGGATGGCAGGAGACAAATCGCTTGATCATTGTCTTCGTCCACCTCTGGGGCACCTGGTGCTGGCCACTGTCGGCAGACAGGATACTGGGCTAGATGGACCTTTGGTCTGACCCGGTACGGCCGTTCTTATGTTCTTATGTTCTTATGTAATACAAAGTTTCTGTGTTCTGTAAAAGTATACAAAGTTTCTATAAAAGGACTTAATACAACAAACTAAAGACTTATTACAATACTAAAAGGACTTGATACAAAGTTAAAATAAAAAAAAATTCAATGAGAAAATGATGAATACAGAGATGAATGAGATTTACCTACAGTTGCATTGGTATGGAGGGGGCTGGGGTGCCTGCTCTGGGGAAGGGGTGGTTGCATTGGGATTGGGGGCACTGAGGGGACCTGACTGAAGGGTAGGGGTGAGTGCATTGGGGTTACTTTTTTTTTTTTTTTTTTAAAGATACTTTACAACAAAAGGAAAAACTTAAAAAACAATAGTCTGGTAGCACTTTAAAGACTGACAAACATGTAGATCAGGCATGTCAAACTTGAAGCCCTCTGAGGGCCACACAAATGAAAACTGATAGCTTTCAGAGACACCAAAGAAAATTTACTTCTATAGGAAAGTCATAATTATTTATTATTATAGATTATGTTTTAGGTATATTTTATAACATTTTTCAGGTCTTCTTTTAATATAATACAATAATTTGATGTGTAAAATTGTTATTTGCTCATATAAAATAATTTTTAATTTAAATATAAATTTAAGGTACTTTAAATTTTTTTATATGATACATAACTTGTTTTGTTGAAATAAAAACAAGTATAGACCATGGTCAATCAACTAGAACAGGCTTTTGTGAAAATTTCAGATACTTTATATGTCTGAGATTTTGCATAAACATATAATTATTCGTGCAATTGCAAAAAATTGACATATTTATTGATATAAAATGTGATTTTATTTGGGAATAAATAAATACAAATCAAAACATTAACAAAATATTCCTGTCCTTTCCCTCAGAGCCAGGCACCCCATTCCAATAATATATATATACACACCATCTCATAGAGCTGGAAGGGACCTTGAGAGATCATTGACTCCAGTCCCCTGCCCTCACAGCAGGATGAAGTACTATCCCTAACAGATTTGCCCCAGATCCCTAAATGGCTCCTCTTAAGAATTGAACTCACAACCCTGGGTTTAGTAGGCCAATGGTCAAACCACTGAGCTAGCCTTTCCCCAATACTGCTCTGTTCCCCCAGAGCACCACCCCTCCCACTCTAACTTATTGCTTCAAGTGCTTTCAAAAAAATGAGGGTGATTCTCGAGTTGTGTATTACTTTGATTTAAAAATATTTCTGTGTTATTTTAACAGGCAAGTTAATCTCTTACATTCATAATTATGATGTAGTTTATCGCTATGCAATAGTATGAAAAACAACCAGGTTAACTAGTAAGTAAGCCACACCTTAGCTCCCACTCAGACCCCTCACTCCCACCTCCATCTCCATCTCCATCTCCTGTCCTGAGCCACCTCCCATATTTCAAACTCCTGGGTCCCAGCCTACAGTCCCTTCCTGCATCCCAAACCCCTCAGCCCTGGCCCCATCCTAGAGCCCACCCTTGCTCACTAGCCAACCTTCTGCCCCAACCTGGAGCTCCCTCCTGCATTCTGAAACAGTTATTTTTGTGCCAACCACAGAGCCTAGAGAGCCACAAAATTTATAGCTCCTGGCCTCCAGAAGAGTTAACCGGGCCCTGCTCAGGTCTGATCCAGTATTGCAATTGCTGTGTTCCTTTTTTGCTGGCCACCTGGTGCAGAGGCTGTAAAGTCAGGTGATTTGGGCAGCTGAGGATTTGGTCAGTTAAGAGAGAGCTTCCATAGCAGGTCTTACAATACACCTCTCTTAGCCCTCCAATGGAAGGTATGACCAAGGAAAAGGGGCATGGCTAGAACAACCTTCTATTCTGGCAGTTTCCTGCTACCAGAATGGCACCTTAGGGTCAGAGGCAGCTGGATGTAATTTAAGTCTGCATTAAGTCAAGGAAGCTATTTAGGTGATGGGATGCTTCATTTGCACTGCCCGTCTCCACCCCAGGCTCTTCAGCTGCACTCATCATAGCCCTGTATCTCCTCTGCACATGAAGATTTCACCCCTACATCTTATTTTTACTGTTTTTTATCACACCCCTCACATAGTAGGAATAATTAGCTTATATCATACAGGCAATAACCAAATAGCATTATTGTTTCATAGCACAAGGCTTTAGATTGTATCAGGTATATGTGGACCAAAAAAAAACCAAAATAGCTGTACATTATCAACAGAAGTCTGTAAAGTCACCTTATGCAATACATTTTATCCTATGTTCTTTAAACTTCAGATCACCCTTATAAATGTTAGTAAACTTTGTGCATTAGTTTGCTACTCTTATCTTGCGTGTGTGAGGGTACATTTACATGGCGGTGCTATTTCAGGATAACGTCTATTATCCCAAAATAGCATTGTGCATATCTGTCAAGGCTGTTCCCCACTCTGGCACGACGAATGCAGAAGTTGGGGCCCGCAAGAGCACTCCAAAACCTTGCCTCTACAGGCTTTGGTACAAAAACTTCCTCCCAAAATCCTAATACCCAGATTTTGGGGAATCCACTGCCACCATCAAGTGCTTTGAACCCACAAACAGAGATGGACACTTGAAACCAACCCAAGGGGTACCCCAACCTCTTTTTCCCCAAAAGAGTTTTAAAAAAGAAGAGAGAAAAACAAGCTGCTGTCTGTGGTAGCTGACCCCTCAGTCAGGCATGCAGATACACACAGACAAACCTTCCAGGACACAAAAATCAACCAATGCTGGCTAATTAGAAAAAAGAACAAACTTTTGTTATCAAAACAAAGCTACAGTTGCAAGCACAGTGAATTGGCTAGATGGAAAGAGCCACCATTTGATATAAAAGCGGCGAGGAGTCCTGTGGCACCTTATAGACTAACTGAAGTGTTGGAGCATAAGCTTTGCGTGGGCAAGACCCACTTCGTCAGATGCATCTGGCGTGGGTCTTTGCCCACGAAAGCTTATGCTCCAACACTGTTAGTCTATAAGGTGCCACAGGACTCCTCGCCCCTTTTGCAGATTCAGACTATCATGGCTACCCCTCTGATACTTGACACCATTTGATATAGTTACTCAGGGAAAATCCCTGGGCTGAAGACTTAGTTACAAAAGGGGAAAAAAAAAAACACTTAACAAGCTCAGGCATTATTTCCACACCCCCAAACAAGGAAAACAATAGATCCTGATGGACTAGCTAAACTTTGCCCTACTTACACTTTGTAGAGCATCCCCCATCTCCCTCAGTACTTGGAAGAAAACTGCTCTGCCTCTCAGACAAAGAACAGAGAGAGAAAACCCCTCTCTTCCAGTTTGAAATTCCTACCTGCATTGTTATTGGCTGACCACCTGATGCCTGGCTAGGTACAGGAGACATTAGTTAACCCCTTAGTCACCAGTACTGGTCAGCACTACTGATTATAACAACATCTTAACAGCACGCCTGTTATTTCAAAATAATTTTGAAATAATTGGCAGCTTATTCTGACATCTGTAAACCTTGTTGCATGAGGAATAAGAAAGACACCAGAATAGCGCTCTATTTCAAAATAAGCTACGCAATTTGCGTAGCTCAAATTGCGTAGCTTATTTTGAGCTAAGTGTGACTGTGTAGATGTGCTCTGAGAAAGGGAGAGGGAGAGAGAGAGAGAGAGAGATGACATGTTTCTGCCTATTTACATTGGTGTGTAAAAGTAGGAGTTGCCATGTCAAATAATATCATGGTTCATTTGATCTGATATCCTACCTTGAGAAGTGTCAAAGGCCTGATGCATCACAGGAAGACTGGTGAGGGAACCTATGTTTTTCCTCGTCAATTGTGCAATAATATAGCTTGAGGTAGTAGAGAGATTGTGTGTCTTTGCAGCACAAAGGCTCGTTTTGTGCAACTCTTCTCGCCACAAATAATGTTGATAGTCATAAAGCTATCTAATCCTTTCTTAAAATCTTTCTGAACAATAGATACATATGTCTCCTTTTGTATAGATTTTATGAGTTTGATAAAGATGTGAGAGAAAGCTTGTGCTGGAGCCAATAATATAGAATTCCCAAGTAGAGCCTTTAGTGTGCTATGAAAACCACTCTTCATCATTTAAATCTTTTCCATATCCTCGCTCAGTTTTTCATTATTTCAGTTTACATATGTAGTTGATTTCACATGCACTTTAACAGTTTTGACAATTTAGTTAGTTTCATTTTTAACTGAGATTTGCATAGTCTCAATGGCATAATTGGGCTGTTTTAATGGAACACAAAATTAGATAGTTTAAGCCTTACGAAGTTTGTTCACTCTAATCACTGCCACTTTATGAATAAATTTGATTAAAATTAAGTTTATTTGCCAACATTAATGTAATTTTGATGTGCAAGTGAATGCATTATGTTTTCCATTCACCTATCCTATTGCCTTAGCCTGAAAACAGTTACACTAAACCATCAGGGAAAAGGTATATGGAAAGAAAATCTTTAGTTTGGGTGCACATTTTTGAGAGATCTCAGGCTGCATGTACACTTCTGGCTGGCTGTACAGACACTGCATGTTCATGGATATAAATAATACTGTGGATTGTGAGACCCTGCTTAGGCAAGTAGAGTGGAGTGTTCTACATGCCTAAATCCTCAGGGCATGGACCCTAAATGGCTCCCTACATTCCCAAGCTATGCCTCCAGTGCAAAAGTAGTGGAAGTGCCCTAAAGGTGTGGGGAGGGAGGAAGGGGAAGGGTCCACAGGACACTGAACTGTGGCCATGTACCCCTGCACTGTGCCCCTGCTCTCACACAGTCCCTTCTCCCTGAGCTCTCCCCCCTTACGCTGCCCATTCCTACTGAAGTTCCACCCTCTTGCCTCCCCTTCCACCAAGTCCTCCCCCTCACACCTCTCCTGCCATGCTGCACCCTTCTCACACTGTCCCTTCTCCACAAGCCTTGCACCGACCGGGTCATCTGTATCCCCCCGCTGTATCCCTCCGAGGCCTTGCACCTACACTGCCTCTTCCCCCAGGACTCTACCCTGCCAGTTCACTCCTCCCCGCTCTTGTCTGTGCTCTCTCATTTTGTAAAAGCTTCACTATACCTATTTAGATTGCATAGGTGACTCGTGGTAGCACTTGGGAGGTCCACCACCTCCTGTCCCCCCACCAAAATTTTAATTGTAAATGGAATTCCCCCACATGCCCTTTCCCTGCACCCCTGCCCTACAGACATCAGTCGCCCCTGTTAGATTTTAACCTTTTGGGGATAGGGACATTCTTTTTGTACTTTTTGTATAGTACCTGGTAAAGTGAGGACCCGAACCATAACTAGGGCTCCTAGGCACTATGGTAATACAAGTAATAAATAATATTCATCAAGGCATCTTCAGATCCCTCAGAAAAATCTCATTTCTATTATGCTATCTATGGACAGTGAGGGAAAAGAAAGTCAATACATGCATGCAGGTACACAAACTCTTTCCTCCCCTCACTGTCTTTGTGCCTTATTTGTTATGCCATGGTTACCTGAGTTTGTATGGAATCATTTATTTTTTATGTTGGCACAGCACCTAGCACAGTGGAGCTTCAATCCTAACTGGGGGCCTTGTTAGTAATAGTAATAAACTCTTCCTGAGTCAGTTCTTAAGTGCTTTCCTAAAGAGAGAGAGGCTAATGTAGAAGCTTAATTTTTTTCCTGAATCAGGCCCTAAATCATGAGTAACTCTTAACAATCCACTATTAATGGAATTACAACAATGTGAAACCCATATAAGAGAGCTTGCAACTAAAGACATAGACTCCATTACCATCCTTCATATTGTGGTATTCTACATATTTTACAGTCTACTGCAGTTTTCTACTTATAAGTATTATTATTAATTATTTGTATTTTTGTACTGCTAAGGAGCCCTAGTCATAATGTCCACAGCTATCCCGGGGAAGCCAAAGAAAGGATGAAGCTGAGAAATACACAACCGTAATGTCCTAGTTAGACATGGCTAATGACAATGGGGTTAAACGGCGTTGGCGTCTCTAGTTGAAAATTATACCAATTTATGTGCTGACAGATCTGTTATTTTTGGATCTCCAGAGTCCCCTTTTAGAGGAAGGAATGGTGGGTATCATTCTAACTCTAATTCAGTAAGTCAGCAGCACAATGTTGTCTGTTTATATTGGAACGTGTCCTGCAGCTGACATCTTGGCAGGCTGGCTGCTGTCACTGTGGAACATTTACAGATTGCATAAGAGAATCAGTTTAGAGTGAGCACACTAAAGTTTTTAGATTAGTCCAACTATTCTACTATTGAAAAGGCTGAGTTTACTATATGATACCTGCTCTAAACACAGCACACTCTAAATCATAAATCTATAAAAACATGAAGACATAACAGGGTGAACATAACACTTGATCATGTTCAACAGCTGTACTGAGTGTCTACTGTTATATATTGCATTGTAACATCTTTCATAAATCTGAAATACACACACCTTTTGACTACAAACTTAATTTATGTTCGAGATGAACAGTCCATAAAATGTAAAGCTACATTACAGACCTAAAATGAGATTTACATAGTCTTCAATTTTTTATTTTAATTCAGACAATAAATTAGCAGAGTTTAAAGCCTATTCTACAGCTTTCATTATATTCCTATTTTATTGGTGATAGATTTTATATGTGAAGACTTTATTTAAATATAATGCTGAGTAGAACAACCCCATTGAATGGGAGCATCAGTATGGTTCACTAGTTCTAGCGGAAATGGAGCCATGAAAAAAACCTGGGAATCATAGAATCATAGAATACTAGGACTGGAAGGGACCTCGAAAGGTCATCGAGTCCAGTCCCCTGCCCTCATGGCAGGACACAGTACTGTCTAGACCATCCCTGATAGACATTTATCTAACCCACACTTAAATATCTCCAGAGATGGAGATTCAACAACTTCTCTGGGCAATTTATTCCAGTGTTTAACCACCCTGACAGTTAGGAACTTTTTCCTAATGTCCAACCTAAATCTCCCTTGCTGCAGTTTAAGCCCATTGCTTCTTGTTCTATCCTCAGAGGCCAAGATGAACAAGTTTTCTCCCTCCTCCTTATGACACCCTTTTAGATACCTGAAAACTGCTATCATGTCCCCCCTCAATCTTCTCTTTTCTAAACTAAACAAGCCCAATTCTTTCAGCCTTCCTTCATAGGTCATGTTCTCTAGAACTTTAATCATTCTTGTTGCTCTTCTCTGGACCCTCTCCAATTTCTCCATATCTTTCTTGAAATGCGGTGCCCAGAACTGGACACAATACTCCAACTGAGGCCTAACCAGTGCAGAGTAGAGCAGAAGAATGACTTCTCGTGTCTTGCTCACAACACACCTGTTAATGCATCCCAGAATCATGTTTGCTGAGTAGAGGAAAAGTCAACGTTCATCATGCATGTTGATATAGTAAGTGATACTGAGTTGAACTTGAATTTTATTATATAAGAACAATATATTTATTACAGTTTATCCTTGTTTTGAAAGGAAACCCAGACTGCTGTTTGGTTGCTCCATAATTCTCTAAATTGATTGTTGTATAATGGCTTTTTTCCCTGCTGGATTTGCTTTCCTCTTATAAAGTAAACAATCTGATTACTAGAAAATAGTGTAAACATTTTGACATTGGATTGAGGAGCTAAACGTTGGGAATAGTTTCAAATGATTCAGTGTGCTAATCTATTTGGGATAGATTGTTCTGCTCTCACAAAGGACCTTATTAGGGTTACTCTTTGACTAAGTTTCTTGTTTTGTGAATATATTTTTTAGAATAAAGCTATTCTTAAAAAAGAGTTTCACACATAGCTTGCCCACCACACACCCAGGGATAAGGGCTCCATTATGTTTAGTGCTGCTACAAACATGAAAAAAGTTATGGTCCCTGCCCTAAAGAGCTTACAATCAATGTGTGAGATGAAAGGCAACTGATGGGTACAAGAAACAGATGGGAGAAGTGCCAGAGAGCAATATGATTAACAGAATGATAAGCAGTGGCAACACCAGTTGCTATTTGCTCTAAAATGTACTCCTCTTTCATAAGGCTTCATTTTAATGTTTCTCTTGGCTTATTTAATCCATTAATGTAATAACTTGGAGGCAAGCTTTCCTGCTCCTGAGGAAGAATGCATAAGAAGATCCCTTAGGGCAAAGAACATTCTTTCAAGTTTGTAGCACTATTTAGTCTACCTTCTTCCATTCAGATAATGTGGGTTTGCAGCCTCCAGCTGAAAAAATCAGGCATTCACCAGCCAAACCACATATGCTCATTGAGAGCCAGGCAAAACATAGGGATGTAGTGGATGACCTTTACCTCTGTACCATGTCTTGGGCCTACAGCCCATCCTTGCTCCCTAACAATATAGTTCCACTAAAATCAGGAGTTTGTGTGCCCTATGAAAGAGGGTTCCACAGATTTGAGAGTCTCCCTTTGGGTTGTATAGAAGAATGTGGCATGCACATTGGCTGTCCAATATATATTATTTCTGGATGCTTCAGTCACCATGCTCATGATTTATCATCATTTTAGTGGATCAGATGAAGAAAGATCCTTGGTGAATCAGGGCATTACACAGAGTTTTTTTATCTTTACTAGATTTTGTGCAATGTTACTACAAGAAGAAAGTGAAAGTACATGAGCTACATTATTGATACCAGGAACAGACGAAGAGTTACATCAAATTCAGATTCCATCTGAACTTCTCCCAATGCTTAGTGGGATACAGTGAACATTTTATTTTCTTTGTTACCTTTTGTAATTAACAAAAAATCCCATGTGTGTCAATTTGGAATATCTTGCATTTGTTACACTATGGAGTGCTACAATCATTTCCTACTAATGAGTTTCTGTTGCTGTTTACAAACCAAATGGAAATGACCAGACTCTCTACTTCTCTGTATATAGCTCTTCAGGAATGTCCTTCAAAACAAATCAAGCAGCTATTGATGAGTTAAATGTTTTGTTCCTATTTAATTGGAATGCATTTTTGACTGACTTTGCAAACTCCTTTTCTGGTATCTGAGAGCATTGGAAAAAAATGACCCAGCAATACTCTAATTCTGGAAGGTAGTTAAATATAAGCCTAATTTTAAGCATGTGGGTGGTGCCATTGGTTTAGTGGAACTAATTATGTGCTTAAAGTTATGCACATGCTTAAATAACTTTCTGAATTGATGCCTACATCTGCCTCCTTTTCCACCACTCTCCCATTCACTTCCACATTGGTTTCTAATCCCAGTCTTCCCTGAGATCTTTATCTAATCCCATAGTTTTACCCCAGCCTACTGGCTCCCAGTCCCAGCCTCCCCTTTTCTCTGGTCCCAGTCCTAGTCCCCTTGTCCAACCAGTTCCATTTTTCCTTCCTCTCCAGCTCCCAGTTCAACTTCACCCTTCCCTGCTCACAGACCTAGTCTCCAAGTCCAGACAGATTCTCTCCTTCTCACCCTTCAGGACTCCTTATCCTTATCTACTCCTTTCACTCCTCCTGGTCTGGCTTTTGTATACTCTGCATTCAGACCAGACAGCTTCCTCCTCCACATTGCTCAGGTACCAGCAGAAGGATCATTGAGAGCCCAGAAGAAACTGGGTCCTTGCTCTCAACTCCAGTGCCTGGCACCAGCCAGACAACAAGCAACTGGGAGCAGGCATTATAGGGGAAGTCTGGCTTTGCCCTTGTCACTCAGGGATGTAACATGCTCAGTAACTCTGTGGGGGTGGCATATGCACAGGCTAGTCCCATGTAGGAGCTATGAGGGGATGGAGTATTTTCTGTATGCTGCTATAAACTAATGTCTCTACTGAGCATGTACAAATTGCAGGGCTGGCCTTACCATGAGACGAACTGAGGCGGCTGCCTCAGGTGCCAGACTGTGGGGGGGCGCCACTAGGACCCAGAGTGTAGAAAATTGTGTCTGCTGCTGGTGCATATGTGTTCTCTCTGCTCTAGATGCACAGAGATGGTGGAGTGCTGCGCTGGAGGAGGAAGGGCACAAGAGACATAACAGGCAGGCAGGCAGGATAAAAGGTGGCATGGGGAAATCATTTGAGCTCCCCGCCTCAGGTGCCAAAATGTTGTGGGCCAGCCCTGACAAATTGTGATTTTCTCAAAGATTTTTTGCTTGGGCAGATTTGCACAGATTTTCATAGGGATAACAAAAGGCATTTTCCTGAAATATAGACCACCCCTGCCCCCGATTTTAAATCCCTCCTACAAAGCATGGAGCTAGAACAGCTAAAAGAAAAGGCTTCCAGAATTTTTTATATGGGTAAAACAACATATTTTCCCCTAAACTCAATCTCCAAAATGACTGAACCCAGGCTGACCAGATAGCAAGTGATGACAAAAATCGACAGGGGGGGTGGGAGAAATAGGTGCCTATATAAGACAAAGCCTCAAATATCGGGACTGTCCCTATAAAATCAGGACATCTGGTCACCCTAGCTGAAGTAGTTTGGCTGAAAATTTCTCAGAAAAATATCAGACTGTCAACTGGCATGGTAAATTTCAGCCTAAACAGTTAAAGTTCAGTAAAGTTATAAACAACTTAAAACATGGTCTTATAATGGGAAATTCTGGAAACCTTAGTTACAAGAGGAGTTCCTAAACATACCCTTAACAGTCACTGATACATGCAAACTTTGCTGACAATGTCTTAGAATTGAATATATTTTTGTACACTTTTACCCCATGTAATAGACATGCAATTACCAATAAGCTGTCATCCAAACAATACCTGCAAATTTCACACGGCTTCAGGTCAGTACATATGTAGGTGCTGCAAAGTCACTGATGCCCTTTTTCTGCCTTCTCTTTATTTATTTTAATATAATATTGCTCTGTGTTAATTTTTGTAAAGTTCATTGTTTGTTATTGACAGGAAGAAACATGGGCCACAGGTCCCAGTTGATATAGAATTGCATCTTTATAGCTAGCAAACTGTTTACTTGACAGTACTGTGTGCAGTCTCATGACAGCAGTAACAAGAAAGTATAAAGAGCCTTTTCAGGGAGATTCATGAATCCTAGCAATATCTCCAGCTGGGTTAATGATTGCTTTCTTTGTTTCCTGTTCGTAGCCATCTGAAAATCAAAGTGAAATGGGCAGAGATTCAGGGGATGTGTACACTGCAATCGGTGGTGTGGTGACAACACATAAGACAAACACAAGCTAGCCTTTAGGCTTTAATCTAACCTCACACAGTGAAGCTGCAAGCAGCACAGTCTTCAATAAGGGATAGCTACCCAGGTAAACAGTTTCAGTCAGGCTTATTCGTCCAGTGCTGAAGTCTGTGCCACTATGTCTTCACTATTTTTGGTCTCACACTAACTAGATAAAAGCCAACTGTGTTATGTCTTCCTATGTTTGTTTATATTCTCTGATTGCAGTGCAGACATTCCCTTAGTAAAAGGTACCAGGAGGAAGGAAATTTATCTTAGAACTTCACCATTTCTGTTAATGGATTTTTTTATAATGTATGTTGCTTTTATAATTACCTGGAGGCATATCCCACTATTGGTTTTTAAACTGAATGCCTCATGGAGATCAAGCTGCTGTTTTTATATGTCCTCATTTCTTCTGGGTGCTTTTTATAACTTATTTTTCACTGTGGGCCTAATCCAAAGTCTTTGTTTAATCAGCTCCTATTGACCTCAGTCGGAATTTTGCATGAAGTAGGACTTTGAATTGAGCCCATTGTGATTTATGAATATCAGAAAAAGTAAACATCTTAAGAAGGTAAAAATTGAGTAGGAAAATCCATTTAAAGAAACTGTAGGACAAATGTTCAAATTTTTATTAGGAAAAATATTAACATATAAACCTGTGCTACATCCAAGTTTTAAATATAATTGCTCTTGGAATCAGCAATTTAAGAGGAAGCCCTCTGTAAGAATTTTTTATTGTTTTAACTAAGATTCTCTAAATATGGACATAAGGCTATTTTTAGGAGATGCAGCCCAGATTGTGCCTTTTGGAGCTAGACCTACATTTGAAACATCAAAGGCTAGTTTTGTAGTTTAGAAGGGTTTGCTGGAAAAAATAATTACAGTACTTTATTAATTTTTCAGAGATGTTGAAACTCAATTATCTCATGTATTGAAAATGTCGTGCAAAGCCATGTATTTTTTTAATGGCAATCAACAGCTTTTATTCCACATTTGTTTAGTTATGCAAAAGCTTTTTGGCTTGTCTGAGATGGCCATCATGTCCTCCTCTCGACTTCACAGCCGGGAATCTCTTCTGATGCATAACGTATGTTTGGAAGCTTCTTAAAGATGGTTTGGCAGTTTTCACTGCCTTCCTTTTGAGTCCGTTTAAATGGGACAACTTTCCAGTTCTTTTGTGCGACTTTACTCTTTCCTTATGCAGATTAACCTGCTGAACTGTAACCTAATGTTTCCAGTGATTTTTTTCCTTTTTCTGTGACTGAAAGACTTTCATTTCTTGATGTTCTGGAGGATGGTGCTTGCTTATGGGGTGATGGAATTCTATTATTTATTGACAGTCAGATTTGGCACAGGCATCTGTGAAACTTTTTCCATATTGCTGTTACATAAGCATCTGCCAAAGAGCCAGCAGTGCCTTCTCCAAGAGCCATGCAGTGCCCTCTATCTGTATGTGTATAGAAGATGGATGATTATTATTTGTTAGTCCCCTCTCATATTAGGTCACTCTTCAGATGTTTCTGAGCAGAGCACTAATCCTGTAATGGAAGATTCAGAAGCTGTTTGGTTAGCTCTTCCTTTGTGGCTGTACCCTTAGAAATGGTCCTTCGTTTAAGCAGGTCCAAAAGCAGATGTCACGTGAGAAGCTAGTTACAGTGTATTTACGTATAAGCCAAAACTATACATTATGGGAAATTTCCCCTCAAAATCTGATTTGACTAAGTTTCTGGTGTAATTTACAACCCAACAGATTAGATAAGCTTCAGACAAATATTTGGGGCCCTTTTCTCTGCTGGTGTAAATGGAGCCATGGCAACTTACTATCAGGAGAGAATTTGACCCTTGAACTCTTGAGTGCTTCTTCCAGGTAAAGTCAAACCTTTGGTAGTTCATTCATCACAATTTTCCCTATGATTTTATATATGAAGTGCCTTTTTAACAGTTGTGCTGTTGTGTTCCTTGTAGCCACTGTTCTGCTGTAGAGCAAAGTAACATTCTTTTAAGTGAGGGATAGGCAAAAGGGCTTCTGAGGGCTGGATCCGGCCCACCAAGTGGATTGATTCGGCCCGCGGAGGTCCTGCCACTCCCTTGCCCCCAGGCTAATCAGGGCCTAGGGACCCTGGCAGTTGACTCTAAGCACCACGTACTAGAGGGCAGGGAGCGAGAGATTTCCCCCTCCCCCAGGCCTATCAGGGTTTGTACATTTGTACAGGGCTCTTGTACATTTCGAAGGAGGAATGCGAAAGTGCCTATCGACTAGGTTGTATATCTCGGTCCTAAGGGGCTATTATGCTTCCAAAGATCACTAAAGTGTAAAGTGCTGCAGCCACCCCCTTTAGATCAGGGATGGGTCAGAAGCTGCTGAGCAGCAGAAAAATCAGTCAGGCCCAGGCTAGTAGATTTTGGGTGCTCCAGCACCATGGGGCAAACAGCAGGGGGGGGGGGGGGGGGGAGACTGGAGCACTAGCACAGGCTCCCCAATGCTGAGGGGGAGCCCTGAGCCTCGGGGCCGAATCGAGGCAAGCCTTAGGTTCCCCACCCCTGCTTTACATAAAGGAATCCTCTGCTGCCTTGCTGTGGCCACTTTGTTTCTTCTGTGTATGGAGCAGCACACTGGAGATATTTTAAGAGGCTGGAGATTTAGCCCCTTGTTAATAAAAGATTACCTGGAATTCCAAATGATGATTTTAAAAAAACCACTTAAACCACATAATATATATGTCATTGCCTAAATTTAAAATTATAGTGTTAAATGTTATTCTCCTTTTTCATATTACTGACTTTAGAATAACACAATCAGTTTGCCTCTTATGTTTCATGAATAAGACAAACATTCTTCAGTATTCTATCATCTGATAAAGATGTAATCCTTTCAACTCTAGGGGTACATCTAGACTACAGGCTTTTGTCGACAGAAGTTTTGTCAACAGAACTTTTTTTTTCCACTTCCCCTTTGCCCTCTCCCTCCCCTACATGTAGTGTGTGCTGTGATTGGCAGGTGGAAACTGTTGGCTTCTAATTAAAGTTTGAATTCTAGAAGCCTCTGCTGATTGGCTGAGCCTTGGTAGGGGGAGGGACTTTCAGGCACTCCAGGGCTTTATAAGGCAGTGGGCAAGCGACCAAGGAGCTTGCAAACAGTTGAGTGCTAACAGGGAGTTTAGAGAGGGAGTTGGGAAGGGGAGAGGGAAGAGCGTGAGGTTCTCTTGCCTTTCTTTTTAAATCCCTTCTCCAGGACAGCAGCGATGGATGGTGATAGGTCTGCAGTTGTTACCTGCATGGAGTGTGCCATGTTTGTCTTCCTCCCGGAAGAAAGAACGGATTTCATCTGAACTAAGTGCAAGCTGGTCGCCATTTTGGAAGAAAAAAATTAGAAGACTGGAGGCCCAAGTGTCAACCCTACGCTCGATCAGAGAGGATGAAGACTTCCTCGATAGAAGGCAGCGTTTAATCCTTCAGGCACAGCAGGTGGAAGAGCCAGAGAGGGCAGTACGGGACCAGGAAGAGAACTGGCAGCATGTAACTTCTAGAAGGGGAAAAAGGGCAGCATGGGAATCCCCCAATGCTATAGAGGTAAGTAATCGCTTTGAGGCTCTCTCCACAGGCTCTGCAATGCTGAATGCTTTGGAAGGGACCTCACAAGGAAGAAACCGGAAGGGAACACCATCTACTGGAAGGCATGGGATGCGTAGTCCTAGGGATGGGGTTCCACGGCCACCATCCCCAAAAGAAAACGAGTGGTGGTGGTCGGGGACTCCCTCCTAAGAGGGACTGAGCCATCCATCTGGCGTCCGGACCTGGAATCTCGAGAGGTGTGCTGCTTACCGGGAGCTCGCATTCAGGATGTGACTGAGAGGCTTACCAAACTGATCAAACCTTCGGATTGCTACCCCTTCCTGCTTCTCCATGTGGGAACTAACAATACGGCCAAGAATGACCTTGAGCGGGTTACTGCGGATTATGTAGCACTGGGAAGAAGGATCCAAGAATTCGGAGCGCAAGTGGTGTTCTCGTCCATCCTCCCTGTTGAAAGGAAAGGACTGGGCAGGGATCGTCGAATTGAGGACGTAAATGCGTGGTTGCGCAGGTGGTGTCGCAGAGAGGGCTTTGGTTTCTTCGACCATGGGACTCTGTTCCGGGCACAAGGATTGTTAGGAAGAGATGGGATCCACCAAACGAAGAGAGGAAGGAGCATCTTCGCGGGCAAGCTTGCAAACCTAGTGAGGAGGGTTTTAAACTAGGTTCGTTGGGGGACGGTGACCAAAACCCTGAGGGGAGTAGGAAAGTCGGATACCGGGAAGAAATGCAGAGAGGAACGAGCAAGAAAGGAGGACCCCTGATTCGAATGGAGAAGATAGGGCGATCAACTGGTTACCTGAGGTGTTTGTACACTAATGCAAGAAGCCTGAGCAACAAACAGGAAGAACTGGAGGCCCCGGCCCAGTCCAAGAAATATGATTTAATTGGGATAACAAAGACTTGGTGGGATGACTTGCATGACTGGAGCGTTGTCATGGAAGGGTATAGACTGTTCAGGAAGAACAGGCACGAGAGAAAAGGAGGAGGAGTTGCACTATATGTAAGAGAGCACTATGATTGCTCTGAACTCCAGTATAAATAGGGAGAAAAACCTGTAGAGAGTCTATGGGTTAAGTTTAAAGGAGCAAACAACAGCAGTGATGTTGTGGTTGGTGTCTGCTACAGGCCACCGAATCAGGTGGATGAGGTAGATGAGGCTTTCTTCAGACAACTGAGAGAAGCTTCCAGATCGCAGGCCCTGGTTCTCGTGGGGACTTTAATCACCCTGACATCTGTTGGGAAACCAATGCAGTACACAGGCAATCCAGGAAGTTTTTGGAGAATGTTGGGGATAACTTCTTGACACAAGTGCTGAAGGATCCAACCAGGGGCCGTGCGCAGCTTGACCTTCTGCTCACAAACAGGCAGGAACTAATAGGGGAAGTAGAGGTGGGTGACAACCTGGGAAGCAGTGATCATGAGATGGTAGATTTCAGGATCCTGACCAAAGGAAGAAAAGAGAATAGTAAAATATACACCCTGGACTTCAAAAAAGCAGATTTTGACTCCCTCAGAGACCTGATGGGCAGAATCCCCTGGGATGCTAACATGAAGGGATGCCTTATTGAAGGCACAGAAAGAAACCATCCCGACGCGTAGCAAGAGAGGCAATCTGGTAGGAGACGGGATTGGCTTACAGGGGAAATCCTTGGTGAACTTAAGCACAAAAAGGAAGCTTACAAAAAGTGGAAACTTGGACAAATGACCAGGGAGGGGTTTAAATGTATAGCTCGAGAATGCCAGAGGGTTATCAGGAAGGCGAAAGCGCAAATGGAATTGCGACTGGCTAAGATGTGAAGGATAACAAGAAAGGTTTCTACAGGCATGTTAACAAGAAGAAGGTGATCAGAGAGGGTGTGCGGCCCCTACTGGATGAAGGAGGTAACCTAGTGAGAGATGAGGTGGGGAAAGCTGAAGTACTCGATGCTTTCTTTGCCTCTGTATTCACGGACAAGGTGGGCTCCTGGACTAACGCGCTAAGTGACGCAAGATGGGATGAAGATGGACAGCCGTTGGTGGGTAAAGAACAGGTTAGGAACTATTTAGAAAAGCTAAATGTACACAAATCCATGGGTCCGGACTTAATGCATCCTAGGGTACTGAGGGAGTTGGCAAATGTCATTGAGGAGCCTTTGGCCATTATCTTTGAAAAGTCGTGGAAATTGGGAGAAATCCCGGATGATTGGAAAAAGGCAAATGTAGTACCCATCTTCAAAAAAGGGAAGATGGACGATCCAGGGAACTATAGGCCGGTCAGTCTTACCTCGGTTCCTGGAAAAATCATGGAAGGGATCATTAAGGAATCCATTTTGAGGCACTTGGAAGAGAGGAAAGTGATTAGGAATAGTCAGCATGGATTCACAAAGGGCAAGTCGTGCCTGACCAATCTGATTAGCTTCTATGATGAGGTAACTGGCTCTGTGGACGTGGGAAAGTCAGTGGATGTGATATACCTTGACTTTAGCAAGGCTTTGAAACGGTCTCCACAATATTCTTGCCAGCAAGTTAAGGGAATGTGGATTGGATAAATGGACAGTAAGATGGATAGAAAGATGGCTAGAAGGCCGGGCCCAGCGGGTAGTGATCAACGGCTCAATGTCAGGATGGCGGTCGGTTTCTAGCGGAGTGCCCCAAGGTTCGGTTCTAGGACCGGTTTTGTTCAATATCTTTATTAATGACCTGGATGAGGGGATGGATTGCACCCTCAGCAAGTTTGCGGATGACACTAAGCTAGGGGAGAGGTAGATATGCTTGAGGGCAGAGATAGGGTCCAGAGTGACTTAGACAAATTGGAGGATTGGGCCACAAGAAATCTGATGAGGTTCAACAAGGACGGAAGAATCCCAAGCATAGTTACAAGCTGGGGACCAACCAGTTAAGTAGTAGTTCTGCAGAAAAGGACCTGGGGGTTACAGTGGATGAGAAGCTGGATATGAGTCAACAGTGTGCCCTTGTAGTCAAGAAGGCTAATGGCATATTAGGTTGCATTAAGAGGAGCATTGCCAGCAGATCCAGAGATGTCATTATTCCCCTTTATTCGGCTTTGGTGAGGCCACATCTGGAGTATTGTGTCCAGTTCTGGGCCCCCCACTACAAAAAGGATGTGGACGCATTGGAGAGGGTCAAGCGGAGGGCAACCAAAATGATTAGGGGGCTGGATCATATGACTTATGCGGAGAGGCTGAGGGAGTTGGATCTGTTTAGTCTGCAGAAGCGAAGAGTGAGGGGGGATTTGATAGCAGCCTTCAACTTCCTGAAGGGAGGTTCCAAAGAGGCTGGAGAGAGGCTGTTCTCAGTAGTGACAGTGTAGACGCAAAGGACAGTATAGATGCAATAACGCCTTCTGTCGACAGAACTCTGTTGACAAAAGGCGTTATTCCTCGTAGAATGAGGTTTACAGCTGTCGACAAAACTGCTGAGTTCTGTCGACGTTATGTCGACAGAGCTCAGCAGCAGTGTAGACGCAGGTATAGTTTTGTCGACAAAAGTCCGGGTTCTTCCCCAATTTAGACTTAAACGTCTTACTGACATTGGTAAGCAGCTACTGACACAAGTCACTTGATTGATTTCAATAAACTACTTATGTGAGTAACTGCTCACTATTTTGATTAAAGTGTTCACAGTATGGCTTTGAGATTGGGTTTTAGGTAAGGATTAATTTTCAGAAGCTCACTTTGGGTAAATCAAAGATAAATGTTAAGGGAAGCAACTAGGGAGACTGGGGTGGATTTATGGTAACATCCTTGACTTAGAAAGGCCACCTGTATTTTGTAATGTGGGTTCACAAGATGGGATTTATTAGATCACAAGTTGTTCCTGGTTGCTTAGGTTGTAGCTGTTATTGAAAAATTTATTTTTCTCCTGCGCTTGACAAGATGAGTTAGATCCTTTCTTTCAGATATAGGACTGTGCTAGTGTTCCATGCCTTTCTTGCCTTCAGGTTAGATTACAGTAATACACCCTGCACTGGGTGATACCTTAGAAACATTTGAAAAGTGAAGCTAGTGTAGAATGCAGTTGCTTGTCTATTAAATGGAACTGTTTGCTTTGAAGATGTGACATCAACGTTCTATGGTCTTCAGTGGCTGCCTATTGATTTCTCAGAGGAGCTAAAGATGTTGGTCTTAAGATGTGAATTCCTAAATAGTTTGTGGCCTGCCGATTTGAGAAACCACTAGAACCTGAGCACCTATCACAAATGTAACAAGGAATCCAGTGGCACTTTAAAGACTAAGGGCATGTTTACACTACAGAGAAGATTGACCCTCTGGAGGTCGATCTTCTAGCGTTTGATGTAGTGGGTCTAGTGTAGATCCCCCAAATCAAATGCTGAGGGCAGCCCTCGTGTCCAGTACAAGTCGATCAGTGAGGAGTAAGGGAAGCTGATGGGAGCATGTGCATTTTGCATAGCTGCATGGTGTGCCTTAAGCCAACCTGCCTGATCTAGTGTAGACCGCTGAACTGGAGGAGCTAAGGGAGGTAGAGAGATATGTTGATGAGACTTTCCGGGACACTGTAGTACTGTCCCACCTCCAGTCTGAGAGCCCCAGTGCTCTTAAAGAGGATGAAAGTCTCAAGGGAACAGAGCATTCAATGGGAACAGAGGGAAACCATCCAGTAGTTGGGACCCTCCTTTCTGAGGATGTTGCGGTATCCTCTCGCACTGAGGATACCTCTGAGGGGGAGGGAATGCCAGTTGTTAGGAAGAGGCAGGTGTTAGTAGTGGGTGATTCGATCGTTAGAAACATAGATAGTTGGGTTTGTGATGACCGGGAGAACCGTATGGTCACTTGCCTGCCTGGTGCGAAGGTTGCGGATCTCTCGAGGCATCTAGACAGACTTATGTGTAGTGCTGGGGAGGAGCCGGTGGTCGTGGTACATGTAGGTACCAATGACGTAGGGAAGGGTAGGAGAGATGTCCTGGAGGCCAAATTTAGATTGCTAGGAAAGAGACTGAAATCCAGGACCTCTATGGTGGCGTTCTCGGAAATGCTTCCAGTTCCACGCGCAGGGCCGGGTAGGCAGGCAGAGCTTCAGAGTCTCAATGCGTGGATGAGACGATGGTGTAGGCAAGAGGGGTTTGGATTTATTAGGAACTGGGGACACTTTTGGGAGAGGGGGAGCCTATACAGGAAGGATGGGCTCCACCTAAACCAGGGTGGAACCAGACTGCTGGCACTAAACATTAAAAAGGCCGTAGAGCAGTTTTTAAACTAAGAGATGGGGGAGAGATGCACGTAAATCGGATGGAGACTTCTCTTAGAGGAGAATCCATTGATAGAGATTCTCTAAGCTGTAGTCAGAAAGAGAGGAGGGGAGAGGACAAACCATGGGCCAGAGCAGACAAACAACCACATATAAAGGGATCCAATGCATCAGGAAGGGCAGACAAATAAGCAGTGGCAAATTTTTAAAGTGCTTCTACACAAATGCTAGGAGTCTGACTAATAAGATGGGTGAACTAGAGTACCTCGTATTAAAGGAGGAGATTGACATAATAGGCATCACTGAAACCTGGTGGAATGAGGAAAATCTGTAGGACACAATCGTGCAGGATATAAAATATATCGAAAGGATAGAGCAGGCCGGGTGGGTGGCGGAGTGGCACTGTATGTGAAAGATAATGTAGAATCAAATGAAATAAAAATATTAAATGAATCAACATGTTCAATAGAATCGCTATGGATAGTAATTCCATGCTCCAATAATAAGAAATTAGCAGTAGGGATATATTACCACCACCTGACCAGGACAGCGATACTGACATTGAAATGCTGAGGAGATTAGAGAGGCTACCAAAATAAAGAACTCTATAATAATGGGGGATTTTAATTATCCCCATATTGACTGGATACATGTCACCTCAGGAAGAGAAGCAGAGATAAAATTTCTCAATGGCTTAAATGACTGCTTCTTGGAGCAGCTGGTACAGGAACCCACAAGGGGAGAGGCAATTCTCGATTTAGTCCTGAGTGGAGCACAGGATCAGGTCCAGGAGATAACGGTTGCAGGACCGCTTGGGAATAGTGACCATAATATAATAACATTTAACATTCCTGTGGTGGGAAGAACACCTCAGCAGTCCAGCACTCTGGCATTTAATTTCAAAAAGGGGAATTATGCAAAAATGAGGAGGTTAGTTAAACAGAAATTAAAAGGCACAATGACTAGAGCCAAATCCCTGCAAGCTGCATGGAAACTTTTTAAAGACACCATAATAGAGGCCCAACTTAAATGTATACCCCAAATTAAAAAACATAGCAAGAGACCTAAAAAAGAGTCACCGTGGCTTAACCACCATGTAAAAGAAGCAGTGAGGGACAAAAAGGCATCTTTTAAGAAGTGGAAGTCCAATCCTAGTGAGATAAATAGAAAGGAACATAAACACTGTCAAATCAAGTGTAAAAATGTAATAAGAAAAGCAAAAAAAGATTTTGAGGAACAGCTAGCCAAAAACTCTCAAAGAAATAACAAAATGTTTTTTAAGTACATTAGAAGCAGGAAGCCTGCTAAAAAACCTGTGGGTCCCCTAGACGATCGAGATATAAAAGGAGCAATCAAGGACGATAAAGCCATTATGGATAAACTACATGATTTCTTTGCTTCAGTCTTCACGGCTGAGGACGTTAGGGAGATTCCCAAATCTGCACTGGCCCTTTGTGGGTGATGAATCTGAGGAACTGTCCCGGATTGAAGTGTCATTAGAGGAGGTTTTGGAACAAATAGAAAAACTTAATGTTAACAAATATCTGGGACCGGATGGCATTCATCCAAGGGTTCTAAAAGAATTCAAATGGGAAATTGCTGAACTATTACACTGGTCTACAATTTTTTAGAAGTCGTCTGCTTCAGAGATAAAATGTGCTATTTATTATGTATTTTGATGTGCTGAATTCAAATATGACAATTAAAACAACTGATTGGCTACTGTTTCCAAGATATTTAAGTTTTTACATTTTACGTCTATGTATATTGTGTAGATAGTAGAGTTTTAATCATAAATTGTAAACCTAGGTCTTTTCATGTGTTTATGGTTGCTTTACATGATAATATTTCACCTGTCCTGTTTATGTAACACTTTAAAAATCAGCAAAAGGGTTATATAAATAAAATTTATTATGAAACAAAAGGCAAAAAACTAATATGTACATAGTTTAGTCTTATTCAGTGTCTACTCGGCGCTTCTTGGCTTGTCTCTTGTATTCATTAAATGGAGCATCTCTTGTCACTGTCCAGCAACAGTCTGCAAGCATTGATGGGCTCCATTTGCCCTGATAGCATTTCTCCATTGTTGCAATGTCCTGGTGAAATCGCTCGTGCTCGCCACTGCTCCACAGTTCGGTGGAAAAAATCTAGATGAGAGTGCAAAAATGTATCTTTAGTGACATGTTGCAACCAAGGCTTTGTATGCCTTGAGGAGGTTTTCCACCAACAACCTGTAGTTGTCTGCCTTGTTGTTTCGAGAAAATTAATTGCCACTAACTGGAAGGCTTTCCATGCCGTCTTTTCCTTGCCACGCAGTGCATGGTCAAATGCATCATCTCGAAGAAGTTCACGAATCTGAGGACCAACAAAGACACCTTCCTTTATCTTAGCTTCACTTAACCTTGGAAATTTTCCATGGAGGTACTTGAAAGCTGCTTGTGTTTTGTCCATGGCCTTGACAAAGTTCTTCATCAGACCCAGCTTGATGTGTAAGGGTGGTAACAAAATCTTCCTTGATTCAACAAGTGGTGGATGCTGAACACTTTTCCTCTCAGGTTCCAATGACTGTCGGAGTGGCCAATCTATCTTGATGTAGTGGGACTCTCTTGCACGACTATCCCATTCGCAGAGAAAACAGCAGTACTTTGTGTATCCAGTCTGCAGACCAAGCAAGAGAGCAACAACCTTCAAATCGCCACAAAGCTGCCACTGATGTTGGTCATAGTTTATGCACCTCAAAAGTTGTTTCATGTTGTCATAGGTTTCCTTCATAGGACTGCATGACCAACTGGAATTGATGGCAAAACATTGCCATTATGCAGCAAAACAGCTTTAAGACTCATCTTTGATGAATCAATGAACAGTCTCCACTCATCTGGATCGTGAACGATGTTGAGGGCTGCCATCACACCATCGATGTTGTTGCAGGCTACAAGATCACCTTCCATGAAGAAGAATGGGACAAGATCCTTTTGACGGTCACAGAACATGGAAACCCTAACATCACCTGCCAGGAGTTCCATTGCTGTAGTCTGGAGCCCAACAGCTCTGCCTTCCTCTTGGGTAGTTCCAAATCCCTGACAAGGTCATTCAGTTCACCTTGTGTTATGAGGTGTGGTTCAGAGGAGGAAGATGGGAGAAAATGTGGGTCCTGTGACATTGATGGTTCAGGACCAGAAGTTTCATCCTCTTCCTCTTCCTCGTCTGACTCAAGTGAGAATGATTCTGGTGCATCAGGAACCGCCAGTCCTTCTCCGTGGGGTACTGGGCGTATAGCTGATGGAATGTTTGGATAATGCACAGTCCACTTTTTCTTCTTTGACACACCTTTCCCAATTGGAGGCACCATGCAGAGGTAACAATTGCTGGTATGATCTGTTGGCTCTCTCCAAATCATTGGCACTGCAAAAGGCATAGATTTCCTTTTCCTGTTCAACCACTGGCGAAGATTTGTTACACAAGTGTTGCAGCATATATGTGGGGCCCACCTCTTGTCCTGATCTCCAATTTTGCAGCCAAAATAAAGGTGATAGGCTTTCTTAACCATAGTGGTTATACTGCCCTTTTGTGATGCAAAAGTCACTTCACCACAAACATAGCAGAAGTTGTCTGCACTGTTCACACAAGTATGAGGCATCTCTGCTCACTTTGGCTAAACAGAAATGTGTCCCTTTGCAAAATCAAACACTGACAAATAAGAGAGCACGACACTGTATGATTTCTAGAGCTGATATAGGGCAATTTGTTCAGCAGAGTGATGTAAGCTTCGTTATGATTGCATCATCCATGACTTCTAGGAATAACATGATGCAATTCATATCATGTATGACTCAATACCAGCTTCAGATTGCATCATTCATCATTTTGCCTAAAAAGCAAGTACTGTCCAAACCCAGTTATAGATTTATTCATAGATCCAGTCAAAGATGTATTTTAGTCATTTCTGGTTTAAATTGAGATCCCTTCCCTTTATAACTCACTTATCCTCCGCCATTCCCAAGTCAAGGGTCGTATATACTGACCCAATAGCATATCTTGAAAACTAGAGCCAATCAACAATTTTAAGCATCATTTTCGTTCTCAGTGACCCAGAATTAGTAAAGTTTGAATAAATTTATTTCAGAAGCATTTTGGCTGTAGAGCAGTGGTTTGTAACCTATCCTTTAAATCGGCTTCCGTACCTAATGACTGGAAGGTAGCCAACGTGACACCAATATTTAAAAAGGGCTCTAGAGGCGATCCTGGCAATTACAGACCGGTAAGTCTAACTTCAGTACCGGGCAAATTAGTTGAAACAATAGTAAAGAATAAAATTGTGAGGCATGTAGAAGAACATAATTTGTTGGACAAAAGTCAACATGGTTTCTGTAAAGGGAAATCCTGTCTTACTAATCTATTAGAGTTCTTTGAAGGGGTTAACAAACATGCGGACAAGGGGGATCCAGTAGATATAGTATACTTAGATTTTCAGAAAGCCTTTGACAAGGTCCCTCACCAAAGGCTCTTGTGTAAATTACATGGCCATGGGATAAGAGGGAAGGTCCTTTCTTGGATTGAGAACTGGTTAAAAGACAGGAAACAAAGGGTAGGAATAAATGGTAAATTTTCAGAATGGAGAGGGGTAACTAGTGGTGTCCCCAAGGATCAGTCCTGGGACCAATCCTTTTCAACTTATTCATAAATGATCTGGAGAAAGGGGTAAGCAGTGAGGCGGTAAAGTTTATGGATGATACCAAACTGTTTAGGATAGTCAAGACAGAAGCAGACTGTGAGGGACTCCAAAAAGATCTCACCAAACTGAGTGATTGGGCAACAAAATGGCAAATGAAATTTAATGTGGATAAGTGTAAAGTAATGCACATCGGGAAAAATAACCCCAACTATACGTACAGTATGATGGGGGCTAATTTGGCTACGACAAATCAGTAAAGAGATCTTGGAGTTATCGTGGATAGTTCCCTGAAAACTTCCACACAGTGTGCAGCGGCGGTCAAAAAGGCAAATAGGATACTAGGAATTATTAAGAAAGGGATAGAAAATAAGACACAGAATATCTTACTGCCCCTGTATAAAACTATGGTGCGCCCACATCTTGAGTACTGTGTACAGATGTGGTCTCCTCACCTCAAAAAAGATATTTTGGCCTTGGAAAGGGTTCAAAAAAGGGCAACTAAAATGATTAGGGGTTTGGAACGGGTACCATATGAAGAGAGGTTAAAGCGCCTGGGACTTTTCAGTTTAGAAAAGAGGAGACTGAGGGGGGATATGATAGAGGTATATAAAATCATGAGTGGTGTGGAGAGGGCAGATAAAGAAAAGTTATTTATTAGTTCCCATAATAGAAGAACTAGAGGACACCAAATGAAATCAATGGGTAGCAGGTTTAAAACTAATAAAAGAAAGTTCTTCTTCACACAGTTTGTAGTCAACCTTTGGAACTCCTTGCCAGAGGAGGCTGTGAAGGCTAGGACTATAACAGAGTTTAAAGAGAAGCTAGATAATTTCATGGAGGTTAGGTCCATAAAAGGCTATTAGCCAGGGGATAGAAATCGTGTCCCTGGCCTCTGTTTGTCAGAGGCTGGAGAAGGATGGCAGGAGACAAATCGCTTGAACATTGTCTTCGGTCCACCCTCTCTGGGGCACCTGGTGCTGGCCACTGTCGGCAGACAGGCTACTGGGCTAGATGGACCTTTGGTCTGACCTGGTACGGCCGTTCTTATGTTCTTATGTTCTTATATATCTGTATAATGTCTGTGTGTGGAGTTAGGAATCTGTACTCTCTATGGAGACTGGAAGTCTCTCTGAATGTGCTTGAGTAATGGGCTTGGAATGTTTGCCTATGGACATGCTAATGAGCAAAGCTCCAGGGAACAATGGGCCTCTGAAGGCCAAAGACACACCTGGCCGCTGGCCATGTGACTCCCTCCGTCTTGGAAGAAGCCAGGAGGGGGTATAAGTAGGCCATGTGGCCGACTCCATGTTGTCTTCAGATCTGCTTCTGACCCCAGATGTGGCCTCGCAGGGAATCACGAGCCGGGAGGAACTGTGGACCCATCCTGCTATAGGATGTGCAACAAGGACTTTTAAGCCAGCAGCTATAATATCTCTGCTAGAGCCTGCATCGAGAACTGGGAGATTCGATGCATGTAATGTATGATAATTTAACAACCTTACTCCCATGCTTTTCTTTCTTGTAGTAATAAACCTTTAGATTGTAGATTCTAAAGGATTGGCTCAGCGTGATTTGTGGGTAGGATCCAGAGTGTACGTTGACCTGGGAACTGTGGCTGGTTTCTTGGAACCGGACAGAACTTGTTCAGGGAAGGTGAGATTGGGTTCTAAAACCCCTCACCTGTGTATAAGGCCCAGGGCCATCTGGGACACGGATATTGCTGGGGTGTCGGAGGGGTTTTGCTCGTGAGGCTTCAGGCAGGCAGCTGAAGTGCTCTGTGGAACTGGTTTGTGGCCTGTTTGGAAAGGTCTCCAGTCTGGGGGCTGTGAGGAGCCCCAAATTTGAGCAATTCGCCCTGAGCGGATGCCCTCAGCTGTGCCCAGACCCGGCCCGGTCCATCACACCCAAACTGTCAAAAGACTTGATCCATTTTCTAAGGCTTAATCAAGGTAACATAACATTTTCTAATTTGTAGATTCCTCAAAAAAAAAAAAAAACTTTTGAGAATAGTTGGTGCCTAACCATTGCACTTATTGTCTTAACTAGGTTCCACTTTAAAATTTATTAGATAATGTATGGAGATTTTGAGGTTGGCAAAGAGAAAAGGCTGTTTATTGGTAAGGCAATTTAATGCATCTGAGGATATTGAGGGAGTTGGCAAATGTCATTGCGGAGCCTTTGGCCATTATCTTTGAAAACTCGTGGAGATCAGGAGAAATCCCGGAAGATTGGAAAAAGGCAAATGTAGTGCCCATCTTTAAAAAAGGGAAGAAGGACAATCCAGGGAACTACAGACCAGTCAGCCTTCCCTCAGTCCTGGAAAAATGATGGAGGGGATCCTCAAGGAATCCATTTTGAAGCACTTGGAAGAGGGGAAGTGATCAGGAATAGTCAACATGGATTCACAAAGGGCAAGTCATGACTGACCAATTTGATTAGCTTCTATGATGAGGTAACTGCCTCTGTGGATATGGGAAAGTCAGTGGATGTGATATACCTTGACTTTAGAAAGGCTTTTGATATGGTCTCCAGGGCTGGCCTTACCATGAGGCGAACTGAGGTGTTTGCCTCAGGTGGCAGACTATGGGGGGTGCCACTAGGACCCAGAGAATTGAGACCTTTCAAAGTTTTGGCCCAAGAGAGGGGCCATGGGGGCATGATGTGAGCTCCCCGCCTCAGGTGCCAAAGTGTTGTGGGCCGGCCCTAACGGTCTCCCACAGG
Source organism: Rafetus swinhoei (assembly GCA_019425775.1). Lineage (NCBI taxonomy): Eukaryota > Metazoa > Chordata > Testudines > Trionychidae > Rafetus > Rafetus swinhoei. The sequence goes on along the minus strand of CM033440.1, from coordinate 145,012,109 downwards.
ATTCTTGCCAGCAAGTTAAGGGAGTATGGATTGGATAAATGGACTGTAAGATGGATAGAAAGCTGGCTAGACTGTCAGGCCCAATGGGTAGTGATCAACGGCTCGATGTCAGGTTGGTGGTCAGTTTCTAGCAGAGTGCCCCAAGGATCAGTTCTAGTACCAGTTTTGTTTAACATCTTTATTAATGACCTGGATGAGGGGATGAATAGTACGCTCAGCAAGTTTGCATATGACACTAAGCTAGGAGGAGAGGTAGGGATAGGGTCCAGAGTGACCTGGACAGATAAGATGATTGGGCCAAAAGAAATCTGATGAGGTTCAACAAGGATAAATGTAGAGTCCTGCACTTGGGACAGAAGAATCCCAAGCATTGTTACAGGCTGGGGACTGAATGGCTAAGTAGCAGCTCTGCAGAAAAGGACCTGGGGATTACAATGGATGAGAAGTTGGATATGAGTCAACCGTGTACCCTTGTAGCCAAGAAGGCCGATGGCATATTAGGGTGCATTAGGAGGAGCATTGCCAGCAGATCTAGAGAACTGATTATTCCCCTTTATGTCGCACTGGTACGGCCACATCTAGAGTATTGTGTCCAGTTCTGGGCCCCCCACTATAGAAAGGATGTGGATGCATTGGAGAGGGTCCAGCGGAGGGCAACCAAAATGATTAGGGGTCTGGAGCGCATGACCTATGAGGAGAGACTGAGGGATTTGGGTTTATTTAGTCTGCAGAAGAGAAGAGTGAGGGGGGATTTGATAGCAGCCTTCAACTTCCTGAAGGGAGGTTCCAAAGAGGATGGAGAAAGGCTGTTCACAGTAGTGACGGATGGCAGAACAAGGAGCAATGGTCTCAAGTTACAATGGGGGAGGTCTAGGTTGGAAATTAGGAAAAACTATTTCCCTAGGAGGGTGGTGAAGCACTGGGGTGGGTTACCTAGGGAGATGGTGGAATCTCCATCCCTAGAGGTTTTTAAGTCTCGGCTTGACAAAGCCCTGGCTGGGTTGATTTAGTTGGGATTGGTCCTGCCTAGGGCAGGGGGCTGGAGTTGATGAGCTCCTGAGGTCTCTTCCAGCTCTATGATTCTATGATTTATTTCCAAAATTATGGCTAGAAGGGGGTCAAAGTGTATGACCACATATATTGTATAAGCCTTCAGAAACAACTTTGACTCAGAAGGGGGACACAGTAATTTTTGTTTTAAATGCCTTCTAACAATACTATAAGATTTCATCACTTTTTCAATCATTTTAAATTGAAAGGATCCCACAGCCTCTAGAAGAAGATGTCTGTTGTTGTTCCTTTACAGTAAAGCTTTTTCCAGTCTAATTTGTTGGTTTTGAATGTGTTGTTGTGGTTTGTTTGTTTCCATTTCTCTTTCCCCCTCTCTCTTTTAAGGCAAATATCCTGGATATTACAATAACATCCCCTGAAACTTTCCTTGCAGTGCTGGGTAACTGCCTGTAATATCATCAGAGCCTTCTTGTGCTTGTGCCCTTAATCTTAGGGTCAACTCCTAAATCTTTATCAGATGCATGAAATGTACTGGTTGAAAAGCTGTTTTATATCAGTTGATTTTAAAGAGTTATTGCAAGTGAAAGCTTGTTTTTAAAATGCTAAAAGAGAAATTCTGGCATTGAACAAAGGAATAAGAAATTATAATGAGCTGCAATGTGGATCATGTGGAAAAGTTTGAAAAAAATATACTGTTTCCTTATAAATTTGGCTACAGAAACCAGAAGTTTTAGAGAAGAAAGTAATTGCTTTTTAATGCAAAAAAAATCTTGTATGTAAAAATGATATAAAGTTCACAGGTAATGGACAAATTAAAAAAAATGAATTCCTGGTGCTACCTGACGTGAAGTCACTGTTACTGAAAGAATAGAACATTACCAAATTGTTTAGTCTGAGTATTTATAGTTTTCTCTCACATCTTTTTTGGGACATTTAAATTTTCTCTTGCTTTTAATAGTTGTACTGTAGACAAGAAAATAATGTCTTGGAAACAGTGATTCTTCTAAGCAATAATTAAGGCAAGCATAAATACAGGCAATCATTGTATGCACCTCTCCCAGTTGGCAAAGGATCTCCATATTAAGTCACAAACAGCTGCTGCTATCAATCTGCTGTTGAGTGAAGGCTTTATCTGTCTTTTGCCTCTTCGCTTTTTGTTTCTTCTCTGCAACAACTATGTATTTGTTTTTGTGTTTCTCTTTTCATCAGCGGTGAAAGTAACTTACAATTTCTTACAGGTATTATCCTATTGCAACCTGGGTCCCTGCAGGCTCTTTAAATAGTTCCCTGCTGGCTTTTGCCACAGCTCAGCCCACTCTTGCTGGAGCTGTGCACCAGGGCACACCCTCTTACTTTCACCTCTGTATTTCATCCTTCAGTGTTCAGCAAAAACTTCATCTGCTTTCTTTTTAGTGACCTGTTTTCATTTTTGTCATTTCTTTTTTGGGACCTCCATATTGGTATCTAGTTTCATGTTTGATTTCCTGACATTTTTACAAATAGTGTGACATATTGTTGTGCCAAAACTTTTGCCACAGACAGAAATTCCTCTCAATCAGAATCTTTGCTTCATGAGAACTGCACACTGAGACCATAACTGCTTTATGGATTTGACCTCTACCTACCAAGTGCACTTTGAAAATTCCAAGTACTTTTCTGCATGAAATAAACCCCACAATACCTGGACTGTATTGTATTGTGGAAGCACTCTGGTCCAGGGGATGGGACTCAGATTCAATGCACCTGGCTTTTATTCCTTTCTCACTTTTGTTGTGAACTTACTCAAATCCCCTCACCTATCTGCATCAGTTTACCCATCAGTAAAGTAAATAAATGAGACTAGCCTGTCTTTCTAAAGCACTTTATAATTTTATGCACAAAGGTCATCCAAAGTTTAAAGTATTACCATTATATTATAAAACTGTTATGGGATTGTGTAAACAAAGTAGTTATATTACAGTAAAACTCCATTTGTCCGGCATCTGATGGTCCGGCACCATCAGGAACCCGGAAGTGCTCCGGGCAGCCGGACCATTGGAGCTGCTCTGCCTCCGGCTTCCCCGATTCAGCCGCTGCTGAAACTGACCAGCGGCTGAATCGGGAAGCTGGGGCAGAGCAGCTGGAGTGCTGCCGGTAGGTCCCACAGCGCTGCCCCTCGGCGCTGTGGGACCAACCTGGCAGCACCCCAGCTGTCCCCGAGTCAGCCGCAGCTGAAACTGACCAGCGGCTGACTCCGGGAAGCCAGAGGTGTCTCGGGCTTCCCGGAGTCAGCCGCTGGTCAGTTTCAGCTGCGGCTGACTGGGGACGCCTTGGGCAGAGCAGCTGGGGTGCTGCCGGGTTGGTCCGGTAGCGCCGCCCGGCACTGCGGGACCAACCCGCAGCACCCCAGCTGCTCTGCCCCAGGCGTCCCCAAGAGCAACTGGGGTGCTGCGGGTTGGTCTCGTAGCGCCAAGGCGGCGCCACCGGACCAACCCGGCAGAACCCCAGCTGCTCTGCCGCAGGCGTCGATTCAGCTGCTGCTGAAACTGACCAGCAGCGGCTGAATCGGGAAGCCTGGGGCAGAGCCGGACAATCGGAAGGGGGGGCTATGAGGGGTCTGGGGTAGCATCCCCCCCCACACCACCATAGACCCCTCATAGCCCCCCCTTCCGATAGTCCGGCATATCTGATAATCCGGCACCCCCTGGGTCCTAAAGGTGCCGGATTATCGGAAGTTTACTGTACTTGTGCTAGTCACACAATGAGTCAGCGGCAGAGCCTGGAATGAAATCTAAGTGGCTTTAGCAGTCAGGCCCTAATCCTAACCACCAGACCTCATTCTTCTTTCTGTCATTTACCTTTGCCAGTGATTAACATATCTCTGTTGTTGGTGGCCCCTAGTTATGTTATTCTGATTGGTAGAAATTCAGTATTGTGGTGAGTGGACTGCTTTGGTCCTTGATCAAAACCTCATAGTCTGCAAAGAGAACCATGTTGATTGTTTATTTTTGGTTCCAGAAGCAAGCCGTGAGCAAATATATTTTATAGACCACTATTTGAAGCTGGGATGCCAGGGAAGCAGAACAAGATGGCAATAAGTAGGGTGTAAGCACTATTGTATTTTTATTCTGCACTCTTTCAGCTGCCCAAGTTAGCTGAGGCTCTGGTTTTTCATTTCAGATGAACTGCAGTCAGGCCATGTAGAAAGAACAAAACCAAAAAAACCCAACAACCAAGCAGCCTCATTAATTCATAGAATGATTTTTAAGTTCAGAAGTAGGCAGAGATGGGATGGATGATGAGGACCTTGTTATGATCTCCACAGCTTTGCTAGCCCCTTGAGACCAGGCTAGTTATTCTGGAGAGAAACCATTCTGAATATTGAATGGAGTGAGGAATTGCTAATCAAAATTAATTCTATGTACAGACTGTCAGAATTAAAAAACAGAAGTTGGATGGCTGGTGTCCGTATTGGGAGTGTTACTATGTCTTTACATCTGGAAATATTTGGAAACAATGATTGTTTCTTTTGTGGAAGTATCCCAGAAAAACTCTGCCGCATGCAGGGAATGCTGTCTGCTCTTCTGACATTTTTTGCCGAAGAGGAGACGCGCTCTTTCAGAAGCCCTGTCTTCCTCATGCCACAAGGAAGAAGGGCTCTTCCGAAAGAGGAGGTTTTTCTGAAATTTGGCCCAGTGTATACAGGCCAAATTTTGGAAAAGCCTCTTCCAACAAAACTATTGGGAAAAGGGAGTGCAATTTGTGTACCGTTTTCCAACAAAAAGCAGCAGTCTAGACATAACCTCTGTACTAGAGTTGGACACAGTTAAAATGCAAAATGAAACAAACATCTTTAAGATCATACTGAGCCTTTTAAAAATGACTCTGTCCCTCTCTCTGCTGTTTTATATCAGTAAACACTTGGAAATTCACAGGAATGAAATGTCATGAAAAATGATATATAGACATTGTATTGAGTTTAAATTAAGATCACATTTCCAAACTCATTAAATGACATTGCATGCTGGGGATATTAAGATCCCTGAATTGGATTAAAGATCTCATTTTAAGCTTCAAAGGATCTGAAATACTGTTTTAAAATATGGATTATTGGCCATAATCCTGTTAGTTATTTTTCCCTAATATTTCTAGGTCCTCTCTGATAAGTGCTTTTGCCCAAAAGGAATAATCTGGGACAATTTGAACATTCATGACATTTCACAAAAGCTTTTTTATAATTTCATTTGAACAATTTGAGCCAGGGATGTTACATGAGCAGACATTTTTTTATCATTTTTAGCTTCGAGGAGTGTGTCTACACAGCAAATGGCTGTTATTCCAAAATAACTATGTGAGCGTCTACACAGCAATTCCATTATTTTGAAATAATTTTGAAATAACGGGTGGCTTATTCTGAGTTCTGTAAACCTCATTCTACGAAGAATAACGCCTATTCTGAAATAGTTGTTTCAGAATAGGGGCTGTGTAGACAGGGCAGCAGCTGTTATTTCAAAATAGGGGGCCTCCAGCCCTTCCCAGGGTTCCCTGCTGGCCACTCTGTCCGCACTCAGCCATACTCTATATCCACCCCCCTTCCCCTGGAGCCCTTAAAGCTGCATCCTCAGGGGAAAGGGCTTGTGGCTACCGGGAGGCCCTGACAGCCTATAGCCATAGAGCAGCTGCCCCTACCTCACTTTTCCCAAAAATGAGCCAGTCTGCTGCTCTCAGGAGCCTGCTGGGGCTGACAGAGGCGTGTGCCTTCCTGGTCTGGTGCTGAGATCCTGGACCTTAGTGAGATTTGGGGTGATGAGACCAGCCTCCAGGATCTCCACACCGGACGCAGAAATATGGATGTCTATGACCGCATGGCTGAGAGCCTGGTCAACAAGGGGCACATCCGCACACAGGAGCAGGTGTGGATGAAGTTTAAGGAGCTTCACCAGGCATATGCCAGGACCAGGGAGGACAGCTCCCACTCTGGGGCGGAATCCCATGCCTGCCCTTATTTTAAAGAGCTGTACCACATGCTGGGGGGCGGGACAGTCCCTCCCGCCCCCTTGGTTGTGGACTCAGGGCTCAAGATGCCCATTGTAGTCCTCATGGGGGGGAGAGACAAGGAGGAAGCGGAGGAGGAGGAGGAGGAGCCGAACGAGGCTAGCATCAGCACCCTGTTGACCCTGGAGCCAGTACCCCTTCCTGTGCATGTGTCCCAGACACCATTGGAGGCCGGAGAAGGAACATCATGTGAGTGCCATCACGTTCCCTTCACACAGAGGGTGGAGGTGGTTGGTGGTGAGGGGTAGCTGGATGCTCCACGTTTGGCTCTTGCAGCCCCGGTATTGTGCAGCAGCCTGTGCACGTGGCCACTTCTGGGCACACAGCCCAGGAGGCTGCCACAGAGGACCCTTGTGCTATTGACCACAGGATGTCTGGGGAGGCCTGCCATGCTCGTGACCCTGGGGTGGGACACCATGGGACACCCTCCCTCCACTAGCCACCTCTAGAAGGAGGCTGGGGATGGACACACACACACACACACACACACACACACACACTTAGCTGTCCCGCACATGGCATAAGGGCATACCTGCACTCTCGGGGCAGCACCCACTCCTGGGGACATCTAGGCCCCTGTAGGAAAGGGCCCACTGGCCAGAGCACACATGGCCTTGCTCCAAGCACATCACCTTCAACTGAGCCAAGAACTGTCGCTCTCGGCTCACAGATGAGGGCAGGGCTTCAGGCACAGTGTCCCCTGGGATGACTGACCCTCTCTCTTTATTCTGCACAGCCAGAACAACTGTGAGAGGGGGGTGGTCGACACCACCCGGGGCAGCCTCCCGAACCCCAGGGACCCACAGGCGCCACAGACCCATAGACAAGTTCTAGAGGCAGAACCTCGTGGCACGCCGATCCCTGGAGCAGACCATCAACCTCAGGCTAAAGGAGGACACCCAGCAGTGGCGAGACACCTGGCGGGAGCTGCAGGAGCAGGGACGCTCGCTGTGCATGGCCATGCAATCCCTCCTTGCCAGCGTGATACCTGCTCCTGCCATTGCTTTAGCTCCTCCTCCCACTCCCGCTCCTCCTCCCGCTTCTCCACCAATACCCTCTCCCCCCAGTGGATGCCAAGGCCCCCACAACCATGGCGGTAGGATCACCAGAGCCAGGTGCCACTCTCAGCCCAGCCCTGAGCCTCTCCTCACTCTTCCTCCCAATTCCAGTTCCCTCCTCTCCCCTCCTCCTCTAAGGTTTTCATCCCCCCCCTTTATCCTCCCCTCTCCCACGTTCTTTCCCCAGTCTCTCCCCAGTTTCTTTGACCCCAAATAAAAAGATACAGAGTTTATAGTTTTTCAAAAACAATGTTTTTGTTTATTTTGTCAGCAGGGAAGGGGAGAAGGGTGGGGTTGTTGGAGGAAAAGCAGTGAGGGGTGAAACAGAAGCCCCTAGTGGGGCAGCCCAGGGGAGGGTGTCACTGAGCTCCCGGGGAGAAACTGTCCCTCTGGGCCTCCAGGAGGCGCACGGCCCTGATAGGCCTGCTGGATGGCAGTAGTGCGCAGCTGTTCGAAGGCCCTGCCAATGTGGTCGGCCTCCTCCCCTACCCCCCCCCACCCTGGAAGGAATGCTTCCCCCTTCTGCTCACACACATTGTGGAGCATACAACATGCGGCCACTACATATGGAATGTTGTGCTCCCCGAGGTCCAGCCGGGTGCAGCATCTGAAATGCGCCTTCAAATGGCCGAAGGCACCCTCAATGACCATGCAGGCCCTGCTGAGCTGTTCTCGAGAGGGGCTGAGGTGGCCGGTGTATGGCTTCATGAGCCAAGGCAGGAGGGAGTAGGCCACATCCCCCACCATGCAGATGGGCATGTCCACGTCCCCGACCCTGATGATGCAGTCGGGGAAAAAAGTTCCAGCATGCAGCTTCTGGAACCTGCTAGAGCTCCTAAAGACACGTGCGTCGTGCACCTTCCCCAACCACCCAACACAGATGTCAGTGAACTGGCCCTCATGGTCTGTGATGGCCTGCAGGACCATTGAAAAGTGTCTCTTGCGGTCGATTTAGAGATGCCTAGTGGTCAGGGCGGTAGGTGCCGTCAATAGCCCCCTCACAGTTGGGGAAGCCCATGTCAGCAAAGCCGGCGACAATGGCGTCCACGTCGCCGAGGCAGGGTGACCCTGTGCAGCAGTATGGTGTTGATGGCCCGTACCACCTGCAGAAGGAAACACACAGATTAACAGCAGTGTCATGGCCCCTGGGAGTCCCCCCAGCCCTCCCCCCCATTTCCCCTCCCTGCCACTCACCAGGAGCAACCCCCCACTCATCCCATCCCCTGGCAGGGCTTTGTGAGGGCGGGACTGAAAAAACCTCGAGGAAGGGGTCTTGCATCCCCCCACCGCTCTTTTCCCTAGGGAACCCCATTCCTGCAGTCTACCCCGCTCCTGGGACAGTAGCCCGAGAATGCTGTACCTGCATGACCAGGGTCCTGATGGTCGATCTCCCCACACCAAACTGGTTCCCCACGGATTAGTAACTGTCCGGTGTGGCGAGCTTGCAGAGGGCGATTACGACATGCTTCTGGAGGGGGATGGCAGGTCTCATGTGAGTGTCCCGTCACTTGAGGGCAGGGGCGAGCCACTCACAGAGCTCCAGGAATGTGTCCTTTCTCATTCTGAAGTTCTGGGGCCACTGCTGGTCGCCCCACTGCTCCATGACAAGCCGGTCCCACCAGTCTGCACTGGTGTCCAGACAGCAGAGGCAGTGGTGTGCAGGGGAGGGTGGGTGGGATCCAGCTGCATGAGCCGCACCCACAGAGATCCAAGGAGGGTCTCCCAGAGGAGTTGGGGGGTTGGGTTCCTGGTCTGCAGCCTGCAGAAACTGCTGCATGAGTTGCAGCACAAGCTGCAATTGCCATCGACTGCCCAGAGGCAGCTCCGACTCCATGTCTGGCAAGCTGATGTGTCCACAAGGGCAAGCACAGCAGGCAGAGGAAAAGGCTTTGCTGTTCTTGAAGAGGTAGGCAAAGACAAAGCCTGAGACACTGCTGTACAGGGGGTCTCTTTAAGCAAGAGCCTCGGGTAGCCTCAAGCAGCAGCCACACAAAGTGAGTGCTGATCTGATGCCCTGCCTGAAGTGGTTCCGGGTGGCCTTAAATGCGAGTTAGCGTCCAATCAGTGTGGAAGCTCTATTTTGAAATAGCTAAGCACTATTTCCATGTGCATTTGGTGTCGGAAGATATCTTCTGGAACAGATTATTCTGAAATAAGTGTGCAGTGTAGACGTAGCCAAGGTGAGCAAGAAGATTTCTTGCTTCATGTCATTTTTATATGATTTAATTCACACGGAGTGAAATGCGCTCCTATATAGAGGGCAGACACCAGGCCTACACATCGGTTAAGACCCACATAAAGCTACATAGGATTTAACTGATGCACATGATTGTATGGATCCTCTCCACAGGACTGTGTTTCACACATGTTACCTTTCCCCAGCCATTCATCCACACAGCCTAGATATCTGAAAGTAGCTAAGCACTTGTTTGGTGACAGGCAGTTGTACATGTTTCAAGCTTTCAATGTGTTTTTCGTAAACTGCAAGGAACAATAATTTTCTTAATTTCTGTACAGAACATTTTGAACTGCAGTTTTACCTTAGATTTGTTGAGATAGAGTTCGGTTTTTTTTGTCTGGCTGTTGTCTTTGGTTTGGTTTGGTTTGGTTTGGTTTGGTTTAGTCTTTGTTGATTAAATTTGCAAAGGCAATACACAACATTACTAAGCAGAAGCATCACCGAGGTGGATCAGTTGACAATCCAACTGCTGATAGAACTAAGTCAAAGTTCTTCTAGTATATAAGGAATTTCGAAGCATGTATCCTGTAGTTTCCATTAGGGATGTTAAATATCAGTTAATTGAATAGTCGAGTAACCTTATGAATTCTTATCGGTTAGTCAACTATTCTATAGTCCCCAGGCAGCCCCTGTCCGGGAGGAGAGGGGCCTGAGCTCCTGGACCCAGCACTAGCCAGAACTGTGCTGGGCTGGCTGCCCGCCTGGCTCCTAATACACTTTAAATGCAGAGCCGCAGCGGGGGTAAGTCCAGGACCCAGTGCAAGCTGGGACTGAGCTGGGATGCTGGCCAGCCTGCTAAAAAATTTACTGGCAAGGAAGGGTGGGGAGAAATACATGTAGTCTATAGCATTAACCTATAACCTTTTGCTTACTGGTTAATCGACTACACTATTACATCCCTAGTTTCTACTCCTTTCTTACTGATTTATATCACTAGAAAAGAAAAAGCACCTACATAGGATCTTAGATGCCATTGGCACATATTTGAATATAAAGTCATAACACAATAAAATAAGCAGCATTCTCTGATTCTAAACCTAGGAAATAACAACTGGGGGGAAAAAGCCCAGAACTCAGCGTAGCTTCCCCTAGCCTACTTCACCAAGAAATACCTGTGCATCTCTCACCCTTTCATCCCCCCAAATGTATGGAGCATGTTTAGAAGGTCAATGGATTCAAGTAGTTTTGACCCTAGAAAAGAGTGGATTCCAAAGTTAAGGCTCCTTGTGGAGTACATTCTGACAGCAGCCCCTTTTCTTTTGAACTGCCTCCAGTTTACATAGTCCTGCTGCCCCCCAGTGGAGCACTGGGCAATAGATGGGGTCTCTTACATAGGCCATTGCCTGGGAGAGCTTATAACAATATTGAAACAGAAAAATATTTTAATTGGAAAAGTTTGATTTTTTGTTGTAGCCAGTATGTGAAATCAGCACATGTGGCCATTTATCTGTATAATCTGATCGGTATGAAGAGTCTGACTGTACATTCTTCTAGTGCCTTTTGCCACATGATGTAATTGTAAGCTTGAGGGATTGTGAATGAATGGTTATAAAAGAAAAGTTCAAGCTCCTTGAGCTGGAACCATACTGGAAGCTGAACCATGTGGGAGATGAAGCATACTCTTAATGTGACGGTTCCTGCAGTCACTATGCTTACAAGCTGCCAGTGGTAGGAATAATGCTGTCCAGAACAGAGCTGGTCAGGAACTTTTTAACAAAATGGTTTTTCAGTGGAAAATACCCATTTGTTGAAACTGAAACTTTTTAAGGGAACATATGGTTTTCAATGCAACTGTTGTGCAAAAGTTTCTCAGCTCCAAGATTCAATTTCTGGTCAGAGAATTCTGGTCAACCCAGAATTGGCAGCTAGGCAGGGCACTCATGTGGGATATGGGTGATACAAGTTTAAGTCTCTGACCTATCTGACTTGGAGCAGGGTCTTAGACCTGAGTCTCCCATATTTCACGTGAGATCTGGCCACCATGCCATTGACTCTTCCAGGGTTGGGTTTGTTTCTTTTATTGTAGCTGTGACACTTTGTATAATTAATACTATGGTGCAGTGCAGGGGTTCCCAAACTTTTTGACACGGGGACCAGTAAATCCATTCATGAGCTTTTGGAGGACTGGTAACGTTCATTTGCATATTTGCATATTCATTAAGCAAATGAATATTCAAATAAGTTGTTTCTGGTTCTCCCAAAGCCCCCAGTGCCAGCTTTAGCAAAGCTTTTGATATGGTCACCCATATCAAATATTGTATTTGAATATTGAATATTGAATATTGTATTCTTGCCAGCAAGTTAAGGGAATATGGATTGGATAAATGGACTGTAAGATGGATAGAAAGCTGGCTAGACCAGGGTTTCCCAAACTTTTTACTTTAGTTGGAACCCGTTTTTTTTTAGTACTGTTTTTTGCAGCCCCAAAATATAAACACATATAAAAAAAAGAATAAAAAATGAATAAATTTTCAGTGTTTCACCTGGCTGCATTCTCCGCCCAGCCTGGGCCAGGGCTTGGGGGACCCGGCGCCACATGGGCACTCCAGGAGGCGGGAGCAGGAGCAGATTGGGGGTAGGGTATCTGGCTAGGAGGAAGGGTGCAAGGAGGGGTAGGGTTGCCAGGTTTTGTATTTGAGGTTTCTGTCCGGGAAACAAACTGAGAAAATACTGGACATATAAAATGTCCGGTATTTTCTAATTAGGTTAGTTTTATTATTATTAGGTGTATCAGTCCGTAGCTGCAAACTGCCTGGCTGGTAGATGTGCTCAGGCTGCGTGAGTGTGTCTACCAGCCAGGCAGTTCGCAACTACTCAAGGGAGGGTATGGGGGGGCGCAAAATGGAATCCCCGGGGCCGGACTCACTCCCAGGTCTGCATGTGCCCGGGTCAGTCCCGCTTCCCGCCGGCCGATTTGCTACCCCCCCTCCACCCCACTTCTCCTCCCGATCTCCCCCGTTCAGCCCTGCTGCCCCTGTCCAGCCCTGCTTCCGGTGGCTGGTTCCCCTGCCCCCACCAATCTCCCCAGCCATCCCCGCTCTCCCGACGACCCCCAACCAGCCCCACTCCCCCGACCTCCTCCCAGCCGGCCGATTCTCCCGCTTCTCCTCCTGATCTCCCCTGGCCAGCCCCGCTGCCCCCATCCAGCCCTGCTTCCGGTGGCTGGTTCTCCCGTCCTCCTCCTCCCGATCTCCCCATCCAGCCCCCCCCATCGCCCGTCCAGCCCTGCTTTCACCGCCCACCTGCTCCCTCACCCCGATCACCACCGGACAGCCCCGCTACCCCAACCCTGCTTTCCGGCGGCTGGTTCCCGCCCCACACCTCCTCCCAGCCCGCCCCTTTCCCCTCTCAGCAGCCACGCTGAGGCCTGGTATTTTTTTCTCGCGGCCCGGTGCCGGGCTGCGGCCCATAGTTTGGGAAACGCTGGTGCAATGGATTGGGTGAGTAGGATGTCTTTCACATCACGGGTGGTGCCCTATCCTCTGGGCAAAAGTGACCTTCCTTCCTTCCTTCCTTTCCAAAAGGTCTCAGTTTGGCCCCAATTTGGAATGGGAAGATTTCTGAAATCTTGAGGCTACCCTGGGATAGGAATGCCGTTTCCCACACAAGCTCTAGTAACAAGTGCTGAGGGGACTGCCCTTACTGTATTAGAAGTCAAATTATGACTGCTTTCTATTGGTGGAGAAAAGGGGTTCCTTGCATCTTCTCCTTCCTCTATGATGATCCTGCATCAGAGGGGGCATGGAATGGGCAGAGTAAAGGCTGCATGCCTTTGTGCAAAGAAGCCATAATTATGCCATAGTATTTCTTTAGCTCTAAAATAAATCTTTCATTTTCTGGCCCGTGTAAATGCTCATAGTTTAGCATCTTGATCCAAAAATGTGCTTCTATCTTCGAAATATTAACCAACACCAGAAAGTCAAGTCCAGAAGTCCTGCACTGCTCTTGAGATCTAGTGCTATTATCTTGTATTACATTTTTACATCTGAGAAACTAAGGCATAGAAAGGGTAACTGAATTGTTCATGATCACACAGGAAGTCTGCGGCAGAGCAGAGCCAGGCTACTGCACTAACCACTGGGCTGTCCTTTCTGTCCACTCCAGAGTAGCTACATCCTTTGGCAATGCTTTGAATTATGGAGAGAGGTGTACTTTCACTTTTAGATCTCAGGTCAGAGTACTGTGACTACTAAAGACTAAAACAAAACCATAATGGTAAAAAAACTATACACAAAACAGCTTTAAATTCTGTGGGATGCATTCCTTCACCATAATACATTTTCACAGATCCCTTTTCCCAAGTCCGCATCTCAAATGTAAATAATTTGTACTAGTCAAAAAGGATCCACATAAGGAGTTAAATTTTGTTACAAACTAAGGAACACTTGTAAATCATGTCTCAAAGCCTTACGTTATATAGTTATATCGTTTATCTATACTATAACACATTAGCTAATCTGAAGCAGATAGGAGACTTCTTGGGGTCATTTTTTCAAGGGATGGCTCAGAGTTACATATGCACACAAATCCCATTATCTCTCAGAAGAAGTACAGCCAAAGTAAATGTGGTTTAAATTCATGCTGGAAATGCAGATGTTCTAAAATTGTCCGATAGACAATCTCTTTAATAGATGTAAAGCATATTTTGTTTTCCCATTACCACTATATAAAAAAGCACTTTATGCTTGCTTTCCTCAACAAAAAATCCTACCAATGACTTTTATTAAACTTTCAGGATAACACAGGATGAAGAGAAAGCTGAATATTTATTCTTAATTGTGTCTAAACTAAACTCTAAGTTTGAAGAGCAGCCAGAATAGACCAGAAAGCCACTGGTCCTTTAAGGAGTGTAGTGACTTTAAGACTCCCCCGTTAAGGCATCCTATTAATACTTACAATACTTTGCACTTATATCATTTGTGTGATCCAAAAAACACTCTGTGGAACTTCAGACTGCTGCATTCTGAAGTTCCATAGAGCGCATGGGATATGATAAATAAGGTCCATTTTGCCTAGCAGGTCCCCTATGCAAAGAGGGAAACACACCAAAGGCTGCTCTGGTTGCAGGATCCGTTCCTAGATTGCTGAACAATTGTTTTGAAATAATGTTTTTTCCTAATCCAAATTAGGAAGTTGTTTTATGGGCTTGAAAGATAATTGCATACATTTATTGTTTATCAAACTGCTGCTTTATAAGCATTATTTTACGTTGTTCAATACTGCAGTATCACACGCTAAAGATACATCACACAGTAGATAAGTTAAATGAAAATGTTTGCATAGTGTACATAAGTTTAATATGTGGGCAGTAAAAATACCAGCTGGTGCCACCATGCAAACAATGATTTCAGCCTGAGAAAGGAAAAGGTCTTAAAATAATAAAAAAGAGAGTGAAAAACTACTTCATTCCCTCCTGCCCAAAGAACAATAAAGCAACTGTGAGTAGGAATAATTTGCAACTTTCTTTAAATCACAGTTTTCAGGTATGCCCCAAAGATCTCAAAATTGCTGAAAGCTATTCAAGACATTTGACCGGCCATTTTGTGTTTTATCACGTGTTGTTACTCTTTGAAGCATTTTACCTTTTGCTCAATCAGACATGATTGCTGTGGAGTTGAAACTTCTGCTAGAAAGGAAGGTTGCTCATGGTCATGATTCAAAGTTGAGTACCTGAATTGAACTTTGTATGGCATCTTCAGTAGACTCAAATTAAAATTAATCTTTAGGTACAGAATTTTACAGATCTGAAACTTGTATGTGTATAATATAAAAGTACAGCATGTTGATGTGTTTTGTAATCCCATGTTTCAATTGTGATATGTATATATCTTTTTTCTTGGCCATTAGTAGGATTGGATTACATTTTTGCCCGTATGTTCTGGGAAGAATAGTTCATCCTGTTCTCTTTTAGCAAACTGTGTTCTTTTAATAAAGATGTTCTTTTTTAAAAAAAATTAGGTGTGCCAGAGTTGATCAAACAGTTTGCTAACATATTAAAACTGACTGTTTGCTTAAAGTTCAGCTGGCTTCTACCAGATGGTGAGAACACCATGATTCCTAATTATATGTGGGTGCATACAGAGCACACTTGTTAAGAATGGTTAGTTAGCAACAAGGTAAAGATGAGGGATAAAAGAGGTGTCTAAAGCATTCAAAATTAATTTATATTTGACAGCATACCAAAGCCTCTTGTGTTCTCTTTAAACCTTAGTTTCTGCTTGTGGTCATGCACAAAGCCCTCTATGTCTTAATGCAAGTGTGGGCAAAAGGACCTCCGTGGGCCAGATCAAGCCCGCCAAGCAGGTTGATCCAGCTCGTGGAGGCCCTGCCGCTCCCCCCACCCCCAGGCCAATTAGGGTCTGGGGGCTGGGGAGTGCGCGAAACTTCCTCCTGCCCTGCGAGGAGCACACGATGCTTTGAAGCACCATGTGCTGCTCGTGGGGCGAGAGGAGACGTCATGCACGCCCCTGCCCCCAAGCCCTGATTGGCCTGGGGGCGGGGGAGCTGCGCAAAGATTCTTCCGCCATCCCCTCACCCTGCCAGGAACGTGGGGCACTTCAAAGTGCCATATGCTCATGCAGGGTGGGGGCAGGGCGAAGGAAGCTTCGCGCAGCTCCCCCGCCCCCAGGCCCTGATTGGCCTGGGGGCAGGGGGAGCGTGTGACGCCTGACTCCCACTCTGCGAGGAGAATGGAAGTGCCACGTGCTCCTCTGGGGGGAGGATAGGGTGGGAGGTGGCTTCGCGTGTTCCCCCGCCCCTAAGTCCTGATTGTCCTGGGGGTGGGGGAGAGTGTGAAGCCTCTTCCCACCCTGCCAGGGGCCTTGGTGCCTAGTGGGTGGGATGGGGGGGCAAAGAGGCTCCCCCACCCCCAGATCAATCATGGTCTGGGGATGGGGAAGCTCAGAAGCACCCTGGCCTTGCCCCTTCCGATTTAGGCCCCACCCCTCCCGGGGTGGCACCTGGCCAAAAAATATTGCCCACCCCTGTCTTAATGAAACCAAGAAGCTTAGTCCCTGAGTTCACAGTTAAGTTCCATGAGGCGTATGGTACATTTGAGGGGTGGTTTTTAGGCTACACCTCTTTCTTTGGCTTAGGTAGCTCCCCACTCAACTTACTAGTTTCTGTGAATCCCTCAGGTGCCTAACTCTCCTCAGGTATTGTAGGGGGAGCTTAGATTCAGTTTGGGGCAGAGGATTCCATTGGGTGGCTGGGCACCATTGTCACACCTAACTCACTCAGTGCTCTCAACCCCCATATGCTTCAATGATAATAGAGGACGGTTAGTGCCAAGCAACAGGCACTCAGCACCTTACAGGATTAAGTCTCTGGTGGTGATGGGTCTGCTTTTCAGCATCATTGGATATCTGCTGCTCCAGTGGATTTTAACTGGATTTATAGGTGTCTAGAGCCTCTTAAAAGTAGACCTGATGTTTGTCTCAATAGGTAATCAGCTTTCTTCTCAGGCTATGTCTACACAGCAGCATTATTTTGGAATATTTAACGTTATTCCAAAATAATGTAGTGTGTGTCTACACAGCAAGCAATAAATTTGAAATAATGGGCTTCTTACTCCGACTCCTGTAACCCTCATTATATGAGGAGTAAGGGAAGTCAGGGGAAGAGTGCTCTATTTCGAAATAAGTGGTGTGTAGACAGCACCAAAAGTTGAAATAAGATATTTCAACTAGCAAGTTGCATAGCTTATTTCGAGTATAGCCATGCCCTCAGGGACTAACTCGTATCATGTTTCAACAAATCAGGGACCAAAGTTGTTTGTGGCATTCAGTTTTCCTAGTCCGTTGACCACTGTTTTTCACCAGCCAAAAGCAAGCAGGATTAATTCAGCCTATGGGTAAGTGGGCATTAGATCTTTGAAATAAATGAATTTATCATTCACTTGCACCTAGGCTGGATTGGACTTAAATGTCTCCTTGCATACAGCTGAACACTCACTCATACCAACTTCAGTATGTTCACATTAGCAGATGAGATTTCCAGTGACATCAATGGGTGCACCAAGTTCTTTCCAAGCTAATTTTGCCTCTTGTTTCCAGTTCCCACACAAAAATGTGGTAACTCATCTCTGTGTTTTCTCCATCTACTCTTAATTCTGCAGAGACAGTAGACTCTCCTGCAGAAAACTTTACATGCTGCTGCCAACATAAGCATGTCCACCAGAGGTGCAGGATATATAGCCTTTAATTGCAGAAAATCTCAGTTACCTTAATAAAGAAAAGAGCTGTTGCAAAACAAAACTGTGAGAACAGAAATAATTTGGAATTTTAAGTTCAGTGAGTTTCCAAACCCAAATATGTATTTATAACAAGCCAGTTTTCCTTTGTTGGACTCCAAATTTCTCTGAAAACTAAATATGCCTTTCTGTGGTTTCTAGTGTTACTGTCAAGACTGGAGTTGAAGCTGGTTCTCCAGGCACCAGAAATACATGCAGAGTCATATAGTTGTCTCTGGGGAAAAACTTATCTTGTCTCTGATCCAAGCTGTAATGACGTCATTGGTGCAGGCAGACATTTTGTAGGGCTTTAGAAATATTCTTGCCCTATCATTCACATTAATCTTCCAGGGATCCAGAGAGATATGTGGAAAGGCAGGAGGTGAGCTCCATTAGTCATACTACTATTTAAAGGTAGTGTTCATTACATATTTTGTCATATTTAAATGCAGAATGTCAAAATGTGTATATTTAGTTAATTATAGGAATTTTGAACTTTTATTGTACTGCTTTGCTGTCTTCCATTCTTCATCTGACCCGTGTAGTATAACATAAGGTGATAAATGGTCCAGCTGACCAGCAAACAGCCTTCTTTTAAATGGAAGTTAATTGGGTTCTGAGAGAAGAGTCTTAAAATATTTCAGCAGCCACCTCTTTTGTGAAGCACAGCATTTCCCTTGTGTGATAGTCTACAGTTCATGATTTGAAAGGTCAGGTATAAATTCAAATTAAGCCTTTCAGCTGCACTTGTAATGCTAAAAATCTCATGATTGCCATGATAAGATAAAGCTGCAGTTTTCACCTACATCACATGAGATATAAATGTAAGTACAGCTCAGATAGTAGAAAAGAAGTAGTTTTACATCTAGATGATATAAAGCTACACCAACATGCCCCTCTGATTAGCATTCTTGGAAGTTGAGCAAGAAGGTCCAGTAGTGAATAGGCCCAATACCATGCAAAGGATGAATGTGTCAGGTCAGCATTTATGATGTAGCTTGAACATTAAAACCGCAAAATATATTTGAATGGAAACAGGTCAAAATAAACCAAGATGGTATGAGAAGAAATCCAACCTGAGTCTCCTTGGAGAAGTAAATGTATGGCTGATGTTAGACTTAATTTCGGAGAAAGATGAGGGGGAACATTGAATTTACTTTTGGAAAAAATGGCTGTGATATGCTATTGCTCCTCTCACTAGCTGAGGTATGGTTGGTTTTCAGTGTGGCGTACTATTTGCCAACTCACTGTTCAGGGACTAGACAACTAAGTGGGAATTAATTTATGTGCCTTCCTTCTTTTATTCCTTCTGAGTAGAATATGTTGTTCTTTTGCCAGAACAGTAGACATACATCTGTTTTTTCCATTTACTATGTCTCTTAGGCTATGTCTACACTACGGGTTTTCCCGGAAGAGGCAATGCAAATGAAGTGCTGATTAGCATTTTCTCGTGCTTTATTTGCATAATCTCTTCCGATGTGTTTTTGCGCAAAGGGTTTTTGCGCAAAAACAAGCAGTGTGGACGTTTCCGTTTTGTGCAAAAAACCCTTTTTGCGCAAGATCCTTATGCCTCTCTGGGATTCACATAACACCATTGAATAAGATTAATTTATGTTGCTCAGTCTTACTAGACAATATGGAAAATAACTCGTTACTACCATAGCTTTAACAGCACCTGCAACCGCCTGCATGTAAGGATTAGTTTCACAGGATCTGAACTCACTGGGTTTACACTTTAGCTCTCTCTTATCCTGCTCCAGCAAAAACCTTGCAATAGCATCAACAGTGGAGCAAAGGAGAATTAGACACTGTTACTAAGAAGGAAAAAAAACATAACCTGTTTTTAATGCCCAGCCCTTAATATAAACTGAGAGTGTGGTGTGTGATATAGAGCCTGTTTGTCAGAAGCTATGTGAAATGTGTGATTTCTGGCATAGGCAAACATGACTTCTTTTTATTTATTTAGATGTGGTGGCACCATTGGGTGGGTCTCCTAAAGTTCTTGTGGGTTTGATTTCAGATTTTCCTTTGTATGCACTCCCTTGAGCATCTGCCAAGACTGCCATGCGTTAGCACAACTCACTCCTTTCTCTGTGTACCTACTAATTAAATGTGTGTGTATGTGTGCGTGCATGTAAAAAGCAAATATGTAAACTTATAGGCAGGCTTGATCAAGGAATTGATCAGTGGATAAAAGAAAAGGGGGCTAAGCAGAGTCATTCATTTAACTCCTTTGAACCCTGGTGCATGAGATGGAAAATGTTTCCTTAGTAATACTTATATCAGAACATAAAATACATGGTTTGGCCAAACTTGTGTGTACCAACAAATACCCTACTTCACTGCTGACATCTGCAAACATTTTGTTTATGGTAAGTGGTTTTTTGATTCCCAGATTCTGTGTCTTTACTGTCCCTCCACCCCCACCTTAAATTTGGGAGCAGTACTATTCCTTGGCTCTTTAAAGAAAACATAAAAGCACAGCTAGGCAACATTATATATTAACTGTAGCCACTGTAAATCCTTGATGTTAGAACAGATATTCAGTAGCATCTTGCAGCCATACCACTTCAAGCTGTGAACTTGACAGATCACATAAGTTAATCAGAGTCAGACCAAAATAGTCCCAGGATCAAAGCCCCCTATAAGGAAATGTAGGGTTCTGCAAGGAAGTGGTTTTGATAATTCATTAGTTGTTAAAGACACTTAACATTTATTTAGTACTTCTTATTATCATAGTTTAAAAACTTTTTTTTCAATACGTCTGTGGGGTAGGCATCCCCATTTTACAGGTGAAGAAACCGAGGCAAAGAGATTAACTGTCTTCCAAGCACTTGTCTTGTATGGCTAGTATTAAACTACTGCCTAGGGAGGGATGTTGAGGAGCACTGTACTAGTAGAGGTGCCAGCATATCAATGATATATAAAACTGAAGTCCCGACCCTCTGGACATTAAGAAGTATATGGCCCTTGTGCGAGAGTTGTTAGGATGTTGAAGAGGTACTGACAGATTAGGTTCTAAAACAAATTCCCTTATCAATGACTTGGATTCATAAAACTGAAGGAATTTTTAAAAGATCAAGATACTTTTCACAGTGTATGCTGCTTGATTACTTTTTTACATCACTCTCATCTTGGACAAGTAAAAGAAGTTAACCAGCTTTGCTTTATTTAAAGTCAGTTTGTGGTCAACTGAACTTTCAGGTTCATATTCAATAATACACACTACAATATTAGGATTATAACACCTGTGAAGGAATAGGCATTGTTTTTAAAAGTATGTTTCTGCTGGAATTTTTGTAAACAATTTTCATGGAAGTATTTCTGTGGATCTTAATTATTGTAAATGCTTCTTTTTACAAAGTCTATTTTTTGTTGCACATTTAAACTGGTGTCCTTTTAATCCTGGTAATCTTGGCCTGATTCCATATTGGGTAATCATATGCTGTTTATCCAAGTTTTTCCATTGGAAATTGTATTATTTTTCCATTTTTCTTGGCTGTTATACTTCAGCATTGTCTGCTAGCAAACAGCTGCAGCATTTCACTCTGAAGAGCTTCACTTTGATGATGGGTTTAATGACCCCTATATATACACTAAATACTCTGGATTCTGCAACCAGTTTTGTGTGAATGTAATGCACCCATGTGCAAAGGCACCATTACATCTCACTGAAGACCTATTTTGAGGGTTTAAATTGGATTTCTCTGATGCTTGTGCTAGCCCTTTGCAAAGGGAAGACCTTCATCCCTTTGGATGAAATGCTTTGGAGCCATTTGCTTCAAAGGGGTTATACTCAAATGTATGTGATCACCATCTAAAAAAGCTGCTCTTTTTTCCCCCACTCTGAAATTATCATCATGTATAAGCAGATTAAATGCCAAAGGTATTCGTGAAATTAGATTGTGCCAGAGTTTAATTCAGCTCATTGAATCTGGGCATTGTCATCGTTCTGCTGTTTGCCACTGCAGGGGTGCAGGGGTTTTAAGTCTTTCCCATTTTGTACCAAGGAAGGTAGTATGATATATTGCACATACTCTTCATGCAGAAGTGAGCTGAGATTTACAGCAGGGGAATATTTCTGCTGGTTTTTTTGGTCTTATAAAGTGTTTATCTTTTATTAGTTCATTATTCTCCAGCAAGGTAAAATGTTTACTATTTTGCATGCTAAGCATATGGATATGATAATATCCAAGGGATCCTTGTGGAGATACAATGAATGATGCTTATGTGTAAACGTGCAAACACTTCTAATAGTCTGTTTTACTACAAAAAACATTTCACATTCCTTTCAGCATAATTTAAAAAGTGGCCATAATTCCTTTGTTAATATTTGATAAGTAGAAACGTGTAATGGCAGGAACAGATCCATCACTTGAACTATCTCCAGAAGGAAGCTTAATGTTTTAAAGTAGGCCCCATCCAGTCATGTTCCCTACCATGGGTGTTTTGCCTGAGACAAAGGCAAATTCTGGTCTTATTAATCTTAGTGAAAACTTTGGCAATCATTGACTTCAACAATTGGACAGTAGGTAAGAACGGCAAGATTGAGCCTAGACAAATAGTTTTCACCCAATTTCCAAAAGGAATACATGAGCAGATGCGTTTTTCAACCGTCTCTAACAGGAAGTTCACAGTAGAATAGTAGATGCATATGGTCAACAGTATTCCCTCTAACATTTTTCATCTTAGTGTGGGTTGAATTTTGTTTTGGGCGGGTTGAAGTTTCTTATGTGCAACATCAATATGGAGGTAGTATGTGGAATCCAGTACACAAAAAAATCCTAGATATACATATGTATTTTAAATAGTCCATAGGCGTGGAATATATTAAAACAAGGGATAATTAACAAGGAACAATGCTTATGATGTTTATTTAATATGAAATCAGATAAAAGGAAAAACAACATTGCCCTTGGATTACATATATTATCATCCTTTCTAACAACTCATGCTAGTAAACACACCAAAATTATCCACACATAGCTCAGCTTTAAGATGCTAATGAAATCTATGAGTCAACCAGTCTCATAGACTCATGTTCTCCTTGCAAATATTAATTCAATATTTATTGCCACTGGAAAGGAGAGTAAAAAGCATTTACTCCGGCTTACAGTTTATCTGGGGAATGTTTAGGATCCATGCTACACAAATACAAGTGAAACCAACCTCTAAAAACAGAAGTTTTCCTGGTTTGAAATTTTCACCTTTGTGTATGTCACCAGCTCAAAGAGTAGAAGCCCCAAAGCAAATTAACACATGGTTTCAGGGTTTGTAGACAGATCCATGTTTCAAAGAGCTTGCAAATAAACAGCTAGCATCACACCTACTACTTGCTACTTCTGACTCATAAGAGCCAGAACTCTATACCAGATAGCAAAGATCTGCCCTTAATGCAATACAATTTACCATGTATTAATTAATAACACAGGAGGTAAAAATCATTAAGACCACAGCTTTAGATATCTACAGCACTCCAAAAAAAATCTGTTAAGAGAATCTTTCTTATCTTAAGCCATGAACACCTATGTAAACTGTTTGAAATGTAATCATGCAAATGTCCTGGCACACCCCTCCCATCCCCATGTAGTTTGCTCCCCCTCAGGTCCTTTCCAAGGAAATTCCAAGAAGTCACCCCTCTCTTAACTCCCTAAGCGAACATCTACAGAACAAATTTACCAGGGGCTCTAGCTTGCACCGTTCCCAAGGCAACACACAGCTTCACAATCACCCCCCTCTTTTATCCAAAGTCTTGTCCTACCATGTGTTTCATCTCTCACAATGTCTCCTCACAAGGTTCTTTCTCTTCCCCCAAAAATCCTTATCCAATGTCTTGATTCAACCAAAAAACTGCCACCCTCCCCCGACCAATTTGCAACCTCTTCACATGTAGACTGTAGCTGTCCTGTTTCCTGCAGCTGGGAAGGGAAGCTTTCCAAACATGGAACTCACCAAGAGTTAAAAAAAAAAGGAGGGGGACCTAAAGTGATCAGAGAGATGGCTGAAACTGGAGAGTGTTTCCCATTTTCAGTAACTGCGCAGGGAAAAGTTTGGTCTTGCTCTCACTGATGGAGATACTGACCTGATTCCAAATGGAGTGAAAGTAAGAAAGATCAGGGGAGGGAGAAGTGAGAGGTGCTGTCTTGTTAGCACAAAGTGTGGGGTAGGGGAGCAAATTGGAGAGAACAGGGACAAAGTAGCAGGTAGAGAAGTAACAGGCAAGTGAATGGACAGCAGAGGAGTGTAACACAGGGGAAAACCAGGGATCCCTGCCCAGCCAATTCCCCAACAAGGGGGCTAGGGGAGAAGCAGGAAGTGGGGGGCTGCTGCCCTGTTAGCAGTTCACAGGTCAGGGGAGGATTTGAGGGCAAGTAGAGAAGTTGACCCAATATGGCTGAACCTGTAACCTACCCAGCTTTTTCCACGTGGCCGGTGGCAGGCAATGAAGCATCGATCCCTCCTCACCTTCAGCTGGCAGCTCTTGATCTGGATCACATGATCCTCCAAGTACTTCCTGCCTCCCTGATTGAAGAACTTGCTCATCCCCAATGAGTACAGACCATCCACAAGGGTGAAGAGGGAATGGGGGAGGACGGGAGTAGAGGCTGGAGCCAGCTTCTCCACTCCTCCTCATCAAGAGGGTGAGTGTCCCATCCTCCCTTCACCAGCCAGTCAGCTGAGCTCCCTGTGCGGGAGCTCTGAACTTCTGTGCGGAGCTCAGAAAACAGCTGCATGTCCACGTGGGCACGCAGCTTACAGGGAACTTTGATGCTCACCCTCTTCCGGGAGTTTACTGTCTTAACAATTGAATTAACAACATAAATTCAAACTCTCCTCAGTCATGGATGCTCCTAGGGTACCTCTCTCGGGATGGCTCATTCTCCACCTAAGTACCTCTCTCTCTAGAGAATTACTTCCATCTCCTTCATATCCAGGCTGAATACAAGCCACCTGATTCAGAGAGTTTATAGAACCCACTTCAGTTTCTCCTAGCAAAATCAATACCCGATGACCAAGTGGGAGGTTTCCAACAAATAGTGCCATTCCGTTACATAGCATAGCAAATACCTGAAAAAACAGTGGAGGAAAGTTACAGGTATTTACTGTAATTTCTTTTTTCCTATCTTTGGCCTGAAAATTAAGTTGAAATCACTTTTATTATTCTTATTACTTTTATTTCTATTGCCTTATTATTTGTGTTACTGTAGCACTTAGAAGCCCTAATCATGGACCAACATGGTAGGTGCTGTATAAACATAGAAATAGAATAAGTATAACATGCAGGTATAAAATATGGATATCCTGTTACACCATATGATTTTGCCTGTTGTAGCATTTGGTAAGAGTGAGAAACTGTTGATATTTGGTTATGTATTCGGTGGTTTTTTATGCATGTGTGAATGTTGTTTTTCTCATTTATTTTATCTGCAGCCTGATAGAGATCTCTTAAAAGTGTAAATTTGTGTTTAAGCATTTGATGAAGGCACATTATTTTGTAACAAAAAAAATACCATTTTTTATTGTTGTGCTAGATTTTAAAGCAGGCTCCCCTGGGGCAATAGACAGTTTAATTGCACTTCATTGACTAAATTCTACAGCATCTATTCATGTTGTTATTTAGCAAACCTTCCAGATTAGCTCAAGGGACCTGTAAATGTTTTCTGTTTAATTCACAAGTTCAGTTTTATGAAGCTCCTTCTGTTCTAATTATAAAAAATAAGCTTCTTTTTGTTTTGAAGCTGGTGAATATGACTCTGGAGGTTTTTCGCCTTCCTCTGTAGCATGGGGCACGGGTCACTTGCGGGAGGATTCTCTGCATCTTTGGGGTCTTTGAACCATCGTTTCAAGGACTTCAATATCTGAGACACAGGTGAGAGGATTATTCTAGCAGTGGGTGGGTGAGATTCTGTGGCCTGCATTGTGCAGGGGGTCAGACTAGATGATCATAATGGTCCCTTCTGACCTTAAAGTCTATGAGTCTATGACTCAGCACCCTACTGTGCTTCTCTGTTGCTTCTTGAAGTTCCCTTCCTAAGTCTGACATCTTGGAAGTCCTATAAGGCAACTGTGAAAGAAATTAAACATTTCAAACTTGTGCCCCTAAAACTTCTTTCAAAAGGATTTAGTGGTGTTCAGCACATTTGCAAGCCAGGCTGCTAATTTAGGAGCCTAAATATAGATTTAGCAGCCTAAATTTATATCCCATGTTTGGAAATTTTGGCCATTAACTAAGCACTAAACTCTGTCAACTTTGCTCACACACCTACTGACACTTATTCTTTTTGTAGTTGCAATGGATACTAGTCAACATGAGTAAGGTTGGCAGCTCATTTTGCTCATGGGAATCAGAATACCCACGTTTCAGTTTTGTACAACATAATTAGTGTCAATGTGATTCCGTAGATCCACTGCTTCACAGCAAGCTGGTGACCACTGAACAGCCTGAAACAAGGCAGATGCTGCTGCTAAACATACATCCACGTCTTTTAAACATCCTCCAGGACCAACTAAAAGATTGAGGGCACCAAAGCAGACTGAAGAACACGGATTGACATTTTCAGTTCTTGTATTCTTCACCAACTGTTCCATATTGAGTGTCAGAACAAGATCAGAAATGAGGATGTACAAAGCTGAACGCAGTAATCATCTCCATCAGTAGTGGTTCAATTTCAGCTGCTTTCTTGGTATGGACATTATTAGAACAGAAAACTAATGAATTCTGAAGCATATGTACCAAGGAATGTCCTATGTAGCCAATGATTAGATCGGCATCAAAAGCTTTGATGGCACAAGAAAATTGCCAGTGATAAACATAAACTTAATTTAGATGGCCATAAGCATCTTACTAGAGATTCATCTGGATGATGGATGATTAGTAACATGGCCACATCCCTTTGGTATTAGCACTAATCATAGAATCAGGGAAGATTAGGGTTGGAAGAGACCACAGAGAGTATCTAGTCTAATCCCCTGCTCCAAGCAGGACCAATTCTGGTCTTAAAAATCTTTAAGAATGGAGAAAACACCACCTCCCTAGACAATCCATCCAAGTATTTCACCACTATCCTTGTGAAATAGTTTTTCCTAATATCCAACCTAGACCTCCCCTACTGCAACTTGAGACCATTGCTCCTTGTTCTGTTATCTGCCATCAGATAATAGCCCAGCTCCACCCTCTTTGGAACTTCCCTTAAGGTACTTCAAGGCTGCTCTGAAATCTCCCCTCGTTCTTCTCTTCTGAATACTAAATAAATCCAGTTCCCCCAGCCTCCTACTGCTTTTCATTGTCCTCTGCTGAACTCATTCCAATTTGTCCACATCCTTTCAGTAGCGGAGGGCCCAAAACTGGATGCAGTACTCCAGATGTGGTCTCTCCAGTACCTAAAGGAGGGGAATAATCACTTTCCTCAATCTTCTGGTAATGCTTCTACTAATACAGCCCAATATGTTATCTTGCCAACAAGGGCACCCGTTGCCTTGCATCCAGCTTCTGGTCCACAGTAATCTCCAGGTTCCTTTCTACAGAACAGCCACTTAGTCAGTCCCCAACCTGTAGCAATGCTTGGGATTCTTCCATCCTAAGTGCAGGACTCTTCACTTGTCTTTGTGGAACCTTATCAGATTTCTTTTGGCTCAATCCTCCAGGTTGTCTAGGTCCTCTGGATCATATCCTTACCCTCCAGGCTTTCTCTCTCTCTCTCTTTCCAGCTTAGTGCCATCTGCAAACTTGCCAAGGGTGCAATCCATCCCCTCATCCAGATCGTTAATGAGGATATTGAACAAAACCAGCCCCCGAGCCAACCCATTGAGCCGGACGATCTAGTCAACTTTCTGTTCATCTTATAGTCCATTCATTTAATCTATACTCCTTTAACTTGCTGGCAAGAATACTGTGAGAGCAAAAGCTTTGCTAAAAATCAAGGTATACCATATCCATCACTTTCCTCTTAGTCACATTTTGTATATATATGTCAGCATAGTATAAAGGAACTTTGATCTTTAAATTAGTTTCCTGGATTTGCGCCATCTGAATAAGGCATTATTGACTAATAGTATTTGTAAAATGCTGACCTATATAGACATGTGGCTAAGTGCTGGAACCATTTTATTGTTTGGCATCACTTTAAAAGATTTTGCATCAACTCCTGAGGCCTTACTCCATTTTATTACGTCTATTTTGAGGCAGAACTATAATTGACTTCAAAGCTTCTGGTAGTGGAGTGCTAAATCTGCCCAGCAATAGTAAGACTCAACTCCTACCTCCCCACAGGGGTCTCTTAAAGAGATAGCTCCCTAGTAGGTGCATGGATGGCAGAACAAGGAGCAATGGTCTCAAGTTACAGTGGGAGAGGTCTAGGTTGGATATTAGGAAAAACTATTTCCCTAGGAGGGTGGTGGAGCACTGGAATGGGTTACCTAGGGAGGTGGTGGAATCTCCATCCCTAGAGGTTTTAAAGTTTTGGCTTGACAAAGCCCTGGCTGGGTTGATTTAGTTGGGATTGGTCCTGCCTTGGGCAGGGGATTGGACTTGATGAGCTCCTGAGGTCTCTTCCAGCTCTATGATTCTATGATTCTATGGGTTACAATTACATTATCCGCAGATGTATTATTAATATTAATTAAAACTAACAACAATATTCTAGAGTATACTTTTATTGAAAACTTTTATTTTATTGCTTGTTTTAATAGTTTATTATTGAAAGATGCTGTTACCTTCTTTCATGCTGAACAGTGCCTCACTCTGCAGGCAGTAATTATGGAATAAGGTATTCTCAGCATGAGTAGTATCACAATATGGATCAGGTGATTTTAATACAAAGTTTTTCCATACAAGCTTGGCTGGGTTCAAATACACTTAATTCAGCTTATCTCAAGTGCTGTTCAGACTCAAGTTTCAGTGATATCCATCTCTGTTACATTTAAATCAAAATAACAAAGCATGCAGCCATGATATTTTGCATGTGTGTATATAATAGATGAGATTAACTCAGTAGGCTGAATGATGTGGAAGACTGCTATGCAGCAAAACTTCCATAATTGTATAGGGCTTGCAGCCGCTGTTGCTACTCAGAGGATAGATTAGTAGCGATGTAGAGGTTGCTTGGCTATTTTGTGCCTTTCCCATAGTGTGAGTGCTTGAGTCCATCTCCTCCACTTCCCCTCCATTCCCTGCAAAGTTCTCATGTGCTTCCTTAGGAATCTCTCCCTGTCTTCATCAGTATTTATTGACACATAAGTAAATAAAAGAGATTTCTGTCAGCTTGGAATCACCTTAAAATATTGAATTTCTATGTAAATAGTTGATACCAAACTCATCAACTGCTTTTAGGAAGCTGTTGATCAATTAGCACTGAGAGCTAATGAATAATAGCTGTGTACTATGACACAATCAGGGTATGTCTACACTTGCACCCTAGTTCGAACTAGGGATGTAAATGTAGGCATTCGAAATAGTCAATGAAGTGGGGATTTAAATATCCCGTGCTTCATTAGCATGATCTCGCCGGCACATTACTCCGATCAACAGCTGTTTCAAAAGTGAAAGTGCGCGCCGGGCCGCATTAGTTCGAACCAAACCCCTTGGTTCGAACTAACATTACTCCTCCCGTTAGTTCGAACCAAGGGGTTTGGTTTGAACTAACTCGTCCCAGCGCGCACTTTCACTTTCGAAACAGCTGTTGATCAGAGTAACGCGCCGGCGAGATCATGCTAATGAAGCGCAGGATATTTAAATCCCCTCTTCATTGACTATTTCAAATGCCTACATTTGCATTCCTAGTTCGAACTAGGGTGCAAGTGTAGACAGACCCTCAGACTATGGAAAGAGAGAAAGCAGTCATAAATGAGAATTTTCCTAAGTGGTTATAAAGAAATCAGTGGGAGACTAAATTAGTATTGCTCTATCTGATGGACAGGCAAGGGAGCACAATTATTTTATTTAGATACAGGTATGATTGGAGGTTATGCATAGGGGCAAATAGTGTGTGGCAAATGGTGTAATAAGTCTCAGCCCCCTTGCGTTCCTGCTTTCTTGTTCATGAACACATAGGACACAGACAAAAAAGGGGGGTAAAGGATTAAAGCAAAGTCAGAGAATGGGCAGGTCTGTAGAAACAAGGCACCACCCTATCATGCACAGGGTTTTTTGTGTGTTTTGTGTCCTTCTCATCTCTTTTTCCCCTTATGCTTCTATACTGGAGTCTGGTGTGTTACTCTGTTGTGCTGGATTCAACCTAGTTCTATGTATTCAGTACTTGACCTGTCTTTGAAGGAAGTTAACATTTATGCACAGTTAAATGAAGCCCAAAGTCTATCTCCACATGTGAACTGAAAATATCAGCGTGTGATCTTTGGGCTAAAATGTGATATGCTGTAATGTGCTCTGTGGCATTTGCATAGTGATGTTAACTGGAAACCAGCAGTGGGGGATGGAAGAAGAATACAGAAAACACATGCAATTTGCCATTATGAAAATACAGATGGTTTTCACGTGCCATGTTTGGATTGGACCTTTTACACTCTGGTTTTATTTAAAGAAGCATGAAAAGTTATTTTGAAAAATTAAGAATTCAGGTTTGAAGACACCCAACTGAAGTGAATTGATGAAATCTGTCAGTAAGAAATTTACCTGGTCCCAAAATGCCTTTTCTCTTGACAGAAGCTGGAGTCTGATGTGCTAGTGACTGTTGATTGCTAATGGACTGATATGCTGGCTTGCTGTAATATTTGTCTGCAACAATAATAAAGCAAATGTGAACTATCTTTTCCTGCCACTGAGCCAGTTTTGACTTTTTTTGTGGGCAGGGTCGAGAGGAGAAATGTCACTTGGACGTCAGGAAGCTTTTGAAATTTTCAAGAGGGATCATGTGGACAGTGTAACCATTGAAGACAACAAACAGCTTCTTAAAGAGAGGTGAGTGAGCGTTACATTGAGATACAACCACAACCAGGACTCTAAGGCTACGTCTACACTGCAACGCTATTTCGGGATACTGGAGTATCCTGAAATAGTTATCCTGTGTCTTCACAGCAAGCCTGTTATTTTGAAATATAACGGGCTCATTATTCCAACGTACCTGTAAACCTCATTCCACGAGGAGTAAGGGACAATTGGAAATAGAGGGTAATTTTAATATTTGTCACTGTGTAGTCAGCACCAAATTACAAAATAAGCTATTTTGAAATGAGATCGAAATAAGATAACGCAATTTGAACTACGCAAATTGCGTATCTTATTTCGAGTTACGGTGCGGTGTAGACGCACTCTTAGGGCTCACAATGACTCTTGTGAACTGTGTTTCAAGTTTCGAATTTAAACTTGGGCAACAGCAAGCTGTGTCTGCTGGAAAGATTTATTGTTCATCAGGTGCTCAGGAGCATAGCATAAGAATTTGAATAGAATAGAATATGAACGGCAATCAGACTGGTCACAGAGCATTATTATTCTCCTCTCACAAGTCCTAGAGAATATATATGACAGTATGGTGTTGACAGTTGTGAATTATGCAAGGGAAGTTGGAGTCATATAACTACTGCTTACATGGCCATGGGATAAGAGGGAAGGTCCTTTCTTGGATTGAGAACTGGTTAAAAGACAGGAAACAAAGGGTAGGAATAAATGGTAAATTTTCAGAATGGAGAGGGGTAACTAGTGGTGTCCCCCAAGGGTCAGTCCTAGGACCAATCCTGTTCAACTTATTCATAAATGATCTGGAGAAAGGGGTAAGCAGTGAGGTGGTAAAGTTTGCGGATGATACCAAACTGTTTAGGATAGTCAAGACAGAAGCAGACTGTAAGGGACCCCAAGAAGATCTCACCAAACTGAGTGATTGGGCAACAAAATGGCAAATGAAATTTAATGTGGATAAGTGTAAAGTAATGCACATCGGGAAAAATAACCCCAACTATACGTACAGTATGATGGGGGCTAATTTGGCTAAGACAAATCAGGAAAGAGATCTTGGAGTTAGCATGGACAGTTCTCTGAAAACTTCCACACAGTGTGCAGCGGTGGTCAAAAAGGCAAATAGGATGCTAGGAATTATTAAGAAAGGGATAGAAAATAAGACACAGAATATCTTACTGCCCCTGTATAAAACTATGGTACGTCCACATCTTGAATACTGTGTACAGATGTGGTCTCCTCACCTCAAAAAAGATATTTTGGCCTTGGAAAGGGGTTCAGAAAGAGCAACTAAAATGATTAGGGGTTTGGAACGGGTCCCATATGAGGAGAGGTTAAGCGACTGGGACTTTTCAGTTTAGAAAAGAGGAGACTGAGGGGATATGATAGAGGTGTATAAAATCATGAGTGGTGTGGAGAGGCGGATAAAGAAAAGTTATTTATTAGTTCCCTAAATAGAAGAACTAGAGGACACCAAATGAAATTAATGGGTAGCAGGTTTAAAACTAATAAAAGAAAGTTCTTCTTCACACAGCGTGTAGTCAGCATGTGGAACTCCTTGCCAGAGGAGGCTGTGAAGGCTAGGAATATAACAGAGTTTAAAGAGAAGCTAGATAATTTCATGGAGGTTAGGTCCATAAAAGGCTATTAGCCAGGGGATAAAATGGTGTCCTTGGCCTCTGTTTGTCAGAGGCTGGAGAGGGATGGCAGGAGACAAATGGCTTGATCATTGTCTTCGGTCCACCCCCTCTGGGGCACCTGGTGCTGGCCACTGTCGGCAGACAGGATACTGGGCTAGATGGACCTTTGGTCTGATCCGGTACGGCCGTTCTTATGTTCTTATGTTCTTATGTTCATTAATAACAGTTTATAGCACAACACCATCCATGTCAGCTGGCCAACAGTGTTATGTCATTCCCACTTCCCACAGCATTCAATGACAAAGAGGGTATTTGAGAGGGGATCAGAGGGTATGAAGATGGATCTATAATACCTCTCTCACTTTTTTATACTCTTGTACTCTCTCCCAACTTTTCCTTTTGTCTCCTCCCTTTCTTAGCTTCATCCTTGGAATTGTCAGTTATCCCCTCTACACTTACGGTCTTATTTTTAGAGGCACTGAACACCTGCCATTCCCATTACCTTCAGAGTATTTCTGAAAATCAGGCCTTAGGTTATCTCTGCATTTTATTCTGAAATGCACTGATCAGGAGAGGGTGTTTGTTTTTTGTTCACCTTCTCTGAACAGCATGATTTCATTCTTATGTCTACATCTTCCATCCTCTGACAGCCAGGTACTAAGATGATGGGAGTGTAAGAAGCAGATAAGTATGTATCTGTCACTGTAAAATATACATATTGAACCATCTTGTTTGGAAATGTCTGTATTATGCTGATCAATAATAGTGCATGAGTAATTTAATGTGATAATTTCTTGCATCTCATTCTTTCAAGAACAAAACAGTTTATAAAGAAAGATTTCAGTGGTGTTATATCAACATAAAATTGGAGTAACACAGTGGTAAACCAGGACTGTGATTTCTTTGATTTAATACACGTTCTTATTAATTTCTCTGACATAAATCATTGTGAGGGAAAATGCATATTTCCTTTTGTATTCGGCCCAAACTACAAATTTGGTACCAAATTCAAATTTCCCCAAATTTCAAGTGAGTTCAGACCCACACTTTTGGGATTTCTAATATATAGTAAATGTCATTATCCACAAGTGCTATGGGAATCTTGATAATTTTGGAAATCATTTCTCAGGCTGCTTGCAGTGAACTTTAGCAAAGGAGATTTTCAGCTTAAAATTGTATTACATTTGTTAAAAATGGATTCATCACAAGTCTGTAAATTGGAATTAAGCCACTATCAGAGGCAAATTGCACAGTAAGGATCTTATGCACAGCACATATTTAAAGGTTACCATACCTTTCCCATAGAGACAAGCCTCTCATTCCGATATTTTTGGCTATAATAGCATAACCATTTCTGTCATATCATGGCAGCATTAGATTCCCAGTTTATTATGTTTTAATTGCTTTTTTCCTTCTCTTTTTTATCTTCCTTTCCCTTCACTTCTCCCCCCCCCCCCTTATTTTGGGTGAATGTTTTAATTTCCATTTTAGTTACATTATTTGTGTTGGTTGTGAGTTTAACATAAAATATATAAAACTGGAGGCTTGACTATAATGCTAAGAACTATAACAATTCAAATGACTTGGGCACTGGGAGCCAGATCTATAGATGCCTTTGAATAATTGAAATACAATAAAAATCTTGAATTTTGATTAAAAAGATTGAAAAGACATCATGTGCTCCTTTAAAACAATGTGCATAAGAGAAATGTGTATTTTAAATTTTGTAAATAATGCTTTACCTCTGTAAATCACAAAGCACTTTCCAAAGGTGTATTAATATTTCTTTCCCTGGATTTTATAGATGGGGAAACTGAGTTACATTAAGGTTTAGTTTCTTGGGGTATGTCTACACTAGCCCCCTAGTTCAATCTAGGGAGGCTAATGAGGAGGACCGAAATTGCAAATGAACATGCGCTTCATTAGCATGTTCCCGGCCGGTCTCCATTTTTAGAAATTGACTAGCCCGAAGTAACTGCCCGCGTCTACACGTGGCAGTGAAACGGGATTCCGAATGAAAGCCTTAAATCGAATTAGCTGTTATTCCTCCTGGAATGAGGTTTAACAGCTAATTCAATTTAGGCTTTAATTGAATCCGTTCACCGCCGTGTATACGCAGGCAGTTACTCCGGGCTAGTCAATTTCAAAATGGCGACCGCCGAATATGCTAATGAAGCACGGGATATTTAAATCCCGCGCTTCATTTGCAATTTCAGTCGTCCTCATTAGCCTCCCTAGATCGAACTAGGGGGCTAGTGTAGACATACCCTTGGTGAAGGTCATACAATGAGTCATTGTACAAGTGAGAAACAGAATGTAGGGTTTCTAGACTCAATAGATTTTAACTGCCTCTTTACTTCTGTTGGACTTGAGAACACTAACCAAGTGATTTGAGATAGAAGGGGCACTCTCGAAGACATGAATGCATCTGGCACAAAAACAAAAACTTCTGCTACCTACTAGCACTGCCTAAATGCCTATATTTGTAAAAACACAGAGGCAGAGTTCTGGGCCTTTAATTTCCTATGCTAGAGCTCCAAAAAGGTTAATAATGTCTGTGCCTGCCAAGGCATTAAGGACAAGATAGGCTTCCCTTAGTATCCATTCCTTGAAGTGAAGAAAAATCTTAAATCTAATTTTCCAGTGAATCATGGGTAAAAAATCATCCCATTTGAGTCACTACAATCAGAGTCATCCTTACCCATACATAGAATACACAGATGAATAGAGTACCTATGATAGATAGGAGACATGCGGGCCAGCACTCGGTGACTAAAGGATTAAACTCAGGTAACTAAGGGTATTGTTGGCAGGGAGCCAGGAGAACCAATGGGATACAGTGCTGAAATTTAAATTGTAAATATATATCTGCTGCGTTTTCTCTTTGATGAGTTTTAAGCCAGGAGTTGGGAGAAAGAGAATAATTTGAACCCAGGCAGGACTACCATGCCTTCAAGGAATTGGGGCATGGAAGTGGACTGGACCATGAAGGGATCATGAATAAATAAGGGAAAAGATGTATTTACTCACGATCAGGGTATTTTTCTTTGTTTTGGTTGTTTAGTTAAACTTCTCTGGGTACGTCTAGACTGCAGGGGGGGGTATGGTTTTGGGATATCCTGAAAAAACTGCGCCATGTCCAGGGAACATGTTTGCTCTTCTGCTTTTTTTTACGGAAGAGCAGTCGCACTCTTTCAGAAGCCCTGTCTTCCTCATTCCACCAGGAAAAAGTGATCTTCCAAAAGAGGAGGCTTTTCCCAAATTTCGGAAAAGCCTCTTCCAACAAAAGTATCGGAAAAAGGTACGCAAATTGCAGAGCACATTTTGCGTACCTTTTTCTGAAAAACCATCGTAGTGTAGACATAGCCTCTGTGTGAATCCATGCCTTCCCTCCCCCACTCATCATATTTAAGCTACAGCCCAGAGATATAATTTTCCTCTGTGTTTTAATCTGTTCTTTACTCAGCTGCTCTGTAACACCTAGCAACCAAGTATGCTTTATCAAGTATATCTTTTTTATTTTATTAAAGAGCCAATAAAGGCAGGCTATCTAAGGCCTCTTGCCAGCCCCCACCTTCTGCACTTGGAGTGCCAGAGTGGGGAACAGCCCTGACACACCCAAAAATTTGGGACACCACTGGCTCTTAATGCTTACCTTCCTGCCTCTTCCTATCTCTGTTCTGTGGCTCAGCTTTCTCCAGAGAGGATCTAGTTAACTTGAAAGTAAAAATACATGCCAGATCAATTAGCAGAACATCACAGGAGAAAGCCATTCATGTGGTAATTAAGCCATTTAACAGGCATTTGCCAAACCCAGGTATATACTGTCAGTTTCTGAAATTACTGTGTTAGTGTACAGGACCTCAGTTTAAAATTTGTTTAAAAAATATTTAGTGTGTTGCTGGAGATTATAAAATCACATCTCTAAAAAATCATTGCCCCCAGCTGCCATGAGGGCACCAGTTTAATAGTACTGTATAGGGCCCCATAAATCCTGAGGACATCCCTGACTACATTATAGTTTCCCATGCTGCATCAGGCATTCTAAATCCAGCCACAGCATATGTTTCCAATTATAAGATCATACTGAACTTAGAGGTATAATGTAAAGCTGGTCTAAGGGCTTGTTCACATGGTTCCTTAATGTGTGCCAGAGGGGTGTAAATTCTAGTGCACACTAGTGTGCCATGCACTGTTTGGCCTGTATGGATCCTAATGATGGTCCCATTTGACGCACACTGTGTAGACAAGCTCTTACTTTCTTCTTCTTCATCAGATTTCTTACTTATTTTCCTCTTTAAGTCTTACGTTCCTAACCTGCCAACTCAAGCTATTTTTGCCTTTTCTTCTCTGCTCACAAGTTTTCATTAATATGCTTTGATACCTCAGTGTCAAATTGACTTCTAGTTTAACTCTGTTGTGGTCAGTAGTTACTAAGGGATGAATTTGACCTATGGTGATTAAGTCTGCAATAACCCTTAATGGATTCTAGCTTTGCCACCTAATGTTCTGTAATAAATGAGTGCTAAAGTAAGTATATTGGTTCTCCCTTTTGGTGGCCTCTATAAGCATCAGCTTTTATGCTGATTGAACAGCAAAAATTATTTTGGATATTTCATATTTGCATTTTAAGGATGAAGTCTTTACCCCTTTGAAGTCAGTGGCCAAATTCCCATTTATTCCAATGGGACAAGGATTTCATCCTACGAGTTTTCCTTATGATGGCAAGCAGCCAAAATCCACGTCTTAGCAACAACATTCTTCTTGACGGACCTGTGTATGCACTCTGGCTACATGTGAATTTCCTACAGACTGCACAAATGCTGTTGCTTAACTCACTGGTAACCGACTGTTTACATACTGAATACCAGTCTCCTTTGAGATCACCCTTATGCTGGATTTCTTCCTGGAAAAGAACCAGAAACAACACTTTTCCCTGAATTCAATGAGCAGGTTGAACCTAGAAGTCTTAATTTTGTTTTTACTGAATCATAGGAGTTTTACCTGAATAATCAGGGCTCGCCAAGCGGCGGCAAGCCCCGCTCGCCAGCCGCGCGGTTTCACGCCGTTCTGCGTTCTGCGCATGCGCAGATCTCTCTGCGCCGGCTCTTCCGGGTTGTAATCTACTCGCCACGGGCGAGTAGATTGCATTATTTGTCGAGCCCTGTGAATAATGACTAACAAACTGTGAGGAAGGAACTCAGGATTTGGCCCATAGGTTAGGGGGGAGAGTCAGAAAGGGCATGTCTACACTACAGAATTATTTCAGAATAACTCATGTTATTTCAAAAGAGCAAGGCGAGCATCCACACAGCAAGCCTGTTATTCCAAAATTATTTTGAAATAACAGGCTTCTTATTCTGAAACTAGCCAATTAGCCCATCATAAGACGGGATTCTCAGGTCTCTCCCCCACGTCGGTCTTCTCTCCTGAGCCTCCGGTCTCTCGCTCCGTCTCTCTCTCTCTCTCCCTCTCTCCTCCTCCTACTGCCTCCCCTCTCTCTCTCTCTCAGCTCTCCTCCGCCTCCTGCCTCTCTCTCTGTCTCTCTCTTTCTCTTCTCCTCCCCCTCCTGCCTCTCACTCTCTCTTTCTCTTCTCCTCCCCCTCCTGCCTCTCACTTGGGGGACCGCGGAGCCCAAACGGCCATTTGGGCTCCGCACTCTGCGTGCTGCATGGGGAGCGTGGAGCCCAAACAGTCGCTTGTGCCACTTGCTCCCCCGCGGTGGCCTGGCTGAATGGCGCAGAAGTCAGCCGAGTGCCATGGCGGGAGACGAAGGACGTGACTCAGGCAACAGTGCCACCCAGAGGGAACAGCCAGGGAGGCAACAGTGCCGCCCAGAGGGAACAGCCAGCATTTCAGCGTTACAGAGTCACAGACATTGGGGTTATGTCTACACTAGCCACCCTAGTTTGAACTAGGGTGGCTAATGTAGTCATTCGAACTTTCAAATGAAGCCTGGGATTAAAATATCCCAGGCTTTATTTGCATGTTCCTGGGCACCGCCATTTTTAAATGCCCGGTAGTTTGAACCCCCTGCCTGCGGCTACACGCGACATGGGCTAGGTAGTTCGAATTAGGAGCTTTAATTCGAACTACCTAGCCCTTGCCGCATGTAGCCGCAGGCAGGGGGTTCGAACTACCGGGCATTTAAAAATGGCGGCGCCCGGGAACATGCAAATAAAGCCCGGGATATTTTAATCCCGGGCTTCATTTGCAAGTTCGAATGACTACATTAGCCACCCTAGTTCGAACTAGGGTGGCTAGTGTAGACATACCCCCAATGTCTCCTCCTGCTACCGTTACTCCTCCTGCTAAAGTAAGTATATTGGTTCTCCCTTTTGGTGGCCTCTATAAGCATCAGCTTTTATGCTGATTGAATGAACATCAAAAATTATTTTGGATATTTCATATTTGCATTTTAAGGATGAAATCTACACAGCACGCTTACCTTGAAATAAGCTACACAATTTGTGCTACGCAAATTGCGTAGTTTATTTTGAGGTAATTTCAAAATAAGGCGCTATTCTGAAGTGTCCCTTAACCCTCGTCCAATGAGGTTTACAGGGTCGTTGGAATAGCGAGCCCGTTCTATTTCAATAGATTCTCAGAGTAGACATATGCTTGGAGGTTTCTCTTCAGAGCTCTGCCCAGACTACAGGACTGGTTGTATTAAGTCAATATTCATGCAAATACAGGAGCTTATAAAAACAAAAGATGGCAAATGAATGTTTCTGAGGCTTCTCCCTACTCATGTCGTAAGTAGCAAGTGTCAAGGAACCTTCTTATAGTAGAGGCTACTTATCCATACTGAATTTGGCTTTTACAATAAGTGAGCATAAGCAAATATAGATGTGGTGGTCCAAAAAAAATACTTATAATCTGAGGGGTAAATTGACTAATTAAAATAGAGCAATTACCCAAACTGCACCTCCCTAGAGGGAAAATATTTCTTAACTCTACACCACTGCTGTTTGCGCTAGTCAGAAATACAACTTATGGGTTTCCCCAGCAATTTCTGCTAAAGCACGGCTCACCCAGATCAACATAAGGCTCAGTTAACTACCAAGGACAGTAGTTTTGCCTCCAAACCCTGCAAGGAATGACTATAAGGCTAATGCTGAATCACAACAACCTTGATAAAGCAAATTACCTCTTTTGTATTTGTTTCCTTCTTTAGTTATGAAAATGGCCATTTCCTGTAATATGCCTCAACTCCCTCAGGACTTTTTCAGCGGTTACCAATGTATATAGAGTTAATTTTCTTTACCATTTAAATAGAATAAATGTTGCTGTAGCTGTGTGTATTTTGTATGCTGTGTACCCTAAACAGCTTTACAAATTACTGAGTTAGATACTGGGAGGCTAGTGATTCTCTCAGCAGACGCAGTGATAACACACACAGTCTGAAATACTGCAACTTGTTTAGCAGAAAGGGCAAAGGAAATGGGGGCAGGAGGGGTTCTAGAAGCCTTCTAGGGAGGATGGAGAAATTTTGTCCACTTCTTGGGTCCTATCTTTTAGCTGCTCTTTTTGGAAGGTGTTCATATATCCTGTGATGGGAACCTTGTAATGATATAGTTGAAGCAAGTTTGCTGAGAGTGCTGATTGTTAGCACTTCAGGAAAGGAATACTGCCTTGAATCACATTTTCAGCTGAGCAGAAACCACTCACAGCAGACTGTTTTGAATATAACATGAGGATGTGATCCGTAGTGAATAGCTAGGAAGTTTTCAAAATAGTTAAATTAGAAATATTGATAGTGCTGTTAGTTAAGCATTGTCATCATCTTAATAAAATATGAAATTAGGAAATTATGTCACCATAGTAATTACCTAGAGGCCCTAGTCCTGGACCAGAATCCCATTGTGCTAAGTATTGCAAACTGAGAACAAAAAGAAATCCTCTACCCCAATGAGCTTACAGCCTCATCTGTCACTCAAACAGGCAACTAATTTTCCATTATTTACATTACTTAAACTACTAATATTGTACTTTATGAGGAGAAGTTACTGTGAAGACTACATCAAGACAACATGGTATAGATGACTGAGCAAAGAGGTAGGAGCTAGGAACTTATGAATTTCACTACACTCATTGTGTGGCCTAGGCCAAGTTACTAACTGCTCTGTGCTTCAGTTTCCCCACCTTTAAAATGGGGATACCAATACCTTCTCCCCAAGGATGTTACAGAGTTTGTTTATACAGTGCTTTGGAAATATACAGCACTAGAAGTATTATTCATTATAGTATGATATATCCAGAAGGGCCCAAAATAGCTGCACATATGTTACACACAGAAGAATCAATCACCTGCCACTGAAATGCAGTCATCTTTATGATACAATAAAGCAACAATTTAGGCAGACATAGAAATACCACACAACAGGTTAGGACTGAAGGTTAACAATAATTGAAAGTTGCAGTAGGAATGTTATTTCCAGCATTAAAACTTGGCCAGGCCACCAGGATTAACATTCTTACTCTGGCAAAAATTGCCATGGGATCTTTATTTACCACAAGTGGTCAAAACCTCAGTTTTCTTTTTCAACACTCCCAAAAACATGAGCGTTAATTATCTCAGTACAAAAACAGAGGGGAAAGACATTTACGGAATCACCAACACCACTTCCTGTAGCTGACTGGGTTGTCCTTAGTCTCCCAACCAAGTATTGACCAAGGTCAATTTTTCTGTCAAACCACTATTCCAAGATGGTAAAACTATAAGGGCTCAATCTGTGCCACTATAAGGAGGGTACAAATGTGCAGTATTAAGTAAAAGGAAAATGTAGTATTACTGGAACAATGCAAAAGAGAATTAAGGATAAAAATGTGCTCGTAAGAAAAGGTATTTAACTTATGGGCATTTATCATGTATTTGCTGGGAGAATATAAACCTTCTACATAGTAAGAAATAAAATGAGTGAAATGTCCCATTTTAAAACCTCATTTCCCGCTATGCATAGAGCTAGTTGAATACTGCAAAGAGTATGTTTCCATACATTTATTTGGATTTTCAAGTCATTGATTCAATTCCACCATGTTCTGGCACCATGTTTGAAAGGTTTCATATGGATGCTTTGCAGTTCAACAAATGTTTGCAAAACTGGCTGGGTTTTTTGTTAGAAGACCTACATTCACATATAAAGAAGGGTACCTGTGGACAAACAAGAATATTAATAACTTCATCTATTCATCATTTCTTATTCTCCTATCTAATATTTTGTTAGGGAGCCTTACTACGTGTGTGATTTGAGTGACAAGATACACACCACAAATAACAAATAGTGATGTGAGCTGTTTGCATACAGCTCATACACTGAAAATTTTTCATCCAGACTATTCGGTGAATCTTTACAAATAGAAATTGGAATTTCTGTTCCCTAAGAAATTCTGACATTATGGGTTTTTTAAAAAATATTCTGAATTATAATGAAAAGCTACAATTTCAAAACTTTTCATGAAATAAACTTCCCACAAAATTTCAGTTTAGGGCCATCAAATCATTTAATTTTGATAAGGTAAAAAGCATGTTGTAATAGGTAAAAACATTTCATTTTGACTTTGTCTCAGTTCATTTTGATTTGATTTTTATATTACTATATTAAATGTGGCACATAATATTAAAAGTACTATGTTCATATAGTATAAAAGTCAAACCAAAATGAAATGAAATGAAATGAAAACTTTTTGATTTTATCAAAATAAGACAAGAAAATCATTATTCATTTAGAATATTTTCTGTCAAATTTTATCAAAATTGATGCTTTCAGGTTGAGAGTAAAATTACCTTTTCCAATGGAAATCTGTTTAATTTAAAAATAATGTTGACCAGCTGTACTAACAAATATTTACCAATAACCAGGATGAGTTTTCAGGAAAATTGCAAACACAGATATGGTCTTGATTTGTTAGAAAATTTATTCTGAACCAATATATCTAGCTGTAGTTGAGTAACTCCACCTATTCCTGTGTTTCTGTCATTAGGTTTGCTGAAGCAAAATCCCTGGGAGAAAAAGTAAATGAATTAAGAAATAAAATAAGTAAGTAGATTTGTTTTAATTTTCTTATTTTGAAATTGTTGTTTTAACATACATTCATAATACAATGGGGAGATGGAACCAAAGTCTGTTTTCTGATAAGAAATTAGCCAATCCATTACTAATAAAAGTAATATTAGAAAGTCCATAATGTGAAAGCCAAACATATTCTTCATTTGGGGCTTTAGATAATAGCTGTCACTTATCTGAAGTGGTATACCCTGATAAAAGATGTTTAGCATTTGCAATGCAGAATCTGATGGGCGGGGAAGGATATGAAATACCATCTGTTTTAGAAAGATGTAAACTATGTGGGTCAGGGATTGCATTTACCT
Source organism: Rafetus swinhoei (assembly GCA_019425775.1). Classification (NCBI taxonomy): domain Eukaryota; kingdom Metazoa; phylum Chordata; order Testudines; family Trionychidae; genus Rafetus; species Rafetus swinhoei. The sequence goes on along the minus strand of CM033440.1, from coordinate 144,969,621 downwards.
GTGTGTTTGTAAAGAACCTATCACCTATCACCTATACTGATAGGGCCTTTGTGCATTACTCTTGTACAGTTAATAAATAGGAATGTGAGACTCATATGGAAAGGGTGAGTGTTTAAACAAAAGAAAAATATTAGAAGTTCTCATGGTTCAAGAGAATGGCCTCTGTACCAGGAGGAAAATACTTTTTTAATCTAGCTCTTTTAGAAGAAACAACACTGTTAATATTCCTGGAAGCCAAATGGTTTCTCTAGTTCTCAAGCCAAACTACCAGGCTATACAATAGGGCAGTGTTTCTCAAACTGTGCTCCATGGAGCCCCAGAGCTCCGCGAGACATCTTCAGGGGCTCCGCGAGGTTGACAAATTGGAAACATCGATAGGTACAACACATACAATCAGTGGACCGCTGGGGCTCCGCATAAATTTTTACACATGTAAAAGGCTCCGGAGCCCAAAAAGTTTGAGAACCGCTGCAATAGGGAAATCTTCACTGGTCCTGAGAGAAAGAATCCTTTTCCTCAGACACAGAATGGCAATATAGTCACTCTGGGCATTACCGCAGCTTTAAGCTTCAGAGCTTTGATAGAACCCCCCATCCCCTTGCAGACTAAGACCACTTTACTTGTGAATGCCAGCATCCACACTGAGGTTTAGTGTGCTTTAAATTCACACCTTTAGTTCATTCAGCTTAAATTCCTGAGTATTCCCACAGAGCACATGCCTGCAGAGTATCCTGCGAGGCAGTATATACTGGCAAAATGCTGTTTTACATATATGAAGAGCCACACTTTTAGTGAGTATTTAAATTGTTTGAATGGTTCCCAGCCGAATCTAGAGGAAAGCGTCAGCTTTGACTGCAGTATTGTTTGCTTTTCCTTTTCCCAAAAGATAGGCAGAAGTGTTGACCAAAACCCTAGAACAGAATTGTGATTTTGCAGCATTTACAAACATCTGTTGTTAAATAGTTCCTCCCCAAGCCTTCTATTGACATAATCTAAATTGGTTTTATTTACTGTTTCATTGGTAACACTGAAGAATTTCACCATCATTTGGTGTCTGTTAATGTGTATAAAGAATAAAAGTGAATGGATCAGTAGTAGCAAATAACCAGCCCTTCAATCTCTGGCTGCCACTATGTGCAGATCAGTAGAACTATGTTGAACTTCAAAATACATACCTGCTATCTTCAGGTGATTCTGATAATAATCATCCATACTGTTACTAACAGGCTCCTTTCAAAAATTGGTCCAGAAATCCCTTTACCCTTTACTTGTTTTCATGGATATCCTTCAGAAGACTTTACTTGTGTGTTTTTTGTTGTTTGTTTTAAATGTCACGGCCCAACATAATTTAAACATACAGATTTGTTGTTGTTTTTTCATAAAATAAATCCTTTTTAAAAAGTTTTCTTTTTTTCTAAAACAAGGTCACTGCCATTTCTAAAAAGTACAGTCACATAAACAAGCTGTTGCCTAAAGTCTGATTATTGTGAAAATGTTGCTGCTCTCGTGGTTAGATTGGGTGACTGGGATGAAGGAGTTGTATGTTTCTCTTCATGATTCTGCTGTAGTCTTACTGTGGTACTGTGGGGAAGATATCTAACTTTTCACCTCAATTTCCCCATCTGTAGCATCCTAGAATCGTAGAATCCTAGGGCTGGAAGTGACCTCAGGAGGTCATCAAGTCCAGCCCCGTGCCCAAAGCAGGACCAACCCTAACTAAATCCCCATCTTTGTAGAGTGTTTTGAGATCCTTGAATGAAAGGTGCCATGTAAGTTCAAGATATAATTATTATTATTATTTTGGTTGTTAATTTAATTGTGATTATTCTAGAATCTGCTTCAGATCCGTTGTAAAGACACTTTTTCCTAAAATACACCCAACTTTTCCTTAAAAATTTATTCTGGGTTGAAACTTGGCATTCGAGTTCTCACTTTAGGTGTGTTTTTTGTTGGTTTGGTTTTTTAATAGTAGCAATTTGAACTAATTTTAGTTTAAATTGATATGGTATATTTTAAGTGATAGAAGGACTGTTGTGGAGTCATCCACTCACTCCCCCTCCTCCCCCCGGGAGAGTAGTCGAGTCCTAAGGACTTTTGAAATTACGCCCCAACGTAAGAACATAAAAATATAAGAACATAAGAACAGCCATACTGGGTCAGACCAAAGGTACATCTAGCCCAGTATTCTGTCTGCCGACAGTGGCCAATACCACATGCCCCAGAGGGAGGGATCACAACAGGTAATCCTCGCGTGATCCCTCTCCTGTCACCCATTTCCAGACAAAGAGAGGCTAGGGACACCATTCCTACTCATCCTGGCTAATAGCCACTGATGGACCTAACCTCCATGACTCTATCTAGCCCTTTTTTTTAACCCTGTTAAAGTCCTGGTCTTCACCACATCCTCTGGCAAGGAGTTCCACAAGTTGACTATGCACCAAGTGAAGAAAAACTTCCTTTTGTTTGTTTTAAACCAGCTGCCTATTAATTTCATTTGGTGACCCCCAGTTATTAAATTGTGGGAATAAGTTAATAACTTTTCATTATTCACTTTTTCCACACCAGCCATGATTTTATAGACCTCTATCATATCTCCCATTAGTCTCCTCTTTTCTAAGCTGAAAAGTCCAAGTATTTTTAATCTTTCTTCATATGGGACCCATTCCAAACCCCTAATCATTTTTGTTGCCCTTCTCTGAACCTTTTCCAATGCCAATGTATCTTTTTTGAGGTGAGGCAACCACAACTGTACACAGTATTCAAGATGTGGGCACACCATGGTTTTATATAAAGGCAATAAGATATTCTCTGTCTTATTCTCTATCCCTTTTTAAATGATTCCTAACATTTTATTTGCTTTTTTGACTGCTGCCGCACACTAAGTAGATGTTTTCAGAGAACTATCCAAGATCGCTCTCCTGTGTAGTTGTAGCTAAATTAGTCCCCATCATATTGAATGTATAGTTGGGATTATCTTTTCCAATGTGCATTACTTTACTTTTATCAACATTAAATTTCATTTGCCATTTTGTTGCTCAATCACTTAGTTTTGTGAGATCTTTGGTCTTAACTATCTTGAGCAGTTTGGTATCATCTGCAAATTTTGCCTCCTCACTGTTTACCCCTTTCTCTAGCTCATTTATAAATAAGTTGAATATGATTGGTCCCAGGATAGACCCTTGGGGGACCCCACTAGTTACCTCTCTCCACTCTGAAAACTTACCATTTATTCCTACCCTTTGTTTCCTGTCTTTTAATCAGTTAACAATCCAAGCCCACATGTCCAGCAATTTCTCTCCTAGGCCTAACCCTCTGGCCCTCTTCTTGTGGCCAGAGGGCCTAACTCCACAAGTCAGTGCTCAACACCTCTCTAGCTGTGGCTGTGTGGTCTTCAGCTGGAGTCACTATTACATGTCCTTCTCTAGTAGCCGGAATCAGTATATGGTGAGTGCAGGCCCCACGGGTTGGGGGATTGAAGCAGGGGATTAGGGGGACCATGGAAGGTCCATGCCTTCACACCATGGTTATGCTGGGCAGCTTGGATGTTCTGGGCTTGCTGCAGATTCTCTCAGGCTAAATGGCTTAATTCACGCAGCCATTCTCTTCATTGTAAAATGTACTTCACTGACCCTTGAGCATGGGTCTCTTGTTCGTCCCAGGTCTCCTGTACGAGCTCTAGAATCCCCTGGGGCTGTTGCCCATAGGGGAGTTCAAAGGATGCAAATCCTGTGGAATGCTGGGAAACTTCCCTCTCCACAAACATCAAGGCAGGCAGCATCTTATCCCAGTACTGGGGTCGTCTTCCACAAACTTTCACAGCATTGACTTCAAGGTCTTGTTGAATCGTTCCACCAACCCATCTGTCTGAGGTTGGTGGACTGAGGTCCTGAAAGCGTGGATGTTCAGTAAGCGGTACAACTTTCCATGAGTCTCAAGGTCATGTTCATCCCTTGTTCTGTAAATATTTCCCAGGGCAGTCCCACCCTTGAGAATATTTCCAAGAGTTTCTCAGCAATCGTGCAGGCCATGTCCACTCGCAAAGGAATCACTTTGGGGTACTGCGTGGCATAACCTACCGCTACTAAAATATACTTATGTCCAGTACTGCTCCTTTCTAGTTAGCCCACCAGATCCACGCCAATCCATTCAAACGGGGTCCCTACTACTGGCAAGGGCATTAGTGGAGCTTAGGGGAACACTTACAGTGCTGGTCCTCTGGCACTCAGGGCATGATGCACAGTAATTGCAAACTTCCTGATGGATTTTCGGCCAGAAGAATCTTTGTGCTACCCTCTGTAGTGTCTTTTCTTGGCCCAGGTGTCCTGCCCAGTGTATGGCATCAGTCAGGCATAACAGTGCCAGTCAGAATCATCACAGGGCTAGCAAATGGCAAATGGCAGCCTGGATTCGGGAATCCGGAGCCAGGCGGTAAAGAAGATCCTGACGTATCTTGAACTGGGATCCTTGGGACTTACGCTGTGGCAGATCCTTTTCGGCAGAAGGGCTTGCCACTTGTTCCCATGCTTGGCTGAGGGTTGGATTGTTCCTCAGCTCCTCGAGGAAATCCCCATGAAGCTCCATTTTGATTGCCCTGGTTTCCCCAAGAGGCCTTTGTCAGGCTGGGTTCTGGTCTAGGGGACGCTGGGCCTCTCGAGGGTCCTTCACCTGAGTCATCAGCCGGTGGTCTGCCTACGAGGGCTGTACGAGTGAGCTTGACCTCTGTTGTGCTCTCCACTCTTGCACTTCCCTCTCATAGCAGATCAGCAAAACCCGTCCAATCTTGACCTAGGAACACCAGGTAGGGCAGCTTTGGAGCCACCACGACTTGACACCATCCTTCCCGCTGTCCAGCTTCTAGCATCACCCAGGTCATTGTTGGTCAGGCAGCAGCACCACACCCACTTGTACGAAGGTTTGGCTGCGGCCAGAATCTACTAGGGCAGTGATGCTCATTCCATTCACTTGAACAGGCACCACTATCTTGGCTGCTTCTCCCTTGCAGGCCCTCCGTCCCATCACCAGCACCTGCCCGTAAGTGCAATCCATAATCTCTGGAAATGTCCCTCTTGGCCACATTGGTAACAACCACCGCTACTTGGCCTCATAGGAGACATCTCATGGGAGGAAGCTTCCCAATTCCTTTGGGGGGGTCTCTCCCTCCTCAGGCTGGGGAGTCCCCATTGGATTTGTTTGGCTGGATTGTCGAGGTGGTCCAGTGTGGAAGGCTGTGCACCTCCGTTTACCATACAGGGTCCCCTGACCTGCCATTTACTCAGTTTCTGATCCAGCTTGGCAGGCTCCTCAGCTGCCATATAGTCCTCCATCAGGAGGGCTGCAGTGAGTGTCTTTGGGTGCGGTCGTTGCACCCATTCCTTGCTGCTTTGTGGCAGGACCTGCAGGAACTGCTCTAGGGCTACTGCCTCTGCTACTTGAGCCCCCGTCCACTACTTGGGCTCCAACCACCACCAGCAAAAGTCTTGGATCCATTGTGCTACTGCCCGAAACCTGTCCCCCGGCAGGAACCTTTCCTGGTGCAAACATTGGTGATACATCTCTGGGCTCACCCTGGCCTGATCCAATATGTCTGCCTTCACCGGGTATTCAAGCGCCTCTTGGGGGTCTAAGTTCAAAAAGGCCTTTTGGGCTGTGCCTGTTAAATAGGGGGCACGGATGATAGCCCAATGTTCGGCTCACCACCAGGCGGTGGTGGCAATCCTCTCGAAGACAATCTGGTATGCCTCTGGATGATCACTGAGACTCATCTTGGTCAGGCTCATGGGTACCTTTGACAGATTGCCCTCAGCTCTGTGCTCTGCCGGGTTAGGGACAAGGGTCGGTGCAGACCTCCACAGAGCAGCTATAGAATCATAGAATCATAGAGCTGGAAGATACCTCAGGAACTCATCAAATCCAGCCCCCTGCCCAAGGCAGGACCAATCCCAACTAAATCAACCCAGCCAGGGCTTTGTCAAGCTGAGACTTAAAAACCTCTAGGGATGGAGATTCCACACCCCCGCCCCAGGTAACCCATTCCAGTGCTTCACCACCCTCCTAGGGAAATAGTTTTTCCTACTATCCAACCTAGACCTCCCCCACTGTAACTTGAGACCATTGCTCCTTGTTCTGCCATCCATCACTACTGTGAACAGCCTCTCTCCATCCTCTTTGGAAACTCCCTTCAGGAAGTTGAAGGCTGCTATCAAATCCCTCCTCGCTCTTCTGCAGACTAAACAAACCCAAATCCTTCAGTCTGTCTGCATAGGTCATGCGCTCCAGCAACCTAATCATTTTGGACCCTGTCCAATGCGTCCACATATTTTCTATAGTAGGGGGCCCAGAACTGGACACAATATTCTAGATGTGGCCTCATCAGAGCCGAATAAAGGGGAATAATCACTTCTCTGGATCTGCTGGCAATGCTCCTCCTAATGCACCCTAATAAGCCATTAGCCTTCTTGGCTACAAGGACACACTGTTGACTCATATCCAGCTTCTCATCCACTGTAATACCCAGGTCCTTTTCTGCAGAACTGCTACTTAGCCATTCGGTCCACAGCCTGTAACAATGCTTGGGATTCTTCCGTCCCAAGTGCAGGACTCTATACTTGTCCTTGTTGAACCTCATCAGATTTCTTTTGGCCCAATCATCTTATCTGTCCAGGTCACTCTGGGCCCTATCCATGCCCTCCAGTTTATCTACCTCTCTCCCTAGTTTAGTGCCATCTGCAAACTTGCTGAGGGTGCAATCCATCCCCTCATCCAGGTCATTAATAAAGATGTTGAACAAACCCGGTCCAAGAACAGATCCTTGGGGCACTCCACTAGAAACCGACCGCCAACCTGACATCAAGCCGTTGATCACTACCCGTTGGGCCCGACAGTCTAGCCAGCTTTCTATGCATCTTACAGTCCATTTATCCAATCCATATTCCCTTCACTTGCTGGCAAGAACATTGTGGGAGACCATATCAAAAGCTTTGCTAAAGTCAAGGTATATCACATCCACTGACTTTCCCATATCCACAGAGCCAGTTACCTCATCATAGAAGCTAATCAGATTGGTCAGGCACGACTTCCCTTTGTGAATCCATGTTGACTATTCCTGATCACTTTCCCCTCTTCCAAGTGCTTCAAAATAGATGCCTTGAGGATCCCTTCCATGATTTTTCCAGGGACTGAGGTAAGGCTGACTGGTCTGTAGTTCCCTGGATTGTCCTTCTTCCCTTTTTTAACGATTGGCACTACATTTGTCTTTTTCCAATCTTCCGGGATCTCTCCCGATCTCCACGAGTTTTCAAAGATAATGGCCAAAGGCTCCGCAATGACACTTGCCAACTCCCTTAGTACCCTCAGATGCATTAAATCTGGGCCCATGGATTTGTATATGTTTAGCTTTTCTAAATAGTTCCTAGCTTGTTCTTTCCCCACCAAGATCTGTCCGCCTCTTTCCCATACTGCGTTGCCTAGTGCATTTGTCTGGGAGCTGACCTTGTCCGTGAAAACAAAGGCAAAGAAAGCATTGAGTACTTCAGCTTTTCCCACATCATCTGTCACTAGGTTACCTCCCTTATCCAGTAAGCGCCCCACACCCTCTCTGATCACTCTCTTATTGCTAGCATGCCTGTAGAAACCTTTCTTTTATCCTTCACATCCCTTGCTAGCTGCGATTCCAATTGCGCTTTCGCCTTCCTGATAACTTCCCTGCATTCTCGAGCAATGTATTTATACTCCTCCCTAGTCATCTATCCAAATTTCCACTTTTTGTAAGCTTTCTTTTTGTGTTTAAGCTCACCAAGGATGTCCCCAGTAAGCCAATCTGGTCGCCTACCATATTTGCTTGTCTTGCTGCGCATCGAGATGGTTTCTTCCTGTGCCTTTAATAAGGCTTCTTTAAAATACTGCCAGCTCTCCTGGACTCCTTTCCCCTTCATGTAAGCATCCCAGGGAATCCTGCCCATCAGTTCTCTGAGGGAGTCAAAGTCTGCTCTTCTGAAGTCCAGGGTGTGTATTTTGCTACTCTCCTTTCTTCCTTTGGTCAGGATCCTGAAATCTACCATCTCATGATCACTGCTTCCCAGGTTGTCACCCACCTCTACTTCCCCTACTAGTTCCAACCTGTTTGTGAGCGGAAGGTCAAGCTGCGCATGGCCCCTGGTCGGTTCCTTCAGCACTTATACCAAGAAGTTATCCCCGACATTCTCCAAAAACTTCCTGGATTGTCTGTGTACTGCTGTATTGGTCTCCCAACAGATATCAGGGTGATTAAAGTCACCCATGAGAACCAGGGCCTGCTATCAGGAAACTTCTCTCAGTTGTCCAAAGAAAGCTTCGTCCACCTCATCAACCTGATCCGGTGGTCTATAGCAGACCCCAGCCACAACATCACCCCTGTTGCTTCCACTTCTAAACTTAACACATAGACTCTCAACAGTCTTTTCTCCCTCTAAATACTGGACCTCTGAGCAATCATACTGCTCTCTTACATACAATGCAACTCCTCCTCCTTTTCTCCCCAGCCTGTTCTTCCTGAACACCAAGTCTCCGTTATTCCAATCAAATCATTGTTCTTTGACTGGACCAGGGCTTCTAATTCTTCCTGTTTGTTTCCCAGGCTTCTCGCATTTGTGTACAAATACCTTAGATAATCAGTTGATTGCCCTACCTTCTCCATCCAAATCAGGGTTCCTCCTTTGTTGCTCATTCCTCCTTGTGATTCTTCCCGGTGTCCGAGTTCCTCACTTACCTCAGGGCTTAGGTCACCGTCCCCCAACAAACCTAGTTTAAAGCCCTCCTCACTAGGTTTGCAAGCCTGCCCGCGACGATGCTTTTTCCTCTCTTGCTTAGGTGGATCCCATCTCTTCCTAACAATGCTTGTGCCCGAACAGAGTCCCATGGTCAAAGAAACCAAAGCCCTCTCTCTGACACCACCTGTGCAACCACGCATTTACTTCCTCAATTCGATGATCGCTACCCGGACCTTTTCCTTCAACCGGAAAGATGGACAAGAACACCACTTGCACTTCAAATTCCTTGATCCTTCTTCCCAGTGCTACATAATCTGCTGTGACCCATTCAAGGTCATTCTTGGCTGTATCATTAGTTCTCACATGGAGAAGCAGGAAGGGGTAGCGATCCGAAGGTTTAATCACTTTCAGAAGACTCTCGGTCACATCCTGAATGCGAGCTCCCAGTGAGCAGCACACTTCTCGAGATTGCAGGTCTGGATGGCAGATGGATGACTCAGTCCCTCTTAGGAGGGAGTCCCCGACCACCACCACCCGTCTTCTTCTTTTGGGGGTGGTGATTGTGGAACTCCCATCCCTAGGACTACGCGCATCCCATATCTTCTGGTAGATGGTGTTCCCGTCTGATTTCTTCCCTGAGAGGTCTCTGCCAAAGCATTCTCCACTGCAGTGCCTGTGGAGAGAGCCTGATAGCAGTTACTTACTTACCTCTACAGGAATGGGGCATACCTGAGTTTGCCTTCTTCTCCTTCTAGATGTTACATGCTGCCAGTTCTCTTCCTTATCCTGTACTACCCTCGGTGGCTCTTCAGCCTGCTGTGCCTGCAGGATTAAACGCTGCCTTCTATCCAGAAAGTCTTCATCCTTTCTGATAGAATGTAGGGTTGATACTTGGGCATCAAGTCCTCTAATTTTTCTTCCAAAATGGTGACCAGCTTGCACTTAGTGCAGATGAAATCCCTTCTTTCTTTTGGGAAGAAGACAAACATGGCACATGCTGTGCAGGTAACAACAGCAGACCTATCACTATCCATACCTGCATTCCTTCTGAGAGATTCCTCAGTTGTTATTAAATGCCTCCTTGAAGGGCAGGAGTGTAGATTTTAAAAGATTTTAAAGAATGGCGAGTGTATCTCGCCCCCGTCCCAACTCCCTCTGCAAACTCCCTGTTAACAACCCCATTTCACAAGCTCCCTGGTCGCTGACTCACTCCTTTATAAAGCCCTGGACTGCCTGATAGCCCCACCCCTTGATTAAGGCTTAACCAATGAGCAGAGGCTTCTAGATTTCAAACCCTGATTAGAAGCTCACAGCTTCCACCTGCCAGGTACAGCATTCACTCCATGGGGGAGGGGGAAGGGAAAGGAGAAAAAAACAAAAACAAAACACAACCACACCCAAACAGCCAGACACAAGCTCAGCACACAGCAAGAAACCCCCAAACACAAACACAAACACACACTACAGACAGCCACTTCCCTCAAGGGTCCTGTATTAGCTTCCTCCTTTATCTGGAGAACTCCCTCTCCAAACTCCCTGTTAACAGTCCCTGTTCACAAGCCATCTGCTGGACCAGTTGCTCCTATTGGGCCTGTTGTTGCGTGGCCAACTCTAGTAGCAGCAGCTGCTGTTGTTCCTGTGTTGGGCCACCTGTAATTGTTGTTGAGTGACCAACTGTTGGAGCAGCTGTGTCTGTTGCTGCTGCTATTGAGCGGATTGTGTCTGCTGGTTCTCAGCGAACCATCCAAAGAACTTGCTAGGATCCATTCTCTCTTTTGTTTCCTCCTAGTTCCTTCCCTCAATCTTTCTATTGCTCACTCTTCCCCTTACGTCAGGGGTGGAATCATGTTAAAATGCCCACGTTCTCCACCACATGTCGTAGGGTCGTCCACTCACACCCCCTAGGGCAGGGGTTCCCAACCTTTTTTTGGTCCCCGTACCTCTTTGGCTCTTAGTAAACCTTCCCCTACCGCCTATTCAATATGAAAGGAAATAAATTCTAGACTCTAGAATCCACAACTTTTTTCAGTAACACTACTACTTTTGGAATATTTCAATTAGGATAATCTAGATATTTACCAAATATTCCCTGTACCCCCTTGACAAGCTTCTCGTACCCTCTGGGGGTACGCGTACCTGAGTTTGGGAACCCCTGCCCTAGGGGGAGTAATCGACTCCTAAGGGCTCTTGAAATTATACCCCAACCCTTCTTGTCCAGCAATCTCTCTCCTAGCCCTAAACCCCTGGCCTCTCTTTGTGGTTGTAGAGCCTAACTCCAAAAGTCAATGCTCAACACCCCTCTCGCTGGGGCCAGAATCCCTAATACACACCCTTCTCACTGGGGCAGTGCGGCCTAGTGGCCGGAGTCACTAATAAACATCCCTCTCACTGGGGCAGAGCAGCCTAGTAGCCGGAATCAGTATACGGTGGGTGCAGGCCCCACAGGTTGGGGGATTGAGGCAGGAAAGGTAGGGGAACTCAGGCAGGGTCCTGGTAGCAGTGATGTAGGCCTTTGCTCACTCAGCAGGGAATCCCAGCACAACACACTGAGCGCCTTGGGAAACAATCTCCTGCCCTGGGCTACTTCCTACCATATTCCGCTGGACTCTCTCCAGAGTTCTTCCTCCAGAACCTCTGTAGTACCGATGTCTTGCTGGCTGGTCCCTTTGGTGGTTCACCTGCAGGAGCACTGGCAGGACCTCCTTCATCCTCCACAGCCAATCCAGACTGAGCCTCTCTCCAAGCTTTTATACCTGCGCTGCAGTCTGAGCATGCCCGGCAGGGCTACAGGGGCAGGGCTTCTTGCGCCAGGTGAGCTTGGTTAGGCTCAGCTTTCCCAGTGCGGGGCTGGTACACCACGTCACAAGGACAAACTCCCATTTTGTGGTTATAAACACTTTGCATAGGCTTTTAGGCACCAAACCTATAAAAAGATCTGTGTGAATATACACAGCTGAACTCCATGCTGACTGTTTTGGGATTGGTTCTGTTCAATATCTTCATCAACAATTTAGATGAAGGCTTATTAAGTTTGCAGATGATACCAAGCTGGGAGGAGTTGAAAGTGCGTTGGAGGATAGGGTCAAAATTCAAAATGATCTGGACAAACTAGAGAAACGGTCTGAGGTGAACAGGATGAAGTTTAATAAGGACAAATGCAAAATACTCCACTTAGGAAGGAACAATCCATTTCACTCATACAGAATGGGAAGTGATTGTCTAGGAAGGAGTATTGCTGAAAGGAATCTAGAGGTCATTGTGGACCAAAAGCTAAATTTGAGTCAGCAGTGTAACACTGTTGCAAAAAAAGCAAACATAATTCTGGGATGCATTAACAGGAGTGTTGTGAGCAAGACACGAGAAGTCATTCTTCTGCTCTACTCTGCGCTGATTAGGCCTCAGTTGGAGCATTGTGTCCAGTTCTGGGCACCCCATTTCAAGAAGGATGTGGAGAAATTGGAGAAGGTCGAGAGAAGAGCAACAAGAATGATTAAAGGTCTAGAGAACATGACCTATGAAGGAAGACTGAAAGAATTGGGCTTGATTAGTTTGGAAAGGAGAAGACTGAGAGGGGACATGATAGCAGTTTTCAAGTATCTAAAAGGTGTTAAAAGGAGCAGGGATATAAATTGTTCTCTGAGGATAGGACAAGAAGCAATGGGTTTAAATTTCAGCAAGGGAGGTTTAGGTCGGACATTAGGAAAATCTTCCTACCTGTCAGAGTGGTTAAACACTGGAATAAATTGCCTAGGGAGGTTGTGGAATCTCCATCTCTGGAGATATTTAAGAGCAGGTTGGACAGACACCTGTCAGGGATGGTCTAGCCAGTGCTTGGTCCTGCCGTGAGGGCAGGGGACTGGACTTGATGGTCTCTCGAGGTCCCTTCCAGTCCTAGTGTTCTATGATTCTGTGTTTCTATATTGAACTATTCTTTCAGCCTTTGCACATCACCTCTCTTAATAAACTTTCCTGTTAGTACCTCTCAAACAATTATTAAATCCCTTTGTCAAGAAAGTTACTTTCTGGTTTCTGTAGCTAAACTAGAGCAATTAGGCCAGTTTACAAAGCTAAGCAGTTTGAAATAATTTTTCAGTTAAGCCTGGCTCATGCATAGTTTGCATATTCAGACAGAACAGCATTAATGATGCCACGTAAGGTTATTAACCTGCCAAAATTATACTAAAAAAACCCGATAGGAGGAATAATAGTCAACTGGGCCTGCAACTAGGTCTTTAATTCACTTTTATTGTTGTTTTAGTTTCCTTAAAACATTCCTGGCTCAGTTGATGTTCAAAATTAAGAACAGAACCCATCAATATCAGTTCCTTCTGTTTCCAAGTTACACTTAATAATATAAAACTATGCACCACAGAGGTCATTTGGGGACCCTCCTGGTAAGCCACTTGGTGCAATATAGAACCCATTTCACATGGTCTGATTATATATAGCGATATTGACAATAGTTGGCTATAATCTAATTTTGTATCCTGTGTATCATAACTACCCTCTCATTCTGACTTTCTTTTGGAAGTATTGCAGTATTTTGCAATAGGAGGTATGCAAAATACTGCAACCACTTCCCAAATCCATCAGCATTTTGAAAAACACATAAAGCATTTGGAACTGAGCAAAGAAATTCACAATGTGACTGTTGCTGGTAGGCTTTTGTGGTTGCTGTTGTTGATTTCACAAAAAGATAAAGGAAAAACATCCTAGGAGTCAGGAGGAGTTTAAGTGAAAAATGACTATAATATCAGTAATAAGATACTGCAGCTAGCATTCCTCTATTTTAATTCTTTTCTGCAGCTACACCACAGAGAATTAAATCCTCCCCTTATCTATGTTAATTAGTATCTTATTCTGTGAGTAGTTCCACAGATTGCAAGGTAATACTCATCATGAGGAAAGGAGGCAGAATCTGGACTAATCATAATCATAATCGTAATCATAATCAATGGTAGGATAAAGTCATGTAATCCAAACTTCTGAGTGCAAGAATCTCTATAAACTTCTAAAATTTTGATCTCCTACGGTCTTGAACATGTTAGGTTTTTTAACTCATAAAGCACTTTGGGATCTGGTCACCTGAGAGATTTAGGGGTGCCAACCCTCTATGATTCTTCAGGAGTCTCCAGGAATTAAAGATTAATCTTTAATTAAAAATTATGTCATGTGATGAAACCTACAAGATTACATCCAACAAAAATTGGCAATGGCCTCTGTGCCTGTGCTAGCACAGATGAGATTAAGACAGGTATTTGAGCTTGGAGCCACCTTAGTATAAATAAGAAGTAGCTACTGGCAGGGTGCTCCCTGTGAGGGGGGCCTCAGCTTTGGAACCGGCTCTCCACTAAGTCTGCTGGAGCCCAGCTTTATTAACCTTCTGCACATGCTGCAAGAAGGGGGAGGGCTGAGGTGGATGTAGTTATGTGTAGTTCCTTGTTTATTCTGATTTTTAACTTATGGAAGAGATACTCGGGGCACAGGATGGGCACATATAGCATAGTGTGGGGCGGGAGGGAGGGAATATCATAGAATCATAGAATCCTAGAGCTGGAAGAGACCTCAGGAGGTCATCAAGTCCAGCCCCCTGCCCAAGGCAGGACCAATCCCAACTAAATCAACCCGGCCAGGGCTTTGTCATATCCTCCAGGGTCAATTCTTACAGTCTGCTAGAAGGGCCCTGTTAGGGCTGATACCTTCTCTGGCACTCTGAGTGCAGAAGATGGGGTCCTGCAAGAAACCTTGAATACCTTACCTCTGTAGGCTCTGCTTACAGAAACTCCCCCGAGTCACAGATGCACTATCTCTGAGGAAAAAACAAAAACAAAAGCTGCCACCATCAAGTGATTTACCTTAAAAAGAAAATGCGGGGGGGGGGGAGAACACTTGAATTCCTCTCCCTGGACTACCCCAAGTTCTTTTACCCCAAAAGAGCTTGGGGGAAAAAAAAAAAAAAAAAAAAAAAAAAAAAGCTGCCAACTCTGGTTGCTGACCACTCAATCTAGGAAGGCAGACACACACACACAGACTGTCTGTTTCTTTCCAGGACACAAGAATCAAATCATCACCTTAAAATGTGATTTTTATTAACAAAACAAGAGATAGACTTGATAAAGCATACCTGATTGGTAGGTGTTAAAGAGCAACTAAGTAAAACAAGTTAAAACAGAAAATCTCTGGGAACAACTCTTAAATAGTGAATGGAGGAGGGAAGGCATGGATTCACACACAGAAGTTCAACCAAACAACCAAACTAAAGAAAAAACACCCTGATTGTGACTAGATACACTTTTCCCTCTACTCACGAGCCGTGCTGATCCGTATTTCCAGGTCCCAGTTCACTCCCATGTCAAATATTTCTTATAGGCATGGTCATTCTGATCCTTGCATCTGCTCCCTCCAGCCCTTAGCTTAGAAGACACACAAAGGAAGAGCAGACCAGGTAGCTCTATCCTATTCAGATTTATGCACTGTCTCCCCATTTGTTCTTCTGGCCCCCTGCCAACACCCTTGCTAACTACCTGAGGCTATGTCTACACTACAGGGGTCTATCAGAAAAAGGTACGCACATTGCACTCTGCAACGTGCGTACCTTTTTCCGATAGTTTTTTTGGAAGAGGCTTTTCCGAAATTTGGCCCATCTACACTGGGCCAAATTTTGGAAAATCTTCCTCTTTTGGAAGAGCCCTTCTTCCTCATGGGAGGAGGAAGACAGGGCTTCTGAAAGAGTGCTTCTGCTCTTCCACAAAAAAAAGCAAAAGAGCAGACGCGTTCCCTGGACATGGAGGAGTTTTTCTAGGATACCTCTGGTATCCCAGAAAAACCCCGTAGTGTAGACATAACCTGAGTTTAGCCTCTTAATCACCGAGTGCTGGCCAGCACTCCTGCAGTCCATCACAGCCTCAAAGGCAGTGATACTCTCAGAATTCTACTGCACGAGGGATCTTATCCACAGTGAATCCCCACTGTAGGAATTCTCTTATCCCAGCATACACAACAATTCACATCACTCTTCTGTGAAAGAGTTTGGGGGCAGGGAAAGGGGGTCTGCAACCACACAAACTGCTGGTCAGCACTTCCCATCAAGTGGTAGCAAAGAGGCCATGAGCACCACGTCAATGGAATTGGAACAGAGAATCATTACGCCCAATGAGGTGATTTTAGAAAATGTGCTCTCCACGAGGACAATGAAGCTGGTCTATTGCTGAGTTTAACGATGAAAAGAGCTGCTCACATGCAAGCATGCAACAGACAAATATGCAGGAGATGCATTGAAGATTAGTAAAGCTTTCCAATGCTTCACTATAAATGTCTGTTTTACTTGGGATGTTTATACCACGATTTGGTCTAATTTTTCCTGAGGGAAAAATTGGACCAAATGGTATTTGAAAGCCCAAAGGGAGGCAGCTGTTCCTTTTATTCTGTCCAGAAATCAGCTAATGCTATAATTGAAGCTGGGAGAGGAAAGGCAAACTCGTGTGGGAGTAATAGCTGTGCAGGCAAACAACAGGCCCTCTAGTAATGAAAAAGGCTAGGTGGGTGGATTATGTGCATGTGATGTTGACCATGCAATTTCCCCAGGAATGTTGTGATGTTTCATTGCTCTGCCTTCTCTGAAACGTTATGATGAGGCTGATTAATTCATGAGATCGTATGATAGCCAAGGTAATCATACGCTTCAGTGAGGCCAAAGCACTACTATTAGAAAATGAGATTACACAATACTGTTTAATTAATTTTTATACATAGCACCTATATCATTTTCACAGTATGCTGTGATACTACCAGTGATAGAGTAAGATGGTGAGAGTTGTTGGGGACAGTAGCAGAAGAAGAAATGTGCAGGCCTAATAATAAGAGGAGACAAAGAATAAAGTACCAGTCAAGACTGTCCACTAGCTTACATTTTACACACTTTTATGTGAGTACAAAGTGGGGTATAAAACACTATCACCTCAGTACTCTCCACTCAATTAGTAGCAAAGTTTATACCCACTTTGCCCTGGTGTAATTGATGACAGATTGTAAGACAGTGGAAAGTCAGAACTACTGCTTACAAAAAACTATATTCAACTAATAGATGAGACTTGCAAAGAAACAACATCTAAGGATAAGGTTACTATTCCAGTCAGATTACCCCATCCCCAGATATTGCAATACATAGTCTCATCTGGAAGGAGAACTCAGACATCCCTTAGCAGATGCAGGACTCTGTCTTAGTTAGGGATGGAGTACTATCATAACTCTGAAATGTTGTGTTGTTGGTTTTAGTGGCTTGATTTCAACCAGTATATTACGTATATTTATTTTTAGTTTTGGAACTGCTGTTTCTAAGTCCTGGGTCTATCAGCATCATTTTCTCCCTTCTTCCTGCCACTTCACATACACACATATGTACATACACACTATCATTCAAATAGAAGATGGTACTTTATAAGTCAAGGACAGCTAAAGAATGAAATCCCAAGTATCCTCATCTGCTGTTAATATCCTGTTTGGGGATTGCCAAAACATCAGTCTCTCTTCATCCACCTGGCACATGAAACACAGAAGGAAATCATATTTTTACAGAGTCTCCACTTTGTAATAATATCTCTGAAGGGGAGTTTAATCAAGACCCAGCAAATGAATGTGACAAAAAGACGAAAAGCAAGAAAGAAGTTGAGTGTAATGAAAACAAGCTTACACAGCTAAGTGAATGTATAGTTCAATGGTGTATGATGGTACCAAATCATCTCCCCTTTTAAAATACTTAATAAAATGAACTATTCTCAAGTGCCACATTAGCCTAGCCAATATTGCATGGCTGAGTTTGTGTGGCTGTCACAAGAGAAGTAAGTCTTTGAAGGGTAGTAGGATTGTGGTCTTAAAGTTTTGCTCATGGAAGGTGTGAAAGAAAGCCTGAAAACTTGTGGGAGAACGGGCAAATATGCATTTGAGGCTGACATGGTTATCACTACAGAGGGGTGACATGAAAAACTTTGTTATGAAGCGTGCTGGGCTTCATTCAAAGAGAATCAGAGTCAAATACGGGTCCTCTAAAAGTTATAGGAGCCCAGTCCAAAATGCCTGAAGATTCTATTCTTATCTTGCTACATTTATGCAACTTCCTTTGTGGAGCCTCAAAGCAGAGAAGAATAAATTCCTGAATATATTAAGCCTATTGAAAAGGGCAACTAAAATGATTAGGGGTTTGGAACAGGTCCCATATGAGGAGAGGTTAAAGCGACTGGGACTTTTCAGTTTAGAAAAGAGGAGACTGAGGGGATATGATAGAGGTGTATAAAATCATGAGTGGTGTGGAGAGGGCGGATAAAGAAAAGTTATTTATTAGTTCCCTAAATAGAAGAACTAGAGGACACCAAATGAAATTAATGGGTAGCAGGTTTAAAACTAATAAAAGAAAGTTCTTCTTCACACAGTGTGTAGTCAGCCTGTGGAACTCCTTGCCAGAGGAGGCTGTGAAGGCTAGGAATATAACAGAGTTTAAAGAGAAGCTAGATAATTTCATGGAGGTTAGGTCCATAAAGGCTATTAGCCAGGGGATAAAATGGTGTCCTTGGCCTCTGTTTGTCAGAGGCTGGAGAGGGATGGCAGGAGACAAATGGCTTGATCATTGTCTTCGGTCCACCCCCTCTGGGGCACCTGGTGCTGGCCACTGTCGGCAGACAGGATACTGGGCTAGATGGACCTTTGGTCTGACCCGGTACAGCCGTTCTTATGTTCTTATGTTCTATTTCACCATGGATGTATCAAAACAAAAAACCTATTCATGTACCAGAATAACTATCCACAGGAGATGGGCGGAAGGGAAGGGAAAGAAAGGATGCTGTACTGATGTAACTGTATCTATATATGTATAGTTATTATACCTGTACTAGCCAATTAGCCCGTCATAAGACGGGATTTCCAGGTCTCTCCTCCACATCGGTCTTCTCTCCTGAGCCTCCGGTCTCTCGGTCTGTCTCTCTCTCTCTCTCTTCTCCTCCTACTGCCTCCCCCTCTCTCTCTCAGCTCTCCTCCTCCGTCTGCCTCTCTCTCCGTCTCTCTCTTTCTCTTCTCCCCCTCCTGCCTCTCACTCTCTCTCTGCTCTCCTCTGTCTCCGTCGGGGATGCACGCTCATCCAGGCCCTGCCCCTTGGGGGTGTACATCACCTCCCCGCTCCCCTTTGCCTCCCGCCGTGGCGCTCGGCTGACTTCTGCGCTGCTCAGCCACGCCGCCGCGCGGGAGCAAGCAGCACAAACGGCTTCTCTCTCTCTTCTCCTCCTACTGCCTCGCCCTCTCTCTCTCAGCTCTCATCCGCCTCCTACCTCTCTCTCCTTCTCTCTCTCTTTCTCTTCTCCCCCTCCCGCCTCTCACTCTGTGTTTCTCTTCTCCTCCTCCTGTTGCGTCTATCTCACTCTCTCTCTCGCTGTCCTCCGCTTCCTCTCCACCTCCTCCGTTCTCCTCTCTGTCTCCTCCGTGTCCTCTGTGTCTGCTCTGCTTTCCTCCTTTTGAATCTGGCACCCTTTCCTGACGTCAGAGACGCACGCTCATCCAGGCCCCGCCCCCTGGCTGTTCCCTCTGGGCGGCACTGTTGCCTCCCGCCGTGGCGCTCGGCTGACTTCTGCGCCACTCAGCCGGGCCGCCGTGCAGGAGCAAGCGGCACAAGTGGCCGTTTGGGCCCCGCGCTCCCCATGCAGCACCCCTATGCTGCATGGGGAGCGCAGACCCCAAACGGCCGCTTGCGCTGCTTGCTCCCACGTGGCGGCCTGGCTGAGCGGCGCAGAAGTCAGCCGAGCGCCACTGCGGGAGGCAACAGCACCGCCCAGAGGGAACAGCCAGCGTTTCAGTGTTACAGAGTCACAGACATTGGGCTACTATATATATGATAACTGATAAAAATTTTCCTGTGTAGATAAAGCCTTAAGTAAACAGTAAGATTTCTACAGACAGAGATGATGCAAAACACGGCTGAAGCAATGTCTGGAGTCACAGTTGAAGAAATCAATTCTGTGGAGTTTTTATCCTTACTTGCCAGTATAAGTTACACAATTTGAGAAAGGAGAACTAATTACTTAAGCAACAGTAACCGTAAGGAAGATTATAGTGGATTCAAATAGTTGTGGAAAATCATGCATGAGCCAAAAGCATTTTTTTAGCTTTGTAGTGACGGGGCATATAAATTAACAAATTCACCCTCTGTTGAGGTTCAGTACAATGCCTATGCACCATTGAACTCCTGGTATTGAGGAACTTAAATGGGGCATAGATAGATCTTGTGCTGGTTTCCTACACAGGGATGAATTTCATCCAAAGTGTCTTACAGCTTTCTAGAAGCTTACTATTAGTAATATTATTTATGAATTGATCATGTACTTGGTCATGTAAAAGTTCAGAATCAGAACACTAGCTCACCGGACATAAATTGTTCCAGTCGTTTAGGAAGTGAGAGTAGAAGCAGGAGAGAATTGTCCAGGTTTAGAATGCAGATCCAGTTTCCAGCACAGTATTCTGAAATGCATTTTGTTTTAATGAAATAAACATTGAAACTTCATAGTTGCTGATTACTGTAATTCACTGTTTTAGTTTGCTTCCAGAAAATCTCAAATATTTTTCCACTGTTATATCGGATGTATATGTTCAGTGAATTTTATTGGAAATTTCTAGTGCATAACAAAAATTATAAAATTAGGATTTAAAGGGCACTGGGAAAGTCAAAAAGAAAAACAATGTTACATTCCAGAGGCAAACCTAGATCAAATGAAAAGTAAGCAGTTCACAAATAAATGAATCCAGTATGAAGATTTAATGAATAGATAACTCCACTAAAATATCACTACATAGTGTTTCCCCATTCAAGTAGCATAGTAGGAATTGTTATCTTCAGCTGAGACTTGTAAATTCCAGGGAACAAATCCTGAAGTTCTTACTCAAGCAAAATACCAACTGAGATTGGCAGCAGTTCTGCATAAATAAGGATTGAATACAAATTCTGAAAAGACTTCTGCTAATGAGCAGAAAACATTGGGTTTATTAATACAGCAAAGAAATAAAAAATTATTTTGTGAAGCATACATATTGCACTGAGTTTGCATTCTGATAACTACAGTCTCTGTGCCCATTTAATTCTTGGCCTTTCTGCTGAGACCATTAAGAAGCGTGTCAATTTGAGCCAACAGTGACAGTATTTTGTATCATGTGTACATCTATCCGCAAGCAACTGGACTCACCCCACCAAATTCATTTCACAAAGACTGCCAAATAGTTTTCTGATAGTAATCACTATCAGTTAAGGCCGTGGTATCCACTCTTTTTACAGCCAAGATCACTTTTTAAATGTCAGGGCAAGCCAAGATCTACCCCATCCCTTCCCCAAGACTCCACCCCTTCCCGTAGGCCCGCCCTCTCCATTCCCCTCCTCTCCATCACTTGCTGTCCCCAGCTCTTACTCACTCTCACTGGGTTGAGACAGGAGGTGCGGGTTCTGGGGTGGGAATGAGGGATTTGGGTGAGGGAAGGAGTGAGAGGTTTAAGCTCTGGGAGGGAATTGGGTGCAGGAGGGAGGTAGAGAAGGGGATGCTGGCTCAGGAAGGGAGCTCCAGGCTGGAGAGTGTTGGGGTCAGATGAAGGGTTGAGGGCTGAGCAAGCCGCAGGCTTGTGGATGTGGGGGTGCAGGAGTTTGAGTTGGGGTGTATGAGGGGCTCAGGACACAGGTTTGTGGTGTGTGGATGGTGCAGGAGTGTTGTGGCAGAAGACTGGGGCTGTGGGGGAGGTGCAGGAGTTTGAGGCTGTAGGGGGCTCTGGACAGGGGGTTCAGGTGTATGAGGGGCTCAGGACACAGGTTTGTGGTGTATGGATGGTGCAGGAGTGTTGTGGCAGAAGACTGGGGCTATGGGGGAGTGCAGGAGTTTGAGGCTGTAGGGGGCTCTGGGACAGGGGTGCAGGAGTTTGAGGCAGTGGGGGGCGCAGGGGTGTTATCATGCTACAGCCAGATGGGGGCATGGCCCCAACTGGGGGCTTGTTGGCCAGGCTCCATTTTTAAATAAAATAAAATATGATGTCCAAAACAAAAGGTTTTAACATTGTCTTTATTTATGGGAGGGGCGGGGGAACTTCTTTTGGGTCAGGGGCCACTGACCCACAGAAAAATCAGTCAGGGACCACACAAGTGAGATGCAAAAAACCAACCCCTCCAACCCCCCCTCCAAGCCTCACTGATGTGGCCTCAACTGAGACACCTCGCTCCTGTGGCACTCCAGTCCCATGGGGGGGGGGGGGGGGAAGGGTAGGTAGGACTGAGGTTCAAGGCCTCAGGCCAGGTTAACTCTCCTGGGGTCCAAGGTTAATGGAATTTGTGGGCCCCTCTACACTCTGATGTGGGGCCAAAAAATGAGGGATCCAGTGTGCAGGACAGGGCTGCCAGTGGATGGAATAGGGATGGGGGTCCAGAATCTGGGAGGGAAGTTGGGTACAGGAGCAAGCTGGGGATAGGTGTCTGGCCAGGAGGGAGGGGACAGGAGCAGGGTGCTCATGGGTGTCTGGCCAAGGGAGAAGGGGCAATAGCAGGGTGCTGGTGGGTGTCTGGCTAGGGGAGAAGAGGCAGGGTGCTGGTCGGGCTCTGTCCTGGGGAAGGGAGCAGGGTGCTCATGGGGGTCTGGCCAGGAGGAGAGGGGGCAGAGTGCTGGTGAGGGTCTGGCCAGAGGAGAGGGGGCAGGATGCTGGTGATGGTCTGGCCAGGGGAGAAGGGGTGGGGCAGGTTGGCTGGCACCTGGGGGTCTCCAGGGACAAGGATCTCTGGGGCAGGATCTGTGAACAGTGCTGGAAGAAGTGCATGTTCAGCTCCTTTAAAAAATCCAGCTGCTCCAAATCCTGCACTGCCATCTTAAGCCCCCTTCTCCCCCCGCTTTTCCAGAGCCCAGGGAAGGAAGGGAAGACAAGAAAGCACGAGCGCTGTTCTGGGCTGGGGAGGAGCATGCACTTTCTTGTCTTCCCTTCCTTCCCCATGCTGCCTTCCTTCCTTCCTGTGGCATTGAGTGTGGGAGTCCTGAGGCTCTGTGCCAGATCCGGCTTCTCAGCGCTCCCTGAGAAGCACGCTTCCTGAGAAGCCGGATCTGGCACGGAGCTGCGGGACTTTCCACCCCCAACCCTGCAGGAAGTTGGAACTAGCTCCATTTTTGTGGGAGGCAGGAGGTTGAAGCGGCAGCGTGGGCTCCTCGTTGTGGCGGGGAGCAAGTGGGAGATGGGAACACCTCCTCAAGATCGACTGGCCACAGGGGCGGCCCATGACTATAGGCAGACTCAGGGGCCGCCTAGGGCGCCGCTTCCTGGGGCACCCGATGACGATGTCACGGGGGCGCCTGATGATGACGTCAGTCCATTGACGGCCCTGCAGGCAGGGGCACCGATCGCGCATTCCGCCTGGGGCGCCAGCTGCCGCAACTGGCTTCGGGCCACTCCTGGGCCATGCCCCTGCTATCGACCAGTCAATTGCGATCTGCTGGTTGGTGACCACAGAGTTAAGGTCATTCTCAGTTGTACTTAAACTGATGGGCTATAGGGCAAAGGCTCCAAATACCAAGTCACTGGAAATACTGAGGACCTCATCCAACTCCCCCCCCGAAGTAAATTCCAGCAGAAATTGCATTGGGAGGGACCTTAGATACTCTGGTCATAAATACTATAAATAAGGCCAGATCCCCTCTTCCTTTTTTTCCTATCATTTATTTAATATGAAATATTTCCATCCTTGGTCTGATCATTACAGACTGGTCACTTAGGTTTTGTGTACGCTGCAGAGTTTTTTCAGAAAAATGGCCTTTTTTCCCAAAAACTTCCCTTACGTCCTCACTACAATCACGTTCTTTTGGGAAAAAATCGAAAGAACTGGAGGGTTTTCCAACATTGGTAAACCTCATTCTATGAGGAAGAAGCCTTTTTGCGAAAGAGCTCTTTCAGAAAAAAGGGTGTGTGGACAGGGAAGAGGGAGTCCTTTCAGAAGAAGAGGAAAGAGGAAAAAGCACAGGTGCCCTGGTGGCCACTCCGTCCATAATAATCACAGCTTACATGAGAGAGAGCATCTATTCAGTGTGGACGCTCTCTTTTGAAAAAGCAGATCACTTTTTCGATGCATTTTGGCAAGGTTACGCTCTCTTTCGGAAGACGTTTTTTCGGAAGATCTCTTCCAGAATAGCTTCTTCCAAAAGAAGCCTGCAGTCTAGATGTAGCCTCTGATCAGCTTCCTAGTGTGAGATTAAATTTGCATTTCTAGAATAAACAACTGTGCTAGCATTTTGATCACAGGAATAGCAGATTCACTGTCATTTTAGGCCCTTTATCTAAGGCCATATATACTCTTGTGCTAATACTGTCATCCAGAGACATAATGTAAGAGAGGAAGGGGAGGACTCTAGCTCTTCCACAGACTTGATACAGGAATTTAGGCAATTCCCTTGATCTCTCAGGCTATGTCTACACTACAGGGTTTTTCCGGGATACCAGAGGTATACCAGAGGTATCCCGGAAAAACTCCACCACGTCCAGGGAATGTATCTGCTCTTCCGCTTTTTTTTGCAGAAAAGCAGACGCGCTCTTTCGGAAGCCCTGTCCTCCTCATCCCACGAGGAAGAAGGGCTCTTCTGAAAAAGGAGGCTTTTCTGAAATTTGGCCCAGTGTAGTCAAAGCGCAATTTGCGTACCTTTTTCCCATAGATCACTGTAGTGTAGACAGAGCCTCAGGGCCTCGGTTTCCATCCGTTAAATGAGAATAACACCCCTTCCTTTCTTCTGCTCTTTGTCTGCCTTGTCCATTTAGATTGTAAACTCTGAAAGAAATGGTTGTCTCTGCCTTTGTGTTTGTACAGCATGTAGCACAACGAGGCTTTCATTCTAACAGGAAGGCAATAGTCATAAAGAGAAGTCATAACAGTACCATGATTTCACTGTGCAGCAAAGGCAGGAATAAAGTGTAATAAACTTGTTTATAAAATCATGCCATACAGTAGGGCAAACTTCCAGAAGTACTATAACTGGTCTTCATAATCAGGCAAAGTTAAAACACCAGAAAATAAAAGCTATCCTTTTATGAGCTGGGGATTAAAACTATTAATTTCTAATTGATATATGAGATGGGCCACTGGATCAGTGATCTTAGTGATAAGAAGGACACAGGACAGAGGCTATGTCTACACTACAGGGTTTTTCCTCTGTGTCCAGGGAATGCATCTGCTCTCTGCTTTTTTTTGCAGGAGAGAAGATGCACTCTTTCAGAAGCCCTGCGTATATGCTTGTTGTATACCCAGACCCTGCATCACTGATGTCTCATTCACTAGGGAAGCTAACCTGCAAAGTCCCAGATGCCTGCTACTGCTTTGCAGAGGGGTGATAACAGTATCAGAAGGGAATGCTGGTATCAGAAGATGGGGCAATGACAAAATATAGTTCAGTGTGTCTTTGTTTTGTGCAGCACTCTAAGTGCCATGCCCTAATGATTGCTGTTTTGAAGTGGATCTCTACAATGTTGCATCTTAATATTTGAAATGATAGGATTAAAACCAAAAGAACTTGGGTCAACTTAGCTACAGCACTATGTAGTGTGAAAAATCCACACCAAGAGCACTGTAGCTAGGACTGACTTAACCCCCAGTGGGAATGAAGCTAGGTAGACATTGAGGGTACATCTAAACTACACCCCTCTGTCAGCAGAGGGATGTAAATTAGATGTATCGAAAGTGCAAATGAAGTGAGGATTTAAATATCCTGCGCTTCATTTGCATAATGGCAGCTGCTGCTTTTTTTCGAAACCAGGCTTTTCAGAAAAAAACCAGCAGTTTAGATGGGGCATTTTCGACAGAAATGCCCCATTTTGAAAGATCCTGTAACCCTCAAAAAATGAGGGTAACAGGATCTTTCGAAACGGGGCATTTCTGTTGAATGATTTCCGTCTTGATCGCAGGGGTTTTTTTTTCCGAAAAGCCGCCTTTCGAAAAAAAGCCACGGCCGCCATTATGCAAATGAAGCACGGGAAATTCAAATCCAGGCTTCATTTACAATTTTAATCCATCTAATTTACATCCCTTTATCGAAAAAGGGATGTAGTTTAGATGTACCCAAAGAGTGCTTCCTCCTACCTAGCTACTGTTGCTTGCGGAGCTAGAGTTCCTACAGTTACAGAAAAAGCCTTTCTTTTGTTGAAGTTTGCATTCATGTTGCAGGAGTATAATGGCAAAGCTACTGCACCATAGCTATGTCACTATAGCTTTTATTATGGAAACAAGCCCTGCATTTCTGCTTATTTTATTTCTTGATCACCGTGTCATTAGTTGAAGTTTGCTATTCATTAGAAATTTAAATTACATCAGTTTGCAGGATACCATTTTTCAATTTGCTATTACTGCTTTCAGTTTAATTTCTTCTTCCCTATGTGTGTCTCTCTTTTCATAAGGGGAGTATCACTCATCATTCACCATGAACCTGTACTGTTAGAGAGTTTCTTTCTGTTCCTGATGATGTTTCAGCTCTGATTTTTTTGAGGCAAAACTTAAATAAAATTTCTCCAGAGACCTGTAGAGCACCATATAAAAAAGCTCCAAGTTGAGAAAGTGCAGAATTTTGGGCCTGGTTCAGTCAGTGCAAGTCCTCTGGACTTCAGTGGGAAGTATACCTTCCTGCACTGAAGGAGAATGTGACCTATTCATTGATTATAAGCAGACAGTAGAATAATTTAAAAAATACAAACGGTTACAGTTTCTTTCTGACATTTAGACAAATGGCTTATCTGGGGACAGTGTGCATGCTGTAGGCATTCTTTTTAATTAGAAGAAATTATTTGTCAGATACATTATTCAGAAAAAATAGCAACATTAATGAAATAATATATCCAGCCAATTCTACTGTACTTTAAACAGAGAATCCTTAACTTACTAGGGTGCATTGAACTCAATGTCCAATCCCAGCTTAAGACTTTTCGTGTTTGTTTCAAATTAGAGTTCGAAGACCATTTCATGACTGAGTTACAATCTAATGAAGCATCTTTGCTTCCTTTTTTATTACAAACTAGAAGATTTACCCAGCGTTACTTGGGTCCTTAACTCAAAAAATGTTTGTTTTGCTTCATTTGAATCATTGCTGTGGGGTGCAGCTGGGAATGAGGGTTCAATATGCAGACTGCCTCAGGGAGAGAGAACTACCCCAGCCCTCTCTAACCACAGCAGCTCAGAGCCAGGTGAGAAGCACCTCTCCTTGGATGCTGCAGCTCCAGCAGACACAGCTGGGGGAGGGATACATGTCCCCCAGCTGGGGCAGGTCCAGGTTAATCTTCCCCCTGCACTCCCCAGCCAGAGTGAGGAATGCGGAAAACTGTGTGCTTTCTCCTTGCTCCCTGATGAAGAGGAACAGCCAGAAATGTTCCTGCATGAATGGGAGGAGAGCTTCAATCCCCATCCCTCTCTATAAAGCAGGGGTGGGCAAAAGGGCCTCCACGGGCTGGATCCGGCCCACCAAGTGGGTTGATCCAGCCTGCGGAGGTCCTGCCACTCCCGCATCCCCAGGCCAATCAGGGCCTAGGGGAGGAGGGAGCATGAGATGGGGTGAAGTGTGTGGTGGTTGACTCTAAGCACCAGAGGACAGGGTGGGAGGAGACTTTGCACTTCCCCAACCCCCAGGCCAATCAGGGCATTGGGGTGGGGGGAAGCGTGCAAAGTCTCCTCCCACCCTGCAAGGGGCTTGGCACTTAGAGTCAACCACCAGCTGCTGCTCAGCTGGTGGGTGACTTTAAGTGTGATTGACCAGGGGTGCGGGCACCTGTTCAGAACAGCTGGCAGCTCTCTCTGGGGGGAAGGGGGCAAAGACTTCACACACTCCCCCACCCCCAGACCAATCAGTGACCTGCCCTGTCCCTTCTGTCTGAGGCCCCGGGCCACTTCAAAAATTTCTGAAGTGGCCTCTGGTCAAAAATTATTGCCCACTTTGCTCTAAAGGGTGCCAGTGGGATGGGAGGCTCAGGACTGAGGCAATCCTGGATTGGGAAGCCCTTTCCACCCATCCACAGTCAGCCCTTCCCACCTGCCTAGTGATTCTGTCTCTTTTCTATATGTTTTTCTGAGAAGCAATCCCATTGCAGACACATCCCATTTTCCTGGAACAACCAAACTCTTACCTTTCTTTAAGTTATGAGGGGGGGCTGCACCTCCTGCTCTCTACACTTGCCAACCCCCTTCTCTCTGGGGGTAGATGTCTGGCCAAGGGGGAGGGGGCAGGAGTGGGCTAGGGGTGCAGGGTTTCGGTGGAAGGAGTGAGGTGCTGGGGGTGGGGGTCAGGCTCAGATGGTGGAGGGGACACGGGGTGGCCTCGGAAGATGGGGGTGGTGGGCTCGGATGGTGGAGGGGACCCGGCGTGGCCTGGGGGAGGGGCTCGAATGGTGGAGGGGACCCAGCACCAGCACCAGCTCCTCCCCTGGTAGTGCAGCTCCCTGAGGCATGAAGCGTGAGCTGGAGCTGGAGCAGCCCATGGCCAGAGGGAACAGAGCTGAGGCTGGCCACAGCATTGGTGGCAGCATGAGGACTCAGATGACAGGGTGACGTCACTCTGTTGTCCTGCAGGAAAAAAAATTGTATATATAGAGAGAGATGATAAGAAGAAGCTCTATACCAAATGTAGTGGTCCTAGCTCCTACCATTTAGGAGTTCTTGAACAGACAGACAAACACATAGACAGACAGCCATGCAGACAAACTCTCAAATATATAGTATATGAAACAAAAATGTTTGGGGGTAAAATTAAGGTCAGTAGAAACAACAGTGAACAAATTTTGCTCCTAGTGTAAACCAAAGTAACTGTATGCTGGAGTTACACTGACTATAAATGGGGTGACAATGTGAACTCTGGCCTTTTAGTAATAGAAAATGTTAGGTTCACAGACTAGCTGCAGAATAAAAGACAGAAAAAGTAAAGATGAGGTGGGTGAGGTAATATCTTTTATTGAGCTGACTTCTGTTGGTGAAATAGACAAGGTGAAGGCCTTGGTATATTTTATCACTGTGTTTTGCTGCTTTATGAGGTTATAATGTGTTCAGTCTAGTAAATTTTTCTCTGAGGCTATGTCTAGACTGCAGGCTTCTTTCGGAAAAAGCTTTTTTCAGAAGAGATCTTCCGAAAATACTTCTTCCAAAAGAGCGCGTCCACACTCAAAAGCGCATCAAAAAAGCGATGTGCTTTTGCGAAAGAGGGGGTCCAGACTGATTGGATGCTCTCTCGCATAAAATGCCACCCAGAACCACTTCAGTCAGGGCTTTAGGTCACCAGTTGCTTCCGGGTGCTGGTTCTGGAGCCTTGCAGAGATACGTGCTTAAAGGGACCCCTCAGGACAACCATTTCTCTGCTTCTGCTGCGTGCTTGCCTATCTCTTCGAGGGACAGCAAAGCTCTCGCAGTGCCTGCTGAGGTTGCCCTGCTTTTGTGTATGCCTCAGCTTTTTCCTGTGTGCCATGGAGCCGGAGCTGCCCCTGGGCATGCGATGGCCCCACATGGCCATGTTGCTGTTTTTGCAGCACTTTGTGCCAGCTGCTTCCTAGTCCTGACCGAGCTCGACCCCAAGCTTATTATTGGAACCTTCTCCCTGGGTGCGGGAACTACACTCTGGCAACCACAACCCACTGTGGAGAGGCGTTTCTGGAGGCTGGACACCAGTTCGGACTGGTGGGACCAGCTGGTCATGGAGCGGTGGGACGACCAGTAGTGGCTCCAAAACTTCCTCATGTGAAAGGCCACCTTTTTGGAGCTGTGTGTCTAGCTTGCCCCGCCCTCTGAAGACGTAACACCCACCTGCATCCCGCCACCCCCCTGGAAAAGGGGGCCCCATTGCCATCTGGAAGCTCGCTGCCCCAGACAGCTACCGGTCGGTGGGCAACCAGTTTGGCGTGGGGAAGTCCACCATTGGGGCCCTCTTCATGGAGGTAAGGCACTCTCAGGCTGCAGTCCCTGCATGGAAAGGGGAAATCCTGTAAAAAAGGGACCCTAGGGAAAAAGGGGTTGGGGGCTGTGGGGGTGAAGTGACAGTGGGGGGAAGCCCCATTCCCGGGGGGGGGTTGTTCCATCCTGCCCTCACACAGCCCTGCTGCTGCGAGTGGTGGCCTGATAGAGCGTGGCTCCTGGGGTGTTTGGGGGAAGGTAAGGTATGGGAGGGGGGCGAGCACCTCCTAAGGGCTCAGGCACTCCCTCTCTCATTCTATGTTTTGTGTGTTTGTTTGTCTCTTTCTGCAAGTGGTGAGGGCCATCAACTCCATCCTGCTGCGGAGGGTCATCTGCCTGGGAGACCTGGACCTAATCTTGGCCAGATTTGCTGCCCTGGGGTTCCCAAACTGCAGCGGAGCGATTGATGGGACCTACATCCCTATCCGCGCACCTGACCATTGAGCGGCCCAGTACATTAATCAGAAGGGCTATTTCTCAATGGTGCTGCAGGCCCTGGTTGACCACCGTGGACAGTTCATGGACATTTTTGTCGGGTGGTCTGGCAGGTCACGTGACGTCTGCATCTTCAGGAACTCGAGCCTCTACGGCAAGCTGGAGGTGGGCACATTCTTCCCCCACCGTGAACTTGCCAATGGGGACATGCAGATGCCACTGTGCATTGTGGAGGACGTGACCTACTCCCTCATGCCATGGCTAATGAAGCCGTAGACAGGCCACTTGGACCCCAGCAGGGACCAATTTAATGTCAACCTCAGCCGTGCTCAAATACAAGTTGAATGTGCCTTTGGCCACCTCAAGATGCAGTTCAGGGGCCTGCTGACCCGCTTGGACGTGGGGGAGTGCAACATCCCCGAGGTGGATGCATCATGTTGTGTCCTCCACAACATTGTGGAGAGGAAGGGAAAGGCCTTCTTCCTGGGGTGTGGGGCAGATACTGGCTGCAAGGGACGAGCCTTCCAGCAACCGAGGACAGCTGCCATCCGACAGGCCCATCAGGCTGGGGTGAGCATCCAGGAGGTCTTGAGGGAGAGGTTCTCTCAAGCACCCCAGTAACTCTCCCTGGGGCCTCCCCAATAGGGGCCTCTGGCTTGCTGTCCTACCCCTTCCCCACCACAACCTCTCCCTTTGCCCCTTCCCTTACCACTCAATAAACACACCTGTGTTGTTTCCAACAAAACAAAGACTATTTATATTACATTAAAAAAAAGTGTGCAGGGGGATGGGGGCTCATAACCTGAAGGGGAAGGGGGGCTCAAAATCTGGAGGGGGAGGGGGTAGCTAGATGTGCCACCTCGGGTGCGGGGATCTTGTCGGAGTTGGGGTTGGGTGGGTCTGGGAACCTCAGGGGGATGGGCAGGAGGGGTTAGGGATGGCAGAGGGGCATAGGCATCACTTGGGGAGGGGCATGGGCATGGCATGGGGAGGGAGCCAAGGCACAGCGGGGGGGCAGGCAGAGGGGGAATGGGCATAGCAGGAGGGGCAGGAGGGTGAAAGCCAGGAGCAGCGGCAGCAGGCGGGCGTGCTAGCATGCATGACATGATGGCACACATGCTATCACACCGCTGCATGAGCTGGTCCCATGTGTGGTTCCGCCACTCAGCATCTTCGTGGACCTTCTGCCCCAGGGTCTGCTGCATGTTGCACAGGATGCTGACATACTGGCTCATGAGGTCTTCCTGGACCCTGGCATGCTTTTGGGTCCCCCGGGCTCTGGCAGCTGGCTCGGTTGGTGTGGCTGGCCCCTCAGTCCCGGCTGGTCCAGCAGTGGAGAACACACAGGGGGAGAGGCGATCAGTCATCCCTGCACACACCGTCCCTGAGGCCGTGCCCTCCTCTGTGAGCAGCGACTAACAGCCCTCAGGGCAGAGCAGGGGGATGTCTCGGGAGCAAGACCATGTGTGGCCTGCACAGCAGGCCGTGCCTCACAGGGGCACCAAGGTGCCCAGAGGACCGTGCTGCCCACTTCCCACCCACCCCCGGCCCACTGACAAGCAAGCAAGGGAAGTGTCCGGCCACAGTGGGCTCCTCTCATGGGCGGGAGAGGATCCGGGAGCAGCCTGGCTCTCCCTGGTGTCTGCACACACAGCTGTGGCTCGCAGCACTGCCTGCGGGAGCAGGCAGTGCCTCGCACATGCAAGCATGCCTGTGTGCTGTGTGTGGCACTCCTCGGTCATGCCTGCGCCCTTGTGGCTAGCCTGCTTCCAGGCATGGCAGGTTCTGGGGCCAGACATGTGTATGGCCTCCCCTGAGCCTGGCAGCAGGATCCCACCCATGCTCAGGGGCTGCCAGCTGCGTCCGTGTGCCGCACACTAACGCTGCACATGGTTGCATGTGCGTGGACCACAGGACGATGTCCAGCCTGAGCAGCCTGAGTGACGCTCGCCCCCCTGCCTCCTGAACGCCTGACAAAACTCTGTAGTGTAGACATACTCTGAGAGGGAAGATGCTAAGTGAGGGTTAAGAGCTAACATCATGGGTGTCACAGCAAAGGGTCCATCACATTTCAGTAAGCTAGTTTACATTGTGTTTGTTTTTTAAAAATCTGAACAGTCGCTTACAAAGGAATTTTTCATCTTTCCATTTGGACACGCCTTTACTGAAAGCTGGATGACTTACTTTGATCATTTTTGTTTTAGTTTGGGGTCTAGCATAAATCATAGGGCTTGATTCTCCACCCCATTTACACCAGCTTAGCACTAATATAACTCATTTCACTAGCTCACTGACTGTCGGTAATGGATTGTTCCTTATCATGCACAGAGAAAAACCATTTCTAGAATCATGTGACTCATTTACTGACCTAACAGCATTCACATAACTGTTGTAGTAAACTATAACATTGTCCATTTTCTAAGTTGATTAGTTGTTTAATCATATAGGATTAGTAGTGTCCACACAACAATTTTTTATGTTACAGCAGCAGAGCAGTCTACAACAGTGAACTATCGACCATACTATTGGGGCACTCCTTTCATCCCTGTATAATTAAGGTTCAGTAGAGCTCTCTGCTGATCAGATCCAAGTGCTCTGAAATCTACATGCGTAGTCAGATTGGGGTGAAAATTGCTGTTCTGCTGAGGAATTACTTTTCAAATGACCCTATGTCAGATTTCACCAGGATGCACACACAACCCTTAGAAAGACACTTCTTAGGGATGTATGTGGCACAATAGAACCACAGAGTTATGAACACCAGTGTTACAAATTGACCCGTCAACCATGCACCCCATTTGGAACAAGAAGTACTCAATCAGGCATCAGCAGAGCCAAAAAAAGGGGAGAGGGGAAAGGAACAAACACAATACAGTACTGTGTTAAACTGCTAAAAAATACAGGGGAAGTTTTAAAAGATTTGACAGGCTAAGGAAATTGTTTCTCTGCTTGTTTCATTTAAATTAAAATGGTTAAAAGCAGCATTTTTCTTCTGCCTAGTAAAGTTTCACAGCTGGATTATGTCAATATTCAGTTGTAAACTTCTGAAAGAGCAACCATAATGTTTTGTTCAGTGTTACAAAGATTACAAGGTTACAAACAATGTCCATTCCCAAAGTGTTCGTAACTCTGAGGTTTCACTGTAAATAGGAAAAATGAAGGAATGGAAAAGCACGCCACCCTCACTCCTTTAATCCTACTTACATTAATCTTCCAAAACCCTAACATTCCTGAGTTACTTGTTTGTGTCTCACAGCTCCTGGCCTCCAAAAAAATATTTTGAAAACTTCATCCATGGTGGATTTTGTGCCCCATCTGTCAACTTCTTAGCTCTAGGCCAATTTTGTCTCATCTGACAAGGGATTACAGAGTGAATTGAGTACAATTCCTAGGCAACAACTGGGGTAGGCTACCACAATTTTAAATCAAGTTGGTTGAAAGTGAAGCATATTCTAATAGGGGCCTGGAATTCTTTAGTGATTTTCTTCTGGGCAGCTACTGGTCAGAAAGGGCAACACAAGATGAAACTAGACTGCAAGTAAGTACATAGGTAAAATAATGGCACAAGGTCCTGGGTGCGGTGCTTTAACAAAAACTTGCTTTTCTGTCTCGTTTGTTTTTGGATCTGGTTACTGTCAACTCAGAATAGGAATGGAGATCAATATAAGATCATCAGAAATTTGGTCAGAAAAAGAAAACACCTTTGTATTTATCTGTCTATGAATTGCTGTCCTATTGGTGTAAATATGGCGCTTTTTCAGTAATGGTCATTTGAAAAAATGAGAAGCACAAACCACTACCAGTTCCTCTTATTTTATTTCCTTGCTGTACCTCCATACATTAATTCCTAAGAATTAGTGAAGATACAAACTGCATTTGGTCATGTCTAAAAGCATCTAGCACATTAAAGACTAACCTGCAGTATCAGCATTAAGATGGGATTGATTTATATAGAGTATCCATATGGCATTGGTTTGAAACAACAGTAATGGGCCAGCTCTTTATTTAATTCATGGACAAATAGATACGACAACAACTCAGCAATATATTCCAGATGTGCATCAGTTCCCTGCATGCCCTCCAACAGAGGAGATGAAAATATGTATGCTTATAGTTTGAGCATACATACTAATTTAGGACTTTGAGGTGGCAAGATAAGACCCCAATTTGTGTTAAGACAGCATGCTCCCAGAAGACAATTCTAAAATAATAACATCAAAATATGCATTGGCTTGCATCTTAGAAAGCACAATTTCAATGTTAGATACCAAAAAAGGTTAACATCGCTAAACTGGAGAGTTCAGAGGGCACTGGGAAACTATTACAGTTAATAATGCACCTGAAAATCTCTTTGATTAGTTATGCTCAGGACCTCATTTATTCTGTGATTCTGCAGCCATGGAATTCACCATTTGTAACAGGATTGTGCTCCAAAATCTGAGAGTTCATTTAGCTCCTGCCTAGATTAGGAAACCAGGTCAGATTTTAAAATGTGTTGGTTAAAGCATTTTAACCAACACTTTTTTAAAAAAACTAGTATGATTAATGTTTAACACCTTTAAAAACGTATTGGTCATGGTCAACCCTATGGAGCAGTCTCCAAGAGCTTCTTTAAATTGTACCAAGTTGCCCATAGTCCTATTGGAATATTCTGAGAGTTGTAAATTACCAGAGTATAGGGGTGCTCTGGCCAAGCACAAGTGGTATTTTGGCACTACAGCAACTCTATACCAGTAAGAGAATTCTCAATTCAGAAGGACTCCTCATAAAAATAGTTATTCCATTTTACGCCCGTTTGCCACCACAATAGCAGTGTGATCCAAAGACCTTGGTTTTCATTCTGAATTTGACACTTACTTACTGTGAGCCAGAACAGAGGCCAGATTTAAAAACAAAAACTAAAAACAACAACAAAAACCACCACAACAAATTGGGTCAGCTCTTTTGCAAATCTGACCAGAAGTATCATGATGAGAGTTCCTGAATGTTGAGCAATTTTCAAAATCTGTCCTATATAAAAGGGTCTAATGAGAGCTGGGAAGTTCTGAAAATCTGTGGCTGTGGTTCTTGTACAGTAATTCCTCATTTAACACTATAGATATGTTTCAGAAAATGATCGTGTTAAGTGAAAACGTGTTATGTGGGGTCAATTTTCCCATTAAAAATAATGGAAAAGGTGGGGGTTGCGTTTCAAGTGGTGGTGTCTGTTGGGACCGGGACATAAGGTTGGAGGAGAAAGGGGACTGGGTTACAGCACGGAGGGGAGGTGTTTGGCTCTGGAGAAAGAAGAGGAGGAGAGGGAAGGGGGATTGGGTTGGGAGTATGCCCCTGTGATGGGTCTGCTGGGACCCGCACTGCGTCCGGCGAGGGGGGGTCACCGGGGAACGGCGCAGTGAGCAGCAAACCCTCTGCCGCTTTGCAGGGAGGCAGGGGAAGCACCGTGCAGCCGCCGGCGATGGGCCGGTTGGGGAAACCCAGCCGCCGGCCTGCAAGCGGGGGCGGAGGAGAGGGGGCAAGGAGTCCGGCGAGGGGGAGTCAGCGGGGAACGGCACAGCGAGCGGCGAGCGGCAAGCGGCGAACCCTCTGCCGCTTTGCAGGGAGGCGGAGGAAGCCCTGTGCAGCCGCCAGCAATGAGCTGGCTGTGGAAATTGTGTTATTCCAGGACACAGTCAGACCAGCGAGGACAGTCGTGTAATTCAAAAAACGTTCCCTAAAAAAAAATCGTGCTATCGTGAAAATGTTTTAAGCAGTCATGTGTTAAATGAGGAATTACTGTATAATGCAATACTACTACTGACTTATCATGAAATAATGTAAGAATTATAAAATGAAATGAACAATAAAACAATGAAAAAAGCATAAAACAAAATGGAATTCTGCAACAGCCAATACAAAATTTTAAAATTACAAAATAAAACTTTTCCAAAACTAAAACATTTTGGAAATTCCTTTTCTAAAATTAATTTTGCTCCAGTTCAGAACAAAAAAACAAATTTTGAAACATCAAAATTTCCTGCAAGATGGAAATTCTGATTTGGATCAGTTCTAGTTGCATATGCAATTTCAATGTCAACATTTCCAGACTTTTCATTCTCAGGCCTGCTAACTTCACAATCTCTAATGTAATCATTTTGTGGAATGTCTGATTCAGCATAAAAGAAACTTCAAATGTGATAAAAATTCAAAAGAAGCCCTGAAAAATCTTTCCCCCCAATATTTCTAAAATTTTGGAGTGCTCATTTCTTTTATGTGGTAATTCAAAGCTTTCTTGTCTGTGATATTTTGGAACATAGCTCCCTTCGGATCTCTGAAAGAGTCTGAAGTAACATTATTAAAAACAAAAAATGTTACAGTAGATTTTCATCTTGCCTAAATATTATCCTCCATTAGAAGGGAAATTCCTAAACTGGTTCCAGATCCTAGCTGTAGGAGATGGCAAGCACTGTAGTTCAGCTGAGATTGTACAAGTTTGGTATTGTATTTAAACTACATACAAGCTGGAAACATTCCCATTTAATGGCATCTTCCTCGGTGAGGGGCTCTCTGACTTCATTATCGAGTTATGAATGCAGCCATTTAGTAACAGGCTTGCTAAAATGGAAGTGAAGGAAAACTTGGCATAGTTTGTTTTCACACTAGTTGCTAGTTAATTACATGTAATTTGAGAAGAAGTCTGTACCCCTTAAATCACTGAATATGATGTTTAATTCTCATGAATGAAGCTTTTCCCATGCTTCAGATTATTCTTCAGTTAGCTTTTTTTGTTCTGTTTGTCTTCTGTGTGCCTTTTTACTCCTGTCACAAGGCTAGAGTTTTCTGTTACTGTTCCATCTCCATTCCATACCTCAGGATGGTACATGTGTCCAGGAACAGAGGCCAAAAACAACAGATTTATCTCAGCCCTGATGACAGCAAGCTGCATGCTGAGTGAATTCTTAAATTCCCCAAAACTACTTTTTTGCCAAAACATGTGGAGTTGCAGCATTCAACATTTTATTGGGACTGTTATCTCCAAATGAAGAATGACTCCACTGGAAAAAATGATTTGGTATCAGCTGCAGGGCTATTTTTAGCTGCTTGTTTGGTGAGACTTCAGAAAACATAATTAGTCATAAGGAAAGAGATGTTCGCCAAGTCTTAAATTCAATTTTTGCAAACCACATTTAAAAGTACCTTGTCGATAAGTTTACATTATTGGGATCAAGAGATATTTTTCTTTGTGAGCATGTGGTTCCTCATTGTACTTCGAATAAATATTTGTGTTTGTGAAGATTATAAACTGGCAGTACTAGAGGCTGAAATCTTCTGTTTATTTATATGAAAAGGTTTGTACAGGTAATAGTTCTGGAATTATCTCCTAATTCTGTCACTAATTAACTTTCAGACTTGCCTTAGGATTACCTGTGTTCTAGAGCAGTTGTGAGTAGACATGGTCAGATTTTTTTTTCACTGAAAATGTAAATGAAAACAAAAAAGGGAAAACTTTTCTCCACAAAATTTCAACTTTTTATTGAAAACCAAGAATTTTCACCTGAAACCCAAAAGTTTATTTTGGGAAAATCCAAACATAATATCTATTTTTTGCTCAAATTGATCCAAACTGAAATATTTCAAACCATTTCAGGTCAGCTCAATATTAAACCATGTCCACCTGAGCCATTGCAGTGCCTCATGGGAACAAAATTTTGAGTGCCTAATGCCATTTCCCCCTCTAGGCAAGGCTTCCTGGCTAAGCTACATCTCCCATGATGCAGTGCAATCAGTGTTCCCTCTAAGCGGTGTGCCTGCGCCACCGTGCACAAAAAATTCTGCGCCCACTCACCTCCCCTGCAGAGCTGCGGAGTAGCACTCACCACTCACTGTCCTGCTGGAAGGTGTGTGGTGCGTTCCGGCTCAGCCGCAGTGAGGCTGTCCCTGCTGGGCTTGTACATCTGTTTGAGCTGGGAATCACTTCTCCTGGCTCTTATGCAGACATACTATTAGACCCTTCAGTATCTGGCCAACTCAGAATTGGTGAGCTACCATGATTGGTTAATATCCAGCTCATGCCACTTCCATCCTTTGCCAGCAGTGCTGACAGTAAACTCAAGACACCTGAGCCATGGAGAGAAGGAGAGTCCGCACTGGATGTTTAGTGCCAATGGAAGTTTTCAGTACACAAGAGATATAAGATTGATCCCTTTTTTGTAAATGTCTTTCCGAATTCGATAAAGGTCCCACGTTCTTCTCTGTACTAAATGCTCTTCTTAAAATTATTATACAAATATAGATCTTTGAATATTGAGAAGCAGATTAATTGAAGGAAATGTAAAAAATACCAAAACAACCTCCCTCCACCCCTGGAACTCAAACCATCAATCAAATGCTGCTATTTTCAGTACTGATTTAACTAGAGAGAGCGGATCACGTGGAAGTGGTTGTTATAGATAAAGATTCAGTGAAATGATTGCTCACAACAAACATCTTTTGAAATCCTTAGAATACAACTCTCTTGGAGAGACTTCTCAATGAAATGTGATTAAATACAAAATTGCTTTTTATTGGTTTGAATATTCAACAACTCATATGCTCTGTATTGTGTCCACCTGGTCACGCTGCACTGAGCCAGGCAGCATGTATGCAACAATTCGTGGGTGGTGGATGAACTTAGGGATGGGGTAGGCAAGCCCCACACTTGCTCCTTCTGTCCCACGCCCTGTCCCTAACTCCCAAGGCCCATGGGAGCCACGCCCCCCCCATTGTCAGGCCCTTAGCCCCCCCCACTGAGTGGATGGTGCCTGGCACCAACCTTCGTGGCCCCAGAGCATGGGGAGGGCAGGTGGCTCAAGCCTCCCCAGTCATGGAGCAAAGGCAGGGCAGGTTGCCCCAACCTTGGTGCCACTGATGTCTGAGCAGCCTTAAATGTTTCTGGAAGCCCACTGTGGATGTGCATAGATGGTGCTACTGTCCTGATATAATCTGAGGAGCCTAGGGCAGGGCTACTCAACTTTGGAAGCTCCGGGGGCCACAGTGATACTCACAGCACATGCCAAGGGCTGCAACTTAAGTGTGGTTGCATATACATGCAAATATATATGCAAATATATGCAAATAGCTTCTTTCACACTGATGGGCATGAATACAAAGATTAAGGCAAGACTACACAACACGCAGGCCCCATTTAAGTCAGTTCTGCTGATATTAATAAAATGCAATATTTACCTGATTTCCACCCATGTGACAGCGCTTTTAATGAGCAATGACAGTCCAGGATTTTAACTACTAAAACACATATCAACAGAAGACCATTATATTGACCACTTTTTTTGTATTGGCTCCCACCTGCGGGCCACATGTTGAGCCCCATGTAAACCCAAACTGCACCGCAGGCCACAAACAAATGAGCTGCGGGCTGCATGCAGCCCACGGGCCACATGTTGAGTAGCCCTGGCCTAGGGTGACCAGATAGTGAGTGTGAGAAAACAGGATAGAGGTAGGGGGGAATCATATAAGACAAAGCCCCAAATATTGGTACTGTCCCTATAAAATTGGAACTTCAGGCCACCCCATAAGAGCCCTATGTGTTCCTTTCTCAAGGGTAACCCGTATATTAGAAATGATAATTCCACTGCCACAACATGAATAAGGTCTCAAAAACTATATGAATATACTGTTCAGCAGCAAAAAAGAAAGTACTGCTGACAATGGGCACTGAAGAGGAAATGAACTCTTACATGTGAGTCGGTATTTTAGGACAGTAATTACACTCTGACTTTGCTGAAAACAGACTAGAGAGATTCAAACTGCTGTGCAATACCTTAAAGAGCCACCAAGTGAGTGACAAGATGTCAACTGTAAAAGTGAAACAAAGCAAACCAATGAAATCAAGATCAAATTGGCAGAAGACAGCCTGAATAAATAGATTTTTGGGCTCACAAAAATAGACAATCTGTCCCAAGAGCTACTAACTGTCTGAGGGCTTGTCTACACTGGAAAATTGTGCAGTTTTACCTGTACCAGTATAGTAAATGTGGTACAACCTGTTCAGTGTGAATACAGTTATAAAGGTGCTTTATACTAGTATAGTTATTCCCATATGACAAGAGGAATCTATATTAGAAGAAAACCCGTTCTATTCTGAAAAACTTTGCTCATTTAGCTATACTGGTTAAGGATGTTAAGGGGTATGCAATTGGGTAATCGTGTAGTTGATACAATTAACTACACAGAGCAGCTGCTGTTTGTGGCAGCTGGGGCTGGCCATGAACAGAGACTGCGTCAGCAGCAGCCCCTGTCCATGGGGGGTCCCAGCAGGGAGTTGGTACCCCTGTGGATGGGGGCTGCTTTACCACAGCAGCTCCTGTCCATGGGAAGTCCTAACTACACTCTGGGACACACACTCCCACACAAACAGCAGCTGCAGCTGGAGCAGCCTCCCCTGGCCCTCTCTCCCACCCCAGCATGGGGGGAGAGGGGAAGCGGCACCATGATAATGGTGCTGGGGGGGACAGTCCTTTAAGCCAGCTCCCCCTGCACTGGCTCCTGCTTCCCATCCCCCCCTTTGCTGCCTCTGATATAGGCAGCAAGGGGGGTGGAATGTGAGTAGTCGACTTGACTACCCAATAGGCCTAGACTTATCAGGTAGTCGACTGATCAACTACTCTTTTACATCTCTAATACTGCTATAATATACTGGCCAAAGCCTCTTTGTGTGGATGCAGCCTAAACAAGCAAAAATGCACCTTCTAGACCCCTCCTGAGTGAAACTAGCTATACTGATAAATGCACAGTTTTGCAGGGATATACGTGTCTATATTAAGGGCATTTGCTGTACACGTCTGCTGGTCACAAATCATACTGATATCGCACCTGGCAGAAGTTTGCAATATTGATTTGGTCTAAATTATCTTAATACAAGTATAACTGTGTCTAATTAGGGTTTTTTCTGGTGTATTTCTGTGGGGGGGAAAAATCACACATTTTACCAACATGGTTATACCAGTAAAACTGGTAAGTGTAGCCCAAACCTGACTAATATAAACACCCCTTTCTGTTCAGCTCTGTGACTAGTCAGCTATTTGTATTTTTCAACAAAAAAAATCAAAATTTCATGTTTAGTTCAGAAAAGTTATTAGCATCTTTGAAACTCTTATCAAAGTAAGCCATACATATGATGCAATCAAATTTGTATCGGTGTAATCAGCCGAGGATGGTGGGAGTGGAGTAATGCTAGCTACCATTCTTCATTTGTAAATAAATACTAAAATGTTCTTTTTTAGCTACTCCGTTCCCTAGTATCACCATATCTTGGCATCCTTTGTTCGTTGATAACTTTCCTGTTCATAGATTGGTTAGCAAACACTGAAAAAAGTAAAGCTTTACACAGTACGACAATGTAGGAGTCTGACTCCCTGGTCTCTCTCGCCCAGATAAGGAGTGGGAAGATGTATTTGAGATCCCAAGATTTCAGATATAGTATGTCTACACTGCAGTCACGGGTGTGATTGATTTGTGAAGACAGACATACTATGTTTCATTTAATTAGCTTGGATCCCAGAACAGTGAAGCTGTGGCAGCATGGACTTCAGAATGGCCACCCAAATAATTACCCACGTATCATGGGCAGGTCAGTGCATTCCACTCTGAAACCATGCTGTCCTGGCTTCACTGTTTGGTACCCAAAATAGCTAGATTAAAGCTAGCTTGGCTATGGTTAGATGAGATGCAGTCACACCCTGTGATTGCAGTGCAGGCGTACCCTCATCTGATTAAGCTCATGATAAATTTGTTAGGGGTATGTCTACAGTACAGCGCTATTTCGAATTAACTTAATTAGAAATAGTTAATTTGAATTAAGCTAATTCGAAATAACACATCTATACACAAAAACTATTTCGAAATGGCATTTTGCTATTTCCAAATAGCACGTCCACACTGAGTGGACCCTGAACCGAAGTTAAGGCTGGCCGGAACCAGTGCCAGCAGGGCATCAGCTTATGACTTAGTGTGTGGGGCTGCTGCCTGAAGCTAACTGAGCTCCATGCTTAAAGGGACCCTATCCCCACCCTGGACAGACAGTTCTCAGGGTTCCCCGCTTGCTTGTCTACCTTGATGAGTGACAGCAAAGCAGTCCTGTCTTGCAGTGCCCTGAGTGCCCAAACTTAGGACACCACAGCAGTCAGCCACATGGAGCCAGAGCTGCCCCTGGGCATGCGGGTGCGTCTCGTGGGGTCGTTGCCATCAGCCCGGCTGCACTTGCTGCAGACTGCCATCCGGGGGGTCTATCGGGGGGCTGTCAGTATCCAGGAGGCCCTGAGGGAGAGCGTCCACCCCTCAGAGCCCTCAGAGCCTCCCCGGTCCTCCCCACCAGGGGCTCATGCCCCATTCCTCCCTCACGTCCTTCCACTTACCCTTCCCTAGCCCCCCTTCCTGATGTCAAATAAAAGACATGTATGTTCAAAAATAGAAAATGGGTTTATTGAACAAAACGGGGGGGAGGGATGAACCTCTGGGGAGACTGGGAAAAGGAGGTGGAAGAGGGGAAGAGAGAGGGTGGGAGAGGGGAGGGGGAAATCTGGGAGGAGGGAGCTGGAAGGGGGAAGCAAGGGGAAGAAGTGGGAGGGGA
This sequence comes from Rafetus swinhoei, assembly GCA_019425775.1. Lineage (NCBI taxonomy): Eukaryota > Metazoa > Chordata > Testudines > Trionychidae > Rafetus > Rafetus swinhoei. Next base: position 144,926,891 of record CM033440.1, on the reverse strand, counting down.
AGCTCAGGGCTCAGGGTTGGGGGTCTCGCCTGACCAACTTGACTTTCATGCTAACCTGCTCCTGGATTTGCATGTGGCCTTTGGTGGCCAGGCTGGCAGCTATCCTGCCATAGACGGCCTCATTCCTCCATCTAGTGTGGAGATCATGGACATTGGGGGCATCCCTCCCAAACCTGAATAAGGTCCATGATCTCCACCCTGGACCAGGAAGGCGCCTGCCTTCTCCAGTCCCTGTCAGGCTCCTGGGAGCTGGCAGACTGCTCCTGGGGAGCGGTAGAGGGCTGAGTGCCAGTGGCTTGCTGGCTCATGTTTTGGGGCCACTGGGTGGCCACTGCTGGCTCTGGGCTGGCAGGCTTGGAGCTGGCCCAGGCACTGTGGCCGGGGTCTACCCCTTTAATGGCCCTGGGGCTGGGGGAGAGGAGAGTAAGTTTTCCTGGTTGTGCCCACAGTGGCCACCAGGGCTCCCCTGGGAAGGGCTGGAGGCCCCCTATTTTGAATTATGTGTCTACACAGCACTTAATTCCAAATAACTATTTTGAATTTGGTGTTACTCCTCGTAGAATGAGGTTTACCAAATTCGAAATAAGGGCTCCACTATTTCGAATTTATTTTGAAATAGTGGTTTGGCTGTGTAGATGCTATTAAAGTTAATTCGAAATAACTGCTGTTATTTCGAATTAACTTTGTAGTGTAGACATACCCTTATTCTGTAAGATGACACAGGACTGCTCATTGTTTTTCAAGTTACAGACTAACATGGGTACCCCCTCTGAGACCTTTTATCACAGAGTATATGTTATAGGTTGACTGTTATATTCTAAAATATTGCATATGGTGCACGCTGTAATGAGACTAATAAACGCTTAAGAATTATTCTGTTAACTCTCTGAGACATTTAACTTCTTATGCTTTACTGGTTCTCAGGAAATGGAGCTGCCTGGTGTTAAAGATCTTTAATGGTTTACATTTTCCTCCTTCTCTAAGACAATCCTCTTAAACACATGCCATCTTTAATGGTTTAATTTGTTCATAATTACAAATAATTGCTTTTAAATTTTAAAGATACAATATATCTTGAAATAGAGGCAGCCTTTATAGTCAGTGTGGAAAATCTAAATCCATCATCAAATGTTTGCATTTTCCTTTTCCCACTATCCAGAGGTGCAGCTCAGTAAAGTACTTGTTCACATCTCTGTCTAGAAAGGCTTTTTTAATTTTAAATTTTGGGGAAACAGAAAGTCCCACCTGTTCTCAAAACACACATAATGGCCAAAGTTGTATTTTTAATTGGTTGAACTTTTATCAATGAATAATGGTTATTCATCCACCAATTGAATTATGGTATGAAATAATCGTTGCACTAAACCAGTGTCACAAGATTAAAGGACAGTTGATAACAGAATTTTGAAGAGAAATTGCATAGGTCATGGCAACATACTTAGCGGTAAGGAGATAATGACATTAAGAAAGGGAACACTCAGTGTTTCTTATATTTTAGGGTATATGGAACTGAAATAGACCTGGTCCAGTTTAGCTACAGTAGGTAAGTTGGGGAGAGTTAAGATGCACTTCCACTCCTGTGCACCCATGTAATTTGTCTGGCCTCATGGGAAATTTCAAGTGGTGAGATGCAAGTAGGACTTCATTAGTCTCTCAGGCTTTTGAAAGCAGTTTAACCATTTACACTTTGTGTCTTTCACAGACCATCTGAAAGGAGAGATAACCCAGCGGCACATGCAAAGGGCAGCTTTAGGTAAGAGCAGAATATTCTTTGTATGGATAATAAATTGTGCATTTGGGAAGAGAAGGTCCTTTCCAGTGTTTACATGGAGTGTGAACATAATACATGCAATGGTCACAGAGTGTGGGGGAGCCACCGGGCTCTGCACCCCCATCGGCAGCCAGATGTAACTCTCGGTCAGCAGGTAGAACAGAAGGTTTATTGGTTCACAGGGATACAGTGTAGAACAGACTTGTTAGCACAGGAACCAGAAGCAGTCAGCACACTCCCCCTTGGGAATAGGGGGCCCAGAGCCCTCCCTTTCCCCAAGCCAGCTAAACTCCCTGTATCCTAAGCCAGCAGAGACCAACCCACACACTCAGCAACCAATCCCAGCCCTGCAGGCAGCCCCATCTCCTTCTTTGTCTGACTTCACCTGATTGAACCTCTCACCTAGGCTCAGGTTACAGGAGAGCCTCAGCCATTGTGTACATGCTGGGCTGGGCAGCCTTCCCTCAGTGAGAGTCTCTCCCAAAACTCCCATCCCCCAGTAGGCACCAGTGCAGTGCCCAGGGAAACTGAGGCATGCACACAGAGTTACTACAGAACAGCCCAGGACAGTAGGAATCACATACAGCATAACAAAGTGAGCAGAGTGAATACAATCCCCACTTCGTCACATAAACCCAAGCCCCAAGGAGGAGGGGGGCTTGATTCACAAAATAAAAAGTGGTAGTGATGATAGTGCCCAGTCATAACTTTTGGCCAAGTAGTTTGGGTGCTCAACTGTAGAGCAGGAACTTGGGTATCCCGTCTCCTAAGTGCATGCCCTACCCATGAGGCTATGGAGTCATTCTCACTTTGCTTCTTGCTCAATGACTTTTAAAATATTTGACACAAAGTGAAACACTTTCAAAAGAAGAGTCTGAGAGAGACCCACCTGAGAATAGCCTGTTGTCATTGGGGCACTCACCTGGGAGGAGAGAGATACGGGTTCTTCGAGGACTGTCCCTCTGGGTGCTCCACTTTAGGCCTTGTGGCGCCACTATGCACCTAGTGAGAGATTTACGGTAGCAGTGCTCTCCAGTAGGCTGTGTATGCGAGGCAAGCAGCACGTGTGGTGCCGGTACCACACATGGGCAGCAACTGTTCCTTCAGTTCCTTCTCTGCCGCCACCAGAACTACAGTAGCTCTCCTAATTCATCTTGTAGTTCAGTGCTTACCCTGTTAATAGTTAGTGTTACAGGGTTGTTGGGGTGGTTTTTTTTTTTTTTTTTTTGATAGTTTAGAGTTAAGGTTTTTCTTTATAGAAGGAAAAAAAAAGAAGAAAGACTTTCTCTGTTAGATCGCCATCAGTTTGGCCAACAGTTCTACTCTCCCTGGGATGCCTGGTTCCCCGGGATTCAAACGCTCTGTCTCCTGCAGGCTTTCCATCCCCGTCGCAGACGGTCATTCCCAGTGCGTGCGCTGCCTCGGTCAGGCACACGCTACCGCACAGCGCCAGCACTGCAGACAACTAACAGCTCGCACACGGAAGGCACGGGAGTTTCAATTAAAACTCCTTTCATTGGAGAAAATGGTGAGACTGGCCTCCGACCCGGAGCACTCCTCTCCCCCGCGCCAGCCGTCACCTCTGGCCATGTCCAAAAGAGCCATGTGTGGCAGCTCTGCTTCAAGAGACTCTTCCTCTGATCAACCTAGGAAGAGATCTCACTCCTCCAATAAAGGTGATTTTCCCTCAAAAACATGGGAGCAAGCACCCAAAGTGCCCCTTGCTCCAACCCCAGTTAGGGCTCCACGCAGGGAGGTTCCAGGACTGTCCGGCACCAAAGGTTCCCGAGCGTCCAAAGACCTAAGTTAAGCAAGGTGCCAGGCAAAGACAAGTAAAAATCCACACCATTGGTACCATTGGCACAAACATCTGTACCGAGGAAAGATAAGACGAAGCCGTCTACGGCCATGGCACTGCTGGCACCAAAAAAGCTGAAGTCTCATATGGCATCATCAGCACCCATGCCACTCCCTGCACCGAAAAGGCACAAGCATGCGGCACCGACACTTTCTTAGTACAGTTGGCACTGCAGGTAGTAGCCATAGTCCCATCCCATCTGCCCTCGGCACCACATACGCAGGTACCGGCCCCATTCACAACTGCGGAGGAGCTCAGGGTGTCCTTGATGCCCACAACACCTCTGTTCAGCACCAACGGCACGCCTGCATTGGGCAGCTTCTTACACTCAGGCACGCCAGGCTCGGCACCACCATTGTCGAGTGATGACGAGGAGAAGCCCTTGGTCGGCATTCCTCCCCAAAGCAGCCTCAGCCACAAGTACACCATGAAGTGGTACTGCAACAACCACTGCAATGGCTACCCCCCTACCATACAACTTCCTTCCAGTTGGTCCTTTTGGGACCTGTGGGCACCATATCGAGCCCAACACCCACAACAGGTGCAATAGCTCATGCCAACTGCTCCTATCTCCAGAGCAACATCCCTGCCATCACTGGACAGATCGCTCTACCAAGAAGAAGAGGCAATTACATCCAGTGATGAGGAGTTGTCTACTTCCTCCTATCCTACAACACACATTTCCTCCTCTTCTTCAGACGACACCCTCATGCCCCCTGCCTCCTACTGCAGGAGATGACTTCTGTTCTTTCTAAGAACTTTACAAGTGCATTGCAGATGTCCTTGAGGTCTCCCTGGTCATCCTTCCTGAAATTCAATACAAGCTGACCAGGCATACTCCATGCCTCACTGGCCTTCAAACTGGCGTTACCCATGGACCTTGCGCTTAAGGACTCTGCCAAAATCATAAGGCAGACACCAGCCACAATCCCACTGGTCTGGAAGAGATCTGACCATAAATATTGCGTGGCCCCACAGGGCGCAGATTTCCTATTTTCCCATCTGTCCCTCAACTCGATAGTGAAGGGTGCAGTTAATCAGAGGGGCAACCAGAGCGCCACGCACACAACCCCATATGATAAAGAGTGGAAGCAGCTAGACTTCATGGGCAGAAAGGCCTATTCCTCGTCCTCTCTTCAGCTCCGTATATCAAATTACACAGCGATGTTGGCAAAATACACCCACCACATCTTTGAACAGCTCTCACTCTTGATTGACAATGTAGCAGATGACAGACAAGAACAGTTTTCTGCCAATATAAACAAAGCAATTTTGATCTCCTGCACGGCCCTGCAGGGTGCCCTCAACACATCCAACACAGCTTCATGATCCATCGCTACTGCCATCGTGATGAGAAAGTCTTCCTGGCTCCACCTGTCAGGGTTTCCTCTTGAAGTGCAGGCCATGGTAGATGATCTCCCTTTCCAGGGATTAAAGCAGTTCGCAGACACTACTGATGCATCTCTCCATTCACTCAAGGATTCCAGGATGAGGTTGAAAACCCTTGGTATTCATGTATCTGCAGCCAGACACAAACAGAACAGATATTTCAATCAAAGATACAAATCCTCTCCTTTCAACCAGATTCAGAGGCATTTTGATAACAGGAGTAAGCAACGACAAACCAGGCATAGATAGGACACTAACCAACCTGCCACATCTCAGCTGTCTAGAACAGCCCTAGGCCCACCTGCTATTCTGCCAACATCTACTACCCTTCTTCCACCATTGGTCTTCTATCATGACCGAAAAGTGGGTGCTAGACATCATGAAGACTGGGTACTGCATTCCTTTTACAAATATCCCTTCTACCCTCCCACCATCCCCGTCCCATTTCAGGGACCCATCTCACGAGAGCGTTCTACTCCAAGAGATCAAGCATCTTCACCACCTATGGGCCATAGAACCTGTACCCCAACATCACAGGGGCAAAGGCTTCTACTCCCATTATTTCTTCACAACAAAGAAATCAGGAGGGTGGAGACCAATTCTCAAGCTCAGGAGGCTCAATCGTCACATATGACACCAACGCTTCAAGATGATGATCTTAGCTACCATAATACCAGCTTTAAAAGAAGGGGACTGGTTATCGACTCGCGACCTCCAGGATGCTTATTTTCATGTATCCATCCTGCCAGCACACCGGAAATATCTGAGGTTTACACATGACAACGCACATTTCCAATACACAGTGCTACCCTTCAGACTCTCCACAGCCCCAAAGGTCTTCTAAAAAATTATCATAGTGGTGGCTGCCCATCTCCCCAAATGAGGGATATCCATATTTCCCTATCTTGACAACTGTCTGATCAGAGCGACCAAGAGCCAAGAGGCCCACAAAGTGGTCTCCTTAGCCATGTCCCTATTCCAGGCTCTGGGGAATACAAATTAACCTATCCAAATGCAAGATCCAACCCACTCAGGCTATAGAATTCATCGGAGCATATCTCGATTGTGTTCAGGCAACAGCTTCCCTGCTCTACCAGTGATTCCAGTCTATCAAGCACCTTATCGAGGTGCTGCAGATCAGCCTACAAGTTCCCTCAAGAACTTGCCTCCAGTTACTAGGCCACATGGCAGCAGCCACATCAGTGGTAACGCACACTAGGTTGCATATAAGGCCAATGCAGCAATGGCTCAGAACAGTCTACAGACCCCATTACACCAGTATCAACAAGCTGATTTCTATCCCAAACATAATCAAATGCTCAGTAAGTTGGTGGGCAGATCCAAAAAACCTGTGCGCTGGGGGACCCTTCCTCAGAAGTCCCCTGACAATCGCGATCATAACGTACGCCTCCTCCTGGGGTGGGGAGCGCACTCAGGCCCCCTCAGAGTCCAGGGCCAATGGCGTTCACACAAGTGTTCCCTGCACATCAACATGTTGGAGCTCAGAGCAGTACAATACGCATGTCAGAACTTCCTGCAACAGATATAGGGCAACACTCTACAGATTTTTACAGACAATCAAGCCACAATGTACTAGATAAACAGGCAAGGCAGAGCCAGATCTTATCGCCTATGTAAGGAGGCGGCCCACTTATGGTCTTGGTCCATAAATCACAATGTCCACACGCAAGCCTCTTAGGGTATGTCTACACTAGCCCCCTAGATTGATCTAGGGAGGCTAATGAAGGTGACCGAAATTGCAAATCAAGCCCAGGATTTAAATATCCCACGCTTGATTTGCATGTTCCCAGCCGGTCGCCATTTTTAGAAATTGACTAGCCGGAAGTAACTGCCCACGTCTATACGCGGCAGTGAAACAGGATTCCGATTTAAAGCCCCTAAATTGAATTAGCTGGTAAACCTCATTGCAGGAGGAATACCAGCTAATTCGAATTAGGGCTTTAAATTGGAATCCCGTTTCACTGCCGTGTGTAGACGTGGGCAGTTACTTCAGGCTAGTCAATTTCTAAAATGGCGACCAGCCGGGAACATGCAAATCAAGCATGGGATATTTAAATCCCGGGCTTGATTTGCAATTTTGGTCGCCCTCATTAGCCTCCCTAGATCGATCTAGGGAGCTAGTATAGACGTACCCTTAGCTCCTGGGCAAGGACAATATTAAAGTAGACACCCTCAACAGGAAGTTCACCTCCAACCACAAATGGGAGATGGATGACAACATACTTCATATGATATTCAAATGCTGGGGATTCCCCACAATCTACTTATTTGCAACCAATGCGAACAAGAAGTGTCCATAGTATTGTTCACGTGTGGGCATTGGCTCACACTCTCTGGGGGATGCCTTTACAATACCTTGGAACTCACCCCATCTATATGCCTTCCTGCCAATCCATCTTCTTCACCAGGTAGTCAACAAAATAAGAGCGGGGGCAGCATCAGTAATACACATTGCTCAAGCATGGCCACACCAGACCTGGTACACTTACCTGCTCCACATGTCCACGTGACCTCCTTGGCAGCTTCCAAGACTCCCTCATCTTCTGACTCAGCAAGAGGGTCAAATCCAGCATCCATCCGTGCAGATCCTTCGCCTCCGGACCTGGGTCCTCACTGGCTCTTCTTAATAGAAGCCACATTTACAGATCAGGTCAGGTGGATCTTAATAAAGAGTTGCAGAGTCACAACAAGAAAATCCTACCTATACAAGGGGCGCAGATTCTCTCTCTGAGCGGGCTAAAGATCCGCAGATCCATCTACAATTCCACTGGCTGATATATTAGACTATCTGTTAAACCTAAAACTTCCAGGTCTTTCATTTGGTTCATTAAAGGTGCACTTCGCAGCCATAACAGCCATTTCAAAAATGATTAGGGTTTTGGAAAGGGTCTCATATGAAGAGAGATTAAAAAGACTTGGATTTTTCCGCTTAGAAAGGAGGAGACTAAGGGGGGATATGATAAAGGTCTATAAAATCATGACTGGTATGGAAAAAGTGAATAAGTAAAAGTTATTTACTTATTCCCACAATTTAATAACTAGCAGTCACGAAGTGAAATGAATAGGCAGCAGGTTTAAAAAAAAACAGAAGGAAGTTTTTCTTCATTCAGCACACAGTCAACCTATGTAACTCCTTGCCAGAGGGTGTGGTGAAAGCTAGGTCTGTAACAGGGTTCAAAAAAGAGCTAGATAGATTTATGGAGGTTAGGTCCATCAATGGCTATTAGCCAGGATAGGTAGGAATGGTGTCCCTAGCCTCTGTTTCTCTGGAGGTGGGTGACAGAAGAGGGATCACATGAGGATTACTTGTTGTGTTCCCCCCCCCCCGGGGCATCTGGTATTGGTCATTGTCAGCAGACAGGATACTGGGCTGGATGGACCGTTGGTCTGACCCAGTATGGCCATTCTTATGTTCTTTTCACCAAGCCATCAAAAACAAATCTCTATTTGCCCACCCAACAACTAAGCACTTCTTAAAAGGCATTCAAAACACGTTCCCGCCTGTAAGAGTACCAATTCCAGCCTGGGACCTCAATCTCGTACTTCGCGCTCTCACCCATGCACCATTCGAGCCTATGGCTACGTGCTCAATGCTGCACCTCTCAATGAAGGTCACTCTGTTAGTCACGCTTACGTCAGCCAGAAGGGACAGCGAAATTGGGGCTCTAATGGCTGACCCACTCTTTACCATATTTTGCAAGGACAGGGTGGTTCTGCGACCACACCCTAAGTTCTTACCAAAGATAAGAATTGCAATGAACCTCTTGGAATTGCAATGAACCTCTGGTATTACCCGTCTTCTGTCCAAAGCCTCATGCCACCATCGAGGAAGCTAAATGGCACATGCATGATGTGCGCCGCGCAGTTGCCTTGTATTTGGAAAGGACAAGGTCAATTCGTAAAACCAACAGACTTTTCATCTCCACTTCTGAAAGACCCCTGGACATGCAAAACTCTACCCAGACACTGTCCAGGTGGACTGTAGACTGCATCTGTCTGGCTTACGCCAGCTTTAACCAGGAGCCACCACTCCAATTACACGCACATTCCACAACGGCCATTGCAACCTCTATGGCCTAACTTAGCAGCATCCCTCTCACGGACGTTGGCAGAGCTGCAACCTGGTCTTCTGCACACACCTTCACCAGACACTATGTCCTGGAGGCTTACCTAAAATGGGGCACTGAATTCGGACACACAGTCCTTATCAAAGCTCAACACAGCACTTAGCCGAAGCCCCCGCCTCCTGTTACTGGTACTGCTGTAAAGTCACCTAAGGTGGAGCACTCACAGGGACACTCCTTGAAGAAGAAAAGCTTACTCTTCTATTTATTTTATTTTATTTTATTACTTAAAGCACTTTTGTGATCATAACACTTTAAAGAGCTATTTAGTTGGATTTTTAAAAATCATGATCTTTTTTCCCCACTTCATATGAGGACTTCTCATTGACGGAAACCTCCCTGTTCAGCCAATTGTTCTTAGTGTCTCATCTTTTAAATCACTGTTTTCTGCATATGACAAAGCACTCCATCAGATGGAGAATTTCAGTGGAGGCAGAGGTCATCAGATCGTTCTGATCATCTAGTTCTGTAATGAAGAAACTGCATAAAATTGCAAAAGGGCCTAATTCCTGCCATCCTTACTGATACTCGTTAGCACTTTACCATGCAAATAATTCCATTCTTTTCAATAGGAACACTCACAGAGACGAGTATACCGAAGCATCATGAAAAGTAGCAGAATCAAGTCCAAACTGATCAGATTAACATTTTATTTTCTCTTTAGTTTGTCCATTCTTTCTGCTTCCCTTTTTCCCTTTCCAGTGAAAGCACACCAATGCTTATGTCAGAGTAACTCATGTTGCTGTTGCTCACTGGGGTGTAATAGTCACACCCTGCGCTACATACATTTTTATTTTGACAACATCAGCTGGAGTGTGAACATAGCCTAAGATGTCTCATTTCCCCCGTCTATTCTCTTTTTCCCTGTCTTTCTTTTCACCCTTTTGCTCTTATATTTTCTCTCTCTCAAGCCTTCTACTGTCTTTCTCTGCTCTACCTTTTAACTCTGTCTCAAGTTAAGCCTCTGTTTTTAGATCTGCCTCTGACATGTGGGTGCCTTTGTATGAGCATACACAGGATTACAGTCCTAGAATAGCACAACCTTTGGGACACTAGTCGGCCTCCATTCCTAGAGAAAAAGGAAAAACATCCCCCTGAGTTTGCTGTGCTGTAGAAGGCATAGTTACAACTGATGTGATTCAGTGGGCAGTCGAATCACAATATACTATCAGATGGAATTCCAGTAAAATATAGAAGTCTCATTCTCCACTATTACTTCAGTTTTATATAGCTGTAATTCCCTTGAAGTCAATAAAGCCATTGGAGTTGCATTAATATAAAGCTGGAGTAACACAGTTTCAAACCTACAGGGACTTATAAAAGCCACAGTGAAACTAGATAATCTTTTAGTCTGTTTATCCAAGATGTTGCAGGTGAAACAGTTATAAATAGTGAGCAATGTCAGCTAATACACATCTATGAGATAATAACTGTCCTCCAACCACAGCTTTTCTGCAGGTATATTACTTCCTCCCTTTTTTAAAGGGTTAGTACCCATTATATTAGTAAAAGCAACCATTTCCCAGTGTCTTCTTTCACAGTTCAGAGTATCTGTGCCTGCATTTCCCCTCTGTGGTCCAGCAAGGGCACCCCTCTCAACTTCTGGCTCCCCAGTTATTGCCTCTTCCGGGTAGAGATATCCATCTCTCTCATCAGACTGCGATATTTCCGGGCTGAAGAGTTCCTTGACTCTACTGACATCTCTGCAGCAAAAGACAGACTGTCTAAGCAGGCCTGCTTCACGTCTTTCCTCAGAGATAGGACACAGGTCACCCTGGAGAACTCCTGACCTTTCCACCTGCCCCCAGCGCAGGGCCTGAGTGCAGTCCCAGCCTATGTCTTCACCCCCAGGCCATCATGCCCAGGGCAGGTGGGAAGTCTGGGGCTCCCCACAGTGGCCCAAGCGCCTTAGGTGGCTCTTACCACAGCCCAGCTCTGGCTTGTAGCCTGGCCAGGGGCAGGGCCTTAGGAGGAAGAGGAGCAGCAAGGACAAGGCCATGGAAAGGGGCCAGGCCATGTGGTAAGGGGAGCCTAAGGCCTACCTCATCCTCCCCAAACCCACTGGAAAGAGACTGGCACCGCTGGTAGCGGTTGTGGTTCACAGCAGGGGAGCTGATACCTTGCCACAAAGCCCAATCCCTGCCATCGCCACTTCACACCTGTATGAGGCATGCAGTTTGAGGGGACAACACACTGTCCCCCAAACTTACGTCCATGTTAAAAAGTAAACGGGCAAAGCCCTCTCACTTACGAAAGTGGGGAGGGAGCTATATCCCTGTCACATACACACACGCACACACACAGAGGAGTAGAGGAGTTCCTGAGAATGTATGCTTGTAGCTGGTTAGTTGTTGGGGATGTAATTAGCATCCATTGAAATGAATAGGGCAGTTCACACCTCAGAGCTATTGTCTCTGAAAACTCAGGCAAAGGTTGCTGCATCAGTTATACTTAGATCATGTTTTGAAGTTTTCTCTGTAGCCATAGCAACTGGAGATATACTTAGTTTTTAAATAATCTGGAGAACAGTTGAAAGATCTGTCCATGATTTTCAACTAGTTGTTTGCATGCCACACTTTGGCTACGTCTAGGCTGCAAGCCTCTTTCGAAAAAGAGCGTCTAGACTACAACCAGTACTTTCAAAAAAGCAAGCTGCTTTTTCGAAAGAGAGCACCCAGGCAGTCTGGGGATGCTCTCTTTTGAAAAAGGACAGTTTGCATTACATAGTGCCTTTTTTTGAAAGAGCACTTTCGAAAAAAGGCGTTATTCCTCGTAAAACTAGGTTTTCCACAGTCAAAAAAAGTGCGCGTTCTTTCAATTTACTTTTGAAAGAACGCGGCAGTAGTCTAGACGCAGGGGAAGTTTTTTGGAAAAAAGGCCACTTTTTTCGAAAAAACCCTGTAGTCTAGGCACACCCTTTGGGAAACACTGGTTGCTTCATGCTTATTCCCCCAATATAACCTGAGTTCGGTTTCCTCCATCACCTTATTTTTCATAACCGAGAAACCATTTTAAATTGTTCATGTGAAGAAACAAGTTCTCTGTCTGTAGTAATGCCATGAAAAAATGACACACAAGTGTTTTCAGTCATAAAATGGCAGAAGCTGAGAAAAGTGGTAGTCTGAGTTTTCCCACATAGGCAGTCCATGGAGGATAACAGCTTTAATTTAAATAAAAATGATCTGATTTAACATAATCATTTCTGGCATTGAAAGTCAATCCAACTATTGTCTACTAAACAGCCCTGAAGTTTTAAGGATTATTTTCTCCTCACTAGTGTGAGATAACCAACCCCCCCCCCCACACACACACACAAAACCACAACAAAAAAGTCTGCCCTGTGCAGCGAGGTGTCAGAAGAAGTTCTTGTAATTTGGTACCTCCTATAGTTGTGTATATATGTGCATATATTTATACATAGCTGAATTTTTCAGTCTTTAAAGTTCACTAATTTTTAAGCAAAACAGAAGCAATTTCTCTTAAAGCTGTTCAATCAGTGTGTAATGCTACTGAATGACCTAGAGATGATAACATGAATGGAAATGGTAAAAAAGAGCAATTTTTCTTAATATTGCACAATTTTGATTATGTTACAATATTACAGTATGTTCTGTTCCTCTGGATATTTGTGTTTGAAAGCTGAAGTAACAATATTTCTGTAAGGGTACCTCTACACAGCAAATTGTGGCGCAAATTGCATATCTCACTTAGAATCTATTTCAAAATAGCTTATTTTGAAATGTGGCACATCTACACAGTGCCAAATTGCAAAGTAATGCTCTATTTCGGGCCATCCCTTATCCCTTGTGCAATGAGAGATGTGAAATAGTGCGCCCATTATTTTGAAAAATATTTCGAAATACCTGGCAGCTTGAATAGACGCGGGGTAGCTATTTTGGGATACCTTTGGTATCCCGAAATAGCCCTGCAGTGTAGACATACCTACCCTAAGAGTTCACAGTTGCTCCAAGCAACTTTCAGTGTACTGATTCAATTCTTAGAGTGACCTCTAGTGGCATCAAGTCCACTTCTCTTAGGACTAGATTTCATTTCTCCAGTGTTCCTCCTATTAGTTTGATGGAAAACAATTGGAAATGCTTAGTCTTGAGGTCTGTTTTGGAATTCTGAGTCTGAAAGGAGGTGGATCAGGTTATGTTTGTTTAAAAGCTTCAGTTCTCCTCTAATTCTAGCACAAGGACATCAATAGCAAAGCTGAGCGAACATTCCATGAATATTTGCTCGGATAAAAAAAATGGAATTTATGTTGACTGTGTTCATGCTCCTTGGCATTCACTTTCCTCGGCTGTTGTAGCAAATTATTTTACTAGCAGGAATGTTTGCAGAAACAGCAACTGTTAAACAAATATTAGAACTATTCATGTATGGTACATTTTGAACACACACCCACACAGAGTATTTTCAGAGGAAATTGTATGAGGGTATTTCACATCTCCCATCATTGTAGTACCTATAGTACACTAAAGTCAGTGGACTTATTCCAGATTTGCACTACTGTAAAAGAGACCACAATTTGGTCTGCAGAGTAGTAATAAAAGTGGCTTGTTGGTATCTTAGCAGATATTGATTCTGGGACTGGACAGGTCTGCATTGGCCCCAGTTTAAATCAGAGTAGCCTCTGCCCATAGACCCAAAGAGCTGTAAAAGTAGCCAGGGACAGCTAAAGTACAGGAATCCTCCTTCTGTATCCCATTTTCCCTAGACTTCACCCTCTCCACTAGAGGCCATAAGTGGTAGGTGTGCACAACTGTTATGCTGGTTCTGTGCCACTGAAGGATTTCTGTGTCAGTGTGATGTGTTTATGAACTCCATGCTGGGAAAGAAGGGGTTAAGGAGCAGCTCTGGTCCTACCTAACCTCAATGCTGGGTGTGCTGTCAGTGGAGGTGGAATTTAAGGGCACAGCACAGATTAGTCAGGGTGTTAAGTGTGCAGGATCCAGTAGGGCCCTCACACAGCCCTGAAGCGAGCCTCAGTTCAGAGCTTCTACTCAACTCAGAGCAAACAGTGAAGTAGCTGTTTGTGACTGGAGAAAGTAATCTCTGACCCCTTTCTTGGAGGGATGCCTTGTGGGCTGCAAACCAAGCCTTCACTATGCCTCTGGAGAGGCTGGGATGTATTAGGAAGTAATCCAGGGAGTAGGATGGATGATACCCTAGCCCAGGTTCCACACATCTGTACTGAGTAAGGGTCAGTACTGGTTGATTCCTTCCCCTGCCCCCCCGCTTGCTGCCTTTATGAGATAGAGGCAGCAAAGGGAGGGGAAGGGGTACTTCAAAGTGGCAGTGCCACACAGCTGATCCCCAGCTCAGCTATGTGGCAGTGCTCCTGTAAAATGCCGCCTTGGCATTTCAAAGGGGCAGCGCCGCACAACTGAGCCCGGGATAAGCTGTGCAGCGGCTGCCCCTTTGAAACACTGCCTCCGTGTTTCAAAGGGGCAGCTGTGGAGCCCAGGTCAGCTGGGGACTCTCCAGCTGATCGCAGGCTCCCCGCGTCACTTCAGCGGAACCTGGGATCAGCTGGGAAGTCCCCCGCTGACCCTGGGCTCCATGGCTTTGAAATGCACAAGAGCCCCTGCGGAGGACTCTTGTACATTTCAAAGCAGGCATCCGTGTGCAGCCTGGAGTCAGGAGGACTTCCAGCTGGCCCTGGGCTGTACACGGAGTTCCGAATTCCTCCTTTGAAATGTACAAGAGCCCCAGCCATGCTCCACCCCCAGGCTGCCTCCTACTTCCCATTGGTGCTCTTCAGTTCTTCTCTCCTGACCAGAGCCCTGGGCTGGGGCTGAAGTTGGGGCTGACCTGTGGCTAGGGAGTCCAAGTAGCTGAAGCGAATGCTCATGAGGCCCACCCCTCGAGTGTTCAGAGGCTGGGGGGCCACACTGCTAGCCCTCCTGGTGCTCCAGGGCTGGGGTGGTACCATGCTGTGCTCCTAAGGCTCTGGAGATGGGGGTAGAGCCACCCCGGCTATCTCCCTGGCACGCCAGGACTAGGGGCACTTAGTCAGCCTGTGGCTGAGAGGGAGCACAGAGTGGGGCTCCTAGGCTCCAGAAAGGATAAGAAGTAGGCCCTTGGGCAGAAGAGGCAGGCTGGGCTGTTGTCTAGCTTCCCTGAGCCAAAGTTCACCCTCCACCCATGGGAAAGAACAAGTTAAGAATTACTTACACTCGTTAGATATCTTCAAGTCAATTGGGCCTAACCGATAAGGAACTGGCTGAAGAGATCTCTGAGCTATTAGTAGGGTGCTACCCAATTAATGGCTGTGAAAAACATGTCAGAGATCATGAAATCAGATTTCCCCCCCCCCCATGCAATCGAGCAACTGGGAGGGGGGAGGGGAAGGACCAATGTCACCCCAGTCAGGAGCTCTGACCATACACCATGCTCCAGCTGCTATTCCCAGCTTGGCTGAGGAGGGGCAAGACTTCCTATTCCCCTGTATAGCTGCTCTCACAGGGGAAGGTGAGAGCAAACCTACCTCCAGGTACCTCCCCCAGCTGCAGCAAGTTCCGTAACTGCTGCCTTATGAGTCCAGCTCCCAAACTCACTAAGGGCAATTAGAGAATACTACACTTCGGAAAGAATAATGAGTTGAACAAAAAACTGGGAAATGACTGCATAGGGAGGAATTCTGCATCAAAAGATCAGAGGATTGTAGTGGATCACAAACTACATATGAGTCTTCAATGTAACACTATTGCAAAAAAAAAGTAAACATTGTTCTGAGGTGTATTAGCAGGGTTGTTGTAAGCAAGACATTAAAAATTCTTTTTTGCTATTTTATGCTACATATCACTACTAAGGCATCAACTGGAGTACTATGTCCAGCTCTGGGCACCACAGAATCCCAGGGCTGGAAGAGACCTCAGGAGGCCATCGAGGCCAACCCCCTCCCCAAAGCAGGACCAACCCCAACTAAATCATCCCAACCAGGGCTTTGTCAAGCCAGAACTTAAAAACCTCTAGGGATGGAGATTCCACCACCACCCTAGGTAACCCATTCCAGTGCTTCACCACCCTCCAGACTTCAGGAAAGATGTGGCCAAATTGGAGAAGTCTAGAGGAGAGCAAGAAACATGATTAAAGGTCTAGAAGATGTGACCTACGAGGAAAGATTGAAAAAATTGGATTGTTTAGTCTGGAGAAGAGAAGACTGAAGGGGGCCTGATAACAATCATCAAGTGTGTAAAAGATTGTTATAAAGAAGAGGGTGATAAATTGTTCTTTTTGTCTGCTGAGAACAAGACAAGTAATAATGGGCTTAAATTGCAGCAAGAAATATTTAAGCTAGACATTAATAATATCTTCCTGACTTTATTGGTAGTTAAGCACTAGAATAAACTATTTAGCAGGGTTATGGAATCTCCATCATTGAAAGTTTTTAAGAGCCAGTTAGACAAACATCTGTCAGACATGATCTAAAAAATGCTTTGTCCTAATTCAGTGAAGGGGTCTGAACGAGATGACCTACCAAGATCCTTTTCAATCTTATATTTATGCGATTCTATTGTTTTAAGCTCTACACCAGGGATGGGCAAAAGGGCCTCCATGGGCCAGATCCAGCCTGCCAAGCGGGTTGATCCGGCCCGCGGAGGCCCTGCTGCTCACCTGCCCCAAGATCAATCAGGGCCAGGGGGTAGGGAGAAGCGCACAAAGTTTCCTTCACCCTGCCCCCACCTTGTAAGGAGTGCATGACGCTTAGAAGCACCACATGGTCCTGGCAAGGCAGGAGACTTCACGTGCTCCCCCTTCTGACTCCAAGCCAATCAGGGCCTGGCAGCAGGAGGAAGCGCACAAAGTTTCCTCCCACTGCCAGGGGCATGGGCACCTAGGGGAAACCTAGGGAATCTCTGGTGGGGGCAAAGACTTCACATGCTCCCCCACCACCAGACCAATCATAGTTTGTGGGAGGGGAAACAGGGAAGTATCCTGGCTCCACCCCCTTCTGCTTGAGGCCCTGCCCCTTCTGATGCAGCCCAGGGCCACTTCAAAAATTTCTGAAGTGGCCCCTGGTAAAAAATTATTGCCCACCCCTGCTGTACAGCAATGTTTCCCAAAGTAGTCATCAGGGCACACAGAAGTTATATACATTAAAATATGTAAGCCTTTAACAGCACGTGGCAGTGGGTATGCAATCCATTTCATTCCTCTGAAAGGGAGCTTCACTTTCTAATGATTGAGAAACATTGCATTAGAGCTACTGGAAATTGTCTGATTGTCTGATCATCTGCTTTTCTGAGTTTCCTGTTGTCATAGTAAATAGAATTGTCAGTCATTGAAAATGTGAGAATGTGCTTATTGTCAGTCTGAGAGAAGAATAGTCAAAGGTTACTTTCACAGGATGTTTCCCAGTTTGTATTGTCTTGTTAGCTCAGTGTGATTCCGTGTCTAGAAACAATGTTGTTCCCCATAGTCAACCTCAACTGAATTTGATAGTTTTCAGACCTCTTGGAAAGAAGCTATAAAACTGTCTTTCCAACACTTTGTTCAGATCCTTTCCAGCAAAGCTTCTGTTGCTGCTGATGCTGTTGCCACGTTGATTTTCTCACTTCTCTCATTCTGGAAGTGTCTGGAAGCCATCTGCTCTTCACTGAGCAGATTTGGATGTCACACGCAGTGCAATCCCAAATTCAAAATCTATTGACTTCATGAACAATGCTGCAATACTAACAGTACTTTTGTCCTTCTTCCCTTTTGCCCCCTCCACCATCATCTTCACTTTTTATATTGGATAATTGAGAGGTGGCCCAGTTTGATTTACAGTTGTAGTGGTATTAATTCAAACAGCAAAATAACTTGCATTCCTGGTTTCCTTGATCAAAATCTGAATACAGGATGCACAGGATGGCATGGTGGAATATAAAGGTGTTATCAGCATGAGTTTGAGATAAACCCTACCTTAGGTTGAAGTCTTACATTGCCAAAAGTGGGTAAAAAGTGTTGGGGTGGTCATTTTAATCTATAGACATGTTATGTTAAAATTGTTCTTGAAAGAAGGCTTAGAGCAAAGTCCATTAAATGATATAAAATTAGTTTGTCTGAACTAAAAATAACATTGATTGCAGTTTCCAAGGTTTTGGTAAGGCTACCAAATTATTATAGCAACAGATCAACATGTTCTTCAAACAAGAAGCGTGCATGTGCAAGCCATTAGAAAGGTGGTTAGAGGGATTGATTTTGGATCAGATAAGTTTGCTATCCCTTTTAGACATTTATTTTCTGGGGAGTACTCAGCATAAGCAGTGAACTCTCCGGGTGTGTCTAAACTACATGGCTCCGTCGATGAAGCCATATAAACTAGTTTACCCAACATAGTCAATGAAGCGGGGATTTAAATAATCCCCGCTTCATTAAAATAAAAATGGCCGCTGCGCTGTGCCGACAATCAGCTGATCCGGCACAACACGGCAGTCTAGATGCAGATCGGTTGACAAGGGAAGCCTTTGTCGACCGCTCCCTTATGCCTCGTGAAGCGAGGTTTACGGAAACGATCGACAAAGGCTTCCTTTGTCGACAATCGCGTCTGAACTGCGCTAACGGATCAGCTGATTGTCGGCAGCGGTGGCCATTTTTATTTTAATGAAGCGGGGATTATTTAAATCCTCGCTTCATTGACTATGTCAGGTAAACTAGTTTACATGGCTCTGTCGATGGAGCCATGTAGTCTAGACATACCCTCAGAGGGGTAGGGTAATTGGAGGTTTCTTCAATACTGCTGATTGTAAGCTCTAGTGAAAAACGTTAAATGTCTATGTTACCTCAAGTAAAGGGGCAGGAAAAACTTCACCACATCTTCCAATTACTTTCCCCAACCTACCAACATTCTCTTGCTACTGAGATTGAAATTCAGACATCAGGATTTCATCCATTCCCAAACACCCCCAAACATGGAGTAAAATGTTTGATAGTACTGGAGAGATCATGTGGGGGAGATAAATAGATGTGGGTTTCATTGACTCACTGAAAACATAATGGTCCATTCTTCCTCACTACCCTATTCAAAGATCGCATATTCACATGAAAAGAGAGGTGGACAATTTGGATCCCTGCAGAGCACCCAAGGGTAGAAGAAAGGGCTTTCTGGAATCTCCTCAAGAGTTAAGAGCAAAGCCACCAAAAGGCTGCACGGTTTATTTGTTCAGAAGCTTCAGGGGGTAGCCGAGTTAGTCTTTACAGGTAAACTGAAAAAACAACAAATAGTCTGGTAGCACTTTATAGACTATAAAGTCTATAAAATCTATAAAGTGCTACCAGACTATTTGTTGTTTTTCCGGTGTATTTGTGTTAGCATTAGCAGACAGACTAACTTCTCCTTGTGATTTATGGTATTGAAGACAATTGATAACTCTTACAAAATATCAGCATGTATACACAGTCTTTGTGCAGCACAAGGAGGAAGGCTTCTACAAAAGCTGCCTAAGTGGCTCTGTGCAGCACGGGCCATACTCACAATGACAAGAATCAAGGAGAGCTTTAAGTAACCAAGTATACTAAGAATTGTTTCACCAATATTGACCTAAAGTCAAGCAGAGAAGAAGTGGCATTTGTCTCCTTAAGATATTGCCATTCACCTGTGGATGAAGACAGCTCTGTCCAAACCTACTTGATCTTATCTACATAATTATCTTGAATGTCCTCACAATGAGTCTCTCTCTAATTAGCCATCACATGAAAACAGATTGGATTAATTTGAAATAAATCTACTAATCAAGACTTAAAGATGCTGTTGAGGACAAAAGGGACTTTTCTTTACCACCCATGCAGCTACTGCATGAAATTTCAAAAAATCTCTATAATGAATTTTGTCAGAATCAGCATGAAATTTATACTGCCAGGGCTCTGACTTTCTGTCTTTCCCCTTCACTTGTCTCAAATAATGTGATGACCTGTCAGGATGAAGTTGAGAACATGAATATCACTTCATTGATGATATGGGCCACTTCATTGATGCTTTAGTACGATTGATTCAAAACCCACATTCTAAATACTTCAACCTTTGAGAAAGTTTAAATCTAGATTTGAATTTTGCAATTCATGTCCATTTCTGTTTTTGTATAAAATATGTCCATGATGTCCTCCTGGAGAAAGTCATAGAATCATAGAATACTTAAACTGGAAGGAACCTCGAGAGGTCATCAAGGCCAGTCCTCTGCACTCATGGCAGAACAAAGCACCATATAGATCATCCCTGACAGATGTTTATCTAATCTGCTCTTAAAAATCTCCTATGATGGAGATTCCACAGCCTTCCAAGGCAATGTATTTTAAGGCTTAAACACCCTAACAGTTAGGAATTTTTTCCTATTATCCAACCTAAACCTCTGATGCGGCAATTTATGCCCATTGCTTCTTGTCCTATCATACGAAGCCAAGGAGAACAATTTTTCTCCCTCCTCCTTGAAACACCCTTTTAAGTACTGTTATCATATCCCCTCTGTCTTCTCTTTTCCAAACTAAACAAACCCAAATATTTCAGTTTCCCCTTATAAATCATGTTTCCTAGATCTTTAATCATTTTTGTTGCTCTTTTCTGGACCTTCTTCAATTTTCTCCACATCTTTCCTGAAATGTAGTGCTCAGAACTGGACACAACATGCCAGCTGAAGCCTAATCAGCACACAGTAAAGCGGAAGAATTACTTCTCATGTCTTGCTTACAACACTGTTGGCAAATCCACTCCTCCTCAATCAAATGATTCATGTTGAGCTGGCCTAAGGGAGGAACCAAAATATAAAGAAGTCTGAGCATCTCCACTCCCCCTATGAACAAAAAGAAAGGGAAATTCTTTTTAAATCAACCCAAACAGTGTTGTGCTCTAGCGTAGTGGCACAACCACATCAGGCCTGAGTTTGCCAAGAGTAGCAGAACTGATAAATAAGAGCAATACAAAGATTAATTGGACATTGAAGACAGCTCTGTGATTATTTTCAAGTGACTATAAATTTAAGTAGTTGAACACAAGATTGTCTGATGCTGAAATGAAAACATTAGACTGCAAAGGTACAGCTGAAGGGCAGGACATAATGTTAATTGAGGTACTAGGACAATAAATCTCTAGAGTGTCTGACTCCTAGAACAAATTCAGGGCCAGTAATATATGGGCTCCCTAGAGAAATTAAAGTTCAAAGTCAGAAAGTTTCTTTACAAAATTGATCTTCAGTTTGATAGTGTATAAAAATAAGCCAGAATTTTTCAAGTCAGTTGACTAAAAGTCTGCCATGGTTACGCTGCTGATAATGCTCTGTATCACTTAATGAAAATAGTGCTTTCCATCCATGCTTGTGTAACATTGACAGACCCAGGTTGTCAGCAGGTAGGATTGAACTTGGGACCTTTGTGGCTAAGGCCTGAGCTTCTACCACATCATCCAAAAGCCAGCTCTCCAAGCTAAGGCTGTGGAACAGACTACACTTGCCATAGTGGTCTCAGTGCCTCTGAATTACACTTGTCTTAATGCTTAATAATGGTGGGTAAGTAATATCAGTTGCCTTGTGCATTTTTTGATTCCCTGGCCATAGAATTTGCTGCAGTATTTACCCATTGCCTCAATGGTGCTCCACAGTCTCAGCTTTCATTTTAAACATTGTTTCTAACTCTTCTGGTTATGAAGAAAACCTTAGACATGAAGTGAGTGCAAACTGATGCAGGGTGGTGTTCCTGAGTCAGCAGACAGCCTGCAACAATAGGTCAGACGGAGGAATTGCCTCGCTCATCTTGGTGGGTTGTCATCTCTGAAAACTGAAGATGATTTTTAAAACAAACTGCTAGCTCTTTCACTGGTGATCATTTAAGGAAAAACGTCTGGATATGTGCTTATCCCACAATCTGAAATTGCCTCCCACACTTCTCCAAGTGCCAAAATTGCAACTGACCCCTCCTCAGCTATCAAAACTTGCAGCTTCCACAGTGCAGTTGACCACTGTTAATAGACGACTCAAAGGACTTGTCTAAACAGAAAATTAATTTGCTACAAGCTTAGGTGGAAGTCTACTGCACACTAGTCTGCCATGCTCTCACTGCGCTTGTGACCATGCTGCCCCACCACTAAACATTCCATAGCTCACTTTTATCTGTCGCTGTTTGAAACATCAGTAGGTTGAAACACTATGGACTTATAATGCTCAGCAGCAGGGTAAAAACTAGTTAACACATGGCAAGCCAGCACATTGTAGACTTAGAACCCAACTTACCAAGCATTAACTCATAGAGCTGGAAGGGACCTTGAGAGGTCATCAAGTTCAGTCCCCTGCCTTTACAGCAGGACTATGTACCATCTCTGATAGATTTGCCCTAGATACCTAAATAGCCTCCTCAAGGATTGAACTCACAACCATGGGTCTAGCAGGCTAATGCTCAAACCACTGACCTATCCTCTTTCCCCTGTAGAAAAGCCTAAACATCTAACCTACCCACAGTTTTTTTCACAAGAATAATTATGTTGGTCAGGGGAGTTGATTTTTTTAATGAATATAGTTTTACTGGCACAACCCCTCATGTGGACACAGTCATACTAGTATAAAGGTGCCTTCAGCTTGGTTTACACTTAGTAGTTAGATCGACATAGCTGCATAGGTCAGGGATGTGAAAAAACACACCCTGACAGAAGTAGCTATGCCAAGCTAATGCCCAGTGTAGATGCAGCTGTGTCAACGGAAGACGTGTCTCTAGCTACCTAGATGCTTTGTGTTCCTGTTTTACACTGGATCTGTCTGCATAGCGGCATCCCTCTCAATCTATCAGGCATGCTGTTGTAATGGAAATATGTGATAAACAACAAAACTTGGACTGCCCAAGTGCAGGAAAAGATATTGGTGAACCTGCCTATCAACACCTCAGTAATCACATCCTGGGGCTCTGTCCTACAATGTGCTTGATTCCTTCTCATGACTGGCTCGTGTCAGGGTATGTTCACACTATGGCACCCCATCTGCTATGGTAATTTCTTAGTGCCCAATTTTGTTGCTGAGGGCTACATTAACTAGCAGTTATTACAGTCTGCTTGGTTGATCTGTGAAGATGATGCTTCTCACTTTGCACCTGTCCGTGCTTTGGTTTTATTCATTGCTGGATTTTTGCAGCTGCGTGGCACACCTGCCTCTCAGGGTTCTGAATACAGATGGCAATGTGACATTCAGACTTTGGTTTGATGCACAGTTTTATTACTATCGCTTAATGCAATTTGTAACAGGCTGTTCCTTTTCACCATCAGGAACACATGTCCATCTATGTGTACATATATGGGCCCAGATATGGCCTTGTTCTTGCTCAGATTCAGAAAAGGAGGTTAGGAGAGCTCCAGGTCCGGTCCCCATTCGCTCTCCCTGGGCAGTAGTCATACAAATGGGCATACGTGAGGATGCAGGTTTCCAGGGTCATGGTCCTGCCTCACTGCACCATGACCAGTAGACCTGACTGACAATGGAATTGACTCATTGTTACAAATTCCTAAGGGTGGTGCACAGGGAACATACACTATTGCTTCTCAAGAGCACCAGGAGTCCTTGACTTCATTGTCTCTAGTGTATACTCCACTCTGACCCACTAGATTTGTTCTCCCTACAGTGACTCACATTGGAGGTATGAAGAGGTGAGGGAGAAGATTGGGGATACGTCTAGACTGCAGAGGTAAATCAGAAAAAGATACGCAATTTGCAAGACGCAAATTGCATATCTTTTTCCAATTTACTTTTGAAGGAGGCTTTTCCAAAATTTGGTGTGTTTACACGGCGCCAAATTTCAGAAAAAATGCTCTTTCAACACATCCCTTATTCCTTGTAGAAAGAGGTTTACAGGGATGGCAAAAGAGCGCATCCGCTTTTTCGAAAATGTTTTTGGAAAAGTGGACACATTCCTTGGACGCGGCGTTGCTTTTCTGGGATACCTTTGGCATCTCAGAAAAGCGGTGCAGTCTAGACGTAGCCTGGGAGTACAATCCTGATCCCACTAAAACCAATAGGTGTTTTACTGTTTACTTCAGTGGGGCCAGGACTTCACCCCAAATCACTAAAGTTTTGCCATTAATTGTTTTTTTATTGCAGTGTTTTCATATAGCACTACTGAATTTTGATGCATGTTCTTCCATGAATCCAACATTTCGTTTGATTTGTTTGTTGTTTACTTTAGAACCCAACAGGGTTTCATTTGTGAACGTACTCAGAGCTCCCACTGCACCGAAGCCCCACTCAGCCCTACCTGCCTTTAGACTCTGTTTGTGTGGAATAGAAGTTTTGTGTGTGGTTTTTGTTCACCTTGGCTTTTAGTCTGTATTTACACACTTGACCTTACGTGCATTAGTGAAATTAAATATGTTTCAGTCTCATTTTTGATTAAGCTACAGGGTGTTATAAGAACAGATTAATGATTTTAGCTTGAGCTCTGGCAGGCAAAGAGAAGTCTTTACTGCCCTCATGTTCTAGCCAGAATTCCATTCCTTGAAGCTAGGGTACACTCCTTAGACCTAATGAAAGGTTCACATATAATTTATTTTTTTGGCTGAAATAATAATTGAGATGGAAACCTAAGTGTATTGTACAGCAAATCTTTTGTTCCTTCCATTTCTCTTTAGTTAAAAAGTCAAAACTTGTTTTCTTGGGAACCTTCAGACACTCCCTACAAATAGAAAGTGGTTTTTTAATAGTTGTGCTTTTTTTGTAGGTAACTTGACATTTCCTTTCATTGCAGAACTGAGCCCAGTATTTTAACCCTTGTGGGGCAGGCTGTCTCCCAGAACAAGAAAATAAATGTGTATGGTAGTTCAGTGGAAGTTTAGTTCTAAGCCCCATTTTGACTGTCAAGCTGTCCTGCAATGGCAAAGAGCAGGAGTACCAAACTCAGGGCAGACTGTAAAGAAGTAGGGCAAAACCCCCGAATTGGTTGTGAGTCCTATATTCAGATTTAATCAACTAATTATCTAGTGTATACTCCTGAAGTACTATAACAGCCTTAACATGGAGCCCCAGACAGTTATCTGTCTTATCACCCAGGTAAGCTTACCTTTGTGAAAGATGGTCCCTTACATCAAAGATCACAGCTGGTCATCTGAAGAAGTGGGCTGTGCCCATGAAAGCTCATGATACCATCTACATGTTTTGTTAGTCTATAAAGTGCTACCAGACCATTTGTTGTTTTTTAAGTTTATCCTGTACAGACTAACTCGGCTACCCCTGAAGCAGTATTCAGGTTACTCCCAGTCCCAAGGAACCAGTCACTTACTGCAGGTCAATTGTACCATAGATTTCGCATCACAGACAACAATTGTAGCCAATCCTATAATAAACTATCTAAAGATTTATTACATAGGAAAGGAAAGAAAAGAGTTATTTATAAGGTTAAAGCAAGCAAACACACACACAAATGAGTTCTAGTCTTAAGTTACAAAAAGTAAGAGAAGTATCTATAATAAGCCAGCTCTCTGTGTCCCTTCAGGCTAAACCAGGCTAAGCACTGAGAACTCCCTTGTTTATACCTAGGAATCTTGTCTCCTCCTCTCAAGAGTCCAAGCAGCAAAGAGATACAGTTCTTCCTTGTGTGGTCTTTTTATTCCTTCTCCCCTTCTGCTTCATGTTGCAAATTCAGCTGTTGGAATTAATTCACTTGCACATCTTCATGTGGAGCAGAGGGCAATTAATGAAATCCTGTTTCCCCTGATGTTCCCCAACAGGTCATAGGTGTTGATGAGCCTCCTTTTTCTGGCAAGAGTTGACACCTAGGGTATGTCTACACTACAGGGTTTTGTCAGAAAAACGGCCGTTTTCCTGACAAAACTTGAGGAACGTCCACACTGCAATTGCGTTCTTCTGCAAGCAAATTGAAAGAGCAGAGGGGTTTTTCTGGCATTGGTAATCCTCATTCTATGAGGAAGAAGCCTTTTTGCGAAAGAGCTCTTCGCAGAAAGGCATATGTGGACGGGGAGGAGGGAGTTCTTTTGGAAGAAGAGGAAAGAGGAAAAAGCACAGGTGCCTTGGTGGCCATTCCATCCATAGCAATCACAGATTACATGCGAGAGAGTGTCCATTCAGTCTGGATGCTCTCTTTTGAAAAAGCAGATTGCTTTTTCGATGCACTTTTGCAGTGTGGATGCTCTCTTTCGGAGGAAGTTTTTTCGGATGATCTCTTCCGAAAAAAGCTTCTTCCGAAAGGAGCCTGCAGTCTAGATGTAGCCCTACTCTTGGAAACTGGTATTTCACGCTCATTCATGGTTCTGTCTGGTGACTAGCAGTTACAGAGCAAACCAGGCCTGTATGCAGCAGGGTGCAAGGGGTGCAAATGCATCTCCCAATGCCCCCCAGGGTTCCCCAAATGTGAGAGGGAGAATCAGCTCCTCTTTGTGTCACATTTGTTGCTTAGAGTGTACTGAGCATGCTCACTGGAATGGAGCATGCTCAGTAAGAGCCACTGTGGCTGCTACACTCCGTGCTCAGAATTTGCTGCTTAGAGTGTACTGAGCATGCTCACTGGAACGGAGGGCCTTGGCATGAGCTGGCATCTAGTCTGCCAGCATCACACCATCAGACACACTCTAGCATTGTGGTGTAGAAACCATCTAGGAACTTGTGACTCCACTAAGACCTAAAGTATCATCTACCTCCTGACTTTCAGCAAATGTTGGGGAAACTGCTGCTGAAGCACAAGTATACTGTCCAGCAGAAAGGATCAGGCTAACAAAGTTAAATAAAAAATAAAAAGATCCTAAGTTGCTTTACATACATTTTAGACTCTATCCGATGGCAGTATTTCCCCTCACATTTCTTTTTGCTTCATCCAACCTCTTGCAGCACATCAAGTTTCAAGCAGTTCTCCTTGTTTATATTCAGTAGTTGAATGTAGTGCATATCAACATAATCTTCCCCACAGTTTGTAGATCAGTGCTCCTTTTTGCTATTCTAGTCCCAGGCACTTCCTCCTGGACCCCCCACTTTGGGAGAAGGGTACACTTTACTGGGGCCCAGAGGCCCTGCGGGGGCCCAGCCCAGGCTGCAATCCCCATTACCATGAGGAACAAGTGAGGCTAAATTGTAGATCACGCCTGAGTATAGTTAGAGAAATGTATTTCCCTATATCTATGCATCTATTGTCCAGATCTTGCAAGATTTGCTGGAGCCAATCAGAAGCAGTGTTAGAGCAATTTCAAGTAACATTCTGAACAGTGAGCTTTTTCTAGAACAGAGAGAGCATGCTTGTGCACTTAAACTAGGCCTTGTTGTTTGAGACAGAGAAGAGATTTGTGGTCCTCTATGTAAAATGGTCTGTCATATGAAGAACTATCAGGTCCAGAGTTTCCTGTGCATAAGTGGGAGGGAGGGACAGCCAGTGGGAGGGGCAAAGCACCATTTGGCAGGGAGAGCCAGTGCTGCTGCTTCTTCTAGTAGGATTTGCAGGCCCATAATATTTGTTAGGGTGCATCTACACAGCACCCTAAACTCGAAATAAGATACACAATTTGCTCTATGTAAATTGCGTACCTTATTTCAAATCTATTTCGAAATAGCTTATTTTGAAATTTGGTGCATCTACACAGTGACAAATTTTGAAACAACATCCTATTTCGAGACATCCCTTAACCCTCATGGAATGAGAGTTACCAGGATACCAAAATAGCATGCCCATTATTTCGAAAAATATTTCAAAATACCAGGAGGCATGTGTAGATGTGGGATAGCTATTTTGGGATAGCGCTGGTATCCTGAAATAGCTGTGCAGTGTTGACATACCCTAAGGCTGCGTCTAGACTGGCAAGATTTTGCGCAAATACTTTTAACGGAAAAGTTTTTCCGTTAAAAGTATTTGCGCAAGAGAGCGTCTATACTGGCATGTGCCTTTGAGCAAAATATTTGCTTTTGCGCAAAAGCATCCGTGCCAGTGTAGACGCTGTCTTGTGCAAGAAAGCTCCAATGGCCATTTTAGACATCGGGCTTTCTTGCGCAAGAAATTAACGTGGCTGTCTACACTGGCCCTCTTGTGCAAGAATACTTGCGCAAGAGGGCTTATCCCTGAGCGGGAGCATCAGAGTATTTGCGCAAGAACCACTGATTTTGTACATTACAAAGTCAGTGTTCTTGCACAAAAACTCGCGGCCAGTGTAGACAGGCGGCAAGATTTTGCGCAAAAGCAGTTGCTTTTGCGCAAAATCATGCCAGTCTAGACGCAGCCCTAGTGTCTAATTCACTCACTATCACACATACATCCTATATGCCCTGTCTGTTGGTGGCTAATAATACAAATCAGGCATCCAGAAGCATAAGGAGGTAAAAGAAAGTACTATACACTTGTATTCTGTGTTGTAGTTGAATTCAACATATTTGAAAATATAGAAAACATCTCAAATATTTAAATGGTATTCCTTTATTGTTTAATTGTGTGATTAATCATGATTAATTTTTTAAATTTCTGTGGCCCTAGTTTTAAGATGTAGAGAAACATCCACAAGTGACAACACTGAGAAAGCCAAGTTAATTTTTCTGTGTAATTTACAATAAGGGCCCAGTTCTGATTTTTCATTCATATAACTCCACATTAAGTCCACTGAAGTCACTGGAGTTGGTGTGAGTAAAATCAGAACAAGACCCAAGGCAGTGTTTGGAACCCAGATCCCCAGTGGGGAAGGAGTAGTGGGACCCTATGATACAACTTAGCACTTGTCAGGTTGTTATGCTAATTTAAATGCCTTTCTCTTTTTCATCCCTGCTCTGACTGATCAGAGCTAACCCCTAATAACTTCTGTTTGTAGGAGTTGCCAATCCTGAAGAGCTGAATGAATCTGATCCCAAGGAAGAAAAGCTTCGAGCACAAATTGAAGAGGAGAAAAAAAGGTGTTTCCACCTCATCAAGTACTTCAAATATCAATTGAAAATGGCATCTGGATATGAGCAGGGTGTCCCCATAAGACTTCAGTACTCACAGCTAACCTCAGTTTTGCTTTGACATTACAAAAATGCCATCTTTCTGGTTCACAACTAACTTTCCACTCTCAGTCAAAAATGTCAGCTGGTTTCCTGTAAGATATAATAGCACATCAATGGGAAACCTGTAAGCCTGGTCTGGCAGTCTAAAAATAGTACAGTGTACTAACAATGAGAGTTAGGAGCTTGTTCATTGGGATCAGAATTAGATATTTGCTCTTTGGTCCTGAGCAGATAGGGGTTGGGAGTGCTACCAAGACAACGTATTTATCTATCTGTTATTTGCTGCTGTGGCTGATTCAGGAGCAATAAATTATTTGCCAGGGTAGAGGTTTTGTATCTGTGCTCATAAGAAGCTTTAATAAAATTTGAGATGCTTTCTCATCCCTGGCTTTGAGAAGTTGTTTTGAAGTTCAGGGTTGGTAACTGCCCTGGGTAGCATAAAACCACACTAATGATCTCTTGACATGTTTTCCCAGAGTCAAAGATAAACCTTGTATGATCTGAACAAATGCTCTTGTTCTTTCTCACTGCAGTTATAAAACAATGTTCAATCGCTTGAAAGGGCTGAAGATAGAGATTGAACACTTGCAGTTTCTTATGGAAAAAGCAAAGGTGAAGTTGCAAAAAGACTTTGAAGTCTGGTGGTCTGAAGAGGCATCAAATCTGCAGGTATTGGAGTGTCTCCTTCAACACTATGCAAGTGTAAAATTAAATCTGTATGTGTTGCCTAAAGAAACCATTGATTTGATAGGAAGTGGATTATTACAGCTGCAACGCTGGGTCAGTTCACCTCTCTCTCTCTGGTGTAAATCAGAACTCAATACAATTACAGTAGTGTAAAGCTGGTGCCAGTGAAAGGACCATCAAGCCCTTTTCCCCCACAATGGGTATGTCTACACTGCAATGCTATTTCGAGATAGCCCGAAATAGCTATCCTGTGTCTTAACAGCAAGCCCGTTATTTCAGGCTCACTATTCTGATGTCCCTGTAAAGCTCATTCTACGAGGAGTAAGGGATGTTTCAGAATAGCGCTTTATTTCAAAATTCAGTACTGTGTAGATAGTGCCAAAAGATGAAATAGCATCGAAATAAGATACACAATCTGCGTAGCTCAAATTGTGTCTCTTATTTCGAGTTACGGTGCAGCGTAGACGCACTCTATGTGCTCTAGTTTGGCACCCTTTGAAACATCTTCCAAAGAAGCCATTTTCACATAAAGCGTAACTCAGAAACAGTACATGTTAATCATGTTTTCAATTCCTTTTAACTTGGTTTTAAACTTTTTACTTCAGAAACACTTGTCTGAGGAATTTCAAATGGAATTAAAAGATCTTGATGACATTTTGCACCCTGCCTGTTCTGAGATGGGGAAAGGCCTACTCAGGAAGTTGTTCACTAGCATACTGAGTATAGTTGAATGATCCATTTGATTCCAATGAATTTTAAAGAATGTAAAGTGATTGGGGGAGACTTACGGCCAAATTATCTCTTACTACTCACTAAAATTAGGATTTACATGGGATTTGGAAGATCACGGTCACCACCAATAGCACATCCACGAAGGCCCACACAGCAACTGATTTCCACCTTCCCCTGGTTCTGATGACTGTTATAGCCCTACAGATCTTCTACGCTACCCTGTGGTTCACCTGTTCTCAGTTCACAATGCCAGCACGGCTCCTGGCTCTCCAACCAACTTTTTCCAACTGATACTCAACTAGCTTAAATGCAAGCTTTGGTAGCAAAATAGATGTCAAGTCAAAACATTTTAACTATGTGGTTGGCAATGGAGAGGAGAAATTAAGGATCTTGTCTGCAAACACCGCCTTTCAGAGAGCCATGTGAGGTATAATCCCTGTACTCACTGTCCACAAGAGAGGCTCAAGATCAGTCTCTCATGATTCATCAGTGGAAGATTTATAAAACTGGACGAACTAATGACTTTGGTACCTTGAACCCTGACCTATCTATAGATCTATACACCCTAAGTAACTCAAGTCAGCCAACACCTGCTGAGAATTTTTGAAAACCTGAAACCAGAGCTCAGAAATTCTTAAACAACTCCTAACCACTTTCTCCTAATGCCTGCAGGAGTTCTTATGCCAGTGATAAGATCTGCAGGAGGATGCATATGAACTGGAAAGTATTGTGTGGTTACAAGGCTTTGGCTGTGATTCCTGAAAGCACTGAGAATTGGCCTAGCTCGGTTGCCATCAATAATAAAACTCCCATTGACTTTAATGGGAACAGAATTAGGCAAAAGAATCCTACCCTGCACATTTCTGTTTCTGTAGAACCAGCAAGAGAAACCACCAACGAGCAATTCAGCAAGTGCCTTAAGGGCTTCCCCCCAGGTTCTTGAATCCCAGCAAGATCTGTACAACAACAGGTAAGCTGAATGGTTTCTTGCCCTTACTCAGACACCATCCATGTAGCTAATTACAGTATTCACTGGCACTTTTGCCTCTCAGCTCTTCTTTAGGTTACAAAAACATTTTCTATGGAAAACAGCTTTGTAAAAATTATGTATTGCTGAGGTCCCACAATGATGGACATGAAATGAATAAATAGATACAAAAGAAGGGTGGCGTGTTGTCATGTGAAACCATATTTTACTGTTAAAAGTCCCCTTTGTATTAGTTATTGTTCTTCACTTAACTTTGCTAACAAATCTGGTATCTCAGAATAGGGAAGCATTTTCTGAAGCTAGAAAAGGCAACAATCTTCCCCACCCTGTCATGTGTTTCTTTTGATTTCAAAGCCTACAATTTTAGGATGAGAAGATAACTGTTGCAATCCATCCATTTTGTGAAGTGATGTCATTTCACAGATGTAGAGAGAGTTTTCACATGAATCTACCAGTTTCCATGCTCAAAGATTCAACCGATGAACACACTCTGTTTCTAGTGTGTTCATCTTCTTCTCTCATCCCCTGCTATGGATGGCCTCATTCCCTGTTTATAAAGATACCGTACTACAGCAATGTACTTGGCTTTGGAACCACGCAAGGTACCTCATGCGTGCCAGTAAATATTGAATATTGTGATATGTACGTGGCTGAGACACAAGTTAATTTGTACTATGACATTATTACATCTATGTGCAGTGGGTGCCATAATATCTTAACATACATTGTATTATAGTAATTCATTTATCATGGTATTGGCAGTATTTAGAATGGGGAATCTTACAAATACCATAGTTAATATACCCACTGTAAATGATCAGTGTGTGTCTGCTTACAGCATTTTGCTTAGGATAAAGAAAAAGGGCTGCTGAACTGAAAGAACTGAAGAAACCCAATAAGGAAAACATGATTTCTCCTGTGTAATCTTTACCTTACACTGGAGGTGTCCCATTGTGCCTGACGTGTTTACCTATTTACTGTCATCCTAGTCATGGAGTTCTAGGTGCTTTTTATATATTCTAGGCCTAAGTCATTAAGCACCTTGAAGGTGAGAACAGAGGCCATGAACTGATGTGATGTTCTATGAGGAGCAAGTGTAGTTGTAATTTTGTTTTCCTAGATCTAATTTCATCTTTGGTGATACTTTTTTAGTGACATTTTGAAATTCACTGTTCTTTTCTCATTGTTTCATGGAGAGTTAATTTTATTTTATGTTAAGCTCTTTAAACCACTTACACAGATACATTTTCAGTGTATGCATGCATAATTAGAAACACAGCTCTTTTAGGGCACGTCTACACAGCAGAGCTAAATTCAAAATAAGGTATGCAACTTGAGCTACGCTAATTGCACAGCTTAAGTTGAAATAGCTTATTTTGACTTTTGGCACTGTCTGCACAGCAGTTATTTCGAAATAGAGCACTCTTCCCATTAATTCTCATCGTTATATAGGATGAGACTGTGGCTATAACTTCCCCTCTCTGTTACATAGTCCTGGTTCACAAATGACCCTTTGTTACCCAATTCACCAAGAAACTGGCAATATTTTTGTATAAATTGTTACTATCATCATCACCATCAGGCAGATTGGTCACAATACTGGAAGCTGACATGAATCATACACCAAGCAATGTTGTATGTAGATCAGTGGAAATAGGACATATGAAATAAAGAATAAGAGATATTTTACTAAAAAGTATACCTGCTGAAATTCCCAAAACATCTGAAGGAAAAAGCACTCACTTAAACACATTGTCACTAGCTTAGTACTTCTTAGCTGCTCTGCTCGAAAACACCAGGAGAATGTCCTGTTGATCTGGGTGGATGGGCATTCCTGGATCCCTCTATCCCATTGTTTTCTATTTAGGCAGTTTATCAGATTTGTATTTTCATCTTTACTCTCTCAATGAATGACTGCTAGTGAAGGCTGGAACTGTTCACAGAGGCAGCCGGCAGTTAGTTTTAGCAGTGGCTGGCGATGGCAGGAAGATGCGAGCTACGCTGCGGGCTTACTCCAGGAACAAGCCAGCAGGGGTAGGCTGTCCAGCATGGAGCTTGCCACTGGCTGCAGGGACAGGACCCTGGCTGCCGTGCAGCAGCTGGAGAGGCAGCTGCTTTGCTCCGGTTACAATATCATCCTTAAGGAACCTGCATGCACTCTGAATATTTAGATTGACTGCTAGTGAAGGAGGGAACGGTTCACATATTGCATGCGCATTGAGGCTAGAAAATGTTGGTTCTTATACAAATCATCTGAGGGTATGTCTACACTATACAGCTTTTAGCAACACGGCTGTGTCAGCACAGCCATGTCACTAAGGGTATGTCTAGACTGCATCCCTCTGTCAGCAGAGGGATGCAGATTAGGCAGGTCGACATTGCAAATGAAGTGGGGATTTAAATATCCCGTGCCTAATTTGCATAAAAATGGCCACCATTTTTGCCGACTCAGCACTTTATCGGCAAAAAGCAGCAGTCTAGAGGGGGATCTGTCGAGAAAGAAACCCTTTTTCGACAGATCCTGTAAACCTCCTTGCAGAAGGCGTAAGGGGTGCAGTCTAGACATACCTTAAAAGTCCATCAGTGTAAACACTGTTTGGTGACACTTCTGATGACAAAAACCTTCCACCCCCCCATGAAGAGCATTTGCTTTGTTATCAGGGAGAGCACTCCCCCTGACAAAGCACTGGTTACACTAGCACTTGCCTTGGGAAAGCTTTTGTGGTGTGTGTGGGAAGGGGGTTAAGCACCTGTGCACAACAAAAGCTTGGTTACTCAATTGCCAGTGATGACAAAGCCTCAGAAACTCCGGAACGTTCCCTTCTCTCATTCCAATTTCCATGGGCGGTTGGTGCAGCTGGGGCTGGTGGAGGTAGGACCCCAGTCCCACCTACAGCCCTGCCCTCTCTGCTAAGGCCCCACCCCCCATGGGGAGGGGAGAAGGTGGGGCAGTGCACTGAGTGTGCCCTAGCCTCCCCGGAGCACTGGGGAGGGGAAGAGAGGTGAGCGGGAGTGTTCCCCACCTCCCCAGAATAGCGGGGAAGGGGAAGAGAGGTGAAGGAACGCGTGCATGCAGCACAGCTCCCCAACCTCCCTGGAGTACTGGGGGAGGGGAGGAGGCTGCGTGGCACAGATCCCGGAGCACCAGGGGAGGGAGGAGGCCGCGCAGTTCCACTCTCCCCGACCCAGAGCACAGGGAGGGTGGGTGCTGGGAACAGCAACACTTTGCCCCCAGAACGCCTACTGCCGGTATTCTGGGGACAGAGTCTGGGTGGGACCATTGGCTTCCTGCTCTGTGGATGCTGCCAAGGCTTGGCTTAAGGTAAGCATTTTACATAGCTGGAGTTGCGTCCCTCATGCCAGCCTTCCTGGTCTAGTGTAGACCAGGCCTTGGATGTTTTTGAAAATGTTACTCAAGGTCTGAAGTCCTGCATTGATTTGATAGCTCTGAAGAAAGTAGAATTTGTTTTGTGTCTTGTTATTGCATCATAATAATAGTATATCACACATCACCCATTTTCTTAGGCCTTTGTAACACCCAGACACAATAGGGTGAGTGAGCTAAACATGAAATATTAAACAGCTATTGAAACTGTATTTTCTATTTAACTAATTTAAAGTGAGTGTCATTTCAATGCAGAAGATTGCTGGGGTAAAAGAGAAATGTTCAACCCCAGAATCTACAAGCTGCTCATTTGAAAACATCTTGCACTCTTGGGCACAGTATATTCTGCAAAGCTGAACCTGGCATGATGTAACACAGTAAAATATTAGTAATAAATTTCTTTCCTTTTTCAAGTTCTCTGCCAGAAACATCAATTTATAAGCCAAAGTGAATAAACCATTGCAGGGTTAAAAAAGCAAGAATACACCAAGCCCACCACCTAGCGGAAACATACTGCTCCCGAATAATTCCATCTGGTAATTCTCTCTTAATACTGGCATAAGCAACACTGCTGTATATGCTAACCCCATAGACACAGGAAAGCTGCTGGACAAGGGGAAAATGATATCCCCTCACAGAAATCTGCCTTCTGAATGGCATGTCTCCAGGGGAAGAATGTGCTTTTGCAGTAAGTATTGCTAGAATCAACAAGCCCACATACATAGGTCCTCACACAGTTTTTATCCCGTCTCCCTTTTATTTCAGTAATAATCTTGCCTGCATAAAGGCTGAGTAGAAATTGAGTTAAGGCCTCAGCATTTGGCACAGTATAAATTTCAGAAGAGAAAAAATCCACAAAATGTATTTCTAAAATATACCAAAATACTCCATCATGAAATTAAAACTCCTGCATAGAAAGTAAAATGGTGCATTGTCTTCTGATTCTTTACCACCTTATTTATCACTCTGGACTAGTGGTTCTCAACCAGGTGTAAGCCGATTCGGGCATATAGAGAGGTCTTTCAGGGTACATCAGCTCATCCAGATATTTGCCTAGTTTTACAACAGGTTACATAAAAAGTACAAACTAAAATTTCATACAGACAATAACTTGTTTATACTTCTCTATGTACTATATTCTCAAATACAATAAGTAGTCCTGTAGCACTTTGGCTTTGCCCACAAAAGCTCATGATACTATATATATTTTTGTTCATCTCGAAGCCCTGGTCTATACTAGGGAATTACAAGTAGAGCATCCACACTACCAAGCCCGTTATTTTGAAATAATAACTCCTGTTTTCCACAAAGAATAATGCTAATTTTGAAATTGCTATTTCAAAATAGCATGAGTGTAGATGCTCAGCTGCTGCTGTTTCAAAGTAATTGGCCTCTAGAGGCCTCTCAGAGCTGCACTTGTGGCCGCTCTGGCCATACACCTGACATCTCCAATGCTCCCCTTCACCTGCAGAGCTTAAAGCAGCAGGCTGAAGGAAAAGGGCTTATGACATGTGGGGACCTTTCACAGCCTCGTGCCACACAGCACCCATCCCAGGAGCCATGTTGAACTTCACACTCCCTCTGAGCCCCCCACAGCTGCCAGCACTCCCGCAGCACCCTGGCCTGCCCCTGGCCAAAGGACGAAAGAGGGCACCCGCCTGGACTGGTGCAAAGATCCTGGACCTCATTGAGGTCTGGAGCAAGGACACCAGCCTCCGGGATGTCTGCCCCATGAGGAGGAATGCTGATGTCTATGGCCAGATGTCTGCCAACCTGGCAGAAATAGGACACATACAAACCCTCAACTAGGTCCACATGAAAATAAAAGAGCTCTGGCAGGACTACAACAAGGCCAGGGAACAAAGTGGATGCTCTGGGGCGGTTCTTCACACCTGCTGCTATTACAAGTAGCTCAGTGCCATCCTAAGAGAGGGGCCTGTCACACCCACACACCATCGTTGGTGAGTCCAGGAAACACCCAGCATCAGCCTCCACAAGGGCACGGTTGTGGAGAACAAGGAGGAGGAGGATGAGCAGGCCAGCCAGGCCACCATGCCTGCCAGCAATGAGCTTCTTATCAGCTTGGAGCTGGTCCCCCCATCCCAGGGTGTCTCCCAGGCCTCAGAAGATTCTGGCAAAGGCACTTCAGGTGAGTTCTATAACTTTCTCTATACACACGTGGGAGCAGGCAGTGGTGTGCGAGCAGTGTTCCCTCTAACATTTTCTATTCTTGGGCGGGTTAAAATTTCTTATGTGCAACACCGGTATGGAGGCAGAGTGTGGATGTGCACCTACCAGTACAAACAAAAACCCTAGACATAAATATATATTTTAAACAGTCCATAGGTGTGGAATATATTAAAACAAGGGATAATTAACAAGGAGCAATGCTTATGATGTTTATTTAATATGAAATCAAATAAAAGGAAAATTAACACTGCCCTTAAAATGAGAAGTAATGTTAGGTCGAACCAAGGGGTTTGGTTCGAACTAATGCCTCCTGGCGCGCACTTTCTCTTTCGAAACAGCTGTTGATCGGAGTAACGCACTGGCGAGATGATGCTAATGAAGTGCAGGATATTTAAATCCCCACTTCATTAGCAATTTCGGTCACCTACATTTGCATCCCTAGTTCGAACTAGGGTGCAAGTGTAGACGTACCCTAAGATAACACCTATAGAACAAATTTACCAGGGGCTCCAGCTTTCACTGTTCCCAAGGCAAAACAAAGTTTCAAAAATCACCCCTCTCTTTTATCCAAAGTTTTGTTCTATGATATGTTTCATCTCTCACAATGTCTCCTCACAAGGTTCTTTCCCATCCCCCAAAAAATCTTTACCAAATGTCTTGATACAACCAAAAAAACTGCCCCCGACCCATTTGCAGCCTCTGCACATGTAGGCTGTGGCCGTCCTGTTTCCTGCAGCTAGGGAGGGAAATGTCTTCCCCAAAAATGAGTATTTCAGAAATGTGTTTTTGTGTGAGAAAGATAGAGAAAAGTTAAAAATGGAAGTTAGTCAGTACCTGCTCTTATGTGCTGTACATTTTTCCACTGTTAACATTGCTGCTAATTAAATTCAGCAGAGGGTATAGAAAATTTAACATTTATATGAACTAGTCACTGTATTGTACTGAATCATTTCTTGATAATGGCTGCTTAGCGGCTTGAGGCTGAACCCAGGAGATGATGCACAGCAGTAACTCCAGGTCACAAAGGAGAATGTTGATATTTGTGCGACAAAGTGTGTTGTAATCTACTTCCTTAACTAAGAATATCTGACTCTCCCCTGAGGTCCTCAGTTTTCACTCAGCCCTTATAGTTTTTATAGACATGTCTCTACTAATAGCTACTAGAAAGATCATCCTAAGAAACAGACTTCTGTTGCAATTTTAGAATATCCTTGTTAAATTAGATAAAATAGACATTGTGGAGTTTATAATGATTTGGGTACAATTGCTATCTTGGTTCTATGCCAGAAGACCACTATTTACCAACTATAGACTTAGTTAGCAGCATATAGACATGCATATCAGACATCAACCAAGATTACAAACTGCCATAATAGTTACCTCACCAGCAGAATAGTTACTTAGGTAGTAGTCTATGTATATAATTATGATTCCTCTCCTCATTTCTTATCATGCTTTGATTAAAATAGTTTCTATTTGGGAAGTGTTGGTATTATTATTATTATTTATTATGGCACCAGTTGTGGACTAGTTCAGTGGTGCGCCACCACAGCACTTAGATCCTGGGGCTGGGGGCTGGGCCCGGCAGTTGGCGGCCCCCGTAGCGCAACGCCTAGATCTGGCCAGCTGGTGGCTGGGCCCAGCAGTTGGTGGCCCCTGCAGCGCAGGGGTTGCAGATCAAAAAAGGTTGCGCACCACTGGACTAGTTCATCTCTAAACCAGTGTGAAGACATATGGGCACAGGGACTCAGTATCGGATTAGAACTAAAATAGGCAAAAATATAGCACCATAAACTGTTGTTTATCCGCTAGGACTGTCCTGGGTGCAGTGCCTGCTGACAGATGTCATGAACATCAGATGATCCACAGTCTAATTCTACATGTACAGCCATGTGGTCATGCTGTTCCAAGAACCAGAACCTGGAATGCTCACTCAGCTTGCCTCTAGGAGGCAAGGATGCAACAGACTTGTACAATGCAAATAGTAGCATCAGTTCTGTAGCGAGGAGTCACATTGCACAGATATACCCAGCATTTCTCTAGTAACCTCCTTGTGTTATGCCAGTAATTCTCTATGGGTTGATGTTAAACTATTTTAAAACTCTGTGTGAGGGGAGGGTGTGTAATAACTAAACAGGCTGCAGTTTGTTAGAGAGTTGTGGGAATACAGGTGTATTTTAAAAGCCTGTACAGATCAGAAAGTTAAAATGCCATGGTCTTGACTGTGCCCTAACTTAGGCTGACTTCTGCCCACACAGCCTGAAGAGAAAGCCCTTACACATCTATCTTTTTTTCCCAAACAGAAAAAAGGAGACTGATTTTATGTTCTCTATTTCTCTATCATTACTCAGCCGAATCCTTGAATATACTTGCTTATTTCAGGACCCCTCGGACTTCAAGTACATCTGTCCCACTCACAGGAGACAGCCAGACTGATGCTGATATTCTGGCTTTCATTAAAGCCAGACAGAATCTCATGCAGAAGAAAGGTAAATTCTCTCTCTATACACACTCTAGCAGGGTCAGCCCCACTCCTGGGTCCCAGGCCCCTGTTCTGCCCCCAATCCCACAGTTTAGGGGCTGAAGTACAAGTCCCACTTGCCTTTTCTCAGCATTTGGCCTTCTGTCCCTTGGCAAAACAAAGGGGTGTTGGGGCTGATGCCCCTGGCCAGTTGGGGCTGAGAAAACAGTCCTCCCAGGCCACCAGCTGAAGTTTCTGGCCACCTGTGGGGAAGGGAGCCTCCCAACACTCCCTGTCAGAGCCCCTTACCTCCCCCTGCTGCCTGTAGCAGTGCTGATGTTGTTCTGCTCAGCTCCTCTGAGTCTCCTTATCAGTTGTTCGGTCCTCTCCACCTCCACTCTCCAAACTCCTCTTCCACTCTCCCTTCCTCTCCCCCTGCAACCTCTGCTCATTGGGGGTAGCTGTCTGGCCGGGGTGCAGGCATGGGCTGGGGTAGGGTGTCTAGCCAGGAGGGAGGGTGCAGGAACAAGCTTTGGGGGAGG
The DNA here is from genome assembly GCA_019425775.1 of Rafetus swinhoei. Taxonomy (NCBI): domain Eukaryota; kingdom Metazoa; phylum Chordata; order Testudines; family Trionychidae; genus Rafetus; species Rafetus swinhoei. The sequence continues at coordinate 144,886,827 of CM033440.1, read as the reverse complement.
GTGCCTAGCTGGGGGAAGGTTGTAGGAGCTAGGGAAGGTGCAGGAGCAGGCTGGGGGTAGGTGTGGCCAGGGAGGAAGGGAGCAGGCTCAGGGTGCGAGGTCTTGGCTTGGGGGAGTATGAGTGAGTGGGCTGGAGGTGTGGGGTCTCAGCCGAGGGTGTGTGTGAGGGAGCTGGAGAGGCGGGGAGGGGGAGGCCACACAGCTCCCCAGAGCACCGAGGATGGGGAATGGGGAGGCCACACAGCTCCCCAGAGCACCGGGGATGGGGGAGGCCACATGGCTCCCTTGGCTCCTTGGAGAACCAGGGAAGCCGCACAGCTCGCGGGTCCTGTGGCTCCCTGGAGCACCAGAGAGGGGGGAGGCCATGCGGCTGAGGGCAGAGGCAAGCAGCAGGATGCAAAAAATTTGTTATATAGAAACATTTTTCTTGTGGGATGACAGAGGTTGTGTCTAGACTACACCTCTCTGTCGACAGAGAGATGTAGCTTAGGCACGTCGAAATTGCTAATGAAGCAGGGATTTAAATATTCAGCGCTTCATTAGCATAAACATGGCCGCCACTTTTTTTAGAAATGGAGCTTTTTGGAAAAAATTCAGCAGTCTAGACTCTGTCGAAAATAAAGCCTTTTTTGAAAGATCCTGTATTCCTCAAAAATGAGGTTTACAGGATCTTTCAAACAAGGCTTTATTTTCAACAGATCCGCGTCTTACTGCCATTTTTTTTTAAAAAAAGCTCCGTTTGGAAAAAAGCAGAGGCCATGTTTATGCTAATGAAGCACTGGATATTTAAATCCCTGCTTCTTTAGCAATTTCGATGTGCCTAAGCTACATCTCTTTGTCGACAGAGAGGTGTAGTCTTGACGTACCCTGAGTGACGTCATCACATCATCTGTGTTCTCATGCTGCTGTCCCCGTTTGCCTCCACCTCCATCCTCAGTCACTTGCTGTGGCCAGCCTCGGCGCCATCCCCTCTGGGCATGGGCTGCTTCGGCTCCGGCTCCCACTTCACACCCTGGGGGACTGCGCCACTTGGGAGGAGCTGCTGCTGGGGCTGGGGCTGGGGCTGGGGCTGGGTCCGGGTCCCCTCCGCCATCTGAGCCCAGCCCCCCAGCTGCCTCACATCCCCTGGGGGAGATGCCGCACACAGGTAAGAGCTGCACACAGGTGCTCCAGTGAGGCAGGAGCCACGCGGCCTCCTCCCTCCCCCCCCTCCCGCACATGCCCCCCTCTCATCTCTGCCAGTGAGAGAGATAGGGATGGGGGTAAAGGATCTGGGTGGGAGGTGGGGTGCAACAGTGGATGAGGGTGCAGAGTCTGGCCAGGAGGGACGGTGCAGGAGCTGACTGGTGGTAGGCATGGGGCTGAAGGGGAGGGTGCGGGAGCAGAATGGTGTTAGGGCATAGTGGCCAGAGTGAGGGGGCGTTGGCATGCGTAGTGGCCGGGGGGGGGAAGGGGGTTAGTGACCATAGTGGCCAGAGAGGGGAGGGCGGTTGGCAAGCGTAGCGGCTGGGGGAGGGTTGGCAAGCATAGCATCCAGAGAAGAGAGGGGTTGGGATGTGTAGTGGCCAGAGGGGAGGTATCGGCATGCTTAGAGGCTGGGGGGGTTGGCGCGCATAGCAACCAGAGGGGGGTTGGTGAGTTTAGTGAGCAGAGGGCACAGCCCCTTAGTGTGTGTGTGTGTGTGTGTGTGTATATATATAAAGTTTTTGTCAATGCTAATATAAATCTCCTAAGTCACTAAATCAGAGTAGTCATAGCCAGGCAGTATATTTCACTCTATCATGTGAGTAAATAAACCTGGCAGTAGATAGAAGGCACTGAACACACAGCAGTGGCACCCAGAGGTGGCCTGGAAGTAATTCATCACAATAAAGGAAAAGTTTCTTCTCCATTTTTTTACAACAATTTTTAATGACAGTAGCAAATTGGAGAGAAGATGAAAGCAGCAGTGATTACTGAAGCAATAACTTTCCATCACCATTCAAGTGCTGATGACAGCATTACTCTGCAAGCTCTCAGCCCCTGGCAGATGGCGTTAGTGTTATCACAGAGTGGTGCTTTAGTATCACTCTGCTTATCAGGAATAACTGTCAGGTAAACAAACACAGGCTGCAAATCCAGTCACCTCATGCCCATCCAAAGCAAACACTCAGCACACTTAGGCTCTGAGTTCCCTTTTGTCTTAATTTAGTAAGGCTGTTGTCAAGTTTTTTCTGGAGCAGTTATTAAGGTGAATTTGTAGGCAGCTCTCCTAGGAGCTAGGCTGCAGAAAAAAGCAACATTTAAAGCAAACATCTAAGGCTTTTGGAAGATTCAAGAAGCATCCCATTTACAACATGTGAAAAATGAGCTGTGAATTACAAAGGCACACTGTGTCATGAAACCATTCCAAAAAGCTCATCACGAATGAATTTGTCAACTGCCTTTTGTAACCTGCTTGTGTTTGCCTGTTGCCCAGCACCCAGCATCCTGTGTGGATCTGAAAGGAAGCTAGGAACTACCAACACGGATAAACTAAGTTTCAGGCCATGTGTGTCTGAAAGATACTCCTGCGGAACAGAGGATGGGTAACGGTTTTTAAATGGTTAAGTTCCCTTATAAATACTATGGAGATAAATGTGGTACAGGTTGAACCTCTGTTATCTGGACTTCCCTAGTCTGGCAACACCCCTGGTCTCTGGTGTCACTGGTGACCTCGATTGGTACTCCTGGGCTGGAGCACTCCTGGAGAAAAAATGGCGGGCTGTGACCAGGCGTGTTGCTGGACCAGGGAAGAACAGAGCCCGAGCAGGAAAGCCCTGGGGGCGGGCACCCTGACAGCCAGAGCAGGGGAGACATAGTGACACAGGGGGCTGGAAGTTGGAGCAGTGGTGCCACAGTGCCCTGGAGCCAGCATAGAGGAGCCCCGGCAATCCGGGGTGGAGGGAGGGGCCGAGCAGGGGAGCTCCGGTGTCCCTGGGGCCAGCAGCTAGAGCAGCAGAATCCAAGACACTGGCAGCTGGGAGCAGAGCCAGGCCAGCTGCTGGGAGTAGAGGGGCCAGCATTGAGCTCCCCTGGTCTGGGAAATTCCCTGGCTAAGGATCAGTCAGGTCTCAAGGGTGCTGGACAGGAGGGTTAAATCTGTGCCACCTGCATGATGCTTACCACAGTCAGCTTGGTAGTGTGACTCAGGAAGTGCAGTGTGGCTTGCAGGAGAAATGGGCAGCCTGCCAAGCACTGCACATTACAGTGCACTGGAGAGGTGGGGCCTGGCAAAATTCCTAGCCAGCAGATTATCCACCAGGTCCCTCTCTGAGCTCTCCTTTGGATGCCAGGTAGGAGGCTCTGTGCACTTCTCACCAAGACCCGGCACACCCTTAGTACACGATTGGATTTGGCCCCAAATGATTTCAGATCTCCTCATCCCTCAGCAAGGATGTAATAGTGTAGCCGGTTAAATAATTAACCGATAAAGCGTATGCTTCTCAGTTAATGCTACCGGCTACACGCAGCCCATTCCCTTCCCCCCCTCAGTATGCCAGTACATTTTTTAGCAGGCTGGCCGGCCGCCTGGCTCAGTCCCGGCTCACACCTGGTCCTGGGAGCTACCCCCGCTGCAGCTCTGCAGGAAAAGTATTTCAGGACCTGGCAGGCAGGCTGGGCCAGTCCCAGCTCGCACCTGATCCCGGGAGCTACCCCCACTGCAGCTCTAAGAGTTATTGCAGAGCTGCAGCAGGGTTAGCTCCCAGGACCCAGCACAAGCCAGGACTGAGTGCTTGCAGTGCTAACCCTGATCGATTAACCATGCAGTCACCAACATTAACGAATTACATGCTCCTTAGCATCCCTGTTCCTCAGACACACACCCAGCTTCCTGAGACCCTCTTGTCTCTGTTCTCCATTACTTCTCCTCGCCTTCCCCTCCAATGCTTCCCATTGCAAGGGGAGTCTGAACCACACTCACATTCGGGCTAAAGGCAGGAGACAATGGTAGTGGCCATTGCAGTGACTGTTCATGGATTAACATGAGAGCAGCTGGGCCCAGGGCAAAGCAAAGGGAGGGGGCCCAGAGCAGGGCTTGTTAGGTAAAGAAATCTCAGGTAAAGTTCAGAAGAAGCTGAGTGGGGCAGGAAGAGGGGTTGCTCACTATGGGTGCTTTGAGAGAGGGGGCATTTAGATCTCAAACGCTGTACAGAGAAAATCAGTATCATTCCTTATTCCCATTTTAGAAATGGGGAAACTGAGTCACGGGGAGCTGATATGACTTGTCCAAGGTCATCCGGCGGTCTAATGGCAGAACCAGAGATGGAACCCAGGGTTCTGAGTTCCTGCCCAGTGCTCTATCCATTAGGACAGTGTGGTGGGGGGGGGAATATTTTTTGATGGGAGGCCACTCTCAGAATGTGGTAAGTGGCCTGGGGCGGCACTTTTCTATGCTATTAATGGAGGGCATGTGGTGGCTGGGATGCATTTGGGTACAAGAGTAGGAGATTGGGGTGCAGGGTTGGGAGGGAGTTTGGCTTGGGGCAGAGGTGCGGGGGAGGGCAGGGTCAGAGAGGGAGTTTGACTGCAGGAGGGAGTTGGGACCTGGGGCAGAGGTGTAAGGGGGGGGAGGCAGGGAGAGAGTCTGGGTGTGGAATGGGGTTGACAGCTGGGGTGCAGCCAGAGGTGCCAGGTGCAGGATCTGGCTGGGAGGCACTTACCATAGATATCTCCTATCTGGTGGTCCAGTGGGACCCTCAGGCAGGCTCCCTGGCTGCTACAGCCCCACATGCCACTCAAAACACCTGGCTGCTGGGGCTGGTGTGAGTATCTGTGTGCAGCACATGCACCTCTTAGGGAGGGTGTCTCCACACCATGCCCCTCTCCCAGCATCATCCTCATAGCCTTCCATTGGCTGCTTTCCAGCCAATGGAAGTTGCAGCCGAGGAGCTTGTGGACATGTGCAGCCTGCTGCCCCACTCTCTTCAAGGGGCGCACTGTGCAGTGACATGCACACTGGCCCAGCAACCAGCCACTTCGAGTGGCGTGTGGGGCCATGGCAGGCAGGGAGCTTGACTGACGGTCCTGCTGGGCCACAGTGGGCTGGATGCAGCCCACTGGCCATATTTGGCCTGCTCCTGCACTAAGCCATAGTTCCTACCAAATGAGTCCAAATCTTTTAGACTTCTCCATTCTCTAAACATTTCAGCTCTTTTCCACAATGGTACTTTCTACAAGGCTGTTCCTTTCACTCATGGACCTTGGTTTTCTTCATGGGAAATCCCCCCAGGTGACTCCAGCAGAAAACGCTGTCTGAGCCAAACCAAAGTCTGCTAAGCCCTGGAAGATGTCATCATACTTCCTGTCCCTTCCTTCAATGACCCTAGCCTTTTGAAACTGCTCCATGATATCAATAGCCCAGAAAGGCTCTGCTTTGTCTAACTGAAAAGAGGATGAAATGTATGTAGAGGCCAATGGTGTGGAAAACAAGTTTCATAACTAGAGAAAGCATCAGCGTGGGAATGCACACCATCCTTAATTAAAGAAATACAGTGGAAAACGGCTCTTTGAGGGGTCCCGGACGGAGATTAACTGGGCGCTCACAGATCATTGCTGTTCATGTCGCTAAGTTTTACAAACAGACATTAATTAAAGCAGGCACACATGCAGTACTTTACGCTTGTTCGGCTATGTCTCTGTTCATCAAGCCGCCTTGGAGTAGCTTGCTGGGATTGCTAACGTTATTGTTCTTGAACGTGGCAACACAGTCAGCTATTAAAGTTACTTACAAAGAGCCAGTCTGTGAGCATAAACATTTGCTTCATCCTTCATTCTTGGGGTAAAGACATGAACACAGTTGGAAGTCAATTACATGTTGGTCTAAAACTCTGGGTTTCAAATCTCTTCATGCATCCGTTTTTGTCTGTGGAGTAGCCATTGGTTTAAAATTGATGACAGTGCATTGAGCTACCATCTGATTAATAGTGTCCTTATCTCCTTTCAGGCTTGGGGAACAAGTGAATTTCCTGTTGCACTCCAGTACTCCCTCTGTAAATGAAGAAAAATGGACAATTCCTAATTCTCTCCTCTTCCCCCACCTGCTCTAAGAACCAGGAATAACTCATCTCTTTTCAGCTTAATTTAGGAGGGGGGGGGGATGAATGACTTGTGTGTGTCAAACATGTGCAATCATATATTTAGCATGGACAAAACTCAAGCAAAACAGAAGCAATTAGACAGGAAACCCTTTTTTGCTTAAGGGGAATTTGATGGTCATTGTGTAAAACATCACAATAAGCTAGCACTTTTTAAAACCGCTTTTCCACCACTATCCCCAGTGGAGCAATTGTTTGCTGCTGATTCAAGTTTTTCGCTTTTTCTGATTGTACCTTGGAAACCTATGAATATAGTTACATGAAATTCAAGTTTTCCCCACGGGTTTTTGTATAAAGCATTGTTGGGTTTAATTCAGGAAGGTTTCACAGCTGTGCTTTGCAAAAATAGTAAATATTTGGAGCCTGAAATTTAGCAGTTTTATTCAGGACCATTGATTGATGCTAGCACATCACTTTTATTGTTGGGGGTGGGTGGGGTGAAAGGGAGTTTTCATACAAAATGTCTGAAATTTTGAGATCACAAAGTATAATATGAAAACAGATCTGCTAAAAGTGAAATTTCATAAATCAAAGTTTCCAGAAATGTTAGGACTTTCACTTGGATACATTAAATTTAATGTAAACATGCATAGTCCCCAAAATTTCCAGATTTTAAAAAGAAAAGTGTTATTTTGCAGCTGTAAAGTTAAATTGAGGCCATTTTGCTGAATTCAAACAAAATATGAAAATTTAAATGTGAGGTTTTAATGTTTTGTTGCAAACACTGTTATTTGTATAATCCCACTTTGTAATTCCATGTCTCACTTTCAGTTTCAGATTCAAGCAAATCTAAAACATATACTCAAAATTCTGTTTCCAAAATTTACATAGTTTAAGACTGAAACCACCACATTTCATGCTAGTGATTAACTTGCAGTGATGGAATCTAAAAGCTCTTTGTTATTTATGTCCAAAATACATGTAACTTGATTGGTCAGAGTCATGTATTATTTTGGGCATAGACTTCTTCTTCAAATGGTACTACATTTTGCAGCAACTGAAAATTATGCAGCAGCATTCAATGAATTGGAAAATACTCAAAGCCACAGGTTTTCATCAAATAAACAATTAAAATATCTTTAATGTAATCTATTATTAAATAAAGAAATTACTGTCCAGGCATTTGAGTTTACTGCAGAAATCAACATGGGTACCATAGAAATCAGTATGTGTTAGCACAGACTTTAGCAAGTAGCAGCTGAAATGGGAGAGGTTTGTGGTTATCATCAGCTAGGAAGTGAAGGTTTTAGGTTTTGATCACTTGTTGCAGAAAGGACATAATTCTTCCTGCTCTGGAGAACCCCAAACACTCTACTTTCTGCAAGGGTTTTTGGCCCTCGCCTTCCTGAGAATGTTACTTTATACACACAAACACACCCCATTCTGGCTGCCTGCAGTGGGTGTGGCCTCTGCCTGCTGTCCTTGACTCTCAGTGATATTGGGGGAGAAAACTGTTTAATGAGCTGTAGCAGCTGAAGGTAAGAAGAGCAAGCACCTTGTGATCAGCCAGTTCTCCACAGAGCACGGTTTGGGAAGCGCTGTGTTAGAGAATTAATGCATTTCCTACGCTGTTCCTCTGTAGGGTTTCTCTTGAGCAGAGAGCGCCAGACATGCTGAATTAGTTTATGGGGTAGCATTGAGCTCAGCAGATCACTGGAAGTGAACCAGAAGGCCAATGTTGAAAGTCTATACTGCTGTTCACTTACATGGCTTTCTCTTCCTATTATCAGTAAAATCCCCATTGCAATTACTAAACATTGGAGGATACCAGAAAAGAAGTCTTGGGAAAATTGTTCGTTTCTTTGAGACTTAGACATGTTTGTCAATTGCCTGTAAGTAACAAACTAAGAGATTTGTCCCTGCATTGTCCTGACATGATCTTGTGTGACATTGTCCTTTAATATTGTATTTAGATGTTGACATATAATCACGGAACTCACAGGTAGAAGATCTAGCAGTTGCCCTGATCCAAAATACTATGGTCCTGGTTCTGATTTCACACAAGTTTTATGTCAGTGTGACTCCATTTATTTCAGCAGAGTTACTCCCAATTTATGGAATGGTTTGAGATCAGAATCAGGCCAATAAACACCAGGAAAGCCTGGCAGAGGATAAAACTAGAGACATGAAGCTACAGAACTAGATAGGAATGCTGAAAATGAGCCTGCCACATCTTTTTGATACTCCTACAATACAGCTGGTTTTGGAAGACACAAAAAGTTGCACATCTTAAGTACTTAGTCATTAGTCCAAAATTAATTGTTGACCATTTTTTTCAATGAGTGCCCCATAAAGACTACTTCTTCTAGATAGATCCTATTTCTGAATGACAGTTGGGTTGATTGCAACATACTAATGCTATCCATCATGATAGCCCCTCTTTAGATCATCTGAGACATTGGAAAAGGCCCTGCTGTTTACCAAGAGGAAAGTTCAGTCAGTGCCATCCATTTATATTTGGATTTGAGTCTGCCTAGCCACCTGTGAAGCAGTTTTTCTAAGGAAAGAGGTTTTTGTGCATGACTGAGTACTTGTCCATTGACCGTGCTAGCTAGCCAGTGGTTATGCAAACTTGTAGATACTGGTATTTCTATTTACTCAGTGTCTCCAGCTAGAGAAGCTATCTTCTAAATTCTTGATTGCAGAGATGTCTTGGGGCAGCAGAGTGCAGTCATGAGTGGTGGGTGAACCACAGGCTCAGAGAGGCTAGCCCCCAGCTTGGCCCTCCCCTTCTGCACAAGGTCTGTCCTCTTGCCCCCCTCCCCCTTCCCTGGCTGAAGCCCAGAGCTGCTGCTCTGCCTCCCCTCCCCATCCCCATCCCATTGCTGCCAGATCCTGAATTCCTGGGCTGCCTGAGTGCCTCCAGCCCTGGAGCAACAGGTGGTCAATGTACCCCCAAGCTCTGGGTGGTTGGTGCAGCCCCCAGTGACCCAACCCCGCAATAATGGGCAGGCAGGCCCATGAGTGCTGGGTGCCATGCAGATGTTCCCACGATGCCCTCGTGCCAAGCACCAGGGGCCACATCGTCCGCTCTTGTAATAAAACATAGACATTGCCTACCCTTGTATCCCCTTCCACAGCTTTTACCATAAGAGAAGAGGTGTCTCCACTGATCTACTCTATAGCATTGTCACTTCCGGGATGGCCAACGTGGGTCCAAATATTCCCGGAAAGGGCCAGAAAGCCTGCTTCCCCTTGCAGTGAATCCCAGGGCTCCATGCGTGGGCCAGAGACATTCATGTGGATGCCTTGTGCTCACTAACTTTTGCCACTGGTCACCCCTTCCATTGTCTCCTGGACGCAATCGTTGCAGGAACTCAGAAGAATCAAGGGTTATACAGGCACAGGCTTAGCTACTCCTGCAAAGAGAATGAAATCCATGAGCTAGCCCTAGGAATTGAATGCTGAGATTCACACATGGCATCATCAGTATATTACAGTATCACCCTTCTGAGGGCTGTTACGCTTCTCCTGGTTCAACCAGCTTAGAATGGAAGCGTTTAGTGTCAGTAGTATCAACTGAAGGTGCTTCAGCTGGATAAAGGGGTTAAGCTTTTCTTAATGCCATTTGTGCTATCTGCTCAACTGGAGAATATGGATGTTAGGCTTGTTGTCGGAGGCACATATGGCATCCCTGTATAGAATGTATTTATTTTCCTCTTCTCCCTTCACCTGCCCTGCTATATACAGTAATTCAAATTGCATGAGTACAAAACCAAAGTGAGATCAAAATCTAGGTCAGAGAATTGCTGAGGATAGTATCATTCATGGAAAATTACAATATGGTCATGGTTTTCATGTTTGTTGCACCTATCGGGTATGTCTAGACTACATGGCTCCGTCGACGGAGCCATGTAGATGAGTTTACTAGACATAGGAAAATGAAGCGGCGATTTAAATAATCACTGCTTCATTTACATCAAAATGGCCGCCGCGCTGTGCCAATCAGCTGTTTGACGGCACAGCGGGGCAGTCTGCACGCACCGTGGTCGACAAGGGAAGCCTTTGTCGACTGCTCGGTATGCCTCGTGAAATGAGGTTTGCGGAGCGGTCGACAAAGGCTTCCCTTGTCGACCGCGGTGCGTTCAGACTGCCCCGCTGTGCCACCAAACAGCTGATCGGCATAGCGTGGCGGCCATTTTGATGTAAATGAAGCGGCGATTATTTAAATCACCGCTTCATTTGCCTATGTCTAGTAAACTCATCTACATGGCTCTGTCAACGGAGCCATGTAGTCTAGACATACCCCTAAGGAGTGCTTTAGGTTCTCCTACTCTTGCTGTGAAACTTAAGCTTTGCCTACACTGAAAAGTTTTCCCATGCTGGTTGAAGGTGTGAAGACATTACACCTCTAACCAGCAGAGCTGTGCCAGCTCAAGCCCTAATGTAGATTTATGTGCATTGGCAAAACAGTGCTTTTGCCAGCATAGCTTATTTTGGTGAAGGAACTAAAATAAACTATAGCAGCAAAAGAACTCTTTCGCTGGTATAAGCTGCATCTATTCAGGGACGGTTTGCCAGTAAAGCGATACCTGTATCACTATACTAGCAAACACTTGCTAGTGTAGACAAAGCCTTGCGGAATAAAAACCACTCCAGTAATAAAAGGCCATTTGAAGCAAATCAACAATTCAGTTCTGGCCAGGAGCAAAACCCCACTGACCTACTGTAACCTTACATGCAGACTGGCACCTAGCCTTCTGCTCAGAGAAATGTATGCCAGAAAACCAGTCACATCCGAATTTTGCGCCACACAGGATCAGCCAGCATAACTGTTAGCTGCGCCTCATTACTCATTTTAGACCCAAATTTAACCGCTGTCCCACACAAACCTGTTCTTATCCCACATTTCATTACTGTATTGCTTTTGGCACTGGAAATACAGAATCAGGAAACTGAAGTTATGGGCAGTGTTATTTACCTTAAAAAAACTAACATTAAACATCAATTTAAGCTTTCTCGGCTACTTTTTTTAAGTGTGTCCTTTATTTTGCAGCTGTCCTCAATTTTGAGAGCCTGTGTTCCATGTTTAGCACTTGGTATTTTTAGAACAATGCCAGAGATGGACTCAGCAGAACTGAAGAATTTGGGGGGCTTCATTTGCCTAGTTGTAATGGACAGGGGGAGTGCTAACCAGTACTCGGTGACTAAGGGGCTAAACTCCAGGGGCTGGGCGAACCAATTGAGATAGAGGGATGAAATCTGAATTGAATATAGATTCCTTGCCTGCTTTCTTTGGGTGTGTCTACACTGCACCGTTTTCCCAAAATAACGGCCATTATTCCGGAAAAACAATACTAGCGTCCACACTGCAATTGCATTATTTCGAAAGAAAATCAAAATAACGGACAGCTTTTTCCGACATTGGTAAACCTCATTCCACGAGGAATAAGGCCTTTTCCAAAAAAGCTTTTTTGAAGAGAGTGTGTGGACGTGGAATAGGGAATTTTGTCAAAAAAAAGAGGCCTCCAGGAAATCCCACAGTTGCCCTGCTGGCCACTCCATCCACACTCATCACAACTCTATAGTTCCTGTTCCCCTGTCATTCTTAAAGCTGCAGACACAGGGGACAGGGCTTGAGGCAGGAAGCTGGCCCTCAGAGCTTCCAGCCACAGTGCAGCTGCCAGTGCCTGATGTCTGGGCACCATGTCCCAGGCACAAGTCCCCCAAAAAACTCCTGCCCATCCCAGTGAGTATGCACAGGGCTCCCAGGAGCCTGCTGGGGTTGCAAGAGGTGTGCACCATCCTGGTGTGAGGCAGAGATCCTGGCCCTCCTCGAGGTGTGGGGCGATGAGGAGAACCTCCAGGATCTCCGCTCCAGATGCAGAAATGTGGCCATATACAGCTGGATGGCCGAGAGCCTGGCCACAGAGGTCCACACTAGGAACCTGGAGCAGGTTCACAGTAAAGGAGCTCTGCCAGGCCTACGCCAGGACGGGGGGACGGGGGGAGGGGTGGGAAGCATGGTCCCCTGGGGACCTCTGTGTAAGACAGGGCCCAATGTCCTGGCCACACACATGCTCCCGGGACATCACCATCCTCTGACCCGAGAACTGTTGCTCTCAGCTCACAGATGAGGGCAAGGCCTCAGGGACAGTGTCTCCAGGGATGACTGACCACCTCTCTTGATTGCCCCACAGTCACGGCTGATCTGGCTGGGAAGAATAGACACTACCCAAGCCAGCCGCCCCCACCCCAGGGGAGCCGTGAGGATCTCATGAGGGAGCACATCTCCATCCTGCGGGATATGCAGCAGATGCTGGCCCAGAAGGTCCAGGACAATGTGCAATGGTGGGCCCAAATGTGGACTGAGCTGCTGCAGCAGGGATGCAACATGTGTGCGACCCCCTGGGAGTTCCTGACTGATCTGGCACCAGTCCCAGGCTCTGCTCCTGCCCAGTCCTTGTGCCTGCTCCTGCCCCCATCCCATGCCTGACCCCGCTCCAGCCCCCATTCTGCCTATCCCCCATCCTCCCTGGACCTTCTCTTCTTCCCTGCCTTGCCCCGTGGTCGCCAAAGGCCCTGCACATGAGGCGGAAGAAGCACCCAAGCCACTCTCAGCCCCAGCCCTGAGCCTCTCCTCTCCTCACCAAGGTTCTCGACACCCTCCCTCCTCCCCATTTCCAGGTTCTCATCGCCCTTCCTCCCCAGTTACTTCTATCCCAAATAAATAAGCAAACAGTTATTTTTTTAAAACAATTTTTTATTGTGTCTGCAGGCAAAAGGGGTGAAGGGGGGAAGGGAAGGGGTGTTGTAGAAAAGGCAGAGAGGAGCAAGACACAGGCCCCTAGTGGGAAGGCCCTGGGGAGAGTTACTGGGGTCCTTGAGAGAAACTCTCCCTCAGGCCCTCCCGGATGCGCACCCCCCACCTGATGGGCCTGGCGGATGGCAGCTGTGTGCGGCTGCTCAAAGACCCGTCCCTCCCAGCCAACCTCTACACCCCAACCTGGAACGAATGCCTCCCCCTTCCTCACCAGGATGTGGAGCACACAACAAGCAGATATCACCTGAGGGATGTTGTACCCCCCCCCCCCCCCCCACATCGAGGTCAGGAGGGACCTGAACCTCACCTTCACGCACCCAAAGGTTCATTCGGCCTGCATACGGAGCCTACCCAGGTAGCCATTGAAGTGGTCCTTGCGCGAGTCCAGGTGGCCAGTGTAGGACTTCATCAGCCACAGCATGAGGGAGTAGAATCACAATACACAGATTCTGGGGAATCGCTTCCACCATCAAGTGATTTTTATCCGTAAAAAAATCAGGGGTGAACACTTGAACCACTTCCTTCTCCAGCAGCAATACGTGAACAGGCTAGGCTGGGCATTTACTGAAGTGGCATATATGGGAGGGAGCATCACTTAAGTGTGGTTTTCCCCCTTTCTTTCAATTTATCAACCGTTTATTGTTATTCGTATTAGAAGGTACAGGCCCAGGAGTATATGTGTGCCAAAGGCCCAGTGAGAGCTTAATCTGTTCCCATCCCAGCTAGCTATGGGTTAAAAAAAGTCTGAACACAAAGAACAAAGTGGGATTATGAAGCGGGATTAGATTTTATACTTCATCTGACCATCAGAAGGAGGCTGCCGATCTTCTTTTTTCTAGCATGTTCCCTTATTGAATTCTGTCCTGTGGAAGCCATACAGTATTTTGGTTCACTTGGGACAAGAGAGTAGTTAGCACATTCTGCCAAATTTAGAACTCACTCAGACATCATCAGTTCTTGGTTTAGGACTGTGAAATTGCAGGTTTGAATTCCATCTGGATCTAGCTAAACATAAGTTTTCAGCTGGTGACTAGGGCCTTCTGGGTTGGATTTTTGATCACTCTGGTGTAATGTAGGCCCAGGGTAAAAAGACTTTTCCAGTGAGAATCTTTACAAGTATCCATTGCATGAGCTGCTTTTGGGAATCAGTGGTTTAAATCTATGGCTATGTCTTCACTGCCAGTTCTTCTGGCAGAAAATATGCTGATGAGGGACTCATTAGCATAAATTGCAATCTCATTAGCATATTTTCTGCCATTTCTTTTTGCGCGCAAGGGGTTAAAAAAATCTGAACAATCTGGGACAGGCATAAGGATCTTGCGCAAAATGGGGTTTTTGTGTAAAAACCCCCATCCACACTGCTTTTTTTGGCGCAAAACCCTCTTGCGCAAAAAGAAACGGCAGAAAATATGCTAATGAGATAGCATATTTTCTGCCAGAAGAACTGGCAGTGAAGCCGAAGGCTAGGAGAAAAATGTACTGAAAAACTCAAGGGGAAAAGCAGCAACCCACAATAAAAAAAGTTCTAAATGGTTTGCTGTAAACTCTAGAATAGCAACCATTTTTGTTGTGTTTGTACAGCAACTAGCACAGTAGCATCCCAGCACATGACTGCGGCTGCTACATGCTACATACAATACTACAACCAATAAATAAACACAACTGAGTTCTTCTGTCCAACATCTCAATAATGGGAGAAGTTTCAAATCAGAGGTTTATTCACTGCATTTTTAGTCTTTTTAAAGCATTTTGAAACTGAAAATCAATGTGTAAGTGCTAACAAATGGGAGCTTGGAAGGTGGTACAGTACTGATGAAGGGGGAAAATGAAATATGTTAAAGTTTCCAGATTCTAGAACAAAAGCAACAAAATCCAAGAGGTGTTTCTTAAACCCTACAACTGTCTCTACCGAGGGGACAGATCTCAAATAGATTCCTCACCTGAAGTGTGATTTTCCCAGAGGAGGAGATGACAAGGGCAGACTCGATGTAATCATTTTGTCTCATGTTTTATTCGACATTTTCAGAACACACTGTTCTGTTCACTTGCATGGTGTTGTGTGTGCAAGTGAAAATGCCTTTGTTAAATGGATGCTGTGTGGTTTTCTCCCTGCACTTATCGTCAAGCTTATTCAGCTGGAACGGCCCTCATCCCCAGCTGTGTATTTACTCTGCATTTTCTCTCTCGCACACATAATCGATCTGCTTTTCTCTTTTTCCCACTGAAACCCTGCTTATTAAGTCATCCTCAGGACATCTCTTATCACATGCTCCAGGTCTCTTTTCAACTTTGTCACAGCTGCTGGGTAGATTTTATTTTCCATTAATTGATTTTTGGTGCCTACTGTTTTGAAATGCATTCTAGGTTCTAGTTAATTCCTGCCATTAAAGAGAATGTCACCTCCAGTGAAAGTCCATTACAAATCATTCCATTCAGCCCAGCCAAATGGGGGTCCATCACTGATGCATTCAGAAGACACTCTAACGACAAGTGTCTCAAGTATTGTGATGAACAAACATCAGCAAATGTAGAGGTTCAGTTTATAAAACTCCCCGGTACTTACAATACTCACTCAAGTTAGCTAAACCTACATGAACATTTTCTTCTCATGTGATCATCTTTCTTCGTCCTGTCCACCAGCATCACCAGATGTCTCTCCCAGGATATATTTTGTAGGCTGCAAAATCTGATCATTGGCCCCAGTTGTTGAAAGGAACTGGAGGGCTGGAGGAGGAGGGATGTCTGCCTGAACTCTGATCAAAGAAAGGTTCTACAATGAGGCAGGCCAATTTTTTTTGTTAGTCCTTCATTTAACTAATTGCTTTAGCACATTGCATCAGGACATCTCCTTCAACTGTGGGAATTTAACCCAGTTCATCAAATGCTAAGCAAAATGAATAGACTTCCAGCAATCCCAGAAAGTTGCTGACTAGTTTCTGATGGGTCTCCAAGAGGAAGAGGTCCCAGATGCATGGGCAAGGAGGACTCAGCCTCCTACACTGTGAACATGAACGATCCCAGCCAGCAGAAGCTGAGTATGCAGATTTGCTGGAGCAAGTGCTTTGCAGCCACTCCCAGATGGTCCGAGGCCATGTCCCTACAGCATCCCCCAAAATCCACAACAAATGGGCTCTGCCTCTGTGCTGGGCAAGCAGAAAGAAAGCAGCAGTTGTTGCTGCAGGTTCTCTGGCTAGGCCCTTGCCTTTGTAGCTATCAGAAGTGCTGCCTGGAGCAAGCTGGCCAGCCCGCGTCTCTAGATCAGTCTGCTTTGCCATTTCATTGGGAGGGTTTGCTGGACTTTGGCGCTATCAGTCTCACTTCTGCTTCTGGCTCCTCTCTCCCTCTCCTCAGCTGAGGAATTGCCCAGAACTGAGATTCTAACCCTCTGGGTCCCCTAACGTAACATCTGTTACCATACTCCTTCCTCCCCTGCCCCTCTCTCCCCAGCAACACAACAGTCGTTGATGCGCTGAGCCAAGTCCCAGGAATGCTCTATTCATAAGGCAGCTTGTCAGGAGCTTCCAAGGCTGAGTTGCCAGTCAGTCAACATGTGGAACGGCAGGATTTGGCTCTTACAAACAGCAGTTCAAATGGAGCATGTGAAGTTTCTCCCAGAAGTGGACCTGACCCTGTCACAGCCTTTCCTCTACTTCCCCAAGCACCATTTCCGGGCTGGTGAAAAAACCCTCCACCACACAGCAAAGACCGACGACCATTGTGTAGAGCATTTGAACAGGGAGGAAGTTTGATAACAAAACCATGCACCAGACGTGGCTTCCTTGCCATGGCTGTTTTCTTTCAGCCATATTCAGGCCACGAGCCATTGGCTCTTCCTCCTATACAATACAAAACTCTAGCTCCCTTCCAACACATGAAAATAATTGAGCTTCCCATGAGTGAGTCTATGGGACTGTTTTTAGCTAACGATTAACCTTTAGCCCTCCTCCTGCTCTGTCGTTTGGATTAAAAGGGCAACCTGGAGAGCAGCAGCAAAGATGAGTGATTCATTTCCTATCGCGAGAGACTAGGGGCTTTTCCAGCGTGGAGTCCACTGATAAAGAGTTTGAACCCGCAAGCCAGACAGCCAGGAGAGTGGAGTCGCTCGACACTCCACTTTGTCACCAAGCTTAACTCAGGATGGTTGAGACCTTCATCCTGTTGTGTTCAATGATGCCACCAGTGCTTGTATGGTGCACCCTGCAGCTACTGACTTTTCAGTGCATTCAGCTCCATACTTTTGTCTGTTCTGGGATGCCTCTTCTCACTAGAGATATTATAGTACCACCTTGTATTGAAGTCTAGTGGTTACAGCAAAGTGCTGGGAGTCAAGACCGAGTCTCTTCCTGGCTTTGCCACTGACTCACTATGTGACCGTGGGTAAGTCACTTACCAACTCTGTGCCTCAGTTCTCCACTACAGAAAATCAGGAGTGTGATACCCACCTCACAGGGGGTTGTGAGGCTTCATTCGTCAAGCGCTGGAAAGCCTGGTGAGATTCTTGGATGAAAAGATACTTTAAGAGGAAAGCTTTCCTGGGGCTTGCCAGTCAGTTCACTCCTGGCTACAGAAAAGATGAGGGGAGAGGAACGCTGTTTGCACACGTTTCATTTCAGACAGGCCTGATGTCTTTCAGCTGTTTAAACAGAATCTCGGAAGCAATTGCTGGAATCGTGACCGTGTGATTCCTGGGCGCCTGGGGCAGCGTGCCTCATGGCACATTAACCCAGTGAGTGCTCAGCAGGGAGAGCTACATCTTGCAGCAGCAGCATGGCTCACCTCGTTGTATGCGGCTGGCGGATCAACTGGACTCTGGTACTGGTGCTGGGGTATCTCTTTTACCTCCTCCTAGGGGCCATGGTATTCCAGCTGCTGGAGAAGCAGGCAGAGGCCCAGACTCGGGACCAATTCCAGCTAGAAAAACTCAAGTTCCTGCAGAACTACACTTGCTTGGATAAGAAAGCCCTGGAGCAGTTTGTGCAGGTAAGAGGAGCAGGCTGCCTCAGTCTCAGATCAAGGCTTAGTTTGAGCCTGGAGGGTTTATCCACTTTTACTAATACTGCCTAGGTTGATTGAATGTCCAGGAATCATAGAATACTAGAACTGGAAGGGACCTCGAGAGGTCATCAAGTCCAGTCCCTGCTCTCACGGCAGTACCCAGTACTGTCTAGACTACCCCTGATAGACATTTATCTAACCTAGAACTTGTCTAAAGAAAGGCAGAGGCAGTGCAAACTCTGTCCACATCGCTCTGCCATTTCACCTCTGCACTTCTTGCTGTTTTCCATTTTGAGGATCCCCAAACACATGCCTCTGCTGATGCAACTCACTGTAGTTCCACTTTCCTGGTCCTGTGCCCAGCTCAGCCCTCCAGTACTGCACTGATCAACACTATTGAAAGCATTAAGAGGGGGGAAACAGTTCTGCCAGTGCACCTCCACCCAGATCTGTAACATCTCTACACCCTGCACCATGCCTTGCTATTTCAGTGTGTACCAAGTTAAGATGTGTAAACTCCATTTCATTTGTTACCTCAGGCAGTATTTGAAACTGGCTCTGTAGAGGTGAAAGCACTGGATGAGGGAGGTAACCTAGTGACAGATGATGTGGGAAAAGCTGAAGTACTCAATGCTTTCTTTGCCTCTGTCTTTACATAGAAGGTCAGCTCCCAGACTGCTCCACTAGGCAACGCAGTATGGGAAGGAGGTGGACAGCCCTTGGTGGAGAAAGAACAGGTTAAGAACTATTTGAAAAGCTAAACATACACAAATCCATGGGGCCAGATTTAATGCATCCGAGGGAATTGGCAAACGTCACTGCAGAGCCTTTGGCCATTATCTTTGAAAACTCGTGGAGATCAGGGGAGGTTCCAGGTGATTGGAAAAAGGCAAATGTAGTGCCCATATTTTAAAAAGGGAAGAAGGACAATCCAGGGAACTCCAGACCAGTCAGCCTTATCTCAGTCCCTGGAAAAATCATGGAGGGGATCCTCAAGGAATTCATTTTGAAGCACTTGGAAGAGGGGAAAGTGATCAGGAATAGTCAACATGGATTCACGAAGGGCAAGTCGTGCCTGACCAATCTGATTAGCTTCTATGATGAGGTAACTGGCTCTGTGGACATGGGGAAGTCAGTGGCAGTGATATACCTTGACTTTAGCAAAGCTTTTGATACAGTCTCCCACAATATTCTTGCCAGCAAGTTAAGGGAATATGGATTGGATAAATGGACTGTAAGGTGGATAGGAAGCTGGCTAAATTGTCGGGCCTAATGGGTAGTGATCAATGGCTCAATGTCAGGTTGGCAGTCGGTTTCAAGCAGAGCGCCCCAAGGATGGGTTCTAGGGTCAGTTTTGTTCCACATAGTTATTAATGACCTGGACGAGGGGATGGATTGCACCCTCAGCAAGTTTGCAGATGACACTAAGCTAGGGGGAGAGGCAGATACACTGGAGGGTAGGGCTAGGGTCCAGAGTGATCTAGACAAATTGGAAGATTGGGCCAAAAGTAGGGTTGCCAGATGGTTTCAACAAAAATACCGGACACACTTGACATTACATCACAATCTACATTACATCTTCTTTTGAAAATACCGGATATTTCTATTTTCTCAATTTGTTTCCCGAACAGAAAGCTCAAATACTGGACTATCCAGTTAAAAACCGGACACCTGGCAACCCTAGCCAAAATAAATCTGATGAGGTTCAACAAGGACAAGTGGAATCCTGCACTTGGGACGGAAGAATCCCAAGCATTGTTACAGGCTAGGAACGAATGGCTAAGTAGTAGTTTGGCAGAAAAGGACCTGGGGATTACAGTAGATGAGAAGCTGGATATGAGTCAACAGTGTGCCCTTGTAGCCAAGAAGGCTAATGGCATATGGGGGTGCATTAGCAGGAACATTGCCAGCAGCTCCAGAGAAGTGATTATTCCCCTTTATTCAGCTCTGGTGAGGCCACATCTATAATATTGTGTCCAGTTCTGGGCCCCCCCCCCACTACAGAAAGGATGTGGACGCATTGGAGAGGGTCCAGCAGGAGGCGACCAAAATGATTAGGGGGCTGGAGCATATGACCTATGCAGAGAGACTGAAGGATTTGGGTTTGTTTAGTCTGCAGAAGAGAAGAGTGAGGGGGGATTTGATAGCAGCCTTCAACTTCCTGAACGGAGGTTGCAAAGAGGATGGAGAAGGGCTGTTCACAGTAGTGACGGATGGCAGAACAAGGAGCAATGGGCTCAAGTTACAGTGGGGGAGGTCTAGGTTGGATATTAGAAAAACTATTTCCCTAGGAGGGGGGTGAAGCACTGGAATGGGTTCCCTAGGAAGGTAGTGGAATCTCCATCCCTAGAGGTTTTAAAGTCCTGGCTTGACAAAGCCCTGGCTGGGATGATTTAGTTGGGGTTGGTCCTGTTTGGGCAGGGGGCTGGACTCAATCACCTCCTGAGATCTCTTCTTACAATGCCCTGGCATTCTATGATTCACATACATTAAGTTCTTTAAAACTAATTTACTTCAGCATTTAGAGGAATCAACACAATATATATTTGCTTGTGGTCCAATGTGTATTCTAAATAAATGGGTTTTAAACTTAAAATAGGTTAATGGCCAGTTACAATACCCTCTATGGTTACTGAAAGCTGGGCTCCTTGGTAGTAGCATGCAATAACAGGGCAATAAGAAACCCTTGAATCAATAAGATCTTTTCTTCATTCTTGCAATTTCTGTAGCAGCAGACTGGGAGCCTTTCCCTCTGCTGTTTCAGTAAGGCCATTAAACTATTCCAAAGGGGATGCAAATTTGCACTGTATTCTTGGTCTGATGGGTTTCCATGGATCAATTGTCTGATCAACAAAGAGCCCTGGCGCAGTAGATGCACTTGATAGAACAGTGGAGTACAGATCACAAAGGTAACAGGAAGTGAATGATTCTGCCTGAATGTTGGTGCATTGAGACCGCTTGGTGATGACTGCTACTCTGATCTATTACTTGGTGAGTGCTTTGCACTGTGCAGAACATGACAGTGGCAATGCTGGCAGAGAAGAGAGCCCTGATGCCCAGGTGCAATGAGAGGGTGACTTCCAGTTTGGAGCTTACTTGGCATACCTTCAGAGGTTATTTAGGTCAGGCCCAGTAGCCTAGGAAGCTCACAGGGGACCAAACTCTCCAGTCTTACACCAATGGAACTTTATTAAAAGTCAAGGGGATGCGCTGGGGTTGCTGAGAGAAGAATTTTGCTGAGTCTCTGGTTGTATTGAATACTGCAAAAAGAGAGTTTCAACTGCTAGCTAGAATAGCAAGAACCAGCAGAGGGCACCAATGTATCAGACACCATGTATCAGACCCTACTCAAGAGAAGCCTGGTTACCCCCAATCTAAAGTGTTGCTTTACTCTCAAAAGCGGCTGTAAAAAAGGCATCATGGCTACACGATGGGGGGGCATGGGAAGGGGGGCATGCAAGTACCTATCAATTGTAGGACCGGTGCTAATGAGGCTAATTAAATGGGCTGGAAGCATCCCATTCTTAACTTTCATGTAAAAAATGCAGTTGTTAGGGGCCAGGGAGACTGGCTTTATAATGTGACATCCAGTTAATGTCTTTATTAACAATTGAGTCGATTCTGCAAAAATTCCTGCAGATTCCAGTTATTCCATATCTGTTCAGGGTGTTGGTTGTGCAGTTTGGACTTTGAATGAGCATCCCCCAACTTTTGGTACTGATCTCATGGTCATTGGGCCCATGGCAGCAGCACACTCACCCCCTTTAGATCTTGCATTACTCAGAAGCAACCCTTTCTGCTGGCTAAGGACAAGTGGGTGGGTGCACAAACAAGTCTCATTGTCACCTGGTGGAAGGATGAGGATGCTCAGAAGTGGTGAGAGGAAAAGAGAACAGATCCTCCCGAGTCCAACACATGCTGCTGTTCCATGGATGGACTATCCCAGCAGCTAAGCAGCATTCTGTAGAGGCATGTAGCTGGATATAAGGATCTAGGGATTACAGTGGATCACCAGTCGCATATAAGCCAGCAATGTGCTGCAGTTGCAAAAAAAGACGAGTATCATTCTGCAGTGGGTGTATTGTACATAAGACGCAGTGATGGGTGGCAGCTGTCTCACACTGCTCAGCACTGGTGAGGCCTCAACTGGAGAACTGTGTCCTGGGCACCACACTTCAGAAAACACATGGACAAATTGGAAAGAGTCCAACGGAGAGCAACAAAACTTCTAGAAGAAAACCCAACCTATGAGGAAATGTTGAATAACAGGATGGTTAATCCTGAGAAGAGACGTTCAAGGGGGGACCTGATAACAGGTTTCACATGTTACGGGCTGTTATAAAGCAAACTGTGATCAATTGTTCTCCATGTCCTCTGAGGGTTGGCCAAGAAGCAATGGGCTAAATCTGCAGCAAGGAAATTTAAGTTAGATACAGGTTGGACCTGTCTGATCCAGCACTCTTGGGACCTGACCGGTCCCAAACAAGGAAATTTGCCAGACTAGCAGAGGTCCCCTGCTACCGGCCCCCCAACTCACCACCCCTCCCCGCTGCCAGCCCTACCCGCCCCGCCCGCCAGACTGCCAGGCTGCTGTGGCCCCGGCAGCCCAGACTGCCACATCCCTGGCCACAGCCCCTCTACTGGGGCAGTTGTGGCTGCTGTATCCCTAGCCACGGCTCCGCTACTATGGCTGCCACATCCCTGGCCCCGGCCCTGCTGCTGGAGCGGCCACATCCCTGGCCCCGGCTTCACTACCAGGGCTGCCAAATCCCCGGCCCTGCTCCTGATGCTACCGCGGCCCCAGCTGCGCTACTGGGACTCCATCCCCAAACCCAGCCTCCGTCCCACTGGGCTCCAAGCCACCAGCCCTCTTGCCACTGGGGCTCCCAGCCAGGACTCCCTGGTCCAGGAACATCCATGATGTTGCCGGATGACAGAGTCCTGGTTTTGAGAGATCCAACCTGAATTAAGAAACCTTTCTAATGAAGGGTAATTTAGCTCTGGAAGAGGCTTCCAAGGGAAGCTACAGAATCCCCATCATTAGAGATTTTTAATAACAGGTTGGACAAGTAACTGCCAGGAATGACCTAGGTATAGCTGGTCTTGAGCGGAGCAGGGGGATGAACTAGATGAAGACTTGAGGTCCAGTGGAGCAGTAGGAGTCTATGATTTTTGATAGACAAGTAAAATATTTCACATTACAACTGAATTTGGGGAGCTGCACTGCCTGAGCCCTCATTGACTTTGACACTCTGCAAAACCCAGCCGACGAGAGCAGTCCAGAGCAGCTGAGGATGTCTTATTAGTTAACTCCAAGCTGTCAGACGGAAAGGAAAGGGCTGGAGATGATTGGGAGATACTGAGAAGCTAGCGCTAAAAACAGAACTTGCCCTCACCACATAGCGGTAACCCAGCCATTCCTTCCCCGCCACACACACATGCATAAGTTACATCAGTTTGGGCTGAGATGGGGACTGGGAGGGAGGGAGAGAGAGGAGGAACAATCTTTGGTTTGTGGCATAACATCACATTTTTCCCTAATTCAAGCGCTTTCAATGCCCTCTGCATTTCCTTACCTTCAACCCCCACCAAGTTCCTGAAATGTCCCTGCTTGGGTACTCCTCTAAGGACCCTAGCCAGCTTTATTCCTCTGTCATCCGGTGAGCCACTGAGAGAGTTTTATCAGGTCCTTCTGGTCAAACTCTAGCCTGTCTAGAAAGTCCATTGCTTATTGCACATCTAAGCCTCAAGACGTCCATCAACAGTCACTGGTCCATCTTTTTAACTGACAGCCTCTTTGTCATGAGCCTATACATGCTGCTCACCTGGGCTGTCTTGCATTCTTCTTCTGCTTCAGGTCATACTGGAAGCATGGGAGAAAGGGGTCCACCCAGAAGGAAATTCTACCAACCCCAGCAACTGGGACTTCAGCAACTCTTTCTTCTTTGCGGGAACTGTTGTCACAACTATAGGTGAGGTAGCCTCCCTTCCTATTCGGTCTTCCTCTGTCGGTAGATGCTCCCTCCAATTGGTTTGTGAACCACTGACTCACACGTGACTGCTGATTCAGCCAGACCTCTTAGGAGCGTCTCTACCAGTGTGGGGAATATCTGAAAGACCGCATCTTTAGTCAGCCTCCAGTGCTGAATGTTTATGTTGCACACCCAGCTCCCTCCACCTTCAAAAGTGGGCACCATTCTGCATCTGCAAAGCCTTCGTTTGCAAGATGCAAATTGGGCGACTACTCTGTGTGTGCAAGACACGTACAGGATCTGCTTACACAAACTATTTTGCATTTGTCCCAAAATTGAAAAAAATCAGCTCCTAATAAGGCATCTTTAAATAATAATTTGTCACATCCAGTGTTCTTTTGATAGTGACAATGATTTGGGGCCCAAGGAGCCCCTGTGCCAATTGCTGTAGCCTGAATTCTGCTTAGAAAGGTGTAGAGAAGCATCCAGACCTCTGGGCCTTCATGGAACTGAATTAAACTGAGCTTCCAACCCTTTGCCCAGCAGAATGACTGTACAGCCTTTGAATGTAATTGTTCCTTTTTTTCTCTCCTTCACTGCAGGTTACGGTAACTTGGCCCCCAGTACAGTGGCTGGGCAGGTGTTCTGTGTGTTTTATGCCTTGTTTGGGGTGCCGCTTAACCTGACCTTTCTCAATCAGCTGGGAAAAGCACTCAACGCACACCTGATCACTCTTGAGAGATGGGTGCACAAGCCAGGTCGGGCACAGGTACAGTGTCCCTTTATCATTGGGCCGCATCTATTTTAAAGCTAATCGGTTTTCACATACAGGTGGCACCTAGGGCCACACTGCTGTTTATTTGTCTGTATTACCTGGGACACAGTAATCATATCTTCTCCCTAGTAAGAAGCTGACATGTTGCGTTTATAGATGAGGATTTGGAAGTAATTTGCTCTTGTCTGAAGGAAAGGATCTTTGCCCATCCTAAGCCCTGATTCACCAAAACCTATTAGCATGGTCTTAACTTTGAGCCTGTGCCCAAATCCCATTGACTTTAACATACTACAAGCATGTACTTATGTGCTCTACTGAATCAAGCCTTAGTAGTTTAAAACTACAGTAGAAAATCAGAGTTATGAATGGAGGAGGCTGATTGTAACACTGAACAAAATGATATGATTTTCTTGTAAATTTTTACAACTGACAATTCACTCAATACATCTTTGAAATTTTACTATGCGGAAGAAAAATGCTGCTTTCCCTTTATTTTTTAGTAGTTTACATTTAACACAGTATGGTACTTTATATCCTTCTCTTTCTCCTGCAGCTGCCCAGTCGCATACTTCTGGACCCAAAGGAGGTGTGTGGTTAATTGTCTAGCTTATAATTCTGGTGCTCATAACTCTAAGTTTCTACTGTATGCCAAGACAACTTCATTTTTATTGGTCCATTCTCATCTGACATCCCTTCACCAGTTGGCCCAGCTCCTCTGCACTTAATTTCACTCTGTTATTCTCTTTTACCGTAATTCTAGATATTCACTCACTGTGGGTAAGGTCCGTCAGTAGGTTACACAGTCTGAATCAACCCAGATTTTGGAAAACAGGGTAAATGGAGAAAATGTGTTTCTGAATAAAGATTCAGTGACTGGCCCCTGAAATTGGAGATAAAAGATAAGACTCTCAAATACTCTATTGGTGAATCTATGGCCCATTCAGAACCTCCGACACATCATTTTCTCACGGTGGACTCTGTATGTCTGTCTGTCTCTCTGAACCACTCATTATATCTAGGACCAGCTTTAACCGCTTATTCACTTTGAATGTTACAATCCAGGAAAATAGGTTACCTTTGCTCAAACATCTTTTAAAACTAGTGTTAGGAAATTAATTGATTTTGTTTCTAGCCATTCCTGGCTAGTCACCCTCCCTCTCCTTACACTGGTTTGTGTGATAAAGTTCTGACACCCAAGATCCCTGCACAACATTTTAAAAAATGGAATGAATAATAGTAATACTTAGCTCCTCCTCTGTTCAAAACTGTGTGCAGATTTTATCATTAATCCTCACCACACCCCTGGGAGATAGATTTTACATAAGGGGAAACTGAGGCAGGGACAATCAAGCCCACACTTTCAGACCTGCTAATTCAATAGTCATGACTAAGTCCATTCAAGGTAAATGCACACGCAGAATAAGTCACCTATTGGTTCCAAGGCCATTGGCATCAATGGGAGTCTTTCAGTTGTCTTCAATTGACTCTGTATCAAGACATAAGTGACATGCCCACAGGGAGACAGTAAACTTTAGAATTCACGCGACTGACACCCAATCCCATGGTCAAACTAGACTATTCTTCCTTCAGTTACACATACCTTGATTGTTTGCATGTTCAAACACTGCGGCCATATATTTTGCAAGTATAATTTAGACAGTCACTAGTGAATTCACCCACAAAGCAGACGTTGGTATTAAGAAAAATAAAGATCTACCTGATGCTGGCTGCTCTTTTACACGTCTACATTTAAACCACAAAGAATCAGGCAAACTGATTTCAGCTAAATCTAATCCAAAAACAATGTGGTGCTATTGTAAACGGAGTTATAAATGCTAGAAAACAGAGCTCATTACAATAGCAATTGATTGTCTGCCATGGGCTGGTTGATGGATTTTGTTCTACAGGTTGAACCTCTCTCGTCCAGAACTCTCTTAGCCAGAAACATTCATCGTCCAGAATGGTTTTAGTTAGCCGGATGTCCACTTTTCATGGGTGTGGCCGAGTTTCCCTCAGTCCCATAATTTGTTTATAGCCACCAGTCCTGGCTCTCAGTGTTCTGTGCTGTTATTTAGCTCTAATATACCCCCAAATGTCCTTTTAAAAAGTAGTGGAAGTGTAGGTAATGCTGCTAGAAAATACTGACCTCCCATGGTCCAGAAAACTCTTGTTTGGAACCGGTCAGTCTGGTCCTAAGGGTGCCGGATAAGCAGGGCTCGCCGAACCGCGGCAAGCCCCGCTCGCCAGCCGCGCTGTCCGGCGATCTGCGCAGATCACCCGAACCCGGCTCTTCCGGGTTACAATCTACTCGCCATGGGCGAGTAGATTGTATAATTTGTCGAGCCCTGTGGATAAGAGAGGTTCAACCTGTAGCAGTGGATTCATCAATGGTGTACATTCAAAAATCATGAGATAGGCCCCACAAAGTTGTGGAAGTTGGAGAAAATAATACAGTATGGGTACTTTTTATTTGCCTTCTAGTTTCTGAATCTTTTGAATGAGTTCTGATCACATTTTCAAACATCTATCTGCAACCAAGAGGACTAGAAACTAATTTTTGTTTTTAAATGAAGCTGAGATTTTCACATGACTCTAGGGGTATGTCTACACTACAGAGTTTTGTCAGAAAAATGGCCGTTTTTCTTACAAAACTTGAAGAACGTCCACACTGCAATTGTGTTCTTCCGCAAGAAAAATCGAAAGAACAGAGGGGTTTTTCCGGCATTGGTAACCCTCATTCTACAAGGAAGAAGCCTTTTCTTTTGTGTGTGGATGGGGAAGAGGGAGTTCTTTCGGAAAAAGAGGAAAGAGGAAAAAGCACAGGTGCCCTGGTGGCCACTCCATCCATAGTAATCACAGCTTACATGCACGAGAGCGTCCATTCAGTGTGGATGCTCTCTGTCGAAAAAGCAGATTGCTTTTTCAATGCACTTTTGCAGTGTGGCCACTCTCTTTTGGAAGAAGTTTTTTCAGAAGATCTCTTCTGCAAAGAGTTTCTTCCGAACGAAGCCTGCAGTCTAGATGTAGCCTCGGAGCTGGACCTTTAATCAAAAACACCAAATATACTGAGCTGCCATTTTCCTTCTCTCCTGCAGGTGGTGCAGACACTGGCATTGGCCCTCTTTCTGACCGCTGGGACCTTGCTTTTTCTAGTATTCCCACCTATGATCTTCAGTTACGTAGAAGGGTGGAGCTATGGAGAAGGCTTCTACTTCACATTCATCACCCTCAGCACCATTGGATTTGGGGATTATGTAGTAGGTAATGAAGGGGGTGAGCTTGGATGAACTTTATAGGCCTGTGTTCTTAGACCACCGTAAATTGGGAGTAACTTTGCAGAAGTTAATGAGTTACATTGGTGCAAGTCCAGCATATGCAAGATCAGAATCGGGCCCTATGTCTCTACTGAGACTGCCAACAAGACGGCTAAGTTTTACCAATTGTAGTGCTGGATATGAAAACTTCCCCATTAAAAACTAGACTAAGGCCCACCAATTTCATTTCACACAGCTTACTGAACTCCGATTAGATAGTAACTGCTCCCAGCCTGGTTTAGAGTGAAAGACTAAAGAGGTGAAAGACTCTCTCTCACATAGCCAATCCTTTGAGCTATCTAGTCCCAATTAATGCCACCTACATATGGAGTAAAGAAGAAACCCTGACAAATATTTTTGGGAATCAGGCCATCTCTTAACATTGAACTGCCAGGAGTTCTCATTACAGGGTGAATACTAGTAGCAAGGAGAGACCCTTGTAAGAAGATGTATCAAATGGCAACATGCAATCTGCCAAGGCACTGGCTGTGCCCTAGAGTTGCGGCCAGAGAGGAGACCTTTCGCTGCACCATCTCACTCACACAATGTTCTTCACAGGCAAGGTATAGAATGTCCATGTGGGCAGAAAGGACAATAGGTTCTGTCAGCTTCTCTGGAGTTTATCCTCCCCTCACTTCCCAGAAGTTGTGTGTGCATTGAGAGCGTGTAAGGCCTTGCAGCGACACTATGGAGATCCGTGGTGCACTTGGCCCTCGGAGTCTCAGCAGACTTGTTGACGGGAATACTGTCTGCACTGCTTGGCCGATGAATTCATTCTCTAGAACTGCCAGATGGGTGTCAGTGACTCCCTCGGCCCCATAACTCCACATATGCAAAATGGCATTGGTAATACACTTCCGCAAATGCTCTTTGGCCCTCTCTGTCCAGAATTCAGGCTTTGTGCATAGTACAGAAAGAACCATGGGTGCATGTTTGTGGCTAAAATGATATTCTAACATGTTAGAGAGCCAGTTGCAGACTAAAACATGCCTTTCTCATTTGGTTCTAACGTGGTCATTTCCCATCAGAACGGGCTGGAATGAATCATTTTACATAACCCTGGTTAAGGTTAAACATCACAAGCTAGCTGAAGTTTGATGAAAGTAACAGCTTGAAAGCATGGACAGGCCGCATGGGGAGTGAATCAGTCACATCAATTTCTTGTCCTGTTTACCAGCTGTATAGCAGGTATAGTAAAGTAGTCATGATAGAGTTGACTGGATTACCCAGAGCATATTAGGATGGAGCCATTCTTATTCATTATTCAGTGGGAGTTTTCCCCTCACTCTGTTGTGATGCACTTAAATAAAGTAGCAAGTTCCCAGTCTACAGTTCTATGTGAAGATGGGGCCTTAAAGTTTTTATCCAAGTTCCCAGCCTCAGACACAGAAGGCAAGCTGTGCTGCTGTAGCACGTCAATGAAGACACTACTTTTGCCAACAAGAAGGCAATCCACATCCCACCACCAAGGGGAGTGATAGCTCAGTTGTTTGAGCATTGGCCTGCTAAACCCAGGGTTGTGAGTTCAATCCTCAGGGGGCCATTTAGGGATCTGGGGCAAATCTGTCAGGGATTCTGCTGTGAGGGCAGGGGACTGGACTCAATGCCTCTCAAGCTCCCTTCCAGCTCTATGAGATAGGTATATCTCCATATATTATATTATATTATAGGTAATCCATGTCCCTAAGAGGCGCTTGATGGAAGAATTCTTCTGCTGTCTACACAGCCACTGAGGTTGGCTTAAGTACCCTGTTCGGGGGGTGAGGATTTTTCATAGCAACATAGTTATGCTGACCTAATTTCTAGTGTAGGCCAGACCAAAGCAAGAAAACAAGAGAATCATTCTAGGATATAGGCCCACATCCAGTAAGTATATTTTGTATGTGGAATGTGTGTAGCTCACATGATCTCCTAATAGGTCAGGCATTATTTGCATGAGGTTATGTGTCTTGCATTCTGTTGGCCTGTTTGCCAGGCCCCGGGCTATAGTCTAATATGTGAAGTTTCTTGGGTTTTTTTTTTTCCAGGCACAGACCCTAACAAGCACTACATCTCAATGTACAGGAGCCTAGCAGCGATTTGGATTGTTTTTGGCTTGGCCTGGCTTGCTCTGGTCTTTAACCTGGGAGCTGACCTGATGGAAAAATTCCTTCAGCTAAAGTGGTATAAGCCTGGTACCACAGAAGAAGCCATTACCAAGATGGAGGATGACCCTGATCAACCCAGAATCCACATACCTAGCTGAGAGAGCACTTTAGAAAGAGCAAGTCTCTCCTGCTGCTACCTCACACACACCAAGCAAGCTTTCTGGGTAAGAGATTGCTGGATCTAAGCCACAGGTTGCAGACCATCTCCAAGGGAGAAGATAATTTCAGAAGAAAAGAAGTATAAAGGCAGCAGCCAAATGAAAAGCTTGGACAGAGTGGAACTGTAAAACATCACTCACTTTCCAGTCAATGACCCCCTTGTGCAATTTCTCCAAAAATAATTACTATCCCCCCTCTGATTTGATCTTTATCTACTAGCATGGAATTCTGTTGATCTGTGGCTTTCAGAAATCCATGGTGACTGCCTCGCCGCTAGGCTGAGAAATACTTGATATTAAGGGAGCTGAGCTTGAAAACTTTGAGTAGAAATCACCCTTCGCATCCAAGCAGATACAATGAGAGAAACTTGACCAATTCTGGCCACATTCAGCAAAGGAAGCTTTTTCTGAAACCTCTTGGCAGACTTTGTCCGATACGTTCAGGGATTACATTTCAATTGTCCTCCAGCAGGGCTGAAAAGCTTTCCCTAAAATTGTTTAGAAACACTGTGCCCATTTCAGAGCTGTCTGCATTGTAATAGCTTAATCTACAATAAACAGAAATCCAATAGCAAATTCTGATCTCAGCTCATTTCCCAAGTTCCTTGGTAATACCAGTTCCTTGATCGGGGACGGTTGATAGAAGCAGACTCTGTTCCATGCATAGCCTTAGTTGGTCAGAACAGGCAGTCTGATTTTCTCACAATTGCTATCAACCAAGAGTAACAGCTATTACATTAGTCAAGCAAAATGAAAGCCACACACATCTAGAACAATCCTGTCGCTGAAACGTAGAAATATTGGGTCACACATACAACAAACTTTATAGAGTGCCAGTCAATGACATCTTCTACAGATATGCTCGCAATCATTATGATATGCTACTTCTGTCTGTGACATGCTAACAATATAAACTAATAATTTATTAACCCTTCATCACCTCTTCTAAATGGAACCTTCATGTACAGTTTGCTCCAAACACAATCTGACTGACAGAGTTAACCAGCAGTGGCCCAGGATTTATTTATTACAGTTCACCATATGACAGCCTCCCAACTAGAAACTTGGATATTTCACTGTGGGGAAGACGTCAATAAAATCTGCCACAAATTGTGCTTCCTGGAGAAGGTGTACAACTCATCCCAAGCATCTGCTCTGCTGGATTCTGTGTTCTGAGAAGATTCACAACAAAGGTTTGATCTGGCATCTTACCCGGTACCTGTTTTCCCCACTGATGGATAGAACCTGGAGACTCCATAATGGGTGCTCAAGTCTGAAATGCTGGCGAATAAGGGTGGACAGTTCCCAGTTATTGGGCTTGCGAAGTAAACCTCATGACAACATCACCCCATTCTCACCTTGCTACAACCTACTATATAGATCTTGTCTGTCTCCACTCTCCTAACACTGATCTTCCCTCTGTCTACTTCACACAGTCTCCTAATTGAGTATAAGACCCATCAGCTCCATAGCCTCTGACATCTGGAACAGCTATCTTGTATCTCTGTGAGTTAGTTTGTGTTCCATATTTTTGCAAATCTCATCTGAAAAAGTCTTACCTATATCCACTCTTTTCCCTCCCTCAGGCCAAATGCTCACATAGTAAGCCCACGCCCTGGTGCAGGATGGGGCAGACCAACACACTGGTCACTGGCAAGAGAGGGGGAGACTGCCATCCAGTATGTGGGGGTCACAGGGAGAACACGGGCCCTCCCTACTCCACCATGTCCTGGCCCAGGGCCCTAGCAGTGGCAGCCTGGGCTGCCACTGGGGTCAGCAGGGATCCAGCCCGCAACACGCTGACGCACTACACAGAGGCATAGCGAGGGTGTTATAAAATTTGCGCCTTCCCCCTCCCCTCCTCCCCACCCCACGCGGCAGGGCCCTGAACCTGGCACACAGCTGAGCCTGACCCTGGGAGGAGGCGGGGGAGCTTGTATCGCGTCTTACCCCTTCCCCTCCAGTTTGGGGCCAGGCCCCCACATGCACTAACCCACTGGCGGAGATGGAGGAGGGTCAGGCTGGGGGCAGAGAGGCGCGGGGGAGGTGGCTCCAGCCGGTGGTGGTGGGTGGAGGAGGAGCAGGCAAGCGGAGGGATAACAGGGGAAGCGGAGGGGGACTATATTGGTGCCCCCCTAGTGTGATGCCTGGGGGCAACTCTCCCCCGCCCTTCCCTCACTACACCGCTGTAAATAATCCACCTCTTAGGATATTTATCGTTTAATGAATTACTTCTTTTACTAACTACAGACAAATATAAATTTTAGTTTTTGTGGTTTACATTCTGTTAAATAATTTTTTCTCTTTAATTTGTTATATCCCATTCTCATTAGGTTCATGTCTTTTACATTAAAAATGTCAAATGCTTAAAATATGTAAGTTTTATAAAACACAAGAGAAGTAAATGTTAAACAACCTAAATATGAATTTCATCACTGTATTTCAATCAAGCATTTAAAACCACTGTTATAGCAAATGAGTAACTCGTTGCTTTAATAAATAAAAGGTAAAAAAGATTTTGAGCATATCAAATTTATTGTAAGCAATCTGTAATGTTTCCTAACTGCCTAAGTACTTACCCAGTTAACTTATTTGTTTTACATACTAGCGCGCAGTGATGAACTACATCATAGTTATGAATGTAAGAGATTGACTTACCTGTTAAAATAACACTAAGAAAAACTTTTAAATAAAACTAACACACAACATGAGAATTGCTCTCACTTGAAGGCACTTAAAGCAATAAGTAGCCTAAGGCTGAGGTTACACTGCAAGCGTGGCTTTCTGTCTGCCACAAGGACTTTTTCCTTCAGGCTGCCCTAAGATTCTATCCTTAAGTAAAGGACTGAGGACTCATTGAGCTGCTCTTCCAAATTTCACACAAACCATTCAACTGAAGCCATAGATGTCAAGATTCAAGGCCAGCCTTGCCTTTGGCAGACTTCCTCACCAGGTGTTCATAATCACAACATCCGAACATGTATAAGACTTTTAGTTGAGAAAGCCATGTTAATCCCAAGTCTCTGCTAGGACTGGGAGATGTGGGTGACCGATAGAAAACACCAGCATTTTGTTTGGAAAATCTGCAACAAAACGTGGGGGGATCGATCACCTCAGTAATGCCAACTCCTTTAGAATGGAGACCCTGATTATCCAGCACCAGCTGAGGTAGAGCAGGCACTGTGTGCACGTCTGATATATTTTTACTGAAACTGCTGCCCACCCATCTCACCAAAGGAGAAAGGAAACAGGAAGACCAAAAGGAATGGTTTAGAGCAGTTTCTCAACCTTTTTTTATAAAGTATCCCTTTTAAAAAATATATATATAAGTACCCCCAATGCACCCACCCTTCCCCCTGATATTGCCCATCAGCCCAGCCACCAAAAGCGCTTCCCGTGAGGCTGCCGAGCCCCTGTGGGCAATGGGTGACGCTGAGCATCTGGGTCCCAGGCCTGTGGTCACCCCTTCCATCTCTGAGGCGGAGCGGTCACCTTCCCTTCCTGTTGGGGGCCCACCAGTCATCACCATCCTCAGCGATGTCATGGCTTCAGACCTACAGTCCACCCAGGCATTTGGGCCCAGTGTCAGTGTGGACCCCCTCCCCACCATTGTCCCCTCGGTCCCAGATCGCCCTTCAGCCTTGGGGAGATTTTTATGCTATCCTCTGGGCCACAAAAGCCCTCTTGTAGGAGGGGAGATGGACCAAAAGGACCATCGCGGCCTACCGCTGGACCTGCAAATTTCGTGACACTCTCCTAGCCTTCAGGTTCAGGAGTGGTCTGCTGCAGGATCTGCAAGAGGCTGACGATCGCCCTGCCTGCAAGGATCCACCCCAGCCCTCAATATGAAATATACCATTTTTTGCAACGTTAAATGCCCAGGGCTGTAGGGAGGGTCTCCACAGGAGCTGGGTGCTCTCCTTCCTTCGGGGGGGGAGGGGGGAGTACTTGGTCATTTTCCTGTAGGAGACCCACACAACTCCAGCAGTCGAGGCTGGCTGGTGGCAGGAGTGGAGAGACAGAGTGTATTTTAGCCACTTCAGCACCCATGAAGCTGGGGTGGTCACCCTGTTCTTTCCTGCCCTATGGCCCGAGGTGCTGGGGGTTGCCGAGGTTGTCCCAGGTCACCTTCTGCACGTCTGGGCCCACATAGAGGGACTGACGCTGAGCTTGGTCAATGTCTACGCCCCAAACGCAGGCCTGGACTGGGTGATCTTTTACTAGCAGGCGCCCACTTTCCTCAGCACCTTGGATCCTCATGAGTGCCTGGTTCTGCGCGGCTCAGGGATCGCTGAGGACTGGGATCGCTCAGGACTCAAGAACTGCCAGGCTGTGGCAGGCATCCTCAGAGAGATTGTAGACCACCACTCCTTGGTGGACGACTGGCGCAACCTCCACCTAGATGATACCACCACCTTCACCTATGTCCGGGTGAGGGACGATGGGTCGCACCACTCCTGATTGGACTGAATATACTTATCCCGCTTCCATCTAGCAAGGGCCCACTCTTCCAGCATCTGGCCGGCCCTGTTCACAGACAACCAGTTGGTGGCCATGAAGGCCTCTCTAAGTGCAGAGAGGCTGGGGCTGGCCTACTGGCACTTTAACAATAGCCTGCTGGAGAACATGGACTTTGTGGTGTCCTTCTCGACGCGGCGATGGTGGGACATGGGGAAGGTGCACGCCTGGCTCTTTTGCCGTGACTATTCCCGGGGCGCAGCCAGCGGAGGGATGCAGCAATAGAGCAGTTGGAGTGGAGGTTTTGAAGCTTGAGAAGTGCCTGGCATCCGGCCCTGAGGATCCACCCCTCCACGAGGCATACTGGGAGAAGCGGGAGGAACTCCGGGTCCTTGAGGACCATCGGGCCTGGGGTGACTTTGTTTGATCCCACATCCGTCTCCTCCAGAAGATGGATCACGGCTCCCGCTTCTTCTACGCCCTGGAGAAAAAGAGGGGGGCTAAAAATCATGTCACCTGCCTCCTGGCAGAGGACAGCACCCCCCTCACAGATCCGGAGGAGATGCGTGGACTGGCCAGGGCCTTCTACTCCAGTTTGTTCTCCCCAGATCCGACCGACACCGAAGCCCGCAGGTTGCTCTGGACTAAACTTCCAACAGTCAGCGTGAGCAACTGAGACCAGCTGGAGCTGCCTCTCACTCTGGCTGAGTTCTCGGAAGCCCTACGTCTAATGCCCACCAACAAAACCTTGGGCATGGACGGGCTGACCATGGAGTTCTACCGCATGTTCTGGGACGTCCTTGGCCCAGACCTTGTCACCATCTGGGCCGAGTCCCTAGAGAGCGGGGTCCTCACTCTCTCGTGCAGGCAAGCAGTGCTCACCTTGCTACTGAAGAGGGGGGGACCTCCGCGACCTTCGGAACTGGTGTCCTGTCTCACTCCTCTGCTACAAAGTAGCAAAACCATCTTGCTGGGACTGCGGTCCATGCTGGCATACATGGTGCATCCCAACCAGACCTACATCGTCCTGAGCCGCAGCATCTTTGATAATTTGCATCTGGTCCGGGATTTCTTGGAGCTCAGGTGTAGGGACAGACTGTCCTTCGCCCTCCTGTCCCTGGATCAGGGGATACCCATGGTCCACCCTGTTGAACACAATCTCCTAGGCAGTCTTCAGGCCTTTGGCTTCAGGCCCCAGCCAGTTTGCTTCTGAACTGTGCCCAGAGACCATCAGTACATGCTCATGCTCCACACGTTGCATTTCCTCACCCTCATGTCCCGCCCTGACACCAAATAGCAGGACCTAATAAAACCTGCCGAGAGTGACGAACTCCGATGGGCCAGTGTTCATGCCCCCTTAATCCCACGGCCCACTGGGGACATAAGTTGGCAGCTCCTCCATGGAGCCTGACGCAGTTCACCACCATCCCAGATGCCTGTCCCTTCTGCGGTGTGAGGGAAAACCTTGCTCACTCCTTCCTTGAATGCGCCAGGTTGCAGCCCTTTTTCCAGCTCCTCCAGAACCTCTTGCTGCACTTTTCCCCTCACCTCTTTATGCACTCCCCATCTGTGGCCCCACAAAGTCACGAGGCCTCCTCGTCAACCTCCTCCTGGCCCTGGTGAAAGCTGCCATCTATAGCACCAGGAGGAGGATGCTGGATGAGGGGGAGCTCTGCGACTGTGGGGCCTATTTCCACTTCTCCCTTGTCTCACAAATCCACGCAGAGTTCCTCTGGGCAGCATCCACTGGTTCCCTGGACAGCTTCGGGGGGGCAGTGGGCGCTGTCCGAGGTTCTCTGCTTGGTGTCCCCACCCGGTTCCCTTGTTTTAAACTTTTGACCTTCACCCCGACCCTGTTTTTTATCATTTATCCCCATAATCTGCTGAGTCCTGGGTCATGGGGTTCCCCCTGCAAGGTTGAGGGAGGGGCCTTTAGTATTGGGCAAGCACCCCCTTGGATTCAAATAGTGCTCACTACACAGGGTAACTTTTCAGTGAATGCCATGAAAGATATAGGTTTGGTATCAATGTATTTATTTCTTCCTAGACACTTGTAGAGACAAATTGGCTCATGCATTTTGCATAAACCACAAAAATGACAACTTCTGAATCACCTCTCTATAAACAACATTCCTGACAACCGCTTCATTTGAGGGAATCTATTGTCCAAATGCTCTGGGAATAGGAAAGGGGCATTGATCACAGTACACCCTGACATTCTGTGGGGCTCTAGTTTGGCTCATAGCAATATATGTTTGTCCATGTGTGAATACCGGCACCAGTAGACATATATCACACTTCTGGAGGCTTTGTCCTTGGTTTTTGTTGGTGGCCATTGACAAGGCTGGTCTGATGGGAAATTGGCAGTGCTGCATTGTGAGCAAGTGTAGACTCTTGAGCTTTGTTTCTCTCAAACAATAGTTGGAACCTAAGATATGTGTCTTTTCTGAGCTACTTTGATTGAGAAGGGGGGTAGGGAGGAAGAGATTTTACACAGATCTCCTACAGCTGTCCAGGGTGAAAGGCTCACTTACAACTATGGTCATCCCTCTTCAGGAGCATTCCCAGGCCATGCTGGGAGGGATGGTTTTATCAATTGGCTCATCGATACTCTGAAAACAGGGCAGTCAGTGAGCACCACGTGTTGGCCAGCGCCTCACGGCTTTCTGTCTGGTGCGCGCCTGCACCCTCGCATGCACAAACTTTGCAGGCTCTTGCTGCATGCCTGAGCAGGACCTTTTGTTAGAGCCAGGCTGCTGCCATCAGAGCCCTGGTGAGCACTGCCTCACAGCTGCAGTGCAGCAGACTGAGGGGCGGTGAGGTGGGGCGGGTGAGCAGGCATCATGGGGGCAGGTGCTCGGGAGGGCAGGACACAGGACGACTTGAGGCTCAGGGGGCCAAAGGAAGGATGGGCGGAATGTAGCGGGCAGGGACTTACCGCCAGCCCCACTGCTTGCAGCATCTCCTGCTTCTCTTTGTCCCCGGGCCCGATGTGCTGCTCAGAGAAGTCATCATGGCACAGCAGCAGCTGCTCGATGGACAGAGGGAGGGACAGAGTAGCAGAGAGTTCCCCCACACGGGGCCCCAGCCCACAAGCCGCCTGCCCCAGTGAGCTCAGATCTGCATGGTACCGTCGCCGCTGCCTGCTCCCCACCGCACCTGCCGGCCACTAGCTGGGGAGGTGCCAAGCCCTGCCCCTTGCCCCCGCCAATGGCAGCCCAAGGGGAGGGGCCCCAGCTACACCCTGCCCAACTCAGCCCGCTGGGCCACATGCCGCTGTGTCCACTCCCACCACAGGGCGGGGTTCCCTTCAGTCCATCATCTCTCACTCATGCTGGCATTTTCTAGAAACTTCTCAAGCCTTCTAGTGTATTCTCCAGTGTTCTCTGTGACAGGCAGCATGACGGACACCTCTCCTTTTAGAATAGTTTAGATTCTGCCTTACATTATCTAACTCTATGAAGCATTGTGCACTGTATATTTTTGAGTGACACGAGCATGTATCAAATAAACTTGTACTAACTTGTGCGTACAATCCAGGTTCCACCCCACCCCTCCTGTCATCCACACCTTCCTGACGCAGCCTAGTCAACACAAACCACATTTGCTGTGCCATGGGCTAGCTGTCTCTGTCTCAGTCTCTCTCTAAATTAACCTCCCCCACGCATACTGTCGTGGGCATTGGGGTGTCAAGAGACACAATGTAGCTTTGTCAAGGGTGGCTCTAACTTCCCTACATGGTCAAAATCTGTCCAAAAATTAATTGTTTTGCTTTGTTTTATGGAAATCTGTCTGGGGTGATGGGGCATACATATTGTATATTCTCTACTTGAGATTCTGGGTAGCATCTGACACAGTCCTGCAAACAGACTAAGCCATCAAAGTAGCATATTCAGCGTGGAAAGCACCTGCCTTGTCGGGGTAAGAAATAGGTTAGCTGAGGGTTTCGGGAGGTCTCATATTTTTCAGAGAAGGGACTGCACCTTGATAGAGAGATTGCGTCCTGACCTCCTTCCCCCACATTCACCCTCACCTGAAGAAGCCATACTATGAAAATATTTTAACTGCCTTTTCATGTCATTTTGAAGCAGGAAAGAAGGAGAAAAGCCGGGTCTCTGCAGCTCACTGACTTAGATAATGAAGGTCGGTTTCTCCTGGGGGAAGGTGATGGAGAGTGGAGGGCCTCAAACAGCGACAGGGCCTGCTGGTATTAATTCCCGAGTACAAAGGACTCGGGGGCATGTTCCATCAGTAAGGGCGCCGGGCTTGTGGATGACAACAGGGGGCCAATGGAAGTAAGGGACCGCACACAGAAAGACAGGGATGGTTTGGTGCTGTGGGGGAACTAAGGGTGAAATAGCACAGTGGGGTGGGGCGCAGCAAACACACTGGTTGTGTGGACAAGGGGGGAGACCCAGGGAGCGGTATGGCTTGTTGAGGGCAGCACAAAGCCCGAGTGGGCAGAATGCCCCAGGAAGAGCCGGTGAGAGGCCGCTCGGGCGATGCTGGCCTTCCCAAGGGGCCCCAGAGCACAGCCCAGAAGAGGAGTGTGGCAAAGAGGAAGGGTGGCTCAGGGGACCGGCACTAAGCTCTGGAGGGAGCCTGGAAAGCGGTGCTAATGGCCCCCGCCTACTCCCCTGCCGGCCCCAGGGCAGCCCAGCTGCAGTGCCCGTGGGTAGCCCCGGCACCAGAGAACAAGCCGGGAGGGGCGCGCAGGGGGGCTGCCCTGGGCGTTGGGTGCCCGCAAGGAACCGCTGCCGGAGTGTCAGGCGCTCCTCGTTGGGAGGGGCTGGGCGCCTGCGCCCTCCCCCAGCCCGACTGGCGGGCCAGCCCCCTGAAGCCGGGAGGCGCCGGGCTTAGTCGGAGCCGCCCCTCCCCGCCTCCCGCGGTGCCTCGCTGGCCCGCGCGCGCCCGGAGAGCGGGCAGGCGCGGCGCGATGTGCCGGGCGCAGGGGCGGCGCTGGCGGCTGCCCGGGACCCTGCTGCTGGCGCTGGCCTACGTGGGCT
The DNA here is from genome assembly GCA_019425775.1 of Rafetus swinhoei. Classification (NCBI taxonomy): domain Eukaryota; kingdom Metazoa; phylum Chordata; order Testudines; family Trionychidae; genus Rafetus; species Rafetus swinhoei. Next base: position 144,847,123 of record CM033440.1, on the reverse strand, counting down.
ACCTGCTGCTGGGCAGCGCGGCGTTCTGGGCGCTGGAGGGCCCGGCCGAGCGCCGCTCCGCGCAGCTGCTGCTGCAGGATAAGTGGGAGCTGCTGGCCAATTACACGTGCCTGCAGGGGCCGGCCCTGGAGCGCCTCGTCCAGGTAGGGGGCTGGGGGCTTCCCGGGGCAGAGCGGCAGGGTGAGGAACCTGGGGAGCCCCCCCCCCCCCGGGGGTGGCAGTCCTCCCCACGGAAGTGCAGGGCCGGTGCAGAAGCCAGGGGTGCTTATGGGGACGGGGGTGCGGGGAGGGCCGACCAGAGGGGTGGGAGGGAGCATGTGGGGGCACCCAGTTTAGCGATGAAATGTTGGTGGGAGCAAAGGGGGTTGGTGCACCTCCCCCAGGAGCTAGTGTAACCACCGCCGGGCGGCTTTGGATTTGCACCTGGGACCTCTGGAGCTTGGTGTAGGAGCCTCTACAGCCCCCTTTGTTCTTATCTCTCGCTGTAAGTGGTCTGACTGCCACTCCATGGGACAGCGACCCACACTAGCATGAATCAGCTTGGCTCCATTCCAGCTCACCAGGGTCTGGGAGCTTAGACACCCCCTTCCCCCATAGGGGCTGCTGCCAACCTACCCTGCTGTCTCTGTGTCAGAGGCAGCAGCATGGGGCAACAGGCAGCCAGTCTGCGAGGGGAGCTGGTTTTTGTTTGGGCCAAGTGCTGTTCCAGGTAGGTGCTGGGTTTTGCCAGAGCAAATGCTGGTGGTGGTTTGGATGATCATGCCGCCCTCTCTGACACCAGTGGGTCTTGGACAAATCTTTCTAGTTTTGTTTCATCTGTACAAAACCCCACCATCACCACAGAGCTTTGTTAGGAGTCTTAGCAGAAATTGTGAGCGTTGACATGGAAAAGGTAGCTGATAGGGAGGGGGCTTTTCAGCGTTGGTGACTAAGCTATAACAAGAGCCTACAACTGGAAGTTGAAGTTAGATAAAGTCAATCTCAAAATGTGATGCAGTTTCCTAGCAGGGAGGAGCAAGAACATTGGAAGAGCTCACCAGGGCAGGCAGTGGACTAACCATTGTTTTGTCTTCAAGGTGAGATCAAATAGCTTTCTGGAAGAAATTCTACAGCCAAGGGCAGCGGCGAGATGGGGGAGGCTGGGATGGATGGTCATGATGGTCCCCTCTGGCCTTGGAGTCTGTGACTATGAATTCAACTGTTCATCCCTTCCTTCAAGGGTCACAGAGAGAACAGGAAGCTCTTCTTTGCCCTTAACATGCTCATAACGCTTACAGCTCTGCATTAAGACAAATGATCATAACCAGATTTCATGCTTCAGGACTTCAGACCTGCAGGGATCAGGAAGGAATTTAACAACCAGGGCCCCCTAGTCACAATTGACACATGTATTCTTTGCAGGGATAGAGGAATGTTTCACCTTCCCCTGAGGCATCTGGGATGAGCCACAGCTCCAGTCAGGACTCCAGATAGGATGTACCAATGTACTGAGAACCTGCTTTCTCAGATGTGTGGCTGGTGAAACTTACTCCCATGATCGGGATCAAACTGATTGCCAGATTTGGGCCAGGAAGTAATCTTCCTTCAGGTGGCATTGGCAGACACCTAGGGGTCTTTTTCTCCTCCTTCTGCAGTATGAACATGTATCACCTAGGATTGGCTAGGCATATCTCATGTAATCAATTCCCTGCTATTGCAGGGGTCTCAGGCATTGGTCTCTATACCTGTGATGCCCACAGTTTAGTTTCCTGTGGAACTGAAACAGTTTACCCTCGTCCAAGTTATTGACCTCAATATACAGTGAGTAGGGTGAAATTAAGAGCCTGTGATATACAGGAGGTCAGAGTAAATGAACAAATGATCCCTCCTTGCCTTAAATGCTGTGAAAACTGTTATGCTTATTGTCCCATTCTCTCCCTTCCCCCCTCCTCCAATCTTTGGGGCAGGGACTGTCTTTTTATTATATGCAGTGCCGTGACTAGCACAATAGGGCCCTGATATGTACTCTGGCCCCTAGGCTTCACCATAACAGAATGAATAATGCCATCCAGTTGTGTGCTAGCTGTACAAACAACCTAGGGCAGAATCTGAGTTGCGCTGATTAGCCGGAGGAAGTGGGAAATAGAGCTGATGAGTCCAGGTTCAAAGTGTCACTTTTATCCTTGAAAGACCAAGCAACATCTGACAGACTTCAGTCTGGTTGCTTAAAACTGGAAGGCGTGCCAGTACTACAGCGATGAGCACACTATAGATAAGCCCTCTATAGATGAGAAGCCTTGCGAGGCCCTGCAGCGCATGCTGGGCACTTTACCCAATCAATACAAAGGCATGGCCTTTGCTCTGAGGTGCTTACCAAGCAACTGTAGGTGAAAGAGAGCAACAAACAGTGAGGGGGGAAGAAGGACAAAGTTTACAGTTAAGGGGATGGATGATAAGCTAGTCCCAGTGCCACAGAGAAGGGAAAGCCCTTCCCACTGTCTTTTTACTGATTTGTTTGTACCATGTGCAGTGATCATGGGAGACCCAGGTACTGTTCTGAGCTCTGGCTTCTCGCTGCTTGGTGTTGTGCTGAAGGCAGTTTTGGAGCAAGTCCTGGCCTGCCTGACCCGAGATTGGGACCTAGATGGGGAAGGAAGTGAAAGGGTATTTTTTCTTACTCTTGTTCTTTAATTGTACCGCACTTCCTGTTATATGAAAGTCTGGTATGATCTTGATAGCCCTATTTATTTTTTTGTTCAATAGGTTTTCATGATGAGTCTCATTAAAAAGCCCCAAACAAATCACACAAGAGCCAACTTCTCTTCCCATTCCTTTTCCAATTTCCTTTTTGGCATTGCTTGGATACAGACACAGACACACACACACAGAAGAAATGAAATAAAATGATGTCCTTCCCCAGTCATCTGCTTACCCACCGGTTACCTGGCAAAGTCATGATCGGTCCTATCTTGATAGCATGTTGGTATTCTACACACATAGTTTGATTACTAGGAAAGAGCTGGAGACTGGTTATAAAAACGCAGAAGCAGTGGATGGGCTTTTTAATTACTTTCTCATATTTGATAGTCTGTGAAGCTCTTTGGCACTGTTTGTAGACAAAGCTTTTTCATTAGGGTTAACTCTAAATGCTGTAATTAACCGCATTTATTGCGATAGAGCCCTGGGACCCGACAGAGGATGGAGTCTTATTTTGCTACATCCTGTGCAAACATATAATTTATTATTCTTTTTCATCTCATTCATTATGGTTGGCTTGTACCTGATCCAGATTGGGGCTCCATTGTGCTAGGCACTGTACAAACACAGTAGTAGACAGTCCTGCTCTGATGAGCTCAGTGTAAATCAGAGGTGAAAGTAGCTTACATTTCTTATAAGTGCTGTCATATTGTGCATCCGCGTGCCCTGGGAGGACACTCAGGGCAGGGAGTTGGGAGGGGTTGTGACATGACAGTACCTGTAAGAAATTTAAGTGTGGGATGGAGTGCGGGGGACTCAGGGAAGAGGTTGTGGTGTGGGAGGGGCAATGGGCAGAAGGTGGGGATCTGGGGGGCACAGGAGCCAGGGAAGGAGCTTGCAGATATGGGGGCAGAGGGCTGAGGTATGTGGGGGGGCAAGAGCGCTATTTAGGGAGGGCAAGGGGGCTGAAGCCCCTGTACTGGGGCGCTGCTTGCTCTTCCCCTTCATCACTGTCAGAGAGAGAGGGAAGCACACAGAGTGGGTCATTCACTTCTCTGCCATCTTCCACCCCCGCCCCCCCCAGCTAGGCATGCTGCACACTTTCTTCTCGGCTGCTGCTTGCTGGTCCCCTCCTCGTCAGGGCGAGAGGGGAAGGCGCACGGAGTCCCTGTGTTCCTCTCCCTCCGGGCTGCGATTGAGTGGCCCATGCTGTGTGCTTCCCTCTTGCTCCCCGAGGCTTGGCTACGCTGCGGCGCTATTTTGAGATATCTCTGGCAACCCGAAATAGCTATCCCATGTCTTCACAGCAAGCCCACTATACCCAGCTATTTTGGGCGCGCTATTCTGACGTCCCTGTAAATCACATTGCACGAGGATTAAGGGACGTTTTGGGATAACGCTCTATTTTGAAATTTGGTGTGGTGTAGACGGCGCCAAATCACAAAATAAGCTATTTCGAACTAAGATATGCAATTTACGTAGCTCAAATTACATATCCTATTTCGAGCTCCGGGTGCAGTGTAGACGCACCCTCACAGTGACAAAAGGGAACAGCAAACAGCATCCTGGTATGCATCTCGGGGTGGGCAGGGGCTTCAGTCCCCCCTACCCTCCCTAAATAGCGCCGGGGTGTTTGGGGGTGGGGCAGTCCCCTTTAACATGCCTGGCTGCCTGCTGCTTAGCCCAGCAGCCTACAAAAGAGTCCCAGGGGTAGGCCGGGGAGCACACCGTGCCTCCTCGGCAGCCGGGTGCCCCAAACTGCCAGTTCCTTCTTACAGGAGTGGTGCACCAGCTTATTTCCCCCTCGGGTGTAACTAGACAAGACAGACACAGTGCAGGGAAAGGTAACATACAAGCAGGGTAAGTAATGCAACGCGGTAGTTGCGAATGTCATGTCAGTTCAGTGAGTTTTTTAAAATTATGTTATATAAACAGTTTGGTGGAATGAGGGGAGGTGCTAGATGGAAAGACAAGGGGCAGGAAGGACTGGGACAAGTAGTCAGAGTTCACAGAGGGAAGAATGTACACAAGCAGTCTGAGAGCCAGGGCTGTGGGCCTGCTTTCATTGATCTCTGCTCCACTGCTTTGAGTCTCAGACTCCTCCCCTGCAGTTTCTTTCCCCAAGAGGTAAAATAGGCAGGTGGTTTAAAGAAACCCTATTGTTTTAGTTTCATAAATTAGACAGTGTTCATAAAAGGTGCCAGACTGACCGCCCTCTAGGTCCAAGTTGTCGAAACGAGCCTTACACTCCGTAAAAGGTACGGAGAATAGTTTATTTAGAAATGCTGCAGCATAGCGAGAACCCACCAAAGTGTGTTCTACCTTAGAATACAACTACAACTCCTCTTATAGTAGGAGCTACATAACAAACTATTACTCTGCGCGCATGCTTGTTACTGGGCAAACTTTCAGCATGATTACATTCTCTTTGATGATAAAATGTTTCACTTTCTCACACTTTCAAACTACGTGACCTTCTCGCCTACATGAAATGGCAGCTATTTACAGGATGGATTCCACAAAGTTCATCACCTATCCCTGAACAGGTACAGCTTGGACAGGAGCAGTGCAGGCTTTGCCCACCTGCTACTGATTCCCTTTCAAGATCTCACTGCTGAATGTGGAGAGATGACCTTTCAGGGGGAGAATCAAGTGCAGTGTCCTGGGGCTATTTACTCCTTGGCCATACTTCTGAGACTGTAAACAAAGATGCTGTGTGTGATGTGGGCACATGATCCCATGGAACTAAACTGAGCACAGCTCATGTTGTGCACACACCACCAGTCAGCCAATAGATAGCAACAACTTGGGGTTGATGGAGTCAGACAGATGGTCTAGATGGGAAAGGCTCGGTAATCAAGAGAGGATGGCTTATGTGGCTAAGCCTGGTGTTATATAAAGTATTATTTGCTTTCCAGGCCCCTTAGCCATCTGGTCCCCTGGATTGTTTTCATTCTGTTGAAAGTGTATTCACCACCTTTTCCAATCCCATCAGGCTCCTTTCCTGCCTCCTTCTGCACTACATTTCTCCGCACAAGACAAGCACTGGTGCAGTGAAGCTGGGTTGTGTTGGTGGGTTTCATGTATCAGAATCCTCTCGCCCATGCCGGCTCCTCCTCCTGTTGTCTATTTCTGGTGTAGAGGAATTTCCTAGCACACCGCACCATCCACACATGAATCAGACATACACTTGTAATGATGTAAGACTGGCACAGAACATTCACAGCTAAGAGGAAGGTTTCTGGAGAGAGGCTTTCAAGTCAAAGCTCTAAATCTAAACTTCCTAATCTTGGAAGAGGCCCAGTTTTCCTTCCAGTTTTGAGATCACCTGAAACAAACCTACTTTCCTTTATGGTTCATAAGACATTCTGCTCTTCAGTAGCTGTTTGCTGTATGGGATGGAAGCATTGCTCTGCCTGAGGTCAGTGGGTTTTCCAGTCACTCACTCACTCCCTTTTTGTGACATATGCCAGGATAGCAGACTCCATTGCCGCTACCATTGTTGCACTTCTCCATAGTCCCTGAGGTGTGTAATAGACTTAGACTTCTGTGCAGCGTTGATTGGGCACTACACATTTTGACTCAAATATTAGGATATAAAATTAACATGGCACACCTTCAATGGATTTAAAACTGACTAATCAATAGGTCCCAAAAGATTATTGGCATTGAGTGGGTGTGTTTCTAGTGGAGTCCTGAAGTGAGCGGTTCTTAGCCCTGTACTCTTTAACATAATTATCAGTGACCTGGAAGGAAAAAATAAAATCCTTGGTAAATTCTGCAATTGACCCAAAAATGTGGGAGTAGTATTTCGTGAAGAGCGGTTCACTAATATCGATTGAACTGGTTCATTTGGTGGACTGAGTGCATGCAGGCCATATGCATTTTCATATGGTTAAATGTATATACCTAGAAGCAAAGAATATGGCTCATACTTACAGGATGGAGGACTCAGTCCAGGGAAGAGGTGACTCTGAAAAAGATTTGGGGAGGGATGGTGGATAATCAGTTGAACATGAGCTCTCAGTGTGACACTGTGACCAAAAGAATGACTGCAGTCTTTGGGTACATAAACAGGGGAAACTCCTGGGCAGGTTGAACCTGTCTTGTCTGGCACCCTCGGGACCTGAGAATTTGCCAAACCTCAGGAGATCAGTATTGTCTAGCAGCATTACCGACACTTCCACTGCTTGCTGGATTCTTTAGAAGCCATTCAGAGGTAAATTAGAGCTAAATAACAGCACAGTACACTGGAAGCCAGGACTGGCGGCTATAAACAAACTTTATGGGACTGCAGGAAACTTGGCCACACCCTTGATAAGTGGACAGCTGACTCTCAGAAGGCAAAACTGGAAGAACACCACAGCAGGAATTTCTCCCCCTTCCTATTTTAACACTGATGCCGCACAAGTGATCAGCTCCAACCTGACCTGATTGATCTGTTCTGAAAAATAAATAAATGCTGTTCCTTATTGCTCTGTTCAGGACCCCTACCTAGCAGATTTGGGAATAGTTCCACTAGTCTGGATCTAGTAGATGGCTAGAGTCCTGCGCAGATACAAAATTTGTATCCACATCCACATCTGTATCATCTCTGCAGATTTGCAGGGCCCCAATTTGACAGGGTGAGGTCACACATGACTACTTGGGGGTACTTTCCGGGGTGCTGACAGGCCACTGCCACTCACCGCCCTGTCTGGCTGGGCCAGCTCCCTGGACTCCCCTAGCCAAGGCACAGAGCTGAGATCAATGCCCCCCAGAGGAGCAGTACAGACACTGAAACTCTTCGGCTATGTCTACACTGGCATGATCTTGCACAAGAACTCTTTTGCGGAAGAGTTCTTGTGCAAAAACTCTCAGAAGAGAGCGTCTACACTGGCATGTGCTTTTGCGCAAGAGAAGTGCTTTTGTGCAAGAGCATCCATGCCAGTGTAGATGCTCTCTTGAGCAAGAAAGCTCCAAGGGCCATTTTAACCATCGGGCTTTCTTGCGCAAGAAATTTATGTTGCCTGTCTACACTGGCCTCTTGCGCAAGAACAGTTGTGCAAGAGAGCTTATTCCTGAGCGGGAGCATCAGAGTTCTTACATAAGAAGCACTGATTTCGTACATTAGAACGTCTGTGTACTTGCGCAAGAACTCGTGGCCAGTGTAGACAGGCAGCACATTCGCGCCAATGTAGACACAGCTTTCAGGTCTAAGGAAAATGCAGTTTTCGGCCCAGCTTCCTGGGATACCACTCCCCAAATGGGACCAGAACCCCAAATGAATTATTTAGGTAAGGCCCCTTTAACAATGAAAGGGGGAATGTACACACTGATTGCCCCCCAGGGAACAATCATTTACACTGGGCTTGATAGTAGGTAAAAGTGATTTTATTAAGTACAAGCAGTAGGATTTAAGTGGTTATAAGCAGGGCTTGACAAATAATGTAATCTACTCACTCGGGGCGAGTAGATTACATCCCGGAAGAGCTGGCGAGGAGCGATCTGCGCATGCGCAGAACGGCGCGAAACTGCGCGGTTGGCAAGCCCTGGTTATAAGTGAGAACAGGCAGAGCAAAGCAGGTAACAAATTGAAATGAACAGAAAGCATGTAGCTAATTCCAACACTAGAACTTCAGTACAAACTCACCCTAAAACGGTTCTTGATCCAGCTAAGCCTTCAAACCAGGGAAGTTCCTTCTCCCTGGGGTCTCTGGCTCACTTTCTTGGGAGTGGCACGCCAGCCAAAGACAAACCCTGCTAAGCTTCCCATTGTTTTATGGGTTCCCTTTTACAGGGGGAAGTTACTTGGTTAGTCCCTAACCGTTGGGGAGGCCATGTGACTTCCTAGGAGCAACCACTGCTAAGACTTAAAGGACAAAGGAGCGTGTTTACATGTGATTGCCCAGACATTGGGGCATCCCAGCATTGCAGACCCCCTTGCTGGCTTTCCTTTGCACATTTAAAACCATGCCGCACTCCATACGCCCCATGTCTGACTTTACACACGAGGATGATACAGATGCCAGAATCAGATGCACAGATCCAGCGGATTATCACATGAAGATAGATAGGTCACATGGGGTAATTTGTCCAAAGCACCCTTGAGTCAGGCATTTCTGTGTCCACAAGTCCATTTTCTAAGGCACGGGGCCGGGGAAGAGGGGTCCATCACACCCGAATCAGAGGGCTACCTGGTCTTCCAGGCTCTGTAAGCTCTGTCAGCAGCTGCACTAACTTCCTCGGTGGAAGGTGAGAATATTGTTGTTTGGGGCTGGGCCTGGCTCCATCCCAGTCTGGTGCAGAGGCCTGGAGGGGGCAGGAAAGAGAGTGAGCTCGCCCCACACTTATCCCAGGCAGTGCAGCTCTGCTCCTCTCCCTGTGCGCTGGGCACAGGATTCAGACAGTGAGCCCAGGCAGCCTTGGCTCCGTTCTGGTCCCTGTGCTGGCCTGGACCTGGTTGGCTGCTCAAGCCTGTTGCCTCTCACTTCTAGGAGGAGGGCAGAGGAGAGCATGATGGCATTACATGGGGTGTGCCATGCTTCGCTGAGCTGATAGGAGATAGACTGAGGGGGGCAGAGTCCCCTGTAAGCTTAGCCCTCGCCACCTATGACTAAAGGATTCAGGTACTCTGGCCATACACAACTGCACAGGATCACATAATTCTCTGTTGAGCCAGGGCTGTGCTGGAAACATTGGCAGGTGAAGTTATGTTGATGAGGGGTATGGTGTTTTCTTTTCTTTTTTTAAACAGTATTTCTATCCAGTAAAAATCAGGGCCAGGTTAATGAATTTTGAGGGTCCCCTATGAGCCTCTATGAAAATGGGGGATGCCACCTTCCTTAGAGAGTCCCCACCCCACAGAGCTCAGTATGCCCCTCCCAGCACACCATGCCCCTCCCACATACTATACACAGACCTTTGATTGCCCTTCCCATCACACATACACCCCAGCCACCTTCCACAGCCCCAGCTTATCCTGACAGCCGCCCTCACTCACATCCATGCCCCTCACAGCCTCCAGCACCTCAGTCACACTGGCCCCAGCTTCCACCAGCCCTAACTCATCTGCACCATCTTGGTCCCCGAGCCCTCCTCCACACTACTCCCTGTCCACCCTCCCCACAGTCCCTACAACTTGGCCAGCCATAGCCTAGAGCTCATTGGCAGCTCACCCCCAGCCCTTGCCCACCGCCTTTACGATCGTCCAGTCCACTCACGGGTTCCATACTCCCCTCCCAAGCTAGGGCAGCTCCTCTGGACCTCAGCTTCCCAGCTCTGCTTGCTCTCATCCCCTGGCCTTGTACCACTCAGGCTGGGCATGGCTGCCACTCTGTCATGAGAGAGGAGCAACTGAGCCAGACTTGACTGAGTAGCATTGCAACCTGCTGTACAGGGTGCAGAACTGCTCAGGTTTGGGTTTTGTGGGGCGGGGGACAGTTCTGGTGAATTGGGTTCTCCCTGAGATGGGGACTCTATGCAAGTGCACCAAGTGCATGTTGGTTAATTCAGGTTTGGCCAAAAGCCCTTGTGTAGGCACCATGTTACTGGCATAGCAATGCTTTTACGTTCAGGGAACTGGTTCAAACGCTATCTGCAAAAGTGCTGTATGACCAGCTTCTCCATTAGAAGCGTTTGCTGCTGTAGTTACAGTTGGATAGCCACCATGGCAAACATTTTCTACTGTAAGCTAGGCCTAATGCACACTAGTATAGACGTGGGAAGGAACCTAGTAGAAAAGTCAGTTAAGCAGGTCTCAGTTTGTTCAGTGGTACTAACTAAGGCAGCCGCTGTTTTCAGTCCAACCCCTGTCTTCTCTGCTTCAGGCAGAATTCAAACACAGGGCCTCCTCCCGCCAGGAATTGGGATTCTGTGCCAATAAATGACACTGGTTTGACTAGGGAGTTCTTTCCTTTTGAAGCTGATTGACCTTTGTTTTCCTAATCTGAGAGTGAACCTTATTAATGTAATCTGATTGCTCCTGTTATCCGACAAGAGCCGTGCAATTGTACATACTAATCTTAAGAATTTCCAGTACATAGGAGATAGAAACTCATTGAAAGGTGAATTGGTCCCTTATGAGAGGTCCTGTGCCTTCGAAATGCCTCTCTCCCACATAGTTGGGGGAAGAATGGCAGTTTCTGAGAGCAGGTAAACAGTCACCAGGAGAGACAAGCTGATTTCAGGTGAATGTGTGAAAGCCAACCAGAGGAATTGGGTACTGAGATGCATCTGGTCTTTATTCTTATTCTTTTTGCCTTTCCTGAGGATGTCTCTGAGGCACACTGGCTGCGTCTAGACTGGCAAGTTTTTCCTCAAAAGCAGTTGCTTTTGCGGAAAAACTTGCCAGCTGTCTACACTGGCCACTTGAATTTGCACAAGAACACTGACGATCTGATGTAAGATTGTCAGTGTTCTTGCGCAAATACTATGCTGCTCCCGTGCTCGGAAAAAGCCCTCTTGCGCAAATGTATTTGCGCAAGAGGGCCAGTGTAGACAGCTCAGGACTTGTTTTAGCAAAAAGCCCCAATGGCAAAAATGGCGATCGGGCTTTCTTGCGCAAAAACATCTAGACTGGCACGGACGCTTTTCCGCAAAAAGTGCTTTTGTGCAAAAGCATCCGTGCCAATCTAGACACTCTTTTCCTCAAATGCTTTAACGGAAAAACTTTTCCGTTAAAAGCATTTGCAGAAAATCATGCCAGTCTAGACGTAGCCACTGAGTTTTACATGGGCAAGCAGCGCTTCATGTTGAAATACCACTGTGAACTCTGACATTCCTTGTCATCTGCCTCAATACTTCCATCTCCCATCGTGTGCAGGTGGATGATTGTCATTTTCTGGAACAGTGGCAGAAAGAAGAGAGCTAAGTTGTGGTCCAATGCAAAGAGAGTGGGTGTGTATTGGAGTCAGGAAACCTCTTAGTAGTTCTTCCAGTGACCTTGGGAGTCTGTTTGCCCACATCCTCAAAGGTATTTAGGTTCCTCAGTAGGGATGTAAGTGACTAGTCGATTAGCTGATAAGCATATACTTACTGGGTAGTCAAGTGGTCACTTGACTAGTTTCTCTCCCTCTCCTTCCCCCCGCCTTGCTGCCTCTATCAGGGAGCAGGAGCCGGTGCTGGGGTGAGCCAGCTTAAAAGCCGGTCCCCCCAAGCACTGTCTCTGCGGGGGGCAGGAGAGGCAGAGCTGTCCCTACTGCTGCTCCTCTCTCTTTGAAATGTACAAGAGATGCCCGCGGCTCTTGTACATTTCAAAGGGAGAGGCGCAGGAGCAGGGACCTAAGCAGTGCAAGACCTAAGCAGGCATCTCTTGTCGACTAATTGAGCATTTGATGGAAATGCCATCGACTACTCAGTTAGTTGATTAATCAAAATGTAACATCCCTATACCTCAGCGGAAATGTGTGAGACTCTCCCTCATTCCCCATTTCTCCCCAGGAGTAGAGAGAAGGTGGATTTGAATGAAGAAGAAACTGCTCCAATCATCAGTTGTTTATACAGAATGCTTTGTCCCTGCCTGCTGATGTTCAAGGGGGAACTAGGTCAGCTGCCTGAAAAGGTCATGCTCATATGGAGGGCAGCATCTCAGCTTAGTCATATGCATGCACGTGCTCTGACCATGCTTTTTGCGCTCCTCTTTAGATCTACTTAAGTCAAACACAAGGTAACTGCCTGGGTGACTGGGAGAGATTCTGTGTCCTATGAAGCACAGGGAGTCAGACTGGATGATCTCTTCTAGCCTTCCTGTGAATTTGTGAAATATGGAGAAAGTTCTACTGGATTCCCTTCATATCACGTGTTGAGATGTACAGATTAAGAGCCCCAGGTGACAACGAAGGAATTCTGGCTTCTGGAGCAAACTGAAGGGCTCAAGAGAGGGAGAACAGAACCCCAAAAGTCACTTTGTGGCTCTCAGCATTAGGAAGTGGTGATGGAGCTGGACACTGATGGTTGATACACACACAGATGAGGGATGACTGGAGGAAGCTGTTGCCATGTGCTAAGAAATGATAACCTAGGCCACAGTTAGCCCTAAGAAACGCACATGGCTGTGCCTACACTGCAGACTGCTGGCAGCTGTGTGCAGGGTCTGCGTAGCCTAGGATTGCCAGATGGTTGAAACAAAAATACCGAACGCCCCTCCCCCCCCAAAAAACAGGAAAAAATTCTGTTGAAGGGAAAAAAAAGAGGGGGGAGACCAAAGTTGTTGAGAAAAAGAAAAAGGACTCCAAGGACTCCAAAAAATTAAAAAAACCAGCATTAAAACAGCATGTCCCCTTTAAGAATGAGTGCAGGGATAGGAACAGGGGAGGGGTTGAGCACTAAGACCCAGGGGAAGCATTGCTTCCCCTAGGTCTTTTGGCCGGCAGCCATTTTGTGCTGGAAACCAGGTAAGCATGGGGGCTGGGGTCGGGGGACTGGGAGTTTTGGGGGCCAGGAGAGGGTTTGGGGCAAGGCCGGGCACTGAGTGTTTGTAGGGTTGCCAGGTGCCCAGCATTTTCGCCTCCTGGCTGGGGAAAAATTCAGAAAATACCGGACATCTCAGGTTTCCGGTATTCTTTGAATTTTTTTTACTGGACAGGAGGCGAAAATACCGGACTGTCCAGTTGAATACCGGACACCTGGCAACCCACGCGTAGCCACACGGAGCGGTGAAAAGCCAGTTGCCTGCACTCTGCAGCGGGTAGCTCCATGCAGCAGTGAAAAGCTTTGGCAGGGGGAAAGCAGTAGGGGGAGCACTGCCAGATCCTTCCCTTTGCCCCCTCCCCCAGAGTCTTTCCCAACTGCCTCCCACACCCCCTGCCAAAGCCTTTCCCTGCTGCCACTGTCTTTTCCTGCAGCAGGAAGCTGCTGGAGCCTTTTGATGGTGGCAAAACCTTTTCCCGACCGCTGTCGTCTTTCCCTATGATGAGGAAAAGTCTCTGGCAGCAGGAAAGCAACAAGACACTGAAGGGGGATGTAGAGGGTCATGCAGGGTACATATCCATGGGGTTCATGCATGTTTTTACTCTCCTCACTCAATCCATGCCTGACAGTGCACACTCCTATTTATACCTATGCTAAGGGGCATGCAGTTTATGTGTACTACTCACCACAATAGGTTTGTGCAGTGTGGACATATTGATAGGGAGAAGAGAAGAGAAGGGGCCAGTGCTAGAGCCTAGAAGAACTCCATAGCAGAAGGGGTGTGAGGGAGTTTTACAGCAATCACCAGAAAGGAAAAAAGAGAGAACTGGGGACACCAGCTTCTTTCTTGGAAATCTAAAGGAGAAATTGTGCTCCATAGTCCAGGCCTACACTAGGGTTCTGTCTCAGCTAGAAAGGGTTGGCCAGCAGAACTAAATCGGCAAACTCCCCAAATGGAGATGTAGCTTCTACAGAATTCTTTATCCAGGAAACCAGCTCTGTTAGCAAAAGGAGACTTTTGCCAGAATAGCTGTGTCTACATTAGGGGGTCTGCTAGCACAGCTGCATTGTCAGGGATCACATCTCATCACACTGCTGGCCCCCATCGCTATTCTGCAAACGTCTGTAGTATAGACTTAGGCTTAGTCTCAAAGTTTGGATGAGGAACAAGTCATTAATCCTTTCCGGAAGGGTAGTCTAGGGCTATGTCTACACTGCAGGCTTATCCTGGGCTGTCACCCAGTTTTTAGCCCAACAAACCCTCAGCCTTCCTCACACAAGGCTCAGGTGCATGTGTGCTTTGAACCCAGGCTTGCTTGCCTTGCTGAGGGTATAGGTTTTGCTTTAAGATGGGCCCTGACCTGCCCACTTTGCAGTGAGGATGTAGCTAATGCCTGGATAATGCACTCAGCGTTGAGAGGCCTCCTGTATCAGCCCGCAGCACCCACACCTGTATTTTCTGACCCTTCTATCGACTCATTTCCCACTTGCCTCCTATGCCCCATCCACTCCTGGCTTATACATGCCTGGTTCATGTTTAACTCTTCGATCCATGCAGCCTACTCTGTTTCTGCAGTACACAGCTCACCTCAGCCAAGCAACCCTAGAAGATGCTGTCCCAGCATGCTGCTAGCTGGCCAGAGGGCGCCACTGGATTTCCGGTTAACCCCTGGTGTGAGTGCAAAAAAGGGCATGATCTGGGGAGATGCACCCAAAATCTGGACTGTTATGATACCATCTTGAAGAGGCTGGGGAATGTGGGGAGCAAGCATATGGCTGTCCGGTTGCAGAAGTGCATTCAAACCCTAAAGTGTGCCCTCCTGCAATACAAAGGGGAACAGTGATAAATTGGGCATCTCTCTGTCTGCGGCTTGGAGTTTGACTAGGTGCTTTCAATCACCCGGCGTACAGAGCCCCCAGTCATACATGGCAGGCTTTTGAACAGGACTGGTGTGATTTTTATACTGGAGACGGGGAGTGACACTGGAGGACTCCTCACTGACAGAGGGGCAGAAGAACATGACCATGGTGTTTGAGCAGCTCCAGAACAGGCCACACAGATGTGAGACATCTGAAAACCTGGCCCAAGGAACAGCCTGGAGAGGAAGCAGTATTAGGGCAGGAACCAGAATCACAACTGGGTGAGTGGCCATCACCATCTTTGCTGTTATTGTGGGGGGACATTGCACTAAGAGTGGGAGGGATTTCTGAGTGATGGCCAGTAAAAAGATTGCTGTGGAGGAGGCTGGCCTTAACCGTCTGCTTAGGCAAAAGCCATGCTATTGTCCCAACCCCCTTCCTCCAGCCTAAGCCCCCAACCATAACGTGTGATTCAAGCAGAGGAAACCCAATTTTACACACAGCTAGTTGATCAGCCTTACTAAATAGATCAAAAATGAATGTACAGGTTTAGCAAGCAGAAGTGCTGTTGTCAGCCTACATGGCTCTCTTAATAATTCTGTCACACCAGTAGACTGTTACCAAGCATTAGCTCAGACATCCTGGATGGTAAATTCCAATGACTGTATTAAGTTAAAAAAGTTCCAGGGAGCAGCAGTACTTCACCTTCCAGGGCTTCAATTTGCAGCAAACTTTCCAAAGTGGGGTGGGAGAACAATTCTGCAGTAAGCAAGTCTTTGCATCCTGACTCATCATCCCATTAATGTTCACCTGAATTTTCCCCCACTCCTGGCTGGTGATGCTTGAGAATTTTTCATTCAGGATAAACTCAAGATGGTCAGTGAAATTGCTAGGTAGGGCAAACTTCCAACATCTGCCTCAATAGCATATAAGCCCTCTCCACTCCTTTTCTGTCAGCGGGTGATATAAAATGTCCTTTGCAGAGCTAGAATTCCACCACTAGCCTGGAGAAGTTGCTCTTTCTTCCATTCAGGGAACTCCAGCTGATTAACATCCTCTCAGGTTACCCTTGTGTGGGATAATATTAAAAGCAATAGTAGTAGCAGACCTTTGGTCTGATAGTGCTAGTCACTCCCCCCACCCCAGAGATGCACATACCAGGTCCAAAAAATGTCTATTTCTTTTCTTTTAATGCATTAAATCTGAAGTTGTTACCAGAGTGTGTCTGTGGCCTGCAGCAGCTTGGAACTGGCTGAGGTGCAAGGGGTGAAATAAAGCCATACCAAGTAAATAAAAAGTATTAAACTGTTGTCTTGCCATGACACACAATGTAAAAGGGGGATTCTCATCTTGCTTTCCACAAATAAAAAATATCTCCTTTTACTTTCTTGACCTGACCTTCTACCTCTGCTGAACTGAGGTAGCCACCCAAGCCTCTTGAAGCGAGGATCCTGACCCTGCATGGGAAAAGGAAAAGGCTCAAGGATGACCTGTTCCATGAATGCTCTAGGGGTACTTGTTCCTGCTTTGGGCAGGGGGCTGGACTAGATGTCCCTTCCAGCCCTATATTTCTATGATTCTATGAAACACATTGTGATTTTAGACATGGCTCAAATGCCTGGTAAAAGGGAGCAGGATATGGAAAGGAAGAGGAGACGGTAGAGTGGGAGAAAAGAGTGCTCACACACTACCTCTGGCATGACTGGAGGATGAAGGATCAGGACCGAGGATGAAGGAGATGTTTGAGCCGCTACTCATCCAGTGGCTACTAGCCAACAGCACCTAGCCCCTGCATCAACTCAAGCATCATCATCAGTTTGGGCGGACCCTCCTCCATGCTGCCAGGTCCTGCAGCCAGTGCAGCCACTGGGCAGTTCAAGAGTTGGGCACATTATGAATCACTTCATAGCCTGATCAAGGCAGATGTTCAGTCTATGCCATTACAGCCAGGGAGAGGAAGAAAAAATACACCTCTGGCATCCATTTCCACTACTTGTGAAACTGAAGAGCTTGCACTGTATTTAATGGCACAGGTTTGCACACTCTTGCATGGTTTTTATGTTCACTGTTCTTTGTTTTGGGGTCCTCGATAGCCTGCATTACTTTCTGATCATTGTTTATTTTAATACTTTTTCATTTGGTTGGACAGTATGTCCAACAGAATTTGGTGGCACAGTATTTGGTGGTGATGCGGGACTTCAACTGTCCAGACATATGTTGGGAAACTAACACAGCAGGGCACAGATTATCCAATAAATTCTTGGATTGCATTGGAGACAATTTTTTATTTCAGATGGTTGAGAAAGCTACCAGGTGGAAGCTGTTCTAGATTTGATTTTAACGAATAGGGAGGAACTGGTTGAGAATTTGAAAGTGGAAGGCAGCTTTGGTGAAAGTGATTATAAAATCATAGAATTCAAGATTCTAAGGAATGGTAGAAGGGAGAACAGCAAAATAGAGACAATGGATTTCAGGAAGGCAGATTTTAATAAACTCAGAGAGATGGTAGGTAAGGTCCTAGGGGAAGCAAGACTAAGAGGAAACAACTGAAGAGAGTTGGCAGTTTTTCAAAGGGACGTTATTAAGGGCCCAAAAGCAAGCTATTCTGCTGCGTAGGAAAGATAGAAAGTATGGCAAAAGACCACCTTGGCTTAACCAGGAGATCTTGCATGATCTAAAAATAAAAAAGGACTCATATAAAAAGCGGAAACTAGGTCAAACTATAAAGGATGAATATAAGCAAACAATACAGGTATGCAGGGGCAAGATTAGAAAGGCAAAGGCACAAAATGAGCTCAATCTAGCTAGAAGCATAAAGGGTAACAAGAAGACTTTCTATAAATATATTAGAAGCAAGAGAAAGACCAAGGATAGAGTAGGCCTATTGCTCAGTGAGGAGGGAGAAACAATAACAGGAAGCTTGGAAATGGCAAAGGTGCTTAATGACTTCTTTGTTTCAGTCTTCACCAAGAAGTCTGATGATGGAGGAATGCCTAGCATAGTGAATGCTTCTGGAAATGGGGTAGGTTTAGAAGGTAAAATACAAAAAAAAGAACAAGTTAGAAATTACTTAGAATAGTTAGATGTCTGCAAATCACTAGGATCTGATAAATTCATCCTAGAATACTCAAGGAGCTGCTAGAGGAGGTATCTGAGCCTTTACCTATCATCTTTGAAAAATCATGGAAGATGGGAGAGATTCCAGAAGACTGGAAAAGGGCAAATATAGTGCCCATCTATAAAAAGGGAAATAAGAACAACCTAGGAAACTACAGACCAGTCAGTTTAACTTCTGTGCCAGGGAAGATAATGGAGCAAGTAATTAAGGAATTCATCTGCAAACATCTGGAAGATAATAAGGTGATAGGTAACAGCCAGCATGGATTTGTAAAGAACAAATCATGTCAAACCAATCTGATAGCTTTCTTTGATAGGATAACAAGTCTTGTGGGCCGTGAGGGCAGGGGACTGGACTCGATGACCTCTCGAGGTCCCTTCCAGTTCTAGTGTTCTATGATTCTATGCTAGTATGTGAGTGCTCAGGGCAGAAGAAAGAGTCAGGAAGTTGTATCCAGAGGTTTTAATGAAGTACCCAACACCCTTATAATCACAGAAAGCCAAGAGCAAATAAATTGACCTGTATGCCTTGGCAGTACACAGCACCACATCCCTCCCCCATGCATGTCACCCCAGTGGTGCTAGGGCGTGGGCACACAAGGCATCCCATATTTCCCGTGCACCCATTCCCACATGCCCTTTGTGGCTTCCTGTACTTCCCTGCTCTTTATGAACAGCAAGCTGTGGGCACATGAGTGCCATTGGTGGCCCCAGGGCAGAGTGCACACCCCATTCTCTCAATACCAGCTGCTATTTCAGAGACCTATGCAGTGTCCAACACATGTGGGGAAACGATGGCAAAAACTGCCTCACAGGCATATCCACAACAGTTGACTTGCCAAAGCCCAGATGAGATCACCAACCTGTTGCCGTTGGGAGGAGCCAGAGTCCAGATGCTGAGAGCAACGATTGCCTGGGCTTCTTTGGCCTCCCTGACCTGTGTGTCGTGACACTGGAGGGTCAGGGCAAGCGCTTCCCCAGCTCAAGGACGTAACCTTCCTCCTGTGGGCGTTGTGATGCCACTGAGGATCCCCCTTGTCCTGCATGACAATGTGATCCCACCACTCTGTCTGTATCTGGGAGCTACATAGCAACTGCTGCAGCATGTGTCTCTGCTCTGCCATGCCAGCCTCCCACGTGGCTGAGCTCCCCTCCAAGGGTCAGCTACTGAAAGGCTGCCCGTCATTTCCCATCCCCTCTGTCTTAATCCTGCCCCAAGCAGGAACACCCGTGCTGGGTCCGTGGTGTCGCACCAGCTGGAGTGGGCAGAAGCAAGAGGCATGCAGAGCTGGAAGTCCCTCCGCCAAATACGTCAGCAGGTGAAGAACACTTCTGCCACAAGACACAACTGAACTGTGTCTAGACAGGCTCAGATGAAGGAGCCCTGGGGTAACTTCTCCCTCCGCCACGCGCAAAACCCTAGCACCAAAACTAGGAAACTGTGGTGTCAGTGTGAATACAGCCCTGGGGGTAGGTTTATATGGCCCTGCGGTGTGGACAGTCACAGGTGGCTTGGACCCAGGTGCCCTCTGCAGTGTAGCCGTGCCCCAAGTGTGGCATCTGAAGGTCAGACTGGCGCAGTGAAGGTGGCTGTGCTGGGGCAGGAGAGCAGAATGTTGCTTTGGAAGCTTAAAGAGGAAGAGACAGCAGGGCCCGCGGTGGCCATTGGCGAGAGAAATGGGGACTGTCCCCTCGGCCATGTCAGCATCCAGCATGGGTGAGCTGCCAGTCATAGCTCCCAGAGGAGACAAAGCCCACTCGGCAGTTTGCAGGAAACTGAGGCCCAGAGGATCTTTGAAAGAGTGAGTGCTGAGGAACACACAGCCCCTCCATGAGCGGCCAGTGGGTCTGGGTTAAGAGGCAATGCTGGGGGCTGTGGTGTGTGAGAGGAGGCACAAGATGGGGCTGTAACTGGTACCAGGAAATAGGGATTTGAAGTGCAGTTGGCCTGCTGGATGGAGGGCCAGAACTGCCAATGGCATCAGTTCCTGTGGCAGGTTTCTGGCTGCAGGGCGGAGTGAAGTGAATGCAGTTCCTTGCCCAGGGTCACGCCTCTCACTGAGCATGGCTTGTGCTGCTGGCATTTGCGGCACCAGGAAGGCAATGGGGCAGGAAGCTGCTGTTAGATAATGCAGTTTGACTGGGAAAGCCAAACAGGGTGGGACGTTGCAGTAGGTTTTTTAAGAGTGTGTTGAAGTGGGGCTTACACCACAGATGCTGCCTCACCTAAACAGATGAGGCTTGATAATGAGGAAGAAGTTAACTTCTACCAAAGTTGCATTTTGATACATCAGGGTATGGAAATCTTGAAGGTCCCACTGAATGAACGTTACAGTAACCTGTCTGTCTGAGGAGCTCACAATCATTACCATGCCCCTGTGAGCTAGGGAAAGTGCTACAGGCGAGGAGCATGAAGCACAGAGAAGTGAAATAACTTCTCTGGGGTCACGCGGCACGTAGCTCAGCAGAGATGGGAGCAGAATCTTGATCTGACTTTGTCGTTTTGTTTAACCACTAAGATTCCACTTCCTCCATGCACTTCCTCTTTTCAGTGCTGTTGTCCTTTGACTGACACATGTGACATTTCAGGCTCTCAAAACATCAAAGTCAAGCACAGCAGTTTCATAACTGGCTGTCTTTATTTAATGCAGTTTATTTGTAACTGTGTCTGTGCCCAAGATGTGAGAGAGGCAAGGTGAGAAAGGTAATATCTTTTATTGGACCAACTTCGGTCAGTGAGAGAGACAAGCTTTCAAAGAAGAAGATCTCTGTGTGGCTCAGAAACTTGTCTCTCTCCTCAACAGCTGTTGGTCAAATAAAAGATACTACCTCCCCCATCTTGTCTCCATATTTATTTCAAGTGCACTACATGTAACTCACCCTCCAGCGATTGGTGGCATTGACTGGGCCTGATGTCCAGAGTTTGAGTTCTTAGAGCAGCCTTTCATTCTGAATAATTGGAGGTGAAACACTCATGTCTACTAGTTGATTTTGTGTCAGGTCTTGAAAAAGTTATCTGATAACTGTTCTAAGTGAGGGTAATAGGAATCCTTCTATATTAATCCATGGTACGCCCACATCTTGAATACTACATACAGATGTGGTCGCCTCATCCCAAAAAAGATATATTGGCATTGAAAAAGGTTCAGAAAAGGGCAATAAAAATGATTAGAGGTTTGGAATGAGTCCCATATGAAGAGAGATTAGAAAGTCTTGGACTTTTCAGCTTAGAAAAAAGGAGACTAAGGGGGGGTATGATAGAGGTCTATAAAATCATGACTGGGGTAGAAAAAGTGAATAAGGAAAAGTTATTTACTTATTCCCACAATATAAGAACTAGGGCTCACCAAATAAAATTAATAGGAAGCAGGTTTAAAACAAACAAAAGGAAGTTTTTCTTCACTCAGCGCATAGTCAACCTGTGGAACTCCTTGCCAGAGGATGTGGGGAAGGCTAGGAGTTTAACAGGGTTAAAAAAAAGAGCTAGATTGATTCATGGAGCTTAGGCCCATCAATGGCTGTTAGCCAGGATGAGTAGGAATGGTGTCCCTAGCCTCTGTTTCTCTGGAGTGACAGGAGAGGGAGCACACAAGGATCACCTGTTGTGTTCCCTCCCTCTCGTGCATCTGGTATTGGCCACTGTTTGCAGACAGGATACTGGGCTAGATGGTCCTTTGGTCTGACCCAGTATGGCCATTCTTATCCTTAGCCAAAGCTCTGAGCTTTTCTCCTTAAATCTGTAGAATATCTGTGTGTGTGAATAATGGATGAGGTTACTTCTGCTTTCTGTTCTGCTTATCCCAATGTTTTATATGCAGATACCAAATAAATTAGTCTTATTAACTAAATGTTGCCATTACAATGAACCAGGGCTGCATCTGGATAGAGTGCTCATTTCTACAAGGCTCTTTGCAGGGTGGTTCTGTCCCCTGGGGTGTTTATTGCTTTCAAAACTTGGTGTCCTGTGCAATTTTGACTAGAGCTGAGCTGAGCTGACATGAAAGCAAGGCTTGGCAGGAAGCAGGGGGCGTGCAGCGTGCACAGAAGCTTTACTGTATTTTCTTTTTAGTTGAGCAATAAAAAGCCCTCCAGAAACCCTAGGAGTCTTGGGCTGGGCGGATACTAGCAGGACACCGCTAGTGACTGTGATGCTCCCTGGGGTACTCAGGGTTGTGAGACACCTGCCTTTAAAGTGCGAGGCACTGTTCTGCCTCTTGCAGCTCAGTCCCTAAGCCAGCATCCCCTGACCACCAGCAAGCACTGGGCTCCAGGCCTGCACTCAACTCCCCTTCTCTGTGCAGTCTAGTGACAGACACACGGCACCCCCAAACCCCTCTACCAGCTCCCACTCTGTGGCATTTAGCCCCCAGCGTGGCCACTCCACAGCAATGGCTGGGTAAATTGTCCCCAGAGGACAGTGCGTGAGCACACACACACCCTTGCTCCATTCAACTATTAGCTCCCTGGTAACAAGACAACGCTCTAGTTCATAGTGAAAACAAATCAGTTTTTGAACAAAGGCTGTGATTTTTGGAGATAGTAAGCCAGGATAGTAAGAACTGGTTACGTGTGAAACTGTCTGTTGAGTTTCCTCAGTGATGGATAAAGGGGAGTCCTCTTGCCTTCCTCTTATAGTTCAATAAACCTTTGAACTACACCCCTTCACAGTGCACTCCCAGATAAACCCCTTCTCTCCCCTGGCTTGTTCTCCGGTGTGCCGATCCCTATGTTAATTTCACATCCTGATGTAGATTTGGAGTGCAGATGTAGGTCCCATTGTGTTTAGCTTACAATGTTTGTCCAACTAGCTGATGAGAATAAAACACTTCTGGTCTGAGAGAAAACCTGTCTCTGCTGGTGTCTCATAACCTGACATGCTTGCAGCATACACACATAACTTTTTAAATTGTCATTTATGTAAGATCTTAATGACCAGTCTCACCAGCTATCATATGATACCTCACACAATGTTCTTTGTAGATAAATAATGTGACAGCTCTGTGTTGAGTGTAGTAGGTTTGTCAGGCCTGTTAGGAGTCGCTGACATGGGTAAAGAACCCCTGACCTGTAGGCATAAGTGAAGTTTCATGCCACAGTGAGATAGAGGCTTCTTCATTATTACAGAAACATCAGCCCCTTAGAACTCATAGCTCTCAATCCATGGTGTGTCGGAGAGGAAATAGTCTCTAGACTGGCACTCTCAGGTCTGGCAACATCCATGGTCCGGCATGATTTTAGTTAGCTGGATGTCCACTTAGCATGGATGTGACCAAGTTTCCCACAGACCCATAAAGTTTGTTTACAGCCACCAGGCCTGGCTTTCAGTGCTCTGTGCTGTTATTTAGCTCTAATTTACCTCTAAAATGTCATCTTAGAGCCCAGCAAGCAGCCATATCAGGGCATATTCAAAATAAGAGCCTAGATCCCTTGCAGCCTTACAAACCCCAACACTGATATAGGGAAAGTTGGGGTGTGACCGATTAGTCAACTACTCGATAAGCAAATACTTATCGGATAGTTGACGTGCTTCTGCCGATCTAGCTCAGGGAGGCGGAGTTCCTACAGTGGCAGAAAAACTTTTCCATTGATGCAGGCTGCATCTGCACCAATGTTCTCGCTCTTTGTTCTATCCATGTGTGGAATAAATTTTTGGTCACTGAGGGATGTGTCCCCACAATAGAAATGCCTGTTGCTGGCTGTGGGAGCTCTTCTAATCAGCCTGGCAACATTTGAATCTCTCCTGGGTGACCGCTGAAATGCTCAGCATACAGGGACACTGCCAGGGTTACAGCAGCATAGCCTGCAGTGAAAACATAGGCAAAGTTCTACTCAGTGTGAAAGGACAACGTGGCCCTCAGATTGTAGGCTCTTTGGGACAGGCACAGGGACTGTCTCCTGCACCTTGTACAGCACCAAGCAAATTGTCAGAGCTTAACAGGTGCTTCATGTGAACACCAGCCTTGAATGAGCTTGAGCGCTGGGTAAATGGAAGACGTGCCTCTGATCATGCCACCTGTAAGCAATGTTTGTGCCTTGGAAAAGCAGCTGTTTTGATCTGGGATTCAAGTGCTGTTCTCACCAGAACCACCGAACCAGCACTAGCAAGAGGAGAATTTTTCAAAACTAGCCTCGTTGTAGGCAGGGCCTCCCATGGGGGCTAATGGGCTGCTTACTGCTGTCTTTTCAGAGTGGGAGGGGGAATCTTTTCTCACAAAGGTTTCACCTTTCCAAGAATTTCTTCTCCATCTTTTTGCTGGATGACATCCCTCTAAAGATGTAAACATTCTGTATCTCCAATCAGATGCTGTACCAACAGAGGAGAGTGTTCTCATTCCTGCGCTTCTCATCACTGAGTTACTGTTCATCACCTGCTCTGCTTGTTTTCTTTTTTGCATCGCACTCTCCTTAGACTGACAGTTGGGGAAGGGGGAGGGCTGGTCATTTGCCATCTTTTGCTTTCTTGCTAACATCATTTTTAAGTGCTTATTCAATGGTGTCATGCCCAGTGTATTTGTCTGGGGAAGGGAAGAAATAGGCATCATTTGCCATTTTAAAAAGGATTCAGAAACATTTCTGTTGGTTTTTAGGAAGACCTCATGATTAAGGCTCTAAACTGGGACTCAGGAAGCCAGAGTACATTTCAAGCCTTGCTGCGGATTTCCTTTGTGGCCTTAGACAAGTCATAGCCCAGCTCTGTGCCTCAGTTTGCTCCTCTGGAAAATGGGCCACTTCCTTACCCACTCATTAAATCTGTTGGTAGGCACCTGATGCTATAATCCTGATGGCCTCTAAAGTACCTTAATGGATTATTAGTTTAAAAGAGTTTATCTTTACACAATCCAGATCTGGGTGGTAAATTTGAGCAGAAAGTAACTCTCCTTATTGTGAAAGAGGAGAGCATTATCCCTGGCACAGTGACTGTCTCTTACTACAAACCCCAAGGAGTCTGGTGGCATCTTAAAGACTAACAAACGTATCAGAGCACAAGCTTTCGGGAGCTACAGCTCACTTCCTCAGATGCTGAAGAAAAAAAGGATGCAGAGATGGGACTATGACATCAGTTCTAATTGATTTAATTAGCATTGATGTCACAGGCTCATCTCTGCATCCTTTACTATTATTATTATTTATTTCTGTCTCTTTCTTTTTCTCTTCAGCATCTGAGGAGGTGAGTTGTAGCTCACAAAAGCTTATGCCCTGGTACTCTACATTTGTTAGTTGTTAAGGTGCCGCAGGACTCCTTGCTTTTGCTGAAACAGATTAACACTGAAACCTGGCTCTTACTAGATATCTGCTTGGATTGGCTTTGCTCAGGGATGATGGGTTTAGTGTACTCTTGATTCAGCTTTACATTGTAGGATAATTAATCTCCCAAGGGTGCCAGGAGGATTAGTTAAAGTTGTAAAGAGGCTTATGTGTGTACTAAGGATAGTGCTATTTTAAGATCATTTTTTCCACATCAGTAACTTTATAGGCATGACAAAGGGCAGGAAGGTGTCAGCATAGTTATCTGATCAAGGGCCCAACTTGATGTAATTACTGACTTTCAACATAGTTACTACAGCTTTACATTGTTGTGAGAGTAGAATCACGCCCCAGGTCTTTGTGCATGTGACCAGCGTAACATCAGTGATGGGGCAGTGTCTGTACATCTGGCTCATTGCTTGGTTTCTGATGTGACTGCCCTACATGATTAGACTGGTCCTATTATATAATACATCTCCTTTCTCACAGTCAGAGAGCTTTCTTCTACTGCATGCATTCCTCCCGAGAGTGGGGAAGGGATCTGGTACGTATCATCCACATGGAAAGGCTTACTTATTGCTTCATGCATCCTGTGAGATGCAAACACCTTTCAGGAGCTTTTGCTTTGGGGTTACATGGATTAACCCTTGTTGGATTTTTGTGTGGGAACCCCCTCTCTGTCCCACTCAACCGCATAGTATGGGTAACTTGTGACCCACTTACAGAATGCCCTTTTGGCCCCTTTATCCTTCCCCAGATTCTTTGTTCTGTAGGTTCCCTTGACCTGCAGTCAGCATCGTTTCTGTTAGGCCTGGTCTACACTGTAACCTTAGCTTGAAATAGCTGTAACTCTCAGGGGTGTGAAAACCCCACATCTCTGCACTATGCCGACCTAACCCCTGCTGTACATGCAGCTAGGGCAGTGGATAAATGTGTCCATTGGCCAAGCCCAGGCCACTGTGGACAGAGGCTGCTTCGTGGCAGTCTCCCCTGCCCCCCCGCCCCACGCCACTGCCTCTGCGGCACCATGGAACTGCTGCAGGGGAGGAACCAGCTTTTAAGGTGGCTCCCCCAGCACCAGCTCCTGCCTCTGAAGAAGGCAGCGAGGTGGGGGGAGGTGGATCTGCAGAGCCAGCACGTGTGGGGAGTCTGCTTGAAAGCCGGCGTCCCACGTGTATCGGCTCCAGACTGCCCCCTCACCCTCCGCACTGCTGCCTCTGTGTCTGATACAGAGGCAGCAAGCAGGGGTGCTTGCAGTCGACAATATTAACCGATAGGCCTAAGCTTATTGGTTAATTGTGTAGTCATCTGCACGTTGTCATCCCTACTAAATACCATACTGTAATTAAGCTGCTGTAGTGCCTGTAAGAGTAGGCACGGCCTAAGGTGCTACTCAGTGTACCAGGAGAACTCAGTCCTTAGATTGCAAGCTCTTTGGGACAGGGACAGCTTGTACAGCACAGTGCCCGTTGTTGGGGTTTAGCAGTCCTCCCAGCCCTTGGCTCTTCTAGGCTCACATAGATAACATATTCTAAGAGAGAAGCCACTGGAGCAGTGGAGGGTTATGATTTAAATTATCGTCAATTACACAAAGAACCACTTGAGTTGCCTCCTCATGGGCTGATAGTCTCACCTGTGTTCACTGCCATCTCTTTGCAGGGGATCATCAAGGCCTATAAGAGCGGCCTCACCCTCCAGGGAAACTCCACCATTCTAGGGAGATGGGACTTTGTCGGCTCTTTCTTCTTCTCCGTCTCTGCAATAACAACCATCGGTAGGAGATCTCTGCTGCTTGTCACGCGTAACCTGGGTGGAACCTGAATAGCACGGGAATGAACAGCCATGGGAACACACGCTGCTCCCTCCCTGTGAGACACTGGTTTTCCCAGCCACTGGTGTTCCAATAGATGCAAACTGCAGGGCAGCTTCCAAGTCCGCTTTTCTTCTCGTGAGCATCTGCCTGACTTCTGCTGAGTTTTGTGGCCGGCCTGCTGATCTGTGTTGCAGTCAAGGACCCATCTAGTTTGGTACTGGTGTAGTGAGTGTGATCTCTAAGCCCCATACTGCAGGGCATCGGGGCTGTGGGTAGAGCAATGGGGTGACTACTGAGGACATGGGGGAAATGAGGATGAGAGTGGCAGGGAACCAGGGAGAAATGGTTTGGAGATGGGAGTTTGTCACTCTGGAGCTAGCTTGTAAAAAAAAATTATTGTGACTTCCCCCGCATTCTAATGATTATGTATTTATGCTGTGTTGGTGCCCAAAAGTTCCACTCAGATCTGGGGTCCCCTTTGCGCTGCGTGCTATACAAACACCTAGAAGATGGCATTTGTCCTGAAGGGTCTAGCACCTTGTTGAGAAACAAGCTGCAACAAATGGATGCTACACAGAACCAAAGCACGTAGGGTTACACGGATTAGCTCATATATAGAACATTAATAAAAGCCTGTGGCCTCCTGTCTAGCCATTGTCTATCCAATGGCTCTGAAAGCTTGTCTTTGTTGAATGTGCCAATATATTAATAGCCCTGACATGGGATTTAAAGCATCAGCCAGTGAATGCCAAAGGAGTTGCCTAAGGGTCATTCTGGATCTCCAGCTTTACATTGTGATCTTTGATGTTTTCAGACCCAAATCTATCTACATGTCATGCAGATGGGGAACTTGTACTGCTCTGAAAATGCACTGACGTCAGAAATGCTGACCCGGGAAAACAAGGATTATAGCAGTAATAATAATACAGTAGCTTTTCTACAAGCTGGGAAAAAGAAAAGACACCCGCATGACTTTATCGGCTTTTCCAGGACACTCTGGTGACCTTTTCATGGGCTTTGACTCTGAAAAGGCTGAGAACTGCTGTATGTGCTTGTGTCTGAATAAGCCACAGGAGGGCAGTGTAGCCTCATTCCAGAATACAGATGGAAACTTTTATCTGCTCAGTTAAGAGCAGGGAAGTTTGGACACTGGGTGCTCTGAGCTCTTACTTAAAACCAAACTACCTGCTCCAATAATTTCCAGGCAAACTGGAGTGAGTCTATTCCCCCACAGCCATTTTAGCCACACTGTGGTTAACTACGCTCCAGGCAAAACTAACTTGTTTAAAAATGATTTCCTAGCAGGGTCTTTTTTTGTAGTGTCAAGAGGGTTTTAGATTCTCCTGCTTGTAAGGCGTATGCCCCTGCTTCACTGACTGAAATACAGACAAGCTAGCAGGAATGTTTTTATACTGGCAAGCCCATATAAAACTCCGATTTCAGAGTGGGTTTTTTTTCCCCACCAAAGCCAGTGGCATGGGCACGCTATTGCATGCCTGTGTGTGTGTCTGTCTTTTCCCTATCCCACACACATTCCTCAAGGCTTGGAAGTGATCTGATGGTTTGGCTGGTACCTGAGGACTTGGGAGACCTAGATTCAGGCCCTTGCTCTGCCGCTTGCTGCCTCGGTTCACCATCTGTAAAATGCAGGCAGCAGCACTTCATCACCCCGCTGGGGCTTGGGAGCAGTGTTCCCTGTAAGCTTAGCCACACAGGAGAAATTCAATGCTGCCCAGTCAATTAGCAGAGCTAATTGTCCACAGCTGACAGCACGGGTTTCTACAGGAGGTGCACGTCTGCACATGCATCAATGCACATAACAAAATTTGTTCCGGACATGGATGGAAAAAATTAGAGGGAACACTGCTTGGGAGGGTAAATTTATTAGAGACTGTGAGGTGCTCGGATGTTATGATGGTATGACATTAGTACCTTTGGTAGGCAGACCAAGCCAATGTAGTTCTTCTTACAAAAGATGGATGGACCAATGTTAAATGGAAACCAAATCAGTTTTGGTATGTGTCAGTTTAGAAAAAAAATTCCATTTATTTCAGCATGTCTGACCAAACCCAGTTAGTATGAGCTGGCTCCTCTTAGGAGGCCAGGGCCTTGTAGTGCTACAATTTTTCTGAAGCACAGAAATACCAGTCAAGAGACAGTCTAAACCAGTGGTTCTCAAAGTGGGGTGTGTGGACGCCCTACAGGTGATCTGTGGCTCGAGCTCAACTCCCTGTCCCCCCCTCCCCCGCACACAGTGGGGATCCTGCACCAGTGCTCCAGCCTCGCCCCGCCCATGAGGTTGGAGCTTCCTGCTGGGTGGGGCCGGGGGAAGCCCTGAGCCTTGCTGTGCAATCTGACTTGTGGGGAAGAAGTAACTCTGCGCTGAGGCTCCCCTCACCCTCCCCTGGCTGGGGAACAGCAGCGCGCTGACACGCTTCCTGGAGGCCTTCCCCGCTGCTCCCATTGGCCGGATTCCAGCCAATGGAAGTAGTGGGAGGCCGTGTTACATGGTGCCTGGGAGCGGTGGGGTGTGCTAAGGCAGGTAAGTGCCCCCCTTCCCCTCATGCCCAGACCCTGCATCCCACCCCCCTCACACCCCACAGAGACCCAGCACCCCAGCCCACTCCTGTCCCCTCCATCCTGACCACAGACCTGGCACCCCTGCCCATTCCTGCCCCCTCCCCCCTGGCCACAGACCTGGCCCCCCATCCCAGTCTTGTCCCCTCCCCTCTGGCTAGAGACCCTACCCCAGCCTGCTCCTGCCACCTCCCCCCTGGCCAGAGACCCTACTCCCAGCCTGCTCCTGTACCCTACCTCCCACCAAGACCTCGCACCCTCATCCCCTCCTGCACCCCACCTCCTGCTCAGATCCTGCACCCCCATCCCACTCACTGACAGTCCTGTCCCACACAGTGAACCCCTAATTTTGGCCCTACCGCAGAGCCCTGGTGGGTTTTTGTTGCTTCTCACTTGTGTGGTCCCTGACTGATTTTTTTCTGTGGGTCAGTGGTCCATGGGACCCTGTCCCACAAAAGGTTCCCCACCTGTGCCATAAAAAAAGACAATGTTGAAACCTTTTGTGTTGGACATAAATTAAGATTTTACTTTATTTAAAATGAAGTCTGGTAAACTAACATGAGAAAGTTAAAGCGCTAAGTCTGTTTAATAATTTCAATTAATATCTCTTCTTAATGGTTAAATTAAACTGTTCTTTCCAGCTACAGCACTAGCAAAATGGCTCCGGCGTAACTAGATAATTAACTGTGAATTTCCATTAGCAGCTGGTGGTCCACAGAAAGGTTTGTGTTGAGCCGAGTGGACCACAGGCCAAAAAGTTTAAGAACCACTGGTCTAAACATTTAAATTTGCTTTCCATTCTTCTTTTATGAATGAAGACCAGAACTTTAACAGGGTTCAAAAAAGAGCTAGATAGATTCATGGAGGTTAGGTCCATCAATGGTTATTAGCCAGGAAGGGTAGGAATGGTGTCCCTAGCCTCTGTTTCTCTGGAAATGGATGACAGGGGAGGGATCATGTGAGGATTACCTGTTGTGATCCCTCCCTCTGGAGCATCTGGTATTGGCTGCTGTTGGCAGACAGGATACTGGGCTAGATGGACCTTTGGTCTGACCCAGTCTGACCGTTCTTATGTTCTTAGAATGTCAGAAGAGGTGTCCTATCTAATGCCTGGCTGGAGACTGGCCTGTGTCCTGCTAGCGTAGATGATGTGGGGGGCACGAGGGGTCACATGCCCCCTGGATGGGACACGTGCCCTCCTAGATTTTAGTTGATGAAGTCTGGTGCTCTCATTCCTCCCCCTCTCCTTCCTCCCTCCCCCACAGGGCATGGGTCACCTCTGCCTGCTAGTGAGGAGCCCCAGGGAATCAGGACGAATCACAAGGAAGATTTTATAATTATTCGTGTGTTGGGCTTAATATCCTAATTCTTCTATATTCTAAGCTGGTACTTTTTTGGCTTAATGCAGATTTTTTATCTGAGCAGTATTAGAATGTTTCTCTTTTTATTAAAGGTACATTTGTATGGGCCAACAATATGATAATTGGGGGTTTTTGAAGTACCGTCATAGCTAGGAGTGCAAGAAAGTGAGGCAGGGTGTGAATTAGGATTCAGTAAGTTCCATGCCATTTGACTCAGGCTCCTGGGACTCGGGCTAAGGGGCAGTTAAGTTGCAGGGTAGACATTTGAGCTTGCCTGGAGCCTAGGCTGGAGGACCCTGCAAAGTGGGAGGCTCCCAGAATTCGGGCTGCAACCTGAACCCAAGCAGCTACAGTGCAGTTAAAGAGTCCCTTGGCCTGAGCCCTGCAATCTGAGTCACCTGGCGTGGGCTGGCTGCGGGTGTCTAATTGCAGTGCAGACCTACCCATACATTCCAAGGCCAAAAGGGACCATTGTGATCACCTCATCTGACCTCCTATATAACACAGGCCAAGGAACTGTGCCAAAATAACTCCCAGAGCAGAGCTTTGAGAGGGACTTCCAGTCCAGATTTAGAAAATTGCCAGTGAGGGAGAATCCCTCTCAACCATTGGTAATTTGGTCCAGTGGTTAAACATTGATTTCCAGTCTGAATTTGTCTAGTTTCAACGCCCAGCTATTGGATCATGTTACACCTCTTGCCGCTTGATTGAAGAAACCATTATTATTAAATATGTTTCCTATGCAGACTGTCACCAGTCTCTTTGTTAAGCTATATAGATTCCGCTGGTTGAATCAATCACTGTAAGGCCTGTTTTCTAATCCTTTAATTATTCTCATGACTCTTCCTGAACCGTCTCCAATTTTATCTACACCCTTCTTGAATTGTGGGCAGCAGTACTGGACACAGTGTTCCAGCAGTGGTCACACCAGTGCCCAATACTCCCTACTTCTACTTGTGAGTCTCCTGTTTATTCATTTTAGGATCTCATGAGCTCTTTTGACCACAGCATCAGCTGACTATCCACCAATCTCAAACCTTTTTCAGCATCACTGCTTTCATGAGTGAGTGCTCCATCCTGTCAGTATGGCCTAGAGTCTTTGTTCCCACATCTGTATCTTTATAGTTAGCCGTATTACAATTTGTATTGTTTGCTTGCACTCGGCTTCCCAGGCAATCCAGATTGCTCTGTTACAGTGACCTATCCTCTTCAACATTTACCACTCGCCCAATTTTTCTGTCATCTGCAAATTTGTGAGGATTTTATGTTTTCTTCCAGGTAGTTCATACAAATGTTAAATAGTATTGGACCACAAACCAATACCACTGGAAACACCTGTTTGGTGACTCCCCGTTTCCAGCTACATTTTGAGACCTATCCATCAAAATTTCATACGTTTTAAGTCAGTCTTGTGATTGTTGAATGCTTGGGATTAGCAAGACTGAAAATTACTCAAGTGAGTGGGAATTGGTGGGATTGAGCCCTTGACAGGAATGAATCCCGTTGGTACTCCACATTCTATTACACCCACTAGATGGCAGAATAGTGTCAAAGAGAAAAATCCAGGGGGCTGGTCAGAGAGCTTCATTTAAGGACCCTCTGTTGGAGAGCCCTGTCCATGTTTATACGTGTTCTGGAGGCGTTACAGAGCATTACTAGGAAGGAAGCATGGTCCCAGACCTCAGGGCTTAGCTAAGAATGAGACTGACTCTTCAAAGCATGTAAAGAGACAAGGTCCCTTCTCAAAGAACTTGCAGTCAGGCTCAGAGAAATGTGACGTACAGGGTAATGGGGCTCATGCTAGGACACAGTCATGGGAGATCAGTGCGGAGGGAGTTAGGAGTGGTTTGAAAGACCAGAAGAAGGTTGTCCGCAGCATAGGTACCATGGCAGGATGACAGAAATCATGGGGCTGAGATTGGGAGGAAAGATAGTACAGGAGGCGTAAGAGAAGAAGTTGGATGTAATTTACCTGCTCACATTCAGACTATTGCTAAATCCTCCTGCTTCTTCCTCTACATTCTGCCCCTGCTGCCCACACTCTTGTCCTTGCTTTGATGGTCTCCCACCTTATAATTTTTCTGGCCTTCCCATTAGTTGCAGGATTCCACTACGCTCTGTGCAAAATGCCACTGCGAAATCCACTGGGCTCACTCACAGCTCTGTTCCCTTTCCCCGCCCCCCACTCCCATTGCATGTATGCACACACGCACACGTCTTCCTTCTCTAACTCTCTGCATCGCCTTCAGCACCTACTTCAAACACCATGTCCCCTTGCTCAAAGATCTGTCATCTTAGAACTTTCTGCTTTGCATTCCAATTAATGATCCATTTTGGTCAATTTCACAGTCATGAAAATAGTGAATTTCATGATTTCACATATTTAAATCTGAAATTTCTCGGTGTTCTAGTCGTAGGGGTCCTGACCCAAAAAGGAGTTGTGTGAGGGTCACAAGGTATGGGAGTTGCAATATTGCTACCCTTACTTCTGTGCAGCTGCTGGCAGCAGCATTGCCTTCAGAGCTGAGCAGCTGGGGTACATCTACACTGGATGCTTATTTTGAAATAAGCTATTCCGGAAGAAATACTCCAAAATAGCTTATTTCAAAATAGCATGTCTACCCTGCAGGGAAGCCTCAAAATGAGTCCAAGGCAGACTTCCCTAATGTAGACGTGCTATCTCGATTTAGAGCCCCAGGAGGCATGGGGGGGAATAACTTAGAATGGCCCTGGTAAGGGGCTATTTCAAAATAGCAGTAGTGGAGAGTCTATACACACCTTATTTCAACATAGCTATTTCGGAATAGGTGTTATTCAGATTTCAGAATAAGCCGTCCATTATTTTGAAAATATTTCAAAATAACAGAATGGCTGTGTGGACGTTCACATTGTTATCTCAAAATAATGGTGCAGTGTAGATACACCCCTGGAGAGCAGTTGCTGCTGGCCAGGAGTCCAGCTCTGAAGGCAGAGCTACCACCAGCAGCAGTGCAGAAGTAAGGATGGCCTGGTATGATATTGCCACCCTCACTTCTGCATATTAACTGAGGTATCTAACCTATTGCAGAGTTTATGCTCCTTATTTTCTTCAGTAGAATTTGCTTCAGATTTAAAAACATGTCTTTATGTCTCTACCTGCCTCTCTTACCCTATTTGGCTGTGGTGTCTTTTCCAGTTGGTCGGTTGGTCCTCTGTTTCTTGTTGTCCTTTTTTCATTTGGGATATCATACAGCTGCTGCCACTCTCTGGCCACCCTTACTTCTGCACTTCTGCTGGCGATGTGCTGCCTTCAGAGCTGAGCTCCCAGCCAACATTACAGCCTCTGCTCTCTAGTTTCCCAGCTTTGAAGGCAGCGCAGAAGTGAGGATGGCAATACCATGACCCTCCTAAAATAACCTTGAGACCTCCCCACAATTCTTTTTGGGTCGGGACCCCAATTTGAGAAATGTTGGTCTCCCATGAAATCTGTATAGTATAGGGTAAGAGCACACGAAAGAGTCGGCTACTCCCTTACATCCCTACTGGAGTGTCCTCCTTGATCTTCCACAGAGCCTCCATTTCCCCCTCATCCTTTCACGTGTCTCTCCTTCCTTTCTCAAAGCTCTCCAGTAGTGGTTATCTAGGTCCCTTTAAAAATAGTAGCAATGAATACACAAGAATGTAGCAGACCTTATCACCAGACAACTCTATAACCTGTTTTGTGTGATGCGTCCTTCTCCCCCTCCCCCCATATTACCACCAAATCTTCCCACCATGGCCTCTCTTGCCACGATCAGTACAAATTATCAGCTCTTCAGGGTAAAGAGCTTGTACCTAATGGTCTCTCAGAGTACATCTACACTGCAACACTATTTTGAAATAACTAGCGCTATTCCAAAATAACTTAGTTCACATCTACACAGCAGGCAGTTATTTCGAAATAATGTCAAAATGCTGTCAAGCTGGAGGACTTCTTACTCCAACTCCTGTAGCCCTCATTGTCCGAGGAATAAGGGAAGTCGGAGGAAGAGTGCTCTCTTTCCGAATAAGTGCTGTGTAGACACTCCCTATTTTGAAATAAGATACGCAATGCGACGCAGCAGTTGCCTAACAAGGCCTATTCCCAATGCTACGCTGGCGTCAATAATACTCACTCTGGAGCAAAGAAGTAAATGTGCCTGCCAGATCCCTGGCTAGGGCAGTGGGTAAGGGGAAGCGAACCAGTGACTGGCAAATGGAAACAGGAAAAAATGGGCAGGGAAAGACCTGTTATTTTCCATCTTTTGAAAGGATGTTACAAACAAGGGGGAGTAATACAAATTATATATAGAAGGGGCTGGCATGGTCCCTTTCAAGCAGAAGATGGAAGGCTAGCTCTGTAAGAGAGGAGGACAGGCAGAAAGTGCTTCAGAATTTACCCTTCTGTTCTTCTCCTGCCAGGCTACGGGAACTTGAGTCCCAGCACTGTGAGTGCTCAGATCTTCTGCATCTTCTTTGCCCTCTTTGGGATTCCTTTGAACCTCATCCTCCTGAATCGGATTGGGCAGCTGATGCTGTGTGGGGTTCAGCGATGTGCCAAGCACCTAGGGGAGAAGTTGCACTGGCAGGTAAGCAGTCTGACCATAACCACCTGAGCAACACATTAAGGTGGAGGGGTTGTCTGGCAAGGGAAGCTCTGATTACTCTGCCTTAACCTTTGGTTTATAGAAGCCAAATCATCTGTACTGTTATCACAAAGCACTGTAGTTAATTGATAGCTTCATTTACTGTTCTGATGAACAGCTTCCTATAGCAATAAAACGCCAGGTTCTGGGTGCAGTTTGCAATGCCTGTACATTTGATCTGCTTGTCATCCACCTTACTCAGAATTATACTCTCAAATTACTAAGGAGCATTTGTGGATTAGATGTGAAAACAGATCTGAATTTAGTGCTCACAGAAGCAAGTTACTGGCTTGAGTCAGATGCTATGCACTCAGGTACGGTGAAAATATTCCAGCCACAGCTGTGCTATTGTATCTCAGTTCTGATCTGCCACACACCTTGCTATTCCAGACCTGGCCTGATTATTCCTCCACCTTCCTCTCCTGATCTGACAATACACCCCATTCCTGCCCTGTGCCACACCCCCTACTATACCCCCTCTCAATTGCTGAAGAGATTGCCCATTATGCTGAAACACACTAATATCGTCAGTGCACAAATCTGAATGAAGGAGATTCCCACCCTCATCTCCCCTAAGTGGGGATGAGTATTTTGTTTCACTTGTGTTGCCTCTGTATGTTTCATTCAGAATTTAGTTAATAGCCCTTTCCTGTTGGGTACAGTATGTGCAATTCCAAATGCAACTTGAGTCTCTCTGTCACAAGAGAGTTCCGTCCACTCTCTTCTATTGTTTACTAGCTAATCTTGCACTAACCATTCCCCCTGTCACACAGACATTGTTTGCCCTATTGAATCCCTGACATGGAGCTCAGAAATAAACACCGCATACCCAGACATTTTAAATGTGCATCCTGTATTTTGTTGGTTATAGAAAAGAATTTCTCTCCAAGGCACATGCCACTAACACATTTCAACTTTAGGCTGTGCGGTCAATCCCTGAAAACTGACTGATAGCACAAGTGCTGATGCTGCCTTTTCTACAGCAAAAGTTTCCCATTGCTGGTCAAGGAAGATATGAGGATTCACAGCAAGCTGTTTTTTCCTGGACTATCACTCCTGGTCTTCAGCTCCAATAAAAGAAGCTAGTAACATATGAAGTACTTCCCTAATGCAAATTCCCAATAACAGTAATGAGATGTAATTGTGGTAATTGCCACAGAGATGACAGATGAAATCCTGGCCCCACTAAGACAGTGAGGGGTTTTGATGTCAGCGGGGTCAGGATTTCGCCCTTGGGGGTGTGATCACAGATGGGAGGGGAGGTGCTCCACATGACTGTGACCATGAAGGGAGGTGTCCAGAAGCCAGTTTCTCTCTTAACAACTGGTCTCCAAGGATAGACTGTTTGAGACTCCCTGTTCTGTAGCACTGTGAATGGTGCCATTGTCATCCTGTAAAAAAATATAAATGCCCTAAGGTTGTAATAGAGACATATGGGCAAAGAGCATGTGATGTCCCTTTGCACAGGCTGAACTTGGCCTGGCCTGGATAAGTCAAAAACCATTGGTTCTGCCCCAGCCATCTTAGCCAGTGATAGCAGATCATCGAGGTGCTTCCATGATATGTCTATCATCTGAGCAACCTGCTCAACAAGAAGTTCTGAGTTCTCTGTAGGCTGTCTGCTCTAACCTTCCCGCCTTATGTTGAGTGGCTTTTTCTTGTCTGTTGGACTAGGCGGCAGCAACCGTATTGACGAGGACCTGTGCGCTGGTGACTGGCTTGTTGCTGTTTCTTCTGCTGCCCCCGTTTCTGTTCTCTGTGGTAGAAGGCTGGACCTACGAAGAAGGATTCTACTATTCCTTCGTCACCCTCAGCACAATAGGCTTTGGAGATTATGTGATTGGTAAGCAGCTGGGATTTCATCCCTCTCGCCTAAGGGAAACCAGTAAAAATTGTGTGGCAGCCTCCTGGAGCCCCAGGTGGCAGTTTCATCCCTTTGATGATTCCCAGGATTGACAGCAAATGCAATGTGGCAGGTCGCTGACTTGGAGGAGAAGGAGGAGATGGTTTCTGCGATAGCCGGGCCATGCATGGTGACTCCTCTGCATGGCAGGATGTGAAAAGCAGTCTCCTGCATCCAGTCACCGTGCCCTTTATGAGACCAGAACTAGCCTGATACTACAAGTTTGATGCGCTGCAATGTAAAGCCTCAAGACTTGGAGCATTTTGTCTCATCATGCTCCTAATCTACCAAGCCCATAACATTGTACTTCCTTTCTCCTTTCTCAAGAGCCAATAGAGACACTTAGCTTGAGCCTGTCAGGCCCCCGGACAGTATCCTCAGCTTCCAAAACCCAGCGCCAGAAGAAATGAATTAGGCCCAGGCACATGCTTTTTGATAAAGCTTTTCCCAGCCAAAACACACGATCTGTAGAAACACACACGCCTTCAAGGCCCGAGAGACAGGAACAGGATACCCCTTTCCCATAGACTCTCCTGCCCTCCTTTCTTCGCAGCTCTTCTTTGGTGCTTAATTACCGGTGATTGGGCTCTGTAGACAGGCAACAGATGTAACTTCCCAAGTTATGCAGTGTCTTGACTACTGAGGAGCTTTGTAAGCTGCCTTCCATCACCGGCTTAGTACATAGGCATATTGGGCTCAATACAGGAGTAATGGTCAAACTCTGTGGCCTGTGTTACACAACAGTGGTGCCTTCTGGCCTTGAAATCGATGAAGCTACACTCCTGGTCAGTCCCCCTGCTGTCAGGATGTTGCCGCATGGCTCCCCCACCCCCACCAAACAGGGCTGGCCTTAGAACCGAGCTAACTGGGCCCATGCCAGGGGTGCCAGAGACAGAGGGTGAGGGGCAACTGGGCATGGGGGTGCTGGGCAAACGGTGGAGGGTACTGGGCAGGGGCAGTGTGGCAGGGCATACTGGAAGCACAGGACTGGGGCTGGGAACACAAGTGGAAGGGAAGCACAGGGGTTGGGACGAAGGGGGCACTGTGCAGAAGTTAGGGACAAAGGGGGTGTAATGCAGGGCTAGTGGTAAAAAGAGCATAGGATAGGAGTGCAGGGGGTGAGGAGCCTGTGGGTGCCAGGGAAAATGGGTGGTGCTATGCCCACAGGGATCAGAGGACCAAAACACAGGTTTGCCCAGAGCATCATTTTCCCTGATGCTGGCTCTTACTCCAGCCCCTTTATTCATCCAGTGAACTCCAAGGAGAAAGGTTTCCTGTCCACAGGCCCGAGTGGTCCGGCACCTTGTGGCTTTCGCTCCTTTTCAAAGAAGCTCGCGGTGCTCACTGCGAATGGCTGTTGAGCCTCAGGCTGAAGGTCTCACTGGTAAAAGGGGCCTGCTTGACATCTCGGGAACCTGCAAGCGTCTCTAGCTGAAATTCACCTTTGGGCACAAAGCTAGTGTGAAGCCCAGGGGTTGCTTGCATCCTGGGGTTACGTGGGACAGAGGCGGGCCTAGGTTTTGTGTTCATCTCTGTGTAGCGCTGACTTTCGCCCTTTAGGCCCAGAGGGGAAGAATGTAGGCAAAGCGGCAGACTTGCTTATTCCAGGACAGGGCTCTTTGTAAACCAGTGGTGATTACTCAACGTTACATAAATAAGATCATAAATGACGAGGTGAGAGCTGCCTGGCAACTTGGCATGTGCGGGTATGTTGTTTAATTCTGCCATTTTCTATGCTTTTCTGTAATGTTTGCACAGCCCATGGGTTTCAGTGGTGAAAATGTCAAACCTTCCCATTAAAAATGACTGCTAGGAGCCAAGTGCTGATAAAGAAAACAATAATGCAAGCACTTGTCATCTCCTGCTTGTGATTCTTATCTCGGGAACATTGGTGTCGGCCAGCAGCTGCCTTTCTAAATTGCTTTCTCAATAATGTCTATGCAGGAGGTAGAAACCAAAGGGGTTTGACTTATTGTAATACCATAGCACCCAGGAGCCTTGACAAACAAAGGGCATCTTCCCAAAGAGCTTACAATCTAAGTAATTAAGAAATCAACTAAAGGGTAACCAAGTTCAGTTCAGACCTCCAGAGGTATGGCTATTCCGAGGGGGGTCTTCCAAAGGGTGCTCAGCCCTTTCCTTAGGTCCATCTCACCCTCAGAGACTCACTCCTACTTCACTTATATGCCAGATGGCTCAACAAAGCATCTACATGTGTAAGTAAGCAGAAGCCAGCCAAGAACACCTGTAAACAGGGTAGGGTACTTCAAGCAAACGGTGCCATCCTGTGACAGTATTCTAGTACTTAACAAAAGCTGGAGGAAAACAGGGCTGTATACGTGTAACCCATTCATGGCCGCAATTTCAGTTTGAAAGTGGATCTAATTTTGGTTTAATTTTTCTTTATGGTAATATTGACAATTGACAGTGACTTATGGGGGTGTTACTGACATAGCCATGAAACAAGTCTGGCTTACAATGCACACCTGGCTGTGAGACAGCTGGCATGTTCATGTTTTGTACAGGGAGCAGCGCCATTCTGCGATATTTCCACCATGCCACACCAGCCAGTATGGGGAGTTATAGCTGTCCCATATATCGATCTGATCAGTTACATTTTTATACCTCCCCATCTCCGTATTGTCTGAATATCACCCTTTCCATGCTGGGCGGATGTTAAGGGTACATGGCATATCCCAAAGTTGCTGATGAGCAGATGCTATGAGTCCTTCCAAGACCAAGCCTCTGCTTTACCTTTAGCTATAAAATGTCTTTTATGGCACACTTGGTCCAATGTCTTTACATGTTTGGGTGCTTTTCTTGCAGGGATGAACCCAGACCGCACCTACCCCTCCTGGTACAAAAACCTGATATCTTTGTGGATCCTGTTTGGGATGGCCTGGCTGGCCCTAGTCATCAACCTGTGCATCTCCTTGCTAGAGAACTCTAGTGACCTCTGCCAGTGTGGCAAGAAGGAAAGCAAAGAGGTAGAACAGGAATTTATGGATGGCAACAAAATTAGCAGCCCAAGGCCTGATGATGTGGAGAGCTGCAGCAACAAGGACATGAAGCTTGAAGGGGCAGACTGAATGGCGCACACCGAGTGTCTCTGAGCCAGTGTGACTTTTGCAGGAGGAGCCTCTGATGAGCCTTTGGCCTGAGATGAGTTCCAGTACCCTTCTTCTTAGAATGGTTGGTGTGGTGTGGTCGTGAAGTTCAGCCAGACAGCAGAATTGAGCTTGGAGAGACTACTTTGGCTCAGGTGGTAAATACAAAATGAGACATTTCCATATGTTGAGAGCCAGAAGAGAAAACCAAAAGCACTTTTCAGCACGCGTTATCCCCAGGCTTATCTGCTGATTACAAAGCCTACTTTTGATCTGGTCTAGATTATAAATAGATTTATATTTATATAAATCTGAAAAGAAAGTTGTTGAGATTCTCATGGCATAAAGACCACAGTCATCTGCGCATTCCTGTTAGCTTGCTGGCATGTGGCTGGCAGTACCTCCTGATGGATGGAATGCTAGAAGTGCTCCTGGGACCTTCTGTCAAGCTCATGAGAGTGATCAAGGGGTTTCTTGTTGAAATCCTTAAAGAGAGCTGATGGATTTGAATGCCTAGTACCCTTAAGACACACGTTCCCAGTATTCTCATTCAGTCTTTCCTCTTGTACTACCACCACCCCAAATCATTCATTTTGAGAATCTGGGTTTTTTTTAGGCCAAGTTTGAACTTTTGGAAGAGCTACTCACTGCCAGCATGAGACCTGTGTTCAAGAAAAGCCGTGGGCAGAAGAAAACTTGGATGCAAAAGGCAGGTTTTTAGGTATAGGGTTCAGCATTTGAAAATATAGATGGCCAGAAGCATGACTATATGGATATTTGAGTGGGTGACACTCTCCTGGAATCAAAGATCCTGGAATGTTTCCAAAAAGTGGAAATATGGATAAATTGCTAAGCTTGAATGTGAAAGCGTAGCATAAACATGCAGAGACAAAATCAGGCTAAGGCAAAAAATGAGATACACCTAGAAAGCAGTGTTCCCTGCATGCTGTGCACTTGTGCGGCCACTCAGCAGAGATTCAAATGCCAGCTAGCTGATTGGCAGACCACCCACAGCTGGATTCTTTGCTTTTACTGGTGGTGCAAATATACACGGGCTTTGGTGCACATAAAAATGTATTCTGCACATAGATGGAAAAAATCTGCACATAGATGGAAAAGATTAGAGGGAACATTGCTAGAAAGGAGCAGAAAAGGCAATCGGAAGAAGTGCTGAAAATACATTGGAGAAGCAAGAGAAAGATGAAGAAAAGTGTAGGTTCACTACTTTGCATGAAAACGGAACTAATAATGACTGGAAACAAAGTTGAGGTGTTAAATGCCTGTTTTATTTCACTCGTCACTAAAAAGGTTAATCATCACCAGATGGTTAGCGCAATATTAACAACAAAAGAGAAGGAACATCTTTGAATGCTGTGTGCAGATGTGGTTGGCTCATCTCAAAAAAGATATCTTGGCATAGGAAAAAGTTCAAAAAAGGGCCACAAAAATGGTTAGGGGTATGGAACAGCTGCCAGATGAGGAGAGACTAAAAAGACTGGGACTTTTCAGCTTAGAAAAGAGAAGACTAGGGGGGGATTTGATAGAGGTCTATAAAATCATGACTGGTGTGGAAAAAGTGAATAAAGAAAAGTTGCTCCAATAACACAAGAACTAGGGGGTCACCAAATGAAATTAATAGATAACAGGTTTAAAACAAACAAAAGGAAGTATTTCTTCATG
Source organism: Rafetus swinhoei (assembly GCA_019425775.1). Classification (NCBI taxonomy): domain Eukaryota; kingdom Metazoa; phylum Chordata; order Testudines; family Trionychidae; genus Rafetus; species Rafetus swinhoei. The sequence continues at coordinate 144,804,752 of CM033440.1, read as the reverse complement.
CAACACGGAGTCAGCTTGTGGAACTTCTTGCCAGAGGATATTATGAAGGCCAGGGTTAAAAAACAAAGTTAAAAACTAAAGCTAGATACATTTCTGGAGGATGGGTCCATCAATGGCTATTAGTCAGAATGGGCAGGAATGTTGTCCTTAGCCTGTGTTAGTCAGAATCTGGGACTGGGCAACAGGGAATGGACCATTTCTTGATTCCCTGTTCTGTTCACTCCATCTAGGGCATCTGGCATTGGCCACTGTCAGCAGACAGGATACTGGGCTAGATGGATCTTTGGTCTGACCCAATATGGCCGTTCTTATGAATGCAAGCTAGAATAGGAAAAGAGCAGGTTAAATAATATTTAGATAAGTTTAGATGTTTTCAGGTCAGCAATAGCTGATGAAATTCACCCTAGAGTAATGAAATTACTTAATGAAATTGCTGATATAATCTTGGAACCATTCGTGATTATCCTTGAGAAATGCTGGAGGATGGGTGAGGTCCCAGAGGACTGGAAAGGATGAAATTACAATAAATTGGGTCCACAACTGGTTGAAGAGACTGCACTCAAAAAGTTGCTAACAATCATTTGCTGTCCTACTGAAATAACATATCTAGTGAGGCCCTCAGGGGTCTGTCCTGGGTCTGGTGCTAGTCAGCCTTTTCATTAATAACTGGAATAATGGAGTGAAATGTCTGCTTATAAAATCTCTGAGTGACACAAGTTGAAGGGGTTGCAAGCACTTTAGAGGACAGAAATAGACTTCAAAATTACCTTGACAAATTGGAGAATTGGTCTGAAATAAAAAAGATGAAATTCAATAAATACAAATGCAAAGTATTGCACTTATGAATGAAAAATCAAGGGCACAAATGCAATTATTGGGTAGGAAGTGGTACTGCTGAAAAGAATCAGGGTTATAGTAAATTATAAGTTGAATATGATGCAGTTGCAAAAAGAGTTAATATTGTTTTGGAGTGTGTAAATAGGATTGTCTTTCTTATGTAAGATATGGGAAGTAATTGTACCACTCTGCTTGGCACTGTTGAGATCTGACCTGAAGAACTGTGATCAGTTCTGGGCACCACACTTTACAAAAGGTGTAGACAAATTGGAGAGTGCTCAGAAGATGGTGAAGAAATGATAAATGGTTTCAAAAACTAACATATGAGGAAAGATTAAAAACCGGGATGTTTAGTCTTGAGAAAAGAAAGCTGAGGGGGGTCCTGGGCATTGTCTTTACATATTATAAAAGCCTCTTATAAAGAGGACAATGACCAATTGTTCTCTGTGTCCACTGACGACAAGATGAGAAGTAATGGGCACAATCTGCAGCAAGGAAGATTTAAGTTAGATATTAGGAAAAACATATTAACTATAAAGGTAGTTAATCTCTGGGGCTCTGTCTGCACTGCTGGGAAAAGTCGGAAGAAGATACATAAATTGGAAACCGCAATTTGCGAGTCTTTTTCTGCTTTTTTCCAAAAGAGGCTTTTCCGAAATTTGGTCCATCTACACGGGGCCAAATTTGGGGAAAAAACTCCTCTTTCAGAACATCCCTTATGCCTCTCATCAAGAGGAATACAGGGATGCTGAAAGAACACGTCTGCTTTTTCGGAAACTGCTCCGAGAAAGTGGATGCATTCCTTGGACGCAGCAGAGCTTTTCCGGGAGACCTCTGGTATCCCGGAAAAACTCTGCAGTCTAGACATAGCTTGGAAAAGGTGTCCAAGGGAGGCTGTGGAATCCTATGAGGGTTTTAAGATCAGATTAGACACACACCGGTCAGGGATGGTCTAGGATAAATTTGGTCCTGCCCCACCACATGGGAATGGATTAGGTGACCTATCTAGGACCTTCCTTCCAACCCTTTATTTCGATTTATTTGATGTGTCAGATACACAGCTTAGCAGTCAAGTTGCTGGTATGTAGTGGCACCAGTGTCATGAAGAACTTCAGGAAAGGAATCCTTTATGGTGAATTTTGTTTGGGGGAAAGCTGATGTCCAGAGTTTCCATGGTCATATTCTCTGATGTACTATTTCAACAGTCAGGAGTATCAAGATGGGGCTACAACAAACTTCAGTATATAGTTTGGAATATAGTGTAGAATGAATAGGCTCAAATTCATTGCACACTGGTTAATTCTCTGGCGAGTTTTGAAACTCTCTAACTTTTCTGTGTGGTTCATATATTTTATTTTATTTATCTTTCATGGACAGATGCTGATAGTTTTATTAATGCTTATAATGGATTGGCTTAATGTTAAATAGTAAAAGAGTCTTCTCTCCCATTCTTCCAAGTGCAGAACTCCCCCTCCCCAAGTTTGACAGCTGTGATTAAAGCCAGATGGGTGGAAGATGGTGTGGGGAGGAGACTGGATTTGCGTGTGGAAAAGGTTAAGACCCACTGGCCTACCACATTCTTGAGTCTAAGTTGAAAGGTCTTGGGTCCTGGAGTTTCCCTCTTTACCCCCATTCCATAGCCTGAGAGCTCAGTTTAAAGCAGATTTTCTTGCTATTAATTTTAAATGTCCCTTTGCCCCCCCCCCCTTTCAGTTTTACCCCATTTTTCCTAATTTTCCTCCTTCACGATCCTGGAATATTTCCAATCCCTCCTTCAAATATTTACCAACTGTGAGTGAGACTTGCAATTTCAGTAAGAGTTGAGTACCTCATTTCTTTAGGCCATTTCAAAAATCCCACCTCATGGTTGCATTATGCCCTGTACACACACATCCCTAGTCTCCAGGCCAACTATTCATATACATCTTTTAACTCCTGCTTTTAACTTCTTGGTCTTTCTGAACTCCCTCCTGGGAGTTTGTATCAGTCAGTATCGTTCTAGTGACAAAATGCCTGGAATCGCTCTTCTAATATCACTATGTAGATATGAAATAACACTGTACCAAGTACCATCTACCTGTCTGGGTAGGTCTGTGACTCCCGCTACCGACATATCTGAGTGCTCTCTTCTTAACGTCACTTTAGACCTTATCCTCCAACTAAATATGTTTTCTTAGTACTCTTTTTTGACAGTCTTTCAGACAGATTAATGCAGTTTCAATGCAGATGAAGTCCATCATTATAGTTAAAAAGTCCCCCGCACAGTATCAAGTCTTTGGCCTTTGCAGCGTTTGCTGGAAATGTGTTCTCTGACCAAATGACATGGATAAATATGTTCCCATATGGAAGAGAAGAAACAGAGAGGAGGGGAGATTGTAACATAGTGAAAAACATTATCAACCAGTGTGTCTAAAGAAAACAGAATCCTCTACCAAAATCTGGAAGGTTATCTGTTCAAGGGTAAATAAAGAAAACAAAACCACTGTGCTGTCATCATTCTTGTCACAGCTCACTTGGGATATTCCATAAACTGCATTGGAAAACTACAGATGTTCTTGACTTTTTAGTTCTACAAATGGGCCCTGGTGGATCTAACATGCTTGTCTTTATCCAAATAATTGTGCAGTGCCTATTAGTGATTTCAACCCAGCCCTTCGCTGTTGTTATCCACAAGCTTGTTCTTCCCTGGCTCCTTGAGCTGGAGGGGTGGAGGAGGGAGATAGCAGCGAGATTATTACTTTGATTAAATTAACTAATTATTATACATCAGTGCCCAGAGATTCAATCGACATCGGGACCTCACTGGGCTAAGCAATTTACAAACACAAGCTTCCTCACAGAACAATCTCAGAAGCGTGATTATGAAATGTGCTTAGACTGCTTTGTGCTGCTCCAGCGATGTAAATTGACTTTGAAGCTGATTTAATAGCCCGAGTGTTATCATTGACTCTGTCCCCCCAATTTTTGTCTATGTATATTGAAGCTCCAGCAAGGGCTCTCTGCACTGCATCTTTGACAGTCCTCAAGTAAGGGCGTTCAGCATTCCAGACCATCTCCCAAGCCTGGTTTCAAGCTTCACCAATTCAAATCCCAGCTTATTGTAGTTTATCCTGTTGATTCTAGAGGTCTGCACTATGCTGTTATGCCAGGTTCTAGTACGGATGGTTGAAATCAAGGCAAATTCCCAGAGTACTCAAGTGACAGCTGTAAAAGGCCTTCCTCCGACCCTGACAGATGGCAGGGATAGACACCTCACAAGGCATATTTTGGGCAAAGATTATTACCACAGTGTGTAGGGCATGAATACAAAAGTAGTTTCAGTCACAGGCCCATCTCAGGACCTTAAATGCATGGCAGAGGCATTCTGATGAAACAGGAATCTAGTACCCCAAATACTTTAGCAGACATAGAAAGCGCAGTTGGCTAAATTAATTTAACTTTGGTGTAACTACAGTGTGTGTACTCAGTAGAGTTAAAGTACACATTAACTGGCTAGTCATAGTGGAAGTAGCTGCCAGCATCCATCTTAAACAGTTGTGCTGGCCCATCATGCCTCATGATTCAATGAAAAGCACAGGAAAGTGATGTTCAGTCCCATCTGGCTAGATTAAGCAAGTATCCCACATTCTTCCATACTGCTTGCTCATTAGTCAAGGGGGAGCTGTCAGAGCACACTAATTAGCGCTGACACCCAGCGCTTTGCCCTCTCTTATCAAATGCTCAGCAGTGCCAAGCCAATTAAGTTGGAGAGTCTGAGATTACTGACATTATACCTGGTTTGAGATCAGATCAGCACTGGATGATGTGTTGAATTGCTCTTACTGACAGACACGCTCGCCGACTTCAGTACTGGACACAATACTCCAGATGTGGCCTCACCAGAGCCAAATAAAGAGGAATAATCACATCTCTGAATCTACTGGCAATGCTCCTCTTAATGCAACCTAATATGCCATTAGCCTTCTTGGCTACAGGGGTACACTGTTGACTCATATCCAGCTTCTCATCCACTGTAATCCCCAGGTCCTTTTCTGCAGAACTGCTACTTAGCCAGTTGGTCCCCAGCCTGTAACAATGCTTGGGATTCTTCCGTCCCAAGTGCAGGACTCTACACTTGTCCTTGTTGAACCTCATCAGATTTCTTGTGGCCCAGTCCTCCAATTTGTCTAAGTCACTCTGGACTCTATCCCTGCCCTCCAGCGTATCTACCTCTCCTCCTAGCTTAGTGTCATCCGCAAACTTGTTGAGGGTGGAATCCATCCCCTCATCGAGGTCATAAAGAAAGATGTTGAACAAAACCGGTCTCATGCATGGAGAAGACAGAGAAGTCCAGAAGATGGATCCTAAGACCATATGGTCACTGACTCGGGCCTTATCTTCACCAGGAAGGGTTTGCCAGAGCCAGCAGCCCTCCTAGTGGTGGCATTGTTTATAAAGCAACAGAATGCTTTTGCCAAGATAGTTTGTACCCAGTCTCTAAAAAAGGAAGCTATACAACATCCACATGAGAGTCTTGTGAGCATAGCTATGTTGCTTAGGGGCATGGGTTTATTTTTATGCTACTAACTGATATAGATTTTTTTTTAACACTTAAGACTAGCCTACACCTCAAGTTATGGCTTAGGCAAGTCTCTTAACTTCTCTGTCCCAACTTCCCATTTAGTACAATGGAATTAATTCTTATTTCTCTGCCTAATGGTGGTGCCCTGGGGATTCATTAGTTAAGTGGTTGTACAGAATTTGGGGCGGAGAGAAGAGCTCTAAAGTACTATGTAAATGCCGCTGAGTATTGCTAGCATAATATAAACTCCCACACAATTACTTACCCTGGGTATTGTCCCCTGCTGGTTACAGTAGGCAACCTGCTGCTGGGAGAGAGAAAGTTGTAAGTCTGCCAGTTTCAGAGAAGTAATCTAGGTGCTACCAGTGGCAGATGATGCATAAGCAAACTCTAGCATTAGCAGAGACCAAGCGGAGAGCTGATAGCTTTTGTTCACACTTGTCCATTGACCGGGCTTTTATTGTTCCCAAGCATATTAAAAAATCTCACTTGAATTCTATTATTTTTACAAAGCTTCAGTGAAAATACTCCAGGCAGTTTTGCTTTTGTTTTAGGTCATTGTCGTGTTTTGGTTTTCAGGCACTTGCCCAATGCCACAATGTTTAGTTTGCAAATGCTCCGGGGGAAGGCTTCGATCCAAACCAATTATTTTCTTTATAAAATGTTAAAAACTCAAAAGAAAAACTGTAATAATAAGCATTGTAAAGCTTTCTTTGGTCTACCTCAAAATGCAAACTTCAGGCCTTAGCTATGTTAAAATATTAAAACTTTCCTACCGCTTTTAATTCAGAACGTTTTATGGTTTGATATTTGTTTTCAGCTGACATGGGAATTTTTAAACTAAATTACACTAACCCAGTCCTCGAGGCTGCTGGTTTTCAACCAGTGGTCTGGAGTTCCCACGGGCAGGGGTGCAAGCAGGTTTCAAGGGGGCTGCCAAGCAGATCCAGCCTTAGACCAAGTCTACACTGGCAAGTTACTGCGCAGTAAATCAGCTCCCAGCTCTGTAACTCCTTAGGTGTCCCCACTGGCAAGGCACTTAGTGCCCACTAACACTGCAGTTGCTGGGCTGTAGGTAAACCACCTCGACAAGAAGCGCAGAGCTTGCTTCTCTTTGGATACTGCGCTGTGGGGACAGAGTGGACACTTGAATTGATTCTTGTGTTCTGACTGCTCTCCAGAAATGGCCCAAAATCCCTCAAGTCCCCTCTGTGCTTTGTTTGTAGAACTCATTGGTTTGCCCTGGAGGTATGTGCATATCCCCTTTCAGAGCTCCATTGTGGGCAGCCTGCATGCTGTGCTGGTTTGCTCCCGGAGGCAGAGTAACCCATTCAGATGAAACGCTTGTGCTGTTGAACACAGAGTCAGGTGTCTGTTTGTGTGTGAGAGTGAGAGAGAGCGAGGCTGTGCAAAAAGTAAGGATGTTAAGAAGGTGGTAATTGACTAATTGTGTAGTCGATACAATTTGTATTGAATACATGATTAGTCAATAAGGGGCCCCACTGCAGCTCTGCAGTTTAAATGAAATAGGAGCTGAGTGTGCAGGCAGCCCAGCTCCTACTACATTTAAACTGCAGAGCCACTGTGGGGGTAGGTCCCAGACCTGGCATAAGCTGGGACTCAGCAGTCCCAGCTCATGCTGGGTCCGGACTGCTGCACTTCTACCTCTCCTTCCCTTCCCCCCCACACAGCTTAAGCCAGCTCCACCCCAGTCACTAGCTCCTGCGTCCCCTCCCCCTTGCTGCCTCTGATATAGAGGCAGCAAGTGGGGGGGGGGAATGTGAGTAGTTGACTAATTGACTACTCTTTTACACCCCTAGCAAAAAGCTGGGGAGGGAGGCAAGAGGAGCTGAGATATCAGGGATTCCCCCTTCCCCTGCCTCAGAAGGGCTGTTTCCTGCCACTTCTGAACTCACAAGATAGCACGCCCACATCTGCCTAAACCATGGGCTGTCGGTGCAGCTGGGGCTGGAGGAGGCAGGCCTCTAGCCCCACCCCCTCCACTGAGGCCCCACCCCCAGCACAGGCAGGGAGGAGGCAGGGCAGCATGCCGAGTACATGAGTGTCCCCCTGCCCCACCATGGGGAGGGGAAGAGTGTGCACACCTCAGCCTTCCCAGAGCACCAGGGAGGGAGGAGGCCGCACAGCCTAAGCCGACCCAAGCCTCCCCCACTCCTGGAACAAGGGAAAGGGGGAGGCCACATGGCTTGAGGCTCCCTGGCCCCCGGAGCACAGAGAAGGCGGGTGGCATGATCCCCAGATGCCCCAGGCTGGAGCAGCAGGGAGGGCTGGCACTGGGGCAGTGACACTCTGCCCCCAGAAGGCCTAGAGCATGCCTCGGGCTGTGTGACCTGCTCCCTCCCCGGTGCAAGCACTCTGGGACAGGGGTTGGGGGGCCATGCCTGGCAGTTTGGGCATGCAAAGCCTCCCTCCCCTAGCATACCGGATGCCCATGACCAAAACACACTCTTCCTCCCGACCCGCACACACACACAGACACAGACTCCCTGTCATACTCTTTCTCCAACTTTTGTTGAAAAGCAGCTATCAGTGTAGCATGATGACCAGGGAGCAATGGGATTGGGAAACGTGTATTGTGTGACCCTTCCCAAAGCACCCTGCAGTCAGTTGCACAGTGGGATAGCTACCCCAATGCACCTCTCTCCGGGGCTGAAAGAGTTGCTCATGTGGTTGTGCTGCAGTGTGGACACACAACAGCGGTTTCCCTGCAGCGCTCTATGCAATGCTGTAACTACCACACTTCACATCTGCTAGTGTAGACATGGCCTTAGACTTGCAGGGGCCCATGCCAGAAAGCCAAACCCCCCGCATATGGGTGGGTCTCTGAGCCCCACCACTTGGGGCTGAAGAAACCTGCGCAATATTCTTGGGGGAGAGGAGGGACATGCTGTGGTACAAGGCCCCAGGCAATTGTCCTGCTTGCAACCCCCTACTGCCCACCCTGGCGTTTGTTTGCAGAAAACCAGTTACTGTGGCCCAAGTGGACCGTGGAGTGTTACAGCATGTTGGGTGGGCCTCAGAAAGAAAAAAATGGAGAACCCTTGCTCCGGGCATCAGCAGACAGCATGGAGTTCATCAGATACTGTTATCATTTCTCTCAATTGCCTTGCAACTCCAGCTGCTTCCTTTTGAAGTGACTTTAAACGTAAAGTGGTTCTTACATTCTTGAGATGATATCAGTAGGGCCTAGTGTAAATCCTGCAGTGATTATAAATAACATCTAAGAAAAAAGCTGGAGGTCAGATGTCAATGTAACCATTTCCCCATTTTAAAACTCTTTAAAACACCAGATCCAATGTGAGGCAGCTCTCAGGTTGGATTTGCATACGCTGAAAAAAGGTCTAAAGATTAAGATAAGAAAACAAATTTTAAACATACAAGCCAGATCCACAGTTGGTGTCAATCATGCAGTGAACAGCCCAGATCCTTAAGTGGTGTAAATGGGGTTTGCTCTGGTGAAGTCTGCACCTATGCTGACTTGTATTACTCTGGAGGAGAGGCTCAGCTGGTATTTTCAATATCGCTCAACCTAGCCTTTCTGTACATAGATATCATCACTGTCCCTGGGGGGGAAAGCCATCTATCTGCTTGTCAGTTCAGTGGCTGTCTGCTGCAGCTCTGTAGTTCTTCTTGGAATGCATTATGTGGGAAGTCTGAAACAAAATGAGACCTTAGGCATTCTTCTTTGCAGGCTATTACCCCAAATACCAATTCACCCTGGCTATTGTACGGCTGAACTGTGATTCCTCTGAACTGAAAGAGGGTTTTCTGGGTGCTTTGTGAAAATTGCTGAAACGTTTTGCCACTGGGTTTTTATTAAATATAAGCTTATCTGATGAAGGAAAGAGGGCTTTTGAATTTCTCTGTATGGATAAGAAAGATGTATTGATTATAGCGCCATGATATGATAGCAGAGAGAGGAAAAAGAATGTATTCAGAGAACAGCTTCAGATGCAGAACGTGGACAGCTCCTTCTACCAGAGGTGGACCATACTCTTCCTAATGACAAGGGTTTTGTCCCTTCTGTACAAGCAGCCAAACTGTTTTAGCTCTCGCATTAACAGGCCATTTCCCTAGTATATGCAGGGCTAGAGAGTGCTCAAGCCAAAGTCTTTACTTTGCTTGTTTGCTAGTGTGCTGACGTATCAGGATTGCCAACACAGTTCTCGTGCTGGTGAAAAGTGCCAGGAGAGGGGCAGTGAAGGAAAAAATAATCTTGATGAAACATTTGTATTGGCACGTTAACAAGCGGCATCTGGTTCTCACACTGTTGGAGCAGTGTCAAGCAACCTCAGTGTAGGTGAGAATCAGGTCCAACACATAACTCCAAATGGATGGGTGTAGCCCCTTGCCAACAGGCAGGCTTGGGGAAAGAAGGGATTTTTTCAGTTTAAGGTAAGTCACAGAGTGGGTGGATGAGTGAACAGGCTGAGGCCCAGAGTGGTGGGAGGCCAACTGAGTCAATAGGTGCCTTTCTGGGCAGGGGATGAGCGAGCTGGTGGAAGAGGCAATGAGCATTCAGAAAACTGCACGACACTCACTGCATGCCCATTTAAGTGAATGGCTTCCGGGGCTGCACTGGAGACTACTGAAGCCAGGGGTACAAAGGACCCACTGGATGGGGGCACCTGCAATTTTAGACTCCTCACTCTCAACTTACTGGCACCTTTTTCCTATTATCAGGCGGATCAAGGCCCTGTCCCTACAACTGGCTGGTGGGAAGCTCTGTTAAAAACCTCTGGCCCCGGCATAAATTCTATTTTGCAAGGGCAGGCCCTCCTCTTTCCTCAGCCCTGGGTGCCTGCAGGGGCTACTCCCAGCCAAAGCATCAGCACCACAACTCCCCTTTTCTGGATGCCACCAGGAGGTGTTCAGTTCTCCCACATCCTTTGCTTCCTGAAGAGGAGCTGGATGCTTTGTCTTGCATGAAGCCATTAGCTGTACAGCCTGCAGGTCAGAAGCTGGGCCTATGGTGGAGCTCATTAAAGTCCATTAGGCACCACTGGCTCCGTCAGCTTCACCCTGACCTCTTGGAGGCTTTAGAAGTTATTTGAGTGGGAAAAGAAAAAGCTGACAGCTTTGTCCAGCTGAATACAAAAGCCAGCGAAATCCCTTTGAACAGTTCCCATGGTAAATGCCATAGACATACCTCTCATTCCGATTACCTTGTTGATCACTGTCAGACCCAGGCCTGGTGTTATCCCAGTTTCTTATTATTGCTGGTCTCAGAGATTCCAAAGAGTCAGAAGGGGGGGAGGGGAGAAAACACTGTTCACTGGAGCAGTGGGTAGGATTGTTCATCATTTTCAAAGTCACTTTCCTTTATCTCTCGCTCTAAATCCCCCAGGCCCACAAAAGATACTTTGTTGATGAAGAGGCACCCCATTAGCCTGACCTTCCTTGTGAAAACCCAGGGAAGGGATTAATCAGAGCCCTTAAAAGCATCCCAGAAGCAGGGCACATTATGTTATGGTAAAGTGCTTCCGTGGGTCTCAGGCAGTGCTCGATACAACAATTGTTTATTCAGGATGCATTCTCTCTGTCTGAGATTCCTCGAATCGAGTAAGATTTCCCCCCCTTGGATGCCTGATGGGTGGGAAGATGAGAAATTAGGCCAGTTCTGGCAAGGAACACTCTGGCAGTGAGGTCTCTGTCTCCACTGGCACCGATGTGGGCCCGGGCATACTCTACGTTGGGCTCGCTGATCTTCTTCATTGAGACGTCACTTGATCTCAAAGTGTCGGGCACCTTCTTGATAGTGGTCCTCCAGGTTACCCAATCTTCTACCTGCCTGTCCCAGGTGTCAGCGTCAATGCCACACTTTACCAACGTGTTCTTAAGGACATCCCTGTAGCGTTTCCTCTGCCCACCATGAGACCTCATCCTGGTCCTCAGCTGAGTATAGAAAATCTGTTTAGGCAAGAGCATGTCAGGCATTCTGACCACATGACCAGACCATCGTAGCTGCCTGTGGGAGATTATTGCCTCAGTGCTGCAGGAATCAGCCTTTACAAAGACACTAACATTGGTCCATTTATCCTGCCATGTGATGCCCAATATTCTCCTCAGGTACCTTTGGTGGAATTTCTCCAGATCTTTAATATGACGTCTATAGCGAATCCAGGCTTCAGCTCCTTATAGCAAAGTTGACATTATAGACATTGATCTTGGTCTGCGTCTAGTTGTCCTGGTCTTCGAAGAGTTGTCTCCATAAATGTCCATAAGCTGCACTGGAAATTCGGTGGTGGATTTCATTGTCAATGTCAGCATTGCTGGACAGATAGCTTCTGAGATAGGGGAAGCTGTTATTCTCTAGCACTTTGTTGTCCACCATGATGGTTGGTTCGAATAATGATATGGCAATTGTTGGCTGAAAGAGAACCTTGGTCTTCGGGCATTGAGGTCAGTCCCAACCAGCGGTAGGCCGTGGTGAAAACATTGATTGCTTGGAGACCATCTTCCAATGTGGCACTGACCTGAGCATTGTCAGCATACTGAAATTCTACCAGTGACGTTGTTGTGGTCTTGGTGTTGGCTCTGAAGTGGCCCAGATTGAAGAGGCTACCATCCATCCTGTAGGTTATTTCAACTACGCCTCGGAGGTCATCTCCAATAATCTGGAGCATGGCTACCAAAAGATATTAAATAGCGTAGGTGCTATCACACACCCTCGTTTGACTCCAGTCATCACTTCATTTGGTTGAGTTGTGCACTGTCATGAATGTATATGATGGTCTTTTAGCACACTTTCGTGATACTCTCAATACATTTCATGTGTTAGAGGCAGCTGTGAAAGATCTCACACCTTCCGACTACAATGAGACCACACAACACAAATGACTGAGAAAGCAATTTTTGATGAAATTTGTATGGATAATATTGTCTGAGATTTGAGTACCAAGGACAAATTTCACACACAGTGTTTCCATGGATAAAGTGATTGTTGAGATGGTCAGTCAATGAGCAGTATATGCCACATTGAATGAAAGGTTCAGGTTTTTTGTGGCTAGATCAGTGCCCAGTGCTGAAGTCGCCTCTAGAGCAAGGGCATTAATAGATATCCGTCCATCAGATCTCAAACGTGCATTTACAGATGAATTTCTATTGTTCTCACATATGTATGCGGAGAAGAAATCTGTGGCAGCAATGATCAATGCACAAATAGCAGACAAGTTGGTGACAAGTTTTCTTGTTGCTTTCAGAATGTATTTCCCCATGTTGGGCACAACCTGTGAAGGGCAGCGCTCTTTTTCAAAGTTCAAATGTATCAAGAATTGTCTTCAGTCTACCATGGGACAGAAAGGATTATCTTCCCTTGCACTGCTTTCGATGGAGAGTGAACTTTGGAGGAAAATGACATTTGATTATGTAATCTGTGATTTTGCTAACAAAAAGAGTCACAAAGTCAATATTTAATTGTAAGTTACACCTGTGTGGTGTTTGTTGACTAAAGATTTAATACACGTGCATTGAATTGATCTTCAACAGTTACACATGTATTCTAATAAAAAATAGCAAATTATTAAGTGTGATTTAGCAGTTTTCTTTTCTTATTTTTGAGTCAATTATGAATTTGTTTATGTCCTAAATTTTTGTAGGTCCTAGGCATTGTGCCTACTGTGCCTACTGGATAATCTGGCCCTGGGGGAGTCTTAAAGGTAGATGGGAGAAATGGAGGGGAATTTCCTGTACTGTAGTCACCTGCCATCTTGGGGGGAGGGATTAAACAACCAATCCCAGCCTGAATACTAGGGATTCTACAAATGAGCAGGCCCTTTTCCTCCTGGCTTGTTGGGTTATGTTACCTGAGAATGGGATTCCAGTTAATCTTACACTAAGCTCTACCATACCTGTATACCTTCTACTGTATCTTGTAGGGCAATACTAGGGATGCTGAGAAAACCAAAATGCTGGTTGTGGCAGCACCAGAGGCACCATTCTAATGTGAGAGGCCTGGGAGACAATGCCCCCATGGTCCTAAGCTTGGCCTTTCCAGCTGTTGGTCACAGTAAGCTCTCTGGGCATCAAAGGGATGTGAAGATCACAGTGTTGTTCAGTGATCACACCGGCCTAACAGCTCAAAAATATTCAGGTTCCTAACTTCTAGGATTGAGGGCACAGTACTGCAATGGCTGACCAGCACCCTGCTCAATCTTTGTGTGGGAAGCTCAGCCTCCAATACCTCAAATCCAAACAGAGATTCTTTCCAGCAGATCCCACCCTGTCCCATGCTCCTTGCTGGCCATAGAAGCTCTGCTGGCACTGAACCAATGAGAGAGGAACATCGCTTCCCAGATACTTTCATGTAAACAAGGTTTGCCACACAGTGAATTATTTTCTACCTTGTGATCCTTTTTTTAAAAAAAGTCTGACCTTGATGTTAATTTTTTTAATCGTTTACAAAATCTCTTGCTGATTCCATGCACTTGGCATTTTTAATTATGTCACTGAAACATACTTTTCAGAATTGCTGCCAAAAGATTAGGCCAGTTCTATTTGACTTAGCTGATCATTGGAGGATCTAGGCCTTTATGCTGCTCATGTAGGAGTCAAGCTTTGGGCAGTTTAGTGTTGAGATTATTGTAGAAGGATGAAATCATTCAAGTACTGTCTTCTCTATAACTCAGCCAAAGTCCCTTCAACTAAAGGCAATGCCATGTGGTTTCCCTCACACTACAGATTGAACCTGTCTGGTCTGGCAACATCTGTGGTCTGGCATGATTTTAGTTAGCTGGATGTCCACTTAGCATGGGGGGTGGCCAAGTTTCCCGTGGTCCCATAAAGTTTGTTTACAGCCACCAGTCCTGGCTCTTAGCATTCTATGCTGTTATTTAGCTCTAATTTACCCTTAAATATGTTCTAAGGGCCCAAATAAGCAGTGGAAGTGGAAGTAATGCTGCTAGAGAATATTGAGCTCCCATGGTTTGGCAAATTCTCTGGTTCAGGACCAGTCAGGTCCCGAGGGCGCCAGACTAGAGAGGTTCAACCTGTATTACATGTGGTCCTAAATAATTCAAGTTATTTTACATACTAATTGCAATAATGTTGTGCTCTACCAAGGAAACAAATGTCTATTATTGAAAAAAGGGGCGGGGGGAGTGAATGACTCACTGATCTGGGAAATTTGTCTTAAACAATTTATGTTGTTGTTAAATTGCTGAATAATGGACTGTCTCTCTGTAGCACACCAGTGCAAGGCCAGATCTAGGTTGGTTCGTATACTTAAATGGTCTTCTATTCAGGTGGAAGCATCTTGGGATAATAGGTTCGCTGAGATCTGCAGAAACCAGATGGACCAAGTGTCTCTGCAAGTGGCTGCAGAAGTGAGGAATAGAAAATCTTTAGCAGTAGCACAAAAAAATCATAGTATTGATGCTGGCCTTGAAAAATCAAAGGGGAAGGCTCACAGAGTCACACAGGAAGGTTTGGATGGGACAGGGGAAGAGACAGGCAGGTTTGTGTACCTGGGGGGGAGGACTGATTGAATGACAGGGCTAGCCATGGTCAGAGAAAGCTAGATGGCCTACACAAGTTCTGTGTTTGGTAAGAAGACACTTTAGCTGCAGGAGAAGGATCCTAGACCTCTCAAAGGACCCTGTCCAAGCTCAGTGAGCTCTTCAGAGTACTGGGGCACCTGAAGGAAGGGCATAGGCTTCGCACACCTCACTCTGTGGAGGAATCCGGCCAGAGGCAGAGCTCTGCCACATCTCTGTATGTGTGACAATCATTCTTTTCAGGGTCATTTACCCTGAATTATAGTTTAACTGATAGCCTGAGCATGAATCAGGAAACAGAACGATGTCCAGGGCGTTAAGAAAAATAAGTGATGTTTCCTCATTCCTTTCCAGGTGCTATGCAGAACATTCCCTGATGGGGTGGGTTGTGTGGTTTTGTTTATGTTCTCTCAATCCCCATAGCTTCCATGAGACTAATACCTGTCACAAATGTAGAAGATTTGTGCAAAAAGGGAAGACGCATAAAAGGACTTGTTTGCAAATGACAATTGGGTTCTTGATAGATGGTTTCACCTTCCCTGACATGACTAGGAAATTAACGCTTTGCTGTGGAAAAGAGGCCCTCTCCTGCTGTGTTTGTTACTTGTGAAACTGGGTATGTCATGGCCAGCGATACCACAGAATTAATTAGTAGCGCACAGGTCCACAGTCTGGGTCTTAGGGCTTTTATCTGAGTCTACACCTATACTTTGAGCCAGGGGCGTGATTTCCTGGCTCATGTACACACACTTACAGTAACTTACTGAGAACTGCCTCAAATATCAATGGTAGCATCGCTGCAGTAGCATGGGCAACAGCAGAAGCAGCACAGCTGACCCATGCTGGGTACAGCTCGAGCTACAAAGCTGAGCCACCACGGCCCGAGCTGGGTCCCCCCGTGGACAGGAGCTTCTGCCAGAGAAGCCTCTACCCGCAGCCAGCCTGGGCCACCGGAGACAGGGGCTGTTCTGGCTGGGCTGGCAGCCGACTCAGTCCCGGCTCATGCCAGGTCCGGGACTTACCCCCGCTGCAGCTCTGCAGTTTAAATGTAGTAGGAGCCAGGCTGCCGGGGTGTGAGCCAGGACTGAGCGCTTCTTCCCTTATCGGCTAACCGCGTAGTGGATAAAAATTCTATTGACTACACAATTAGCGATTACCCGCTTCTTAACATCCTTAATTACAAGTGAGCTTGGAAGCTTGCACTGGAAATACCGATAACTTCAAGACAAATAATTACTGGCCAGCAAAGCAAAGTACAGCCTGGGTTGAGTGGACTCTTGTTATCCACTGAGATGGCCCATTTAGTAAGAGGAGCAAAACTCAATGTCTTAGGGCTGTACCGAATCTCAAAATGGGGCCTGTGGTCTGAGAAGTGCATGTTGATCAGACTGCCAGACTCTGGCAAGTAGAGGTAATTTGTGGCAGTGCACTTCAAACTTAGATTGACCTAGCTACAGCTAGGGCTACATTCAAAAGTTTCCAACCCGGTTATGTTTCTCAGGGAGGTGGGGGTGGAAAATCCACCCCATCTGTGTGATGCACTTAAGCTGACCTTGTTCCTGGAGTAGACACTTCTAGGTCAATGGAAGAATTCTTCTGTCTACCCAGCGCCTCTCAGGGGGGTGGATGAACTGCTTCCAAGGAAGAACGCCGCCCATTGCTGCTGTGAGTGTCTACACTGGAGCACTACAGCCATCCATCATTCGAGGCTGTGAAAAATGTTGGCCCCTATGCAATGTACTTTGGTTGACTTCACACCCACTGCGGACACAGCATGGTTGACAGAAGAATTCTTCCATAGACCTAGCTGCTGCCTCTTGAGGGAATGGGTTTGCAGTGATGGAAAAACCCCATCTGTCATGGTAGCAAGGGCCTACACAAGAGCAGCACATCGGCAGTGCCCACAGCTGTGCTGCTTATAGTATAAACATACCCTCATATGATGAAAGGTGCCGAGAGGTGGCGTGGTGGCTACACTTGCTACGCTGGACCTAGGAGTGCCTCCAAACCATTGCCACAGGAAAACACAGCTGGGCTGTGTGAGGACAGGGAAACCAACATCCTCCACAGGCCCCTGAGCAAAATGGAGGGGGCAGCTCTGGGCTCCCAGAAGGGGCAGGACCTTGGGCAGCACCCCCCAGACTACAGCGCGCTTCCCACCCCCAAGCCTTCAGGGCCACTGGGAGTGTGCTGCATGGGTCCCGGCAGCGATTTAAAGGGCCTGGGGCTCCAGCCACCGTGGCTACTGCAGAAGTGGCAGCAGTGGTTCAGAGCCCTGGGCCCTTTTGAATTGCCGGACCCCAGGACAGTTGCTCTCTTCCTCCCACCCCCCATTGGTGGGCCCATATAAGGCTATATTGCTCTCCATGTTGCAGACAGGCTTACCACCCCCATGCAGTGAATGAGTCTCTCTCTGAGGAGAGGGGACAAAACGAGGGGGGTTGGGTGCGTACGGTTTTCCTTAACCCTGGCATTCTGGGTTGCCACCTCCTTCCACTTAAAACTTACCTCTTCCCATTCAATTATTTCAATGCCTGACTGCGATGCAAAGTCTTCAGGTAGGAAAGAAACACAGGGATTATAGCAACGGGAATTAAAATAACTGCCATTGTTTAGCTGTATGAGATTTTCTTACTGTTGCATAAGTTGACTGGAAGAGATGTAGAATGTATTTAATAATGTAAACCATTTTGTCCAGCATCTGCACTGTATGTATGAATACAACCTCTCATCTAGCCATATAAAACTTGTCATTTTAGCGGTCTGAAAGAGCCCTTTTATATCTGCCAAGATAAAATTAGCCAACACCAGAAAAAATTGTAAGCAATCTTGCGTATTATCAGCCACTAAGAATATATCTGCACTCCAGCTTTGGCGCTACAGCAATGACTAGGTAGTTACTTCCTACATCTGCAAAAGAGGTTTTTCTGTCAGTATAGATCAGTGTTTTTCAACCTTTTTTATAAAGTACCCTTTTTTAAAAAAAAAATTACGAGTACCCCCAGTACCTACACTTTTCAGACACATAATTTTTTTTCTACCATTGCAACACATTTGATGAAACAACTTAATGGGTGGGCAATGAAATTTTTGGGTGTAAAAAGTAGAAAAATAATAAAATGCTGTAAAACTTAAAACAAAAATTCAGTTTTCTCCAAATGTCAGTTGTGTTGACGTACCTCCCGGACTTCTCTCGAGTACCCCAAGGGTATGCATACCACTGGTTAAGAAACACTGGTGTAGGTAATCCACTGACAGAATCTGTGTCTCCACTGGGTTTAGATTGAAATAACCCATGCTCAGGGTATGAAACCTTTCTCAACCTTGAGCAATGTAGCTCGGTCAAACTAAAGTTTAAGTGTGGACCAGGCCTAGACTGTAAACTGTCTGGGGCAAGGTCTGTCTGTCACCATTCTTATTTGTTTGTAATGCCTAAGAAGGTGAGGGCCTGATCCTTGATTAGGTTCCAGGGGATTACTGTAATGTAAATAATAAGGAAAACGAAATATGCAACTCACAACCTATGTTTGTTCCATACAGGGGATCTGACAGCCTGTGCAGGACCCTGGGTAAGATAGGGGGGCCAGCCCCACACTCCTGGAAGAGGCGGGGCTGAGGGCAACTAGCCCTCCATGCCTCCAGGAACATGGCACAAATGTCCCCCCTCAGGCCTCAGAGCCACACAGAGCGCACAGCATGGGAGCTGGCAGCCCCAGGCCCCTTTGAATCGCCAGGCCCTGGGACAACTGCCCTCCATTCTTCCCCTCTGACAGCAAGCCTAGCTCCATACAAAGAAATTATGTTAAAAAACCAGAAGTCTTGATAGTCTCTTAACAGTCAGCTCCCCATGAGCGCTGGACACATTTATAAGATAATTACTCAAGTTATCAGAGGCCAGTTACCAGGAGACTTGTGACATGCTTGCTAGCCTGGCAGGGGACTATTGATAATTAACAGGCTCCCACCACTAGACTTTTTATTCTTAGCTGTTGATTATCCCTCTTTAACAAAATGTTAAAAATAACTTCAGGAGGGATTGATTCATGCATAATGTAACAGTGCCAAGCTGGTTTCTTGTTAGGCAAACCCATACCAGTTCAGAGCCCTCGCTGGCTACATGGGCTCTTTTAGCCTTTAGTAGTCCAGTCTCTAAAAAAGACATGCAGCTACCACCCAACACATCTTTTCCAACAACTGGAAAGTATTTATCCTTTGGGTTTTCACAAGATTAGTCAGAAGGAGGTCCATTGACCCATGGGCAAGGGCCTACCTTGCTTGCCCACAATGCTAGCTAATCAGCCCTCCTGTGTAAGTGTTCTGATCTGTAAAATGGGGCTAATAACAACATTTTGCCTTTTTTTTTAACCCTTTTAAATCTACAAGAAGCCCCCTCTCCCCCACACACATATTTGACAGGCAGCATAACTAAGCTTATCAAGATCAAGCAGCTTTTCTGAGGCACTGTGGTCTAGTGCTTGAGTTGTTAGTCTGATACAAGAGAGGGCTGGGTCCTCTTCCCAACTCCATGATAGCTATCGCATGACTTTAGCACAGGGGTGGGCAATAATTTTTGATGGGGGGGTCACTCTAAGATTTTGGAAAGTGGTTGAGGGCCGCATTCTTCCAGGATATTAATGGAGGAGATGCGGGGTCTGGGATGGGAGATTAGGGTGCCAGATCTGGGAGGGAGTATTGGTGCAGGAAGGGGCAGAAGGTTTGTGTATGTGGGGGTGGGGTGGGGAAGGGAGGGACTGGGCTGCCAGAGGCAGGCTCTGGCTGAAGGTGGCTTGCTGCTCCACGTGGCGCTGCTCGGGCATGAGAGGGAGAGGAAGAGGCAGAGGGGAGAAGGAGGGAGGGAGAAGGCTTCCTACACTGCCCCTGCTCCCAGCAAAAATCCTTGGCTCCTATTGGCCAGAAACTGAGAGATTGGCCAATGGCAGCTAAGAGATTTTGCTGGGGGACGGGAACAGCATGAGAAGTCTCCTTCCTCCCTCCTCAGCCATCTGGAGCAGAGGACAGCTGGCTTTCTAAAACGTGAGCTGAGCTCTGCCTAAGGGTTCCAGCGAGGGGGCTGCAGGCTGGATCTGGTGGCTTGGTGGGTTGGATCTGACCTGCTGGCTAGGGTTGCCAGATGATTTCACAAAAAATACCAACCCCCTTCCCCCCCAGAAAAAACGCCAGGCAAAAATTCTGTTGAGAAAGAAAAAAAAGGCAGCAGGAGTTGTTGAGGAAAAAAAAAAAAAAGGGGGGGGGGGGACCAGGACCAAAATGCAGTCACGGACTCTTCCCCGCTCCCTCAACCCCAGTATGTCCCAAGTGTCCTTCCAGCGAGCAGTATTTTCTCAATTTTTTTACCGGATGGAAGGTGCAAATACCAGGCTGTCTGGTTCAATACCAGGCACCTGGCAACCCTACCGCTGGCAGCCTTTTGCCCACCCCTGCTTAAGCAAGCCATGATTAACAGTTGATTTTTCAGCAGCATTGAGCAGCTATGATGTCAGCTGAAGTCAGTGGGGCACTGTGTTTGTTCTGCAAAGCAGAGAGTTAGGCCCCGAGGTTTAAAGCTATTTAAGAGGACTTCTGCTCGGCTTTTTAAGTCATAGGCTATAGCTATGTAAGATAGTTAGGCACTGCTGTGCTTACTGTTGGCAGGAGAGCACTCCTGAGCACTGTTCACGTGTGGACAAAACTTTTGTCTTTTGTGGGGGTGTCATTTTAACACCTCTGAACAGCAAAAGTGTTGGCATTCATTTGCCAGTGTAGATACAGCCTCAGTATGCTGTGTTGGTTTTCTGCCACTTCCCTCTCCTCCTCTTCCACCGCCACCCCTGACTAAATAACCGGCAGTGAAAAGCCTGTACAAAAAGTGCTGTGGTGGAAGTGGCAGCCCAGAAGAGGCTAGAAAATGTCTCCTTGCTGGTGCGTAAAACAATCCATGATAAAGCACATTAAAGAGATAAGCCTGATCCACTTTCCCAGTCTTAAATGGAGGCCATTTATTGCCATGCAGTAATGTGATGTGGTTCCCTGGATAAACTGAAACAACCGTGAAAGAAATGTGAAACCTCCAGGAATCTTGCCCATAACTGGAAATTCTCTACTTGGGCCGTTCCCCTTTCCCTCCAATTCTTCACAGATTAAACCATTTTATTGCTCAACATCCAATCTTATTCGTGTGTTTGAACACATATCCTGCGCACCTGCAACTCCCACTGAAGTGAATGGGAGTTGAGGTGCTCAGCAGGGTCAAGTCAGAATAATTCCTCTCTTTTCACTGTTTTGCCTCTTGCAGTGGGCACTGGCTTTGCTTTTCCCAAGTAGGATTGCCGTCCCTTCTGTTCCTAGGCAAGTGTAAGCATGCCTGCACTACCCTTGTAGCACCAGGTGACACGTTTGCTTTGGAGTACATGGACATGTGCATTGTGGGAGTGTGTAGGTCTGTATTGGGAGATAACCTGTTGTGGGACAGGACTAAGGCCAGGCAGTGGGCGTAGCTATGTGTGCTTGTGAAGACAGGTAGCTTGTGAGCGGCTGGAGGCGAGTGTTTTGTGACGTAGTGATTTCCTAGATTGTTCTCATTGCATTGATGGGAGATGCATTTAAGCAACCTTAACCTGAAAGAGTGGATTGTGACTCAGGGCAGCCTTGAGCAGGGACTGAACTTTAACCTGTATCACCTCAGGAGTAGCCCTGGGGGACATTGTACCTAAGACAATATGAGAATATGGGTGACAGGGGAGGGATCACGTGAGGATTACCTGGTGTATTCCCTCCCTCTGGGGCACCTGGTATTGGCCACTGTTGGCAGACAGGACACTGAGCTAGATGGTCTGACCCAGTCTGGCCGTTCTTATGAGGCTACGCTGCAAGAGGGATTGTTCCTGCCCCGCTCCCAATGCCAGGCAGAAACCTGCTAGTTCTGCTCAAGAAAGTACACATTGTGGTAGAGGGGGAAGTTGCCTGAGTCCCAGATTCAGACTCTAGGACTAGCCTGGGCTGATCCCCTTGCCACAACATCAATCTTGCTGATTGCAGCATCCCAATTCAAGCAGAGCTAGTGTATGTGTCTACCCAGACTGGGAGGGACACTTCCAGCTGCACTGTAGATATAGCCAGAGATGCACTGCCCTACTTCCTTTCTCTCTACTCCAGGCAGGTAGTAATTTACTGCTGGCTTATACCATCAGTAAATTCCTCCTCCTTCCCCCAGCCTTGCAGGCACTAGCTTAGCTTCCCCAGGCAGAATGTAAAGAATGGACCATTCCTTCCCTGCTCTGGAAGGGGATTCAATGGGGGTAGTGGCCCCACACACCAGACTCACTAATCCTGACTAACCCACAGAGGGCTGTAAAGTGAGTTCTTACCAGACTGAAAAGGAACAGATGAACTCCTAGGAGAAGTGCAAGCATCCACACAAGTACCCTCACCGGGCAGAAATGAGGGAAAGGCAGCACAATGATGACTCAAACACACTTGTTTCTGAATTGAGGAAGCTAGTGGTTAGAAGCCAAGCCTAGGGGGTAGGAGACCTGTGTACTAGTCCCAGCTCTGCCATTGATTTGTTATGTTGTCTTTGGCACCTCACCTCTGTGACACTTTCTCTGTCTATGGAATGAGAATAATAACAATTCTCTCAGTGGGATACTGCGAGGGTTGGTTGAT
The DNA here is from genome assembly GCA_019425775.1 of Rafetus swinhoei. Taxonomy (NCBI): domain Eukaryota; kingdom Metazoa; phylum Chordata; order Testudines; family Trionychidae; genus Rafetus; species Rafetus swinhoei. The sequence goes on along the minus strand of CM033440.1, from coordinate 144,782,177 downwards.
GTTTACAAATATTAATGTTATATAAGTGCTAAGTATCATTCTTATAAAATTGTTTTCCATGAGGCATCTAGTGGCTTTTTAACAGCAGGCTAAATTTATCCCTGGGATAATTCCAATGGTTTGTCTTTCCCCCAAGTATGTCTGAGTGCTTCCAAATGAAGGGATATCTGGAATGTGGCTGCTGCTGGCCCAGTGAGGACGTAAGGATTTCTAATATGTGGAATGTAGTGTCCTCTGACACATCTGTACACTGTCTTTTTGTTGTGCTCCTCATAGCAGGCAGTTCTCCAACGTTTTGTTGCTCATTTCGCTGAACTGTTCTCTTTTAACTACAAAACTTAGCAAGTGCCTAAAACCCAAGAATCCACATAAAAAGATTCTTCTGATGTCCTCTTTTGATGCTTTGATCTCTCCACTGTGAAAGTGACTGACTGTGTGGTCACAGGCTTCTGGGGATGGGGAGGGAAAAATAAAGGCTACTTTTATTTATAAAAAAAACCTTCTACAACATCAATTGCCAGGAAAACAGTCATGCTAATTCAGAGAAAACAATGCTAATGCACTGCAAATGTTTATGGAAAATCTTCTGGTTGCAAAATATTTCCATTAATTTCATGCACTGCGTAGTAACTAAACCACTTTCAACTTTCCCTTCCACAAGGAGGTGAGGAAACATTCTGTAATTCTTCTTGACACTCATCCCTATATTTATAACCCGTAGAGTAAAATGCTCTACTTAAGATGATTGAGATGATGGTTGCACTCTTATAGAGCACAAGTATCAGCTTCATTAATTAGGAGAGCTGGGCTAGCCAGTACAGTGACAGTATTTTGTGCTTCCTGTAGCAAAGGAGCGGGACTTCCTTCAAAGAACACAGTGAGGGAGAGCCAGATGCCCCCTGGTAGGCAGAACCCAGACGGCCCAGGCTGCCATGCTGGTAGCAGAAGGGCAGGACAGGAAGTGGAAGTAAAGAAGCGGGCCATGCAGCTCAGCTGAGCAGGAATTACCAAGGAAGAGAGACGTTTCCAGCCAGCCATTGGACCCAGAACTCACAGAAGACTTTTGCTGCCCCCAAGACGCCTCCCAGGGAGCAGGATTGCCAGATACTGAGGAGCTGTTGGGGTTGTCACTAGCAGGTTACTCCAAGGAGATGGAGACCCAGAGTTCAGGTACATCTGGAGGGGCGGGAGGAAGGAGCCGAGGGATAGTCTGGCTGCAGGGGTGTTCAAACAGCTGTCAACGTGTTGCGGTGGGATGCCCTGCTGGCCCTTAGCGGCAGCCCACTCTGCAGCTGCTAGGGCCCTGGGCTAGGACACAGTGAAGTCAGATGGGCCTGCGTCCCCCTATGCCTGCCACCCCACCCCAGGGCAGCAGTACTTCCTCTCCTTAGGCTAAGAGGCCTGCATTAGTCTGTCACCAACCAAAGCTAGGATGACAGACTGAGGTGGGGTTCACTCCACCTGACCTCCTGGACTGCCTCCTGGGTGCCCAACCCCTGCCAGCCACTAGGCAGTAGGCAGGCAGGGTGCCGAGCCCTTGCCAGCCCCTTACACCCTTTATTCAGTGCCCTGCCCTGGATGAGGGTAGACCCCTGAAATATTCCCATTGTTAGCTTGCCTAAGGGTTGGAGCCAAAGATCACTATGTCCCCCTTTATTTAGACTATTGTTTCAGGAGCATGTCAGCGATGGTGTGTGACCTCCCTCCGAGACTGACAGCAAGAGAGAGCCCCACCCACGCGGTTACACGTGGTAGGAAAGACTGGGCACCGCCCACCCCCTGACACGCATTCTGTGTTGACCCGCCACCAGCAGAGGCAGCCACAGATCTCAGCGGGCTGAGAGTCAACATCAGCAGCAAGCTGGCCAGCTCCAGCAGCAGCAGCCACTGCTACAAACCCTGGGCGCCCAGCAGCAGCAGCTCATATGGGAGCTGGGGGATCAGCAGCAGGGCAACAATGGCAGCATGCCCAGCAACTGATCACTTTACTGCCTGGTCCGCTGGAGGCACAGGAGTGCTCACAACCCCCTCAACGCTACTCCGCCTCCTGAAACTGAGGCCTGAGGACAATCCAGAGGTGCTCCTAATCGCCCGGGCCACAGGCTGGAACCTGACTCAGTGGGTCACCTGCTGGCCCCGGATGTAACAGGGACGTCCTGGGCTGCGTATTGAGCCTGCTCCGACGAGGAGCCATGTGCCTCTCGGGATGTAAAGGCTGCAATCCTAGGTGTGTTGGACATCACCCCCAAAACCTTCCCACACCAGTTTTGGGGGCTCAGCTTCAAACCGTGGCCCAGGAACTGAGAGATGCTTGCTGCCAATGCCTGCAACCGGAGCAATGCTCTGTCACCAAGATAGCTGAACAGTTTGTTATGGAGCATTCCTGCCTATCCTCCCCCTCCTTAGGGAAGGGCCTAGCTTTATGCAGCATCGCCCTATCACCTTGAATGTGGTAATGCACCTGATGAAAGACGTCCTGCCAGTGAAGAGCCCAGTGTCACCCGGGGCCATTGCAATGACATGGGCCCCTACTGGCCCAGCCCTGCCTACCATTTTCTGAGCAACCTCTAAGTCTAATCTGTCCCCAGGGGTGACTGCAGCCATGCCCCTTGGAGTCAAGCCACCCCAACACCCCCATGTAACTCCCCTGGGCCATGTTAGGGGAGAGAGACCCTTGCTGCTGCACTTTCCAAAACCCGGGACTGGTACAGTGTCCACTCACATCAGCCACTGCTTCACATGAGGCCAGGTTTGGTCACCTTCAGCAGCAGTTCCCCATCATGGACTGTTCTTTCATCCAGGCCTATTCTAGAGAGACCTGTGCCCAGCCGTGCCCTACCACCAAGGTGACAATAGTTGTGAGCCTTGGCCAGCTACAACTGCATGCCCTAGTGGACTCTGTTTTTGGACAAACACTGGCACAGTGGTAGCTGATCCTGATGGATGACCAGACCCTGAGACAGATCCACCTCTAGTGCATTTATGGGGATGGGCAGACCTACCCCATGGCTAGCATGTTATTGACAGTCAACAAGGTAACCCAGATAATGTCTTTAGGCCTGGCTCTAAAGATTCCCTATCCCATTATCCTTGGCTATGAACTGTGGACCACTAGTCCCTGGTGCAGATGGCCCAGTCTGTAAATCAGAAGACCCTGACCCAAGTGACCTGCCAGCCCCAATGGAGGACCACAGAACTGCTGAGGACCCTACCCCAGCCTGGCTTCAGGAAGCTGACATCCCCTAGACCAGGCAGTGGGACTTCTGCTGGGACCAGAAGGAAGACTCCATGCTGAGTCAGGCCTATGAACAGCTGGCCTGCATAGATGGAATGGCTACTGACTCATGGCAGGCTGCCTAGTGGCCACACTTTGAATTAAACCAAGACCAATTGTACCATGTTGACCTGCTCCCCTGAACACAGGCACCTTGGTCCCAATTGGGAGTACCCGAGCGCCATCAATGGGCCATTCCAAAACTGGACTACCAGTCATCTGGGGTGGGAGAACACCCTGGTGCAGGTCCTGGCCCATTTTTCTGGCCGGGGGGCACCAGGAAATTAAAGGCACCTTGTGTCTGGAGTGCCAGCTGGCAGCGCTCTCTGGCACTCCAAAAGCCCCATTAGTCCCTCTCTTGGTTGCAGGAATGCCTTTCACAAGGGTGGCCAGGGACTTGGCAGAACTGCTGGTGAAGAGCACAGTGAGCTTTAGATACATCCTCTTGGTCAGAAGCTATGCTGCGTGGTTGCCTGAGGCCATCCCTTTGCGGAGCACCACTGTCTGCATGATTGCGGCACAGCTTTTAAAGAACTTTAAAAAGGTGGGGTTGCCTCAGAACATTCTCACAGACCTGGGAACCAATGGCATGCCCCAACTCCTTCAGGAGGTATGCAGCCTCCTTGGGACTAAGAAATTATGTACCTCAGTGTGGCACCCCCTCGACTGATGGACTGGTGGAAACATTCACTCGAACACGGAAAGGGATGCTGTGGAAGTCCTTCCCCCTCCCCCCCGGAGCAGCTAAGTAACAGCTGATCCCATCCCCCCTGCTACTTGCCATCTGTGAGGTACCACAGGCCTCCACCAAATTTTCTCTCTTCAAGCTGCTGTATGGCCATCAGCCTCCAGAATAAATGGATCTCATGCAAGAAACCTGGGAGCAGACTCCATCCTGGATACAGGGATTTCTCTAGTGTGTCTTAAAATGGCAAGACTGCTTGGGCCATGCCAGAGCTCTAGCAAAAGAAAACCTCCAGGCTGCCCAAGGGGCCCCAGCGAGGGTCTCTCTGCATGGAAGACCTGAGCCCTGCCCCGTTCCTTATTTCCTCTTGAACATCTGACTGGGGCAAATCTTACTTGACTTTGTAAGAGTGGCTTTACTTTGGGCTCATGCTGCAACCCAGCAGGATCTCAGACATCTGCAGGGGAACAGTGCATAGTTTCTGAAGGGATTTGTGGAGAAATATGCCTTGGGAAGGGTGGAGGTAACCCTTGGCCAATACCTTGTCTAGCACAGATGGGCTAGCACATCTGGGGAGAGATAGAGCTAAGAGATGACAAGATCTGAAAATGGTGTCTAGGCACCTCCCTTGGACACTGAGAAGGAGCAGACATGAAATACTCAGAGATGGCAGTCCAGCTCAGTTCCTATCAACTTTGTTCATCTGTTCTCCTGTAGACCAGGCTCCTCAGTCGCTCCAGCACAGATACATGTGGGTGAGCACGTGCACGCACACACACACACGCACATACACACCATCCCTTTTTTTTCCTGCTAAGTTGAAGTGGTGGCTGATAAGACCCCTCTTATTCTACCTTATAATACATGAACACCTCTCTTCCAAACTCTTGTCATCATAATGATTTTTCTTTCTTATAAAAGGTTAATCGTGTTTTCTGTTGTTCACTTTATCACTTGGCCCGTAAATGGCTACAACCATTTTCTGCACCTAAAGTTGCAGAAACCCCGACAGATGTCTTGCACAACAACTACTCAGGACTTTGTCCATCTCTGGCTGACAACACAGGATGAGAACAGAGCCCAGTTTTCTCCCCATCTGGCGGCTGCCTAGTTTGGATTATACAAATCCTGGGAACTGGGACCGCTTGGATAAAAACAAATGTTCAGCCCTTACTTCCATCGGCTGGTCAGACATTTTTAGTGTTGTCACATAATCACAGAAAGGTAGGGCTGGATGAGAGTTCAAAAGGTCACCTAGTCCCTCCTCACACACTGAAGCACTGCTCAGGTGGAACCTTGTCATTGAAAGGATGTATTAATGTGAAAAGGCTTCATTTCTGTGGAGTAAAGGTTGTCCAGTAGTAACCTGTGGCCTTCTAGAATGTTATGTTCAGCAAATCTCAAACTTCTGATGACCAGGAAATACAGAGTCCAGCTAATGCCTTCACAACTTAACTCCATCCACACCAGGGGCGTAGTAAAACGGGCTGGGGGGGGCAGTTGCCCTCAGGTGCCACGCTAGGGGAGCCCCAGTTTAGTCCCTCTCTGCTCCCCCTGTCATTCCTCGGCTCACCTGCTCTTCCTCTGCCCACTGCTGCCAGCTGGAGCCTCCTCCCTGCCCCCAGCCAGAACCTCCTTCATCTCTGCCAGCAGTTTAGTGCGTGCGGGGGCCCGGACCCAAACTGGAGGGGGCAGGGAAAGATGCGGTACAAGCTCCCCTCCCCAGCGTCGGGCTCAGCCATGCGCCAGATTCAGGGCCCCATCACATGGCAGCGGCAGGGGGGCGCAAATTTTCCTTTTGCCCTGGAGCGCATAAAACCCTCACTACGCCTCTGATTCACACTGGGCTATGTCTGCACTGGGGCTATGTCTAATCTACTGCTGTTATGACAACACAGCAGGGCTGTGTCTACATTGGCATGATTTTGCCCAAAAGTGCCCGCTTTTGCGCAAAAACATGCTGCCTGTCTACACTGGCGGGGAGTTCTTGCGCAAGAACACTGACGTTCTAATGTGTGAAATCAGTGCTTCTTGTGCAAGAACTATGATGCTCCCGCTCAGGAATAAGCTCTCTTGCGCAACTGTTCTTCCGCAAGAGGCCAGTGTAGACAGGCAACATGAATTTCTTGCGCAAGAAAGCCCGATGGCTAAAATGGCCATCAGATCTTTCTTGCTCAAGAAAGCATCTACACTGGCACGGATGCTTTTGCACAAAAGCACATCTCTTGCGCAAAGGCACATGCCAGTGTAGATGCTCTCTTGCGCAAATACTTTAACGCAAAAACTCTTGCGTTAAAAGTATTTGCGCAAAATCTTGCCAATGTAGACGTAGCCCCCAGATGTATAGACATTTTGTACAGCAACAGAGGCAGCTTTTCCTGTCACTATGGTTCATCTACCAGAGGCAGGAGTGAGGGTGAACAGAAGAATTATTCCCCAAGGAGATGGCTATTTTACCTACATTGCTCAAAATTGCTAGTGTAGACCTAGCCTAAGACCTATATTTCTATGAGGACATCACTCAGGGCTATGAAAAATCCACACTCCTGAGAGACGTAGTTATACTAACCTAACCCCCTGTATAGAAAGAACTACGTTGGCAGGAGAGCTTCTCCCACAAACATAGCTAGCGCTCCCCCCAAAGAGGAGGTGGGTTAACTACACCAAAAGGAGAGCTCTTTCCAGTCAACTTAGCGTGTCTTCATTAAGTGCTACAACTGCACAGTTGCATTGCTGCAGTTGTTGTGCCAGTGCAGCATTTTAAGTGTGGATGTGCCCATATGGGGCTGTGTCTACACTACAGAGTTTTTGCAGAAAAACGCCATTTTTCCGCAAAAACTCGTGGAGTGTCCACACCTCAAGCGCGTTTTTGTGCAAGAGAATCGAAAGAACACGGAGTTTTATGCAATTGGTATTCCTCTTTCTACGAGGAGGAATGCCTTTTTGAGAAAGAGCTCTTTCACAAAAAGGCGTGTGGACGGGGAAGAGGGTTTTTTGGGGGTTTTTTTGCACAAAAAGAGGAAAGAGGGAAAAGCACAGGTGCCCTGGTGGCCATTCTGTGCATACCAATCAGTGCTTGCTTTCGAGAGAGCATCCATGCAGTATGGACACTCTCTTGCACAAGAAGTTTTTGCAGAAGATCTCTTCCGACAAAAGCTTCTTGCACAAAAAGCCTGCAGTCTAGACGTAGCCCCAGTGTCCCACTGCTCCCCTCCCCATCACCTGATCTTCAAACTCTTCTCCCCACCTACCCCTCCCAGGAAGCATTCACGTGTGCAATTTATTTTCTTCTAAAATATCAGCTCAGTGCCTTCTGGTTGCTCTCATCACTTTTCTCCAAAATAAAAAGCCCCCTCTGAAAGAGGCGGAGGCAGATTGGAACAACGAGCCTGTTTTTTTTGTTTTTTTTTTAACTTCAGCTTTCTGCCCCGGCTTGGCACATTGGCTGGGTGCAGCTTAGATTCAATGACTGTAACGTAACCTTAGCCTCTTCCGCCACACATGCACCACATAATCCTAGATGTGCCAAGAAGAGAAGCAATCTCTTTTGCAATGAAACTTTGAATTTGACTTTCCCCAAATGTCTGGTACATGCCATGTACTTGAGTGTGGGAATTAGCTGTGATGCTCAGAATCCCAGCTTGATCTCTGTGAGCAAAAATGATTGCCATTAATTGATTTGTGAAAAGCTCTTGTTTTCCTCCTCCAGGAGTTGTATCTCAGGCACCCCAGGGGAGCTTGCGAACAGGAGCAGCTAACAGGGAGTTTGGAGAGGGAGTTTAGAGGGGGAGGTTAGAGGGTGCTAGTGACTCCTGACCTTCTTTAAACCTAACTTTTATAATAATCTATATTCCAGACATTTAATAAGCCCAGTTTATACTTAAACTTATTCATAAAAAAAATGGAGACAGAAGCCCAGCAGCAGAGTGGGGGCTATCCTGTTTATTGTGTCGAGTGTAACATGTATGATTACCTGCCCTGTGGGCGGGTGGCATGTGTGTGCACCCGTTGCAAGGAGCTCCTGGCCCTCAGAGACCGAGTTCGGGCTTTGGAGGTGAGGGGTGGCTGAACTGAAGGAGCTAAGGGAGGTAGAGAGATATGTTGATGAGACTTTCCGGGACACTGTAGTACTGTCCCACCTCCAGTCTGAGAGCCCCAGTGCTCTTAAAGAGGATGAAAGTTTCAAGGGAACAGAGCATTCAGTGGAAACAGAGGAAAACCATCCCGTAGTTGAGACCCTCCTTCCCGAGGATGTTGCGGTATCCTCTCGCACTGAGGATACCTCTGAGGGGAAGGGAATGCCAGTTGTTAGGAAGAGGCAGGTGTTAGTAGTGGGTGATTCAATCGTTAGAAACATAGATAGTTGGGTTTGTGATGACCGGGAGAACCGTATGGTCACTTGCCTGCCTGGTGCGAAGGTTGCGGATCTCTCGAGGCATCTAGATAAACTTATGTGTAGTGCTGGGGAGGAGCCGGTGGTCGTGGTACATGTAGGTACCAATGACGTAGGGAAGGGTAGGAGAGATGTCCTGGAGGCCAAATTTAGATTGCTAGGAAAGAGACTGAAATCCAGGACCTCTATGGTGGCGTTCTCGGAAATGCTTCCAGTTCCACGTGCAGGGCCAGGTAGGCAGGCAGAGCTTCAGAGTCTCAATGCGTGGATGAGACGATGGTGTAGGGAAGAGGGATTTGGATTTATTAGGAACTGGGGACACTTTTGGGAGAGGGGGAGCCTATACAGGAAGGATGGGCTCCACTTAAACCAGGATGGAACCAGACTGCTGGCACTAAATATTAAAAAGGCCGTAGAGCAGTTTTTAAACTAAGAGATGGGGGAAAGCCGATTGGTGCGGAGATGCATGTAAATCGGATGGAGACTTCTCTTAGAGGAGAATCCATTGATAGAGATTCTCTAAGCTGTAGTCAGAAAGAGAGGAGGGGAGAGGACAAACCATGGGCCAGAGCAGACAAACAACCACATATAAAGGAATCCAATGCATCAGGAAGGGCAGACAAATAAGCAGTGGCAAATTTTTAAAGTGCTTCTACACAAATGCTAGGAGTCTGACTAATAAGATGGGTGAACTAGAGTACCTCGTATTAAAGGAGGAGATTGACATAATAGGCATCACTGAAACCTGATGGAATGAGGAAAATCTGTGGGACACAATCGTACCGGGATATAAAATATATCGAAAGGATAGAGCAGGCCGGGTGGGTGGCGGAGTGGCACTGTATGTGAAAGATAATGTAGAATCAAATGAAATAAAAATATTAAGTGAATCAACATGTTCAATAGAATCGCTATGGATAGTAATTCCATGCTCCAATAATAAGAAATTAGCAGTAGGGATATATTACCGACCACCTGACCAGGACAGCGATACTGACATTGAAATGCTGAGGAGATTAGAGAGGCTAACAAAATAAAGAACTCTATAATAATGGGGGATTTTAATTATCCCCATATTGACTGGATACATGTCACCTCAGGAAGAGAAGCAGAGATAAAATTTCTCAATGGCTTAAATGACTGCTTCTTGGAGCAGCTGGTACAGGAACCCACAAGGGGAGAGGCAATTCTCGATTTAGTCCTGAGTGGAGCACAAGATCAGGTCCAGGAGATAACGGTTGCAGGACCGCTTGGGAATAGTAACCATAATATAATAACATTTAACATTCCTATGGTGGAAAGAACACCTCAGCAGTCCAGCACTCTGGCATTTAATTTCAAAAAGGGGAATTACGCAAAAATGAGGAGGTTAGTTAAACAGAAATTAAAAGGCACAATGACTAGAGCCAAATCCTGCAAGCTGCATGGAAACTTTTAAAGACACCATAATAGAGGCCCAACTTAAATGTATACCCCAAATTAAAAAACATAAGAGACCTAAAAAGAGTCACCGTGGCTTAACCACCATGTAAAAGAAGCAGTGAGGACAAAAGGCATCTTTTAAGAAATGGAAGTCCAATCCTAGTGAGATAAATAGAAAGGAACATAAACACTATCAAATCAAGTGTAAAAATGTAATAAGAAAAGCAAAAAAAGATTTTGAGGAACAGCTAGCCAAAAACTCTCAAAGAAATAACAAAATGTTTTTTAAGTACATTAGAAGCAGGAAGCCTGCTGAAAAACCTGTGGGTCCCCTAGATGATCAAGATATAAAAGGAGCAATCAAGGACAATAAAGCCATTGTGGAGAAACTACATGATTTCTTTGCTTCAGTCTTCACGGCTGAGGACGTTAGGGAGATTCCCAAATCTGCACCGTCCTTTGTGGGTGATGAATCTGAGGAACTGTCCCGGATTGAAGTGTCATTAGAGGAGGTTTTGGAACAAATAGAAAAACTTAATGTTAACAAATCTCCGGGACCGGATGGCATTCATCCAAGGGTTCTAAAAGAACTCAAATGGGAAATTGCTGAACTATTATCTGTGGTTTGTAACCTATCCTTTAAATTGGCTTCCGTACCTAATGACTGGAAGGTAGCCAACGTGACACCAATATTTAAAAGGGCTCTAGAGGCGATCCTGGCAATTACAGACCGGTAAGTCTAACTTCAGTACCGGGCAAATTAGTTGAAACTATAGTAAAGAATAAAATTGTGAGGCATGTAGAAGAACATAATTTGTTAGACAAAAGTCAACATGGTTTCTGTAAAGGGAAATCCTGTCTTACTAATCTATTAGAGTTCTTTGAAGGGTTAACAAACATGCGGACAAGGGGATCCAATAGATATAGTATACTTAGATTTTCAGAAAGCCTTTGACAAGGTCCCTCACCAAAGGCTCTTGTGTAAATTACATGGCCATGGGATAAGAGGGAAGGTCCTTTCTTGGATTGAGAACTGGTTAAAAGACAGAAAACAAAGGGTAAGAATAAATGGTAAATTTTCAGAATGGAGAGGGTAACTAGTGGTGTCCCCCAAGGGTCAGTCCTGGGACCAATCCTTTTCAACTTATTCATAAATGATCTGGAGAAAGGGTAAGCAGTGAGGTGGTAAAGTTTGCGGATGATACCAAACTGTTTAGGTTAGTCAAGACAGAAGCAGACTGTGAGGACTCCAAAAGATCTCACCAAAGTGAGTGATTGGGCAACAAAATAGCAAATGAAATTTAATGTGGATAAGTGTAAAGTAATGCACATCGGGAAAAATAACCCCAACTATACGTACAGTATGATGGGGCTAATTTAGCTATGACAAATCAGGAAAGAAATCTTGGAGTTATCATGGATAGTTCTCTGAAAACTTCCACACAGTGTGCAGTGGCAGTCAAAAAGGCAAATAGGATGCTAGGAATTATTAAGAAAGGGATAGAAAATAAGACACAGAATATCTTACTGCCCCTGTATAAAACTATGGTACGCCCACATCTTGAATACTGTGTACAGATGTGGTCTCCTCACCTCAAAAAAGAAATTTGGCCTTGGAAAGGGTTCAGAAAAGGGCAACTAAAATGATTAGGAGTTTGGAACGGGTCTGTGACGGGGCGTCGGGCACCCGCAGGGAATAGTGCCCGACCCCCCGCACTCTCTAGCAGCCCGGGGGTGAGGGAGACGCCGGGGAGGAGGAGACCGGCCCAACCGCGGTAGCAGGGGCGGCCTGGCGACAAGAATATTGCCGGGGGCAGGCAGGCGCGGGACGCGCATGCCCCGCACGTACGGGGGCCGCAGGGGGCCGGGGCTTGACGGAGGCAGGCATCCCCGCGGCTGACGTCATCACCCCGCGCCCTGGGAAGGGGGCGGGGCCAGCATCCGGGGGAGGTTTAAAAGAAACGCCGAGTAGGCGGAAGGGGGAGGAGAGAGGAAAGGAAAAGGAAAAGGAAAAGGAAGGAGCGTGGAGAGAGCCGGGGGACGAAGGAGGAAGTGACCGAGGACAGGGGACGGACACTCCTGGGGGGGTGGTGAGTTTCGGGGTAGATCCCCACCAACCGGACGGAACCAGGGTGCCGCGGCCGTTCAAAGGGTCCGGGGTCGGGACTCAGGGCGAGGGAGGACCCGAGTCCCCCTCCATTCCCCTCGAGTGGGGACACCCCCACGAACAGGGCTAAAGCTAGGGTCAGGGCTACGCGGAGCGGCGAGCCTGGGTCATGAGGTGAGACGGGGTGATGGGCAGCACGGAAAGGGGCGGTGTTTGACGGACAACCCCGATGATGAAGGGGCTGTAAATCTGAGGGGTTCCCCGTCCATGACAGGGTCCCGTATGAAGAGAGGTTAAAGCGCCTGGGACTTTTCAGTTTAGAAAAGAGGAGACTGAGGGGGGATATGATAGAGGTATATAAAATCATGAGTGGTGTGGAGAGGGTGGATAAAGAAAAGTTATTTATTAGTTCCCATATTAGAAGAACTAGAGGACACCAAATGAAGTTAATGGGTAGCAGGTTTAAAACTAATAAAAGAAAGTTCTTCTTCACACAGCGTGTAGTCAACCTGTGGAACTCCTTGCCAGAGGAGGCTGTGAAGGCTAGGACTATAACAGAGTTTAAAGAGAAGCTAGATAATTTCATGGAGGTTAGGTCCATAAAGGCTATTAGCCAGGGGATAGAAATGGTGTCCCTGGCCTCTGTTTGTCAGAGGCTGGAGAAGGATGGCAGGAGACAAATCGCTTGATCATTGTCTTCGGTCCACCCTCTCTGGGGCACTTGGTGCTGGCCACTGTCGGCAGACAGGCTACTGGGCTAGACGGACCTTTGGTCTGACCCAGTACGGCCGTTCTTATGTTCTTATGTTCACCCCTTGGCCAAATGGCCATGAATTTCAATCACTAGCAGAGCCCTGTGCCCCATGAAGCAGCCACACTTCAAGACAATCTGATTAACTATGCAGATGTTAGACCACTTAAAACTGATATGATAGAGGTATATAAAATCATGAGTGGTGTGGAGAGGGTGAATAAAGAAAAGTTATTTACTTGTTCCAATAATATAAGAACTAGAGGACAGCAAATGAAATTAATGGGTAGCAGGTTTAAAACGAATAAAAGAAAGTTCTTCTTCACACAGCGCACAGTCAATCTGTGGAACTCCTTGCCAGAGGAGGCTGTGAAGGCTAGGACTATAACAGAGTTTAAAAAAAAGCTAGATAAATTCATGGAGGTTAGGTCCATAAAAGACTATTAGCCAGGGGGTAAGGAATGGTGCCCCTGGCCTCTGTTTGTCAAAGGTTGGAGAAGGATGGCAGGAGACAAATTGCTTGGTCATTGTCTTCGGTCCATCCCCTCTGGGGCACCTGGCACTGGCCACTGTCGGCAGACAGGATACTGGGCTAGATGGACCTTTGGTCTGACTCAGAATGGCCATTCTTATGTTCTTATGAAAGCCGCTCTTAAGCTGCTACACTGCTATCAATCCATATGGAAATCACTGTACCTTGGTCTAATTGCCAGCAGGCTGAGTCTTCTTCCCCCTCCCACTAGTACTGCCCCTCCCCTTTAGGGTGCTGTGTCAGGGGCCACCTTCTGTAGGGTCACTTAGCACCACAAAGAAGAGTTAACAGTCCACCCTCACTGGTTTAGCCCCTCTGAGCATGGTATGTATTCCCACCATTGGAAAACACATCACCATTGTCTTAGAAATTCCCATTCCTCTCAGCCACAGTTTTTGTCCTCATGAGGTATGGAAAATTTCAGGAGAATTTCCCTCATTCTGCTCCACTCCTCCTAAAACAATTCTTAATGCTGTAGACTCTCTTGTGGTTTTCTAACCATCTTCTAATATCAAAGCCATACCAGCAGCAAAGCCATGCCAGGGAAGGTATTGCTGGGATACTGTTTTGTTACTGGAGTGAAGACAAGGTCATGCGCACTCTCGTGGCTTATAATGTAGCCCCTGAAGATCTGGCACTGTCTTCCACATATCTGGAACCTGTAGCCATGCAGAGCAGCCTTCTTGGTTTCAGAAGGGCTCCCCTGCAGAGCCAGGTCTACTCATGCACAATAATGCATCACAAGAACAGGCCCTTCGTTGATATAGATTCCTTCATCCTCACTTGTCAGATGCCATCCCAGAAATGAACAACACTATCAAGAACTAAGTCACTTCCTGGAATGATCTAAACCAGTGTTTCCCAATTTTATTTGGCCACAGAACCCTTTTAAACTCGGAAGTATTTTGCAGAACACCTAATTACAGCAACTGGTTTGACAGCTGAAGCTTCGACTTTGTCTGATGTGGTGCTAATATACAGTATTCATATTCAGTCACCCACGTGATCCACGCTCCCTGAAAGTGAGTGCGGGGATTTACGGTGGTATATAACAGGCGATCGCACCACTGACTGACTGTGCGCACAGTGCTGAGTAGTGACCTCATCGTCTCCACTCTCTGGCTAAGCTGGCATTACACAGGGACACTTATCGTGGCAAACACAAATGAAAATTGTTTTCAATAAAATTCATAAATTCTTAAATATTAATTATTATTATTTTTAAATCATAAAATGTGATTGTAATGGAATTTTCTCATGGAACCCTTATTTTCACTTTGCAGAACCCAGGGGTTCGCCATTTGGGAAACCCTGATCAAAACCATAGGGGGCTTTGACAAAATACAACAATAAGCAGTGTTGTTTTTGTTCAGTGTCTTTTGCGTGATCCATCTGTCAAGCCACCTCACAACATTTCACAAAACAATAGGGCAGCGGCATGTACAGTATAGACTACATACGCACAAAGCCACTTTACAAACCAAGCATTTAGTGTTCAGAGGTATGAATAAAAGCAAGCATTGAGTATGACAACATAATCCCTTGTTTATCATGCTAAGTTGAGCTCAGATGATTAATGTATTATTGACTGAACATTTGACAGCAGTACCAAATGGAAAGCACGAGGTAACAGTGAGACAATTATGACTGGCATCATAACCGACCATCGCATCACAAGACCAGCTAGCCACAGTCAAATGTTTAGCTGGTATTGGGAAGGATCATCTTTAGGAGGAAAAAGATGATGGTGCAGTGTCTTTGCAGATATGTATTTGATGTGGAGGAAAAGAAAGTGCTTGTGAAGGGAAGCAAAAAAGGGGAGTGTCATGACTGGTGCAACAGGTCAGGAAGTATTTCAGAAATTAGCATTTTGAACAGATTTGAAGGAGAGGACCAGGTGGCATTTGATACACTGGCAAGGAGGCGGTTGTGAAAGTCAAGATGTGAGACGATCAAGAGTTTTAGCCATAGGAATGGGGGGGGGGGGAGCCTAGATTGTTGAGGTGCTTTGAGTGGGAAGAATCATCACAATTCAATCACATCCTGGATGTGTGAGTCTATATATACAGGGCAGTGGATATCACAGCCCAGGGGAAGGGTGGTGTGGTGAAAAACTGAAGAGATTGGCCTAAAAGGAGCAGTTGGACAGACACCAAAAGATGTTAGAACAACTGGCATACATTTCAGTTTGGCTGGCAGAGGATAGTTTAGGAGGGGAGTGCAGAGGTGAATCCTCACCATAAAGATGACTGGTCCTCTGCTGATTTCAAATTAGCGTCTACCTCAGATCGTTCAGTGAACTTAATGCCAGTGGCTATAGGTTGCTTTTAGTGATGTTTGCTAGTGTGCCAGGAGCTGTCCTCCCATGTTTTCCACTCGGACATGAAAGATGAATCAGGCAGTACTGAAGGGACCATTCTGTGTCATCATTAGGAGTTTTGAGGGACATGCTTCCAGGATCTCCCCTGGAATGCCTCAAGGAGCTGCTGTCTCTGCCATGTTATTCACTCTATCTCTTTGCCTGTCAATACTACAGATTTCCCTCTTTGGTTGAAGGCTTGCCTGGATGTTCTGGAGCTCTCCCACCCTCGACCCTGAGAAAAGAAAAGCTGTGCAATGTTGACCAGACATCACTGACTCAAGCCCGACTGCACTGCCTACATATCTCCACTGGTTGGAAGATTTGTTCAGAAAGAGGGAGTCAGGTTAAGAATTGTTGGTGCACTTTTAGCCACATAAAAAGCTCCCACCTGTTGGAAATTAGCACCTGCTGCATCATTCTCTATCCCACAACTGTGAGCCGCAGAAATGCTGGTGAGCATGAGGTTTAGTTATTGCTCTTCAAAGGACTGTTATCTCTTTCTTCAAGTTCAGAATGCAGCAGTTTGTTTGCTCACTGGCTTGAATGATCATAACAATTTTTACAACTGCCCTGCAATCCCCTCTCTCTTGGCTCCCTACACAATTGCAGATTGACTCTGTTAATGGAGCAGACCCTTGTTTTGTCCCAAACCTGGTCCAAGAACGTTGTGCTGACTGGAATCTATACCCAAACACCACCTGCTATTCAGGAATCTCGCTATTCTATTTTTAATTTTGGATCCTGTGGGATAGCGCTCATTCTTTCCTGGTATTTGTCTCAGGGCATCATTCCCACTTTATTTCAAAACAAACAAAAAAAGCCCCTACAATATTGCTTTCCAAGATGTTTTCGGATTTGGCTCCATGCATATGCCCATTTCTCCTTCCTTCAATGGCCACTCTTGCTTGTTTGCATTTAAAATGGTAATTTTGTTTTACTTTTCATTGCCAAATGCCGGAAGTGGGGGGGCTAACGGGCCTCTTTATAAATATAGCTAATTATCATTGTTATTTTTATTAACTTCAATAGCACTTTCATCACTTAAATAAGCAATCCCTTCTCTTGCTTCTTGTCTTTTGCCTCCAAGCAGATGCTGATTTACCCCCAAATGACGATGCAAAAGGGGCTGACGATCAGCAGTTCCATGGAGAAAAGCCACATCAGAAGAAGGGTCTGTCATGAGGCTGCCTTTGATAGACAGGCAGCAGGGTTTTGTTCCCAGTACACTGAATTCCACTAGCAATTCAGCTCTAGAGACACTTTAGTTACATTCTAGATGCTTTAAAGAATGACAAGTATTTTCAGTCAAAGTAAGCTTCTAGTTTGCATATCCTAAAGGTTTCTAGCACTTCAACAGCTGGTCTGCATCCACCTCTCTTGGGATATTTAGGAGAATGTTCTGAGCTCTGACTGTAAAGTGGAAAAGACCACCCAGCTTTTCTGACTGCAGAATGATTTTGCAGCTTTCTCTCCTATTTCCTCATATTTTTACCTGTGCGGCACCAGAGTTTCTTTCTTCTACAGCCCCTCTCTGCCACTAAATCTATCTCAGAGGATCCAGGGCCCCTCAAGGACCCTAAAAGATGTGTGGAGAGTTGGACATCTCCTAGTTACTTTACCTAAGTAGTCCTGAAGTTTCTGCATGTTTAGATGTCATTTTCCTACATCTGATTCCAAAGCAAAACACTGTTTTGATTCCTTCCCTTGCTGTCTAATGTTTCCTTACCTGCTGCTCTTGAGCTGTACTAGAGGCCACAGAAATCTACCATATATTATTACCCACTTATCACACAATTGCACCTGATGTGACTACAACACAATTTCAAACTTGCAATATAGATGGTCCTGAACCATGGGCGGTCGGTGAAGGTAGGGCTGGGGGAGGCAAGCCCCCAACCCCAGCCCCAACCCCGCCTCTTCTGCTGGGACCCCGCCCCCTACAGAAGCCAAGCTGCCTTCCCACCACCCCACTACGCGCATGCCCCTCCCCCACGGGAAAGAGGGTGGACAGCAAGCACATGCCTGGCCTGAGCATTCCCAGACCCAGAGTATGGGGAGGACAGAGGATGTGCAGCTCCAGCTTTGCCGGCCAGGAGCACAGGGTGGGTGGGCACTGGGGACAGAAACATTCCGCCCCCAGAATGCCTACAGCAGGCGTTCTGGGGGCGGAGTGTGGGCAGGGCCAGACTGGCAGTTTGGGAAGGCAAAGCCCTCCCTGGCCTAGGGTACCAGCCACCCATGTCCTACACCCACAAATTCCATAGCTATGCCCTACCTATACAGTCACCATATTTTCCACGCCAAAAGTTGGGACACATGATCTGACAAAGCCGTTGGCAGGGTGGTGAGTGAAGGGAGTGGAGGTGCAGAGTCTTGGCAGGGCAGTGAGTGAGCGGGGTGGGGGTGTAGGGTCTTGGCAGGATGGTGAGTGAGGGGGTGGGGGTGTAGGGACTTGGCAGGATGGTGAGTGAGGGGTGGGGTGTAGGGTCTTGGCAGGGTGGTGAGTGAGGGGTGGGGGTGTAGGGTCTTGGCAGGATGGTGAGTGAGGGGGTGGGGGTGTAGGGTCTTGGCAGGGTGGTGAGTGAGGGGTGGGGGTGTAGGGTCTTGGCAGGGTGGTGAGTGAGGGGGTGAGGTGCGAGGTCTTGGCAGGATGGTGAGTGAGGGGGTGAGGTGCAGGTCTTGGCAGGATGGTGAGTGAGGGGGGTGACGTGCGAGGTCTTGGCAGGATGGTGAGTGAGGGGAGTGGGGGAGTGGGGTCTTGGCAGGATGGTGAATGAGGGGAGTGGAGGTGCAGGGTCTTGGCAGGGCAGTGAGTGAGGGGGTGAGGTGCGAGGTCTTGGCAGGGTGGTGAGTGAGGGGGTGAGGTGTGAGGTCTTGGCAGGATGGTGAGTGAGGGGTGGGGTGTAGGGTCTTGGCAGGGTGGTGAGTGAGGGGTGAGGTGCAAGGTCTTGGCAGGATGGTGAGTGAGGGGGTGAGGTGCAGGTCTTGGCAGGATGGTGAGTGAGGGGAGTGGGGAGTGGGGTCTTGGCAGGATGGTGAGTGAGGGTGGGGGTGTAGGGTCTTGGCAGGATGGTGAGTGAGGGGGTGGGGGTGTAGGGTCTTGGCAGGGTGGTGAGTGAGGGGGGTGGAGTGCAAGGTCTTGGCGTGGGGGGGCACTTACTTGCTTTTGTGCCGCTTTCAGACATGGCCTCCCGCTGCTCCCATTGGCTAGATTCTGCTCACTGTCATTTCCCTTTTCCCGGCTGGGGGAACTGCCTCACAGAGACATGCTTCCTGGAGGCTTTCCCCTTTGCTCCCATTGGCCAGATTGTGGCTCTGTGTCTTCCCCACAAGCCAGATCCAGTGGGGAGCATTGGGGCTTTCTCCCTCTCACTCCCACCCCCCGCTGAAATATTGGAATTTCTGGGACATTTCAGTGCGTTAGGGGGACCACGGAGCAGAGCATTTTAAATCGGGATAAGATGGTCAGCGTCCTCCCTAGCTTATGAAAAAAGCAGTTAGGTTGAAAGAAGAATGGTTCTATCACCCTAGCTACTCTTGCTTGACCATTTGGTGTTCCCACAGTGAAGGAAAACCTCCTTCCATTGCTGTAATGTGCACCTGCACTACAGGGGTATGCTGGCATAGTACCTGTGGTGAGTAAAACAAGCCATTCAGTTCAGTCTGGTGGGCTGATTGGTCTCAGTGCCTCTCTCTAAAGCCTGCATCTCGTTATATGCTGCTTGCAGTGTTGTAGCCATGTTGATCTCAAGATATGCCCAGAGACAAAGCTACACGGAAAACACTATCATGGCACAGCTGTCGATTCGTTGCTGTAGCACTTTGTTACAGATACTCACTGCAGTGATGGATTGGGTTGTGCTGCTGCCAGTAATCCATCTCTTTCCGAGGCAGTCGCTCGGTTGACACAAAAATTCTTAATACAGCCATGGAGGACCCCTCTGATCACTGAAGTGGGGCACATGTGGTTGGTTTTAAGGTTAGACATCGACTTAGGCTTTGACTACACTGACAATTGAACCACAAGCCTTTGGTTGTTCACAGGTGCTTTAAAAAAACCCTGAAAGGCAAACATTTTTTTAGCAGCAAGTGGCACTGTAAATGGCTCCTCGTCTGCAGAATCATTCTCCTTTCCACAACATGAACCCTGCTTTATGGCCACTGACCCACAGAAAAATCAGTCTGGGCCACACACAAGTGAGAAGAAGAAGAAACCCTTCACTGACCTGGCCCCTAAGTGAGAAGGAGAAAGAAAAAAGAGGCACTCACCTCATTCTTGCCATTTGGGGTGCCAGGGTTCCCCTTACATACCAGCCCATGGGGACAGTGGGCACTGAGGCTCAGGACTTACCCCCAGGGCCAGAGTAATTCTTCTGGGGACTTCATAGAATCATAGAATACTAGGACTGGAAGGGAACTCGAGAGGTCATCGAGTCCAGTCCCCTGCCCCCATGGCAGGACCAAATACTGTCTAGACCATCCCTGATAGACATTTATCTAACCTACTCTTAAATATCTCCAGAGATTGAGATTCCACCACCTCCCTGGGCAATTTATTCCAGTGTTTGACTACCTGACAGTTAGGAACTTTCCTAATATCAACCTAAACCTCCTTTGCTGCAGTTTAAGCCCATTGCTTCTTGTTCTATCCTCAGAGGCCAAGATGAACAAGTTTTCTCCCTCCTCCTTATAACAGCCTTTTAGATACCTGAAAACGGCTATTATGTCCCCCCTCAGTCTTCTCTTTTCTAAACTAAACAAACCCAGTTCTTTCAGCCTTCCTTCATAGGTCATGTTCTCTAGACCTTTAATCATTCTTGTTGCTCTTCTCTGGACCCTCTCCAATTTCTCCATATCTTTCTCGAAATGCGGTGCCCAGACCTGGACACAATACTCCAACTGAGGCCTAACCAGCGCAGAGTCGAGCGGAAGAATGACTTCTCGTGTCTTGCTCACAACACACCTGTTAATGCATCCCAGAATCATGTTTGCTTTTTTTGCAACAGCATCACACTGCTGACTCATATTCAGCTTGTGGTCCACTATAACCCCTAGATCCCTTTCTGCCATACTCCTTCCTAGACAGTCGCTTCCCATTCTGTATGTGTGACTTGGGGCTAGTAGATTTTGTGGGGGCACCCATAGGCTCTGAATGGGGTCAAAAATGAGGGGTTCAGTGTGCAGAATGGGGCTGCCAGGGAGTGGGCTGGGGTGGGGGGTGCAGGGTCTGGACAGGAGGTAGGGTGCAGGAGTGGGCTGAGAGGTGGGAGGAGGGTCTGGGCAGGAGGTAAGTTGCAAGAACAGGCTGGGGGGTGGGGTGCAGTTATGGTCTGAGGGAGAGAGAACGTGGGAGGGGGCAGGGGATTGGGGCACTTACTTGGTGCAGTAACCAGTTGGGGAACATGTGCCCTGTCCTTGCAGCCCCATACACCACTCCCACTGGCTGCAATTCCCAGCCAATGGGAGTGATGGGGGTATAGCTTGCAGGTGCCTGCATTAGCTTTCCTGCACTGCCATTTCCCTAATGTAGGTAGAAGGGGGAACAGCAGTACGCAGAGCCACTACACCCCTGCCAGGCAGAGCTGGCCACAGCAGGGCTTTAGCACTGGCTCTTCGCTGCTTCCCCCCATTTTAAGCATTTAAGTGTAGACAGAGCCTGAGAGTGAAACTCCGCTTGCAATGAAGTGGAATGGAATCCCCCCAAAGTGAATGGGATTTCAGTCTTTTAATGATGCAGTGCTCAGATTACAATGAAGTAATTATAGCCAGGATAAGTATTAACAGGATTTACCACTTTGTACACTTTGTTTGGCCTCCTTTCCTCAGTCGGTGTTAAATGCTTTGGAGATAATTGTTCTGCACTTTCCTCTTTTCCTTGTAGTTACTAAAAGAAGGGCAAGCGAGCCAACTTACAATTGCCAATCTGTGCATTAAAGAGAGGGCTGAATGGTCCACAATGAAGAACTGGTTAGCTCTGGAGATTGTTTTGGAGCAGGCGGATCTGAACTCAGTGACGGTCCTTTCCATTTGTATTAAGTTTTGGCCGGCTGTACCAGCTTGTACAGTATAAAAACAGCTTGTTAGAATGGGGACAGATGGGGAAACTGTCACAGAAGGGTTCTATCCCTTCTCCCAAGTCAAACAGAGAAAATGGAAGAGAGAGGAATAAAACCCCGGAGTTCTGGCTCGCAGTGACCTGGCACTGACTTCTTTTTCCAACAAAACAAAGTGAATGTGAATGAAATAGAGAGGCTGTGGAACAGGTAAAGAAAAAAGTCATTCTGCAGCAGGGGGCTTTTAGACTCTTGCTTTTAAATTGAGTGGCCCACATAACAGACTGACTCCTGGATATCCCCCCCCCACCTCATTTGATTTTGCCTAGACCAGCTCCCCTCCCATTCACAACCATAGGTGGCTGTGCAGCCAGCGACAGAAGCTGTTTAAATGAAAAATAAATATTAGAAAAGTATATGTGTATTTGCACATGTTGTTAATGCAGTTTAATGGCTGGCAATGGGAAGATCCACTCCCATTTGACCAGCAAGTTCCCTGTGGAGCATCAGCAAGGGTATGTCTACACTGCATTCCTCCTTCTAGAGAGGAATGCAAATGCAGCTGAGTGAAATTGCAAATGAAGCGCAGATTTGAATTTCCCATGCTTCATTTGCATAATCGCGTCCAGGCACTTTTTCTCGAAATACCCTATTTCGAAAGAAAAAATGCAGTCTAGACGGGGTTATTTAAAAAAAACCCTTCTTTCGAAATAACCCTTAAAGCTTATTTTTTAAGGAGTAAGGGTTATTTAAAAAAGAAGGGGTTTTTTTTTCGAAATAACCCCGTCTAGACTGAGTTTTTTCTTTCGAAATAGGGTATTTCAAAAAAGTGCCTGAACGCAATTATGCAAATGAAGTGCGGGAAATTCAAAAAAACACCTCAGCAGCCCAACACTGTCGCATTTAATTTCAGAAAGGAGAACTACACAAAAACGAGGAGGTTAGTTAAACAGAAATTAAAAGATACAGTGCCAAAAGTAAAATCCCTGCAAGCTGCATGGAAACTTTTTGAAGACCCCATAATAGAGGCCCAACTTCAATGTATACCCCACATTTAAAAAAAACACAGTAAGAGAACCAAAAAAGTGCCTTCATGGTGTAACAACCAAGTAAAAGAAGCAGTGAGAGATAAAAAGGCAACATTTAAAAAGCGGAAGTAAAATCCAAGTGAGGAGACTAGAAAGGAGCATAAACTCTGTCAAATTAACAGTAAAAATACAATAAGAAAAGCCAAAAAGGAATTTGAAGAACAGCTAGCTGAAAACCCAAAAAGTAATACCAAAATGTTTTTTAAGTACATCAGAAGCAGGAAGCCGACTAAACAACCAAAGGAGCGCTCAAAGATGACAAGGTCATTGAGGAGAAGCTAAATGAATTCTTCATGGGTGAGGATGTTAGGGAGATTCCCAAACCTGAGCCATTCTTTTTAGGTGACAAATCTGAGGAATTGTCCCAGATTGAGGTACCATTAGAGGAGGTTTTGGAACAAATCGATAAACTTAACAGTAACAAGTCACCGGGACCAGATGGCATTCACTGAAAGAACTCAAATGGGAAATTGCTGAACTATTATCTGTGGTTTGTAACCTATCCTTTAAATCAGCTTCCGTACCTAATGACTGGAAGGTAGCCAACGTGACACCAATATTTAAAAAGGGCTCTAGAGGCGATCCTGGCAATTACAGACCGGTAAGTCTATCTTCAGTACCGGGCAAATTAGTTGAAACAATAGTAAAGAATAAAATTGTGAGGCATGTAGAAGAAAATAATTTGTTGGACAAAAGTCAACATGGTTTCTGTAAAGGGAAATCCTGTCTTACTAATCTATTAGAGTTCTTTGAAGGGGTTAACAAACATGCGGACAAGGGGGATCCAGTAGATATAGTATACTTAGATTTCCAGAAAGCCTTGACAAGGTCCCTCACCAAAGGCTCTTAAGTAAAGTAAGTTGTCATGGGATAAGAGGGAAAGTCCTTTCATGGACTGAGAACTGGTTAAAAGACAGGAAACAAAGGGTAGGAATAAATGGTCAGTTTTCAGAATGGAGAGAGGTAACTGGTGGGTTCCCCCAAGGGTCTGTCTTGGGACCAACCTTATTCAAACTATTTATAAATGATCTGGAGAAAGGCATAAACAGTGAGGTGGCAAAATTTGCAGATGATACTAAACTGCTCAAGATAGTTAAGACCAAAGCAGACTGTGAAGAGCTTCAAAAAGATCTCATCAAACTAAGGCTACATCTAGACTGTAGTGGTAAATTGAAAAAAGATATGCCATTTGCGGTATGCAAATGGTGTATCCTTTTTCCAATTTACTTTCAAAAGAGACTTTTCTGAAATTTGGCATGTCTACACTGTGCCAAATTTTAGAAAAAAGTGCTCTTTCGACACGTCTTATGCCTCGTAGAACAAGGTTTACAGGAATGGCGAAAGAGTGCATCCACTTTTTTGAATTTTTTTCAGAAAAGCGGATGCATTCCTTGGACACAGCATTTTCTGGGATACCTCCAGTATAAAGGAAAAGCAATGAAGTCTAGACGTAGCCTAAGTGATTGGACAACAAAATGGCAAATGAAATTTAATGTTGATAAACGTAAAGTAATGCACATTGGAAAAAATAATCCCAACTATACATACAATATGATTGGGACTAATTTAACTATAACTACTCAAGAGAGATCTTGGAGTCATTGTGGGTAGTTCTCTGAAAACAGTGTCCAGCAGCAAAAAGGAAAAAAAAATAGAAGCAGAATGTTAGGAATCATTTAAAAAGGGACAGAAGATATAACAGAGCATATTTTATTGCTTCTATATAAATCCATGGTACTCCCACATCTTGAATACTGTGTACAGATGTGGTCGCCTCATCTCAAAAAAATATATTGGCTTTGGAAAAGATTTTTAAAAAGGCAACAAAAATTATTAGGGGTTTGGAAGGGTGCCATATGGAGAGAAATTAAAAAGCCTGGGACTTTTCAGCTTAGAAAAGAGGAGTGGATATGATAGAAGTCTATAAAATCATGACTGGTATGGAAAAAGCGAATAATGAAAAGTTATTTACTTATTCCCACAATAAAAGAACTAGGGGTCACCAAATGAAATTAATAGGCAGCAGGTTTAAAATAAACAAAATGAAGTTTTTCTCCATGCAGCACACAATCAAGCTGTGGAACTTCTTGCCAGAGGATGTTGTGAAGATTAGGACTTCAACAGGGTTCAAAAAAGAGCTAGATAAATTAATGGTGGTTAGGTCCATCAATGGCTGTTAGTCAGGATGGGTAGGAATGGTGTTCCTAGCCTCTGTTTCAGAGGCTGGAAATGGATGACAGGAGAGGGATCACTTGATGATTACCTGCTCTGTTCACTCCTTCTGGGAAATCTGTTATTGGCCACTGTCAGTAGACAGGATACTGGACTAGATGGACTTTTGGTCTGACTTGCTATGGCTGTTCTTATGTATCCCACAATGCAGTGTTGTGGGAATGTGGAGGTGATTTCCTGCACATCTTGGGATTCTCTGAGTTTTCCCACAGCCTGTTCAGTTGCTGGGAGTGGCATCATGAGTAGCTCTGTGAGGTCTCTCTGCTGAGGAAGGGCAAAGCAGCACAGCAATCTGACCTCCGCCCCGCCGGCAGCATCAGTCTGCCTAGTGTAGTGTTCCTAGAGCGGGGCAGAACAATAGCATTTCAAGGTTTCATTTGTTCCCCAAATGCAGAGGTGCACTCATGTGTCAGATATGTTCCAGAGCTTTGAAAGGAGAGAGGGTGCATGCCTACAGGGCAGCAGAGATTGAACCTCTGAGCAGAGCCACCAGGGCAGGCATTGTGGGATACTGGCAGAGGCCAGTTCTGCCAACAAAGTCTACATTGGCTCTTTGTCGACATTAAAAGGAGGGGAAAAGAAAAAATGTGCAGTACGGTGGTCACCCCACTCTGGGGAAATAAGGGCTAAACCCAGACCTGGGAGAGGTTTGGGACCAAGGGCCTATTGGAAAAGGACTAGAGACAACCAATCAGGACCTCACTATGTGCTATAAGGAGGGCTTCTAGAAAAGAGGAGCACAGGCACTCTTCTCTCAGCTGTAGTGCAGGAGGCACCTGGCTGCCTAGTAAACTAGAGAGGCTACCTGAAGCACAGCAATACTAAAGAAGGGAAGGGAAGGCAAAGCAAGGGAGCTCTAACCAGGCAAAGTCCCAGGCTAAGGCCTTGCTCTTAAGGCTGAAGGGGTGCTACGGCAATGGGGAGGCAGACAGAGCAGAAGAAAGCAACTGGTCCACAGCCCTTTGGCAATAACTGGCAGGGGTGGGCAATAATTTTTGTCAGGGGGCCACTCCAATATTTTGGAAAGTGGTCAAGGACTGCACTTTTCTGTGGAGGGGGTGCAGGGTCTAGGATGGAGGTTGTGCACAGAAGGGTGCACGGGTTAAGGGACTGGGGTGCAGGAGACAGTGTGAGGTCCGAGAGGGAGTTTGAGTGGAGGAGGGGGTTGTGACCTGGGTCAGGGGATTGGGATGTAGGGCCAGGGAGGGGACATGGGTGCAGGAGAGAATTCTGGCCTGGGGGATGGGCATTAGGAGGGGGTGCAAAGTCTGGGAGGAAGCTGTGACCCTGAAAAGGGGAGAAGGGAGTGCAGACTGCAGAGGGCGTAGGTGGTGACTTGGAGCAGAGGAATGGGGTGCAGGGTTTGAGAGGGTATTGAGAGGTGTTTGGCTGCAGGAGAGGATTCTGGCTTGGGGGAGTGGTGTAGGAGGGGAAACAGGGTCTTAGAGGGAGTTGTGACCTGGGGCAGGAGGTGCAGAGGGTTTGGATGGTGACCTGGGGGAGGGAGTTGGGGTACGAGAGGGGCAGGGGTGCCAGAGACAGGCGTTGGCTCAGAGGCGCTTACCTAAGCCAGCAGCCCTGTAGCACCCCCAAGACAGGCTGGGCTCCCTGCCTGCTGCAGGCTCATTTGAAACTGCAAGCTGCACCCTCCACGTGGCTCTCAGCTCCAGGAGGGGAAAGAGATTTGAGCTGCTCCCATCCCTCAGGCCAATCTCTCAGCTCCTATTGGCTGTCAGTTTCCAGCCAATAGGAGCTGAGAGATTGGCTGGGGTCAGTTCCTATTGGCTGGTTGTTTCTGGCCAATATGAGCTGAGGATTGGGCTGGGGGCAGGGAAATTGCACGAAGCTTCCCCCTCCCTGCAGAGCAGAGAGCCACAAAGACTGCACTTTAAACACGCAGCTGCACGCCTGAGGGTCCCGGCAGGGTAATCCGCGGGCCGGATCCGGTCTCTTGGCAGGCCGGATCTGGCCCCAGGCCATATTTTGCGCAGCTCTGATAACTGGCCATTTCAGACTGCAATTTAGATGACTAGCAGTGGGTCACTGAGGCAGGGTGGGCATAGGGCTTTGGGTTTCCTGGGTGGGGAGGTCCCCATGTCGTGAGGGCACTGCTGTGGGACAGTCCGGCAAGGGCAGGGAGGGATATGGGCCTGAAGAAGACAGGTAACTAAGGAAGAGAGACTGGACAACAGGGGGTGCTCCAGTGCTGGAAGAGCTAATTCATGGACAGACTAGCAGGAGGCACTGCACCGAGGAGTGCTCCAACCACTATATGGGGGGACAGTTTTTTTGTCACTGACACAGTGTGTCTTCCAACAAAAGTCTCTTTGCAGTGTGAATACTCTCGCTGTTTTGTCTCCAAAAGGCAGATTTTTGGCACCAAATTTGGTAGTGCAGACATACCCACATATTGCTGGCCACTTCTTTTTGCATTACAGCATAGTGTAACGGTCTTCACAATGGCGCAACAGAACATATGTGTCCTACATCTGAGAGTTGCTTGCATGCCCTCTGGAAGGCTGGCATTTGTATGAAGCTAAGGCCACTCGTCAGCAAAACTTACGTTACTCAAGGATGTGAACACCCACTGAGGGTGAGCCCTGCCCACCCACGAGCATCACTGCAGCCAGCACCAGCTGCCCCATCAGGAAAGGCAGATAAGGGACACACTGAAGGTAGAGAGGTGGGGTGGGTTCTCAAGTGGCCTACGGGATACTGCATTGGCCTGGTGAGTCCAGGGCTCTGGGCTCGAGCATCACCCAGCCAGCACCAGCTGCCCCATTAGGCAGCTTGTGTAGGTAGACACAGGGTAGTTATTTCAGGAAACCTCTAGTATCCCAAAATAGCCATGCACTGAGGGATATAAGTTTTGCTGGCATAAGTGGTAGTATCTACAGTGCTATATTGGTGAGAGAGCTTCTCCTGCTGACATATGTGGCTTAATGATGTTGATGAGTGAGCTCTCTCCAATTAGCATAAAAGAGTTACATGAGAAATCTTACAGTGATGCAACCTCATTGGTGTAGTTGTGCTGCTGGAAGGCCTCTAGTGTAGAAAAAGCCTTAGTCATGCTAGAGACCAGGATCCCTAACCAGACTCTTTCCTACACCTGTGAAATTTGGCTGCATTAAATAAGCCAATCAGAGAAGAGCAGTAACTAGGCATGTTAACATCTGGGACTAGCAAGCATATTTGTGGCCCCTCTTATTGTACCATTTTTCATCCTCGTGACTTTGTGCCCCGACTGGCTGCTCTGTCCTGGTTATGACCCTGGGTCAGAATGGTAGCACTGAAATGCTTGCCCACCTATGTGGAAAATGATTCACATAGTTTTCCTGTTACCTAACAACTGGATGGAGTCCAGAAAGGGATAAAGGAAGGAGGCCATCTTCATTCTTTCCCATTGTCCCAAATAAACAGCATTCCTTGTTTGTTACTGCTTCAATAGCAGGCAGAGAGCTTTATTTCTTTCTCCAATTTTGATGTCTGTAGTTAGCTGCTAATAAGTTAATATGAATGGCTATTTCTGGGCTGTAGCTGCTACATTTTAGGTGTGGACCAAGGCCAAAATGTAGGCAATACTTCCACCCTCTCCAGTTATAACTGCAGACCCCCTTCCATACAGAAGTGAGAGAAAGCATGCATTTAAAGCATCCAGTCTACATTTAAAGCAAAATTTTGCATCAGTGTCATCATATCAATGAACAAATGCAGCACTGACAGAGAAAAACAGGATTTATACCAAGAGTTTGTCTACCCTAGAAAGTTTTGCTGCTTTATAGTGATAACTACACACCAACGTGGATGCACTTATATTGTTACAATAGTGTTATAGGCTTATTAAGTTCAGGAAGCTAAGTTGTACTGATTGATATATGCCACTTTTATACAGTATTACTATCCACACTAGGGGTTATGACAATATAACTATATCAATTAAAAATCACACACCTCCCCCACTCAGTTTTTTGGATAGATATCTTTTCTAGCATAGACCTGCTTTCTTATTACTTAACCCAGGCTATGTCTACAATACAGAGTTTTGGTGGAAAAACAGCTGTTTTTCTGAAAAAACTTCACTTACGTCCACACTGCAATGGTGTTTTTTCAGAAAAAAAATCGAAAGAACAGAACGGTTTTTCTGACATTGGTAAACCTCTTTCTACGAGGAAGAAGCCTTTTTGCGAAAGAGCTCTTTCAGAAAAAGGAGTGTGTGGATGGGGAGGAGGGAGTTCTTTTGAAAGAAGAGGAAAGAGGAAAAAGAACAGGTGCCCTGGTGGCCACTCCATCCATAGTAATCACAGCTTAAATGCAAGATAGCATCCATTCAATGTGGATGTGATCTTTCGAAAAAGCAGATCGCTTTTTCAATGAGCTTTGGCAGTGTGGACGCTCTGTTTTGGAAGAAGTATTTTAGGAAGATCTCTTCCAGAAAAGCTTCTTCCAAAAGAAGCCGCAGTCTAGATGTAGCCCCAGATAGGTGACAATCCCACTGTGCACCAGTGCAGAACATTTGAGTTAGGTGTTGGCCCTAATGTATTATACCGATATCATTTATAATGATGCCCATTTTTCTAACATTTTGGGGAGAGAAGGAGGGAGATTGCCGATAGAAAGGTTGGGCTTCCAAGATGGGGTTAAACCTCACACTGTACAGTTTAGATTTGTGTCATGAATCCTGTTTGGCTAAGATCCTCACTGGTGTAGATGAGTGTAGCTTTTTAGAAATCCACAGAGCTTCACCAATTTACAGGAGCTGAATATGGTCCATTATTCCTTATGGAATAATCAATCTCTTTTACTTTGTTGGCAGCTGGATCATCCCTTTAGTAACAATCACTAGAAACAAACCCTGAAGTCAAATGAAAACTGGTACTAAGAGTGCAGAAATAGAAAGGGCCATTCCTATTAATTGCTATGGTATTTAGTAATGAGAAATGAACCCCTTTCTCTCCCTTTGTTTCCTACCACACACATTATCAATCCAAAGCCAATCCATGAGGCCATCCTTTTCAACTAATATTATTCTTGCACTGCTGGCCTTATTTACAGGGTGATACTGTCTTCCACTTCTGCAGTGCCTTTTTGTGTCTTCAGCTCTCAAAGCTCTTTGCAAATACTAGCAACTTACACCTCAGAGAGGTTGGGAGGCTTGATTAGTTTTTCTTGTGGTTGGCTGCCATTCCCACTAAGGTACTGTAAAGAGAGCTGTTTGTGGAGCTGAAGACAAGGATAAGCAGAGGTGCTGTGGACTCCGGTTGAAGTTTTATCTGTCTAATCTAAGGGTTCTCCAGTTTTCCATAGTGTGGACTACTTCTTAACAACATATGGCAATGAGGCATTCAGAAAAAGAATATCACAAGCTGCCTTCCTTCATGTGCAGCCGCATAACATCCCAGTGGCATAACTTGTATTGAAAAGTCATATGAGGAAAATCTTTAATGTGTCTTAGCTAATATAGGGGCCATTGCAATTAGAAAATGTCCATTATTTAAAGAGACATCATAAAAAGATTTAGATCACTTGTTGAACTGAAATAGATTTGTTTCCTGTAGCCTTCATCAAAGACCAGCGCTCAAATAAGAGATCCAAAAAATGTTCCATACATTAATTCAAATGTTTAAACTAATTTATTCTATCTGTATCTTTTTGCTGTATGCTTTCCTTGAATATTCTCATGAGCAAGTTCAAATATGTTGAATGTCCAGCAAATAGAGACTAATATTAAGGGAAATTAATTTGAAAAAGCAAAACCCACCCCCCACACCTGAGTTGAAAGAAAAAACATCTCAGGTGTCTTATATCTCCAATCAAATCAGTTTGAAAACTGAGTTTCAAACAATGTTTCCTCTAATGTCTTCCTTCCATGTGCAGAATAAATGGTATGTGCACTGAGGCATGTATGGATGTGCACCACCAGTAGAAATGCATGCTGTTGCTGTGGGTGCTCTGCTAATCTGGGAAGCATTTGAATCGCTCCTGAGTGGCTGCCCAAGCACCCAATTTACAGGAAACTGTGTCAAATACTTGCCGCTAACACTTGGCAAAGAATTATTCCCCAGAATAACTTGGCAAATTTTGAATAATGAATAAATGAATAAATCTGTTCATGAGCAGTTCTCAAACAGGAAGATTAGATGATGTTGGTTCAATATAGAAATCTATATAAAGAGACATGGGAGTGATTAGACATTAATTAACCTCTAAAATAATGAACAGAGTGTTTCCATTTTAGCTTAGTTGGAAAAAGAAATAGAAATATCTTTGAATTTTTCCAAGATGTGGGTGGTAACAAAACATCAAAAGGTTGAAACTTACATTTGACATATGGAAAATGTCTTTGTTTTTGTTTGCTAGGAGAAATTTAATGTACAGAGTGTGAAATGCATCAGGAAAATGGGAGTGTTACACATCTGAAAGCTAAGTTATTGTTGCCAGACATTTGATTGGCTAAGGATCCTACATCTGTGAAATAGACCTGGCAAAGCCCAGCATGATCTTTGTCAGAGCCACAAGCCAGTGGTATGTAAGATGGGCCAGTATTGCTCCTGCCCATCATAAATAAAGGGGAACCAAAACCATGCAAGTATTTGAAACTGTGATAGATGAAATCTAAGGGTACGTCTACACTAGCCCCCCTAGTTTGAACTAGGGAGGCTAATGAGGGCAACCAAAATTGCTAATGAAGTGCGGGATTTAAATATCCTGCGCTTGATTAGCATATTCCCGGCCGGTCGCCATTTTGGAAACTGACTAGCCCGAAATAACTGCCTGCGTCTACACGCAGCAGAGAAGCGGGATTCTGAGATAAACCCCTTAGTTCAAATTAACTGTTACTCCTCGTGGAGTACCACGGGGGCTGAGAACCAAGGTCATGTTATTTATCCCATACTTGGCTCTCAGCTAGCAAGCATAAGGAGTTGCGGCTAATGAAGGCCATCTGATAAAGAACACCTGGTATTTTCTCCAGTAGGGTTCATGGCAGGCCTAGAGGAATACAAATTTAACCCTCGCAGGCCCGCAAACAATGAAAAGTACAGAGCGGCAAATGATTTACAGCCTGTATACATTTCCAATACGGCATGCTTCATGGGATCTCCAGTAGAATGACTAAATTTTAAAAGTCATCAAAGCTCCAAGACCAGACAATAGAAAACCAAACAGCACTACATAGACACAGCATGCGAGGATGGGCTTGGGAAATGGGAATAAAACAGGACACATGCATGAGGAGGAGGAGACTGGCAGGGGAAGACAGATTAGAAGAGGTTAGGTGGAACGGAGATCTTGCATTCTTTGCGCGCCATCTTAACATTTTTATCTAAATGTATCTTTAAAAGATGGTGTAAAAATTCTTCAAATGGGTATAATTACTCTCTGTGGAAATAAGCTACCTCAGAAAGGCCCCACTGCTCTATTTTGGACAGAGGCTTACTCTCTTTGCAAAAGTCATGCGCTTGGTGATCCCCGCAGCTCTCCAGAAAGTCTTTATGGGAGAGTTAAACCTGCTGAGCAGATAAATAATCTAAGATACAATTTTTAGTGGAGGTTTGGCTGCTGAAGCTGAGCACTATTTTAACTCTTGGAGCCATTTCTCTCCACAGCTGCCTGGCTGTAGGACAGTCCCACTGCACATGGCTTAGGGGCGCTTTTCCTTTGTTCAAGCACCAACACATAAGAGAGGAAAAGGTTGCCCTCTTGTTTAACTTCTGTGGTGTCCAATACATTCAGAATAAACTCTTAATGTAACATAGGCTATGTCTACACTGGCGGGTTCTTGCGCAGCACATCTCTTGCGCAAGAAAACGTCCACACTGGCCAGAACCGCATCGTAAGAACGCTGAGCTCTTGCGCAAGAAAGCGTCCACACTGGCGGGAAGCCCTTGCACAAGAACGTGTCTCCGGAAGCAAATCGGCCATGTCAAGAGGTCACCAGCAGCATCTGTGGACATGCACCAGACCCCCACTGGGAAACGTACTTAAAGGGACTCCTGGACAGCCATTTCCCTGTGGTTGCATGCTCATGCACCCTTTCGAGGGAGCGAGAGTCAGAACAGCACCTGTCACCTCTGTTCCTGGCAAGTGCCCCTGGGCACCCTCGCTTCCACCGTCACAGCCCTGGAGCCGGAGGAGGACCCCAGCCAGCAACATCCGCTCCTCATGGCCATTACAGAGGCTGTGGAGCTCCTCCACCAGGGAGCCACATTGCTCCAGCAGGAGCTGGAGACTGGGCAGCAGGTGCAGGACCTCGCCACGGCTGCAGCTGGGCTCGGGCACCCGCACCCCACCACTGACAGGCGCCTCTGGAGCTACGACACCAATGGGGACTGGTGGGAGTGCCTGGTGCTGGGACAATGGGGAGACCAGCAATGGGTGCAGAACTTCCGGATGCGCAGGGGGACATTCCATGAGCTCTGCACCTGGCTCACCCCTGCGCTCCGGAAGCAGGACACCCGCCTGCGCCCCGCCATCCTCGTGGAGAAGAGGGTTGCGATTGCCCTCTGGAAAATGGCCACCCCAGACAGCTACCGCTCCGTGGCGAACCAGTTCGGGGTGGGCAGGTCCACCGTTGGCGCGGTCGTCTGGCAGGTAAGGCCCTCCATGGACCTCGGGCTCGTCCTGGGGGAAGGAAGGGGCCAGACCGGGTGGGGGGGAGGCTGTAGGGGCAGGGAGAAGCCCCACACACAGGGGGTCACGCTGTCCCTCCTGCACACAGCCCACTGGTGGGGAGGGAGATCCCGGGGCAGAGGGCCCTGGCCTGCGTGGGAGGGGCCATCAAAGGGAGGTGAGCACACCCCAGGGGCCCATGTACGCACTGTGTTTCATTCCATGCATCCCCTGTGCTCCCATGTGCCCCTCTGCAGGTCGTCAACGCCATCAATGATGTGCTGCTCCACAGGGTGATCCGCCCCCGGGACGTGGACACCACCATTGCTGGCTTCGCCAGCCTCGGGTTCCAGAACTGTGGGGGAGCCGTAGACGGGACCCACGTCCGCATCCGGGCGCCAGAGCACCAAGCGTCCCGGTTCATAAACCGGAAGGGCTACTGCTCCGTGGTGCTCCAGGTGCTAGTGGACTACCAGGGCAGGTTCCAGGACATGTATGTGGGGTGGTCCGGGCGGGCCCACGACGCTCGCATCTTCAGGCACTCAGGCCTGTGCCACAGGCTGGAGGCGGGCACCTACTTCCCAGCGGGAATTCACCATTGGGGATGTCAGGATGCCAGTCTGCATCTTGGGGGATGCGGCCTACCCCCGATGGCCTGGCTGATGTGGCCATACACCGGCCACCTGGACCACAGCCAGGCCTCCTTCAACAGCCACCTGGACCGGGCCCGCAATCCCGTCGAGTGCGCCTTTGGCCATCTGAAGGCACGGTTTAGGTGCCTCCTGACCCGCCTGGACATGGGGTGCAGCACATCCAGAGGTCATCTCGGCATGTTGCATGCTCCACAATATTATTGAGGGAGGGGGAAGGCCTTCTCCCGGGTGGATGGTAGGTGAGGGCCAGGCCTACCAGCAGCCCCACATGGCCGCCACCCAGCAGACCAACCGCCATGGGGTTCGGGTCCGGGAAGCCCTCCGGGTGATGCTGGACCAGGCCCCACAATAGGCCACTCCTACACCTCTGACCACAGGGATTCCCCTGTGCCCCCACTTCCCGTTCCCATCACCACCCCTTCCTGCCACCCTTCCCTCACCTCCCAATAAATAAAATGCACTTGCTGTACATAAGGCACTTTTTTATTTACATGGGGAAGGGAGTGCACTGTGGGAAGGGGGGAGGAGGGGACCCTGAACTGGGAGGGCCTCATGATGGAAAATGGAGGCCTCTCCCACCCCCACGGGTGCGGGGCCGCCTCTGCCCCTTGTGCCGGGTTGGGGCAGGCTGCACCAGGAGGTGCCGAGGGTGGGGGACCTCGGGAGGGGGCATGGGCAAGGCAGGGGGGACCTCGGGAGGGGGCATGGGCAAGGCAGGGGGAGAAGCGGGCGGAAAGCTGGGGGTGGCAGAGGGGGGCCTGGCAGCATTGGGCTGCTGCACAAGGCCCATCTGGTTGGCAATGGTGCCCAGGAGAGTGCAGACATGGTCGCAGCACTCCAGGTACTGGCCCCACACCCGCTCTCGCCACTCCGCATCTGCGCGGATCTTCTCTGTCAGAGCGCGCTCCATGCGCTCAATCGCGCAGACGTGGCGGCGGAGCAGGTGGTGGCGGTCCCGGGAGCTCTACGACGGGCCCTGGATCCTTTGCGCTGGCGGGATGGGGCTGGAAGGTCCCTCGGTGGCAGGGGGTCCCACTGCAGGAGAAGCAGAGGAGAGCAACATGGTCAGTGAGCCCTGCCCCAAATGGTGTTCCAGAGCCCCGTGCCCTCCTCCCAGCACGTCACGATGCCCGGGGACAGGTGTGGCTGAATTACCCTGGGGCAGCAGGAGGGGGGGTCCCAAGGTGGCCCAGGAGCCCCAAGGGGGGCCGCATGTGCTTGGGGGGGCCTGTTGTGCCTTCCCCAGGGGAAGCTACAGTGTCCCAGAGGTGGCCATGGATGTGTGCTGTGTGCAGCACCCTTTAGGCTGTGTGGGGTTAGGCCTGCAACCTTGGGGCTGGCCTACTCCTGGCCAAACCTCCTCCCCCCGCCCCCGGTCTAGTCAAGCGGAATCCCTGGGGTCCCAGGCGTGTGCTGGGGCTAGCTGCCGCTTCTCTGTGCCACTTGGTCTGGCTGCACGTAGGGTTGCCGGATGGTTTCAACAAAAATACCGGACACACTTGACATTACATGACAGTCTACATTACATCTTAGTTAAAAAATACCAGACATGTATATTTTCTCATTTTTATCCTCTCAATTTGTTTCCTAACAGAAAGCTCAAAGACTGGACTGTCTGGTTCTAAACTGGACACCTGGCAACCCTAGCTGCACGAGGTTGCACGTGCTACATGCCTCTGCGCAGCATGTGGCCAGGCTGTGCCATGTGCCGCTACCTCTCCCCCACTCTGGCCCTCCCCGCCCTTCTCCAGCACACTTGTGAATGGTAGCCACTGCACTCACCAGACAATCCGTCGCCGGCTTCGGAGGATGCCCGGGACACATCCTGACTGCTGCTGGGCTGGGATGGTGAGGTCTGGCTGCTGTCCTCTGCCACCTCCTCCTCCTCGTCCGAGGACCGGACTCCCTCCTCCTCCTCCTCCGGTGGCCTGGGTTGGACCACTGGGGTGGCCACCGCCGTGTCCATCTGGGACAGCAGGGGAGTGGCCCCTTTGTCCCCCAAGATCTGGTGCAGGCAGTGATACTGGGGACAGGCAGTGGCTCCGCTGCCCCCACGCTTGCTGGCCCGCACGTAGGTGAGGCGCAGGTCCTTCACCTTGGCCCGGACCTGTTCCAGGGTCTGGGCCGGGTGTCCCTTTGCAGCCAGCGCCTGGGCCATCTGGGCAAAAATGTGTGCATTTCTCTGGGACTTGGGGTCCCGGAGGGCCTCCTCCTTTCCCCAGAGGTCCAGGAGGGCAGTCACCTCGGCGGTGCTCCAGCATGGAGCCTGCCGCTTGGTGCCCCTTCGGGCCTGCTGGGTGCTCTGGGGTGGCTCCTCCATGGGGTCTGAGGGACCTGGCTGAGGCTGGGCAGCTGCCATTCCTCCCCTCTGGCTGCCACCCAGGCTGCACGTGGCAAATGGCTGTGCTCCATGCCTGTGCCTTTAAGGGGGGGCCAATTAGGGGGAACCAACGAGTGGTGATTGCCTGTACGGAGTGTTGGAGAGGCCACCTGTGTTTTTCACTGGAGGCCAATTCTTGCGCAAGTACGCGCTTGCTGAACATCCACACTGCCTTCTTGCGCAAGAGTGCCTGCGCAAGAGAGCTTAAGCCTGATAGAAAACAGCATAGCTCTTGTGCAAGGAGCCGTCTCTTATCACGCCATACTGTACATTTACTTGCGCAAGAGCGGATGGGCAGTGTAGCGCTCTGCGGATTCTTGCGCAAGAATGGCCGTTCTTGCACAAGAAGCCGCGAGTGTAGACATAGCCATAATGTGCTCTGACTCTGGAATTCTTGTAAGGGTTGTGATGAATCCCCTTTCCCAGAGAATGCCAGGCTAATGGAGAGCCTCTTCATTAACATACATACATATAGGACTGGGCCTGAGGCATTTACAAAGCATTTCTAAAGATCCCAGTGGTTTCAGGGCCTCTGAGGCTATGTCTCCACAGCAGCGTTATTTCGGAATAACTAACGTTATTCCAAAATAACACAGAGTGCATCTACACTACAAGCCTTTATTTTGAAATAATGTCGAGCTAGAGGACTTCTTACTCCGACTCCCGGTAACCCTAATTTCACAAGGAGTAAAGGAGGTCGAAGGAAGAGTGTTCTTCCTTCGACTTCCTGCTGTGTAGATAGTGCCTAAAGCCGAATTAAACTATTTCGACTTCAGCTACGCAATTGACATAGCTGAAGTTGTGTAGCTGAATTCGATTGTAACCCTGCTATATAGACATGCCCTGACTGTCCTAGGGCATGTGAACCAAATTGTTATGTTATCAAGTTTAGCTGTAAGTACTTCCACTCCACTGAGGAGCACATCCTAATGCTACTTTAGTATTAGAAAAAGGGCAAGCCGCTTATCAATGACTAATTGGGAAATCCATGTGTTCCCCCTGCTCAGCCAGTTTTCTCAGGTTATAGATTTGTACCTTGGTTGTCTTTCAAGAGCAGAGTCTGTTCCCTTTACTCTCTCTGCCCTTAAGGTGTGGCTTACTGACTCACTGCATGCTCATATCTTGCATCTACAGGAGACTAGAAGGCAACAGCCCTCAATTGCCAAAGTGACCACATGCAGGATATGAAGATTATCTATCATGCTGTCCTGAGACACTGCCACATATGCTGCAGTTTGGTACATTCATTTGTTAGATTAAATTTGGTGGATCCATGAAGCCAGCCAGGGACAGAAAGAATTTGCT
Organism: Rafetus swinhoei; assembly: GCA_019425775.1. Lineage (NCBI taxonomy): Eukaryota > Metazoa > Chordata > Testudines > Trionychidae > Rafetus > Rafetus swinhoei. Next base: position 144,744,333 of record CM033440.1, on the reverse strand, counting down.
GCAGAACCCAAGGCAGCCTTGCAAACACTTTCCATTGTTCTGGAAGGATGCTGTTGGATTTTGAGACCTGGGGTGTGTCTCAAAACAGACAGAACCGGATTTGCTCCAGTCCCATGGACAGAAACAAACACCTAGAGGATCTACATAGAGCATTCTTAAAAATGAAATACTCACCCAGAGAAGTGAAAAAACAGATCAACAGAGCCAGATGAGTACCCAGACATCAGCTACTTCAAGATAGGCCCAGAAAAGAAATCACCTACAGCCCCCAACTTAAACCCCTCCAGTGTATTATCAACAATCTACAACTATCCTGGAAAATGACCCTTCCCTCTCACAGGCCTCGGGGGACAGGCCAGTCTTCACCTACAGACAACCCCCTAACCTCAAACAAATTCTTTCCAGTAATCATACAGCACATCTCCATCATAATCATCCAGGAACCCACTGCTGCAATCAGCCCCAGTGCCAACTCTGTCCATACATCTACACCAGGGATATCATTACAGGACCTAACCATACATCAGAGGCTCATAACTGCACATCCACTAACGTGATCTATGCCATCAAGTGCTAGCAATGCCCCTCTGCCATGTATATTGTCCAAACTAGACAGTCTCTACGAGAAAGAATTAATGGATACAAATCAGATATCTGAAAAGGCAACACACAGAAACCTGTTGGGGGACACTTTAACTTCCCCGGGCACTCATTTGTGGATCTCAAAGTCACTGTGTTGTTTCAGGCCAATTCCACAAGCCAAATCCACAGGGCGACCTCACAGCTCAACTTCATTTACAAGTTTGGTTCCTATAACAGAGGTATGAACAAAGACATTGGCTGGATGGCCCGCTACATTCCACAACCTAATGACATAAAAAAAACAAATAAAGGGTACTTAAGAATACTTAGTACCTTCTGTGACGATGCATTGGGGTTCCCCCATCTCCTGCACCCCCGTAATGGCACGAACAGACTCCACCAGCCAGTAGAATAGAGGGAGTTTATTGCTTCTCCAGGATACAGCACAGCATCTGTCATCTGGTTACAGGAACTGCAGCTAAGAGGCCTCAGTGCCCCCCTTGGAGATGGGGGGTGGCTGGGCCCTACAATCCCAGCCCATTCCCCAGCTCCTTCCCTAGGCTGTTTCCTCCATGCTCCCAGACAGAAAACTCACTAACTCTCTTCCAGCCCTGCCCCCAGCCAGGGGCGGCATTCCACCTTCCTTTGTTTCTCTCCCTGGGGGGTAGGTGGTCAGACAGGTTTGAAGCCCCCTTTGCATAATGACTCACCCCCTGCCCTGCTGGGTCGTGCTACAGACAGCAGAGGTCACCCACAGCCCTAGCAAGGTCCCAACACTACGTCACACCTTCTCTATCAGCTTCATGTAGCATGGACATTCTAATTGACCATTCTTTTCCCTTTTTTACCCTTCTTTCCCCTCCCTCTTCCCCCATCTGCTATTTATTTAGAAACTGGGCCTTTAATAACTCAGGTCATCTGAAGCAGTGGAATGTGCCCACCAAAGCTCATGATCCCATCTACATGTTCTGTTAGTCTCTCAGGTGCTGCTAGACTCTTCATTGTGTGTTAAGGTTTTCACAAAACAGAAATGGTGGCCTATATCAGGGGTCGGCAACCCACAGCATGCGTGCCACAAGGAGCACACGAGCCAATTTTTACTGGCACGCAGGGCAGGAGCTCAGTCACCCTCTCCCCCCGTGCAGAGGGGAGCATGTGCTGTGGTTCAAGCTTCCTGCTGGGGGAGGGAGGTGGGAGAGGTGCGTGTGTCCCTGGAGCTGCCTCCTGTTTCAGGAGGGGGCAGGGCTGGGCCTGTTCCGCAGAGCTGTTGCTGGGCAGCCGGCACACATGGTGCGCTGGGGCCCAGGCTGCGCTGGGCTGCTCCTCATGCTGCTCAGATGGGCTGGAGCCAGACCTGAGCAGCCTCGGGCTCCGCCTGCCCCAGCCCCGGAGCTGCAGCCTGCAGGCAAAGGGCTGGTCTGGGCAGGGAAGAGACTTTGCCCCCTCATCCCTCCTCACCCCAGCATTGCGCCTGTGGGGGCTGCAAATCCCAGCACTGCTGCCCTGCCGGTGAGTGCACTGGGGGCACAGGGATGGGGGGGGGAGGAACGGGGGTGAAGGAGGATGCGGGGGCAGGATGGGAGGGGGTAGGGGTTGCACTGAGGGGGATGGGGTGATGCAAGGGATCAGACTGGGGCGAGACATGGAGCTGAGGGGAGCGAGGCTGGAGCAGAGGGAAGATGTGAGGGGGGGATACAATTTTTCTTTGCAGAAGCTGCACTTTCCTTTACTCCCCACTTCTTTGCCTCCTTCCCCAGCTAGCTATCTGGCTGCTTTCTCACCCTCTCACCTTTTCTGCGTTACTTCCCCAGCCCCCTTCTACCCCCAACTCCCTCTCGTACCCCTGCTCCACATCCTCTCTTGTTGCCAAACTCCCTTCCAGACCCTGCCCTCCTCACCCCATCCTGCATCCCACCTCCCGCCCAGATCCTGTATCCCATCTCTATCCCACTCGCTGGCAGCCTTGTCCCGCACATTGAGCCCTTCATTTTTGTTCCCACCCTAGAGTCTAAGAGGGTCCACAAAATCCACTAACTCTGGAACTCCAGAAAAGTAAATCTGGCCTATGGCAAGCCCTGAACCTCAGTCCTCCCCATCCCTTCCCCTCACCCCATGGGGGCTGGAGCACAGAGGACTAAGAGGTCTCAGTTGGGGCCACATCAGTGAGGGTTGGGGGGTTTTGGAGTTTTTTTGCTTCTCACTTGTGTGGTCCCCAACTGATTTTTCTGAGGGTCAGTGACCCCCTACCCAAAAATGTTCTCCACCCGTGCCATAAAGAAAACATTGAAACCTTTCATGTTGGACATAATATTTTACTTTATTTAAAATGAAGTTTGATAAACTAACACAAGAAAATTAAAATGCTTAATCTGTTGAATAGTTTAAATTAAACCATTCTCCCTAGCTGCAGCACTAGCAAAATGGCTCAGTCTTAATTATGTAATTAACAGTGAGTTTCCATTAGCAACTAGGTAGTCCATGGAAAGGACCCAGGTGGTCCACGGGTGGACAGTGGACAGAGCCCTTCCCCCTGCCCTCCAGGAGAACACCATGGCCCAGGGCTCTATTTTGAAGTAGCTCAATGCTGTTTCGATGGGCATTTTCTGTGTAGACATGCTATTTCCAAATAAGCTATTTCAGAGTATTTCTTCTGAAATAGTTTATTCTGAAATAAGCATGCAGCGTGGACGTACCCTAAGGGAATGCAACAATGGTCCAGTGTTCACTGGAGATTTCATGGCACTGTTATGCCTATAGTCACCTTCAATGCAACAATAAGTATCTGTTAGATAGTTTCAGTTCTAACATCTATATGTCATTGCCCTCTGATACATTTATTTTGATCCTAGATAGTGCTTTAAATTGTGTTTCTATTGTGAGAGATGACTTCCTAAAATGTTATTCATTACATCTGCCGCTTCAGTGTATTCAGAGGCACATCTGCTGATTTTTGTGACTAACAAGGTCTATTTGTTTGCTGGATCCTTTTTATTCCTCTTAGGCCTTTTGTAGACACAGGTAAGATTGAATGAGCAAACTATTATCCTGGCCTTTTAGATAATTTCCTGATAATACTGTATCCTTCTCCAGTCCTTTCCATGGCAAAATCTCACAGCACTTTAAGCAGATTAGTGACTCTAGCCTCGCACTCCCCTGTGAGGTAGATTGTTGCTCTTCACACTTCTCAGAAGAAGGAAGAACATGAGGCATAGGATGAGCATGGACCCAGTCCTGCAGCAAGCGCTATGCAGGTGCATTCACACTGGAGTCACTGTTGCTCTGTGTGGCTGCAGGGATATGCCTGCTTGGTACTTGCTGTAGCATTATGGCTTCAGTGACTCACCCAAGGGTGCACCAAGTCAGTGACAGCAGACAGGAGAACCTAGGTATTCTGACTCCCAGTCCGTTTTGTCAGGCCTACTCCCTGAAACTCATTTTGAATGCTATATACGCACTTCCAGTATGATCGCCAAGGTCATGAGACATTCCAGACAGTGTGAGCAGCTATCTCAGAGCAGACTCACAAACAGGACAGGACACCTCAGACTGGCAGTAAGTTCTATCATTAGATTTTACCACACTAGTAACAAATAGGAACTCCTGTATCACTATTCCAGTCTTACCATGGAGTCACAGACAGTCCTCTTACATTCCCCAGTCTATCTTACCACCCAGACAAACTGGACTTAATGACAAATGGCCCATTGCAGTGAAAAACACATCACATTCAGGTCACCCCTAATCTCAAGACACCAGTCACTTCCTCCAAATCAATTGGTACCCTTGATCTTACACCAGAGACAATGCTTATAGACAGTCCTGTAATAAACTACCTAAAGGTTTATTAACTAGGAAAGAGAAGTAAGAGATGCATTTCAGAAAGGTAGCTGTGTTAGTTGTTTGAGGAAAAACAACAAGGAGGCCAGTGGCACTTTAAAAACTAAGACATTTATTAGGGTATTAGAGCATAAGCTTTCATGAGCTGCAACACACTTCTTCAGATGAGAGAGGAAGGAAGGAAGAGAGAGAGCGAGCACTGTTATCACACATCTATCTATCTATCTAAATCAGAATGGATGTGGCTATTCTCAGCAGCGGTGAGAAGGTGACAGTATCTGAATGAGAAATTACCTATTGTAATGAGAGAACCTCTCCATGTATTTATTTAGACCTTGGTTCATGGTGTCAAATTTGCATATGAATTCCAGCTCCACAGTTTCTCTCTGCAGTCTGTTTTTGAAGTTTTTCTGCCTGAGAATGTCATAGAATCATAGAGCTGGAAGAGACCTCAGGAGGTCATCAAGTCCAGTCCCTGCCCAAGGAAGGACCAATCCCAACTAAATCAACCAGCCAGGGCTTTGTCAAGCCGAGACTTAAAAACCTCTAGGGATAGAGATTCCACCACCTCTCTAGGTAACCCATTCCAGTGCTTCACCACCCTCCAAGGGAAATAGTTTTTCCTAATATCCAACCTACACCTCCCCCTCTGTAACTTGAGACCATTGCTCCTCGTTCTGACATCTGTCACTACTGTGAACAGCCTTTCTCCATCCTCTTTGGAATCTCCCTTCAGGAAGTTGAAGGCTGCTATTAAATCCCTCCTTACACTTCTCTTCTGCAGACTAAACAAACCGAAATCCTTCAGTCTTTCCTCATAGGTCATGTGCTCCACTCCCTAATCATTTTGGTCGCCCTCCGCTGGACTCTCTCCAATACGTCCACATCCTTTCTGCAGTGGGGGGCCCAGAACTGGACACAATACTCAAGGTGTGGCCTCACCAGAGCCGAATAAAGAGGAATAATCACTTTTCTGGATCTGCTGGCAATGTTCCTCCTAATGCACCCCAATATGTCATTAGCCTTCTTGGCTACAAGGGCACACTGTTGACTCATATCCAGCTTCTCATCCATTGTAATCCCCAGGTCCTTTTCTGCATAACTGCTACTTAGCCATTTGGTCCCCAGCCTGTAACAATGCTTGGGATTCTTCTGTCCCAAGTGCAGTACTCTACACTTGTCCTTGTTGAACCTCATCAGATTTCTTTTGGCCCAATCCTCTAATCTGTCCAGGTTACTCTGGATCCTATCCCTGCCCTCCAGCGTATCTACCTCTCCCCCTAGCTTAGTGCCATCTGCGAACTTGCTGAGGGTGCAATCCATCCCCTCATCCAGGTGATTAATAAAGATGTTGAACAAAACCTGTCCTAGAACAGATCCTAGGGGCACTCCCCTAGAAACTGACTGCCAACTTGACATCGAGCCGTTGATCACTACCCTTTGGGCCCAACAGTCTAGCCAGCTTTCTATCCATCTTACAGTCCATTTATCCAATCCATATTCCCTTAACTTGCTGGCAAGAATATTGTGGGAGACCGTATCAAAAGCTTTGCTAAAGTCAAGGTATATCACATCCACTGACTTTCCCATGTCAACAGAGCCAGTTACCTCATCATAGAAGCTAATCAGATTAGTCAGGCATGACTTGCCCTTCATGAATCCATGTTGACTATTCCTGATCACTTCCCCTATTCCAAGTGCTACAAAATGGATTCCTTGAGGAGCCCCTCCATGATTTTTTCGGGGCAGAGGGAAGGCTGACTGGTCTGTAGTTCCCTGGATTGCCCTTCTTCCCTTTTTTAAAGATAGGCACTACATTTACCTTTTTCCAATCATCCGGGATCTCTCCCGATCTCCACTAGTTTTCAAAAATAATGGCCAAAGGCTCTACAATGACATTTGCCAACTCCCTCAGTACCCTCGGATGCATTAAATCCAGGCCCATGGATTTGTGTATATTTAGCTTTTTTAAATAGTTCCTAACTTGTTCTTTCCCCACCAAGGGCTGTCCACCTCCTTCCCATACTGCGTTGCCTAGTGCATTAGTCTGGGAGCTGACCTTGTCTGTGAAGACAGAGGCAAAGAAAGCATTGAGTACTCTAGCTTTTCCCACATCATCTGTCACTAGATTACCTCCCTCATCCAGTAAGGGCCCCACACCCTCTCTGATCACCCTCTTATTCCTAACATGCCTGTAGAAACCTTTCTTGTTACCCTTCACATCCCTTGCTAGCTGCAATTCCAGTTGCGCTTTCGCCTTCCTGATAACTCCCCTGCATTCTTGAGCAATATATTTATACTCCTCCCTAGTCATCCGTCCAATTTTCCACTTCTTGTAAGCTTCCTTTTTGTGTTTAAGCTCATCAAGGATGTCCCTGGTAAGCCAATCTGGTCGCCTACCATATTTGCTTTTCTTGCTGCGCATCGGGATGATTTCTTCCTGTGCCTTTAATAAGGCTTCTTGAAAATACTGCCAGCTCTCTTGGACTCCTTTCCCCTTCATGTAAGCATCCCAAAGAATCCTTCCCATCAGTTCTCTGAGGGAGTCAAAGTCTACTCTTCTGAAGTCCAGGGTGTGTATTTTGCTGCTCTCCTTTCTTCCTTTGGTCAAGATCCTGAAATCTACCATCTCATGATCACTGCTTCCCAGGTTGTCACCCACCTCTACTTCCCCTACTAGTTCCTCCTGTTTGTGAGTAGCAGGTCAAGCTGCGCATGGCCCCTGGTCAGTTCCTTCAGCAGTTGTACCAAGAAGTTATCCCCAACATTCTCCAAAAACTTCCTGGATTGTCTGTGTACTGCTGTATTGGTCTCCCAACAGATGTCAGGGTGATTAAAGTTCCCCATGAGAACCAGGGCCTGCGATCTGGAAGCTTCTCTCAATTGTCCGAAGAAAGCCTCGTCTACCTCATCCACCTGATCCAGCGGTCTACAGCAGACACCAACCACAACATCACCCTTGTTGCTTCCACCTCTAAACCTAACCCATAGACTCTCAACTGTCTTTTCTCCCTCTAAATACTGGAACTCCGAGCAATTATACTGCTCTCTTACATACAATCAACTCCTCCTCCTTTTCTCCCCTACCTGTTCTTCCTGGTCAGTTTATACCCTTCCATGACAGTGCTCCAGTCATCACACCAGGTCTCCGTTATTCCAATCAAATCATAGTTCTTTGACTGGGCCAGGGCTTCTAATTCTTCCTGTTTGTTTCCCAGGCTTCTTGCAGTTGTGTACAAACACCTTAGATAGCCAGTTGATTGCCCTACCTTCTTCATTTGAGTCAGGGGTCCTCCTTTGTTGCTCGTTCCTCCTTGTGTTTCTTCCCTGTATCCGATTTCCTCACTTACATCAGGGCGTAGGTCACCATCCCCCAACGAACCTAGTTTAAAGCCCTCCTCACTAGGTGTCAAGCTTGCCTACGAAGATGCTCTTTCCTCTCTTGGTTAGTTGGATCCCATCTCTTCCTAACAATACTTGTGCCCGGAACAGAGTCCCATGGTCAAAGAAACCAAAGCCCTCTCTCCGACACCACCTGCGCAACCACGCATTTACTTTCTCAATTTGATGATCCCTACCCAGACCTTTTCCTTCAACCAGAAGGATGGACGAGAACACCACTTGCACTTCAGATTCTTTGATCCTTCTTCCCAGCGCTACATAATCTGCTGTGACCCACTCAAGGTCATTCTTGGCCGTATCATTAGTTCCTACATGGAGAAGCAGGAAGGGGTAACGATCCAAAGGTTTAATCACTTTTGGAAGACTCTCGGTCACATCCTGAATGCGAGCTCCCGATAAGCAGCACACTTCTTGAGATTGCAGGTCTGGACGGCAGATGGATGTCTCAGTCTCTCTTAGGCGGGAGTCCCCAACCACCACCAACCGTCTTCTTCTTTTGGGAGTGGTGGTCATGCAACCCCCATCTCTATGACTACGCATCCCATGCCTTCCGGTAGATGGTGTTCCCTTCTGATTTTTTTCCCTGAGAGGTCCCTGCCACAACATTCTCCACTGCAGTGCCTGTAGAGAGAGTCTGAAAGCGATTACTTACCTCTACAGGAATGGGGGAGACCTGAGTTGGCTTTCTTCTTCTTCTAGAGGTTACATGCTGCCAGTTTTCTTCCTTGTCCTGTACTGGCCTGACTGGCTCTTCAGCCTGCTGTGCCTGCAAGATTAAATGCTGCCTTCTATCGAGGAAATCTTCATCCTCTCTGATGGAACATAGGGTCAATACTTGGGCCTCAAGTCCCCTAATTTTTTCTTCCAAAATGGTGACCAGCTTGCACTTAGTGCACATGAAATCCCTTCTTTCTTCTGGGAGGAAGACAAACATGGCACATGCTGAGCAGGTAACAATGTCAACTTGCAAGTTGGAAACTGTGTGCCGATGTGGGTTAAAGTGCTCCCCCAGTGACTTTTGGAGGTTGCCATTCTTAATGTCTGATTTGTGTACATTTATCCTTTTGCATAGAGACAGTCCAATTTATTCTATGTGCATGGCAGAGGCGCATTGTAAAGCAAGCAAACATACATTAAAATGAGTTGCAATCTAATTCCTGAAAGTGATAGAGCTGTATTGTCTATCAATTCCAAATGTCTTTCAGAAGGGTCCCTGGGGATTTCTGGCTTCAGTTTAATGTCTTTGGCCCTTGAGTGTTCGAACAGCAGAGAGATGCAAAATCTTTACACCAACTATTTTTATTTCCCTAGGGTGGATGGGGCAATTGACAAAACTTTTGTTTTGTAATGGCTAATTTAAATTTTGATAGTCCCCCGGTCTGGGCAAGGTGGACAAGTCCCATGGCTGGATTCACAAGTTCAGCACAAACATTTTAAAATTACATATTCTTTGATTGCATGGAATTTTGACATTACTTATGAGATTATGTCAGACTACTTACAAGCATTTCACAGAATCTAAACATCAAATCCATTCTTAGAAAATGAACACCTTTTTTGAGCAAAACTAGCATACAGGTTAACCGGCCTGATCTCTAGCTTTGAATTTAGTAGCTCCTAGCTGATGCCTGTTCTCTTGGCAAAAACTGGCACCTGGTATGCCAGCATCGCAGTTATAACCTGTCCCCTGAAGTTTTCCTCTAACTTTCCTTGATACAGCGAACAAAGCTGGCAAACTAATGACATTTCTCCTGAATTGTATCTTGTATATGAATGTATCGGATAACTCTTGCTTGGTAAAGCTATTGCTGCCAAATAAATGCTTCATTTTGAAAAGTCAATGTTATTGCTAATTAATGCACTAAAGGCACGTCTACACATGCCACACCAGAGATCGATAATCTGGTGTTCAATTTAGCTGGTTCGATATAGACCCATAAATCAAACTCAGAGGGCACCCTCGCTGGCATCCAGTACTTCTCCTTTTATAAGGAATAAGGGAAGCCGGTGGTACCATTTGCTCCCATCAGCCTCCCGCTGTGTGGACGCCGTCAAGCTCAGTTTAAGGTAAGCCACTTCCAGTTACATATTCCAGATAGCTGGAGTTGCATACCCGAAGCCGACCTTCCAGGTCTAGTGTAGACCTGGCCTTAACGGACAGACACATCTTCGTATTGCCTAGTTACATTGCTGAAATAGTCTCAGAGGGGTAGCCGTATTAGTCTGTAACTTTAAAAACAAGTAGTCCTGTGGCACCTTAGCCCTGGTCTACACTATGGCTTTATTTTGAAATAACCACCTTTAGGTCTAATTTATAAGTGGAGCAGCGACAATATGGGTACATCTACACTACAGGACAAAGTTGAATTAAGCTATACAACTTCAGCTACGTTAATTGAGTGGCTGAAGTTGAAGTTGCTTAACTCATCTTTTGGCGCTGTCTACACTGCAAGAAGTCAAAAGAAGAACACTCTTCTTTCAATTTCCCTTACACCTCATGAAAGCAGGGTTACCAGCATGAACTGGAGCACCCCTCTCACTTTGAATGAGCTGGCTTAACTAGATCACTAATTCGAACCCTGGAAGATCGACAGCAGCAGCTTCGATCTCCCTCTGTAGTGTAGATGTACCCTACCAAACCTGTTATTTTGAAACAACAATACGCTTATTTAGGCTTATTTTGAAATCTGTACTCCTGCTTTTCTCAGGGAAAAACACTAATTTCAAAATAGCCGCTGTTTCAAAATCACTACTCCCCAGAGTAATTTAAACTAATTAGTCCCCAGTGTTGTTCTGGGGCATAATGGGGACATGCTATTTTGATTTTGTAAAATTGGGAGTTAAGTCAAATTTAGTTATTTCAAAATAGTTTCCTAATGTAGACATGCCCTCAGAGACTAACAAAATATAAACATAGTAGCATGTGCTTTCGTGAGTAAAACCCATTCAAGCTTATCTGAAGAACAGGGCTTTGCCCACAAAAGCTCAAGTTACTATATATATTTTTGTTAGTTTCTAAGGTGCCATTGTTGAAACAGATAGAGATGGGTCATGTCTGAATTCTGTTGATCCCCTCTTTCTTCAGGGGAACACCAGTTACCATAACAAATAATAGGCAGTGTTACTGTAGAATCATAGGTGTTTTCCCACAACTATTTATAGATCGTGTAGGCACATTACATACAAATAGGTAATTACATTACATTGCTTATAACAGAACTGATTTCTGGTAAATAATTCATTTGGCCAAATGACTCATAAGGAAGAAGTCCTCAGCAGTCAGAGAGGTAATAGAAAACACATGAGTGATATTATTAATTTATTGGCCTGAAATGTTGATTTGTCTTGTAATTTCTCTAGTCCGCAAGACTTTAAAAATGCATGCAATCCTACTAAAGAGAAAACCAAAACCAACATTTATGTGGCTTGAAAGCAACGCCTGTAATAGCTCAGTAACGAAGGAGAGCCAACCAAGGACTGTCATGAGCAGTGGTTCTTCCTAGCCCCTTCTATATTTAATAATTGAGTAAATTAGTCGCAAAACCCAAAAGTCTTGAGGTTTATAATAAAATTCTTGTTCTTCTGAGAGACAAAACTTTAAGTTCTCTCCAAAGGATGCAAATGTTGAGAAAAGGGTCATCTACTCTCTGAACATTTTGTCAACTCTTTCCATCCTAATGAACGGTCTTTCTGATCTCATGCCATGTGGGTTAGAATTGATTTGTGGTGCTAATTAAAAGTGTATTTTGTTAGCTTAAGTTCTTTGGTCTTTGACACTGTGAATTCAGACAAGCTATTGAATGTTTCTCATTCATTTTTAATATCTGTACAAATGGGAGTAATTCTGTCTAGCCACGCTCAACATTGGAATGTTTGTATAATGGTTAATGCACTATGTATGCATCTGAGCCATGCTGTCTGCGTCTACTGTAGATGGGACGGTGATCAAGTGCTGACTGCAGGGTGTACAACGGAGAAAAGTATTTTATTTGAAATACGTTGAGATTGTGTCAGTCTATCTGAGCATTCACCCTGCTCTGGTGTCTACTGTCAGGTTTGTATGGGGCTGAACATGCTGTTGATTATCATATATATAGTAGCCCAATGTCTGTGAGTCTGTAATGCTGAAATGCTGGCTGTTCCTTCTGGGTGGTGCTGTTGCCTGAAATGCTGGCTGTTCCCTCTGGGCGGCGCTGTTGCCTCCCTGGCTGTTCCCTCTGGGTGGCGCTGTTGCCTGAGTTATGTTCTTCGCCTCCCGCCGTGGTGCTCGGCTGACTTCTGCGCCGCTCAGCCGGGCCGCCGCAGGGGAGCAAGCGGCGCAAGTGGCCGTTTGGGGACCGCGGTCCCCATGCAGCACCCCTGTGCTGCATGGGGAGCACGGGGCTCAAACGGCCACTTGACTGGAAGAATGGGCTTTGAGATAGGGCCTGGGGTGAGGGATTTGGGGTACAGAAGGTGGCTCTGGGTTGGTGAGGACTAAGGGTGGTGCAGGGGGGTTGTGACTCAGGCTTACCGGGAAGGCTCCTGGTCAGCAGCAGTAAGGCAGACTGCTTAGTGCCTGCCTGTCCTGGGGCACCATACCGGGCCAGCAGCAGCCAGTAGGCCCGGTTCCTAGGGTGGGAGCATGAGGCTCCAGGTGGTCCTCTTGCCTAGCAACAGGGCCTGCTGTTCTGGCTGCATCCCTGCTGGCCCCAGCACCGAGCTGCTCTAGCCACAGAGGCTCCCTGCTGGGGCTGGTGGGGAAGGGAGTCTTTCGGCCACCTGCAACAGCTCCTTGCTAGGGCCAGCATGCAGGGACATTGGCTCACCGGCCACAGAAGTTTTGGGGGTTGGGGAGAGGCCCTGCATGAGCTTAATGGAAAGCTGCATGACCACACCGTTGTTCAGTTTAGTGGGAACTTGAGTAGTTCAATGTGGGACCACTGGATCTGGAAAGGTGTGTTGTGGGGGCTGCTGACCATCGCAGCCATGCAGTTATGTCAACAGGCTTTGCCTCTGGTGCACTGGCTGAGTCTGGTGCTGCTTTGAGTAGGTTTATGCTGGTCTCTGTGGAGTTTGGTCTCTGGGTGATGAGCGTATTGTGTCTTGACTAGCATCTAGGTTGGAACCATTTCAAAGCAAGGACCAGTTTTTGATTTGTTCTATGAATATCTCTATTAGAAATAGCTGGAAATCTCTTCTCTCCTGTATGGCTACGAATGTCAAACTAACACATTTCGGAGGCTGTGGGTAGATTAAAACATTTTATCCTTTAAAAATAATCTGCTATTTGAGAAAAATTTGTCTGTCTGTGCATCTGTCTGTTCAAGAACTCCCCCTAAACAGTAAGAACTAGGATCACCAAATTTGGTAGGCAACTTCCTCTTATGATAACTTAAAGCAAGATCAGGGGGTTGGTTGTACCAGGAAAATGGGATGTGCCTGGAATGGGATTGCTTCTCAGAAAACCATACAGAAAGGAGCCAGAATCACCAGGTAAGTGAAAGGGGCTGACTGGGGGTGCACCAACCCTGCCCCTTATGGGCACCCAGTGCCTCCCTTCCACCCTCCCCCCCCCCCAAACACCTTGCCCAGGACCCAATGAAATCTGTTAGACTTGAGAATTTTTTGCAAAATGGCAATTTCATTTTCTGGCCAGCTGTGGTCACCCCAGAACATCCAGCACTGTATAACACTGTCAGTCTGTAGCTAGTATAACCAGGAGAGGCAAGTTCCCCCTTGATAGCTCATTTTCCAAACAATTTGCATCTGGGTTCAATATCTAATGAAGATATCCCAGATCATTTAAGTCCATACAAGTGCTTGACTGTAATAGCTTTTGGTAATGTGTTTGTAAGGCAATATGTGCATGTTCCACTGTTTCTAATGAGGATGGTTGAAACTTCCCTTCTTTGCACTGTGGCATGTCAGCGTATTTAGGAAAGGAAAAATCCACTGACTTAGGAACTGAATTAAAAATGTGCTGGGATTTTTCATCACCATCATTACATGTGAATGCATGTGATGGTCTTTTCTATTTTTATCTGCTGAATCAGACAGTGGCGCCCCAAAGGCATGGTTTCAGTATCATTTTTCTACTTATGCCTGGGTGTCTTGACAACATTCAGAGGATACACAAGGCAGTAGTAACACATGAGACAAAGTCTGCCTTCTCTAGTCTGCCTTGTTTCTGTAACGGTAGCCATTGTTTTCCAGAATCTTAATTAGATCCCCTTCCCAGAGTTCTCTTAGCAGATTCCTTCATTTGTTTTCTTTGTGCAATTTAAACTGGACTTAACAAGTCCTCTAATTGACAAGGGATGGCCCTTTGAACGGGCGTGGGAAAAGTCATTTTCTAAAAGTTTGTACCAGTTTATATGCCTGCATACTTCCAGAGAGAACTTTCAGGTTTTACTGCTCTGCACAGCTGAAATGTAGATGCTTTTAGTACTAGCTTGTGGCCCTCAGTTTAATGTGTCCTAATCAATTCATATCATGTTGGAACTCTAAGTCCACCTCCTTATCTTTCCCGGACCAGGAAGATGTTTTATATTTAGCTCATAAAGCTACAAGAATCAGGAATGAGTGTAGGGATTCATTCTTCCAACAAGTCTATACATTTTTACAGTCTGATTCTCAGTTACACAAAGACCCCTTTGCACCAAAGATGCCTAAAAGCCAGTGTGAATGTAGCTGTAAGGTAATGCATAGGGGTGGGCTATAAGTAGCTCATGGGCCAGATGCAGTTTGCCAGGGTAAGCCCCTGTCAAGCCGCCAGATGCTTTATTGAGCTGCTGGCCAGGCCACCACGCTCCACAGCTCTCATTAATTGTTTATTAGTTGATAGACCATCCACAAACATCATGGTGCTTTCCACGCAAACAGCATAGTGGAGTACTAGTTCTGAAAGGGTGCGGCTACACTGCACCCTTAGTTCAAACAAACTACGCAATATGCCCTATGCAAATTGTGTAGCTTATTTTGAGTTAATTTTGAAATAGCTTATTTTGTAATTTGGCTACACTGTGCCAAATTTCGAAATAAAGCTCTCTTCCAAAATGTCCCTCAGTCCTCGTGGAATGAGGTTTACAGGGACGCTGGAATAATGAGCCTGTTGTATTTCAAAATAACAGGCTAATTTCAAAGATGTGGAATAGCTATTTTGGGATACCGGAAGTATCCCGAAATAGCGCTGCAGTGTAGCCATACCTAAGTCTTCAATATAGATTTTAAACAGCTGTTATGTGAATAAATTTCTATATAGAAAACCAGTTCTTCTCAGCAGTTGCTTTCAAATTTGAGCCAGGACATTAGGAGAAATTGTAGATCCAGTCTGTTTTTTCCAGCTAGCTAGTCTCTGGCATCCTGCTTTGGTTGGACTGCAATCAGGGCACTAGCTTCAGTAGTTAATATTGGCTAAGCACTAGTGAAGAGCTAAGTTTCATTGCTGGGTTTCTTACTGAAAAAATAGAAACATCTTGGGTGTGAGCCTGTCCGAGCAGTTTGTAGATGTGCTAATGATGAGGGAGGCAGAGAGGCAAATTTGACAGAAGAGATACAGGAGCATTTCTAATATGGGAGTGCTATAGTGTGCACTCCCCACCACAGCAAGGCCTTATGTCAAGCCACTGTGCTGCAGGGGTTCTTCCTCTCCTCCACCCCATACTGAGTCTTGGTTCCACCACAGTCTGACACTTCCATGGCCCACCAGCAAGATCAGTTCCCAGTCCAGTTCCCTTCCAGAGCTAACAGCACACAAATTAAATCTCAACTCAAAATAGCCCCCAGGGTACTACAGTCTGCAATATATACATTATTCCTTCCCAGGATATGTCTAGATTGAAGGCTTCTTTTGGAAGAACCATTTTTCTGAAGAGATCTTCCGAAAAAACTTCTTCCAAAAGAGAGAGTCCACACACAAAAGCAATCTGCTTTTTCAAAAGATCATGTCCACACTGAATGGATGCTATCTCGCATTTAAGCTGTGATTACTATGGACGGAGTGGCCACGAGGGCACCTGTGCTTTTTCCTCTTCTTTCAAAAGAACTCCCTCTTCCCTGCCACACACACCTTTTTCTGAAAGAGCTCTGTCGCAAAAAGGCTTCTTCCTCGTAAAATGAGGATTACCAATGCTAGAAAAAACCCTCTGTTCTTTCAATTTACTTTCAGAAGAATGCAATTGCAGTGTGGATGTAACTCAGGTTTTGTCAGAAAAACGGCCGTTTTTCTGACAAAACTGTATTGTAGCCATACTCCCAGAGAAGTAAGACCAATGTTGGCAAGGTAAGGCCCCTACTGGGTCAGATTACTAGGGTTAAGGCAGAGAGATTTCATTCCCTGTCTTGGCTTCACCAGAATTGACCGTAGACCTAGTAGAAGGACCCAGCCCTTTTTATTTGGCCTACAAGGCTCTGATTGGCCCCTGCCTGTGCCCTTCTCCTGCTGTCACCAGTTCTACTTGCTGAGAGAAGCCACCCATAATCAGCTGCATCCCCTGCAAGTCTGGACTTGGACCCCTTCCCTTCCAACAGCACACCTTCTTGGGAAAGCAGGAGTGGCAAAGCGGGGGGCAGATGCAGTGAGTGCCTGGTACACTTGATCACAGGGAGACATCCGCTTAAAGAAGAAACAGAGAGTTTCTACCATCTTCATTTCACCGGCAAAAAAAGCAGAAGCAAAACACACCTCCTAGACCTTCCGTGTATTCCTTGTGGACTCAGACATCCTGTTGAACGCAGCAAGACTTTTGAGTCAATGAGCCCACAGGGTATAATGATATATAAGGCCTCAGAATTTGGGCCAGGTTTTGATCTCATTTAGGTCCATTCCTTACCAGGGTTCCCGCATTAGCTTCAGTGGCATTAATTCAGAGTTACAATAGCATGTGAGTGAATCAATCTCTTGTCCTATTCCCATCTGGTGCTCCCATGGACTGTGTTGGAACAACTGATTTAAAATGTTGCTCACTAGAATAGCCTTATAAGTCCCATCATCCTTTTGTGGCATGGGACAGCAGTCAGACAATATTATTCTAGCACGTCAGTACAGTCCAAACAGCATAATGTAGGGTACTCTCTCAGAGATACAAACTTCGAATGGTCCTGCAGCACCGTAGAGACTAACAAAAAATGTAGATGGTATCATTGTTGTTAGTCTCTAAGGTGCCACAGGACCATTTGAAGTTTGTTCAGTTGCAGACTAACACAGCGATCCCTCTGACACTTTGCTCAAGAGATGCCACTTTAGTTTGGGATGCTGTTGACACAAACAAGCTAAGTAGGCATGGATCTGACCACTGCTTGGATGGGGAGCTCGCAGGAACACAAAGCACTATGTGCTATTAGAAGAGATACTGACTGTGATGAGTAGTCCATCATTCTGTTTGAATCACTACAGATTAAAAGCCCAAGCATGGTTTTGGAGGAGGTCTCACAGATGAGACACAAAGCTACATGCTGAAAGTTCTGACCATGGTCAATGTCCTTTTCATAAGAGTTAAGAATTCCACTCTGTGTCCACATCCAATTCCAACTCCAACTCCATTCAGCCAGCCTGAACTATCCCACTGGTTTCAGCTGGCTGTGGAATTCTTCATTCTCAGTTTACGGTATGACTTCATGCTGTTAAACAGATACTGCAATCCATACCACTTGTGGCTGGACTAGGAGCCTTTTCTGTATACAAAGTCTGTTTACTAGATGAAGCTAAATTGATATCAATTTGGTGTAAACAGCTATGAAAGTGACCACCTGGGTGTTTCCACTACTTTAACTAAATAAATTTAAAAACTGATTTCAGTTGAACAAGGTGTTGTTGCTGGCTGGCATGATACCTATGTATGTACTTTGAAGTGCCTGGGGATTCCTGGAGATGAAATGAGCCCTGCAACTGTGAGACAGTAATTAACGTTGCAGGCACACCAAGACAAGGAGTGGTCAGAATCAACTTACGGTGTCTAGTCTCTAAGCAGATGAAGCTGAGGCTTCAAAAGAGCTCAAGACCTGAAATTCTTGCAGCAGAGCAACTCGAAGCCTATGGCCACATAAATCCCATTCCGGTTTAGGTGGTGTTAAATGCTGCACAGACCTTGCCTTAGCCCTTTTCCAGAGGGATGAATTTATCCCAAGGTGTGCCGGTCCCTGTATGCCTTCCCTCCCCTGCCCCATCTGATTCCCAGGGTTGTTTTGGAGACTTCTCTTCCCAGCATGCACTAGTCTGTATGCTGGCTGTTCAATTTGTTTTCTTTCACGCTCTCTTGGAGCTGCTCTACACAGTAGTGAAGCTCTGGACCTGCAGTGCATATTTTACAGCCAGAATCTCAGCATGCCTCCTTGGCTAGCTGCCACTAAAACAGGAGAGGCAGTAAACCTGTTTATAATAGAGACTGTTTTATCTGTCAGAAGAATGTCAGCAGACAAATTACCATAACCTGCCTGAACCAGCCCAGGCCTCCTGGAAGTCAGACCAAGATTGTCCTGAGAGTGTTTGTTTTTTGTTTTATCAATAGACAAAGAAATCAATGGGTATAATCATAGCAATCAGCAAAGCAAGTAGGTGATTTGGATGGCTAGCCCTCAAGGCATTACCCCTGGAGCTGTGTAATTCCCTGGTTGCTATCAGTAGCGCTAATAGCACCTGTCCCATGAATCACAAACTTCAGCTCAGTCAGGTGTGGGTGCCTTCGTCTGCTGAAGGAGTCAAGAATGTAGTATATGTACCAGATCCATCTGGAAACTGCCTTGTGATAGATTATTGTCATCATTCCTTAGCTGTGAAAGTTGCTTCTAGCAGAGTTGATGTGAAACGTGCACAAGCATTAAACTGTTTGAAATAAACAGCCACTCCCCACCGTTAAAGGTACTAGAGTCTGCTTGCCAGCTGCCCTGAGGCCCAGCTATTTAAAAGGGCTTGGGGCTCCAGGCGGCTGCCACCGCTACAGTAGCAACAGCAGTGGTCAGAGCCCTGGGCCTTTTAAATTGCCACCAGAGTCCCACCAGCATGCGTGTGGCACTATTGAACAGCAGCCTGGGGGAGACTCGCCCCCAACCCTGCTTCTTCTGTCTGAGGCCCCACCCCATAGAATCATAGAACACTAGAACTAGAAGGGACTTTGAGAGGTCATCGAGTCCAGTCCCCTGCCCTCATGGCAGGACCCAGTACTGTCTAGACCATCCCCGACAGACATTTATCTAACCTACTCTTAAATATCTCCAGAGATGCAGATTCCACAACCGCCATAGGCAATTTATTCCAGTGTTTAACCACCCTGACAGGTAGGAATTTTTTCCTATTGTCCAACCTAAACCTCCCTTGCTGCAGTTTAAGCCCATTGCTTCTTGTCTTAGTCTCAGAGGCCAAGGAGAACAATTTTTCTCCCTCCTCCTTGTGACACCCTTTTAGATACTTGAAAACTGCTATCATGTCCCCTCTCAGTCTTCTCTTTTCCAAACTAAACAAGCCCAGTTTTTTCAGTCTTCCTTCATAGGTCATGTTTTCTAGACCTTTAATCATCCTTGTTGCTCTTCTCTGGACCTTCTCCAATTTCTCCACATCTTTCTTGAAATGTGGTGCCTAGAACTAGACACAATACTCCAACTGAGGCCTAACCAGCGCAGAGTAGAGGGGAAGAATGACTTCTCGTGTCTTGCTCACAACACTCCTGTTCATGCATCCCAGAATCATGTTTGCTTTTTTTGCAAGTGTCACACTGTTAACTCATATTTAGCTTGTGGTCCACTATGACCCCTAGATCCATTTCAGCAGTACTTCTTCCTAGACAATCACTTCCTATTCTGTATGTATAAGACTGATTGTTCCTTCCTAAGTAGAGTACTTTGTATTTGTCCTTATTAAACTTCATCCTGTTTACCTCAGACCATTTCTCTAGTTTGTCCAGACCATTTTGAATTATGACCCTATCCTCCAAAGCATTTGCAACCCCATCTGTGGTCCCAGAGCTGCCTCCTCCCTCTCCCTGGAATTTTTTCCAGGGCCTAATGAAGTCTGGCAGCCACCCTGACCAGGACTTGGTATGGGTGTCTAGTGACACTCCCTCACCACCCCTCATTTTAAGATTCAGACTGACCTGCCTCCTATCTAGATCTTGTATCTTGCATTAGCTAAGGAATCAGCAGTGATTACATGTTTTAAACATGTCATGTAAACTGAAAATCTCCATATAAAACTTTAGTAAAATTTGCAGTGATGTGCAAATTAAAACACAAACACCCAATGCAATAAATCAGCTCTTTTGAATCTCCAGCACAAGTAGTGCCAGTTGGCAATGCTGGGTTTTCTCTCATTTCCCTGAGTAACCACAGAGTATCAAATGTAATATTCCATTGTACCGATCTGAGTACTAGTGCTATTACAGATCCAGAAATTAATTTAAAACAACTAAGCGGCTGATGGTACTCCAGCTTTTATAAAGCAAATACAGGGGTGAGGGAACCACTTTGGTCCAGAGAAGCTTTTTATATGCCTCCCTTACTTGCCCACAATACATACCTGGATCAGGTTGTGAATGCCAGTCATTTACACACAGTCAGAGTGCATTAGATGAGTGCACAGTTACCAGACTTGCGTGATGAGATGTGAGATTATTTTCAAATACACCTCCTGGCAGTGGGGGCACTGGAATCGTACTGAAAATATGAGCCTACAGCAGGTGTGGGCAAAAGGGCCTCTGTGGGCCAGGTCCGGCTCGCCAAGCAGGTTGATCCGGCCCACGGAAGCCCTGCTGCTCCCTCTGCTCCCAGACCAATTAGGGCCTGTGTGCAGGGGGACATGCACGAAGTTTCCTCCACCCTGCCAAGAGCGCTCAGCACTTAAAAGCCCTGATTTGCCTGGGGGCAGAAGGGGGAGCGCACCAAGTCTCCTCCCACCATCAGGGGCATGGATGCCAAGGGAGAACCTCGGGGGAGGAGCAAAGACTTCACACACTCTCCCACCCCCAGACCAATCATGGTCTGTGGGTGGGGAAGCAGGGAAGTATCCTGGCCCTGCCCCTTCCGCTTGAGACCCAGCCCCTTCCAGTCCGGCCCAGGGCCACATCAAAAGTTTCTGAAGTGGTCCCTGGCAAAAAATTATTGCCCACCTCTGCTCTACAGCCTGGTCTACATCTACAATTTAAGTTGATCTATGTTGCTCAAGAATGTGAAAGATTCAAACCCATGAGAGACATAGGTAAGCCACTCTAAACCCCCAATAGACACCACTTGGTCCACACAATCATTCTTCCAGCCACCTAGCTGCCATCTCTTGCAAGGAGTAGATGAACTACACAGTGATAGAAACACAAGCCAACAAGTGTCTACATTGCAGTGCCACAGTTGCTGTCCTACAGCTGTGTCTGTAGTGTAGAAAACCCTAAATCTCAAGGCAAGACTTGAAATAATCCACTGAGATGGCTCTGAACTTGGTTGATTTGAGTCTAAGCATTGCAGTGCTCATTGACCTGAGCCTACTGCCATTTCAGCACCTCTTTCAGAATCTTGCAGGACTGGCCCATAGTTGTTCATCAAAGCAACATACTGTACACGTGCTGGCCTGGAGAGAAAATATTTCACAAGCATGGAGCTGATGAGTTTCTTGGAAATACAAATATTATGTGCCCCGTGTCTTTCAGACAATACTGTGTATTTAGGATATGTTGTGGATGTAAAGGACAATATATGTTCGATTTTTTTTGTTTTTTGAGAGGAGGAGTTGTTTTTAACATTCTGCTGCTACTTATGTTCACTCCCCACCACAGATTTCTCTAACTTTTCCTACTGTGTGACTCAGTGACAGGCCTCTGTGCAGAAACGATAAACAGTCCACCTCGCTGAGAGCAAGGGACAAATGGTTTTTTGAGACAGAACTTTGTTTCCTCTCATATGCTGGACCTTGAGAGGGGAATGTACCTTCAGAAATGACCAGTGCCCTTCAAATTCTTATCTAAAGGAATCCTACAAGAAACCTTGGAGCTCTTACAAAAATTTGGACTGTCTGTTATTTATCAATTTTGCAAGGACAGTAGTCTTTGGCTAACAAGCCCCCTTTGAGCCATCAACTCCCCCACCTCTGATTCTCCTTGCTTTTAACAGTAAAGTTAAACATGGACTTCAGTTTGCTCCCATTGGTGTATCTGCAGAACAAACACAAATTAACAAATACAAATTAACTTGAAATGCTGGCAAAATCAGGATAGCCACTGAGCCCTGACATCAGTCAGTGCCTGCTTGTGTCAAGAAACAGGTTCTCTACCAACTAACTGCAAACCCTTTGGCCCAGCCCACACCAGGTGAGGAAACTGTATAAGCATCTTTTTCACAAAAACTGGCTCTGCTGTAAGGTTTCCTGGTGCATATGGCCAGATCCTTTCTCACTTGCAGAGCTCTCCAAACACTCATAGCTAAATAGCTCTCAATTTTTATACCATATATTTCCCACAGAATATCTAGCTGCTTGTAGAGCCCTCATCTCCATCATATCTCAGCACCCCACAGACTTTACCCTCACAATTCCCTCACAGTATTTATCACAGCTTCCACCCCACCATCAACCTCAGCCTGGACCAGTCTACACGGGAGGTCCACTTCCTGGACACCACGGTACAAATAAGTGACGGTCACATAAACACCACCCTATACCGAAAACCTACCGACTGCTATGCCTACCTTCATGCCTCCAGCTTCCATTCCAGACACACCACACGATCCATTGTCTATAGCCAAGCACTGAAGTACAACCGCATTTGCTCCAACCCCTCAGACAGAGACCAACACCTACAAGATCTTCAACAAGCATTCTTGAAACTACGATACCCACATGAGGAAGTAAGGAAACAGATCAACAGAACCAGACGTGTACCCAGAAGCCTCCTGCTGCGGGACAAACCCAAAAAAGAAAGCAACAGAACACCACTGGCCATCACCTACAGTCCTCAGCTAAAACCTCTCCAACGCATCATCAGTGATCCTTGTCCAGGATGGGTTGTAGATCCCTCACTTTCACAGGCCTTGGGAGGCAGGCCAGTCCTCGCCCACAGACAACCCTCCAACCTGAAGCATATTCTCACCAGCAACTATACCCTGCACCACAGTAACTAACTCAGGAACCAATCCCTGCAACAAACCTCGGTGCCAACTCTGCCCACATATCTACACCAGTGACACCATCACAGGACCTAACCAGATCAGCCACACCATTACTGGCTCATTCACCTGCACATCTACCAATGTAATATACGCCATCATGTGCCAGCAATGCCCCTCTGCTATATACATTGGCCAAACTGGACAGTCCCTATGCAAAAGAATATATGGACACAAGTCAGATATTAGGAATGGCAATATACAAAAACCTGTAGGAGAACACTTCAATCTCCCTGGACACACAATAGCAGATTTAAAGGTAGACATCCTGCAGCAAAAAAGCTTCAGGACCAGACTTCAGAGAGAAACTGCTGAGCTGCAGTTCATCTGCAAATTTGACACCATCAGCTCAGGATTAAACAAAGACTGTGAATGGCTAGCCAATTACAAAGGCAGTTTCTCCTCTCGGTGTTCACACCTCCAAATCAGCTGCTAGAAGTGGGCCTCATCCTCCCTGATTGAATTTACCTCGTTATCTCTAGCCTGATTCTTGCCTGCATATTTATACTCGCCTCTGGAAATTTCCACTACATGCATCTGACCAAGTGGGCCTTTGCCCACGAAAGCTTATGCTCCAATACATATGTTAGTCTATAAGGTGCTACAGGACTCCTTGTAGTATTTATCCTCACACTGCCCATATTGGTTGGGTATTAGCATTCCCATTCGACAGAAAACTCAGGTACACAGAGAGACGGAGGCTTGTTTACCAGCACACACAAAATGAACGGCCTAGCCATGAATTGCACCCAGCTTTCTGACCCCCACCTCAGCAATTTAAAATAAAACCACCCTTCTGATTGGCAGGCATCCCATAACATGTATTATAGATATATTTCAACCATGTGCTGCAATAGTTAAACATTACACAGCTTCCTGTGTAATGAGAGACTTTGTCATCTCTTGTCTATAGTATGGAGCCATGTTAAAGAATTGCTCTGTGACATGTTCATGATCCATGTATGTTTATAACAGTTTGGTCCTGCTTGTGTGAAAAGATAGACTCTCGCCCCCCTACCCCCCCCCATGATTTAACCAGGATATTGCCTAGTAAATAATATGTTGCATAGTATTCAAGAACTAAAAGAATATATCCCTGTATTCCCCATCTGGGGAAGCGAGGAAACAGATTGACAGAGCTAGACAAGTACTCAGGCATCTGCTTCTTCAACACAGGCCCAACAAGGCAAATAACAGAACACCACTAGTCATAGAATAATAGAATCCTAGGGTTGGAAGAGACCTCAGAAGGTCAAGTCCAGTCCCCCCCCCCCCCCATCCCCGGGTCAGCACCTACAGCCTCCAGCTCAAACCGCTCCTGTGAATCATTGGCAATCTACAACCTGTCCTGGAAAACAATCCCTCACTCTCACTGACTTGGGGGACAGGCCAATCCTCACCTACTGACAATCCCCTAACCTGAAGCAAATTCTTTCCAGCAGCCACACATCATACCTCAGACACATTCACCCAGGTGCCTACCCCCCGCAGCAAACCCTGTTGCCAACTCTGTCCACACATCTATACTAGCAACACCATCACAGGACCCAACCACATAAGCCACAAAATCAGAGGCTCATGCAACTGCATATCCTCTAATGTGATACAGGCCATCAAGTGCCAGCAATGCCCCTCTACCATGTGTATTGGCCTGTAGTGAGTCACCAATAAGTGGTGCCCACCCACTTCTAAAAGCCTCTCCCCCAGCCTTACAGGAGGGGCCACTGGACCCAGAGTTCAATTGATTATGGGAGACAAATCATGAAAAACAGGATCAGGGTGCAGGTCAAAGGTTTAAACATAGGGAACCAGATGGGGACACTGAGCAGAGAACCCTGGACAGCACCCACTGCTCCTTGAAGCTGTCTATGGAGCCAGTGGACCCTGCCCTGAGGAATTGTGCCCAGTTCTGTGATACTAGGGAGGAGCAGAAAGGGAAAAGGATCAACCACTCCTTTCCTATAGGGGAACATTTTAATCTACCTGAGCACTCAATGGGTTTAAAAGTAGCTGATCTTCTACACAGGAATTTCACAAGCCAACTACAGAGAGTGCAGAATTGAGCTTCATATGCAAATGTGACACTGTTTCTGTTGGCCTGAACAAAGACTTGAACTGGATGACATATTATAAAACCAGCTTTCCTTACCTTCAACCCCCCATTGAAATCAAAAGCTAAGTATGGGACATGTCCAGCCAACTCCATTAGCCACATTCGCACCAGGGCTACAATTAACAGGTAATTTTTTTCCCCCTTTCTCGTTCAGAGGGTCCCCCCCTTTTTTCCTCCACTCAAGCTCATCTCATCTGAAGAAGTGGGGTTTGCCTATGAACGCTTATGATATATATATATATTTTTTTTGTTAGTCTAAGGGTATGTCTACACTGCACACTTATTTCTATATAAACTATTCCGGAATAATTATTCTGAAATAGCCCCTCGCCAGGGCCATTCTAACTTAATCTTTCCTAGTGCCCTCTGGAGCTCTAAATTGAGATAGCACGTCTACATTAGGGAAGCCTGCCTCAGACTCATTTTGAGGCTTCCCTGTAGTGTAGACATGCTATTTCGAAATAAGCTATTTCAAAATAGCAGCAGTGGAGCATCTACACAGGCCTTATACCAAAATAGCTATTTTGGAATAGGTGTTATTCCTCTTAGAATGAGGTTTGCAGATTTTGGAATAAGCCGTCCATTATTTTGAAATTATTTCAAAACAGAATGGCTGTGTAGATGCTCACATTGTTATTTCAAAATAATGCCAGTTATCTTGAAATAACGGTGCAGTGTGGATGCACCCTAAGGTGCCACAGGACAACTCATTTTTATAATGGTTAAAGTTCATCATATTAAATAAAAACTTTGCTGACATTTGTCCCTAGCTTTCAAACCCAAATGAGTTAGAGGGTTTTGAACAATTAAATACTTATGGCTATTATATTCACAACTTGTTTTTCTGCATTTTTCTGCAGGGGGGCTGCAGACAGGGGAGTTTAAGAGGGAGTCCTAATATGATTAGGAGGACCCACAACACCTTTGCCAGCACTGCTTCTGTCTCCTCCACTTGTGCCTGTAACCAGACAGAAAACCTGACCATGGATGACTCTACCCAAATCCCTGGTTTTACAGGGACTGTAGCTTGCAATTCCCACTTACTGAAATCCAGGCTCAGGGACCATCAAATGTGCAAGGTGCTTGCTGGTGAAATCTCTCAGGATGCAGGTGGGAGAGCTACAGGAGGAGGTGGTCAGGCTGAAGAGCATCCAAATCCACGAGCAATTCCTGGACAGTATTCATGTGGAGACAGCTAAGGTAACTGTCCCACTACACGGGACTGCTGACATACCATTGGTGGAGGAGGAGATTGCTTGGGGAGGGCACTGGCAGTTGGTCACTTCTGGCAGCAGGCAGTGCTCCACCCCTGCTCCCAACCCTCCCACCATGGTACTAGGGAACTGTTACTCTGTTCTGGATACGGGAGATAAGGAATCACCCCCTAAAGCAGAAAAGGAGAAGCCTCATACCCCCAAGGCTGGAAGGTCTGCTGCCACCACTGTGAAGAGGAAACGTATGGTAGTGATGGTCAGAGACTCTTCTGAGGGGGACGGAGGCGCCCATCTGTCACCCTGACATGTCATCTCGGGAGTTATGCTGCCTGTATCCGAGACATTACAGAGGCACTGTTGAGGATTATCTGGCCCTTTGACTACTACCCCATGTTACTCATCCATGTGGGCACTAATACTGCAAGGTGTGACACTGAGCAGATCAAGAGTGACTACAGGGCTCTGGGAGTACGGGTGAAGGAGTTTGGAGCACAGGTTGGGTTCTTTTTAGTCCTTCCTGTCAAATCTAGGGGTCCAGGCAGAGAGACAGGTGCATCCTGGAGGTGAATGCCTGGCTGCGAAGATGGTGTCGCCAGGAGGGCTTTGGCTTCCTCGACCACGGGATGCTAAACCAGGAAGGACTGCTAAGCAAGGATGGGGTTCACCTTTGAGGAAGGGGAAGACTGTATTTGGATGCAGACTGGCTAACCTAGTGAGGAGGGCTTTAAACTAGGTTTGACAGGGACAGGTGACCTAAGCCCACAGGTAAGTGAAGAACATGGAGACCTGGGAGTTGGGTCAGAAATGGGAGGGAGCGTGGGCTATAATAGCAGAGAAAAAGGAGGGACAAGGCAGAACTGGGAGGCAAAAATCAAATCAGTGTCTTAGATGCCTATATATAAATGGAAGCAGTATGGGTAATAAGCAGGAAGAACTTGAAATGCTAATAAATAAACACAACTAGGACATAGTTGGTATCACAGAGACTTGGTAGGATAAATACACGATTGGAATATTGGTATAGAAGGGTACAGCTTACTCAGGAAGGATAGGTAGGAAAACAGGGAGGAGGTGTTACCTTATATTAAGATGTATACACTTGGATTGAGGTGGAGATGGACGTAGGAGACAGACATGTTGAGAGTCTCTGGGACTGTGTCTAGACTACATCCCTTTTCTCGAAAAAGGGATGTAAATTAGACACCTCAAAATTGCAAATGAAGCAGGGATTTAAGTTTCCCACACTTCATTTGCATAATGGCGGCTTCGGGTTTTTCCAAAATGGGGCTTTGATAGAAAAACAGCAGTTTAGACGGGGATCTTTCAAAAATAAAACCTTTTTTCAAAAGATCCCATAAACCTCATTTTTTGAGGAGTACAGGATCTTTCGGAAAAGAGTTTTATTTTCAAAAGATCCCCATCTAAACTGCTGTTTTTCTATTGAAAAGCCCCATTTTGAAAAAAACGTGGCCGCCATTATGCAAATGAAGTGCGGGAAATTTAATCCCAGCTTCATTTGCAATTTCCAAGTGTCTTGACACAGCCTGGGTTAGGTTAAAAGGGGTAAAAAACCAAGAGTGGTATCATGCTAGGGGGTCTACTACAGATCACCTACCCTGGTAGAAGAGGTGGATGAGGTTTTTTTTAAAAAAAACAACTAATAAACTCATCCAAAGAGCAGAATTTGGTGGTGATGGGGGACTTCAACTATCCAGACATATGTTGGGAAATTAACACAGCAGGGCACAGATTATCCAATACATTTTTGGACTGCATTGGAGACTTTTTTTAATTTCAGAAGGTGCTACTTGGGGGAAGCTGTTCTAGGTTTGATTTTAACACATAGGTAGGAACTGGTTGAAAATTTGAAAGCAGAAGGCAGCTTGGATGAAAGTGATCATGAAGTCATAGAGTTCATGATTCTAAGGAATGGTAGAAGGGAGAACGGCAAAATAGAGACAGTGGATTTTGGGAAGGCAGATTTTGATAAGCTCAGAGAGCTGGTGGGTCAGGTCCCATGGGATGCAAGACTAAGAGGAAAAACAACTGCAGAGAGTTGGCAGTTTTTCAAAGGGACATTATTAAGGGCCCAAAAGCAAACTATTCCGCTGCATAGGAAAGATAGAAAGTATGGCAAAAGACCACCTTGGCTTAACCACGAGATCTTGCATGATCTAAAAATCAAAAAGGAATAATATAAAAAGTGAAAACTAAGTCAAACTACAAAGGATGGATATAAGCAAACACCACAGGCATGCAGGGGCAAGATTAGAAAGGCAAAGGCACAAAACGAGCTCAAACTAGCTACAGACATAAAGGGTAACAAGAAGACATACTATAAATATATTAGAAGCAAGAGGAAGACCAAGGATAGCGTAGGTCCATTGCTCAGTGAAGAAGGAGAAACAATTACAGGAAACTTGGAAATGGCAGAGGTAC
The DNA here is from genome assembly GCA_019425775.1 of Rafetus swinhoei. Lineage (NCBI taxonomy): Eukaryota > Metazoa > Chordata > Testudines > Trionychidae > Rafetus > Rafetus swinhoei. The sequence goes on along the minus strand of CM033440.1, from coordinate 144,715,629 downwards.
TTAATGACTTCTTTGTTTCGGTCTTCACCAAGTAGTCTGACGATGAAGGAATGCCTAACATAGTGAATGCTAGTGGAAATAGGGTAGGTTTGGAAGAGAAATTAAAAAATGAACAAGTTAAAATTACTTAGAAAAGTTAGATGTCTGCAAGTCACTAGGGCCTGATGAAATGCATCCTAGAATACTCAAGGAGCTGATAGAAGAGGTATCTGAGCCTTTAGCTACCATCTTTGAAAAATCATGGAAGATCGGAGAGATTCCAGAAGACTGGAAAAGGGAAATAAAAACCACCTAGAAAACCACAGGTGAGTCAGTATAACTTCTGTGCCAGGAAAGATAATGGAGCAAGTAATTAAGGAATTCATCTGCAAACATCTGGAAGAAAATACCTAGACTTTATACCTAGACTTTAGTAAGGCACTTGATATGGTCTTGCATCATCATCTTCTTATCAATAAACTAGGCAAATACAACTTAGATGGGGCTACTAATAAGGTGGGTGCATAACTAGCTGGATAACTGTTCTGAGAGAGTAGTTATTAATGGTTTACAATCATGCTGGAGGGGCATAATGAGTGGGGTTCTGCAGGGGTCTATTTTGCAACAGGTTCTGTTCAATATCTTCATCAGTGATTTAGATGATGGCAGAGAGAGTACGTTTATTAAGTTTGCAGATGACACCAAGCTGGGAGGGGTTGCAAGTGCTTTGGAGGATAGGGTCAAAATTCAAAATGATCTGGACAAACTAGAGAAATGGTCTGAGGTAAACAGGATGAAGTTTAATAAGGACAAATACAAAGTACTTCACTTAAGGAACAATCCATTTCACACATACAGAATGGGAAGTGACTGTCTAGGAAGGAGTACTGATGAAAAGGGATCTGGAGGTCATAGTGGACCACAAGCTAAATATGAGTCAACAATGTGACACTGTTGCAAAAAAAAGCAAACATGATTCTGTGAGCAAGACAGAAGTCATCTTCTGCTCTACTCTGTGTTGATTAGGTCTCAATTGAAGTATTGTATCCCATTCTGGCTGCCACATTTCAAGAAAGATGTGGAGAAATTGGATAAGGTCCAGAGAAGAGCAACAAAAATGATGAAAGGTCTAGAGAACATGAGCTATAATGGAAGACTGAAAGAACTGGGCTTGTTTAGTTTAGTAAAGAGAAGACTGAAAGCGGTTTTCAAGTATCTAAAAGGGAGTCACAAGGAGGAAGTAGAAAAATTGTTCTCCTTAACCTCTGAGGATAGGACAAGAAGCAATGGGCTTAAACTGCAGCAACAGAGGTTTAGGTTGGACATTAGGAAAATCTTTCTAACTGTCAGGGTGGTTAAACACTGGAATAAATTGCCTAGGGGGGTTGTGGAATCTCCATCTCTGGAGGTATTTAAGAGCAGGTTGGATAGACACCTGTCAGGGATAATCTAGACAGTGCTTGGTCCTGCCATGAGGACTGGGGACTGGAATCGATGACCTCTTGAGGTCCCTTCCAGTTCTAGTGTTCTATGATTCTATGATTATTACCTTAGGTGACAGCTTGCTCTCAATGATCTTGCACTTTAATGAATGTTCCATGACTATGGAGGTTAAGCAGGATAAATAATATAGAGAGAGGCTCGAACCAACCGCTCAGCTCTGAAAACACCTGAACTTTGGGAAGGTTCAAACCAGAAATCAGTCTTTGTAGTCATCTTGAGACCACAATAACTCTGCAAAGTGTATCTCTTTAAATGTCAGTTTCTGGATATCAAAAGCAGCCCTCCATTGTTCAGTGTCATAAATACTCTCCAGCACCATCAGCTGGGCCCTGACATTTATTTTCTGTGGTATGCAGGGGTTAAAATAAAGGGCAACCAAGAAGGAGCATGGCTTCTATCATTCTCTCTTTGGCTTAGGGAAGCAGCACTTGTCCACCTTCCTGGCTGATGCAATGAAAACTTCCACTCCTGTTTCGCTCTGCCTTAGCCACAGGTGGCAATGAAAGCCTTTGCATTTGTGTACTGGATTCTAACACCTCTAGTACATCATCCCTGAACACAGGAACCAGGGACCTTGTATATCCTCTGAGCTGCTCCACATAAGATTACTTAATTTGTTCTTTTTAAGGTACCTATCCCTCAGCACTTGCAAAGCTTCTCAGAATAGGACTCCATAATGAAACAAGGACAGTATTCTTCTGTACAAGAAAGCTACCAGAGACTCAGTGAATATTTTGATAACAGGATTCAATGGCCCTTTTCCACAATAGCATACAGAAAATAATATTTAAACAACAAAACACAAAGCAGAGCAATTTTGAGGGGATTGTAAGGGCCTTAGGCTGAAGCTGACTGACCATTTGGGAAATGAAATAATATCCAAGAAACATGCTGCCCGGAATGTCTTTTTGTTATGAAATGAGATTCCTACAGAACAAAACAAGGGAAACATTCAGCCGGATGCATTATTGATGTGGGTATGCGGACAGTGACACAGCCTGCCTCGGGGGGCGTATGCTGAATTGATTTGGGATTACGGGTGAAATTCACCTCTGAAGAGGACCAGCAGGAGGCCTGTCCCCAGCTAAAGTCCCTCTGGGCTTGAGTCACATGCTGATTAGCTGCACATTGTGCATTTCACCCGCAGGGATTAAGCAGCAGATTCTTGTGTGGAGCTATCTAATAGGAGAGGCAACTTCTGAAAAACACAGGTCACTGAGTTTGTTTTGTTTTCATTGAAACGCTTGTTGTTTTCCGCTTGGCTTTCTGTTCTATTCTGGAGCGTTATTTTTGGAGAAGCCAGGCATGTCCCTGCCTCTGCAAGTGCAGTTGGGAGCCTTGAACTGTGATAGCATTGCCGCTGCCTTAATGGCATTCTGAGCTCTTGCATAGTAGGTTGGGGAGGGAAAACAATGTACTGTACACAGCAAAGAATCTGACACAATGTTCTATTAATCATCATCAAGCTTGGGCGATTATGGCACAGATACGCAAACAGGAATGTTTCCGGAATAGAAAGCGGATTCCAAACAAAGCAGGGAGAGAGGATCAACTACATAAGGGGAGAGATGTTCTCACTACTTTATTCTTCTGCAACCTTTTTTTTTTTAAATGTATATTTTTGACAGACCCAAGGACTTATGTGGTTTAGAGACACAAAAGTAAAGACCCTGCCACAAGGGACAAACCTGCAATTCTTTTCAAGGTGAAATCCACTCTTATGCGGTGCAGAAGGTCAACACCAGAGCGCGGTGTATCATATAAGTCCCTCTTATGGGGTAAATAGGACTTAAGCATTACACAGGCCTTGTCCAGGCCCCTGACCAGGTTAAATTTCACCCCCTACAAAGTACTAAGAGAGAATGTTCAGTGGAACAAGGGACAGCCAGCCAAGTGCCCTAGTGCTAATGCTCTGTCCTCAAGTCCCAGTTTCATCAGCTCCCCACTTGATTCAGCAAGTTTGGGGATCATACGGAAGCCTCACACTAAACTGGACAGCTAGCACATGATAGCAGGTGCAAGACTGGCTATCTAGACAAAGTGGGGAATGGGAGTTTTTCAGAGCTCCATGGGAGTGAGATATGTGCCTCATTTCCACCCCAAAACAAAAAAACCCAACCCATAATACTGAAGTGTTTATACCCATCTCATAGGGCTGGAAGTGACCTTGAAAGGTCATCAGGTCCAGTCCCCTATCCTCACAGCAGGACCATATGCCAGCCCTGACAGATTGGCTCTAGATCCCTAAATAGTCCCCTCAAGTATTGAACTCACAACCCTGGGTTTAGTAGGCCAATGCTCAAACCACTGAGCTATCCCTCCCCCATTATCATGGAACAGAGCCTTTAACCTGGTGATTCTACACTTTATAGATGACTACCAGGTTTATGCAAATATACTAAATTGGATTTTACTTTTCAAGGTCAGATTTCTCTACACTTGTAAGTTTAAAGCACAGCCACGTAATGTTTTAGCCATCTTCACGAGGGGAGTAGCTAACAGCGTTGGGAGCCTGTTTACACTGGCACTTTACAACATTGAAACTTGCTGCGCTCAGGGAAGGGCATGTTTTTTCACACCCCTGAACAATAAAGTTACAGCACAGTAAAGTGGCAGGGTAGCTGGGCCCTCCCTATACTTTAAACAGCCCTTCCAAGAACATTTGTGTTCTCTGATTTGTTGCCTGAGGAATGTTAAGAAGTCTCCAGTGTCCAAAGACAATACATATCCTGGGTGGCAAGTCTGACCCTCTGTGTCCTGCACTCCAGTTAAGTTCTATGCTTTCACTCTCATTTGAACTTGCCTTCAAACAGCAATCACATTTGAACAGACTTAATTTAATAAACATAAGTGCATGGAAAGGGGTGGAGATTCCACACTTCCTTGCTGTGGCAGAAAATACAGAGATACCCATAATGCCCTTCTTTCTGTGCATCTCACTGTGAAAAACAAACAAACTGGGTCAGGTGTGCAGGATTCTCCTATTGTCCTAGTCACTCTACTTCAAAAATAGGAATAAATGGTATGAAGATGACCAAAAAAGGCAGAGAGCTGGATATGCACATTGAGGTTAGCTCAGCAGGGATTGATTCTCTGAATCATTCTTTCCATTGTTATTCAAACACTTAAATGCTCCCATTAACTGCATGGTACAATATATTCTTCTGAAAGGGAGGGGGGAGAAGACAGATTGGACATTTTTTAGGCTGGAGTTACTTGCTATTTATTTTATTGGGTAGAAGAGAAAGCGTAATTCAGTCCAAAGACTATTGGAGAGATGCATCCTTTGGTGTACTGCCGCTCCCCGAGTGATGAACAAGTTACAGACCAACGCTTGGTCCGTAACTCGAAGTGTTCGTAACTCGGATCCCATAGAGTTACATGGCCACCGCGCTGTTCGTAAGCGCGGATCGCCGTTCGTAACTCAGATCCGCATTTAAGACCGCTTTGGTCGTAAGTGCGGATGGTCGTAAGTGGAGGTGGTCATAACTCGGGGAGCGCTGTAGTTTATGGATTGGCCATGAGCTATCCTTTATCCTTGCACAAGGCCTGTGATTTAGCAAACTGAACCATTGTGAAGAGAAGGCTTAGAAGAACAGAAGTTATAAATTGAAAAGTCATGTTAGGTCATCTGGTCCATATCCCTGCTAATGACTGCCTGTACCCTATATAACTTTCAGAGGGGTAACTGAATTAGTCTGTAACTGGAAAAACTTAAAAAAACAACAAATAGTCTAGCAGCACCTTAGAGACTAACAAAACATGTACATGGTATCATGAGTTTTCATGGCACAACCCACTTCTTCAGATGAATGGAGTGTAAGGGGTCAATCCAGTTTTCAAATAAATAGCACGGGGGGGGGAGGCGGAAGGAGGAAGAAAAAGAAAAAAAAAAAAAGAAGGAAATTGTCAGTTCAGAGTGTCCATGCTAAATTAAGCTGATAAGAATACTTAGTACCCACTTTAAGTACCCTTTGTTTGGTTTATGTCATTAAGTTGTGGAATGTAGTGGACCATCCAGCCAATGTCTTTGTTTAAACTTCTGTTTGTAGGACTCAAACTTGTAAGTGAAATTAAATTCTGTAGTTTCCCTGTTGAGCTGTGTTGGAGGGTGCTTACCCCCTTAGTGTTGGGACTGCTTCGGCTGTTACTGTCCCCATGCACTGGCCCCTACATCAGGTCTCTATGGCCCTCTATGAGGGTCTCTGCAGCCCCTGAGGCCCAACTCCAAAGTACATGCCCCTCTATTAGGGCATATACGGCCCTTGAGGCCTAGTCGCCTCTCCTGGCCAGGGGTTGATTAGTCCAGGGAAGGAAAAAGGGTGGTAGGGGGACCTGGGCCCTCCCTCTCCACCAGGTCCCAGCCCAGGGCCCTATAGGCAGAGACAATCACTCCCGCCTGTTCAGTGGGGATTCCTGCCGCTACATGCCAAGCCCCTTGGTTAGTCCTTTGCCCTGGGCTGCTTCCTACCACGCCCTGGTGTCCCTGTGGGCTACTTGCCTCCGGGGCAGGTCCTTGGCTGAGGCTGGCACTGGGGTTGTGGGCACTTCTCCCCCAGGCGGTAGTGGCTGCCGGCGTTGCTGCTGGGATGGCTGTGGGATGCAGCTGCGGCTGCTGGCCCCGATGCGACTGTGAGGGTGGCGTCAGCTGTTGCCGGAATACCGAGGTGGGTGCAGACGGACCTCCTCTTTCCCCCACTGCCTTTCATAACTGCAGGGCTCCCTCCGCTTTTATGCTCTGGCTCCGCTGGGAGCATGCCCAGCAGGGCTGGATGGGCGGGGCCTTCTCAGCCAACTGGGCTTGGGCTACTCTGCTGCCCTTCAGTGTGGGGCCTCTCTGCCCCATCACAAGCTGGCTTTTGAAATTGGTTTGAAATAATATGGTGACTTTGAGATCCATGGATGAGTGCCCAGGCAAGTTAAAATGTTCCCCAACAGGTTTCTCTGTGTTGCCTTTTCATATATCTGATCTGTGTCTATTAATTCTTTCCCATAGAGACTGTCCAGTTTGGCCAATATACATGGCAGAGGGGCATTGCTGGCACTTGATGGCATAGATCACATTGGTGGATGTGCAGTTGCATGAGCCTCTGATGTGGTGGCTTACATGATGATGATCTGTATATCGCCTGTACAGATGTGTGGACAGAGCTGGCATCGAGCTGATTACAGGGGTGGGTTCCTGGACGCGTGTAACGGAGGTGTGCTGCATGGTTATTGGAAAGAATATAGTCCATAGTCCAGTGTTTTTTATTTTCTCTCTTTCTACACTACTATGTAGTGTAGTAGGGACACAGGATTATGAGGTATGATAGGTGAGTGGTTAAGGCCCCTGACTGCAATCTTGGTGCTTATGGGTGAAGTCTTGCTTTATCTCCTGTAGTTCATGCAACTGCATAATGGTTATCTGACCCTTTAGGTTAGGAAAATCAAAGGCAGTTGCACGTGTTGCTGGTCATATCACTCCCTTGTGTTCTGTTGTCTATGAAACTGAAATACCTTAACCACGTCACCCTGATGTGCCATTGGCTTGGAGGAACTTGGACTATGTTACTGTGTGAAAATAGATTCTGTTTTGTAAGCAGGAATTATTTTTTTATCTACTCTGTCTATGTGAAGATCATACCTGAATGCCTGGATTGTAAAGATTGTTGGTTAGATGTCCCAAGCAACTTTCAAGCTAAGAGTCCCTCGCCCATGCTTAACAGGTGGCTTCTATCAATGGTCAATTGAGCAAAAGACAGGAAGAAATGTAAAAGTCTCAGAGGGGTAGCCGTGTTAGTCTGTAACTAAAAAAACATAAGAAACAACAATGGTCCTGTAGCAACTTAGGGTACATCTACACTACAGCGTTATTTCGAAATATCTAATTTTGAAATAGTTATTTCAAAATAAGATATTTCCGAAATAACGCGTCTACACACAAAATGCACTGAGTGGACGCTGAATCGCATTTAAGGCCAGCCAGAAGCAGTTCCAGCAGGGCATCAGGTCAGGAGTTACTTTGTGTGGCTGCTGCCTGAGGCTATCTGAGGCCTGTGCTTTAAGGGACCCTCCCCCCGCCCCGCCCCCCCAGAGAGCCGGTTCTCAGGTTTCCCTGCTTGCTTGTCTACCTCAATGAGGAACAGCAAAGCATTTTGTCTCTGTGAGCTCTGGTTGCCCTCACTCGGGACATCACAGCACTCTGCAACATGGAGCCAGAGCTGCCCCTGGGCACTCTGGTGCTTCTCATGGACGCGTTGCTGCGAGCCTGGCTGCACTTTCTGCAGGCTGCCATCCAGGAGGTCCATTGGGAGGCTGTCAGTATCCAGGAGGCCCTGCGGGAGAGCTTCCACCCTGAGGAGCACTGAGAGCCTTCCCTGGTGTGCCCCACTGGGGGCTTCTGCCTCATTCCTCCCTCACATCCTTCCACTTACCCCTCCCCAGGGGCGGCCCATGAGCCTAGGCGAACTAGGCAGTTGCCTAGGGCGCTGCTGGCCTGGGCGCCCGATGATGATGTCACGGCCATTGACGGCTGTACAGGTGGGAACGCCAATTGTGCCGCCTGCCTGAGGTGCCAGCTGCCGCAGCAGGCCTCAGGCCGCTCCTGCCCCTCCCTAACCCCCCTTCCTGATGTCAAATAAAATACACGTATTTTCATGAACACAAACTCTCTTTATTTAACAAAACTGGGGAATGAAACTCTGGTGAGGCTGGGGAAAGGAGGCAGGAGAAGGGAGGAGAGAGGGTGGGGGAGGGGAGGGGGAAACCTGGAGGAGGGAGCTGGAAGGGGAAGCAAGGGAAGAAGGGGAGGGGATGCTCAGGGCTCAGGGTTGGGGGTCTTGCTATCTTCCAGCACCGCGGGTGCGGGGGCCTCGGTGTTCCCAGTGTGGTGGGGAGGGGGTGGAGGGATAAGTGGGAGGGGGAAAAGGAGTGGGAGGAGGAGCAGTAGCTAGGGAGGCAGTAAGCACTGGAGCAGCAGGAGGCAGCATGCTCTGCACCAGGGTCTGCAGGTGCTGGCAGATGGCACGGCCCTGGGCAAGCTGCTCCTAGCGGAGCTGCAGGTTTTCCTGCACCCAGTGCTGGAGGGTGCAGTGAAGGGCTCACAGTACCCCCAGGTGCTCCTGTTGGTACCCCTCCACTCCACGGGTGGTCCTGCAGAGCACTCGGGTGCGGGAGGATGTCCCGGGTGGGGTGGTAAGCCCTGCACGCGCAGCTGGTGTGGCTGCAGATAAACAAAAGAGGTGGTCAGTTATCCCTGGGGACACAGTGGGTGAAACCCAGCCCTGCTCTGCGAGGTGAGGATGACCATGCCCTGCACCATCAGAGCTGATGTGCTTGCACAGAGGCCATGTTCGGAATGTCCTGCTATCCCCGGGAGTGGGAGCTACCTCGAGACCACACCCATGCCCCTGTGCTGTATATATAGTGTGTGTGTGGGGGGAAAGAGATCCCCTGCCTCTGTGTAGAGTGGCCTTGTGGAGGGAGGGCATCCTGCTGTGTCCCACCTCGGAGTCAGGAGACTTGTCATGCCTCTTCATACATGCGTGTGGCTAACAGAGTAAGACCCCCTGTGTGGCATCCAGCTGGGGCCACATGCCCAGGGGTGGCATGGCACATGCTCGCACATACACAGGTTGCTGCGTGATCTGTGGACAGCAAGGCCCACGTGCGCATTCCCTGGTTTCTGTCCTGTCCCCCCACCCTGCATAAGGGGACAGTGATGGCACTCACATGTTGATGCCTCCCCGGCCTTGGACGACACCGGCAACAGGCCTGCTGGGACAGCTCGGGGGTCCTGGGAGTACAGCACAGTCCTGCCACGCTTCTGCGGCTCCTGGCCATCCTCCTCCTCCTCCTCCGTGCCCTGGTCTGGGCCCTCTGCCCCAGGGTTGACGACCACCTGCGGGGCACGGACCATCCCACCCCCCAGGATGTGGTCCAGGGTGTCAAAATAGGGGCAGGTATCTGCCCCTGTTTGGGAGCTGCCCCCTGTGGCCCTGGCATACGCCTGCTGCAGCTCCTTGATTTTCATGCAAATCTGCTCCTGGGTTTGCATGTGGCCTTTGGTGGCCAGGCTGGCAGCTATCCTGCCATAGACGTCCGCATTCCTCTGTCTAGTGCGGAGATCATGGACGTTGGGGGCATCCCCCCCAAACCTGAATAAGGTCCATGATCTCTGCCCTGGACCAGGAAGGCGCCCCCCTTCTCCAGGCCTTGGCAGGCTCCTGGGAGCTGGCAGACTGCTCCTGGGGAGTGGTGGAGGGCTGGCTGCCAGTGGCTTGCTGGCTTATGTTTTGGGGCCACTGGGTATGGGGCAGTGACTGCTGGCTCTGGGCTGGCAGGCTTGGAGCTGGCACAGGTACTGTGCCAGCCCTCATTTGCCCTCATTTGCCTACCTAGCTCGAACTAACGAGCTAGTGTAGACATACCCTAATGGACACATAACTGTTGGGGATTCTATCCGGAGTCAGAGGGTAATTTTCATTTAGATACAATCAGTGCTTTTTTTGTGACAGTACTGCCCGGTTTGCAGTACCGGCACCTCCAGATGCAGTACCAGCACCTCCAGTCAGAGCTCAACAACTTTTCCCCTGGAGTACCGGCACCTTTTTTTTTTTTTTACAAAAAAAGCACTAGCTCCAATTAAAGATTTGCTGATCCACTCAAAAAATAAAAGAAACTTTTTTTGACAAGGAAATACTGGTGGCAATATTTATCTATTCATCCAACATGCTTTCCTTTGCTACACATTACCTGCAACTGGCCTGCACAGCCCACCAACAGGTTTCAATGGCATCCCTTTCGCAATGTCCGACCAGCTGACTCCAGTGCCTGTGCTACGACATTCCATCCATGCACGCCAGTATCCACTCTCCCACATGGTTCAGACCAGTGGTCCCCAAACTTTTTCTATCACTCCCCCTTCCCCTTACCTGTAACGGAATCTGTGCACCCTGGAAGCCAAAGTCGAGAGCTGAGGGCCAGGACCTGCAGGCTGGGAGCCGCAGTTGGGGGCCTGAGGCTGGGGCCAGAGCTGTGGCTGGGGTAAGGGGTGGGACGGGGGCCAGAGTGAGACTGAATGGCACACTCTCCTCACCCCCTTTCACATTCTTCTATGGCTCCCCACTCATATCCCTGCCCGCTGGAGGAGAGGGGGGTGGTGTGTTGGGGGGAGGCGTGTGTGAGCAGCGGACGCTCCTCCGCCTCACCGCACTGTCCCCAGAAGCAGATGCTGCCCTGAGAGTGTGGGCATGCCCGTGGGTTGTGTGCGGCACTGCTGTGTGTGTGTGTGTGTCCCCAGCCTCCTTGTAGTGGTGGCTTATGGTGGGAGGGGAGGGTCAGGAGTCTCCAGGCCTCTCCAGACACCCTGTGAGCCAGTGCACCAGGGTCCTCTGTTGCAATGTCCTGAGGCTGTGTCCCCCAAACTCGCGTTCCACATGCACAGGCTGCTGTGTAGTCCCCAGGCTGAGAAGGCTGAGTGAGGAGTGCGCAGCTGCCCCTTGCTGCCCACCACCTCCACCTGTGTGTGTCTAGGGAAAGGAATGGCACTCACCTGAGGGGCCTTCTCCAGCTTCAGATGATGCCTGGGAGACCGGGGGGGAAGGTACCGGCTCCAGGATGAGCACGGCCTCCTGGCTGGCAGGCATCGAAATGCTGCTGGCCTCATCCAGCTCCTCCTCCTCCTCTTCCGCACCCGCTCTGCCCCCTGGGAGGGCGATGACAGGCATCTCCAGCCCTGAGTCCACAACGAAGTGGGGGGGAAGGGACTGACCCACCCCCTAAGATGTGGTGGAGCTGGGCATAATATGGACAGGCCCGCAGTGCCTCCCCGGAGTGGGAGCTGCGCTCCCTGGCCTTGGCATAGGCCTGTCTCAGCTCCTTGACCTTCATGTGCACCTGTTCCTGGGTGTGCATGTGGCTCTTGTTGCCCAGGCTGGAGGCCATCCAGACATAGACATTCGCATTCCGGCATCAGGAGTGGAGATCCCGGAGATTCGCCTCCTCTTCCCAGACCCCAATGAGGTCCAGGATCTCTGCACCAGACCAGGAAGGCACACGCCTCTTTTGTCCCCAGGCAGGGTCCTGGGAGCTGACTGCCGGCTCCCTTGCAGCTGTGGAGGGCTCAGCAGGAGCAACGGGGTTGCTCATGGCCACTGCAAAAGCTGTGCAGGCTACTGCTGTGTGGCTCAGGGCGGTCGGGACCTGCTGTGGGCCACAAGCCCTTTCCTCTCTAGCTGCACCTTTGAAGCCTGAGGTGGAAGGGGGACTATAGAGTTCTGATAAGTGTGGCCAGAGTGGCCAGCAGGGCACCCGTGCTAAGGTCTGGAGGCCAATTATTTCAAAATAACTCCAGCTGCCCCATCCACACACACCCTATTCCAAAATAGCTATTTCAGAACAGGCGTTATTCCTTATTACAGAATCCAGAATAAGATGCCCATTATTTTGATATTATTTCAAAATAACGGGCTTGCTGTGTAGATGCTCACATAGTTATTTTGGAATAATGTCCTGTATTGCCAAGAGGCAATGGTTCTTCCCTTAAGGGATTCGGAGGGAATAAGCACACAAATTGGGTGAAGGCTTAAAGATTTTACTAAGCAAATATTAAGGTAAAGTATAATGCTTAATATTAGAGTAAAATACAATGAAACAAATCTTAGCATAAAATACATTACTTATTAAGCCTAAGCAAATCTTAGAATCAAATGCAATGCTTATTAAGAATAAAATGTAATGCCTATTAAGAAAATATAATATTCATTAAGCCTAAGCAGATCTCAGAATAAAATGCAATGTCTATTAAAAAGGTACAATGCTTATTAAGCCTAAGCAAACCTCAGAATAAAATGCAATGCTTACTAAGAAAGTACAATGCTTATTAAGCCTAAGCAGATATCAGAATAAAATGCAATACCTACATCCCTTCTGCTGCTGGGAACCCCCTGAAGAAGGACAGCAGACGGACCTCAGTGGCCGGTACATAGCACCTTTTGCGGCTTCGGACTATGCCAAGGTTCCAATGTTAGGAATATTCCCGGCCTTTATATACTTTTGGATCTACAGCAATCACACCTGTTGTTTTGAGAACCTAACAAGATCGTTGATACATTGCATATTTTCCCAGATCCAATAATTAGCTTGTTGATACTTTGCATATTTTCTCAGGCCAAATAATTAGCATTATCAGGTGGGAAACATTCAACATAAATAGCTATGTGATCTTCCCAAGCGTTCCTATACTCCCATGCCAGGTGGATGGCCTTGGGACCTGTCCCAGAACTTGTTGAAAGTAAACAGTGCATTCCTACACTGTACCATCTTAAGCAAACACCACACTTAGTTACTTAGTTCGAACTAGGGTGGTTAATGAAGTCATTCGAACTTGTAATGAAGCTCGGGATTAAAATATCCCGGCTTTATTTCAGATAGCGGCGCCATTTAATGTTCAGATTTCTGCCCGCGACCAGACGCGCTCGGCCAGGTAGTTAGAACTAAAGCCTTCAATTCGACTACCGTTACCCTCATTGCAGGAGGAGTAACGGTAGTCCAATTAGGCTTTAGTTCGAACTACCTAGCCCAGGCCGCGTAGCCGCGGCAGGAGTCCGAACCACGGGCATTTAAAAATGGCGGCGCTGGGAACATGCAATAAAGCCCGGGATATTTTAATCCCGGGCTTCATTTGCAAGTTCGAATGACTACATTAGCCACCCTAGTTCGAACTAGGGTGGCTAGTGTAGACATACCCTTGGAGAATAAGAAAAGAATAATAAGGAGCAAAAAGCACAAGTGGCTGCCTAGAGCATCTAGGCCTGACAGGAGATGCAGACATAAAAGGAATGATTGTGGTACACCACCTAATTTCCTCGACCTCACAGTCATCTTCCGCATTTCCACTACACATCCTTTATTCCAAAATAACGCTGCTGTGTAGACATGCCCTCACTGTCTTGCAAGGGAGCTACAATTCAGTGATTCACCTGCATGAGGCAACACCAGGGGAACTGCTGAGCTTGGCCTAGAGACTCAGCAAAGCCCCCAGACACACCTGGACTTGTCTCCCAAGTACATGGGGCTGTGGGTATAAAACAGAACACAGTAAGCTCGCACTGAGCCTTTTGTCTTCACCATCATACTGCAAGCAACAGGGACACTGAAGAATGAAACCAAGGGGACAGGTTTAAGGGACAAGCCTGTATGCTGTGGACTGTAATTTCCAATAGTTGGGATTGGTCCTGCCTTGGGCAGGGGGCTGGACTTGATGACCTCCAGAGGTCTCTTCCAGCTCTATGATTCTATGATCCCGTGGGGTGAGAAAGATTGCTTGATCTAGTTGTTGCCCAGTCTAACAAGGTTGAGAGTTTAGACTGCGTGTTTATATTTTATTTTTTTATTTTATTTTGGTAACTATTCAGACTTTTTGCCTAACACTTACAGTCACTTACATTCTATCTTTGTAGTCAATACACTTCTTTTGCTGTTTATCTTTACCAGTGAATTTACCTGACGTGTTTGGTAAATTTGCTCAGGGATTTTACAGAGGCCTGTGTATGTCCACTTTCAGTTGATGAATTGAACATAATAAATTAGACAGTCTGTTCCTGAGGTACAGTGCTTGGAGCCAGGGGATTTGGCTCTGGTTCATTTCTCTGTGCATTTCATGAGTGGATCTGGGAGAACTCATGCAACATAGCTGGGTGTGGGGTCTCCACGGTGGTTGTGCTGAATGAGAGCAGCACCTGAAGAGCTGCTGCTAGTCACTATCAAGGCAGTGTGAGGGACAACCCAGGCTGGAGTGAGTTAAGGGGGCACAGCAGTCCCAGGATGCACCCCATCACAACATGTCAGTAATTATTCTGTAAGGCTAGGTCGACACTATAGCTTCTTTTCAGAAAAAGCGACGCAAAATGCACTCTGCATTTTGCCTCGCTTTTTCCCATTTTTTTTCGGAAGAGGCTTTTCCGAAATTTGGCCTGTCTACACTGGGCCAAATTTCAGAAAATCCTCCTCTTTCGGAAGAGCCCTTCTTCCTGGTGGAATGAGGGGAAAAAAAGCGGAAGAGCAGACGCGTTCCCTGGATGTGGCGGAGTTTTTCTGGGATACCCCTGGTATCCCAGAAAAACCCCGCAGTGTAGACGTACCCTTTTGTGTAGCTAGGATCTTTCCCATCATTAGGCAGAAGGACTGCATGTCTCTGAAATTTGAGGGACAGATCTTCATTAGATGTAAATTCACATAATGATCTGGCCCTGTGTATCTGCAAGAGATTAGCATAGAGATGAGTAAACATCTAAGGGCTGCTTTACACTGAAAACTTATTTCAGCATAGCTGTGTCTCTGAAGGGTGTGAAAAATCCACTCTCCCGAGAGAGATAGCTATGCTGGCCTAACCCCTAGTGTAGACAGCACTAGGTTGATCATCTCTCGGAGAGGTGGATCAACTAAAGTGATGGGAGAACACTTCTCATTGGTGTAGTGAGTCATAGCTGCAGCGCTGTAGCATTTTAAGTGTAGGTATAACCTAACTGAGATTTATATTTCAAATAAAAGGTTGCTTTACTTGAGCTAGACAGTGCATTGGGTGAAACGCATGATTTAGTTCTTTTATTGACGTGACCTGGACATTACTCATTTGTTAAATGTTTTTATAGCTCTCGCTCAGTTATCAGTCAACGTGAAGGTTTCATTGTGACCTGTTTACATAAGTAGATATTTAAATAACATAAAGCACTAACTCTACCTGTCAAGTTTCTGCTTAATGAGATTAGTATTTTCACTTTTCTGAGCAGTGAGATGATATTTTCTCCAGTGCAGGGATGGGTGATGCATGCTCCTTGCATCCCAGAAAGCTGTACAACATAGCTCAAGGCTACCCATAAATATAACAATGACAGCAATGCAAGATTATAGCACCCAGCCTGCAATTCTCAATTTAGAGCTCTCTTTGGAGGAAGATGAAATAGTGCATGCTGAAGTCTGCAGTATCTGCAAGGCACTCTTCAGGCCCAGCTGCAGAAATATCTGGGGGGGGGGTGTGCTTTTTTTTGTAACTGTGGACTGCTATTTTTTTTAATATCAAGGAGTTCAAAATAGTCAGGCAATGAGTGTGCATAAGAGAGGTTAATGAGAAAGCTGAGTGGAAACAGTGATTGGTAAAATGATTTTGTTACAACATACTAAAAATGTATGCAGTAATAAAAGTTTTATAGAAATTACCTTCTGGGTTCATGGTGGGTAGTGCGGCCGCCATGGTCCCCCACTCCCTCAGCCGCCTCTGCCTGCTGCTGCTCTACCTGCTCCGCAAGGCCAGTCCCAGGTGAATGTAGGCAGGGCTTCCGGCCAGCAGGCCTGGACTGCACCTTGTGGGTAGGGGGCGCCATTCCTCAGGCCCTGCCGCACTGCCACCAGCCTTAGAATCATAGAAGCATAGAACCATAGAGCTGGAAGAGACCTCAGGAGGTCATCAAGTCCAGCCCCCTGCTCTAGGCAGGACCAATCCCAACTAAATCAACCCGGCCAGGGCTTTGTCAAGCCGAGACTTAAACACCTCTAGGGATGGAGACTCCACTGCTTCCCTAGGTAACCCATTCCAGTGCTTCACCACCCTCCTAGTGAAATAGTTTTTCCTAATATCCAACCTGGACCTCTCCCACCACAACTTGAGACCATTGCTCCTTGTTCTGCCATCTGTCACTACTGAGAACAGCCTTTCTCCATCCTCTTTGGAACCTCCCTTCAGGAAGTTGAAGGCTGCTATCAAATCCCCCCTCACTCTTCGCTTCTGCAGACTAAACAGACCCAACTCCCTCAGCCTCTCCTCATAAGACATATGCTCCAGCCCCCTAATCATTTTGGTTGCCCTCCGCTGGACCCTCTCCAATGTGTCCACATCCTTTTTGTAGTGTGGGGCCCAGAACTGGACACAATACTCCAGATGTGGCCTCACCAAAGCTGAATAAAGGGGGAATAATGACATCTCTGGATCTGCTGGCAATGCTCCTCTTAATGCAACCTAATATGCCATTAGCCTTCTTGGCTACAAGGGCACACTGTTGACTCATATCCAGCTTCTCATCCACTGTAACCCCCCAGGTCCTTTTCTGCAGAACTACTACTTAACTGGTTGGTCCCCAGCTTGTAACTATGCTTGGGATTCTTCCGTCTCAAGTGCAGGACTCTGCACTTGTCCTTGTTGAACCTCATCAGATTTCTTGTGGCCCAATCCTCCAATTTCTCTAAGTCACTCTGGACCCTATCTCTGCCCTCAAGCGTATCTACCTCTCCTCCTAGCTTAGTGTCATCCGCAAACTTGCTGAGGGTGCAATCCATCCCCTCATCCAGGTCATTAATAAAGATATTGAACAAAACCGGTCCTAGAACCGAACCTTGGGGCACTCCGCTAGAAACCGACCGCCATCCTGACATCGAGCCATTGATCACTACCCGCTGGGCCCGGCCTTCTAGCCATCTTTCTATCCATCTTACTGTCCATTTATCCAATCCACATTCCCTTAACTTGCTGGCAAGAATATTGTGGGAGACCGTATCAAAAGCCTTGCTAAAGTCAAGGTTTATCACATCCACTGACTTTCCCACGTCCACAGAGCCAGTTACCTCATCATAGAAGCTAATCAGATTGGTCAGGCACGATTTGCCCTTTCTGAAGCCATGCTGACTATTCCTAATCACTTTCCTCTCTTCCAAGTGCCCCCAACACAACACTCTCCCATCCCCCTAACACCGTGGTTCCCAAACTTTCTGGCTCAATGCAAACCTTTCCGTGGACCACCAGTCGCTAATGGAAACTCACCGTTAATTATATCATTACCTCCGAGTCATTTTGCTAGTGCTGCAGCGAGGGAGATTGGTTTTATTTAACCAGTAAGAAAGGAAATATTAAATTATTAAACAGATTAAGTGTTTTAACTTTCTCATGTTAGTTTATCAGCCTTCATTTTAAATAAAGTAAAATATTAATTTATGTCCAACATAAAAGGTTTCAATTTTTTCTTTATTTCTGGCAGCGGTGGGGAACCTTTTTTGGATTGGGGGCCACTGACCCACAGAAAAAGCAGTTGGGGACCACACAAGTGAGAAGCAAAAAATAAAATAATAATAATAATAAATAATAATAAAAATACAAACCGCCTTCAAAACCCCCCAGTTCTCACTGAGGTGGCCCCCAACCAAGACACCTCACTCCTCTGGCGCTCCAGCCCCACGGCGGGAGGAACAGGGAGGACTCAGGTTCAGGGCTTCCTGTAGGCCAGATTTACTCTTCTGTGGTTCCAGGATTAGTGGATTTTATGGACGCCCCTAGGCTCTGGGGTTGGGACAAAAAGGTGGGTCCAGGGGACAGCTGCCAGTGAAAGGAATGGGGGTGCAGGATCTGGGCGGGAGGTAGGGTGCAGGAGGGAATGAGAGTGCAAGGTCTGGATGGGAGATGCAGGAACAGGCTGGGAATAGGGTGCCTGGCCCAAGGGAGGGGGCAAAAGCAAGGGAAGGTGCAATGTGTGGCCAAAAGGGAGAGTGCAGGAGCAAGGGTGGGTGCAGGAGCAGGCTGGGGGCAGGGTGGAGTGTGCAGGAGCAGGCTAGGGGCAGGGTGTTTGGCCAGGGAGGAGTGTGCAGGAGCAGGCTGGGGCTGTGGGGTCTAGGCAGGGTGGTGGTGCATGAGGGGGCTGAGAGTTTGGGGTTCTGGGCATGAGAGGGTGGGGGCACTTACTTGCCTTCACACCTCATGAGAGTCACCACCTCCCACTGCTCCCATTGACCAGAGTCCATTGGAGCGCCAGCACCGGCTTCCCGTAGCATGGGGGAAGGGAAAGCCCCAAGCCTTGCTATGTGATCCAGCTCATGGGGAAGAAGCATTCCTCCTCTCCTGACTGGGGGAACAGCTGTGCGCCCACGTGTGGGAGAGGGGGAGTGCTTCTTCCTCAGATTGCGCAGCGAGGCTTGGGACTTTCTCCCCCCGGAGTGGGAAGCCGGTGCTGGTGCTCCAGCCGTGGGGGCAAGGCAGCAATGCCAATGCAGGCTCCCCACTGCAGGGGGAAGGAGGGGAGCTGAGCTCAAGCTGTGGACCACCAGGAAGGTAGCTGCAAAGCCCCCTCATGTTGACTTGGGGTATCATGGGTGGGTGTGTTTGCATCTGTTGCACCCCCTTTGCATATGGGCCTGCACTTCCGTATTCAGCTACAGGCTGCTACCTGCACTCGGTTCTCTTCTATGAAAGATAAGTGCAGCCCTCGGGCTCTTGGTATGTTGCCAATGCAGCTCTCATTTGGGTAAACCTTGCGGCCCCTCCTTCTTTAAACTGCATCACAAAGGCTGATGTTGCAAAGTGAACTACAGACACACAGACACACCCTTTACTAATTTTGATTGCTACTGAGTTGCAAAAGTTAGGGCTTGTCTACACTGGCAAGATTTGTTGCATGAGCATGCACACTGCAACGCAACTTTTGTTGTGAAAAACGGCCATTTTTGTCAACAATAAACTTCCACCTCCACGAAGGACTTTTGCCTTTTCCCCTCCCTTGGTTGTTGATGAACAAACAGGGAGGACTCCTTGAGGCATTTTGTTGCTGATTCTGGCCTCCAGGAAGTGGCCCACAATTCCCACTCAGCCCCTCTTCTCAACAGTTTGAAGTCTGCTGTCCTGTAGCCAGGTGACCAGTAAGTAGCCTGGCCCCTGGCAAGCCCCACAAAATTTAAATCCCTTTTCCTGCTGCCTGAGCACCTGGAATCCCCTCCGTCCCCTACCCCTGCGTGCTGGCTCAGTGTCCAGAGATCTCATGGAATCTTCTCAGGTGCCATTGCCCCAAATGCTCCTCCGCTTGACTGCCAAAGAACTTCTGGATCTGACCAGTGTATGGGGAGGGGAGTGTGTTCAATCCCAGCTGCGAGTGACCCTCATACAGGCACATTTCTCACGCCTCGCTGTGAAATGAAAAGGAGCATGAGGGACAAGCTACAGTGCGGAGTGCTGATTAAAGAACTGAGGCAAGCCCATCATAAGGCCCGTCAAGCCACTTGATGCTCTGGTGCTTCACCAAAGACCTGCCGTTTTCATAAGGAGCTGGGCACAATCCTCAGCGGTGACCCCATCTGTAGAGCCAAGAGCCTCATGGTTACTTCAGAGGGCATGGGGGCAGTGAATGCAGGACCTAACCCAGAGGATGAAATTGCAGACGAGGAGGTTGAGGGTAGACAAAGACCAGGGCTCTCCCCGTCCTGTGTTTGGCAGCTAGGAACAGTTCTTCAATTCTGAGGGACACTGCCAGACTGAGGAGCCGCTTTCGGGAAGAGACGCGGGCTCAGTGGCTGTGGCTTGTGGCATGCAGGGCTGAGGGCATGCAAATGTGGGAGGCTGGCTGTGTTTCTGGGCACTGCATGTATCCCAGTGTAGCTCATCCATATGGCGGAGCGGCATGTTGGTGCTCCCCATGATCTCTCTGGCACGCTACGGAAAGGCTTCCAACATTTTGGAGAGATGTTTGAAGACTTTCTGCTTATGCTTCCACAGCAGTGCAGCTTTGTCCCCGCCCTCACTGTAAGACATTTGCCTTTGCCATTCATCAGTCACTTGTGCAGGAAACAAATCAGAGCATAGGTGGGCTGCAAAAGGAGGCATAAGGAGCAGGGTGGAAGCCACTTGCCTGGAGCAGTTGTGCCCTGGTTTCCTTGCTTACTCTGAGCAAGATGTCTGCCACGATGTTACCTGTCTGTGGACAATTCATTTTTATTTACTGCTTAACAATGTTGCATACCAGTCACAGTGATCCCAGGTGCAGCATTAAAGGCATATTCCCAATTATGTGTTGCATTGTAAGGAGGTGGGGGGAGGTGGAAACAACTGTTACAGAGGTTTATTTCAAGCCCCTCATTTTCAAAGTGCATCCTCAAAGCCTCCGTGATGTAGACAGCAGCCCTTTGTGCTCCTCTGACAGCTCTAATCGGGCTGCTCAAACCCTGCAGTCAAGCGTAGTCCCTCAATGATCCATTTCAGAGCAAACAATTCCCCCCTATTTTCACACAGATTATTCAGGGCACAACATGCCAAGATAACCATGGGAATATTGTCCTCAGTAAGGTCCAGCCTGCCATAGCGACACCTCCACCTTGCCTTCAGCCTCCCAAAGGCACATTTGGTCACCATGTAGCACCTGCTCAGCCTGTTGTTAAACCACTCCTTCCTTCTATCCAGGTGCCCCGTGTGCTAGTTTCATGAGCCAGGGCTGCACTGGATAGGCCAGGTCTCCCAGGATCACAGTAGGCACTGCCACCACTGTAATCTTGTGGTCTGGAAAGAAGGTCCCCACCTGCACTTTTCTGTAAAGGTGCTCCTGATGATGCGCATGGCAAGCACCTTTCCAGGCCAGCCCATGTGGATGTCAGTGAAATGCCCATGGTGATCCACAAGTGCCTGCAGCATCATTGAGAAGTATCTCTTCCTGTTGATGTACTTGGTGGCAAGGTGGGCTGGTGCTAAAATCAGAATATTGGGTGCCATCTATACTCCCCCCCCCACCCACACACAACTGGGAAAGCCCATGTGCACAAACCTAAGCACTAGATCATGCACATTTCTCAGAGTCACCATTCTCCACAGCATAATGAGATGTATTGCCCTGCACACCTGCAGCAGTACTGCTCCAATGGACTTCCCCAAGCCAAACTGACTTGCAACTGACAGGCAGCAATTGGGAATCGCCCAGCTTCCAGCCACCAACTGCCACATGCTTCTGCACTGGGAGGATGGCTCTCATTCTGGTATCCTTACAATGCAGTTTGGGGGCCAGCTCAGCTCACAGCTCCAGGAAGGTTGCTTTATGCATCCTAATGTTCTGCAGCCTCTGGTCTTCATCTGACATATGCACAACAATGTGATCCCACCAATCAGTGCCTGTTCCCCTAGCCCAGAAGTGTTGATCTGCCCTGTACAGCTGCTCTATGGGTGCCAAATACAATGACAGGTTGCTGCTATCCATACCATGCACACTGTCAAGCTCTTCCAAGTCGTCTTCCTCTGTTGGTAACTTCAAGATGATCTCTGCTGCCATGCACAAGGTCCTCATGACAGTTAACAGAGCACGTGAGAGAAGCGTGTCAGGGCTGTTCCCCATGCTGGCAATCCAAGTGCAGAAGGTGAGGGCCCACAAAAGAGCTTCAAAACCTTGCCTCTACAGGCACTGGTTACAAAAAACTTCCTCCTAGAATCACAATACACAGATTTTGTGGAATCGCTGCCACCAGCAAGTGATTCTTATTCCTAAAAAACCAGGGGCGAACACTTGAAACCACCCCCAGTGGTACCCCAAGCTCCTTTGCCCTAAAAAACCTTGAAAAAAGAAAAGAGGAAAACAAGCTGCAGTCTCTGGTAGCTGACCCCTCAGTCAGAGGCATGCAGATACACACAGACGGACCTTCCAGGACACAAGAATCAAATCATCACCTTTAAAAAAGTGATTTATATTACAAAACAAAAGATAAACTTGATAAAGCTTACTTGGCTGCTAGATGTTACAGAGCAACTAAGGAAAACAAATTAAAACACAGAGAAAAGTCTCTGGGCACAGTGCTAGATGGTAAATGGAGAGAGGAGGCATAGATTCACACAGAGCAGTTCAAACCAAACAACAAAATTAAGAAAAATTACCCTGAATGCAACTAGATCCACTTTTTCCCTTTACTTACTCCCAATCTTTTCTTAATTCAATCCCCTTCCATGCCCAGGCACTGTGGGATATATAATCACAGTGCATTTCTCCTGCTGTCAACATGGGAGCTAAGATGTAGACACAATCTGTCGACAGAGGAAGCAAATATAAACATGCTTTGGTGACTTTTTTTTTGGCAATTTCTGCATGTCGACATTAGTTTCTTCAACAAAACTCAGAAGTGTTGACATACTCTCAGGAAAAAACAAGACAGAAAAGCAGATCCTTCAAAGCATCATTCACATGAGGGGTTTTTATTGTTATAAGTGTCCCACTAAATCAATGGAACTGCATATGTGAGTAAAGCTACTCAAATGTTTGCAGACTGGACTGATAATCCTCATGGGAGTCTTTGTACCAAATGAATTTTAATCATATTTAGGGAAAACATATAATTTTCAGTTCTAATAGCAGTATCATCTTCAAGACTGAATTCATTGGTGTCAGACACTTAAAACAGATGCAATACATTACATAGCTTTGTTTTCTTTTTTCCTATTTGGCAACTTAAAAGTCCAGTCTGGTAATCATTAGTTTTCATAAGCCTTGTTGCTAATGTGATATATACACGAGACCTAGCATCAATCATCCCTTGTGAAGATTCCCTTACAGAGAATCCTATTACATCCTAGTAGGGAGAGGACTTCCCACCCAGAGAAAAAGTCCCAGGACCACCCCAGCCCTAGCAGATCTCCAGGTATTTGTGGGAGGCTAATGTCCTCTGTGCCTGGTTCTTGGTTGGCAAGCCTCTCTCCAACTAGATCCCTGGCATTGTGGCTACCTTGAAACTCTAAGCAGGGATTCCTTGTAGAACAGGGCTACTCAACACATGGCCCGTGGGCTGCATGCAGCCCGCGGCCCATTTGTTTGCAGCCCACGGGTGGGAACTAAAACAAAAAAGTAGTCAATGGTCTTCTGTTGATATGCGTTTAGTAGTTAAATTCCTGGACTGTCATTGCTCATAAAAGTGCTGTCATATAGGTGGAAATCAGGTAAATATTGCCTTTTATTAATATCAGCAGAACTGACTTAAATGGGGCCTGCGTGTTGTGTAGTCTTGCCTTAATCTTTGTAGTCATGCTCATCAGTGTGAAAGAAGCTATTTGTATATATTTGCATGTATATGCAACCACATAGAATCATAGAACCATAGAGCTGGAAGAGACCTCAGAAGGTCATCAAGTCCAGCCCCCTGCTCTAGGCAGGACCAATCCCAACTAAATCAACCCAGCCAGGGCTTGGTCAAGCCGAGACTTAAACACCTCCAGGGATGGAGACTCCACTACTTCCCTAGGTAACCCATTCCAGTGCTTCACTACTCTCCTAGTGAAATAGTTTTTCCTAATATCCAACCTGGACCTCTCCCACCACTTAACCACACTTAAGCTGTGGCCCTCAGCATGTGCTGTGAGTATCACTGTGGCCCCCAGGGCTTCTAAAGTTGAGTAGCCCTGCTGTAGATCTTGTGTGGACTATGCATTAACACAGAAGGAAGATACATTAGTTATATGAGCCCCAACCCAAACTCACTCACCCCCAACATGCCTGGCCTTTGTTTCCTTCCCTGGCACAGACAGACTTCTTCAAGATCTGGAGAATGTGTGGGAAATGGTGCTAAAGAATCAGCTGACAACTTCTATGCAGGAGAAAAATCACTAGGGAGAGTCCCCACCCCAACAGGTCTAGGGGCACAATGGAATATGCTGCAATTTATAAGGTCTCCTTAATGTCTTCCTAAGTGAATGAGAGTCCAATGCATTCAGCACTCTGCAGACTTGGTCCCACAGCTAACTATAATTTCCAGGCAGCTTTGATCTTTATAGCGGTGGCAAAAGTCAAGTCTTTAACTGAAACAATGGTTATGATGGATTTTTTCCGGCCTTCCAACTTGTCAGTATATTAGCCAGTTTTATGCCAAGTTGGTTCCCTAGAGTCATATCAACTAACGAACTATGTTTGCTTGATACCTGTGCATCTGATCTTAGTATGTAATTGAAGGAAGCAGTATGACACAATGAACGTTGAAATCCCAAACCCTTTTAATATTCCTCCTGTTTATATAGTATCAACTTCTTTTTTTCCCCAATACA
Source organism: Rafetus swinhoei (assembly GCA_019425775.1). Classification (NCBI taxonomy): domain Eukaryota; kingdom Metazoa; phylum Chordata; order Testudines; family Trionychidae; genus Rafetus; species Rafetus swinhoei. The sequence goes on along the minus strand of CM033440.1, from coordinate 144,691,358 downwards.
TTCCTGATGATGCCATTTCTCAGGCAACTGACAGAACTTTGTGGGAGGCAGACTTTATCAGGCCTGGCAGTCTTAACACACAGCCTGCTCCTTCTGATTGTCATTCTGTATTATAGGGTTCTATTCTGCAAGGTACTAAGCATCCTCCATTCCTCCTGCCCTCATTCTGCACAGCACCTTGATGTTTGCATCACAACTCACGGTGTATGATGGCCTTTTGATGCTGCTTTATCTCACTGTATCTCCAACATAATGACAAATCATTGGGGTATAATACACCATGCTCTACTAAACTGCATGGAGGTAACTGCTTTTTCGAATAAAACTAAAGAACCAGCTCCACAAGATGTTGCTGTGGGATTTGGGAGAAAGGGTTCGATTATGAAAATCTGATGTTGTTGGTTGTTTTGGGGGGTTGTTCTTTCCAAGATGGGTGACCATTCTTAGAAGGTCACATAAAAGTGATTTAAAAACATGAAACAAAGAGAAAAAGCTACCAACTTTCTGTTTCCCTTTCCCCTGCAGGAATTAGTCTGGTGCATTTGCTTCAATGAGAAGAATATATTTTATTAGAGACAAACAGAAATTAACAATTTCATAGGAAACTAATTACACAAAGACTTTTCAGTCATAGAATCATATAAATTTAGGGCTAAAACGGGACCTCTAATCAATCACCCTGCACTGAGGCAGAACCAAGAATACTTAAGCCACCCCTTACAGGAGTTTGTCTAGACTGTTCTTAAAAGAATCCAGTGATGGGGATTTTCTACTTTGGAAGACTGTTTAAAATCTTAATGATCCTTGTAGTTTGAAAATGTTTCTTAATATGTAACCTAAATCTCTTTTGCTACAAATTAGGTGCTTACTACTTGTTCTACCTGGAGTAGACATGGAGAACAAATTGATCACCATCTTCTCTATACGAGCCTTAACACATTTGAAGATTATAATGTGGTTCCCCCTCAGTCTTCTTTTAACAAAACTAAACATATGGGCTGCATCTAGACTGGCAAGATTTTGCGCAAAAGTGGTCGCTTTTGCGCAAAATCTTGCCAGGTGTCTAAACTGGCCGCGAGAATTTGCGCAAGAACACTGACGATCTAATGTAAGATTGTCAGTGTTCTTGCGCAAGAACTCTGACGCTCCCGCTCGGGAAAAAGCCCTCTTGAGCAAGTGTTCTTGCGCAAGAGGGCCAGTGTAGACAGGGACAGGAATTTTTTGCGTAAGAAAGCCCCAATGGCGAAAATGGCCGCCGGAGCTTTCTTGCGCAAAACCGCGTCTATACTGGGCACAGATGCTTTTGCGCAAAAGCAAATCTTTTGCACAAAGGCACTTGCCAATCTAGACGCTCTTTTGCGGAAATACTTTTAACTGAAAAGCTTTTCCGTTAAAAGTATTTCCGCAAAATCATGCCAGTCTAGACACAGCCGTCCAGTTTTAGAAACAACAAGAATTCCTGAGGTACCTTACAGACTAGATGAGCTCATCTGAAGAAGTGGGTTTTGCCCATGAAAGCTTATCATACTACGTATGTTTTTAGTCTCTAAGGTGCCACAGGGCTATTCTTTGTTTGTAAAGTTACAGACTAACATGGCTACCCCCTGAGACTTTTAAACATGTCCACTTATGTTTAGTCTTTTATCATAGGTCAGTTTCTCTAAATATCATTTTTGTTTCCCTTCTCTAGACTCTCTTCAATTTGTCCATGTCTTTTTTAAAGTGTAGTGCCCAGAACTGGACACAGTACTCTAGCTGAGGCCTCACAGGGGTAAGTAGAGTGGGACAATTACCTCTCGTGTCTTTTTTAATAACCTTTTTGTAATTGCATCACACTGCTGACTAACATGCAGTTTATGATCCACTATAACTGCCAGGGTCTTTTCTGTGGTACTACTGCTAGCCAGTTATTCCCCATTTTGTGTTTGAGTATTTGATTTTTTCCCCTCAGTGTGTACTTTGTACTTGTCTTTATTGACTTTCCTCTTTTTGACTTCAGACCAGTTCTCCAAATTGTCAACAATGTTTTGAATTCTAATCCTGCCCTCCAAAGTGTTTGCACCCCCTCCTAGCTTGGTATCATCTGCAAATTATATAATGCATATTCCATACTCCACTAGCTGAGTCATTAATGACTTCTTGAATAGTACTGAATTCAGGACTGATCCCTGCAGGATCCCACTAGTTGTATCTCCACTGTCTGACAGTAAACCATCGATAATTACTTTTTGTATGGTCTTTCAACCAGTTTTGCATCCAATTTATAGTTAATTTCATCAAGTCAGCATTTCCCTAATTTGTTTACGAGAATATCATTTGGGACTGTTTCAAAATCATTACCAAAAATTAAGATATATCACATCTACAGTTTCTCCACTTTCCATTAGAACAATAACCCTGCGAAAGGAGATTAGGTTGCATTAGCATGATTTGTTTTTGACATTGGCTATTATTTATAATCCTATTTTCCTCTACATGCTTAGGCACTGATTGTTTAATATTTTCCATTATCTTTCTGATCTCAAAGTTGGGCTGACTGGTCAATAACTTATTAGCTCCTCAGGTCCTCATTGTTCTGCTTTTTGAAAATAGGTACTATATATACCCTTCTACAGTCCTCTGGGGGCCTCACCTGTCATCCAGGAGTTCTCAAAGACAATTGCTAACGGTTCCAATATTGCTTCAGCTACTTCCTTAAATAACCAAGGGCAGGGGTTTTCAAACTGGGGATATATTATATAGCCCTACATTTATATGATTCTGTGATTGAAGATTTACATAGGGATTGCAAGCTGTCAGCCTCCACCCCAAACACTGCCTTGCTTCCAGTATTTATAATGGTGTTAAATATATTAAAAACGTATTGTAATTTATAATGGGAGCCACACTCAGAGGCTTACAGTGTGAAAGAGGTCACCAGTACAAAAGTTCTAGAGTCAATTTCATCAGGCCCTGCTGTCTTGAATATATCCAACTTACTTCAATATTCTTTAACCTATTCTTTCCCTGGTTTGACCTGCATTCTTCCCCCTTGTTGTTGTTAAGTATCTGATTACTATTAACCTTTTTTAGTGAAGACTGAGGCAAAACAGGCATTAAACATTTCAATCTTCTTGATGTTGACTCATTACTAGCTATTCAACCCTGCTAAGCAGATGACTTCCATTTTCCTTCATCTTTCTCTTCCTCCTAATGTATTTTTAGAGCCTCTTATTACTTTTACATTTCTTGCTAGGTATAATTCATTTGTGCCTTAGCCACAACATTAGCTTCTTATTGTGTTTCCTATTTTCACTTTGCATCACAATAGTTGTATCTTTAATATTGTCTCTCTGAGCAACTGCCAGTTTTCCTGAACTCCTTATTCCCTTAGCCCTGGTCATTAGCCCTGGTCACTAGGACTTTATTTCAAGGTCAAATTTATAAACAGAGCGTCCACACTACCAACCCCATCATTACAAAATAACGGGCTGTGGAATTCGAAATCTGTACTCCAGCTTTTCATTGGGAGTAACACTAATTCCGAAATTGTTATTTCAAAATAATGATAGTGTGGACGCTTTGGTGCCGCTATTTCAAAATAATTATTCCCAGAGTAATTCGAACTAATTACTCCCCAGTACTTCCTGGGGCTCAAAGTCTGAGGTAGTGGGTCCACATTACCAGAGCCTGCCTTGGACTAATTTTGAGGCTTCCCTGTAGACGGACATACTATTATAAATTCGTTAAATCAAAAGTTATTAAGTTGAATTTACTAATTTTGAAATAATTTCCTAGTGTAAACATGGCCTTAGATTTTTCTTCGCATGGGCCCAATTCACTTGTTTTGTTAAAGTCTGCTTTTTTTTTTTAATCCACTGTCCTTATTCTGCTGCTCTCACTCCTTCCTTTCCTGAGAATCATGGAATCTATTATTTCACGATCTGTCACTCAAATTGTCTTCAATCTTAAGATTTGCAACCAGTTCCTCTCTGTTAAGATTCAAATCTCCAACAATTGTCCCCCTAGTTACTTTCCCCACCTTCTGAAACAAAAAGTTGTCCTCAGTTTTGCTGTATTACTATTCTAATAGATATTTGGGTAATTAAAAGTCCTCCATTACAACCGCGTCTTACATTTTGGATATTTATTTGTTCTAGAAATTACTCATCCACCGCCTTCTATTGATTTGGAAGTCTGTAGTAGACCCTACTATGACATCACCCATTTCCCCCCTTTTATCTTCACCCAGACAATTTCAACTGGTCTGCCTCTCACTTCCTTCAGGACCTCTGAAAAAGTATCTATATTCTTTATGTATAAAACCTCTTCCCTTTTTTCCATGCTTGTCCTTCCTGAATAAGCCGTACTCTTATAACTGATATTTTAGTCATGAGAGTTATCCCACCAATGCTCAATTAGGGTATGTCTACACAGCAAAGTTATTTCGAAATAACAGCCATTATTTTGAAATAACTATCCTAGCATCTACACAGCCAAACCGCTATTTCGAAATTAAATCGAAATAGCGGATATTTATTTCAATTTGGTAAACCTCATTCCACGAGGAATAATGCCACCTGAATATTATTTTGAAATAAGTGCTGTGTAGACACTTATTTCAAAATAGGGGGCCTCCAGCCTTCCCAGGGTGCTGTGGTGGACACTCCAGCCTCAAGCAAGAACACTCCTCTCCCTTCCCCCTCCCTGGAGCCCTTAAAGGGGTTGACTCTGGCCACAGTGCCTGTGCCAGCTTCAAGCCTGCCAGCCCAGAGCCAGCAGTCACTGCCCCTGACCCAGTGGCCCCTAAACATGAGCCACCAAGCCACTGGCAGCCAGCCCTCCACCGCTCCCCAGGAGCAGTTTACCAGCTCCCAGGAGCCTGCCAGGGCCTGGAGAAGGTGGGTGCCTTCCTTGTCCAGGGTGGAGATCATGGACCTTATTCAGGTTTGGGGGGGGGGATGCCCCCAATGTACATGATCTCCACACAAGACGGAAGAAATCGGCCGTCTATGGCAGGATAGCTGCCAGCCTGGCCACCAAAGGCCACATGCGAACCCAGGAGCAGGTTTGCATGAAAATCAAGTTGGTTTGGCGAGACCCCCAACCCTGAGCTTCCCCTCCCCCTTCTTCCCCTTGCTTCCCCCTTCCAGCTCCCTCCTCCCAGGTTTCCCCCTCCCGCTCCCACCCTCTCTCTTCCCCTCTCCCGCCTCCTTTCTCTAGTCTCACCAGAGTTTCATTCCCCCCTCCCCAGTTTTGTTAAATAAAGAGAGTTTGTGTTCATGAAAATACATATATTTTATTTGACATCAGGAAGGGGGGGTTAGGGAAGAGTAAGTGGAAGGATGTGAGGGAGGAATGAGGCACAAGCCCCCAGTGGGGCAGACCAGGGAAGCTCTTAGTGCTCCTCAGGGTAGAAGCTCTCCCGCAGGGCCTCCTGGATACTGACAGCCCCCCCCGATGGACCTCCAAGATGGCAGCCTGCAGCAAGTGCAGTCAGGTTCGCAGCAATGCGTCCAAGAGAAGCATCAGAGTGCTCAGGGGCAACTCTGGCTCCATGTTGCAGAGTGCTGTGGTGTCCCGAGTGAGGGCAATCAGAGCACGCAGAGACAAAATGCTTTGCTGACTCTCATCGAGGCAGGCAAGCAAGCAAGCAGGGAAAGCTGAGAACCAGCTGTCCGGGGGTGTCCCTTTAAGCACAGGCCTCAGATAGCCTCAGGCAGCAGCCACACAAAGTAACTCCTGACCTGATGCCCTGCCGGACTTGGTTCCGGCTGGCCTTAAATGCGATTCAGCATCCACTCAGTGTGGATGTGCTATTTTGAAATAGCAAAAAGCTATTTCAAAATATATTTTTTGTGTAGACGCATTATTTCGAAATAAGCTATTTCGAAATAACGCTGTAGTGTAGACATATCCTTATAATGAAGGCATAACTTAGATTGTGTATTAAAACTTCCAACTTATCTTGTGTATTCCCCATAATCCTTGCATTTGTGACATTTAAGATGTTGAGCAATTTTCCCCACTGTTTTCACTCTCATTGCTTCTACATCCCTAGTATAATTTTCCATTTCCCCTACAACACTTAACTCTCTGTTAAGGTTATCTTTTTTATACTTATCTGTGTGCCTTTCTCATCTGATCCATGATGAACCTAGTTTAAAGTCCTTCTTATTAGGTTGGTGAGTTGGTATGTAAAGATGCCCTTCCCATTCATTGTCACATGGATTTCATCTCTTCCCAGCATCCCATGATCAAAGAAGCCAAAGCCTTCCTGTTGACGCCATCTGTGCAGCCATGTATTCATCTCCAGAATACCTGTCCCTGCATGGCCCTTATCTGCAACTGGGAGGTTAGATGTTTTATATTACAAACAATAGGAGAATATTTGGAAAATTTCACCTTTTTTCTTCCACAATGTACTACTAAATCTCATCATAATGTCTGGCAGCCAAAATGTTATGGGTTATCATGATGGTGAACTAATAAAAGAAAGTGAATACCAAGACTGGCAATACTGCAATTAATTGATTTTTATAGCCACGGTTTAGATTTTCCAGGTTGACATCCATGTTAAAATCAAGAGTTATAGTAAGAAATTGGTATTGTCAATGTTTGTCTGCAAGAGTTGCAGTGGGATGGAAAAAAGTTTAGTTTCTTCATGCAATAGTTTGAGCGAAACCGGACCACATGTCCAACACTGAAAGTCAGATTGCTACTGTAGATAATCAAGGAGTAAGAGAGTCAATCATATGCGCAGAAAATAAACGTTCAGCTATTTGGGTTCCCTCAGGAAGTTGCTTAGGAAAACTAAAAATACACCACTGAAAACAATACACTGCAACAGAGTTTTTCTTTGCTGCACAAATAAATTACAATCCCCTCCATCTATGTACAAAAAAAAAGAGAGAAAGAGAGAGATAAGATTTGCAACAAGGGCTGTAAAGCAAATCTCGGTAAGTCAAAGCTGTTAAAAGAGTAAGAGATGCATCACCTGGAGTGAGATCATGAGCCAAATGGAAAGTAAGGACCTCCAGGTAAGAAGTGATGCAGTCTGAGAAGACAGATGCCTGAAGCTAATTGCACCTTTCACAGTTCATCCTCAGTAATATCTGCAGCACTTGTCACTATGAAACAGGTTTCCTTTGCTGTGAAGTATTTTTATGTGCTCAATCTAAAACATTTTCTAACCGTTATTTATTCATTTCAGGGTTGTTCTAGGAAACATCTGTACAGCAAATGTGTCTAAGACATACAGTTTGGCTGAAAAGGATTTCCTTTTTGGACTGGACAGCCTGAAACTATGATGACTTTTGCAAAGAGTGAAAATAATTGATACTTGTAGTTTTGCTCACAATCTGATGTTTCAAACTTGATTTTTTTCCCCAGCTTTTAAGTGAGCCATACTTGCCTTTTCATTATTTCAACTAGCCTGGGAAGTCGCAGGGCCCATCTGACAGGTGCTATGCTATGAACCATAGGGGCACTGTTTAATCTGTGGGAGAAAGGGAGTAAAAAAGGATCATGGATAAAAGGAGATTGGATCTTTTATGAGGTCAAGAAAAACAACTAAGAGGTGCCAGCTATGGAAAACTACTTAGAAAAAGCATAGCACTACAAGTATCAAATACAATCATCCATGACTTAGACACATTCTTTCTTGCTACTCTCACTTTCACTGCAGTATGAGAAAATATGTATTTTATTCTGCTGCAGAAAAAAGGAATTGAAGTGAAATATCCAAGCAAAAGGAGCTTGCTGACAGACTCATAAGATCACTTCTGCTTTTAGAGGGAAGAATTTGCTTTCCACTGAATTGTGGTTAACTATTTTTGCATGTGGGTCACCTCTCTAAATGCAAAGAAGCAGTCTGACAAGCGTAGTAATATTTTAAAATGTCAACTGACTCAATTTCCTGAAAAATCTGGCAGAGTAGTTAAGGTAGAGTATGAGATGGAAAATAGAAAGATTCTACCCAATCTTAAATGTATGTTCTGTAACTGCACTGAAACTTTATTCTTTCCCATCTGCTCTGCAAATCTGCACCATGTTCTGGGATGGTCATGCAATTCCCTTAGCATGGTTGTTTCAACAACATAAAGAGTTATAGGTAAGAAAAGAGGTCCAATTTAAAAAATGCAGTCAAATATCAAATATCACCTAGTAGAGACACACAGATGTGCAAGGACAGGAAGATAGGAACATGTGGTAGATTTTCGATCATTGGCAATTTTGAACTTAAAAGTGGATGTTTCTCTAAAAGATATGATCAGGTTTAAATAAATAGGAATTAATTCAGGGGAGTTCTATGGCCTGTTATACAGGAGGTCAGATGAAATGACCACAGTGGCCTCTGATCTGTAATCTATGAACACAAAACTGCTATTACCTGATCAAAGCAGTGGTCCATCTGGCTCAGTGTCTCAAATTATTCAGAGGCAGCTGTGAACCCGCTCAAATAGGCAATTATACAATACCTTGCCCAGATCTTTCCCTCAAGATTTAAAAATAAAATTAAACTATGTCATATAACTGTCAATGTTTCTGTTATCTATCAGTACCTAGGCTTGTGAACGACTAGTCGACACACTAGTCGACTAGTCATTCCCCCTCCCCCTTGCTGCCTCTATCAGAAAGTGGCAGCAAGTGGGGGAGGCGAGGGTGTGCTTCAAGCGGCAGCACTACATGGATCCCAGGGCCATACCCTGGGCTTCACGCAGCGCTGCCACTTTGAAACACCACATGCAGCCCGGGGCAAGCAGTCCCCTGCTGGCCCCAGGCTGCACATAGCATTTAAAGGCAGCAGTGCTGCATGGAGTCTGGGTCACATGGCGCTGCCACTTTGAAATGTCACGGGGAGCCTGGGGCCTGCGGGGGGCTGCTTGAGTCCCTCGCTGGCCCCGTGCTCCCTGCAGCGCTTTCGCCTTTGAAGTGTAGCAACAGCCCTGGGACTGTTGCTACACTTCAAAGGCGGAAGTGCCCTTATTGACTAATCGAATAGTCGATGCAAATTGCATTGACTATTCGATTAGCCAATCGAACTAAATTTAGCATCCCTATCACTATCGCGTACTTTTAAAAATTATACTAAGCTTTTGTTCAAATGACACATGTCAGAGAGTTCCATGTGGTGAAAGTGCATCATGAAAAAAGTGTTTTCCCTTTTATCAGATTTAAATTTGCTGCTTTCCAATTTCATTAAATGTACCCTTGTTCTTGTTTTAAGAGAGAAAACAAACTTGCCCGATTTACTTTCTCTAGCCTATGCGCTATGTTTATTATCTCCCTTCTTACTTGTCTCATCTCTAAAGTAAACACACTTCATATGGAAGTTTTTCCATGGTTCTATGACCCCTTTTGAAGAAGCGTGCACAGAACTGGGGATTCCTAAGAGAAGCCAGAGATACTAACCAGATTTACGTTCTCAGTGAATGTAAGAATGCTCATCCTGGGTCAGACCACTGTTCCATCTAGCCCAGTATCCTGTCTGCCGATAGTTCTGGGGTAGGGAACCTGGACCTGACCCCTGAGGCTCAGGGCTTCCCTCCAGCATTAGGGAGTCTGTGCTGGTGCCCCACCCCCCAGCTATCCCATCGAAGGACTGGAGCACACAAAATCTACTAGCTTGGGCTCCCCTAGACTCTGGTGTGCTAGGGAAATGTGGGGAAGGTCTTTCTCCTTCTCAGACAGGGGCCACACCTGTGAGGGTTTTTTGTTTTGTTTTTTGTTTCTCACTTGTGCACGGCCACTGACTGATTTTTCTGTGGGTCAGCGGCCCCCGATACAAAAAACGTTCCCCAACCCTACAACAGTGGCTGGTACCAGACACTTCAGAGGGAATTAACAGAACAGAGCAATTTATCTAGTGATCCACTCCCTTGTCATCTAGTCCTAGCTCCTGGCAGTCAGAGATTTAGGAACACCCAGAGCAATGAAGTTGCGTCCCTGACCATCTAGCCTAACAGCAAGAGATGGACCTGTCCTCCATGAACTTATCTAATTCTTTTTGAGTTATACTTTTGGCTTTCACAACATCCTCTAGCAATGAGTTCTACGGGCTGACTGTACATTATGCAAAGAAGTACTTCCTGATGTTTATTTTAAACCTGCTGACTACTAATTTCACTGGGTTCATTTCACCTAGTTCTTGTGTTATATGGGGGTGGGAGGTAACACTTCATTATTCACTTTCTCCACAGCATTAATGATTTCATAGCCCTCTATCTTATCCCCCTCTGTGGCTTTTCTCACTCTGCGACTAAATCGCTGAGTTGGAAAAAAAGAGAACCTACTGTTGGTTATAGTTGCCTGTGATTAATGTATATTTGTTGAAGAAAGCTGTTTATGTATGGCACATCTTAGTTTTCTATAAGCAGTCTCATAAGAGTACTGATTTGATGTCACTTTGCATTTTATACACCAGTGACTAGGAACACCCATGCCTAAGGCAAGATTCCCCCCTACTCCCGTTTCTCTCATTTTTAGGTTTTCCTCTTTTGCTCCCTTTTTTCTTCCTTTCTGCACTGTCCCTTCCCTCCCCTTCACCCTTTTTCTCAGTACATTTCACCCTCCCACTGTCTCACTTTTCCAGCTCCGCTCATCCAACACAGTGCTGTAACTTCTCCTCTCTCTTTAACCCCTTCTTTAAAAGTAAAGGTCAATACAATTCCTGGGCAAAGCTTTATAAACACGCCACACTGGACTCTCTCAAGTGGGTCGTTTTTGAACGTCTTATGGAAAAACACTGGCAGAGGGCTCTCTCTCTCATGTGCATTATTTATTAAAGGCACAAAATGTACTGTGGGTTTTACAACCACAGAGAAGGATACAGTCCCTGCCCTGAAGATGTTACAATCAAAACAGTCAAGGTAACCCTGTGAAAGGGAAGCTGCATGTGGCTCCTTTCCCTATTTTTGGCCCCTTCCCCATATAGTATTTGCCACTTTGGCCAGCTCAGATGAAAACTAGAGGCATATTTCAAAAACCTGTCAAGTGACAGACCATCCCCTCCTCAAGCGATATAAGGAGAGCTGCATCCTCTTTCTCTTGCTCAACTTCAGGAGAAAAAACGAGCAATCTCACACTCCATTAATGTGGGTGGTCACTTACTATATATGGGTAGAAGGAGCCCCAGTCACCATACATGTCAGTTATCGTCTAGATTCACCCAATCTCCAGTAAGACGGGTCACCCTTCTTGCCCTGACACCACTAATTTTAAATAGGGTGTCATGCTCCAATCCCCATTTACCTGACACAGATGACAATACACACAGTACAGGTGGCAGTGTCTCACATGCACATAGAGAGAGTAAAGCCAGAGGTGTCTCTCAGATACACAGGATACAGGCACCTCACCCACACAGTAAAGGCAGAGGGGTGACTCTCACACACACACCCTAATACAGGCAGAGAGGTGTCACACTCTCTCTCACACACACACAAACACACACTCAGTACACTTACTCTCATGCATACATACCCAGTACAGGAGGAGAGGTAACACACTCTCACACACACACACCCAGTATAGGCGGAGGGGTGACCCTCTCTTTCATACACATACAGTACAGGCAGAGGGATGACTCTCTCACACACTCTGAGTACAGACAGAGAGGCTGACTCACTCTCTCAAACACACCATATCCATTGTAGGCAGAGGGGTGACACTCTCTCACACATACACCGAGTACAGGGTGACTCTCACACCAAGAACAGGTGGAGTGTTGACACTCTATCTCACGCACACATTATAAAAGATGGGGTAATACTCTCTTACACATACACCCAGTAGAACCGGAGGTGTGACACTCTTTCACACACAGTACAAGCGGAGGGGTGACACTTTCTCTCCCTCACGCACACAACAACAGTACAAGTGGAGGGGTGACTCTCACACAAGCAGAGTACAGGAGAAGTGACACACATACACACACTGGGAATAGGCAGAGGTGGTGACTCTCCCCCACATACAAGAGTACAGGCAGACGGGTGACACACACACACACGCACGTACAGGCAGAGGGGTGACTCCCACACATACACACACACAAGTACAGGTGGAGGGGTGACACACACACACACACACACACACACACACACAGAGTACAGGCGGAGGGGTGACACACAGAGAGTGCAGGCAGAGGGGTGACACTCACACACAAAGTACAGGTGGAGGGGTTAGACACACACACCGTGCAGGCAGAGGGGTGACACCCACACAGAGTACAGGCTGAAGGTGACACCCACACACATTAATACAGGCGGAGGTGAGACACACGTGAGTACAAGTGGAGGGATGACACACACATGAGTGCACGCGGAGGGGTGACACATATTAGTGCAGGCGGAAAGGTGACACACGTGAGTACAGGTGGAAGGGTGACACACACAGTGCAGGCAGCGGGGTGACATACACACGTTAGTACAGGTGGAGGGGTGACACAAGCATGAGTACAGGTGGAGGAGTGACACTCATGCACATGAGTACAGGCGGAGGGGAGACATACACATGAGTACAGGTGGAGGGGTGGCGCACACACACAGTACAGGTGGCGGGGTGACACACGAGTACAGGCAGAGGAGTGACACACACACACACACACACACACACACGAGTACAGGTGGAGAGGTGATACACAGTACAGGCAGAAGGGTGACACGCGAATACAGGCGGAGGGGTGACAGGCGAGTACAGGCAAAGGGTGACACACACGAGTACAGGCGGAGGGGTGACGCATACACACACACACGAGTACAGACGGAGGGGTGACTCACACACACGGTACAGGCGGAGGGGTGACTCCCACGCACACAGTGCCCCGGCTGGAGGTTAGATGCCGTCCCACCTCTTCCTGCCCGGGCAGCTCTGGTGACCCCTGCAGGGCCGGCGCGGCGGGCAGCGCGCACACGTGTCTGCGTAGGGCTGGGGCAGCTGCGGCGGCACATGGAGCAGGCGAAAGGCGGCTGAGCGCAGGTTCTGGGACCTCCTCGCTCCGTCCGTCCCGGCTCCCGCAGCGGGGCGACTGCCGAGCCGAGCCGGGGCGGCAAACTTGCCCCTGCAGTCGCCCCGCATGCGCCGTCCGGGCCCGGGGGAGTCGGAGAGCACGAGATTCAAAGAGCCGGCGAGGCGGGAGGCCGAGGGGAGGCGGGCGGAGGCGGTGGGAGGGGAGAGCGAGCGAGCGAGCGCCCAGGGTCAGAGCGAGCGAGGAAGGGCGCGCGCCACACAGACAAAAAGGAAGGGCGCGGAGCAAGGTGTGGGGGGAGGGGGAGGGAGAGCGAGCCGGGCCGGGGAGGCCAGGCAGGGAGAAGTGCGCCTCAGTCTATCTCCAGAGGGAGTCCAGGGCTGCTGCCCGACCAGGCGTTCCCAGCGCCCTGCTTGCCACTGGCCCGAGCCTCCCCTCACCATGGTAGACAGGGGCCCCCTGCTGACCTCTGCCATCATCTTCTACCTGTCCATCGGGGCAGCTATCTTCGAGGTGCTGGAGGAGCCCCACTGGCGGAAGGAGACGGACAGCTACAAGCGCAAGAAAACGGAGCTGCTCCAGGAGTTTCCCTGCCTGGGCCAGGAGGGCCTGGAGAAGATCCTGCAGGTAAGGGGGGTGGGGAGAGCTGCCTCTTCTCGCCTGGCGCCGAGGGTCGCGGTTGGGACTAGGGTGGGGTGTCCGTTGAGGATCTTAAAGTGTGGCTCATAATAGAGTGTCATCAGTCCTCCCTCTGAGGCCAGGCAGCAGGAGTAACCGAAGCTGAGTCAGGGAGAGAGCTGGGGCCGGTGATTCCTTGACCCTATACGGTTACCCCCTCGGAGCCAAAACTTTGAATGAAGGGCTACAGCAGTAGTGCTGCGAGTTCCCCTAAATGGCTCACAAGCTTCTTTAAAACTTCCTGCCCGAGCAGGTTCCTGGCGTAGCTGGGACACCTGCCATGCACAACAATATAGGACTTAAGTAACTCCAAGTTCGCCTCTGGCAGAGATTTATAACATGGGAGAGGGCTAGGTGGGACATGTGTTTAGAGAGCAAATCCCTTTTGAAAGTAGGGTGCACTTAAATAGAGGTGTAAGTATGCATGCCTTTAAGGAAGGGGGAGGGGAACAGCAATGGTTTTCTAACATTTTCATTCATGTGGTGTGTGTAGTGTATTAACATTTGAGACTACATGAATAATTTTATTTTAACATGAGAGAGGGAAGTTTTTACAAATACTTTCCTTTAATTGGTGCATTAAATTTGAATCAACTTCCTATAAATTTCCCACATTGCAAAATCCACAGTGCTGAGGGTTTTTCAGATATGTTTGCCAGTTGTAGCTTTCCTGGCCAATAGACGGTTTATATCAGCAGGTGATGTGTGTGGTAGGGTCTTTTTTTTTTTTTTTTTTTTTCCTTTTAAGATAATGCAGTGTCTTGTATCATTTTAAAACACATCTAACTGAAAGGAGTAGTTGTTTACTAGAAAGATGTGAGGTTTTCCAACAAAGGAAGAGATGCTAGTGAAACAGTGGTTAGATTCTAATTAAATTGGTTTTCTAAAATTTCTCTTCAACCTTTACCTAGAACGTGTAAAAGTTTTGTTTTTCAACTAGCAGTTTAACTGTGTGTTAATCCCATTTGCCTAGGTTTCAAAAGTTTATTGACTTCTTACTCGATAAGGTATTATATGGAATTAAACTAATGAACTGTTTATTGCTGCATTACTGTAGCAACTTTTTACAACATGAAATTAGCAGAACTACCAAAACTAACAGATTCTCCCCTTTTTTAACTCCCTCTGGATACTTTTGAATATGTGAATGGACTCTATGCGGGAATCGGGGAAACAACAGATAAAGCCAAGCAAGTGATGCACTTTATCCTCTTCTTTGTTTAGCCTCATTTTGTTTTGTTTCATTGTGCTTAGTAAGTTTTACTTTGAAGAGTTTCCTTGGGATCTGTGTTTAGCTCTAATCACTTGCTCTAGGCAAAACTTAGGTTAAGGGGAGACCAATCAAAACTGTATGGTTTGCTACTTGGATGGAAAAAGTTACAGTTTGAGCTTTATTTTTATGAACCGTAGTCTATGTGAAGGAGTAAATACTTTACAGCTACTTAATTAGACTGAACAGATAACATAGGAAGGCACTAACAGGTGTTTCTTTGGAACCTATGCAATAATTTATACACACGTATACAAACGCCTTACCTTAAGAATAGAGGTGGCCAGTGGGAAATAGAGAATTTAAAAAATGGGGTTGGCCATATGTTTGTTCCCAGGAAAAAGTATGAGCCACCTGGGGTTTTGTTCTACAGCAAAATTTGCTAGCTTCTTTCAGGAAAGTTATTGATTAGATTTTTCAGTTTCTTCCTAATTATCAGTATTCATCTCCATTGATGTGCTTAGTGCCGCGCAAATGTAGCAGGAGATGGTTCTTGATGCCAGGAGCCTGTGATTTAAATTTTTTATTTTTAACTTTTTATCTCCCTCCAGTAGCTGAGTTATCTGTCAGCTTGTGGTAACGATCTTTTTGTTTCTATCTTGGGGCTTGTCTACATGGGGAAGTTAGGATAAAGTCTCTCTGATGTTAATTTAAAGCACAATAGTTATTACACACTAATGCCCCATGTGAACGTTTTTCTTCTGCACTGAGGGCTAGTCTACATTACCACTCAAATGGATGTAACTTACGTCACTCAAGGATGTGAAAATGACACTCCGTCGGCAACCTAAATCACATCGATTTAGCACAGTATGGCCAGCATAGCTTCCGTCTCTCATGGAAATGGAATAATTATGCCCATAGCAGAGCACTCCTTCAGCACATGCATGACTGCAGTGTAGCTGCACCAATGTAGCACGATAGTGTAGACTTGCCCTTGGAGCTCTTTGTACACCGCCAAGCCCTTACTATCCTCAAAGGGCAGACTAGTTCTCCCAAAATGACGGGCAGTGTATCCAAGAGTCTTGAAAAAAGAACTAGGGGATACGTCTCCAGATACACATGGGTGAGTGCAGAAACAGCGAGAACACAGTAACAAGAGTAGACTTTGTTATGGCAATGTTCACACTCTGGCACTTGGGTGAGGCTAACCTATCACATTGGTCAGTTGTGCAATGAAGACAGTACCCAATGACTACTCTTCTTTCTGGTGCTGCTCAGGAGTCCATTATCTGTCTCTATGCCATTTTCTACATCGGGGACTCTGACCTTTTGAGAGTTGTCCCCCTTACTTTTGTCCATACTCCTCTGCTTGTCCCCCCCCCCAGAGCCGAGGCCAGAAACAGGGTAGTAACCCTGGGGGTGGGATGGAGTAAGGGGGCTAAGGCTGGGATCACAACTGGGGGTGGAGCTGGGAATGGAGCTACAGCCAAAGGCTGAGTCTGGTGGCAGGAATGGAGTCACATCTGAGTCCTGGTGGGAGCTGGCAACTTGGCCTGTGATGGGTGTTGCTCTGCTCCTGCCCCCAACCCTGTCCCCAGCCTTGGCTCCAAGCCTGGAATGGAACCATGGCTTGGGACCAAAGCTGGGGACAGTGCCAAGAATGGGGCTGCAGTTGGGTGTGGGACGGGATGGTGCTTTTCCTTCCCATGGAGGTTGGCCCAGGACTGCTCTATCCCCTGAATTTTCCTCCTCACTCCCCTGGGGGTGGGGGTGATCCACATTTTGGGGGCTTTTGTTCTACACTTTTATGCCTGTTAGACTTTCACGCTCTTATGACTTCATTCACCATCTCCATGTTGACTACTTCCAGAATAACCACACTTTCAGTGTCTATTCCCACCTCTCATATGGCTCTTCCTGGGTGTTCCGTTCCAAGTTTAAGCTCAATGTGGTTAAATGTGATGCTAATTTTCCCTTCTCTCAACCCTTTTGGTAATAGTTGGTGATAATTTCACCATCTTCCAGGTCATCTAGGCTTACAAAATTGCTGTCGCTATTATTCTATATAGTGTTGTAGGTAGGCGTGGTATTTCTCACAGAAAAATGAAAACGTGGGGTGACATCCAGCCACATTGAAGTCGGTGGCAAAAATCCTATTGATTTCAATGAGGTCCAGGATTTCACCCAGGGTGCCTACACCACTTACAATCTAGGTCATATTAATTTTTTTCCCCTAAGTAGTATTTGTGCTTCTGTTGGCTCCTGCTCGATTGTAAAACCTCTCTAAAATCCATCCTTTTCCTGTCTGCCCCTGATTATCCTTCCTTAAGTATTGGTACCACCTGTCAATTTACATCCCTCCAGTACATCCAATACTGTGCTTGCAAATTTATCTTCTTCTCCCACTGCTTGAACTGCCATGCCTCTGTCTGAGTTATTTCCAAGGTTCTGCATGACTCCAGACCCACTCACATCTTTACTTTTGTCTCTTCCATGCTGCCCCTCTATTCCTCTTAGGTCTTCTTCTTGGTGGTTCCTTTTACAGTAAAACTCCAATAGTCCAGCATCCAATAGTCCGGCACTCCTGATAGTCTGGCATCAAAATGGCAAGAGCCTAGTGAGTGAGCTTCGTCAAAAAATGAGTCACAAGGTAACAGCGGCAGCAGCTGAACTGAGCAAAAAGGGTAAAAAAGGCTTAAAAAAACTAAAACATTACAGTATACTGCATACAGTATGTACAATAAAAAGGGTTAAGAACACTTTATATACAGTATATAATGTATACAATATATATATAACCTGCTTATAGTACCTCCTGATAGTCCGGCATATCTGATAATCCGGCACCACCTAAGTCCCATAGGTTCCGGATTATTGGAAGTCTACTGGATATCCTTTTCCCTCCGTGCAACCTTCTGAGGCTTTGAATAGCCCCCTTGATCTTGTGTGTGTCTGTCTCCTGTTCTCCCCTCTTCAGTAGCCCTTCTTAAAATACACTTCTCTGTGAACCCTTTCAACAAATGTCCACAAAACTTACCTTACCTTGCCTTCCAAACTCAAGGAAACCACGAGAAACATGCAGAAAAATTAGCTCTGCTGATCTGCATTGTATAACAGGATGGTGGGGAAGAAAACAAAAATAATAAGTGACTTTGTCCCAAGTGCAGGGCTGCGCACTGTCTTGTCTCATGCCCAGCACGCTCTGTTCTGATTTAGTGTCCAATTAAGTAGACACATAGGGCACAGAACAATGGAAATTCTTTGTGTGGAGTGGCGGCAGAATCTGGTCCTGTGATCTTAAGCTCCAAGGAACCAGGGTCCTTATCAATTTATTTATCTTCCTGTCAAGTCCCATTTAGACTAGTATTTCTATATTAACAGACTAAAATTGCTTTTAAGGGGGAAGAATGTCAGGTCAGTTTGGCTTAAAATGTAGATTCTGTAAAACA
Source organism: Rafetus swinhoei (assembly GCA_019425775.1). Classification (NCBI taxonomy): domain Eukaryota; kingdom Metazoa; phylum Chordata; order Testudines; family Trionychidae; genus Rafetus; species Rafetus swinhoei. The sequence goes on along the minus strand of CM033440.1, from coordinate 144,673,072 downwards.
AAGTTTCACTATGTTTAACAATAGAAATGCTCTGAATTAAAATACGATTTCTTGGAAATGAGTTAACAAAGATTTCCTACAGAAATTATAAATGGCACATTGCAGCATATGCTAGAGCATGAAAACCTGCAAATCAATCCAACCAGTCTGTTTTCACCACCTAAAGTGAGAGAAATGCAAAAGGTAAATAGTTCAATGAAAAGTAAACTTTTATTCTGATAACCTTATGCAGTGCTTGTAATCAAGACAAGAAATTCCCTATAAAGCAGGGGTGGGGAATCTTTTGGGTCGGGGCTGCTGAGCCACAGAAAAATCAATTGGGGGGCTATACACAAGTGGGGGGAAAAATCCAAACTCCCTCACTGACGTGGTCCCTAACTAAGAGGAAGAGAAACTCTCCCCACATTTCCCTTGCACACCAGAGCCTAGGGGGGCCCAGGCTAGGAGATTTTGTGTGCTCCAGCCTCGTAGTGGGGCCGCGCTAATGCTGGGGTGGAGCCCTGAGCCTAAGCGGATCCAGGTAAGCCGGGAGCTGCATCCAGCCCCCAGACCTGAGATTCCCAACCCCGGTATAAAGGATTCCCAAATACTATTTTTAAAGTAAATCTCACTGAGATATGTAGAATTATTCCAGTGTGTGCGGTGAGCTTCTAGGTTCTATAAATGCTTTCAGCCAGGTGACTCTATGCTTCTATGTAAAGCAGTTAAGCCATGTTTCAGTTTCCTCTAATCAACCCTTTTTTTTGTCTTTATTTTCACAACTTTACCCGGGCCTACAAGGAGATGTTGAAAATGTGTCGCGAGGCAGCCACATATTCAGTGGCAGAAATTGGTTTCTGAGGGCCCACAAACAACATTTCTTGAAATGTGTAATTTTCCACAACGAAGAAGATTTTGAGGAATTTCAAAATAGTGCACACGTTAATTGGCTATTTATCTGGAATAACTATAATTTACAGTTAACTAAGTTACCATCAGGTGATGCACACACAAAGCAGAGAGACCCGGATGCCTTTGAGAAGGTGTGGTGTGTTTTGAAGTCTTTTGCTTCCTCACGCTGCCAGGGCTAACTCAACAAACAGCTGCATGTTGTTTCAGGTGAGGAAGGTGGTTGTTTGGTTTCACAGAGCCAGGCATTGTTATCTTGCAGCTGAGCTGGCCACCACAGTGGCATAGAAGAGCAGCTTGGGATAGTTAACGGAAGTCCTCAAACTTCATTGCAGAGTGACCCCATTTCTGACAACAAAAATGGCTACGTGACCTAGGAGGGGGCACTGAAGACAGCCCAGCTGAGTGCTGCTGCCCTAGGGGGAAAGGTTAAAAATGCAAGCCCTGTCACCCCAAGACAGGTAGGGCCAAACCCAATGTCTGAGCTCTGCTGCCTGTGGCTGATGCCCTTGGACATCCGCGTCAGCCATAGGTGATGGGGCTTGGGTGGTGGCCTCTGTCAGCAAGTCTACTGCCGGCCCTGGTGACCCATTACGTGGGCGTCAGGTGAAAGGCCAGCTGGGGAAGGCAAGCCCCAGTCCCACCCCCTTCTGCCTGAGGCCCCCACCCCTTCCGTCCGAGGCTTTCGGGCCACATGGAGAGTTGTGGCTGCCATACTGCAGGCCTGGCCTGGCTCTCCTTGGCGGCTGGGTGGAGCCGGGCTGCTGTGCTGCGGCTCATTGCTTCCAGGCAGCCACACTGCTGAGCTGGGCTGCCTTCCCCGGCTGCTGAACGGAGCCAGCCTTCCCCAGCAGCAGCCCCAGCCTTAGAGGTTGGTCATGTAGGCAATTTTGGGAAGGCTCTGCCTTCCCTTGCCTACATTACCGACTGACCATGCCCAATGAAACCGGGGTCGTGACTCGCTTTGGGGTTCTCCCCTGCCATTTGAGAACACCTGGGATAGTAGCATAAGGCTTAATCTAAACCACAAGTTTTGTACTGGTATAGCTATGTTGGTAGGGGGGGTCAGCCGATGTGGTTGTACTGGTACACCCCCACTAGTGTGGATGGAGTTCTACTGGTTTCAAGGTGCCTTATACCACTACAACTTATTTTTGTTCCCGTATGGAAATAGCTATCCTATAATGAACCCTTTTATAAAAGTGAAAAGCTGTGTCCGCTCTAGTGGGGTTGTACCACTTCAACTATAACAGTATAAAGTAGTGTAATGTTTTGTGTGTGTAGATAATTAAATCTGCAGAGGTGTACATGCACCCTGCTGTTGCAGCCAGCTGCAACAGGAAGCCTCTGATACCAGCTGGCCTTGCTGCTCTGACTTCTTCCACTGTTATGTGAGTGCATTTTCAAAACAGGCTACATAGCCTCATACCTACCCCTTTCTCCATCACTCCACTTTCTTCTGCTCTTTATTGCTCCACCCATCTTGCGAAACACTGACTTAACAGTTGTGAGCTTTATTCATGCAGTGAGTCTTGCTGACCTTGTTTATTGGGAACTTTTTCTTTTGGTGGGTGGTGTGAAGTCAAAATACTTCTTTTTGATAAGCCAGAAATTTTTGTTCATGATAGTGAGGTAGTGATCGTAAGAATTCAAAGCTGTGTGTAAAGAAATGCATTTGGGGAGAAAAACATAAAAAAGGAAGAGAAACTTCCCATTCTAGCTGGTGATGTTTGCTTCCTTTAGGTTTTTCAACATATAATTAAGATCTTGATTTAAAGATTTTACAAGACTGTAAACAAAAGACCTAAAATATATCTAAGTAACCAGGTAGCTTGACTATTTGGAGCAGAGCAAACTACTGTGAAGAAATGCTCAGAGAACCTCAAGGGGAGCTCCGATTGTGTGCATGTGTGTTTTTCCTAAAGAAAAATATCTGCAAGTGACTTCATAGAGTACTCAACTTCTATAACCTCCTGTTTGACAACTTCTGCATGGATTTAAGGATTTTGCTTCATTACCAGACTTGTGCAGTGGTGGTTTTGTTTCCTTCTCACTTCTTTCCTATATAAGAAGCACAGAATACTTTCGTTGAATGCAGTATTTCCAGGGTTCATTACTTCAAAGTGAACATCATAAGGTTTAATTTTGAAGGTGGTATTTATTGTCAGGCTTGACAGCATCTGTAAGATACTTTTACAAAAGCTGAAAGGCAATTAAGATTTAATTCCACTTACTCAACACTCACTAAAGAGAGTAGAGATTTTTTAGTGGTGATTCACTCCCTTCCAAGTTAATAAAGTAATCATTAAATTTGGTTTGCTCTTCACTGAAGGATGTCTTTGAAAGACTTTAATAAGAATTGTGTTCAGAATGAATTGATTTAAATCACCAAATAAAATCTTTGATTTAAATCAAGTTACCAAAAAAGCTAAGACTGACTGTGCTTAGAGTGCACTTAATTTTGGAGTAAGCATCATTGAACTCACTGGCACTTCTGTTTATTGAGGAAACAAGTATAGAATGGGGTTCCCTTGGAAAAACTGGGGTATGCTGAAATAAAATGGGGAATAGACTTAAGGTATCACTGTTATGGTCTGTGGCCATAATGTTCCAAAATAAAGGGCATGTATTATGTAATTTTAAATAAGAAAATGCCAGTTGCAACTGGCAACTTTAAATTTCTGTTACTGCAGCTTTCTGTATTGTATACTTGAGTGACAGATTCTAAACCTAGTTAACTAATTAAACAAGTCATAAGGATTAGGTACGCTAAACTTCTTTTTTCTAGCAACATCCAATACAACGAACAGCTTGGGAATTTACTTGTCAAATCACACTTATACTAAAAGACAGAGAGAGAGACTTGAAGAATGATGCATTGCAAAGTGAATTAAGTTACTAACTAGGGATGTTAAAATGTGTTTATGTAATCCATGTAACTGCTGAAATTTTCAGTGGTTACACATGGACGGGGGCAGGCTGATAAGAGAAGCAGCAGTGCATGGGGGGGCAGAGGTGGCTCTGCACCAGCTCCCGCCTGCCTCTACCCGCTGTTGCTTCTGCATCAGAGGCAACAACGCAGGGGAGAGGGAGACCTGAGTGTACCCTGGTTTTATAAGTTAACCATGTAAACAGTTACACTTAGCCATATCTACATCTTCATCTACAGGTTGGATCTCCCTGGTCCAGCACCCTTGAAATCTGACTGGTTCCAGATGAGGGATTCTACTGGCTATGGGGAGGTCACTTCCCCCCCCACTGGCCTCCCCAGCCACTGGACTCCCAGCCAGACCCCTCCCCCACCCTGCCAGCAACCCCGGGCTTCCTGGTCCCATTGGATTGCCCTGCTGACGTTGGGGGCTCCCTGGTCCTGGAACATCCGTGGTTGAGAGTCCTAGTTCAGAGAGGTGCAATCTGTACAAGTACATCATTTTCTCCAAACAAGCCATTTTCTTTCTGGTGTTTCATGCTTGCAAGTAGGCCCTGCATCTTCTTGAACTGCTTACACTTGAGACGTTTTCCTTTTTTTACCCAGGAAACAAACGTCTCCAAAATATTCCCCGTTAGGATCCCTCTTACGCCCAGAAGCCATGACAGTTTTTCAGTGACAAAAGTATGGGGGAATGTAGACTCTATTGTTCCGTTCTATGCTGCCTCCATCCTTTTTTATATATCGTTTCACTGTCTTTAAGACGTTTTAACTAACTTCTCTGCTGTGTTTGGCCAAAATCTACCACCACATAAGCACAGAAAAAAAACAATACAATCCTATCCAGCTCGTCTTGTCTTTACGTATACTACTTTTCAGTCTGCTGAGAAACAGAAATTGGTAGCCCAGAACATTTAAGAAGCAAGAGCTAGTAGTTAAGCTGGACAGACTAGAGCAATTAATTCATTTTTATGAGACTGTGTTACATGTAGTATATCTGTGATGAGATTTAATTGTAACTGTTATTTTTAAATGAGAAATTTAGTATTTATTGATTTTAAAAAATCCAATTTAGATAGAAATACCAGATGTTTTAATTTTTTTTAAATAAAAATAATTGATTTTTATCCACTCTGATTTGTGTTGCATGTAAATTGGGCACATAATGTCACAGACCATACAGCTGTCCTGACAGCTGGATTTGCTGCTAACTAAAGTACTAAGGGACGGGGCAGAATTTAATAGTAATCTGAATTTTGTAGTTTGCACTCCAAGTTGTCTGATTTTTCTCAAACCAAAATACAACATAGTTTAAAGCCCTAGAACATTTCCAAATACTGAATGATTAAAAAAGAAAATGGAGCTACCCCCACAGGAAGGGACTGGACCCGAGAGTCCTGGATTTTAGAGGTTCAGCCTCTACAAAATTCTTCTTAAGTGGAAACATAATCATTGTTTGTGTCTAGAGCCCAAGAATTTTAAAGCACAAATTAAGTCTTATCTCTGAGAAGTCAGTATGGTTTTACATATTTTAGAAATAGGTAAAGTGAGGAGTGTGGGCCTTAATTGACTTGAGGTTGCTTAGCTACCAATTGTAGAGCTGGAAATGGTGCTTAGGACTCCCTGTCTTCTTTAGGATTTCCAACCCTCCAGCAGTGTCCTGGAGTCCCCAGGAATCAAAGATTAATATTTCATTGAAGATTGTCACCTGATGAAACCTCTAGGAATACATCCAACCAAAATTGGCAGACCTAGAAGTCTTTCTGCTCTAACTACTAAGTTACATTGCTTAGTAAGCAATATCTATACTAGGAAAATTGAGACACATCATTCATCAATAGAAGACAGCACCACACTACTCTAGTTTTGATAATTTGAGAATGAGTAGGTGGAGCATGGGGAAGGGTTGGGTATCTTACGGGGTTTTTATTTGCTTGTAGTTGATTTGTCATCTAATCCTATTTGTAACAGAGTTAAATAGTAAGACGGAAAAATGCCTGAACCCCCTCAGTGCTACAGCTTCACCTATTGCTAATGTCTGTGGAGAACTATGGATCCTAATTTTCCTACTATAGACTCACTCATCCATGCTGTTAACATGTTTTCCTCCTGGTTGTTATTATGAAATAATGCATTGTATCGTGCCACCATACAGCTGTTGCGTCAACCCTTGCTTCTGTAGCTTGTAAAAATTCAGGATTGCATTCCATTTTTCACTGATCTCCTTTTTGGAACAAAATGTTACTTTCACTGTAAATAAGAGTTCAGTTTGTTTTCATTAGATTTATTTTCCTCCAATTCTGTCAAGTCTTTAAAATAAACATTATAACAAAATAATTTTTGTTTCTTGTCTATCTCTGTGTTGCAACTGACATTAACAGTCAAACAAGTGTGCAGTCTCTTTAGAAAATAGCCAACTAACCAACACTTGCTGCTATTTAAAAAAATAAAATACATCGACATAGTTGGGACACATGGCTCGAAGTTCATGTTTAGTCCCTCTTGAAACACTAATAGTTATCTCACATAGTACAGTAAACTTCCGATAATCCAGCACCTTTAGGACTAGGGGGTGCCGGATTATTAGATATGCCGGAGTACCGGAAGGGGGGCTATGAGGGGTCTGGCGGGGGGGTTGGCGGGGAACTGCGCAGCGTGGGAGAGGGCGGCACTGCGGGACCAACCCGGCAGCACCTCAGCTGCTCTGCCCCTGACTTCCCCAAGTCAGCCGCTGCTGAAACTGACCAGCGGCGGACTTGGGGAAGCCGGGGGGCAGAGCAGCTCCATTTGTCCGGCTCACCGGAGCACTTCCGGGTTCCAGTTGATGCCAGACTATCAGGAGAGTGCCGGACCACTGGATGCCGCACAATTGGAGTTTTACTGTACCGTGTTTAAAAATGCTTGTACACAGGTCTGGCCTTATGAGTGGGTGACATGGTGTCCAGCTAGGCAGATGTCACGGAGTGGGGGGGAGAGTGCCATGGTCAAAAGGTGCTGGCACCCAGGCAGGGTAAGAACTGAGGACCCACAGACCCAGCCCCACGCTGCACTTGTGGGTGGCTTTGTTGGCCTGTGTGATATCTTGGTATAGCAGAGTGGGTGGGCGGATTGGGATGGCTCCCAGGTGAGGGAGGGGGTTGACGTTGTAGGAGGTTATTGTTGCAGCTTGCCCCTAAGGAGGGTCTGCACCAGGGATTAGGTAGGAGAGCCCCAGCAGGTTCAGGGGAGTGCCCTGCAGGATGGACTGGAGCCAGAGCTGGCCTTGCCCTTGGGCTGTTTCATGGACTAGGGTGGGGGGCCAAGAGAGCATCCGAGGAAGAGCTACTTCTGTCTGGTGTTTCCAGCATTCAGGTGGAGGGTTGGGCTGCCTGGTGTAGTGTGCCAGCCAGGGTAGCTGCTTGCCTGCCCCCAAATGCCCATGCAGCAGGGGCAGAAGGGATGTCCTGGGCTAGTGGGAGTACACAACAGTGTGTGAAGCTGAGTGGCACTGAAGAGCAGAGGCGTTGGAGGTCGCATGGGGAAGCAGACCCTGTGCTGGGTGTGTGCTGTGCTAATCTTCAGTTTGTACCTTGCAGAGCAGCCATCCCCCTGTGTCACTGCTCCCTCCCCAGTGCTTCACACATTCTCTGCTGTTGGTGCACACAGTCCCTGTTATAACAGATCCCCCTTCTTCATAAACTCAAGGGGGTTGACCTTACTGAATAGTTGTACTCAAAGAAGGGGAGCCAAAAATAAAGGGTTGTCCAAGGCACCATTTTCTGGAAGTCTGGCCCTGTTTTTACTTGAACCATGTCATAGCCTTCCTGGGAATCTAGAAGTCACAGATAGAGTAGTTCCTTAGCGCAGTGGATCTCAGTCTTTCTGCTGTACTCTTTTCCGGGGTCTTATTTGTCTTGCATGCCCCAAAGTTTCACCTCACTTCAAAACTAGCTGCTTACAAAATCAGCTGTAAAAATAGAAAAGTGTCCCAGCACTGAGGAAAAACGCTTGCTTTTATAAAATATTGTTCTTGCATTAGGGTAGTCACACATCCCATTTCGGGCCGTTCCAATCCCCATTGTAAGCCCTGCCCTGGACGTCCTGTCACTTTTGGCAAAAATGGGCACTTGTCCCATTTGCTCTTCCCCACTGATTATCCCAACTATGAGGACATGGAGGAATCTTCAGAGGATGGCGGGGGGGGGGGGTTGCTAACTGTGACAAGAGGTGCAGTGGGACTCAGGCAGTCCGCCCCTCCCCTGGCTAGCACAGTACTAGCCGAGACTCCACGTGACTTAGGCTACCCCGTTCAGGAATGGTGGGGGTGGGACTTGAGTGAGCCCCATGCAAGTGTCACCACATGGCAGCTCAGGCCAGACTTATGCAGTGTCGTCTTTTTCACTTTGGAAAATATGGTCAGCTCTGGTATGTAGCGCTGTATAAACAGATCATCATCGTCGTCATATGGAACTTTAGTTCTTACTGACTTTACTGGTGCTTTTTATGTTACCTATTGTAAAACTAGGCAACTATCTAGATGAGTTGCTGTACCCCTTGGAAGACCACTGCACATCCGCAGGGGTACACATACCTTGGTGGAGAAATACTGTCTTAGAGCGATCATCTTGTGCAGCAAAATTCCTTAAAAAACCCAACTGAAAATCCAGTTGATTGGTTTCTAAAGGCAAAATGCAGACTGTTACACCAGTGATTCCCAACCGCTGGTCCATGGAGTGGCAGCAGGCTGCAAACTGCTGCTTCCTGGGCTGCAGCCGGGCCACGCCTATTGCCTTGGCCCCACCCGCTGGAGAAGTGCGTGGTGAGTGGTGCAGCAGGCGGGTGCTCCAGGGGTCTGTGCTGGGCCTCTTGGTGCATGCAGGTGTGGGTGCAGGGAATTGCGGGGGGCGGGGTGTGTGTCATGCCTCGCAGCCCCGGGGGAGGTGCTGCCTGACCGCAGCACAATCTGCTCCAGGAGATGTGGAGCAGCAGTGCTATCCAGCCATAGAGCACATGTGCGGGACAGGAAGCCTGCCAGCCTTTGCTTCTTAGGGGCCCTTGTGGGCCCCTGAGCTGAGACGTCTCTATGGCCCACAGCTGCAGCTTGTGCAGGGACACCTGGGAGGCAAGGGGGAGCCTCCGCCTATGGGGAAGGGTCGGGGTTGGGTGAGAGCTCCAGCCCCATCAGTGATCCTGATGAGCTCGGGCAGCTGCAGCAACAAGCTGCTTTTCTGCTTCCCCTTCCAGTGAGGCTCGAAGCACCCTGCCGCCCAGGCTGGTAAGTGACAGCACAGGGCCACGTGCCAGGCGCTGTAGTTCCCTCTAAGCTGCACTTCTGTGTGTGCAAAGGAAATTTTTACCCTGCCCACCTCCTAAGCAGAGCTGCGCAGCAGCGTGACAGGAGGCATGCTCGGACAGCTGGGGCTGGAGGAACCACGTGGCTGATGGGCGGGCAGGTGGCTGCTCCAGGTGGCCAGGGCCAGAGGAACTGTGTGGCTGGTGGGAGGGAGGGGGGCGGCTACTCTGGCTGGCCAGGACTGGAGGAATCGCATGGCTGGCGGGCAGGTGGCTGCTCCGGGCCAGAGGAACCATGTGGCAGGCAAGCAGTTGGCAAAAAAATGTGACAGCTTAAAATTAATTGCCATATTGTATATGCAAATTTGTTATTTACCGTAATGCACATGCAAACGTGTCTGCCAGTCCGCCAAAAGTTTTTTAATAAGTTCACCAATCCGTGATATGAAACAGGTTGGGAATCATTGTGTTATACAACTGTTAATTCTGATTGTTAAGTGGGTTACGTATTAGCAGAGTTAATTTGCATGGCAGTGGTTTGGGTTTTTTATGTAATGTTAAAATCTATAGGGGATTTTATGCTCATCAAAAAGCAACTGGAATTTCAAAATGCAATTTTGTCAAATGCAAAACAAGAAATTCTTGAATGCTTATTACCTATAACTTAGTATCTTACTGCTAATGTGTTTTTGGCAAGTTTCCAACATATAACTAAACTATCAGAATTTTCGTGAGCATTTATCACAGTGTTATTTAAATATCCCAAGAGAGATACTACCTTTACCAACTTCGGTACATTTAGTCTGAGGGCAGAATTTGGTCGTCTGTACTCTCCATTCTATTTCAGGTTCAGGTTTGTTAACCAATGGCACGACCAACCCCTGGTATATTAGCTTGGTGTTGGTAAGAAGTACTCCTATTCCTCTTTGATTTACAGATAGTTGGGATACATTTTGGCAGTATTACCATGTCATGTGGCATAACCGTAGCCCTAGGTATATTTGCATAAATGGTTCATTCAAATACAATTGAAAAAAATCTAAGTTAACAGCAGAACAAGCTATTCTCCCACACTCTGCCCAAGCAACTCTGTTTTCGCATCTGTCCTTATTTGACTGTAAACACTTTATCTCACAGTCTGGTGCATGAGTCAAGTAGCTTCTGAAAGCTGTTGCTAGTTCAAGACCTTGGGGTGTTTCTTCCTTTTCCCTAAGAAAACAGCATAAAGAGGGAAGGGACATGGAAGCAATATAAACAAATTGTGGACCGTGGCCTTTCAGAAGAGGCTGAATCTGTCACACCATGAGATATTTAAAAAACTCCTGTTCCATCAGTATGCAGGTCTGTAAGGTTTTCACGCTGTTCACTTGACCTTAGCCTTTTCTGTGGGGCTGGTGTTGCAGTAATTTTTCTCTAGGGCAGTGGTTCTCAACTGAGTGCCCAGGCCCACTGGGGTACTACAAGCTGGGGAGTTAAATTGCAGTTATCTAACTCATCGTGTAGCGGATACAAATTGTATTGACTACACAACTAGTTGAGAAGAACCGCAATGCAGAGCCACAGCGGAGGTAGCTCCAGGAGCCAGCTCGAGCCCGGAGCCACCTGCACTGCAGCTGTGCATTTTAAATGTAGTAACAACTGCCAGGCTCTTACTACATTTAAAATGCAGAGGTGCAGCATCCTGGGCCACTGTGAGTTGGGACTTCTTGGTCCCGGATTGCACTGAATCCAGCAGCCCCTGTTCGCGGCTGCCAGGGCTGGCTGCGGCCAGGGGTTGCTGCCAGAGCAGCTTATGCCCACAGTGAGCCTTGGACTGCCACGTGCAGAGGCTGCCTCGCAGAAGCCTCTGCTAGAGGAAGCAGGAGAGGGGGAGCTGACACCGCAGAGATGGTGCTAGGGGGAACCAGCTTTTAAGCTGGCTTCTCCTAGGATCAGCTTTTGGTCCCTCCCTTCCTTCCTCCCCCTGCAAAGGAGAGGGGAAGTGAGTAGTCCATGCTCCCTACATCCCTACCACAAGCTGGTTTCAGGGCGGCTGGCAAGCCGTGCCAGGATTAGATTGCTGGAGCTCAGTTGAAAGATGAAGCCCTACTGTCTGGTACCCCAAGCCCCACCACCCAGAGCTGACGCAGAAGCCTCAGCAACTAAGCGTTGTGGGGCTCACTGTGGTGGAAAGCTGAGAACTGTCCTAACTGCTATCCCCCTAATGCTGGCCCTGGGTTTTATATGAAGAAAAACAGTTGGTGTGGCACAGGTAGACTGAAACATGCAGTTTTTGTCGCATGTTTGGCGGGTGGGGGCACCTCAGAAAGAAAAAGGTGGAGAGCCCCTGGTCTGAGGATCCTGTTGCCTCCTTAGAAGAGGTAAGAGCCGGGCATGCTTGCACAAATCTGCAAACACCCAAGGGGTTCTGTTTGTTTTTGTGAATGCATCCCTCCCAAGATGACGTGTAACCAGTTTCCAGCTGCTCAGAAATCAAATCAGACTTGTGTGGGTTTGCGTGATGTGTATATGTAAACTAGCTTGTTTCTGAAATTGCAGCAGGTGCCGTAGCTTAATAAAAGGGGATAATGGCTATGTCTGAGTTGGCCCCATCAAGGGGAACTTCCTCTGCTAGCCTTCAATTCTGAATCTTGGCTGTCTGTAACAAGGCTCCATGTGTCTGTTGTTTAATGCTGCTTTGGATTCCCAAAGGAGCTTTCATCCGTCAGTCTCTAGAGTTTACAGAACTACCATATATGAGACTCACCCACCACCAGCCAGCTTGTTCTTCCCCTCCCCGTGCCTCTCTCCTGCCAGCAGCACCACTGATTAACTCCTTCCTCTCCCAATCCCTACCACCCTTTGTGATCAGCTGCCAACAGGAGGAGTGGGGAACTGGTCAGGAAGAGGCAGAGTGGGGGCTGAAAGGTGTGGTTGGGGGGGCGGGGCAGGGGTGGAGGTTTGGGGGAAGGAGCTGGTAAGAGTGGGGCCTGGGGTGGTTTCTGGGGGGCTGCCAAGTCGTGCCAGGATTAGACTTGCTGGGGCCCAGAGTTGAAAGATGAAGCCCAATTGTCTGGGGAGTGGGGGAAGCAACCCTGGGCCTGGAGGAAGCTGGCGCCTAAGCAAACTGTTACATTAGCTACTAGTTAATGTAGCCACCTGCCACTCCAGTGAGGTAACACTAGGAGTGGAAAAGAAGCTAGAACAGAGTTCTCAAAGGTAAATCATTGTGTGATCAATTGCAGGTTGTAGTCAGCTCAAGCTCCCAATATTGTCAATTCAAAGTTCATCTACCTGCCAGTGCATGAGCTTGCCATGCAGCAATGTGCCATGGGGCAGTGTTCCCTCTAATTTCTTCCATCCATGTGCGGAATATTTTTATGTGCACCAAGGTATGCATGAATGTGCACCCTCAGTAGAAACATAAAACTTAGCCTTGGGCATTCTGCTGATCAGCAGGGCGGTATTTAAATCTCTCCTGAGTGGCTGCACAAGCACACATCTTGCAGGGAACATTAGTCATGGGTCTCGGAGACTCCTCTTCGCATCTTTGAGAAAGGATTGCCCTGACTCAAACTCCAGAAGAGGGTTGGCAGAAGGGATGTAAAATCCTGATTAATCAATTAAGCGGGATCCCACTTCCACTCACCCTCTGTGCGGGGCGGCCAGCTCCTGCGCCTGCCCTGCTGCATGTGGGGGTCTACTCCTGGTAAGCATTGGCCTTTAAGGGTGATGCTTTCTGAGTAACCAGTTAACTGGTTACCTGTTCACGTCCCTAGTTGGCAGCTATGCATCCTGAGTAGATGGAGGCACCTGCCTACAGCCCAGGGTTAGGTGCTTGCCTTAGAAGAGCAGGACTTAGGCCATTCTCTTCTTCTCAGGATTTGCTGACAGCTAGTTCAGGCACCTCTCTATTAAAATGCGTGTAACTAAGTAACTGTGTAACTTGTGAAAATTTTAGTTGTTACATGCAGGGCAGCAGTTAGTTCCCTGGGAGCCAGCTTAAAAGCTGGCTCCCCCACAAGCACTGACTTCCACCTGCACTCCCCCATGCTGCTACCTCTGTATCGGAGACAGCAGCCCGCGGGGGTGGGGCGGGGGACAGGTGGCTCCTTGGGAGTCAGTGCATGCGGGAGCCAGCTTTTAAGCCGGCTTCGCACGCTTACCAGCTCCCACTTGCCGCCCTGCGCTGCTGCCTCTGATAGTGCAGGGCAGCAGGCGATTCCTTGGGAGCTGGTGCACACTGGAAGCCAGCTTAAAAGCTGGCTCCCCCGTGTATACTGAGAGCCTGCATGTAACCGTGAATGTTAACTGATGAGCCCAGGCTCATTGTACACAGACTTTCACATCCCTACTCTCCATTCAGCTTGCTAGCTTTTGTGAATGCTTTTTCTAAGTGCTTAATTCTTCCCAATTGTTGCATTGGGGGGCTAGGCACCTAAAAGATAAGCAGAGCATTGTAGCCCTCACCCAAGCTCCTCTTGTGATTCCGCCTCCAGAGGACACTGGGCCAATGGCAGTGAAAGAGCCATGGAGAAAGGCAAAGTCAAGCCTAACCTAACTGGGCAAGGCTAATTTCTCCTTCCACAAACCCCCTTATGCGACAGCCTTGCCAAGAACTTTTTTCCCATCAACTGACTCCATAAACACGGATACACCTGTAACTCCCTGCAAAACCGGTTGTTTTCCCATACATTGCTAAAAGTAGGTTTAACAGTTAAACCATTGTCATTTTGTCAAACATGGACTTTCAATTGCATGATAATGTCATTTTGTCCCCTTCTTAGGGCTTCTGTGACTAACAGACAAGTTTGAAGGTTGAGAGTTCTAACACAACTACTGCTTGCCCCCAAAAGATGTTGAGCTGTCATATTTTAAAAATACACCTTTTTTTCGTAGTGCAGGTGTAACGTAATTGGAAAGATCAATTAGGGTAAGTGAACGTGAGTGGTAGCGACATTTCTTTGGGCATCAGGGCAGAACCTAAATGTGTGTGATTTGTATCTTTTACATTTTTTGTTAATGTAGGAGACTTTGGCTTCCTGTCTTCACTCTAAAGTGGTAAAAAATGCCACAATCAGGTTCACTCTACTCCTTTGTAGGTAAATTGTAATAGCCCGTTTAGATTTTCAAGGCATGATCATAGGACAAGTCCATTGGATCTTTGGGACAGGGACTGTCCTTTTGGTCTGTGTTTATACACTGCCTACTACATTATGGTTCCTGGTCTATTACTGGGGCTCCTGGTGAAGTATATTTATATTGTTTTAGTACCTATCACTTGTGTGTTGTATATTTGGTCTATTTGTGACTACTTTTACTGAGTAAGATGCAAGTTCTAGGACCTTCCAAAAAGATACTTTATAGCAAAGTTATGTGGATACACTTCTTTGTTTGACTTGGGTTAAATGTAAGATTTAGATTATATTTTTGGAGCTTTATTGGCGCACACATAAGAATACAAATTCAGGTTTGTGGGTTATGGCCAGCTAGACAGATGTTGCAACAGCTGCTTTCTCTTTTCTGGCTGAAGAATGTTTTTATAATGCAATTTCAGATTAGATACCAGAAAAGCTTGCTGCTGAAACTTGAATTTCTGTGTCTTTGGGAGGCAGTTGTGTAGTTCATCTGCTTACAATTTTTCTACAGTTCTGATAACCTTCACTGTGCCATGATGATGAGCAGATCTTAAGCTGAAGATGTTTCTGCAAAGCAAAAAGGGAAGTTTAATTGAGCAATGGCTTCCTTTTATCCTGTGGCATGTAAGGAGAAGTAAATGGAGACACTTGGTGTCAGTGACACTTAGCTACAGGAGCAGGAAGGGGAGAAGAGGTTGTAAACAGAAGCCTGCAACTTCACAGTAATTTTGCCAGTTGATTGTTCTTTGTTAGAAGATTCAAGTGTGGCTCAGCTTTCCGAACCCTCCCAGTTTGGAGGGGTTCTGCGCTGCTTGTCCCTAAAATCAATATTGCATATTGCCTTTTGCTTCCAGTAGCAATCTGTGTTGGTTATGTAGGAGGTTTTATGTATTTGCAACACATTATCTTGTTGGTATAGAAGTGCACACAGTTCCACAGGCAATAATGCTCATATGACTTTTTGGACCAGTTCCAAATAAACTGAAACTGTTCTATGCTAAGTGGTGCTCTTAAAATTAAGTGATTGCTGCCCTGCAGTTTACTTTACTACATTGTAAAATCCACTAGCTGAAGTGGAGTCATTATTGAAGTCTTAGACTTGCGAATTTGTGTGGGTATTGACTGTTGATTTGCATATAATCTCAAATGTTCTTGGCTCTTGGAAATTATTTGAAATGTTTGTAGGTTAATTTCCAGTTAGCTTCTTGGACTTTTTTGTTCTTGGAGAGGAAGAACCAGGAATTATAGATGGAAGGCTTTTTTAAATATTATATTTATTTCCTATATAAAACTAACAAAAAATTCAGTAGTCAGGGGATCTTATGCAATTGTAAAAGAGTGTGAGTCAGTGTGATAGCAGTTGGGAGAGGAAATGTTCATGAGGCAGTGTAGTCTTAAGCTGAGGTCTATAGTAGAAATGCTAAAATGCATATAATTAAGTAATCATGTAACTGCTGAGAAATTCACTGGGAGCTGGTGTGCACAAGGAGCCAGGCTCCATGTACGGGCTCCTACTTGCCCTTCACCCCGCGCTGATGCCTCTAATACAGAGGCAGCAGCACAGAGTGGCAGGTGGCTCTCTGGGAAGTGGTGAGTACCGGGAGCTTGCGTGTAACTGTGAATGTTAACCAAAGAGCCCAGGCTCATCGGTTGACTTGCACTTTCACATCCCTAGTCTGTAGTGTGACAAGTTTTGCGAATCCTTGAAGTATGGTTTCTTCACAAGTCCATGGCAGAAATGAGGAAACTAGAATAACTTTACAGTGTTAGAACTTTCTGGCTCATGGGGTGTGAAACACCCCCCCACCCCCAAGCACAGAGAATTACGGAGCTGTAAAGTGCCAGTGTAGACGAAGTCCTATACAGTATTGGGAATCCCCTTGTGGAGGTGGTTTTCATAGAGCGCTGGGAGAGCTCTCTCGTGGTGCTCATGATTGTCCCGTGGCCACACTTTCAGCTTAAAGCTCTGCCGGGGTGGCAGCACTTGAAACTTTTAAGTGTAAATAGATAGGTGCAGTCTTTTACAACCTGAGTAGCACGATGAGCTGTTTCATCTTGGCTCCTTCTAGTGATGGAGAACATGCCTGTGGCAATGGTGTGTGTGTGTGTGTGTGTGTGTGTGTGTGTGTGTGTAATAACACCTGTGAAGCTCTCCATTTGTTCTGTCTGTACAGTCAGCTTTTATCATATACCATGGAAAACGTCCACCTCCTATATTGTGTTTCTGCTCTTAAAGAGGAATTGGAGCAAAATGTCATCCTCCACCAAACCAATTTAAAGCACAAAGAGCAACTGTAAAAATTAGCTTATTGCTGAGGGGTGAGGGAGTGAGGTTTAACCTCCTGCTGAGGAATATTTGCAGATATAGATATGAAAGTGGATGCTGACACGTCACCATTTCTTCCGACATGATTATATGGTAAGTTGTGTTTTCTTTAATAAAAGAAACACTAGAAGAATGGATCTGGTCTCGTGTTCTCTGATGTAATTCCATTAAGTTGCACCAGTGTCAGTGAGGCGGGAATGAAGGCCAAATACTTTGAGTCTTAGGGGGTTAGTGGCTTGCATTCTTGATGTACTGAAAGCCTCCAACAAAGAGCCAATGGATTTTAAATATTTTTTTTTAAACGTATGTACATCTCCTCCTAATATAGCTACATTGTCACACCCTTCTTCTATTCTCTGGTTCGGGGTGGCCAACCCGCGGCTCCTGACTGAACCAGAACGGAACCCGGAACTGCTCAGGTAAGCCGCTCTCACGGCTGGGCCACTGCGAGCCTCATGCGTGCTCACGGCCCGCACCGTTCCGCTTATGGCCCCCAGCACACTACGTCATATCCTGCACGTGCAGGCTGGGTCACACACAGCGTCCCAGCCTGCACGTGCTAGCAATCAGCTCCTGAGTGCAGGCAGTGGCAGCGGCTCTGGTTGTGGCGGCGGCTCCAGGACCTGGGCATAAGGTTAGTGGGGAGGAGATGCACATGGCACGCCAGCCGCTCAGCACACACGCCCCAGCGCCTGGAGGGAGACATGCGGATGTAGCGGCGCCGGCTCCGGGACCCGAGAATTAGGTTAGAGCGGGGGGGTGGGTTTGGTATAGAGGGGGGCCAGTGCCTGGCTCTGGGGGCGGGGATTGAGTTAGGGGTGTGTGTGCCTGGCTCTGGGGAAGGGGAGGGGGATTGGGTTAGAGCAGGGGGAGTGCCGAGAGGAGGGGAAGAGCAGCCAGGGGGCTTCCTGAGACCCGGGATCCCCAGGTACTGGCCCCAGCTGTCTCTGTCACCTCCTCCTGGCCAGACCCCCCGCTAGTATCCTGCCCCAGCACCCACCAGCACCCTGTCCCCTGCCACCACCAGCACAACTGGGGCCACGTTAATGAGGCTTGGGGGATTTTGGAGCGGTTGGTTTTTTTGCATCTCACTTGTGTGGCCCCAACTGACTTTTCTGTGGGTCAGTGACCCCTGACTCAGAACAGGTTCCCCGTCCCCCTCATAAATAAAGACAACGCTGAAACATTTTGTGTTTGACATAATATTTTATTTAAAAATGAATCCTGGCCGCCAAGCCCCCATCTGGCCACAGCATCATAACACTCCTGCACCCCCCCAACCCCAAACCTGAGCCTATCATACACTGGAACCCCCTGTCCTGCGCCTCTCACATCCCAGTCTTCTGCCACAACACTCCTGCACCATCTACACACTGCAAATCTGTGTCCTGAGCCCATCATACTCCCTGCCCTGAGCCCCTCATGCACCCCAGCCCAAACTCCTGCACCCTCAGAGCCATAAGCCTGCAGCTTGCTCAACACCCCAACCCTCCATCTGACCCCAACGCTCTCCAGCCTGGAGCCCCTTCCCTGAGCCAGCATCCTCTTCTCTACTTACTCCTGCACCCAAACTCCCTCCCACCCCTTTCCAATTGCTTTTTTTGTGAGCCACAATAGCAGTGGAGACAGCGTGAAGAGTCTGGGCAAAGTTGTTGAGCAAAAAAAAAAAAAAAAGCATGGCCACAAAGACCTGGGGAAAAGTTGCCGGTCCCCATTCCGCTTTCCCAAAAAAAAAGTGTACCAGCACCTATTTCCCCCCAGTGAGGTGCTTTTTTTTTTCCCTCCTCCCCGCAACAACTTTGCCCCGCCTCTTCACGCTGTCTCCACTGCTGTTGTGGCTCTTCATCTGGAACGGGTTGGCCACCCCTGCTCTGGTTGAATTGTATGCTAGGCCAGAGAGATGTTTCTCATTCACTGAAAAACCCTAGTGACATGCATTCTTCCCTGTTTTGTGTATCATTTGTCTTATGTGGCTTGAACGAACTGAAGCTAGGATGTTTGACTACACAAACCCCAGCTCATGAGCCACAAGTGGCTCTTGCATAGTTAAAATGTGTTTCCCAGAGCTCCCCATTTTCTGTCTAGTGGGCTGGAGGTGGGGAAGGGGAGGGAAGCACTTGGGGCTTCCGCAGGGAGGGGAATCTCTGAGTTTTAGCTCTGCGGGCTGTGCCTTTGGGGCTTAGGGCTTCAGCAGGAGTAAGGCCTAATTCCAAGTCTCAACAGGTGCCTCCTGCATGGTCAAAGCCCTGAGACCTGCTCTCTCCTCCCCCCACCCCCCCAGGACAGAAGCCCTGAGCCCCAACAGCTGTTTTTCATATGGGGCTGAAGCAGGTGCACTCTGGCTCCTGAACTTCTGAATATTGTCAGATGTGGCTCAGAGGACCTGCAAGTTTGGCCACCCGTGACTTGAGTCATGCAAGGAAGGCTCATGATTTCCCCCATCCCTTAGGGGTTCCCTGTTTCCCTTCCCCCTGCGATTTTTTTTCAGTCTAGAAGCTAGCAGCAGTACTTTAAAATGAAAGTATAGCCACCATACCAGCACTGGGAGAGAGCTCTCCCAGCATTGTATGTAAACTACCTAAAGGGCAGGCACTGGGAGCCCGTTTACACACGTGCTTTACAGTGCTGTAACTTGCTGCAGTTGTGGTTTTTTGGTTTTTTCCTCCACACGCTGACCGAGAAAGTTGCAGTGTAGTAAAATGCCAGTGTAGGCAAGCCCTCACTCAATATTCACTAAAAAATCAGCCTTATTGTGAATTGTGTTGACATCACCACCTCTGCGACCACAGCAATGCAGCTTTGCACGATGGCACAACTTTGAATTATTTTGCATACCACCACCATGCTGAAACCCAAACAAAGCTAGTCTTGTCTTTGGGGTAGGAATGCATGTTAAAACCGGCATGTGAGACTTTGTATTTCGAAGACTCAACATGAAGATATAATTTAGTTAACCACTGGGAACTGTTAATTTTATAAAGCAGTAAAACAATTATAAGGCCAAACTTTAAAGCTGAACTCAAGCTGTGAAAATAAGTTTGCTGAAGCTGTCACACGCAAATAAAATGGCTTTTTTTTATTTATACAAGATATTTTCCACAGGATATATCCCAGTTAAATGTGACCACTTGTTTACAATGGGTTCTTGCCCAGGAACTGAATGTGATGCAAAACTGACAAGACACTGCTTAGAAAAACAAATTTATTTTCCTGCGCATCCTTTGTGTGTATCTGACTTTTAGTTTGGGTGTTCTTTGGGGGCAGGGACTGTCTTTATTCTTGTGTACTGAATGCTACAGAGCACAATGTTAATAACATGATTATGGTGGGCATAGCAAGAAAGCAGCAGGAGAGTGTACGTTTTGGTATTTTGTTTTGTTTTTGTATCTTTTTTTGACTTGCTCACAAACATTCATCCAAGATACACAATATCTTTCATTTTGAAAGCATCCAGAATTGAGTGCAGAACTTGTGTTGCCATGACAGATGGAACTGTGGTAGATATTACTCAGTGTTTTCTCCTAACAGTTGTGAAAACATGGACCCACCATAGTGTGGTGGTCAGGACATGCATTAAACTGTCTGCGTAGTAACGGAAGTCTCAAAGAAAAAATATTCTGGTTTGCATCAAAAACTTAGATCAATCCATATATATTGCTTAGGGGTATAAAAATGTACATCCATGAGAGATGTAGTTGGGTTGACCTAAGCACTGGAAAAATTCTTCTCTTGATCTAACCACCACCTCTTAGAGAGATGGATTAATGACAGTGACAGAAGAACCCTTTCCATCAATGCTGTTATGCCACTGTAGAGTTTGTAGCATAGATGTAACCATAGTTTTTTTCCCCAAGTAATTTCTTTCCCACTACTCCTGTTAACATAAAACTATCACCTGGTTGCTCTTAAAATGTATCCTGTCATTGTTGACATTGGAAACATGTCCTGCTTCTCTCTATCTTTTGTTGAAATTTTACAGAGCAGAAAAGTAACTAACATGCATGGTTTTTCAGCAGAAGTATTTCTATGGTAGTGAACTAGCTGAAAGTTAGTAAAGGTACTGCATCAGGCACTACAATGCAATATCTGCCTCTTTTGTAGTCCAAAAAGTTACCCAGTAAAAATGCCATCAGCTTACTCAGCAGCACCTGTGTACACTGTGTATGTTTTGAGTCATAACTACTGATCTTATTTCTGTTAGCCTGGCAGCACCCATACAGCTGTGGAAGAAGAGCAGGATTTTAATCTGTCATATGCATACTCCAGAGTTGTTGGGCCAGTATTTTTGTTCTCCAGACAGTGTTACTGGAGATGTTTCCGCCCCACCTGCCCTCCAAGCAGACAAAAACCCCAATACTGGCTTGACTTTCAAATCCTTGATAGTGTTCTATCTCATCCTGCTGTAGCTTTTGGATTGCAACACATTAGGAAAAAAATCCTATTTGGGTTTGAAAATTGAGCAAATTCTTAATGTAAGTTGTTGTGTCTGTTAACTTTCTAACAGTGCCATATCTTAGTAGCTTTACATATGAAGTGGGAGAACTAATGTTAGTTAATCCTTATTTGAGTAAAATATCTGGACAGTGTCTTCCAGCTTTCTTCCTTTACAAAAGTGAGGCCTTGACAGTAATGGCTAAACTTGCTAACCTTCAAAACAAACTTGAGACTAATAAAATCTTTAACTTAATTTTAATTTTAGCCATGTGAGATCTTTCACATCAAAGCTAAATCCTCTCTCTTCCAGATAACCTCTAGTAGCCTTCACTGAGGCTTTGTCTACACTTATATAATTAAAGCTCAGCTACAGCAGGGCGGCAGTGGCGAAGGCTTTCAAGTGAAAGTGTGATCACTTAGCGCTCTAT
This sequence comes from Rafetus swinhoei, assembly GCA_019425775.1. NCBI lineage: Eukaryota > Metazoa > Chordata > Testudines > Trionychidae > Rafetus > Rafetus swinhoei. Next base: position 144,651,679 of record CM033440.1, on the reverse strand, counting down.
GTAAACCACCGCCATGAGGGGAATAGCTAACAGCACTGATGACGTGGGTTTTACCCACAAAAGCTTGTGCCCAAATAAATCTGTCAGTCTTTAAGGTACCACAGAGCTCCTTGTTGTTTTTGCAGATACAGACTAATATGGCTGCTCCTCTGAGACTATGCAGTCCATGTCATTTGACAAAGATGCCAATGGCTTATATAGCTGGTACAGCCCTTTTAAAGTACGACATAAGCAAATGTGATGATGGAAATTCTGTATTAAGTGAAGTAGGATTTGACTTACTGATAAATAGATATCATGTGGGATTTGTTAGTGCTGGGGATAGCTTTCACTACTGTAATGACAGAACAATTCCATCCAACTAAAACTCATAATTCAGCAAGTTATTGTTTAACTCTGCAGAAAAGTACAAGAGGAAGTCACCTCTTTGCTCTCTTCCCATTAATATCACTCACTTTTTTTGTCTTTCCTATGAATTATGACTTTATAGGAAAACTAAGCTGGCTATGGCATTCTTCATACACAAGCAGATCTTAAATGGTACTTTCTGTGAAAGTATTGGCATGCTTCCAAGAGATTAATGCACAAACATATCAGAATTCTTGCACAGTGAGGCTAGTAACATATCCAGGTTTTTGTACTGAATGCAGAATGGAACCAGAGCTCCAAGTTTTAACCTCCTTAGTCACATTTCATTTTCCTTTCTTCTGGCAGTGTTTTCCGTCTTCCTAGGTGCTTAAATTATTTTTACTGTCCTATTCACTCTTCTTCTTACAAATGACAAATACTCTAAACTTTAACCTTTTATTTTTGGAGGTAGAATGTACAGTACTTCTCTTTTGTTCCAAGAAGTATCTCTTTCATGGCTGCTACTGCATAGCTCTTGGGTGGGAGACAGCATGACTTCTTACAGAGCTGTAATACTACAAGGAAAGCAGGGCAGGTGTGCTGAGGCTCTGAAGACCTAGAGGCAGTCTTTCACTTTAGAAAGATGAATCTTTTGCCTGTTCTGTGGGGTTAGCATTATACAGTATTACTGTAGCACCTTGGAACCCCAGATAGTTTACAGTGTGAGGAAACCTGGCTGGGCTGAAACATGCAAAATTTCCTACCTACTCTTACTATCCTATGTCTTTTGGTAGAATACAATGGTCCTTGATTTTATCTTGTCAAAAAAATGGTTAGTTTGACCTATTAAAGCTTTGCCTTATAACAGCATTGAACCTGGTTTCTGACAGTAAAGATGCCTCTTTCAGTCCTGCTGTACTTTCCAGCACAAACCTAGTGATTACATGATGTTAAGTAAACTGAAAAAATGACAAAAGTGGCAACCCTTAAGAGGCAACAGAATCAAGCACTGAAAGAGCAACTGCTATTTCTTATCTAGGAACCCCAATACAGTCCCACTTCTCTTTTTAATGATCATCCCATATGATCATGGGTTTTCATACTTCTTGTTTAGTACACTAAACAAGAAACAAAAATGCTATCACTTTTTGCTTTCTAAAAATATGAGTTACTAGTCTGGTCTGGATTTTAAAATTACATTGTGCAGTGGTATGAAAAATTCATGGCACTAGTGTAGCTGTGCCAAACTAACCTCTGGTGTACATGCAGCTAAGTCAATGGAAGAATGCTTTCATTGATCTACCTATCATGGGCTGGGGGGATAGTGTTTCTACACTAGCAGAAAACCCCTTTCTGTCAGTGTAGGTTATGTCTGTAGGTTTATGCTGTCACAACTACCACACCATAGCCAAGGTCACATTTCCATTTGCCATGCAATCTTCTGGTGTTCAATTTAGCAGGTCTAATAAAAACCCACTAAATTGAATGCCGAGGGTGCCCCTGGTCGGCTCCAGTGTTCCTCAATTTGCGAAAAGTAAGGGAAGCCAATGGGACCATTAGAAAGGATGAATATAAGCAAACAACACAGGTATGTAGGGGCAAGATAGGCAAATGCACAAAAAGAGCTAGATCTATCTAGAAGCATAAAGGGTAATAAGATGTTCTATAACATCAAGTATATTAGGAGCAAGAGGAAAACCAAAGACGGGGTAGGCCCATTGCTTAGTGAAGAGGGAGAAACAATAATAGGAAATTTGGAAATGGCAGAGGTGCTTAATGACTTCTGTGTTTTGGTTTTTGTCAAGAAGATGGATGGATGGTGACAGGATGCCTAACATAGTGAATGCTAGTGGAAATAGGGTAGGTTTAGAAATTTAAATTTAAAAAGAACAAATTAAAAATTACATAGAAATAAGTTAGATGTCTGCCGGTCACCAGGGCCTGATGAAATGTATCCTAGAATACTCAAGGAGCTGATAGAGGAGGTATCTGAGCCTTTAGCTATCATCTTTCAAAAATCATGGAAGACAGGAGAGAGATCAAAAGACTGGAAAAGGGCAAATATAGTGCCCATCTATAAAAAAGAGAAATAAGAACAACCCAGGAAACTACAGACCAGTCAGTTTAACTTCTGTGCCAGGAAGACAATGGAGCAAGTAATTAAAGAATTCATCTGCAAATATCTGGAAGATAATAAGGTGATAGGTAACAGCCAGCATGGATTGTAAAGAACAAATCATGTCAAACCAATCTGATAGCTTTCTTTGATAGGATAACGAGTCTTGTGGATAAGGGAGAAGCGGTGTATGTGATATACAGGGCTCGACAAATTATGGAAAACCCTACTCGTCAGACAAAAAAGGGACTCGCCACCCTCCCCCCCAAAAAAGTGTTTTTTTAATAGCATAAATTCCTAATAAGAATAAGAACAGTAATTACTAATAAGTTATTAATAAATATCTTATGAACCTCTACCTTTTCCCTCTGCTGCCATGTCTCCTCCTCTTGCTCCATCAGCTCCCCTGGTGCCTGCTGCCCCCCAGCCCCTCACCCTCCTCTGCTGTCCTGACTCCTGCCCTTCTCACTGCCCTCAGCCTTCCTGAGACCTGCCCCCCTCCACCAGCCTTTCTCTCCCCCATGTGCGCACTCCTCCAGTAGCCCCACTCTGATCATGTGAGCTACCCTCCTCATCCCCTCTCCTAACACCTCCTCTACACACCTGCCCCACCTCTCTCCTCTGGTGCTGGTCCCTCCTGGAGGTGTCTGCCCTTCTGCTTCACCCCAGAACCCCTGGCACCTGCACCCTCCTGGTGCCTCCCCTTCCCTCACTGCCATTGCCCCCTTTGCCCTCTTTTTCCCTGATACCCACCCCTCACCACCCTCTGCCCCGTTCCCCTCATGCCCCTGTGCCCTCACACATGTCTTGCTCCATCCCCGCCTTCCTCATGCCCACCCCTTCTTTCAAGCCTTCTCCCAGAACCACCCCCTCCCTCCTCTAGCCCCCAGTGCCCTTACCCTCTCCTCTCCCAGCATCACCCTGTTCCCCCCTCCCAATGACACCTAACAAACAGGGAGGAACTAATTGGGGAAGTAGAGGTGGGTGACAACCTGGGAAGCAGTGATCATGAGATGGTAGATTTCAGGATCCTGACCAAAGGAAGAAAAGAGAGTAGTAAAATATACACCTTGGACCTCAGAAAAGCAGATTTTGACTCCCTCAGAGACCTGATGGGCAGAATCCCCTGGAATGCTAACATGAAGGGGAAAGGAGTCCAGGACAGCTGGCAGTATTTTAAAGAAGCCTTATTGAAGGCACAGAAAGAAACCATCCTGATGCGTAGCAAGAGAGGCAAACATGGTAGGAGACCGGATTGGCTTACAGGGGAAATCCTTGGTGAACTTAAGCACAAAAAGGAAGCTTACAAAAAAGTGGAAATTTGGACAAATGACCAGGGAGGGGTTTAAATGTATAGCTCGAGAATGCCGGGGGGGGTTATCAGGAAGGCGAAAGCGCAAATGGAATTGCAACTGGCTAAGGATGTGAAGGATAACAAGAAAGGTTTCTATAGGCATGTTAAGAAGAAGAAGGTAATCAGAGAGGGTGTGCGGCCCCTACTGGATGAAGGAGGTAACCTAGTGACAGATGAGGTGGGGAAAGCTGAAGTACTCGATGCTTTCTTTGCCTCTGTATTCACAGACAAGGTGGGCTCCCGGACTAATGTGCTAAGTGACGCAAGATGGGATGAAGGTGGACAGCCGTTGGTGGGTAAAGAACAGGTTAGGAACTATTTAGAAAAGCTAAACGTACACAAATCCATGGGTCCGGACTTAATGCATCCGAGGGTACTGAGGGAGTTGGCAAATGTCATTGAGGAGCCTTTGGCCATTATCTTTGAAAAGTCGTGGAGATCGGGAGAAATCCCGGATGATTGGAAAAAGGCAAATGTAGTGCCCATCTTCAAAAAAGGGAAGAAAGACGATCCAGGGAACTATAGGCCGGTCAGTCTTACTTCAGTTCCTGGAAAAATCATGGAAGGGATCCTTAAGGAATCCATTTTGAGGCACTTGGAAGAGAGGAACGTGATTAGGAATAGTCAGCATGGATTCACAAAGGGCAAGTCGTGCCTGACCAATCTGATTAGCTTCTATGATGAGGTAACTGGCTCTGTGGACGTGGGAAAGTCAGTGGATGTGAAATACCTTGACTTTAGCAAGGCTTTTGATACGGTCTCCCACAATATTCTTGCCAGCAAGTTAAGGGAATGTGGATTGGACAAATGGACGGTAAGATGGATAGAAATATGGCTAGAAGGCCGGGCCCGGCAGGTAGTGATCAATGGCTCGATGTCAGGATGGCGGTCGGTTTCTAGCGGAGTGCCCCAAGGTTCGGTTCTAGGACCGGTTTTGTTCAATATCTTTATTAATGACCTGGATGAGGGGATGGATTACACCCTCAGCAAGTTTGCGGATGACACTAAGCTAGGGGGAGAGGTAGATACGCTTGAGGGCAGAGATAGGGTCCAGAGTGACTTAGAGAAATTGGAGGATTGGGCCACAAGAAATCTGATGAGGTTCAACAAGGACAAGTGCAGAGTCCTGCACTTGGGACGGAAGAATCCCAAGCATTGTTATAGGCTGGGGACCAACCAGCTAAGTAGTAGTTCTGCAGAAAAGGACCTGGGGGTTACAGTGGATGAGAAGCTGGATATGAGTCAGTAGTGTGCCCTTGTAGCCAAGAAGGCTAATGGCATATTAGGTTGCATTAAGAGGAGCATTGCCAGCAGATCTAGAGATGTCATTATTCCCCTTTATTCAGCTCTGGTGAGGCCACATCTGGAGTATTGTGTCCAGTTCTGGGCCCCCCACTACAAAAAGGATGTGGATGCATTGGAGAGGATCCAGCGGCGGGCAACCAAAATGATTAGGGGGCTGGAGCATATGACCTACAAGGAGAAGCTGAGGGATTTGGGTGTGTTTAGTCTGCAGAAGTGACTGCCCTTTTCCTCATTGTCTGCACTTGGCCCCCTGGGATTTGTCTCTCCTGCACCCGTCTCTTGGTGCCTTCCCTTTTCTTCTTCTTCTTCTTCTTCTCCTGACCTCCCCTCCCCTCCCCTCCCCTCCCCTCAGCACAAGCCCCTTCCTCATATTTTACCCCTCCTCTCCCCTCACCTCCCCTACCCACAGCCCAGCCCAGCCCCTTCCCCTTCCCTCCCCAGGGCCAGCTCTAGGTTTTTTGCTGCCCCAAGCAAAACATTTTTTGGCCGCCCTCCCCCTTTTTTTGTTGTCTTTTACACGTTTGTATTTTGCAATGGGGTTTTTTTGTTTGTTTTCATTTTTGTCCCAGCATTTAGCCCTATAAATAGCAAATAGCATTTTCGTTCGTTTTTTTCCATAAAGGCAAAGGTGCTTCAAGTGAACTCCCCCTTTCACTCGCTGCTGGGTCACAGCAGCCTTTTCCCTACCCTGTCCAGCCCCTCCCTATGGACAAGCACCCCTCACTCCCGACCCACAGGGGGAGCAGGGTGCAGGGACAGCACAGAGCCAGAGGGGTGCAGGGAACAGTGTGGGGGTACAGGGGTGGCGCGGGGAATTGGAGGCACAGAGCCAGAGGGACGCAGGGATCGGGGGGAGCAGGGTGCGGGGTGCAGTGGAGGCATGGGGAATGGGACGCAGGGAACGGGAGGGGCAGAGGGATCGGGGTCTAGGGGCAGTGCAGGGAACGGGCAGCACAGAGCTGGGGGCGGGGATCGGGGGAGCAGGGTGCGGGGTGCAAGGGCAGCGCAGAGCCAGAGAGTCGCAGGGAAGAGGGAGAGCAGGGGTCGGGGTGCAGGGGAGCAGGGGCGGCGTGGGGAACGGGCGGCACGGAGACAAAGGGGCGCGGGGCGGGCGCAGCAAGCCGGGCGGTTGACAGGGAGCAGTCTCTCGCCGGCGAGGGGGCTGGGGCTGTGGCAGGACTGGAGCCGGCGAGGCGAGGCGGGCCGGGGGCTGGCTGCGCCACGCGCCGCAGCCAGCTCCCGGGGACAGACGGCCAGAGCCGAGCTGTTGCGGCCCTTTAAAATCGGCAGGGCCACATCATGCCAGCATCCTGGTGTCTGCCGGCGTCCTGCCCTCTGGCTCGCGCCCCGCCTCTTCGCGCTGGAGCTGCACGCAGGCAGCCCAGTGGCAAGAATTGCCGCACTTCCCCCTTCCCGGCGGCGCTCTGCTCCTCCGCCGGCTGGTGGATCGGATGGGGCTGCACCGCCCGTAGTGCGGGCCTCGGCCAGCCCATCACAACGGCCCACCGGGCCAGTCCACCCCTGCACTCGCCAGCTGGTAAAATCTACTCGCCATGGGCGAGCAGGCAAGTGTATTTGTCGAGCTCTGATGATATACCTAGACTTTAGTAAGGCATTTGATACGGTCTTCTGATCAATAAACTAGGGAAATGCAGCCTAGATGGGGCTACTATAAAGGGGGTGCATAACTGGCTGGATAACCGTTCTCAGAGTGTAGTTATGCTGAAGGGCATAACAAGTGGGGTTCTGCAGGGGTCTGTTTTGGGACCGGTTCTGTTCAATATCTTCATCAGTGATTTAGATGATGGTAGAGAGAGTACGCTTATTAAGTTTGCAGATGCTACCAAGCTGGGAGGGGTTGCAAGTGCTTTGGAGGATAGGGTCAAAATTCAAAATGATCTGGACAAACTAGAGAAATGGTCTGAGGTAAACAGGATGAAGTTTAATAAGGACAAGTGCAAAGTACTCCTCTTATGATGGAACAATCCGTTTCACACATACAGAATGGGAAACGACTATGTAGGAAGAAGTACTGCTGAAAAGGGAGCTAGGGGTCATAGTGGACCACAAGTTAAACATGAGTCAACAGTGTGACACTTGCAAAAAAAGCAAACATGAGTCGGGGATGCATTAATAGGAGTGTTGTGAGCAAGCCACAAGCAGTTGTCATTCTGCTCTACTCTGCCCTGATTAGGTCTCAGTTGAAGTGTGGTGCTCAGAATTGGACACACTACTCCAAGAAAGATGCAGAGAGATTGGAGAAGGTTCAGAGAAGAGCAACCAAACTGAGATGAAAGGTCTAGAAAACATAACCTATGAGAGAAGACTGAAAGAATTGGGCTTGTTTAGTTTGGAAAGGAAAAGACTGAGGGGGGACATGATAGCGGTTTTCAGGTATCCAAAAGGGTGTCACAAAGAGGAGGGAGAAAAATTGTTCTCCTTGGCCTCTGAGGATGGGATAAGAAGCATTGGGCTTAAATTGCTGCAAGGGAGGTTTAGGTTGGACATTAGGAAAAACTTCCTAACTGTCAGGGTGGTTAAACACTGGAATAAATTGCCTAGGGAGGTTGTGGAATCTCCATCACTGGAGATATTTAAGAGCTGGCTAGACAGACACCAATCAAGGATAATCTAGACCAGTGGTCACCAACCAATAGATCGGGATATACTGGTAGATCTTGGAGCCTCTGACAGGAGACCGTGACTGGTTTGGCTGGGAAGCTATCAAGCGCTGGCACTTAAGTTGCCCCTGCTGCTCCTGCCCTCTGCCTTGGAGCTGCCCCTTGGGAGCCTCCTGCTTGCTGTGCAGGGTGGGGAGGGGAGAAAAGGGGGTGTGTGCTGATATTAGGGTGCCCCCCACTCTTGTACCCTATCTCCACACAGAGAGAAGGGGATGGAGGGAGCTTGGCAATGCAAATCTTGCACTCTCACACATTGTGTGTGTCTGTCATCCTCACAAACACACACTGTCCTTCACTGTGCTCTACCGACCCAACACATACGGGGGGGGGGGGGAGAGAGAGAGAGCCGGGGAACGGTTGTTGTTACTACTTACTTTTACTGCTTGCCAAGTGTGTTGTTCTAGGTTTTTGACTGGCCTGTGCATTTCATCATTTTCATTTCTCTCTCAGCTTAAATTTAATTCTTTGAGCAGTGAGTTCTCAAATGCCGAACCTGTTGTGGCTGCAGTGATTATCTGTGGCAATTGCTGCCCCTGTAAGAGGCTGGCATGTCTCTGTCACCCCTGAGAAAGGCAGAGCAGGGGGTCTTCACATGCTGGCCTTGCCTGCAGAAACCACCCCTGCAGCTCCCATTGATCAATGATGGGGAACCAGTAGAAGCTGTTGGCTCAGTGCCTGTAGATGAGGGGCAGCACGTGGCACCATGGAGCCATTGCTGTCCATGCCAGCTGCTTTCAGGAGTGGTGCAGGGCCAGGATAGAGTGAGCCTGCCTTTACTCACTGTTCCACCATCCAGAAGCCATCTCAGTTAAATGGTGCCCAGCCAGAGCCTGCATCCTGAACCTCCTCCTATACCCAACCTCCTGTCCCAGACGTGAGTCTCCCTGCACTCAAACTCATTCCTAGAGCTTGCACCTGGAAACTCCTCCTGGACTCAAGTCCCCCACCCTGGGCTAAGCCCGAAGCCCCTCCCGCACTCCAAACTCCTTGGTCCAAGACCAGAGCCTGCACCCCAACTCGCTACCCCAGCCTAATGAAAGTGAGTGAAGATGGGGGGGAAAAGGGAGATGGAGTGAGCATGGTGAGGCCTTGGAGAAGGGGCAGGAAGGAAGCGGGACAAGGGTATTTGGGTCTGACGTAGATCTTACATTGCACTTTAATTCAAAAAGTGATCTTGTGGGTAAAAAGGTTGGAGACTACTGATCTAGACAGTGCTTGGTCCTGCCGGGAGGGCAGGGGACTGGACTTGATGACCCCTCGGTCCCTTCCAGTTCTAAGATTCTATGATTTTATGACTTGCTCCTGTAGACCTCCCACTGTGAAGATGGCGCCCCACTTGGCTTATGTTGTTTACGTAGCTGTAGTTGCATACCTTAAGCCGACCTTCTGGGTGTGATATAGATCCGGCCTGAGCCAGTGTCATTCTGGTAGTGTAGATATGGCCCAAGAGGGATGGTCTGGTTTCTGCTTCCTTTTTTTAAAAGGAAAGAGGAAACAAAATCTAATTCTGGTTCTAATGCTGAACATCCTTGTTACAAAAAATCATTCTGGAATTCACGGCTGTGAAAGTTAAACCTTTTGCGGCAGAGAGGGAAGGCAGGTGCAGGGGCTATGTGGCAAGAAAGACTGGCTCTACAGTTGCTTCAAATTTCAAGTGAATCTGAAGAAAGAATATAAAAAATAGTAGCAGGAATCAAGCTAGAACGTAGCAGAGTGCAAGAATGATTTATTGTTTACAAAGTGGGAATAACATTTCTTGAACTCTTCTGTATAAACTCAAAATATAGCCTGTTTATAAATGAATCTCCTAAAGTGGAGGTAATGAAATTGTCTGCTTAGTTGCTGTGGTAACAAAGACACCAACGCCCTGCTCTTGTTTAATGTGTAGCTTGGGAATATGTGTGTGTGTGTGTGTGTGTGTGTGTGAATTTTTATTCCTGTGTATAGTTGTACTACACACCTTGATTTTGTTCCTATTTCCATTAACAAATTAAAATATTTGCATACAAACTGTCCTTAATCTGAGGACAGCTTTGTGTATTGTCTCTGAGGCGTGTTCAAGCTTTTGTACAAGTAAAGAACAGTGCGGATTATCACAAAAAGAAATCTGCAATGTGAATCTGTTTTTAATAGCAGAGGTTTATAAGGAAGTATCAAGACTTCATAAAACAATATGTATCAGTTTTAGAACACCACTGGGGCACACGTCAGAGGAATAAAATACATCTTCTGATTCATTCACTTGGATTTTTTAAAATGTGGCCAAAGAGCTAGCATCTTTGTAATGATTCTTTTGCACAGAAATGGAAATGAACAAGTTTCTACTGTGTGCTGTTTTGTTTGGTTGTTTTTATCAGCCAGCCTATTTCCATAGTGATGTGCCCGGACAGTGATTGATTTTCACCCTTTAGCCTTCCTTTTCTTTGACACACCTTTGTAACATTTTGGCAGCTCCTAAGGGAGAATTCCTGCATGTCCTTGAAACATGCTGGTGGAAATGTGTGACTGTTGAATGTCCCTGCATTGTATGCTCTCTCTATATAAAGAACTCTGGGCTTTTCCCTTGATCACGGGCTTTCACCTATCCGTCGTCCCCTTCCTTCCCTCCCCTCTCCCCCTCCCGCTTCCATGCTGCTGCCTGTGGGAGGTAGCAGGGGGAGGGGAAGCAGATGGCTCTGGGAACCAACACACTGGGGGGGAGCCAGCTTAAAAGCCTGCTGTCCATGGGCTTCTGCTCCCACCTCTACTCGCCCCTTGCTGCCTCTGATACAGAGGCAGCAGGGTCAGGGAGAGGGGTTCATGTGACCGTTAAGATGAACACGATAAATCGTGTAAACGAGTGCATGCTAACATCCCTTATTTTCAGTTAATCTCATACAAGTACTGCGGTGCAGTCTCTATCATGAAAGTGCAATTTATAAATATGGAAAAAAATGTGCTAGATAAACTGCACTCAAAACCAAAACAATGCTAAACGTTTTTATGTCCTTCATACTTTTGCCACTGTTCCAGAAGACAGGCTTTCATATTGATGACACTCACACTTAAAAAAAAAAAAAAAGAATTAAATTTGTGACTGAATTCCATGGGGGAGAATTGTATGTCTCCTGCTCTGTTTTACCTGCATATATATCATGTTATAGCAGTCTCAGGTGATGCACATGTTTGTTTTAAGTAAGAATGCTAAGAAGCGGGTAATTGACTAATCGTGTAGTCGACTACACAATTAGTCGATAAGGGGCCCTGCTGCGGCTCTGCAGTTTAAATGTAGTAGGTGCTGGACACATAGGTAGCCTACCTCCTACTACATTTAAACTTCAGGGCTGCAGCGGGGGTATGTCCAGGATCCGGCAAGAGCCAGGACTGAGTAGTTCCGGCTCTTGTCGGGTCCCAGACCTCTACACCTCTGCCTCCCTTGCTCCCCCACCTCTGCAATGCAGAGATGTTGCTGGGGGGAACTGACTTTTAAGCCGACTCTCCTCCCCTCCCCGCTGCCTAGAAGAATGCAAAGAAGTTACTAATGTGAGATTTCTAAAAATAGCTACAGCACTCAACCAAGTTTAAGAATCTGAAGTGCCTTCCAAAATCTGAGAGGGACAAGGTGTGGAGTATGCTTTCAGAAATCTTAAATGAACAACACTCTTAAATGGAAACACTAGAACCTGAACTGCCAAAAAAGAAATTCAGCCTACTGCTGATGGCTTCTGACTCAGATGATGAAAATGAACATGTCAGTCCACTCTGCCTTGTGCCATTAGAGCAGAACCTGTCATCAGGATGGATGCATATCCTCTAGAATAGTGGTTGAAGCATGAAACATACAAATCTATAGCACATCTGGCATGTAAATATCTTGCAATGCCAGCTACAACAATGCCATTTGAATGCCTGTTCTCACTGTTAGGTGACAGTGTAAACAGGAAATGGGCAGCATTATCCCCTGCAAATGTAAATAAACTTGTTTGTCTGAGCTGTTGGCTAAACAAGAAGTAGGACCGAGTGCACTTGTAGGATCTAAAGTCATTTTTAATAGTTTTTTTTATACATAATTCTATGTTTATAGGTAGAGGACTATGCAGATACAAAATTGGTATCTGCATCTGAAACACATGAATGCGGATATTCACAGTTCATTAAGTGGGTATCTGTAAATCTGCATGATGCTAGATCCAAAATTTGTGTCCATATTCACAAAAATAAGCCGGAGATATAAAGCGAATATCCATGGATTTGCAGGGCTCTGTTTGTATACTCAACTTTTATGATACAAATACTGCAGTGCAGTATCATTATTAGGTGAATTGAAAAATAAATTTCTAAAAATTTTTACAGAGCCAATATTTGAAATACAAAATAAAGTGAGCTCTGTATGCTTTGTATTCTAATAGAAATCAGTATATTTGAAAATTTAGAAAACATCCCAAAATACTTAGTTAAATGGTATTGTTTAATGGTATGATCATCACAATTAGCTTTTAATCACTTTACAGCCCTAAATAGAACTGTTAATGTGTACAGTTAAACTTGAATGTGGGTATTTGCAGAATCAGAGCTGAAATCAGTACAAAACATATGTTGTATATGTTGCAGGTTTGTTGGGAGTCTCAAGTGCTAATGAATGGCACTTGCTTTATATGGCACCTGCATACCCAGGTGAGGTGGCTGTACTCAGGATTTCTAGTTTATTATTAACAGCACATGCCATATGAGTGATATCTGAAAAAGCATTTTTATATGGCATCACTTTCGCATCTACCCAAAACTGAATTTTAGACCCTTCTTTACTTTGATTCGGTCTTTAGATCAGCAAGAGAAAAGTTATACCTACTTGCCTACTTTTAAGTCTTGTTTTGGCTGAGCCTGCTTCTTTCTACGAGAGAACAGAATTAAGCCAAGTCAGTTGGCTTCCTAGATGAAGTAAAAACAGCTGGCTTAACGTGGGATCAAATCAAGACTATCACTAAGGATCGCAAGAGATGGAGAATGACGGTGGAGGCCCTGTGCTCCACTAGGAGCCCAAAGGACTAATATATAGATAGTTAGCTTCCCATTTGTTCCAGTTTTGGCTTTCTGTATGTTAATCTAAATCCAGAGCAGGCTCCTTTACACTGTCAGGAGGGATGGGCTTAACATCCATCATTTAAGAATACATCTGTGGCGTAAGTGCAGTTAAAATCCCTTCCTAGGACTCCTATTCCTCAATTCACTACTTTTCATTTATCTTCAAACATCACAGGATGGGTGGGAGGGCTTAAGAGAGGGGGAGATTGGCTCTGCCTGTTTATTTGTAATAAAATAATGTCCCCCAGGGGAGTGTGTTCTTGTCATGTCAATGATCATTATTTCCCAGGATATTTTCCATTTCCTTAAAAGTTCTCAGCCCTTGTCTTGCTGAGAGACCAAAAAAAAAAAGAGAGCCCGGGGCATTGGTGTCTCTGGAGGAATCCCATCAGCAGGCAGATTCGCTACATTAGTGCTTCTTGTTCAGATGTAAATTTCTGTGTGATAATGTCCAAGAATTCCCTAAAACTTCTGTTCACTGCCAGTCACCCCACACTCCACACGCATGCTCTGGGAAGAATATCAGCAACAGTCAAACTGGCAGTGTCAGAGTATTTTTATTGTAGATGCTACCTAATGCTGGTGGGACAGATAGTTTAGACTACTTTACAGTGGCATATAAGAACAGTGTAATTCAGAAGAATTACAGATCTCTTGAAATTCATTGTATCCAAGTACATAACTTTTTTTAAGGAGCCTCTGGTAACATGAACTATGAAGGCAATTACCTAATTGCCTGATTTGGATGGGGTGTTCTTTGCTCTTTTTTATTTAATCACATAATTTTTAAAAGTATACTAACAATGAGCACACTAGAAACTCCCAAGTTTATAATCCTTTTTCTGCATCCTGTGCATTTTATCCTGTGCTGTCCTGTGTCCAACTTTGATTGTAAAATGTCCAAGGCAAGAAATTGTGTATGAAGCCATGCTGTGTGCATGAACAGTGCTGTAGAAATAATATCTTAAAGTCAAATTTTAAACTAGCTCTTCAAGTGTCTTCCAATTACAAGTTTTAAGAATCAACTACTGAGGACTTCTTTACACATGGAGTTATTCTGGAGTAATAGTTGTTCCCAAGTAAAACCGTGTATGGATATTCTTATTCCAGAATAATGATAATAACTAGCTCAGTAGATATCAAAACATTTTACAAAATAGATCAGTGGCCTCCCCTTTTTACAGATGCGGAAACTGAGGCACATTAAAAATAAAATGTTTTCTTTCCTGAGCAACACCCTAGAAATTTTGGGGCCATGGGGGCAGTCTTATGAGTGATAGGAAAGAGAATTTATAGTTGGTGGGGTAACTGTAATGGGGAAGGATGTCTTTTAAAAGTAGAAACTGTTTTGGTGGTGGGTATCAATCTTACTACTCCATCTGTAACTGGCAGTTGCAGCCATGGTTAGAGAGGAACTCTGTTTTTCCGCTTGTGAAAAAGTGAGATCTGTGGCTAGAGGCAGCATCTTAATCCACCATTCCATTGTATTTGTGGTGTTGCATCATTGTGCTTGATTTCTGAAGAGGGATTCAGCCAAACAAACTCATTTTCTCCAGGCAGGTCACAGAGAATCAGTGTCCTGGATAGGAATCTGTATAACCAGGAATATTCACTTTCTTTTGTCTAGAAAGAGTGCCTCTTTGTTTCTTGTCAGAGGTTTACAATTTAACTAGAATAAGTGAACCTAAAAAGAAGATTAGTTAATCCACCCTTTATCAGAAAAAGTTGTTCTCTTCAAGGATGACCTGTAACTTATTAACCAGAAAGGGCTAGTATTAGTCAGAGTTAAAGAAGTAGCAAAGTGTTCTTCAAATTCAATGATGTAGAACTGAAAGTAGATTCTTTCCCCATGTTCTCTGCCTGTTGTTTATAGACTATGCAAGCAGGTCTAAAGTTCAATGGCAGCAGTATCTGTATGAGGTTCATCCTGAACCCCTTTTGATAACTTTACTGGGGCTAATGCTAGTGTTATCAGACGCTGTGGGACGGAGTCCTGGACAACTGAGTCACATCTGTCTCTCCAATAGTCCGGTTATGTAATGTATCCTAGTAGTTTTGGAAACTCAGAGCCTTGTCAGTTGTTGATGATCTTCATACCTGTACAAAGACCGAAAACTAAGTTCTCCATGACCACGGTATCATTAAAGCTTATGTGGCAACAGCATGGCTCCTTTCTTTTTCTTTTAATCCTCTGTTCTAGATCAGCGTTTCTCAACCTTTTTTTATAAAGTACCCCTTTAAAAAAAAAAAAGTGCCTCCTGCTATAACCCAATGCCCCCATCGCTGCCCCAGAGCCAGGCATCCCCAGCCCTCCTGCTCTAACCCAGTGCCCCTCCCCTCCCCCAGAGCCAGGCACTGGACGTATGGTAACCCTACCTTTGAAGTGCCCACTCCCGCCGCCCGGACCTGTCTCGGCGGTTTGTCTGCAGGGAGCAAGTGGCCTGCCAGCTCTGGGCTCACCGCGTGGGACTGTGCACTCCTACCCCTGCCTGGCGCCTCCCTAGCATGGTGCCCGGGGGCAACTGCCCCCCTTCGCTACGCCACTGATGCGGGGGGAGGTTTTTTGGAGCAAAAGCTTATTGTGCCGCTTCACCACCTTCAACTCCTCTCCGCAGCGCCATGGGGAAGGGGCGATGGGGATGCCTTGTACTGAGCGGCTGGCGGGGGTGGGGGTGATGCATGTCTCCAGGTTCAGCCACCCTCCCTGCTGGAGCATCCCGGGGAGGGTGCCAGAGGAACCAAAGTAGGAGAGGTGGCTGTGGAAGTGATTTTTTTTTTCTCCCCGCCCAAACCCATCCCCCAACTTGGAACTGCCCTGGGTCTCACCAGAGCCGCCACCGCCGCCACCACATGCTTTTCCCACCAGCGCTGGGGCGGGTGTGCAGAGCGGCTGTTAACATCCAGGCACACGGCTCCGAACATTCAATTTGACAATCATGTGCCACCGCCCCCCTGCCCGATCCCCTTTGCAGGGCAAAATCCCGTACATTTTTTGCCAAATTTCACATGTGTTGAGTACCCCCCAGACTCTTGTGTACCCCTAAAGATACGCATATCACTGGTTGAGAAACACTGCTCTGGATAACCATATTGATTTTTGTTTTGGAACTAAACATGCCCATCCTCAAGGCAAGGAGTTGGGTAGTGCAGGGTTTGAGGCAAGAATATTTTTGCCATATCAAAACTCATTAATAGTGTCCTATGTGGCTGGCTGTATGTTGTCATCTTCATGTACTTATGCTAAAACAATCTGTTCTGTGTTTTCTGGCTAATCAGTGAATTTGGAAGAACCTCCAGCACTGTTCTTTGGCCTCCCCGCCTCATCCATGCTTGATAGCTTTCCTTGGAACTTAATTGGTTTCAAAGTCCTGTGCACTGTAAGCTGGTTAGGTATTCTTTTCTTCTGAGAAAGTAGCCAGGCTGCTGACAAAGCAGCATTGCAAAGAGCAGAAATGAGGAAAAAAGGAACAAAAGCCTCCACCAGTGCTTTCTAAAAATCCAGCGGGAATTCTGAAGATGCTGAGCAATTAATTAGTAGACCTAGACTGTAAAAAAGGCAGGAAAATAGTTTGGCCTGGCTTTCCACTTCCCAAATCATACCTGGTTTGCTGTCCTATTGCAAAACCAATCTGCAAAGCAACAACTAGACATGTATTTACTTGCATATTGTAAATGTAAGACTCATAGGTTGGGACAGCATGTTGCTTGCTGGTGGCTCTGAAGTAAGGAGAAATTTGCTCAGATTTAAGTCCTGGTTGTGGACTGAGTAAAGTTGGGAGTGATAAATACAAAGTAACATAACTTGGATCTTCCAAATGTCTGGGTACAGAGCTGCACAGTTGCATAATTAGCATGAAATGTGGGGAAACTGCTTAGGCAAATGGAAAAGCAACAACACAAGCAATATTAGTTTAATTGCTTACAGGTGTTCGCTACTATAGAGCCAAAGTTTTTTTGTTTTTATTTCTTTATCTTATTTTGATAACTAAATTGCATATGACTTGTCTAAGGGCTCATTAAAGCTTCTTGTTCTCCCTTTAAAACTATCTATGGTTTATTTAAACAAATTGCTAGTGTAGGTAGTAGAAAGTTGCCACACATCTTGTTAAAACTTGTCTCATCATAGACTTAACCCCTGTGCAAGAGCTTCCCCTTCTTCTGAGGGCTGAGGAAAACTATGGAGGTCACATGTGTACACTTCAGAATTGAACGTTAAAATGTTGGTGAATACACAACCAGATTATTTTTTATGCACCTCAAAGTAAAAACTTGTTCGTGTTCCTCCAACCTGCACATTGTGTCAGGCTGGAAAAAGAGCAGTTGAAACTTGGTTAACTTTGCTTTTGACCTGCTATGTGAACTTGTTAAGATAATACAATCAGTTTAAGCACTTGTTGAAATGGTTGTTGCTAGCTGATACCATTTAAACATCCCTTTATTAAAGGCTATATATGACTTCAGAAGAGAAAAATGTGTATGGTCTATGTGTAAATGTGTTATCTTGGAATGTAAACAGTATACACCTGTTCTTTGGGATTTTTTCCCCTTATTGAGGGAGAGGTAACTATCCCTCCAGTGATATTAAATGTGTTACTAATTAGTTAATCTGGTAGTATTTTTCACAATGATTTTATTAGTCTTATTCTTATTGGCGGTTATCAATACCTAATTCCTGTACCTTGATGACATTCAACTCCTTGAAATTCACTGCTGCCTCTGCCTGCAAATTTCAAGGGACCTTGAGAGGTCATCAAATTCAGTCCCCTGCCCTCATGGCAGGACCAAGCACCTTCTAGATCAGGGGTCAGAAATCTTTCTGAAGTGGTGTGCCAAGATTTAACCCTCCTGCCCTGGGCTGTGCCACTGTCCCGGGAGGGATGGGGCGCTCCACCACACACCACATGGACCACCTGGGTCAATGCAAACACAGACAACCAGTGGCTAATGGAAACTCACTGTCAATTACATAATTACACCTGAGCCATTTTGCTAGTGCTGCAGCTAGGGAGAATGGTTTAATTTAAATTATTAAACAGATTAAGCGTTTTAACTTTCTCATGTTAGTTTATCAAACTTCATTTTAAATAAAGTAAAATATTACGTCCAACTTAAAAGGTTTCAGTGTTTTCTTTATGGCAGGGGTGGGAAACTTTTTTGGGGCTTGGGGTCACTGACCCACAAAAAATCAGTTGGGGACCACGCAAGTGAGAAGCAAAAAAACTCCTCCTAAAATCCCCCAACCCTCACTGATGTGGCCCCCAACTGAGACACCTCACTCGGCGCTCCAGCCCCCATTGTTTGAGGGGAAGGGACGGGGAGAACAGAAGTTCAGGGCTTCCCATAGGCCAGATTTACTTTTCTGGGTTCCAGAGTTAGTGGATTTTATGGACCCCTTTAGACTCTGGGGTGGGAATAAAAATGAGAGGTTCATTGTGTGGGGACGGGGCTGCCAGCAAGTGTGATGCTGGATGGGGTGAGGAGGGCAGGGTCTGGAAGGGAGCTTAGTGGCAGGAGAGGGTGTGGGGCGGGGCTACAAGAGGGAGTTTGGGGGTGTGTTGGGGTTGGGGGAGTAATACAGAAATGGTGAGAGGGTGAGAATGCAGCCAAATGGTTACTTAGGGAGGGAGGCAAAGAAGTGGGGAGTAAAGGAAAGTGCAGTTTCTGCAAAGTAAAATTGTATCTTCCCCCCCCCCGCCCCCACATCTTCCCTCTGCTCCAGCCTGATCCCCTGCATCACCCCATCCCCGTCAGTGCAACCCCTTCCCCCTCCCATCCTGCCCCTGCATCCTCCTTCACATCCCCCTCCTGCTTTCACATCCCTTTGCCCCCAGCGCACTCACCGGCAGGGCAGCAGCACTGGGCTGAGGAGAGGTTGGGGCAGGGGAGCAAAGTCTCTTCCCCTGCCCGGACCAGCCCTTTGCCTGCATGCTGCGGCTCCGGGGCTGAGGCAGGCAGAGCCTGGGGTTGCCAAGCACTGGCCCCAGCTTGGCCAGGCACAGAGGGTCTCAACCTTGCTGCAGTTTAAGCCCATTGCTGCTTGTCCTATCCTAGAGGCCAAGGAGAACAATTTTTCTCCCTCCTCCTCGTGATGCCCTTTTAGATACCTGAAAAACACTATCATGTCTCCTCTCAGTCTTCTCCTTGCCAAACTAAACAAGCCCAGTTCTTTCAGCCTTCCTTTATAGGTCATGTTCTCTAGACCTTTAATCATTCTTGTTGCTCTTCTCTGGACCTTCTCCAGTTTCTCCACATCTGTCTTGAAACTTGGTGCCCAGAACTGGACGCAATACTCCAACTGAGGCCTAATCAGCGCAGAGTAGAGCAGAAGAATGACTTCTTGTGTCTTGCTCACAACACACCTGTTAACGCATCCCAGAATCATGTTTGCTTTTTGTAACAGTATCACACTGTTGACTCGTATTTAACTTGTGGTCCACTCTGACCCCTAGATCCCTTTCTGCCGTACTCCTTCCTAGACAGTCGCTTCCCATTCTGTATGCTGCTGCTAGATATTCACGTTGGGAAGAATCAAATTATACAGACATTGTAGGAGATGCAGAGATCCTTGAAGTCCACAGTGCCGTAGATGGCTAGGAGGAGATGCCTCTCAAAGCATTTTCTCTAAGGGTGCATCTAGACTGGCAAGATTTTAACTTGCCAGCTGTCTACACTGGCCGCTTGAATTTGCGCAAGAGCACTCACTTTGTACTGTACAAAATCAGTGCTTCTTGCGCAAATACTATGAAGCTCCCGCTCAGGGATAAGCCCTCTTGCGCAAGAATACTTACGCAAGAGGGCCAGTGTAGACAGGGAAGGAATTTTTTGCGTAAGAAAGCCCCGATGCGCAAAATCGCGTCTAGACTGGCCATGGATGCTTTTGTGCAAAAGTACTTTTTGCGCAAAGGCACCCGTGCCGATCTAGACGCTCTTTTGCGGAAATACTTTTAGCGGAAAAACTTTTCTGTTAAAAGCATTTCCGCAAAATCATGCCAGTCTAGATGCAGCCTAACCCTTTACAACATGCTCTGTTAAGCAGGAATTGAATTTGTGCAGCAAACAGATGTCTCTTATTTAAAATCTGGACTTGATTTCTCACTTGATTTATCACTTACCATCCATCCCTAATGCAGGTGCAAATGAGTGCTGCTGTTGACTCATATCCTGGAGGCTTTGCCCCACATACTTCCTAACACTGCATTCTGTGTAAATCATAAAATGACAGTTAAAGGTTCCCAGTTTGTAAGGCACGATGGTGTTGCCTGTTAGCCTGAGACAATGTGGTTCACCTGTCTTATTTTTTCATCCTATAAAAAAAGCTCACAAAAGTGAAGTAGGAAATCCAGGACACTCTCTTTCTCATCTGGTATGGCTATTTGCCTGATGAACATCAAAATCCTATTCCAGCCCCAGATAATCCTGGGGAGGGAGGGGGAAGTGATGGAAATGAAAGGTCAGCCATCCTAAGTTCTGTTCATTTCCAGAGTCCCACAGAGACTTTATCAAGTGCCTGAGGCTTCCTGATAGGCTTGCTTGCTTGGCTGTGCACACTGACCCTGGTCATGTGCCAGTATGTTTCAAGCAGCTGAGGACTGAGAGGCCAAGTGAACAATCATAACGATTCTGTCATTCTCTGAGATGAAAAAACTGGGATGGGCAGTAACTAAACATGCGGGCTTTCCTGGCCATTTAGATCCATTTGGAAGGAGTCATTGTCCTGTTTTCAAGAATTCGTACACTACACACATACCATGAACAACTTGCCTCAGACCAAATGACTGGAAGAAATACAGAAATGTAGGCGAATCTTAAAGGATGCAGCTGTTTCATATGCTGCTTTAGTGGCTTTGCAGCTTTTTCAGCTGTCCTCAAAGCCATATTTCTGGTCCCATGCCACCTTGTTTTTGGCTAACAACAGCAAGGATGGTTGCACACAAAAGGTTCCTTAACAGTAGAGTGGTTATTTTCAGAAATCAAGGGGAAATATAGAATTTTCACCTCTTTAGGCAGACATGAAGGCATAAGAGGGGAAACCATGTATAGAAATAACTTTTTATCAAGAGGAAAAGGGCAGAAAATGGTTTAATGGCTAAGTTTACACTTTGATAAGTCACTTCTTTCCCACTCCGGCCCAACATGAAAATACAGATGAGACTGTTTATTTTTCCCTGTATCTGTATCAGGCTACAGCACAAAAAGAACTGTTTGCTTTAAATCCTCTTATGTAGTACTGCAAGTCACACAGCAAAGAATAGATTGTAAGTGTTCATATAAGGAAAACTTCATTGCTAAAATAATAACACAGTGATTTGTGTCTACTGCAGACAAGTGTGGAATGCTGTCAGCCTGTATTGATACCCTTGAGGTTTGTTGAAATCTTCAGACTTCAACCCTATCATAGATAATGTGTATGACTCCCAAAAGCAAGACTGCCTAAGGGTATGTCTGCACAGCAAAGTTATTTCGAAATAACAGCCGTTATTTCGAAATAACTTTCCTAGCGTCTACACAGCCAAATGGCTATTTCAAAATAAATTTAAAATAGCGGAGCACTTATTTCAAATTTGGTAAACCTCATTCTACAAGGAATAACGCCAAATTTGAAATAGCTATTTTGAAATAAGTGCTGTGTAGACACTTATTTCGAAATAGGGGGCCTCCAGCCTTCCCAGGGTGCCCTGGTGGCCACTCCAGCCTCAACCAAGAACACTCCACTCCCTTCCCCCCTCCCCGGAGTCCTTAGACTCTGGCCACAGTGCCTATCCCTTTATGCCAGCTCCAAGCCTGCCAGCCCAGAGCCAGCAGTCACTGCCCCTGACCCAGCCTCAAGCCACTCAGGAGCAGTCTGCCAGCTCCCAGGAGCCTGCCAGGGCCCGGAGAAGGTGGGCGCCTTCCTGGTCCAGGGTGGAGATCATGGACCTTATTCAGGTTTGGGGGGGGATGCCCCCAACATCCATGATCTCCGCACTAGACGGAGGAACGCGGCCGTCTATGGCAGGATAGCTGCCAGCCTGGCAACCAAAGGCCACATGCGAACCCAGGAGCAGGTTTGCATGACAATCAAGTTGGTCCGGCGAGACCCCCAACCCTGAGCCCTGAGCTTCCCCTCCCCATTCTTCCCCTTGCTTCCCCCTTCCAACTCCCTCCTCCCAGGTTTCCCCCCTGCCCTCTCCCACCCTCTCTTCTCTGCTCTCCCACTTCCTTTTCCCAGTCTCACCAGAGTTTCATTCCCTCCCCCCGTTTTGTTAAATAAAGAGAGTTTGTGTTCATGAAAATACGTGTATTTTATTTGACATCAGGAAGCGGGGTTAGGGAGGGGTAAGTGGAAGGATGTGAGGGAGGAATGAGGCACAAGCCCCCAGTGGGGCAGACCAGGGAGGCTCTTAGTGCTCCTCAGGGTGGAAACTCTCCCGCAGGGCCTCCTCAATACTGACAGTCCCCCCAATGGACCTCCCAGATGGCAGCCTGCAGCAAGTGCAGCCAGGCTCGCAGCAACGCATCAAAGAGAAGCACTAGAGTGCCCAGGGGCAGCTCTGGCTCCATGTTGCAGAGTGCTGTGGTGTCCCAAGTGAGGGCAATCAGAGCACGCAGAGACAAAATGCTTTGCTGACTCTCATCGAGGTAGACAAGCAAGCAGGGAAACCTGAGAACTGGCTGTCGAGGGGGTTCCCTTTAAGCACAGACCTCAGATAGCCTCAGGCAGCAGCCCCACACAGTAAGTCCTGACCTGGTGCCCTGCTGGAACTGGTTCCAGCCAGCCTTAAATGCGATTCAGAGTCCACTCAGTGTGGACGTGATATTTCAAAATGGCAAAATGCTATTTCAAAATGCATTTTGTGTGTAGACGCATTATTTCGAAATAAGCTATTTTGAAATAACACTGTAGTATAGACATACCCTTAGTGAATAATTTGACATGCGAATGAATCAGTTTCTTCTTTAATATTGCAAAAGTCAAAATATTATTGTATCCAAGCCAAATGCTTACCACTCCTTTACTAGCATATAAGGAGCTTTGCATACTTCTAATATTGTCTCTTGGGTTCTGGGCTTATACATATTCATATTTGTTGAGGTTGAATTTTAGGTGTGGCTTTAAACCAGTTTAGTTCAAATTATGCAAAATCTGTTGTAGACACTCTTAATTCTGTTTAAATTAGGTTAATAATTTGGTTTATATTGATTTATTTTAACTCCATTCCATAAATAACACCTAGAATTAAACTGGGTGCAGCTCTGAATATTCACTTGGCTTCTGTCTCCAAGAAGCTGGAGATAATGCACCATGATTGCTTTCACCTCCCTTGCCATATGTACATGTTGGGATTGAGACTCTTAGGCCTTGTCTACACTAACCCCCACTATCAATCTAATCTACATAACTTCAGCTATGTACGTAGCGTAGCTGAAGTTGCAGTACTTACTGCAGCGTGTTGTGTGCAGTAAGGGTGATGGGAGAGCGCTCAGCAATCAGTTTAGATTGTAGATCCCCATATAGGGGAGACAAGCCCTCGTCATTTTGGGAACGAGCATATCTGCATTAATGTAGAATTTTCTGGTAGAATCTGAATGAGCTCTTTTCAAGTAAGTTTATTTTCCCCCTCTACAAGTGAAACTTCCTCCACTATAAACTGTTCCATCATTATCACTTCAGGTTCTTTTCTACATGCATGTTTTTACAACAGTGGTCTTCTTACAATCAGGGACAAAAAGGAGTAGGGACTGGAGGAGGAGTCTCTCCCCTTGGACTGAGCCACTGCTATCCTGTGGATGCATAGGTACAAACATATCTCGCTCTTACTGCACCCCTGGAGGGCCTTCTTTGTTGACTTGATCTCTCTTCCCCTCTTGAAATGGCTTGTGGTAAAATCAGAGTCATTATTGTAGTGCCGATTTGCCTGAGAATTTGTTGTCGCCTGCTATTTCACTCTGTTGCTGCTGGATTTGGTTAAAATAAAAATTGCTGAAAGAGGAATAGTAATGTAAAGTTTCATCTGATTATAAATGCAAACCCAATGTCTCTGGACAGTTTTATTGTGATTGGCTAAATTGTTGGGTATATCTAATCATATACCCATGATTAGATAACTGATCCACAGTGTTTTCTATCTTTAAATTTAGATACAAGACTCTGGATGTAGGAATGGAAAAAGAGTTAAAATCAGAGATACAGCAAGTAATGAAAAGATACATGAGCCAGTTAGGGGCATTTTGTTGACTTGGGCCAGTAAACCTTAACTAAGTCTGCTGTAAAGGAGCTAAATACTAAGTGTGTGCTATGTAGAAGGTGGTGGATCAGGAAAAGGATTTGAGGATTGCATAAAAATCTTTAGGTGCCAGCTTAGTATATGTTTTGATGTGTTTGTGAGGTAAAAAGTCTACTTCAGCTGAGGAATAATGGGCAATCCCAAGAAGCCATACGGTTACTGAATACATTATCATGTAGTTTCCATTTACTTTATGCTTTTCATTTATCTAGCACATTTTACTGGAGGGTCTTAAAGTACTTTGAAAACCTGTAACCTCTTGAAGCACCCAGTGAGGGCTGTTTTCATTTTGCAGAGGAAGAATATGTGAGGTGTTAGGTAAGTTACTTCATTTCTTAAGGTATTGGTGTCAGAGCAGGGAATAAGGGCCCCTGACACAGCATATAAACCTCTGCTTTAACCACTAAATCAGCAGTTCTCAGACTTTTTGTTCCATGGCCCACCCAGCTCAATGCAGACCTTTCCACAGACTACCAACTGTTCATGGAAACTCACCGTTAATGATATAATTACCCCTGAGCCATCCGCAGACCCCAGTTTGAGAACTCTGCTCTAGAATATGCTCTCAAATGCCATATTCAGTACTGACCACTGATGCATATCGAGTAAATCTGGTACTGCCATAAAGAGGGCAGACTGGGCTGATTCTAGGTTTAAAGGATTCAGCTACTCCTATCCTTTCTGACTGAAGAGAATTATTTTGTATTAGGGCAAGATAATTTTTCACATGGTGGGGTTTTTAAATGAAATGAAAGTGAGAAGCTTGGGAAATGTTTTGTGCGGTGGATCCACTATAAAACAAATTTCAAGTTAAGGGCCATTGAATCTAATTGGTAAATAGGCAGGGCAGTGGGGCGGAGCTGGGGGCCAGCAGCCGGGGTGGTGAGCGGCCGGCCAGGAGGACAGTAGCCAGGCTGGTGCCAGCAAAGGGGCAGAAATGACTTCTTTTGGTCCAGCAAAATCTCTCCTCCAGGACCAATGGTGCCAGACCAGGGAGGTCCAACCTCTAATTATTACAGCATAATACAGATTGGACCTCTCTGGTCCGGTACTCTCGGGACCTGGTTGGTCCTGGATGAGGGATTTTGCCAGACCAGAGGTGGTCATTTCTGGCTCCCCTGCTGCCAGCCCCAAACCCTGCCTTGCCTCCCCCCACCACCAGGCTGCCAGGCTTCCCGGCTCTCTCACCCGGTCCCTGGCGTATCCCCAGATTCCCGGCCCCTTCTGGACTACATACGTTGCTGCGCCAGAGAGTTCTGGTTTATAGAAATGCAACCTATATAACTGCTGTTCTAAGGTAAGAAGTAGGCTATTTTGATTTTCTTAATGACTATGTTTTAAGACTGAAATGTAACCATATAATGGCTTTTTGTTAATTAAAAGGCAAGTTTAGCATAGTGAGAATAGCCTTGATACTGTAATTGTGATCATTTTGTTTTCAGTTACAAAAAGGACTTGTTTGTGGGGCCC
This sequence comes from Rafetus swinhoei, assembly GCA_019425775.1. Lineage (NCBI taxonomy): Eukaryota > Metazoa > Chordata > Testudines > Trionychidae > Rafetus > Rafetus swinhoei. The sequence goes on along the minus strand of CM033440.1, from coordinate 144,626,080 downwards.
AACAAAGTCTAATAGCTCTGCGCCCATAGAAGAGTTAATCTGGCCCCGTTGTTGCTGGGTGTTCTACTAGCCCAGACATTCTATCAGCTTTGTACCAAGGGACACTGTGATAACAGGCATTGCCTGGCAAAACCTGTTACTGCTGTAACAAAGCAGATTTTTATATGTACATCTCATTCTTTGGTCTTATCTGGGCAGATTAAAATTTTGAATGCACTGACTTATCTTCAGATAATGCTGTGCTAGTTATAGTCATAACAATCCAATTAAAGAGCTTACCTGGATGGGAGATGAGCCAGAAAATCACTGAAGGTGTCTAAACAAGGGGACTGTATGATCAATGTCACTTTTTTTTTTCTCCCTTGCAAGGTGAGATGTGATGTGTTTGGTTTTTTCTAATGTCTATGCAACCAGAGTATTATGAAGTGTACATTTGCTCCTGAGTTGTATTCTGTGGTTTTAGAGGCTCACTGTCTTGCAAAATTGACTGCAGCTTTGTGAAACAAATGTATCTTATTGCTGTGGATATGACCCTATGTTATGGTTTGTTTTAAAAAGAGGAAAATAAAGCCTCGGACCTTGAATGGGGCTTATTTCAATAGACGCAAGATAAAAGTCAGCTTTTTAAAGTTTAACTAGGGGGTGGTGCTGCCTCCTTGCTACGCTGGCCAACCCCCCTCTTTGGGGTTAGGCAGCCCCAGCTCCTGCCGCTGGGGAGGGTCAGGCCAAGGCGTGGCAGCTCTGGCCTGCCCCAGCTCTCTCCCACCAGCCACCGGGACCCCCTGAGGCCAGGCTAGCCCCAGCTCCCTCCCTCTGTCTGCCAGGGAATTGGGTAGGACCCAGGCCGCAGCTGGCCCAGCTCTCTCCCTGGCTGTCAGGGAGGGCCCCAGAGCAAGTTCACTCTAGCCCTGACTCTTCCCCCTCACAGCTGCTGGGGAGGGTCTGAGGTTGTCCCAGCTCTTCCCTCTTCCCCTTCCCCAGAGGCCGAAACCACCCCTGTCTCTTTGTCCCACCCAGCCAGCCACCAGGGAAGGGGGCTGAGGCCTGGCTGCACCTCTGGCCGTGAGTGTAGAGGCCTCGCAGTTCATGGACCCTTTTCCCCTCCCAGGAAGGGGAGAGGGCTCATGGCTCCTGGAACCTCCTCCCCCACCACGAGGGGGGAGGGCACACAGCTCCCAGAACACATGGAGGTTAGGTCCATAAAAGGCTATTAGCCAGGGGGTAGGAATGGTGCCCCTGGCCTCTGTTTGTCAGAGGCTGGAGATGGATGGCACGAGGCAAATTGCTTGATCATTGTCTTTGGTCCGTCCCCTCTGGGGCACTTGGTGCTGGCCACTGTCGGCAGACAGGCTACTGGGCTAAATGGACCTTTGGTCTGACCCAGTACGGCCATTCTTATGTTCTAACACACACACACCCATCACAAGGGGGGAGGGCGCATGGCTCCCAGGAAGCCCCAGCCACTCCCTGCCCCCATCTCCCTGGCTAGACACCCTACCCCCAGCCTGCTCTTGCACCCTCCCTTGATCCTACACCTTCCCCCCTGGCCAGACACTTACCCCCACCCTGCTTCTGCATCCATGGTTTCTCCTTGCACCCTTCCTTGCTCCTACTCACTCACCCTGGCCAGACACCCTACTCCCAGCCTGCTTCTGCACCCTACCTCCCCCCCAACCTTGCATCTGCACTCCACCTCCCTCCCAGATCCTGCACCCCATCCCTATCCCACTCATTGGCAGCCCTGTCCTGCACACTGAACCTCTCATTTTTGTTCCCATCCCAAAGCCTAAGGGGGTCCATAAAATCTACTAACTGTGGAACCCCAGAAAAGTAAATCTGGCCTATGGGAAGCCCTGAACCTCAGTCCTCCCTGTCCTGTCCATTCCCCTTGCCTCGTGGGGCTGGAACATTAGAGGAGTGAGGTGTTTCAGTTGGGAGCCACATCAGTGAGGGTTGGGGGGTTTTGGAGGCGTGTTTTTGCTTCTCACTTGTGTGGTCCCCAACTGTTTTTTGTCTAGGTCTGTGGCCCCTGACACACGAAAAGTTCCCCACCCCTGCCATAAATAAAGAAAACATTGATACCTTTTGTGTTGGACTTAATTTATTAAACTTCATTTTAATAAAATATTAGTTTAACATGAGAAAGCTAAAATGGTTAATCTGTTTAATAATTTAAATTAAACCGTTCTCCCTAGCTGCAGCACTAGCAAAATGGCTCAGGTGTAATGATGTAATTAACGGTGAATTTCCATTAACATCTGGTGGTCCGCAGAAAGGTTTGCATTGAGCCAGGTGGTCCATGGGCCAGAAAGTTTGGGAACCACTAGCTTAACGGTTTAAAGAGCTGTAATTTTACATGGTTGGGTGCTTGGCACTGTGGCCAAGCTTGTTTGTCATTCTGCATTTCTATTCTTCATACAAGCCCTCACTCTTCTCTTGCTCTTTTTTCAAAGGTCGTCTTGATGCATGCTCTCCTTTGTCCACTTTTAACTGGCCCTAAAGATCTTGTCTGAATAAGAATGGCAGTGCAGATTTCCCTGCAGGTCACTTGTCTTTAGTGACACATTCATCCCTGCTTAACACTGGAGCCAGGCCCTCTCAGAGAATGACAGAGGCCTGGCCACTTTGAGTTAAGAGGCCCCAGCCCAGTCCCAGCCTCAGGCCCCTGATGTATCTAACTTCTCATCCATAGGGTCACACTAAAGCCAAAAGAATATGTGAAAATGAACACTTGAGACATTTATTTATTAAAGATTAAGTCATTATACCAATAGCATGTATATTAAAAATGTAACTTTAATTGTAATTTTCCACTGCAAGCAAAACTCTTCAGTTTAACAATGCTTTTCTGGCTTTATGTGCAAACTCCTTTATAATTGAAGAAAAATCTAATTTATGTGCAACATCACTGTTAATGTTAAACATTGCGAGCCCATTCAATGCTCTTGTCCCATTGTAGAACGATGATAGTTCTTCTTTTAACACGTTGAATGTGCGTTTACCTGAAGCCACGGATGCAGGGAGACTGACAAAAATATGTAATGCAATTGTGATATTAGGAAATACAGTCGAGGGGCTGAGATCGAATATTTCTTGAAGCAGTTCTTTTGGCTTGCAGTCCGATTTAAAGTTGCTGGAATGTTTACATTTCAGGAAGTCAATCTCATCACAGAGATCTCTTGAAATTTCATTGTTGTTCCTTTGTTGAAACTGTTCAACTGCTGATTATAGATCTTTATCACTTAAGGCTATTGGTTATACAAAATTTTCATTTTATATACTTTGCAACGAATATTATATAATAACGATTTAGGGGTGCTATTTACTACAGCCCTATAACCTTATTTCAAAGTCTTGACATTTCCTTTGCTAACATGTTCCCATTATTAAATTCTTCTAATAACTGGTACGTAATTATGAATATGAACATGGGGTGGTTTCCAGATTTGATATGTTTATTAAATAACTAGAATTAAAAGTTTATTATCACAAAAAAGCCTTTAAAGGTGAATCTAAAACTGGATGAAGAGGTAGCTAACAGCTGAACCCGATATGGTTATTGTATACGAGGACACACAAGAAAAAACAGGAATGCAAAAATCTCCTATGCAGAGATAAACATCTAATGTAAAGGTTAAACTCACCCTCAGACCAAGCATAATCACTTTACAGTAACAGAATTAATTACGACTTTCAAAACCTCTAAACTATGCAAAGACTATAAACAGCGTTTCAGAATGTAGAATCACTAATCACAGCATTTTTCCTTCAACTTGTGTGGTTTGGTTTGCTTAGCCTTCTTCTAATATGCTGTTCTGATGTCTGAGCTTTCTTTTCTTTCCTTTTCTGCTTGGATGGAAAGATGTCAGGAGAAAGAGCCATCTATCCATCCATAATATCTGGTTTTTTCTCACCCTTTTTATTTTCCTCCAAACTAGTTTGTGGTGTTGTTTTTTTAAAATGTACTCTCTTGTTCTTGTTTGCAGTCAGACCTTTATTTTTATGGACAATCGATGTGGCACGTGTCTCAAACTCTTTAAGCATTAGCCTGGAGAACCTCCTGTATATGTAGCCTTGGGCAAAGGGTAGAAAATTATTAGAGTGGCACTTTGACCTTTGGTAAATCATCAAGATAAGCTGGTCATTAATAGCTAACAGTAAAGATGTCACTGAAGGAAACCTAATGCTGCATTGAAGCATTATTTTATCCAGGGGAATTACGTTGGAAAGGGAGAGAACTTAGTAACCTTGATTATGTTGAAATGATCTTTTGCCTTCTTGATCATATTTGTTGAGATTATTAAAAGATGTATTAGTTTCTTCCCTTTCTTGGATTCCATTTCTACAATCCCTGTTTACTTTCAGTAATAACTTCAGAAGCCTAGGAACTTGTATACTGTAGTGAGGAATTGCAGAGTTGGCTGTGTCTCTGACACAGTTTATTTGAATTCAAAAAGATTTTAGCAGATTAACAAACTTCTGCCCAAAAAGTGCATTTGTGGTTTAATGGTATTAGCATCTGCTTGAATTATCTGCTGATGGCAAAAAAATGATTATTTCAAAATGGTCAAGACGTTGCACTCTTCTTAGAAAACTGCTACATATTTTTCCTTCTGCAGCAAAATTAACTTTTCTGCTCTTGTGCTCTTATTTCATGCTGGATTGATCAGACACATGGCCTGCAATTCAAGGCTGCACATTTTTCCTACAAAGGAATCAAGAGCACTGTCCATAATGATACTAACTAAAACTTTTTCAGTGTACTGTGTAAGGGACATTACTTTTACAGGAAGCAGGAGAAAAGGAGAAGGGTTTATCTTATGCTTCTACCACTGGGTTGTAGATGTTGAATGTGCATTGTGGCCTCTGATCGACACACGCAGGCTCTTTACAGCCAAAAGATACTAAGACAAGAATGCAAATGGAGTCTCAGACAAGACTGCAGCTGCTAGAATTGCTTGGCATCAGGGACAAGAGGGAGGTGTGCCTTTGACAGGGGAATTGCTATGAATCTAAGGGTGTATCTGCATTACTCAGCTTTTAGGGACAAGGCTGTGTCGATACAGCCTTGTTGCTGAAGATCAGCGTGTGTGAACGCTGTTTGTTGGTGGTTTTGTGGACAAAATACTTTCACCTCCTGCAAGCATGGGTGGCAAGTTATATGGGCTCGTGGTGCCCATGCTCCAGCAATATTTAGAGCCAGGGGCCCTGCTCCACCAATATTTGGAGCTGGGTCTCTCCCCCAACCCTGCTTGGAGCGACCCCAGCCCCAGAGCGTCTCTCCCCCAGCCCCGGCCCGGCCCTGCCGTGCGCAACCTTCAATCAGCTCCCCCTTGCCGGCTGCTGCTGCCATGCACTGTGTGCTCAAACAGGTGGGCGGGGAGACTCCCGGGCGTGATGTGACATCACGGCCCGGCCTGGGACTTTAAAACTGCTGGCGCCGCATGGCTGAGTTGTGGGTTCAGAGTTCGGGGACTTCTGGGGTGGAGCGCAGACTCTGGCCCCGCAAAGTGGAAGGCAGAAGGTAGGGGAGGGCTGGGAGAGGAAGGGGCTTATGCAGAGGGGGAGGGGGAAGAAAGAGGAAGGGGTGGAAGAGGAAGGGGAAGGGGCTTGTGCAGAGGGGAAGGGAGAAAACTAGGGGAAGGGCTGGGGGAGGAAGCGGCTTGTTCGGAGGGAGAGGGGGAAGAAAGGGGAAGGCACCAAAGGGACAGGGTAAACGAGAGACAAATGCCAGGGGGCCAAGTGCAGACAATGAGGAAAAGGGCAGGAGTGGAGGTGTCAGTGGGAAGGGGACAGGGTGATGCTGGGAGGGGAGAGGGTAAGGGCATTGGGGGCTGGAGGAGGAGGTGCTGGGAGAAGGCTTGAAAGAAGGGGTGGGCATGAGGAAGGCCAGGATGGTGCATGTCATGTGTGAGGGCACAGAGGGGCATGAAGGGAATGGGGGCAGAGAGTGGTAAGGGGGTGGGCATCAGGGAAAAAGAGGGCAAAGGGGGCAGGGGCAGTGAGGAAAGGGGGAGGCACCAGGAGGGTACAGGAGTAAGGGAAGGTGCAGGTGCCAGGGGATTCTGGGGGTGAAGCAGTAGGGCAGACACCTCCAGGGGAGGGACCAGCACCAAAGGAGAGAGGCAGGGCAGGTTTGTAGAGGGAGGTGTTAGAAGTGGGGATGAGGAGGGGTAGATCACATGATCAGAGTGGGGCTACTGGAGGAGTGGGCGCAAGGGGGAGAGAAGGGCTGGTGGAGGGGGGCAGGTTGCAGGAGGGCTGAGGGCAGTGAGAAGGGCAGTAGTCAGGACAGCAGAGGAGGGTGAGGAGTTGGGGGGGGCAGCAGGCACCAGGGGAGCTGATGGAACAAGGGGAGGAGACATGGCAGCAGAGAGAAAAGGTAAAGGTTTAAAAATATTTATTAATAACTTGGGTGCCACAGTGGCATATCCAAACAAGCCACATGAACTCAGTACTGGTGCACAACACAATTCATTCTGCTCATGGGAGGAAACTCTTAGGCTATGTCTACACTGGCGGTTTCTTGTGCAAGAACATCTTGCACAAGGGTTCTTCTGCAAGAAGTCTTGTGCAAGAACACGTCCACACTGCCATGTGCGAGCTGTGCTTTGTGCAAGAGCATCTATGGCAGTGTGGACGCTCTCTTGCCCAAGAAAGCTCCGCTGGCCATTTTAGCCATAGGGGTTTCTTGCGCAAGAAATCCCTGCCAAGCATCCACACTGCCCTCTTGTGCAAGAGAGCTTACACCTGTTAGAAAAGAGCGTAGCTCTTGCGCACGAAGCCCACTCTTACCATGCCGTACTGTAAATTTCCTTGCGCAAGAGCAGGCAGGCAGTGTGGATGCTCTGTGGGTTCTTGCACAAGAACGACTGTACTTGCGCAAGAAGCCGCGAGGGTAGACATAGCCTTAGAGGGAACACTTCCCCCAGCCTCTCTGCCCCCGAGTTAATGTCACACACATTGGGTTAATGCAACTGCAGGATAGTTGCATGCGGGGGGTTTGGTGGGGGCCAAACTAATCCCTGTTGGTAGGAGGATGGTGGGAAAAGCCCTTCGAGAGGGGTGACATGACACCTTTTACTTCTGGTCATGTGTCCATCTTGCCCCGAGAGTGTTACCTCCAGAGGCATGACTAAGGGGGGAGAGGGGGCGGTCAGGGGGCGTGGCTAATGGGGCACCACCAAAAATTATACAAACCTGCCGCCCATGCCTGCAAGCGGTTGGTTGTTGCTTTGTCTACAGAAGAGCACTCCTGAGGACAAAGCAGTATTCACATTTTACTTGCCATGGCAAAACATTGAAATTCATGGGGAAGGGGGCCAGTATAAGTGCCCGTGAACAACAAGTGTTTTGTCAAGTGCAAGTGTGGAAATAGCCAACATTTTAAAGTGTTTCCACAGCATTGAGAGAAGCTGGTCCTGTGTCTTTTCTGAGGACCTTCATTGAATCCCTTGTGAAGGGCACAATGTGAAGGGCATTGAATCCCTTGTGAAGGGCACTATCCCTTATGTAGGCTTCTTTTTCATGGCAGCTATCTTCTCCCTTTTGAGCTGTCTCCCTCACATAATCAAAACCAATGGCACTTGCAGATTAATACTGTAATTGATTTTTTTCGCAACCCTGAGTACTGTAGCTGTCAGCCTAACTTTGAAGTGTAGACCAGGTGTTTCCACCAACCAAAGTTGAGGCTTTTGATTGTGGTCAGTCCATAATGTTCCTCCCAGGGAAGCAAAATACAGGACTATGTAGCACTTTAAAGACTAACAAGATGGTTTATTAGATGATGAGCTTTCGTGGGCCAGACCCACTTCCTCAGATCAAATAGTGGAAGAAAATGGTCACAACCATATATACCAAAGTATACAATTAAAAAAAATGAACACACATGAAAAGGACAAATCACATTTCAGAACAGAAGGGGGATGGGGAGGCGGGAAGGTAAATGTCTGTGAGCTAATGGTATTAGAGGTGGGGAAAGGTAAATGTCTGTGAGCTAATGATATTAGAGGTGATAATTGGGGAAGCTATCTTTGTAATGGGTAAGATAGTTAGCGTCTTTGTTGAGACCAGCGAGAGTGTCGAATTTTAGCATGAATGACAGTTCAGAGGATTCCCTTTCAAGTGCAGATTTAAAGGCTTCTGAAGCAGGATGCAGGTAATTAAGGCATTGAGACAGTGTCCTTTCTGGTTGAAATGGCAAGAAACTGTTTTTTCTTTGTGATCCTGTCTAATATCTGTTTTGTGGGCATTGATCCTTTGGCGAAGTGTCTGAGACGTTTGTCCAACACTTCGCCAAAGGATCAATGCCCACAAAACAGATATTAGACAGGATCACAAAGAAAAAACAGTTTCTTGCCATTTCAACCAGAAAGGACACTGTCTCAACGACTTAATTACCTGCATCCTGCTTCAGAAGCCTTTAAATCTGCACTTGAAAGGGAATCCTCTGAACTGTCATTCATGCTAAAATTCGACACTCTATGCGCTGTCTCAACAAAGACGCTAACTATCTTACCCATTACAAAGATAGCTTCCCCAATTATCACCTCTAATATCATTAGCTCACAGACATTACCTTTCCCCACCTCTAATACCATTAGCTCACAGACATTTACCTTTTTCCCCCTCCCTCCCATCCCCCTTCTGTTCTGAAATGTGATTTGTCCTTTTCATATGTGTTCATTTTTTTTAATTGTATCCTTTGGTATATATGGTTGTGACCATTTTCTTCCACTATTTGATCTGAGGAAGTGGGTCTGGCCCACGAAAGCTCATCATCTAATAAACCATCTAGTTAGTCTTTAAAGTGCTACATAGTCCTGTATTTTGTTTCAGCTACACCAGACTAACACGGCTACATTTCTATCACTACTCCCAGGGAAGGTGATGATAGTTATGAATTGGAAGAAGCAAACTAGAAGAAATGTCATTTGATTACCTTTTCCCCTCCCCATCTAGTTTTTGATTCTTGGGCTTGGATACAAGACCAAGTCAATAATTTGCTGACACTAATTTAGCAGTGAAATTGCCTTACCACCCAGACACTGTGGGGTGAATCAGAATGAGCTGGGCTCCCTGCATACTTACGCTGCAGTTTCCAGATGGATGTTTCAAACACATAGTGACACTTTTTTAAAATAGTGTGTGTGTTTATTTCAAGTGGTATGGGGAGGGGTGTGCATTCAGCTTTCTTTTAGTTCTCTCTTGCCGTTCTAGTGATACTTGTGGTTTTGAAGAATATGATCACAGCAACACCCGTCTTTGTGGTTTCTGTCAACTGATAACAATCCTCAGCAGACCAGCCCTGTTGTCTATCTGCACCTTAGTTATAGCCTTTAGCCTACAACAAATATTGTGTACAATCTTGCATGCTTCTCAAGTTTCCTCAGTAGAGAGATCTGTAGTCACCCAGACTCCAAGGCTCTCTTCTTTTAATCTCTAAATGGGCTCCTATAGTGAAATGCAGTTTAATTTTTTTTAAAAATGGTTTTCTCTACTATGTACCCAATAAATGCACTTTAAGGACAATTTAGTTGCAGGGAGTGTTGTTCTATATAGTGGGGCTCAAAATTCAATAACCTGGGTTGTATAATATTTATTCAATTAGTGCTTTGTTTTTATTAATTGGGTTTGGGTCTCTGTGATAAGTACAGTAACTGATCCACATTGGTAAGGAAGGAAAGGTGGGTGGGAGAGAGACTCAGCTGCATGGTGTGGGCCAGGGTAAAAAAAAGCCTTCTCCTTAGAACACACAGTACAGGTTGAACCTCTCTGATATGGAAACATCCATCATCCAGCATGATTGGAGTTAGTCGGATGTCCACTTTTCACGTGTGTGCCAACTTTCCTGCGGTCCCATAAAGTTTGCGTAGAGCACCAGTCCTGGCTCTCAGTGTCCTGCTGTTCTATAATCCCTGGGGGCAGGGGCGGCTGTAGCATGGGGTTCATGGAAGATCATTGCCTTGTGAATAGGAACAGCTAACAGGGAGTTTGGAGAGGGAGTTCTCCAGGTAAAAGAGGAGTAAAAACGGGACCCTTGTGGTAAGTGGCTGTCTGGAGTGTGTGTTTGTGTGTGGGGAGTTATTTGCTGTGTGCTGAGCTTGTGTTTGTCTGTTTGTTTGGTTGGTTTGTTTGTTTGTTTGAAGGAGCTTCTAAAAGGTTTGAAATCTAGAAGCCTCTGTTAATTGGCTGAGCCTCAGTCAGGGGGAGGGGCTACCAGAGCTATATAAGCCTGTGACTCAGCGACCAGGAGCTTGTAACAGGAACAGCTAACAGGAGTTTGGAGAGGAGTTTAGAGGGGAGGTTAGAGGGCACTAGTGACTTCTAACCTTCTTTAAAACATAACTCTTATAATAATCTATATTCCAGAGGTTTAAAAGAATCCCAGTTTATACTTAAACTTATTCATTAGAAAATGGAGACAGAAGCCCAGCAGCAGAGTGGGGGCTATCCTGTTTATTGCGCGAGTGTAACATGTATGATTACCTGCCCTGTGGGCGGGTGACGTATGTGTGCACCTGTTGCAAGGAGCTCCTGACCTCAGAGACCGAGTTCAGGCTTTGGAGGCCAGGGTGGCTGAACTGGAGGAGCTAAGGGAGGTAGAGAGATATGTGGATGAGACTTTCCGGGACACTGTAGTACTGTCCCACCTCCAGTCTGAGAGCCCCAGTGCTCTTAAAGAGGATGAAAGTCTCAAGGGAACAGAGCATTCAATGGGAGCAGAGGGAAACCATCCTCAGAGTTGGGACCCTCCTCCCAGAGGATGTTGCGGTATCCTCTCGCACTGAGGATACCTCTGAGGGGAGGGAATGCTAGTTAGGAAGAGGCAGGTGTTAGTAGTGGGTGATTCGATCGTTAGAAACATAGATAGTTGGGTTTGTGATGACCGGGAGAACCGTATGGTCACTTGCCTGCCTGGTGCAAAGGTTGCGGATCTCTGAGGCATCTAGATAGACTTATGTGTAGTGCTGGGGAGGAGCCGTGGTCGTGGTACATGTAGGTACCAATGACGAGGGAAGGGTAGGAGAGATGTCCTGGAGGCCAAATTTAGGCTGCTAGGAAAGAGACTGAAATCCAGGACCTCTATGGTGGCATTCTCGGAAATGCTTCCAGTTCCACGCGCAGGGCCGGGTAGGCAGGCAGAGCTTCAGAGTCTCAATGCGTGGATGAGACGATGGTGTAGGGAAGAGGGGTTTGGATTTATTAGGAACTGGGGACACTTTGGGAGAGGGGAGCCTATACAGGAAGGATGGGCTCCACCTAAACCAGGGTGGAACCAGACTGCTGGAACTAAACATTAAAAAGGCCAGAGCAGTTTTTAAACTAAGCAATGGGGAAAGCCGATTGGTGCGGAGATGCACGAATCGGAGGGAGGCTTCTCTTAGAGGAGAATCCATTGATAGAGATTCTCTAAGCTGTAGTCAGAAAGAGAGGAGGGAGAGGACAAACCATGGGCCAGAGCAGACAAACAACCGCATATAAAGGAATCCAATGCATCAGGGAAGGGCAGACAAATAAGCAGTGGCAAATTTTTAAAGTGCTTCTACACAAATGCTAGGAGTCTGACTAATAAGATGGGTGAACTAGAGTACCTAGTATTAAAGGAGGAGATTGACATAATAGGCATCACTGAAACCTGGTGGAATGAGGAAAATCTGTGGGACACAATCATACCGGGATATAAAATATATCGAAGGATAGAGCAGGGGGCGGAGTGGCACTGTATGTGAAAGATAATGTAGAATCAAATGAAATAAAAATATTAAATGAATCAACATGTTCAGTAGAATCGCTATGGATAGTAATTCCATGCTCCAATAATAAGAAATTAGCAGTAGGGATATATTATGACCACCTGACCAGGACAGCGATACTGACATTGAAATGCTGAGGGAGATTAGAGAGGCTAAAAAAAGAACTCTATAATAATGGGGGATTTTAATTATCCCCATATTGACTGGATACATGTCACCTCAGGAAGAGAAGCGGAGATAACATTTCTCAATGGCTTAAATGACTGCTTCTTGGAGCAGCTGGTGCAGGAACCCACAAGGGGAGAGGCAATTCTCGATTTAGTCCTGAGTGGAATGCAGGATCAGGTCCAGGAAATAACTGTTACAGGTCCGCTTGGGAATAGTGACCGTAATATAATAACATTCAACATTCCTGTGGTGGGAAGAACACTTCAGCAGTCCAGCACCCTGGCATTTAATTTCAAAAAGGGGAATTACACAAAAATGAGGAGATTAGTTAAGCAGAAATTAAAAGGCACAGTGACTAGAGCCAAATCCCTGCAAGCTGCATGGGAACTTTTTAAAGACAACATAATAAAGGCCCAACTTAAATGTATACCCCAAATTAAAAACATAGCAAGAGACCTAAAAGAGTCACCGTGGCTTAACCATGTAAAAGAAGCAGTGAGGGACAAAAAGGTATCTTTTAAGAAGTGGAAGTCCAATCCTAGTGAGATAAATAGAAAGGAACATAAACACTGTCAAATCAAGTGTAAAAATGTAATAAGAAAAGCAAAAAAAGATTTTGAGTAACAGCTAGCCAAAAACTCTCAAAGAAAAACAAAATGTTTTTTAAGTACATTAGAAGCAGGAAGCCTGCTAAAAAACCTGTGGGTCCCCTAGATGATCGAACTATAAAAGGATCAATTAAGGACGATAAAGCCATTGTGGAGAAACTACATGATTTCTTTGCTTCAGTCTTCACGGCTGAGGACGTTGGGAAGATTCCCAAATCTGCACCGTCCTTTGTGGGTGATGAATCTGAGGAACTGTCCCGGATTGAAGTGTCATTAGAGGAGGTTTTGGAACAAATAGAAAAACTTAATGTTAACAAATCTCCGGGACCGGATGGCATTCATCCAAGGGTTCTAAAAGAACTCAAATGGGAAATTGCTGAACTATTATCTGTGGTTTGTAACCTATCCCTTAAATCGGCTTCCCTACCTAATGACTGGAAGGTAGCCAACGTGATACCAATATTTAAAAAGGGCTCTAGAGGCGATCCGGGCAATTACAGACCGGTAAGTCTAACTTCAGTACAAATTAGTTGAAACAATAGTAAAGAATAAAATTGTGAAGCATGTAGAAGAACATAATTTGTTGGACAAAAGTCAACATGGTTTCTGTAAAGGGAAATCCTGTCTTACTAATCTATTAGAGTTCTTTGAAGGGGTTAACAAACATGCGGACAAGGGGATCCAGTAGATATAGTATACTTAGATTTTCAGAAAGCCTTTGACAAGGTCCTCACCAAAGGCTCTTGTGTAAATTACATGGCCATGGGATAAGAGGGAAGGTCCTTTCTTGGATTGAGAACTGGTTAAAAGACAGGAAACAAAGGGTAGGAATAAATGGTAAATTTTCAGAATGGAGAGGGGTAACTAGTGGTATCCCCCAAGGGTCAGTCCTGGGACCAATCCTGTTCAACTTATTCATAAATGATCTGGAGAAAGGGGTAAGCAGTGAGGTGGTAAAGTTTGCAGATGATACCAAACTGTTTAGGATAGTCAAGACAGAAGCAGACTGTGAGGGACTCCAAGAAGATCTCACCAAACTGAGTGATTGGGCAACAAAATGGCAAATGAAATTTAATGTGGATAAGTGTAAAGTAATGCACATCGGGAAAATAACCCCAACTACGTACAGTATGATGGGGGCTAATTTGGCTACGACAAATCAGGAAAGAAATCTTGGAGTTATCGTGACAGTTCTCTGAAAACTTCCACACATGTGCAGCGCGGTCAAAAAGGCAAATAGGATGCTAGGAATTATTAAGAAAGGGATAGAAAATAAGACCCAGAATATCTTACTGCCCTGTGTAAAACTATGGTACGCCCACATCTTGAATACTGTGTACAGATGTAGTCTCTCACCTCCAAAAGATATTTTGGCCTTGGAAAGGGTTCAGAAAAGGGCAACTAAAATGATTAGGGGTTTGGAATGGGTCCCATATGAGGAGAGGTTAAAGCGACTGGGACTTTTCAGTTTAGAAAAGAGGAGACTGAGGGGGGATATGATAGAGGTATATAAAATCATGGGTGGTGTGGAGAGGGCCGATAAAGAAAAGTTATTTATTAGTTCCCTAAATAGAAGAACTAGAGGACACCAAATGAAATTAATGGGTAGCAGGTTTAAAACTAATAAATGAAAGTTCTTCTTCACACAGCGTGTAGTCAACCTGTGGAACTCCTTGCCAGAGGAGGCTGTGAAGGCTAGGACTATAATAGAGTTTAAAGAGAAGCTAGATAATTTCATGGAGGTTAGGTCCATAAAAGGCTATTAGCCAGGGAATAAAATGGTGTCCTTGGCCTCTGTTTGTCAGAGGCTGGAGAGGGATGGCAGGAGACAAATCGCTTGATCATTGTCTTCGGTCCACCCTCTCTGGGGCAGCTGGTGCTGGCCACTGTCGGCAGACAGGCTACTGGGCTAGATGGACCTTTGGTCTGACCCAGTACGGCCGTTCTTATGTTCTTATTGGCTATTAGCCAGGATGGGTAGGGATGCAAAACCATGCTCTGAAGTGTCCTTCGCCTCAGTTTTCCAGACGCTGGACATAAGCAACAGGGGCTGGATCACGTAATGATTCCCTGTTCTGTTCATTCCCTCTGTGAAACACCTGGCATTGGCCACTGTCAGAAGACCAAACACTGGCTTAGATGGACCTTTGATCTGACTCACTTTGGGTCATTCTTATAGTTGGTTGCATCTCCTTCCCCCTCCCCCAATCTTAGCAAGGATGGGTGAGTGAACTTGGTGCCCAGTAAAATTTCATTGTCATTTTTCAAGGTTGAACTGACCTGATGGGCATTCTACTTCAAGCTTTGTGTTAGGCATTTTATCCAGATGACTTTATGTATCAATTGTTTCCTTGTAGGAGGTGTCAAATGCTGCTGGGCAAGGGGTTGCTATCACTGGGAACAACACATTCAACAACTGGAATTGGCCTAATGCTGTCATCTTTGCTGCTACAGTAATCACTACAATCGGTGGGTATTTCACATGTAAAGTCTTCTGGCCTTTAATTCTTAAGCCCCAATGATGCTGTGTCATGTCCAAAGGGCTGTCCGCTGAAGGACAATAAAAGCTTATAGGAAGTATCTATAAATCAATAAAAAACTTAGAAAATGTATCTTTGAGGCACATTTGGTGGGGCACTGACACTTCTTCAGTCCGTTTTCCACAGTACTCAATCCCTTGAAATACATCATAGAAATGTTTCCCTTGCAGAGTAATTACAGATGCAGTGTGCTGACAAGGTGGGATTCATGTGTTCTTAGTGCCAGTCGAGGCTTACGCTTGCCCAGAGTATTGCCTTTAACTTAAAGGAATGTTCTTTGGGGCTTGGAGCATCCGCATGTGCGTGAGATTTTGTGAAACTCTCCTATCACGTATAGTTCCACACATTCCCAAACAATCTGTTGATAAATGCACTGTTATTAGTGAAAGAGACAGATCTGAAGGCTGTCCTGTCTGTCTCTTGTATTTTTCATAGGTAAAGCTCAGCAGAATTGAGTCACTCTCCTAAATCTGTTTGCTGATTTGTTCATGTGAAACCCTGTAGTACCATAAAACTTATTCCTCATAGGATATGCAAACAGATGGTGCTGCAGAACTTGGAAAATTAGCTGCAGCTCTTTTGCAAAGATCTGCGTTACCATTGTAGAAGATATGGATCTCCCATGGGCCCAGAGAGCCCTGCAAGATGCAGGAAAACATCAGGGGCACTGTTTGTTGCTTTTGTTTTTGACAAGGAACACATACAGTGTTTGCAAACACAAACTGACCACAGGAGGTGGAAACCTTGCTGCTAAACCAAACTGTTCTGCTTGTTACTATTATTAAAAATCTTTTGAGGGGAAACCCCCCCCGCCCCCGATTTCATTGTTCTTTAAACTGCCAGTAAAAAGTTAAAGAAAGCAAAAACGGGTTTAAACAAGAAAGTACTGACGCAGAGGATTAGAGACGGAGCTAGCTGTCCTTACTGGGACTGCAGTCAGAATATCCACTCAGCACTATCGGAGGCCCAAGCCCTGGCCAAGGCATCTTGCTCTGTCAAATCTTTCCTCCACCTCTTCCCTAGCAGGCTTTCTTTAGCTGCTGAAATGCCAGGACAAAGCTTAGATGGATCTCATAAAAAGATCTGCAGATTTCCCCAGGAAAATTTATGCCCCAGGGATAGTTTTGGCTTCTCCTTCCTTGGGTTGTGTCTTCATTAGGAGCATATTACTGGTATAGAAATGCCAGTGTACTATACCAACAAAGTACTCCTGGTATGGATGTAGCTATATGGTTAAAGGTGCACTTAGTACTAGTAAAGTAAAACCACCCCCACCTATAAACCCCACAGGAGAAGCAAGCCATGTTGGTAACAGAATAGCTTTATTGGTAATGCATCTACACTAGGGAATTCTGCCAGCACAGCGGTATCTATTAGGGATCACACCTCTCCACACCCCTGACTGAACATCTATGCCAGCAGACATCTGTAGTCTTAGACATACTCTTATTCTTATGCTTCAGGGGGTAGCTGAGTTAGTCTGTACAGAAAAAAAC
This sequence comes from Rafetus swinhoei, assembly GCA_019425775.1. Lineage (NCBI taxonomy): Eukaryota > Metazoa > Chordata > Testudines > Trionychidae > Rafetus > Rafetus swinhoei. The sequence continues at coordinate 144,609,512 of CM033440.1, read as the reverse complement.
AACACATGGTCTGGTAGCACTTTATAGACTAACAAAACATGTAGATGGTATCATGAGCTTTCGTGGCACTTCAACCATGTGTTGTTTTTTTCTTATTTTTATGTCTCCATTAGTAAATGTGTGGAGGATGAAGTCTGACTCGAGTTTGATATAATGTATAAGACTAAAGATTTTCACAATATTTACTGGAAGAAATAATTCTTTTTAGAACTCTCCAGGTCAGGTCTCTTTTTAATTTCCTGCTTATCTGGTCCAGAGAGAGACTACAGTTCCCTGTGTATATGCTGAACTGCCTTGAATTGGCATCTGTGTAATTTGTCTTTTATCTCTTTCAGGCTATGGAAATGTTTCTCCAAAGACACCCGCTGGACGTGTCTTCTGTGTATTTTATGGCCTCTTTGGAGTTCCTCTCTGCTTGACATGGATCAGTGCCTTGGGAAAGTTCTTCGGTGGGCGTGCCAAAAGGCTGGGCCAGTTCCTAACAAAGAGAGGAGTAAGCCTGGTATGGATTTCTGCTTGTTTTTCTTCTTGTAGGGTGTGGTTGGTATATGACTTGAACATCTAGTTCTTCGGCTATCTGCTTAATCTTGGTAGTGTACTTTGCTCTTAAGGGCCATATTCTGCAATGGGGTTACATGGGTTGAACTGAGCAAAGGACTGAGCCCTGTTCGTAAGCTTTCTGAGACAAGGTCCATGTCCACTAGAGTTTGTAAAGCACTTACCGCAAAGGGGCCCTGGTTGGGCCTCTAGGTTACACTGTCATACAGACATTTAATAATGTTCTAGTCACTATGGAGACAGTCACAAAAGAGTGTAACAGAGATGCATACAACATTATACATAGCTGAGTGTTTGCAGTAAATCCAAGCAAGTACAGGACACTGTTGAGGCGAAATATAGATGTGTATGTATGCAGGCAAGTAAATGGGGTGTATGCAGGAGTTGGGGAAGAATGGGAAGGAAATTGCTAAAATTCTCTCCACACATACCATGAATTGCAGTGTGTGTGGTGATTACTCTTACAGCTACTCCCATCGCAATATCCTCAGTCCTCAGCACAGAGTATAAGTGCTGTGGTCCCAAGCTCGGTGTCAGAACGAGTTTTGCCCGTAGAGAATTAACAGGCAGATGTGGATTACTTACAGGCCGGTTGTTCTCTCAGAGATGTTGGTGGTGTCACCTCCCCCCTAATGCAGCTTGAGTGGCTTGTGTGGGTTCCAAAAACCTTTGCTAGAATTGAAGCCTAGGAATTCAGAATTCTGCATGGTTAATTCATGTAACATATCCTGGCTCTCCTTTTTCTCCTGAGCCCTGTCAACCCCATAGTGCTCCTACAATGATCACTTGCTCCTTTTCTGTCAATTGTGCCTCTCCCTATACTGGCCTTTTGCAGCCCCCTTCCTTACTACCAAAGCATGCCTTATCTTTTACTCCAGCAGCCACTGTGCAGGGTCGGTGATAGGCTTGTGGGCAGCATTTATGGCCAACATTGATGGATGTGCCATAAAATGCATGGGGTGGAAGAAAACGACTTGTGTGTGAATTTTTTTTTTCTTTTTCCTTCACAGCGAAAGGCACAAATTACATGCACAGCTATTTTCATTGTCTGGGGAGTTTTAGTTCATCTGGTCATTCCTCCCTTTGTCTTTATGGTGACTGAAGGCTGGAACTACATTGAAGGTCTCTATTTCTCATTCATCACAATCACCACCATAGGATTTGGAGACTTTGTGGCTGGTCAGTTAATTCCCTGTTTTATTATTTATATATTGCCTGAGGTGTGTAATGTAAATGTAATGTCTGTGTAAATGTCAGTGGTGAGTGCGTGTGTTTTCAGCTTCCTGAGGTGTGGATGCATCTGGAGGCTTTTGCATTACTGAAGCTTTTATTAAAGATCAGCATTATTCCAAGAGACTCTGGAGCTGGCCCTGCAAGCAACTTCTCAAAAATGGCAATTCCTAGACTCTTTTCTTTCCCCAGGCTCTGCGGAGCACTGAGCTGACGGGAGTGAGTGGTAAGGAGAGTTGTCTCCACACTGTGGAGTAGGAGATGCTGCTCCTTTCTTATCCTTACTTGTGCTGATCGTAGCAACCACAGGACTTTGCTAGTGTCTCATCATGTTAGGTGCGACCCAAAGGGCTTGTGGTCTAACCTCATTAATTAAAAAGTTTTGGGTTAGGCCAAAGAGCTGGGGAACCGTGAAGCCCCCAACTTTTAGTTGACATTAGGCAAGGCAATTGAATTCTTTATGGCTGTCTCAATAATCCTAAGGTGAGTTATAAATATTTCACACACACACACTTCTACAACAATCACAACTTTAGAAACAAGCCTCATAGAGTCACTGTTAGGCTTGCATCTGAGGAAGTGGGTCTTTGCCCACGAAAGCTTATGCTCCAATATATCTGTTAGTCTATAAGGTGTCACAGGAAAAAAATTTTTTGCTAACCCTCTGATACTTGTTAGGCAAGTATTGTCCCTGCTTCTCAGATGGGAGAAAATGAGACACCAGCTTTTGAGGCCTAATCTTTGAGTGACCTTCCATCTTGGGTGCTCAACTTCAGCCACCTAGACTTTGCTTTGAGTTCTACTCGTTTCCCAGAAGTGCAGTGAGCTCATAAATTAACTCAAGTCAGTGGGAGCTGTGGATGACCAGCACCTCTAGATATCTTGGGCTCAATTTTCAGAGTTCATTGCCATAATGTAGAAGGCACTCCTGAAAATGTGGACCTGGCTTGTCCAAATCCACCCAGTAGAGTTTGAAACAGAATGATTCCTGGCTTAGACTTGGATAATTAAATTGTTCTTTCTCCCTAACCCATTTAAAAACATTGGGTTTTGTATAGAAAAATGATTTATATAGAGTAACTAATTCCAGGAGAGTTTAAATGCAGACCTCCCCATGTTTTCAGTTTCAGCTTTGTTCTTGATGGGAAAATGGTGTTTTGAAAACACTTCAAGATTCTTTATTGGATTTTACATCATATCCAGACAAAAACTTCCTTCAGCTTTATATATACTTGTTATAAAACCTTACTTGTTTTGCCTTCTTTACAGGCGTAAACCCGAATGCAAACTACCATGCCCTTTACAGATATTTTGTGGAATTGTGGATCTATCTGGGCTTAGCTTGGCTTTCACTCTTTGTCAATTGGAAGGTCAGCATGTTTGTGGAAGTCCACAAAGCAATCAAGAAAAGGAGGAAAAAAAGAAAAGAGTCCTTTGGAAACCACTCTCCCTCTAAAAAATCTCTCCAAATGGGCAGCTCCAAGGATGTGAACATCTTCAGCTTCCTTTCCAAGAAGGAAGAAACTTACAATGATCTCATCAAGCAGATTGGAAAGAAGGCTTTGAAGACAAGCAATGAGAAAATGAGTAAAGCAGAAAATGCCAAACCAAATATCCAGAATGCCAACAAGGATGCCCAAGTGATATACACAAAGAGGAAATCCTTTGATTTTGACAAGGTGTCCCTGGGACTTAGAGATGGCCATGTCATGAGGCACCTAAATGACAAATGCACTGGAGAGAGCCATCTGGAGGACACCATGTTTGTAAACCAACTAGACCGGATCAGCGAGGAAGAAGGGGAAACTTGGGACTCCAGGGATAACCGACCCCTGATCTTAGAAAGTGCCAATATAACTTTTGTAAATGAGGAAGAAGACGATGAGGAAGATCTTTCAGATGATGAGGAAACTTCAAAGTCCTCCATGGATGACAATCTTGCAGAGGAACCTGAGACTCCCAAAAAACTGGTGAAGTTCCCATCCTCTGATGAATCTACCTGTACGAGTAATGAGTCAGAGATTTCAGTGCCTTATGAACAACTAATGAATGTGTACAACACAGTAAACAATGTAACGGCTACAACATGAAGCAGCACATGTTTTGGCAATGGTTTTTTGAAGGTGGTTAATACTGTCTGTTCAGAACTTATGCAGAAGGAAGGCAAATGTATTAGCACCTTCTCTCTCTAACACCAAACCAAAAACCTCTTATGTCTTAATGTCATCAAAAGTGGTTTGCTTTTGGAGTCCAATCAGCTTTGCTTGTCTGTGTTAGACCAGTTGCAAGATGACAATTCAAAGCTTAATGCATCTTCCTTCCTCTTGGGACTCTAGTTCTTTGAAGTGGGAGGAAATGACTAAAGTTGTTACACTGGACCTATTTTTTTTATTGTGCTTTTTATGGGAGAATTCATTTGGTGTGAAACTATCTAGTTGCAGACAAACTGGTTTAGGCATATAGAACATGGTAGATTACTGAACTAGCCATTCACCTCTGGAAAGCTGGATACAAGTCCTGTGTAGATCACAAGTGAAAATAAATGTGGGGTCTTATCCCAGCTACCAATTACCAACTTGCTATCGCTAGATGTGGCATAATTGGTAGCTTCTCTCTAATAGACGTTTGGGACTAGAATAGTAGGATGTACTTAAGGTCAGAGTTGAGGTGCATTGGCAACAGTAAGTAAAGAAGCATCAAGGTGCCACCATGGTGTTTGTCTGGATTATGCCAATGCTATTAATAAATAGTGAGCAGTAAATTTATGAACAAAAGTATTAAACTAAAAACACGAAAGAAACTGGTTTAGAGAGAGCCTGCTTAGCAAACAAAAACCTACCTGGGACGAAATCATCCTTAGGGGCATGAAAAGCATTTGTGGTTAAAGTTCACTGTGTCCAGTAGCCAAGAACTGTACAAGACCCACTTGATCAACATAGAGGAGCACAAAAGATATGACAGACTTTTTACATTGCAAGTGTCCTTCCACGGTCCATAGTCTAAAGAAAATACTTGAATACACTTTGTCTGTAGAGATGAAGTTTTAGTTTCTCTCTCCTTTTTAAAAAAAGTCACCTTTTTTTTTTAGTAGCTGATCCTGTCTCCATGTTTCAATGCCTGTTGAATGGACCTGAAGAGCTGCTACAGAAACCTGTACAATATGACCAGTATCTCTGTTTTAGACATCCTTGCTGTATCTCCCCAATTTAGTACTTCAGATTAGATTTAGAGTTGAGATGGTTTTAAAAACAGTCGCGTTTTGCTTATGGTATTTTTAAAAGCATGATCCACATGGGTATTCAGTTAGATATCCTGTTGACAAGAAGTTCTGAAGCCACCTACTGTAAAACCAGGAATGTCTGTATTGATTGCGCTTTGGAAATTGGTATTATGTTCATGAGCGTATAACCTGATTGTAACAAAGGGCAAGATCCTGCTCTGTTTAAAAAATGTTGGGGGGAAAAGTGGAATTAACTGAATTGGTTTCAGCAGTTATTCCACCTTTACAATGTCATAGTGGAAGAGAGAATCTAGCTCAAAGCATAATTTCATACTTTTCTTCTTTTTGGAGTCTTGGTGACTAGATACATCAGATTTGCAATAGACAGGAATGAGTGAGTGTCTGTACTAGGATGGTTTTGATGAATTGTAATAGGTCATTTTTTCACAGCCTTTCATGACTCCAGCCCATCAGGTATGCATCCTTGTGTAGAGCGTCATGGATAATAATTGTATCTTAGTGCCACTGAGGGTTTTTTCTAACCATAAGAAATGGGAGGCAGGGCCCCGTTTACGGAGGTGTGACTTTACTGTAGCAGGTCTTATAGTCTCATTAAAGAAATGCACATCACTTGAAAAAAAAAAAAAACACTCCAAAAACTATTCCTGTTCTCCAGCTTGTCTTCCATTGTTGACACAAAGATCAAAGCTGTAGTGACAGTTACCTGCAGGTTAAGGTAGGGGAGAAAGGCACACCAAAGAGATAACGAAAGTAAGTCCAGCTGCTTGGTATTCTATGTTAAATAGAGAAGAGGAGCAGCCAAAATGTGGTCTGTGGAGTTTTAGAATGTGGTTCTTTAATACAGAAATTACATGACCCAGACACTTTGCTTGGCTACTCTGACTGAGATGGAATGTTGCACCTTGGAATTTATAACCTCCATATCCAAATGCATCTGTTTTTAAAGATGTGGAGGGACATAATCTGTTCCATGTTATCAAATTAGGTGCAGCTGTCTGCCTTCTGCCATGCTGCTGACATGGCTCTTGTTTGGACTTTCCTGACCTACACTATAAAAGTCTACAGTATAAACACCATGGATTTTCAGGTACTGATTAACTTTCCTGGAACTAAATGCAGCTCTTTTTTTTTTTTTTTTTTTTTTTTTTTTTTTTTGAGACAAACACACCTGACAGTATTGTGCTCAGGACAGCCCACCCATGTGCCTTACCATAAAGCTACTGGGCAAAATTCACCTCTTTGCAGTGGGCCAGCACAAGGGCTGTGCACCAATTAAATCATGCTTTGCATCCACAGATTAAGTAGAATTGAATTGGTACATTGCAGAGGGCCCACACACAAGCAAAGAGGTGATTTTTGTTTCCCTAAGTATTCTTCAGATCCTGGTGCCATCTCAGAATTGCTTGAGTTCTAAGCCAGCCAGCTGTCTCTGTCATCCCTGTTTTAGCAAAGCAACAGTCTGGGGCCAAAACTAGCATTGTCTCCTTGCCCTTTGAGCCGCGTGTAGTGAACCAGACGTGTGCCCGATGTTTTAGCTCTTGATCATAAAAGTGCCTCTAGCTAGTTTCAATTCCCAGATGCTGCTTGGGGAAAATTTTGTATAATGTGAAGTAGTTCAAAGAAACTTAAGTTTACGATTTACCACCATTTAGAATTTGACTGGGGTTTGTGAACCGAGGCTGTGCTTTGTTCTTCAGTAATTTCAGTTTTATAAGTGGGATTATGTGGTCAGCTGCTAACTTTAATAAAAACATTAATGGCAGATATAGATGTATGTAGAGGGGAAATCCTTCCAGCTGACTAATAACTGTTAACCTACTTCTAGCCATCTCTGGGCCATTAAATTTGAATGTGGTTTCCCCTTTCATGCCTGATTACCATTTGCCAAGATGATCTAAGGCTGTAAAAGACATTGGCAGTCACAACAGGGTCTTGTGATGAAGACTACATCCAAATTAAAAAGACAAGGCAGACTCATCTTCCACTTAGCTTTCGATCAGTGTTATTCCCTTTGTCTTACACCAGTTAGGGTGACTAAAAAGGTTTCAGTGGTGTCTGTTTTGTGGCAGGCAGACTAATAAATCTGATACATTGGTACAAAACTGCTGAGTAATAGACAAAATGAGCATGGCTGGGGTTTTGTGTGAATCTGTTGCTGCCAATGGATGTCATAAACTTAAAACCAGTGCTTACTGACCTTGTTATCCTACATAAGATCTGACTGTTCTTCATTTGATTTCAGTGGTATATATAAAAATATACTAACATTCTCAGTAAAATAGGAATTTAAAAAACACAGAAGCCCTAATGCCCTTAATAGGAGCTTGAGAGCACTATCTTTTCTATACTCCTCTTGCCTTCTAGGCTTCAGTCTACAAAGAGACCCTAAGGTCTGTGCAGCCCCGGTGATCTCATTTCTGTCACTCCGTCACATGAACATGTCTGTTTGTTCTTTGTGTGTTTGGTGATTGTCACTGGAATCACAATGTATGTAAATATTGGATAACTCTGTGTCAAATGTAATTTATTTTAATATTTTGCAATAAAACGTGAATTGTGTAGGTTTCCTTCATTCATAATTGGGCGGGGGGCGAAGGGAGCGGAAGAGGGATGAAGGAACTGAGTCTTATTTCTGTGACCCCCATACCTTTGTAAGTTAAATACACTGTACTTTGAGGGAGCAAAATCTGTCAAAAAGACATGTTGGACTCAGCATTTGGAAGGCTAGCCAAAAGGACATTTTATACACATGTATGCTTGTGTACCCATACACGCTCTCTAAATCCTTCGTTCCACAATGTCTACGTGGGAGGCAGATAATAAAAAATAATCGAATTAAAACTAGGAACAATCCTCAGTTGACCATGGAAAGAGCTAGAATACTGAAGAGCACTTTGTCTCCAGCAGTTTAATATATGGAGCACCAGAAGCTCCCATAAAGATCAGTGGGAGATGGGGGGTGATAAACACTTACTGCACAGGCACCCAAGTCTGAATATGGCCTAATATCTTGTATATGTTCCAATGGCACACTCTAGCTATTTAATATCTAGCAGTTGATGACAGAAAGTACCAAGACAGGCACGGGATTCGTGGCAGCATTCAAGAGATTCACTGCCTCTCTCCCCGCCCTGCTCTGCCCCTGCATGATCCCATCCAATGTCAGTTACTAACTGGGGTGCTCCCTCATGTCCTCTCCGTGTCCCTCAGGGTGGTCCTCCCTGTACCCTGGCCCCTGCATGCACCAGTTGCCTATGAGGTTGGGACACTGTTCAGCAGTGACTTACAGGGTAAGTTCTACCTTTTGCAATCTGACATAAGTATCTGTAATATCTGGTGCTTTCCTTTTAGTGCTCTCACCTAAGGGCCCTAACCAGCCTTGAGCCTGGAAGTTGGGGAAAGTGCTCCAGTCAGCTTTTATGTGGTGGCATCCCTGCTGCTATGAGGTAGTGTTGTCTATTAGTTAGAGCCAGTCCTTGGATCTGGTTTCTGTTTGATTCTGCCTGGACTCTGGAATGACTGAGGAATTCGATTTTATTGTGGTTATATATAATATAGGTAATGAAATTAGCCCTGCCCACAATACACAGCACTGCTAGGTGTCCTGTATCACCTGTGCAACACACACGGACGGCCCTCTCACAGCTGCCTGCATTTCATTGGGGTTCTCTGGTGTGCCATCCATCCAGCTGATGGGTGAGCAAGCACAAGACTGATTGGGGGTCATCCAGCTGCGTCAGGGCCAGGAGGGAACAGCTGGGAGGAGATGGTTGCATTCTGGTGGCTCAAGGTGAGGAGTCAGTACTGACCCCCTAGCTCTGCTGGCTCTCCTCTCACAAGCTGCCAGCCTCCTGGGAGAGGAGCTGGGGTTCTTGGAATTGTGATGGGGAGCAGGCATCCTGGCTGTCTGTCTCTGCTGTTCCCATTCCTGCTTGGCTTTGAGAAAGAAGAGGTGGTTGCTGCTGTGACTCACTGAGGGCAGATTACAGGAGGGTGCACAATGAAAGAAAAGGGAATGTAATATTGCCTAGCCTAATGGTGAAAATCATGAGCCAGACAAGACTTTAAAAAATGGGGTTGGGTTTGTCTTTTCAGTTTCTAACCGCGCCTCCCTCCCCACCCCCCGTCCATGCCCTGTCTGTCAATTAAGTGTTGCCAACTCTCCAAAAGATATTGAGGTAAGGCGGTGGGGATCCCCCAGTGCAGAATCTCTCACACACCTGCTTATTCCCCTGCCCAGCACTTAATTCTGCCTCCTACCCCCACATTCATCTTGCCCACTTCCCCTACTGCTCCTGCACCTCTCTACTTCTGTTGTGCTTCTAAGAGGCACACAGGATGTTTTTCCAGGGAAAAGGCAACATGCCACATTTATTGCGAATACAGTAGAAAAGCAGTTAGCATCTGCTTCATAAAGACAAACCTGCATGGACGCACACACAGAGGTCTTGCAGATGGTGCAGTTACCAGTCTGTCGTGGCCCAAGTCAGTCTTACTGGCCAGGCTGGCTGAGCGAGGAGTTCAGGGTTCCTCTGAGGACTGAACCCAGAGTTTTACTGGCCACAGCTCCCTGTCTTATACATGTAAGTTCCCATTTGAGTCTGTGGGTATTGCAGTGCCATGGTGCAATCATCCATCCTTAAATGGTGTTAATCTGTGTTTCCCACAGGTATCCTTTGATGCCTGTGGTCAGGCTTTCTTAGCTCTTGTTTGTGTCTCACCTTCGGGAGTGGCTGCCTGTCTCCAGGGCTCAGCTTTTCTGCTCATTTCTTCAGCCCTCCTCCCGCCTCAGGCACCCAGGGTGTTCTCTTTCCATCTTCAAGTCTGGACCTTCCTGATAAATTTCACACACATTCTCCACTCCCACCAACCAGTGTACAGACATACATAGTTACTGGAAGACACAACTTAGTTTGCAATTCAGCCCTGAGGCACAACTCCATTTGTTATGCTAACAGGCAGTACAACCTTACAATAAACATTAATCAGGAGAGAGAGGGTGAAATAGAAGCAGGCGGAACTTATAAGCAAGTCATTATACGGCAAATCCTTATGCATCATACTTATGTTCTTATAACCAATACTAAAATATACAGTTTGGCTATACTTCTCCTGCATTTCTGGGGTGGTTTAGCCCCTGCCCCTTTCTCCCAGGTTGGGGGAGCTTCAGGGAAGTCCCCGCGGCCCCTTCCCTGGATTGGTTTTGCAGGGAGAATGGAGAGAGGAGCTACCCTGAGCAACTGGGCTGTTTCCTCTTAGGGTTACTATCCGTCCGGATATTCCATGATTATGCCTCTTTATTTGAGCCTCAGCCCTCTGGGGTAGAGTTTCAAATACAAGGAAATGTCCGGTATGTTTGTCAAGCAGAGGCTGCAGCTCAGAAAGAGCTCTGATTAGTCTGCTACCAGATTGGTCTCTCCCCTGCATTGGCAGGAGGCCTAGTTCTATGCAATCCCTGGCTGCTTGACTCCGCCAGCTCCCAGCCCTGGGGAGAGGGCCCCGCAGGATGGCCCTGACTGATGGCTGTCACTGTGCCCTGGGCTTGCCGTGACAGGGAGTGACACTGCCCCTACCGCCAGTGAGGAGTCCTGCCACAGGTCCTCCTCTCCTGCAGTGCCACAGTCCGCTCCCCTTTCTGCTCTGCTCCTGAGGCGAGACCAGGGCAGTAGAGAACAGGGATGTAAAATCTCATTGAATTAGTTAACCGGTTAAACACAATGTGTAACCGATTAAATGAGTTAGGCTGGGGAGGGGGGACTTGCTCCAGCTGTGTGGGGGGGCTGCTTCAGCTGCCTGGAGTGACCTCCCCCCAACCTGTGGCAGGCCCCACTGGGCTGGAGCGCGCCCCCCCTACCCCCCACACACAGCAGGCAGGGAGCTGTTCCATCCCCAACCAGTTAACCAAAACCAGTAAACCTCGCCTATTACCAGTTAACCATTCACATGTCTACTAGAGAAGCCAACCAGCCAACAGGGGGAACCCCCTCTTTCCAGCCAGGGCTCAAATGTTCCACAGGCCTGGCACTTCCGGTGTCCTCACTAGATTGGCTCCATTGAGCCCTGGCTGAAGTTCCATGACTTGCCACGGTCTCCTGAATGTTGGTGACACTGTAAATGAGGGGAGCATCCTCTTCCCCCCCGACACACTTGCTCCTGTGACGTGGAACTTGAGGAGTTCCCCAACCCTTGATAACCAAGAATACAGAGAGACAGAAAGGAAGAGTCCAAATCCATTCCTGTCAACATTTCTAGCTAGGAAGGCAGCAGAAGTCCTGCTCCCCTATGGTTGGCAGGCTGGGGGGAGGGGAGGGGAGTTGCCCAGCAAGCACACCCCTCACTGCAGCAGCTCTGATCCTGCAGGACTGGCTGGGCTCAGCTCCCAGCTCAAGGCATTGAAACCTGGCACACAGCATATGCAGTTTTGGCCAGATGGCACAGAGCCGCTGAGTTTAGCCAGCTCTGCAGTACAGAAGCCACCTCAACAAGGACAGAGCATTTTGTGGGTCAAAGCAGGACCATGCCACGGGACTGCTGGGAAGTCTGCCCTCCCTCTTCCTGGTGTACATCTCCTGATGCTGAGATTAGGTTTTCAGCCCCTCCTTTCCCCAGGAGTCCTTTGGGTAGTTTTTTCCAGGGTGACTAGATTCAATTATTACAGGTGGACCCTGCACTGCCTGGGATATTTCATGTATTAAGGGGAATATTATTTAGTTTCTAAGTTGTCAGATGCCAGCCTGCCCATGGCATCTGGCATCATTTCTGTTTACGCATGTGCAGGCATGCTCCAGCAGAACAGAGGTTGTCTTTATAACATTGCTCAATTAGGACATCATTCCGCCCACTCTTGCACTTAACTCTCAACAAAATCAAGCCAAAAGAAGAAGCCTCTTTAGCTACCCTGGGGGAGGGGAGAGAGGAATAGACATCTACTAAAGGGAGGCAAGGTGCGGGTGGATATAGAATCATAGAACAGTAAAACTGGAGGAGACCTCGAGAGGTCATCAAGAACAGTCCCCTGCCCTCACGGCAGGACCAAGCATCGCCATCCCTGATAGAAGTCTGACTTACCTGCTCTTAAATATCTCCAGAAATGGAGATTCCACAACTTGGGCTACTTATTCCAGTGTTTAACCACCCTGACAGGAAGTTTTTCCTAATGTCCAATCTAAACCTTTCTTGCTGCAACTTAAGCCCGTTGCTTCTTATCCTATCCTTAGAGGCCAAGGAGAACAATTTTTCTACCTCATCCTTGTGACACTCTTTTAGATATGTGAAAACTGTTATCATGTCCCCTTTCAGTCTTCTCTTTTCTAAACTAAACAAGCCCAATTCTTTCAGTCTTCCTTTATAGTCATGTTCTCTAGATCTTTAATCATCTTTATTGCTCTTCTCTGGACCTTTTCCAATTTCTCAGACCTGGACACAATACTCCAACTACGGCCTAATCAGTGCAGAGTAGAGCAGAAGAATGACTTCTCATATCTTGCTCACAACACCCCTGTTAATGCATCCCAGAATCATGTTTGCTTTCTTTACAACAGTGTCACACTGTTGACTCATATTTAGCTTGTGGTCCACTATGACCCCTAGATGCCTTTCTGCAGTACTCCTTCCTAGACAGTCACTTCCCATTCTGTATGTGTGAAACAGATTGTTCCTTTCTAAGTGAAGTACTTTGCATTTGTTCTTATTAAACTTCATCCTGTTTACCTCAGACCCTTTCTCTAGTTTGTCCATATCACTTCCAATTATGGACCCCATCCTCCAAAGCACTTGCAACTCTTCCCAGCTTGGTATTGTCTGCAAACTTAATAAGCGTACTCTCTATGCCATCATCTAAATCATTGATGAAGATTTTGAAAAGAACCCGTCCCAAAACAGACCCTGCAGAACCCCACTCGTTATGTCCTTCTCTCTGAGAACAGTTATCCATCCAGTTATGCAACCACCTTATAATAGCCTCATCTATGTTGTATTTCCCTTCTTTTTTGATAAGAAGTTCATGCAAGACTGTATCAAATGCCTTACTAAAGTCTAAGGTATACCATGTCCACTGCTTCTCCCTTATCCACAAGACTTGTTAGCTTATCAAAGAAAGCTATCAGATTGGTTTGACGTGATTTGTTCTTTACAAATCCATGCTGGCTGTTACCTATCACCTTATTATCTTCCAGGTGTTTGCAGATAAATTCTTTAATTATTTGCTCCATTGTCTTCCTGGCACAGAAGTTAAACTGACTGGTCTGTAGTTTCCTGGTTTGTTCTTATTTCCCTTTTTACAGATGGGCACTATGTTTGCCCTTTTCCAGTCTTCTGGAATCTCTCCCGACTTTCATTATTTTTCAAAGATGATAACTAAAGGCTCAGATACCTCTTCTATCAGCTCCTTGAGTATCCTAGGATGCATTTCATCAGGTCCTGGTGACTTGCAGACATCTAACTTTTCTAAGTAATTTTTAACTTTAACTTCTAAATCTACCCCATTCCCACTAGCATTCACTGTGTTAGGCATCCCGTCATCATCCATCTTTTTGACAAAAAACAAAACAAAGTCATTAAGCGCCTCTGCCATTTCCAAGTTTCCTGTTACTGTTTCTCTCTCTTCACTGAGTATTAGGCCTACCCTGTCCTTGGTCTTCTTCTTGTTTGTAATATATTTGTAGAATGTCTTCTTGTTATCCTTCATGTCTCTAGCTAGATTGAGCTTGTTTTGTGCCTTTGCCTTTCTAATCTTGCCCCTGGATACTTGTGTTGTTTGCTTATATTCATCCTTTGTAATTTCACCTACTTTCCACTTTTTATATGACTCTTTTTTTATTTTTAGATCATGCAAGATCTCCTGGTTAAGCCAAAATGGTCTCTTATCATACTTTCTATTTTTCTTGCATAGCAGTATAGTTTGCTTTTGGGCCCTATAATAATGTCCCTTTGAAAAAAGGCCAACTCTCTTCAGTTGTTTTGCCTTTTAGTCTTGCTTCCAATGAAACCTTACCCACAAGCTGTCTGAGTTTACTAAAATCTGCCTTCCCGAAATCCATTGTCTCAATTTTGCTGTTTACCCAAAAGGAAGAGTGGGCACACAAAAAGAGTTCAAAGAGATACCATCTCCCAGAAACAGACCTTGAAAACAATCTAGGCTAGAAGTGCTTTCTCTGATGTCCATGTTCCCATATTGAGCTATTACTTATGGACAGAATCCTTCTGACATGCAGGATAGTGGGTGAACACATTTTATCTTCTGATGGTATAAGGTATTCAGTGGGGTCAAACATGATATAAGACTTTAGGTATGACAATCTTCAAAAACTGGTATTTATTAGAGATAATAAAACAAAAAGTTAACTGAAAAACTGTAAAAGTTTGTCTGGAAAAGAAAAAAGTAGTCTTTGACACTGGCATTATCACGTGAAAACATTGATGAAATATTTTAATTTTCTTACTAGAAAGGTCAATAATTGTTTGGAGTAACTGTGTAGGTATGAACATTCAAAACTTTTTTAAAATTTTGAATTGACATTTTGAAGTGAAACATATTTTGGTTCATTTGGAAATTAAATTTCTTTCAGTTTTTGGAAATCAAAACAAGACAAGTTTTCTATTTTCAGGTTTTTAGAGTTTTGGATTGGGGGATCTGAAACGGTAAAACTGAAATGTTTTGACTTTCAAAGAGTGAAAAAAATAATTTTGGTTTAAAATGCTTTTATTTATAAATGTTTTAAAATTTCTCACAGGATTTTTGTTTTACTAAGAAAATTCAGATGCTGAAAAGAGAGAAACACTTATCCCAACTACACACCCTATCCATGCACAGTATGTATAAAAAAGATGCATGGCCAAAAGTGTGAAGGAAATCAATTTGTTCCCCAGCATGCAGGCCTGTAGGAAAAGCTTCATAAAAACTAGAAAGCAGCTATAAAACAAGTAGAGACCACCTAATGAAAGCTTCCTTTTTGCCTTCCTGCATGTGGCTGGCTGTATTTTTACTGCCAGAAATGAATGCTGTATTTCTCAGTTTGGTCTTCACTCCCACACCCTGTGAAGTAAGGGTGATAAAGGTTTCATTTACAATGCCAAGGTTGTTCTTCCCATGCAGCCTGCATGCAGACCTGTTGCTTATCTGCTCTATGCTGGCAGTCAGTGGAAAAGTAGGGGGCGCAGCTCAAGGCATGGACAACCTCTTCCAATAGTTTTCTACTTTCAAGCTGGGCCTGCTGCCAGCTCCATCACTGGCACAGCTGGAAAAGAAGGCAAAATTAGTAAGGAAATGTATGTGATTTTCAATGTCTGACTAAAATGGGAAATTAATGAAAAAACTAGCAGTAAGCAATATGCTGTGGGTATTTTTATTGGGGACCATTGCCTATTGTGACTAATTTTATGGTCATCTGCTATTGCACAATGATATGGTGGTTTACGCCAAAGAAAATCAGAAGTGTTCATAAAAGAGGGCTCTGATGAAACGAAGAAGCAGCAATTCATGAGAGACCTGCTTGTCTTGTCCTATGGTTTCCCAAAGAAAGGGGGAAGTCCCATCCTTTGAGTCATAGAAGAAACAAACAAAAAAAACCACCTTAAACTGGACTAATAAATACACCATGGCAAACAGTTCAGTAGTGGCTGGTTGATCACAGGTTCTCAAAGCACATACCACTCCATGCTTGATGGCCATGTGGGTCTGCCTCTTCTTTCACCCTAGTTGCCTTGCCTTGCCTGCCTGCCTGTAGAAACAAGCAGTTAAAGAGAAAGCTTATCAGGGGGATGTTGTAATCAGTAGGAAAAGAGACACAGCCCAGGAAGAGACGCCTCCTTGTGAAGGTTCTTGAGGAAGCAGAAAGGAGTAATGAATAGGAAAGTAATTCCTGAGACTGGAGACTGCTTTCCTTTCTTGTGCTGTGCGCTCTGGAGCCACAGAATGAAAGCTTGTCTATAACCAGGATGGGGGAGGGGATTAAGAGTGGTTATATGCATGAAAAAGAAGATGTCTCTCATGAAACTGTCTACAGAATTAAGCTACTATAAACCCAGCATCACACATCATCATAGGAGATTTAAAGAATGCTGAGTCCTGAGCTGAGGAAAGGTGGAAATACTGCTAAACAGAGTCAGAACAGGAAAAGCATCAACAGGGCTTGGTCCATGGACAGAATCAGGACCAGGAAAGGGAACAGCTAGAGGCAGCCAATTGTGGAGGGGGCTACACGATTCTGGAACCAGAGTCAGCAGATTCAACAAATGAAGCAACAATGTCTGTTCTTATGGGCCTTGGAACACACCCCTCCTTGGTGGCCAGAACTCATGGATGGTGCAGTGTCTTTCTTGTGTATGGAGAAGGATTTACAGGCATTCTTATGCTCAGAACCATCCTTCTGTGGTTCATGGCTAGGCCCTGGCACAGGGTCTATAATGCTGGTACTGGCAAAACAGGACTGGAGTTCTGTGATAGCAGGTGCACTCTTGGGCTACATCTATAGTGCATCCCTCTTGCGCAAAAGCCTATGCAAATGAAGTGCAGATTAGCATATTGCTCTGCTTCATTTGCATAGTTAATTAGGGGCCGTTTTTGCACAAGAGGCTTTTGCACAAAAAGGAGCCGTCTACACAGCTCTTGCTCAAGAGCTGTTCTTCCTGAAAAAATGAGGAAGAATGGCTCCTGCACGGGAGGGGGGTTTCGTGCAAAAAGGAGATGTCTACATGGCTCCTTTTTGTGCAAAAGCCTCTTGCACAAAAACGGCCCCTAATTAATTATGCAAATGGAGTGTGGCAATATGATAATCCACACTTATTTGCATAGGCTTTTGCGCAAGAGGGATACAGTGTAGACAGCCCTGGACTGCTCAGGCCAATGTCCAGGCGGGTTCCCGGGGACAAGATGCTGCAACCAAATGGGGGCTGGGCCCTGACTGGGGCCTTCTTGGCCAGGCTGCCTCAGTAGGAGCCCAAGCTGGGCTGCCATGGCTGGGCTCTTGCAGCAGTTGCAGGGCTGCCATGGCTGGGCCGCAGGGTCTCCCCCAGGAGGATGGCGGCTGGGGACAGACAGCGGCTGTCAGATGGGGGCTGGAGCCAGGCCACTGTGACCAGATGGAGGCATCTGCTGCCACCAGCCCCTATCCAGCGTGGAGTGTGCATGTGTTCCCTCCAGCATGCCCTCAGCCCTCTTTTTAAACAAGCAGAGTCCCTCCTGCCAGTGCTTGCTGGAGTGCAACCAGGTCTTAGTGGGTGCACCGCCTTCCTTTCACCGCTGGCTAACAGCGAAATAGACACACAAAGATCATCTTGACATGAGTAATTGCGCTTTTAAAAATGTCAAATTAATGTTTTCATTTTAATTTAAAAAGTTGCATGTATTTTGGGAATGACAGAAGTTCTATACTGAGCCACACATTGCCGACCCCTGAGCTAAACTGACACAAAGATTCCTAAGGATTACCCCCTGGATCTGTCCTGGCAGACATTTTGTCATCTTCAGGAATCATAGCTGATAACTCTTTTGTGTATATATGTGTTCTTGTTTTAACCTGTAAATCTTTTCCTTAGGTCACAAACCATTCGTTTAGAACAGGAATGGCTACAGGTGTTGTGGCAAGGCTCCATTAATGGGGATTATGAGGGGCCCTCCTGAGTTTAGACCCCTGGATTTCATACTTGAGGTCTGCTTAAACCCCATGTCCTAACTCCTGAGGCAGTTCTTAACTGCAACAGAGATTGAGGTGCTTGCAGCTTTGCCTTTGGGGCAGGGAGTTTATTATAAAAAGAGGGAGGCAGGGTGATTAAGAATAACCAAAGGCTGGTTATTCAGGTAATTCAAGGATCATTAGATCATTAGATCATCATGAAAACATTGCCGGGTACTCCACTCAAAATTTACTGCTTCTTTTTTTAAATAAATGGTTGCCTTCTGACCCGATATGTGACCTTGTGAATTCATACAGCGTATGGTCTTGGAAATGTTTGTGGGTATGTCTACACTTGCACCCTAGTTCGAACTAGGGATGCGAATGTAGGCATTCAAAATAGTCAATGAAGCGGGGTTAATTTTTTGAGGAGTAACGTTAGTTCTAACCAAGGGGTTTGGTTCGAATTAACACGTCTCGGTGCGCATTTTCACTTTCAAAACAGCTGTTGATCGGAGTAACGCGCCGGTGAGATCATGCTAATGAAACGTGGGATATTTAAATCCCCGCTTCATTGACTATTTCGAATGCCTACATTTGCATCCCTAGTTCGAACTAGGTGCAAGTATAGACATACGGAGAGATAAACTTATCTTCCCTTGGGCCAAAGAAGCTTTTCTGGAGAAGGGAAGGGAGGAAAAGTCTCAGAGACTGCCATAGTTTATTTATTTAAGAGTTAATTCTTTCAAAAACGACAAGACCTAGGACTAAGAGGTCAGTGACAGCTCCCACAAACTATTACATTCAGACTTTATGCAGTAAACACCCAGGCTCTTCTTTAAAGAGGGGTGTTATTTCTGTCCACTTCCCTGTCTTTCTCTTTGTTCCCCTTTCCTGTACATCCTAATTACTCTTTTCTCTGCTGTGCTGCATTATCCTATTTTATAACAATTCCCATGGTCATGCAAGTATGTCATGCTAGTCAAAATACAGTGTAGTGTAGCCATGATGGGCTGAAGATATGAGGGAAACAACTTGGTAAGATAATATCTTTTCTTGGACCCACTCATGTTGATGAGAGGGACACACTTGCTTGCCACCAGAGCGCTCTCAGCGAAATGCTCTGGACTGTTTAGCACAAGTAATTAGGCCCTGGTTTAGACCAGGGAGTTATTTCAAAATAACTTCCCTTATTTTGGAATACTAAGCAGAGTGTCCAGGCTACCATGCCTGTTATTTCGAAGAGCTGTTCCTGTTTTGAGTGAGTTGCAGCTGCTTCTTTTTCAGCCCCACTTGTCCCACCTCATTCCTGCTGTAGTCCCTTTATAACACCATACCTGAATGCCTCCCCACCTCTCTTTCACCGCGCTCCCTCTTCCCATGTCAGCCCTCGAGCTGAGAGTCCCCACCCGTATAAAACACAGCTCCCGTCTGCAATGTGGATGAGTGCTCCCTCTCCTTTAGGAATCCTTCTGAAGCTCTGGAAAGGAGTAACTGAACTACTTTGTGTTCAGCTCTGCTGGCACGACTGCGTTTGTAGGGTGGATGGGATTTAAACTGGTGTCTGCCACTAAATTGTCACCTACGCAAACAAACCTTTGGCTCCAAATCAGCAGTTCAACAAAGGAAAAGAAAATGAACAGAGCAAAATGTGCCTGCATATTCACTGAAGACATGGTGACCTAGCGAGTGAAAACAAAGAGAAAGGATACCAGTCAGAAACAGCCAGCGCAACCCAGGCAGTTTTAGTGGGAGCTTTTATGCTATGAAATATTTCTGGTAGAATTCTGTAAAATGCTTGAAAATCCCACCCACCACGCTTCCCCTCCATATTGCATTTATTCCCAATAAATCCAAGGTGGCAGAATCTTCAGAGATCCCCCTGGATTGATATCAGGAATTGTTTGGGGTCTGTGCTACACAAGACTCTCAATTTAATCCTCAGGATGTCAGTAAGCCCCCATTCCTGTGCGGAATGTCTCCGCTAACCAAACTTCTCCATCTAAAGGCTGAATTGTTCGCTCTTTGTCGAGGATGTACCTTCCTGTTGCAGGGAAATCAGTACCATTAGAGTTCTTCGAATTTGGAAGGGGCTTCCAATGGGCTAGCTAGTCATCTCGCCTGCTCCCCAGCAGAACAGAGTTCAGTGTCCCTACACTAGGAGCACAAAGCCCATTCAAGCATATCCCTGGGGATCACTTCATTTGGGATCCTCTTAAGAAATGACATCTTAGACCACCCTGCCATTTTATAATTCAAATGGTGCCTTATTTCATTATTTATTTAATGACAACTCTTAGATCTTTCCCAAATTAGGTCAGGTTGCCTGGGGCTGGCTAAGAGAGAGAGCACAGGGCAGCCTGGGAACAGGAGACATGGCTAAGGAAAGGCTGTCTGGAGGGAGGATTGCTCTGGGACAGAAACAGAAAGCAGCAGGCAGCGTGAAGACTACGGTTCCTGAAGAGCTTTGTATCCGATTCAGAATGCCATGAGCCGGAAGCAGCCGCAGGAGCACCTGGTAAGGGTGGGGAGGAGCCTTGGAGAATGTCCAAAAAGGGGAGGAGGAACAGAAAGGAGTAGCTGTGGAGGTATAAAGGAAACCCCCAGCAATGAGAAAGTAAGGCAGCTCGGAGACATCGAGGAAAAAGTCCTAATTTCCACCATTCATTCCCAAAGCCAAAGCATCCAATTATCTCTTTCCCTGCAATCACTTCCTCCTCACCTGATTCGTCTCTCTCACTCTTGCAGGTTGGAGACTTTCTTAGGCCTGGTCTAATGTCTAGAATGGGTCTGGGAACAGGCAGGCTTGGGAGCTAGGTGGTGTAATATTGGCTCCGTTTCCGCACACTGTGGTGATGTGGCACTTGAAGGAATGAGGACCCCATGGGCAGGCTGTCTCCCTGTGAGTTACCCCTCCCCAGTTCATACCCCCTTGCAACCATGGGCTGAACTTTTTTTTCTCTTCTCCTTTTCCTTCCTTGTTCCCCCTCCCTTCCCCCGCGCACGGAGTGTCTGCTATGGCTGGCAGGTGGAAGCTGTGAGCTTCTAATCAGAGTTTGAAATCTAGAAGTCTCTGCTCATTGGCTGAGCCTTAATCGGGGGAGGGGCTATCAGGCAGTCCAGGGCTTTATAAAGGAGTGAGTTAGTGAACAGGGGCTGTTAACAAGGAGTTTGGAGAGGGAGGTGGGAAGAGGAGTGGGAAGGGGGTGAGATACACTCACCGTTCTTTAAAATCTTTTCACTACACTCCTGACCTTCGAGGAGGCATTTCGTAACAACTGAGGAATCTCTCAGAAGGAAGGCAGGTATGGAAGTTGATAGGTCTGCTGTTGTTACCTGCACAGCATATGCCATGTTTGTCTTCCTCCCGGAAGAAAAAAGGGATTTCATCTGCACTAAGTGTAAGCTGGTCACTATTTTGGAAGAAAAAATTAGAGGACTGGAGGCCCAAGTATTGACCCTATGTTCTATCAGAGAGAATGAAGACTTCCTCGATAGAAGGCAGTACTTACTTCTGCAGGCACAGCAGGCTGAAGAGCCAGTGAGGGCACTCCAGGATAAGGAAGAGAAATGGTAGCATGTGACATCTAGAAGGAGAAGAAGGCCGCCTCAGGTATCCCCCATTCCTGTAGAGGTAAGTATCCGCTATCAGGCTCTCTCCACAGGCACTGCAGTGGAGAATGCTGTGGCAGGGACCTCTCAGAGATGAAATCAGAAGAGAACACCATCTACCGGAAGGCATGAGATGCATAGTCCTAGGGATGGGGGTTCCACGACCACCACCCCCAAAAGAAAAAAAGGGGAGGTGGTGGTCGGGGACTCCCTCCTCAGAGGGACTGAGTCATCCATCTGCCATCCAGACCTGCAATCTCGAGAAGTGTGCTGCTTACCGGGAGCTCACATTCAGGATGTGACCGAGAGTCTTCCGAAAGTGATTAAACCTTCGGATCGCTACCCCTTCCTGCTTCTCCATGTAGTAACTAACAATACGGCCAAGAATGACCTTGAGTGGGTCACAGCAGATTATGTAGTGCTGGGAAGAAGGATCAAAGAATTTGAAGCGCAAGTGGTGTTTTAGTCCATCTTTCTGGTTGAAGGAAAAGGTCCAGGTAGGGATCGTCAAATTGAGGAAGTACAGCCGGTCCCCAAGTTGCGAACGGTCAACTTATGACCGTTCACAGTTACGACTGAAGCTATCGTAAATGGCAGACCCCGAGTTATGAACGCGATCCGCACTTACAAATGGCACAGTCGCGTGTAACTCTATGGGGTCTGACTTACGAACGAACCAAGTTACAACCACTTGCTTGGTCCGTAACCGGTTTGTAAGTCGGGAAGAGGCTGTAAATGCGTGGTTGCGCACATGGTGTCAGAGAGAGGGCTTTGGTTTCCTCAACCATGGGACTCTGTTCCAGGCACAAGGATTGTTAGGAAGAGATGGGATCCACCTAACCAAGAGAGGAAAGAGCATCTTTGCAAACGTAGTGAGGAGGGCTTTAAACTAGGTTTGTTGGGGTACAGTGACCAAAACCCTGAGGTAAGTGAGGAAGTCAGATACGGGGAAGAAACGCAAGGAGGAACGAGCAACAAAGGAGGACCCCTGATTTGGATGGAGAAGGTAGGGCGATCAACTGGTTATCTAAGGTGTTTGTACACAAATGAGAGAATCCTGGGAAACAAACAGGAAGAATAAGAAGCCCTGGCCCAGTCAAAGAACTTTAATTTCATTGGAATAACGGAGACTTGGTGGGATGACTCGCATGACTGGAGCACTGTCATGGAAAGGTATAAATTATTCAGGAAGAACAGGCGGGGAAGAAAAGGAGGAGGAGTTGCATTGTATGTAAAAGAGTAGTATGATTGATCGGAGCTCCAGTATTTAGAGGGAGAAAAGACTGTTGAGAGTCTATGGGTTAAGTTTAGAGGTGGAAGCAACAGGGGTGATGTTGTGGTTGGCGTCTGCTATAGACTGCCGGATCAGGTGGATAAGGTAGACGAGGCTTTCTTTGGATAACTGAGAGAAGCTTCCAGATGGCAGGCCCTGGTTCTCATGGGCAACTTTAATCACCCTGACATCTGTTGGGAGATGAATACAACAGTACACAGACAATCCAGGAAGTTTTTGGAGAATGTTGGGGATAACTTCTTGGTACAAGTGCTGAAGGAACCGACCAGGGGCCATGTGCAGCTTGACCTGCTGCTCACAAATGGGGAGGAACTAGTAGGGGAAGTAGAGGTGGGTGACAAACTGGGAAGCAGTGATCATGAGATGGTAGATTTCAGGATCCTGACCAAAGGAAGAAAGGAGAGTAGCAAAATACACACCCTGGACTTCAGAAGAGTAGACTTTGACTCCCTCAGAGAAGTGATGGGAAGGATTCTTTGGGATGCTTACATGACGGGGAAAGGAGTCCAAGAGAGCTGGCAGTATTTTCAAGAAGCCTTATTAAAGGCACAGGAAGAAATCATCCTGATGCGCAGCAAGAAAAGCAAATATGGTAGGTGACCAGATTGGCTTACCAGGGACATCCTTGATGAGCTTAAACACAAAAAGGAAGCTTACAAGAAGTGGAAACTTGGACAGATGACTAGGGAGGAGTATAAATATATTGCTCGAGAATGCAGGGGAGTTATCAGGAAGGCGAAAGCGCAATTGGAATCGCAGCTAGCAAGGGATGTGAAGGATAGCAAGAGAGGTTTCTACAGGCATGTTAGCAATAAGAGGGTGATCAGAGAGGGTGTGGGGCCCTTACTGGATGAGGGACGTAACCTAGTGACAGATGATGTGGGAAAAGCTGAAGTACTCAATGCTTTCTTTGCCTCTGTCTTCACGGACAAAGTCAGCTCCCAGACTAATGCTCTAGGCAACGCAATATGGGAAGGAGGTGGACAGCCCTTGGTGGGGAAAGAACAAGTTAGGAACGATTTAGAAAAGCTAAACATACACAAATCCATGGGCCCGGATTTAATGCATCCGAGGGTACTGAGGGAGTTGGCAAATGTCATTGCAGAGCCTTTGGCCATTATCTTTGAAAACTCGTGGAGATCGGGAGAGATCCCGGATGACTGGGAAAAGGCAAATGTAGTGCCCATCTTTTAAAAAGGGAAGAAGGATAATCCAGGGAAGTCCAGACCAGTCAGCCTTACCTCAGTCCCTGGAAAAATCATGGAGGGGATCCTCAAGGAATCCATTTTGAAGCACTTGGAAGAGGGGAAAGTGATCAGGAATAGTCAACATGGATTCACGAAGGGCAAGTCGTGCCTGACGAAGCTGATTAGCTTCTATGATTAGGTAACTGGCTTTGTGGATATGGGAAAGTCAGTGGCTGTGATATACCTTGACTTTAGCAAAGCTTTTGATATGGTCTCCCACAATATTCTTGCCAGCAAGTTAAGGAAATATGGATTGGATAAATGGACTGTAAGATGGATAGAAAGCTGGCTAGACTGTCAGGCCCAACTGATAGTGATCAATGGCTCAATGTCAGGTTGGTGGTCAGTTTCTAGTGGAGTGCCCCAAGGATCTGATCTTTATTAATGACCTTGATGAGGGGTGGATTGCACCCTCAGCAAGTTTGCAGATGACACTAAACTAGGGGGAGAGGTAGATACGCTGGAGGGCAGGGATAGGGTCCAGAGTGACCTGGACAGATTAGAGGATTGGGCCAAGAGAAATCTGATGAGGTTCAACAAGGACAAGAGTAGAGTCCTGCACTTGGGACGGAAGAATCCCAAGTATTGTTACAGGCTGGGAAGTGAATGGCTAAGCAGCAGTTCTGCTGAAAAGGACCTGGGGATTACAGTGGATGAGAAGCTGGATATGAGTCAACAGTGTGCCCTTGTAGCCAAGAAGGCTAATGGCATATTAGGGTGCATTAGGAGGAGCATTGCCAGCAGATCCGGAGGGCAACCGAAATGATTAGGGGGCTGGAGCGCATGACCTATGAGGAGAGACTGAGGGTATGTCTACACAGCAAAGTTATTTCAAAATAACAGCTGTTATTTCGAAATAACATTTCCAGCGTCTACACAGCCAAACCGCTATTTCGAAATTAAATCGAAATAGTGGAGGGCTTATTTCGAAATTGGTAAACCTTATTCCATGAGGAATAGCGCCCATTTTGATATTGCTATTTTAAAATAAGCGCTGTGTAGACGCTTATTTCGAAATAGGGGGTCTCCAGCCTTTCCCAGAGTGCCCTGGTGGCCACTCTGGGCACAACCAAGAAAACTCCTCTCCTTGCCCCCTTCCCTGAAGCCCTTAAAGGAGTAGACTCTGGCCACAGTGCCCGTGCCAGCTCCAAGCCTGTCAGCCCAGAGCCAGCAGTCACTGCATCTGACCCAGGGGCCCCAGCACGAGCCAGGCAGACAGTGCCAGCCAGCCCTCCACTGCTCCCCAGGACCAGTCTGCCAGCTCCTAGGAGCCTGCCAGACGCCGGAAAAGGTGGGCTCCTGCCTGGTCCAGTGCAGAGATCGGGACCTAATTCAGGTTTGGGGGGATGTCTCCAACGTCCATGATCTCCACACTAAACGGGGGAATGCAATCGTCTACAGATGGATGTCTGCCAGCCTGGCCACCAGAGGCCACATGTGAACCCAGGAGATATTGGTTCACATGAAAATAAAGGAGCTGCAGCAGGTGTATGCCAGGCCACCGGAGGCAGCTCCCAACCAGGGGCAGACCCAGACCCCTGCCCCTATTTTGATACTGTGGACTGCATCCTGGGGGGCAGGACGGTCCATGCCCCCCAGGTGGTCATCGACCCTGGGGCACAGCTTGCTGCCTCCTGCTGCTCCAGCCCCTGCTGCCTGCCCAGCTACCGTTCCTCCTCCTCCTCCTTTCCCCCCTCACGCTTCTTCCTCCCCACACCCCAAGGGACGCTGAGGCCCCCGCACCTGCAGTGCTGGGAGACAGTTGGGCCGGCGAGACCCTCCAACCCTGAGCCCTGAGCTTCTCCTCCCCCTTCCTGCCCTTGCATTCCCCTGCCATCTCCCTCCTCCCAGGTTTCCCCCTCCCCTTTCCCACCCTCCTTCCTCCCCTCTCCCACCTTCTTTCCCCAGTCTCACCTCAGTTTCATTCCCCCCACCCCACCCCAGTTTTGTTCAATAAAGAGGCTTTGTTGTAATGAACTCACGTGTCTTTTATTGTACAGCAGGAAGGGGGGTTAGGGAGGGGTAAGTGGAACGACATGAGGGAGGAATGAGGCACAAGCCCCCAGTGGGGCACACCAAGGAGACTGTTACTGCCTGCAGAACATGCTGCCAGGCTCACAGCAACATGTCCAGGAGAAGCACCAGAGTGCCCAGGGAGGCTCCGTCTCCATGCTGCAGAGTGCTGTGATGTCCTGAGTGAGGGAAACCAGAGCACGCAGAGAAAAAAATGCTTTGCTGTCCCTCAGCGAGGTAGGCAAGCAAGCAAGCAAGGAGGGAAACCTTAGAACCAGCTGTCTGGGGGGGAGGTTAGGGTAGGGGGCTTTAAGCACAGGTCTCAGATAGCCTCAGGCAGCAGCCACACAAGATAACTCCTGGACTGATGCCCTGCCAGAACCAGTCCCAGCCAGCCTTAAATGTGATTCAGCGTCCTATCAGTGTGAACGCGCTATTTTGAAATAGCAAAACGTTATTTTGAAATGCATTTTGTGTCTACACGTGTAATAACTATTTCAAAATAAGATATTTCGAAATAACACTGTAGTGTAGACATACCCTGAGGGATTTGGGTTTGTTTAGTCTGCAGAAGAGAAGAGTGAGGGGGGATTTGATAGCAGCCTTCAACTTCCTGAAGGGAGGTTCCAAAGAGGATGGAGAAAGGCTGTTCACAGTAGTGACAAATGGCAGAACAAGGAGCAATGGTCTCAAGTTACAGTGGGAGGAGGTCTAGGTTGGATAGTAGGAAAAACTATTTCACCAGGAGGATGGTGAAGCACTGGAATGGGTTACCTAGGGCAGTGGTGGAATCTCCATCCCTAGAGGTTTTTGTCTCGGCTTGTCAAAGCCCTGGCTGGGTTGATTTAGTTGGGATTGGTCCTGCCTTGGGCAGGGGCTGGACTTGATGACTTCCTGAGGTCTCTTCTAGCTCTATGATTCTATGATGCAGCCTTAGCCTTGATTAGCTCCAGTGATGGTTTTTCTACCACCTCCGTGGACAGGTTTTTCCAATAGGTGTAATTATTTTTAAGCATTTCCTAGTAGGTAAATTCAATTTTTCTAACAGACATTTATTTTAATTGCCATTTCCTGGTCTTGTTAGAAATCAGAAATAATTGGTTCCTGTCCTCATTCTTATAATAATAATTTTCCGTTTCTGGCTGCCCGGAGCCTGCAGGTGTCGTGCACCATAACAAGGAGGAACTAAAAACAGAACTCGTCAAAACAAAGCAGCACGGTGAATACAGATCCTAGATTGGGAATAAGAAACCCCTAATGCTCCAACCCTCGCTCCAACCCTCACTTCACCAACATTCAATGCGGATTGCCTGGGTTCTTGAAATAAAATAAGATGTCTTATGCCCAGATCTGAGAGAGAGCTGTGAGATCCTGTTGTGTCACTTTTATGTTCATTAACATACATGTAGGCAATTATGAAGTTTCCACTCAGTGTATTTCTGTCTGTCTAAGGCTAGATCTCCACGTTTAAGTGCTCATGGCTCAGTCAATATGCACTTGAATAATCAGCTTTAGCATAACCATATAGTTGATGTAAGCACTCTGCTGTTAGGCCGTTCATCCACACTGGTGCTGTATCTGACTGAGATAAGCAATACAGCTATCTGGGTGCATCTCCTGAGATTCATAATGCTACCACTCACAGTGTCACACTCTGGTCATATTCCCAAGGTGTTGTGGAGCAACTTGTCTGCCCACTCAGGGTCCTGAGAGGACATTTCCTGGTAGGACTCAGGCGATGTGGTGGTATATCAAAGGTATGGTTTGTGCTTGCCCTGGTAACTCAGACCAAGAGCTGTGGCCTTTTATGGAGGTGATGTTTCTTTTTTTATTTGTGTGTGTGTGTGTGTGTGTGTGTGTGTGTGTGTGTGTGTGTGTGTGTGTGTGTGTGCGTGCGCACGCCTTCAGAGATGCTTCTGCCAAGAAATAGTGGAAAGCACTTTAGAGGCTGACTGAAGAAGCTGGAGGCACAACAATAAGAGCTGGGGACCATGAGTGCATGGAGGCATGGACTGAGCAGATGCAGTGTCTCGTGGCAGGTGTCCCCGATGCAGACCTCTTCTGAACCAGAACGAGCAGGACTCCATTGGGATGGAAACATTGGATACTCAGCTATGTGGCCAGAACATTGGATAAGAAAAACCATTCTCTTGGAAGCTGTGTAAGGAATTTTCCCCAGCCCTTGAGCGCAGAACTTCCAGATGCAAGAGTGACAGCTAATAATGATCCATTATTGATGGGACTTATATATTCATCCTGTGCTTACTACATCAAGGAATGTAGTACATTAGATGGAAAGGACACTAATCCTTCATTTTGTAGATCCCTGTAGTCTATTGCCACATATTCATGGACACCTACATTGGATGCATAAGAATCTCTGGAAGTCTGGACTGTTTTAACAGGGAGATCCTACCATCTGGATTCATCTCCATGACTAATAATCTCTCAGATATGTCCCCTTGAAACTATCTCTCGCTCTCTCATCTCTCAATCATGGTGGAGATACTCTGTCAGCAGCTTCTCCTCAGACTCTTTAGTCTCCTTCTTTGTTTCTCTTCCGACTTTTTATCTATTCTCTTTCATCTCCAGAGGCTTTTCTGGTTGGATGGGGGTAATCTTTATGCACCTCCATGATTACATCATCTCTGGTCCTCCATGATGTTGAATTCAATTTCTGTAGCCTGTCTCTGACACTGAGCCTCAAGGAGACTAATTCAGGGTCACTTGGTCCTAAGAGAGGAAAGACCAAGGTCACTTGGTCCTAAGAGTGCATGTCCCTGACTCCTTATTTTCATACTCAGTGTACACAGCCACAACTACAAAGTAGCAACTGTTAGATGAAAAGAATGTCGTTCTTTGTGCTGATTCTTTTACCAACAAACTTCTGCAAGTTGTGAAGCTTTCTAAAGGAGTTTTCTAGGAAAAGAAATGAGGAGTTGATTTTCCTTTCCAAATCTCCCAAAAATCTTGAGCATGGGAGAGAGTATCATGTCTTGTCAGACCAAGTGGCAATGGGGATTATGTTAAGACACTCTTTCGGACAGCTGCAATCTTACAAGAAATGCTGCTTCAGATTCCAGAGTGGAAGAGGAACCAGTTCTTCCAGACCCTAGGGGGGAAACTTTCTCTACATGCAAAGGAAATCTATGTTTTGTGACAGGTGAACTGAAAAGTGACTAGACAGGCATTGCAAGTTGTAATGGCGGCAGAGGAAGGCTTGCTTTGCCAAGGAATCAGAGGCTGCCCTGTACTATTTACTGAGCAGGGGGAAAATATCCCCAGAAACAGACCAAAAACAGATCAAACGTAAACCTGCTTCTATGCTACTGGGAATGTGCCTTAACATGCAGGTATATTTGAATGCTAGTCTGTCCTGGCAAGCTACATTTTGTCTGGACTTAACTACAGCCAAGAAGCTTTTTACTTTCACATGACTGTTTTTTTTCATTAACAAATGTTATTGCTTTCAGCTGCTGTAAAATGCTGGTTTGCAGGTGGATTTTGGTACACTTGCACATCATTTTAAGCAGCATAGTCGGGATGGATGGATGAACAAGTGTAATTATAGCAGTTGTCCCCAGCTGAAGCAGCAGCTAGGATCAGAGGTAAAACCCACCTAAATATTTTGCAATATCTTTCATAACAATAGACATGGCTGAGTCCATCTTACGTGACAGAGATACTGACGCCTCTCCTAGTTCTTCTGTGGGGTGCCTTTCCATTCCATCGTGCTCTTTCTGGTTTGGGTCAAGAAAGAGCTCTTGTGATTTGTGGCCAAGTCCTCCCTGAACCTAGTGTTATTGTCCACTCACCCTTGATGGCTGTTCAGTGGGGTAAAGTATGTCTTCTCAGGCATCCAAGTTCCAAACATACACTTATCCTAACTCCATACATGACATGCTTCTCAAAACATGGTCTAGTTCCTTTTATGAAATAGACAGGTTCTCAGATAGCCCTGGATTGGTCTTCTGCAGTGTTCCCTTTAATTTTTTCCATCCCTGTACAAAATACATTTTGTTCTGTGCACCAAGGTCTGTGCAGATGTGCACCACCAGTAGAAACACATGCTGCCAGCTGTGGGTGCTCTGCTAATCACTGACTAGCATTTGAAACTCTCCTGGGTGGCCACCCAAGCACTCAGCTTACAGGGCACACTGGTTTCTGGTACCTCACCTTGAGCCCCTTTATAGACTCCCTGCACTTCGTTCTAGTGCACTTCAGCCAACAGCTGCAGATTTACCATTGTTCTGTTTGAGGTTCTTCACTCATGGATTTGGTTGCTTTGGCCCAGGGCTGCATCAACATTCTGGTCTGATTCTCCTGCCATGGGCTTCTGAGTGGGCACTGGTCGGCTGTATTAGCCACCGGGGATGGATGAAGCTAGAAGAACGGCAGGTGGGGGGACTGAGCATGCTACTCAGAAGCCTATGAAGGCAGACCACTTCCAGTTAGGGGTCAGAGCACAGACAGATGGCAGGAGTAGGTGACCAGGAGGTTTGTGGGAAGTAGCTGGCAGACCATGAAGTATCTATTTTTGTGATTGGCTGTGGTTGCATTTTCTCTGCAGATATTTCAGGGTAGCAATGTACGGAATAAGCTCACTCAAGGTCTGACCTCCAACCCTGGGGAGGGCCTTGTCATGTGGTACAAACAGAGGCATGTGGGTGAGTGCAGCATGTTTAACACTGGGTTTTCTCTTTAACTGTAATCTGCAGCACAGATAAGGCCTAACCTGAATATGCCTCAATTTCACAAATTGTCTTGCACCTATGTTTTCCAAAACACTGATCATTTTGCCTCTCCTCTCTTCATAACAAGCCCTTTGCCTTTAATGTGATGCCAAGAGGTGAGTGCCAGGGTCCAGTCAGGGCCTACCTAGTGCTGACTAATCACCTCATTATTTTAATACCTCATTATTTCTCCTAACTCGCTAATAAGTCACACGTAAAGTTCATTATTAGTGAACAGAAGTTACTATCACTAGGAAAAAGTGACTGCAACCTCCCTTTGTAGAGTAACCCGCTGCAATTCAGTGTATTATTTGTTTTTGGTAGTGCCCAAGATTAGCTCAGCACTTTCCAAATAAAAGGGCAGGTCTGCACTACAGGGACAGGGAGATCTAAGCTACGCAACTTCAACTTATGTTAGTAGGGTAACTCAAATCAATGTAGCTGTGCTGTCCACACTGTGCAGGGTTGGCAGAAGCTCTCCCATTGATTCCCCTTACTCATCTTGTTCTGGTACAATATCAGAGTTGATGGAAAAGTGATTGGCACTCAATTTAGTAGATCTTCACTAGAATAACTGAATTGACCCTGGGTGGATCAGTCGCTGGAGTGTGGATCCACCCCCTAGTAGAGACAAGCCCAAAGAGAACCCCGTGCTCTTCCCCATCTCCTCCCCCCACAAGAGATTACAGTCTAAAAAACAATGAGTCAAAGGTATTTCAATCAGTATAGTTAGGCTTAGAGGCCCAATCCTGCAAGCACAATGAAGTTTGTAGTAAGGATGTTAAATTGCGGTGAATTGACTAGTCGAGTAGTCGATGGAATTTCCATCGATTACTCGACTAGTCGATAGGCACTTCTGCATTCCTCCTTTGAAATGTACAAGAGACCCTGCTGGGGCTCTTGTACATTTCAAAGGAGGAATGCGGAACACCGCGGGCAACCCAGGGCTAGCGGGAAGTCCCACTGACTCCGGGCTGCACATAGGTGCCTGCTTTGAAACGTACAAGAGTCCCCAGCATTTCAAAGCCACAGTGTCCTCATGGAGCCCAAGGACAGCAGGGGACTCAGAGTCCCCTGCTGACCTCAGGCTCCATGCTGCACTGCATGCCGCCCAGAGCCCTGGGTCAGCTGGGTGTCCCCAGCTGACCCCAGGCTTCATGGTGCTGCCCCATTGAAATGCCAAGGCGGCGTTTTAAAGGGGCAGCACCACACAGCTGATCCCCAGGTCAGCTGTGCGGCTCTGCCACTTTGAAGTACCCCTTCTTCCCCCCTCTTTGCTGCCTCTGTCTGATAGAGGCAACAAGGGGAGGGAGGAATTGACTAGTCGACTAGTCAACTGACTACCTGATAAGCATTTGCTTATCAGATAGTCAACTAGTCCTTAACATCCTTAGTTTGTAGGAGTTGTACACAGAGGCTTTGAAGAACAGCCTGAAATACAGTATGGAGGAAAAAAATTAAACAATTTTTGTTAAAGGCAGCAGCTCCTGGTGTTTTTATTCACAGTACAATATCAGGTAGTTTCATTATAATGTGCAAACCTTTGAGAGTGCTGTTTGGAAACCTATTCTACTTTTCAACAGATTAAATCATTTTTAATAGGAATGATTTTTTGGAATCTAAACAGAATCTGCCAAAAAATAGATGTCTTTTTAAATAAATTGTCATCCTCTGCTAAGTATGATCAGACCCTAGCTGAGGGTCCTAGGGTGTTATACATTTTGTCATTAAGTAGGTTTGTTCATTCTTATAAAACTACCAGAGACAGCTGCTGGACTTTAGCTCATGTAGAAGTTCCTAGATGCATCATTCCCTTGAGAAATTTGTACTTGGTACAGTTGTAACATGAAACATAAATATACAACAAAATATAACAGTTGCTGGTAAGTGTCAACTGTTTTAGAGACAGACCCAAACCAATACCCTGAGTCTGAACACCTCAAAATTCTGAGCTGTTCAAAATAGAGATCTGCACTCTGCCTCTTGGCTGATTTCTAAGAGACGACTGAGCATTAGGCGAGGGTGCCGCCAGCCTGCATGTAAGAGTGCTGTGTTCTCTGCAGTGGAGAAAACACACCTCAGAAAACTTCTCGCTGTTTAGAATTGTCAGTTTCACCCGTTACAGTAACTTACTAGAACTTTGGAGAATTTTCCAATTGGGTTGCAATGTTTGCAGGGGGAAGGAGAACTGGTTGGCTTTTCGCACAGAGTTCAGATTCATCTCCAAACTTCCCCCAACTTTCATGCTGCTGTCATCTTCCTGGGAAGATCCCCAGCAAAAGTGATTCCCCCCACATGAGATTCCATTACACTCAGAAGCTAACTCAAATGTGCTCATGCAATTATGAAGAGTTCAGTGTGGCACGAAAGCTTGTCTCTCTCACCAAGAGAAGTTGGCCCAATAAAAGCTATCACCTCACCCACTTTGCCTTTCAGTCTCACATCAAGTGTAAACTCATCGCTTGAAATGGTCTGCCCTCCTCTGGAATCCTGTATAACTACAAGAAGCACTGAGGGCAATAGCTCCAATATTTTAGCTCTTCTAAATCATGTGTCAGAGCAAGAAAGGAGATTCAGGCAGCTGTCCGGTATGAGACCACTCTCTCGGGGTGCTGAATGACAATCCTGAGAAGAAAGCTTGGTTCAAGTGGAGTGACATCCTCAGAATTCAGGCACTTATCGCTCTTTTTCATTTCCTTGTAGTGGGATGGAACAAGGAAGTTTTTAACTGCTGCTCACTCAACCCTGTTCAGATTTCGACAAGAGAAAAATTGTAGGCCTTTTTATAAAATAATGGCTTCTGATTACAAGCTAGTTATGAACATATCATGGCTGGATGGTGAGAGGTAACTCTCATATTTCATACTATTTTGTTCCTTTGACATAGAATCATAGAATCCAAGGGCTGGAAGAGACCTCAGGAGATGATCGAGTCCCACCCCCTGCCCAAAGCAGGACCGACCCCAACTAAATCATCTCAGCCAGGGCTTTGTCAAACCAGGACTTAAAAACCTCTAGGGATGGAGATTCCACCACCTCCCTTGGTAACCCATCCCAGTGCTTCCCGGCCCTCCTAGGGAAATAGTTTTTCCTAATATCCAACCTAGACCTCCCCCACTGCAACTTGTCTATGTAATGCAGTTCAGCTGGTTCATGTGATGGTGAAACAGAGATCTGGGTCAATGACCTGCGTGGCTCCAGTTGTATATGAGAACACAATCAGATCAATAATTTTAGATCGCATGTTTTGTCCTGAAGGATCCCAAAGTGCTTTAACAAACTGTATACTTGGATGGCTGCATTCGCAGCTGAAATGAAGTGCCTGGAGTGGAATGCAGCTGCTGTTTCATAGCCTGCAGCAACAATATACAGCAATTTAGACCAGATAGCAAAGATTCTTATCCATGTGAAACTACGTGGGTAATTTAGGCTGACAGTAGACTTGTGTGAGTATGTATCACAGGGGTTAGGACACTGGTTTTTGTGAAAAGCCAGATCCCAGTTCAGATTTAAAGTTCTGTCCATTCCCACCCTACAGCAAAGTTTGGAAGGGTTTCTGGACCCTAGCTTTTGGTTTGGGGCCATCTCTACTAGATAAATTTCCCAGATATAAGATGTGCTCTAAAATTAAACAAACAATGGCATAGGCCAGTTTGTTAGTATAAAATGTTTGCAACTGTGAGAAATTAATTCCAATTACTTCCTTAGTTATTAACTATAATCTCTTTAATTTTAAACAAGAACTCATCTGCCTTGGGTGCAAATATGTACCCTTAAGGTTCTCCTTAACATGATATTGAAAAGGAAACAAAGTAAAAAGTCTTTTAAAAATTATGTAGTTTTCTTCATCTCCTGGAGAAGAAAGGCAAGAGTGCGAAAAGAATGGTAGACGTGTTGTGATCGGCGCAATCTTAACAATAGCTGAAGACCGATGGATCCAGGTGATCTTCATCTCCTATAGCAGCATTGATAGTCACCACAGAAATGATAGATAGTGAGTGTACCACCATAAACTGCACAGCTAGTTTAAATATTGTGTGTACTTGCTATCTATCTTCTACAGGAAATGCTTGTGATGGGTTGAGCCACAGAGATCCCCTTGAGACTGTCACCTGATGGGGTGATCATACCACTGAGTCTGCCTGCCTGCCCTCTGGAGTGCCCCACCACCCTGTCCTGCTGAGCCAAACCTCTGGTCTTCCCCAGCAAAGGCACAGAGTTGGAGTCACAGCCCACAGCAGAGCAACACAGACACTGAGATCAGCTCAGCTCTGGGAAGGCTCAGTCACAGGGACTTGACACAGCACCCAGGTGCACAGCTCCTATGGGACCAGAGCCCCATATAAATCAGTCTTACTTTGCATACAAGTTTCCCTTTATCAATGAAAGAGAGAGATGCACAGCTGTTGTCACCTCCCCTCTCCCCGTAATGATTATTTACACTGCGTTTAATAATAAACAAAAGTGATGTTATTAAATATAAAAAGTAGGATTCAAGTGGTTGCAAGTGATAACAGACAGATTGAAGTAAGTTACTAAACTAAATAAAACAAAACACGCAAGCTAAGCTTAATGCTCTAAGAACTTGTTACATGCAGGCTCTTACCCTAACAGTAGATCTAATCTTTTTTCACAAGATAGACGTTGGTTATTTTAATCACTTTTATTTTAATCAGCAAAAAGGAATTTCTGTTGATGGAAGAGACATTTTTAAGTTACATGGAGCTTCACTCTTCTATCAACAGAAGTTAGTCCAGTAAAAGCTATTACCTCATCCACCATACGTAACTGGATCTTCAAATCAGAACAGCCCTGTGAGTCCAAGATATTGACTTTCTGTCAATGTCTTTCATAGCTTAGTTTATAACTTTTCGATGTGCTCCGACCTCCCATGTTGTAAGGAACTCAGTGACCTACAGTCTCTCTGTAGCCTATGGTCCAGTGTGCTTCAGCAGTAGTCCTGGGAACTAGAAGTTGTGGACTATAAACTGCAGCATGCTGGGAGAACTTCCTAGTTCCTGCCACAGTGTACCCTCTGCCCCTTAGCTGGGTCTCAGCAGGGACTGAGCTGGAAGGAAGCAGCAGGAAGGCTGCTTGCAGAGAGGAAGGGCTACTGAACTGTGATCCTGTTCTGTTCTGTGTTCTTTGCAGGTAGGACTGAAAAGGGCTTATAGGGCACCCTGAGAGGAGTTCAAGTGACACAAAGGGGGAACATAGAATCATAGAACACTAGAACTGGAAGGGACCTTGAAAGATCATTGAGTCCAGTCCCCTGCCCTCACGGCAGGACCCAATACTGTCTAGACCATCCCTGACAGGTGTATGTGTAACCTGCTCTTAAATATCTCCAGAGATGGAGATTCCCCAACTTCCCTAGGCAATTTATTCCAGTGTTTAACCACCCTGACAGATAAGAAGTTTTTCCTAATGTCCAACCTAAACCTCCCCCACTACAGTTCAAGCCCATTGATTCCTGTCCTAGCAGCAGAGGCCAAGAAGAACTATTTTTCTCCCTCCTCCTTGTGACACCCTTTTAGCTACTTGAAAACTGTTTTCATGTCCCCTCTCAGTCTTCTCTTTGCTAAACTAAAAAAGACAAGATCATCTAGCTCAGTGGTTCTCATCCAGGGGTGCACAGAGGTCTTCCAAGGGATACAGGAACTAATCTAGATATTTGCTTAGTTTTACTACAGGCTATGTAAAAAGCAGCAGCAAAGTCAGTACAAACTAAAATTTCACACAGACAATGCTCTATGTCCATGGTGTCCAACATGCTAGCCACATGTGGCTATTTGGTCAGTTGAGTGTAGCTAGTTCACTATAGCTGTAGCCACTATAGTGGCCACTGTTTCAGAACTGGTTGGACACCACGGCTCTATGTACTATACACTGAAATGTACGTACAATATTTATATTCCAGATGATTTATTTTGTAATTCTATAGTAAAAATGAGGAAGTCAGCAATTTTCAGTAGCAATGTGCTGTGACACTTTTGTATTCTCATGCTTGATTTTGAAAGCAAGTAGTTTTCAGTGAGATGAAATCTGAGGGTACACATGACCAATCTGGCTCCTGAAAGGGATATAGTCATCTGGAAAGTTGATAGCCCCTGAGTAAGTCTGATGTCCTGTATATCAAGGGCCACTAACTCCACCCAGCCACCCCCACATGAAACCCAACAAGCGGAATGTGACCAAATGAGTTCATTTGGAATGGATTCTCAGCACGACTGACAGACACTTTCTAAAAGTGGGGGTGGGGTTAGATCCTGCTCCCTCCATGGCCTTGTCCCTTCACTTCTCTGTGATGCCCCACCCCGCAGCCAAACCAGAAGCTGTGGGGATGTTGGGGTTCCTCCACTTGCCTGGCGTGGGTAGGCCTGACAGTGTACCCTGTGCTGGCAGGTGACAGGTCAGTGGCTCCCCACAACTGCCATGTTTAGCATCCCTTGCCATGTTAGGGCTGTGCCAAGGCAGCTTTTCTGTCAGCAGCATGCAGGGCTTTCAATATTGTCAGACCATGGTGTGCAATGGGTGCCACCTTTATGGCTTGAGTCCTGGCACCTTTTATTTTACGTTGTAAGAACTGAAGACCTTTGTGCTGAGCATCATCTGTGCTTACTTTATTGCTCTTACATCCCCCTACCAATCACGAAGGGCACAGCAGTGACGGACGGACGTCCCTTTCTCTCAACTGCATGGCACAGCCAGTGGCTTCGATTGGGCTTGTACTACTCAGCCTGCTGTGGGATATGTAACGAGTGACTCTATCTGAGACCAGCTTAGCCCGGCTTCTACAGGCTTGGCAAGATGGAGTCTTCCTGTTCAGTCACAGGCCAGAATGTTTGGCTCCTGGATGGCATGCCAGGGAGTCTATAATCCTCTCTGCTGCACTTTAAATGCCAGACGCCCTCAGAGAGTCCAGCTGTAGGAGTCAAAACTCCCTGAATTAGTCATAGTCCCTCCCAAGCTAGAGCATCAGACCACCAGCTGTCACTCTCACTTACCTCCAGCACCTCAAACCAAGGGAAGTGGTGGAAGCAGGGGAGCCGACAGCCTCCACTGGCCCCTAGGCAAGGTGGAGGGGCTCTGGCCCTGCGCTTCTGGAAGGGGGGGGGGCCTCCAGCAGAAGAAGCTAGGCTGAGGCTGGGCTGCCTCCCTCCCAGCCTTTGGCACTGCACAGAGCATGTGGGGCGGTGATGCATCTGCCAGCTATTTGAAGGGCCTGGGGCTCCTTAGCAGCTGCAGTGGCTAGAAGCCCTAGATCCCTTTGAATTGCTAGATTCTGGAACAACTGTCCCCTTTATCTCCCCTGTCAGCGGGGCTGGGTGGGAGCCTCTTTGCTTGGGCCAGGTCTAAACACAGCCCTCAAGAATATAGCGCAGAGAACAATCCTATATTGGCAGGAGACAGACATCACAGTGACACGAGGGTCTTGCTGCATGTCAAATTTATAGTGTCAATCAAAAGAGCATTTGAGACTGAACAAGAAAATCCACATGAAGGGAGTAACAAAACCTGTACATGTGGGTGCCAGGTGTGTGTGTTTTGTTTTGTAGTATTTCATTGGTAAGTCTGAAGCACCTCAATCCTGAGCTGCTGGAAATATCTAGCACTAATAGATTTGTGTATTTTTAGCCTTTAAAAAAGTCACCCACCTCTCTGCTGTCTGCTGAGAATGGACAAAGCAGATGAGGTTTTCCTACACCCGTTAATCTGCTTTATTTTTTTCATATTGGAAACCCGATGCCGAGATGTGGAACACATGAGGCTGCGGTCTGAGAGAGAAAAGCACGTCAGTGGGATGGAAGGAACAAATAAAGAACCCAAGCTCTCGCCAGGAACACATCAATAATGACAAATATAAATGTCAAGCCCAGAGCTGGAATACTGGAGAAAGATGCCATCCAGGAGTGTTCTACAAGGAGGAAGAGCTCTGTCAGATAAGATGTGCTGCAGTTCACTTGAGCCGGAGCCAGAGCAGAAGAAACTAGGGTGGCCGGTTTTCACAAATGGTGTCTAGTCCATCCAGTTAGGAAAGTTGGCAGCCGTAGTTAGCATATATGCAAGTGAACTAGGCTGCAAGCAGAGATGCCCTCGGTGACAGAGGGCAGAGCTGTAGAGTCACCTGGCTGTAATCTCACAGCTGCCTTGGAAGCAAGAATGAACAGTGGGGATTATGAATAGTAGGGCCTGGTTCCCTCTAAGCTGCATGGTGCTGCTCTGTCCTCAGCAGGGAGCTGCCGCTGTCTCTGAGGGAGAAGTGACCCCCAGCCAGACAGCTCTCTGCATGGCAGCCCTGAGCCCCGGGCCGGGGCGCATTAAGCAGCTGCACTGCCGTGTGCCACACAGTTTGGAGGGAACCTTGGTCACTGTTAAAAAGGAGGGTTAGTGGTAGTGCTGGGACAGTCACAAACATGACCTGTTGCTCGGCAGAGTTGGGACTGACCTTTTCTGTAGTGTGCTGCCAAGAGCAGAGATGTACAAAACGCATTTTCCCAGTCCTAGAGATGCTCAAGCCTCAGCTGGTCAAAATGCTCCCCCCAGCTTCTGTGCATCTCTGACATTGTACATATTAAATAAACAAGTGCTTCCTTGCCTGCCTCTCAGCCCAGCTGCTTGGTTTAAAGAAATGTGCTGATTCACAGAGTGGCTCCTTCCCCTGGTTTAGACTGCCCCTTGGTTATCCTTTAGGGACTGTAGCACGAGGGCTGACAGCCCTGAGACTTGGTGCCCTCTTCCCCCTGGGCTGGAGGGTGAGGACTGGCAGCTCCTGAACTTTGAGGTGTTGCTGTTGTTGCTTGCTGGGAGCCAGGTCAGTGAGGGTTGTTTATTTTCTTCTCACTGGTGTGTGGCCCTCGACTGAAAAACGGTTCCCCACCCCTGCTTCAGGGGCGTGGAGTCCCCTCTTTGCACTAGCCTGGACACCTTCTCCTCAAAGGGATTCATTCAGAGGGAAGGCAAGAGGCCCGTCTCACTTTGGGTTCTCTCTGAGCGGGGCAGCTTTGTTTTCTGCGTGGGATTTCATAAGAGTCTTGCCCACAGATGAGATGAAATAGTGTAACTATTGGTGTGTCCATTCCTGGGCAGGTCAACCTTTTATAGATGTACAATCACAGAGAGGTAGCTGTGTTAGTCTGGTCTTGGTAAAACAAAAAAGCAGTCATGTAGCACTTTAAATACTAACTAAATAGTTTGTTAGCCACTTAATTGACTCTTACAGTAAGCAATTTCCTCCTTCCTTGTCGCTTCCCCCCCCCATCCCTACCTTCTGTTCTATGTAGCTGAATTATCAGTTTGTATTTTTTTTTTTTTTTTACTTTCATTGTATCCCTCTGTTATAAAATGGTCATGCCTATTCATTTTCAGAATATGATCTGAGGAAGTGGGTCTGCCCCACGAAAGCTCATCACCTAATAAACTATTTTGTTAATCTTTAAAGTGCTACATGGCTGCTTTTTTGTTTTATAGATGTAACTATCATACGCCTCTATGGGTTGCTAGCAGTAGAGTTCCAACCTTGGACAGATAGATTTCAACACACCAGTCTCTACAGTCTGAGCTAAAACCTTGTTTGCCTAGTCTGTACCAGGATCCTCAATCTCTGTATGTGGCCCCAGCCAGAGAGTGTGGGTTACACAGGCAGTAGTATCTTCTTGTGCACAGCTTTCTGCTGATTATCCATTTGCCTCCTTTTCCATTAGCTGCAGCTGGGCCTTACCTAACTGCTTTGTAGTAATGACCATCAGGAAGTAGTTGTAGATTTTGAAAACTCAACATAAGGACATAAGAACGGCCACACGGGGTAAGACCAAAGGTCCATCTAGCCCAGTATCCTGTCTGCCGACAGTGGCCAATATCAGATGCCTCAGAAAGCGGGAACACAAAAGGTTATCATCACATGATCCTCTCCTGTCATCCATTTCCAGACAAACAAATGCTAGGGACACTATTCCTACCCATCCTGGATAATAGCCATTAATGGACCTAACTTCCATGAATCTATCTAGCTCTTTTTTGAATCCTGTTAAAGTCCTAGTCTTCACCACATCCTCTGGCAAGGAGTTCCATAGGTTGACTGTGCTGAGTGAAGAAAAACTTCCTTTTGTTTGTTTTAAACCTGCTGCCTATTCATTTAATTTGGTGAGCCCTAGTTCTTATATTGTGGGAATAAGTAAATAACTTTTCCTTTTTCACTTTTTCCACACCAGTCATGATTTTATAGACCTCTATCATATCTTCCCCTTCCCCCCCCAGTCTCCTCTTTTCTAAGCTGAAAAGTCCGAGTCTTTTTAATCTCTCTTCATATGGGACCCGTTCCAAACCCCTAATAATTTTTGTTGCCTTTTTCTGAACTCTTTTCTGAGTCTTTCTGACCCTTCCTGAAAGTGAAGAAGCTGCTGCTCCTTTTTTCTTAGCATTCCAGCATTCCTGATGGAGGGACACCGATACACAAAGGGCTGTTTGACCTATGGCAGGATGCGGGGGAAGTGTAGAAACTAAAATACTGCAGCATTTTGAAGAAGTGAGAGCAAAAGAAGGGCAGGTAAGTCTCCACTACCCCCACCATCCATCTCACATTGATAATCCGAAAGCTTCCCAGAGCTAAAGAGGCTACAGTGAAAAGGGCACATTCCTCAGAGTCTGAAAGCAGAAAAAAGAACAATGTTCCCCTCTCAGGAGCACCTCTATCACAGATTATTACAACCACGTGAGCCGGGAAAAGAAAGGAATCTTCTCTGCTTCTTGCTCTAATACACCCCTCAGGGTGCATCTACCCTGCAGGGCTTAACTCGAAATAAACTACGTAATTTGAACTATGTCAATTGCATAGCTCATTTCGAAATAGGGTGCGTCTACACAACACTTATTTGGAAATAGAGCACTCTTCCTCCGACTTCCTTTATTCCTCGGACAATGAGGGTTACAGGAGTCGGAGTAAGAAGTCCTCCAGCTTGACAGCATTTTGACACTATTTTGAAATAACCGCCTGATGTGTAGATGTGGACTAAGTTATTTTGGAACAGCGCTTGTTATTTCAAAATAGTGTTGCAGTGTAGACGTACCCTCGGAGTCCTTTTTCCGCTATCCAGACCCCACAGGCATCAAAGTAAAAAAAAAACCTTTCCTAGCGAGAATCAGCCAAGCTTTTATCCGAACGTAGCCAGGATTGCCCCTAAAAGAAAACCAAAAGTCTGTGTTCTCAGCCCATTTTTTAAAAAATTTTCATTAAAAATAAGGGGGCAAATCCTCATGACCAGCCTTTTGGTTCTCAGTAAAGTCTGGGTGTGGGAAAGATTGCATAAATGTGGCTTCACCCCATGTCAGTCTCCAGGTGTAACTCAGAGTCATTCCAGCCCTCAAGGAGCACTCCAACCATCCCCACTGGCTCCAGCATGTACTCTTGCATGGGTGGGAGCAGTGGCCCAAAGCTATACAGTCTGGCGATACACAGAGCAGGGAAGTGCCCTCCTAGAGCAAACATGCACTCTTAGGGCTTCCTGGCCCTGCTGGAGAGTGACTGAGACTCTGGGCCAGACATTTTTTGGCTTAATCTTGTCCAGCATGAGAGCACAGTCACTGTGCAACTAGCCCTTGTTTTTGAAATTGAGTGCAAGTTTGCAGTGAAGCAGCTTTTAATAAGGGAAACTGTTCTGGAGTCAATGCGAGATTGTACATTATGTGGCTATTGGGTGGTTACAATTGGTCTCTTGCCAGGTTACTTACTGTAAATAGCCTCAGGTGCTATGTTCTTATAGTGCTCTATATCTATGGTGATCATATTTTCTGAACCAAAAATAGGGACACCTTAGTCATGCCCCTGAAACTAGTAGCCATGCCCTGACCCCTTAGGCCCCACCCACCTGCCATAGGAAGTCCCATATCTGGGGTAGTACTTCCGGGGTCAAGATGAACACATGATCAGAAGTAAAGGGTGTTATGTGACCTCTCTAAGAACTCCTCTAACCATCCTCTACCTCTAGGGATGGGTTTGGGCACTATAGGAGGCCCCCATGCAACTATACTGCAATTGCATTAACCCAGGCCCCAGACCTAGGGTCCCATGACACTACAGCACTAGGGGTCCAACCTCGATTCAAGATGAGATCCAGGATCTAAGACCTATTACTTTGCAGTGCAGATGCAGCCCCATTTGACTCAGGACCTGGGAATCATCAGAACTATCCCACAATTTCATGGGACAACTTCCTTAGTCCTCTTAATGGCTGATGCCTACTGGTTCCAATTACTTGGTAATCAGAGGGGGCTGGAGCAGCTCCCCATCTGCTTGAGGAAGGGGGCTGCTCCAGGCCCACAGAAGGCCTGCTGCAGACAGGGGTTGCTCTTGTCTGGAGCAACTCCTGTCTCTAGGGAACCCGGGGGTCCCTCAGGCAGGGACTGCACCAGTGCCCAGAGCAACCTCTCTCCATGGGGAGTCCAGCTTACTGTGGACAGCAACTGCTCCAGAGGGGTCTGGGAACCGGTGGCAGCCCCACTGTGACCTAACGTTAACCGGTTAACTGATGAATGGCAATTTACATCCCTAATGAGATGTGCTGCAACTGCGTTTTTTAAAGTTACTGCAAAA
Source organism: Rafetus swinhoei (assembly GCA_019425775.1). Taxonomy (NCBI): domain Eukaryota; kingdom Metazoa; phylum Chordata; order Testudines; family Trionychidae; genus Rafetus; species Rafetus swinhoei. The sequence continues at coordinate 144,566,384 of CM033440.1, read as the reverse complement.
TTATCAAGTGTCCTCCTTTTCCACAAGCCAGAATGACAATACTGAGCTAACCATGACAACTACAGGGTGGAGAAGTCCATGTCACTAACCCTCACCACCACTGCATGGAAGGTACCTTGCCCATGGAGATCAATGGGGCTGGGCTATTTTATAGGTAAAGCTACTGAGAAATGGATATATCAATTCCATGATGGCAATGCCTATATTATGTGAATAATACCTAATAATAATTGCAAAGGGCCTGATCCAGTTTAATTTTAAGCTAGGATTGGGCCCAAAGCAATCTGTTGATATTACCCAAGAAGATCCAGGTAATATTGAGTCATCCTTCAAAAATATATGGGACCAGTCAGTCAAAGCCCCACTGCCTAGTAGAGGCAATCTTTGAAGAAATTTGGAGAAACTTTGAATTTACTTCTTCTGACAGCAGCACTTTCTCTCACTGGACGTGGGATCTTTAGCACAGGTTTCACTTGGTGTCAGAATAACTTAGAAATGTGTTGTCACAGCTAACTCCATTCAAGTCTAGGTAACGTGCAGCCCCAAAACAGAACAAATTCCTTTGAAGCTGGAAGTCAAAACATCTCAGCTCTTCACAGAGCTCACAAAGGGTTTGTTCACCATGACACAACCCTCTCTGGAGAGCGACGATACGTCCCGCCTCTCTGTGGATGCGCCAATGTTTTCATGTGGCATCTTAACATGCTGTTTAAATCATCAACTGCTTGGATGAGGAAAACTCACAAAAAGTCTGTCATCATCCACACCGGAGTGACACGGTGATTTCACCGCCATGGTAACAGACCTGATCTCTCTGTGGGCTCTTGTGGAGCAACAGGGAGCCTGGGGCGGTCTCTCAGGGGGAGAGGCTGGCGGTACCTCTATTTCAGTGATTCTCAACCTTGCTCACCTGTGGACCCCCTGGCTCAATGTAAACCTTTCCATGGACCACCAGTTGCTAATGGAAACTCACCATTAATTATATAATTACATCTGAGCCATTTTGCTAGTGCTGCAGCTAGGGAGAACGGTTTAATTTAAATAATTAAACAGATTAAGCATTTTAACTTTCTCATGTTAGTTTATCAAACTTCATTTTAAATACAATAAAATACTGTATTAATTTATGTCCAACACAAAACCTTTCAATGTTTTCTTTATTTATGGCAGGGGTGAGGAACATTTGTTTGGTCAGGGGCCACTGACCCACAGAAAAATCAGTTGGGGACCACACAAGTGAGAAGCAAAAGAACTCCTCAAACCCCCAACCCTCACTGAGGTGGCCCCCAACTGAGACACCTCACTCCTCTGGCGCTCCAGAGGTGAGGGGAAGGGACAGGGAGGACTGAGGTTCAGGTCTTCCCATGGGCCAGATTCACTTTTTCGGTAGATTTTATGGAGCTCCCTTAGGCTCTGGGATGGAGACAAAAACGAGGAGTTCAGTGTGTGTGACAGGGCTGCCAGATAATGGGATAGGGATGGGTGCAGGATCTGGGAGGGAGGTGGGGGGCAGAAGAGGGAGGGGTTGCAAGGACTGGGTGGCAGGTAAGGTGCAGAAGCAGGCTGGGAGTAGGGTGTCTGGCCAGGGAGAGGGAGCAAGAGCAAGGGAGGGTGCAGTGTGTGGCCAGGAGGGAGGGTGCAGGAGTGGACTGGGGGTAGGGTACCGGGCCAGAAGGGAGGGTGTCTGGCCAAGGGTCAGTGTGTAGGAGCAAATTGGGGAAAGGGTGTCTGGCCAAGAGGGAGGGTGCAGGAGCGGACTTGGGTGGGTAGGGTTTGGACCTCCCTTGTCTGGCACCCTCTGGACCTGACTGGTCCTGAATGAGGGATCTTTCTGGATAAGGGGAGGTCATTTCAGGCCCCCTGCTGCCACCGACCATACTGGGCTTCCTGGCACCCCCTTTTCCCCAAACCCCAGCTGGGATGTGGGCCGCTTTTTTCCCAGTCGGGCAGCTCTTCGGCCCTGGCCCTGCCTTTCCAGAGCCGGCTGGGCTGCTCTTTGGCCCCCCGGCCCTCCCTGCCAGGGCCAGCCAGGCCGCTTTTCTCACCCTGCCCCCACTCAGCCAGTCCACAGGGGGCCGCTCCTTCCCCCCTCCCAACAAGACCACGCTTCACCCCCCTCCGTCCCGCTTGTCTGCCCCAGCCCCCAGCCCAGCCACTTACTTGTGTTCCCTGCGCTCCTAACAGGCAACGCCTCCCACTTCTTCTATTGGCTGGATCCCCAGCTGCAGGGAAGTGCTGCGAAGTGTCCCTGACTCCTCCCCCAGCGAGGGGACGGGGGGAGGAGGACAATCATCTGCGCAGCCACTTCCTGCTGTGCTAGGAGCCTCAGGACTTTTTCCAGGACAAATCAGAGCTACACAGGGCACCTGGGACAGGACATTAACATTCAGGCCACATGGTGGGCATATCTATATCCAACACTGTTAATTAGGCAGCACATTCCTTGTCTCCATGCTAGGCCCCACTTTGGCACCACACTCAGACATGGTAGTTGGCCTGGTGTCTTCTGAGCTGAGCTTGTGAGATTCAGAGCACACTCCACTCCAAGCCCTTACTTAGTGCACTTATCTGGAGAGACACAGCCTGCCCTTGACATTCCAGTCAGTTGAGTGGCCAGTTCACAGAGCTCTTTATAAACCTAATGAAACAGGAAAATGCCAATTGAAAGGGCTTAGTCATGTAGGCGGCTGAGAAATGCTGAGTGCCTCCCACTCCCCTTGAAACTAATGGGAGCTAAAAATGCTCAGCACCTCTCAGGATCACGCCCAAAGAGTTTAAATGTATCTAAGAACAAACAATGAGTGTCTTGCGATATCGGGTCCTTGTTTACTTTTGCTGCTTTTGCTGAGAACATTGAGTACGAGAGATTCTTGGTGCATGGGCTTATTCAGTCAGTATCTGCGTTAGTATGTAACACCAAAACTATTCACTGTTGCCTTGTCACGGATCCAAATTGCTTTAAACAGCAGCTATTTTCTGTGCTTCACAGGTAATCTTACTATATAATAGAAATGTGCATCTGTCTGTGTGTCCATCTGTCTGTCCGTCCATCTGTGAGTCCATTTGTTCAAGAACACCCCCTAAACAGTAAGAAATAGGACCATTACATTTGGTATGCTACTCCCTCTTATCATAATGTAAAGCAAGGTCACGATTTGGTGGTGCCAAGACAGTGGGATGTGCCTGAAATTTGTCTGTTTCTTATAAAACTAGCCAATTAGTCCGCCATAAGACGGGATTTTCAGGTCTCTCCTCCACATCGGTCTTCTCTCCTGAGCCTCCGGTCTCTCGCTCCGTCTCTTTCTCTCTCTCTCTCCTTCTCCTACTGCCTCCCCCTCTCTCTCTCACCTCTCCTCCCCCTTCTGCCTCCATCTCTCTCTTTCTCTTCTCCCCCTCCTGCCTCTCACTCTTTCTCTGCTCTCCTCTGTCTCCGTCGGGGATGCACGCTCATCCAGGCCCCGCCCCCTGGGCATGTACGTCACTGTCCCACCCCTTTGCCTCCCACTGTGGTGCTCGGCTGACTTCTGCACCACTCAGCCAGGCCGCCACGCGGGAGCAAGCAACGCAAACGGCCTCTCTCTCTCTTCTCCTCCTACTGTCTCGCCCTCTCTCTCTCTCAGCTCTCGGCCACCTCCTGCCTCTCTCTCCTTCTCTCTCTCTTTCCTCTCTCTTTCTCTTCTCGCCTTCCCACCGCTCACTCTGTGTTTCTCTTCTCCTCCTCCTGCTGCATCTCTCACTCTCTCTCTTGCTGTCCTCCGCCTCCTCTGTTCTCCTCTCTGTCTCCTCCATGTCCTCCCCGCTTTCCTCCTTTTGAATCCGGCGCCCTTTCCTGATGTCAGAGACGCATGCTAGTCCAGGCCCCGCCCCCGGCTGTTCCCTGTGGGCGGCGCTGTTGCCTCCCACCGTGGCTCAGCCGGGCTGCCGCGCGGGAGCAAGTGGCGCAAGCGGCGGCCCAGCTGAGCGGCACAGAAGTCAGCTGAGTGCCACAGCGGGAGGCAACAGCACTGCCCACAGGGAACAGCCAGTGTTCCAGTGTTACAGAGTCACAGACATTGGGCTACTATATTTCTTATAAAATGGAAAGGGAGGGGGTCTAGCAGGAGGAACTGTTATACTGCAGAATGATCAGAGGGGGGCAGCAAGGGGCCAGAGATGGGAATCAGGACAGATATAAGCCCATTAGAAGACTTACTTGACATTGCCCATGTCTGGGGTTGGCCTGAGGTGGGGGTGGGGCATGCAGCCTGCCTGCTGTTTCTCCCTGAGGCTGGCCTGGGACGGGAGGGCCATGTGGCATGGTTGCCCAGGGTGACAGTGGCCACACAGTGGCCAGTAGCTGCTCACAGGGGCAGGCTGGGTTGGTAGGGACCATGCTGCCATCCAGTGGCTGGTCCCAGAGGGTGGGGTGCTTCCTGCTGCTCCCCCCGGGGGTCATTCATGAGTATAACTGTCCCTATTATCACACCCCTCCTTTTCTGTTTGATTCGAAACAATCAGATTCCATGCACATCCCATTGTCCTGGCACAACCAAACCCTGGCCTTGCTTTAAGTTATGGTAAAAGGAAGTTGCACATCGAATTTGGTGATCCTAGCGCTTACCATTTAGAAGGAGTTCTTGAACAAACGGACTCACAGACAGATGCACAAACTCTCTGAAATACAGAATCATTTGGGCTAGCGGGAGCAAGGGTGGAGAAAGGGACAGCTATCTACTATCATTTTCAGAGAATCTGTTTGTCTGTCTGTCTGTTCCCCCGCCAGGGGACGTGCACCCCTTCCCCAGTTGTGTCTGCTACAGCTGCAGCAACCATGGCGAGGTGCTTCTCACCTGGTCCCAAGCTCCTGTGGTGAGAGAGGGCTGGGGTTGTCTTCTCTCCCGAGGGCTGACTGCACACTGAACCCCTCCTTCCCAGCCCCACCCCAGAGCAATGATTAAAATGAAGAAAAAACAAAACTTATTTGAGTTAAGGACCTGAGCAACACTGGGTAAATCTTCTAGTTCCTTATAAAATGTGACTGCTGCATTCTAAAGTCCTGTCTCAAAACATAGTGGCTTACAGTAGTGACAGATCAGAGTGATAACTGCAGAGTACTGTAGCATTCATTTTATAAAGGATGTTTTATGCCTCAATTTAATCTCTTATCCTCCACCTCATTTTCTCAAGTGTTAGCAGAACATCATTGCCTTGTCAGTAAGGGTGCGTCTATATAGCACCCAAAACTCGAAACAAGATATGCAATTTGCACTGCACAAATTACGTAGCTTATTTCAATTCTATTTTGAAATTTGGTGCATCTATGCAGTGCCAAATTTTGAAATAACACACTATATCGAGACATCCCTTAACCCTCATGGCATGAGGGTTACAGGGATGCCGAAATAGCACGCCTGTTATTTCAAAGAAATGGGCAACTTGTAGAGATGTGGGGTAACTATTTTGGGATACCTCCTATATCCCAAAATAGCTGTGCAGTGTAGATGTGTCCAAAGTGGTATATCTATACAACAGCGTCATTTCAGAATAACTGACATTATTTTGAAATAACATAACGCGTGTCTACACAGCAAGCTGTTCTTTTGAAATAACGTTGAGTTGGAGGACTTCTTACACCAACTCCTGTAACCCTCATTTCATGAGGAGTAAGGAAAGTCAAAGGAAGAGTGTTCTTCCTTCAACTTCCTGCTGTGTAGACAGCGCCAAAAGTTGAGTTAAGATATTTTGACTTCAGCTACGCAATTGACATAGCTGAAGTTACGTATCTTAATTTGACATTTGCCCTGCAATGTAGACATGCCCTAAGAGACCAGAAGAGAGAGATCTTTACAGCCCTTCATTTATTCTGCTAGCAAATTGCAATAATTCCTTTTCATGTCTCCTCTTTCTTGAGACTCTCACTCTTCTTTTATATCAGCTCTTGATCTGTCAAGGCCCCGTCAATGCCTTGATTACTATACAGTTTGACACACTTGTTGCCATTGGAAGTTTGGTTATAAATCAGCACCTGAAAGTAGCAAAGACCTCTCATGACTGGTATTGATATTATTTTATTTTATATTGCAGTACAAACTGAGCTGCCTTCCTGGTCTAGTAAATTTTACTATGGCTTCATGGAGTCCATCATGCTAAGGTGATTCCTGGTGCTTGTATGCCCATTCAAGCAAAAAATGTATTGGTTGCATACATCTGATATGATGGCAATTTTTTTAGAACCATTGTATGTCATTTGGATTCTTACCTGAAAATATCTAGTGATCTAATATTTGTTAAGCATGAAGACACTGTAGTATCAATGACTGGCCCGTTCAGTTCTGAGGCTGCAGTTGTTAAAACAGTGAGAGCAAGTTCAAATTAATTTGTGCAATGTCCTTATGATTTTCTCCTTGAGTTAATAATTAAGCTGTGGTTCTCAAGAAGAAAATGGAGAATATGTCTTTTATAAAAACAGATTCAGTGTGGTTTGGCACTGCTGTGGCAGTTCTTCCAACCACAGTGATTTCCCAAAGGAGATACAAGTCTTTAAATAATAATAAAAAACAACAAAAACGAAGGATCCTGCATTCTGAGTTTTTTGACCAGCCTCCAGAAGTTACCAGTAAATGTAAGCCAGATGTTGCTGGTGAAACCAATCAGGCAGTTGGCACTATACATAGTAATTTGCACTGAACATTGTATAAATGAGCCTGGACAAATTTGTAACCTCTCCTGGAAATGGGTAGAAAACTGTACCGCAGAGCACCCAATATGACAGCATGTGAGTGTCCAAAGAAATCTGCTTCCTTGTCTTCTCTTTTCTTTTCCTGCAGGACCATTCCATTGGTAGATAGAAAGAACCCACACGCCCACCAAGGTTAAATTTTGCTCTATGACTCAGTAAACCTGCGTGCGGAGGAGAGGTGAGAAATAAGCTAGAACTTCGAGTTATTTTTCCCTCCTCTTTCCCTCACATCCTTTTTCATGTTTGAATCAGCTTGTGACATTGTACAGCCACAAAATGAAAACAACTTTATATGATTTATCCACTTGTCTGCTACCATATGGGGCAAGCTGGTAAGATGAAATTATGTGACTTGGACTGGCATTTCATTACTGCTTTCCTTCTAGGGTTCTCAAAGCATTTTTATCCTGTCCTCTGTGAATAAGAACAGTTCATCCTCCTCTTTCTAACAACATTTTACATTCTTGAAGACTATTATCATGTCCCCATTTGGTCTCCTCTTCTCCAGACTAAACACATTCATGCTTTTAATCTTTCCTCATAGGTCATGTTTTCTAGACCTTTAATTGTTTTGTTGCTTGCATCTGGACTTTCTCTGATTTGTCCATATCCTGCCAAAGTGCGGTGCCTAGAAGAGGGCACAATAATCCAGGTGAGGCTTTATCAATGCTTAGTAGAGTAAAAGAATTACTACTTGTATGTTGCTTACAACATTCCTCCTAATACTTCTCAGAATTATGTTCACTTTTTTTTGCAATAGAATTACGTTTATTTGTATTTAGTTTATGATCCACAGAAGGCTCCTGACACCAGATCTTTTTATAGGCAATCATTTCCCATTTTGAATGTATTCAAAGGATTATTCCTTCCTAAGTGTAATACTTTTTAATTTGTCCATACTGAATTATCTTACTTATTTCAGATCATTTCTCCAGTTTATCAAGATCATATTGAATTCTAATCTTGGCCTCCAAAGCACTGGCAACTCCTTCCAATTTGATATCTTCTGCAAACTTTGTAAGACTCCTTTCTATGCCATTATCCAAATAATGTATAAAGATATTGAATAGAACTGGATCCAGGACTGATCCTTGCAGCACCACATTTGATACGCCCTTGACTGAGAACCATTGATAACTACTCTCTGATTATGGTTTTCCAACTGGTTGTGCACCCACCTTATACTAGGTTCATCTAAGCTATATTTCCCTAATTTGCTTATGAGATGGTCATGTGAGATAGTATTAAGAGCCTTACTAAAGTAAAGATATGTCAGATCTACTGTTTCCTTCTATCCACAAGGCTTGTTAGCCTGTCAAAGGTAGTTATTAGGTAGTTTGACATAATTCGTTCTTAACAAATCCATCTTGACTGTTACTTTATTCTCTTCTCTTCTTCTTCATCCCTACATGCTCATGTTGGGTTTTGTATTCTTCAACTGTAATTTGACTTAGTTTCAACTTTTTGTTTTGCTCTTTTTTGAGTTGCAAGTAATTTAGAAATCTCCTGGTTAAGCCAGGGTGGCCTCTTACCATGATTCCTATCTCTTCCTATGTATTTGGATAGTTTCTGCTTGTTGTGCTAACAGGGAGTTTGGAGAGGGAGTTCTCCTGGTGAAGGAGGAAGCTAATACAGGACCCTTGAGGGAAGTGGCTGTCTGTAATGTGTGTTTGTGTTTGGGGGTTTCTTGCTGTTTGCTGAGCTTGTGTTTAGCTGTTTGTTTGTTTTTTCCCTTCCCTCTCTCCCCCCACGGAATGTGTGCTGTGGCTGGCAGGTGGAATCTGTGAGCTTCTAATTAGGATTTGAAATCTAGAAGCCTCTGCTCATTGGTTGAGCTTTAATCAGGGGAAGGGCCTATCAGGCAGTCCAGGGCTTTATAAAGGAGTGAGTCAGCGACCAGGGAACTTGCGAACAGGGAGTTTGGAGAGGGAGGTGGGAAGGAGAGTGGGAAGGAGGCGAGATACACTCGTCATTCTTTAAAATCTTTTCACTACACTCCTGTCCTTCAAGGAGGCATTGAATAACATCTGAGGAATCTCTCAGAAGGAATGCAGGTATGGATAGTGATAGGTCTGCTGTTGTTACCTGCACAGCATGTGCCATGTTTGTCTTCCTCCCAGAAAAAAGAAGGGATTTCATCTGCACTAAGTGCAAGCTGGTCGCCATTTTGGAAGAAAAAATTAGGGGACTTGAGGCCCAAGTATCGACCCTATGTTCCATCAGAGAGGATGAAGACTTCCTCGATAGAAGGCAGCATTTAATCCTGCAGGCACAGCAGGCTGAAGAGCCAATCAGGGCAGTACAGGACAAGGAAGAAAACTGGCAGCATGTAACCTCTAGAAGAAGAAGAAAGCCAACTCAGGTCTCCCCCATTCCTGTAGAGGTAAGTAACCGCTTTCAGACTCTCTCCACAGGCACTGCGGTGGAGAATGCTTTGGCAAGGACCTTTCAGGGAAGAAATAAGAAGGGAACACCATCTACCAGAAGTCATGGGATGCGTAGTCCTAGAGATGAGGGTTCTAGGACCACCAAGAAAAGCAAATATGGTAGGCAACCAGATTGGCTTACTGCGGACATCTTTAGTGAGCTTAAACACAAAAAGGAAGCTTACAAGAAGTGGAAACTTGGACAGATGACTAGGGAGGAGTATAAATATATTGCTCGAGAATGCAGGGGAGTTATCAGGAAGGCGAAAGTGCTATTGGAATTGCAGCTAGCAAGGGATGTGAAGGATAACAGGAAAGGTTTCTACAGGCATGTTAGCAATAAGAGGGTGATCAGAGAGGGTGTGGGGCCCTTACTGGATGAGGGAGGTAACCTAGTGACAGATGATGTGGGAAAAGCTGAAGTACTCAATGCTTTCTTTGCCTCTGTCTTCACAGACAAGGTCAGCTCCCAGACTAATGCACTAGGCAACGCAGTATGGGAAGGAGGTGGATAGCCCTTGGTGGGGAAAGAACAAGTTAGGAACTATTTAGGAAAGCTAAACATACACAGATCCATGGGCCCGGATTTAATGCATCCGAGGGTACTGAGAGAGTTGGCAAACGTCATTGCAGAACCTTTAGCCATTATCTTTGAAAACTCGTGGAGATTGGGAGAGATCCCAGAAGATTGGAAAAAGGCAAGGCAAATGTAGTGCCCATCTTTAAAAAGTGAAGAAGGACAATCCAGGGAACTCCAGACCAGTCAGCCTTACCTCAGTCCCTGGAAAAATCATGGAGGGAATCTATTTTGAAGCACTTGGAAGAGGGGAGAGTGATCAGGAATAGTCAACATGGATTCACAAAGGGCAAGTCGTGCCTGACCAATCTGATTAGCTTCTATGATGAGGTAACTGGCTCTGTGGACATGGGAAAGTCAGTGGATGTGATATACCTTGACTTTAGCAAAGCTTTTGATATGGTCTCCCACAGTATTCTTGCCAGCAAGTTAAGGGAATATGGATTGGATAAATGAACTTTAAGATGGATAGAAAGCTAGCTAGACTGTCGGGCCCAACGGGTAGTGATCAACGGCTCAATGACAGGTTGGCGGTCGGTTTCTAGCAGAGTGCCACAAGGATTTGCTCTAGGGCCGGTTTTGTTCAACATTAATGACCTGGATGAGGGGATGGATTGCACCCTCAGCAAGTTTGCAGATGACACTAAACTAGGGGGAGAGGTAGATATGCTGGAGGGCAGGGATAGGGTCCAGAGTGACCTGGACAGATTAGAGGATTGGGCCAAAAGAAATCTGATGAGGTTCAACAAGGACAAGTGTAGAGTCCTGCACTTGAGACGGAAGAATTCCAAGCATTGTTAAAGGGTGGGGAGTGAATGGCTAAGCAGCAGTTCTGCAGAAAAGGACTTCGGGATTACAGTGGATGAGAAGCTGGATATGAGTCAACAGTGTGCCCTTGTAGCAAAGAAAGCTAATGGTATATTTGGGTGCATTAGGAGGAGCAGTGCCAGCAGATCCAGAGAAGTGATTATTCCCCTTTATTCGGCTCTGGTGAGACCAGATCTGGAATATTGTGTCCAGTTCTGGGTCCCCCACTACAGAAAGGATGTGGACGCATTGGAGAGGGTCCAGCAGAGGGCGACCAAAATGATTAGGGGGCTGGAGCGCATGACCTATGAGGAGAGACTCAGGGACTTGGGTTTGTTTAGTCTGCAGAAGAGAAGAGTGAGGGGCGATTTGATAGCAGCCTTTAACTTCCTGAAGGGAGGTTCCAAAGATGATGGAGAGAGGCTGTTCACAGACGGATGGCAGAACAAGGAGTAATGGTCTCAAGTTACAGTGGGAGGAGGTCTAGGTTGGATATTAGGAAAAACTATTTCCCTAGGAGGGTGGTGAAGCACTGGAATGGGTTACCTAGGGAGGTGGTGGAATCTCCATCCCTAGAAGTTTTTAAGTCTTGGCTTGACAAAGCCCTAGATGGGTTGATTTAGTTGGGATTGGTCCTGCCTTAGGCAGGGGGCTGGACTTGATGACCTCCTGAGGTCTCTTCCAGCTCTATGATTCTATATGTCTCTTAAACTGCCAACTTTCCTGAACTCTTTCATCCCCTTAGACTTGCCTCCCATTGTGTCATAACAAGTAACTATGAGTCTTGAAGTTTATTGTCTTTATTCTGCTATTCTCATTCCCATTGCTCCTTAGAATTTTGAACTCTATCATTTCATGACCATGTTCACCCAAGCTGCCATCCACCCAATCTAAACTAGCTTCTCCCTTAGTTGCTTTATCTACCTTCTGTAATAAAGAGTTGTCTTCATTACATTTCAAGAACTTGTTGGATAATCTATGACAGTGATAGCCAACCTGTGGTCCACATGTGGTCTATCGAGGTTCTATCTGTGACCTGCAAGACATTTTGTTTACCATTGCTGTCATGACCATGAGGGTTAGCCAGCAGCATGAGGATTATGGGGTTAACTATGTCCCTTACCTAACCAGGTAGCAAGCAGGCAATAAAAATGTAGGTAGGAATTTCAAACTGGGACAAAGGAATTTTTGGGTTTTCCCTCCTTTGTCCCTGGGCAGTTTTTCTCCAGCTACTGAGGGGGACAGGCATGTCTCTCCCTCCAAGAAAAGACTCTTCACTATCTGTAAGTAGGGTAAAATTTAGATCAATCCGTTAGGTTTTATTGTTTTATGGTGTGGGAATGGGAATCTGATGTCTGTGAAATTAAAAAATGTGTTTTCCTCTACTTTGTAACTAAATTTTGGCCCATGGTGGAATCCCCCATGAATATATTAATTGGTGACTTTTCCATCTTGTCATTATGCTTGTAACAGGAGTATTGTGGTGATAATAAAGTTATTTCGCTTTCTTTTTTATTAACCTGGTATTGGTTAATTTTTTTGGGTCCTGGTTTTATTGTAGGGCTGAGATTTCCCAAGTGATCTCTCCCCTGGCTTTCTTATCATTACTTGGGTGGTGGCAGCGGATTTTTATTCCCAAAATCTAGGTTTTTAAGATTTTGGGGGGACGTTTTATACCAAAGCCTAGGAAGAGAAGGTTTTGGGGTACTTTTGCGGGCCCCCACTTCTGCATTTATCGTGCCAGAGTGGGGAATAAGCCTTGACAATTGCCCTGCAGGGTTGCCAAATTCTGTTGATTTTCGTCCACCTTTCCCTCCCCCCCCCTCCAGTATTACTAAAGCAAGAACACACACAACACGGACTATCAGAGCCGTGCACTCCCTCAGCATCCAATCAAAGCCCTGCAACAATTCAATGGGCACCCGATGCAAATTCTAGGTATGCAAGTGCAGTTAACAAAACTACCCTATCCCGGAAGACTGTCTTGGCTATGACAGTCTTGCAGCCCACTGAGATGGAGGGACACTCATGCAGCCCACTCACTAGCCTGGGTTGCCCATCATTGATCTATGTTCTGTTGTAGTATTTAAATACCTTCTGAAAAGTCACATCCTCTCTGTGCTCCCAAGTAGAGAAGTCATAACAAAATAATTGCTGTTCCTCCTTTGGATTATGCAATGTGTCCTTTCTGCTCTGTGTCCGTACGCTAGACTGGAAGACCTTCAGGAGAGATATTACCCTGGTCTTTGTGTTTTGAACAGTACTGTGCACACTGCTGGTACTAAGCAAAAAATAAGACCAACTTCCTCTTTTCAGAACCACCCAGTGGATCTCCACTCTAGTGCACATGCATACTTTTATCTGAGGCCATGGCTAAAATAGAAAAATATGTTGTGTTTTAAAACATATTGCCTTTAATCCATTAAAGCTGACTTTGCATCTAAGGTAGGTAGGATAAATTGTGTTTACAAAGAATCAGCTGTCTTGATCAACCCCCTGGGTGAATAATCTTGTGTAAATCATGCTAGTTTTAAAAATTAGGTAAATATTAGAATAGCTCATTGTTTTGAGTATTGGCCTGCTAAACCCAGGGTTCTGAGTTCAATTCTTGAGTGGGCCACTTAGGCATCTGGGGCAAAATCTGTCAGGGATGGTACTTGGTCCTGCTGTGAGGGCAGGGGACTGGACTTGATGACCTCTCAAGGTCCCTTCTAGCTCTATGAGATAGGTATATCTCCATATGTTATTATAAAGGACAATCTCTTTTCATAGTCTAGAGGTGGCCTGAAAGGCATGTATACCACATTTACAGCTGGGATCTGCCATTTAGATATGAGATGTGAATTTTGTTTTAACGTGGCAAGGAAAAGGGAAACTAATATTATTGTATAATACACTTGGAAGTTCCACAATGGAATAAATACTTTGAAAATCCTTAGTCAGGGCTTTGAATGTTTGAATGTTTTTTTTAAAAAAAGCTCCTGAAAGTCCTGTGTCTGTAGACATTCCTGGCACATCCCATTTGTGCACACAGTTACCTCAAGTGTATTCATAAAAATAGAACAAATATTTATTTGCAGGCACTAGTGCAGGAGTTTACATGAATGGTCTTGTTGGCTTGTAATTTCTGTAGCACATTTTCAAAAGCACAACTGGGAATATCATCCTCACATACCTAGCCATTAAAAAACTCGTTAGCGCAGAGTTTGACTTCTTGTTAAAGCAATGTTCACCAGAAATGGCTGTCATTGTCTTTTCTATAGCAGTGGGCTAAGTCATACACCTGCATAAGTCTGGACCAGTTCCAGTAAAATCAATAGAAGTACTTTAGATTAGCACTAGTGTGCCTGAGATCAGAATTTGCCCCATTGTTTATATATAGGATACATAGGGACACATTTTGCCTTTAGCTTTGTACCTGGGGCACCTGTGGAAGTCAATTTGTGGTTTTTTCCCACACAGCTGGGGAAAGACTATGGTGTGTTGTGACAAGTGATGGAAAAGCCAGATCGCGATTATTGAAAAAACAAAAATGCTAAAAAATTCAAATACAGATTGTACCTCCCTATTCCGCACCCTTTCGGGAGATGACCAGTCCTGAATCAGGGAATCTGCTGGACCAAAGGAGGTCACTGCTGGCCCTTCTAATGCTGCCAGTTACTGGGCTCAGCTCCAGCAGCAGCAGAGGGGCCAGCATTGACCGAGTGGGGGGGAAAAAGCAGTATCTGAGAAGCTGCTGAGTCTTGCAGCCAGGAGCATAGCACACCCCCCTGCCAGCCTGCTGGACACCCACCCCCTGCCAGTCTTCCAGGGAGCAGGATGGGAGTAGGGGGCTTACCCCACTGCACCCAGTGAGCCAGCTGGGGAATGGAAGTAGCAGGGCTAGAACCCGCACTGGAATGATGCTCCCAGACTGGAGTGCCATGCAGTGGTGGAACAGGGCAAGCCCCTGCACACAGGCCCTGCTGTCTGGGTGCATTCCTGACCAGCATGTCCATTTCCTCCCCACAGAGAGCTTCTAACCAGGCCACTTGGGGGGGGAGGGGGTTGCCCCATCCCTACTGTCCTGCTCCTCCATCTCCATTTTTGCCCACCCACCCAAAGTCGGGGCCCACTTAAGTGGGCCCTTCTGGCTATGCCACTGCTAGAAGCTCAGGGAGGGCAGGGGAGGAGTTTCTGAATGTGGTTCCCAACTTACCACCGGGGTGCTCTAGTCCAGGAGCACCCAGGGGGAAGCCAGATGACAGAAATCCAGATTATAGAGGCCCAACCTGTATACTGTAAAGCCGAGGCAGGCAAAATGTGACCTGCAGGCTGTATAGGGAGGCCTTTTGTGGACAGGGTATTCTGATGGGTTCATTCTGCCCATTTGAAGGCTCCTTTAGTGTTGTCTGCATGGCATAAAGGGGCATTAATGCAACTGAGAATCAATCCCTTTATCTTCAGCACCAAAGCTACCACATAGGAAGCAGCTAAATCATGTGGGACTGCCTCAAAAGAAAATTACATGGATTATTTATTTTTCTTTATAAAGAATTAAAACTACCAGGGCAGGGGGGAACCCATTGATTGCAGCCCATCGTCAGTCCAAGATTAGAGTCCAAACAAAGCTTGCTTTATGGTCTCGGTTATTCTCACTCCCTAAATAGGGACGGTATCAGCCCACACAAACTACTCCACAGAGAGCTTCTAACCAGGTAATTAAGAACCAAAATGCTACTTCCAAGGTTTTGTCATGTATCACTCCCTGTTTGTTTTCATTGTGCAAGCTCGGTTCATGGAATGATAAACTGTTTGCTCCATGGCCTTGCGGTGGTACATGGAAAACTTTCCATGACTGAATTGTTATGGAACAGAAATAGCCAGGCATTTTCCAGACAGCTTTGTGAGCACACATTTTGGATCCTGACGACAAGGGATTGTTCAGAAGCTCATCAATGTCCCCCACATCTTAGGTTTTTTGCACAACTTCATATCCTTTTTCTAAAAAAAGATGTAACAGAGCAAGGGATATGAAATATTGGGAAGAGAACGTATTTTCAAATACAGTGTGACACTGTGATACTCAGGAGAATGGCCTTTGGAAACATTCCTTTGCTTCCGCTGAATGTTCTGCTGTGTTGAAGTAACTGTGTCATTTTTTCCTACTTTTCAGAAAACAAACTTACCTGGGTTGGGGCAGATGATAAAGAGTGGTCTGCATCTCAGAGCTTATCATAGGGTCTGAGGCCCAAATTTTTAAAGATGCTTAGGCATTGATGTTCTCAGCATTGCAAAACCTAGCTGATTTGGAGAGCTAAAGATAATTTTCAAGTGATTTAGGCACTGAAAATCCTAACTCCCATTGACAGATTTAAGCTCCTAAATTCCTAACTTCCTTTTGAAACTGAGATTTAGGTCTTAAATCAAGTTAGCTTTGCAGTGCTGAGAGCAGCAATGCCTAAATACTTTTTAAAAGCTAGATCTTTAGAGCTTATATAGGTTGAACCTCTATCATCTGGCACCCTTGGACCCAACCAATTCCGAACAAGAGAGTTTTCTGGAGCATGGGAGGTCAGTATTTTTTAGCAACATTACCTACACTTCCATTGCTTACTGTGCTTTTAAAGGACATTTAGGGGTAAATTAGAGCTAAATAACAGCACAGAACCCTGAGAGCCAGGACTGGCGGCTGTAAACAAACTTTATGGGACCACAGGAAACTTGGCCACGCCCATGAAAAGTGGACATCTGGCTAACTAAAACCATTCTGGATGATGGATGTTTCCGGATAAGAGAGTTCTGAATGAGAGTGGTTCAATCTGTATTTGTTTTAGAAAGTGTAGTATTTAAATTGATAATTCTCATAGAAAGTATATTCTCTAGGCAGAATTTTACCTTTAAATACTCACGGTGGGCCATGATGCCTCCCATATTTTCCTGTGACAGAATGCTGAGATCCGACAGATGGGTCGGCACTCTGATTGCTGTGGCCTAATTAGTTTCCTCAGTAACAGCTGATTGAATAATTAGCAAATCAGAAGGACTGAATTAGCAAATCAGAAGGTTGGGGAGATAAGCAACTGTAGATGGAATCTCTCTGGTCCGGCAACATCCATGGTCCAGCATGATTTCAGTTAGCTGCATGTCCACTTATCAAGGGTGGGGCCAAGTTTTCCGTGGTCCCATAAAGGTTGTTTACAGCCACCAATCCTGGCTTTCAGTGGTCTGTGCTGCTATTTAGCTCTAATTTACCCTTAAATGTCTTCTAAGAGCCCAGTCAGCAGTGGAAGTGGTGGTGATGCTGCTAAGCATAAGAATGCTTTTTCTGCTTTATCTACTTATTTCCTTATGCTAATAGAGTAAAATTGCGTAACAACACTAAGGGTGTGTCTAGACTACAGGGTTTTGTTGACAAAAGTGGACTTTTGTCGACAAAACTATATCTGCGTCTACACTGCCGCTGAGTTCTGTCGACATAACATCGACAGAACTCAGCAGTTTTGTCGATAGCTGTAAACCTCATGCTACGAGGAATAACACCTTTTGTCGACAGAGTTCTGTTGACAGAAGGCGTTATTGCATCTACACTGTCCTTTGCATCTACACTGCCATGTCGACAAAGTGGCTTGCTTTGTCGACAGAACTGGATGTAGTCTAGACGCTCTTTGTCAACAGAAGCGTTGTCGACAGTATATGTCGACAAAACTTCTGTCGACAAAAGCCTGTAGTCTAGACATACCCTTACACGCTGTTATGAGGAGAACTGATAGGCCATGGCTAGGCGTAGGCTCATACATGGTGTATCAGCACAGTCAGACATCATGAAGCAGCATTGCAAGTATTGTTCCATGTCTTAGCCTTGGCAAAGTAAAAATAAAAAGAGACCCACTTACTACAGTACTGACCTCCCATGGTTTGGCCAGTTCTCTTGTCTGGCACCCAGCAGATCCCAAGGGTGCCAGACTAGAGAGGTTCAACCTGTAATTAGCCTTCAGATGACCAACCTGAAAAGAAGCCTGGACAGGGTGTTACAGAAAGTTGAGAAGGACAGAGTGAGCGGAGCCAAGAATGAAGGTGCTCCCTAGAGAGAGGGAGATCTCCTATCCTCCTAGGGCCCTAGCAAAGAAGGGCTGTAAGAAGCAGAAGTTATAACTGCGAGGTTGCACTGTACCTGTGCTGGGGAATGGGTTTAGACTAAAATACAACCTGTCTACAAGACAAAAGCGAGTGAGCACTGTTCTGGGGCAGAGGACTGGAACAGGGTGGGGCCCCATTACAAGGAGTAAGGGGGACTTCTCAGCTTCCCAGCTCTTGGGTGCTTAAATCCCATCCAGACTGACAACGTTTTTCAGGGTCCCTTAGGACTAGCTGAGGCCCTCAATGGCCCCATTACTTCAATAATTTAGAAAAATTAAAAAGAGACTCTCCACAGATGGAGGTCTGTTGCATTGATTCCAAACCCATTCACCAACACGGGTACAGTGCAATCTCACAGACTATGGCCTAATGCGGTGGAGTGATGAGCTGTGGGATCCTCTCTTCAGGCATCACCATCCATCAGTGTGGTAGTGGGGATTGGCTCCTACGTTACATCTCCAGTATTTTCCTCTCTCTCTCTCTCACACACACACTCTCTCTCTGTGCATACATACAAACATATATATTTTCCTGCGGGACAAGAGTGACATCATCACGTCATGCTGTGTCCCACCACTCCCCCACCCTCAGCAGTCCTGCCTCTTCCTGCCTTTGCACCTCCCTGGTGCTCTGGAGGGGTGCGAGCTATGCAGCCTCCCCCTTCCTGATGCTCCAGGGGGGGCAGGAACTGCAAGCTGCATGGCCTCCCACACTGCTGAGGGGACAGGAGCTGCAAGGCCACCCCCTTGCCCCCATCTGTCCCTCTGCCCCCCTCCAGGTGGGGCAGAAGCCATGAGGCACCCCCCTGCCCTGCATCTCAGCACCCCCCACACCTCAGCCAAGACCCTGCACTCCTAGCCCGCTCACTCATACCCTCCAAGCTGAGACCCCACATCTCCAGCCCCCTCACACACTCCCTCCAATAACCTGCACCTTCACACATCTCCTCCACCAAGACCCTGTACTCCCAGCCCCCTCACTCATCCCTTCCACTGAGACCCCATGCCCCAGTCTGCTCTGCACCCTCCCCTGCTCTTGTATCCTCCCCCTGGCCAGACACCTACCCCCAGAGAGAGGGGGGTTGGTGAGCGTAGTGAGCAGGGGGCATCGACCCCTAGTTGTCCTTTAAAAAAATAACCTTTTGTTATGTGCAAGTGATGGTTATTACTTAATGTTTCTTTCTTTGGGCTATGCTGAAATTTCCCAGTTAGTATTCTTGCCTGTTTAATAATTATCCAGGGTTTTGCAAATTGATTGAGCTGGAACATTAAATCCTACAGGAAATATATTTTTTTCTTGATCTTTAGAGGCTTTTCTTAGCAGCCTGAGCAATTAAAGGCTGAATGTGACTCCTTCCCCCCATAGATATATTATAAATCACTTCCAGAAAAGGGTTAGTCTCAGAAGCTGCATTTTAGTCTGAAAGAGAATTTTAGGAGGATTAGGCAGTTCAGGGGTTGGTACTGAGATAAGGGGCTGTACACCTACAGACATCTGGGTTGGATCTGTTGGTGGATTCATTTCCCACAGTAACTACATGCTAGTATCGCAAATCCATCATCATAACTGGTCCCCTTGTTGGTAAGCTCAGCAGAGAGGACAAGACTGGGACAGATAATGCTTTGGAGGCTAAATTTTCCCTTTCAAGTGACTCTGCACTTGAGGTGCATTGGCAGAGGGAAGTGTCTGAGAAGCTGATGTTGGCTCACAATGCAGTACATTTCCCCTTGGGCCTGTTCTCCCACATGCTATTTATCCATGGCACCACAAAGTCCAAAGACCTCTCCTTAGCTACCTTGGCCAATGCCAGCCTGAAGCCAACCCCCATCCCTGAGCCGACACCAAAAGGTCTCAGGTCAGACAAGGGAGATGTGCTTTGAGCAAAGCCACCTGAGGCCTGGACAGTGGGCCCTTTCCTACAGGGGCACCAAAGTGGAGTATTGTGTCCAGTTCTGGGCTCCCCACTCCAGAAGGGATGTTGACACATTGGAGAGGGTCCAGCGGAGGGCAACCAAAATGATTAGGGGGCTGGAGCACATGGCCTATGAGAAGAGGCTGAGGGATTTGGGTTTGTTTAGTCTGTGGAAGAGAAGAGTGAGGGGATTTGCTAGCAGCCTTCAACTTCCTGAAGGAAGGTTGCAAAGAGGATGGAGAGATGCGGTTCTCAGTAGTGACAGGTGGCAAAACAAGGAGCAATGGGCTCAAGTTGTGGTGGGAGAGGTCCAGGTTGGATACTAGGAAAAACTATTTCACTAGGAGGCCGGGGAAGCACTGGGATGGGTTACCTAGGGAGGCGGTGGAATCTCCATCCCTAAAGGTTTTTAAGTCCTGGCTTGACAAAGCCCTGGCTGGGTTGATTTAGCTGGGATTGGTTCTGTTTGGGGCAGGGGGTTGGACTCAATGACTCCTGAGGTCTCTTCTAGCTCTATGATTCTATGATGTCCCTGAGGGGAGCCTCGATACCCCCATGCCCCGGGGACAAGCAGTCATGGGAAAGTGCTGGCCAGGTCGGGAGGGCAATGGGGCGACTCAGCTACCCTCCGTGCTGCGCACGCACCGGGTCTGGCAGTGGTGGCATCCCACACAGAGAGAGGACTTCTATCCCTGCCCGCTGGGGGAGAAAGGGGAGTGTGGTGGGGGAGGTGTGTGTGAGCAGCAGCTGCCGCTTGCCAGGAAGGATGTTGCTGGGGTCCCTTCCATTTCCTTCCCCAACAGGTTCCCATGCAGAGGCTCAGTGTCCTCCGCCTCGCCGCACCATTTCCTGCAGCGGGTGCTGTCCCAGGAGTGCAGGCCAGACCGTGTGGTGTGCATGGCGTCACTGTGTGTGTCCATGACCGCATCCCCCCGACAGTAGAGGCATGTTCTGGGAGGGTGCCCAGGGTGTCCCACCCTGGGGTTGGGAGCAAGGGAGGCCTGTGCAGACACCCAGTGAGCAGGAGCACAAGGGTCCTCTGTGGCCAGCTCCTGGGGCTGTGTGTTGTGCTGGCGCTCCATGTGCACCAATGTGCACCCACGTGCACAGGCTGCTATGCAAACCCCAGGCCGAGGCGGCCGAGCACGGAGCGCCTGGCCACCCACCACCTCCCCTGCATGTGTTTAGGGAAAAGGGGGCTGCTCACCTGATAAGCCTTCCCCTGCCTTGGACAGACAAGTGCCTGCAAGACATTCTGGGAGGGGACACCCACTCCAGGTCAGGGCTGGGCTCACCTGGCATCTCCTCTTCTTCCTCCTCCTCCTCCTCAATGTCCTTGGCACTGCCCTCCGAGGTGTCTCCAGTCCTGAGTCCACAACGAGGGGGGAAAGGGACTGACCTCCCCAAGGATGTGATGGAGCTGCTCGTGATAGGGGCAGGTCTGGATGCTGCTCTGGAGCAGGAGCTGCCCTTCTCAGCTTTGGTGCATGCCTGCCTCAGCTCCCTAATCTTCATACGCACTTGCTCCTGCGTGCGAGTGTTCGCTCTGTGCGAGGCTTGCAGCCACCAACTCATAAATGTCCACGTTCCATCACCTGGGGTGGAGAGCCTGTTGATTCTCCCCCTCACCCCAGATCTCCAGGAGATCCAGGATCTAAGCATCAGAGAAAGATGGGGCTTCTGCCTTCAGACAGGTTTTTGAGCTGCCCGGAGCTGTGGTGGCAGCTTCTGGGGTCTCGGCTGGGGCGGTGGCTCAGCCATGACAGCAGGGAGTGAGGATGGGGCTGCTGTGGGTGGCACCAGGCTTTGCAGGGCCTGCTCTGAGCCATGAGCCCTCTGCCTGCTGCCTGCTCTGATGACTGAGGACAGAGTAGCCAGCAGGGTACCATGGAATTCCATGGAGGATCCATATCTCAAAATAACTGTCTGCATGCGCACTATTGCGAAATAGCCGCTATGCCTCGTAAATGGAGGGTCACAGATTTTGAAATAAGCCGCCCGTTTTTTCAAATTTATTTCAAAATATGGGGTTACTGTGTGGACACTCGCTTTGTTATTTCAAAATAATGCGGCTGGGTAGACATGCCCAATGAGACCATTCATTTGAAAAGCAAATTGTATATTTTGAAGAAAAATGCAGCTGAGCTATTGTAAAGAGAGTGGAAAACTACAGCTCGCACCAGAACATTATTGCAACTCTGAGCAGGTGGTGTATTGGACGGGGATGAGGGAAATGAAAGTTTAACCTTGAATGAAATTATATCGAAGGATTTGTTGATATTCTGCAGCAAAACTGATGCCTTTTATGTAGTTAAAAACAGATGGTCAGGAAGCTTGCTCCTTTGGAAAAGTTTTGCCTGGAGCTTTTTTTGCAAACAACCTTTTTTTTCCCAAAGATGAGAAAGTCACAAGAAATATTTTGAGATATTTTATAGTGGGCTTAATTTTTAGAGCTGTGGCCATGGGGTCACACGCTCCAGTACTGTTACAATTAACCTCTTCTGTACTGCCAGAATATACATGAATGTTGACAGCATGATTTTACAATGGCCACAATTGGGCTGCTTGTCCCCCGTTATGCTGCTCCAGTGACTGGATACCTGCCAGATCATTGCAATAGGGAATATCTCCAGAGTAAAGGGATTTCCTCACACTGTGGAGAACTTGCAGAATAACTGTACACCACCAGGAGTGTGCCAAGACCAGCCCACAGGAGGGAAGGGGACACTGAAGGAGGGAGGTATAAGTGAATGTTAATAAGCATTATGAAAGGAACATTAAAACTCTTACTTCAGGGCTTAAACCAACCTCTATTAGAGGTCAGCATGAGACTTAATGTAAGGAGCAGATTCACCCATCACTGCCTCCTGCATAGTTCTGACAGCTTCCTCTGACCGTCTAGCATTGGCTACTGTCAGGGACTAGACTAGGTGCACAGGTGCCGACTCCGTGGGTGCTCTGTTGACCATCCCATCCTATCCCGACCCGTCCTGTCCCAGGCGGGACTTGAACCCACCACCCTGTCCTCCCCAGGCCAGAGCACCCAGGGGAAAAATTAGTTGGCTGTTGGTAAGTTCTAAGTAGCCATCGCCCTTGCACCTTTCACCTGGTGAACAGCTCCCACTCCCATCCCCTGCTTCTGGAGCACTGTGAACAGCTGATTCCCATTGCTCAGGAAGCTTCAGGAGGCAGGGAGGTAGTAGAGCTGGCATGAGGGTTGCTCAGGGAAAGGGGTGTATGATTTCAAGAGCCTGGGCTGTAAGTCATAATCTGGGTCCTCCAGGATCAACATGGGCTTTTTCCCCACTGTAATCTTGTGATCTGGAAAGAAAGTCCCTTCCAGTAGCTTTCTGTAAGGGCCAATGTTTCTCCAGGTCTGTGTGTTATGCACCTTTCCAGACCTCTCTGCGCTGATGGCTGAGAGCCATCCACATGATCCAGGAGTCCTGGTAGCACCCTCAGGAAATATCCCTTCCTGTCCTCGGTGGCAAGGTGGGCTGGTGTTAAAATCAGAATATGTGCGCCAAAAGCCAGCTTCTCAGTCATGCACATTTCCCAGAATCATGGTCTTCCGGAGCAGAATGTGATTTATTGCCTGGCACCAGTACAGCACCACTTCTAACAGATTTGCAACTGACCGGTAGTGATCAGGAGTCACCACCTTCCAAAGAGCAATTGCGACATGCTTTTCAATCAAGAGGGCAGTGCTCATTCCAGTGTCCTTGCACTACAGGTGAGGGGCCAGCTCGGCACACAACTCCCAGGAGGTTGTTATGCAGAAGCCACTGTTCTGTTGCTTCATCCCAGACCTGCATGTCGATGACATCTCACCAATCGGTGCCGACTTCCCTAGTCCTGTACAGCTGGGACTGCCAAATGTAATGACAGGTTGCCACTGTCCATATCAAGTACACTGAGGGTATATCTATGCTACAGAGTTTTTTCGGAAAAATGCCTGTTTTTCTGAAAAAACTTCAATTACATCCACACTGCAATTGCGTTCTTTCGAAAGAAAATCGAAAGAACAGAGGGGTTTTTCCAGTGTTGGTAATCCTCTTTCTATGAGGAAGAAGCCTTTTTGCGAAAAAGCTCTTTCGGAAAAAGGAGTGTGTGGACGGGGAAGAGGGAGTTCTTTCGGAAGAAGAGGAAAGCCGAAAAAGCCCGGGTGCCCTGGTGGCTGCTCCATCCATTGTAATCACAGCTTACATGCAAGAGAGTGTCCATTCAGTGTGGATGCTCTCTTGAAAAAGCAGATCGCTTTTCAATGCGCTTTGGCAGTGTGGACGCTTTCTTTCTAAAGAAGTTTTTTTGGAAGACCTTCCGGAAAAACTTCTTCCGAAAGAAGCCTGCAGTCTAGACGTAGCCTGACAGGCTCCTTCGAGTCTTCTTCCTCTGTCAGTAATTTAATGATCTCTGCTGCCATGCACGAGGCCCTCACAACAGTCAACAGAGCTTCTGAGAGACGTGCAAGATCAATTCTTTCTTGTGGCAGATGCCGGATTGCACAGCAAAGAATGGCAGTTGGGAAGAAGGCACAAAAGGATGCCAGAAACTCCTGAACAAAGCAATGACTGATGGAATATTTTGCACAAGATGACCTGCACACTTTTTTGCGGCACAACAAAACCTAGTGACCAAGAGTGTTGCGCGGCACTGTGGGATAGATTGTATTGCACCCACTGTCGACGGGGGGAGCTCCTAGTGTGAACACTCACTGTCAACAAAGGGGTCAAATGTGAACATGCATTGGTGATTTTGCCATTGACCATTTGTCAGCATTAGTTTCCTCAGAAAAGCTTGGTAGTGTAGATGTACCTTTCAGTCATTTCTGTTGCCCATCTCCATCCCTTTCCCCATTTCTAACATGTCTTGTTGCCAGAAGCATCCATGGCCGCTCTGTCCCTCCCTCTGCTCTGTCTATGTGAACCCAGAAAAGTATGACCTTTTCCCTCCGAACCTTACATTATTAGGCATGTCTGCGGTTAGACAGCTGCAATGCTTTGTATCAAGTTGGAAGCTTAGACGGGGGCAAAATGCAGGGTCTTTTAGTAGGGGCATCCCACTCAGATCTGCCCATCTGTTGGTTTCCAGATGGAGCTTGACATGTTAGTTTTGGTACCTTGGTGCCTCCAAGACTCTTTTGCATGTGTTCCTAATGCAGATGCAGTCAGTGAAGGTGCCTGAGCTGGAGCCTGCGGAGTTTAAAGAAGTAGGGGCTTGCTGCAGAGCACTCTCCGGCTACGTCTACACTACAAGGTTTTTGCATAAAAACCAGCAGAGTGTCTACACCTCAAGTGGGTTTTTGTGCAAGTAAAATGGCAGAACAGAGTGCTGTTGCTGGTAGAGTTATTCCTCTCCCCATGAGGAATAACTCATTTTTGCGCGACAGCTCTTGAACAAAAAAGCAGGTGTGGACGCTCCGGAGGGGTTTTTGCACAAGAAACCCCTATCGGCAAAGGCACAGGTGCTCTGATGTCCATTCTGCGAATGGCCATCAGAGCTTTCTTGTGCAAGAGTGTCCATGCAGTGTGGACACTCTCTTGCGCAAAAGCACATCACTTTTGCGATGCACTTTGAGGTCTGAACGTGCTTTTGCGCAAGAAATTTTTGCAGAAGAACTCTTCCGCAAAAGGCTTCTTGCGCAAAACCCCTGCAGTGTAGACGAAGCCTCCATGAGGACCCCTTGATTCTAGAGTTCATTTCCCACATTGGCCTGAATAGCCATAATCTGTTTCCCTAGCATTTAGAGATAGTCGGGGTAGGGAGAGAATAGATTCTGCTGTATGATGGGGCACTTTTTTGGTTTGTTACTTTGATTGGACTGATTATTTTGGTTGGGGTTTGCTGAATGGAATGTCTCTTTCATATTTTTTTTTAAAGATTATATTTTAATTGGCATTAGGATCAGTAGGGCAGCGGGAAGAGGCACTTTATTGTTTTCATTTCTAAATATAAACAACAAATTTTAATTGCTAGAGCTTGACCTTAATGCTGCATGTCTATCAGTAACTCCTTCCACAAAGACTTTCTTGGGTTTCTTCTAACCCAAGAAATCCTAGGGGAATCATGCTCCTTTGGTATGTATGTCCAGCCCTTGACTCACACAGACCACAGGGTATTGTAATGTAAAACATTAAGCTTGTGACTGAATTAAATATTACATTGACTGCTTTATAAAATAATTTTCCCAAGAATTATTTTTCCTTTGGCAATTACTGTTGGTTGGTAAGAAAATAAACAGCGTATGGATACAAAAGACCAATTCTCAAAGGACTTACAGTGCTCGTCACATTACAGATGGCTGAGTGTTTTTATAGTTAACTCCTTGCTTGGCCACTTTCCTCAAAACTGTGTGCACTTCAGAGGTGATCTTTGATATTTGAATGTAAGCAAGTAGAAAATTAAAAATAAAAATGTCAGAAATTCCCATCAGAGAACTTTGGTACTGTATGTGCTTGGAGCATCTTTTAATTGGTTCATTGCATGTTATTACCCACACTGTTATGTTTATAGTTGGCTCCAAATGGCCACGGTTGGGGCTGGGGGCTCATTATTGCTTCTTTTCATGTCAGTGCTTTGGGGGCCTGATGGTGGCTGACCCCTGTGCCGGTGCACAGTGGAAGGAGACAAAGCAAGGAGAGTGTCCTGAACATGCATCCTGGCACAATGGCCCGTCACTGTCCCCGCTCCCTCTGAGC
Organism: Rafetus swinhoei; assembly: GCA_019425775.1. Classification (NCBI taxonomy): domain Eukaryota; kingdom Metazoa; phylum Chordata; order Testudines; family Trionychidae; genus Rafetus; species Rafetus swinhoei. Next base: position 144,540,127 of record CM033440.1, on the reverse strand, counting down.
ACAGGGAGCGACTGAGCCTTGCTCAGACTCTTGGAGCACAAGCCCTCCCAAAGGAGGAAGGAGGAACATAGCCCTAACCCTCTCTCCAGTTGTTCAGGAAGATGTATGATTCAGCCACTGGACAGCTCTCCTGTGGAAGCTGCTCCAATTTGTATACAAAATACAGTAGCTGTTGGATCAGGATGGACTTCCCGAAGGACCTGGAACTGTACAGAGGTGCCTTTTGGACCTGGCCCAGGAGTCCATCCTTTGCTGAGTCGGAGTCCCCTGCAAGCCAAAGGGATGTTGTAAGCCTTCTCTTGCCTTTTTTTTATATCACCTGCAATATCTAATAAACCTTGCATTTATTCGCATTAAGCAATTTGTGTGTTCTTGGTTACCCTCCGAACCTGAGAGCAGAGTCTGGCCGGCCCAGCCTCTGAAGTAAGACACCAGGCTCCTGCTGTATGGATTCTGTTGTGCTCAGAAAAACAGGACTTTGTGCATATTTTATGTATGTGTGTATATTTGTAAGTAAAAGGATTGCATCACAGAAATGCCTGACTCCAACAACAGTCCCTCTTCCTACTGAAAACAACTTGTCATACCTTCATTATGGACTAATCACTTGGGCTGAAAGGCATAACAGGTGCAACACAGGCCCACTTCACTTGTGAACCAGTTTGCTCTAAGAAGCATTGTGCTGCCCAGGGCTCCTTTTTTTAGTGGGTTGTTCTGCACCATCCCCAACACAGGGCTGAGGAGAAAAGCCCAACAGCCTTTGAGACTGTTAATAGTCACTGCCTCTCTGTAGGTCAGTGGTCACCAACCAGGAGATCAGGATCTACCAGGAGATCTTGGAACCTCTGACAGGAGACCCTGACTAGTTTGGCCAGGAAGCTATCAAGGGCTGGCACTTAGTTGCCCCTCCCCCCACTGTCATGCTGCTCCTGCCCTCTGCCTTGGAGCTGCCCCCTGGGAGCCTCCTGCTTGCTGTGCAGGGTGTGGGAGGGAGAAGAGGGGGAGAGCTGATGTCAGGGTGTCCCTCCTCCCCCTCAGTGGCACTGCAAGATTGAGCTGGCTGTATAGCCTTCACTAATAGCCGGTTGGCTTTTAGCTCATGTGGTAGAGGTTCATGCACTAAGTTAGAGAGATCCCAGGTTTGATTCTGCCCACAGATAACAGGGGCCTTTTCATGTTACAGCTGCATTCATTTAAAAGCAATCCTATGACACATCACTTTTATTGTGTACTGCCAGGTTCCAAAATCAAGGAAAGTCTTGAGGTTTAAGAATAACAAGAAGCTAAAATTTTATTTCCAGCCCTTCTCTACATTCATTTCAGCTTCTCTAGTAAGCGCCTGATAGATTCTTGATCTTTGGAGTGCTGGAAAATCTACATGTTCTCTGGAGAATCTTGTGAGTTGCAGCATATGTTTGAAGTTAAGTGGAGTTGTTTTACAGGAAATTTGTTTCCTGTGTCCTATATAATTTGCATACTTACCAAACAACAACAAAAATGTCCAAAAATGAACAGTCCCATTAATCAAATTATTAATTCCTTACTGGGGTACAGTACCACCAGAACTTTCTTGCTGGCCTATCAGTTACGAGTGGGTGTGAGAGCAGGGCAACTGGAAGGCTTTTATCTGCATATTGATCACCTATAAAATGAGCCCTCTCAGTCTTTGATTTTGTTGTATTGGGGGGCTTTCAAACGCTATTCCTGGCATTTTACCTCTTCACCTTAATTTTTTTCTTCTTCCCCTGCTGTTCAGATTTCTTGTTTATCAGATATTTGTTTTATCTGTGACTTTACATCCCTGGGTATGTCTACACTGCAGAAATGCTCCTCCCCGACTCCCCCTCCAAAAAACCCCCAAACCCTGCAGAAGTCAGTCTTAGAGCCAAGGTCAACTGACTTCAGCTCATACTGCTTGAACTATGGGGCTTACAGAAGCAGTGCAGACAGTGCCATTCTGGTTGGGTGGGTCTCAGAGCCCAGCCTCAGAACAAGTGAGAACATGCACACTGCTATTTTTGCCCCATAACCCAAGCCATGCAAGTCCAAGTTCAGTTGGCCTAGCACTGCGGAGTAACTGCCCTGAGTTTTGCAGTGTATCTGTACTCTTGGTCAGTCTCATTCAAGTGTAGGGTCTCAAGTCAGATGCTGTCCATTCCACATCTCTCACAGCTGTCAAAAATTGACTGTATATTATGTGTTTGCCTTGATCCCCGCCCCCCTCCCATGTTCAAATCTTGGCCCAGATACTGAGTTGATATAATCTGTGCTTCTCTGGGATCTGACTCACTGATTTAAATGGAGGTGTGCCAATTTACACATGCTCAGAATCTGGCCCCTTGTGTTTTTAATCCTGTACTGAGGTTCCGTACAGTATTCAAAATCACCTCGGAGATGGCAGCTTGCTCCCTTGGAGACCCTTGCTTTCCTTTTATACCTTTGGAACAATTTTTGATCTGCTGAATCATCCTTACTTATCCACCAAAGTTCAGGAACAAACGACACAGCTGTCAATCACTGAGCCAAAATGGCAATGCAAAAAATGTGGTTTAATTTTGGAGCCAGGTTAAGCATGAGCCTACCCTGCAATACTTTCCTAGTGGCTTTCCCGGTCAGGTTATGTATGACATACATAAAAACATTACAGAGTTTTTTTCAGAAAAACGGCCATTTTTCCAAAAAAACTTGTGGAGAGTCCACACCTCAAGCGTGTTTTTGTGCCCAAAAATTGAAAGAAAAGAGGGTTTTTTTGCGGCATAGTATTCCTCATTCTACGAGGAAGAACGCCTTTTTTCTGAAAGAGCTCTTTTGCAAAAAAGCGTGTGGATGGGGAAGAGGGTTTTTTTGCGCAAAAAGAGGAAAGAGGTGTCCTAGTGGCCATTCTGTGCATAGTAATCAGCGCTTACTTTCGAGAGAACGTCCATGCAGTCTGGACACTCTCTTTCGCAAAAGCGCATCACTTTTTTGATGCGCTTTTGCAGTGTGGACGCGCTCTTGCGCAAGAAGTTTTTGTAGAAGATCTCTTCCAATAAAAGCTTCTTGTGCAAGAAGCCTGCAGTCTAGACGTAGCCTCATAGGCAAACAGATGCATGTTCAATTCCACCAGCTGCTTTGGTGGTCTTAGAAATCAGACCACCTCTAGTTTGCATAACTCTTTACTGCAGTCAAGACAGCAACCTTCCTGTGTATTTGGTCATTGACTTTTTCTCGGTGTATTGTAGTTCGTTGAAATGAGACGCGGTTGCAAATCCAGAAAGTCAGTTGTCCCCTCGTAATATTTTTCTGAACTAGGGAAAGAGGATCTCTAAAAATCCTACGGGTGACACACATCTTAGATTTCTGCATTTTTCTTTCATTCGATATTGTTGTGGTTGTCAGTTGCTGCAATAATTGGAATTGTCCCAACAATGCTTTTATCTAGGGGATTTAAAAAGGTATATTTCCCTCTTCTGTAGCTGGAATAGCCACTCCATTGTTTGCAATAAATGATTACCTCTTGGCAGTTCTAACTTGTTTGCTTGTTTCCTCTCGCAACTTATTTGCAACCACAAGAATGTCTCTGATTGTGAACCACTCACTACATGTTAATGAAGTTAATGCCTCTTTACAGAGTGAGTCATGTACTTTAAATCTTGTGAAATAATCTGTGTGCTACTATCACATCCAGTGCCCAGGCTCTGAACAATATAATGACATTAGAAGGCTAAAACATCCCCAAATGCAAGACTCCCAGAGTGAGAAGTCTACAGCAACACAAAATGAGCACAGCTTCCCCTTCACTGGGAGAGAGAATGTATCTGCATCTCTTTCTTTATAAGAAAAGTAATGCCCACTTTGTTTTTCATTTGTTTGCAGTCTCTGAGTGGGAGAGATCTATTTGCCCATAATGAGGAAAAGAAGATGGTCAGAGAGTGAAATCAAATGGAGAGGAAATGGGGAGCAGTGTTCTTCTCTATTTTTTCCATCTCTGGATGGAATACATTTTGTTAGTAATGTGCACTGAGGCATGTCCATATGTGCACTACCAGTGGAAACACACGCTGCCAGCGGCAGGTGCTCTGCTAATCATCTGGGTGGCACCTGAATCTCTCCTGGCTGGCTGCCCAAGTGCTCACTGGACAGGGAACACTGATGGGGAGCTACATTTTCAGAGCCGGCCTGGTGTCTCTGGCTCCTGTTGATTAACTTCATTTCTTTCTTGCCATAATTTGTAGATGTAGATTCTGCCATAACACCGTCTCTCCATATGTTCACCAGCCTCTGCAATGCATTTCCCTGGTTCTGTTTGTGTTTGGGTCTTTGGAACACAGCAAGAAGCTGATTTCTTGATCATTTCTTTTCTTTTTCTTCACAAAATGGTTGGCATTTCAATAGCATTTCCCATTCCCTGTTTACTTCTTAAAAGACTATTTATTTTATTGTTTGGAACATTTCATGAGACACATAATTGTTTACTCAAGTAAAGGTCTGGGGACACAACTTACCAGTTTACAGGCTGTACTAAATGAATACAAACAGCTTATTTTCCTTCAGTTATTTCTCTCTTTGACTTTCTGAAAATCTCATTGAATGATACTGTGGGAGAACATTCTCTGGATTCCTTGAATATTCACTGTATCCTAGCATTACAAAACCATAAAGGCAGAAATTCTCTGAGCAACTCTAATAGCACAGTGATGGGCCATCATTCACAGAAAATAGAAGGAAGGGGCAGAAATAATCTATCCTTTTCCTCTCTAGGTGTTTGCTTTTTGTAAATTGAGCTTTTCATTTTTTCCCAGTGAAACTCAATGATATTTCATAGAGCTGCAATCAGCTACTTATCTACCAATTTATATATTCACAGTAATACACGATGAGTTCTTTTTTCCTATAGAGACAACTGGTTAAAGCACTTGTCTTGGCCTCGTGTGTGTACGCTTTAGGCTTAGGTAGGCAAACTCATTGCTAACTACTGGGATTTTTTTTTTTTACTTACTCTATTTTCCTCATTATTGATCTTATATGTTTTGAATGGTTGTTATCGTGATTATACCCTTGCAAAATTCTATGCCCCCATTTTTTCTAGATAAAAGTTGGTTGGTTTGGTTTTTCTTGACAGGCAAGTAAAATATTACTTAAGTCTTTGAAGCAGGGACTGACACATCTTTCTGTTTTGTATTTGTGTTGTGCCTAGTCTTGATCCATGGCTGGTGCTTCTAGGTACTATCACATTACAAATAAATAATAATTTTGTTCATTATCCTCAGCCACCATAATGTGGTGATGAGATCCATGCCAATTTGTGAGTGAACAGAGTTGAGGCCAGAAAAAAAAAGGGAACCACTGGAATAGAACAAAAACAAAACACTCTTGCAATATAGTAATTATCTACATTTCTGATCCATGCACGTAAGGTTAACTCTGGAGCTGAGTTGCATTTCTCTGTCGTCTGTGAATTTTACAGATGGGAGACTCACTTATTTGTGGGAAGACTTTTTTTTCTCAGGTGACAGAATAACCAAATCACTCAGTACTTAATTGCGCACATTGATGCTACTGGTTTGGTTTCCCACGCGAGCTTTAACTACAAGGTTCGCATGAAACTAAGCTTTGAAATCTATCATCCAAATGGTTGCAGGAGCCAAATATTTCCAGCTGTTGTTGTCTTCTATTTATTTCCCACAGCATCTTGGCTTAGGTCTGCTAGTGATCTTTCTTTCTCAATGGCATGAGATATTAGCAGAGTCATTGTTTATGCTGCACAGAAGGATATTCCTCAAGCCTTACTTCATTAACAGTTTTAAAAGCTTGTTAACTTGATTTATGTTTAAAGAAGGGAAACTTTTTTTCATGTGAAATAAGGGACAGGCTTTCTATAGATTGGGACAATGAGGACAATTAAATACCAGGAGGCAATCTTTGTTATGAATTTGAAGATGTCATCTGGCCTTCAAATGCCAGTGTTATGAGATGAGAGATTATTCTATATGTTTGTGATCAACTTTACATCTATTTCCTCCAGTGCATTGGAGTTGTCAGAATCTTAAAAAAAAACAAAAACAAAAAAACCCATCCACAAAGAGATCTGATAACAGTTCACGATCAGAGTGACCACTAAACTACTGAGAGCATTGTGGTGTAATATCTATGTTATATAATCTGTGATGTGAATATCTTAAAACTATCCTGGGATCAGCTATGGTAACCATGAATATTTGAAAGTGGTGCTGATGAAATACACATGAAAAGCAATCACATAAAAGTTTACTTGTATGAGGTTCTTGTAGGTCACTATATAGTACTTTTTTTAAACAGATGCTATCATCTTAAAAGCACTCTTCAAAAACAAATTTCTTCTCTACTTCAAACAACTCTTCAGATTAGGTTTTTAAAAGGTTTTTAAAAGAGAAGGATTTTTCTACCAGTTATGCTGTTTGTTTACATTTTGCATATTTTCCAGTTTGGGCAATGAAAATAGAGGAATCGGTCCAACATTTGTGCTAAAAAGCTATCTAGATGTTAATTTAACAGTAAGGTGGATGATAGTTTACAGATGGGGGAATTCAAACATGGAGAGGTGATGTGACCTGCTCAGTCCCCATTGTGAGTCAATAGCACAGACAGGATTTAAATATAGAATTTTCTGATTTCCATTCTGATGCTCACTCTAGTTTATAGTCAGTTTGGGTTTATGTTTCTCATGCACTTAGGGATATAAAAACAATTAACCAGTCAAACGATAGCATTTAGCCAGTTAACTGTTTCAACCTAGATCCTGCCACCTGGCAGCCGATTCCACTGCCCAGCTGGCCCCTTTGGGACTGCTATGGCCAGCTGCTGCTGTTCACTGCTGGAATTAAATGACAAAGGCCAGTTAACTGACAAGCATACTAGTAAGTCTCATGCTTACTCGTATGCCAACAGTTTAACATCCCTATCATGCACTAATCCAAAGTTTCAGGAAATACTGCAGGGAATGGACATTTTTGCTGTTATTTTCAAATGTTTCCATTTCTATTTATTTTCTTTTGATCATGAAAACAATTCTATTGCTTCTAAGGCCGTGTCTCCATTTGCCACACTGGAGAGCGATCTTCTGGCCTTCGATTTAGTGGGGCTAGAAAGGACCCTCTAGATCAGTGGTTCTCAAACTGTAGTCTGTGGACCACTAGAGGTCTGCGACCTCCTTCCACATGGTCTGCAACTTGAGCTCTGCCCTCCTTATACCCTTCCTCTCCCCACAGCAAGGAGCCCATGCTGGTGCTCCAGCCTCATGCCCACCCCCACCCCTGCAATGTTGGAGCACCAGCACTGGCTTCCCTCGGAGAGCGGGGGCAGAAAGGAAGCCTTGAGCCTCTCTGTCAGATCCAGCTTGCGGGAAAGAAGCAGAGCCAGAAGCTGCTCTGCATGCTGCTGCTCTCCTTCCCCCTTCCCCTGCTGGTGCTGGGGCGCATTGCCTGGAGGCTTTCCCTGCTGCTCCCATTGGCCAGAATCTGGCCTATGGGAGCAGCGGGAGACCGTGCCTGGGACACAGTGCTTGAGAGCAGCATGGGGTGCAAAAGCAAATAAGTGCCCCCCTTCCCCTCATGCCCAGCCCCTGCACTCCCAGCCCTTCATGCACACCACCCCCTGCTGAGACCCTGCATCCCCAGCCTGCTCTTGTCCCCTTCCCCCTGGCCAGACACTCTTCCACTAGCCCACTCTTATGCCCTCCCCTGCTCCTGCACCTTCCCCCCAACCAGACACCTTACCCTGTTGCTGCTCCTGCACCTTCCCTTGCTCCTGAACCCTCCCTCCTGGCCATACACTGCAACTTTCCTTGCTCTTGGCCTCTCCTCACTGGTCAGACACCCTACTCCCAGCCTGCTCCTGCACCCTACCTTCCATCCTGATCTTGCACCCTCACTCCCTCCTACACCCCATCTCCCGCCCAAATCCTGCACCTCTATCCCTATCCCACTCGCTGATATCCCTGTCCCACACACTGAGCCACTAATTTTTGTCCCAACCCCACACCCCAACCCCACACACATAGAGGGGGCCACAATATCGACTAACCCCCAAACCCCAGAAGAGTAAATCTGGCCTATGGGAAGCCCTGAACCTCAGTCTTCTCTGTCCCTCTCCCTTCCCTAGTGGGGCTGGAACACTGGAGGAGTTAGGTATCTTAGTTGGGGGCCACATCAGTGAGGGTTGGGGGTTTTTGGAGGAGTTTTTTGCTCCTCAATTGTGTGGTCCCCAACTGATTTTTCTGTAGGTCAGTGATCCCTGATCCAAAAAAGTTTCCCCACTGCTGCCATAAATAAAGAAAACATTGAAACCTTTTGTGTTGGACACAAATTAATATTTTACTTTATTTAAATTGAAGTTTGATGAACTAACATTGGAAAGTTAAAATGCTTAATCTGTTTAATAATTTAAATGACAATTTCCTCTCTTACTGGTTAAATGAAACCATTCTCCCCAGCTGTAGCACTAACAAACTGGCTCGCACGTAATTATGTAATAACAGTGAGTTTCCAGTAGCAACTGGTGGTCCACGGTAAGGTTTGCATTGAGCCAGGTGTGCCCCAGGCTAAAAAGTTTGAGAACCCTTGCTCTAAATTGAATGCTGAGGGTGCCGCCAATCAGCACCAGCACTTCTCAATTTGCAAGGAGTGAGGGAAGCCAATGGGCATTTGCTCCTGTCAACCTCTCACTATGGAGAGAGCACCAAGCTCGGCTAAAGGCATGTTGACTCCAGCTATATTATGTACGTAGCTGGAGTTGCGTAACCTTAGGCCAGTCTTCCAGGTCTGGTGTAGACTTGGCTGTTTTGTGAAACCAAAACTTATTTTTGTGCCACTGAAATGTTAGCTCCAATTGTGCCTGACAGTGAGATTCCTTTAATTTTTGCATGTGGGCCAGGGATGGAGCCAGCTTTAGGAAGGCAGGTTAAGGGACATGCGGAAAGGAGGCAGTAGAGTGGGTCCTGGATTGTCTTAGGTACCCTCCTAGGGAGTACAGGGTGGTGGATTCAATCCTTCCCCTGGACAGCCAACACTTACTGAATTTTGGTACATGGCCACGGGCTATCTCCACCCCTGGAAGGGGTGGGACCTGGGGAAAAAGGGGCAGGGCAGAGCTGTCTGGGGCCAGAGGCTTTGAATTAAAAACACAACAAAGGGCTTGCAGCTCCTGGCCCTGCTGCTACTAGGTTGCATCACAGCTGCCTAGGGTTGCTGCAGCTGTTTAAAGGGCTCACAGCTCTGACCCCTGATGGGGTAGTACTGCAGCTGTGCCATTTAAATAGGATCCTGCTGCCTGAGCCACCGTCTGGAAATCATCAGGATATAAATAGAAAGCTGCCAGATGCAGCCTGTGGGCTAGATCTTGCCCAGCCCTACTCCAAAGGATCCGTCACATAAGTTAGACTCTTAAGGGTGAACATTTCTGCCCCAGGAGCTAGATGTGGAGGAACTATTCCACACACGGATTTCCACTTTCTGTATGGAAGGTCTCGCAAAGCACCTCCTAGCCTAAAACCTGGGCAGCTTGTGGGCTCACTATGCAGAAATGAGCTAGAGGCAGCAGAACCATGAGGGTTTCATGTCCTCTTCTCCAACCTTCATAGGGAATCAGCCAAAAAACCTAATGCAGTTTCAGGCCTCACTTTAATGAGGCCCTACATGACTGCCAGAGAGGGATGGAGGCAGGTTTCTTAGAGCCTTATGGAGACACATGACTTCTGCCTAGCTGTCTTTTGCCTCAGAGTGATCACTTGGGATCCACATAGATTTGGGAGGGGTGGAGAAGTCAGACATCATACATATTCCATGGAGCTGGAAGGAAGAAACTTCCAAGACAAAGTAATGGCATCTGTAGTCTCTGGCAGTCAGAGGCTGTGGCAGGAAAAAGTAGCTCTCCAGGGTAATGTATATGATCAACTGCTGAGTGAAAAACAAAATATTGCAGCCATTTAAGCTCATGGACTAGAGAGATCTCCAGGGCCTGGATTCCCAGCCTGGTCTTGACCTCCTCAATCCCTTTGACTAAGCTACGCCTGACAAATTACACCTGTGACTGTTTCTCTCTTCCCTTCCACAAACTTATGCAGCCTGCCTTGCTAGAGTTAATTAGTGGACTGAAACAGAAAAGAGGTAGGGAAAGAGGAAGATTTTCCAGATGTGTTCTACTTCCTCCTCCTCCCCCGCACTACCTAGATGAAGCTGAATGAAAGCTGAGCCTCAAAGTTTTTTGAGGAGGTTAGTTGGCTGTTTTAATTGATTTATTCTAGCATTACCTGTCCTGTTGTGACGGCAGACATACATGTGGCCTCTCCCTCCCTGCTACTCTCAGGGACGGGGAGGCTTGAGCGGGTTTGGGCCACGTCGCCGCCTCCCTTTCCCGTGCTCTGGGGGCCAGGGAGGCTGGAGCCATATGGCCTCCTCCTTCCCTGCTGCTCCAAGGGCCGGGGAGGATTAGGCCAGCTCGGGCCGTGTGGCCTCTTCCCTTCCCACTGCTCCGGGGATGCTGGGGTGTGTGGGAGCTCTTCCCCTCCCTGTGGTGGTGGGGTGTGTGTGTGTGTGTACGCACATGTAGCATCCTCCCTCCTCGCTGCTCCTGGGGTCAGGGAGGCTTGGGCCAGTTCAGGACATGGGACCTGCTCCCTCCCTGCTGCTCCAGAGATGCTGGAGTGCATGTGCACTCTTCCCCTCCCCATGGTGGTGGTGGTGGGGGGTGCATCCATGGTTGGTGTGCTGCTGCTCCTCCTCCCCTCCCTGTGGTGGGGGTGGGGCCTCATCTGACAGGGCAGGGCTGTAGATGGGGCTGGGGGGGGCTGCTTCCCCCTACAAACTTCTCAAGTCTTCTCAAATGTTCTCAGTGACAGACTGTGTGATGAGCGCCTCTCCTTTCATAATAGTCTAGATTAATCTGTTATCTTCATTTAAAAGCCACGCATTTTTATGAAGTAACAGTGCCAACTAGTGGTCAGATAAAATAGTCACCTTTTGACAAACAGCATTTTTGGCGGGGAAAAGCCAGGCCTTGTGGTTAATAAAAACTTGGTTTCATCATAATGTAAGTCCTATGACACTTCAGTCAATTTGATTTAACTTTATTTATTTACATTTCTGAGCATTTATAATATATTTTTGTTACATTGTTGTGACATGTATAATGACCTAGTTACTACAAAATTAATAATGTTCTATATTGATTATATATTAAGCCATTTTCTTTTCCCCTCTTTCCAAGTTATTTAAACAACCATAATTTGATTATTTGTGAAGTAAAATTGTTATTTTGAAGCTTATCATTTTCAGGAGAAGATAGGAAATATGAAAACTTAAAGGAAGCAGATGACCCCTCGATGCCCTTCTTAATTTCTTCTTCTTAAACCCTTGTACTCCGAGTGGAGCATAGCTCATCTACAAGTCTCCTCCACTTCACGCTGTCTCGGGACAAAACTTCTAGCTGACTCCAGGAGTACCCCAGTTGTTGTCCTTCAATCTCAGTAGATCTTCTCCACGTTGTCCGAGGTCTTCCTCTTTTGCATTTTCCTTGCGGGTTCCATGTGAGAGCTTGACGGACTATGCTGGATGATGGTTTTCTGAGTGTGTGGCCTAGCCATGCCCACTTTCTTCATGTGTTGCTATAGGTTTCTTTGTAGATGTTTCTGTAACTTTTGTTTTTTAACGGATAGGATTGTTAACCCTAAGCCAACCCCTTTTACCTCAGGGAGAGGTGATCCAAATTTGTCTGGTCTCTACCCTTTGACCTGGCCAGTTTGGGTGACCCTTCCAGGAGCTGTAGCGCCCACTGGCATAGCTCTCCGGTCACTGAGACACACAAGCCACCTCACCACGACAAGGAATGGACCATGGGGTGGTCTCAATTTAGTGTGTTGATATTAAAGCATTTCAATGACTTCAGTATTTCTATTATATTGTTGTACCTTACACAGGAAAATATTACTTCTATTCTTTTTGGAGTGTGGAGAAGGTAGAAGGAAGTTTGTCTGGCATTTTTTTCTCCAAAATATTATACGTCTTTCATTACTGAATAGTCTAACTGGGTTTTTTTCCTGGAGTCTTCCATTTATAAAGCCAGTTTGATTTTGGTTAATCAATTTAGGCATTATTGTCATTAATTTGGATGCCAGTATTTTCGTCAGAACCTTACTATGCCTATTTATTAAAGAGAGAGCATACAAGATGTTGGAACTGGTAAATCCTTATTTGGTTTAGGTGGTTTGACTTACAGCTGTCTCATAGAAGCTGTCCCATAAGCACTTTGTTGTCTCAAACCAAAGTGCACTCACTAATGAGGGTGTTATCTATGTTTTAAATGCTTCATAGAATTCAGAGCTGTATTCAGGACTTCTCCCTGATTTCAATAATGAACTTGTCATATGTATTTTTTCAGGTATTCTTGGGCTACCTGTTAGCTCTGTCATTATGTGTCAGTCTAGGCAGTTTAAGAGCCTGCCATACAGTGTTCTGTGTTGGTATATTAGCTAATTATGTATCTCCTGAAAATAATGCTGGTGGATGGAAACGACGTGGTGGAGGGTAGGGTCTTTGCAGCCCAGAGGAAGGGGACTCAGGACTGACAGGGCCCCTCCCCCCCCAGGGTGGAGAGGAAAGGTAGCAGGGCAGTGTTGGGGAGGAAGGGAGGAATGGAGGGGAAAAAACCACTCATATGCCCAGATCCTCCAGAGGCTTGAGCAGGATGCCCCCATCACCAAACCTCTCTCTACCGCCTTCTGGGTGGCAGCCTTGGACGCCAGGAAGAATACCACCTTCCCGAACATCTTACAGACCGGTATCCCACCACGCATGCCCACACCCTCATGTAGGTCTCCATGTGGGGCGAGGCCGATACCAGGAGGAACCGGACCTTGTGCCTCCTGGTCAGGGTGGAAAATGGGCTGCAGCCACCGGGGTTGGAATTCTGGGAGGCAGCTGGAGCAGATTGGGAGGCAGCAGGTGGGGGTAGGGGTGGCTACCTGGGCATACGCTCTGGGGGCTGGAACACCATCACCCCCAGAGATGGTGGAGGGATCGGGGCAGGAAAGAGGGGAAGCCATGGACAACACTGAGCTGATGAGCCACCACTAGGGTGGTTTTGGCCTTTCGGGTCCCCTGGCCCTTCGTGCCCATCAGGGGGGCCTTCTTAATGGTGACACAGGCAGAAGGCGCCACAGTAGGAGTGGCAGGGGTCCCAGAATCCTCCTCTATGTCCACCACCACCACCACCATTGTTTGAGTGAGAAGGCTGGCAGCCTCAGAGGGGGCAGCATTTCCATAGGCTGATGGGAGGATGGGTGAGGAAGGGGTGCCAGGGGCATCAGAAGACAGCCCCTGCATTGTCATGGGTGGGAAGGAAGGAGAGGAACAATGGAGAGAGGGGGAAAGTGCCAGGGGAGGGAGGAAGGAAAAGAGGAAAGAGGAAGGTTCACCCCCTTGATCCCCTCCCGGCCCCCCTGCTAGATTGGAAGTGGGGTGAGAGGGCAGCAAAGTCAGGAGGAAGGGGGATAAAAGAGCAAGAGGTACAGCTCCCAGCACAGGATGGAAAGACCAGCTCCTCCGGCTGCACTGGGGAGACGAGGGGGTAGATTATGTTAACAACATGGGGTAAGTGAAACTGTGTCTGGGGGGGGACTAAGAAAAGAAGGGGCCAAACAAAAGAAATCAGGGGCCACGGGCACACAGAAGAGGGGGGGAAGGCAGTGGAGAGGGAGGGCAGGCAGCAAGAAAGAGTCTGCTGCTGGAAGTGGGGAGGGTAGCTAGACACTACTGGGGGAGAAGGGCAGGTGTGCCCGTGGGGGCCTAAGTAGCAGTCCCATAGCACCTGCTGCAGGACCCAGCAGAGCAAATAGTGGGGCCAAGAATGGAAAAAGGCCCCTGCAGCAACTGAGGCTGGGGAGAGAGGAGCAGTGGTGATGGCAGCAGCAGCAGGAGGAATGCTGGGGGGGGGGACCACACCCTGCCCCTCCAGCACCCCACAAAAAAAACCTACACCAACTCCCCCGGGGACCCAGATGGAGAGGGGTCTGTTACAAACTCGCCCCTCACGTCCTCACCATGGAGCAAGCTGTGGGGAGAAAGGGCCCCAGGAGCTGCTCTAAAGCTGCCCCCTTATCTCTTCTGCCGCAGAGGGAGCAGCAGGAAGGGTGGAGTCCGGGTCTGCAGCCATGAAGAAAAGGGCCAGGCAGTCCCCCAAGAAGATGGAAAGGAGCAGTAGAACCCTTCCCCCCACTACTCACCCCACAGCAGCTCCTGTAGCCAGCCGAGGTGAAGGGGGTGGGAGGAGGAAGCTGCTGCAAACAAAGCAGGTGGAGAGAAGAGGGGCTGACCCAGAATAAGGGTGTAGCCAAGGCCTGCCTGCTGGCCCCAGCAGAGATAGACCCCCCCCTCCCAAAAAGGAAGAGCGGAGGCGCAGGGGGTATGTGACAGGGTCAGACCAGAGAGAGAGGAAAGGGGGAATATTGGCCTCAGACTGGGGAGAGCTCTGCTTCCAGGGTGGCTGGGAGGGGCTGGTTTAGAACCAGCAGAGGCAATGGGGGGGCTAATTGACCAGGCTGCAGAGTCAGGCCAGCCGGGGCTAATTGGGACACTGGGGGGTAATTAAGAACAGGGCAGGATTAAGGGCAGGGGGGGGGGGCTAGCTGGGCAGCTGCCCGGGGCGCCAACCTATGGGGGGCATCTGATAGCAGCTGTAAGGGGCCCGCGCACCCGGCCTCGCGGCGCCCTTAGAGCTGCCATCAGGAGCTGCGTGCCCGGGGCCGGGGGCCGCATGGCGCCTGATGGCAGCTCTACGGGGCGCTGGGGGGGCGGGGCTGCACATGGGAGGGAGGTGGGAAGGGAGGAGGCTTCACGCGCTCCCCTCAGCCCCCAGGCCAATCAGGGCCTGGGGTTGGGGGAGCTGCATGAAGCTTCCTTCGCTCTGCCCCCGCCCTGTGTGAGCGTACAGCACTTTGACGTGCCGCGCGCTCCTTGCAGGGGGGGGGAGGGGAGGGCGGCGGAAACTTTGCACGATCCTCCCCCAGGCCAATGAGGGCTTGGGAAGGGGGATCATGTGACGTCTCCTCCCGCCCTGCAAGGAGTGCGTAGCACTTTGAAGTGCCGTGTGCTCCTTGCAGGGCAGGAGGAAGTTTCACGTGCTCCTCCGCCCCCAGGGCCCAATTGGCTTGGGGGCGGGTGAGCGGCAGGGCCGCCGTGGGCCAGATCAACCCGCTTGCTGGGCCGGATCTGGCCCATAGAGGCCCTTTTGTCCACCCCTGGCTTAAGGGATAGGGCATTTGCATGGGGAGGGCAGGGTTTTGGGTTCAAGTCCCACCCACCCTGGTAGCAGCCGGACAACTGCCCCAGGGACGAAGCCAGTGGAGTTAAGGCAGGTTTACTCCTGCCCTGGCCCTGAACACTCCTATGTATGTTCTGGGTCAGGAGATGAGCAGGAAGGACAGTGTGTGTTTGTGAGAATGACAGAGACACACACAGTGTGTGTGTGACAGAGATTTTCATTGCCAAGCTCCCTCCAGCCCCTTCTGTCTGTGTGGAGATGGGGTACAGGAGTGGGGGAGGAAAGACACCCTGACATCAGCGCCTCCCCTCTTCTCCCTCCCACACCCTGCACAGTAAGCAGGAGGCTCCCAAGAGGCAGCTCCAAGGCAAGGGGCAGGAGGTGCACAGCAGTGTGGGGAGGGGCAACTGAAGTACCTGCACTTGATAGCCTCTTGGCCAAACCAGTCAGGATCTCCTGTCAGAGGCTCCAAGATCTACCGGTAGATCCCGATCTACTGGTTGGTGACCACTGCCCTAGGATATGTCTACACGGCCTCTGGAGTGCAGGGCTGTCCCTAGAGGGGTCTGGAGAAACTCCTCCCTGTACCCTGATAAACCCAAGTGCAGCCATACCAGGCTAGACAGATAAGGAGTCAGCTGTTGCTCAAGGCTCTCAGAGCCCAGCTGGAGCCAGCTGCAGCTTGTCATTTCCATCAGCGGTGCACTTGGAGCTAGGGATGTAAGTAACAGGTTGACTACAGGAGACGCATACATTTAAAAAGCAGACGTGCAGTGGGGGGACTGGGCGTGTGAGCTGGGATTCCCAGCTCATGTCTGGTCCGCTGTCAACTCTGCCGCGGGTCTGAAGTTTCCCCCCTTATCAACTAATTGAGTAGTGGATGGAAATTCCCCCCAGACCCGGCTTGCAGGGAGAGGCAGAGCAGTGTGGCAAGTCTATTGACTACTTGAGTAGCTGAATACCTGCAATTTAACATCCCTACTTGGAGCAGGCACGGTTGTTGTTAATTAGCCTGGCGACGCTGGTGAAAGGAAGGTGGAGGCAAGGAAGGGGGGTCAGTCTGGGGCTCCCTCTGGACATGTAGCCTGTGAAGCCAGGGCCGGCTCTAGGCACCAGCAAAGCAAGCATGTGCTTAGGGCAGCAAATTTCCAGGGGCAGCATTCCTGGCTGGGGGGGCCCCTGCAGAGGCGGTGGCAGGTCCGCTCCTGGCGGCGCACCTGGCAGGAGCCACCTGGCCTCCTGCTCCACTTCACCAGGAACCTGCGGGGCATCTTGCTGTGTGCGGGGCAATGATGCGGGGCAGGCACCGGGCGGCAGCCCCCCAGCAGTGCTGAGTGTCGTGGCGCTGCCTGCTTGAGGTGCCTTTATACCTAAAGCGCCTATTGTTTGCCCCGGTGTCATCCTGCCTGCAGCCGGGGCGGCCAATGAGGAGTTGGAGCCGCCGCTGGCTGGGGGGGTGGGGATGGGGGGGGGAAGGGGGAGGATGGGCTGGGAAGAGAAGGAGCCTCAATGTGGGGCCGGGGGCCATGGAGCCCTGGCTGGAGCCCTCCCTTGGGCTGCTCCAAACCTCCACCCACTAGGGACAGAGGCTCTGAGCTGGCACCAGGCGCCCAACTCAGGCCATGCCCGTGCTGCCTCTGCCCCTGACCGTGGCTCTTGGCACTCCCTGCCAGGGGGCTGGAATGACACCGGCCAATACACTGGCCAATGCCAGGGAAGCCCCTTCTCTGTGGCTAAACCAGCTTAGCTCCTCACAGGTCTCTGCTCTGACGGCTTCCAAACGTTACCTTGACCAGAGACCCTGGGGAGTCAGGCTCTCGGTGATGCTTAGGCTACTGTGTCCAAGACCCCCTTAGCAGTCACCTCAGAGATGCTTCTCGAGGGGTAACTGTTCCTTAGAGCTAGGTGGGGCGGTTAAGTGGGGGAAGCAATATCTCTTCCCTCTACAAGCCCTGGAGATTGATCTGAAATGAGTGAATCGCATGTGCTCATGTACTGACTGTAGCTGGTTCTTCAGTCTATCTATCTCACTATTTCCTCCCGGCCCGGAATCCCACCATCACTTACTACCTCTTCTTCAAGAAGTTTTCCTCGTGGACTAAGACAAATTAAATCTTCTCATAGCAGTGGGTCAAATTCACATCCCCCGTGTAAAGTCATCGAGTGAGGTGAATTTATTCCAACCCAATACATCAGGAAAAGGGGTGCACTCAATAGGAAATCCTCTGCTCCCAGCCTTGCAAAATATCCTCCTCCTGAGCAGGTAGGTGAAATATATCAGTGTGGGGGACTGGGGTTGTTTTCTCTTTAATTTCCAGGTTACCCCATTGCATTGTCATGTCTCTACTCTAGATATAGTTTGCTAAGATTCAGCGGTAACTCTGTCAGAGTTGATGTGGATAAGAAAGCAAGAAAGTATTCTTTGTATCCACCTCCACCCTGGTTGAACTAGCTCTTATATAACACTCCCATCTCTGTATCCCTACTATCTGTTTCCTTTTCTTTCACTTCCTGCATATGACAAGTGAGTTGCAACTCAGGAGAGCTTATGCCACAATAAAATTGTTAGTCTTTAACTTAAAGACCAAATATTTCTCAGTTATAGTTGAGTGTAGTCAAGATCTGAGCAAAACCGAGCAAATGTCAATAGTTTTACGATTTGTGAAAATTGATGAAAATGCAGAAGTGAAAATTTGTGAACACTTTCTAGAATTTGTACCAGTGAACAAAATTACTGGGAAAGCCCTCACAGATGTAATTCTACAGAGATTGGAACACTATGGAATACCTTTAGAAAATATGCGTGATCAAAGGTACGATTACGGCCAATAAAAAAAGGGGGGGGCTGCCAAAATTTTTTTTTTCTTGGGGTGGCAAAAAACCTACAGCCAGCCCTGTGTGAAGCCATCCTGCTGCCCCACTCACTGGCTGTCCCCAGCCCCTGGTAGGAAGCAGCTGCTGCTTTATTCTCCTTGATTATTCAGCCTTGATTCCAGTTCTGGGCTCCGGCAAGAGAACTCACCGAGACGGCAGCTCAGCTGGCGGTTGCCCTGAATCCACTGGACTGAACATGTTTCACACGCCGCATTCGCCCAGCTGGGCTCCCTGTCATATGGGGGGAGGGGCATTCGGCTCTGGGGCTCTCAACGGCCCCAGGCACTGAACCTAGATGGTAACTGAACCTAGATGCAGTCCTCAGCTGCAGCTTCATGGGGTTAGCCAGGCCCCAGCGTGCCCCTCTGCTGGGGAGAACAAGTCTAGA
This sequence comes from Rafetus swinhoei, assembly GCA_019425775.1. NCBI lineage: Eukaryota > Metazoa > Chordata > Testudines > Trionychidae > Rafetus > Rafetus swinhoei. Next base: position 144,521,595 of record CM033440.1, on the reverse strand, counting down.
CCATGATTGCCACATGTGTCAGAGGAGCCAGAAAGCTGGGAGTTGACTGCCCTGCTTGCTGCTCCAGGGACCAGCTGCCTTAGGCGCGCCCGTAGCCCCAAGACCCGCTCTCTGGCCTTCCCACACACCAGCTGTTTGGGAACCCCCCGGATCCAGCCTCGAGAGAACGGACTAACCCCGGCCATTCAGAGACACCCTGATACACTGGGACACAAGTGCAGTCAAGCTGGTCTCCGCTCAGCACCGAGGGACAGCATGGGCATGCACAGGAACGAGCATTGCACTGCAACAGCAGGTGTCCCTGCATCCCCCGCAGGCGCAGCCCAGCATCCCTGCACATCCACCCCCACCCGCCATGCAGTGCAGGGCAGCCTGGAGCCCGCAGGCCTGGGGGACACAGGGATCCTCCTTCCCCCTGCAGCTGGTTACATTTGGCTCTGAATGTACATTTCATGCAAGAAAGATGTTTATAAAACCTGAGGGGGGCTAGAAATATTTCTGGTTTTATTTTTAAGTTTCCAATGGTAGCATCTAACTTTACTCAAATGAACACCCTCCTTCTGGATCGTGTCTGGAACACAGTTCAAAGCTTGTGAAATGTGGGGCTTTCTGAACCACTCTGTTGTTTGGCTACTTTGGGGCTATTTTTCCTCATGCAATCGGCCAAAACTCCTGCCTTGAGGATGGCAGCAATCCCACCCCTTCAGGCTGCGGAAAGAAGGGCGAAATGCCTCAGGAGCTGCAGGAACAGAGGTGAGGCTATGGGAGTGGAACAGATGTGGGAAGCAAGAGGATAGGCAAATACGAGGGCGAGCTCTCCTGCAGTAAGGGCCAAAATCACCATAACCAATTGGGAGCTTTGGCAATGCTAATTGGTCACGTGCACACACTGGGATGGGCAGGGGGAGTTCTGACATTGAAAACGAAGATTTTGTGCTTTTGGTTCCTTTTCCTTTAGAAAAACAAACTTTCATGAGTGTTCAGCCTTTGAGGTTGGCAACACAGCCACGTGTACACCAATGTTCAGGCAGATGGGCCTCTCACCCAACCTGCTCCTGACATGGACTGTACCTCCAGTAGGCCGGAGGCCCTCAGTCTGCTCATCAGCTCCTATGCTTCTCCCCCGCCACACACACCCCTTATTTTTACCAGCTCTTTGCTCCTCAGCAGTAGGGCAGTAGTGTCTACATGGGGGCTTTATTGTGAATCTTACAGGTAATGTGGAAAGGAAAGAATGGGAGCTCACTAAACCCACTTCCTCATTCTGCCAGTCAACTTAATAAATATATCAAATATACATGCACAGGCAGCAGCTGCGCCACCAGTGTGGCCTTTGGGCATGTCCTTTCCTCGTCACGCCTCAGTTTCCACTTCCAACTATTGTCCATTTAGAATGTCAATTCTTGGGAGGCTGGGACTCTCTTCATGTTATATACTCCAGCTTGCACAATGAGCACTGATTTCATTTGGAAACTCTACATGTTACTGGTGTACAAATTAATAATAAACCTATAATGGTTCTATCAATATATTAAAGCTCAATCCATCTTGGGCAAATGCATCTGCACAGATAAGTCAATAGTTATTGGACTGGTCAGTCACTAAGAATTCAAAATATTTGTGGCATTTTAAAAATATGTTTGGTGTTTACATCAGCGCTGAGTCCCTTAAGCAGAGAGTTCCAACTATTGCCTAAGCAAAGCAGCTGGGTGCACAACCCTGGGGGTAAGGGCAGATTGAAGGAGAATCTTTGAGATCTAGGCCTCAAGGCTAGAGAGACCCTAGAGCAGGCAGTGCGTCAGAGACTGGTGATCACGCAGCAGAGATTGCAGCTGGTTGTTTGGCTGCCGAGGCAGAATGAGTGGGCCGATTCACAAGGAAGGGACACTGAGGGTTTTAGAATGAAATGATAACAAGAGACCTCAGAAGTGTGGGGTTACGAGGAGGAAAAATCCAAGGAGAAATTTTGAGCAATGATCTGAAATGTTGATAAATTCATGCCCCGCCATTCAGCCTTTATCTGTCCTCTTGCTTTGTTTGAGCCCGTGGGACTTCATCATAGGGAGACCATCTCCTGCTAGTGGGAGCAATTTGACTGGTTCTGTGTGCCTGTTTTTCCTAACAGCTACAGAAGTAAATGATGAGCACAGAGGGGAACTGAAGTTGTGAGGAAAACAGCTGTCCCAGTGAAAGGCTAAGTGAAAAATGAAACCTCATTCAATTAGCCTAATCTGAGTTCCTCCCTGGGGATGAAAAGATTCTCTTTGGTTTGTCTTTATTTGGGATCATGTATGTTTAGAAGTCTACTTTCTTTAGTATATACAAGAAACATGGTTTTAAAATTACATTTAAATCAGTATCCCATTAATGCTAGCAGCAGAACTTATGAATCATACTTATTCTGCAATGAACTGGTAGTGAGTGGCTGCCCTCCTTGGGCTAGATTCAGAACTACATAAATGTCAGTCCCACTACTGCAAATAGCTAATGGAGAGTCACTGTTTGCTCATGGTGGTGTGAATTGGGTTCTAGGGTATACGGCTGGCTTCTTTGGAACAGGAGGATCTGAATTCTAGTCACCCTGAAGTTCCAAGTGGACATGATAGGCACAGCGCGTCAGTTGTCCAGGCCTAGATAGCAATGTGTTAGATTACTGATGGTTTTAAACACTGAATTTCCTTTTCATCCTGCTGTGCTGTTGGCAATCTTCCTTTCACTCAGCTGGGCAGTATGGCTAGACTAGTCAGTTCCACTTTGTGGTTCTCCAGACATAGCACCATGTGGCAGGCAGTGTTTGTGTTGCATGCACTATGGCGGGGAAATGGTTACATTTTACAAAGCCGGGTTCCAGTTCTGATCTTTTAGTGAGCTCTATTGCTACTACTTTGCTAACTTTTTTTTCAGTAATGGGCCAAAGCCTTGCAGTGTTCAGATTTGGATCTGGGTCCAAAAATCACCAAAGGCCTGGAGTTTTCAGGTCCACAGTTCTGATTTAAGTTAATCTCTGCCTCTTCAGACTGACACGTATCCAGGAAAGTTGGAAATCAGCAGACAGATTCAGGAATGGCTTGGGAAATGGAAAATCATAGATGAAAGAATAAGCTTTTGGAAGCCCGGAGCCATACTAAACCCCGAACTAGCCCCTCAGACTTCATCAATCCTCTAGGCAATATATGAACCCGGCCTGCTCCAAGGGCTTTTCCACATGGGGGATTTTTCCACCAGTGCATTACACTGACACAGCAGCATCAAGGAAACCGCCTAGTATAAATGCCCTGCACCTAAGTAAAAAGTGACTTGAAGTCATACCGTGCAAGTGATTTGTTGCACCACTGCAGTCCATTTATACTCAGAGTTCATAGTAGTGTAGCCACAGTGATGTAGTGCACTGGTGCAAAAATCCACTGAGAAGGTAATCCAAATGTAATGCAAAACAAGCTACGTTCTATTAAAATATTACTGTTGCTTGTGAATTGAAGAAGTAGCAATTTGGGGGAAAACAAGACTTTTAGTCAACAACAAATAAGACCTTTATGGGAATGGGTAAACAACTCTGGAAAACATCTGAAGTCTTTGGGGATTTTTTTTTCATGTACAGGAAGTTTTCTTCATTCAAAAAGATTCAGAAATGGTATCCTGTCATTCAAATACCTCTTTCCAGCTCCAGAGCAGTCTGTAAAGAATTTGGCTGACCAAACTGTTCTCTGCATTGACTAGTATGCTTAGGATGTTTGGTTAGTATCTTATTGGATCTGTCCTTTTCAATGATGGAAAGGTATCCCTGGACACATTAAACAGTACATTATACAAGTGTTTTTCAACCTTTTTTCCCATTTGTGTACCTTTTAAAATTGTTTTTCCTGAAAATAGGTTTGTGCTGCTCAAAGTACAGTTTTCCTGAAAACTATGTATGAACTGTCTGCAAGCTTTTTGAAATCTCAGAAAGAAACTTCCTTACCTTTACAGTTCATGCTTCTAATCGTTTTTCTATGTACTGTTTCATCAAAAACTGGGCCCATGTGTTCCTGTGAGTGGACAGAACCCACACCTGGCACAGCTGGGCTGTGTGAAAGAGAGGAATGCTTACCCTGTGAGTCTCTGGAAACCCCTCTCAGAATGCATTGTAGATGACAAATTCCAGAGGTATGGCTGCTCTGAGCCATTATCCCCCACCTTCACCTCCAGCCTTAACTCTGTGGGGGTAATTTACATAATATGTTGACCCAGCCAACATTTTCTTGTATTCTACCCTATTCTAAGTAAATTCATCTGAGAAGGAAATTGAGGGCAGTGGATGTTAGGGACCACATGAGAGCAATGATAACATGCAGGCCCAGTGTCCCCACCCTTTTAATGCTAGGCCTGAGGCCTGCACTTTTTACAAGGGGGGATCCTGAAGCTGCACTACTGTAAGATGACCTGTGGCTTCAGTGCCCCTGTCTCCTTCTCACCATGGCTCCTTCAGTAAGTTCAAGGGTACAGCTGGACTACGGGGGTTTTTGGGATACCAGAGGTATCCTGAAAAAACTCTGCCGCATCCAGGGAACGCGTCTGCTCTTCCACTTTTTTTTGCTCTTTCGGAAACCCCTGTATTCTTCGCTCCACGAGGAAGAAAGGGTCTTTCAAAAGAGGGGGCGTTTCCAAAATTTGGCCCAGTCTAGACTGGCCAAATTTTGGAAAAGCCTCTTCCGACCAAAGTATCAGTAAAAGATATGCAAAATGCAGAGTGCATTTTGTGTCTCTTTTTCCGATAGATCTTCGCAGTCTAGCTGTACCCCAAAAGAGCTTGAATGCCTGTTGGAGACTTTACCCCTTTGGAAGCAATGCAATGAGCAGATATTTGCAGTGATAGAACAGCCTTTTATAAAGAAGGCGGCATTTATTTTAGTCAAGTGGAGTACAGTAGGTAGGTTTCTCTGCTTAGTTGGGAAAAGGAAAGCTTACATGTTTGTACATACTGGCAGCCCAACCTGCCTCTTCCCCCCCAAATGTTTAAAGATTTAAAAGTGTGCTCACATTTTACTTCTGCGCTTCAAGAAGCAGTTCCTCTGGTTTCACACATCTCTTTTGGTTGGCTCAGTCCAGGAGTGTCTTCCATTTTCTCTCCAAAATACTTCAATGTCCACGTGCTTGATAGCAAGTCTGGATTGGTATGCACTATCTGACCAAAACCCCTCTCATTTTCCTGTCCCAGGAAATATATTGATCCCTTCAATCAGGTGCAATGGAAGCTCCCCAAAAGAGTGTGGGGCCAGTTGAGTACAAACCAAGGCCCTGATTTCCCCTCTCCCTCCTCCCCAGCCGCATCTCCCCAAGGCCCTGGCCTTGCACTTCTCCCAAGGCCCCTGCGCCCCCACTTGTCCTCTCTGTGTCTCCCCTCCTCCCACTGGTTGCTTGTCTTACGGCTGGTAAACAAGGATGGGGGCATGACCTTTGTCCCCCTGTTCCAGCTCCCCTGCCTTCAATCCCAGTAGATACAATACAAAAGTGAGTGGAGAAAACTGAGTCATGCCTATTTTTCATAAAAGTAATAGACTTTCCCCATGCTCTTCACACAGCTTGTCTCTGCAGAGTCAAAGGTGTATCAGTTGCATAATTATATACAATACACACCCTTCTCTGAAACATTACTGACATATCATTTTGGGTCATTTCATTTAATTTCCTAAACCAGTAAGGCAAATATAGTTCAGGGATTTTAGAGGCTGGAATAAAATTCTCCAGGGATGTGTGGCTTGCAGTGGAGAATTCAACAAACTGATGCACAGCCAATTTTAAAAATGCAGAGCTTCACATAGATGAGTTTTCAGAATGAAAGCTCCTGAATGAATTAGCAGTGAGTGTCTTGTCTACTGAGGGCATCCAGTTCTATCCACTGGATAATTCCCTTCCAGCAGCTTCCATTCAACTATATAAATATAAAATATAAATATAAATTTGATTTTTGTGTGATATTTTACGCAATAGCAGCTATAACCATAAATACACTCTGGAAACTGGTATTGATTCAAATTGGACAAATCTTCCTCCTTTGAATACGGTTAATATTTCAGCCTAAAACTAGGATCTTTTAAGACACAGAAACAAGTTGCTGATCTTGTTCAACGGGCAGGTTCTTTGGAATGAATAAGTGTTTGAAAAGACAATATGTGCTCTTTCGAGAGCAAATAAACAGGTTAGAACCAAACCATCAGAAATGAATAGCCAAGAACTTTTGGATAGTTGAAATCCACATCCAGATCCACCCCACATCACTTAGTCGCTCACTTTCCACCACCCTCACTCATTTGCTTATTTTTACTGGGCTGTGGGAGTGGGTGAGGGAGTGAGGCCAGTGAGGAATGAGGCATTTGGGGTGCACGAGGAGGCTCTGGGCCCAGGTAGGGGGTTGGGGTGGGAGAAGAAGTATGGGCTCTGGACTGGGGGTGTGGGTGGGGCCAGAATTAAGGGGTTTAGAGTGCAGGAGGGGGCTCTTGGCTTGGGCCAAGGGGTTTGGAGTGTGGAGGGCGTTCCAAACTGGGGCAGGGGATTGAGGCATAGGAGAGGATTTGGACTCTGGGAGGGAGTTTGTGTATGGAAGGGAGCTCTAGGCTGGAGCAGGGGGTTGGGGTGCAGGTTGCGGGCGGCACTCACCTCGGGCAGATCCCCACAAGTGCCAATATGTCCCTCAGCTTCTAGGTAGGGGTGCAGTCAGGAAGGTCTGCATGCCGCCCTTACCTCCAAAGGCCACCTTCACAGCTCCCTTTGGCCATGGTTCCCAGCCAATGGGAGCTGAGGAACCAGCATTCAGGGCAGAGGCAGTGTGCAGAGCACCCCAACTGTCCCTCTGTCTGGGAGCTGAGGGAATATGTTGCCAGTTCCAGGGAGCCAAGGTAGGGAGCCTGCCAGCACTGCATCAACCGGACCTTTAATGGCCCTGTCAGTGGTGCTGACCTGAGCTCCCAGGGTCAATCACTTTTACACCCCCAAAACACTTCATTGTTCAGTCCTTTGAAAAATGGTAAAAAGGACTTTGGCCCGTATACCTCAGTTTCTGTCTGGCAAAGAAAGGCTCTGAAATTCTGTGTGGGCCTCTTAACCAGACTTTCTGTGCCAATAATACCCCTCCACTGCCACCTTGTGGAAATACATATTGTAGCAGCTGTGAGATCTAAAGGAATTAATCTCCTTTCTTACTATATATTTTACAAATGTGCATGTGTCTGTCTGTCTGACTGTAAGTCTTTCTATTCAAGAACATCTCCTAAATGTTAATCACATTTGGTGTGCAGCTTCCTCTTATCATAACATAAAGCAAGGTAAGGGGTTGGTTGTGCCAGGACAATGGGCTGTGCCTGGAATTCTCGTAAAATGGAAAGGAAGGGATCTGATAGGAGGGAGTTATACGGTAGAAAGACCACAAAGGGGCAGCAAGGGGGCAGCAATGGGGACCGGGCCAGCAGAGGTGAAGGGTGGAGAAAGGGGCAGCTATCTACTATATATTTCAGAGAGTTTGTCCCCATCCCAACTCCAGAATAATGACTGAAATGAAGAAAAACAAAATGTGAGTTAAGAACCCAAGCCATGCCAGGTAAATCTTCTAGTTGTACATAAGTGGATATTAGAACTAGATGTCAGGAAAACAATCTGCAGAGATGAGTTTCTTTTCTGTATAACACTTTACACAGCTGCTGTTGACTTGGCCCTTATTACTTCTGTACTAATGCCATACTGGGCAGACATGGATCTCTAGAAAAAGTTGAAATGACAAGCCTCCCAGGTGTCTGGGCAGCCCTTGTTCATAGGCTCAGGCTCAGGGAGAGCATCAAGAACCTTTTCTTCCTTCAGATAAAGGGTTAGAAAGCACCACTGTCAGTGTTTCATGTTGTGATTTTTTTCTCATGGACCTACCTGTACTGGGATTGCCCCAAATGCTGCCGCCCTGCCAATTTCTGCCTATTTGTATGTCACACGTTACTGTACCATGCATTATGGGATGTGTCAGATCCCAACTCATGCATAACACAGGAGCCTACTAAATTCAAACAAGAGGGCACCCAGGGCTAATAACCAGCAGGGCCAACAGCCTCGCCAGGCCCCTGGGCAAAGCAGGAGAGCCCTGCTGTGTGCCCTCAGAAGGGGTGGGGCCTCATGAAGCCCATTCAAGTTCTATGTGTGGTCTATGCGACATTTTGTTTACCATTGCCCACATGCAAGGTTGTCAGTTTCTGCTGGTTTCCATCCACATATGTTTTTTCCCTACCAATATTACTAAAGTGACACGCACATGAAGTGAAGTGCGTGCTGACTGCACACAACATGGACTATGAGCGCCGAGCTCTCTTCACATCCAATCAAAGCACCACTACAGTTCAGTCAGCACACTCCACACATTCTAGATACACAAGCACAGGTAGCAAAACTCCCAGGAGTCTGTCTTGGTTATGACAATCTTGTGGATCCCTGAGATGAAGGAGGGCTACTCATGCAGCCCACTCACTAGCCTAGGTTACCCATCACTGACGTGGAGACTACAGCCAGATCAGAGTCTCATTGTGCTAGACTTGTACAGATATAAAAAGTATTTGCCCCCAAAGAGCTGACCATTGAAAAGACAAGTGAGGGAAACATACAAGCTGGGAAAAGGTGCTTTAGCACAGACTGCATGGATGTAAGTATAGTAAGTCAATCAGTACTAGTAACAGCAATCATCACAATGTGTCCTTCTAGCAATTATCAGAGGCAGTAATAGCAATAAGCACAACATGCCCTCCTAGCAATTATCAGATGGCAGTGATTTGCAGTCATCATAGTCGTGGTGAGTTCTAAACAAGGATGTAGAGGTTAAGGTGGGCACGTCACAGATTTTAATGGGGATGGTGAAAACAGAGGTCACTATTGCAACGAAGATAAACAGGTAGGAGGGGCTAAATTGTGAAAGGCCTTGAAGGTAAGAACAAAAACTATGTCCAAATGCATTGGAGAGGGAGGAGCCTAATGGGAGGACTGAGGGGAGTTAACTTAGTCAGAGAGACAGGCAAGGAGCACCGTACTGAAAGGGCTTTTAGGAGAGCAAGGTTGCAGTAGCAAAGATGTGAGAGAATCAGGATGTGTAAGAAGTTTTGGCAGTGTGAGCAGAGAAGAAAGGTAGGAACATGGAAGTGTTGCACAGCTTGAGAGTGTGGGTCAAAAGAGAAGACTGAGTGAAAGTTGAAGCTCAGATAATGGGCAGGCATGATTAGCAGGATAGCAGTGCTGTTCAACTATAGTTAAAGAAAGGGGACAGTTCAGGAGCTCTGCTTTGGCTACATGTAGATAGCCAGCTGTCAGCTGTAACTTAAATGAGCGGAAGGCATTTCCCCTGATGCACATATACTTGGTGCTGTTACAAGATTAGGACTTACATAGATGGCCTCCTCACAAAGCTTTGAGTTTTAAACAAACTTTCAGAGAAGTTTTTTAATTACTCCTAGTTCATGTAATTCAATATGTTTCTTCCGGAAGCCTTCCCTTCCCAGGGGTCACTTGCCACCATTATCTTCTGGACAACTTTAACATAAAGGCCATCAATCTCTTTGTAGAACAGATATCCCTACTAGTTAGCAAAATAACATTTTTTGACATTTCATCCTTTTAAAATTCTTTCTATTGCATTTCATTGGAAGCAGACAGTGTTTTCCTATTTAATTTTTAAAATGTTAGCAGAGGTGGGACACACAGGCCCCGAAGAGGCCAGGTTTTTGTCCTCTGGCTGAAGAAACATTGACATAACAGAATGCTGCTCTGATATTTTCCAGGCCTTTTCCTATGCACAAGGTCAGAAGAAAGAACTGCTCACCTTTAAATGTTCCACTAGCCAAAATAGGGGGAACACTTACAAGCTTTCATAACAATGTAGCATTTTACATCAATTGAGTTAGGTCCTCGCCAGAAGTACCAATCGGGTAAGTTCTTCTGTCAAGGGGGCAGGGGACAAACTGTGGCTCACAAACCACATTCGACTCTTTGACCATTACAGTGTGGCTTGTGGAGCTCCCTCCCCCCAAACTTGAACCTACCAGACTGGGGTTGGAGGAAGGCTCAGGACCTCTGCCTTGCAGACTGGTGAGGTAGGGGCTTCTGCCCAGCAGGGAGCGGGTCTTAGGGCTTCAGCCTCGTGGGGAGTACCTGCCGGGGATTGGGGCTTCATCAGGAGCAGGGCTGAAGTCCCAGCCCCCAGCTCTAAACAGGTGTGTCCTGGCTCTTGAACCTTGTGAAGATTGTTGTATGTGGCTCGGAAAGCCAGTAAGTTTGGCCACCCTTGTTATGATACGACTACAGTAAATGTGGCTGTGTTAGGTCCAGTTCATTTTCTTCAATTGGCAAGTTTCCTTCAGACTCAAAAATCAACTGCAGGTTTCACTCAGTATCTTGTTTTGGCTTTAAACCTAAATTCTGAATCAGAATATGTCAGGGCCAAATTTCAGTGGCTGTAAAATGGTGCCGCTCCACTGATATCCATGAAGTTGCATCTGTTCTTACCAGCTGAGAAGCTTGCCTTCAGTTTGTTTTAATTTGCATTTTTCTTTTTTTTTCTTTTATCATTGCGTATTAACAAAACAAACTGGTAAACATGATAGAATTGATATGGAATATGTTTATACTGAAAGGTTTAAAACAATGGACCATGTGCAGAATACCACATGTATTAATGGAAGGAACAGCATAAGTAAGAAAATCTAAAACGATCATCAAAACCTGACTAAAGGAAAAAAGATTAACTTTTTCAGGAAAAGGATTCCACTTTAATTTTTTTTGTTAAACATACCAGATAATGGTCTTGAAAAACAGGATTTCTTTCATGTCAGTCCAGAGCACCACTTCTTTAAGATCTTTTAGGCCTGGTCTATACTTACCTGGAAAGTGGAATTAAGATACGCAAATCCAGCTATGCTAATTTCTGCACGGTCTGTAGAGCGGGAGGTCGACAGGAACAAATGCACCGTGAGAAGCAGGAGTACTGGGTCTGACAGGAGCACCCTCTGAGTTCAATTTACTGGGTCTTTCTAGACCCGCTAGATCAAGCTCCGGAAGATCAATCATGGCAGCGCCGATCTTCCCTGTAGAGAAGACATGGGGTCAGAATTTCCCGTAAGAATATAACAATGACATAGGTCAGTGGTTCCCAACGTTTTCGAGCATACAGACCCCTTTTCAATCTATTAAAATTTCACAGACAGCCCCTGTAGGGGGAGAAAAACAAAAGAAAAGAAAAAGAAAAGTAAGGATCGGGCCCACTACAGTAGGCCCGATCCTTATTTTTAAACTTTCCACGGTCCCCCTGCAGTACCTTTGCAGACCACCAAGGGTCTGCGGACCACAGGTTGGGAACCACTGACGTGACATAGGTCATATCTGTCCACTTTGTTTTTTGCAAATAGGATCAATAGTGTGGGACCCTTGGAATCGGTTGTGTTAACAGCAACTATGTGCATCACAGGAAGCATGTTATGAAAAGAATCTTTGCTGTACACTGAGCAAGTTTACTGTTCTTCCCAACCTCCTCCATCCAAGTACAGTCTACAGATATATGTCCCTTCCTCAGTAGAGAGAGAGAGCAAGTAGATTATGCATAAGAAATCCTGTTAACTTACACAACTTAATGATTTAAGCCATTTAAGATTAGTATGTGCTTGTTTATGCCTCCATCGTGTAATTAGATCCACGCAGGCAGTGCCTGCACTGTGTCACACTTGAAGTCTGCTCACAAAGATCTCATTAGAAGATCAAAGGTGTATGTGTCTGTGTCAGAAAAAGGGAGATAAAATCTAAAACTAAATAACATGTACAGTATAATCTACAAAGTATAATACAAATGAAATGAATAGAGGTTGGAACTCTGTAGTACTTGAATTCACCAATTAGGATTTTTATAAAAATATCTTCTTCTGATGTACTCCCTGTAGATGAAAAAAATGTAATAAAAATGGTAATAATCTTATAGTTAAAGAATAGACGTATTTTAATTGGTGCAATTTTTGTCTCAGTTTTCAGTAGATGAGATTGATATTCAAAATTTCAGTTCTCTATACATTCAAAGAGAGAGTATAATTTAGTGTAGATACCTGAAATGTTTATTGATAATTTCCATAAAGTATGTAAGAGAAAATAAGAATCTTCCTGTTTTCTGTGATATTTTTAAAACTTTGTCTGCATACAAATTATAAGGCAGTATCAACTTTCTGTCAATTTTTTCTGCAGCAGTTTTAAAATGATGGAATTTGTTTATAGAAAGCTTTAAATAAATCTTTTTTTTTTTTCAGATAAGAGGACAGCAAAAGGTGCTGCAATTTCTCCTGTAGCTTGGTTTAACACTTCATTATATATTGTAACTGTTTCTCTTTGCTGTTACGAATCCTGAAAAGTCAAGTCATAAAATTCAGTGGAATTAAGTTGGGCAAGTTAGAGAACAGCCATGTAAGAGAGAGACTACTATCTCTGTAAGGGTAAAACTCAATTCCTTCTTAACTAAGTAACTGTGACAGGCACATTCCATAACACTGATTGATTTGTTCAACAAGTAGCTAGTTTTGTGTGTCATTTGGTTTTTTGCATGGGCAGCTGGTGCAACTGAGGCTGGGGTAGACAGGCCTCCAGCCCCACCAACAGCCCTGCCCTCTCCGCTGAGGCCCCACTCACACCTCGGGAAGGGAAAGAGCACTTGTGCCCAAGCCTCCGGGCTCACGGAAGCAGCAGGAGGGAGATGGCCATGTCCGGAGTCTCCTTGCCCCCGGGACCAAGCCTCCCCACTGCAATGTGCACTGCTGAGGAGGTTCCTGCTACTCTGGTTTCCCAGCCACCCTGGAACCTGCCTGAGCTACACTAAACATTCCAGGGCAACCCCAGTAGCAACTGGAGGCAGGGAGGAAAGGGGAAGGGAGGGGCAGGGCCAGCACAGCTCAGCTTTGGGTAGGCACAGCCTTGTTTTGCCTTAAAGACCAGATGTCCATGGTTTTTTGTTTGGTTAGAAAAATGATGCACCTTTTAACATGGGTGGAGGGTATAAGAGGCAAGGGGAGGCAATGCCTTCTGTGGGTTTTTAGTGCTCAACCTGTCCCCTCCTCTTCTTATCCCTATTCTGACCATTCCTGAAGGCTCCCACAGCAGGGTGCTGTTGCTTGCAGACTGGTGACACTTCCCCTCCTCCCTCCAAAGTGGATCTGTTACCTTGAAAGTGAAAAGCCTTCCAGCTTGCCAGACCTATTAGCATAACATGGAACCTGTGAAAGAGCCATTAAGTGGTAATGAAATCATTTAACAGGCATGTGCCAACTTTGAATTTTTTGACAAAAACAGTCATGTATTACTATGCCTACAGGGCCTTAGTTTAAAATCTGCTTTTTCATTAGTTTGTTGCTGAAGATTAAAAAAAATATCACATCTCTAAAAAAAGCCTTGCATAGATATTTAGATGCACAATCTGAGTGTTCAGCTTTAGCCTTCAAATGCTTGGCTCTTCAGACATACAGTATTTTAAATAAATTCTTCAAAAGACCGCCCTTCTCTAACCCACACATTTTAATTTTAATTACTATAGTATAAAAACTGGATTCCAAAATCTTTCTGTCCTTTCTATCCCTACTCCCCTTTCAGCCCTCTGTTGAAGAGAGATCTTAAAGGGACAACATTCCTTTTCTTCCAGATAGCTGGAAAAATTATACCCTTTTACTTCTATTTGATGAGCTAGTTTTAAGAAAACCCTCCACCAACATCAGCACCTTACTAAGCTATGAAATCCTTTGTTATGCCTAAAATCTTTGGAAACATGTTTTTAACATAAACATACGTGAAGTTTCATTAACATGTAGCAAATGACATTTCGGAAAACACGCTTCTGAAATGCCAGCGTGGGAAGGAGCCTTGACATCTGTCTTACAAAGTGTTTAGTAGTAGTATTTCATTTAAAGAACAAAAACAGTGACATTATGCAAGTCATAAATCAGCAGTTCCCAAGTTATTAATAACTCACGTCCCATAATTTAAATTTGACAGCAATCATCGGCATTGCTTAATGTCCCATAAAATAATGTGCTAATTATTCAACATGGTGATTTGTGGAGACATACTGCGATGGGGTGCTGTCACAGAAGCCCTTGTGGGGCTGCTTCCTAGTGTGCTGATAAAGCCACTGACACACTTACCTCTTTGCTCTCTGGGACTTCTCACCACCCTGGCCTGCTGGGCCAGATCTCCTGGTCTCTCCCAGCCAAGGCACAGAGCTGAGTTCACCACCCCTTGAAGAGCAATACAAACACGGAAAGTCTTGAGGTCTCTGAGGAGAATGCAGTTTCAGACACAACATCCAGGAAACCAACCCCCGAATGGACTCAGAACCCTGAATAAACCCTGTTAAGCCCCTTTAACAATGAAAGGAGGATGTGCGCACAGATTGCTCCCCCAGATAAAAAAATATTTACACTGGGCTTGATAGTAAATAAAGTAATTTTATTAAGTATAACCAGTAGGATTTAAGTGGTTGCAAGTGAAAACAGGGAGAGGAAAGTAAATTACAAATTTTAAAGTAAAATGTGTAGCTAATTCTAATACCCTAAAGCAGGCATGGGGAACCTCAGGCCTGGGGGCTGAATGCAGCCCCTGGCTTGCCTGGATCTGGTCATTGAGGCTCAAGGCCCCCCAACATTGGGGAGCTTGTGCTGGTGCTCCAGCACCTCTGTTGCCCCACTGCAGGGCTGGAGCACACAAAATCTAGTAGGTTGGGCCCCCCTATACTCTGGTGTGCAAGGGGAGTGTGAGGTGTGTCTTTCTCCCTCTCAGTTGGGGGTCATGTCAGTGAAGGTTTTTTTTGTTGTTTTTGTTTTTCTTGCTTGTCACTTGTGTGCAGCCCTCGACTGATTTTTCTGTGGTTCCACACCCCTGCCCAAAAGCTTATTACAAACTTACCCTAAAACTGTTCTTACTTTAGCTAAACCTCCAAACCACGAAAGATCTTTTTTTCCTGGGGTCTCTTGGTTATACTCTTGGGTGTGTCCTGCCAGCCAAAGATAAAGAGCCTAAAAACCTTGCATGTTAAATTGCCTTCCCTTTGGGCCAGAATTCTTTGTTTCTAGATTTTTCCTTTCCGTGGAAAATTAGCTGGTCAGCCTCTACCAGTTGGGGGTGGTCACATGTCTTCCTAAGACCAAGCACTGCTTATAGGACAAAAGAGGCTGTTTACAGGTGATCACCCAGACATTGAGGGAAACACCCTTGATAGCTTTCATTTGCACATTTAAAACCATAAACCATTCCAGGCCCCTATACTTCTAACTTTACATACAAGAATGATACATACACCGAAATAAGATATACAGATCCAGCAGATTGTGACATTAAAATTGATAGGTTATATGAGATATTTTGTCCAAAGTATGTTTGAGTTGTGAATATTTGTACCCATAAGTCAATTTCATAAAGTATGGGGGGGACAACACAATCCCACATACATTATTGTAAAGAGCGGCATTAACGAGGGGAAGTGGGCAGCTTGGGTGAAGTACTCCTCTGCCTCTCCCCTGGGCAGCTGGGAGCAAGAGGAAGGCACATATGCTGTGCACTTTCCCTTCACTCCCTGAGAGTCCAGGAAAGAGGAAGAGTAGCAGAGTTCCAAATACACCCGACTGCAGCCCCTCCACCTTCCCTAAAGGACATGGGCGGGGGTGATCTAGAGGCTAGGCAGCCCCAGACCGGGGCGGGGGCATGCACACCGCCAGCCAGTTCCTTTCACCTGCCTGGCTGCCTACTTCTTAGCAAGAGAGCCTGCAGGAGAACCCTGGGAACCTGTCTGGGAGCAGCTGCAGCGTGACAGCTTTTTTTTTTTGCCAGAGCACTGCACTGGGTGCACGGGCTTACTTTCACTCCGGACTTGGGTCTCCCGTGTGGTCATGGGTCAGCACGCATGGCATGTCCTGCATGCTCTTTAGTTGCGTTCCCAATTGAGGTCAATGGATAGCCCACCACTCACATTTTAGAATCCCATTCCCACTCCCATCCAATAACAAAATGTACCCAATGTGTGAACTTTCTCGCCTGCCCACTTGACTCATCTCGTGTTCCGATGTTTTTGTCTCATGCCAGGATATGCTTCAACGGTTCGGCATGAGAGCGCCCCACAGTAAAGGAAGAGGCCATGGAAGTTGGCGGGAGGGAGGATGATCGTTGTCAATACCGTAAGGACACACGCCTGGAGCGCTGCGTACGTACCTTCATGTAGGTACCGCCCCCAGACCTACTACAGGAGGGGAGTGTGGATAACCCCCGCACTCCCTCTGACACGGGCTGGGGGCCTGCTTTGGAAAGCGGCGCTGGTTTTTAGCCCCTTCCGGAGCCCAGCCCCTCAGTGCGGCCCGTCACCGGCCAGGAGACACGCGCGGAAGGGCCGAAGTCGGCAGAGATCTCGGTCCCCTGCTGGCAGCGCCCCCCGCCGACCCCGGCCCCTCGCACGTGTCGGGCTGCACTTGCGGAGAGCTGGCGTCACACAGCGCATCGCAGCCCCTTGCGGGGCCCCCCAGCCCGCGGCCAGTCCCGCCGCCCTCTGTCGCCAAGGGGCGGGCAAAAGGAACCCAGGCCCCACCCCTGCGCTAGGCGTGGCGACATAGCTGCCCTGCGCATGCGCGCGGAGCGTCCCGGGACGCGCAGTCACGGCGGCCGGGCCGGGCCGGGGTCTCCATGGAGCAGAGGCTGGCGCAGTTCCGAGCCGCGCGCCGCGCCGCCCAGCCCACAGCGGCACCGCGCCAGGCCGCGTCTCCAGCGCCTGAACAGGGAGCGGAGCGCGAGGCGGGCCTGGACCCGCGGGGCCGCCCCGCCCAGGTGAGACCTCGGTGGCGGGTCAGCTCTTAGGCCCCGCCCCGCCGCTCGCGGTCCAGACTGCGGCCGTTGCTGGGCGCTCAGCGCCGCTGCCGGTATCGCCTGCGCGGGCCTGGCTCGTGCCCCTGAGGCGCGGTGACTGAGCCCCTGTCCCCGCCGGCATGGCTCGCGCTCTGTGCCGGAGGGGGGGCCAGCCCGGCGCAGCCCCCTTACCCGGTGTCTCTTGCCCCCAGAACGGTGCTGGCGGACCCGCCCCCTCGCAGGACCTGGCGGCCGCCGCCCCATGGGGCCCCCGCGCGCTCCTGACCCCCGTGGCCTTGCTGAAGTTGCTGCTGTGGCTGGTGCTGCTGGGACTCGCCGCCGAGCTGCAGTTCGGGCTGCCCTGCTTCGTCCTGTCGCTGTTCTACTGGCTCCGCGCCGGCATGCGCGGCCCCGGCGAGAGGCGGCCGCGGGAGACCAGCGCCTACTCTGTCTTCAACCCGGGCTGTCGGGCCATCCCCGGGACGCTCACCGCGGAGCAGCTGGAGCGGGAGTTGCACTACAGACCCGCGGCCGGAAGCTAGTGCGTGGTGTCGGGCCGGCCATGGGCATGCAGCCGTGAGCTGCGAGAGGCAGCGCCGCCTCGCCTGCTGCGCCTCCCGTCCTGCGCCTCGAAGCACCTGCTCGCTGCGTCGCCTTCGGCCCACGCCACTGCGCAGGCTTGTCTGAAATCCAGGTGCGACTCCAGGGCTGTCCTTGTGGCACTTTAGAAACAAACAGTTGTTCGTGGCCCAGCGTTTTTCTCTCATGGAGACTGGAGCGAAGCGCAGGTGGTTCAAAACAAAAATGTAGCAGCCCCTGTTCTAGGCGAAATACCTGAAGTGAGCACGGCTGGCTTGAAGTTATGGCCACTTCTTTAAACTGATGCCAATTCTAATTTCTGTGTAAAGCAGCCTACTCACTGGCTTCTGATATTGACTAGTACTTTACTTTGGGACTCTTAAGGCTTGTACCTCAGAGGGCAGGGCAGGGCAAGCTGTACCTCCTTTATTTTCTTATCTGCAGGCCCACCAATGTTAAGATTCTCGGGTTTAATATTAAGCAGCCTAATTGATACTTAGCCTGTCTTTCAGAGTTGGGATCCCATGTACCCTGGAACCAAATTGCTGCTGAAATACCTTGTTTTTTCTCTTCTCAGACATTTAACTGGATCATAGCTGAAAGTATTCTGTAATTTAAAGTGTCATATTTTCAAAAAAATTTTGAATTAAAGTTTTTCATTATAGTCTGGGGGTAGTCTGATTCCACTCTCCGGTCGGTTCTTTTCTCACCAAGGGGAAGTGGGAGCTGGCTGGCTCTTGTTGCCTTCTTCCATGTGACAGAGAAGGACAGGGAACCTAATTCAGTTAGTTTTGTGATATGTGGTAAGCTGAAGATCAAGAGGAAGCTGCAGGCATGGCTTATGGAGGCAAACCAAATGTTGGTCATCGGGTTTCAACATAATAAATTCCACCATAAAAAAACTGTGTGGTGTTTTTAACTGAAAAATTCCAAATTGCAGGTCTGCAGAGTCTCCAGGATCCTAATTGCTGTGAATAGGATATTTTATGTATCTGAGCCATTGTCCGGCTTTCTGCCCCCTTAGGAAGACACACCACTCTTACATTCAGTTCATGTTTTCAGGGTTCTCTTGTCAAACTAATACCATTTTTTAAATTAAAGTTGAAATTTGGGAGTACAGTTTTTGCAGCAAGGTGCAAATATAGCTGCTGGGAAATCTTAAACAGTGCACTGCTTGTTGATAATTAACAGACATTTATTTAGCTCTAGCTAGGCTTTTAATAGGATGATTCATTACTGTTTTTCCTTTCTCTTATCATTGTAATTGCACTTTGGCAGGCTGCTATTGCTGCCATTTATAAAGGGAATGATGATGGTAAATGAGGCACAAAACTAGTGATGGTGTGGAGGGGGAAAGTCAGCTGATTTAGTATCCTTAATGTTTTGCTATAAAACTCTTAATTATGCAGATAAAGGAATTCACACTTCAACAGAGGAGGTATTGAGCCCAGCATTACACACTTCATGTGAACTCCCACCTAAATGTAAAAGCACCTACTAAGAGGCTACGTCTACACTGCACACTTCTTGCGCAAAAACAGTTTTGCACAAGAGTTCTTGTGCAAAAGTTCTTGCGCAAGAGAGTGTCCACGCTGCCATGTGCTTTTGTGGAAGAGTGTCCATGGCAGTGTGGACGCGCTCTTGCGCAAGAAAGCTCTGATAGCCATTTTAGCCATAGGGCTTTCTTGCGCAAGAAACCCCTGTTGCCTGTCTACGCTGCCTTCTTGTGGAAGAGCTCTTGCGCAAGAGGGCTTATTCCTCATGGGGAGAGGAATAACTTGTGCAAGAAGCCCTGTTTTCTGACGCTTTACCGTAAATCTACTTGCACAAGAACGTGCGTGCAGTGTAGATGCTCTGCAAGTTTTTGCGCAAGAACGCCTGTTCTTGTGCAAAAAGCCTGCAGTGTAGATATAGCCAGAATGTTAGGAAGTGGGTACTTGACTAATCAAGTTCTTGATAAGGAATCCTGCTGTGGCTCTGCAGTTTAAATGTAGTAGGAGCCAGGTGTGCAGGCAGCCCAGCTCCTACTACATTTAAATTGCAGAGCTGCAGTGGGAGTAGGTCCCAGACCTGGTGCTCATGCTGGGTCCCAAACCTACCCTGCTGTGGCTCTGTAGTAAGAGCATTAAAAAACATTTAAAGGGCAGAGCCACAGCAGGGCAGGTCTGGGACCTGATACGAGCCAGGACTCAGCAGCACTGGCTTGTGCTGGGTCCCTGACCACTGTGTCTTTGCAGCTTTTAAGTTGGCTCCCCCTAGCCCTGGCTGCTTCTCCCCCCTGCTGCCTCTTAGAGGCAGCAAGGGTGGGGGTCGAGTAGTTGACTCGTCTGCCATAAAGTTTAATCAAACTATAGGCTGTAAACTAAATTTGGTTAGTGCAGATAAGAGCAGACTGACCATTACAGAAAGAGATAGATGCTAGTGATATACGAGTAGTCGATTAGTCAACTACCGAATAACCCTAGGCTTATTAGGCAATGTATTACCCTTTTTAAGAATCCAATGTAAGTTACTTCAGTTTCAAAATAAAATTTAAGCATCTGATGAAAAATAACCATTTGAACAGTGATATCTTTATAGTTAGTGAAATGTTCACAGCTGTAGGTGGGTGAAATCTAAGAGGAAAAAATGCAGTGCTCTTTTGTCCTGGTTACTAAATGTTTATCTCCTATTCTATGGAAATCATTTTGGTGTTTGGCTGGACAGAGCCAGTTTTTATCATCTGGCATTCAACTTGAATTGTTAGAGGCTTTTGCTTCTGGATGATGCTAGCGAGACAAAGGGGTAACTGGTTAGCCAGGTGATGCTTAATGGTAACCAGTTTACTAGTGCCACATCCAAAGAAGCCCCTACCCCCACATTAGGCAGGGGCTGCTCCAGCCTGGCCAGGCCCACAGTTAACTTGTTAACTTTTTAAATGCCAGTTTACATCCCCACAGATGCATACTTTACTCTCCCTTGAGCTGTCAGGTTCCTCTAAGTCAGTGGGCTCCACCCTTTTTAACCACAAGATCATGTTTTCAATTTAAGTGCAATGTAAGATCTACCTCAAACCCAAATACTTTTGCCCCACTTCCTTCCTCACTCACTTTCATCAGGTTAGGGTAGGGGGTTGGGATGCATGCTCTGGTCTTGAGCCAAAGGGTTTGGGTGTGGGAGGGGCTCTAGGCTTAGCCCAGGGTGAGGGATTGGGGTCCAGGAGGCATTTCAGGGTGCAAGCTCTTGGAAGGAGTTTGGGTGCAGGGTGACTCACATTTGGATGTAGGAGGAGGTTCAGGGATGGGACGGGTTCAGGAAGCAGGCTGTGGCTGGGCACCATTTAATGAAGACTGCTTCCGGGTGGTGGAGTAGTGGGAGTTAAGGCAGGCTTCCTCCTGCCCTGACCCTGCATCTCTCCTGAAAGCAGCTGGCATGTACAGCAATGGCTACATGGTGCCATGTGCTGACCCTCATCTACACACAGTGAGGCCACAGCTACTGGCCGTAGTTCCTGTTATTGATCAATGGGAGCTTCAGGAGTGGTGTCCGAAGGCAAGGACAGTATGTGGAGACCGCCTGGTTTGCCTCTCTCTGGGGCTTCAGGAACATGCCAGCCACTTCCATGAGCAGCAGTTACCATAGAGATAATCACGCCGGCCACAACAGGTTAGACATTTTAGAACTCATTACTCAAAGAATTAAATGTAAGCATAAGAGAAATTAAAATTATGAAATGCACAGGCCAGTCAAAATCCAAAACTGAGAGGCAGCAAAGGGAACAGGACCTGATGCTGGGGGAAGTGGGGGTGGGGAAGAGGGGGTGGAGGAGAAGAAGAAGGATGGGAATAAGGGAGGCTGCTGCAAATTTAACATTTTTGTTGTTAACAAGCATGTTATCTCTGGAGACCCAAATCTGCAGTCTGAGAACTGCACAACTAAGTGTTCAGTCTAGGACAGGGGTGGGCAGAAGGGCCTCTGTGGGCTGGATCCGGTCCGTGAAGGCCCTGCCGCTCCAGCGTGCAAAGTTTCCTCTGCCCTGTGAGAAGCATGCGTGGGAGAGGACTTTATGTGCTCCCCTGCCCCCAGGCCTTGACTGGGGGTGGGGGAGCATGTGAAGTCTCCCAGCCAGGGGCATGGGCAGAAATTTTTGAAGTGGCCCCTGGCAAAAAATTATTGCCCACCTCTGGTCTAGGAGCTACATTAAAGATGCTGAGTCCTACTGGGTTGATAGAAAGATTAACCTACCTAATCTATACAGAAAGCCTCTGGAACTCCATGGGTTAGGGACTCAATCTTATGAACTATTGGAACGCATTTAAAAACTTTCCTTAAACATTACATGAATTAGAATTTATAATCCCTGTTTCGTGGTGAGAGGTCTTTGAGCTATGATGTATTTTAATTAAAACTATCTACATATTTTTTGATTAAACTGCTTTGAGGGAAAAACTAATTGTCCTTAAGCAGCAGGGTAGATAAATATCAAACTCTCAGTAAAGACTTAAATATCCACAATGTAAAAAGTCTCTTGTTTAATTTGTGTCAATTTTCAAATATTTCAAGTACTGTGTGAAAAATAGCCAGAAGGAGGAAACAAACACCAACAATAAACAGATGCGTCCAAGGAATTCTTATGAGGAAAAGCAAAAACACTACACATCTATTAATCTTCTATAGCTGTCTTTATTTTTACATGCAAAGAAATCACATTCAAATACAAATTAACATTTAAGAAAGTGCATATTCTTTGTAGCAGCAAGACTAGGCAAAGATTTCACTCATTAAAAAACCTTAGGTATAGCAATTACATATGCACATTTAAAGTCTGGCTTCGAACACTCTGAAACAAGTTATAGTCACAGTCAATGAGAGTGTTACTGCAAGGCACAAAAACATTCACGTGGCTCAAATAAAGGTTAAAAAGAGTCTGAAGCACAGGCAGCAGCCATATAATAGTGTAGCAAAAGGATTTATTGATTATGCTGATCAAATGTGTAAACTGCCTTTTAGGGCCTTTCTGGAAAAATGTTTTCCAAAGGTAGGATGTAATTTAGCCTAAATATTTTGACAGGGTGAGTCACTGAGAATCAGATTCCCATGAGGATTTTTTTTTCATTGTAACTTTTTGCCAGTGACTTCTCACAAAATTAACTTCTGAGCTAAAAGCCATTGCATTTGACATTTTTTTCCCCTGAAAGGTGATCTGCACAAGAGGTTTAAGAGTTTTTTAAAAAAACTATTATATGGCAAATAGGATGCCTGAAAGTCTCCTCTCTCTCCCCAATTACTTCCACAGGCAAAAACACAACCGAGAAAGAATCAGGCATGCTTGCTGGTATTCCTGGAGGGTGTGGGTGGTGGTTGTGTTTGTTTTTTTTGTTTTTTTTATTAAAGCATTCCCTTTAACAGCAACAGGAAGAGAAGTGGATGTGGAACTTGGAGTGGTCTCTCCATCAATAGCTAAAGCTCATTTTTCACCTGTCATCCTTTTGTGCTAAACACAAATATCTTCATGCCAGTAATCAGTCATCTGTCTGGACCCTTTCAAGTTTTGCTATGCAGCTTTTGAAAAGGCTGACCAGAAATAAACATGCTATTTGAGGCAAGATATACTACTGAATTAAGCATGGCATTATAAAAAACCAAGTTACTACAAATTTCTATCCTGTTCTGTAAGCAGCCTGACTTTAAATGGTTCTTCTACAATATGCTCAAGTCTTCCTTGAGCTGTCCACAATAATAGCCAATTACTGAGATGTAACAGTTAAATTAGAACCCATCTATGAGAATATTAACATTATTCCTTTTACTGTGCTTTATCATGCACTTGTCACTTGTGAATTTTTCCTATGGTGATGCTGCCCATTCACTCGGCTTACACAGCTTTGATTTTCATTTCAATCCATTCCTGCTTATCAAAGTATTTAAGCATGTTCTTTGCTGAATTAGAGCCGTTGTTAGGTCTCCGACATTCCTTTTGAGTTGGGTGGTAGAAAGAAGGCCTGGTGGGCCTTCCATATAAAGAGAGATTGAAAAGATGGAGCTCCTCAGTTAACTTTCAGTTACACACATGGCATCTCCCTTATGCTGCTGCCTCAAAATCAGGGGGAAAGCAGGTGAGAGCTGGTGCTTGCGGGGAGTCAGCTTTTAAGCAGGCTTCCTGCAAGCACTGGTTCCTAAAGAGCTGCCTCCCACCCTGCATGTAAACAAACATGTTTTTAAAAAAATCAGGGGCTACACCCCCAGTGAGAAGAACCCAAGCTAACATCAAACCCCACTGGCCTGCCCCCCAAGGTAGAGATACTTGCAGCAGGGTTGGAGCACTAGTGTCAGGTCACCCTGCTGGAGAGGAAGCATTGCTGGGGGCCATCAGTTCCCCACCCCTGGTTTACCGAGCATTAACCTGGTATGGGGGGGGGGCGCGGCGCAAAATTCAGCTGACAGGCTAGATCTGGTCTGTGGCGCAGCAGGAGCCTCAGGCAAGCTCCCTGCCTGCCTTGTGCCCACACGCTGCTCAGAGGGGGGCTGGCTGTGGGACCTGTGACCCTAACCCCCTCTCAGACCCTAACCCCCCTCTCAGACCCCACACTTCCTCCTGCATCCCCAGTTCCCTACCCTGAGCTTCCTGCTGCACCCAGCCTCCACTCAGACTCTGCACCACCTCCATTAATATAATGAAAAAGTACAGCCCTTGACCACTTACCAATTCTTGGAATGGCCTCCCATCAAAAATTATTGCCCACCCCTGACTTGGTATATCAGAGGCTCAGCTTCAAGTCCTCATCTGCTTGAAATAAAGCATTTAAACGGGGTTCCTCTAAGCAAGCACTCTAGTCCAGTGAACTAGGAGATAGTCTGATAGTGGGGGTGGGGAAAGCGGGGAGACAGGTCCCTTGGTTTCTTTGGAGTGGGAATGTGGGATGGACAGGAGGAGGCTAGACTCTGGGTCTTCTACTGCCTTAGGTGGATGTTCTTTATCAGCAGGACACAGAGTCAGTCTCACAAGCTGTCCTCAATGACCCTCTTACTTATCCACAATAGAATAGTTTAAATCAGATACACCCAATCTCCCCCTCCTTGCAGGGGTGGCCCGTCCATATAGGTGAACTAGGTGGTCGCCTATGGCACCAAGTTAAATGGGGCGCCAAATGGTGGCGCAATATCGTTGAGGGGTTTGGAGGTGGGGCGCCGACTGCATGGTTTGCCTAGGGCGCCAGTTACTGGCAGCTAGTCTAGGGCCGCCCCTGCCTCCTTGGCCCTAGCTTCCTGTTCCACAGCTAAATTGTCAGCTCCTTCTCATAAGGGATATTGTAAGCACACACATAAACTGCCTTACTCTAGGAGCGGGATTCCTGGCTATGGCTCACTTAAGGAGGTAGGTGCCTAACATGATGAGAGAAGCCAGGGTTAGGCTATACCCCTGTCATCAGCATCTCCCACCAGACAGCTTAGGCTGTTCCCTACCTCTCTTTGTGAATTACAGTCTGAGGTGCCTATCTCACTGCATTCATTGTATGGTACGGCTAGGCACTTAACTCAGGCGTTGCAAATCACAGGTGGTGTGCCAATACTTTTCTAGGCATTTAAAAAGTAAGCTTTGTGAAGCTAACTTGAAATAACTTCCCCTAAGGAGAAATGATTTAATACGTGGGTTCTTTCACTTTTTGCTGGAGCATCTGGTATTGGCATGTACTGAACTAATGGTTTAATCTGAGGCAATAATTCCTTTATTTTGACTAATCCAACTAACAGCATTACTGCAACATATTGTTACCTCTTGGCCACCTCTTTTTCAACTCCTTGGTAAATATATTAAACATAGGTCCTAACAGGGAGATTTGTGGCATCCTAACGTTAACCTTTGTTGAAAATTGGGTTCATTCTCTTCTTTCAGGAGAAGCATTCCCCATAGGCATGTAAATAAATGTATATTAATAATAAAGTACATATACATTTTCACTATGTTGAAACATATTTCAAAGATCTATTCTTACACACTGATTTAATTCCTGTGAAAGGGAGAGAGTCGCAGCTTTACCTAAATAACCTTTTCTTAGAAATTTGCTGTATTTGCCCAATCCTGGTGGTGGGAAGAGACTCAAGTAAGGTGCATGCTTACCAGGTCAGGTCTTGCATAAAAGAGAGACAACAGTTCAAGCATTGTTGTAGCTGCCAGGCATATTTGTGCATCATACTAAACAGACTAGTAGATAAGGAGGTGGGATATCCAACCCTGATTCTCTGTTCTGCCTGATTGAAGTAGGGACTTGAATCTAGGTCTCCAATATTGTAGGTATGTGCCCTATCCACAAGGCTGTTGGAGCTTCTGGAATGGCTCCTCCTCAAAGTCTCCTGCTAAAGCTGTTCCACATTTATTATTACATATTTATTGGAACAGGGTCTTGAAGCTGACTCGTATGCACCAGGGACATGGCCTAAGCAACCACCAGCCTCACTGCTCATTCTCTCACTTTTTCTTTCTCTGGCTCAATTAATACACAGCTTCAATGGAGGGTGTGTGTGTGTGTGGGAAAACATAAGCAGACCTATATTTGGTGACTTACAGCCACCTTAGAAACTACTGCAGAGATGCAGTTCCATTGGCCTAAGAAGAGCAGTGTGGGGAGCTGAGATTCCAGACTCTCACCTCTGTGCCAGTTGCCCCATATGCTTCCAGGCTACCAATGAGCTGGTGTAAACCTAGGTTTGATTCTTTTCCCACCTGCTGTAAAGCAGAAATTTGTGTAAGTCTCCCACTTGGATACCTTAAATCACTGAACTTGTTGAAGCTGTTCCCCTTTTAAAATAATTCATTGAACCAGAGAGAGAATAACTTTGTAGCCCAATGGTTAAGGCACTCCCCTGGAAGGTAGGAGACTCAGCTCCACAGTTAGGCAGAGGGGACAGTGGCTTTGAACCTGAGTCTCTAATATTCTAAGAGCTCTAACCATTGAGATAAAGGTTATGGGAGCTGGTTGTACTATTATTACTTTTTCCCTTTGTGAATCTGATTCCAAGATTGAGAAGGCTACTGTCTTCAGGACATTCATAGTAGGAATGTTACATTGTGGATAATCAGCTAATCAAGCAGTCAATGGAATTTCCATCAATTACTCGATTAGTCAATGGCAGGGGATGCTTGCTACCCCCACTACGGTTCTGCAGTTTAAATGTAGTAAGAGCCAGGCGCCACTGCGCCTCTGCCTCCCTGCTCCCCCCACCATGGAGACAGTGGTGCAGTGAACCAGCTTTTAAGCCGATTCCCCCCAGCACTGGCTTCTGCTCCTCCCCCTTGCTGCCTCTGAGATAGGCTCCACTGGCAATAAACATGAGAAGAGAGGCAGGCCTCTAAGATAATCAGGAGTCAAAGTTTTGGTCTTAAACCAAAGTTTATTCCCAACCAAAGAGACAGAGAATTACTAAAGAAAGTGTAATGTGGGGAAGAAGTAGTACTTTTTCAAGGACTATTTGAATCTTATAAACAGTGGGCCTGATCCTTTGGTCCTGATACATATACAGTTATCAGATTTCACTAGGCAATTTGCCTCAATGAGGACAACAGGAGTAAGTCCTTTCACTAAGGGCAGGTCTACGCTACAGACTTTCATCAGCGCAGTTGTAGTGCTTCGGCTGAAGACCGTAAACCAATGGGAGATAGCTCTCCCATCAGCTTAACTATGCCATCTCCACAAGAGGCAGTAGTTATGTGAGCAGGAGAAGCTGTGTTGCTGACATAGCACTATCTACATGATGGGAGGGTGAGGGGGATTAAGATTGTTACAACTACATTGCTCAGGGGTGTGGATTAGTCAACCCCCTGAGCAAAGTAGTTACACTGAAGTTAGTGTGTAGTATAGATCTGGCCCAAGTAACTGGAATGAGGGGTTATAAGCTTCTCTTACTGTTCTCATGTAGGCTCTGCCCTTCACAACACTAAGCACTCTCAACTCCTGTAGACTTCAGAAGCTGAGGGCAGTTAGCACCTTGATTGGGCCTCTGGACTGGATTCACTCATTTTTAGAAAGCCTTGAGTTTACATGAATATTTCTGTTCATCTTGCAACATTATAAGTGGTGACATTCTAAAAGCTCATTAAGAGCATAAATTTAAATAGCTCCAGCACCGAAGAGGAAGTCCAGCAGGGAGTTGTCCTCAGAGCTGAAAATTTAGTTACTAAAAATGGTTTTACCCATGAAAGCTCATGATTCTATATATTTGTTGGTCTCTAAGGTGCCACAGGACTACTCATTGTTTCCATTTAGTTTGTAGCGTCATGAATGAAGAACCTTGAAGCTACATCATGCCAAAAGGAAATAAGGCAAGAGACAAGGCAACTAAGGGTATGTCTACACTAGCCCCCTAGTTCGATCTAGGGAGGCTAATGAGGGCGACCGAAATTGCAAACGAAGCGCGGGATTTAAATACCAGGAGGAATAACAGCTAATTCGATTTAGGGCTTTAATTTGGAATCCCGTTTCACTGAAGCGTGTAGACGCAGGCAGTTACTTTGGGCTAGTCAATTTCTAAAATGGTGACCGGCCGGGAACATGCTAATGAAGCGCGGGATATTTAAATCCTGCACTTCATTTGCAATTTCGGTCGCCCTTATTAGCCTCTCTAGATCGAACTAGGGGGCTAGTGTAGACGTACCCTAAGAGAGTACAACAGAGAACTCCAAGAATTCTGTTTCTAAGTGAAGAAAATTTGGCAAAATGTGTAATGGCTATAGTATAACTTTTGCATGTTTGTATACCTATGAACCAGAGCATACTGTTCACAAAACAATATCCATCGTCAATATTCTGAGGTGTGACTCATTTCTTCCATCCATATTACTCTTTGTGCAGCCACCCAACAGTGCAGAGGGCTATACAAAAGCTTAAGGTTCAGGTGTTACACTATCACAGTCAATGTTAACACAAAGTACACACACCTCATTAACAGGAAGATAGACCCCTTGTACATACAGAACATACTTCTTCAAATGAAGTGTTAAAAAAAATTAAGAGTGTGCACATTACTGTTTCCAGCTGTAGGCTTTATGGGTGCCCCATATTTGCCTGTTCACATTAAGCAGTTAAGCACAACTCCACCCTTAATTTGGGATGCTCTTGCCATTGAACTGTTGTGGCCCAGTAACTGCGCCACAAAGAAATATGCTCAAACTCCACTAATATTCACTATGTTTAGAAAGATATCAGCCTCACCTTTCCCAGTACAAGTACAAATGTGGTTTATTGTCAATAGTCATGTTCTGTATTCTTTTAATTTAATCAGTGGATTTCAGCGGGCCCATTTACAGTAATAAGCCATTGACCCTGTGGTTTGTGACTGGATCAATGCACTGCTTAAGTTTTGGACACCTGGAGGCCTTGTGTATTAATAGGAAGAAACTCTTTAAACTTACTTTAGACATGCTCAATTTATCTTTTGATGTGTAGATTACATTAGCAGACTGCTTTCGTTAGAAAACTTTGTCCGGATGCCTGCAGCAATGATCAACAGAAGGTTAAGTCTCTGGGTCCAGCACGCACTTTTAAGCTGCTTGCCTGGGTTTTCACGGGTCTTCAGGTGCCTCCTACAGTTCATTTGGGGTGATCTGGCTCATCTCTGTCTTCATCTGTAGAAATTCTAGCTGAATGTGGCTTGGCAAGTGGCAGCATAGAGACTGCTGCCCACTGTACCTCCACTACTTAGGCTGCTGGCAGGACATTTCAGTGGCTTCATACTGCTATCTCTCTGGACATAAAAGTGTTCCAATCTCCAGCGTTCCCAGCTTTTCCGAAACTCTGTCTGAACCTAACATGAGCAAAGAAGGAAATAAAGGCATTTAATAATAGAAATAATCAAATCTTGAAATAATCTCCTTTTGGAACTGGAAAAAATATAATGTATCACATTATTGAAGGACAGTAGCAAGGTTTTAAGGCCCCTTTATTATTGCTTTAAATAGTTTCCCTAATTACCTTATCCATTACAGTGATATTTCATAAGTAAAATAATGATAGCACTTACTCTTACTTCTATAAATAAACCTGTTTAGATACCCAGCAGGCACCAGCAAGCATAGTCTATTTTACCTTGCTCCAAACAGTGCTCAGCTTCTATAACTCTTAAATGTGGTCTGGCTCCATCCACACTTGCAGTTGGTTTTTACACCAATGCAGCAGTAACTACTACACATGCTCGTTGTCAGCAATGAATACATTTTTTCTAGTGAAAACATAGTCAGAGTGTCCCAGGTCTTTTCTATCCTTACAGAGCCACTGTAGCGTTTAATGAAGATGTTGCCAGCAGCAACAGGAGATCTTCTCCCCTGGTGCAAGTACTGCTATGTTGATGTGAGAAGCCCACTGACCTAGCATTGTCTGCACAGGGAGTTTGGTCTGCATCACTCAGGGATATGGATTTTCCATGCCCCTGAGCAAAGTAGTTATGTTAGACAAGGAGCTAACTTTCTTTCCATGTATTACAAGTGCAAACACAAAGATCTGAGGCTATATTCATCCCTGTGTAATTCCACTGAGTTAAGTGGTGTTACGTCTTGGATGAATTTGGCCCTTTTTAACATATTCATTCCACAAGGCAAAGAAATAGCAACTATTTAGCCAGAATTAAAACTTCAGCAGGCTTAGAATTGCATCAATAAAAAATACATTTAATAGAAACATTCATCTAAGTTTTGATCTTTCAATACGTTCTTGACAATAGTGACTTAAAGAAAAAAATGCCAGCAATGAAAAATACCATGACAGCATTCTTCCAAACAGCGGTACAGCCGGTATTGAAGGACATTACACGGTACCTTTGATTATGTTATGCAGTTAAGCATAAAAATCTATCTGCATAAAATAAACAGTTGTGCCTAGTATCATCATAAATCAGTTAACTGTCATATCTTAAATTGAAGCATGGGACCAGAATATGGCTCATCCACATGTGGAAGCTTAGCATGCATGAAATTCGCTGCCCATGTCCTCTGCAATGGGCTAATTTTTGTGCTGAATGAGTCATGTGGTTCTCCAGTGGCTGGGCCACAGAAAGGATAAGAAGCTGACTAGAGGGGTTAGTTAAAAGAGTTGTTCTCTGAGCTACCAACTACACCTGAACTGAGTTTTTGGAACCAAAAGACAATAGTTCTGGTTCCAAATTCCTCAAAATAAAGCAGAGGCGCTGTTTAAGGCAAACAGATGGGATCAGCTATAATCTTCAAAGATATCAAACAAATTTCAGGCACTGAGTTCTACCAGATTCACAAGGTTTTTTAAAATATATTATTGTATAAGATAACAATTGGAAGAAAGGGGAAGTTTATAGTAACGAATAATAAACCAGAAGCTAGGAATTGTGGAAAATCGGTAAGAGAAGGGACACAAAGAGAAATACATGGCCAGCATTACTAAAACCATCCTTCTTAAATAAATATATTAGGAAAAAATTAATGAATGATTTGAGACTCTATTAATAAAAACTTTAGGGACAGTAATAAAAATAATACCAGTCAACATGGGGTTATGGAAAAAAGATGTCAAACTTAATTTTTTAATGAGATTGAAGTATGACTGATAAAAGTAAGTGTTGATGTACAATGTAGTAGTCCTGTGGCACGTTAGGGTACGTCTACACAGCAAAGTTATTTTGGAATAACGGCCGTTATTCTGAAATAACTATCCGAGCATCTACACAGCAATTCCTTTGACTGGGGAGAGAGAAATAAAAAGAAACAGAAATTGTATTTTTTCCAAAACAAAATGTTTGTTTGTTGTCTCAACAGAAAGGGGGGAAGGGAGGAAAGGCAGAGAGGGGAGATGCACAGGTCCCTAGTGGGGAGACCCAGAGGAGAGTGTCACTGGTCCCCCTGCAAGAAACTCTCCCTCAGGGCTTCCAGGATGCACGGCCCCCCGATGGACCTGCCAGATAGCAGCCGTGCGCGGCTGTTCAAAGGCCCTGCTGATGTAGTCAGTCTCTGCCCCCCAGCCTGGCAGAAACGTCTCCCCCTTCCCCTCACACACGTTGTGCAGGACACAACATGCAGCCACCACGTGTGGAATGTTGTGCTCCTTGATGCCCAGCCAGGTGAGGCATCTGAACAGAGCCTTCAAACAGCCAAAGGCACCCTCCACCACCATTCAGGCCTGCTGGGCCTGGCACTGTAGCATTCCTGAGAGAGGTTGAGGTGGCCGGTATAGGGCTTCATGAACCAAAGCAAGAGAGTGTAGGCCACGTCCCCCACCATGCAGATGGGCATGTCCACATCCCTGACCCTGATGGTGCAGTCGGGGAAAAAAGTTCCGGCATGCAGCTTCTGGAACCCGCTAGAGTTCCTAAAGACACGTGCGTCGTGCGCCTTCCCCAACCACCCAACATAGACGTCGGTGAACTGGCCCCAGTGGTCCGTGACAGCCTGCAGGACCATTGAAAAGTACTCCTTGCGGTCAATGTAAAGATGCCTGGTGGTCAGGGGCCTGGATGAGGAGGTGGGTGTCATCAATAGCCCCCCTGCAGTTGGGGAAGCCTATGTCAGCAAAGCCAGCGATGATGGCGTCCACATCACCAAGGTGGATGACCCTGTGCAGCAGGATGGTGTTGATGGCCCTCACCATCTGTAGAAGGAGACAAACAGATTCACAGGGTTGCCAGGGCCCTTGGGAGGTCCCCCAGCCCTCCCTCCCCCACACACCAGGAGCAACCCCCCACTCACCACATCCCACGGCAGGGCTTTGTGAGGGCGGGACTGAAGAAACCTCCCAGGAAGGGGGCTTGCACCCTCACCCTCCACCCCTCCCTTTCCCTAGGGAACCCCATTCCTGCAGTCCTCCCCTCCTCCCTCCTGGGAGAGTAGCCCGAGAGTGCCGTACCTGCGTGACCAGGGCCCTGATGGTCAATCTCCTCATGCCAAACTGGTTCCCCACGGATCGGTAACTGTCCGGCGTGGCGAGCTTGCAGAGGGTGACGGCAACATGCTTCTGGAGGGTGATGGCGGGTCTCATGTGAGTGTCCCGTCACCTGAGGGCAGGGGCGAGCAACTCACAGAGCTCCAGGAATGTGTCCTTCCTCATCCTGAAGTTCTGGAGCCACTTCTGGTCGCCCCACTGCTCCATGACAAGCCGGTCCCACCAGTCTGCACTGGTATCCAGACAGCAGAGGCAGTGGTGTGCAGGGAAGGGTGGGATCCAGCTGCATGAGCCACACCCACAGAGATCCAAGGAGGGTCTCCCAGAGGAGCTGGGGGTTGGGTTTCTGCAGGGCCTGGGCTGCGGCCTGCAGAAACTGCTGCATGAATTGCAGCACAAGATGCAATAGCCATAGACTGCCCAGAGGCAGCTCCGGCTCCATGTCTACCAAGCTGAGGTGTCCACAAGGGCAAGCACAGCAGGCAGAGGAAAAGGCTTTGCTGTTCTCGGGGAGGCAGGCAAAGACAAAGCCTGAGACACTGCTGTACAGGGGTCTCTTTAAGCAAAAGCCTCAGCCTCAAGCAGCAGCCACACAAAGTGAGTGCTGATCTGATGCCCTGCCTGAAGTGGTTCCGGGTGGCCTTAACTGCGAGTTAGCGTCCAATCAGTGTGGATGCTCTATTTCAAAACAGCTAAGCACTATTTTGATGCGCTTTTGGTGTATAAATGCTCTATTTTGAAATAAGCTATTTTGGAAGATAAGATAGCTTCCTAAATTGTTTATTTTGAAATAAATGTGCAGTGAAGACGTAGCCTTAGTAACATTGAAGAAAACAAAATTATCACTGCTAAAGTTTGCAGCTGTCACAAAAATTGTAAGAGCTGCAAATAAAGAAGAGAGGTCACTGATACAGAGCAGTCTGGATTGCTGGATAAGATGGGTGCAAGCAAACAATATGCATTTTAACATTACTAAATGTAAAACTATGGATCTAGGAACAAAGAATGTAGACCATACTTACAGGATGAGAGACTATCCAGGGAAGCAGTGACTCTGAAAAGGATTTGGGGGTCCTGGTGGATAATCAACTGACCATGAGTTCCCCAGTGTGACATTATGACCAAAAGGGCTAATATGATTCTTGAATGCATAAACAGACTATGCAACCACTGCTGGAATACTGCATACAGTTCTGGTGTCCATAATTCAAGAATGATATTGATAAATTCAGAGAACTGCCACAGGAATTATTGAATTAGAAAACATACTTTGTAGTGACAGATTCAAGGAACTCAATCTATGTAGCTTAACAAAGAGAATGTTAAAGGGTGACTTGATTACAGTCTTTAAGTACCTACATGGGAAACAAATATTTAATAATGGGCTCTTCAGTCTAGCAAAAAGAAAAGGTTACTCACCCTGTGCAGTAACGGAGGTTCTTTGAGATGATTGTCCCTGTGGGTGCTCCATCTTAGGACTTTGAGGCACCGCTGTGCGCCTAGTCGGAGATTTACAGTAGCAGTGCCCTCAGGTAGGCTGCGCATGCCAGGCAGATGGTATGTGCAGTGCTGCTACCATGCATGTGTAGCCAACCGTCCCTTCAGTTCCTTCTGTGCCCCAGAAGGAGAAATCAATATGTCCGAAGCAGAGGATAGGAAGGGTGGGTGGTGGAGATCCCAGAGGGACAACCATCTTGAAGAACCTCCGTTACTGCACAAGGTGAGTAACATTCTCTTTCTCGAGGAGTGCCTCTGTGGATGCTCCACCTTAGGTGACTATAGAGCGGTACTCGTAATGGAAAGGTGGGTGCTTCGGCTAAATGCTGTGTTGGACTTTGGTCAGATCCCTATGTCTGAATTTAGTGCCCTGTTTCAGATAAGTGTCAAGGGCATAGTGTCTGGCGAAGGTGTGTATGGAAGACAAAGTTGCAGCTCTGCAAACGTCTGAGAGAGGGATGCTGCTAAGGTAAGCTGTAGAGGTTGCTATGTCCATCGTGGAGTGTGCTCGCAATTGAAGTGGAGGCTCCTGGTTAAAGCTGGCGTAAGCCAGGCGGATACAGTCCACAATCCATCTGGATAGTCTCTGGGTAGAGATTTGCATGCCCAGGGATCTTTCAGCAGTGGAGATGAAAAGTCTGTCTGTTTTACGAATTGTCCTTGTCCTTTCCAAATAGAAGGCAATCGCGCGGCGCACATCACGCGTGTGTCATTTAGCTTCTTCAGCGGTGGCCTGAGGCTTTGGGAAGAAGACAGGTAACACCACAGGCTTACTGCAATGAAAGGAGGTAGGTATCCTTGGTAAGAACTTTGGGTATGGTTGCAGAACCACCCTATCCTTATGAATTATTGTGAACGGTGGGTTGACCGTTAGTGCCCCAATTTCCCTCACCCTTCTAGCTGATGTAAGAGCAATGAGCAGAGCCACCTTCGCTGAGAGGTGCAGCATTGACCACGTAGCCACAGGCTTGAATGGTGCATGGGTGAGAGCGTGAAGTACCAGATTAAGGTCCCAGGCTGGAACTGGTACTCTAACAGGCAGGAACGTGTTTTGAATGCCTTTTAGAAAGCGCTTAGTTATTGGGTGGGCGAATACCGATTTGTTTTCGATGGTTTGGTGAAAGGCTGATATGGCCACGAGGCATACTTTCAATGAACTAAACAAAAGACCTGAGTGTTTTAGGTTTAAAAAGTACTCTAATATATTGGATAGTGGTGTTGTGGATGGATTTGTGGATCTCTGACCTGTCCAGAGGGAGAATCTACACCACTTGGGGAGGTAAGACTTTCTTGTTGTTACTTTGCGACTTCTTATTAAGATCTGTTTGACTTGATCTGTAAACGTTGCTTTTTCTGAGGAGAGCCACTGAAGAACCATGCCTGGAAGTGAAGGATTTGGACGGATGGATGCCAGATTTGACCATCTTGCTGTGTTAGAAGATAGGGAACTAGCGGGAGATGCCATGGAGGTCTTGTGGACATGTGGAGCAGGTAAGTATACCAGGTCTGTCGTGGCCATCCTGGAGTGATACGTTTTACAGACACTGCACCTGCTCTTGTCTTGTTGACCACCTGGTGAAGAAGCAGGATCAGAGGAAGTGCATATAGAAGGGGTGTGTTCCAAGGTATTGGAAAGGCATCCCCAAGGGAATGTAGCCCAATGCTCACATGTGAACAATACTGTGGACACTTCCTGTTGGCACTGGTTGCAAACAAGTCCACCATGGGGAATCCCCAGCATTTGCAGATCATCTGTAATATGTTGTCGTCCATCTCCCATTCATGGCTGGAGCTGAACTTCCTGCTGAGGGTGTCTGCCGTAAGACTGTCCTTGCCTGGGAGAAGAGGCTTGTTTGTGGACATTCTGATCTATGCACCAGGACCATAGGTGAAGTGCCTCTCTGCATAGCCAGTGAGATCTGGCTCCACCCTGCCTGTTTATGTAATACATTGTGGCTTGATTGTCTGTAAAAATCTGTATGGTGTTGCCCCGTATCAGGTGTAGGAAGTGCTGGTATGAGTAGCGTACCGCTCTGAGTTCTAATATGTTGATGTGCAGGGAATGTTCATGAGGATCCCATCAGCTCTGGACTTTGAGAGGACCGGAGTATGGCTCCCACTCCAGAAGAGAGGTGTCCATCGTCATCACTGGGTTACTTCTATGGAAGGGTACCCCAGCATACACGTTTTTTGGATCCGCCCACAAGTTCAGTGATTGTTTGATTTTGTTTGGAATTGAAATCAGTTTGTTGATACTGTTATAATGAGGTCTGTATACGATTCTTAGCCGCTGCTGAATCGGTCTCATGTGTAATCTGGTGTGTGCCACCACTGATGTGGTTGCTGCCTAGTAATGGGAGGCAAGCTCTGGCTGGACTTGTGGGTTTGTTTGGAGCAATTTGATAAGGTCCTTGATAGATTAGATCTCTGTTGGGGAAGGGAAGCTATTGCCTGGACACAGTCGAGGTACGCCCCAATTAATTCTATAGTCTGAGCTGGTTGGAGCTTGCATTTGGAAAGATTTATTTGTAGCCAAGAGTCTGGAACAGACACATGGCTAAGGAGACCACTTTGTGGGCCTTTTGCCTTGTGGTTGCTCTTATCAGGCAATCATTGAGATAGGGAAATATGGATACCCCTTGTTTGTGGAGGTGCACAGCCACCACAGCGATCATCTTTGAGAAGACCCTTGGGGCTGTGGAGAGTCCAAAGGGTAGCACTGTGTATTGGAAATGTGCCTTGCTGAGTGCAAATCTTAGGTATTTCCGATGTGCTGGGTGGATGGATACATGGAAGTAAGCATCCTGGAAGTCGAGAGTCGATAAGCAATCCCCTTCATTTAAGGCTGGCATTATCATAGCTAGACTGACCATCTTTAAGTGTTGAGACCATATGTGTTGATTGAGCCTTCTGAGATCGAGAATTGGTCTCCACCCTCCTGATTTCTTTGTTGTGAGGAAATAATGGGAGTAAAACCAACTGCCGTTGTATTGCTGGAATACAGATTCTATGGCCACCAAGTGGAGAAGGTGCTCAATCTCTTGGAGTACTATGCTCTTGGGAGATGGGTCCCTGAAGAGGGATGGGGAGGGTGAGTGGGAAGAAGGGATAGTAGAAAAAGGAATGCAATATCCACCTTTCATGACGTGCAACACCCACTTGTCAGTCATGATAGAAGACCAGTGGTGGTAGAAGGGTAGTAGGTGGTGATGGAATAGCAGATGGGTTTGAGGCTGCTCTAGATGAGGGGGCGTTATTGGACTCTTGACCTGATCTTCAAAACTTTTGCCTCGAGGTTGATGGCTGAGACATAGCAGGTTGATCAGAGGCCTGTCTTTGTCTAGTTTGTCAGTGCCTCCTCCTATTGTCAGAATGCCTCTGAGCTTGATTGAAGGGTGAAGATTTGTATCTTTGATTGAATTATCTGTTCTGTTTCCGTTTGACTTCAGGTACATGTATGCCAAGACAGCGTCGCCCTGGAGTCTTTAAGTGAGTGGAGGGACGCATCTGTGGTATCTGCGAACAACTTTGATCCTTGGAAGGGGAGATCCTCTAGTGTGGCCTATACCTCACGGGGAAAACCTGACATGTGAAGCCAGGAGGACCTTCTCATCACAATAGCGGTCACAATTGATCGTGATGCTGTATTGGATGCGTCAAGGGCTGCTTGTAGGGCTGTATGGGAAATCAGCATGCCTTCATTTATGTTGGCTGTAAATTGCTCTTTTATTGTCAAATAAGCTGTCAATAAAGAGTGCAAGCTGTTCAAAGATATGGTCTGTGTATTTTGCCAACATTGCCATGTAGTTTGATATATGGAGTTGAAAGGAAGCCGAGGAGTAGGCCTTTCTCCCCATGAGGTCTAAGCGCTTCCATTCTTTATCATATGGGGTGGTCCACATGGCACTCTGTTTACCCCTCTGATTAGCGGCATCTATTATAGAGTTAGGGGATGGGTGGGAGAAGAGAAGGTCCGCACCCTATGGGGCCATGTAGTATTTACGGTTTGATCTTTTGCAGACTAGTGGTATTGTGGCTGGTGTCTGCCAAATGACCTTGGAAGGGACCATAAATACAGGTTCCATAGGTAAGGCCAGTTTGGAGGCGGGTGAGGCGTGGAGTATGCTGGTCAATTTATGCTGAGTTTCAGGAAGGTTGACCAGGGAGACCTCAAGGACCTTCGCAACTCACCTGTAAAGTTCTTGGAAAGAATGGAAGTCATTTCCCGCCGTGGGGGGTGGAGGCATCAAAGTGTCATCAGGAGAAGAGGAGGATATGTGTTGAGAGACGGGAGGAAACAGAAGACTCCTCTTCACACGATGCTGGTTCCTCCTACTCTTGGTAGGCTGACCTGTCAAGTGATGGCAGGGATGCCGCTCTAGCTGAAGGTGCTGCTGTTGTCTGAGGTTGTTCCTGTTGTGGATGTTGGGCTCGGTACACTATCCATGGGTCCCAACAGGGCCAGTTGGAAGGGAGTGGCATAGGAGGAGGCAACCATTGAGTGGTTGCACCGCTATCTGCTGTTGCTGTAATTGAGGTTGCTTTGGGGATGAATGCCTTGGACTATGGGTACCAACCAAGGGCTCCTTGTCCTCATCGCTAGACAATGGTAGTGCCAAGCCTGGTGTAGCTGAATGTAGAAAGCTGCCAGATGCAGGTGTGCCGTTGGTGCCTGTAGCGCGCCGGTCCCCTTTGGGGCCAACGCCCCCTTTTCTGTAGCCCGGCCCCTTCTGTTGGGGGGGACCCGGGACCTTTGTAACCCGAATTCGTCCTATACACTCTGTACACTATCCCACCACCCGGTTGCGCAGGCCCAAAGTTCCCCGTGGTCCGACAGTCCCGTCCCGCGTCACAATACACGCTTGGCTGGGGTAGGGGGACCCAGGCCCTCCCTCTCCACCGGGTCCTGGCCTGAGGCCCTGAAGGATAGAGAACGTCAGCATTTTCTCACCCTTTGGTTGACGGGGACACCGCCCAAAACACGTCAACCCGCGGGCCATGTGACCCCTCCTCGGGCCACTTCCTACCCTCTTCGGACGACTCCCTCCTAAGCCAAATAGTGTTGCAGGAGCAACACAGTCCCTCCTGTCCCCGGGTTCATGGACCTCACTGGCTGTCCCGTGGAGCAGCTGTGCTCGGGTGGTTGCCAGTCTGGCTCTCCCTCTGAGCCTCTGCCTCCAGGGGCTGACTCCACCTCCTCCTGCTCTGCTCTGCTTCCGGGGTTTGCCGCCTCCTCCTCCTCTGGCCCTCCGGCGTTCCCGGAGGCTCTCCCCCCGCAGGTGTGCGGAGTGCCATTTTTAAAGTTCGCGCCACATGTCCGATCTGGCCTCTGAATGGGTGGCCGGCCGCACAGCTCCTCCCCTGCCCCCTGGGTTTCCCCAGGCGGCATCTGCCAGCAACGTGAGACGCCTGCGTCGGTGTCTCTATGCTGCTGCCAGCCTTCCGGGTCCTCTCCTTGTGGCCGATTGACTGCGGGAGTGCGGGGCTTGTCTGCCCCGTCACAGTGCCGAACAGAGGAGTTGTGGGTGCTGACAATACCCTGAGCTCCTCCATGGTGGTGAATGGGACCAGTCTGGTGCCAACGGCAACGGAGACAGAACTATCACCGCTATCTGCGGTGCCTACGGTACTGACTGGGGAACCATTGGTGCCATATGCTTATATGCCTCTTTGGGCTGGGGGTGGCCTAGGTGCCAATGGTGTCATGTGCGGTTTAGGCTTCTTCGGTGCTGGCGGTGCCTCGGCTGAAGACGGCTTGGTCTTAGCTTTCGTTGGCACTGATTTGTGTGCTGATGGTGCTGGGGGTGCCGATTTAGACTTAGCTTTTCCTCGTGCCTTGGTACTCAACTTTGTTAGGTCCTTGGGCCCCCGGAAACCGTTAGTGCTGGACGATCCCAGAACTTCACTGTCAAGAGCCCTAGCAGGGGACAGAGCAGGGGGAACTTTGGGTGCTTGCCTCCATTTTTTTGAGGGAGACTCATCTTTCCGTGAGGAATGAGCTTTCTGCCTAGATTGCTCGGAGGAAAAGTCTCTTGAGGTAGAGCTGGCAGACATGGCCAGAGGGAACAGCGGGCACAGGGGAGAGGAGTGCTCTGGGAATGAGGCAGCTCTCATCATATTCTCGAATGAGAGAAGTTTCAGTTGAATCTCTTGTGCCTTTCACATGCGAGCCGTTAACTGCTTGCAATGCTGGCACTGTGTGGTTGTGTGTGCCTGACCCAAACAGCGCACACACTGGGAATGGCCGTCTGAGACGGAGATAGACTTACTGCCAGTCCTCTCCTGCAGGCTAAGTCTGCCAGGCCGAAAAAGGCTGCCATAGAACAGGAGAAAAAAAGAGGGTTTTTTGTTTTTTTAAGGCACTAGAAGAAAAAAACTTTAACTATTAAAGTTTACAGAAAGAACTGTAACACTAACACTATAAGATTAACAAGGAACATTTCAAAATTTCAAAGAACTTTAGAAAAAAACTGGAGAGCAACTATGTTCTGACTGACGACGGCAGCGGCAGAGAAGGAACTGAAGGAACGATTGCTGCGCATGCGTGGTACCGGCACCACGCGTGCTGTCTGCCTCATGTGCGCAGCCTACTGGAGGGCACTGCTACCAAAAATCTCTGACTAGTCGCAGCAGCACCCCAAAGACCTAAGGTGGAGCACCTACAGGGACACTCTTCGAAGAAGAAGTATTACACAATACAATGGCTGGCAGTTGAAGCTAGACAAATTCAGAAAGGAAATAAGGCATACATTTTTAACAGTCACTGAAATTAACCGCTGAAACAATTTACCAGGAGTAGTGATGGATTCTCCATCACTGACAATTTTTAAATCAAGAGTGGATGTTTTTCTAAAAGATCTGCGCTAGAATTGTTTTAGGGGCAGTTTTGTGGCTTGTGCCTATACGGGAGTTCATACTAGATGATCACAATGGTCCCTTTTGCCCTTGGCATCTATGAATCTATAATAAGGTTGCAACAAGGAAACTCGCAAGACACTGCCCACAACTACTACCCCAGAGTTATGCAGCCTAATTTTTTCCCCATGGTGTGTGTAATGAGAAATCACCCTCTAATTTTCTCTAGTGGACCATTAGTTTATGCAGGAGCCTTAGAACACACCTGAACTGATACAATTAATAGTTCACGCCCATTTTTTATTTCTTTTTTCTGCAATGGAGGCTAATATTGCAAGATGGAACTGTTCTGGTGCTTCTTACCTCATTGTTGATGAAGCAGTACAGAATCGCCACCATCAGCCCCTGAAATCCAACCAGACAACAGAACAGTAGTCAGAAAAACAGCCCCCGATACGTTCCAAGTTTTGCTTGTGAAACCTGCAGGGGGAGGAGACTCTCATTCTGAAAGGGAACACTCCATAGTTAGAGGAAGAAACAGAAAAGCATATGAGTGTTCATTCCTTTCTGATGAGAAAAATCTGGATGGCCCCAAACAGCTCCCACAGGACAAGCACATTTCTAGGTTACCCCAACCCTTGCTTCTTAAAACTG
The DNA here is from genome assembly GCA_019425775.1 of Rafetus swinhoei. Taxonomy (NCBI): domain Eukaryota; kingdom Metazoa; phylum Chordata; order Testudines; family Trionychidae; genus Rafetus; species Rafetus swinhoei. The sequence continues at coordinate 144,480,295 of CM033440.1, read as the reverse complement.
TCCCCTTTCACTGACCACAGGCTATATATCAGCAATCCATATATCAGCAATTCATGTGGGCACTGAAATGTAGGCTGTAGGTGGCAGGATGTTTAGAAAAATCATGGTTTCCCACCCAGCACCACACAGGGAAATTCCTATCAAGTGATCACATGAGACAGATGAAAAGGACTCATTACAGTATTACTCACATCCTTTCCATCCATACTGCTTAGTTACCTCCATGCACCAGAATAGGCCTACAGATGTGCCTTTCAAGGGTCACATCTCCAAAAAGGCATCATAGCAGGCATATACTTTGCCCTGGGTGACTCCATTACGCTTTCCCGGGAGACCATGGACAATTTCCAGGTTTTAGGTATCGAATATAAAACAAATTAACATACAGATACAAGGGCGAGGTCACTACTGGACACTGCGGAGAGCGTGTGGCATACCAGAAATGGGACTCTGGCCCTCTGGCTACCCTGCTTCTCTGAGGCTCATAACCTTCTTACATCCACAGCTCTATTAGGAGATAAGTTTAGCGAACCTTCCATGAAAGGCAATCTGGCCTCCAGCAGCATGTAACATATACCCTGGGCTGAATGTGTGTTTCCTGGGTGTTACCTGGAAGGAGGTGAAGGAGAGTTCACAAAAGAGCTTCACAATGCGTAGCATTCCTCTGGCATGCTCATCGGTAACAAAGGCAAAAATGACCTCATGGGTTCCCAGCAGCGGGATCAGAGTCAGTGTAGACTTAGCCAACCTAAAGCAATGAAGAAAGGGAAGCCATAGCACAGTATAGAGGCTACTGATGTAGCATAGAAATCTGGGAGTCAGGACTCCTCAGTTCTGTTTCTAATGTAGAGTCAATAGGTAGTCTCAGGAAAGTTCTTCACCCCCACCTCCCCAAGCCACAGTGTGCCTCAGTTTCCCCATCTGCAGAATGGAGATAATGTTTCCACATGACATATGGGATTGTGAGGGTTAATTCAATAATGTTTGTAAAGCACATTGAGACTTAGCTCAAAGGCACTGTAGACATGCAGAGTATTATAAAAAGAGGAGTGCTGACAATACAGTGCTTTGATATTACTAGACTGAAAGCGCCAGCAAAGGCCAAAGGATAATTTAGTATTTCTTAGCACTTACATAGCACATTACATCTTCAAAGCACTCTTGCTGACCTAACCTGTTAGTCACTGAGCTTTGCAAAATGAGAGACATGAATTTGAAGAAAAAGGGAATAATTGCTGGTATTTACAAGGCAAGCTCCAAAGGCTACAACTGCGTCATGAGGGAAAAACCTAAGGAAAACATCTCCCAGTGGAAGAACAGTGGGTTATTATTAACACACAGGAAGAGAAGAATGGCTCCAGAAGCAATGGTTCTTAACACTGATAGGGATGGAAAGGCAACGAGCAACCCAATCTGGTAATGAAAGATGCCTTGAACCCTAAGATGGGAGTTAGTTCCTAGGCTGCCTGGGGCTAGAGAGCTTGCACACATGTTATCAGCATCTCACAAGAAGTTGTCATTTGAAGACTAAAAAAAAGCTGTTCCTCCAGTAAACAGGAAGCAGAGGCGCCAATGGGCTCTCAAAGTCTATTGAATGTAGGCTCCAATGCAGCCTGCTTGCTAACCTGGCACCCTGGATGCTGTCTATTCACAGTGGTATATACGCAGAGAGGGCTGGAGAACCCAAACAGCTGTTTATGACGCTGTGCACTTACAGGCCAGTGGGAGAAGCAGGATCTCCAGTGGACCTAAGCAGAGAATTCCATGGAATAGCTGATTAGGGTGTGTGTTGGGTGTTTAAAAAGGAAATCTTTTAGCAGCCCCCACTTGCCTTGCAATTAGAGCTCTGCTTCCTCCTATGGCAGAGGCTCAACTTGCTCTGGGGATTCCCATGGGGGAGAAGAGAGAGGCACCTAGTGTGGCTGTGGGCAGCCCTTCTGGCTGACTATCAGTAGTACTAATGGGTTCAGATGGGAGTCTCAACATGGCTCTAACTCAGCTACGCGATCTCACAAACGGAGGAGGGAAACCCTTGTGGGAAATACGGAGCACCTAGTTTGGTGTATTTAAACTACCAACAGCTATAAAGAACGAAGCAGCCTCCTGTCCGTGGCCAGCCCTGGCTGCCACAACAGCAGATGGTGCTGGAGCAGTCTTTGTTCGTGGTGGCCATGGTGGCCCCCGCGAATAGAGACTGCTCCAGCACCATCCCCTGTTTGAGGCAGTCAGGGTTGGCCACCGCGAACAGGGGCTGGTCCAGCACCAGCGCCTGTTCACGGCGTCAAGACTGTCCGCTGCAACCGGGCTGCTGGGCTCAGCGTGAGCTGGGACTGAGCAGTCCTGCCTTGCGCTGATCGCTGCGCCTCCGCATTTTAAATGTAGTAAGAGCCCAGCAGCTCTTACTACATTTAAAATGCAGAGCAGCAGCATGGGTGGCTCCGGAGCTACCTCTGCTGTGGCTCTGCATAGGAGCGCTTATTGACCAATTGTATAGCTGATACAAATTGCATTGACAATACGATTAGCCAAATAATTGCATTTTAACATCCTTAGTCCACTGTAGCACAGAGAACAAGATGTGATTAGAAATGACAAGGTCTTTAAAGATCTCTTGGTCCTAGATGTAGTCACGCACAACATTTGGAGAGTCCTCTAAGTGGAGTTGAGGGATCTTACAAATAAGGTGTATGGGACATTGCAAGGCAAATCTAGATTAGTGGGAGGCTGTGTCCCACATTTCTTCTGAGCCCTTCAATACAGTGTCATGATGCTGTTTCAAAACATAATATTCCAGCAAAACATGACAACAGGAGGTCACAAGGAATGACCTAAGCTGTCATGCACTAATTCAGTGTCAAGATACGCATGTCATCAGGTGGGACAAGTTTATGGGCCTCCACGCATTAATCTGGGGGGAAGGATCTTAAAGCCCCAAAGACACAGAAACCAAGGAATGAAGAATATGCCCATGAATGTTGATGGGATGAATAGCCGTCCAGGTGAGCCACAAATAGTCCGTGTGCAAAGAAGTCTGGAAGGTAAAATATATTCATGCAGTAAGCCTCATATACTATACCAGCCAAAAAGTCACAAATATGCTCAGAAAACTGAGGACACAAAGGTCACAATAAGAAGGCACAGAGACTAGTGGAGAGAGGAAGAGCGAGCAATGATGGAAACATGGACCTCAGAGATTTTCTATATTTCTTAAAAATAATTGCCTAATTCTAGATTGACAGCCCCAGAAAAACAAGACCTCTGTTTATTCATGGAGTGGGTACAATAAAGGCACTGATAGGGCAGGTTTCCCATAAGCAATGCCTCCTACCTACCACACAGTACCTGAAATCTTTAATCTCCTATGCCGTCAACTCATGCTCATGTGTCCTTTTTCAGAAAGCACAGAACATTCCAGCTCACCAAATAACTTACCTGCATTTTGTGTCAGTTTTGCACATCAGGTTTGATTGTAGCTTGGAAATGATGATGCATATAACTCTGATAAATATCAGGAAATTCACCTGGAGAAAAGAAAGAAGCCGCTGACATTATCATCAGGAAGTGTATGTGCAAGATAAGACATATGGAAGTCTTGGAACAATATACATTGCATGTGCCAAGGTCTCTATAGACAGAGCCATATATTCCACAATGCTGCAGCTGCAGAAGTGGGATTCAGCTCTTGCTCCAGAACCATGCCCCAGAATCAATTCGATAGTTCATCTCTAATATGTAAACTGAGCATAAATCAAAAAAGCGATGCTGTGTGAGGCTGCAGACCGCTGGAATCAGGAGTTCTAAGTGGTATAAACTGTCCTTTTAAGACTCTGTGCCCTGTGGTCTTCAAAATTCTATGGCTGAGGAATCGAGCATTTTTCTGGCATAGCATGGAATTTGTCATTTTGCTGTAGCCACGTGCCTGGCACTGAGTTTTCTACTTCCCTGCCAGGACTTACCTGCAGCTGCTTTTTGCTCTCTAGCTTTCCTCAAAGGAGTGAGTTAATTGGATTACTGCATGTTCCCTGCTCTGTTCTATGGACTCAGGCAGCATTGGTTGGGGAGTTACAGCAAGAGTCCAGCTTGTACCCAGAGAACAGGTGGAGCTGGAAGGGTAGACTAAGTCAGCTAGTCTGCTTGGAGAATAGTGCATTAGCTGATGCTCAGGGTAAAAGGGAATGAGCTGCTGAAGCTGCTACAAAATCCCCCCCTCTTTTCCTTGGGACACGAGGAGAGAATGTTCTGGGATGCATCACTTAGCCCATGCCATGGAAAGCCAGGGAACTTGACTGAGATGCCTACCGAGCATCACAAAAAACAAACAAAAACCCATCTTTGGCAATAACAATTGTAAAAAAATCATCAGCAACATACTTAACATCATAACCATAACTGCCTGTGTTTGTGTGAGGGAGGGGAGATGGGAATGGAAGGGTATTTTGTGCTGACAGAAAAGTCACTTTCCAGGGAGATAGCTGTGTTTGTTTTTTTAGCAAAAACAACAAGGAGTCTGGTGGCACTTTAAAGACTCGCAGATGTAGCAGGGTAGTAGAGCCTGAAAAGTCACTGTAGTTTTTGCAGAAAAGTCCCTCTTGCTGAAGAATTTGATGCCACTATGCTGGAGTACGTTGAAGCCCCCCTCTATATTTCCTCTATATTTATACCAGTTCAAGTTAATGAGGAACACTGAATACGAGTCTAATGATTTTCTAATGTATATTTCACAAGGTCAGTGTGACAGTACTTGCAGCAGGCAGCCAAATTAAAGTAGCATAACATCATTTGGGTGTTTCCTTGCCAGAAACAGAATTGGTTTTGCACAATCATGTTCCTAAGCTCAAGTGGGGACCAGGAACTCCCCAGTTTTCCTATAGGACAGCAGCCAATGGGCATCACCACTACATATTTCATACTGACTCTCCCATTCTGTATTGCCTATTAACTAATCCACCATGCAGTCTGTTAGTGTTGTTCCCCAGACTCCCTTTCTAGTTTTCTCCCCATTGTTAGATGTGAAGAGCAGAGCTTTGTTAGCAAGCATATCCTCCAGCACTGATCTCATTCCAGGTATGCTGAATCCCTGCATCTGCTCCTGATCACTCACCCCAATGGCGATTAGAATGGGCAGTCTGATGATCAGCCAATAGTTCATGTTATGGTTTCTGGTCCAGCAGCTGGGGAGGCAGCAGGAAGGTGAAACACAAAACAAAAAGCTAAGAATATGCATAAATATCACACGTCTCAGCAATGCAGAGGATGCGAACTAGATACCAGAAAGGCACATCATGCGGATATGGAAACACATGCAGCTACATGTGGCTCTTACAAACATTTGAATGCCTCACAGTATATTGCAGCATCCAACGGGCCTGTCTCTGGCAATTAGCCTATCTTTCTTGCACTCTGATGTCTAACTACCTCTCTACATAATTTTCTATAATTTTGAAAATTTACAGCATTATATCTTCAGTCCAAATATGTCCTCTGTCTGAGCAGGAATTTATTTTAAAAAATCAAATATTTTAACTGCACGGTAGCTACCCTAATCCTTCCATACAATCCTTTTTTAAAATTAATCTTAAAAGCACCAACATCAACTCTTCTTGTTACTTGACGTTTCTGAATATCCTATAGAAGCAAACTGCATTGCTTTGGTCAGATTTCCAGCATCTCTCTCACTTTCCCTCTTGGCAGTACTAATATAAAGACCTGTTCACTGACTCCCACTTGGGCTATTTAATGGAGATCAGGGCAAAGGGCCTAGCTGTTTCTTTCAGTATGTACGTAGGTTTCAGTCCCAACAAAATTTGAAAGAGAAAATTATGAGCAAGCAGCATGCAAGGTTCCTAACGTGCATAAATAGAAGTTAATAACTTTAATAATCTCCTATCAAACCATTCAACATTATTCAAAGTCACCAGTTCTTATTAAGCCCAGCAGATTAAAAGATGGTATTTCTACACCACACAATCGAGGTAAGACAAGCCAAAGGGTATAGAAAGAATTCCCAACAGATTAATTACACTTGATTTTTTTCAAGTCTCATCTGCCAAAAAACGACAATCATCTTACTCACCCTGCTCTTACTCTTTCCTTATCAGTGACATAAGAACATGCCAATTACATTTTGGGTGGTGTTAGTAGGGGTAAGAAAAGAAGATTTGCAATGGGAAAGCTAGTTTCACCTTTAACGCAGGATACTCTAGCAAACCATACTACATATAGTTGCACCTAGACATGACAGTAATGGAGACATTTCAAAATACCACATTGAAAAGTGAAGCAGCTAAGTTTATAACATCATAAATGTCCCTGTCTAGCAGGGGTCAACAAGAGAACCACTTCATTGGCATGCATGACCAGGAACCAACTTCATGTAGCCTTTGAAATTAATTTTATGTGGATACTATTGACACATGCTAGAGAAAACTCTGCTTCCAGCATGGCCTGTTAATTTTTCTGAGTAGCTGCAGTGGAAGTAAAGACAATTTCAAAAGTTCCTGGTAATGACAGAGATGGAGGAATGGTTCTTTACATTAATTCTACTACATTTATACGTGCATTAATTGGATTCCACAGCATGGATCAGCTTTAACTATTTAAAAATGTATACAAATTCATGCAATAAAAACACCATTACAATGCAATTAAAGTACCAGCACAATTAAAGTGTCCTGAAAATAGAACTGACATCTGTACGTGATTTCTTGTCTATTCGTACTTTTGGGAGTTCTAACCGTAATAAAAACCTCAACATCCATTGTGACTTGGACATATTCACTGGCAACTGAGTATGCGCACCACTTCTTAGATCATGTTTAGGCCCGAGTAGGGAAGTGATCCAACTAAACGAATATTGCTGTAAAAACTCTGCTTTTGCATCCCAGTTTGTATTCCTTAACAAAACAAAACAAAACTTCACCGAGAAGTCTGAAGGAATGCCTAACATAGTGAATGCTAGTGGGAAGGGGGGAGGTTTAGAAGATAAAATAAAAAAAGAACAAGTTAAAAATCACCTAGAAAAGTTAGATGCCTGCAAGTCACCAGGGCCTGATGAAATGCATCCTAGAATACTCAAGGAGCTGATAGAGGAGGTATCTGAGCCTCTAGCTATCATCTTTGGAAAATCATGGGAGACAGGAGAGATTCCAGAAGACTGGAAAAGGGCAAATATAGTGTCCATCTATTAAAGGGAAATAAGAACAACCCAGGAAACTACAGACCAGTTAGTTTAACTTCTGTGCCAGGGAAGATAATGGAGCAAGTAATTAAGGAAATAATCTGCAAACACTTGGAATGTAGTAAGGTGATAGGGAACAGCCAGCATGGATTTGTAAAGAACAAATCATGTCAAACCAATCTGATAGCTTTCTTTGATAGGATAACGAGTCTTGTGGATAAGGGAGAAGCAGTGGATGTGGTATACCTAGACTTTAGTAAGGCATTCGCATGATATTCTTATCAATAAACTAGGCAAATACAACTTAGATGGGGCTACTATAAGGTGGGTGCATAACTGGTTGGATACCCGTATTCAGAGAGTAGTTATTAATGGTTCACAATCCTGCTGGAAAGGTTTAACAAGTGGGGTTCCGCAGGGGTCTGTTTTGGGACTGGCTCTGTTCAATATCTTCATCAACGATTTAGATATTGGCATAGAAAGTACGCTTATTAAGTTTGCAGATGATACCAAGCTGGGAGGGGTTGTGACTGCTCTGGAGGATAGGGTCATAATTCAAAATGATCTGGACAAATTGGAGAAATGGTCTGAGGTAAACAGGATGAAGTTTAATAAAGACAAATGTAAAGTACTCCACTTAGGAAGGAACAATCAGTTTCACACATACAGAATGGGAAGCGACTGTCTAGGAAGGAGTACGGCAGAAAGGGATCTAGGGGTTATAGTGGACCACAAGCTGAATAAGAGTCAGCGGTGTGATGCTGTTGCAAAGAAAGCAAACATGATTCTGGGATGCATTAACAGGTGTGTTGTGAGCAAGACACGAGAAGTCATTCTTCCGCTCTACTCTGCGCTGGTTAGGCCTCAGTTGGAGTATCGTGTCCAGTTCTGGGCACCGCATTTCAAGAAAGATATGGAGAAATTGGAGAGGGTCCAGAGAAGAGCAACAAGAATGATTAAAGGTCTAGAGAACATGACCTATGAAGGAAGGCTGAAAGAATTGGGTTTGTTTAGTTTAGAAAAGAGAAGACTGAGGGGGGACATGATAGCCGTTTTCAGGTATCTAAAAGGGTGTCAAAAGGAGGAGGGAGAAAACTTGTTCATCTTGGCCTCTGAGGATAGAACAAGAAGCAATGGGCTTAAACTGCAGCAAGGGAGGTTTAGGTTGGACATTAGGAAAAGGTTCCTAACTGTCAGGGTAGTTAAACACTGGAATAAATTGCCCAGGGAGGTTGTGGAATCCCCATCTCTGGAGATATTTAAGAGTAGGTTAGATAAATGTCTATCAGGGATGGTCTAGACAGTATTTGGTCCTGCCATGGGGGCAGGGGACTGGACTCGATGACCTCTCGAGGTCCCCTCCAGTCCTAGTATTCTATGATTCTATGAAAACCAAACCAAACCAAAACAAAAAAACCCTTCTGTCCACTTCAGTCTTGGTTTGGTGCAACTGAACAGCCTGATTTTTTTAAAGAGCTGCAGCCCAGTCCCTGCATTTTGCATTGCAATTAACTGATGGATTGTGGGATGGTAAAAGTACCAGATTGGTGGGTACATTCCTACAATTAAGAAACATAACTTGTCTTCAATTCCACCTAAAAAAAGTTGGACCCACAACAACGGAGATCGATTTTTAAAAAAAATCTTTTATTCAGGTCTTCTTTTAATAGCTCAATTCTTTTTAATGAATGGCACTTTTTAGGCCTGGGAACATCACAGTTTTATCTACAACTGTGGCAATCCTGGTCAGGCAGGAAGGAGGCAGTTTGCAAGTAGACTTCCTGTCCTTGCAGGCTAAAATCCAATCCTTTTTTTCTGAATGGTTACATTCACAGGATTGCCTGGAACATTGAGCCGTTGTAGCCCTGACCTTATTTATTTCTAGTTCTGCCTTATAACTAGGGAGATAGTTGAGTCACAAATGAAATTTACAGCCTTTTGCACATCCACAGCAGCAGCACTATAGCAAATGGCATTAAAGAGATCCCTAGACACACTAACAAATGTCACCCTGCGGCTCGAGGCACAGAAATCCTGGCTTTCAGAGAGGAGGCTGCACAAGGTGATTTATTACAGTATTTTACAAATATTTATACAAGGTTTAGAAAACCTAATAAGATGCAAAATTGCCCCTTGTAGGGTCTGCTGAAGGCAGCAAGCAACAGTTTTCTTTAATAGAAATCATAAGTCAGCTCTGATCATTGCAGAATGCAGAAGGTTCAGGGAGAACTCTGAATACATTTTCCACACCAAGGGAAAGATAGGCCTGTGGAGGGCTGGCTGCACAAGTCCTTTAAAGCTCTACGGAGGAGGCATGTTAAGAAGCGGGTATTTGAGTAATCATGTAGTCCAGTGGTTCCCAACTGCTGGTCCGCGGACCGGTGCTGGGCTGCCGGGCCATGGCACGCTGCCAGGCCATACCCATGCCGGATGCATCCGGAGCTGAAGCCAGCTGTTTGAGGTGGCTCTGAGGTGGGGTACATATTTTGGTGGACCCATAACATTTTATTTGCATATTTGCATATTCATTATTTACACAATGAATATGCAAACATGCAAATAAAACGTTACCAGTCTGCCATAAGTTTGTGAACGGGTTTGCTGATCCAGGGTATAAAAAAGGTTGGGAACCACTGGTGTAGTCAATAACATTTTTATTGAGTACATGATTAGTCGATAAGGGAAGGCACTCTGTTCTGGCTTATGCCAGGTCCAGGAGCCACCCCAGCCATAGCTCTGCAGTTTAAATGTAGTAAGAGCCAGGCATCCTGCCCACCCAACTCTTACTACATTTAAAATGCAGAGCCGCAGCGGGGTGTAGGTCCCAGACCCAGTGCGAGCTGGGACTGTGCTGGGCTTGCTTAGTCCCAGCTCACACCAGGTCAAGCAACCCCTGTCTGCAGGAGTCCCAGTGTGGAGCTGGGACCCGTCGTGGACAGGGGCTGCTGCCTGAGCAGGCTCTGTTCATGGCCAGCCTGGGCCACCGTGGACAGGGACTGTTAAGCCCCTCCCCGCCGTGATGCTGCCTCTAATAGAGGCAGCAGTGCGGGGTCAGGGGCAGATGGCCCCACGGAGATGGTGCTGGGGGAACCAGCTTGTAAGACAGCTCCCTCCAGCAGCAACTCCTGCTTTCCCACCCCCTTGCTGCCTCCAATACAGAGGCAGCAAAGGGGGGTGGGGCGGTGTAAATGCGAGTAGTCGACTGTTTGCTTACATTCCTAATACTGATCATCTGGACAAAATTTGCAGCAAAAGTCTTGTTACAGAATACAGCTGAGACTGCCCTGGAGAGTAGTAAGAAAACTCTAGGATTATTTTAGCCTGGGGAAAGAAGAGTTAGAGGAAACCATTTCACATTATGAAAGACAAATAAAAACAGACTCCTGATATCCCGTCCCTTGAATTCAGTGAAGGGGAGAGTTGATACAATGTTGTGCCTAACTACAGTGCATTTTCACACCATATTGCTACCTGTTAAGCAAAGGACTATAGTCAGTTTTTCTAGGAAAGTGCCAGTGGGGTGTGAACACTGCGTGGCAAAAGGACTCAGTGGGTGAAAAACAGAATATAAAATAAATAGCGTAGAATTGTTTATCAGGATAAAGGACAAGGTCCCTGTACTGTGTTATTTCCCTGACTGTTCCTATTAGAGGAAAGCTGCTAACTAGCCTGATGCCAGAAACAATCTTTGGTAAAATTAAGTGATGCCACTGATTTTTCAAGTCAGCCGCTGCAGTTCTACAGCATGTTCCTATGCAATGGAGGGATGTAAAATCCCGTTTAAAAAAGTTAACACATTAAAAGTTTAATTGGCTAACTAGGAACCCCTGTCGTGATTGGTCCAGCCAGGCTGGAGCAGCCCCATGCCCACATTGGGTGGAGAGCTGCTCCAGGTCGGCCTTACTGCTGGTTAATTGCTTACCCAGTAAGCATTAACCTTAGCAGGTGCAGCTAACCGAGTAAGAGGTTAACCCTTTATATCTGGAGTATTGTGTCCAGTTCTGGGCCCCCCACTATAGAAAGGATGTGGATGCACTGGGGAAGGTCCAGTGGAGGGCAACCAAAGAATTTAGAGGGCTGGAGTGCATGACCTGTGAGGAGAGGCTGAGGGATTTGGGTTTGTTTAGTCTGCAGAAGAGAAGAGTGGGGGGGGAGGGGAGATTAGATAGCAGCCTTCAATTTCCCAAAGGGAGGTTCCAAAGAGGCTGGAGAGAGGCTGTTCTCAGTAGAGATGGATGGCAGAACAAGGAGCAATGGGCTCAAGTTACAGTGGGAGGAGGTCTAGGTTGGATATTAGGAAAAACTAATTTCCCTAGGAGGGTGGTGAAGCACTGGAATGGGTTACCTAGGGAGGTGGTGGAATTTCCATCCTTAGAGGTTTTTAAGTCTCGGCTTGACAAAGCCCTGGCTGGGATGATTTAGTTGGGATTGGTCCTGCTTTGGGCAGGGGGTTAGACTCGATGACTCCTGAGGTCTCTTCCAGTCCTAGGATTCTATGATCCCTGATGCAATATAGTCAACCTGTGCAATTCTCTGCAACATTTTATATTTTTATTTTATAAATGGAAGCTAAGATAAGAATGGATAATCAGATTTCTGCTGCAAGGCATAAGCTGATCATTGCTGGGGTCAGGAAGGAGTAACAAACAGAATATTGTGGGAGGTTTTTGCCTTCCTCTGAAGCATCCTGGAGAGATTACTGCCAGTGGCAGGCTATCAAAGATAGTCTGATCAGGTATGATGACCTCTACAGTGGATATTGCAGCTTCTGAAAAACCTCTCTTTGATCTGCAGAGGAACAGATAAACTTAGACATACTGAAAATTCTGACCAGGAATGAGCTTGTGTGCCTTTCAGAAATGTTATGCAAGAGCTTCAGACACAACACAAGCAACTACATGAGACTTCAGCACATCAGCCATTGCGCCAAAGCAATCAACCCAAACCAAAAATGACTCCGCAACACACACACACTCCACAAATGAAGTATCAGCTATATATTAGAACTGAACCAACCCCTCATCTTCATAAAGGTACTTGACTATTCCCCAGAGGACAACAAACAGCATTGGTATACCTGAGAAGAGAGAAGACAAGATAGATACTGACAATCAGAGACAAAGAAAAGCAAGAAGGACTAAAACTTCATATAATGAAGAATAACAAAATGAGCTAGTGACAGGGTTGCAGTTCCCATCCATTACTGTTCCAGGTCAACAGCGTGGCTGGCGTACCATCCTGCAATTATTTAGTGGCCTATATAAAATGTGTTAGATGTATCAGTCTAGCTCCAGTGTTCATGTAGGAAAGAACAACACCTCCAAATCTGCCACTACTTGGACCTCTTGTTGGCAGCTTTCATTGACTGGGCCATGGAGACCAAACCCATGAGCTCCCTCTAGGTCAGAGGGTATGTCTACACTAGCCCCCTAGATCGATCTAGGGAGGCTAATGAGGCGATTGCAATGAATGAAGTGCGGATTTAAATATCCCGCGCTTGATTTGCATGTTCGGCTGGTCGCCATTTTAGAAATTGACTAGCCCGGAGTAACTGTCCGCTTCACGCGTAGTGAATGGATTCGAATAAAGCCTAAATCGAATTAACTGGCATTCCTCCTGCAATGAGGTTTACCAGCTAATTCGATTTAGGGCTTTATTTCGGAATCCCGTTTCACTGCCGCATGTACACGCTGGCAGTTACTTCAGTTAGTCAATTTCTAAAATGGCGACCGGCTGGGAACATGCAAATCAAGCGCGGGATATTTAAATCCCGCGCTTCATTTGCAATTTCGGTCGCCCTCATTAGCCTCCCTAGATCGATCTAGGGGGCTAGTGTAGACATATCCAGAGTGAATACAAAGTTGGGGAAGCTTGCAGTGGTTTTGTTATGCAGTCTCAAGGGCCATCCATCTGTCCAACATCTTTCACTAGAATACATTCATCCACATTTAGGTCTGCTCTTTTTAAAAGTGCATCTATCAACCGATACTCTGTGTTGGAAACATCAGGAAATAATGCAACGGGGGGAATGTTTCTTAAAATTAGACAGGGAGGGATGAAACCAGTATGCTGAATGAATAAGGTGTCACATTTCCATAATTTCTTTGTGAATCTGTCCCTCCCTGCACACCCTTTCAGGTTCTTTACCCTCGTTAGTGCCAAGGAAGTTAACCAGAAATTATGTTGGTACTGAACATGCAATGATTAACTATCTTCAGAGCTGTCATGAAAGATGACCACTGGATGTCCACAGGCAACACTGATATCAGCTACCTTCTGGTGACAATAGCATTGGCTTAGTAAAACCTTACATTATGATGGGTAGTACTGTGGAAATGCTGGAATAGTGTTCTTGACAGCAAGAGCTGCAGAGGAGACCGTTGGGTAAACCATGTTGAGGGTGTGCAGAGGAACAAAAGTTAGGCAAGTAGGGGAAATGGAGAGAAGGGGCAGGAGACACATGGTGAAAAGGTAAGATGGAGCACATCCATGGAAAGCATGTAAAGGCGTGTGAGGAGGAAGAGTAATTAATGTGTTATGATCTGCAGTGGTCTGGAAATCTCAAACCAGTGTCTGCAATGTGAATTGTACTGTAATGATGTTCAGTTCTGTTATACTGAATCCTTTCCCAGCCATCCAGGAGATCAGGCTGTTAGAAAGAGACACAGGGTCAGTTACCAACCCTCATCAGCCAGGACAGAATGAGAAGTAACAGGCAGCAGCAGCAACAAGGAACCTTCCTGAACAGTTTTAGAATTCAAGTCATCTTAAGGGCAATGGAGGAAGATTGCTTAATTGCCATGACTGGAAGTATTCACTCCTGAGATTGTGCAGCCACGGGTTAGTGAGAACTGTTTCTGTGGCTCCACAGCTTGGACTACAGAGCACCTCCTGGACTGCCGGACGTTGCAGGCACAAGCTCAAGATGTCTAGTTTGCATGACTATCACAGTCTTCAAACAGGACTGCACTAATGTAAAGCACCTGCAGCATCCATATCAAGGAGCTACAGTGACTCGAGTTAGTGACTCGTCTTATTCTGGCTTGCATATTTATACCTGCCTCTGGAAATTTCCACTACATGCATCTGACGAAGTGGGTCTTTGCCCACGAAAGCTTATGCTCCAATACATCTGTTAGTCTATAAGGTGCCACAGGACTCCTTGTTGCTTTTGCAGGTCCAGACTAACATGGCTACCCCTCTGATTTGTGTTAGTGCGTGATTTAGTTCACACCTCCACTGCAAGCCCCGAGTTGTGCTACGATGCCTAAGAAGTGGATTAGGTAACTCACTGCAGATCACCAACCCCTAATGGGTCTTTGATTCATGGAAGCTCTTAAATTAGACTTGACTAGACTAGAGAACACAAAAGATATATTTCAGTGAAGGAACAGATATTTTGACTGATTTGTGCTGTGATTTGTGGAGCTCTCTATAGTCTGGATGTATCACAAATGTCTCCATATTTAATTGCATTACCTGATTTTTGATTCAGTGAGATTCAAATTATTTGATATATTTTAAAGGGGCCAAATGAGACAAAGTCGGTCATTGCTGAACAACTTCATTTTACTTAGAAAGCACCAAATTAATTAAAGCTAACACGGTGACTAGCATCTCCTCCTCCTCCCAGTTGTTCTCCAGTACCTGGGACATGACTGTTGACGCAGCACATGTCACTGTATTTTAATCCAAGATCCTGACGGTATTATCCATATTTCTGAGTTTGAATTGATATTATCTGTACTGCATGGATATACATGCAGCATCAACAAACCAGCCAAAGTTCTTTTCCAGCAGGTGCTAGGCTCAGTATATAATCTGGGACAGACTCTCAGGGTCGTGTGTGTGTGTGTGTGTGTGTGTGTGTGTGTGTGTGTGTGTGTGTGTGTGTGTGTGTGTGTGTGTGTGTGTGTGTGTGTGTGTTTGTTGTTCTAAAGTCTGGTCAGAGACCTAGTTGAGGCAGGTCCCCACAAAAATGCATAATTGACATAAATCCTATTTTTAACAGACTGTATAATCTGAAGCGATGCCTCTATTGTGATTAATATCACAGAGAAACAGTAATATCTCCAGCATCTCTTAAATTATTTAGTTTTCACAGATCACAAAGGCTTTGTCCGGACAAAAAATTGTGATCCTGGTATTGATGGCTAATCAGCCTGAGTTAATTTATATGACTGGGAATGTTAGTCTAGACACTCCCCAAGCACTTAGTTTGCTCTAAGACTGAGCCTTGGATACCTTTAGTGTAATGTACCAATCCTAACTTCACTGGATTTAGAAACTTCTACCTGATGGAGAAGTTTTCCTTTTCCATCACACCCATGATATATGTTGGTGTGTGTGTAGTGATTTGGCCAGATTACGAAAAGATGTCAAAGTGAGTTCAGTGTTTGATAAAGCAGTAGCACAGGGAGCACATCTTTTTCTCCCTCTCCTTTCCCCCAATATGTCCATTGGGATCAGGGATCTACAAGATGTGGATCTTTAATTCTATCCACACATTTCTGAGATGACATGAAACACAGTACAGCATGACAACAAATCAACATTTAACCACCATCTCTTCTCAATTCAGAGGAAAATTTATGGCATCTCTGATGTTATGACTAAGGGGCAGCCACAGAATAAGATGATTGCAAATTATATTAAAAGGAGATAACAAGATCAGCTGTATCTTTTATTAGATTCATAGTTACACTTTACATTGACATCTGCATTGCTACAGACTCAAAAGTTTTTCTCCAAACTAGACCTCATAATTTGAGCCACAGTCAATCTATTATTGAGTTAATTTTTCTTTCTGAACTGTTTCCATCCACTTGGGCCTCATGAAAATGAGGGGTTTGTAATGCTGGGCTGAGTACTGTTTTATTGATTTATATTGTCATCTGGCCTAGGAATAGTTTATCAGGTGCCATTGTGCTAAGCGCTGTAAACATAAAAGTTTCCTGCACACAGTTCCACCAATACACTTTCAGACTGACTTTCCCACCCACCTCAACTATTCTAGTCCCAGGTTCTACACACCCACTGTCCCATACCACCTATTCCCTGTCCTGCAGCCCACCCTTCTACTTCAGGCAGCCAGTCAAAATGGATCTCAAAGACTTGCATGTCAAGCTCTTCTTCACCGCAATCTATCCCTATTCTCACTAGCTTCTGGACAGAACAACCAGAGATGGTGCCTTTTCCATACCAAACATTCTTAGGCCCTTTCGTCACGCATTTGCAACAGTAATAACTAATTTAATCAGCTCTATTCCATATCTAGAGCAAGTGAGACCTTGCAATAATCTCTGGACGTCTGTGCTGTTATGTTGCCTGCAAGCTGTTAATTGACTAAAACCTGCGAACACTACATTTCTGAAAATGAGATCTGTCAAGTGTTCCAGGAAATAAGCATGCTAACAGCCTGAGGAATAAATGTCAACTTCCAAATGATGGGACTTTAGAACAATGAGCTTCAAAAGAAAATATTGTAGCTGAGGAGAGGCTAAATCAACAAACATCCCATTCAATAAATGCACATCTGGACCCACTGGTTCCACTCCAGCTCACCCTCACAGACGTTCAGTTATTCTGAAGAGCTGTAACTCACACCGGTTCACTGCACGTCAGAGACATTATCCATATAAACATCTGATTTGCTGTTGAATCCTAACACTGTTTCCCCCAGCCGTGCCCCTAGAGGCAGCAAGGAAGGTGTGCGTATGCGTGTAGTTGTTAGGATTAACCAATAAACCCAGGCTTATTGGTTAATCCTTTAAATGACTATAACACTAACATCCCTAACAAAAATGAGCCGCTGATATCCGCATCCACCAATGCAGATGCAAAGCGAATACCCACAGATTTGCAGGGATCTACCCATCAGTGCAGGCAATGGCTACACAAAACAACAGCGGTGCTGCTACAGTGGTTTCAGTGCAGACATATCCCTAACCTAAAATAAAGGCCCTTCTGATATAGTTTCCAATTACCCTTTTGTGTAGAGAAAAAAGAAACAGTGGCTGAGAGTTTCCAAGTCAAGCCAGGGATTTAGACACACACAACTTCAGTGTGTCTATATCCCCTAATCTGTTTGGAAAGTCTCAAGCAACAAGAGCCATGAGCAGAAATGCAGCATCTTGCAGCAGCGTTACGTATTGCAGGGCTTGCAGCTACTAGTGCAGAATGCTACAGTATTTTACTGCAGCTCTTAATATCCCTGGTTCCATTTAAGTTGTTTACTTGAAGAAGCAAGTTAAAAAGAAAATGGTTAATAGAACAAACAGGCCTAATTGCTACAATGAGTTTATAAAGGCTTTAAAAGAAGGTGTTCCTCCTGGATCTTTTCCAGACAGATCTTCCTTGCAATGCAGCTGTTGATACTAACAGCCTAGTCTGGCTTCCTGTATTTGATAGCTTTATTCTCTCAGCTCTTTCTTCCTTGAAGTAGGTTTGGATTGTTAGTTTTTCTGAATGGTAGCTTTCCTGCTGCAAACATGGCTGGATGTAGGATTGCTGCAGGAGCTTAGAGAATCTGTTTGGCTTTTTATTAATATATCTCTGCTTTAATGCTGCTAATTGCCTTGTTGTGTAATTGTGGGATATTGCTCAGGCATCATCATTTTCCTCCTCTTCTGAATGCAAAAAGTTCTGTTCCGGTAGCTGCTGGTGGGCGTACGGATAGGTTGAAGCATAATCGGCTGTTCTCAGAGACTATTTTATACAATGCTGATGTAGCTGGTTGGGGTGATTTAGGTTCAGTGACAGTTCTCTGAGAGTTGGTCTAAAGGAACAATGTCTTTCTGCCTTGAACACTGTAACTTGGAATAATCTGTGTATTTTAAGAATAAAAAAAAAAATCAATGTATTATCACCAGGACCACTTCATATGGTCAGTGTTCCTTTCCCCCCTTCATGCCATGGCTGTTTTGTCTCTTGCAGAGCATGAGCACTTCAGGGCTCTTACGTCTGTGGAGTATTTGGCTCATTGTGGGCGGTATCAGAAATAAATAGCAACATTCTCTTTTCCACTGCAAATGTGCCCGCTGCTTCTGAATCAATATTCTGCTTAGCTACAGATGTGCAGCCTTCTAGAACGAAGGGAGTAACTCTTCTACCTGCCTTGCCATTTGCCAATATGGCCTATCAGAGTTCCTTTGTTGTTGCTACTGTTGCTGTTCTGGATACAGTCTATTTTTCTAGCAGCTTTGCACATACTAGCGATAAGGGAAGATGCGGGCTTTGGTTTACATAGCATGCACAACACATAAAGTGTGCATCTGTGAAATCACAAGTCAGAATGTTTTGCACAGCTCAGACTGTAAGCCCACTGGGGTCATGACAGACCTTCTGTTCTGTGTTTATATAGCACCAACCACACTGGAGTTTCTGGCTCATGAAAGGGGCTCCTAGGCAGAGGGGATTGCAGCCCATCAGACCCTTCAGTCCAGCCCCTGAACTCCCACTGGGGCATGGGATTGGGACTGCCTTGTTGGGAGGAGCCAGCCCAACTCCTGGGCAGCGTGGCAAGAAGCGGCAGGTAGCCCCTGGCTCTTCCTCATCTGCCTGTCCCCCGGAGCCTCAGCTCTCTCAGTGCTTGGGTGGCGTGGTTGTTACATTGCCAGCCCCAATTCTCCAGGCAGTGCTGCTGAAGCACCGCCAGCCCCAGTGCTCTAGGTGACATGGTCAGGGGGAGCTGGATAGAGGGAAGGAAGCCCCGAGGGTATTGGTCATGGGGTGGGGAGCAGGTAGGGGTGAGAGCTTAGCCATGCCTGGCTGTTTGGAAAGGCAGTGCCTCCCCGACCTTCCCTATCTGCCTCTCTATACAAGCTCACTACCCGATGATGCCCTCAGGCCAAAAAGTTTGTTCGCCCCTGTGACAAGGCAATACAAGTAATAATAATAAAGAGAAACAAGTAAAACAATAACATAATCCGCTTTCCCCACTATTCTCTAAAAGGTTGTGGCCATAAAGAGAGAGAGAGAGAGATTTCTGACAAAGAATCCAAGGGTTCTCCTAGAATCCTGTGCCTATAAAAGTGATGTTCACAGAAAGGATTCTCCATTTGTAAAACTGGATGAAATTCTGTCCTGCATTCATTTACTTATTTCATTCAAGAAAGGTTTTTCATTGTTTTCTATTTTTTTCTGTACTGGTATTTGTTTTATAAAACTAAACTGAACAGAATTTTTAAAAATCATTGACTTATTTCTACAGCAAAAGAAAAATAAACTCAAATCCACACTGATGTGAATGGAGCACATCCAAATAAATAACAATAATAATCCATCTACATAATAGTCAAGTATTACGTTTTGGCTAAATTTACATGGAAAATTCTTTTAAAATATTTTGTATTTTAGCATTTTATTCCCTATTATTTGTTAACCCTTCCAACAGATATAACAGAGAAACGCCCCATGGCGATTACTTTTTTCACCCTCTCTGGCAAGCAGTTTCACTCCCTCTCCCCCATGATTTAAACAACCACCTCTTTACATTATCATCCAAAAACTGCATGGATTTCAAACCATCATTACTGACTCATGTCATTACCTCCATGGGAATAATGTTCATTTGTCAGAATGGAGAGGGGTAACTAGTGGTGTCCCCCAAGGGTCAGTCCTGGGACCAATCCTGTTCAACTTATTCATAAATGATCTGGAGAAAGGGGTAAGCAGTGAGGTGGTAAAGTTTGCGGATGATACCAAACTGTTTAGGATAGTCAAGACAGAAGCAGACTGTGAGGGACTCCAAAAAAGATCTCACTAAACTGAGTGATTGGGCAACAAAATGGCAAATGAAGGTTAATGTGGATAAGTGTAAAGTAATGCACATCGGGAAAAATAACCCCAACTATACGTACAGTATGATGGGGGCTAATTTGGCTATGACAAATCAGGAAAGAGATCTTGGAGTTATCGTGGATAGTTTTCTGAAAACTTCCACACAGTGTGCAGCAGCAGTCAAAAAGGCAAATAGGATGCTAGGAATTATTAAGAAAGGGATAGAAAATAAGACACAGAATATCTTACTGCCCCTGTATAAAACTATGGTACGCCCACATCTTGAATACTGTGTACAGATGTGGTCTCCTCACCTCAGAAAAGATATTTTGGCCTTGGAAAGGGTTCAGAAAAGGGCAACTAAAATGATTAGGGGTTTGGAACGGGTCCCATATGAAGAGAGGCTAAAATGACTGGGACTTTTCAGTTTAGAAAAGAGGAGACTGAGGGGGGGATATGATAGAGGTATACAAAATCATGAGTGGTGTGGAGAGGGCAAATAAAGAAAAGTTATTTATTAGTTCCCATAATAGAAGAACTAGAGGACACCAAATGAAGTTAATGGGTAGCAGGTTTAAAACTAATAAAAGAAAGTTCTTCTTCACACAGCGTGTAGTCAACCTGTGGAACTCCTTGCCAGAGGAGGCTGTGAAGGCTAGGACTATAACAGAGTTTAAAGAGAAGCTAGATAATTTCATGGAGGTTAGGTCCAAAAAAGGCTATTAGCCAGGGAATAGAAATGGTGTCCCTGGCCTCTGTTTGTCAGAGGCTGGAGAAGGATGGCAGGAGACAAATCGCTTGATCATTGTCTTCGGTCCACCCTCTCTGGGGTACCTGGTGCTGGCCACTGTCGGCAGACAGGCTACTGGGCTAGATGGACCTTTGGTCTGACCCAGTACGGCCGTTGTTATGTTCTTATGTTAGATGCTGCTGCCCAGCCAACAGAGAAACATGAAATGTGTTTGCAAACCCTACTAAAATAGTAATAAGGACTTTTCTGTGTTTGCCTGACAGATCAGTAATAACAAATTTTTTTGTAAAGGCTATTTAGAATTTGATAGACTTTTCCCACTAGCTTATGACAAATTTTAACACCACATTTAGGCCTAAAACCTGGGCCAGATCCACTACAACAGTTTACACTAGCTGAGGATCAGCCCCTAAAGTATTAGCCAAATTTATCAAGGGTGTAAATTCTTTTATCTGTATACACATGAGGATTAATCTGTTTAGCTTAAAGAGTCTATTTAGCTCTTATTTGTTCTATGACTTTACACATACGCCAAGCACAAGAACTACCTCAGGGCAAACACATCAAAAAGAGTTTTTAAAACATTCAGGGAAACAAAACCAGTGATCTGGCATCAATGGTTGTTCAGAAAGGCTTTGTCTACATTGCAGGGTTTTTGCGCAAGAAGCTTTTTGCAGAAGAGATTTTCCGCAAAAACATCTTGCGCAAAAGCGCGTCCATACTGCATGGAAACTCTTGCACAAGAAAGTTCTGACTGCCATTCACAGAATGGCTATCAGAGCACCTGTGCTTTTTCTGATAGGCTCTTTTTGCGCAAGAAACCCCTGTTGAGCGTCCACACACACCTTTTTGTGCAAGAGTTCTTGTGTAGAAAAGAGGTATACCTATACCACAAAAAGCCCGCTGTTCTGCCATTTGACTATACATTTTCTTGCGCAAAAACATGCTTGAGGTGTGGACGGTCCATGGGTTTTTGTGCAAAAATGGCTAGTTTTGCGCAAAACCCCTGTAGTTTAGACATAACCAAACACTTCAGTGATTTTATTCATGTGCAGAAGCTCAAACTCAAATACAAGTGATCACACAAATTAGAAAAGTTAATGTAATCCAACCAGAAGCAGAAACACCACCATGAGGCTTCTGTGACTAATCATATGGCTTAAATATAGTTATAATTAAAAAAGAGAGAAGTAGTTAAATATTCCTAACAATTTATGAGCAATCTATACACTGAAATTTGATGTAAAAACATTCACCTGAACAAGGATGAGTAGTGAACAAGTTAGCAGAGATCAAATAAATTATTCAGCCAGCTCTGGCAGAACTAGCAGGTGTTTGTTTGACTCTTTTTTGGTTCAGCTTTGTCAGGTGTGATTCATCATATGCAATGTGCACTGTACTGCTAGATAATGGCAACCTTTGAAATCATTGCCCTCAAGGCCTTTGCATGTCCATGGCCCAATTCCATAGCTTCTCTCTGTTAGATGGGTGACATGACTAGTCACTGACCACATGTCACTTCTTTTTTTTTTTTTTCAAATCTACTTGCTCCTTTCTGTTGCTAAGGTGATCTTTTAACAACTGAGATTATTTTAAGCTACAGGACTCTTTCACCTAGAAGAGGAGCGTTACATTGAGAAAAATCAGTCTATTCAGAAGATCTTGTGAGCATTCCGGGTTCCATATTCACAAAGAAAGATAATGAGTAAGGCAGAGAGAGAGGAAGAAAAGCTATTTTTGCTTCATTTTACCAATAGTTACATTCACATTTATTAACTCATTCCTACATCAGACTTATGAACACATCTGCAAACTTCCCAGGATGGGAATAGCAGAAGCTGCTATATTTGAGAAGCAAGGTGCTTTGTGCAAGTACCCAGACTTGGCATACTAAGGGACTCTGCAAGTCAGGAGTCAAAAATGCTGGCAGGAAGCTTGGATGAAGCCTAGAAGTTGCATGGCAAACTCTAGCATTGCCAGACATTTGTATAAACGTAAAGATTCATCCAAAAATTTAAAAAACTAACAGCCATAAACTTGAAAGATGAGGGTGAACAAACAGGACCGTGTCATTTTTCTTCATCATGTTCATCTTCTGTTCTTGCAAGAGGCTGAACTGCAAGCAGACTTTTTCAAACAAAATAACCACCCCAACATCATTTCACATGCAGGATTTTTGTCATTTTGTGGAATATAATTTTCTGTTCTCCCTCTGCTGAGTTGGATGCCTTAGGGCAGGTGAGTTTTATGAGGCGCAGAACTGCTCATAGGATTTGAACTATGCATAATTAATCATTATTACACAGCATGTAGGTGCTGTCACTATGCACAGAATATAAGATGGTAAAGAAAAGGATACAGCAGAACTTCTTTGGCTAACACTTTCCAGCAGGGATTTGTTATTCCTTATATTTATGTATTCCCGTCAACACACCAGAACACTTTCATCTTTCAAATATCCGTGTGTATTCAAAACAGGTAAGTTACTAATTTGCAGTGGATCATTTACGTGAATCTCACCAGTAAATGCATTTGCTAGCATATTCACAGAAGGCAAATACAAAAAAGGGGGAAGAACACAAGTCTTCCAGCAGCAGTTGTGAAAGCAAACAGTCTAATCAGTTTTAAGATGGAGACTGATAAATGTATGCATATAGTAGTTCATGACAATCAAATCAGGAACAATCAAAGCTGGTGAACAGCAGAGTGGTGAAAGGATTAGAAAACATGCCTTACCAGTGCCAGACACAAGGCGCTCAATCTATTTAGTTTAACAAAGAGAAGTTTAATTGAAGCGAGAAAGACTCAGAGCTTTAGCATTTCTACTACAGATAGCTTGGGCTCAAGCAACTTGAGCCTTATCCCGTCCATCACAACCCCTAACCCTTCTCATGCACAAGCACAACAAACAGTCATTGACCATTCCTTTGCTCTGCAGAAGGGAAACACTTGTTCTACTCATATGGCAGAGCTGACCTATCCTTACCTTCATTTAGCAGCCCCTCTAATATTCCACATAGCTCATTCAATTCAATATCTAAGCCCCGTGTTGACAAAAGGAAAGCCATTTGCACCCACATGTGACTAGCATTTCCTCCCAGGAGGGCTGGTGTCTTCATACAACACACAGCTGTTATGTAAAATGAGATACTTTACATGGGGCTATTCTTGATTGCCCTGTTCCAGGTTATTACAGTTATACAGCACAATGGTCTTTCACATGAAGCAATTACCATATAGCGGTAAAGCACTGTGTGCCCGTCATCCAGTTTACATGAGTCTGTTAGTAAATTTTCCAGGGTCTCAGTGAGTTTATAGTTATACAGAAGTCCCCTGGAGCTGGACATATGAATTTAAGAGATTTATGCACATTCACTGCTTTCAGCTAAAGCAAGGATGGGGAACCTCAGGTCTGGGGGGCAGGATTTGGCCCCTTAGACTCAAGTCTTCCCCTCAACATCGAGGAGCCTGCACTGGTGCTCCAGTACACCCCCCCTCTCCCCCCCGCTTCCCTGTGGGGCTGGAGCACACAAAATCTAGCCTGGCCCCTTCTCCCCCCCCCCAAGGTCTGGTGTGTGAGGGGAATGTGGGGAGTGTCTTTCTCCCTCTCAGTTGGGGGGCCACGTCAGTGAGGGTTTGTTTTTGTTTGTTTTACTTCTCACTTGTGTGTGGCCCCTGACTGATTTTTTCCGTGGGTCAGTGGTCCCAACCCTAAAAAGGTTCCACACCACTTGGCTGAAGGCTCTCGTATGAGAAACTAAAATAATACCATGTCCAGTAAGGATTTTAAAAATGTTGGGTCTGGTATTAGCAACAGAAAAGGAATGGGAAGCAGGATTTGAATTCAACAGTTATTAGAGGAGAATATGGTTAGCCCGGGGGTGGGCAATAATGTTTGAAGGGGGGCCCAGCAGGGCCTCAGGCAGAAGGGGCAGGGCCTCGAGTGGAAGGGACAGGACCTTAAATTAGCAGTTAAAAAGGCCCGCGCCTCCCCTGTGCTCCCAGGCATCATGATAGCAAGGGAGCGGGAGCTGCGAGCCCTTTCAATACCTGCTATTTAAAGCGCTCACTGCTCCCAGCCCCGCTGCTAGCGTGTTGCCTGGGAGCCGGGATGCGTGAGCCCTTTCGACTGCTTCTATGTAAAGGGCTCGTGCCTTCCCCCACGGCTGCCATTGCCTGACAAGGGTGGCAATTGCCCTGAGTTACAGAGACAACTTTGCTTATGTTTTCTGTCCCAAAGCATGAGCTATGTTGCCACCACAGTGAGTATGTATGCAAACACACTCAGCAATCAGTAAATAATGTTAAAAAAAAAAAAAAAAAAAAAAAAAAAGAGGTTGACTTACCCCAGCCAATGCAGAGATAAAGCCGAAAAACCCTCTGTTCAGAAATGGCCGAGAGGACCAGCAGTGTGTGCAGGTACATGCCTTCCACCAATAGCCAATAGTAGTTTGCAGCCACACAATACTGCATCATCACAAAGACCAGGCGGCAACTGAGTGACTCCTGAGAGAGCACAACACACAGGTGAATGAATGCAGTAGGGGTGGCGAAAAAAAAAGACAAACCCCCAGAACTTCTAACATCATGAATGGAAGAACAAGATTAACTCCCCCCATTCAAAAATATCTTGACTAAATGGCTCACACCTAACCACTGGGATGACAAAGGATCAGCCACTGTAGTTCAAAAACGCAGCAAGGGAATTCCAAAGCAGAGAACAGTACAGAAGAATATTTACCCTTATTTCTTTATGCCTCTACTGCTCTGTACATTCCCCATATATGCCTCAAGAGTACAACATGAGAGAAAGGAAGAGAAGAGTAGCTACTAGTTCCTGAAATCCATCACTACACAGTTTCAGGCCCACAGGCACTATAGTCTACAGGCAAGAAACACACAGTTGATGCCACAATGCTGCCAAATCTGACTGCAAACCATCTTGGCCATTTCTCTAAATTTTACTAGTTATCGGGAATCTAAACAAATGCAATTAGCTAATTCACTTGCCTATCAAATCATGGAACAGATCTGAACTACACAGCACTGTTTACACAGTATACAGACATACTCAGCCCTCCCTGGTTCAAGGAAGGACTGACTGGCAACCCGGGAGGTCATTGCCAATTCTCACATTTATGCTTCGGTGCACCCCGAAGCCTGCATGTTACAAATCACAAGAAAGTGATCATAATGTGGGATGCATCCATCTGGTCCCTGTTCAGTGGAAGGAGAAAAATGTCCAAGGTATCTATCACAGTGCTCAAGGAGAGATTAAAAACCCTTCCTGATTTTACATTTTCTAGTGCCTTTGCCTCATGCACATGACCTAGAATCACCGTAATTAAGTATCTAGTCCCATTTAGTTTCCAGATCACTTTCTCCTACAGCTTGGTTACACATTACCAACCAACTCTCCAGGGGAAGAGAAAGCAGTTCTCTGGTTACAGCATCATCTAAACATTTTAAGTGACATGCCACTTTAGAGCTCCTTCCAGATTTGGACATGCATTCAAATCAAATCAACATAGTTTGCAGGACTATAAAGTACCCTAAGAATGTCTAGCTGGTTGGATCACTTGACAGGCTGGACAATGTCACCTGTTGTGATGGAGCATCTGTAAGAATATTTTGTTGTCACCATTGGAAACGGTGAGTATGGAGTGAGGGGGAGAGGCATGGACATTTACAAATACACAGGGTGGTAGGGGGAATCCTTGCTCTTTGTGTTTTCTCTGTCCCCAGGGGATAGGACAGGAGACACACTGGGCAGCAATTATTCATTGGTAACAAAACTGGGATTTCATGACTAGAATTGTACAAAGCCAAGGGAATCGAAGGAAAACCCTGTGGAAGTGAAGAAAATATACCGGACAAACCCTGGTACAAAGTGAAACTGCAAAGTTTCATGCAGCTGATGGAGCACTGACCTCAGAAACATGTCTCCTGCCCCTACCTGGTAGGAGATGAGTCCTTCCCACTGATGCTCATGCGTAGCTGTGCTATACATCCACTTCAGCACAGAGTCCTTAATGAAGACAGATACAGCACGTAGGATAAAAGAAGTGAAGAGATTCAGATGAATGTAATTCCTAGTGCAGTGCAGATGCCTGTAACAAGAAAACAAAGCCTGATTCAGCGACTGTGTGTAGGCTGCAATACCACCTTGGGTATCCAAGAGGCTGGAATTGACAGACTCTGTTCAAAATCAGTGGATTCCCCACACAGATGAGTCACTGGAAACCCATTACTTGTGAATAGCTACAGAATGTCAAACTCTGTAAGAAATATTGACCTTTAGCCAGAATTTTCGCCCAAAAGGTATTTCAGAATTGGAGTGTGTGAAAAATAGGGAGTTATAATGAAACACAATTTACAACCTTAATTACAGTGATCACACTTGAGGGATTGGACTTTTGACATAGTGCTGCATCTAAACTATATAAATGACCTTCCAGAAAGGAAAACAAGAGTGCAACAGAGATTTTTTGGAAGGGCTTGTGTGCTGGTGCAAAGCATGGCAGCAGACTATATTAAAGTAATTGCCCCTGTAAAGGGAAAAGAAATCACCATATACGTTAATTATCACTTCAACAACAAGAGAAGATTAGATTCATCAACAGCCTTCTGAGATGATCACAAATGTCTACCATGAGTCTAAAAATATGATTTTCACCTCTGCGATGATGATAAAAAACAATGATGAAAGATCATCTTCTTTGTGAATTTCAATGGCCAACTACACAGACAACAAAATTGCCACCTGTAAGAATGTGTTTTGGGCAAGCAAAGGAAATGATTCATGTGATTGAAACTTGGCAATGAAGTGTCAATATTTTACCAAACTTCTCCACTAATATTTCTTCCCTTAGCTTATATGAGATGCCATATAAGAAGCAGCACACATGTCGCAGAAGTGAGAGATGGGGAAAGTCTATCAATTTGTTTTTCCATCTGAACAAAGACACATTCTCACCATTAGGATCAAAAATGTAGGCAATGCCACTTGGAAAATTTGTAACGAGCCATGGTCTGCTGGAAATGATTATTTTTTATGTCTGAAAAATATTGTGAGCATATTATAAACAGTTGTTGCTCCTATATTTTGAAATCCTATTTTTTCAGCCCTGCAACTTTGGTTTGGAAAATAGCTTGGCCTGAAATTTTCTAGATTTATTCAGAAGGCAAAGAACAGCATTTCTGCAAAGTCTGAAGTAAATTCATTAAGCCACTTTCGAGTTACAGGTCATGTTGTAATTTAACCATGTTTAACTTTGTTCTCCTTCTAGCTCAAAACTAGCTTGTTGCTACCCCTTCAAACTTTTCATACACACACACACCCTTCGATTTCAGTGGGAGATATGGGCACTATTCATTTCCAATGCTGGGCACAGAAGATTTCTACCATTAACTTCTGTGGATGCAGAATTTGATGCTACTTGTTTAATAGCATGTTGCCTGCTCTCTTGGCTGTTTTCACCTTAGAATTAACATAAGGGATGTTATATTGTTAACAGAGATCTTCCTTTAGTTCAAGAGGAAAATCTGTATTTTGGAACTGCTGAACCAGGTTTCTACTCCCAGCTCTCTAAGCATACTAGGTAGCTAGAAGCTAAGGCTGTAGTCAGAGACCAAACTACAATGCAGATGTTAATTCTAAGGAAAAATGTAAAAAATACATGCTTCAAAGATTTAACCCTAAAGAGCTAGAGTTTGTCCTGAATTATAAGTTAAACTTTTTTTTTTTAAATTTTAAAGACTTTAAAAATGGCTCTTTTCTGAAGTTTTTGTGAGGCTTCAAACACTGATGCTACTCAACTTTTCTTTTTTTATGTTACCGAGCTCAAGTTTTATGAATGATGCAAAAGGCAAGCACATTTGTCATTTAGCACTTTTACTGGTTTTCTTTTTTTCACTAACGTTATTTGTTCTTGGACCGACAGCAGAACACAGTTCAAATCACACCAGCTGAGCACTATGTTTGGGAGTTTTGGACATCCTCCCCAAGAAGATTTTGAACACACATTTTGGCGCAAACTGCTCTAGTTCAATAGCATAATAAATTGCTCCTCAGAACTACTTTTATGGATGCTAGAGAGAAGTCATCTCTGGCAGGTGTGATTTATTGTTAGCCAGAAAGCAGTGACTCTGAATTCCTAGTGCCTGAACACAGGAATAATAAAAAAACTTCAAAAACAACACATGGTCCTGTAGCACCTTAGAAACTACCCAAACGTGTCGATGGGATCATGAGCTGTCATGGGCACAGCCCACTTCCTCAGATGACAGGAGTGGGTTGTACCCATGAAAGCTCATGATACCATCTACGTGTTTGGTTAGTCTTTAAGGTGCTGCTAGACTATGTGTTGTTTTTTAAGTTTTTCCAGTAACAGACTAACTCAGCTACCCCTCTGAAGCTATGGGAATCATAATATTCCTCCCATGGCATTGACAGAGGGTGGACTGGTTTTTCTGGGTTTCCCTGACATTTCAATTCAGCTGTAGTCATTTTAAACCCCCTTTGGCATGAAAAGGGAAGTGATCAGTCCCATGTTTTTTAGCTGGAAGAAAATAAAATACAATAGACTGGGATCATTTCTCTGCATCTCCTGCACAATCTCATTCTGAATGTCCCTGGACTTTCAACTGCTGTGCTCAGTATCTCCAAAATTCAGACGAACCAGGCTAGAGTCAGTGAAATTGCAGCATGCATGCATAATGCATTTATGAAAAGATCTCAATCTAGATCAGCCTCCCATCATTTTATTTTTTTATTTTTTTGCCAAACCTAAGCGATCTAATGTCTGTTCCAGGGTCTTGTCAATGGATACTCAGTCACTAGACTTTTAATTTCTATGACTTTCCAGAGAATTTGACGGAGTCACACCTAGCAGAAAACTAATACATAGAACTGAATGGAAGATGACAATTCTGTTTCGTGGCAACATTAGGAGTTTTGGGGGAAAAATCATTCCACGGTGAAACAAAAATCTTTCAAATTCTTTGACAAGAATAGAATTGGTTTAAAGTGTTGGTTTTCAGATCAAAACCTTCATGCGAGAACACTGGTCTGGCAGGTTTGAGTCCCAGATTGTGAGTGATTTGGGATGAACAACTCTGCTCTGAATTAGGCAGAGCAGGGGCTTGAGCACGGGTTTTCCACGCCTGATGCCAAGCCCCTCACCAATTTTCCCTCTATGTTTTTCAATCCATGTGCAATTTTTTTCCATCCATGCACAGAATAATTTTTTGTGTGCACTGAGGCAGGTGTGAATGTGCACCACAAACAGAAATACAAAACCAAGCTATTGGCACTCTGCTCATCAGCCAGGAGGCATCTGAATTTCTCCTGAGTGGCCACACAAGTGTTCAGTTTACAGGGAACACTCCTCCTCACCAACCTAGAGCATGACAGAATCAGTCTCTCCTCACCTCCCTGCCAATGAAAATTTTGTCAAAATCAATACATCTCCACAAAGCATTTCAACTTAAAAACCCAGCATTTTTATTACAAAGATTTCAACCAGCACTCTTAGTAGGGCCTAGTCATTTAGAATTTAAATATATCTGGGAGAGATATGGTGCAAAAGGGAAGCAGGGGAGGGTGAGATGTTGAAAGGAATAAAATAAGAAGATGGGAGAAGCCGAATGTTTCGAAATCTGATGCTATTCACACTGGGAGAACAGCACGGCTGCTTTTTGCTCTGCTTTGAGCTGAATCAGGATTACCTGAAGCCAAGGAGAATGGCAGTTGCAATCACAAGGGCAGAGAATGAAAGAGCATATCCAACAGTGTAGATGACTGACATGTATAGGAGTTGTTCCTCTGGTGCCTTCTGATAGCATAGAAAGAAAGAAAAGATAGCATTCATTGCACCGATTTCTTTTCTCCCATCTCCACATTACCCTACATCCCTCCAACCCTACTTTGGTACTATTTTCCACCCCTTTGTTAAGCACTCAGACACACATTACTAATCAGAAGCTTCCACCTTTCAAATTCTCCAAACAAAACTCCCACCCCTGCTTCCCATTCAAATACATGAGTTTTGCAGCAAGCCCAGAAAGTCAATAAAACGGGACTAACAAAGCTTGTGGGCATGGGGAAAGAGTGAATTCCAAACCCAAGTGACACGATTTGCTATCTAGATTTCCACGCCGACAGACACATCAACACATCGATTCTGAAACAGCAGATATCAATTCTGAAACCAGCATTTTCAAGCAGAGGTGCCTAAAGTTATGTTCCTTAATGCCATATTTCATGTCTCTTTTTGTACCTATGTTTGAAAATTCTGGTCCATATTGTGGGGAGAAAAGATTTTTGGAAAACACAGAATAGCTGGAAATAGCCCTGAATCACGATGGTTGGGTTGTGTGGCAGGATTTAGAGTCTGTATTCTGATTCTGGCTCATCTCTAAACACAAACTTATTTCCAAGACTTATCCGTTTTCCTTCCCCACTTTGGGTTGATGACTTTATAATCACTGAGCAATGCGCACTGTGCTGTACAAGGGAAGAGACTTTCCTTGCTCCAGAAATAGGCACAGCCATTCAGAGGCACACAGCACAGAATGTTAGGGTTCAAACAGAGTGCCGAAGCCATTGCTGACAGGTTTTGTGGAATGAGAGTGTTTTACAAGGCAGGATGTGAAGACTGCTTAATCCAGGAGAAGAGACCTTGTCAGGATCACAACCTGGAACACCTTTTGCGATTCAACAAACTGAAACATCAATGCAGCCCAAACTGATGTGTAATGTTTAAAGGGCATGATGCCCCCTCTCTCATCATAGAGGATGTTATGTTAAAATAAATCTTAGGGTGACAGCAAAATGCTGTCAGAATGTGCAGAGTCTCCCTCCAACATTCCTCACAGGTTTGTGTTTGGGGGATGCCCACAACGCGACACAGTGATCTTTTCACAAACCTAAGCCTTTGCCATCTGACGCATCGTGTGATAATTGGGACTAAAAATGTACCTTAATTGGCAGCTCAACTGTAAAAAGTACATGAAAGTTCATAAGGTGTCACAGTAACCTATAAGAACATGTATTAATGGGAAAAGATACAAAAAGGATGCAGACTGATTTAGTCCCAGCAAAAAGGCATACCGATATAATTCAGAGACTGTGTTAAGATCATGCCTGGCAAACAAGAAAAGCATGGAATCAAAAATCAGTGAATCAAAACTTGTTTGTTGGAAACTAAGTCTAACTGGTGGAGAAAATAACGAGGGGATAGGCTATTCCATCCACCACTCCCTTGATGGGTCCTTAAAGAAAGCCTGTGGGGAGAAAAATGGGCTACTGGAGCTAGCCTCACAATCGCCCTCCATCACCGCCTCCTAGAACCCCCTGCCTTCATCATCCTGATTCTGAGAGACATCTGACTGACTGGGTTTGAGAGAACTCAGATGATATTGCCACCTTTGTCAGCTCCAACTGAGTCCCAACCACTATCTGAGATGAAGCAGGATCAGACTTAAGACTATAAGAAAGGCCATATCGGATCAGACCAAAGATACATCTAGTCCAGTACTGGCCAGTGCCAGGCGCTTCAGAGTGAATGAACAAAACAACTAATAATCAAGTGATCCATTCCCTGTTGCCCATTCCCAGCTTCTGGCAAAACTTAGGCTGGAGATACCATTCTTGGCCTCCCTGGCTAATAGCCGATGATGGACCTATCCTCCATGAACTTATCTAGTTCTTTTGAACCCTATTATAGACTTGGCCTTCACAATATTTTCTAGGAAAGAGTTCCGCAGCTGAAGTATTTCTTCAGACAACTCACAGGTTTTTTGTTTGTTTTAGATCTGCTGCTTATTAATTTAATTTGGTGACCCCTAGTTCCTGTTCACGCCTCAGAGCACAACACCACTTCCTTATTTACTTTTTCCACACCAGTCACGATTTTATAGGCTTCTGCCATATCCCTCTTTAGTCATCTCCTTTCCAGACGAGAAGTCCCGGGCTTTTTAATCTCTACTCATATGGAAGCTTTTCCATGCACCTAATCATTTTTGTTGCCCTTTTCTGACTCTTTTCCAATTCCATTATATCTTTTTTGAGATGGAGCAATCACATCTGCACACAGCATTCAATTAAGATGTGGGCATAACATGGATTAATACAGAGGCAATATAATAATCCATCTTCTTATTTATCATTTCTTAATGATTCCCAATATTCAGAATTTGCTTTTTTGACTGCCACTGCACGAGTGGATGTTTTCAGCAAACTACCCACAATGACTCCAAGATCTCTCTCGAGTGGTAACAGCTAATTTAGATCCCCTTATTTTATATGTATAGTTAGATCTGTGTTTTCCAACGTGTATTACCAGGCATTTATCAACATTCTAGGATGTACTTCATCAGGCCCTGCCAGCTTGAAGACAAGGGCGCTGTTTGTGGAGAACGGGGCCGGGGCGGGGCCGAGACATCAGCGGTACATACCAGCTTGAGATTTGCTTTTCTTCCTGTTCCCCCTGACGATAAGGGAGCGAGGGGAAAGTACTTGGATTCTGTGCATGCATCTCACTCCTGGCTGGTGAAGGGAAGGGGCAGAGAGTAATTCAGGGAATCAGAGTACTTTCCCCTCTCTTCCTTATCAGGGAACAGGAAGAAAAGCTAGCCATGTCCTGATATGCATGGCTGCTGCCCCCCCCCCCCCATGCTCTCCTGAAATGGAGATGCTTGAAGACATCTATAATTAATTCTTAACTTGTTCATTTCCTATTTTAGCCTTAGATTCTACCCCATTTATTGATGCTTCCTATGTTTGTCTTTCAATCATTAACTTTTTTTTTAAGTGAAAACTGAAATAAAAGAGGCATTTAACACTTTGGTCATTGCTGTGTTTTCTTTTTTTTTTTGTCTCTCTTTCCTCACTGAATAATGAGCCTACCCTGTCCTTCATCTTCCTCTTGCTTCTCATGCATTTGTGAAATGCTTCTTACTTTTCATATTCCTAGCTAATTTAATCTCATTTTGTGCCTGGCCTTTCTAATTTTGTCCTTACATGTTTGAGATTTTTTATATGGGGCAATTTCAATTTTTTGTACGACTCTTTTTTTTTTTAGGTCACTGAAGGTCTCCTGGGTAAGCCAGGATTGCCTCTTACAATGCTTCTGCATTTGTATAGTTTGCTTTTGTGCCCTTAATGATGCCTCTTTAAAAATACTACTCCCTCACACTTGCTTCCCACTGCATCCTACCTACCAATTCTCTGAGTTCGCCCTCTTCAAGTTCATTGTATTTATTCTTATGTTTTTCCCCTTAGAATCAAAACCGCTGTCATTTCATGATCACTTTTATGCAAGCTGCCTTCCAACTTCAGATTCTCAACCAGTTCCTCCCCATTTGTCAAGGTAAATGACAGAAAGGTTTATTCTTTTTAACAGTTCACTTCATTTTAATCACACGAGCTGTTATTAGCAACACAAGGAAAGACACATTCTTTTTGCCCTGACAATGTTTTTCTTGTGGGAAGAAAAAATATGAACATTAAATGTTTTCACTAGAGTGAGTGTATACTACTGTATTTCATCTTTGTGCAGAAAACTGAGACAACTTGAAAAAACTCTAAAAAACAAATAGTCTAGCAGCACCTTAAAGACTAACAAAACATGTAGATGGTATCATGAGCTTTCATGGGTACAACCCACTTCTTCAGATGAACTTGGTCTCTTTTAAGGCTTTGCAACTCCTAGCCTGATACTTTTGTGTGGTGTTACAGGAGGCTGAACAGGGTATCTCCTTACAGGATCAGCACTGTGCTTGTCTGCATAACCTCTTCAAAGCACCAGTCTACACCAAAAACTAAGTGAGATTAAATGGATAGCCCTAACATTTCTTACTGCTAGATTCATAGGGGCCAGTTACAGTGGTCAGGTTGAAAAAGCTGATAGGAATAATACATAAGAAGTGACTTATTACAGTTTTTAAGAAGCAAAACCTCTTCCCCTTACCCTGTCTGATGCCTCGCATTCCGAAAGGTTCCTCCATGGCAGAGTGGAATTCTCCTTCAGCAGCCAAGTGCCCTCAGGAGTGCAGAAGCGGTAAACTTGTCCATGCAGCACTGCCAAAGAAAAGGAGAGAAAGAACAGACTTGCTGGAGAGAAGAACAGAACAACTGCAAAGCCTAGACTAAGCTCTCCCCTTCCCCTCTAGGGCTATTTTCACCTTGCTCCTTTCCTGTAGCAGAACAATTCCATTCATTCTCACAACCACCGGTGTATGGCTTCCAAAAACAACAGCACAAAGAGTGCTCCAAATGGTCAGCAGCAGTAACCCACTAAGTTTGTAGCTGAAAACAAACCTCGGCTCACTAAGAAAATTGTGTTTATTTTATAAGAAGAAAAAATGGATCAAACGTGAATGCCCAGTTTCAAACACCCCAGAACTTTAGGAAAGTTTGATCCTGAAATTTGTGACTAAAGTCCATCTGTTGTAATTATTCTTATGTGCAGGTTGCTGGCAAAGTCTCCCTGAAAGCAGAGCCATTATGAAAGGCAAAGTTGCCTTAACAGGAATGTAAGCAAAATACCTAGGTCTGCTCAGAAGATGGAAAACAAAGAATACATGTACCCTCCTCTCTTTGTTTCAACTAGTCCCAACATTAGTAACTATGGTAACAGGCAACACTCAAAAGGTGTACCCTCAGAAGTGGGCACAAGAATGCGGATGCCTGTCTACCCTCTAATCCAAAAACTGAGCCGTAACTCTCTTGGAGCTGATCACACATTCTTTCCATGAGTAAAGCCAACAACAAAATCAACAGCCACAGCCCAGTGCTATGAAATGAGACAAGATTAAAAGGCATAAAACAAAACCGAACTATACTGAACTACCAAATGAAAGCAGGAAGAAGGGAGAGCTTTCAGATACTCTGCTGGTAAAACTCTTATTGTATTTAGAATATATTTCATAGAATCCTAGGGCTGGAAGAGACCTCAGGAGGTCATCGAGTCCAGCCCCCTGCCCATGGCAGGACCAACCCCAACTAAATCAACCCAGCCAGGGCTTTGTCAAGCCAGGACTAAAAAACCTCTAGGGATGGAGATTCCACCACCTCTCTAGGTAATAACCCATTCCAGTGCTTAACCATCCTCCTAGCGAAATAGTTTTTCCTAATATCCAACCTAGACCTCCCCCACTGCAACTTGAGACCATTGCTCCTTGTTCTGCCATCTGTCACTACTGAGAACAGCCTCTCTCCATCCTCTTTGGAACCTCCCTTAATGAAGTTGAAGGCTGCTCTCAAAACCCCCCTCACTCTTCTCTTCTGCAGACTAAATAAGCCCAATTCCCTCAGCCTCTCCTCGTAGGTCATGAGCTCCAGCTGCATAATCATTTTGGTTGTCCTCCGTTGGTCCTTCTCCATTCTGTAGTGGGGGGGCCTAGAACTGGATGCAATACTCCAGATGTGGCCTCACTAGTGCTGAATAAACGGGAATAATCACTTCTCTAGATCTGCTGGCAATGCTCCTCCTAATGCAACCTAATATTCCATTCACCTTCTTGGCTACAAGGGCACACTGTTGACTCCTATCCAGCTTCTCATCCACTGTAATCCCCTGGTCCTTTTCTGCCGAAGTGCTGCTTTGCCAGTCGGTCCCCAGTCTGTAGTAGTGCTTGGAATTCTTCTGTGCCAATTTCAGGACTCTGAACTTCTCTTTGTTGAACCTCATCAGTTTTCTTTTGGCCCAATCTTCTAATCTGTCTAGGTCACTCTGGACTCTATCCCTGCCCTCCAACGTATCTACCTCTCCCCCCTAGCTTAGTGTCATCCGCAAACTTGCTCAGGGTGCAATCCATCCCCTCATCCAGGTCATTAATAAAGATATTGAACAAAACCAGCCCTAGAATCTTTCCTTGGGACACTCCATTTGAAACCGACCGCCAACCAGACATCGAGCCGTTGATCACTACCCGTTGGGCCCGATAATCTAGCCAGCTTTCTATCCACCTTATAGTCCATTTATCCAATCCATACTTCCTTAATTTGGTGGCAAGAATATTGTGGGAGACTGTATCAAAAGCTTTACTAAAGTCAAGGTATAACACATCCACCAACTTCCCCATCTCCACAAAGACAGTTACTTCATCATAGAAGCTAATCAGATTGGTTGGGCATGACTTGCCCTTGGTGAATCCATATTAACTATTCCTGATCACTTTCCCCTCTTCCAAGTGCTTCGAAATGGATTCCTTGAGGATCCCCTCCATGATTTTTCCGGGGACTGAGGTAAGGCTGACTGGTCTGTAGTTCCCTAAATTGACCTTCTTCTCTTTTTTAAAGATGGGCACGACACTTGCCTTTTTCCAGTCACCCGGGATCTCTTCCAGTTGCTTTGAACAGTATTTCTGGTCATATAATGGCTGAAAAAAATGGTTTTCAAGCTGCAGCAGGACCTGTTCACTTGCATATGTCATCAGTTGCTGGCATATGCTGTAAGGGGTAAGGTGGTTTTGCCTCTTTCCTATTTTTTCACTAAAGCCACATATCTGGCCAAATGGAAGCATTTCTCTATCTGGGCTACTCAGTGGGGAATTCCTCCCATGAATGCCCTGGTCCTCTTAGTCCTGGACTACCTCTCCGACCTCAGGATCCAGGAGCTGTCCTCCTTCCATCAAGGTCCACCTATTGGCTATCTCCACTTTTCACTTGGGCTCCTGGGGTAAGATGCTTTTCATGGATCCCATTGTCTATCAGTTTCTGAGGGACTGGAGAGGCTTTACCTGCATGTTCAGCAACCTGTCTTTCCATGGGACCTCAACTTGGTCTTGTCCAAGCTTACTACACCCCCGTTTGAACCTATGGCGACATGTTTGCTATTTCCTCTGTCTTGGAAGGTATCATTTCTGGTGGCTATCAGATCAGCCAGATGGGTGTCAGAGCTCAGAGCACTATCCTCAGACCCTCCTCCCCCCTTTACATGATCTTTTTTAAGGACAGGGTCAGGCTCCACCCTCACTAGGCTTTTCTGCCCAAGTAGTGTCTTAGTTTCATGTTTCCCTGGATATTTTCCCTCCAGTGTGTTACCCCAAGCCCCATGCCTCCGGTAAAGAACAGGCCTTACACACTCTGGATGTTAGGAGGACCGTAGCCTTTTACTTAGGTAAAACAAAACCCTTCCGTAAGTCCCCACCATTATCTATAGCAACTGTTGAGAGGCTGAAGGGTCAGCTGGTCTCCGCTCACATGATTTCTTCATATATCACTTCCTGTTATGTATCACGTGTTATGATTTGGCCGGAGTGCTGGCCCCTCCTTTGATGGCTCATTCCACCAAGGCTCAGGCCTCCTCCACAGCCTTCGTGGCTGAGGTGCCTGTCCTTGGTCCACACCTTTGCCAACCATTATGTGCTGGCTTACCAAGCTAGGGAGGATGCCGCTCATGGTACGGCAGCTCTCTGTTGGGTGGAGGGTTAGGACTCCGACCCCGCCTACTTGGTTTCTGCTTGGGAGGCACCTACATGGAATGGACACGAGCAAGCACTCGAAGAAGAAAAATGGTTACTTACCTCTCGTAACTGTTGTTCTTCGAGATGTGTTACTCGTGTCCATTCCAATCCCACTCGCCTCCCCTTCATCAGAGTAGTCTGGTAAGAAGGAACTGAGAGGGTGGAGGGCCAGCGGGAGCTTTGGGAAGTGGTGCAGGACAGACCACTGCTTCTTGCAGCTCCCATCGGCCAGGAACAGTCAATCATGGCCAGTGAAAGCTGGGAATGACTGTGGACACTAAGGTATAGAAACCATATGGTAATCCTGATGAACCATATCCAGCCAGCATGTCGGAGGTTCCTTACCCGGTCTTAACATTTAGATGTTCAGAGCTAAGTTCTACCTCAAATGCATTTGCACTGCTTTCATATAATCAAAGCAAACTTTGGTTTTTATGCTGTTAGTGAGTTGTATCAAAACACTTAAAAAAACCAAACAAACAAGACATGCAGTATCGATTTAATGTTCCTGCTGATTATGACAAAGATTTCTCTACGCAAAATGTTATGCTTATAAGAAGAACACGGGATCTTTTCTAGGGGAAAAGGTAATACACACATTTATTAAAAATACAAAATGAAAAGAGCATATGCATTCACACCCACACACACAGGTCCTGCAGATGGAGTATAGTTACAGATGGTGTACAGTCTGTCGAAGCTCAAGTCAGTCTTATTGGCCAGGGAAGACTGACTGAGTGAGGAGTTGGGTTCTTGTCGATCATGATTCAAGGCTTCTCTGAGGCGTGGTTTGCAGGACTGAACCTAGCGTCCTAATGACAAGAGTTGGTTAATTGGTTTGATAGTTGGCTTCAGTAGGCTTTGGATTAGGTCCTGTGTTCCCTGTAAATTGGGTGGTTGGGCAGCCACCCACGAGGAATTCAGGTGCCGCCCATCTGATTAACAGAATGCCCACAGCCAGCAGCATGTGTTTCTACTGGTTGTGTCCATCTGCACATGCCTTGGCGCACAAAACAAAATGTATTTCACCCGCGGATGGAAAAAATTAGAGGGACATTGAGTAGGTCTTTTGTGAACACACAGGCTTTAGAGAAACTCCTGCCTTTCTCTCTGAGCTAAAGCTTTTGAGATTTGCTCACTAGTAAACCTACTAGTTATCTAATGGTACAGGGTGACATTTTTCACTCAGTCACATCCAAGCAACCCTGTGGAAATCTGATAACCATAATACATGACTGGAGATACTTGACTTTTTGTCCACACGGAAGTCACTGTGTTAGAATGGGTGCAACTGAAGGCAAATCTGTGCTTCAGTGTGCCATCTATTGAGAGAAGGCATCCACTTCCAATTACTGTCACTGGCTATGCATCTCAGTGTCACTACTTTTTTAAAATGTAAGGCCAATTGCCCGTAAAGTTCTGTGGATTTGGCAAGTTTGAAGCGGCCAGTACAATTTATTTTATATTTGTATGTCCTTTGGGGTCCTGATATTTTATTGTGTAACGGCACTACAGCCTCTTAAATAGAAAATCACCCAGAAATGATTGTTCCAAATGCAACTTATGTGCACGGTAAACACATCACTTGTTTTTATGTATCTGGGGCATACAAAGGTTAGCTGCAGTCTAGTGGAGCTTAGCCATAGCTCAGTACCACATGACAGCTGATGTGTTCCCCTCTCTTATTGTTTCAGGTAGCTTGGAAGTTAGTGGCTCTGAGTGTGCGTCTATTGATTTAAATCATTTTGTTTGCAATGTAAGCCTTAAATAGACTATAATGAAACACTGCATTCTTTGATTGCTACTGATACGCACATAATATAGTTGTAAATTGAGATAATACCAGCTCACAAACTTCAGATGTGGAGCCAAACTCCCCCAAAGTTTGTGGATGTTTGTATCCAGGGTTTTGGTTCAGGATCCAACTTTAGCTATATGGTACAGAGATTCCAAAATTAATTTAAAATACGGTATAAAGATGGATAATGGAGGGATGTGTGTCACAGTTCAGTACAACTGTGCTAGTATGGCATGCAGGGATATATTGGCATGTCAGTACTTTCTTGTATACTTGGTAAATTAAACCCCTTTCAGAGAGTGTTTATATAATAAAGGAGATCTTACTTCTGTGGAGGCCTAAATCAAATAAACTTCTGGGGCAAATACTTTGCTCCTTCAAATTCCACAATTTGGAATCTCTGTATCACACAGCTAGAGATGGATCCTGAACCAAAACCCTGGATACAAACATCCACAAACTTTGGGGGAGTTTGGCTCCACATCTGAAGTTTGTGAGCTGGTATTATCTCAATTTACAACTATATTATGTGCGTATCAGTAGCAATCAAAGAATGCAGTGTTTCATTATAGTCTATTTAAGGCTTACATTGCAAACAAAATGATTTAAATCAATAGACGCACACTCAGAGCCACTAACTTCCAAGCTACCTGAAACAATAAGAGAGGGAACACATCAGCTGTCATGTGGTACTGAGCTATGGCTAAGCTCCACTAGACTGCAGCTAACCTTTGTATGCCCCAGATACATAAAAACAAGTGATGTGTTTACCGTGCACATAAGTTGCATTTGGAACAATCATTTCTGGGTGATTTTCTATTTAAGAGGCTGTAGTGCCGTTACACAATAAAATATCAGGACCCCAAAGGACATACAAATATAAAATAAATTGTACTGGCCGCTAAACTTGCCAAATCCACAGAACTTTACGGGCAATTGGCCTTACATTTTAAAAAAGTAGTGACACTGAGATGCATAGCCAGTGACAGTAATTGGAAGTGGATGCCTTCTCTCAATAGATGGCACACTGAAGCACAGATTTGCCTTCAGTTGCACCCATTCTAACACAGTGACTTCCGTGTGGACAAAAAGTCAAGTATCTCCAGTCATGTATTATGGTTATCAGATTTCCACAGGGTTGCTTGGATGTGACTGAGTGAAAAATGTCACCCTGTACCATTAGATAACTAGTAGGTTTACTAGTGAGCAAATCTCAAAAGCTTTAGCTCAGAGAGAAAGGCAGGAGTTTCTCTAAAGCCTGTGTGTTCACAAAAGACCTACTCAATGTCCCTATAAATTTTTCCGTCCGCGGGTGAAATACATTTTGTTTTGTGCGCCAAGGCATGCACAGATGGACACAACCAGTAGAAACACATGCTGATGGATGTGGACCCTGTGGGTGCTCTGTTAATCAGATGGGCGGCACAGGAATTCCTCGTGGGTGGCTGCCCAACCACCCAGTTTACAGGGAACACTGGATCTAATCCAAAGCCCACTGAAGCCACTGAAAGCCTTTACCTTGGCTTCACTGGGCTTTAGAGTCAATCTAAAAGTGGGCTGGAAACTTCATGGGAACCAAATACTCTAGAACATTCTGTCAGGATCAAAGAAAACCACAAAAGCACTGTTTCACATTTGTTTAACATTTCCAACATGTCCCTATCTAAGGCCGGGAGATGCAGAGGCTACCACAGAAATTAAAAAACACAAGGGAAAAATCCACCATCTCCATACTTTGAAGATTAAGTTTTGAGCAATAGCTCAGGTTAGGCTTTATTTGATCTGATGTATCTCACAAAGCGTCATGTTACTGGGCTTCTGAGAACACCCCACCTGCTGTACTTTCTTCCCATGGCTTATGTTCACAATCACTCAACATAAATCATGGAAAGAAAGTATAGCAGGTGGGGATTAGCCTGGGATTTTCTATACCTACATTCAATTCCCTGCTCTGCTACAGACTTTGTGTGACCTTGGCGTCTCTGTGCCTCAGTTCCACATGGGTAAGACAGGATAACAGTATTTCCCTGGAGCACAGCGGCACTGTGAGTATAAATCACTTAGCGATCATGAGGTGCAGTGCTGCTGTGGTGAGGGAGCACAGGTAAGTACTGAAGGCAAACAGGAAACGGAGATGGTTCTGGGTTATCAAAGCAACTAAACAGTGCGGTAGGACTCCAATATGGGGTCCGGTGGCCCAATCTGAGTGTCACGCAGCAGGAATATAAAGACCTACTTCATGTGAGTCAGATGCACATTTGCTACCCAGCCATAACCGGACAAAAAAGTTAAATTTTCACATAATCTTTAAAGTATTTTCACTGAAATGCTACAATCAGCAAATTTTCCCCATAGCAGAATGCCCTGAGACATGCCCACACAAAGAACAGAAAACAGGTAAGTGTCCTCCAAAGTATGTCTTGTGTCATTGCTATACATAGTCCTGGAAACATTATTTACACCACTGCAGTCCACACACAATGCCAGCCTATGCGGATGTACTAGGGGACACCGATGTCTGGTACGTCATATAATGAAGATGGGAATAAGATAGTACTTTTGTGACTGGTACATTAGCCTCCTCATCCCTGAGACTCTCTGTGGGTTGTAGTGCACAGCAACTGCTCATCTCCCAATCGATATGCAATGAAGCACAAGCTGCTCTAACCCTCAGTCTGTCTGGCTACAGTCACTGTACAGCTTCCGTCACCATAGTATCTGACCCCTCCACAATCTTTACTGCATTTTATCCTCACAAGCCTCCTGGCAGGCACGGCAGCACTAGTAGCTGCATTTTACTGATGGAGAATTGAGGTACAGAAACACTACAGCCCAGATTCACAAAGGTAATTACGCACCCAAGTTCCACTTTTAGGCTCCATTGTGATCTCTATACCCCTGCTCATCTGCTGCCATACCCAGCAGGCACCCACGCTCACTTGGCAGCTAAATTCCCTAGGTGCCTACGTTTCTGCCTTTGAGCACACACACACGCTCTGCTGAGTCACTCTAGACATCCAGACATTTATCTCCCACCTAAGCTGAAGAGCTATGCACAGACCAAGGGAAGATAATGAGTATTAGAGGAAGACAGGCAGGCAAATCCCTACTGTTTCCCTGGGTGTCCTCATCTGGTAAGTGTTTCCCAAGCACCTACTGGGTCAGGACCATGCAAAATGCAGCCAGAGAAGATGGTGACGGTGGTGGTAGTGCCCTCCTTATAACCTGTATCCCAGTAGTTAGAGCACTCAAGTCAGCTAGGATGTGGGAGAACTCAGTTCCATTTCCTTCTGCCTGAAAGGTAGAAAGGACTCAAAACAATACTCAGCGGGACTCAACACTTCTCAAGAGAGTCCCTCTCCCAAAAGTCTACTGAGCTACTGGATATTCTGATACAGGATCCCTCAAACTTTCTTAGGGTATGTCTACACTGCCACCCTCGTTCGAACTAGGGTGGCTAATGTAACATTCGAACTTCAAATGAAGCCGGATTTAAATATCCCGGGCTTTATTTAGTTCAGCGCCGCCATTTTTAAATGCCCGTGGTTCGAACTACCTGCCCGCGGCTACGCAGCACGGACTAGGTAGTTTGAATTAAAGCTCTAATTCGAACTACCGTTACTCCTCCTGCAAATGAGGAGTAACGGTAGTTCGACTAGAGTTAATTCGAACTACCTAGTCCGCCGCGCAGCCGCGGGCAGGTAGTTCGAACTACGGGCATTTAAAAATGGCAGCGCCTGGGAACATGCAAATAAAGCCGGGATATTTAAATCCT
Source organism: Rafetus swinhoei (assembly GCA_019425775.1). NCBI lineage: Eukaryota > Metazoa > Chordata > Testudines > Trionychidae > Rafetus > Rafetus swinhoei. The sequence continues at coordinate 144,436,542 of CM033440.1, read as the reverse complement.
GGGCTTCATTTGCAAATTCGAATGCCTACATTAGCCACCCTAGTTCGAACTAGGGTGGCAGTGTAGACATACCCTTACTGAAGTTGCTGTACTGCCTATAAACAAAAACAATTCCTGGAGCAGGGGAACTGGACACGGGGTCTCCCACCTCCTAGATGAGTGCCCTAATGACCAGCCTAGAGTCATTTGCACTCTGTCTGGCCAAGTGACTAATTTTTTATGCCAAATGGAACACCTTCAGCAGGAGAGACAGCGGAAGCTCCACCTCAGAATATCCTGTAGCTCAGTGTTTGGAGTGGTCTCATTAGAGATGTGAGAGACTCCCATTCAAACCCTTTCTCCCACCTCTGGCAGACAGTGGGGCATTGAACCTAGATTTGCCAGCCTCCCAGGTGAGTGCGCGAAGCAGTGGGCTGAAAGTCACAATGGAGGCATCACTAACCCCCTTGCATTTCATGTGTCACAGGGCAAGTGTCCCCCTCCTGCTCCCAAGACACTACTTAGAAGCCACCTGACTCCAGAAAAGAGGTTCCTGGTTGTGGACTGGAAGCAAAGAAAGGTTCCTCCCTGCACCATGGTCTTAGGCACTAAACTGTGAGAGGGCCAGGACTTGGAACATACTCCTCTTGTCTGCATTTCTTATTGGCTGGCTTAGATGGTTCCTGCCCAGCATGCTGGCTATTGTGGATTGCATTTTTAGGTGCTTATTTCTTCCCATTCATTATATAAACACCGCAGGCTTTGCAGATTGCAGTGTTGTACCTGTGATCTTCTAGGCGCAACAACACTGGACATCACAGTAACTAAGTCTTTTTGTGGGTCCAGGCCTGCCTGACTTCCGCAAAGTCACATAGGAAGTCTGTGGTCACACAGACTACGCTCCAGGTGTCCCAAATCCTTGACGTGTACTGTACCCTATGGCCTAGAGCTTCCTCCAGTCTCAGAGTCATAAGGGACAAACCCCCACTATCAAATTATAAAAAATTCAGCCAGGACCTTAGTCTGATGAGCTGACATGGCAACCGAAACAAGTTGGAAGTGGGAACCGCTCATCTAAGTCTGGCAGAAGGCAAAAACTGCTATGAACCTAGATTTGCCAGCCTCCCCTGTCACACTGCTGAGATTCAGGTCACTGTTTAATTCACTGGAGCCAGGATCCTAATTCTCTTCAGCTCCTTGGACTATTCCCTGGCTTGATGCCTAAATATGGATTTAAGTGCCTAATTTTAGGCATATGGATTTGAAAATGCAGGCTTTTGCCTCCCCTCAAAAGTGGGAGAATTTTCTTTGACTCTCCCTATCTACTCTAGAATGGAACAGCAACCTGTCCACACTCTCTGGTCAGGATACCATAGTATAGGTCACCAGTTCGATGCAGACAGTTTCAGAAACTACCACGTTGTAGGACACAGTGTCATCTCCCTGAAAAGTCAGTACCCACAGACAAGAGAGAAGAGTAGACTGACAGCATTGGGAATTGGGCTAATGGCACAGCCGTGTCTTCACTAAGTGGAAGGAAAACAATTTTTTCAAATCATTTTCAACTTCTGGTCCTGCTAGTCACCCAGCAGAGTGCTATGTACCAGCAAAGCTATCAGTAAGGCTAGTGCTAAGATACTCAGCCCACCAGAGTAGTGATGGAGAACGGAGCCGGTGAATGACAATGACAGAGTAGCTGCGGAAATACAAAGCTGGCCAAGTATGAAGAAGAGTTCCTGCATTACAAAATCTCTCAGTGCCAGCAGTCACAGTGTGGGGTCTTTTTCCAGCCCTCTACTCAAACTGGCACCAGTTCCGGCTTGCTAGTGTAACTAGCTAGATGGAATCTGATTACCTTTTAACACAAAATGATCACATTATGCACTTACTTGAAAAAAATGCATGCATCCCAAGTCCTAATGTGACACCTTTTTAGGCCAAACAGTGCTACAGGTTTTTTCTCCCCATTTACTTTGCTTTCTGTGTTCTATCCCAGCAGGAGCAGCAATTCACATGCTCCATAGCATCTGTAATGGCTACAGCATCACTGCACAAATTGGGAATAGGGGATTGGCTAGCCAGATCAGCAGTCAGTATAGATGTTGAGAGGAAGATACAAAAAGCCTTACAGTTGACTAACCTGTTGACAAGAGAAGTTACTCGTAAGGGCGGGTCGACACTGAAAAGTGACAATCAGCATAGCTACTACATCTCATAGCGTATGAAAAAAATCAAACCCTGAAAGATTTAGATAAGCTGACCTAATCCTCAATGTACATAGTGCTAGGTCAAAGGAAGACTTTCTCCATCGATCTAGCTACTACTTCTCAGGGAGGTGGATTAAACCACAGCAACAGGAGAACCCCTTCTGTCACCGTAGAGAATGTCTGCACTGAGGCATCCCAGCTATTCCACTGTACTCAGCATACTAAGAGCCAGGCTACTCTAACCTCCATCAATGGGATGATCCCCATGCATAAAGTTTATTACAATAAGACCTGGTCCACACTGAAAAGTTAAATAAGCCCAGATATATTACTCAGGAGTGTGTGAAAAATCCACACCCCTGAGCCACGTAGTTAAATGGGACCTGACCCCCCAGTGTAGTCAGCTCTAGGAAGCTGACTTTTTTCAAATTAGGTATCACCTCTTGAGGAAGCGGATCAACTATAACGATGGGAGAACCCCTCCCATCACTGTAGCAAGTGTCTACACTGAAGCATTAGGGGGGGAGCAGCTTTAGCTCTACAATTGTGCCGCTGCAGCATTTGTAGTGAAGACATAGCTTAAGAGTCACTTTTCAAGCTGCGTTTAACTGTTGTACTTCATGCTCAGTAATCTCAAACCATATCAAAGGGCCTTTCTAGATACTTTCTGAACAAAGCCTCAATCGTAACTTCATTTTCTCCATTTTCAACGTGGGTAACATAGAAGATTGGGGCCCCACGCCCAGTAGTGCTGAAGCCTCTTTTGGATTTATGGGAATGCACTGCCATGTTAGAACAAACAATGAGTGTGGTTCAGGGGTATAGAAGGAATTTGAAGACAACTCACTATTGCCCTGGAGAAAAATGTTTCAAAAGATGCCAGGCAAGGGTAAGTATGCTAGCCTTCTAGCCTGGCAGAAAGTTACACCCACGTGGCAGTCATGTAAAGGACTCGACAAGGGACAGTGTAGAGATGAACCAAGCAATGGAAATTCAGACGCCTGGATGCATTTCCAGGTCTCATAGTAACTTTCATTATTTTCAGCAAATCACTTGATTTCTTTGTTCCCCTTCTTTCCCCCACCTCCCTTCTGTCAAATGGGGAATAATATGGGGTACAACTAGCAATGAGGAGGGAAGAGGATTGCCAGGCTTAATTTGTATCTAAAATGCTTTTGCTATCCTCCTGTGCAATATTCTATGGAAGCACAAAGCACAGCTATTATTTGCACTCAAATACTCTGCTTTCAGAGTAATTCACTGTTATTTATTTGTGAGGTATATGAAAGATATTGCACATTCTGATAAGTTATTACCCCATAGGATTGTGTTAAATCCTAACTCTCTCCTGCACTGATGGTTTCAAATGCTATTAGCACTCAAATGATAGCACGTAGAGTCTTACGGATTGAAAATAAATGGGTTTGCTGGAGGGAAAGAATTTAATCCTATATGTAGGTTATTAGACATCCAAAAAAGATTACAATTATTGGAAAGAGTTCTGGAGCATATGATGGGCTTTTAGGTCAAGTAATTGTAAGGTAAACATTGATCCTGTGCATTAGGAAAAGAAAAATCTTTAAAGCTATTTACAAGTTAACAACTTTATTAATGATCCAAAGGGGATAAACAGCATATTAATTCCCAGCTGACATTGATAGTTGCTACCAACAGGAGAGAAACAATACTAAAGTGATGTAGGGAAGTCAGAAATATAGACAGGAAGAAAATTATAGTCACCTTAGACAAATGCAAAATAAATATATTGAAAACATTATCTCCAACAGGGATATTTAGTATAAGGCCAGGTCTACACTAGACCCGGAAAGTCGGCTTTAGGTATGCATTTTCAGCTACGAAAATAACATAGCTGGAGATGACTTACTTTAAGCCAGGCTTGGTGCTGTCTTCACAGTGGGAGGTCGCTGGGAGCAAACACTTGTGTAGGCTTCTTTTACTCCTTGCAATTGTGCAGAGTACCAGCACCAACCAGTACTTAACTAGACCTGCTAAATCGAATGCCAGAAGACCGATCTCTGGCATGCAAGTATAGACATGCCCTAAGTGAGGTCTTGGTAAAGGAGTAATGTAAAAAGTGTAAGAGTCATTGCTGATAGACAGAGAGAAAGGAGCGAGCAACTATGACAGAATATACCCCACATACTGTTATAATAATCTTGGTATGCCTTTTAAGGTATCATTTGAAAACTCATAATTTGCTGAGAACTGTTGTCCTGGAAAAATAGGCAGGACGACATTGTACATGAAGTTAAGATTCCCCTGTATTATGTTAACACAACAGGTTCCAAACCCATAGTCCCACCCAAACAAAAGCTGGCAAACACGTCTGCACTTCAAAGGAAAGTGCACTTTGCTTAATATGCATTTAAAATGAGAGGGAAGACAAAAAGTTCAAACAGATGAAAAAAACCCCCAGAAGGGAATGTCCTTCTACGTAGAGACTCCAACTTCACACAGCTAGGAGTGACTTGCATGATTGGAGGCTGTTTGAGAGGAGCAAGGCATTATAAAGGGCACCCCAGGTTACAGGGCAGGGGTGATGCAGCTACCCATTACTCTGGAGCGTACGTCACAGCAATCCACTACCCGGCAATACAAATAAAGTGTGATTCGGGGCTGTTCAGGCAAATGGAATCCCCAGTAGAGGATTTCTGCCAGAGTGTGAGGAAGTCCAGCTATAACAACTGTTATAAATGTTTTCCTAAAAGAAAGGACAAATACCCGAAGGGACCCTGCTTTCTGTCTATTGCATACTGTGCACCTGAAGAGTGAAAGGAAACAGGTGTTGAACTCTGGAAGAGGGGTTCTGACAAACAACTTGGTCAGTAAAACTGCTGAAAAGATATGGTGAGAAAACTTGGCTTTTAATCTAATACGTAGTTAAGTTAGGAACCAGTAAGTGTTTTCTCTTCTAACCATTTCTGACTGATGCCTCATTACTTGAACTCATTTAAAATCTCTTTGTAGTTAGTAACCTTGTTTTATTATTTTGTCCAGCTGTTGTATTGTTTTGCAAAGTTGAAATATCTGGGTAACTCCGTTTGTGGTAACTGCATATTGTTCTCCTAAAGGAAAGATGGATTTAACACAGTCATACTGTCCAGAAGAGGACTGGGCAGTACAGGACCTATGATTCGTGGGGGAAGAAGGGAGAAATCTAACACTGAGCACATTGGTGTCATCCAGTGATAACTTTTATGGCTGCTAAGAACCAAGGTGTGAGTGGCTGGCTACAGCAGTTTTTCTCAACCAATGGTATGAGTACCTTTAGGGGTACTCGAGAGAAGTCTGGGGGGGTACGTCAACACAACTGAAATTTGGAGAAAACTGAATTTTTGTTTTAAGTTTTACAGCGCTTTATTATTTTTTTACTCTTTACACCCAAAAATTTCATCGTCTGCCCGGCTACAATTAATTGTTTAAACAAATGTGTTGCAATGGTAGAAAAAAATGTTGTGTGTCTGAAAACTGTAGGTACTGGGGGGTACTTATAAATTTTTTTTAAAGGAGTACTTTATAAAAAAAGGTTGAGAAACACTGGGCTACAGCACACACACGGCTAGGAGTGACTTACATGATGGAGGCTCTTTGTGAGGAGCAAGGCATTATAAAGGGCACCCCAGGTTATAGGGCAGGAATGATGCAGCTACCCATTACTCCAGAGTGTACCCTGGTATGTCACAGCAACCCACTACCCAGCAATACAAATAAAGTGTGATTCGGGGCTGTTCAGGCTAATGGAATCCCCAGTAGAGGATTTCTGCCAGAGTGTGAGGAAGTCCAAGCTGGTGCAGAGCCAATGCAGCCAGCTCCTGTATTACTACCTTGCAGCCCCAATGTAGGCAAGCAGGGGCAAGCAGGTGGACAAGCTGTGACCATCAACTCCCAGTTGGTAAATGGCCTTGTCTGAATTTACCTATTGACAGAGTTTGAGGCAGATCCCTCAATTAACCTAAATATTCCTAGGACTGGCTTAAAATTAGCCAGAGAATCAGCGAGATGCAATGGTCTCCAGTCTCCCAGCCATCTTTCCCACAATTCACTGCACGCAGAAGCTGATGTTTTTCGTGTGTTGTGTCTCACCTACAGTAATCAATTAAATGGAAAGGATAATTAAATTATTGGAACAGACTATCAAGAAAGGTGGTAAGTTCCCAACATTTGGACTCTGCAGATCAGAATTGGAGGTCCTTCTGAAGAGACATGCTCTGCAAGTCATTGGGTGCAATACAAGAATCGCTGGGCAAAAATTCTATGGTCTAAGTTTTGCACCTGAGACAACAGTCATAATGGTCCCAGCATAGATTTTTTTTTAAGGCCGCAATGTTTCCAATGACAGCCTCTTTACTGACCATATTCTGGCAAACCAGACCACAATGAACCCCAGAAATTAATGCAAAATGAAGGACCATTAAAACACTTTCTTCTCAGTCTCTATTTATCGACTGTATGTTGCTCTATCTATCAACTGTATGTAGCTTCTATCTAGGTTTTTAGAGGTTGTACCTGAGAAGCATCACATTTGATTCTGGTTAGTATAAGATATTACTTGATTCTTAGCTTCTGGCTCCTTTTCATTCAGGTACGCACATCCTGGCACATAGTCCAATCAGAGCATAATGCTTTTGCTAGGACAGTTTCCCCACCCTCCTCTTCCACCACCTACCTCAAAGGGGAAATGGCAAAGTATTTTGCAATAGTGGGCTAGAATCAATGTCTTTGTACTAGAACCTTTTAAGTGTCCTAGCTGTACTGACAGTGATTGGAAGCAATCCTGTCCACGCAATAGCTGTGTAAGTTTAACAGGCTGCTGGGAGACAAACATCTCATGCTTGGGATTGGATTTGCCCAGAAAGGACAGGCCCTTACCTGTGCTGGCCCAAGGAAGATACCAAGGGCAGCTTACATTCACATAGGTCCCAGGTAGCCCATCAGGCCAACAGGCATAGTCGTCAAATGTTCTGTTGCAGAATTTGCCTTCTGCAGAGAGATGGAAAATGGGATCCAGCATTAACCCTGGAGCCATGATCTCCGTGAAGAACAATCATCAGAAAAACAGAGAGAGGGAAGGAGGTGAAGCAGCTGTACCACATAACTGTAACAAGCTGTGTTTTAGGAAGGGGAGAGAGATACCATAGAGCAGGGGGAGATACCATAGAGCAGCCAACCTAAACCTGAGAAGGAGCCAGACTTTACCAATGCACATTGCCAAAGAGCCACAGTTCTATGTCACCAGCCCTGCTCATCTCCCCACCACTGCTCTCAGCACATCCCGCGCACTGGCAGCCCCACCGATCAGTGCCTCCTTCTCTTTTTCCTCCTGCCCACTGGGATCAGCTCTTTCTCAGTGGGAGACACTGGAGGGGAAGCATGGGGGTGACAGACTCAGTGGAGAGGGTGGGAAGTGGCAGGATTCTAGGGGGAAAGGGTGGAGGGGGACAGTGCCTAGGGAAGAGCTGGGGCTTGAACAGTGAGCACCCTCTGGCCCAGTGGAAGGTTGGCACCTGTAGCTCCAGCCCTGGATTTGGTACCTATGCAAGGAGCCACATATTAACTTCTGAAGAGCTGCATGTGGCTCTGGAGCCACAGGTTGGCCACCCCTGCCATACAGTCTCACCCCACCCAAGAAGAATGGGAAGGGACTGAACCTCTCAGGCAGCTCTTTGACTGAACAAGTGGGCAGGAGGATTGCGGAGGTGACATCACAAGGATCCCATGCCATGCTGCCACAACACCTGCAGCCAGAGGCTTCCATCCTTCCCTAGCGCCAGGTATCCCTCTCCTCTCGTGTATCCCGTCTTGTCTTGGTTCCCCCAGCAGCAAATATCCTTGTTATGATTGCTGTATAGAATCTTGCCCTGAGAACTGGTTGCTGTCATGATGCTGTGAATTCTAACGAATACATTGATGCACTGCTGAAATACCCACACAAATGATCATAGATCAGCATTACAGCTTATTCAATGTGCTAATGCTACAGCTTCACATTTATGAAGCCATCAGTCTCAGAGGGCAGCACTCTGAGCACAGCCAAACAAAGGAAGATGAATGTGTTGCCCTCCCACAATTGCTATCACTATACACCCCATTGTAGCAATACAGCTAACAGAGACAGATATGGGGAAACAGTGTTTTCTAAATGTAAATTTAAGATCTGTGTGGTCCTTTGCAGAGCTCTGCTGTAGAACAGGGGCACTCTAGCTCATATACTGTGGGCTGCATTGTCAGTGAGTGCCAGCAATTACACTGAGAGCTGCCCTTCTCTTCAACAGAATGATTCAGCCCATAGAGACCACGAACTGCATTTTCATTTACACTTAGGCCCCTTTATACCACTCTGACAGGTAAAGGGCCCTTAAAGTGGGTGTAAATTAAAGTGGGGCATGGCCTTACGCATCGAATGCAGGACTCTCCTTGAAAATCCCTGCAGAACACTCCTTGCTAGGGCCTACTGTCTCCCTCGGGCTGATCCCCTATATTCAAGGCTGCAGGCCACACTGCAGAACTCCATGGTTGGCATTCACTCCGGAGGCTGCATGGCAGACACCATGGATCTCGGAACCAAAGATGAGCCATGGTACAACAAGATACTTTGGGCCACAGAGATTAATGGCTTTATAATTGATCCCTTCCATGTAATCTCTTCTCCCACGGCCTATGAAGAAACTGTTATCCCAGGAAACAGACCACAAGCAGTGGGCTGCAGAAAATGGGAATAGAAATGGAGTTGAGTTATGGAGCAGGAGTGATTTCAAGCCCATAGCAGCTCTTTACCACAGTTAGCAGATGCTTTATAAAGTAAAACAACATCCTATCCTGCAGAGCAGGCTTACCTGCCATAAGCGGGGGAGTCTCATAGAGATACTTCAGGCACTGCAGCTGATAGTCTTTCCACTTCCGCATCACTTCAGAGAGGGACCCGTATGCATTCTGTAAGAGAAAGGTCTCAGGTACACTAAGAGCCAAACCAGCTATTTCTCAGACAGTCTGGATAATTTAAAGTGCAGGGTGGATCGAACTTGGCTACAGCTGCAAGTACTACAGCCTCTTTGGGTGGCCACTTCTCCAATATGAAGCATACTTCTTAGGGGGAAAATAAGGCAGAAATCTCCTGCACATGTCTACGGATTGCACAGACATCTACTGCCAGCTACTCAGTTTAAGGGAGAGAAGTTTCTATACTTGGTCACTGATGATTTATGTAGCCATGGTGAAACCAAATGAATTAAGTCGTCAGCACTAACTGGCTCCAAATGGCCTCTCTTTTGAAAACATCAAACTAACACAATCTGAATTATGAACATAAGAATTACCATCCTGTAAGTGACCAATGGTCCATCTAGTCCAGCATCCTGTCTTTCAGAGTATGGCCCAGCACGGATGCTTCAGAAGATGGCATAAAAACCAGCAGCATGAACCTAATTGTCTATACTCTATCATGGAGTGGGGGAAATGTCATCTAACCCCAGCTGTTAATCAGCTCATGCTTTGAAGCATGAGGATTAAATAACCCTTGTAATTTTATCCTAGCTGCTTTAACTGCCCATTTTGGGTTTTTTTTCCCTTCACATATCTAAATCATTTTTGTGAGGGTGGGGAGAAGCTAAGGGCCTAAAAAGTATAGTTCTAAAGTGGTCAAGAAAATTAAACAAGAGTTTAAAGAAGACTGGGCTGGATTCTTTCCGTTACACCAATGTGACTCAACTGAAACCCATGGAATTACCCTGCATTTTATACTCATGTAAATACTAACAGAATTAGACCCTACATTCTACAACACAGAACTTTATGTTTCCCCTGCCAGTACTGTGCTCTTTCCAATAATACAAAACATTTAAAATGTTTGTAAAGAAAAATTTGCACATCAAGCCTTTGTCTTGAGCAACTAACCCAGTGAAAATAGGGGTCACTAATGGGAGCACATCACAACCAGGCTCAGACATACAAGCGTGACAATATAGCTCTCAGAAACATGAGCTATGTGAGAGCTGGGACCTTACTGGCCATGCATGCTTTCAGGTGCTTTGCTGTTCCTGACAAACATATTAGTACTGTACACAAAGATCAGAGCTCACGATAAAAAACAGCAGAACTTAGCAGGCTAAGCTTCTGATGATGAGCAAATGAGCTACTCTTCTGTGACAAATAACCCAGAAGCCCAAATGAGCAGCCAGGAGTGGGACCGACTTGCCTACACACAACACGGACCTGTATTAGGTAAGTGTAGATTTTAATAGCACTACAGTCTTTGTCTAGCTGATGTAAAGCCGCTTGGTCTGTGTCTTGCCAATGAAGACTGCGCGGCCAGTCAGGATTTACCCATAGTCCTGACTGAAGGATTAGAATTCAGTCATATGGAATTTTTATTTTATACGTGTGTCTATAAACCAACACAGAGAAGGCTGGAGGGGATTACATGCTCTTAAACAAAAAGACAAAACCAACCCTCACCACATATTTAGGTGCTGTGGCCTTCTCCTTTATTAGGTGAATAATTTTCTAACAAGTCAGAGCTCATTTCTTCAATTGGATTAACTGTTCCTGAATATTCACCAAATAAGCTGCTGAACAAGTTGTTTTCAGACTATGGGTTGTTTACAGGTTGCTCACTGTAACCAGTCCTCCATTATTCTTAGATGTCTGGCCATACAAAATTATTTCATCTTTTTCCAACAGCATGGGAAATGATTTAGAAATTGTAAAAACCAAAAACCAGCACGACCAGGATAATCTTATGGACAATCCTTTGTTCTAAATTTGTGGAGATACTAGGATTCACAAATATTTAGTAATCATCCGTACACAGGATTGTTACCTTTTCCAGAATAAACTATTTTAAAAAACAATCATTTGGGGATGGGGAGGGGGAGTATCAATTTTCTGACAGAGTTAAATGTCATAAAGGAATAGTCATCTTTAAAAATGACTGGAGAAAACTGAAATCTTTGTCCATCTGTTTAATCAGAAGTAGAAGTTCTATCTGCAAGGATTTTTCATTTTATGCTAAGGCAATTAGAATGCAATTATTTGAAGACTATAATAGGAAAATAATCAGACATTTTCTCTTTAGTAAAGAGTTCATTTCGGATATTGTATTATTTTATTACCAACAGCATGCTGCAAAAACAACGAACCACAAATATAACAGATTGCACAATATCTTTATTGCTCAACACACTCAGCAGTTTATAGTCTGGTTTATCTGAATATCATTTCTTGTCACTCAGATGAATAAAAAATTAGTCACTGGATGTAAGTTTTTATATGTGACACCTACTCTTACAAAGGGACTGAATACCAGGTGAATAATAAGCAATATAATTTATTTAGAGCTATAGATGTACAATGTAATTAATTACTCAAACTAGAGATAAGATGTTACTGAGAAGCTGCCTATTATTTGTCTAGTGTCTGTACACTAGACACTTTATAGACAGACACAATGACAAGGCCTCTGGCTCCAAATGGCCTGCACCTAAATGAACAATTCATGGGCACGAGGAGGCGTTGTAGCAGGCAACTAGCGTAGCGAAGCATGTCTTGTAGGTATCGTGATTTTCATCACTAGTTTATTGCCATCCTGCAATTATTATTTTCAGCTCTTTGCTAAGTACCAAACAGTGAGGGGAGAAGCACGAGAAGGTAAATAGCCACTTTGGAGGAAAGGTGTGTCCAAGGAATGACAGAGGAGAGGATGCAGGCATGGCAGATGAGGTTGAGGTGGTGCGATTTCCAGGCACATGGGGAGCTGTGAGAGGCACAAATGGGAGCAGCATAAAGGAGGTAAACAATGATGCAGCCTGGGTGGCTTGAAATGGATTCATGAGAATTAAGAGAGACTAAGGGGCTGAGTTGAGTCCCTGCTCGCTATGCTCGCCAACCCCCCATCTGTCTGCCACAGCCAGATTGTGGTCTCCCCTCTTACCCGCACCACAGCAACAGGGGGGCTGCCAGCAGCCCTTCTGGCAGCCAGATGGGGGCTAGACTGCAGGGCCTGCCCCAGGATTGGAAGGGGAATAGGAGGCTGTGGCCAAATGGGGGCTGGGCCCCAATTAGGCAGGGTGTTTGGCTGGAGAGAGGGGGTAGGCACAGGGGAGGGGCAGGCGCAGGCTGTGGGCAGCGTGTCTGGCAGGGGAGAAGGTGCAGGAACAGAGGAGAGGGCTGGGGCAGGGTATGTGGCCTGGGGGGAGGGGGAAGGAGTGGGCTGGGGGTGAGGTGGGGAAAGTGGTGCGTGAGGTGCTGGGGGTGCAGGGTCTGAGCATGAGGGGCAGAGTGAGGCACTTTTTTTTGTGCCACATGCCCTTCCCCCGCTGCTTCAATGGGGAAGCCGCCTCCAGCCCCGCTTCTGCTTTTGGGTCCAGGGCTCTAATATGCCGAGACTCAGCAGGGAACCACCACCTGCCTTGGGCCACAGCCTGCCTGGTGCTCCAGCTTCGTGCCCTTTCCCCCTGCAAGATTACAGTGCTAACACTGGCTTTCGGGGGCGGAGGGGCGGGAGGGAAGGAGAAAGCCCTGAGGCCCGTGCTGGATAAGGCTTGCAGGGAAGCGTGTATGCTGCTATGGAGAGGGGAGGAGCAGCACATAGGCTTCCCCGCAAGCTGGATCTGTCACAGAGCCTCAGGGCTTTCACCTCCCCCCATGCTGCAGAAGCCAGGGGGAGGCATGAGGCTGGGGCGCCAGGCAGGCTGCGGCCCCAGGCAGGCGGCAGTTCTCTGGACCTAGAGGTAGAAGCGGGGCCGGAGGTGTCTCCCATTGCCACCCCCTGGTCCTCCTCCAGGGGAGTCAGGGCCAGTGAGGAGCCCAGGGCACACCCCCTCCCCGAGGAGCAGGGGGAACCCTGAGCCATAGCCCCCGCTTCTGACTCTGTGGAAGCTGGGGGCAGGGCAGGCAATGCAGAGTGACGTGATTACATCACTCTGTCATCCCACAGGAAACATTTTTTAGAGAGAGACAAGTGCAGTGAGCCATTCATTGTAGTACTATCATTAAGCACAACTAATCTCAGGTGATAAATTATCCCATTTAGAAAGTCTAAGCAATGAATTGGTTAGGAATCAGCGACACCTTTATATGAGATCTTTACCTCGCTCACACACTGTCGCAGTAGCTTTTACTGCACAAAAAGTACTTTTATCATTTTCCTGTTCCTGGAGCTACTCTTGTCATACCAGGTAACTTCATCTCTGTGACCTCAACACAATCCTTGCTGCACAAGTGCTGTTCCATGGCACAAGAGCTTGAAAACTGTAAGGTGCTGAGCAACCTCATTTCTCTTTGAGGTCAGTGGAAGTGGAGGTGTCACAGAACTCACTTGCTGTCTTGCATGACTGAGTACATTCTCTCCCAGTCTCTAATACAGCCTGGAAAAATGTGGCCTTTTATTAAGAATCCTATTGAGCTTCTTTCCTTCTTGTCCATGCAATCCCTATCCCAGCCTTGTGGGTGAAAACAAAAGTTCTCCTTTTTGTGATCTGGAACTCTTATCAACTGTGAAGATGAAGAATAGAAGCTAGGAACTGCCAAATTCTAAGCCCAAATCCCAGGGTGACTCCCCAGCTAACTATAGCAAGTAACTTCACTTTCCTGAATCAGTTTCTCTACCTGTGACACAGGAACAATACTATACTTATGCCAAAAGGGGGTTGCGTACATCCATATAGGTTTGTGCTTGTACAGTTTTTTGTAGATGCAAAATACTAATCATCATCAGAACAGGTTGAACCTCTCTAGTGCGGCACTCTCTGGTCCAGCAACATCCACAATCTGGCATGATTTTAGTTAGCTAGATGTCCACTTGCTGGTGTGGCCAAGTTTCCCCTGGCTCCATAAAGTTTGTTTACAGCCATCAGTCCTGGCTCTCAGTGCTGTTATTTAGCTCTAACTAGCTGGACTTACCCGGCGTTGCTCGGGAAACCGGAGGAACAAAATTTAGAAAATTTAAGAAAGGAGGGGACCCTGAGCTAGGGGACCCGCAGAGCCACAGACCCTGGGGGCTGATGGCTCCTGGCCCACACCAGACCCTCTGAGAGCAGCAGGACCTTCCTCCCCCCAGGACCGAGCAGCCAGCCCCCAGGAGAAAAGTACACAGTCATGCGGCCAGTAGCAAGGGGACTTCTCTTTGCAAGGTTGGCTCAGGGATCCACCTGCCCTGCCTTCGCAAGCAAAAGCTCAGAGCTCACATCTAACCCCAATGGCTGGAACCAGACACAGAAGAGCCCCGCTCACAGTACGAACAGCAGCCGGCTGGCTTCACAGCAGTGTAACTGCTTCGAGGGTTTAACCCGGCCCCTCCGCCTCTGCTGCAGCAGGCACAGGGATTCCTTCTGCTCGGTTAAGGCCAGCACACGGATTCCTTCTGCTCGGTTAAGGCCAGCGAGCTGGCCGGCTTTGGTTTTGGTTTCCGCAGGTGGGGAGCGACCCTGGGTGGAGGAGAGGTTACATGCGGGAGGGGTGCCCCAGCTCGTGCCTGGGGCTGCAGGTGCCGCAGGGGGCAGGGCAGGTGCCCGAGCCATTGTGCACATGGGGGTGGGGGCACTGTGTGCCAGCAGGGGGGGGAGGGAGGGAGAAGAGGGTTGGTTATGTAACCTCGCGGCCAGGAGGGGTGAGTCCCGGGAGGCTACATGTGAGAGGGGCGCCCCAGCTCGCGCCCGGGGCTGCAGGTGCCGCAGGGGGCAGGACAGGACCCTGATTGGGTCCGAAAGTACCTTAAAACCTTCTCCTGGAGGAAAGGTTACCCCATGCAAAGTTTAGTTGCAGTAGCTCTTATAGTGTCCAAGTTATTAGGGCACAAACATTCTCCTTTTTATATTAGATAGGGTGGTACTTGGTCAGATGTGGTGGAAGAAAATCAGATTCTCTGTCTATATGGGACACAGGCTGGCAGTTAGGGAGGTGGCAGGCGAAAGGTGGGAAGGAGCGGGGCGCGCTCTGTGTGGACACAGGTTGGCAGTTTGGGAGATGGCAGGTTAGGGCGAGGAAGAGAGGGGCGCTGTCTGTGTGGGGTACAGGGTGGCACTTAGGGAGGTGGCAGGGGAAGGGTGGGGAGGAGCGGGGTGCTGTCTGTATGGGGCACAGAGTGAGATTTAAGGAGGTGGTGGGTGAGGGGTGGGAAGGATCAGGGCGCTCTCCGGGTGGGGCACAGGCTGGCAGTTTGGGAGGTGGCGGGGAAGGGGGGGGGGTGGCAGCATGCAAAAGAGCGGACCCCGCTTCCCCTTCCTCTCTCTCTCTCTCTCTCTCCCCCCCTTGTGTCTGGCCTGGCACTGGTTTTAACCGTCAGAGCCCTTTTCCATGCTGGTGTCCCTGCTCTCTCCGGGTCCACCTGCCTGCCGATTTGCATGCCGGCTGAGGCGCGCCTGTGCCGTGAGGGAGGTCCTCCGTGCACTGCCTCTGCGCAAGCGCCACAGAACAGCGGCTGCCTGGGAGCGCATTGCCGCCACCAGAGTTAGTGCGGGGGGGCGAGGGAGTGGGGCCCCCGTCACACCCTCCCACAGTACCTTAATACCTTCTCCTGGAGGAAAGGTTATCCCATGCAAAGTTTGGTTGGGGTAGGTCTAATAGCGTCCAAGTTATTAGCGCACAAACATACAAACATTCTACTTTATATATTAGATTTACCCCTAAATGTCTTCTAAGAGCCCAGTAAGCAGTGGAAGTGTCGGTAATGCTGCTAGAGAATATTGATCTCCCATGGTTTGGCAAATTCTCTGGTTCAGCACTGGTCAGGTCCCAATGGTGCTGGACTAGAGAGGTTCAACCTGTAGTAACAGAACTACCCTTACAGTTAAGACGGTCGGGAAAAGTGGTTCCCAGCAATATTGAATTTCCAGTCTATTTTGCTCTGGATCAGCATCCCAGTTTTGGGCAACTAAGGACCTTATCTTTAGAGCCCTGCACGGATACAAAATTTCTATCTGCATCTGCATCCATATCCACAAAAATGAGCTGTAGAGATCCACATCCGCATCCACGGTTGCAGATACCTGTGGATATAAAGTAGCTATTTGTGAATGTGCAGAGGTCTACTTAGCTGAAAGCCTTTTAGAGACTGGCCTATTACAAGTTGTGTTTTTAAGAGGCAAAGAATGATGGGCCAGAATAAAGTCTAATGGAAGGGTCTCTAATATCAGCTTAGTCAAGTGTCTAGAGAAGTTTCCATTCCCTGGGATGGGCAGATTGATTCTACTAATAACAGATATAGGCTTGAATTTGCAACAGTGAATTTTGTCCTTTGCTCAAAGCCATGAAAGGGCAGAGTACAGCATGGGAACCCTGGAACGTCCTCTGTAACGAGCCACCACCTTGTATCCACAAGGAGGATAGGTCTCAGGTTTCATTTTTATTCTCAAGAGAATTTGGTGGTGACAGTCCCTCAAGCGCCAGACTAGGCTCAGACACATCAGCTTTAGCCAAGCGTCCCTCAAAGTGCTCCTCACCCAACAATATGCCTCAGTCCAGACCTGGCCATTGCTTCTTCGAACATGAAAGGGATTCATCTTTTGGCCCTTCTGTTTATGGCTTCTTGGATAATTGTCACAGAAGTGTCCATTTTATGGGGGAATTTTGATATGGGTCTGTCTGCCCAAGAGGACATGGACTGACATCCCCTCCCACCTCATTTCACACAGCTCACAAAACAACCTCCAGCTGGTGACAGCTGTTAGTCACCATTGGCCTGGAATGAATTAAATCCAAGTGGCTCTGAAAGCAGGAGTGTCAGAGTGCCATTAGCAGTTCCCTGAGTCTGGCACTGACCCAGTTCTCAGTTTCCTCACTGATGTAGCACAATCCCTTATCAGACCCCAAGATTATTTTTCCTCTCCAAATTTTTAAAGCTATTTATCAGAAAGAGAAATCAATATTTTCCTTGTTTTTATTTTTTTGCAGACACTGTAGTGACAGCATAAACTCCAGTTTCAGTAATAAGGCAGATTTTGTATACACGTCTTCACCTTTCATGAAAAGGTAATCAGAATCCCCGAGAATTGGATTGGGGGCTTCTCTGCCAGGGTATAATAGGTCTCGAATCACTAAGAAAAACCGAAAGAGGGAATGAAACATTGTCTCTGAAGATTAAGTGTGCAGATGATACAAAAACTGGGGGAGGGGTAAATGATGAAGAGGACTGGTTGCTGATTTAGAGAGATCTGGATCGCTTGGCAAACTGGATCAAGAAAACAATATGTATTTTAATATAGCTAAACGTTAGTAAATTGTTCCTAGATTAATTTGTTTAACAAAGAGAAGGTTAAGTGGTGGCTTGATTACAGTTTATAAGCATCTACTGGGGAACAAATATTTAATAATGGACTCTTCAATCTAGTAAAAAAAGGTATAAAACAATCCAACAGCTGAAAGTTGAAGTTAGAGAAATTCAGACTGGAAATAAGGTGTAAATTGTTAACAATGAGAATTATTAACCATTGAAATAATTTACCAAAGACTGTGGTGGATTCTCAAAATCAGTGAAATTTTAAAATCAAGATTGGATGTTTTTCTAGGAATTATGTTGGGGAAATTCTATGGCTTGTACCACATTGGAGGTCAGACTATATGATCACAATGATCCCTTCTGGCTTTCAAATCTATGAATTTCTGGAAGTGGTTTTGAGGGGGGCAAAACTTTGACCACTTTGTCTCCATTTACAGGAATGGTTATATGCCAATTTCATGTTCCTTTTGCATATGGAAGGTGAATCACAGGGTACCCTGTAGACACATAATAAATGCACTACAACCCATTCCACTGATAAAGTGCAGTTCTCTAGCTCTTATTTTTAGGGTTGAAGAACTATTTTAAGTACTATGTTGTCACCCAAAATGAAGAGACAATACAGGGCAGAGTTAAGGGAAGACTGGTTTGTGAGACTGGTTTTCTTTGCTTTCATATGTTTTAAAGCATACTTTCATTTTAAAAATATTGATTTTCTGCTGTTTATTTTCTCCCCTTCCCCATGTCACACTGTTCCTTCAATTTTTTTCCCCCATTTGGAGTTATGATGCTCAGTTTCAATTTTCACTCCAATTTAATGTGGCCTTCTTGATTTAGGTAAGACACAGTGCCTTGCCGAGATGAAGTAATTATTATTACCCTTGCAATTGCTTCACTGATCAAATGAGCTAGCCTTAATTATTCCTCCCAACTCGTATTTTACAAAGTTATCTGGTTGGCAGCTGGGTCATTCTGAATGAAGCCTTCAGACATGGCAAGCACTGAATCAGAGCAGTCCTTCATTCAGAGAAAAGTCTTTATTGCCAGCTTCCACGAATGTTTTACACAAACATTTCTGGTTCATTAGTAACCAAGGAAAAATTACTCTATGGATTAGAGAACTAAATGTGCTGCATTTTAAGTTTCTTCCCTTCTCTTGCAGGGAGCAGTAAAGGAGCTACTGAGATTTCTACAGTAGCTTCTGGCACACACCTACCATTTGGACCCTTTGTGAGCAGCAGCAGCTGCTGGGCAGTTCTCCAGTAGTCTTTTATTCTCTTCCCTAGCAAACTTGTCCTCCATGAGATTGAGCCCATGGCAAGGCTCTCTCATGGTCCCAAACCAGCTGTTAGATCAGGAACACCACATCTGGAACTCAGACCCCGAACAAAACAAAAACATTCCGTTGCAGTTTTCAGCATGTCTCTTATTTTACCTGAACTAGTTTGCTGGGCCCTAACTAGAATGGCACACCAGTAAAGCATTGCCTTCCTAAATACACTTTCAGCCCAGTCTAAGATTAAGAGATCTCCTCTAGAAACCTATGCATGGAATGCTTCCCCCCAAATAGGTCAGGTGGGCTAAGGCGGCACCTATGTGATTCCTTTTCTATGTGATTTTGTACAGGGGAAGTGTCATTTTCTATTATACCTGTCCTCATGATGGATAGGGTTGGGATGGAGAAGAACTACCTGTTGTCTTTACTCCTGCTTCTTGCAATGTCCCTCCAGCATTTAGGTCAGGATGGAGCTCTGCCCACTGGTCACTGTAGGAACCAAGAATCAATATGCTTACAGCTTAAGAGGGCACAGCTTTAGATCGACAGCCATTGCTACCATTAAATGTTCTTTTTGTTACAATTTCCTTTGTTTGTTCTGGCAAATGTTCTTGCCCAGGACTTACAGCCTGGGTTAGTTACAAATCCAACATGAGAAAGTGACTTTGCTCTGAAGCAACAGCACAAAGAAAACTCCCCTTCCTCAGAGTATTTGGGTGGCAAAAAGGCTCAGGAAAAAACAAAACAAAACCACAGACACAGTTAGAACTTCAAAAGAACAGAAAGCAACCCCATAATTCTAGCAGCATGGCACTCCTCTCTAAAGGGGATAAAACCATGAGGATACTATCTATCTTACTATAGATTTTAGAGAGAAACCGATGCACATTTCTGTCTGTCCATCCATTTGTTCAAGAACTCTTTCTAAACAGTTTCAGGGGGTAGCCGAGTTAGTCTATACAGAAAAAAATGGTCTGGTAGCACTTTATAGACTAACAAAACATGTAGATGGTATCATGAGCTTTCGTGGGCACAGGCTACTTCTTCAGATGACCGGAGTTTTGAGTTTAGGATGTGCAGACCCAAAATAAATAGAGAAGGGGGGAGGGGAGGAAAAAAAAGAGCGGGGTGGGAGACAGGGAGCAGAGGGTATAAAAAATACCTGTCTCCTGCTCCCTCCTTTTATTCCCCTTTCCCCCCTTCGCTCCTATTTATTCTGGGTCTGCACATCCTAAACTCAAAATTCCGGTCATCTGAAGAAGTGGGCTGTGCCCACAAAAACTCACGATACCATCTACATGTTTTGTTAGTCTATAAAGTGCTACCAGACCATTTGTTGTTTCTTTCTCAACAGTAAGAGCTAGGACCACCAAATTCTGCAGCTTCCGCTTATCATTACTCAAAGCAAGGCCAGGGTTTGATTGTGCCAGGACAATGGGATGTGCATGGAGTGTGATTGTTTCTCATAAAACGGAAAGGAAGGAGTCTAACAAGAGGGAGTTATACTTCAGAATGACCAGAAGGAGGCAGCATCAAGAGGACAGAGATGGGGACCAGGAAAGCTATAACCCCATTGGACTAAAGAGTGCAGAGGTGGAGAAAGGAGCAGCTATCTACTAAATATTTCAGAATCTGTCTCTTGGCCTGTCCCACAACTGAGGGACATGCACCCTTCCCACAACTGTGCCCAATGGAACTGCGGCAGCCATAAAAAAGCGCTTCTCACATGGCCCCAACTCCTATGGTGAGAGAAGGCTGAGGTAGTCCTCTTTCTCTCCCAGGGCTTCCTGCATACTGAACCACTCCTTCCTCAGCCCCACTCCAGAGCAATGATTCAAATGAAGAAAAACAAAACTAATTTGAGTTCAGGACCCAACCAACATTTGGTTTGTACTAGAAGATTTACCCAAAGTTAGATTATGCTGTGTAGTGCACCTCAGTAATGCTATCCACAGACATGGTTTTGGGAATGCTCTACCAGTGTTCTAATTTACTGGCCCAAGGCTGTAGTATTAGCAAAACTGTGGAAGGGGATGGGGGTGGGAAATGAGAGCTCTGCTCCGATTCACTTGACTGGGCTGTTAGGAGAGCAGTAATTTAAGGCTCTCACACAGGGATGTAAGTGACCAGTCGACTATCCGATAAGCTTATGTTTATGGGATAGTCGACTAGTCCCTCAACTAGTCACTTATCCCCCCACCGCTTGCTACCTCTATCAGAGACAGCAAGGGGGCGGGGAGAGCAGGAGCCAGTGCTGGGGGGGATCCGGCTTAAAAACCAGCTCCCCCTGCGCTGTCTCTGTGGGGGGCAGGGGAGGCAGAGGGGTAGTGGGGACTGGGCGCAAGCTGGGAATCAGCTGATTCCTGGCTTGCACCCAGTCTCAGATGCTGTGCCTCTGCTTTTTAAATGTATTAAGAGCCTACCGGTTCTTAATACGTTTAAAAAGCAGAAGCACAGTGGGGGGAACCCAACGTGAGCTAAGAATCAGCTGTCCCGACTCATGCGGGGTCTCCCCCACTGTGCACCAGCCTTTTAAATGTATTAAGATCCTGCTTGCTCTTAATACATTTAAAAGGCAGAGCTGCAGCGGGGTTAGCTCCCGGGGCTGGGAGCTAACCCTGTTCCCCGCTTATCGACTAATCTACTAGTTGATGGAAATTCCATCAACTAGTCAATTAGTTGATTAAACTAAATTTAACATCCCTAGCTCTCAGACAACACACCAGAGGGAGGTGAACTCAGCCCCCTATCAGAAGAAGGGCAGTTATAATATGGAATCTTTCAAAGGATGCAGAAGAGGAGGGAAAAAAAAAGATTGATGACCATATCAGGTGTTTGTGAAAGTGCAGACATGATATGAAATACAGAGATTTGCGAAGTAGAGGTCAGCAGTTTCGAGTGAGAGAGAGGAAAGGAGTCACCTATTCTTGCTTATTTTTGCTGTGGTTTAAAAATGCAATGAGTCAAATTGATCCCCAATGACTTCAGTGAACCCACATCAGGGAAATAGCAATGCCTACTGTACCACGTAAATGTAAAGCACCTCAGGTCATGATCATAGAAAATTAGTTCATTTGTAAAGTGATGCAGGCAAGCTGACCATCAGCGAATAGGCAAAACAAGAAAATATAAAGGAAGTATAATGATGTGCTGCAGGCCACTGCCTGTTGTAGTTATAAAACTGGAACATGGAGTGGGTGGCTGTTGGGGGGGAGAGGAGATTCTTTGAAAACATTTAAGGTTCAAGAAGAGAGTGTCTCCTTTAAGGGATAAAATGCTTCTCGGTTCCAAGAACTGAGAATTTGCTGCCACACAGCAGATGCCCAAGGTGATTTAACAGAACAAGGGCCCTCAATTTATTAACTCTTTGTTCTATGCTAGGGCTTTGCATCCAAGAGTCTCAAACTCTCTGACAAAGCATTAGCTAAGTCTAATAAATACCATTGTAGAGTAAACAATAGCCCCATTTACACAGATGAAGCGAAAGTATGCACAGAGGTTAAGTGAATTGTCTAAGACTGTAGCAGCAAAAGCAGGAACAGAAACAAGGTCTCAATTTTTCATAGTTATTTCTAGAAATTATATATCTAGAGAGGAGGAAAAAAGCCACCACATATATCAAAGTCTTAACACCTCTCTTCCACCCTACATATACAACCCACATTTTTATTTAAGACAAAACAGTGACTCTTTAGACTTGGGTCATTAATTTTGATAGGGACACTTTATTCTACCTCTGTTATTGCTGTTTGCTCAGATATGGTGGTACGACCTTAGTCTCCAATTTAAACAAGTGATTTGAGACAATAAAATAGCCACACAGCTATTAAAGAAATCTCTAGTACATAATTTCATGGCTCCTGCATCTTCTAATCATAACTGATTTCAAGAGAAGAACGTGATTACCTCTCTATAGCTTTTGCAGTTCCAGTTGAGAGAGGCTAGTTATTTCTTTTAACCAGTTGCAGGGTAACTTGTTAGCAGCTCATTGTCACCACATTCAAGATCCACTGTTCAGCTAGCTCCTGTACTGATTTTTCCCTGTTAACCGGCTCTCTCCCACAGCGGTCTTCAAAGACATAGGAATTACAAGACAGACTTGAGAACTGAGCCCACAGGAGCAGAAGTCTCCAAACTCCTCTCAAGCTCTAGGTCCCAAGGATCCTCTTGGATGTTTCTGCTGTATTCCTCCTCAGTGTAGAAACAGTGCAGGTTAGCCCTTACAGCAGGGCTGGGCAAAATACAGCCCACGAGCCAGATCTGCCCACCAAGCCACGAGAATGAAGTATCTAAAAGGGTGTTATAAGGAGGAAGAAGCAATGGGCTTAAATTGCAGCAAGGGAGGTTTAGGTTGGACATCAGGAAAATCTTCCTGCCTGTCAGGGTGGTTAAACACTGGAATAAGTTGCCTAGGGAGGTTGTAGAATTTCCATCACTGGAGATATATAAGAGCAGGTTAGACAGACACCTGTCAGGGATGGTCTAGACCAGTGGTTCTTAACCTTACTGCAGCCTGTACCCCTTTGGCTCTCAAAAAAAAAAAAAAAAAAAAAAAATCGATGAAGTAGGTCAGTTTTAAACCTAAGATATATAAAAAAATCTGGCATGTCTCGCCCCCCCAGAAAGGGCATCTCGCACCCCTAGGGGTGCGTGCACCCCAGGTTAAGAACCACTGGTCTAGACAGGGGACTGGACTCGATGACTTCTCGAGGTCCCTTCCAGTTCTAGTGTTCTATGATTCTATGATAAGTGTATTTGGCCAGTAATGCTGAGTAATTTGATATCCCGATGAGCAAATTTTTCCCACTAGAAGATCAAGTCTCTTTCAGTTCCTATCATACAGAGAGGATTTAAACTGCGTCTGCTTACCCCTGTTATTGGCTGCATCAGCTACCAGTGAATTCGGGCAGGGTATGTAAACTGGAACTCAACCCCGTTAGCCAGGACATAATATTTCCTGTCTGCCCTTGTCAATGTGGGTGAGATGGATGCTGGTGTGTGCCTCAAACATTCTGCTGGGTCGAGTATGGCCTCGTTGACCGGTAGGGCTATATTCGCCGAGGGCGAGGCTTGCAATACATCAGTCAGCTTGTGCTGGATGTCGGCTACCTCGACTAGTGATATGTTGAGAGAATCAGCCACTCTCTTATACAAGTCTTGGACAGACTTGCAGTCATCACCCATGGTAGGAGGAGGAGGTCACCTGGGATGACGATAAACAAAACCGGCACCGATCCTTCGGCACTCCACTTGAAACCAACCGCCAACCTGATATTGAGCTGTTGATCACTACCCGTTGGGCCTGACGTTCTAGCCAGCTTTCTATCTACCTTACAGTCCATTTATCCAATCCATACTTCCTTAATTTGCTGGAAAAAATATTGTGGGAGACCGTAACAAAAGCGTTGCTAAAGTCAAGATATATCACAGCCACTGACTTCCCCATGTCCACAGAGCCAGTTACTTCATCATAGAAGCTAATCAGATTGGTCAGGCATGACTTGCCCTTGGTGAATCCATGTTGACTATTCCTGATCACTTTCCCCTCTTCCAAGTGCTTCAAAATGGATCCCTTGAGGATACCCTGCATGATTTTTCCGGGGACTGAGGGAAAGCTGACTGGTCTATAGTTCCCTGGATTGTCCTTCTTCCCTTTTTTGAAGATGGGAACGACATTTGCCTTTTTCCAATCATCCGGGATCTCTCCCAATCTCAATGAGTTTTCAAAGATAATGGCCAAAGGCTCTGTAATGACATTTGCCAACTCTCTCAGTACCCTCGGATGCATTAAATCCAGACCCATGGATTTGTGTATGTCTAGCTTTTCTAAATAGTTCATACCCTGTTCTTTCTCCACCGAGGTTTGCCCACCTCCTTCCCATACTGTGTTGCCAGGTGCAACAGTCTGGGAGCTGACCTTGTCTGTGAAGACAGAAGCAAAACAAGCATGGAGTACTTCAGCTTTTTTCCACATCATCATGTCACCTCCCTCATCCAGGAAGGACCCCACACCCTCTCCGATCAACATGCGCTGCAACAAGCATGCCTTAAATCTTTCATTTTTGAGGTGTAAATCCAGAAAAAAAAAAAAAAAAAAAAAAAAAAAAAAAAGAGACATCACAGTTGTCAGCATACTGTATGGAAGTTAGCTGGCTGCCCAGCAACCCCAGCCCCCCAAAAATCTCCTGTGTGATGTCACTTCCATGACCAATCGCCACAACTCCACCTTAGCCATGCATATGCAATAGTTAGACATTACAGTCTACTTCTGTCCTGTGGAGCAATCCTGGCAATCAATGCACAAGTTGCATAATCCAGCAAGAATGTCCACTGAGCCATGGCTGATGGATTCTTGCAAGTAAAATTCAGAGCCCTTGCCATGTTCCTATGTCCTCCTGCCTCTGTCAGATGGCGTCTATTCCTGCTCAACAAAACTTGTCATTCATGGGTACTTAAATTCCACCCCCATGAGTAACAAACTTTTGTCATTGCAAGTGCCTGTGTGAAAGCTGCAAAATTTGCTTGTGGGGGTAGAAGTATTTTGTCAATTGACTTTTAGTAACATGGCTGTGTCGATATAGCCGTGTCACTAATATCTGCAAGGTAGACGTACTCTCAGTAGTCTCACAGCTGAACAAACTGTGATACAAAGTTGGATCAACACGTAAAGTGTCCCCTTATTAAGGAACAGTACAAGGTTAAATCTGATTAGGCAGCTAGTGTGTGAAGCATGTGGACGTTGTGCGGGAACTGATTTACAACCATTAACATGATCAGCTGTATGCCCTCTGTGGTGTATGGAGTTTTGTTACAAAGATTTTTTGTGTTCTGCGCCTTTAACTTTATGAGCCTGCAGAAGCCAGCTGCCATTTGTCAGGCAGAATTAATGCAGCTTGCTACAGAGGACAGGCCACAGAGCCATCAAGTGCACACACTCACTCTCTCTCAAATGGCTATTCGGACAGGAAGCAGATGGGTGCTTGGTCTGTATAGAAAACAGAAGACCCTCCATAGTATTTCAGCAGAGGTAGGAAGGATTTGCAGGGAGACCAAGGAGGATGCAAAGAGACTTTTGAGAAGAAAAACTGATCTAACTGGGCTAGCAGAAGCAAGAGAAAAAGGAATTGATTCAGACTGAGCCTCTGAATTTTGCCCGAGATCAGTGTAAGGTGAACACAAAGACTTTCCTTCCCATACACTCCAATGTTCAGTGTTACTGGGAGCAGTGGCTGTCTAGCAATAATCAGACAGAAGAGGTGGGTGAGGCAATATCTTTTATTGAACCAATTTCTGTTCAATGGACATTAGGCCAATAAAAGATATACTATCCACCTGGTCCCCTCTAATATGCTGGGATCAAACACACCTAGAACACTGCTCTCTCGCCTCCCAACTCTGTGAAAAGCTGCTAAGGGACCAGATCCTGGGCCAACATAAAAAGTGCCCCGCAGGATTCAGAGCAGTAGGACAAGGGAGTTAGAAATTCAGAGGGTAGGCTGGCTGCCTCGGCCAGTAGGGCACTGTTAGTTGCTCTGCAGGACCTGAATTGGTGGCAGCAGCTAGAGATGTACTTCTCTGCCTTTACTGCAGCCAAATGCTCCCCAGGAGCAAGCCCCCTGACCTATGGGGGCAGATTTAACCTTGCTCTGTTAGTCTAGTGGTGCTTCCCTGGGCCCATCACTGTTCTAGCAGGGTAACATGACAACTGCATTAAGTGCTCTGGTCTGAGGCTAGGGCCACGTTTGTACAATGTGAGAAGATCAACGCTATGTCAGTCAATCTTCTGGTGTTCAATTTAGTAGATCTAGTAAACACCAATTAAATCAAACACTGAGGGCACCCTTGTCAATGCTAGTACTGTGATTCACAAGGAGCAAGTCAGGTCAATGGGAGCACTGCTGTGAGGCAGGCATGAAAGCTTGAATTAAAGTACATCAACTCCAGCTATACAATTAGTGTAGCTAGAGTTGCATATCTTCATTCAAACTTCCGGGTAAGTACAGATGTGGCCTAGGTTGACCCTAGCATAGGGTATGTATACACTTGCACCCTCCTTCAAGAGAGGGATGCAAATGCAGCTGAGCGAAATTGCAAATGAAGCGCGGATTTGAATTCCCCACGCTTCATTTGTATAATCGCGGACCGCCGCTATTTCAAAATACCCTATTTCGAAATAACAAACGCCGTGTAGATGAAGGGTTTTCTCCCAAAATAACCGCATCTACACGGCGTTTGTTATTTCAAAATAGGGTATTTCGAAATAGCGGCAGTCCACGATTATGCAAATGAAGCACAGGAAATTCAAATTCGTGCTTCATTTGCAATTTCACTTGTCTGCATTTGCATCCCTCTCTCGAAAGAGGGTGCAAGCGTAGACATACCCATAGTTCTTGTGCCTGAAACAACGAGGAGTTCTGTGGCACCTTAGAGACGAACAGATTTATTAGGGCATAAGCAATAATAAATCTGTTCATCGCTAAGATGCCACAGAACTCCTCGCTGTTTCTGTGGATACAAACTAACACGGCTACCCCTCTGAGACGTAATGTAGTTAGGACATTAGACTGCAGAAACTGTATTAACATCTGTCCCGCTCCAAAGACAGCGGTGTGTGCTTGTGCACAAAGCTGCACAGAATGGATCAGATTATCAATTTATTTTGTATAATGTCCCAGAGACTGTCCCAATGTCTTCCCCTCCAGTGAACTCTGGGTTAGGAAGCTAAAGCTACTCTGCTTGTCAAGATTCTAGGAGATACATCTCTCTTAGAATCTCAACCTTTGGGGATACTGATAAACACAGCAGTTCCTGACATACCACTGTCCCTCATGACACATGAAGTTGACCACTTTCCCAAAGCATGATGCAGCCTTTGCAAGGCTCCATCTGCTCTTCATGTACATGCAAAATCCAAAGGCAGCTCCCCTGAATTCTATGTCCTAACTGGAGCCTCCATCCAAGCATTAGTATAGGTGGGAGCTTAACCCCCCCTTTCCAGACACTGTCTGAATTCCTAGACTCTGTCTTAAATGGCTTTTTCAGGGTGTCCATCTCCGTCCTTGCAGGCCAGTCCTGCTGAAATCATGTCAGTTACTGGCACTGTAGAATTCTTCCAATGAGACAGTGCTTCGTGAGAGCACAGACTAGCTACTGTGTGAGCACACCAGGTACATGCTGAATGAACTCAACACTCATTACCAAATTCCTTAACGGAGGAAATGGCTCAACTTTAGAATTTCTTCCCTGTCTTCCCTGTCTCTCAAGTGTCCCTGGGGAATGCAGATGAGGTGTGAGATAAGCAGAGCCAGCCCCACGAGGGACTGGCTCCCAGAGCATGCCCAAGGCTAAGGACATTGATTTGCAGGCTCAGCATTGTGCACTAGGCTTAAAAGAGAACATTAATTTGGGAAAGGGCTTGCAACTGGGCCTTGGGCAGGACATAATTTTGTTTTGGAACAACAGATGGGACATGAGTTAGGATTATCTCATACCTCATTTGCATGGGCAGGTGCCCTGGGGACATCTTTGTGATCTGCCTGGGGAGAATGGGAAATGTGCTCCAGGTTTCAACTGATTTGGAAGACAAAGTAGAATATGGGACACCTGGCAGACAAGTTTCTGGCATGGAGGTTACAGTCAGAGATACTGACCCAAAGGGTTTGGTAAAAGGCTGTTTAGGGGCAAAAATAACATAAAACAAAAGCAACATTAATGGTTTAAAAAGTTCCTTGGCTGATATTTTGGTGCACAAATTATCTGATACTTTAAAGAAGTTTTAACATCATTTCTAGTTACTAATGGAATATTAAGAGAGGAATACATCATCTTGCTTTTTTCCCCAAATACAGAAAATATTAAATGCATCTTCCCTTTCTATATCATGATTTGATAGCTCTGCCCCCCTTCTCTCATATCCAGCCTATACCTTGTTAGATTCTTGTTTGTTCTTAACTTATGCAGCCAGATTTTCAGGGTTTTGTTTTGTATTTTGGCTTCTCTTATCAATTGTCTATTTCTTAACTGAGGACTTGTACTCATTGCTATTAACTTTATCATCTTTTCATTTGTTATGGTAAGATGGCTGCTTAAGTCCTGGGTCCCTGAACTGTGCTCAGGCCTGGAACTAAATGTCTAGTGGTTCCCTTCAAACCCTGGGCCCTGAGTAAACACACAGGTCAGGCACAATAAAGACAAATAAATAGCAGTTCCCCCGTTCATAAGGCCCAGGCCCTGGTTCAGGGTGGGCAACAACCCAACACAGTTCAACAGTTAGTAAGGCCCAGGCCCTGGTTCAGGGCAGGGCAGGCACACAGACAGTCCCACAGTCAATAAGGCCCAGGCCCTGGTTCAGGGTGGGGCAGCAAAACAAATGCAGTTCAACAGTTAGTAAGGCCCAGGCCCTGGTTCAGGATAGGGCAAGTAAACATATGCCATTCCACTGGCCAGAGGGGGGCAGAGACTGCCACCCAGTATGTGTGTGTGTGGGAGGGGGGGGTCGCAGGCCCTCCCTACTCCACCACGTCCCGGCCCAGGGCCCTAGCAAGGGCACCCTTGGCTGCCACTGGGGTCAGTGGGGATCCGGTCCGCAACACACTGACACACTCTAAAGTGTTATAAGATCAGCCTAACAGTCGTCGGCTTCTCCTAGACCACTGTCTAACTCCCCCCGGCATCTACCTGGCCCTGCACAGGCTGCTGGTTCTCAGGGCTGGCGTAGTCTGAACCCTTGGGCAGGGTGTAGAAGGTCTCCTCTTTGGAGCAGAGATCCGGCAGTCTGGGCCAGTCCTCAGCCTCTGCAAGGTCCTCAGGGCCATCCTGGCTTGCAAGTTCAGGGCAGGCTTCTGCTTTCTCCAGCGGCTGGGCCCCTACTGAGCTTGTGGGCTGGGCTTTTATCCTATCTGCCCCGCCCCTTGGCTTCTGGGGAGTTAAAGGGGCAGGACACAGCTCGACCCATCTGGGCTCGGAGAGGGGTTCTTGACCCATTTGGGCTCCCTCAGGGTCAGTGAGCAGCCACCCCTGCTCACTACAGTTATATACAGTGAAAGCTTTGTTATCTGGCAGTCTGTAAACCAGAAAAATTGTAAACATACAGGTCAGGATTCCCAACTACTCTTTCCAGCTCTGCTATGACTAGCTATGCTATTTTGGAAGTCGTTTACCCTCCCTAGCTCTCCATAAAGTTAGTATGATACATATGTACCTGCTTCAGAGGTAAGAAGGCTCAATGTCTGTGAAGTGCTTTGAGATGCTCTGAGTTTTCTTTTTTTAAGCAATGTATTACACAAAGCACTGCAGAGAGAATAAATCTAGATAAAAAAAAAGAGGACAGAAAAGAATGTTTCTAGGGTGAACCATGAGCCACTGCGTGCTCACACTGTTCCAGAAGGATTTAAAGGGATAGCTAGATACTACAGTTCAGAAACAGAGCCATCACACAAGATGAGGTGCTGAATCTTGCAGGAAAAGCCACGGGACAAAACAGGAAAAGAGGTGAAGGTGTCAGAGGATTTTCCTTTTTAACTACAAAGGGATTTTTATATATTTGTGAACTTATAAGGCAGTAGCAGAAGAATGGCCTTTGGAGCAATGTTTAGCAGTTAGTTCCTTCCCTATTCAGGAGTCTGCATAAAAAACACCCACCACAATGCTATATGGGATAGTGAAATATTCAGAACTGCTTCCTGAAGATGGATTTGGAGGTTTGTTGGCTCACTAACTGATTGACTTTGCAGTGTCTGAGAGTGGGAGCAGTATCAGACAATAAGCCAGGAGCTCTTTCTGCTCTGACTCAGCGAGAGGATGGCTCAGTGCTTTTTGCCTTCCTAGATATCAGGTGTTTCTAAGGCACCTGTCACCTGGGTAGCTAAGCACTGAACGGTTATGTAAAGTGCACACCACCATCCTACAGGTGTTAGCCTCTCTTCAGAGAACCCTGGTTTCTTTTCTCTCCCCCCACCCCTGCAATCTTTCTCCTTGATTTTAAATGCCAGAGGGAAAACCAAAAACCAACATACTCCCTCTCCCAACTCGGGAAGGAGCAGTGATAATGTCACCTTGATTGTGTGCACATGTTTTAAGCATCTAACACATGCCCTCTAACAGGAGGAAACAGCTACTGCTGAAACATTGTTCATTTTGGCCAGATTGGACAAAGGGCATGGAATAGCATCTGACTCTCCAGGTCCCACTGTACCAGAAAGCTCAGGCAGAGCAAGGATGGATCTCAAGACATATACATCTCCTTTGACGTTTCTATGCCATTCGAAGATTGCCGTGCTGTTCTCATAACACCCGACCTTATGTGAAATGGGGAAAGGAACTCTAGGCAGCTGCTTATTTGGTTATGTCCCCTCTCTTACTAAATGGCTGAACCATTTACAAGAGTGTTACAGCTCTCCAGACCACAAGAGTAGGATGCAAAAAAACTTTAGCAGCCTGCTCTTTGGATGCTCTATTATACTGTTTGCCCTCCTCTCAGAGGGCAGAAGATGGGTCTGCCACCCTTCCCAGAGGAGTTCTCAGCTGTGCTTGTGAAGAGAGCTGCTCAGAACACACATCTCCTGCCATCAGTCAGAAAGCTTAAAATTGTTGGCTGTAATTTGACAGCTGAAATACTGCAATTCAGAAGAGCTACTTGGGAGCACCCAAACTATCACTTGTGTCCCCGCCACAGGCTGGGTTCCCTTTCCAATAATGCATCATTCTCCTCTCAGTAGTGCAATCCCTTGCTGTGGTGCATCATAGAAGACGTACTATTTGGGGGAGTCTACCCCACAGAAGAGGGGTTTTTTGGGGGGTGGGGAGAACCTGAACTACCATCCCCATAAGGCATGCAGCAGCACTTTTTAGGCCAGACTATTTTGGTTGTGATGGGGGTGAGGGGTGCATATCAAGCTGTCATGAAAACATTTCAGGGAAGTGCAATTTTGCCAAAAGTAGACAGAAAAATTTTGACCAGCCCTATTGTGAGTGGCCTCAGCACAGTCTGCAGAATATTTCATCTGAAAAAGCCAC
Source organism: Rafetus swinhoei (assembly GCA_019425775.1). Classification (NCBI taxonomy): domain Eukaryota; kingdom Metazoa; phylum Chordata; order Testudines; family Trionychidae; genus Rafetus; species Rafetus swinhoei. Next base: position 144,404,837 of record CM033440.1, on the reverse strand, counting down.
ATGCACTAGGAATCTTTTTTGGAATAAGTCCACTGCAAACACAGCCTCATTTCTTTACTGTGCAATTCATAAAAACGCAGCAGCACTGAAGACAAATAGTCAGTATGTTATATGTGGCAAATGAGCTCAACAGGATTGTTCTGCATGCAGCGTAATAAAGTTAAGTGAGAAGGCTGCTTTTCTTAGAAGGATGCATTTTTATAATTTTGTTAAAAATTTTAAATAAGGTAATAACTTGCTGATTTAAATGTTGAACCCTTTCGTTTGTTTTTCCAAATTTTTTTTGTCTTACTGTGTAAGACAAAATAAATATAATTTTGGTGCCATTTGTTTTTTAATTGTAAGTTGTCCTATATGTCATGTATGATGTCTTCATTGTATGTTGTGTGTCATGTGACTATTTTAAAATTATTTTTATTTTGTTGCAACAAAAGTCAATTTTATACCTTTTTTTTTAATAAAATGTGGTGCCACACAATTTGGCTGTTATGATTGGGGTATAATCATATTGTGAATACTATTTTTTTTGTGAAGTTTAAAAAGGTTTCAGTAACAAATATATGTACATATATTTCTGCTGAAAAAAATAATGCAATTACAAACAATTTTTTTTTCTTAATCAAAATTGTTCATTGTTTTATTTTTAGTTTTATTTTTGATTTCAAAAAAATGTAAGGGGAAACCTCAACATTAAGGTTAAGGTGACATTAACAAAACATCAATTTTTGTATGGATTTTTATAAAATTGTTTTTACTTTTAAATGCAGTTTTAAAAATGGCATAGCAATAATATATAAAGCTAACCAAACTTTATCAACAGGTTTCCCCCTTGGACTCACAACAAAGCATCATGAATGTTTAATATCCTCAAAGTATTTACATACACCTGTTTTTAAAATACATTTTGATTTAAATTCTATTTTATATTGTGATAAAGGAAAGTAGTAATCGTTAACGTGTGTGCTTTTAAACAGTGAACTAAAGTGGAATTGGTGTCACAGGCAAATAACTCTAAAAAGTTTGGTAAAAATTATGTTACTAACTCTTTTGCTCAGAGTGGTTAGCAGGGGAAAGCAATAAACCTTCTCATGGAACATTGTGAGTATCTATTTTAGCAGTTAAGCATTATGTTTAGGATACAATATTGGTAATAAATCTCAAGTGAAACTAAATGCCTATACAACAATTGCAAAAGTTTAGTTTGTATTATAAGAGACTTGGTCCCTATTATATTATAAACAAACTAAACTAACCTTTTATTAAATGTGGGTTACTAAAAACAAGATAAATATAAAAAACAAACAAAAATATTTATTATGTTAACTAACTGAAGCTTTATGGTATTATCCTAAAGACCAAAAACCACCAGAAGATCTCACCATTAGATAACAGTATACAGTAAAGAAATGCCCAAGCATCAAGAAAAGAAAAATTAAGTGCTTTATAAATAAGACCGTTCACCTCAATCTCCCATATATGTTCTGTACACCATTTACAATATGCATAGCATTGCTAAATTGTTTAATCAACAAACAAATAGTAGCAAACAAAAACAAATGGTTAAAAAAAAAAAGGAGAGAGTAAGAAAGAAACACAAAAAGAAATTAAGTTGCATAGAACTACAACTTGGGTAAAAAAAAATCAATGACATTGCACCCTAACTGAGGCACATGTTATTCCAAACAATTTTGTTCAGTGTCTGGATACCAACACTAAATCCTGACACAGCAAATAACCTACTGAATGGACAGTAACCAGTAGGTTATCTGGAAGAAACAACTTTATCTACGTCAGCTGCTGGTGTATCACAGAGCACTGCAACCAATGGAACAGAGAAGCTAGCCATTCCTGTTTCCTGCCCAGTAAAGCATATCCCAGAAGGAGACAACCAGCAGTGAGGGTAACCTATAACATGAACGGACAGTACTCTCGGATCTAGCCTAGCCCTAATCTTCAGGTCCCATTACCAAAACTGCTTTCCATCCCCCAGGCCACTTTGCCACAGCCCTCACCAAAGACCCACGATTTCCTCAGGGCTCTTCTAGAATCAGGCCCAGCAGCCAGACAACAGCTCTCTTACACAGACATATCCCTACCAGCACTGAGCTGTCCATGGTACTGAAGTTCCCTTTGGTCAGCCAAGAGCACCACCTGCACTCCTCTGACTCTAGCAAAGAGCTGACTCTGGTCTGCACTGCAGCTCCTTTTATACTAACCTGCAACCTGTGGATTGGCAGCTTCCTGCACCAGCTCTGTAGGCTGCTTGGAGGACTTAGCTCCACTGTTCCTTTCCTGGGATGAGTGTGGCAGGATCCTGGGCCTCCATCAAGGGATCTCAGGGCCCAATCCACCAACTCATAGCAACCAAAGATCAGGTATGCTTTCATGTCTAGGGTTATATAGTTACAGCCCCTTCCTTACAAGTATACACTATAATACTTCACAGTAATTGTCTGAACAGCTTACCACAGTGTCTGTGACATATGGCCAGGAAAGGTTAAGCACTCTGAAAGATAAAGGCCCCAAACCTTCAGGGATATATATTGGTTGAGATGATTTGAGAGAGAGAGAGAGAGAGAGAGAGAGAGAGAGAGAGAGAATGTATGTGTGTGTGTAGGGGAAGGGGGTTGACAAAGTAATCAAACAGTTCCTGTCTATGCTGTGTTCTGTTACTTCAGACATCAAAAGGAGATTGTAATATTTAAATGAACTGTAAATATAGTGGTATCACTGTATTGATTTATTTTTGAAGTAAAAACAAGGCAGAGTCCTGGGGCATCTCAGACACTTAGATTTATTAGGCCATAAGCTTCCAGTTTTTTTCAGAACTGTACTCATGTCTGTATGTATAGTGGGCTTTTAATCAATACTTTTTAAATACATTTGTTTAGTTAATACACAAATGTAACTGCACATTTGGGCAAAGTGTGTAATATTCATTAACCTGGGAGATACTGTGTCCAATCCTTTGGTATTGGAAGAATGTTTATATTTGATTTGGCAGTTTGGAAGGGAGCCCAAAGGCTGGGTTGCTTTTAAGGAACCTGTATTTTGGCTTCTGTGTAACCAGTAAGGTATTATAGAAGCTATTTAGTGGCTAGTTGGGTGGATCTAAGTATCGGCGTAATCACCAGCTTTTGGGGTTGTCTGCCCTATTCTTTGCAATTTGTCCTAACTGAGAAACCTCCATGTGGTCCCCCTGAGAACCGCAGTCACAGTATCATTGCAGAGTCCAAAGTCATTTATTTTCAGAACACTGTGGCATTTGCTGTGAGAGTGATCAGCTAAATTAGGGCTTGGGGGTTGTGCACATAAATGAAAATCTTGTTTCAGGACAGCAAAACAGTACAATTCTCAGGCTACATTGAAAATGTGGTTTAAATTAACTGGACTGAATTAAACAAAGCAATATGCAGAATAGTAACAGAAGGAGCTTTAGTTTCCAGACTGCAACAGAATGCAAGGAACAAGTACAAAAGGAGGTTACTCACCTGTGCAGTGACTGATGTTCTCTGAGATGAGTGTCCCCATGGGTGTTCCACATTAGGTCCGTGTGCTGCCACTGAACCCATTCTCCAGAAGAGGAGGAGTCTTCAGAGCAGTGTCCCTGGGGCCACTCATGCACACACCTCTTGCTGTGTGCTCCTACTGTGCAAGCTTTGTGCATGCATGCGGCCTCCCATCCCCTCAGTTCTTTCTCTACCCTGATAGGATATAGCCCATCGAAGAGGCCAGCATTCCGAAGCAGAGGAGAGGAAAGGAGGGTAGTGGAGCACCCATGGGGACACTCACCTCAAAGAATGTCAGATACTGCACAGGTGAGTAACCCCCTCTTTGAGAGAGAGAGATGTCCCTGTGGTGCTCCACAGCAGGTGACTACAAAGCTGTATCTGTGTAAGGAGGTAGGGACTTCGGATCTGGCATGAATGCAGTGGATAGGACTGCCTTAGTCAATCTGAGGGTAGAGAAAGGTCCCTGGGAAAGTGCACAGTGCTTTGCGAATGTATGCTGTGATGACCAGGTAGCAGCTGTGCAAATGTCTCCTATAGGGACCTTTCAGAGAGATGCCACTGAAGTAGACATAGCTCTGGTTGGGTGTGCTCTTATGTTGTCAGGAGGGTTAGCACCTGATAAAGAGTAACAAAATCTTATACACTCTGAAATCCAATGGGAAAGTCTTTGGGCTGTGATGGCTTGGCCTTTATTATGATTAGCGATGGAGACAAACAAACCATCTAGGAGAGGACCTAAACAGCTTTGTACATTGTAAATAAAAGGAAAGTGCCCTGCGTAAATCCAGTGTGTGCATGATTGCTTCAAATGCATTAGCGTGAAGTTTGGGGAAGAAGGTAGGTAGATGTATGGTCTGATTCAGAGGGAAGGAGGATCAAACCTTTGGCAAAAACTCGGGATGAGTTCATAAGGTGATCTTGTCTTTGGAAAAGGTAGTATATAGGAGATCCACCATCAGTGCTGCAATCTCTCCTACCCGTCTTGCAGAGGTAATAGCTACAAGAAAAACTGTTTTCATAGAAAGGTGCAAAAGGGAGCATGCTGCCATTGGCTCAAATGGAGATTTGGTGAGAGTATTTAAAACCAGGTGGAGGTACCATGGTTATCCTGGGAAGGGGGGGGTGTCACATCTGGGTAAAGTGCTTCAAGGCCTTTGATGAACCTCTTAGTAAGCAGATGTGCAAATACTGAGGTATCATCTGTTTTGAGATGAAAGGTTGTTATAGCAGCGAGGTGTACCTTGATGGAGCTCAGTGTGAGACCAGTCTGTTTAAGGTGCAACACACAGTCCAAGATTAAAGGTAATGTAGACAGGCTAGCATGTCGCTGTGAACACCAGCTGGAGAACGTTCTCCATCTCTTGAGCTCTGCTGTGAAGTAGGACGTGTAGGACATGCTGGGAGCACTCCAGTTCTAGTGCGGAAAACCACTGAGGAACCACACATTCGGGTACATTTCCTGGCTGATAGAGGAGATTATGATTGTGGGGCAGAGGGACTTGACGGTACTCGAGACATTTTGAGCAGAAAGGGGAACCAGGGTTGACATGGCCAAAAAGGTGCTATGAGAATTAAATGTGCTTTGTCGATCTGTGCCTTGACTACCACCCTGTTTATGAGGGATATTAGAGGGAAAGACATATAGGAGATGATGTGAGCAGTTGATGAGGAAGGTGTCTCTGAGGGAGCCCTTTCCCATTCCGGCTTGAACAGAACTGTGGACACTTCTTGTTGTTTTGAGTGGCAAAGAGGCTTATAGGGAGGTGACCCCATTCGTGGGGGAGCCACGAGAGGATATGTGGATTGATTTGCCACTCATGTTCACTGGGTAGCGCCCCGCTTAGTGCATCAGCCATGGTATTGGAGGTTGCCCGGATGGCATATGGCCATGACAGATACACTGTGCTTCAGGCACCAATTCTAAAGTGCAAGTGTTTCTGTGCATAGGGTGTGGGATTAGGCCCTGCACTGGTGATTTATAGAAAACATTGCAGCGACATTGTCTGTGTATAGTTTCATATGATTGTTGTTGATTAAAGGGAGGAAAAGCCTGCAAATGTATCTCACTGTCTTCAGTCATAGCACATTTATGTGGAGACCTCTGTTTTTGCTGGACCACAATCCCTGGGCCAGGTGAAGCTCCAAGTGTGCGTCCCAGCCCATAAGGGATGCATTGGTCGTCATTGAAACGGACGGTTCTACGGTAAGGAACGGAATGCCGGAACACAGATTTTCCTGTTTTACCCACCAGAGAAGAGATTTCTTTACCAAGGGTGGGATGGTGAGGGACTTTGATATTGGGTGGATACTAGGTTTGTAAACCATCCTGCGTCACCACTGCAGACACCTCATGTGCAAATGTACATTTGACTACACAGTTGCAAGCTGCCATGTGACCCAGGAGTTGTAGACAGTCGGGAGCTGTTATTCGGGGAGAGGATTGCAGCAGCTTGATCAAGTCTATGATTTTGTGAAAACAGTCTGTAGGAAGAAAAGCGAGAGTTCATAGGGACTCCAGGTAAGCACCTATAAACTGAATTCTCTGAGTGGGTATGAGATTTGACTTGCTCTCATTTATCTGTAGCCCAAGATGTTGGAAGATGTGTCTTGTGATCGAAAGAGCATCGAGCCTTTCTTTGTATTCCCTACACTGGGGGTGGCAACCTATGGCTCATGAGCCTAATATAGCTCACTAGGGAGCCAGATACGGCTCTTCTAGAGCCTCAACTCAGCTCCCCCTTGCTCTCCCCACAGCAGGGAGCCAGCACTGGTGCTGCAGCTTCGTGGCCTCCTGCAAGATTGGAACACCAGAGCCAGCTTCCTGGGGGGAGGGACGGGGAAGAAAGCCGCAAGGCTCTGCGCCAGGTCTAGTCTGCAGAGAATAAGCTAACAATGGCTCAGTGCGACAGCATTTTCCTTCCCCCCCCTCATGGGGGAATATGGCTTTCTGCAGGCTGCTATGTTTTATTCCCTCCAAAACACTTCCTGCAGGCCTCCCCTGCGAACCCTTCCCAGAGGCTCCTGCCGGCAAATGGGAGCAACAGGAAGCATGTTACACCTGCCCCCCACCCAAAGTGCCCCCCACCTCCTCATGTCCAGACCCCCTCACTCGCCCCCCTGGCCAGACAGAGCCTGCCCCCAGCCCTGACACCCCCTCCCCAACTGGGGTCCAGGCCCCATCTCACGGCAGCATCATAACACTCCCACACACACACACACACCCCAACTCTGAGCCCATCATACACCTGAACCCCCTGCCCTGAACCCCTCATACCTCCACATCTCCAGTCCCCTGCCATAACATGCCTGCACCCCCCACACACTCCAGCTTTGTGCCCTGAATCCATCATATACCCCAATCTCCTGCCCTGAACCCCTCATACGTCCCAACCCAGACTCCTGCACCCCCATATCACCAACCCCATCATAAGATTGACAGAAGACAGCCTGAATGTGTACATGAAGCTGGATTTGACCAGTTATGATGTAAACTTCAAAGAAATGTGCAAAAAGATGCAGCAGCAGAAGTCCCATTAAATAAAGTCTGTGAGTACAATGTTTCATTTGTGCTATTAATCATGTCAATTATCAATAATATTACATTGTATATTTTCAGTCATTCAAAAGTGCATTCTTATACGGCTCTTTGTTGACTACTTATTCTGAATTTGGATGTAGTTTGGCTCTTTGATTTGAAAAGGTTGCTGACCCCTGCCCTACACTGTTTTGAACTAAAACTTACATTACATTTAGGGATGTGATCATGTATGTTTAAATGGTTAACCAACGAGCCTGAGCTCATTGGTTAACCTTCACAGTTACACGCAACCGCCCCCCCCCCACACTATCAGAGGCAGCAGCGAGGGGGGTGGGGAGCAGCAGGCAGCTCTGCAGTAGTTGGTGCTTATGAGGAGTTGGCTTAAAAGCCAATTCCCTGTGCACATAAGCTCCTATGGAGCCGCCTCCCCCCTGTGTGTAAATGTGCAACCACTGGAAAAAAAAAAACCCACGTTCTTTTTAACATCCCTCGTTACAAGGTCCCCCCCAGCTAGGGGGACCTTAAGAAAGTGAAAGATCATACCTGGGGAAATAGCTCACATCGCATCCCACAAAGCTCTATTTGAATTAACAGTCTATAGTTGCTGCTCTACAGTTTGAAATCTAACATCTAAAGCATTCCTGGAGACAAAGATCATGCAATAGTTCAGCCAGATGGAAAGGAAATATCCAGGAGAGTAAGCCCAGAGACTGGACAACTGGTCAATCAGCTTGCCATTACTGGGGAGAATACCTGCAGCACCAGAATTACAGTCTCTCAAAGCAAGGGACTGCTCCACTTTCAAACTATTTAATAATGGACATTTTTCTTACAGAGTTGAATGGAGGCTTCTTTTTCTTCAGCTGGTGAGGCAGGGACCAGAGAGATTCAGACCAAGACACCATTAGTCACATTTGAAAGGGGAGTCTCCTAATTTCCTTGATCAGGGCATGTGAATGCAAAGCTTTTGAAACTGAGGCACATGAAATACAGAGCAAGGCAACCCAATCACTGTGGGGAAAAAGGTACCACACCCTATGTTCTATAGCATGAATTTTGACAGACCAAAAATAAACTTAATCTATATCCCGGCCAGAATATTTACATCAGGCTTAGCTACTGTACAAATGCAGCTCAGAGCTTTATAGTGCAGTCTGCACTTACCGTGTGCTGAGCAGAGGCTGTTCCAATCAAGATGGAATACTATATCAGGGCTATCTTCATCTCAGGCTGTAAATCTGTATTTATAATGAGGGCAGCTGCAGTCTTTTCCCACTGCATGCAAATTAAATGCTACCTCTAGCTTGTGGCAAGAAACATTATTCAGTACTTGACCGGACAAGGTTTGTGCATTCCTGTACAATCATTGAAGATATCAGAAGTGGGATACGCAAAGAGAGCATCTGGAATGCAAGTCGGGAGGTTAGGCCTTCACCTGGGCAACAGCATTAGGAGAAACCTGCTGAATTTAACACCCTTTCATTTGATGCTGTACTTCAGCACCACTCACCAACAGGTAACACTGGAAGCAGATGTAGTTTTTATTAGGAAAACTAACCCAGTCAACAGCTAACAATAATCAACTTAACATAATAAAATGATAAACACTGTCACCTCTGGCTGAATGCTTCTGATAAAGTGCTCTCTGCATCTGATTGACCAATCCTAATCCTCAAAGGAAACCTGCCCAACACTTTTCAAAAGAGGAGCCTGGGAAACTTCAATTTGTGACCTAGCTAGACATTAACAATCACGGTCTTAACCCAATATTACAACAGTCTTTAAGCCACTATAAGTCCCAAACTGTAGGACCCCGTGCCCCAACTCCACAGGGAACCACAGTGTGGAAATCTACACAGCAACGAAATAGCCCTGCAGCCCAAGCCCCACAAGCCCAAGTCAGCTGGCATTGGCCAGCCGTGAGTTTTTCTTCACTCTGCAGACATACCCTTAGTACCTGCCCCATGCCTGAAGAAGAGCTTTGTGTGCCCTGAAAGCTAGTCTCTCTCACCAACAGTTTGTGGTCCAATAAAAGATATAACCTCACCCACCTCATTTTCCTAGCAAAAAGGCATTGCCACTATGTCAAGTTACTTGCATTAAGCTTAAGACTAATGGAACTAACACTTTGCCTGAAGATAACATGCATGGAGACAACCATATTAATAAAGTGTCCCTACCCTCGTCTCTATTAAACCATTATATGTTCATAAACACTAAACAGAAAAAGGTGGAATAATGTAATTCATTGGATTGGCATCCTAGGACACAGCAGAAGGAAACTTTCCCTTTTCCAAGGACTGCCCTGAGCAACAAACAAATAAAGATGCTGTGATGTCAGATAACAGGTCTGGCTGAATAGCCAGCTACTTGGGAGGACATACCATCAACACAGCAAATTAAAGCTTCATTTAGCTAGTCTGGCTCACAGGAACAGAATGTGATACAGCACCATTTAACAACTTATTCAGCCATCAGTAACTAGATCCTGCACGCATCCTGTAACTCAGACAAACCCTACAGCAGCTGAACCTACAGCCTCTTTCCAGAACAATCAAAACTCCATTTTCCCTTAGACATGCCCTTCATGACTACAAAGCAACGCTAATTCAAAATAACTCACATTATTTCGAAATAACAGAGTTTGCATCTACACAGCAAGCCCGTTATTTCAAAATAATTTTGAAATAACAGACTTCTTACTCTGACTTCTGTAACCCTCATTTCATGAGGAGTAAGGGAAGCCAAAGGAAGAGTGTTCTTCCTTCGACTCCCTGCAGTTGAGACAGCCCCAAAAGCCAAGTTAAGGTACTTCGACTTCTGCTATACAATTAACATAGCTGAAGTTGTGCATCTTAATTTGAATTTAGCCCACAGTGTAGAGATGCCCTGAGAAAGAACCCCTTCCACCAAAAATACACACTTAGGGTATGTCTACATTGACACCCTAGTTCGAACTAGGGTGGCTAATGTAGACATATCCTTATATAGCCAGGCAACGTCCATGTAATACACTGAAGAGTCTTACAAAACCTACATTTTTCATCTGTACTCTGCCCATTAGTTCATTTCAAACACAACTACTTCTAGCATGTCCAACCTCTGAACAACTTTAAGAACCTGGTGATTTACATACAAATTACTTGTTATTTATTTTTGCTCATTACACAGATCCAAGAATGAGGAACACGGGTCTTGTCCTGTGACTGATTTAGAGTACAACTACTTGCTATTCATAGTGACTAGAAATGGGATCCAAATAGCAACAGAAAGGGGCAACTGCCAAATGTCTCACAGGAAATATGCAATTGCTTCTAATCCATGTAGGGCCCAAGTTCACAATAGAAAAGCTATTTCAGGTAATTTCAGAAATTTCTAAAACTAAGTTATTCAATTTATATAGGCCTCAAAGGTAAATTATATATGGATATTAGGCACCTGGCTTCATGGCACAAAGCTACTGCTGGTAATTTTTTGTAAAGTCTCTAAAACATCACTAAATTATGAGATACAGAATACAAGAAAGTTCTGCATAAACTTTTCAGTCAGCCCTCTTTCGGAATGCCATACATTAACTCACTTGTGTATTGGTCCTTTGTAATAATAATGCCATCAGATTAATACTAACTAAAAATGTTATAAATATTTTAACATTACAGAATGTTTAATTTGCAAGAAAGTGGTTGGTTCCAAGGAGCAACACCAAGCAGAAATTGGCTCTTATTGATAATAGAGATAGATAAGGAACAGGACATGGGAGTAAAGAGTATCAGAGACCATGTGCTCCAATGGACTGATTTAAATCACTGATTTTAGTCATGACTTATATTAGCAAGCAGGAAACACTGACTTAAATAATTAATTGTAATAGCATTTTGTATCTGTACTTTTTTTTAGGAAAATAAATAAGAACAGTCAAACTGGGTCAGACCAAAGGTCCATCTAGCCAAGTATCCTGTCTCCCGACAGAGGACAATGCCAGATGCCCCAGAGGGAGTGAACAGAACAAGGAATCTTCAAGCAATCCCTCTCCCATCACCCATTCCCACCCATTCTGGCTAATAGCCATTGATAGACCTAACCTCCATGAATTTATCTAGTTCTTTCTTGAACCCTGTTAGAGTCCTGGTCTTCACAACATCCTCTGGCAAGGAGTTCCACAGGCCAACCGTGCACTGTATGAAGAAAAACTTCCTTTTGTTTGTTTTAAACTTGCTACTTATTAATTTCATTTGGTGACCCCTAGTTCTTATATTATGGTAACAATTTCACTTTTTCCACACCAGTCTTGATTTTATAGACCTCTATTATATCCCCTGCCCCCTTAGTCTCCTCTTTTCAAAGATGAAAAGTCCGAGGCTTTTTAATCTCTCTTCATATGGGACCCGTTTCAAACCCCTAATAATTTTTGTTGCCCTTTTCCAAAGCCAATATATCTTTTTTGAGATAAGAAGACCACATCTGTATGCAGTATTCAAGATGTGGGAGTACCTTGGTTTTATATAGAGGCAATAAGATGTTCTTGGTCTTATTCTCTATCCCTTTTTTAATGATTCCTAACATTGTTTGCTTTTTGACTGCCGCTACACACTGAGTAGATGTTTTCAGAGAACTATCCACAATGACTCCAAAATCTCTCTCTTGAATAGTTACAAAATGATAGGGACTAATTTAGTTATATGTATAGTTGGGATTATTTTTTCCAATGTGCATTACTTTATATTTATCAACATTAAATTTCATTTGCCATTTTGTTGCCCAATCACTTAGTTTGGTGAGATCTTTTTGAAGCTCTTCACAGTCTGCTTTGGTCTTAACTATCTTGAGCAGTTTAGTATCATCTGCAAACTTTGCCACCTCACTGTTTACCCCTTTCTCCAGATGATTTATAAATAGGTTGAAAAGAATTGGTCCCAGTATGGACCCTTGGGGGGCCACCAGTAGTTACCTCTCTCCAATCTGAAAACTTACCATTTATTCCTACCCTTTGTTTCCTGTCCTTTGTTTCCTGTCTTTTAACCAGTTACCAATCCATGAGAGGATCTTCCCCTCTTATCCCATGATAGCTTACTTCACTTAAGAGCCTTTTGGGAGGGACCTTGTCAAAGGCTTTCTGGCAATCTAAGTACACTATATCCACTGGATCCCCACTGGATCCCCCTAGTCCACATGTTATTTGACCCTCTCAAAGTACTCTAGTACAGTGGTCACCAACCAGTAGCTTGGGCTCTACGAGTATATCTTGGAGCCTCTGACAGGTGATCCTGACTGGTTTGACCAAGAGGCCATCAAGTGCCGGTACTTCAGTTGCCCTTCCCCCTACTGCTGTGCATCTCCTGCCCTTTGCCTTGGAGCTGCCCCTTGGGAGCCTCCTGCTTACTGTGCAGGGTGTGGGAGGGAGAAGAGGGGAGGTGCTGATATTAGGGTGTCCCTCCTCCCCCACTCCTGTACCCCATCTCCACACAGACAGAAGGGGAGGGAGGGAGCTTGGCAATGAAAATCTCTGTCACACACACACTATGTGTGCCTCTGTCATTCTCACAAACATCCAGTGTCCCTCCCTCTCATCTCCTGACCCAACACGTACATGGGGGGTTGTTACTACTTTTGCTGTTTGCAAAGTGGGTTATCTTCGGGGTTTGACTGGTCTGTGCATTTCATCATTTTCATTTCTCTCTACACTTAAATTTAATTCTTTGAGCAGTGAGTTTTCAAATGCCGAACCTGTTGTGGCTGCAGTGATTATCCCTGTGGTAATTGCTGCTCATGGAAGTGGCTGGCATGTCCCAGCAGCCCCTGAGAGAGGCAGAGCAGAGGGGCTCCACATGCTGTCCTTGCCTGCAGACACCACTCCTGCAGCTCCCATTAATCAGTATTGGGGAACCACGGCCAATAGAAGCTGTGGAGTGGGTGCCTGTAGATGAGGGGCAGCACATGGCACCATGGAGCCATGGCTGTGCATGCCAGCTGCTTTCAGGAGTGGTACAGGGCTAGAGTAAGCCTGTCTTAACCCCACTCCTGAGGCAGCTGGCTGGCTGCTCCCAGGGTAGGTGAGACATGAACCCACAATCCTTCCCTCCTGAGGCAAATGCCCCATCCACTAGGCCACTCCAGAATCCACACCACCTACCTAACTTAAGAGGCTCCCTTATCATGCTTTCCTAATGCGAGAGCCAGGTCCATCCCTAGGGCAGCTGGTGTTGGCTGTCTGGCTGCTCCGAGGGTGGGCAGAGGGATGGAACCCACCACCCTATGCCCCAGAGGCTGATGGCCTATCCCCAAGGTCACTGGAGATCCCACCCCTTCTCCAGCAGGTCCTTTATCCTACTTTCCAAATGCAGGAGCCAGCTCTATCCCTGGGGCAATCAGTGTTGGCTGTCTGGCGGCTCTTGATCCCACCACCCTACGCTCCCCAGGTGAATGCCCTATCCCCTAGTCCATTCCAGGACCCGAGCCACCTCCCTCCCTCCCTCCCTTCAGACGGCCCCTCACCCTGCCTTGCCAGGTCTATCCCTGGGGCAGCCAGTGTTGGCTACCAGGCCTCTGCCTTCGTGGGTGGAGTGGGAGCCAGGGGGACTCAAGTCCACACTCTGTGCTCCAGATGCTGATAACATATCCCCTAGGCCATTCCAGAATCCAGCCCACCTCCCTAGAATTTGAGGCATCCTTTATTCTGTCTTCCTAATATGGGAGCCATCTCCATCCCTGGGGCAGCTTGTGTTGGCAATCCAGCTGCTCCTGGGGGAAGGGGGGTGGGACTTGAACCAACCCTACACTCCCCAGGTAAAAATGCCCTGTCCCCAAACCACTCCAGAACTCACCCTACCTCCCGCGCCTCCATTTATCCTGCCTTCCTAACGTGGGAGCCAGGTCCATCCCTGGGTCAGCCGATGTTGGCTGCCAGGCCACTGCCTTGGAGTGTGGAGTGGGGGCCAGGGGAACTTGAGTCCACCACTCTGTGCTCCAGGTGCTGATGCCCTATCCCCTAGTCCACTCAAGAACCCATCCCACCTCCCTACCTTCAGCGCCTCCCTTATCCTGTCTTCCCTAATGCGGGAGCTAGGTCCATCCTATGTTGGATGCCTGGCCACTGCCTGAGTGGGTGGAGGTATAGAGCCCACCACCCTGTGCCCTATCCCCAGGTTCACTGGAGATTCCCCCTCACCTCCACCCGGTCCCGGCTGTCTGGTCTCTTCCTGGGTGGGTCTTGGGCTTCCCGGGGGGGGGGGAAGGGAGCGAGAGAGGGCAGGGCTCGAGCCCACCACCTTGTGCTACCCAGGTGAATGCCATAAGACACTCCAGGACCCACCCCACCTCCCTACCTTTAGCAGGTCCCTTATCCTGCCTTCCTAATGTGGGAGCCAGGCCCACCTTGGGGCAACTGGCGTTAGCTGCCAGGTCCCTGCCTGAGTGGGTGGAGTGTGGTCAGGGAGGACTCAACTTCACCACCCTGTGCTCCACATGCTGATGTCGTATCCCCTAGGTCACTCCAGAGCCCACCCCAACTCCCTATCTTCAGCCAGTCCCTTATCCTACTTTCCTCGTTCGGGAGCCAGCTCCATCCTGTGTTGGCTGTCTGGCTGCTCCTAGAGGGGGAGGGGAAGGGGGAGGACTCGAGCCCCCAACCCTGCACTCCCCAGGCAAATGCCCTAACCCCTAGTACACTCCAGAAGCCATCCCACCTCCCTACCTTCACGGTGTACCCTCCCACACTCCAAACCCCTTGGCCCAAGACTAGAGCCTACACCCCAAACCCCTACCCCAGCCTGGTGAAAGTGAATGAGATTTGGGGAGAAAGGGAGATGGAGTGAGCAGGGGCGGGGCCTCAGAGAAGTGTGTGTGGGGGAGTGGGGGGGAAGGAAGCCAGGCAAGGGTATTTGGGTTTGAGGTAGATCTTACATTGCACTTAAAATTGAAAGAGTGATCTTGTGGAGACCAAAAAGGTTGGAGACCACTGTTTTAGTAGATTAGTAAAGCATGATTGCCCTTTAGAGAAGCCATGTTGACTTTTCCTCAACAAATTATGTTCCTCTATGTGTCTGACAATTTTATTCTTTACTATAGTTTCAATTAATTTGCCCAGTACTGACATTAGACTTACCAGTCTGTAATTGTCAGGATCACCTCTAGAGCCCTTTTCAAATAGTAGCATCACATTAGCTATCGTCCAGTCATTAGTTATAGAAGCTGATTCTATTTCTTTCTAGTTGACAACTTTAAAATCTATAGGTTTGTAACTAAAATGTCCTTTATATTAACCCTTTAGGTTCTTTTTGCTAGCCAAGAGGAAACGCCATAACTATATTTAATTATTTAGGCGATTATATTACATTTTTTATTGTATTGGAAAATGGTGAATGATGCACTTCATATTAATTAGATGATGTTTAAGTTCTGGTTGGTCTCACGCCATATTTGTATATTCACAAAAACATTTTGCGTAAATTAAGTGTGCTGGATACACTAGAACAGAGCCACTCAACATGTGGTTCGCAGCCCGTTTGTTTGCGGCCCACGGTGTGGTTTGGGTTTACGGTGCGGTTTCGGTTGATAAGTGTTTTAGTAGTTAAATTCCTGGATGGTTGGGAAGCCAAAACAAAAAAGAAGTCAATATAACGGTCTTTTGTTGATATGCATTTTAGAAGTTAAATTCCTAGACTATGATTGCTCATTATTCAAAAGAAGAAGGAGTGCTGTCATATGGGTGGAAATCGGGTAAATATTGCATGTTATTAATACCGGCAGAACTGAATTAAATGGGACCTGCGTGTTGTGTAGTTGTCTTAATTTCTGTATTCATGCCTGTCAGTGTGAAAGAAGCTATTTGCATATATTTTCATGTATGTGCAACCACGCTTAAGTTGCGGCCTTCGGCATGTGCTGGGAGTATCATTGTGGCCCCTGAGGCTTCCAGAGTTGAGTAGCCCTGCACTAGAAGAAAGTGTGTTTATTAAAACAGGTGTTGCATTTAAAACTGATTTGCTAAACAAAAGTAGTATTATCTGTAATTAGCAAATTGAACTGAATATTTCTAATCACCATGTCTTTCCAGATTTAGAACTAGCATAGCCCAGCCTCTCAGGCCTACTTTTTAATTCATAGATTAGAGAAGAATAACAAGCCTTCCTGCTTTTTCAGTTCTTCAATAGCTAAATCATTCAAGATAAGAAACCCATCAGTTGAACTACTTGTACTTTCAGAAGTGTCTACCACTTGTCAAAAGCCGGTTCTGCACCTCAATAAATGCTGGTTCCAGGTGCTTAGCCAGTGATTTCCATCAGTTCAGTTGTTTGACTATTGCTTGCCAGCAAACATATATCACTTAATATTATTTTTGTATTTCAGTAATTAACAGATTACAGTAAATTTGGGCCTTGATTTTTTTAAAATCAACCCATATTTAAACTTGTATTTACATTTTTTAAAAATCCAATTTAAAAATTAGAAGATACATTTTTATTTGTCCTGCCTTTTCCATAATAGTTTTTCTTCAAATTCCCCTGCGGTTGCATTGCCGGCATGGTGATAGCAACTAGGGGAACACCACTGTATACCAGTCCCCACTGAGTAAGACACTGGTTACCAGTGTACACTAGGCACTCTTGCTACTGCTAGCACTAGTGAAGCTGCAGTTGGTGAGTTGAATAAAAATGCTAATGTAGATATTGAAGAGTTTCTGTTCAAGGGGGAGACAGGATTGGTCAAGGCTCTTGCTAGAAACAAGTCCTGCACTGTATCCCTGCTCCTGGAAATCCTCCCTCTTTCCAGGCCATGCACTCCAACTCCCTGTTAATGATTTTTGACCAGCTCATCTGTCCAGGATCCAGCCACAAGAAGGAGCGTGCCTCACAATGAGAGAAGTTTACTTATCCTCAGGGAGAAGGGAAGACCTGTTAGGCTTTATCTACACTGCACAGCTTTTAGACACATGCTCATGTCACTAAAAGTTGGGCAGTGTAAATATAGTTTTTCAGTACTTGTGCTGACAAAAATACTTCTACCTTGAGTGGTTTCACATGGTTAACAGGAAAGCACTCCTGCCAACAACAAACCGTTTACGCCACTAGTTGCCAACGCCAAAATATTGTCTTTTGGAGGAATTAGGGGAGGGGGAAGAGAGCTAAGCATCTGTGAACAACAGAAGTTTTGTCATTCAATCGACAGTGTAGACAAAGCCCACTTCTTTGGGCGGGGAGGCAAATATGAGTGTGACAGAACACAGGAACTCATTAAAACAGCAAGTCTCGTGCAAGTGCAGAATTGGGATTTTTACATCAAGTGTTGCTCAAATCAAACCCCAATGCAATTTTTAAATAGCTTCATTAAAAGCAGTACAATGTAAAGATTGAGAGAGGATGCTCATAAAACCTAGCTGCTACTAGAAACCTATGCTGCAGTTAAAGCGGAGATGGATTTTAGCTAACTTGGTTAGCAAGCTGCTGGATCAGTGTCAGTGATGATTTTTATAGGGGGATGAGTGGCAAGCACTATTTCTGCACTTCGCATAATCACTTCATGGAGCCATACAGGTGCTGAGCAACTGCTATTCTGTCCTCCAAACCAAACATCAGGCTTAGCAATCCTAGTAGCTGCAGAATGACAGCTCCCACACGCACTGTTTTGTGCAGTTTGATACTACTCCACACGCACTGGAGATGTGCAGTTTGATACTAACACAACATGCTTGCCTGTTTCAGCAGAAGAAGCCTCAGGAATAAGAGCAGAGAAGAGAACAAGATCTGTAACCTTTCAGTTGAACTACACTTTGTGTTTATGTGCATCTCTTCAGGAGTTTACCAACACCACAGTTAAATGTAACAAACACAGATGCCAGGATGGTTTGAAGATCAGAATTGCTGATTGAAAAGGGACAATGGAAAGGATTAATGTTAGTGCCAGTTTCCCCTTGTTTCTCCAAGATATTTGCTTAATAGTCTCACTTTGTTTCTTTGATCTAACCCGTCCCAAACTTTAACAAATGGGAACGAGTATCCAGGTACAAGATCCTCCCAGTCTACCACCCTTGTATGAAAAAGACTGGTTTTGCAGTATAACCCTCCTTCCCTGTCTCCATCCCCCAGATCTTGACTCTGGTGAATCCACTGGTACACGTGTGCCAGAGTCAGAGACAATTCCCTGCAGATGCCCTGCCTCCAGGCCTCTGGAGGACAGTTGGCTTCACCTGGTTTTATCTGGGGAGGGAAGCAGGGCTTTGAAAAACTCAGGACAAGCTATTTGCGACTTTATGAATCTATAACAGAGCAAAGCTGCTCAGACTGCAATGATCTGTAGAGGGTACAGGCTTGTATGTGGTAGCACAGTGGCCACTCACCGTAGAAACGCTATAGCAGCTCTTTACTGTTTCACTACTTCCAATGACGTAGGAAAAACAAACAAGCAAGTCTCAAGAATAGGATGGTGAAACACTATTTAAGGTAATGGACAGGCTTCTTCTCTGCACTATCCCACCTGTTCCCTCCTCTTGACATTTAGATGATCACCTCTTACAAAACCCCAACCAAGATGAGTTTAAAAAAATACAGAATGGCACTGCCATGATGTTTGCCACTATCCCATTGCTCAGTTTCCCTACCCTGTGGTTAGGTTGTGTAGTTATATGATAAGCTCTTTGGCACGGGCACTGCCTACTACTGTGTCTGTACAATGCCTAGCTCTGCACAAGGACCCTTGTCAATCAGTCCCTCGGCACTACCAAAATACAATAATGGAGTAGTGGGATGGCATTAAAGGGAACATTTCCACTGAGTATCAACGAGAAAAGACTAATGGCAGCAAGATCTTAGACAGGGGACAGCAACCTATGACTCACTGATTTTCTGTGGGTCAGTAGCCCCCCCAACCCAAAAAAGGTTTCCTACTCCTGTCATAAATAAAGACAAAGTTGAAACTTTCTGTGTTGGACATAATATTTTATTTTATTTAAAAATTAAGCCTAGCCAACAAGTCCCCAATTGGGGTACAGCCCTCCTTCTGCTGGCAGCATCATAACACTCCTGCCCCCACACCAACCCTGAGCCCATAATACACCTAACCCCCTGCCCTGAACCCCTTGTCCCCCCACATCCTCAAACTCCTGCACCTCCACATCCCTGTTTCCCTGCCATAACACTCCTGCACCCCCACACACCCCAACCTTGTGCCCTGAGCCCATCATACACACAAATCCCCTGTCCCAAGCCCCTCATACACCCAACCCAGACTTCTGCACCCTCACATCACCAGCCCCCTGCCATAAGATTGACAGAAGACAGCCTGAATGTGCGCATGAAGCTGGATTTGACTAGTTGTGATGAAAACTTCAAAGAAATGTGAGAAAAGATGCAGCAGCAGAAGTCCCATTAAAGTATTAATAATTAATCATTATTAATTATTGATTAGTATTATTAATAATATTAAGTTGGATATTTTCAGTCGTGCTAATGAGCATTCGTATAGGGCTC
Organism: Rafetus swinhoei; assembly: GCA_019425775.1. Taxonomy (NCBI): domain Eukaryota; kingdom Metazoa; phylum Chordata; order Testudines; family Trionychidae; genus Rafetus; species Rafetus swinhoei. Next base: position 144,385,326 of record CM033440.1, on the reverse strand, counting down.
TTTGTTGACCACTTGTTCTGAATTTTGATGTAGTTTGGCTTTTTGGTTTGAAAAGGTCGCTGACCCCTGTCTTAGATAGTGGGGAATAGTCTGCAAGGGGAAACAGCGAAAGCGACACAGTTGTGGACATTGAGAACTGGACACAGAATGAGGATGTACACAACAGGAAATATCCTGCATTGCCTGAGGGACAGACCTGATGGAACTGGATAGGGCTTAAGTTGTTAACATGCATGCTTTGATAGACAGTATTACTAAGGTTAAAACTGAAGGGCAATTGAGATGAAACCAGTGATACCTCATGTCCTACACTGACCTCATTTTTTTCCAGACAAATGAAAGTTTCTTCAAACTCATTCTGCAAGAGTCACACATTTCACTTTGCCTCTCTACCATCTGTATCCTACTCACAAGCTCAGTCCTGCCCTTTGGTATTAGGAGTCCTCCCATTTTTTATAGTATTGCAGATATGTACTAAATTCCCTCATCCTATACCCCACGCTTGCAGCAGCTAAGTACTGTATCAAGATTAGGAAAGTCAGTAAGGAATGATGAAGTTCAATTGCTAATATAGATGAGAGAGAAATATATTGTCTTCCATTAGGGGGATATTAAATAATGGACAGGACAATCTATTTGCTGGGGTACAGAGATAATTATTATTTACCGAGCTTCCAGTTCCTACTTTGAAGAAAAGCTGCACATCTAACTAGAGCTGCTGCTGCAAACACACACAATACCTTCCATCTGAAAGCACCTTCCTTGCTTTTATTCTTTTCTACTCTCTTCCCTATCATGAAGGCTCACAATCTTAATTTCCTCTTCTGACCATCCAACTTCCTACCAACTGTATCCCTTATGTTCCTACTGCTACCATGTCCTCTTTCTGTCACCTGAATTACTATAGCCTTCTTTTCCTCAGCCTCTCCTCCCCGCTCTGTCATCTCTTTAACATGCTGCAGTTATTTACTCTGTCCAATACTTCACAGTATCAGTCACTATTTCCTGTGATTAAAAGTAATCTATTACAATATAATACACCTTGGCAGAATTAAATTTCTTGTATAATTTGAATGGATGATATCAATACTTATTTTAATGCATTTTTACCTATTTGCATTTGCAGGACATTTTAGTGGGGCCAGACAATAGTTATTTAATAAAAGATAAGATTTAAAAAGTTAAAGCTTTTTAACCATTACAACATAAGATGTATGTTTTGATATGTGGTTGACAAACTGAACAACCTTCAATCAAATTCTAATAAGTTCTCAAGTTTTCTTTTTTTATCTCTACATTTTGGTAGTTATGGAGATATATTTTCCAGGGTCCATGTACAGTGAAATCGATGTTTACTGAAGCTTATTGATAAAAATCTTAGACAAGGTGGCGTGAAGGAATACCTTTTATTGGACAAACTTCTGGTGGGGACAGAGAAAAGCTTTCTTCAGGTCTGAAAAACTAAGGCTTTGTCTATGCTAGCAGTTTTGACAGTAAAATTTTGTCAGTAATGGATGTGAAAAAACATCCATCTGACCAACACAGGTTTTACCAACAAAAGTGTTGCTGTGTATAGACAGTGCTATGTTGGTAGGAGAGGCTCTCCTGCTGATAAAGTGAATGCCTATTGCTAGAAGTGATTTAATTATGCTGGCAGGAGATCTCTCTCCCACCAGCAAAGAGCACCTACAAAGAGACCTTATAGCAGTATGACTGTAAGTAGTGTAGACACAGACTAATTCAAGCCAGGTTTACACTAGACCTGGAAGGTTGGATTAAGGTACATAAGTCCAGCTACATAAAGTACGTAGATGGAGTCGGCTTACCATATGCCAAGCTTGGCGACGTCTTCACAGAAGAAAGCCGATGGGAATATTTGCTCCTGTTGGCCTCCCTTACTCCTCGCGACTGCCAGGAGTACTGGCGTCAGCTGGGCCATCCTCAGCATCCAATTTAGCAGGTCTTAACTAGACCCATTAAATTTAACACCAAAATACCGATCTCCAGCATGGCAAGTGAAGATGTGGCCTCAGGTGTTGGCTACCTTTCAAATAAGAGCTTTTTTTTTGTTTTTCTCTTTGACCAAAATATTTTGAGAGTAGCATCACACGCAAAGCTACTTGTGTACATACACACAAAGATAGCAAGTCTACAGCAGCTGTCAAAAATTCTGATAAACAAAACAGGTGAGAGAATGAACCGCATCTGTTTTCTCCCCTCTTGGTTATTTAACAATACAGTTTGGCCAAGACATTACATAGTGACCCATTCATTGTCATATTTAAATAATTGCTTATTATCTTTACATTAAATTATTTTAAAAATAGGTCTGAATAAAGATAGAATTTTTCTAACTTTACAATAACTGTGAATACATTAAAAATTATTACTACTCACCAGAGTGCAAACTCTGGGCTAGAGCCCAGGGGTTTGGAGTGAGGAAAGAAAAGAAGAGTGGAGCAGTTGAGAGGAAGTTGCTAATAGGTTACAGATTCTTGTAATAAGCTATAAATCCAGTGTCTATACTCAATCCATGAATTTGAGTGTCTAGTGAAGTTACAAATTTAAGCTCCCAAGCTCATCTTTTGAAAGAGCCGGGGAGGTTTCCTTTGAGGATTAGGACTGATAGGTCCAATATAGTGATCACTTTCTGAAGTGTTCACCCCCAAGCAATATGGTGTTTTTGTCTTTTATCATTTTCCCATGAGCGTTCATGCAAGACCACAGTGATTGTCTTGTTTCAGTTGCCTATTAGGGCAATTAGAAAGTTTGTCTCCCCTCTGACCAATAGAAGTTGGTCCAATAAAGATATTACTTTACCCACCAGTGCACAATTTAAATTAATTTTGCTATCTGCTCAAATTACAGTGAAATCGGGATGGCTTTTTACTCTGAAATAATGATGTGATGAAAAGCCAGCTCTGGACAAACCAAGGGAGTTCAAAACAGAACTTAGCTAAGAAGCAAGGTCAGTTTTCCTAACCATTCAATGGCTGAAGGCTTCTCTTAGAGCACAGGGCACCAAACAACTGTGAAAGGATTGGATTTAAGGGCAGGTGCCCACGTGGAGTGCTGGTCTGGGGCCACTGTGCTCTGGGCGCTGTTGTTAGTGACAAAAGGGAAAGGTATATGATGGGGATAAATCATGCATCAAAGCCATGGGCTCCATGCGCAAGAAACATGCGGGATTCAAAAGTTTAACAAGTGTGTGTGTGTGTGTGTGGGGGGGGAAGGCATTTAGTCTAGGGCCAGCTCTAGGCAGGGACTAGGTGACAAATGCAGGGAAAGCCCCTGGGCACACTAAGGCGGTTTAGCAAAGGGGAAGAACATCCTCCTCACACACACACAAGGGGCAGAACGTGTGTGTGTGTCCCACACACAGAATGAACGCAGCTAAGGGGCGCGTGAGCGCTGAGCGCCCCTGCCGCCGCCCCCCGTCCCCACGCAGCCTGCCCCGGCAGGGGGCTCCTGCCCAGGCGCGGACGGACTCACCTGCCTGACGGGGTCGGAGCGGCCCGCGGCCGGCAGCAGCGCGAGCGCGAGGAGGATCGGGGCCGCGCAGGGGCTCATGTCCAGCCAGGCCGGGCAGGGCTCCGAGCGGGTCCCGGGCCGGGCGGGGAGTTTGGCTGAAGTTTGGCTGCCGCGGGGGCTCTGTGCTGGGGAGGAGGCGGGAGCCCGGAGCCCGCCCCAGGCTGCGCAGCGGGTTTGTCCCGGGCCCGCTCCCCACGCGGGAGAGAGACGCGGCTCCGGCGGCGCCTCTGCGGACTGGACCGAGGGGAGGGGCGCGGAGGGCTTAGACCGCGAGCCCGTCCAATCGCCTCGGGAGGCTGAGAGGAGGCGCCCGGCTGGTTTAGCGGGGAGCTGCTGGGCGGAGCGTAGCAGCGCCAGGCGGGCCCCGGCGTTAACCAGAGAGACCCTTCTCTAGCAGCGCCCCAGAAACTCAGTTCTTCGGCTGGACCCCGCTGCTTCCCCCTCCCGGGTGGAAACAGATCTCCCGCCCTTTAGAAACTCTGCCCTGGGGCCGGCTAGTCTGGGCACCCGCCCCCTTTGTCCGTCCTCGTGTTCTAGCTGGGTGGGGTCTGGCTGTTGGGCAGTAAGTGCATATGGACGGCAATAGTTACACTACCGGAGTTTTACCCGCTCCTGCTCTTACAAAGCCTCAGGCACACGCTTAACTTTAAGTACACGAGCAAGCCTTTGTGCAAGTCAGTGTGCAAGTCTTTGCCGACTTGAGCGTTCAGTGACCGAGCAGATGGGTGGTCTCACTTTCGTACGCACTAGTTTGCATTTTGGGTCATTACCCTTCGGTTTACATTGACTGGGAAGACAGAAAAAACAAACTGTGCTGTCACTGATCTTCGAGATGTGCTGCACCTGTCTGTTGCCTTTCACGTGGATCCCAAGCAGTGTGACAAAGTAGAGCATAGGTTCCCAAACTGGGGGACGTGCCCCCTTGGGGGGGGGCGTGAGCGACCCAGCCCTCCCCATCAAGTTTTGCTGTTCCAGTCAGTTCCTTTTTTTTCCCCTCAACAAGTTTTGCTGCTATTTGGGGCGGGAGTGTTTCTCAAAAATCAAAAAGGGGGCATGATGCCGAAAAGTTTGGGAACCACTGAAGTAGAGGCTTTCAATCTCTACCTGAACAAGGACTAAAACACAGCTCTCCCAAGTCTGGCATCATCTCTAGACTTGGGAGACAGCATGTTGTTAGTGAAAGTATGAACCAATGACCAGGTTACAGCACTGAAAGCATAATTGATGGGCGCTTGACCCAGAATGCTTGTGGTATCTTACCATGTACTAAAACTCTTTCCAGTGGAGGAAACCTTGAGCTGGCCTTAAGGAAAACAGTGCCCTGGATGAACTTGTATTTTGGTGCTCCTTGAGTTTAAGTATGTAATAGTGTTAGTGAAAATTTCAGAAATAAAACTGTAATCTAAAACGTTTTTATAATGTACTGAAAAAATCGACAAAAAAATTGATTCAGTTTTACTAAAATAATAAACTACGTAAGTCATAAAAACATTACAGCTAAGTGTCAAATTAAACATTAATGAATAAGAACAGCTACAAAATGTTGTTCAGCAAGACGCTAAGATTCAGCAGGCAGCGCTGCGAGCCTTTGTTGCTGCAAACTGTGACATTGCTTGTGACAGGTGAGATTGTGAGCCACGGCATCCTCCATAAACGGGGGTGGAATTGGAGTCTCAGGAGATGAAGGGACAAGGCACGTCCTTGGGGCACGTGAAGGAAGCTGCTCAGTCTTTTGCTCCCCTGGGGGCAGAGCCTGCTGTTGTCCCTTGCCAAGGGCATTGTCATTATCAGTGCTTCTGGGCCAAGCCCTTCCTTTGAGGGCTACATGGGGAATGGATTATTTTAGATCAAGTATTTATTCTAAGACAGGAGGCACAGAGGGCGGCTGCTGTGTGTGAATGGCGTCAGATTGTGAAATGAAACAGCAGGTGAAAAATCTGAGTGGGTCACTCACCCTTCAGTGGGTTCTTCCTCCACCGTTTGAGCTGCTCTGCAGAAGCCCTAGTAGCTCTCTTGCAGCAGCTGCACTTGCCCCTTATGCCTGGTGCTTGGCCTGCAACTCAAGGCAAGCTCCATGCCAGATGGGTGCTGCATCTTGCCTGGGCCCATGGCCCTCCTGCAGGCCTCTGGCCACTCCTGTCTCACCAGCGGTGCCATTTCAGATTGTGGGGGGAGGCAACTTTAACTGTAATTCTAGAGGATACTTAGGCACCTGAAAGCTGTGGGTTTTTTCAAATAACTTAGAAATTAGCTGTTGAGTTCACAGTACACATATGAATCCAGAAATATTTCCACCAGTAATAATTAAATTTACAGATAGAGAAAGCAAGAAAAATGTTGCTTGAGAACTTGTTAGAGTCAAAATTCAGTGATATAAACTTCTGACCTGGGCCTGCTACAAATCATGTCTGGTTCTAGGATATTTATTTTGTATATCTTGACATGTAATATTTGACACTTAGTGGTTTTTGCTATTTTGTTTAGGAACCTGGATGAGAGCCACAAGGTGAGTGAGGTAATATCTTTCATTCGATCAAGTATGGTTGGTGAAAGAGAAAACGTTTGGAACTCCAGAGAGCTCTTCTCCAGCTCCCCGGAGCAAAAAAGGGCTGATCTCTTTCACCATCCAAAGCAGGTCCAAACCCAACAAAGATATGATCTCACCCACCTTGTCTCTGTTCTTATGCAAATGTGTTTCAGCCAGCCAAGCAGCCACCACCCGCTGTGCCTCCATTTCCCACTCCTGTTGGAAGGGGTCACATGGGAGAGTTGATCTGGAACACTCACTTATATCCTGTGCCCCCACCCACCTGCCTCACATTGGAATGTAGCAGCAGTCCCCCCGGGATCAATGCAAAGATTCCCTCCAACAGGACAAGTGTCACATCCTCCTCCCCAGACAATAGCCGAGCTCTCCTCCTTGCCCTCAGTTCCCTTATGGGAAAACAGCTGTTCTTTCCTCCTTTACTAACCTCTCCCTGTAGAGCTGTGTCAGGGGGAAGACACCCACGGCCACGGCGCTTCCTGCTGGTAGCACTGGGAATTAGCTTGGAAGCAGGGCGCCTCCCTCTGGCTGGTGTCTCCCTGTGTCAGTTCCAGACCCACATCATTCCTGGAACACAGCGTCCTCTTCAGGACACTGCCCTCTGGCAGTGCCCACTCCAGTGTTTCTCAGCCCCCTTCCGGGGCGGGTTGTTTATCAGTCTCTATTGTCTGGGGTCCTCCCCTCCCAGGTAACCCCCCATTTCCCTATTCCTGCCTTGTCTCAGTAACCCATTGGCAGTCTTCCTCTAGCCCCTGCCACAGGGGCAAACTGCAGACTGAAATGGCCATGCATCATTGGCAAGAGGGCAACCTCCCGCCTTTGTCTGGTCTGGCTGCCTCCTTGCAGCCCTAGGACTTTGAGGCCTTGCTTCAGGCCCTGCAGCCTGGGAGTGAGGCCAGGCCAGGCCAGTACTTCCCCAGTCCTGCCTGCCTTTCCCCAGCACTGCTCTGTCCCAGGAAGCCTCCAGTTCGGGGGCGGGGGGGAAGAAGGGACCCTTGCCTATGGGGAAATGAGGGGGAGGAGGAGGGATCTGGGCTAGCTTGCAATGGTGGGGGAAGGGAGAAGGGGTCTGGGCTGGTGGGGAGTTCGGGGAAAAGGGGCCTGGACTGGCGGGGTAGGGAGGGAGAAGGGGCCCAGGCTGTTGTGGCTGCAGCCCAGCCCTCCCCGGTGGCTGGGGGGAGAGCTGGGGTTGGCAAGCCTAGCAAGCAGGGGGCACAGCCCCCCTACTAAATAATAAATAAAACAATTGCTGTTTTATATACACATTTAAAATAAATTAAAATATACATCAAAAGATCACTTTGGAATAATCCAGTTTTCCAGCTATTCTGATAAAATATCTGATGTGGTAAATGTGATTGTGATTGTACTTGTGTACTTATGTATGTGGCATGTATGTGAAGAAAACAAATCTTTTTATCAGATAGGAAAAAAGAGATCTCTACAATTAAATCTCATTTTTAGATATTTTCAAATAAGGTATGTGTTGCTGGAGAAACAATGCCTTTCTTTCAATTTGTCAGCATTTAGACCAGTGTTTCTCAACCTTTTTTTATAAAGTATCCCTTTAAAAAAAATTATAAGTATCCCCAGTACCTACAGTTTTCAGACACACAAATTTTTTTTTTCTACCATTGCAACACATTTGTTTAAACAACTTAATCATAGCCAGACGGGCGATGAGATTTTGGGGCGTAAAAAGTACAAAAATAATAAAGTGCTATAAAACTTAACACAAAAATTCAGTTTTCTCCAAATTTCAGTTGTGTTGACGTACCCCCCCCCCCCAACTTTTCTTGAGTACCCCAAAGGGTATTCGTACCACTGGTTGAGAAACACTGATATAGACTATGTAAATGAGTTAGTTGAAAGAAAAAAGAATTTTATGAGTATTTATTGTTGGATAATGGATATCCTTTAGGAAAACATGGAAAAAATAGGAAAGTGATGTGGAAGATGAGGTGAGGAAAGATGACATGTTTTGACTTAGTTAAAAGGATTATTTATAAACATTAAACACTAAAAGATGCATTTTATTATGTCCATCAAATAACTCTCATCCGATTTCAGAATACTGCACAAATCCAGTTATCTTAAATCTCTGTGGTACAAGAACGGGCATTTTCCTACAAATGGTAAGGAACGAATAATTAACCTTTTTGGGGAGGCAATGATGAAAGACATCTCAAAAGTGGTGGGAGTAGATGTTTCTGTTAGAGCTTTGCTGCATTTATTGTTGGCTTTATTAATGTTAGAAATTTAACTTAATCTCCCACATCAGAATTACTGTAAGAGGAAGAAGAATAACTATTGAGAGGATCCAAAAGAAGCATTAGAGATGATGCATTGTGCTGTGCTGGGGAAAGTAATACAGAAGATTGATCAAAATATCCAAATGAAAGGTGAGGGGGTCCTTTTCTAGTTTTATTTGAGAAATATGGTCTAATAAGTGAAACCTTTTGGGCAGATGCATTTTCCTTCTTCAGTGGAATATTAAATTAGTTCAAAATTATGAATATTTATGAGTATGGTATTGCTCCAGTTCTGCTCTGAGAATGGATACATTAATATTTACTGTTAAGAAATAACTGGAAAGCAGTTGTAGATGTTTATATTAGAAAAGTGGCATGTAATGTCAATTCTCTAACATTCAACTGAGAACAGAGTAAAACTCAAGACAGCTATGCTTTGTAAGGAAAGTAGTTCTTAATCTGGTGGTTTTAATCTTAGTCTTGTGTCTATGTCTTAATTAGCAAATTCTCATTTGCATTCAGGAACAAAACAGAACATCTTGTTGGCTATAAACATGATACAGAAATGTCCTGAAATATCTGGAGCACTTTGACTCAGACTGTACTTCCATGATTGTGATGGTCAACAATTTTTCTTTCATCTTAAAGAAACCACCTTAATGTTCCACAAGATTCAGTTCTCTACCTTATCTCAGATTTATAGCCCATTAAAGACTCCAGGGTGAATTGTGGATAGCTGGCTTGTCACATGGTGCTAGCTTATATAAGAACGGCCATACTTGGTCAGACCAAAGGTCCATCTAGCCCAGTATCCTGTCCTACGACAGTGTGCAATGCCAGATGCCCCAGAGAGAGTAAACACAACAGGGAATCCTCACGTGATCCCTCTCCTGTCACCCATTTCCAGACAGAGGCTAGGGACACCATTCCTACCCATCCTGGCTAATATCCATTGATGGACCAAACCTCCATGAATTTATCTAGCTCTTTTTTCAACCATGTTAAAGTCCTAGTCTTCACAACATCCTCTGGCAAGGAGTTCCACAGGTTGACTGTGCAGCGTGAAGAAAAACGTCCTTTTGTTTGTTTTAACCCTGCTACCTATTAATTGTATTTGGTGACCCCTTGTTCTTATACTATGGGAACAAGTAAATAACTTTTCCTTATTCACTTTTTCCACACCAGTCATGATTTTATAGGCCTCTATCATATCCCTCCTTAGTCTCCTCTTTTCTAAGCTGAAAAGTCCTAGTCTCTTTAATCTCTCCTCATATGGGACATGTTCCAAACCCCTAATCATTTTAGTTGCCATTCTCTGAACCTTTTCTAATGCTAGTATATCTTTTTTGAGATGAGGAGACCACATCTGAACGCAGTATTCAAGATGTGGATGTACCATGGATTTATATAAGGGCAATAAGATATTCTCTGTCTTATGCTCTATCCCTTTTTTAATGATTCCTAGCATCCTGTTTGCTTTTTTGACTGCTGCTGTACACTGCATGGACGTCTTCAGAGAACTATCCACGATGACTCCAAGATCTCTTCCTGATTAGTTGTATCTAAATTAGCCCCCATCATATTGTATGTATAGTTGGGGTTATTTTTTCCAATCTGCATTACTTTACATTTATCCCCATTAAATTTCATTTGCCATTTTGTTGCCCAATCACTTAGTTTGGTGAGATCTTTTTGAAGTTCTTCACAGTCTGCTTTGGTCTTAACTACCTTGAGCAGTTTAGTATCATCTGCAAACATTGCCAGCTCACTGTTTACCCCTTTCTCCAGATCATTTATGAATAAGTTGAATAGGGTTGGTCCCAGGACAGACCTTGGGGAACCCCACTAGTTACCTCTCACCATTCTGAAAACTTACTATTTATTCCTACCCTTTGTTTCCTGTCTTTTAACCAGTTATCGGTCCATGAAAGGACCTTTCCTCTTATCCCATGACAACTTATTTTACTTAAGAGCCTTTGGTGAGGGACCTTGTCAAAGGCTTCTGGAAATCTAAGTACACTATATCTACTGGATTCCCCCTTGACTACATGTTTGTTGACCCACTCAAAGAACTCTAGTAGATTAGTAAGGCATGATTTCCCTTTACAGAAACCATGTTGACTTTCCCCCTACAAATTATGTTCATATACATGTCTGACAATTTTATTCTTTACTACAGTTTCAACTAATTTGCCCAGTACTGACGTTAGACTTACTGGTCTGTAATTGCCAAGATCACCTTTGGAGCCCTTTTAAAATATTGGCATCATGTTAGCTATCTTCCAGTCATTAAGTACAGAAGCTGATTAAAAGGATATGTTATAAACCACAGCTTCTATTACTTTTACTTTTACTTGCAATCAATTGCTGTAATTGATTTGAGGATCTGTAATCATAAATAAGAGGGGAGATATGCTGTTATGAATGAGTGAGTTGATGGTCCATAACGTGAAAAAGTTTGAGAAACTCTTCCCTCTCTCATTCATTATTTACATGAAGCCATTAAGGAAAATGGGCTATGTCTACACTGCTGTTTTTTTCTGAAAAAGATACGCTAATTGCAAACTGCAATTTACGTACCTTTTTCCGCTTGTTTCCTCGGAAGAGGCTTTTCTGACATTTGGTCCATCTACACGGGGCCGAATGTTGGAAAAACCTCCTTTTTCAGAACACAAGGATGCCAAAAGAACACACCCGCTTTTTCAGAAACTATTCTGAAAAAGCAGACACGTTCCCTGGATGCGGCAGAGTTTATCCCGGAAAAATTCTGCAGTCTAGACATAGCCATAGTGAGAAAACACAGGCTGAAGTGTCATCTGTGCAAAGATAAGACCAGATTCTATCTTGCCACTATGTCAGACTGTGGGCTGGTGCACTGATTTCCTATCCAGTGAAATAAAAGAGCCAGGCATTCTTCAGTTATTTGTTATCCCTTCTTCCCAGGAACATCTTTATGAGAACTGATAAACAATCCAAAGTAAAGAAAAAGAAAAAGTTACTCACTCTGTGCAGTAACGATGGTTCTTTGAGATGTGTGTCCCTGTGGATGCTCCACTCAGATCTTGGTGCATCCTCGTGCTGGCGATCGGAGATTTTTGGCTAGCAGTGTCTTCTCACATTGCACATGCACAGCCACTATCTCGTTCTGGTTTTTGTCCGTTGGCTGCATGCGCTGCATGAGTGTCCCTCAGTTCCTTTTGCACTTAAATTGTTTAAACTGATTCCCAAGCAGAGGGGAGGAAAGGAGAGTAGTGGAGCACTCACAGGGACACACATCTTGAAGAACCATTGTTACTGCACAAGGTGAGTAACTTCTTCTTCTCTGTCGAGTGGTGTCCCTGTGGGTGCTCCACTCAGGTGACTAGCTAGCAGTACCCACTGCTCACAGTGGTGGGTGTTGGAGTCAGTTGTGAGAAGAGGCAAGGACAGCACCAGCTAAAGTAGTGGTCGGTATGGGTCCCTGCTGTAAGCATAATGTTGTGCAAAGGTGTGATGGGAAGACCATATCACTGCTCTACATATATCTGTGAGGGGTACATTATGCAGGAAAGCAGTTGATGTGGCCACCGCATGAGACGAGTGAGCTGTGATAGTCTGCGGTGGTTCCCTCCTACAAAGATGATAGGAAATGTATATGCAATTGGCAATCCACTTCAAGATGCACTGCACAGAGACATGGGTACCGGACATAGAAATGAAAAGTCTGTCAGATTTTCTAAATTCCTTGGTCCTATCTATGTGGAACACAAGCACCCATCTAGCATCCAAAGTATGTAACATCACGTCCCTCGGGGAGCTGTGAGGTTTTGGAAAACAGGTGAGGAGGTAGATGGGCTCAATGAGATGGAAGTCTGATATAACTTTAGGAAGGAACTTGGGGTGAGGTGTGAGGGTGATTTTTTATCCTTGGTAAAAATAGTATATGGCGGATGAGCCATCAGGGCTGCAATTTTGCTTACCCTTTTCACAGAGGTTATTGCCACTATGAAGGCCACTTTCATAACTAGATGTTGTGGGGAGGCAATAGCCAGTGGTTCAAAGGGTGGTCATGTGAGTGTTCCAAGCATAAGGTTTAAGTCCCAAGGTGGCACTGGTGAGCGTAAATTTGGATGTGTCTTTTGCAGACCCACTAAGAAGCACTTTATGATAGATATGCAAAGATGACTTGTCTTGTGGCAAATCTCGAGGGAGCTGAGTGTCGTCACGATCATCTGACATCTGGCCGTCCTCCTCTTTTGACTCTGGCATGGTCATCAGTGTGTGAGATTGTGAGGCTGGCAGGAGCCTTTTGGTGAAGGCAATGGGCCAGCAGACTGGTGTCTAGGTGGTGCCCCGTAGTCCCAGGGTGCCCAGTGGGGTGGGTAATGTGGAGGCAGGTAATGCCAGTCAGGATGCCACTGAAGGTGATATGGGCATACCCTGTAGTGATAGTGTTGTCAGGATGTGGTAGGAGATGAATGCTGTGAGAACACGCTCCTCTGTTCATACTCAGTCACCCCAGGGTGCCCCTGTAAGTGAGAAGATCTCCTGTAGTCTGGAGATGGGCATGATGGAGTGAGGGAGGTGACTGACATGTCTCCCCCGGTCACTCTGTGGGACGGACCGGGCGGCAGCGATCTGGCTGGCGAGCCCCTCCTCTTCTGATGCATCTGTAATGTTGGGGAGGCAGATCTGTGTTTTGGAGGGTCTGCTGCATGATTAGATGGAGGTTCCTCTGCAGGCTGTAAAGCTTTCTCAAGGAGAGTCATGTGGAGCCTAAGCTCTGGATCCTTTCTCACCCTGGCAGTCAAACTGTGGCAAAGATCACACTGCTGTGGTGTGTGCAGCTTCCCCAGATATCGTATGCCGCAGCTGTGGCCATCAGAGGCTGGCATAGAGTCATTACAGCGGTGGCAATTTTTAAAGCCCTGAGAGCCCAGCATACCAGGAGCCGTTAGCGTTTACGGTGGAGGGCGGAGGCGGGGGTTATTGTTTAAACCATCGGCAAGCTTGTGAAGTAAAAGCTTGCTGTCTTCTATCTCCTTCTTTTTTTTTTTTAAAGGTAATGGGGACTGTGGCTGGCTGGAGGAGAGTGGAGCCGCTGCACAGCGCTAGGGGAGCAGCTTGTCTTGTTCCTTCTTCTGTTCTTTTTTTTTTTTTTTTTTTTTGGATTGGAGCGGCAAGTATGTAACAGGAAGTAATTTGTAACTAAGTGCAGTTAAAAGGTCAGCAGGAGAGTGAAACTTTCTGTGAGGAGAGGAATGCCTGAAGCAGCAGGAGAGCTCCCTCTGCAGCCGAGGGTGGTAGAAGAGGAACTGAAGGAGATTCGGGCCACACGCGAAGCGATCAACCGCCAGCAGCATGAGCCACCTGTTGTGCATGCACAGCCCAACTGCTAATTGCTATGAAAAGGCTCTGACTCTGCGGCTCCAGGGATGCCCTGTCACCTTACATGGAGCACCCACGGGGACATCACCCGAAGAAGAACCACAGGTATTGCAGTGGGTGGTGTTATGGTCTGTGCTGAGTGGAACGCCATGAAGTCACTGAGCCCGTTGGGGAGGATTGCTGCAAGGGGAACCTGCTCTCCTGGCCAGTGCTGTGGCCGGTGCCCGGTGATGATGGTGTAGGCAAGTAAGAAATACATTCTGAAGATTTTCGGTGCAGACTCGGTTGGCGGATTCTAGGAGAATGCAGAAGTGAAGGTGCACTTGGTACTGGTGGAGACGGTGCACAGGGCTGCGGCGCTCAGTGCCGGATATTCATTTTATGAAAAGCCTTCTTTGGTTCCAGTGCCAAAGCGTGCTTTCATTCTGACTGACAGGAACTGGAATGTTTGCTCGATGCCAAAGTGCCCATTGGTGCCAGAGGCAGTGGCATGTCCAATTTTGTCAGTGCCGATTGAGGAATGGCACCGGTTGGGGTGAAGGAGCTAGAATTCCTCTTTAGTTCCAACTCTGCTTTCTTTGGAGGTGACGTTTTTTGCTTATCTGCAGTGCCAAAAGTAGATGGCACTGGCAGACGGGCGGCCCGGGACCTGGAAGGCAAAGACCCTTGAGGGCAATGAATTGGCCCTCATCCAAAGCATTAACTGCTCCTCCAATTCGGGAGACTTATCCTCCGGTAGTTAAAGGGATTTTTCCCATAGGAGGTTCTTAAGTCTCATTTCTTTGTCTTTTCTGGCTCTGGCTGTCATGTTTTGGCAGTGTGGGCATTTCTGTGCCACATGGCCTTTGCTGAGACATTTTATGTGGGATGCATGCCTGTCAGAAGCAGGCATCGAGTCCCTGCAAGAGTCACATTTTGGCATTTTGAACAGGAGAACTTGTGTTCAAAAACTTGGAAGAATAATAAAAGGAGAAAAACCAGGAAAGCATTTTTTTAAACTAACAAGAACTAACTAACACTAACTATAAATTGACTAAAACTAGTAACAAACTATAAACTAACTACACTAGCTTTATCTTTTCAGTCAGAAAGGAAAGCTCTGCTGCCACTCCGTCTTCTGCCGAGGACGGTGGAAAAGGAACTGAGGGACGGACACTCACGTCTCACATGCAGCCAGCGGATGAAAACAGTTCCAGATGGCGGCTGCGCATGAGCGATGCAGGAAGGCAGTGGTAGGCACCCACAGGGACACCACTCGAAGGAGAACCAGCAGGAACAAAACACAAATAGCAACTGCAACCAGCAGTTTCTCGATACAGACTTATGGCCACAGCTTCAGGTCACCCAGCTGTCTCCCAGGTAGCCCATTTTCAATTTTGACCCTATCCTCCAAAGCAGTTGCAACCCCTCCCAACTTGGTATCATCTGCAAACTTAATAAGCGTACTCTCTATGCCAATATCTAAATTGTTGATGAAGATATTGAACAGAGCCGGTCCCAAAACAGACCCCAGCGGAATCCCACTTGTTATGTCCTTCCAGCAGGATTGTGAACCATTAATAACTACTCTCTGAGTATGGTTATCCAGCCAGTTATGCACCCACCTTACAGTAGCCCCATCTAAGTTGTATTTGCCTAGTTTATTGATCAAAAGATCATGCGAGACCATATCAAATGCCTTACTAAAGTCTAGGTATACCATGTCCACCGCTTCTCCCTTATTCACAAGATTCGTTATCCTATCAAAGAAAGCTATCAGATTGGTTTGACATGATTTGTTCTTTACAAATCCATGCTGGCTGTTACTTATCACCTCAATATCTTCCAGGTGTTTGCAGATGAATTCCTTAATTATTTGCTCCATTATCTTTCCTGGCACAGAAGTTAAACTGACTGGTCTGTAGTTTCCTGGGTTGTTCTTATTTCCCTTTTTATAGATGGACACTTTATTTGCCCTTTTCCAGGGCCGCAAGTGCTGGCAGAGCCAGTGGGATCACAAGTGCCCACAGGGCTGCCACTGGAGATCTTGAGGCCGGCGGGGCAGCTGGAGCTTGCAGGGCTGCAGAGCCTGCAGGGCTGCTGCAGCCAGGGGTCTGAGGGCATTGATGCTAGGTAACTGGGGAGAGCCCAGTGGAGAGCCTGACCCCCTTTGCCCAGACCATCCCTGGTCTGGAAAACTCCCTTGTCTGGGACTGGTCAGGTCCTGAGGGCACTGGACCAGGGAGATCCAACCTGTATTAGAACTGAATAATGCACAGAGTAGGGCAGCAAAAATGATTAAGGATATGGAGCAGCTTCTGTATAAGGAGAGATTAAAAAGATTGGGACTGTTCAACCTGGAAAAGAAACAAGTAGGAGGGGATATGGAAGAGAGCTATAAAACCAGGAATGGGCTTGACAAAATGAATAAGAAAGTGTTATTTACTCCGTCACATAACACAAGACAGGGGTCACCCTATGAAATTAAGAGGCAGCAGGTTTAAAACAAGCAAAAGAGTGTCTTCACTCAGTGCATAGTCAGTCTGTGGCACTTGTGGCCAGGTGACATTGTGAAGGCCAAAACTATAACAGGGTTCAAAAAAGAATTCGATAAGTTCATGTAGGATATGCCCATCTATGGCTATAGGCAGGATAATCAGGAATGAAATCTTATGCTCTGGGTGACCCTAGCCTCTGTTAGACAGAATTCGGGAGTGGACGACATGGGATAGATCACTTGATAAGTTGCCCTGTTCTGTTCATTCCCTCTGAAGCAGCGGCGGATATAGGGCAGGGCGAAGCGGGGCGGCTGCCCCGGGCCCTGCGCTCAGGGGTAGACTGGCCCGGCGGGATACCGCACTTTAAATTCCCCGGCGCCGCGCGCCGCACGGTGGAGGAGCGCATGTGCAGCGTGCTGAAATGCTGCGCAACACAGATGAGAGAGGAGATGCCCAGTGAGAGGTGAGAGGGGCCCCGCAAAATTGTGCTGCCCTGGGCCCTGCAAAACTCTCATCCGCCCCTGCTCTGAAGCATCTGGCATTGGCCACTGTCAGAAGACAGGACACTGGACTAGATAGAACACAGGTCTGATCCAATATGGCCGTTCTTATGTTCTTATGAAGTTCTAGAACATACAAGAGACAGAGCTTTCACGGGCTCTAAAGCTCTACACCAGTTGAAATGAGAGTGAGCACATTCACAAACAAGTGAAGAATTTCTTGCTTCAACTTACCTTTACCGGTGCCTGCCCTCTCCCTTCAGCTGGCCTCATGAGGGGAACCACAGGTAAAAACTCCCATTGACATCAATGGGGGCCAGGATTTCATAGAATCATAGAAATGTAGGAGTTGAAGATACCTCAGTAGGTCATCTAATCCAGTGCCCTGCTCTAAGGCAGGACTATTATCTAAATCAGACTTGACAAGTGTTTGTCTACTCTAACCTATTCTTAAAAGTCTCCAATGAAGGAGATTCCACAATTTCTATAGATAATTTGTGCCTGTGTTTAACTTCCCTAATAGTTAAGACATTTTTCCTAATATCTAACCTAAACTTCCCTTGCTGAAATTTCAATCCATTCTGTCTTGTCCTGTCTTCAATATTTAAGGAGAACAAGTTATCATCCTCTTCTTTATAACAACCTTTTACAAACTTGCAGACATGTTATCATGTCCCATCTCCGTCTTTTCTTCATACTCAACTACCGCAATTTTTTAGTGTATCCACATAGGTTATGTTTTCTAGACCTTTAATCATTTCTGTTGCTCTTCTCTAGACTGTCTCTAATTTGTCCAGTTTTCCCTACGGGTGCGTCTACGCTGCACAGTTATTCTGGAGTAACGGCCATTATTCCGGAAATACAATACCAGCGTCCACGCAGCAATTGCGTTATTTTGAAAGAAAATCAAAATAATGGAGGGCTTTTTCCGATGTTGGTAAACCTCATTCCATGAGGAGTAATGCCTCTTCTGAATCAGCTCTTTCGGAAGAGGGTGTGTGTGGACACTCCACAGCTGCTGTGTTGAAATAACCCCTCACCAGGGCCATTCTAAGTTATTCCTCCCCAGTGCCTCGTGGGGCTCTAAATTCATAGAATCATAGAGCTGGAAGAGACCTTAGAAGGCCATCAAGTCCAGCCCCCTGCCCAATTGAGATAGTGCATCCACATTAAGGGAGCCTGCCTTGGACTAATTTTGAGGCTTTTCTGTAGTGTGTATTTCAAAATAAACTATTTTGGAAGATATCTTCCGGAATAGCTTTTTCCGAAATAAGCTTGCATTGTAGACGAACCCAAAGTGTGGTGCCCAGAATAAGACAAAATACAGGTACTCCAGCTGAGGCCTTATTAGTGTGGGGTAGAGTAGAAAATTTATTTATTGTGTCTTCCTTACAACAGTCCTACTAATACATCCTACAATAATGTTTGCTTTCTTTTTAACAGCATCACATTCTTAACTCATCTTTAGTTTCTAATTGACTATAACCCCCAGATCCTTTGCTGCAATACTCTTTCACAGGCAATCATTTCCTATTTTATATTTGTGCAACTGATTATTCTTCCTTAGGTATAGTATTTTGCATTTGTCCGTATCGAATTTCATCTTATATATTTCAAACCATTTCTCCAGTTTGTCAAGTTCATTTTGAATTCTAACCCTGCCTTCCAAAGCACTTACAAGGCCTCTCAGTTTCATATAATCTGGAAAATTTGTAAGGGTAGCATGTGTTTCTATTGATGGTGCACATCTGCAGAGGTCTTGGTGCACATAACAACATTTATTCTGCACATGGATGGAAAAAATTAGAGGGCACATTGGCCATGGGTGGAGACTGCTTTGAGTCAGTCTTGTCTTCATATATAGCAGCCATTAGTTTGGAATATTTCTTTGATGCCCATAAGTAAGACATGGACTTCGTGCAGGAGATGATGACACCTTACTTATGGATGAAAAAAACGCTTCTATGCTGAGACAAAGCTCAAAATCATTCAAACTTGTGTACTGCCTGTATTGCTCTATGGGTCAAGAACCTGGACCCTCTTACAGGGAGATTTGGAGTGACTAGAGGCATCACTGGGGCTGTCAGTAGTAAGCAGAAAGTAGTTTCACTTTGTGTAAAGTTTCAGACTTTAGCAGAGATCTGGCCTTCCTTCAATTGCTCGTTCTACTCAGGAAATGTTATATGCTCTCTGGCCATTTTGCTGAAATAGAGAAAAACACCCTGGCACACTTGGTCCCAAAATCTCCATTGACATGCAAAGGGGTGCATACCCTGAATTTACTTGACACCACTCTTCTTGGGAACCCCAGAGATTCATGGATTTGCAGGATTGAGCCAGATCTGGGAACGTCATTGCTTACTGCCTTGATGCAGTTGCATCAACTGTGGTTATTCTGGCTGGCACAATAGTCCTAAGCAGACTGTCTGTTTGATGACAATTTGATGTCCAGACATGCTGCCAGTTGTGGAGAGGCCAAAAAACTGACGGTATCAAGAGAGAAAATCCCTGTACAGAGGATAACACCCAGCAAATGGCCTTTCAGGGCAGGAAGGCAAAGAAGAAAGGATTTGAAACCTGTTTTTTTTTACATTACTAACTGAATAAAATCACATAACAGCTCCTTAAGAAGGGGATGCTTGTTTTTGCCTTTTTAGACCTGAAATGTATGGAGCTTTACAAAACTTTACCCCCCCCCCCAATAGGCTGTGTGGAGCGCTCTTCTTGAAAGCTTTCCCAGCAGAATCATGGCTTTTTTTGAGAGACAGTATGCCAGTTGGACCCCAAGCCTTGGATTCTGGAAAAGCAAAGGTGGCTGACTAGCAGCAGGCAGGGCATAGCTCATCTTCAGAAGCTCCTGAAAAGTTGTTGTACAAATACAGCACATCTTGATTTAGTGCTTAAGTTGTAGGAATACATTGTCATTGTGCGGTTGGGATAGAAGAAGCCTACACAAGAGATGCTCTACTAGAGGGCACAGAAGATTACAGCTTCAGCTCTCTGGTGATTCCTTGGCTGAGGAGAGGGAGAGAGGAGCCAGGAGCTGAAATGAGATTGCCCTGTCTAGCCCCCTAAAATTAATATGATAAAACAAACTGGTCCAGAGATGCGAACAGCTGGAATGTTCCCCTACTGTAGGCAGAACTTTTGGTGGCCTGCTTTGAGAAGTGGGGCTAGTCCTGGAGCCCTCAGCAATGACACTGGATTGTCTCTGAATTCCATAGGGAAAAGATATAGCACATTTGTGGAAGATGAATTGAGAAGTCATGTAAGCCAAAATAAAAAAGTCTTAGAGGCAAGCACATATCTGCTTGGGTTATTAAACAGGTTGGTTAGATTGGACATCTTGATTGTCTTTTTGCTCACTGCTAACTGCACTCGTGTATGTCCAACAGGCAGCACAGGGAACAATCCTGTGATCTACACTCCAAGCATTCTGGCCTATGCACCAACAAAGTGTTAAACTAGAAGGGCAGTAATAGTAGCTGTACATAATTTGGCCAAGTATTTCCATTACAGTAGTGCTGGCACCAAACCAGTCTGTATTTTACTCTGATTTTTCTAGGTTTGTTTCTACACATAGGGTACGTCTAGACTACAGAGCTTTTCCGGGATACTCTGCCTCATCCAAGGAACAATTAAAAAAATGTCAGAAAAGCGAACACGTTTTGTCGGCATCCCTGTAAACCTTGTTTCACGAGGAAGCAGGGATGTTCTGAAAGAGGTTTTTTTTCCTGACATTTGGCCCCGTGTAGATGGAAAATGTCGGAAAAGCCTCTTTCGGAAGAAAAGCAGAAAAAGATACACAAATTACGGTTCGCAACTTGCGTATCTTTTTCTGACTTTTCTTTGTAGTGTAAACATAGCCATATTAGGACTCCCTTTTTCTTAACACATATATCATCTAAACTGAATACAGGACATTGCTCACTGTCCAGCGGTTCAAAGAAAAATGCTTGGGGTTTGCTTACAGAGTTCAGTTTTGCTACATCTACATTGTTTAGCAACGTGCAAAGAACTGTGAACCATGACGGACACCTCAAGAAAGTACAGGTCAAGTTCTATGTTAGACAAAAGTTTTATGCTTAGTATTCAAATTTATGATTCACTGTCCAGTGTTGCTTTTAAAACTTGTATTGGTAGTAAAATAAATGTTTTGTATTACAGTCTGTTTTCATTTAATCTCACTGAAACCTGATATGAATAACAGAAAGCAGAAATAATGAGAAAACAACTCTATTTTTATTTTTAATAACATCTTTCACTAATTTTATTGTTTAAAATAATCTTTGCTTTTAAGTTTTGTTATGCAAACTCTCAATGTTACAATTGCTGAGATACTTGACTAAAAACATCACCAGTGAAATAATAATTTCTATCACCAGTTCAATAACTTATTTAGAAAGAGGGATAAAAGAATCAATCTTAGAACTTGCATTTAAATTATTCATGCTGAAAGATTTAATATAATGGACAAAAGGCAGAATATTAAGCCATCAGAAAAAAGGCAACTTAGGATAGTATAACTAGTTACATGTTCCATAGCCTATAAAGTTTCTATCCCAGGGCGAAGGGCAGAGTTTATTTGACGTCACATAGAAGTGCCACTCCTCTCAGTATCCAGTGATCTGGAGAGACAATTGTTCTTAAATAGATCACAGTGATATAAGTCAAATCCGTCCTCCTGGGTTTTTTGTAAATAGGACAGACGTAGAGTTTGGGATCCTTAGGCCCTGTTGTATTAATAGCAAATACATGCACCACAGGGAGTACTGTGAAGAGAATCTTTGGTGTAGGTTCAGTGAGCTTACTATTACGTCGGTCCCAGCCTGCGCCATCCAAATACAGTCCATAAATATAAACCCCTTCCTGTGTAGAGAATGAGCAGGCATGTTAAGCATATATGTTATCTACTTCAGCTTTTAAAATGAATAATTAATGCAAGTCACACAAAATAAACATGTGTATTATAGTTAGAAGCGTCTTTCCTTAACAAAAAAAGGAAAGCTATAATCTAACATTAAATTACTTGAAAAATCTTCAGAGATTACAGTAATATGATTTGAAATGTGGAGATTAGAATAGTTGCATATCTGAGTTCACCAAATAGTTGCTACTACCTAAGGGTATGTCTGCACTTGCAGCCTATTTCAGAATAGGGCTGCAAATATAGGCATTTGGAATTGCAAATCAAGCCTAGGATTTAAATATCCCATGCTTGATTTGCATCTTCCAGGCCGGGCACCATTTTTTGAAATTTACAAGCCCGGAATAACTGCCCGCGTCTACATGCGGCAGTGAAACGGGCGTTCGAAATAAAGCCCTATTTCGAACTACCTGTTAAACCTCATTGCAGGAGGAATAACAGGTAATTCGAAATAGGGCTTTATTTTGAACGCCCGTTTCACTGGCGGCGATGTGACACGCGGCAGTTATTCCGGGCTTGTAAATTTCAAAATGGCGCCGGCGAAGATGCAAATCAAGCATGGGATATTTAAATCCCGGGCTTGATTTGCAATTCCGAATGCCTACATTTGCAGCCCTATTCCGAAATAGGCTGCAAGTGTAGACATACCCTAATACTCATTCTGAAGTATTTTACATAAATGGTAAAATTATATGCCATAATTATTCCATGGCTGAAGAATGGATATGTTTTGATCGGTACACCATCTCTTTTTTTTTTAACAAATGACACAGATATTTTCAAGTTCAGTTCAATACAGAACTGAAGAGTTAGTCTAGCTTAGTGTGAATGTTGGAAATATTTCTTTAATAACTTATTTTCATCAACTTCAAAAGAGAATGTAAGAATCCTCACATTTTCTGTGATTTGTATTTAACGTCTAAAATAGGTAAAACTGTGAGAGGAATACAGTGTCAACCTTTCTTCTAGCCATTTGAAGTACCTTAATAATGAAAAAAACATTAAATGCATAATTTAATAAAAATATCTTCATACGTCATACATACAGCAGGGGGGGATGTGATTTCTTCTTTAGATTGCTTTAAAACTTCATTATGTATTGTAACTGTATCTAATGCCCAGCCTTTATGTGCTCGAGTTGCTTCTTGTCTCATTGCTGTCAGAAACCCTGAAAAGTCAAGCCATAGGATTTAGTATAACTCATTTGAGCAAAAGAACTTACTATATATTACAGCCACAGGTATAGATGGGGTCCACCTGGTGGACATGCCACAGGACTATAGCCAAACCTGAGGTCACATCGCCTTTTGGCTTGCTGTAGCTAGGAGAATTTGGGCACTGGCTCTGGGTATGCAGGCACACACTTCGGGGCCAGCCCTTATGTTTGACACTTTTCTTGGCAGCAAGGATCTGTCTTGAATCTAGTGCCAGCTGCTTCACACCTCCGCAGTAGCTGTTGCCTGTTCACAGAGTTCCACTAGAGGGGTGCATCTACACAGCACCCTAAACTCAAAATAAGATATGCAATTTGCACTACACAAATTGCGTATCTTATCTCCAATCGATTTCAAAATAGCTTATTTTGAAATTTGGCATGTCTACACAGCACCAAATTTTGAAATAACATGCTATTTTGAGCCCTCCCTTATCCCTCGTGCAATGAGGTTTACCGGGACTGGCGAAATAGCGTGCCTGTTATTTCGAAAACTATTTCAAAATAATAGGCGGCTTATGTATCCCAAAATAGCTGTGCAGTGTAGACATACCCTAGTTGTGGTCCCTTTGGTATACGGTTTCCCTCTTTGGGGACTATTTGACCGAATGAATAAATAATACAGATTCTACAAAGGAATTTCTAACCACACACAATTTACTCTTAGACAGCACATGAGCTATACAGATCTATGGAAAAATAAAACAGCATGCAAATCCCTGACTCAGTTTCCTCATCCTTCCAAACTCCCTTTGGGATTTGGTCAAAGTCTGTTCAGGGGGTCCGGGATTCTCTATTCCTTTGTCTGCTTCCATCCTGGTCTGCTTCCCTCTCTCCATTTCTCTGCTGGAGCAAGTCCGTTATAGTAAAGTTGCAGTCTCCTTTGTCAGGTGACTAGCCTGAGCTGCTTCAAGACCCTCATCAGGTAATCCACCGCTTGGTTACAAGGCCACCTGGGAGAACAGGTTTCTTTGGGAGGCAGCTAACTCTTTGTCCAAAGATGCTGTTATTTGAATAGGACAGGGGTGTGGAACCTCTTTTGGGTCGGAGCCACTGACCCACAGGGTGTGTCTAGACTACAGGGGTTTTCTGAAAAAAAGTAGCCTTTTTTAGAAAAAACTTCACCTGCGTCTAGACTGCAGCCATGTTCTTTTGAAAGTAAATCGAAAGAACGCGGCAGTTTTTATGATCGCGGTAAACCTCATTTTATGAGGAATAACGCCTTTTTTTGAAAGTACTCTTTCGAAAAAAGGCGCTATTAAATGCAAACTGTGCTTTTTCAGAAGAGAGTGTCTAGAATCTCTTTTGAAAAAGCGGCTCGCTTTTTCAAAAAATCTGCTTGTAGTCTAGATGCTCTTTTTCGAAAGAGGCTTGCAGTCTAGATGTGCCCACAGAAAAATCAGTCGGGCTGCACACAAGCAAGATGCAAACAAACAAACCAAACAAAAACAAAAAACACAAATAAAACAAAAAAATCTCTCATTGACGTGGAGAAGGAGAAAGACACTCCGCACATTCTCCTTGCACACCAGAGCCTAGAGTGACCCAGGCTAATAGATTTTGTGTGCTCCAGCCCCCACAGTGGGGTGGTGGTAGGCTGGAGCCCTGAGGGTTGGGGCAAGCCAAGGATGAGCCTGAAGTTCCCCACCCCTGGAATAGGAGATCCATCAGGTTAATGACCTTTGATTGCTCTATATTGTTTGCCATCTGTCAGAACCTCCAGGGAATCCAGTCCAAGGTGCAGGCAAAAAGACAACAGTGACAGCACTGTGCAGTCTTTGTTTATAGGAAGTGGGTAAGAAAAGACACAGAGCTGCTTGTGTAACTAGAAATACAAAAACAGAAGTTTGTGTGGATGTTGTGGAGAAGGGAGAGCCACCAAAAAGGCTTGAGGAGGAGGTGATGTGATGAAAGCAATGAGCGAGGAAGTTGATTTTTGAAGGCAATATTTTGAATGGACTTGAGACAGGCAAATTGTGGTTATCAATGCTGAACATTAGAGTAGTACAGATACAAGATTATAGAATCTGGGAGAGAATGTTGGCTGTCTAGCCAATGAGAAAGTTCAGAGGAGCTGTGAAGGAATGGAACATTTCTTACCTGATAATTTCCTATCTGCTCACAGAGTCCCTCACAGTTTTGATATGTATGGGCTAATTCTGGCCTGTCTGAAGTTTCTGGAGATGGTCCATAGCTGCAGCAGAGCTTGTGCTAACAATACCCCCTTCTCCTCCTTGCTATCTGATTATTTAGTACAAAGTTTTGAAAAAAACTCTTAGAAAATTATTAATAACAATAACGTCAGTGCCAACTAATTAATAATGTAAGCAGGCCACTGCCTACATGGTAAATATTCTGATACAATGCTGACCCTTAACTATGAAACTATCCTGGGTGTATAGAATTGTGGGAGAGCCTACCATCAGAAAGGAAATTATTTGGTTAAGAATTTTTCTTTCTCTAGACAAGCATCGTGCACAGTTCTGATATGTATGGGACACATCAAGCAGGGAACAGAAGGATGGAGGGTTAGAAAACAGAACATAAGAAATAGGAAAGACTCCACCTTGAACTGCTCAAGTGGCATGGACCACTGCTGGCAACACATTCCTGCCAAAGGAAGGCTCTGTGAAGAAAGTCCACCGTATAGTTCTGAAAGTCCACTTTATAGTCCATCTCATAGTTAGTTGATGAATATAGGTTTGTCATGGCTCCTTCCCCACTCTGGCACGATAAATGCAGAAGTGGGGGCCAGCAAGTGTACCCCAAAACCTTATCTACCAGGCTTTGGTATAAAACTTCCCCCCAAAATCTTAAAACCTAGATTTTGGGAATAAAACTTCTGCTGCCAGCACCCAAATTAATAAAGAAAACCAGGAGAGAGACAATTTGGGAAAAATCTCACCCCTAAAGTAAAAAGCAGGACACCACCATTAACCAATACCAGGTTAATAAAAAGAAAAGAGAAAACTTTTATTATTCCCACCCTATTCCTGTTGCAAGCATAATAACTAGATGGAAAAGTAACAAATAATATACTCATGGAGAAACTCCATGGGCCTGGACCTTAGTTACAAAGAAAAGCCAAAACATTGTTTACGTGTGCACAGACCGCAGATCCCATCCCCAAACCAAAAAACAATGAAACCTAACGGATTAATCTAAACTTTACCCTACTCACAGAAAGTGATGAAAGAGTCTTTTTGGAGAGAGAGAGAGAGAGAGCAGAGAGAGAGAGAGTGACATGCTTGTCTCTCTGTAGCTGCAGAGCAACTCTCAGAGACCAAGGAGGGAAAAACCCAAATTCCTTTGTTCCAGTTTGAAAGTCCTACCTACATTCCTATTTGCCACTCCACCTGGCTAGGTGTAGTTAACCCCTTAGTCCCCAGGCTGCTGGCTAACCCTCATAATCATGACAAGATTCAACTACACTATGATAAAAAAAAAAAAACCTGTGGCACTAAGTTTCAGAGCCTGGCTGATTGCACTTAGGCTATGTCTACACTACCATGTTATTTTGAAATAATACCTCCCGAAATAACTATTTTGAAATAAGCTTATTTCTCTTTGCAAGCAGGAGTTGTCTTCCCATCTCTGAACAGACATAGGGTGCATCTATACAGCACACTTATTTTGACATAACATCCGTGCAAGTGTCTACACAGCAATTCCATTACTTTGAAATAATTTTGAAATAACGGACAGCTTATTTCAAAATCTGTAAACCTCATTCCACGAGGAATAACACCCTGTAGTGTAGATGTGCTATTTCAAAATAAGATATTTCAGAAAAAAAATTCCAAAACAGCTTATTTCGAAATAAGTGTGCGGTGTACTGTAGATGTACCCATGCTGGCCCACAAGAATTCAGTTTTTGTAGAGTGGTTTAGAAGAAAGCAAGTGGCCATTGTTCAAAAGGAGGTAGTATAAGACATCCGAGGACAACAGGGTTGAGATCCTATGCTAGATAGTCTCAGGCACCAGATTTGTGGGAAAAGATTATTCATACCCTTGAGAAACCTTCTTCTTGTGGGATGGGCCAAAACAGTTTAACCATCTGTCTTTTGATGGAAGGCAGTGATGGCTCCAAGTAGCACTTTTATGGAGTTTAGCAATAATCCAGATCTGTTTAGCTCTAGGATGTAATTTAACAAAAGCAGTAGTGGAAAAGATGTATGAATAAAGTGTCTCAACTCACACTAAAGTTAGTATTTCTTCCACTTTTGAATGTAGATGTGATGAGTAGTTTGTTTCCTGTTATGTAGCTGCACTGTCTTTATAATCTCAAAGCTGATCATTTTTAATCTTTGGAAATATTGAGCAGCCACACCTTGAGTTGGAGAACCAGTAGATTGGGGTACTGAATCCAGCCAGCATCCTGAAAGAGGAGATGAGGAATAGGCTGGAGAGTGCTTGGTAGGCAAGCTGCCAGTTGAGTAAGGAATGAAAACCATGTTTGTCTTGAATACGTGGCTCATTAAGTATAATCCTGGCTCTTTTTTTTTTTTTTTTGTCTTGAGCAGGACCTTGGATATTAGAGGAACTGATGGAAAGGCCTAGAAAAGACCTGTGTTCTAATTTAGGAGCAAAGCTTCTCGAATAGAGTGATGACCCAGACCAGCATTGGAGCAGAAGTGGGAGCACGTCTTGCTTCTGGCTGTGGTGAATAAGTCTATCTTTTGGACTTCCCAATGTAGAAATATGCTATGAAGAATGGAAGGGTCTATTTCCCATTCATGATCCTAGGAAATGTCATGCTAAAAGTGTCTGCTGTAGTTTTTGGTATGTCCAGGAGGTAAGTCGCTGAGATGTTGCTGTGATAGCAGATGCACCAATTCCAGAGTTTCACTGCCTTAGCACAAAGGGAAAGTGATCTTGCTCCTCCCTGGTGGTTTATATAAAAAATAAGAGGTGTTGTTTGCCACAATCTTTATATGTTGCCTGATCAGTGGTAGGAAATGTGTACAGACATTCCTGACTGCTCTGAATTTCAGTAAATTGAAGTGTGGATTAAAGAGCAGGACCATATGCCTTAAATAGCGTGGGTGTCCAGGTGTGCACCCCATCCTAATAATGATGTGTCTGTTGTCAATATTAATGTTGTGATTGTTTGAGTGAAGGGAACACTTGAGCAGGTAGTGTGAGAGTCTTTCCACCAGTTGAGGAAGGATGTTGATAAAAGCATGTCGATAAGCTGTGTTTCCTTTCATGTACACTGCTCTTATCACACTATCATTTTTCTGTAGCCATATTGGAAGGCCTGTTGCCATATTGAAAGACCTAAAGCCTTCCTCTGCAGCCAGATTCAAGTGCAGCAGCCATTAACTGTAAAGCTTAGAGTCACATACTCACATTCCATCTAAATTGCATTACAATAGTGTCATACCATACCAGGCTGTTAAGATGAAGATTCCATCCCAATGGTGTCCACTATCACCAGATAAATAAACAGATCTCAAGATGGGTAAAGAAAACTTAGTTTAATATCTTTCTGTCTTGCAAGGACTCACTCACCATCTCTCTATTGTTTCTTTTGAGGAAGGTGCATTCCAAATCAGTCATTGAAACTAAGGACGAGAGCTCTCTGCCTGGCAAGGATCAGCTCCCGTCTCTCTATTGCAGGGGTGGCCAACCCGTTACAGGCAAAGAGCCAAAATAGGGGTGGACATAGCACAAAGAGCTGAGGGAAAAAAGTTGTTGAGGAAAAAAAAAAAAGGCTCCAGCCGCTGCGTTTGGTTGAGGAAAAAAAAAGAGTCGCTGCCCCTTTAAATGAAAACTACGGTTTGGCTTTTTGGCCACATCAGGCTCCTGTTGGCCAGTGCCATTTTGCTTCGCTGCCCCAGACAGCTCCCCTGCATCTGGTGAACAGAGGGAACCGGGGGCCCTTTGTAGAGGCGCAGGGGTGGCTTCGCGAGCTGCACTTTCTGTGGTGAAGAGCCGCATGCGGCTCGCAAGCCACGGGTTGGCCATCTCCGCTCTATTGTTTCTTTTGATTATCTATGTCTCCTGTATAATTAATTTTACTGGGTGTAAACCAATTAAGGTGGTGGGATATAATTGGTTAGATGATCATGTTACAATATGTTATGATTGGTTAGTTTAATTTTAGTAGAATGATTGGTTAATTTTAGTAGAATTTTAGTAACCTGAAAATATTACTATATACTTGGGACAACAGGAAGGTTGAGAGTAACCAAAGGAAGAAAGGAAAGAGAAAAGGAAGAAAAAAAACAGAAGGAAGAAGGAGGAAAAACCTGAAAGGGAGCCATGTCAGGACACCACTCCAAGATCAGAGCTGCCAGACCTCAACCCTGTGCCAATGACACCGGGCTGAAACTGGAGTTCCCCAGATGGACGTGATCCTGACTGGCCATCAAGAGAAGTTCATCTGTCTCCTTGGGAATGGTGAGCACTGTATGCCTGGTGTGTGCATTCTGTTTTTCATAATTAATAGAGGTTAAGTAAGATATTACTGTGCAAATCCAAAGGAAGTTACACTCTAGGGTGTGTACTTAAATTAACAGGGTTACAACTTGAGCCCTAGGAATTCGGTAAAGGTGTGTGTCCTTAAAGTGTGGGAGTGACAGAGAAATCTGGGGGGGGGGGGGGGTAACATTCTGAATTTAAGTTGTTTCTAAGCTGCGCAGCTGTGCCACAGCCCCTTTAAACCCCATGAAAGGGCTCAGTGCTGCCTCTCCCCATGTTCTGTATCTTTTTCAGCAGGGGAGAGGCTCCTCTCTTCACAGGTAGGAGAGCCAACAGCCTCCTGGAAGGAGTAGGGACTTGAGTGGAAGGGAGAGAGCCAGGGGCAGCCAACCCTTAGAGCTTCCTAGACAACAGTGCGCTCTCTCTTTCCAGCTCTCACAGCACTCTCTCCCCTCCCAGCCCTCAGAGGGCTTTGGTGTCAATTTAAAGGGCCTGGGACTCCAGCTGACTCTGCGGCTGCAGTAGTAGTCATGGTGATGGGGAGCCCCAAGTCCCTTTGAATCACCAGATGTGGGGGCAACTGCTCCATTTCTCCCCCGCTGTTGGCGGGCCTGTCTGCAGGACCCAGGGTAGACCTGCTGCAGCAGGAAGAGGCATCCCTTCCATGGCATACAGTCCTGGCATAAACCTACTGCAGTCAGTTTAAAATTAGCTGAAAGATTACAAGTCAGAAGGAAACCAGGAAATACAAATATATTTTCTTTAGAAGCTATGTTATTATTTTTTGCTACATTAGATCCATAACCCAGACTCTGACATTCCTGAAATGAAGAAAAGAATTACTTCTCACTATTTTATTTTATTTTTCATCTACTATATTTAATTACATATGTAGTGAAATGCATTTAAACTGTGGTTAAACATAGTATACTGTGCTATAAATATTAGCAAAATCCTGACAGTACCTACCTTGTGGATTAAAGAATCCGGTCATCCAAAATACATTTGGTCTCCCTTCAAATATCCAGGTATGGAACTGAGTATTTCTTTCCAGGAGTTCAGTAAACCAGAATCCAAGTGTTGAAGAATCCCAAGAAACCCTTTTCCACAGTTGAGGAATTCGAGCATCATACATATTATCAAGTGCATCTCTCAAATTCTGAAAAAGTGAAAATTATAATATATGAATTAACAGAAATAGCTAAAATGTGTTAGTTATAAAGTTAGTATTTTTATGATAAAGATGCATATTTATTACCTCACTCATAATAATGGTTCCTTCTATGGCTAACTTAAGATCATTCAGACTATTTCGGAGTATTGTAATAACCTTTTGCATTCGGTCAATTTCTTGCCGAAGAAAAATATTCATAGAATTAAGGTGTCCCATCTTTATTAAGCGGGCTTTCACCTAAAATACAAGAAGTGTAGAAAACAAGTCAATTGAATTTTGAAGTTTTGCAAATAATATTGTTGTATACAATACTCAAATGCTTTTTAGTCCTGAGAAAAATAAATGATAGTCCTGTGATTTGGGATTGCAGAAACTCAGCCCCGTGGGATTTTTAGAGGGAGGAAGGGGCACTCAAGGGACAATGAATATTCTTATTGAATCCATCTTTTTCTTAGCAATTTAGATTCAGACATGAAATAATCAAGGATCTTGAATCAGCTCCGTAGATGGCTCAGTTTGCAGGAGAATATGGTTTTTTTACAGCTGCAAAGGAGGAAGTCAGGCAAAAAGGCTGACATGAAATTTGAGGAAGGTGAACATTTTTGACAGTAAAAGTAAGCAGTGATGGTGAAGCACATGGGTTTATACAGCCCAATAGCTGAAACCATGGCTGAAGAGCAGGTGACTCATTTTCTGCAGTAACTGAGGTTCTTTGAGAGGGTTGTTTTTATAGGCTCTCCACTTTAGGTGTCTTGATGCCCTGCGCTTGCAATCAGAGATTTACCTAGTGTCCAGTTAGGTGGTGCCAATGTCTCATTCCGCTTCAGGCATTTACACAGTGCTGCATGCCCCATGCCTCTGTTCCTTCTCTTCCACAGAGAATCTATGTGAAACTCTGAAGTAAAGGGGACAGGGAGAGTAGTGGAGGACCCTCTGGGACAACCATTTCAAAGAACCTGAGTTATTGCACAAGATGAGTAATCTTCTCTTCTTCTTTGAGCGGTATTCCTTTGGGGGCTCCATGTTAGGAGACTATTGAGACTGCCCCTCAGTGGAGGGAAGGGGCTTCAGGTTGTGTTATGGATGGCAGATAACACGAGTCCCAAACAAACATCTGATGCTCACTGTGGCTCTGTGGCACAGTGGTTTGTACATGTTTGGGCTGATGCCCAAATTGCTGCCCTGCAAATGTCAACAATAGGCACATCATTGAGAAAGGCTACTGATGCAGCAAGTGCTCTGATTGAGTATGTGCAGATGCCTGTTGGGACTTGTAAATAAATTTTTTTATAACAAAGGTGAATGCATCCTGCTAGCCACTTAGCTTCTCCCATTGAGTTTTGGTGATTTTCAAAATGGTTTTGTACTTTCAGTGTAGAAATTTAGAGCTCTGTGAATGTCCAATGTGTAGAATGATGCCTCCCTTCTGTCTGCATGTGGTTTTGGAAAAAAAACACAGGTAAATAGATTGATTCAGAAGAAAAGGAGAGGCAACTTTGGGTAGAAACTTGGGGTATGGTCTTAAGGCAACTTTGTCTTTAAAAAAAAGGTTGTGTATGAGGGGGAGGCTGCCATGAATCACCTCCACTAATTGCACTAATTCAACTGATGAAGTGGGTTTGGCCCACGAAAGCTCACAATTTAATATATTTTGGTTAGTCTCTAAGGGTATGTCTACACTAGCCCCCTAGTTCGAACTAGGGTGGCTAATGTAGGCATTCGAACTTGCAAATGAAGCCTGGGATTTAAATATCCCGGGATTCATTTCCATGTTCACGGGCGGGCGCCATTTTTAAATCCCTTCAGTTCGAACTGACTGCCCGTGGCTACACACGGCAGTCAGAAGTTAATCCGAACTAAGTCCTTAGTTCAGATTAACTGTTACACCTCATTGCAGAAGGAGTAACAGTTAATCCGAACTAAGGACTTAGTTCAGATTAACTTCTGACTGCCACGCGTAGCCGCGGGCAGTCAGTTCGAACTAAGGGGATTTAAAAATGGTGCCGCTGAACTCTAAATGAAGCCCGGGATATTTAAATCCCAGGCTTCATTTGCAAGTTCGAATGCCTACATTAGCCACCCTAGTTCGAACTAGGGGGCTAGCGCAGACATACCGTAAGGTGCCACAGGACCCCTTATTATGGATGTACCTAGTTCTCCCACCTGTCTGGAGATATGATGGGAATGAGGAAGGCCATCTTCATAGTTAGGTAGAGTAGTGAGAGGAGATGGCAAGTGGCTCAAACAGTTTTCCCAGAAGAAGTCAGCATAAGACAAGGCTGAAGTCCCACTAAATCGTTTCCACTTATGGAAATATGTGTTTCTTATGCTGGTTCTATGGTTATTCATTGAAGTGTCCTTTACTTCCTCCAAACAGATCATCTCAAATTCCTTTCAGTCATGGAGGTGGTGGAGTACTGCAAGGTTGGGATGGTGGATGTGTCCCGTGTCTTGTGATTGGAGACGAGATACTAGGGGAAGGGTTTGAGGTGGATTCACTGCCACCTGTAACAGATATAAAAACTATATTTGTCTGGGCCATGTAGGTGTGTGACGGGGCATCTGCCCTGCACGGTCTAACAACAGTTAAAGTTAGCGCTGGATGAGAGCTGAGATTGTGGAGTCCACAGCTGTGGCACATATCAGCCAATTAGGGCCCAACAGAGGGCTGTATAAATGAGGGCTCTTGGAGGGGAGGAGAGAGACACTCTTGCTCCAGCTGTGGAGCAGGAGGGACCTGGATGCCAGGGAAGCCAGAGGCTTCCTGGGCAGAGTAATGCTGGGGAAAGGAAGGCAGAGCTGATGAGCTCTGACCTGATCTCACCCCCAGGCTGCAGGACCAAAGGCAAGGCCTAAGGGTACTAGGACTGCAGGTAGACAGTAGATCCACATCCCCTTGCCAATGATGAGCAGTCATTTCAGACTGCAGCTTGCCCCTGAGGTAGAGGCTAGATGACAACTGGCAGTAGGATCACTGAGGCAAGGTGGGTATAAGGAGTTGGGGGTTCACTGAGGAGGAGGACCCCAGAATGTGGGAGCACTGTGGCAGGGCAGTACCCCGAGGTAAGGGCTCTGTGGTCTGGGAGGGACATGGGCCCTGATACAAGGTGAAGAACAAACAAGTAAAACAGGTGTGATGGATAGGAGGGGTGCTGGCCAGTACTTGGTGACTCAAGGGTTAAACACAGGTATCTAAGGGTGTTGGCAGGAAGCCAGAAGAACCAATGGGATACAGTGCTGACATTTAAATTGTAAATATATACCTTGCCATTTCTCTTTGTGTGTGAATTCTAAGTTAGCAGCTGGAGGAACAAGATGAAGTAATCAAACAGAATTACCATGCCTACAAGAAATATTGGGCATGGGAATGGACTGGGCTTTGAAGTACGGATCAGTACTGATTGTGAGTAGAGGGAAAAATTTATATTTAGTTGCAATCAGGTTATTTTTTCTTTATTTGCAGTTTGATTAAACTTCTCTGTGTGAAATCCATGTGCCTCCCTCCCCCTATTCACCATACCCAAGCTGTGCCCAGAGATATTTTTTCTTTGTGTTTTAAGCTGTTCTTTCCTCAGTTGCTCTGTAACACCTACCAACCAAGTATACTTTATCAAGTATACCATTTTGTTAATAAAATCACCCTTTTTTTAAGGCAATGATTTGGTCAAAGCTTAAATATAAAAATGAATAGCAGTTTAGAAATGTAAGCAACATAAATGAGTCATTTATTCATAACTTGCAATTTACATACACATCCCCCCAAAGCTCTTTGAAAGTCTAAAATCATTTTTAAAACAAAAAAATTCAAAACTTCAGCTAGTAAAAGGTAAGCCAAGAAAGTTTAAAATATTTAGTCTCTCATAATAAATGTAGCAAGGAACCTGAAATTTTCAAAAAATACTTTAAAAAAATGATATAGATATAGATATAGATATAAAATCAGCTTATTAAAAATTCCACTAAAAATGCATTCAAATATTTTATTTTAGGTTGCAAAACTGACAGCTACTCTTAATCTGGCAGTGAGCATCTACTGACAGCCTTAACTTCATTAGTTAATTCTTCAAGTGTCTCGATGCTTTCACAAAGTTTAACTTTTTCCCCCTTAAGTGATTAATATTAAACATAAAATAAGTGAAAATAAAAAGAGAAACCCAAAATAAACACCCTAAATCCCTTTCTTAATAATAAAGCAACTATAATAAAAACTATCATTAAAATAAAAATTTAAAAATAATTATAGGTATTCCTATAAAATATAAAAAATAACATTTCTTACTTAAAATCTTTTAAAAGCTCAAAAAAGGCCACCAGCTGGTTGGTTTAAAAACAAAAACCAACCTAGCGCACACACACAAAATCAATATAAAACAATAAAGCCCAACTATTAAACTCCTATTCAAAACAGGGATGTGAATGATTAACATCACCCTTACTGGGTGATGCTTACTACTTACGGTCAGCTGTGCCATGCAGCCTCTGGCTCTGGCCCCAGCTGGGGCCGCGCTTCCCACCACATGGCCTTTCATTCTGGCCCTGGCCTGGGCCGTGCTGCTGAACACTCAGCCTCCAAATCTGGCCCTAGCCAGGGCCGCCGTCTCCCACATGATCACTGGTTCTGGCCTCGGCCGGGGACGCAATATCCACCACATAGCCTCCGGCTCTGGCCCTGAACTGGGTCACCCGACACATGACCTCCAGCTATGGCCCCAGCTGGGGCCATGCTGCCCACCACATGGCCTCCAGGTCTGGCCCCAGCCACTGGAGCAGTTGCCGCCCACCATGTGGCTCCAGTTCTGGCCCCAGCCAGGGCAGCTGGAGGAGCTGCTGACAACCACCTGCAATGTAGTTCCAGCTCTGGCCCCGGCCAGGTCTGCTGGTGGAGCAGCGGCCCGCAATGCAGCTTTGGCTCTGGCCCTGGTCGGGGCCACTGGAGAAGCCACCGCCATGCAGCCCGCAGCTCCAGCCCTGGGGAAGAGCTGAAGCTAGGGCCAAGGACATGTGATGGCTGCCCTGCTGCTCCTGGGGTGAGGCAGCCACCCGCCACGCAGCCCTGTCCAAGAGCAGCTGAGCAGCCACTGCATGGCTCTTCTGAGGAGGTGGGCAGGAGGCAAATTTTTGGTGTGTGCCCACGTAGGCACGCACCTTAGAGGGAACCCTGACTGTGATGCTGCCTCCAGATGCACCTTCAAAATCCCAACTTGGGACTCTGTCTCTTGCTGGAAGGGCTTACATCCTGGTCCAAGGGGGATTTAGATCACCTCCTATTATTTCTACCATTGGCATTCCTGCCCCTATGCGTAATAAAATCTGTCCTATGACCTGCTGGTATGAATGGTGTAGAAGCTTAGGTTTAAAGGAATGCCTCTGACGTGCTGGGGTGTGAATGCCTAATGACTTATGTGTGGCTCTAATCTTTCAGGCTCTGAGGTTTACTATCAGACTGATCAAAAAAAAGGCCCAGCCCCTCAAAGGGTAAGTCTTAGATTGTGGTTTGATCTTCAGGTGGGATACCAGAGACCTGCATCCAGGAGTTTCTTCTCATGATCACTGCAGTGGCCAATGTCTGGGTGGCCAAATCAGCCAAGTCCAGCACCACCTGTAGGGCAGTACGTGACACCACCTTCCCCACATCTGTCAAGACTCCCAAGTCCTGTCGAGAGTCAGGAGGGAGAAACTCCTTAAACTTCCCCATTGTCATCCAGGAGTTGTAGGTGTACCTGCTCAGCATTGCCCATTGATTGGCAATTCCAAGCTGAAGGCTGCCAGTAGCAAGTCATGCTTTTTTGGCTTTTTGTTTTTGGGATTAGGGCATGGCTGACCTTGACTTTCCCTATGATTGGTGGCCTGCACAACCAAAGTACCTGGGGGAGGGTGAGTAAAAAGGTGTTCATGACCCATTTGAGGGACATAGTATCTGCATTCCACTCTACTATGTGTGTGGAGGGAAATAGAGGCCGGGTCTGCCAAAGGGTCTTTGTGATCTTAGCTACTATCTTATTAAGTGGAAAAGCCACTCTAGATGGACCTTCAGCCTTTAGAACGTCCACCATTGGATCAGAATCTTTCGACACCTCCTCCACCTGAACTCCCAAGTTCTGGGCAAGCCTTTTCAAAAATTCTTGGTGAGCTCTGGCATCCATGGAGGGCATGGAGGGTGATGAATCTGCTAATGCCTCATCGGGTGATGAAGATGAGGAATCATGCAATACCAGGTGTTCCAATTCTGCTGTAGCTCAGGGTCTTATGGTGGAGTGGGTGTTCAGCCATGTTGGCCTGCTCAGCTGAGATGTCACCCACTAACAGCAGCCTATGGGGTCTCTTTCTCGGGGCTAGGCCTAAGCTCAGACATAGGTGCTCATGGGAGGGGTATTGCAGATGGCGTATCCTGCAGAACTGAGTACATAGACCTCAGCCTAGAAGTAACAGGGCCCTGGGTCTGGTGGTAGGCCCATGGGTTCCAGAATGGCTACTGCACCAGCGGCTGCCACTGGGGTGGCCATGTTGGCTGCGGAGGCTGTATGGCCACACTTCAGCACTGAGAATGGTGCCAAGATGGAGAGTGGTACCAAGAGCAAGACTGATGGGAAGTTGTCCTAGATGTGTCCGACTCTGCTTCAGACTCAGAGAAGTATTCAGAGGCCGACCATGGTGGTGCAGAAGAATTCAGTGCCAATGACTAGTGCAGAGAAGGCTGCTGTGCTATAACCACCAGCTTGCCTCAGTGCTTGATCACCAGGGGATGGAGCATAAGCACCAGTTGTGAAGTTGGTGCCAGTGTCTGTGCCGGTGTCAGTACTAGAATCTGTCTCAGTGCACTCAAAGCAAAAGTTGTTGGTCCCGATGATGACTGCAGGATGGAATGCACGACCGACGCTGACAAAAGTATTGGTGGCCTAAGTATCAGCTACTGACTGTCTCTCGGTGCCACCACATTGGCTGGTGCTGGGGATGCTGCTACATGAGACTCTACCTGGAGTCAGTAGCTGGTGCTGAGATCAAAGAGGACATTAGTTCAATCAGGTCTCTGGCAGCATCAAACGTGTCTGGAGTAGATGGTTGATCAACCTCTTGCACTGTCATCTCCTCCAAGTCAGGGCTGACTTTCTACACCAAGCTAGACTGATGCCTAGTTGTCACAGAAGTGCTTGGATACAGCCGTGGGGCCAGCACTTTACAGTGTCCCATCTGAGGACACAGTCTGGGCTTGTGCTGAGATGGAGATCTTTCTTTCTGTGTCCTCTTATTTTGGGGGGCACTGGGGATTGGGAGTGGTGTGACTACTGGTGCCCAGATCTTGGTGCTATGGAGGTCCTCAACATTCCTGAGAGTTCCCACAATAATGCTGGGGTGCTATGAGTGGCCGGTGACAAATCCGAGACCAATTGTGATTCCAAGAGATCAAATCCAGGTGCAAGAGAAGTAGGAGTGGGATCTTTGA
This sequence comes from Rafetus swinhoei, assembly GCA_019425775.1. NCBI lineage: Eukaryota > Metazoa > Chordata > Testudines > Trionychidae > Rafetus > Rafetus swinhoei. The sequence goes on along the minus strand of CM033440.1, from coordinate 144,347,473 downwards.
GGTAGCCCAGGCAGGCCTTGCAGGCAGCAGAACTGGTGACATTTTCTGTTGTACTTGTTTGCAAACAGGTCTATTTGGAAAGTCCCTCACATTTGAAAAATGTATCTTGCTACACCTAGACAAAGAAATCATGACTGGAAAATTACCTGCTAAAGATTACCTGTTCAGGTTGCTGTGCCACTGTTAGGTAAGAGACCTCAATTTTGATTAAATTGGCTATAAAAATTTTCACAGGTGAATTGCTTCCTGGACAAGGAGGGATGAGTGAGTTTCTCCCTTCCTGTTGAGGTGAAATATTGCTGCGATATTTTCTATAAGAACAAATAGGTATATCCCAGATAGAAGGTAGGAAAACCTGACTGGCAAACTGAATCAGCCTGATCTTTCTGAGGTTGATATGAAGAGTGAGCTCTGTTGAGGACCAAAGACCCTGAGTTTGAAGGGAATGCCTACACAAACATTAAGGACCAAACTACCAATTCAGCAAAGTTAGATCTTGCAAAGGTACTGTGAGCACAGTATCCAGATTAAGACAGGTTGGCAAATACAGTGAGACCAGCCACATCTGGAAGGGTCTGAAGGGCAGTCTTTCTACATATGTGTACAAGGCCATGTGTCCTAGGAGACTCGTACAACATTGGGCTGTTGTGATTAGATGAATCTTGAGGTCTGTCTTGAGAAATTGAATAAACTGGAATCTCAACTCTGGAAGGAATGCTCAGGCCTGAGTAAAGTCCAAAACAATCCTTATAAACTCCATCCTCTATTTTTGCAAAGGATAGCATTTTCTATAATGATCATTAGGCCAAAGGCCTTAAAGGTTGACTGAATGAGTTGAACACTGAGTATAACCTGACTCTTGGCTATCTAATTGCCCAGGTAAGGATAGACCAGAACTCCTAGTCTCCTGAGGAATTCTGATACCATGATCATACCTTTTGTAAACTCCTAAGTAGCAGACAGGTCGAACAGAAGCACTGGGAACTGGTAATGCAAATATGAATATGAGGAACTTTTTGTGCCCTTTGTATATTGATACATGAAACTAGGCATCTTTTAAATCAAGGGTGGCATATTAGTCTCCAGAAACCAGAAAGGGAATAATGGATGCTAGGGTGACCATGTGACATTTTATCTTTTTGAAATAGTTGTTGAGCCAGATACATAGATGCAGGCTCTGAGACATCCCTTGGCTTTCAGGATTAGGAAATAATTGGAATAGAAACTCCTCCCTTTTACATACTGTGGCAACTCCTCTATGGCTCCCATCTGAAGGACAGATTGAACCTTATGGACCTGAAATTCTTCGTGTGAAGTGTCTATAATGGGAGGATGCAAAGGAGGGGTAGAAATAAACTGGAGGGTGTATCTCACATCTATAGCTTATAGTGATATGGGATCACACACTGAGGAAATGGGAAAGATGGTTTACAAACAAAGGGAGAATGGAGGCTGTCCCATCAAAACGCCTGCTCAGAACAAATTGAATGTTTAGGAGGGGCAGGAATTAATGCAGAAGTAGAAGGAGGAGGTGATCTAAGCTTCTAAACTTTACTATTCTTTCTCTACAGAGTCCCTTGGATAGCTGGAGCAGAATACTGGAAGGGTTATTGAGACCTGAGTTACTTCCTGAAAGGGGCTGGGATGTACAATCCAAGGGAATTTAATATTGCTCTCAAGGCCTTTATCCCATGAAGCTCAGCAGCAGTCTGCTCCAAAAGAGCAGGGATCCCTGTAAATGATGGTCCTGCACAGCATATTGAACCACCTGCAAGAGACCAGAGGACTGTAACCAGGAGGCCCTAGGTATGACCACTTTGAGAGCTAAAAATCTGGCTGCTGAGTGAACCACACCCACAGCAGCTCGCAGCAAGGTCCCTGCCACTGATTTTGCCACATCCACAAGTGAGGAGAACTCCTGCCTACCCAGTGTGTAAGTGTGCACTCTATTCTGATGCCATTAAGGAGTGCATGGAATAGAATCTGAAAACAGGCTGAAAGCCCCAAGGATTCCAAAAGGCCATTGGAGAGATATAGACACCCAGTGACCTCCTGGCCAACTGCTTGCTGGTTCTCCTGTGCCCAGACCCAAGAAAAGATCAAAACTTCTGGAGGAGCAGGAGTGACAGAGTAGGACCTGATCTCCAATTTGAAAGACAATGATTCTCTCTTTCCTCTGACCTAGGGGCACCATGCCAGATAGTGCTGGTGACTGATAGAGTTTCTTTGTAGAACCTTGAGGAACTTGAGTGAAAATCACTCATGGCCATAGCCTTAATGCAGGGCTTAAAGCCTGGCAATCTTTCACACCAGGAACCATTCAAAATCCTCAGCTGGGATAAAAACCTAACTAACTAAACAATGAAAATAATTTCATTTACAATAAAATACAGGAGAACACAGTCCACTGAGAGTATTTGCAGAACCAAGAAGAGCAGATCCAGTGACCATCATGGGCAGTATGAAGGAACTGAGAAGGTTCAGGGATAGTTGGGCCCTTTAAACCAGCATCAGCAGTGCACGGCAGCAGATAGCATTCAGACCACTCTGATGGGTATCACAAAAAAATGTCCAGCAACTGTGTGCAGATTGCATGCACATCCAAGAGTGGAATGCATCCAAAGAAGAAATTAAAAAACCCTGACTAGCTTACCTCATGGGGTATATAATCAGGAGGCAGTTTGTCCAGCATATCTTCAGCTAACCGGTACACAATGGCTTCACGAGTTTCTCCTGCTCCACCTCCACTTTCCTTAGGTTGAATATTGGTAATGGTGTCAAGAACACTGGCTGCGGTGTTGCTCTGATAGCTGAGAGGAATATTAAATCATTAGGAATATTTCATAAATTACATTGTTTCATTACAGCTAAACTGTATGCTTCATAGAATCATAGACGTTAGAAAATAGAAAACACCTATTAGTTTAGCAACTAGTTTGTGAATTTCTCACAGTAGATTGTTTCCCAGTGCTGATCATACAGAGCATCTTGTCAATTAGAATGTCTATTTTTAATTTGACAAGAATTTTTTCCTTTCTCTTTCCCTCCCCATCCCCTCTTTTTCTGCTATTTATTTGTGTCTCTGGACCCCTTGCTCCATTCAGCTGAAGAAGTGGGTTGTGTCCATGAACGCTCATGATACTATCTACATTTTTTCACCTTGAGCAGTAGCTGAGGTCCTTCGTGATGTGTGGGCATCCTTGTGCTCTTAGTTGGAGATTTTTGGTAGCAGTACTTAGTTGGGTTGAGTTGCACATGCTTGGTCTCTGTCTCATGCTGTTCCAGGCAGTTAACTGACACTGTGCGACCAACCACCCTCTGTTCTTTCTCTACTTCAGAGACTCATTTAAAAACCTCTGAAATAGAGAGGAAGAAGGAGCCTAATGGGGCATCCATAGGGACATACATCTCGAAAACCTCAGTTACTGCACAAGGTGAGTAAACCTCTTTTTTTTTTGAGTGCTGTGGGTGCTCCACTTTAGGTGATTTTAGAGCAGCGCCCTCCAATGGATGGAGGGGGCTTTGGAGTTTGTGTGTCATGACTGACAACAGTACAGAGCATCCAAAGGAAGTATCAGATATTGTCTGTTGCTCTAAGGCATATCACTGTGTAAAGGTAGGGGTTGATGCTCTACAAATGTCTGTGATGGGGACATTGTGGAGGAAAACAAAGGAGGCTGACGTAGCTGTAGTGGAATGAATGTGAATCCCCATGGGGGTTGGCAGTCGCATTGAAGGTAGCAGTTTTATGCAATCAAAGATCCACTTAAAGAGTCTTTGTTTAGAGATGGTACACCGTTTGCAGCATTCAGTGATGGCTATGAAGAGTCTTGGTGATTTGTGGAGAGTTCTAGTCCTGTCTCTGTAAAAGGCCAGTGCCCTTCGAACATCAAGAGTATGCAGCATGTAATATGTTCCCTCTCTGTGGTTTAGGGTATCATAGAATCATAGAACCATAGAGCTGGATGAGACCTCAGAAGGTCATCAAGTCCAGCCCCCTGCTATAGGCAGGACCAATCCCAGCTAAATCAACCCAGCCAGGGCTTTGTCAAGCCAAGACTTAAACACCTCTAGGGATGGAGACTCCACTACTTCCCTAGGTAACCCATTCCAGTGCTTCACTACCCTCCGAGTGAAATAGTTTTTCCTAATATCCAACCTAGACCTCCCCCACCACAACTTGAGACCATTGCTCCTTGTTCTGCCATCTGTCACTACTGAGAACAGCCTTTCTCCATCCTCTTTGGAACCTCCCTTCAGGAAGTTGAAGGCTGCTATCAAATCCCCCCTCACTCTTCGCTTCTGCAGACTAAACAGACCCAACTCCCTCAGCCTCTCCTCATAAGTCATATGCTCCAGCCCCCTAATCATTTTGGTTGCCCTCCGCTGGACCCTCTTCAATGCGTCCACATCCTTTTTGTAGTGTGGGGCCCAGAACTGGACACAATACTCCAGATGTGGCCTCACCAGAGCCGAATAAAGGGGAATAACGACATCTCTGGATCTGCTGGCAATGCTCCTCTTAATGCAACCTAATATGCCATTAGCCTTCTTGGCTACAAGGGCACACTGTTGACTCATATCCAGCTTCTCATCCACTGTAACCCCCAGGTCCTTTTCTGCAGAACTACTACTTAGCTGGATGGTCCCCAGCTTGTAACAATGCTTGGGATTCTTCCGTCCCAAGTGCAGGACTCTGCACTTGTCCTTGTTGAACCTCATCCGATTTCTTATGGCCCAATCCTCCAATTTGTCTAAGTCACTCTGGACCCTATCTCTGCCCTCAAGCATATCTACCTCTCCCCCTAGCTTAGTGTCATCCGCAAACTTGCTGCGGGTGCAATCCATCCCCTCATCCAGGTCATTAATAAAGATATTGAACAAAACCGGTCCTAGAACTGAACCTTGGGGCACTCTGCTAGAAACTGACCGCCATCCTGACATCGAGCCGTTGATCACTACCCGCTGGGCCCGGCCTTCTAGCCATCTTTCTATCCATCTTACTGTCCATTTATCCAATCCACATTCCCTTAACTTGCTGGCAAGAATATTGTGGTAAAATGCTGGCAGATAAATAGGTTGGTTGAGGTGAAAAGAAGAGACCATTTTCGGCAAAAACTTGGGGTGTGGTCTGAGGGACACCTTATCCTTAAAGAACAGTGTGTATGGAGGGTCTGCTATGAGAGCTCCTAGTTCTCCTATGCATCTGACCAATGTAATTGCCATGAGGATAGCCACTTCCATGAAAAGGTGTAGCAATGAGCAAGTCTCCAGTGGTTTGAATGGGGGAGCAGTGAGGGCCCAAAGGATCAGGGTCAGGTCCTACAGTGTAGTGGGTTCATGGAGATGTATTATTGAGTCCTTTGAAGAAATATTTCGTTAATGGGTGAGTATTGATCCACCTTGGGGTGAAAAGCTATGATGGAAGATAGGTGGACTTTTATTGAGCTCACAGATAGGTCTGACTGTTTGAGTTCTAGTAAGTACTCCAGTATCAAGAGTAGTGACACTGAGATGGATGTCATCTGCTTTTGTTGGCACCATGCCTTAAATTGTGTCCATTTCAGGGTGTACACGTGATGAGTTGTTTCTCTGCGACTGTGTAAAAGTATCTCTTGTACCTCCTCTGAGCAGGTCAGCTCTGGTCCTCTGAGCCATTTAGGAATTTTCATGGATCCAGGTGTAGGACATGGCCTGAGTTCTGAGACAACAGATGAGGCAGAAGTGAGGGACACATGGTTTGCTTGAGGAGGTAAGAATACCAAGTTTGGCAAAACCATGATGAGGCTATTAGAATTACTTTGGCCCTGTCTAGTCTGATCTTGTGGATCACCCAGTTCAAAAGGGGATGGGAAGGAATGCATAAAGAAGAGGGCTTTCCACTCAAGGAGAAATGTGTTGCCTAATGACTGTCTACCAAGACCTGCCCTGGAGCATAACTGTGAGTATTTGGCATTCTGAGTGATTGCAAAACGTCTACTGTGGTGAACTCCCTCCCCACCCATTTGAAGATGCCCCTCCTGTTTCTCAAAGGTCTCCTCCTTTGGGATATAAAGCCTCAGAGAAATGGGTCTGCATATGCACCCTGTGAGAGTGACTTGTCCCCATAAGTCCACTGAGGTGGTCCATAAGGCAAAAGGGGGAGGTACCCACTGTTATCACCCCAGGTAGGTGGGGGGCAATGTCACCTGTCCTCCATTCTCTCAATAGGCCAGAGAATGCTGTCTTGCTAACAGACAGGAGAGCCCTGAATCAAGATCTAGGAATCAGAGGATTCATTGTCAAACAGTTTTGGGTGTGGGTGGGTGAAAACTGTTCACCCTGACTGGTAGACATCTGGGTAGAAGGAAGCTTAAATGAAAATGCAGTCGGTGACCTAGAAAATCTTGATGTGGAAAGGTGTCCAGGAGCAGTACAAAATGGAAATTCTGGCTGATCTGACACAAGATTGTTTGAATAGCTAAACTCCTGCAGTACCAATTTATATCTCGTGGAATTTCGTGAAGAATTGATGCTATACTTGGCCAGTATGTGAGTGTCTCCCAAGCACTTTTCTTTGATCGTCGGAGTCTCTTCAAGAAGAAGATACACCAAGAGAAGGATAAAAATTAATGCTGGAGAGAAGTGAAAGGTTCCAGAATAGAACTATATGCAGTTTAGGTCTCTTTAGCAGTGACAGAGTCAATGTTCATTTTCTGAGTGAGTTCTCTGTAATTCTCCCATTAGAATTCCAGAGTAGTTCTCCCCAGGACTTATTTGAGGTCTGGATTGGAGTACATCACAGCTCATTTTGGTGGACCTTTTATCTAGTTTTAGGGAGTCTGTATGCATTGGAGCAGGAAGAGAAGAGGAAGATAGATGTTTCTCTATCAGTTTCTTCTACAGTATGCACCAGGATCAGTGGGCTCTCAACAAAGCTAAAATTAAGGTGGTGTGCCATTCTCTCAGGATTCCAGTGATATTGGTATTGAGATATAACATGGTGATGAGTCCATACAAAAATTGCAATAGTGCATATTTGTGTCTTTGGTGACTGCACAAGACGGTTAAGAATCCTGCATCTTAAATTTGAGGATGAAGAAATGTGTAAAAAAATGCCCTGAACAAAACTTCTAGACAACAGTGGGTTCATACAACTGTATCACCTTTGAATACCATGTGTTTAACACTTCTTAAAATGCAAAGGAAACATCTGATCAGTTTATAAAGTCCTAGTAACAATGAGTATGAACATCTTGCAAATGACATAGTTCATGACAAAATTATAGGAATTCCAAGAAAAAAATGAGCATGATTCATTATATCCTGCTAGAGATCATACATTAGTTGAAGATAATAAAAACCAAGCTGTTGCACATATTGTTTGTGAATGAAAAAGTGGATAAGTGAAAGATAAAAATTAAAACTGAGTAGGTATTAAGTGATGCCAAAAAAGCCACTTTTAAATAATGGAATTGCAAAAATATACACAAAAGATGGCAACACAGGTTACTGTTACATCAAAAGGCAAAATATAAAGAAAGTGTCATCCAAAGAATTATTTGGCAAAAATGTGTATAGTAGCAAAGAGTCGGGAGCGTGGAGCAGCAGAACAACACTTTTTATTGTTAATTGTATGGTATCTGGCACTGCAAGTGAATGCACATATTAATACAATCATTAATCATTTTGCAATACACAAGTTGGCTAATGTTAGCAAAAATAAAAAAGACATCTATGACTTTCCTTTCATTATTTTAGAAAGTAAATGATTGCTTTAAAAGAATAAGTAAAATTGTTATCGGATATATGTCATAAAGCTGCTAAACTGATCTCAGTCTACATGTACATTACCACAGCTGGATATTTTGAAAAAAATGGTTTTAAATTGAAAACTGGCTTTCAAAGAGTTCATAAAGGATTCCTTAAGCATTGGACTATGCAGAGGTCCAAGATTTTCCCTATAAAATACATGCTTTTTATCATATATTTGATAGGGCTCTGACTGTTTTCAAAAATTAAAAGAAAAAATCCTATCATAATGTTGGCGACCCACTTACGTGATGTCAGCATTTGGGTGAAGACCAAAGACTTCTGGGCTATCCATGGCAGGGAGGGTCTGAATATACTCCTGATACTGATCCAGAGTTTTGCATACTGGGATTTTATATCCAGTATAAAAACAAAATGTGCTCTCAAACATCTTTTCACTGAACCACACCTGTGCAAAATGCAGAAAAGAAACTTATAGAAAATCAAAACTTTCTTACTTCACACAGGGATTTTAATCATGTGTTTATTTTCTTCAGTATTCTTGAGAAGTTAGAATTCTAGCTGGATTAAAACTAGTAGTTTTACTCTAAAACAAAAGTAAGACTATATCATTACAAAGTGAGGGATTCAAAGTGAATTCCAGTTGTGTAAATTAATTTTCTTATTTTAAAAGTGTGCATGCTCCTATTTTCAGAGGCTAGGTCATGGGGTCATTCACAATTCTGGTGGCTTCTGCTGGGTATTTCGGGAAGTAGTTCAGTACCAGCAATGCACCCTCAGGCGGCAATGACTCTCCTGTCCTCGCCTCTGCCTGCAGACCCATTATGGCTCATTTCTCAAGGGATACGTCTAGACTACACCTCTCTGTCGACAGAGAGATGTAGATTAGGCACATCAAAATTGCTAATGAAGCAGGGATTTATATATCCTGTGCTCATTAGCATAAACATTCTTCATTTTTTGAGGAATACAGGATCTTTCAAAAAAGGGTTTATTTTTCGACAGATCTGTGTCTAGACTCGGGTTTTTTTGAAAAAGCTCCAATTTGAAAAAAGTGGCAGCCATGTTTATGCTAATGAAGCATGGGATATTTAAATCCCTGCTTCATTAGCAATTTTGATGTGCCTAATCTACATCTCTCTGTCAACAGAGAGGTGTAGTCTAGACACAGCCAAGATGTCTGCTTGGTGGCACAGTCCTCTGGCTGTGTCACCATCAGGTTGCTCTCCGTTCTGGGAAACATCTTCAACAAGAGTCCAGCCACCCCTCGCGATGGCTTGGCAGTCAACAGCCAGGCTACTCATTCAGCGACTAGTGCGGGGTGGGGGGAGAGAGGCAGACCTGTCCACTACGTTGGGTCTTGGAAACAGCTGCTTCCTGCTGCCTCTTCCTTCCAGCTCACTGTCTCTGTTCCCTGGGCCACTTCCTTGCATCCCCAGTTCCTTTTGCTCCTGCCACTGGCTTCAGCTCCTTTTCCCTTTCCCAGAGTCACAAACCTGCAAGACCTAGTGGCGTGTCAGGGGCTCTGCCTAGCTCCCCCAGTCTCTGCTAGGCTAGACTCTTTGTAACCTTCTAGGAAGATGGTATTCTTTCTAGGGCGCCCTCTAGCAGGCTCTCCTGCTTTCGACTTTAGCTACCTTTTATATAGGCTTGATTGGCTAGTCTAGCCACCACTCTGATTCTCAACAGCTGCCTCAATTGGCTATTTCCCCTGGAGTCACTTCTTTAGCTTTGTGCCAGCCAGGTTCCTAGGCTGCTTTTAACCCTTTAAAAGCCAGTGTGAGGCAGGTGACTTGTCACACACCCTCCCTCCAAAGCCTACAGACCTTGAGGTTTCTCTTGTCTCCAGCCCAGCATCTCCTGCAGCTGAGCCCGAAGTTCATCCCTCTCTTCTTCTACTCCTTTTAAGAGGAAGCAGATATTCTCCCTCTTTGATACATGGGATCTGGATTCTCAGGAACTCCAAGCTCCCCTCTGATACTAGCAGAGTCTCTTTTGTGGCTGCTAGTCTCCCCTGCACCTCGTGCATCTTCCCATAGAGGTTCTCCAGTCCTGTTCCTTCATTAGTTGAGGACTCTGCAGCAGTCTCCTGTGCCCCTGGGTTCACCCCATCTGCTCCTGGGTCCTTTCTGTCCCAGTCTCTTCATTTATTTTATTTTCTGCTTTGTGGATGTGGGAGATCATTCACTGCCAGACTCACAATTCTCACCAGTCCCTCCCCCTGATCAGTCCCTGACCTGGCCTGGTTCCTGGGTACACCTCTGTTAGCCCATCACTTCTTCAGAGGGCAAAGTCTCTTCAGGTTGCCCACGTTCAGGTTGATCCTTATATACTTTACCCTCAAGGCAAGGCTTTACAAGTAGGCTACATCTACACTGGCCAGTCTTGTGCAAAAACATATGCAAATGAGGCGCAGCGAGGGAATATCGCTGAATCTCATTTGCATACTTAATGAGCTCCCATTTTTGCTCAAGGGGCTCATGTCTACACTGCTCCTTCTTGCGCAAAACCCCCCTCTTGCGAAAGAGCTGTTCTGCCTGAAAATAAGCAGCAGAACGACTCTTGCACAAGAGGGGGGTTTTGCGCAAGAAGGAGCAGTGTAGACTGCTCCTTCATGTGCAAAAGCCCCTTGCACAAAATGGTGTCTCATAAAGTATGCAAATGAGGTGCGGCGATATTCATCGCCATGCCTCATTTGCATATGTTCTTGCGCAAGACTGGCCAGTGTAGACATAGCCGTAGCCGTAGAGTGTTAAGGAGATAAAATCCACCAAAAACAAGAGTTCTGACTCTCTAGATGATTCTCTTCATCTACTATATATTTTAGAGAGTCTATTTGTCTGTCTGTTCAAGAACTCCTCCTAAACAGTAAGAGCTAGGACCACCAAATTCAGTATGCATCTTCTTCTTATCATAACTTAAAGCAAGGTCAGGGATTGGTTGTGCCAAGAAAAAGGTATGTGCCCAAAATGGGACTGTTTTACATAAAATCATACAGAAAAGAGGCAGAGTCACCAGACAGATGAAAGTGGCTGGGAGGGGGTGTTTCCCCCCACACACCTGGGAAAGCCCCAGCCCTGAGCCTTCCACCCCCAGGTATCCTTTAGGCAGGATGGGGGGTCCTGAAGCTCCGACTCCCTGATTTTTCCTGGAATATTGCTGGCTGTTCCCATTCATCAAGGAATGAGGAGAAAGTATGTCATTTGCTGCATTCCTCACTCTGGCTGGGGAACACAGGCAGCAGATGAACCTAGATCTGCCCCAGTTGGGGGCATGCACCCTTCCTCTGGCTGTGCCTGCTTGAGCTGCAGTGGCCATGAAGAGGAGTTTCTCACCTGACCCCAAACTACTGAGGTGAGAGAGGGTTGGGGCACTCCTCTCTCTCCAGGTCAGCCTGTATACTGAACCCCTCATCCCCAGTCCCACTCCAGAGAATGATTTAAATGAAGAAAAACAAATATTAGTTGAGTTATGGACCTCAGCAACACCTGGTAGATCTTCTGGTACAATGTCATTGCAATATTGACGTAAATATTCACATTATGAACTCTAACTGCAAAAATCACAATTATTTTATCCACAATATTATATATTTTAGTGAAAATTAATATTGATACAGTTGTCTGAGTCCATTTTTAATGACAAAGAACTGTATTTTCAAGTTATCTTACCCTAGCAAAGCAATTAAGAAGACGCTTATCAAAATCATCGGTGACCCGACCTCCATATTGCACTTCTCCAATCATGTATCGTACTGTGCTCCATGATATACCCTAGATACAAATAAAATGAAATACTATAGTTACAATCTATACCACTCTATGGCAGTAGTGTCTGTGCCTGGGGACGTGCCTGCAGTCTCTGAGGCTCTAAATTGTGGGTAGAAGATCAGTTTGATCATAAAATTCAAATATATTCCCTCATCCATGTTCTGTGATTTTTAAATTAAAGTATTAGACTTGGTCCTGCCACAGCATGGAGGCTTTGTCTCCCCACATACATCCCACCACACCCTTTACAGTCCTAAAGACAGCTCTGATGTAGTTTGTGAGCCCTTTGAATAGCTGCTGTCTCTTCCTTTCTTCTCAACAGCTCTCTCACTGGACATCTGATGCATGGCACGAGATAGCTATTACCTGCTTCTGTACACTAAACCAGTGTTTCTCAACCTTTTTTTATAAAGTACCCCTTTAAAAAATTATAAGTACCTCCAGTACCTAGTTTTCAGACACACAATTTTTTTTTCTACCATTGCAACATTTGTTTAAACAACTTAATCATAGCTGAGCGGACGATGACATTGTTGTGTGTAAAAAGTACAAAAATAATAAAGTGCTGTAAAACTTCAAAAAAAAATCAGTTTTCTCCAAATTTCAGTTGTGTTGATGTACCCCAGACTTCTCTCACATACCCCTAAGGGTACTGGTACCCCTGGTTGAGAAACACTGCACTAAACCATGAGAGCCTAGGAAAACAGGACAAGAGTTTGGCTTTCTCAGATTCTATGGGAGTTTTCAGCAAAGGATGACTTCCCTCGCTGATACAGCCATCCTCAACACCCCAGGAAAGGGCAAAATAGAAGAAACTGAGAAACAATAACCAGTTATAGATCCTGGATTCTCTACCCCAATCCCATTAAATATTTGAGCAGCCTGAGGGATACTCTTATTTGTACGGCTGACTGTAGTCCCCAAGAAACTATACATCAAATGTGGATAACCAGAGTACAGTATGTTCTAACTATTCCCCCTATTTACCTAAACTAGGGTTGCTAGGTGTCTGATTTTTTTTATCACAACGCCCAATCAAGAAGGGACCCCAGTGGCTGCTGTCAACACTGCTGACCAGGTCATTAAAAGTCTGTCTGCAGCTTAAGCAGGCTCTCTACCTAGCTCCGCACCACTCTTGGAAGTGACATATCTCTTTGGCTCCTAGGCACAGGGCCAGCCAGGGAGGAAACGCACACTGCTCCCACACCTCCCCAAGCGCTGGTTCCACAGCTCTCGTTAGTCAGGATAATGGGGGCGGGGGGAAGGGAGGGGGGACATGTCCAGTGGGCGCTTCTGGGAGCTGCCTGAAGTGAGTACCATCCAGAACCAAACCACACCCTGAGCTCTAACCCCCTGCCCCAGACTCCTTCCACACCCAAGATCCCTCCCAAAGCGGAACACCCTGCCCCAGTTCTGAGTGCCTTCCCACATCCAAACTCCCTCCCAGAGCCTGCACCCTGTTCTGTATCTGAACCCTTTCTCTGCCCCAGTCCCCTCCTGTACCCTCTCCACTCCCCAAACCTCTATCCCAACATGGAGCCACCGCCCGCACCCTGAATCCCTCATTTCTGGCCACATTCTGGAACCCATACCCACAGCACATATCTCCTCCCAAACCTCAACCCCCTGTCCAGCCCAGATCTCCCTCCTGCATCCCAAAACCCTCATCCCCGGACCCACCCAAGAGCCCACACCCCTCGCTCGTGCTCTCCCACACTCCAACATCCTGCCCCAGTCCAGTGCCCCCTCCCACACCCTGAATCCCTCATTTCTGGCCCCACACCAGAGCCCGCACCCCCAGTCTACAGTTCATACTCCCTCTCATATCCCAACCTCCTGCCCCAGACTGGTGAAAATGAGCCAGTGAATGAAGGGGGGAGTGAGCAACAGAGGAAGGAGAGATGGAGTGAATGTATGGGAGCTAGGGCCTCAGAGAAGTTGAAGGGCAGGGCGCAGCCTTGGGGAAGGGGTGGGGAAGGGTGTTCAGTTTTCTGAAAGATGGCAATCCTAAACCAAGGGACTGTGGAGAGAGAGGTGTAGGAAATAGGTACACTGGCTCTGTGCATGTGAGGAACTCTTTTGTGCCAGGGAATATCCTTGCAGGGGACTTGTGGGTGGCTTCACCACCTGAGCATCAAAAAAGGAGCAGATCCTAGTAGAGATCCTACCCTGAGCTATTGCCTTTAAACTCTTTGAAACAGTAAGAGTGCGTCTACACAGCACCCTTAACTCAAAATAAGATACGCAATTTACGCTATGCAAATTGCATATCTTATTTTGAATCTATTTCAAAATAGCTTATTTTGAAATTTAGTGTGCCTACACAGCGCCAAATTTTGAAATAACATGCTATTTCGAGCCACCCCTTATCCCTAATGCAACAAGATTTACCAGGAAGGCAAAACAGCACACCTGTTATTTCAAAATAACAGGTGGCTTGTGTAGATGCGATGTAGCTATTTCGGGAAAATAGCCGTGCAGTGTAGATGTACCCTAAGTTAGGCCTTAAGGATGAAAAAGTTGGACACTATGAATCAAAGGAAATATTAGCACTACTCAATTAATAAAGTCTTAAATGGTCATTTTAAATTTTATCATGGACAAATTGAACCAGTTTGACTCTTCACACACACTCTCTCTCTGGGTATGTCTATACTAGCCCCCTAGTTCGAACTAGGGAGGCTAATGTAGGCATTCGAAGTTGCAAATGAAGCCCGGGATTTAAATATCCCGCTGATTGCATCTTCGACGATCGCCATTTTTGAAATTTACAAGTCGGACTAACTGCCCGCTTCTACGGCAGGGACCCGGTATTTCGAATTAAAGCCTAAATCGAACTACCTGTTATTCCTCCTGCAAGGAGGTTTAACAGGTAGTTCGATTTAGGCTTTAATTCGAAATACCGGGTCCCTGCCGCAGACGCGGGCAGTTAATCGGACTTGTAAATTTCAAAAATGGCGATCGTCGAAGATGCAAATCAGCGCGGATATTTAAATCGGCTTGATTTGTATCTCGAATGCCTACATTAGCCTCCCTAGTTCGAACTAGGGGGCTAGTGTAGACATACCCTCTTTCTCTCTTTCTCTCTCTCTAACCGTGAATATATTATCGGATTATAGAATTCACCATGTTACGCATGCAAGTAGGGGTGCCTTCTTCAATAAAATTTCTCACTTCATTAATTTATTTTATGATCTTCTACATATGCTTACTAAAAAACAGGATCAACATTAACCAGTAATTTTTAAAGGAGGTCATATTTTAGACAGATTGCTGAAATTACGAGATCGAATTCTGAAGTCTTTAGCCAGTCCAGAACTCCTATTGTAGTTCATGGGCTGAGTAAAAAAATGCAGAATTTGGTCTATAGTGACTGATGATCAAATACTTAATGCTTTTTGAATTAAATTATATTTTTTGTTAAGAGTTTTCATATGGATAATAGTGTACATGCTAGACAGAATGTCCTTCCAAGTTGACATTTTAATCACTATTGAAAGAATAAATATTCTTCTCAGTATAAACAGAACTATGTGAAGTAAGAAGTAATTATAGATACTGTATACATAAATATTACTCACTTTCTTGATATCACATTCATCTAGGTGATTCTGTATAAATTGAACACTGGCTGTAAAGTCTGCAGAATTGAATTCATAGGGAATATTCCAGCCCAAAGGGCCAAACTTTCGCCGTTCCTTAAGAATACCATTGAAAATAAATAGTCAGTCTGTTTTCTTTAAATGTACTATGTTGCATCATTATTATTTATGGTGAAGTGAAACTGGAATTAAAGATTACAGTGAATAAATGGCACAGTTCAAACACACCATTATGTATTTCCTCTGTATCATTAATAATTAATAATGGTTTTTAGGTGCTGCATGTTTGAACAACAAAAACATTATCACTACCCATCTTAATGATTATAATAGCCCTGGGTTTTAAAATCTCCCATGTCTTTATTGCTGGATCATGATGATAGAGTTTGTTATGTTAAGTAGGGTACTTGGTCTAATTTTCAGACATGATGAACACTTGCAGTTCCCTATGATTTTAACAGACTTAACACCTCTGCCCGTCAAGATATACTCTTTCCTTTTTTTTCTATTTGTGGTCTATTTGTTAAAAGTAGTTCTGATTTTCCAGTTTCATATTCTGACACTAAGTTACTCAAGTGCACTTAGGTTGTTCTTTTTGTTTTAATTCCTTCTCCAATGCCTTTTGGTTTATATGCCTTTTAAAATTGTTACCACTTTTACATATGGTAAGGCTGCCTGTTTACCTCCCTTATATTATCTCAGATCCTTCTTTATTAATGTTTCAGGTTAACATCACACGCTTTTTCTGTAATGTAACTGTAAATCTACTAATACAAATAAAAATAGTAAAATCTAAAATATTGAAAAGTAATCCTTAGAATTAATATGATTAGCATTGTAAAACACTGAAAAGCCTTACATCCCTCACACCCACATTTTACTTTCCTCATGTAGTAAAGACCTATGATTTGCTGAAAATATTCTTGATATGGCACCTGGGAATCTCATATATGTAGCTCATCTGTTATTTTTATTTTTCTATGTGAACATTTAAATTTGTGCCCTCCTTATAAATGGCTATAGCATGCTATTTAACTCCTTCTAAAAACTGTCAAAATGTAGACACACAAACAAATACAATTTGGCTACATCTAGACTATCGGGGTTTTGCGGGATATCGGAGGTATCCCGCAAAAACCGCGCCGTGTCCAAGGAACGCGTTTTCTCTTCTGCTTTTTTTCACGGAAGAGCAAATGCACTCTTTCGGGGAGCCCTGTATACCTCATTTCATGAGGCATAAAGGCTCCACTGAAAAAGGAGGCTTTTCCACCATTTGGCCCTGTCTAGACAGGGCCAAATGGTGGAAAAGCCTCTTCCGAAAAAAAGGGGAAAAAGCTACGTAAAATGTAAAGTGCATTTTGCATAGTTTTTTCTGCAAAAACGCCACAGTCTAGACCTAGCCTAAGATAAAAAGGGAGTTGTGGAATATTATACTCACATTTTTAAAATCCATTTCAGAGACAACACATTTATTAGGCATCTCAAACAACAAAGCTTGCTAGTTAGCAAAAGTAAATGGGTAAAACCCTGGCCAAATTGAAGTCAATGAACAAAAGTCCTATTGACTTCAACATGTCAGTTCTCCAGTGTGTTGAAGTGTGGTTATAGTCAGAAAAATAACTATGTAAAAATTGGTGCCATACTCAACAGATCTGCTGCCTATTTGTACCGATAGTTATATATACTGATTTAACTGGAATTTTGTCTATCTGACTTTCTGAAAGACCAGTAATCCATACTAATGGCTTCTCTTCTGTCTTTGTCTCTTTGACAGACAAAGAACATCAGTAAAATGAATTAGAAGTATGTTGTTAATGAACACGGGAACCAAAATCAATTTGCCTAGAATTAAAACACTAATGGAACTGGGTAAAATAACAGTAATCAAGTAGATATACGGATTATTAGTGATAGTGAAAAAATTGCTTTTTGGCAGCAAGTAGCTGTAGAATCCATGAGTTTTGCTAAGGTCAACAGGGTCAAGACCACAAGAAAGCTTAGCTGTAACTATGCAATTTTCCTCTTTCTCTTCCTAATTTTCAGAGCATTCTGAGAATGAGGGGAAACAGAAGGGAAGGCTTAGACAACTCTGCAATGCCATGGAAAGACTCTGTCTATTCCTAGCAGATTACTTTTACTGTAGAAGTGAAGAAATTTCCAGCTGTGTCTTGTGTTAAACAAGCTTATCACGTTAATTCCACATATAATGCAAATTAGATAAAATACTTCTGGACTAATGCTAAATGCTCCAGGATGCATATTGGAGTGGCTGAGCCAACTTGCAATGATTTTGAGTTTTTCAGTTATATGGATTGTGTTGGGAAATGAGCATTTTTTCCCTGTCCATTTCAAGATAAATACAACCCTGCTGAGTTTGGCAATGTTCTCAGTCCCTCCTGAATTACAGATATGAATCCTCACCCCAGAACTGCCAAAACAGACTAGAACTGTCTGTCTGAAAAATCTGTCTTGAAATGTAATCATGCTAGGTGAAAAGATTCTCTTTCCAATATGTTAATATTGAAGGCCTTCTTTATTCATTGATCACCTGTCATGCACAGACCCTTGGCTTAACAATTCTCTAAAGCCTTGTCTGATACAAATTAGTATAATTGTCCTATGTCTTGAAGTGAGATCCCAAATAGATGAGAATTTTTCATAATTCTATAGCACTCTTTTGAAGATTAATGAACAACCTCAACAACTCATTTTTAATCACAATCTGAACCTTTGGAAGAAATTTATCAATTACCAGCCAATAGTGTAAATCAGTGGTTCCCAACCTTTTTCACATGCAGGACCGGCAAACCCATTCACAAACATTCGGCAGACTGGCAACATTGTATTTGTGTATTTGAATATTCATTATACACATAATGAATATGAAAATATGCAAATAAAATGATATCTGTCTGCCTGGCCCCAACCCAGCTCCTTGCTCCACAGTGCCTAAAACCCTTTGACTCCCAACCCTACGCTTCATGCCCTTTGACCCTTTAACCTCACCCAACACCCCTTTGGCCCAACCTCACCCCCATACTCCCCAGAGTGAGTCTGCCCCCTCTAGTGAGTGTGGTCATCACTGCTGCATGGGCAGGGTGAGTGGCCATTGGCTGTGTGTCTCCTCCCTCCCAAGCATGCCCCCATGGGTAGAGGCAGGGATGGGGGTGGAGTAGAGAGTGTGGTATCCCAGCCAGGCCTCCATTTTACCTGGATGGGACAGAGGAAGGTGCCTCCTGCTCTGCCTCTTCCTGCTGCCACTACTGGCAAAATCAGCTGCATGGGCAGGGGAAGCGGCCATTGGAGGTGCATGTGCTCTCTCCTCCTGCCCCCCACTGCACAGCTCTTCCAGCCCCAGACCCCAGAGCCACTGTGGCTCAGCAGCTAACGGGTGGGAACTACTGGTCTAAATACAGAAAAATGTGAACATATTGATAGTGACTAGAAAGGCCACCTTCCAGGATAAATACAGCAAAGAGCAAGTTGCTAATGGCTCAAAGGGGGAGGAGCATGAGTATGGATAATACTAGGTTGAGCTTCTATGCCAGTACTGTTTGATAGAAATGTAGATATAACCTTTCCAGCCCCTTCAAGAAATGTCCCATCCTGGGACTGGCAAATATGGAATGGACAGATGTCCTTGAGATGACTGCAAGGTGAACTGTAATAGAGGATGGTGCAAGGCCTAGCTGTTTCAGTGTTGGAGGTCCTGTAATGGAGGTGTATGATGTTTCTCACCCCAGCACGTGAACTTCTGCTTGGCTAAATATGTGGCTCTGGTGGAAGGTTTCTGACAGCCAAAAAGGACATTCCTTTCTGGACTCGAGCAGAGGTGCACTAATGGATTTAACTATGAAGCTTCCAGGCCATGACATGGAGGGGCTGGAGGTTCAGGTAGCAAAGGCAATTGTGGTCCTGTGTGATTAGGTTGAGGTAGAGCAGTGGAGCTATTGGGGCACCCATCAACAGTTCCAGAAGTGTGGTGTATCAGTGCTGATGGGTCCATGCTGGGGCAAGGAGGATTACTCTTGCCTTGTCTCTGCAGATATTTAAGACTACCCTGTGTATGAGAGGCACTGGTGGGAATGCATACACAAGGTGGTCTCCCTATGGAAGTAGGAAGTGTCCAAGAATGAGCACGGGCTGTGATTCAGAAAGAAGTAAGCATTTCCTTTTGCTCCTGTGGCAAATAGGTCAACCTAGAGAAATCCCCACCTTTGGAAGATGGAGTATATGACATCTGGATGGATGGACCACTTGTGATTACAGAACAATCTACTGAGGAAATCTGC
Organism: Rafetus swinhoei; assembly: GCA_019425775.1. NCBI lineage: Eukaryota > Metazoa > Chordata > Testudines > Trionychidae > Rafetus > Rafetus swinhoei. The sequence continues at coordinate 144,328,057 of CM033440.1, read as the reverse complement.
TAGTTTGTTATGTACTCCTGGGAGATAGGATGCTCCCAGGTAAATGGAATAGGCTATATAGAACTCCCACAGCTGAAGGGCTTCTTCACATAGTGGAGAGAGGTACACACTTCCCCCTGCTTGTTGATATAAAACATGGCAGTGGTGTTCTCTGTCACCACTGTCATGCACTGGTCCTGTGTAGGGACTAGAATGTTTGATATGGCAGTCATACTGCTGAGCTTCCTGATATTGAGGTGAAGAGAGAGCTTGCTTTTCAATCCTAACTCCTGTGTCTGAGGGTCTCCAGATGTGCCCCCATCCCAAGGCTGACGTGTCCATTACCAGGGTTAAAGTGACCTGTTGAAAGGGACTCCCTCACACACTGTACAGGGGTTGAGCCACCTTTGGAGGGTTGGTAGTACCTTTTCTCCAGAAAAGGACCTGGGGATTACAGTGGATGGAAAGCTGGATGTGAGTCAACAGTGTGCCCTTGTAGCCAAGAAGCCTAATGGCATATTAGGTTGCATTAGGAGGAGCATTGCCAGCAGATCTAGAGAAGTGATGATTCCCCTTTCTTCGGCTCTGGTGAGGCCACTTCTGGAGTATTGTGTCCAGTTCTGGGCACCCCACTACAGAAAGCATGTGGATGCATTGGAGAGGGTCCAGCGGAAAGTGACCAAAATGATTAGGGGGCAGGAGCACCTGACCTATGAGGAGAGACTGAGGGATCTGGGTGCGTTTAGTCTGCAGAAGAGAAGAGTGAGGGGAGATTTGATAGCAGCCTTCAACTTCCTGAAGGGAGGTTGCAAAGAGGATGGAGAAAGACTGTTTACAGTAGTGATGGATAGCAGAACAAGAAGCAATGGTTTCAAGTTACAGTGGGGTGGTCTAGGTTGAATATTAGGAAAAACTATTTCCCTAGGAGGGTGGTGAAGTACTGGAATGGGTTACTTAGGGAGGTGGTGGAATCTCCATCCCTAGAGGTTTTTAAGTCTTGGCTTGACAAAGCCCTGGCTGGGTTGATTTAGCTGGGATTGGTCCTGCCTTGGGCAGGGGGCTGGACTTGATGACCTCCTGAGGTCTCTTCCAGCTCTATGATTCTAGGAGTACTGAGTCCAGCCTGTCATCATGCCACAGATGATATACAGAAATGAGTCATGTTTGCAGTGGCCCGAGTCTCAGTCTGGTGCAGGCTGCCATGTGACCAAGTAAGGGCAGGCAACCCTGAACCATAATGGTCAGGTAGTACATGAAGCTGTGAATGATGTCTTGTGTGGCTTGGCACCGTATCTCTGGTAGGTATGCTTTTGCCTGTACCAAGTCCAGTACCACCCCAATGAATTCTGTTTTCTGGGCCAGTGATAGGATTGATTTGTTTATCTTGTTGAGGAGTCCTAGTCTCTGATCTGACGAGTTGGACATGAGACTCCACCTGCTCCCTCAAATGGTGCCACAGCAGCCAGTCATCTAGGTAGGGATATACTTGCACCTATCTCCTGTGGAGAAAGGCTGCTATCACTGTTATATACCTGGCGAATATCTGGGGTGCCATCGATAGGCTGAATGGGAGGTCCGTTAACTGATAATATTTGTGGCTAACAACAAAATGCAGAAAACATTTGTGCTGAGGTCAAATGGCTATGTAGAAGTACATGTCTTACATGTTGAGATCAGTATACCGGTCTTCCAAATCCAGAGCAGGGATAATTGTGCTCAAAGAGATCATGTGGTACTTAATTTCGCCATGAACTTCTTGTGTCCACGCATGTCTAAAATGGATCTGAGACACACACCCCTTTGGCTTGGGGATGAAAAAACAGGAGTAAAACCCTTTGCCCATTTGTTCCTCAGCAACCACTTCCCCTGAATGAGGAGTTACTGTGAGAAGGGTCCCTGAAAAGAAACAGGGAAGTGGGGTAGGAAGGAGAGAAAGAGCAGAACTGAAGAGAATAACCCAATTCTACCATGCAAAGAATCCAGCAATCTGATGTTATTGGGACCACACATAGGAGAAGTAGGATAGGTGATTCCAAAAGAAAAAGGGAGGATCTGGTGCCATTGCATGTATGCCATCCTCGTGCACCCTTCAAAATCCTTGTTTGGGCCCCAGTGATGATTTGATTCAGACCCTGGGCTTGCCCCTGGTCACATTCAAGTTCAATAACGTCCTCTGCCTGCAGCCTCATGTTTGGGCAATTCTGTGCAAGAGGTCTCTGTGTGTTCTATGGTCTACTGGTAGAGGTCCAAAAACTGAGGCCCCTGCCACTGCTTTGATAGATGAAGATGGTGAAGCCATTGAGAGAATGGGGTCCTCTTTGGTTCTCCAACTCACTGGCCTGCTCCTATTATGTATCTAGGGCTTGTGGGCTGTTCTGTGCCCCAGTGTCAGTAGCCTGGTCAGCAGTCATTGTCATTGTCAGAGCGGATTCTGTGGTGACCCAAACCTCCTGCTCATGGGAGATAGCTGTCTCTGATCTCTTAGGAGCAGGTGATTCCTAGGTGGTTAGGGTGCCCTGGTTTCAGAGACAATCAAGTGTGAGCCCCTGGAGAATGACCCTTGATCCTGGTGATAAGCCCAGAGGAGCCAAAAGAGCCAATGTGACTGAGGTTGCCAGTATGGAAGCCAAGCTACAGGTGCCTCACTCCTATGTTTATGGGGATGATGCCCACTGCAGTGGGAGTTGAGTGATTCTGCATTTAAATCTGATGACCTTAATATGGATGATCCAGCAGTGTGGAGCAGTATTACACTAGCGAGTGGTGCTGGCAGTTGGGGTTGCTTGGTAGTGCCGGCAAGTGGTGGTGCTCTGCCATGTTTTCATAGTTGTTTAAAAGTTTACTTTCAGTAAATCTAGAATGACTCTGTTGTCTAGTGTTATTACAGATTTACACAGTATTTGCAGAATTTGCCCAGCATTTTAGATTGCAGGGACAAGAGTTTGAATTAAGGATGGAAAGAACAGTTAGTGCCACACTATAACTGCGAAATAAGCAAATAACCACAATGAAAATGTGGGACACAATTTTCCTTCCATTCTTCTTAATATAATTTAGTTTGAGGAAATAAGACAGTATTAAACTTTAATACTTTAAGGATGAGTATGTTGGTTCTTTATACATTTCCCTGAATTATTGAGTACTGGATGCTTATCTATAGAACCTTTGTCGCAAGCAGGTTATTAGGAGATTGTGAGTTTAAAGGCAAACTAATGCCTATATAAATATGGTGACTGACTCTTTTTAAATACCTCATCTGGATGGAGGAATAGCTACAGTATTTCCAAAAAGTTCCTGCTGGCCAAATAGGCCTGCCTCTCAGGGAGATGGAGTACCTGTGCTAACGGGAGGTAGGCAGAGTTTTCACCAAGTGCTATAGAGGGACAGCTGCACAGGAGTAACTGTGCCACCGACACACTGGGCTACGTCTACACTGCCCAATCTTGCGCAAGAATATATGCAAATGAGCTGCCATTTTTGAGCAAGGGGCTTTTGCACAAGAAGGAGCAGTCTACACTGCTCATTTTTGCGCAAAAACTGCCTCTTGTGCAAGAGCCATTCTGCCTGAAAATAAGCGGCAGAACGGCTCTTGCATAAGAGGGGTTTTTTGCGCAAAATGGAAGCTCATTACGTACGCAAATGATCGCCGCACCTCATTTACATATGTTCTTGCGCAAGACTGGGCAGTGTAGACATAGCCTAAGTGCAGAAAAGCTCTCAGGAGAGGCCTTAAGGATTAATTAATGTATCTAAATTGCTTTGAGATCTGTGATTAAAAGGATCTACATTCAGAAAGTGAAAAATGTTAGTGTATAAAACTTATGACTACCATATCTTTAAATTACACAATGTGGGCCCAGTCCTACTCACACTGAAGTCAATGGAGGAAAATGACCATTGACATTAATGAAAGCAAAATTAGTTTTTAAATTCTTAGCATATAAAATCTGCCTGTAACATAAGAAAATAAATCAGTAAGGTACACCTGAAAAGGAGACTCCCCGTTCTGCTATTTGATGAATATTGAACGTGAAATAAAAGACATTAATATCACAAAAAAGATACAAATATATACTTTTTATCAGGAACTCCAGTGAAAAAGACTTAATATGAAGCTGAATGCAAAACCTGTATGAAATACTGTACCTGGACAGTGGAATGTAGGAAAGCTACAGTGTAAAGCAGAGGTTTCCACATAGGCATATTGCTGACATCTAGAAGGTCTTGATTTATTCCTGAAAATGTTCTTTTCAAACCTGCACGAACACCCTGAGGTGGTTCATTAGTGAACTTTATAGAAACCTGTTATGTAAAAAAGGTAAAACAACTAGATTTACCTTCTCTATCTAAAATGTCACAACTTTTAAAGTTACAAGTTAGACAACCAAGAGATGTGTAGTTGAGATGCAGCTGATCAGAAACAACACAAAATGAACATATACTGGAACCAGTAAATTAAACTCCTAAGATACATCATATTTTAAAAATGTTAACATGTGACTTTTGAGAATGCTTCAGATTTTGCAATGCAACTTCCATTCCAGTGTTGTTTTTAGCTTCAAACTTTGTTTGACTATTTATTTTATTTTCATATACCCATATTATCTAAATTCATGTAATGATACTACATCTGACTAAGTATTTGAACAAACCTGTAGCAGCGTAATTGGGAACTTGTCATGTGGCTCAGTGGTTATCCAAACTCGAAAGCTCTCATCAGGAATTTCAGCGGTAAGAAGTGTTTCCAATAGTTCATCCATGAAATCCAGGCCTAGATGGCAATTCTGAAGCAACACCCAGCCCCCCTGTATACAAATAATTTATGAATTTTTTTTTTGTCAGTAAACCATAGTAAACCAAAAAAACCCCACCATGTTTATGTTAAGATCAGATGTGGTAACATGCAGCTAATTACTCTGAGGTTTGCAGGGTTTGGTATGTTTTTTTGGCTACATAGTATCATTTCATTTGGACGTTAGCATAGATGAAACAGCTAGGAAAAATACATTTGAAGTTATTTTAATATGCTATAGTTCAGACAGAAAAATGAAATAATTGAATACAATGCATAAGTAAAGTAGTAGTGCCATCATGTGGCAAAAGTAAATAAAAGAAAGCCAAACAGCATTCCTTAACCCATCAAAACTTCTATTGATTCAATTGCATTATCAGTTCCAAAAATTAACCAGAGTTAAAATATTCCTGTTGAAACCCAACATGCACATCTTTTCCCATTAATTATTTATACATTAAAGAGTCTAATGTCACTGTAGAAAGGATGAGGGAAGACTAAACCTTTTCACTGACACTATACAGTACATCTCTTATAAGCATATATAGGTGAAATTCAGCCTTGTGCAGTATGTTGCCTGTGGACCCCTTAAATACCACATAAGCTGTCATTTGAGGGCTGGGCATTTCTGCTATTTGTGAATTAAAATAAATAGTCTTTTCATCCTCACCTGTGTTACTGTTAAGATGAAAAAGAAACCCAAGACAAATATTGGAGACCATTAAATTAATTTCGATGACCTACATGGGTTTTATTACAATTTATAGTGTCATAGTTGCAATTTTGTGTTAGTTCATTTATGTGCAAATGAGCAAGGGTTTGTTGAATAAATTTAAATATTTCTATCACTATTTCATATATTTTGGTTTACTTAAATATAGTGAAAATACTTTTATATATATATCTTTTCTTTTAAACAGTCTTAACTAGTTTGGAAGGAAGACAAATTCTGTCATCTTTCTAAATTATTATTTGTTGTTTGTATTATTGAAGCATCTAGGACCCCTAGTCATAGATTAGAATTTCACTGTACTAGGTACTGAACAAGAACACACAAAAAAGATGGTCCCATCCCTAGATAAAATCAGTCTGATTTCCAGAAGTTTTCTATTGCTGATTTTCTGTACCTAGTGCTGCACTGTATTTTCAGCATTGCATAAAAATACACTGAAGTGATGTGGGACTTTTTGTATTCTGCTTTCTGACCTCAACATGAGCATGTAAACCTGACTCAATTTTACATAAATTGTAGTATACAAGGATACAGGTATAAAGGACCTAAAAAAGTAATACAGAAATGTAACTGGCATTTCAGTGTTCTTTCGTACCTGCTGCATTGACATCTGTGTTAGCTTGCGTGCGTGAACTTCTTGTCCCTGACCCATAGAGATAGCCCTGCATTCTAAAACAGATGGAACAGTATATGTTAGCTTCTTCAGCTAACAGCAGGGGAAATTAAAATTATTAGTTCAAAGTGATATTGGGAAAAATTACTGAAATATGCAACGAAACACCATTTTAATATACAAGTATACAGTAATGTAGAAATTTTATTCCTATTTATTCAGTTGGTATACCTTCAATATTTAATTATGCTTTTCCCAATAGAAGTGTAATTTTCTATAAATATCTGAAGTGTAATGAAGCACCTGTATACTCAACATATATACTAAGCATTATAAGGGAATACATATGGCTCGTATTACTATAGTCAATGGGAATTTGAACATAACAGTTTCTCTTAATTCCATGCAAAGCAAAATTTTCAAGAACTTTAGATGTGCAACTAGCAACCAAATTACAACTAGCAAAAATTACAACTGTGCACACAAATCAAGTAACTGTACATTTTAATGTGACCAATTATTATAAATGTATTTAACCAGTTCTGCATGCAACTACTCAATTTGTATGTACAATTTCGCGCATAGTTTAGACATAATATATGCACAAAGTCTAGAATTTTTTTGATGTTCCTTTTTATTAAAAATAATTTCATAAAAATAAACAAACAACTGATCATATATATAGTAGCCCAGTGTCTGTGAGTCTGTAACGCTGATGTACATGGCCACGCCCCCTGGCTGTGTGCGTCAGTGCCCAACCCCCTTCCCCGCCCTCCGTAGCGGCTCAGCTGTGTCCTGGGCGGCAAGCGGCTGTTTGGGGTCCGTGCTCCCCACCCATGGGAAGCGCAGACCCCAAATGGCTGCTTGCCACCGCTTGCTCCCCCACCGGGGCCCAGCTGAGTGGCGCAGTGCCGGCGCCGCTCAGCTGGGCCCCGGCTAGGGTTGCCAGGTAGACCCCGCTAAAAAACCGGACACGCTTGTCCGGGGGGGGGGACTGGCCAGGAGGAGCGGGCTGGCCGGAAGGGGGTGGGAAGCAGAGCTGGGGTGGGATCGGGGCTGTGGGGCTGGAGGAGAGAATGGGGGCCCGGAGGAAGGGGGCGGGAAGCAGGGCTGGTGGGGGTGACCGGGGCCATGGGGCTGGCCAGCAGGAAGAGGGGCGGGAAGCAGAGCTGGGGAGGATCGGGGCCGTGGGGCTGGACAGGAGGAGGGGACAGAGGAAGGGGAGGGAAGCAGACCTGGCGAGGGGGGGGTGCAGCCACTGGCCGCAGCTGGAGTCCTTCCGGCCATGCCCCCAGCAGGCGCTCCCTTTACTTGCCAGCAGAAGCCAGGCGGGGCCGGGGGTGGGGGCAGGGGCAGGGCTGGGAGCCACGCCCCTCGCCTGGCTTCTGCTCGCAACCAGAGGCTCCCAGCTGGGAGACGGGCCATGATTGGCACTGGGAGCCTCTGATCCCGTGCAAAAGCCAGGCGGGGGGGTGGTGGCTGGGAGTCCCGGCCCCCGCCCCGCCCGGCCCCACCCAGCTTTTGCATGCGACCATAGGGCTCCCAAAGCCAATCGCGCTCCGCCTCCCAGTCGCTCCCCGGCCCCCGCCAGGCTTCCCTCCGGCGCTCAGCCGGAAATTCTCAAAATACCAGACATTGCACATGTCCGGTATTTTCTGAATTTTTCTACCAGACAGAGGGCGCAAATACCGGACTGTCCGGTAGAAAACCGGACACCTGGCAACCCTAGCCCCAGTGGGAGCGCCGCTCAGCTGGGCCCTGGGTGGCAAGCGGTCGTTTGGGGTCTGCGCTCCCCATGAATGGGGAGCGCGGACCCCAAACAGCCACTTGCCACCGCTTGCTCCCCCGCCATGGCCCAGTTGAGTGGCGCTGGTGCTGCGCCGCTCAGCTGAGCCCCGGTGGGACGGGAAGGGGGGTGGGGCGCTGACGTACATGGCCAGGGGGCGGGGCCGTGTACATCACCGCCCCCCTTTCGTCCTCCCGCCGTGGCACTGAGTGGTATGCCCCTCAGCCGAGCCGCCGCGGGAGAGGGGAAGGGGGCGGTGATGTAGACAGCCCCGCCCCCTGGCCGTGTACATCACCGCCCCGCCCCTCCTCCCCCGCGGCAGCCCGGCTGAGCGCGCAACACTCAGCTGAGCCACCACGGAGGGAGGGGAAGGGGTGGTGGGCAGTGGACGTACGGCCAGGGGCGGGGCCGTCTGTCACGCCCCTTCCCCTCCCGCTGTGGCACTCAGCTGAGTGCTGTGTCCCTCAGCTGGGCCGCCGGGGAGCCAGCAGCGCAAGGGGCCGTTTGGGCTCCCCCGCGGTGGGAGGGGAAGGGAGGGCGATGACGTACATGGCCCTGCCCCCTGGCCGTGTACGTCACTGCCCCGCCCCCCTCCCTCGTGGCAGCCCGGCTGAGCAGGCATCACTCAGCCAAGTGCCACGGCGGGAGGGAAAGGGAAGGGGGAGGGGGTGGGGAGAGACGGAGGGGAGAGAGAGGCAGAAGGAGGAGGAGAAGAGAAAGGGAGAGTGAGAGGCAGGAGGGGGAGAAGAGAAAGAAAGAGACAGAGAGAGAGGCAGGAGGCGGAGGAGAGCTGAGGGGGAGGCAGTAGGAGGAGAGAGAGAGAGAGAGAGAGAGAGAGAGAGACGGAGCGAGAGAGCTCAGGAGAGAAGACCTGAAAATCCCGTTTTATGACGGGCTAATTGGCTAGTTATCTTATAATCTGCAGCAGGTAATATTTAGAATAGTACCATAGTTTCGTTATGCAAAACTCAAGGGCTTGTCTACATGCAGTGTTACTACGCAGTAAGCGAGGGTTTAGTGTACTAGCTTGCCACACAGTCACTTCTTGTGTAAACAATACTATCGTGTGCTAAAATTGCGGTATGGTATGCTTTGATGTACTGCTTTTTAAAATGATAGTACATTTGCAATGTACATTCACACCCTGGTTTGATGAACAGTAACATGCTGAACAGACAAGCCATAAGACAGAGTAGGTATCTATCATAAATACAATTATAGAATGAAAAACATCACAGATTAGAAGGAAAATAATTAACAAGTAATGTAAATATTGAGAACATATTCCTGCTGCACTCCCTGAAAGAATGATCTTCAATAGTATTTATTTCAAGTATTGCTTACTTTCTCCATCTCTATGCAAAACTTTCAGATAATTAACGATAAGGCAGGTTTAACAAAGCTCTTTTCTAGAATTAAATGTCCAATATTATATTTCCTTTTTATGATGAAAATGTATAATTAAATTCATACCCAGTTTAAGTTTCCTTGCCAAAGCATCAATTTGAATAGTTGGGTCAGATCCCATAGACAAGAAACAGATAAGGGGTGTTCGTGTATCACTTTCTTCCCAAGTCTTCTCTAAATTTAAAATTACTGGTTCTGTATATTTGTCCTCCAGCGAATCAGCAATATACTTTCTGGCTTGGGAAAGGGTACGATCTGGGCACCAAGACCTGGCAATACACATATGAAGTGAGCTACAAATTCAGTGACTCTTCCCTTTATTTAAATTAATTTCAAGGTTATAAAGAGAAAATTAAGACTGTGACGTTATATATGAGACAAAACATGTTAAGAAAACATTGACAATAAAGTAACTTAAAATATTCTATTCTAAACAATATTTTAACTATTTGTTTTTTATTTTAATAGTCCTTAAAATGGTTAGTTAACCTTAAAAAGTTAGCAAAACCAGTCACAGAGGAGTCATTAGTAAATTTAACTCCCCCACACAATTAAAACTTTCATAGACAATTTAGTCAATGTGCAAGTGGAACAAGAAATTTGATATACTAGAGAGCCCTGCTCTGTTCATAAGCCATGTTACTACAAGCTGTATCAATCAGATTGTTTCAGTTGTGAAATTAAAGCAGTGTCAAGAACTGGCTAACAATGAGATATTAACTTCAATTTTAATTGTGTAGAGACTCAAACTGCATATACTAGCTATGCCAATGTATAATTTCATACAAGACATAGCTGTCAGTGTTGCTTATACTTATGGTTCTCTGACATTTTCCATTTCCCATTTTTGGTTGCTCATAAATTTTCCATTCTAGGTACTTAAGGCTGATTTTTTTAAGGGTTCAGCAAAAGCAATTCAGCCATGTCAAAGAACACATTTAGGGGAAAATAAGTTATTTTTCTCATATTAAAATAAATCTTAAAACTGTTTAACTGAGAAACTGAAGTGCCTTCATGCTTTGACATTTAGTAGAGTGACTTCCCTTTGTGTCAGAGGGCAATCTTTTTACTGTTCTCAAGGAAATTTGACTAGTCAACCACATGCTTAATTTAGAACAGGAAGTATTCACTCAAGCAGCAGCAGAGACAAAAACTAAAAAAGCAAATGCAGTACAGTACTGTACTGTGTTAAAAATAAACTACTAAAAATTAAGGGACTGTTAAGTAAAATATTTGACAAGGCAAGAAAATTCTTTCTATATTTGTTTCATTTACATTAAGATAGTTAAAAGCAGCATTTTTTTTCTCCATAGTAAAGTTTCAAGGCTCTATTAAGTCAATGTTCAGCGGTAAACTTTTGAAAGAATGATTGTAATGTTTAGCTCATAGTTATAAACATTTCAAAGTTATGAACAATCTCCATTTCTGCGGTGTTTGTAATACTGAGGCTCTACTGAATAAGCCTTTTTTTAAAAGTTTGCATATTCTCAATAGGGACCTGTTAGAGTTTGTTGCCTGTGCAAATTTAATTTGGTCCCTTGTGCACATGTTTTATGCTACAGTCTTCAATTGCATGATCACATATTATTTTTCCACAAGACCCATGCTTCCTTCATGGCAAAAAGATGGACCTTTTCTGGGGGTGAATAGACGTTGTGTAGTTAATGATGCTTTTTATAAGATCCCATCCCCATCTGCTACAGAAGTTAGAAGGCATGTACCGAACAGGCCCTCTCAGAGAATGACAGAGGCCCGGGCCACTTTTTGTTTAGAGGCCCCAGCCCAGCCCCAGACCTTTGACGTATCTAACTTTTCATCCACAGGGTCACACTAAAACCAAAACAATATATGAAAATGAACACTTGAGACATTTATTTATTAACAATTAAGTCATTATACCAATAGCTGGTATATTAAAAATGTAAATTTTAATTGTGAGTTTCCACTGCAAGCAAAACTCTTCAGTTTAGCAATGCTTTTCTGGCTTTGTTGTGTGCAAACTCCTTTATAACTGAAGAAAAATCCAATTTACGTGCAACATCACTGTTAATGGTAAGCATTGTGAGCCCATTCAAATGCTCTTGTCCCATTGTAGAACAATGATAGTTCTCTACTTGTTTTAACACGTTTAACACTCCCTGCATCACCTGAAGCCACTGATGCAGGGAGAGTGACAAAAATATGTAATGCAATTCTGATATTAGGAAATACAATCGACAGACCGAGATTACAAGATTAGTTTCGTGGATCTGATAAAAGAGTGTAATCTAGACCAAGCCTTGGTAATGAACACTGCTCCAAAATCTATGATTCTCACCTGATAAGCAAAAGTTTGCGACAGGTATCTAGTGAGTCATTGTATCCATCAGGAATAACTTCTTCTTCAGGAGCATCTTTATCAAACCAGCTCTTCCACCCCTTCTCATTACGGGATACCTAAATTTATTACAAATATAAATACATAATCCTTGTTCATAAGAAAATGTACACAGTAATTTTAGAAAATTCCATTTAATGCTATCCTTCATATTATTATCCAGAATATATGTCACATCATGGAGAGATTCTCTAGCATTTCTGGATATTTGAGCATCCACTGGCTGATCACCCACTAAACTGCTGTGAGGGGAATACAAACCTCTGAGTCCCTAGATTTTTAGGTGTTATAAACCTAAAAGGCATGAATGGAATCCAGCCACTACGCCGATCCTGGGAATCCTTGGCACATTCTCAGGGCCTAGACCCTTTATCTGTCATCTCAGATGAAAATTGGAATTTGCTGTTCAGCAGCCTAGCCCCTAGATGCAATAGTGACTCTTCAGACTCCCCCATCTTTAAACATACCCTCTCACAGAACTCTACCTCAGGGCGTGAATTTTCTTGTTTAGTGCTTATCTCTCTCTGGAGACTTTTAGGGTATGTCTACACTACATGGCTCCGTCAACCTTGTGGGATGCCTTTAGGGATGAGGTTTACCGGGGCAGTCGACAAAGGCTTTTGATGTCGACCGCCGAGCGTTCAGACTACCGCGCTGAGCCGACAAACAGCTGATTGGCACAGCGCGGCAGCCATTTTGATGGAAATGAAGCGGCGATTATTTAAATCGCCGCTTCATTTTGCTATGTCTACAAAGCTCATCTACATGGATCCGTCAATGGAGCCATATAGTGTAGACATACCTTTTGGGTACGTCTGGACTACAGGATTTTGTCGACAAAGCCTCTGTCGACAAAGAGCATCTAGACTACAGCCAGTTCTGTCGACAAAGCAAGCCGCTTTTTTGACAAAGAGTCTAGACGCTCTCTTTTGAAAAAGCACAGTGTAGATGCAATAGCGCCTTTTGTCGACAGAACTCTGTCGACAAAAGGCGTTATTCCTCATAGAATGAGGTTTACCGCCGTTGACAAAACTGCCGCGTTCTGTCGACTTACTGTCGACAGAACTCGGTGGTAGTGTAGGCGCAGGTATAGTTTTGTGAACAAAAGTCCACTATTGTCGACAGAACCCTGTAGTCTAGACACACCCTTATAGTATTTGTGAAGCAGATAACACACACATGCTTTGCACAAGATTTTAACATAATTTCTCTTTCACTTAATAAAATAAAGCACAAGCGAATCCAGAACATTTAGAAAACACTAAACATCCTAACTATACTTCCCTGGAGAGAATTTGGGAGAGCATCTGAGCTCAGGAAGCAAGACAGAGTCCCTGCCTTATGTAAGCTCCTATATGCAGCAATGTTTCTCTCTCCTCTTGAAATAGAGACAAATAGGTCAAAACTTCCAATGCCTCCTAGTCTTATGTGTCTCTCTAGTTTATGTGACCATTTCTAACAGATGGTTTCATTTATTCTGACTTTTGGTTACTTTCCACTGCTCTCCTCTTTCCCGTACCTTCAGAGACCGGAGGAAGTATCTTTTCCCTTTGGGTGCAAGCACTTTCTCAAAAAAACTACAGGTTCAACCTCTATGGTCCAGATTTCTATAGGCCAGCACCATCTGTGGTTCGGCATTCCTGTTATTACTTCTGGGCTGAAGCAATCATGGGGAAAAGCTAGCCCTCCAGCTCAGCAACTCCTTCCCCACTCTTCCAGAGCTTCCTGTGCACTGCAAGCTCAGGAAGGGAGGAGGAAGAGAGGTAGAGGGAAAAGCAGGGATGGGGGACACTCAAGGGAAGGCGCAGCTCATAGTAGGGGTTGGGAGCACAGTCCGGCTGCTGTGGAGCTCAGTGTGCTCCCATGGGGCTGCTTTCTCTGTGTGAAGGAGACATGATTTTCAGGCAGATAAGGCATGGTGGTTACGCATGCAGAGAGGCTTTCATGATACAGTAGTTTGGCTAGTAACTGCTCATGATAACGAGAAGTTACTCACCTCGTGCAGTAACGAGGGTTCCTCGAGATGGGTCCCCGTGGGTGCTCCACTCATGGTGTCGGGCTCGTCCTGGCGCCGCAGCTCGGAGGCTTTGCACAGCTGTTTCCAGCCGGGTGCGCCTGCGCAGTGTACAGCACGCGCTGTTCGCGCTGTTTGATCTTCGCGCGCACCCGGCTTCCCTGTCAGTTCCTTTCACCGTTCCGTATCTGTAAGGATACAAATAACAAAACAACTCCAGAACGGGAAGGAAGGGTAGGACGTGGAGCACCCACAGGGACCCATCTCGAGGAGCCCTCGTTACTGCATGAGGTGAGTAACTTCTTGTTCCTCTTCGAGTGGTCCCCGTGGGTGCTCCACTCATGGTGACTTCGTAGCAGTGCTCGGGTTGCGTTCCTGGAGTTCAGGCTTGTCAATGACTGAAAGCACTGCCGAGGACACCGAATGGTCAGGAGTCCATCTACGCACTACCGAGTTGTGGTTCATAAACGTCAGGCTCGAGGACCATGTGGCTGCTCTGCAGATTTCCAATAGAGAGACTCCTCTGGCAAACGCTGTGGACGTTGCCACCGCCCTAGTAGAATGTGCTTTAGGCAGAGTCTGGAGGGGCTTGTTACGCATTGTGTGGCACATGGTGATACACGAAACTATGATGTTGGACAGATGCTGAGAAGACAACGCATTGCCCCTAGAGCGGTCCGCTATGGATACTATTAGACGGTCGGTCTTACACCAGGACCGTGTTCTATCTATATAGAATGCTAACGCTCGGCGTACATCAAGGGTATGGAATAGCGAGTCCCGAGCCGAAGCATGTGGTTTTGGATAAAAGACAGGTAAAATCACTGGTTTGTTGATATGAAATTGCGTAGCGACTTTAGGGATAAAAGCTGGATGGGTACGTAAGGTTACTGAGTCCTTTGTAAAGACTGTGAAAGGTGGCATTGCCATTAATGCTGCCAGTTCGCTCACCCTACGGGCCGATGTAACAGTCAACAAAAATACTACTTTTGTGTTGAGCATCGATAATGAGGTGGTGGCTAGCGGCTCAAAAGGTGGGTACATTAATGCGTTGAGTACCAAGTCCAAACTCCACAAAGGGGGAATGGGTGGAGACGGAGGCGGAGGTTTAAGGTTCGCTATACCCTTAAGCAGTCTCTTGGTCATGGGGTGAGTAAAAACTGAATGACCCTTGAAGCTTGTATGAAAAGCGGTGATAGCTGAGAGATGAACTCTCAGGGTAGAAATTGAAAGGCCCACCTGGTGCAAGAAGAGAATATAATCGAGAATGTTATGCATTGGTGCAGAATGCGGTTGGATGCCAGTTTCTTTGCACCAAGCAACAAATCTTTTCCATTTTTCCAGATAAGAATTCCTAGTGGTTTGTCTCCTGCTGTTTAACAATACTGTCTTTACAGCTTCTGAGCAAGATTGCTCCTCTACCCTGAACCAGCTATGAGCCATGCTGTCAGATGGAGACTCTCTGGTCTTGGGTGAAGCAGTAACCCCTGATTCTGGGAAAGGAGGTCTAAGAGGAGTGGTAAGGGCCGCGGTGGTGATGGGGACATCCTGTGGAGGAACAGGTACCATGTTTGCCTCCCCAGGCTGGTGCCAGAAGTATGACCCGGGCTGAATCTTCCTTGACTTTCTGTATGACTCTTGGGATAAGCACCGTCGGTGGAAACGCATAGAACAGAGGAGCTTCCCAAGGGACTAGAAGTGCATCTCCCAGGGAGCCCTTGCCTATACCTCCCCTGGAACAGTAAAGGTGACACTTCCTGTTTTTGTAGGTCGCAAACAGATCTATTTGCGGTGTTCCCCAAGCTTGGAAAATGCTGTCCAAGACATTGGGGTGGATTTCCCACTCGTGATCCCGAGGGAAAATTCTGCTTAGAGCATCCGCCGTGACATTGCTCGTGCCCGGTAAGTAAGATGCCACCAGAGTGGTACGGTTTTTTATGCACCAGTTCCATAGATGGACTGCCTGCGCGCACAGTACTCGTGATTGTGCTCCTCCTTGTTGATTGATATAGTATATAGCTGCTATGTTGTCCGTCAGCACTCGGACAGTTGCACCAGCTATCTGTGGACGTAAATGTTTGCAGGCAAGAGACACCGCTTTCAGTTCTAGGAGGTTGATATGAGACAGTGCCTCCGCTGCTGACCATCTGCCCTGTACGAAAGCGTCGTCGATGTGTGCCCCCCATCCCAAGAGGGAGGCGTCTGTGGTCAGTTGGGTTGATGGCTGCTGACATTTGAATGGAACCCCTGCTAGTAGATTTTCCAGGCACAGCCACCAGCCGAGGGATCTCCGAACTAAAGGAGTCGGGGTTATCACTTTGTGCAAGGAGTGTCTCGTTGGAGTGTACATGGATGCCAACCAGTGTTGGAGACAACGAAAATGAAGTCTTGCATGTTGGACCACAAAGGTGGTGGCAGCCATGTGCCCCATAAGGCGGAGACAGGTAAGTACGGTGACCATAGGTGCATGGATGACTACTGTGGCTACGTCGTGTAAAAGTTGGAAGCGCTGTCGAGGTAAGTATGCACAGGCCGTGGTGGAATCGAGCCATGCGCCTATGAAGAGTATAGTCTGTGTAGGGTCTGGAGACGACTTCTGCTCATTGATTATGAGCCCGAGTGATAAAAATGTCTGTCTGACTAACGCTACCATGCGCTGGACTTCTTGCCTGGACCTGCCTTTTATAAGGCAGTCGTCCAGATATGGAAATATGATCACGTCTCTGTGTCACAAGTGAGCCGCTACTATCACCAGGGTCTTCGAAAACACCCTGGGAGCAGATGCAAGCCCAAACGGTAGCACTCGGTATTGGAAATAATCTTCACCGATAGTGAAACGGAGAAAACGCCTGTGAACCGGATGTATGGCTATATGAAAATAGGCGTCTTGCAGGTCGAGGGCTGCAAACCTATCGTCCTTCTCCAGTGACGGTAGTATCTTGGCAAGGGTCACCATCTTGAACCTTTGACGGCGGAGGTATTTGTTTAACCTTCTGAGATCGAGGATCGGCCTCCATCCTCTGGTCTTCTTCTCTGTTAGAAAATACCGTGAATAGAAGCCCCGCCCTCTGAACTGAGGAGGTACGGGCTCTATGGCTCTTATGGAAAGCAAACGCTGAGCTTCTTCTTTCAAACGGCTCTCGTGAAATAGGTCCCTGAAAAGGGACGGGGTTGATGGGTTTGTGGGTGGTATGGTAGTAAAGGGGATGGTGAGCCCAGATGCCACTAGTTGTAAAACCCAGCAGTCTGATGTAATTGCCATCCATTGGTTTTGAAATGGTCAAAGTCGATGGTGAAAAAGATGTGTGTGTTGATGTTGTTCCATCACAGTAAGGGGTTGTTGCATGCCCTCGACCGAACCATCAAACTTGCTGTTTGGGATTTTGCTGGTTGTTCAAATGGAATGGTTGGGCTTTTTTACGTTGCGGGCGCTGCCTCTGATGTGATTGGTCTATGGCTCACTGTTGATATTGTTGATATTGTTGTCTTTGATAGGGGTAATTGTACCTCTAGGGTACAATTGGTATGCTGTCTTCCCTTGCAATATTGCTCGAATAAACTGCCTCTGGTAACTTGTTGCTTAAACACAACGCAGAGTGAAGGCTCGTTATCTTCCACAATTTGGTAATTGTACCAATAGGGGTAATAATTTGATGGATGAGGAGACGAACATCTGGACGACCTATTGCTGGTATGCCGCCTCTCATGCGTGATGCGCGGAGAGTAACAACAGGACCGCCCATATGGTGGAGAATGGGATGGGCGTCTATAATAGCTCCTGCAATAAGGGCGCCCATACAGAGAGTCTCGCCTGTAATAGGCGTGATGCCTGGGGCTGTGATATCGGTAGCCATGGCGTAATGGTGAGCCATACGATGTAGGTGAAAGAGAAGGACCTGGTGAGAATCTCAGGGAAGGGGAGAGGTTAATCTCCTGCCCCCCGTGGAATGAATGGCTCTGCTTGGAGCTGCGTCTCCGGCCCCCGCTCCTGCTTCGGTGCCGGTGCGCCAGTCAGCTGTTGCTGCGCTGTATAGTCTGGTGCCGGAGCTGGCTGTACTTGAGAAGCCCCACATTGTAGCTGCGACCTTGATTGGAGGGATGCCGGTGCCGGAGGGGTTTCCCCCGGTGCTGGCGGCATGCCCGGCATTATGTGGAGCTCTGCGGCCGCCTGCCGGGGGGAAGAAAGCGGTGCCAGCGCATTTAAACTGTGAGTGCTGCTTGTCCGCACTGCTGCTGCCTTCGGTGCCGGCAAAGCTGTCAGCTGAGTTGCTGGCACCAGGAGAATCTTTTGTGGTGGTGCCGCCGCCGTCCACGCGGCTTTTTCCCGAGCCTTTGAAGATGATCGGTGCGGTGCCAGCGCCTTTGCCGGCACTGAGGCTGCTTCTGGCCCGGAGGACATTTTGTCAGGCACCGCAGCCTTTACTCCCTTCATCCCCGACCCAGATTGCAGGGATCGCGGGACAGAGCCAGAGGATCCGTGCTGATCTACCACCATTATTTCGGGTGGAAGGGATCTGGCTGGGGATATTTTCTTTCTTTTCTCCCGCAGATCAGGAGAGGAGATTCTCCTCTTAGGGGGTCTCCCCCATTGCTCAGAGGTTCCCACTTTGGGGTTTAGTGCCTTATCCAACAGGAACATTTTTAATCTCATCTCCCTGTCACGGCGAGTACGGGCTGTCATTTTAGAGCAATGCCCACACTTATGGGGAGCGTGGTTCTCCCCCAGACAACGAACACACAGAGAGTGCCCGTCAGAGATTGGCACTGCCTCACTGCAGTGGGCACACTTTTTAAAACCTGGGGATCCAGGCATGATCAGTAATTGTTTCCTTCTCAGAGAACAGGGTTTTTTTTTTTTTCAGCTGATCCCTGACTTGTAACAGCAGGGAGCCACCCCGCAACAAAGTAAAACTAACTAACTATATACAATCGCTAATTACAGATTCCCTGAGGGAAGAGAACTGTTGTGAGGAGAGAGAGAGAGAGAGAGCTCCGTCTGTGCTCAGGGACGGTTGAGAGGAACTGACAGGGAAGCCGGGTGCATGCGAAGATCAAACGGCACAAATGGCGCGTGCTGTACACTGCATAGGCGCACCCGACTGGAAACAGCTGTGCAAAGCCTCCAAGCTGCGGCACCGGGACGAGCCCGACACCATGAGTGGAGCACCCATGGGGACCACTCGAAGAGGAACTTCATAATGTCAACCAAAATTCATAACTCATTTAGACAGATTCCTAAATTGTTTACCATGCTATTTATTCATTATAGGGCTAGAACGGACCATTGTGATAATCTAATATTAAGATATTACAAAAATACTGTGATACTAAGGTATAGTCTCCAAATAATTTGCTTTAGAATAGATTACTACCCAGACAGAATAATCCGTGCTGGAAGCTAGGAAATTCGTCTGTTTGACATGATGATTCTATATTACAAACATGAAGGAAGAAGGGGTATGTCTACACTAGCTACCCTAGTTCGAACTAGGGTGGCTAATGTAGTCATTCAAACTTCCAAATGAAGCCCGGGATTAAAATATCCCGGGCTTTATTTGCATGTTCCCGGGCGCCGCCATTTTTAAATGCCCGGTAGTTTGGACTCTCTGCCCGCGGCTACACGCGGCACGGGCTAGCTAGTTCGAACTAAAGCCCCTAATTCGAACTACCGTTACTCCTCATTGCAGGACTACCGGGCATTTAAAAATGCATTTAAAAATGGCGGTGCCTGGGAACATACAAATAAAGCCCGGGATATTTTAATCCCGGGCTTCATTTGCAAGTTCGAATGACTACATTAGCCACCCTAGTTCGAACTAGGGTGGCTAGTGTAGACATACCCAAGAGTATTATAAAAACAGTTGCCTCTCATAATTGTTGTTCTTCGAGGTGTGTTTTTCACGACCATTCCATATAGGTGTGTGTATGCTGCATGCACGATTGTCAGAAGGTTTTTCCCTCAGTGATACCCGTTGGGCCAGCAGGGGAGCCCCCTAGAGTGGTACCTGCATATGTGTGAATATATACCCCCTACCAGCCCGCTACCCCTTCAGTTCCTCCTTGCTGAAATTCCCCTACAAAGGGGTGGGGAGAGGGATTTGGAATGGACATGAGCAACACATCTCGAAGGACAACAGTTACGTGAGGTAAGTAATTGTTTCCCCTTCTTCAAGTGATTGCTCCTGTCCATTCCATGTAGGTGACTCGCAAGCTGGAGGGGAAGTTGGAGATTACCCCAAAATGTACTGTGAAACCACTCTGCCAAAGGCTGTGTCATCCCTGGCCTGCTAAGCTATGACATAATGATTCGTGAAAGTATGAATCAAGGACCAGGTGGCCACCCTGCAGATATCCAAAATGGGCACCTGTGCCACAAAGGTAGCCGATGAGACCTAAGATTTAGTGGAGTGGGCTATAAGTATCAGAGCTGGTGTCTGGGCCAGGTCATAACAAACCTTGATACAAGAGGTAATCCAAGAGGAGATATGCTGGGCCAAAACTGGAAGACCCTTCATTGTATCTGCTATTGAGATGAATACCTGAGGGGACTTAAGGAATGGTTTTGTTCTGTCTAAATAAAAAGCCATGGCATGTCTCACAACTAAGGTGTGTAGATCCTTTTCTTTATCTGTTTGGGATAGAACATGAGCAGGAATATGTCCTGTTTAACATGGAATTGTGACACTACCTTGAGTAAAAAAGTAGGATGAGGATGTAGCCTGACCTTATCTTAAAGAAGATAGTACAGGGGGGTTCCAAGGTCAGGGTTTGGAGCTCGGACACCTGTCTAGCAGAGGTAATGATTACCAAAAAAGTGACCTTCCATGAGAGGTGCAACAAAGAACATACCAATGGTTCAAAGGGGAGACCCGTGAGCTTTATGAGAACCAGATTGAGGTCCCAAGGTGAGAGAGGCTGACACACATGCAGGTACAACCTATCCACCCCTTCAGAAAATGGTGTACCAAGAGATTCACAATAAATGACTTGCCCTGGGAACCCGAGAAGAATGCAGAGATGGCTGCAAGGTGAACTCTGACTGAAGAGGTGGAAAGCCCCTGCATTCCAAGGTCTAAAACAGGGGTCAGCAACCTTTTCAAACCAAAGAGCCAAACTACATCGAAATTCAGAACAAGTGGTCAACAAAGAGCCCTATAAGAATGCCCATTTGAATGACTGAAAATATACAACATAATATTATTGATAATTGACATAATGATTAATTATTAATAGCATAAATGAAACATTGTACTCACAGAATTTATTTAATGGGACTTCTGCTGCTGCCTCTTTTCACACATGTCTTTGAAGTTTATATCACAACTGGTCAAATTCCACTTTGTGCACACATTCAGGCTGTCTTCTGTCAATCTTATGGCAAGGGGCTAGGGATGTGGGGGTGTAGGAGTCTGGGTTGGAGTGTATGAGGGGCTCAGGGCAGGGGGTTTGGGTGTATGATCAGCTAAGGTTGGTATGGGGTGTATGTGTAGGTGTGTTATGATGCTGCAGCCATATGGGGGCTGGGTCCCAATTAGGGGCTTGTTGGCCAGGCTTCATTTTTAAATAAAGTAAAATATGTCCAACATGAAAGGTTTCAACATTGTCTTTATTTATGCCAGGGATGGGGAACCTTTTTTGGGTTGGGGCCACTGACTCACAGAAAAATCAGTCAGGGATCACACAAGTGGGAAGCAAAATTAAAAAAAACCCTTCAGAAACCCCAACCCTCACTGATGTGGCCTTCAGCTGAAACATCTAACTCCTCTGGTATTCCAGCTCCATGATGGGGGGAAGGGCAGAGAGGACTGAGGTTAAAGGCCTCAGGACAGATTTACTCTTCTGGGGTTCCAGATTTAGTGGATGTTCTGGGGTTCCAGATTTAGTGGATGTTGTAGGCTCTGGGGTGGGGCCAAAAATGAGGGATTAAGTGTGCAGGACCGGGCTGCCAGTGAGTGGGATAGGGATGGGAATGCAGGATCTGGGCAGGAAGTGTGGCTGAGGGAAGGGGGTAGGAGTAGGCTGGGGGCAGGGTGTCTCCCCAGGAGGGAAGGGGCAGGAGTGGGATGGCGGGGCGGGGTCTCAGCAGGGGAGGGTGCATGAGGGGGGTGGGAGTGCGGGGTCAGGGCATGAGGGGTGGAAGGCATTTACTTTCTTTCATGCCACATCACAGGCACCATGTAACATGGCCTTCTGCTGCTCCCATTTGCCAGATTCTGGCCAATGGGAGCAAAGGTGAAGCTTCCAGGAAGTGTGCTCCTGCGGGGCTTTTTCCCTGCATGCTGGATCTGATGAGGAGGCTTGGGACTTTCTCTCCCCAACCCCTTCCCCCGCAGGAAGCTAGGGCTGGCGTTCCAATCTTGCAGGGAGCTGGAAGGCTGTAATACCAGTGCTGTCTCCCTCCTGAGGAAGGAGCTTGGAGGGAGGGGGGGCTGTGCAGGAGTTCTAAAAGAGCCATATCTGCCTCCTTAATGAGCTATATTTGGCTTGCGAACCATGGGTTGCTAACCCTTGGTCTAAAAGGTAATCAAGGATAGAGGGATTAAGGGCTTCCATAGAGGGGAGGTCCCACTGGGCAGCCCAAATGGAGAAGCATTTCCACTTCACCAGATATGTAGCTCTAGAGGAGGATTTTCTACTACCTAACAGGATTTGTGAACTTGCTCAGAACATTGTTCCAACCCCATCAGCCATCAGTGTCCCGAACTTGGGCTATATGGGCTAGAACTTGGATGAAGGAGGTGTCCCTTATGAGCTAATCATCCAGGTAAAGGAAGACCTGAACCAAGTGCTTCCAGAGGAATGTGGCCTAGCCATGGCTGCAGGCTTACCATGGTGCCAAACTGCTGGAGGAGGCAGCATGTGCTCCAGTGAAGTGTCCATAGCAGCTGCTAAGGAGGGAGTTGATGCCTTTGTGTCAGGAGACTACACGTGGTTCACGTGGCACCAGGAGAAAAGCTGGTGCTGGTGTAGATGACACTTTAGGAGCTGGTTATCCCTGTCTCTTAGTGCCAGAGCCTTGGTATGGGTTGACACATGGGATTCCTACTGGTGCTCTGGACCCAATGGGGAGGCTGGGGAGGATGTCAACTCAATCAACTCTCTGGTTGCCTCAAAGGTGACCGGGGTAGAAGGCTGATCCTTCTCAGCCACCAATTCTTTCTCTGGACTGGGCTCTTTGACTGGGCTCGACTGACACTGCAAAGGTACAGGAGCAGAAGGTCTGGTAGACAGGACTGGGGTGTTAAAGTGTCCCAACTGGGGATGCACTCTAGATGCATGTTGTGATAGAGATCTACCCCTCCTTGATCTCCACTTCTTCTGCGGTACCGGAACCTGGGAGAGGTGCAAGGCAGTAGAATGTCTTGGTGCTGGGGAGGCCCACAACGGTCCTACAGCCTCCCACACTGATGCCAGTGTACTGTGGGTGGCCAGTGCCGGGTCAGTAGCTGGTGCCAGGTGAAGCATGGACTCCATAAGGAGGATCTTCAAGTGCAAATCTTTCTCCCACTTGGTCTGCGGTTTAAAACTGCGACAGATCTTGCAGTTGACAGAGATGTATGCTTCCACCAGGCACTTAAGACACGTCATGTGGCTCATCACAAGTCATAGATTTAAGGCACTGTGAGCAAGGCTTAAAGCCCTGAGGACTGGGCATGCCCCAGTGCAGAGGGGGCAATGTGTGGGGTGAACCCCTTAACTATCTAATAACTAAATTATAACAACTAAAAGTTACATAAGAACATAAGAATGGCCATACTGGATCAGACCAAAGGTCCATGCAGCCCAGTATCCTGTCTGCCGACAGTGGCCAATGCCAGGTGCCCCAGAGGGAGTGAACCGAACAGGTAATGATCAAGCGATCTCTCTCCTGCCATCCATCTCTACCCTCTGACAAACAGAGGCTAAGGACACCATTCCTTACCCATCCTGGGTAATAGCCATTAATGGACTTAACCTCCATGAATTTATCTAGTTCTCTTTTAAACCCTGTTATTGTCCTAGCCTTCACAACCTCCTCAGGCAAGGAGTTCCACAGGTAGACTGTGCACTGTGTGAAGAAGAACTTCCCTTTATTTGTTTTAAACCTGCTGCACATTAATTTCATTTGGTGGCCTCTAGTTCTTATGTTATGGGAACAAGTAAATAACTTTTCCTTATTCACTTTACCCACACCACTCATGATTTTATAGACCTCTCTCATATCCCCCCTTAGTCTCCTCTTTTCCAAACTGAAAAGTCCTAGTCTCTTTAATCTCTCCTCAAATGGGACCCATTCCAAACCCCTAATCATTTTAGTTGCCCTTCTCTGAACCTTTTCTAATGCCAGTATATCTTTTTTGAGATGAGGAGACCACATCTGTACGCAGTATTCAAGATGTGGGCATACCATGGATTTATATAAGGGCAATAAGATATTCTCAGTCTTATTCTCTATCACTTTTTAAATGATTCCTAACATCCTGTTTGCTTTTTTGACTGTTGCTGCACACTGCGTGGATGTCTTCAGAGAACTATCCACGATGACTCCAAGATCTCTTCCTGATTAGTTGTATCTAAATTAGCCCCCATCATATTGTATGTATAGTTGGGGTTATTTTTTCTAATCTGCATTACTTTAGATTTATCCCCATTAAATTTCATTTGCCATTTTGTTACCCAGTCACTTAGTTTGGTGAGATCTTTTTGAAGTTCTTCACAGTCTGCTTTGGTCTTAACTACCTTGAGCAGTCTAGTATCATCTGCAAACTCTGCCACCTCACTGTTTACACCTTTCTCCAGATCATTTATGAATAAGTTGAATAGGTTTGGTCCTAGGACTGACCTTTGGGGAACACTACTAATTACCCCTCTCCATTCTGAAAATTTACCATTTATTCCTACCCTTTGTTTCCTGTCTTTTAACCAGTTCTCAATCCATGAAAGGATCTTCCCTCTTACCCCATGACAACTTAGTTTACTTAAGTGCCTTTGGTGAGGGACCTTGTCAAAGGCTTTCTGGAAATCTAAGTACACTATATCCACTGGAGCCTCCTTGTCCACATGTTTGTTGACCTCATCAAAGAACTCTAATAGATTAGTAAGACATGATTTCCCTTTACAGAAACCATGTTGACTTTTGACCAACAAATTATGTTCTTCTACGTATCTGACAATTTTATTCTTTACTATTGTTTCAACCAATTTGCCCAGACTGACGTTAGACTTACTGGTCTGTAATTGCCGGGATCGCCTCTAGAGCCCTTTTTAACTTGAACTAGAATAACAACTAGAAATTTCTAAAAACTACTAAGAACTACTAAAATAATGAAACCGCTAAGGTGCACTTGCTAAAGCAAACTAGGAGTGTTCCAACAACCATCATGAGCTGTAAAAATGAACTCAGGGGGTGGTGGGCTGGCAGGGATATATATGCGCGCATATGCAGGCACCACTCCAGGGGGCTCTCCTACTGGCCCAATGGGTACTGCTGAGGGAAAAACCATCTGACAATCATGCATGTTTCACATTTACACCTACCTGGAATGGATATGAGCAATCACTCAAAGAAAAGATAACAGCTAAAACTGTCACATATGCCAGTAGGGACTAAATAAATATGCCCAAGTAAAAAATAACATCTGATACCAACCTACAGCCATCATATTATGCAGCTTTAGAAATGCCAAATGAGAATAAGTCTGACCAACAGAGTGATCATACCTCTCCTTGAATATCTGTCAAGCTATGACTGTGAGACCATGATGATGGTAACTATATAAAACCCTAAAAAAACAGAGGCAAAATTGGGACTTGAATGGAGTGACTGAAGGTATGTCTATGTTGCACACTCCTTTTGGCAGTGTACTGTGTACTTTTGCACATAGCCCCTCAAGTGTGAGTATAAATAATAGTGTAGCCAATGAGACCCAGCTTAAGTAAGTAAAGACATGGCTGAAAGGTGTGGGGAATGCACACAAATACATAAAAAAGAGGTTACTCATTTTGTGCAGTAACTGGTATTCTTTGAGTTGGTGTCCCTGTGGGCACTCCACTGTAGGTGTCTTGGAGCTCCTGCACTTATAATCGGAACTTTTTAGCAGGAGTATTCCCCTGGGCACCAGCGTGCACATGCGGTACCACTCACAACATAGCAAGCATACCGACACATGCGTGATGTCAACTGACCCCTCAGTTCTTTCTCTATTGCAGAGAAAAATTAAAGCTCCAAAGAGAGGGGAGGAGGGCAGGGCGTAGAGAGCTCACAGGGACACCCATCTCGAAGAACACCAGTTACTGCAGAAGGTGAGTAACCTCTCCTTTCTTCTTCGAGGAGTGCCCCTGTAAAAGCATACAATAGGTTGTGAGGCCAGTTGTTCAACATGGCCTCCCCCATGGAGTTCTTGCCCAGACCTGCCCTGGAATTATACCTGGGACACTTGGAGTTGAGTGATGTAGCGAATAAGTCTATTTCCACAAAGCCCCACCTGCAGAAATGGAGTTCAGGGCTTGAGGGTATATCTCCTACTCATGTTTCTGGTGGAAACAATGACTTAGCTGGTCCGCTGTGGCATTTTGTTCTCCTGGAAGATATACCGTGGATATTCTGATATGATGAAGGATGCACCACATCCATAGTGCAATGGCTTCGTTGCACAGCTAGCACAATCTGGCACCACCCTGCTGGTTTATGTAGAACACGCAGGCAGTGTTGTCTATGTATACCTTGACTGCTTTGCCCTGAATTAAGGGGAGAAAGTGTTCGCACACTCTTTTTACTGCCTGTAACTTGAGTACATTAATGTGCATACTTGACTCCATGGGAGACCATCTCCCTTGAGTAGTGTGGCCTTTCATGTGTGCTCCCCATCCCTCCAGTGAGGCATCAGTCACTATGTGGATGGACAGAGTAGGCTGGTGGAAAGGAACCCTCGAGCAGAGGTTGTTGTGTTGGAGCCACCACGTGAGGGAATTCCCTGACCTTGTTTGTAGGGCTGAGTTCTGACCAAGCCAGTTGAGAAGGAACTGAGGGGATGGTTGGTGGCGTGTGTTTGTGCGCCATTGTGTGTGCACCAGCACGCGGGGGAATACTGCTGCTAGTTCCAATTATAAGTGAAGGAGCACCAAGATACCTACAGTGGAGCGCCCACGGGGGACACTCCTCGAAGAAGAACCTACCTAGCTCTCTATTCTAGGCACCGTGTGCTCCTGGAAGGGTGGGGGAGTGAGGCAAAGACTTCACATGCTCTCCTGCCCTCAGGCCAATCAGGGTCTGTGGGTGGGGAAGCGTGCAAAGTCTCCTGGTCCTGCCTGTTCTGCCTGAGGCCCCACTACTTCCGGGGCAGCCTGCAACCACTTCTGAAATTCATGAAGTGACCTCCCCCTTCAAAAATTATTGTCCAACCCAGTCTAGGATAATGGGATCCCAATCTGATTGGTATTTTTTGGTATTAATAAAATAAAGGTAAATAATTATAACAACAGCAACACCACCTGATTCATAATTTCTGCAAATTGTGGAAGTTTGCTCAGTTCCACCAGATTCAGCCATGTCATGTCAAGAATCCACCGGAATGGCTTGGGAGGACAAGCTTTTAGATCCAGTGCTGCACCTCCTGGAATAAAATATTGTTGTGATGAAATACACGTGAATCATGCTTGATATTTCTCTTTCATTGTGATAAAATACTATAGGAATGCCAGCAAATAGTGCAATGCAAGCTATGCTTTGGAACTCAGAGACTAGTTATGGCAGAGCAGGAGGAAAACAAGGATGAAGAGTTTTTCTGTTCACATCTTCTCTCCTACTTCTTTTTCGATTGCAAGAAGAGGATATCATCTACAATTTCTCAGTGTTTTCTATGTGAGCAGCTATGTTCCTCCAAGATGCTCACTTTGAGATTGATTTTCTGTATTTATCTTCTGAATGTCAGGATCCCTATAATATAGTCATCAGATCATTTTGACCATCTATGCTGAATAGTATAAAATTAAATATTTTGCAAGGTCATGCCCTTGAATCTGAGAAATTATTGCTAAATCCTAAAGTATGCACTCCACTGATGAGTAATCAAAAATGTTACCCTTGTTCAACCTTCTGAACAAAAGTAAATAGTGGTTGCACTTAAGAAGTTTTCTCTGTTTTGAGCTATCAAAACCTATGTTAAGAAAGGGAACTGCTCTTTGAATCAAGTAAACTCTTCTAAACTAAAAGAAACTTTTCAAGTTCAACTATTACAGACTCACTACAATATGATATAGGTACAGTATTACCACAGCCGAAGCTGAGCAATATGTGAACAGAGCTGGAGGTGACACAAACTGTGAAGGCAATTGACTTGGTTTTAAACATTATTTTGTATAGATAGCTTGAAATATTTCTTCATATATAGGACATATTCTTAAATCTATCTCACAATCCTGCAGATCTAGAATTTAGAATCAGTTTTCTTAATTTTTACAGGATGATACCTTGCTGATTCAAATATTTATTTTATTCTCAAATGATTTATTATCCTGACATTATTTCCTGATACATGATTATGATTATTTTTATTCTGTGAATAAATTAACTTACCTTATGATTGTTTACCTGCAAATTTTCCTTTTTTTGAAGGGATATGTTTGTAGTTGTAGGAGGCAGACTGAAAGCTGACTGAACAGCTGATGAGGGACTAGCCCCCAATTTTTGGAGACCCCACCCTTAGTTTTAAGATGCTTCCAAAGCTAACCCCTCTGGCCTGAGAAACACAAAATTAATCTCTTATTAATCTCAGCATTTTACAAAAATAAGTTTAACAGATCTCCCCTTTCAGGGAAGTCTGGATCTGTGGACTCATTCCTTTGAAGAAGCAAAACTTTTCAGGTAACCAACCACAAATTCTCTCTCAAAGCTAGGCCCACTAAGTCTCATGGTGGGATTTTGTCATCTGTAAAAAAATTCCCAGGGAGGAAACATTCCTGACTGGTGTTTCTTAGAGAATAGGTTTCCTTATTCTAAGGAATCACGATAGTGTGCAAGGCCTACTTGCCAAAGACTGCAGTGGAATAAGGCTATGTATCTTGTAAAACTTGGTAAATGTATGCTGGAATGATCAAGTTGCAGCTTTACAGATTTCTCTGTAAGGGGTCTGCCCTTTCTCAGCCCATGATATCACTGCTGCTTGTACCTCTGGAGGACTGTAAAAGGTCTCAGTCTCCTGCGGGCAACACTTTTTGGCCAAGGACTTTTCGCAACTTCCCCACCCCAGCTGTCTCCAGGAGTAGAGGTGCCCCAGATGTCTTTTCTAGTAAGTTGCCTGGGACCAGTCTTCTTCTTACCCCCTTGTTGTTGCTGCTGGGGGTTGGGGGAACCCAGGCCCACCCACTCCCCTGGGTCCCAGCCCAGGGACCCTGTAAGCAGCTGTTGCCTGCTACCAGCCTCTGCTGTCTGCTGCTCTCTTGCTCCCTGGGCCACTTCCCCAAGAAGCTGCTCTCTCCAAATTTCTTTCTCAGGGCTTTGAGGTCAGGTTCTTAGCACACCCTGACCAGGATTCTGCAATTGCTGTGGTCTATTACTGCTAGTCTTCAGCCGCTGGACCTGGATTTTAAGGAGGTCTGAAGTCCAGCTTACACTCAGAGCTGTCCAAGGTGCTGCTGTCCTCCTAGTCAATCCCTAGGTCTGACTGGTTCCAGCTCCAGGGAGGAACTGCCAGACACAGGCCCAGCAGCTTCTTTTATATCAACCTGCTGGACCCTGACTGGCTGCGGCAGTAGCAGTCACTCTGGTCTGCTTGGAGGACCTATTTTTTGCTCTTCTCTCTGGGGCAGAGTGCGGCAAGGCCTCCAGCCTCCAGCAGGCAGTGTCGGGCCTAGTCCACCCCGTCACAAGGACTGAGTTCTTTTGCGCTATATGCGTCAGTAATGCCTCAGCATGTTCAGTGAGAGACTGATGATGCACATCTTTTTCTTGGATGGAATACAGCCAGTAAACTTGCCATTTTTCTTATGTTTTCAGTTCTTTTCAGATAAAACTTTAAGGCAGGTAAAGGGAACATACAGAAACCTGTTGGGAACACTTCAATCTTCCTAATCACTCTTTAAAAGATCTTCAAGTGGCTGTCTTGTCACAAACCAATTCAACTAGCCAAATACTAGGCATTGGAATTACATTTAATTCACAAATTCAATTCTCACTCTTATGGCCTCCTCAATCGAGATAACGGATGGCTGGGACATTATCAACCTAACATTCTATGAAGGTGCCAACAGCTCTTTGTCTGTGTAGATTCTTGCGTTAGTACCCTTCCTCTCTAATTGCTATCCTATGATCCTTATCTGCTTCTTTTAACTATCCAATCTTTAGGTGCTTATAGATTACCAGTTCTGCCTATTTGGTTTTCCCTCTGATATTTTCATATCCTCTGCTCTTTGTTTCCCACCCCCTTCCATTTTTTTCCTTCTCCCATCTCCCTTCTCCCCTATTTATTTTGGGTCTGCACACCCTAAACTCAAAACTCCGGTCATCTGAAGAAGTGGGCTGTGCCCACGAAAGCTCATGATACCATCTACATGTTTTGTTAGTGCCACCAGACCATTTGTTGTTTTTTAAGTTTATCCTGTACAGACTAACTCGGCTACCCCTTGAAGCTTTTTACATCTAGTAAATGTCATAGCTGCTTCTTTGGGTGAGAAGAAGGTGGACAAAAAGAAGGCAACAAGAACACTTGTGCTCAATGAAAAATTAAATTTACTTTTGAAATAAATTTTGGGATCCATTCTAAAAATACCTTATCTTTGTGAAAGATGAATTAGGATGAAACAACTAATACCTCTGTCAACTCTTATACCTTTCTTGGCTCAAAAAGGTAATTCTGATAGTATAGTAATACACTGAAGCTGATTTTGCAGGTTCAAAGGGCACCTTCGTTAAGGCTTCAAGCACAAAGTTCAAATCCCAGGATGGAGCTCTGTGCAACTTAGGAGGATATAATAGCAGAAGTGAAGTGACGTATGTCACTGAATCACAGGACTGGAAAGAACCTTAAGAGGCCATCTAGTCCAGTCCCCTGCCATTTTAGAAAAGGACTAAGTATTATCTAGGCCATTCCTGATGGGTGTTTGTCTAACCTGCTTTTAAAAATCTCCAACGATGGAGATTCCATAAGCTCTCTAGGCAATTTATTCCAGTGGTTAACCACCCAACAGTGAGAAGTTTTTTGTAATGTCCAATTAAAACCTTCCTTGCTGCAATTAAAGCCCACTGCTTACTGTGCTATCCTCAGAGTTAAGAACAACAATTTTCTCCCTCCTCCTTGTAACAACTTTTTATGTACTTGAAAAATGTTTTCACATACCCTGTCAGTCTTCTCTTTTCCAGACTAAACAAATCTAATTCTTTCAGTCTTCCCTCACAGGTCATGCTTTCTACACCTTTAATCATTTTTATTGCTCTTTTTTGGACTTTTTGTCCAATTTGTCCACATCTTTCCTAAAATGTGGCACCAAGCACTACTTCAGTTGAGGCCTGATTGGCCCAGAATGGAATGGAAGAATTACTTCTTGTGTCTCATATTTAACAGCCCTACTAATACATCCCAGAATGTTCACTTTGTTTTGCAAGTGTTACTCTGTTAACCCATATTTAGCTTGTGGTCCACTATGAGCCCTACATCCCTTTCTGCAGTACTCCTTCCTAGGCAGTTGTTTCCTATTCCTTATGCGTGCAACTGATTGCTCTTTCCTAAGTGGAATACTTTGCATCTGTCCTTACTGAATTTCATTCAATTTACTTTAAACCACTTCTCCAGTTTGTCCAGATCATTTTGAATTATAATCCTGTCCTCCACAGCACTTGCAACCCTCTCAGCTTGGTATCATCTGCAAACTTTATAAGTGTACATTCCATGCCATTTTCTTTACCACTGATGACGATGCTGAAAAGAACCGGACCCATAACTGATCCCTGCGGGACCCCACTCAATATGCCCATCTAGCATGACTGTGAATCACTGTTAATTACTCTCTTGGACCAATAATCCAATCCACCGTATAGTAGCTCCATCTAGGATGTATTTCCCTAGTTTGTTAATAAGAAAGTCATGTCAATGTCATGAGAAAGTCTGCAAATCAATGTCAAACCCAACTTGTAAAAGTTCCACTTTGTAAAAGTACTCTGAGATATTTTGGCTACGTGATGCTGAGTATGTCCTTCTCTACAAGAAATTTTGAATTTAGAGCAGGATCTTTGAATAAGCCCTGTTTATTGTTGTTTCTCCTGTATGCTAACAGAGTTTCAGAGTAACCCTCTGGTTCTGGAAAATTCGTCTCAAATCCCAAACAGCTAGATTTAGTTTGTTTGGATCCTGGTGAAGGCTTGGACCCTGGAATAACAAATCTTGCCTTGACTCAGGAACAATGGTGGCTCCACTGACATAGTCATAAGACAAAAGAAAACAAAGTGTCTTCTGCTTTTTCTTTTCTGATCTTCTGTATTATATTGGCAATGAGACTCACTGGGGGATAACGGAAGCTCTTTGGTGACTAAGCTTGATACATGCAGCACCACTATGCCATGGTAGAGGAAAGCCTCAATGCTTTGTTGATTTCCTACATTAGGGAAGGAGCAGAGGAGCCAGAGATAAAATGAGATTGCCACTTCCTGAAAAACATATAAAATCTATAAAAGATGGTTTGGAAGAGTTGAACTGCCATCTTGTTCCAGAGACATAACTTCTGGTAGCCTAAAACAGGAGGTGGAGCTTAATTTTGGAGTTGCTCACAACATCTGGAGACCATCTTGAATTTCACAGGGAAGAGGAAAAGCCCAGTTGTGAATAATTATAATAGAAGCTGCACACCTAAAAATAAACTCTGAAATAATGTAAATTGGAAGATAAAAACAAAGTTTACTTTCTACTATATATAACTTTTAAAAACTTAGTAGCTCACCAAAGGAAAATCAAATAATTATTATTTTAAGTGCAAAACCTTGTAAAATGTTTTACCTTTAATAAGTGCTTGGAATTCTTTAGGTTTGACCTGCCCTCTCTGAAGATCAATTTTTAATGTCAGAAGAAGGGTAAAAAGAAATTTGTGGTCTTCATAAAGGCCTCTGACAGAATATGTAAAAGTTTCAAAGGTAAGATACTCAATAATATTTGAGATCCTTTTCTGTGGCAAAGGAGACTTTTCAGATCTAAAGCAAGAAAATAAAATACAAGGCAATCATGTAATTAATATAGATATTAACTGGAACGCAAAGACAACAATTTTAAAGGCAAAGAAATCTATTCTTACCTGGCCATGGAGTGATCAAATAACTTTAGGAACTGAGCTAATGAAGTTTGGTACATGTTATTGACCATGCTCATTTCTGTGATAAGAAAATAAAGAATGCTTCCTCGTGTAGCAGCAGGTCGATATTCCTCTTGTGCAGTGTTAATTTTCACTTGAGTTTCTGCTGCCACATATAACTTTTCAGATACTTCAGCAGCTGTTTGCTTAGTTGTTCGCAGTACGCCTATCAAAGATTCATCATCCACTAAAGAACCTAAAAGGGCAAATATGAAATATGCTTAGAATAGATTTTAGAATTTCCTATATGTAGAACTCAAAAATGAAAATTACAGACATTATTTAACTCAAACTTAAATGATTTACTGAGCTTCACAACTTCTAAAAAAATACAGGTCAAGCAAAACAAACAACCCCCCCAAAAAACAAAAAACAAAAACCCTCCCAAGTTTTGTATTTAGTATGTTAGCACTCCTTGAAAAAAATTCAAGTTCTGTGGATTAGCTGCACTGAAAAATCAATTAGACTTAGAACAATCAATTAGATTCTCCTAAATTGCTCAGGCACTTTAAAAATGTTGCCTCTTATTCTGAGTAATCTTTACCTCCTTGTTTGCATGGGAAAGCTTTTTGACAGATACTCACTATAATTATACAGGCATAACTAAACCAATATGTCCATGCTGGTTTATACAACATGACTTAAGCTACATCCTTTGTGAGTCATAGTACACACAAAGAGCTCCTTTAAAAAAATAACCACATAGCATTCTAGGTATATAGTTGAGCGTTGTTTATTGCTGTGGATTGTAGGATATATACCAGAACCAACAGGATTTCTGGGACTTAGGGTCAATGATTCTGTCAATGGTATTCTATAATTCATCTGGTTTTCAATAGCTATTGCTATTTTCAAACTGTTCCCGTTTCAATCTGCTACCAGACAACACAGAGGAAGCTCGGCAATCCTAACCATCTTTAATACCAACAGGGAGTTTTAGCTTTATAGGCAGTCATGCAGGCATGTGGCTGTGTAGAAGATGGAAGGCTGCCATTACCATAATCACTGCAATGCTATACAGATACTGCTAGAGGAAGAGGAGGATGAAACCAGGAAAAGGTTTCTGCATAACATTTTCCTGAACTGGTTACACTTGGTGGAATGCTGATTCTGCGTCTGGCTACTGAGCACTGACAGGCAGTACAGGATAGTACTGCAGACATGTGGTAATTAGTAGGGCCTGCAGAATTTCAGAATGCAGAAGGTCACTTCCATGGAAAGCTGTGCAGCACATACCCTGGAGCTTCAATGCTGGACTAACAACATGCAAGTTCACCAAAATGTGCAGAAGCATGTGGCCATCATTGTATCAGGTCTCATAGTTCATCAGCAGAAACCAGTATTTCTCCATGTAAGTCCTAGAAATTGATCTCCCTGGCAAGTTTACTGACATTAACATGCACAGTCTGGAGAGACTGATAATGCTGGGATTTTTGAAAATTCAGCTATGTTTTATTTAATGGAAAATGGAACTTTTGATCCCTAACCACTATGAACTTCTGGAGTAGTTTCAGCTGTTATTTGAGACTAACCTTACTCTCTGCATCCCTATTTATAAAGCCTTTTATGGGATACTTGATATGAGAAAGGGGATGTTCAATTATATTTGGAGTAGCAGCATAATGCTACTGTGCATTTGGAAGAATGGAAGGAAGAAAAGTGTAATCTCATGATAAGGTTAAATACTCCTGAAATATCTGCCTTGTGTTTGAAGTGCTTTTTGTAGTAATATCTAACAGACATGATGATGTGCAGCCAGTGCCTTGAAGAAAATTTCTAAATCCACCTTAGTAGATACTAATGTGATAGTTTATTTTAATGAAGCACTTAATACTTAATGGATGAAATCCTCTCCGCAGCAATGTCACCATGGCTCTCCAGCGGGTACTCTAGTGGGGTCTGTAGTTGAGACTCTGGCTGGCTGTAGAGAGTACTGATGAGATTGTAGCTTTCCAGCAGAATTTCCTCATGGCAAGGATCCATGATAGCTTGTGTGGTTTCCAAAGGTATCTGTGTCATTGTTAACCAAAGTGTTCAACGTTTACCAGGGGTTTGTTGGGGGTCTCTTGGAGAAAAATATATTCTATTCTATTCTATTCTATTCTATTCTATTCTAGTTCTTATATATATATATATATTTTTATTTTTGGAAAAACAGTCATTTTTCCAAAAAAACTTCACTTACGTCCATACTGCAATTGCATTCTTTCGAAAAAAAATTCAAAAGAACAGAGGGGTTTTCCTGATGTTGGTAAACCTCTTTCTATGAGGAAGAAGCCTTTTTCCAAAAGAGCTCT
The DNA here is from genome assembly GCA_019425775.1 of Rafetus swinhoei. NCBI lineage: Eukaryota > Metazoa > Chordata > Testudines > Trionychidae > Rafetus > Rafetus swinhoei. The sequence continues at coordinate 144,292,748 of CM033440.1, read as the reverse complement.
TTTGGAAAAAGGCATGTGTGGAAGGGGAAGAGGGAGTTCTTTCAAAAGAAGAGGAAAGAGGAAAAAGCGCAGGTGCACTGGTGGACACTCTGTCCATAGTAATCACAGCTTAAATGCAAGATAGTGTCCATTCAGTGTGAACACTATCTTTTGAAAAAGAAGATCTCTTTTTCGATGCGCTTTGGCAGGGTGGACGCTCTCTTTTGGAAGAAGTTTTTTCAGAAGATCTCTTCCGGAAAAGCTTCTTCCAAAAGAAGCCTGCAGTCTAGACATAGCCTTGAGTTTATCATTGTAGTATCTGAATGCCTTCCATTGGTGCAGTAAGCAATCTCTCTTTCTTTTTCCCTCCTTCTCACCCCCCCATCTCTCACACACCCTTCCATTCTGCTATCCAGGTAGACATAAAGCATGCCAAGCATGATGGCTGTAATGAACTTTGGGGTCTGAACTTGCCACAAGTTGGATTTTCAACAGGTGCACTTAGGTAAGTGTTGGCATTTAAAGAATGCAGACAGCCAGTCAAGTAGATTGCAAGCAGTAGGGAGTGCTCAGGTACCTTAATGGGCCAATAAAATGAGACGTAATCACAGAAATGTAGGGGCAGAATGGACTTCAAGACCTCCTGTGCTGAGGCAGGATCACCCTAAAACATCTAATGAGAGGAATCCACAATTTGCTTTAGCAAGCTATTAAGTAAATCTACATTTCTGCAGACTAAGTCAACTACTTCTTTTCCTACCTTTATTGGACAGGGAGCACAACTGATCACAGTCCTTTATAACCACTGTGACAGACTGCTGGCTAAGCCAGAGGTCTGCCACTACAGCCTGGCCTGAAAGGCCAGTTGAAGACAGCTGAGCAAGCCCAGGCCTAAGTGGTAATGTAAGCAGCTGTGGGACTCATTAGCCAAAGGGCTAGATAAGGTAGCCAAAGGGGGAGGAGCAAGGAGATAGGATGTGGCTGAGTGTGTGTCCCAAGCTAGGAGGAGAGGCTGGCTGAGTTAGCTGCTAGAAAACCAAAGCTCTGTAAATAGAAGGTGGTGGGAAATTGGCACTGACAATAAAAGGCTGGGGTGACTGCACCAGAAAGGGCCTCTGGTTGGTTTGTGACTCAAGAAGGGGTCCCAACATGAGGGGCCTGAGCGAGGACCTTGCAACACATGGTGTCAAGGTTGGGATCCAGCACCAGTGAATGTGGTTGATGGCCCAGAGATGGAGGAGACCCTACAGTGGCTTCTCAAGCAACAAGAGCAAGTGCAGCAGGCCTTGCAAAGCTTCCAGCAGTCCTACCAGGCGGAGAGACAGGCTTTGCTAACCTGGCAGGCAGAGCAGCAGCAAAGCCTGCAGGACTTTACTAAGGAGCAGAGCAAGATGCAGCAGCAACTCCTGCAACAAGTGGTGAGTCCCAGGGGAGGAGATGGCACCCGGACACCAGGCCTGGGACTCTGTAAAATGGGGCCAGATGACCCGGATGCTTTTTTGGGGACATTTGAGCAGGTAGCCATAGGCACTGGATGGGAGAGGGCTACCTAAGCCCTGTGTCTGGCTCCCTACCTGGCAGGAGAGGTTCAAGCAACCTACATGGCTTTGGAGGATGATCAAGCCTGCAAATATGAGGCAGTGAGAGTGGCCATTTTGGACCAGATGGGTCTATCCATGGAAAAGTACCGGCAGACGTTTCAGTCAGATCGATGGACAGCAGCAGTGAAGCCCTGGGCATTTGTCCAAAAGTTAATAGACTGGGCAGCCCGCTGGCTGAGGCCAGAGACACGAACAGTGCAAGAAATAATGGACTCGCTTGTACTCGAGTAGTTGCTGCAAGCCCTGCCAGAGAATATCCACGTGTTGGTCAGGTGCCACCAGCCTGACACAATGGATGCAGCGGTCAGGCTGGTGGAGGAGTACACCGAGGCGGAGGTTCCCTGGAGAGAAAGCTGACCCTACAGGGACAAAGAACAAGGAGGAGGAGCAAGGAGCCAGGTGTGTGCTCCCAAGCCAGAAGGAGAGGCTGGCTGAGTTAGCAGCTAGAAAACCAAAGCTCTGTAAATAGAAGGTGGTGGGAAATTGGCACTGACAATAAAAGGCAAGGATGACTGCACCAGAAAGAGTCTCTGGTTGGTTTGTGACCCAAGAAGGGGTCCCAAGGAGAGGGACCTGGGTGAGGACCTTGCCACGCCGCCCTTAACATAACTCAAGACTGCTATCAGGTTCCTCCTTGGTCTTTTCTCAAGAGTAAAAATGCCCAGTTTATTTAAACCTGTCCTTATAATTCAACTTTTCTAAGCCCTTTATCATTTTGTTGCTCTTCTTTGGACTGTCTCTCCCATTTATCCAAATCTTTCCTAAAGTGTGATGCCCAGTTCTGGACACAGTATTCCTGTTGGGGTTTTACCTATGCTGAGTACAGCAGAACACTTATCTCTCATGTTTTACATGTAACACGACTGTTAATACATTCTAGAATGGTATCAGCCTTTTCCACAAATGCATCAATTTGTTGGCTTATATTTAATTTGTGATTGAATGTAACTGCCAGGTCCTGTTCAGCAGAATTACTGACTACACAGTATTACCATATTGTATTTATGCATTTGATTTTTCCTTTCTAAGTGTAGTACTTTCTACTAGTCTTTATTGATTTTCATCTTGTTGATTTCAGACCAATTCTCCAATTTATCAAGGTCCTTTTGAATTCTAATCCTGTCCTATAAAGGTCTTGCAACCCATCTCTCTTGGTATCTTCTACCAATTTTATAGGCATAGTCTCCACTGTTATCAAAGCCATCAATGAAAATATTGAATAATACCAGAATAGTACATGTCTTCCACGTCTGACAGAGAACCATTGGTAACTACTCTCTGTGTAGGTTCTTCAAGAAGTTGTGCATCCACCTTATACAGACTGACCCTCTCTAGTCCGGCACTCTTGGGACTTGACCATTGCCAAATCAGAGAATTTGCCAAGCCAAGCAGCATTACTAACATTTCCATTGCCAACTGGGCTCTTAGAAGACATTTGTGGTAAATTAGAACTAAACAACAGCACAGAACTCTGAGAGCCAGGACTGGTGGCTGTAAACAAACTTTATGGGACTGCAGGCTACTCCCATAAGTGGACATGCAGCTAACGAAAATCATGCCAGACCATGGATGTTGCCGGACCAGAGAGTGCCAGACTAGAGCAGTTCAACCTGTAGTTATTTCATTTAGACTATATTTCTCTATTATATTTATGAGAACTTGATGTGAGATTGTGTCAAAAGCCTCAGTGCTCCCTCTCCTCCCCACCCCGGCCAATGGGAAGGGCCAGGCCAAGGCCACATGAGTCCCTGCTTTTCCCCCCAGTCACTGGGGAGGGCTGGGCCGAGGCTACGCCAGCCCTGGCACTTCCCCTCTGCTACTGGGGAGGGCCGGGCTGAGGTTGCGCCAGCCCTGGCTTTCCTCCCCAGCCACCAGGGAAGGCCGAGGCCACGGAGTGGCAGCCCCGGCTCTCCCCCCAGCTTCTGGGCTGAAGCCACAGTGTAGCAGCCCCAGCTCTCCCTTTGGCCACAGGGAAGGACTGGGCTGAAGCCATGGCAGCCCCTGCTCCCTCCCGGTTTACCAGGGAGGGCCAGGCTGAGGCTGCAGCAGCCCCAGCTCTCGCCCCACAGCCAATGGGGAGGGTAAGGCTGGGCTGAGGCTACAGCGCAGCAGCTCCGGCTCTCCACTTGGCTGCTGGGGAAAGCCAGGCTGGGAGGGGCTTGGCTTCAAGGGGACAAAAAGGATGGGGCTGGGGTTTGCCTTCTGTAGCTGGGGTTTTGCCACCCATGCCTACCCCCCCAGCCTGTGGATGCAGATGTTGTGATAATACCATTCTGTCCTTCCATAGGAAACATTTTCTTATATATAGAGAGAGAGGTAATCTACTTGCTTCCATGAAGATTCATTATCGTGGAATAAGGTGCAAAATATTATTTGTGTTTAGATTCAAGACAGTTTATGCAAAAAATCTAAAGATACATTCTTAAAAAAAACTTCCCCCTACAGACAAGGGCTCTTTTCTCTTTGTTCTTTTTCAGATGCGCAACTCCTAAGACACATGTGCACAGTGAGTCTAAAAAATGATTTTGACTTTTAAATCCAATCAGGACAGGTATTTTAAAGAAAGCTGCTCCATAATCATGTTTTTTATTAATTGCACAATGGACTGGTATAAATGTGCCTAGTTGCACTAACTTCAGAACTACACCAGTTTACATTAGTAGACTATCTACCTGAAGTAACTTTGTGTCTCTTCCTGATATAGCTGTAGTGTAAGTGTTAAATCTCCACTTTTCTGGCAATGTATAGGGACCTTAAAAATACATAAGGGTACATCTACACTGCATGCTTATTTCAAAATAAGCAATTTTGGAAGAAATATTTCAAAATAGCTTATTTCAAAATAGCACATCTACACAGCAAAAGCTCATAAAAATAGCGCTTAGCTATTTTGAAATAGTGTGTGCACACTGATTGGATGCTGAATCACATTTAAGGCCACCCAGAACCAGTTCAGACTAGGCATCAGGATGCATTTACTTTGGAAGCTGCTACCTGAGGCTATGTGAGGCTTGAGCTTAAAGGGACCCCCCTGTACATGTCTCAAGTTCTTCACCTTTGCCTACCTCAGTGTTTCTCAAACTGTGCTCCGTGGAGCCCCAGGGCTCCGCGAGACATCTCCAGGGGCTCCGTGAGGTTGACAAACTGGAAACATCGATAGGTACAACACATACAATCAGTGGACCGCTGGGGCTCCGCATAAATTTTTACGCATGTAAAGGGCTCCGGAGCCCAAAAAGTTTGAGAACCGCTGGCCTACCTCATTGAGAGACAGCAATGCCTTTGCTCTTCCTGCTGTGGTTGCCCTTGCGAACAGCTCAGCTATCCAGCAATGGAGCCAGAGCTGCCTCTGGGTAGTTGACCATCCTCATCTATTGTGCTGCAGTTTCTGCAGCAGTTTCTTCAGGCTTCCCTCCTGGCCCTGCAGGAATGCAACCCCCAGCTGATCAGGAGACCCTCACCATCTGTCTGGGAGTGCCGCTCTTCCAGCGGCACTCCACCATGCACCACTGCTTCTGGCAGATAGGCACCAGTTCTGATGGGTGGGACTGGCTCATCATGGAGTGATGGGAGGACCAGCAGTGGCTCCAGAAGGGGAAGTTACTCACCTTGTGTAGTAACGTTCGTTCTTCGAGATGTGTCCCCATGGGTGCTCCACTGTAGGTGTCGGGCTCGTCCCGGCACCGCTGATCGGAAGCTTTTCATAGCTGTAGTCGGCTGGACCGCGGCTGCACAGCAGGCGCGCGTGCCATTCACGCCATTTCTCCCGTCACGCGGTCCGGCCCCTCCGCCAGTTCCTCTCACCATCCGGAATCTGTAACGAGACAGGAAGACAGACCCGGAGTGGGGAGGAGGGCGGGACGTGGAGCATCCATGGGGACACATCTCGAAGAACGAACATTACTATACAAGGTGAGTAACTTCCCCTTCTTCTTCAAGTGGTCCCCGTGGGTGCTCCACTCTAGGTGACTACAAAGCAGTAGTCAAGATGTGCACCGGGTCAATGATTGTCTGCAGAGGCTAGAACCGCAGACGCTACTGCCGCGTCTGAGGCTCAGCGCCGCACTATAGCGTAATGATGCACAAAAGAAGTGCTAGAGGACCAGGTGGCTGCCCGGCAAATGTCGCTGAGAGGGACGCCTCGTGCAAAGGCGGTGGAGGTGGCAACCGCTCTAGTGGAACGAGCAATAGGCTGAGAAGCGAGTGGCCTTCCTTTGAGTGAATGACATGTCATGATGCAAGTAGTAATAAGTCTAGCTATACGTTGACTCGAAAGAGGGTTGCCTTTGGAACGCTGCGCTATTGACACGAGTAGCCTGTCCGTACGTCTCCATGAGCGGGTTCTCTCTATGTAAAAGGAGAGAGCTGGTCGCACGTCGAGCATGTATAACAAGGTCTCTGAGGGAGAAGCGTGTGGCTTAGGATAAAAGGCGGTTAAAACTATAGGCTCATTGATATGAAAAGACGTATTAACTTTGGGGATAAACACCGGATGTAGGCGCAATGTCACTGTGTCCTTTGAAAAGGATGTGTAGGGAGGACTTGCCATTAACGCCCCTAGCTCGCTGACTCTGCGTGCCGAGGTAATCGCTAATAGGAATACGACTTTCATTGTTAACATTTGCAGCGATATCGACGCCAAGGGTTCAAAGGGAGGGCAAACGATTGTGCGCAGGACCAAATCCAGGCTCCAGACTGGTGGAGGCGGTCTGTGAGGTGGGTGTATGTTCATCAGACCCTTCAAAAATCTTTTCGTGGTTTGATGGGAAAAAATCGAGGAACCTTGCACTGGTTCATGGAAAGCACTGATCGCTACTAAGTGAACTTTCAGGGTTGACATGGAGAGGCCAGAATCGTGAAGCTGGAGGACGTAATCCAGGACATGCTGCAAAGGAGAAACAAGGGGTTGCGCGTTTTGAGTTCGACACCATTGAGCAAACCTGCGCCACTTCGCCAGGTAAGTTTTTTGAGTCGAAGGTTTCCTGCTGCTCATCAAAATTGTCTTGACTCGTGAACAAAGGTGCTCATCATCTTTGAGCCAGTTATCAGCCATGCTGTGGAGTGAATCAAGTCCGGGATGCAGGAGAACCCCTTCCTCCTGTGATAACAGGTCTGGGTGAAGAGGGAGTGTCCATGGTGGGCATATCGACATCCTGTGCAAGAGTGGGTACCACGGCTGCCTCGGCCATGCCGGGGCTATCAGGATGACTGTCGCCCCCTCGAACATTATTTTCTCGAGAGTCCTTGCGACTAGGACTGTCGGGGGAAATGCGTAAAGGAGCGATCTGTGCCAAGTGGTCAGCAGAGCGTCGCCCAGAGAACCCCTTCCCATTCCCGCTCTGGAACAGAACTGGGGACACTTGGTATTGTGTGCTGTGGCAAAGAGGTCTACCGTCGGCGTACCTCACCTGCGAAAGATGTAACGTAGTATGTCTGATCTTATCTCCCACTCGTGATCCACAGGGAATCGTCTGCTCAACGAATCTGCAACGACATTGCTGATGCCAGGTAAATAAGACGCTGTGATGGTTACGTCGTTCCTTATGCACCAATTCCAGAACCGTATTGCTTCGGCGCAGAGGGAACGGGATCTGGCGCCTCCCTGTCTGTTCACATAGTACATCGCCGCCACGTTGTCTGTGAATATCCTGACTGTGGTGTGCCGTATGTGTGGGAGAAAATGCTTGCATGCCAGAAAAATGGCACATAACTCCAAGAGATTGATGTGACAAGTCTTCTCTGTGGAGGACCACCTGCCCTGAACGCGGTCGTTGTTCATATGTGCACCCCAGCCTATGAGAGAGGCATTTGTTGTTATAAGCGCAGAGGGCTGAGGACGACGGAATGGGACCCTGAGAGGAGGTTTCCTGTATGCTTCCACCAATGCAGGAAATCGCGGACATGTGGCCGCACAGTGACCGTCTTGTGAATGCTGTGCTTTTGCGGTACTTATACCCTTGCTAACCAGTGTTGAAGATCCCTGAAGTGAAGTCTGGCACGAGGGACAACAAAGGTGGTAGATGCCATGTGGCCCAGAAGACGAAGGCATGTATGGATGGATATAGTTGGAGCGGTGTCGAGGACCTTCACTAGTTCTTGTATCTAGTGAAACCTGTCTAGAGGTAAGTATACCCTTGCCGTGATAGAGTCTAGGACTGCCCCTATGAACTTTATATTTTGTGGGGGAGTAATGGTCGACTTCTGTTCATTTATTATAAGGCCAAGAGAATCCAACGTGTTTCTGGTCAACGAGATCATTCGCATGGTCTCCTGATGCGTTGGCGCCTTTATGAGACAATCGTCCAAATAAGGGAATATGAGAACGTGCTGGCGACGGAGATATGCAGCGACGACCGCTAGAGTCTTTGAGAAAACTCTGGGAGCCGACGCCAGGCCAAAGGGGAGGACCCTGTATTGGAAATGGTCATTGTTTATCACGAAGCGCAAGGAGCGTCTGTGCACTGGATGAATCGTAATGTGAAAATATGCGTCCTGCAAGTCGAGGGCCGCAAACCAGTCGTTGTGATTCAGAGATGGGATTATTGTGGCCAGAGTCACTATCTTGAAACGTCTTTTCTGCAGATAACGGTTGAGCCGACGCAGATCGAGAATCGGCCTCCATCCTCCTGTCTTCTTTTGCGTCAGGAAGTAGCGCGAATAAAAGCCTCTCCCTTTGAACTCTTTTGGGACTCTCTCTATGGCTCCGATGGCAAGTAGGCATAGAGCCTCCTGTCGCAAAAGAGTGTCGTGAGAGGGGTCCCTGAAAAGGGACGGGGTTGGTGGATGGGTAGGGGGTATAGACGCAAAGGGGATGGTGAAGCCTGATCTTATTATTTCCAATACCCATTTGTCGGTGGTTACTTCGGCCCAAGGATTGTAATAAGGCCAAAGGCGATGATGAAAGATGGGTATGGTATCAGCAGTGATGGCAACGACGACTGGTGAGTTTGCGCCCTCGACAGGTGAGTCAAACCTGCTGTTTTGTGTGCAGTACGTTGGTCACCCTAGATGGTTGCGGACGTCTGCGCTGCGGTCTTTGTTTAGATCAAGTCTGATCGAAAGGACGAGGTTGTTGTCGTTGGAACTGAAAGTCATATCGCCTCTGATACGGGAAGTACCTTCGGCGACGGAACGGTGGTACGTACATGCCAAGCGTAACACTTCATCAGTTTTGTGTGTGTAACACTTCATCAGTTTTGTCCACGAATAACTTCAATTTGTCGAAAGGAAGGTCTTCGACTTTTGCCTGCAAATCCCTAGGGGCGCCCGCAGCAGCCAACCATAATGCTCTGCGCATGGATATTACGGTAGCTATTGATCTTGCGGCAGTATCCGCAACATCCATGGCTATCTGTAGACTAGCTCTAGAGCAAGCGTACCCTCTTGTACCACGGCGCGGAGTATGGCCTTGTCTGCTTCGGAGGCGTTCTGGGCAAGCCCTGCCAACTTGGCGATGTTATCGAACCCATGGTTGGACAGAAGTGTTGCGTAATTGGCAATGCGAAGAAGGAGGGTGGACGAAGAATAAACTTTTCGACCGAAGTTGTCTAGTTTTTTGGCCTCTTTCTCCACTGCTGCATTTTTCACCTGTGGATTCTTGGCACGATTAAGGGCTGCATCCACTACCAGAGAGTTTGGCTGGGGGTGGGTAAAGAGAAACTCCAAACCCTTGGAAGGGACAAAATATCTCTTTTCCGCCCGCTTTGATGTAGGTGTGCCAGATTTCCGAGGCTGGTTCGAGAATGGCCTCATCAATTGGAAGTGCTGCTCTCGACTGTTGTCTTGGGTGTAAATTTTTCAGCAGCTTGTATTGCTTGGTTTGCACGTCCGCCAGCTGGACATTCTGTGTCTGCGCTACCCATTTAAAGAGTTCCTGGAATTCTCGACCATCATCCGGGGATGAAGTGTCCCCTTGAAAGATGGCCTCGTCCAGAGAGGATGACGAAATGTCAGCTGGAGATACTGTGCGTGGAGGGGCATCATCATCCGAAATCTGACCCTCCTCTGGTTCGGACATCTGAAGAGGAGGAGGAGGAGCAGCCACCGGAAGCTTGGGCGATGGGGCTGTCTGTTGGAGTGAACCCACTGGAGACTGGCGTCTAGCCAGAGATGCACGGCAACAGCAAGAGTGGGAAGGAGAATGAGATCTTGTATAGTGATGAGAAAAATAATCTCTCCCCCCATGGCGATAGGAGTAGTCGGGAGACAGCCTCCTGGATGAATGGGCACTGCTATATCTACTGCGGTAAGACCTCGAAGGTGAACGAGTCGGTGAACGAGATCTGCTAGTAGGCATCCCATAATGCGGTAGGGGGTGCCTGTACACATAAGTATAGTGAGGCCTCGAGTGCCGGTGCGGAGAACGCGGGCTGCGCTGATAATGAGGCTCTCGCGGAGAATGGTACCGTGGAGGGGATGGAGACAGTGCCGGGGAAAACATCGGTGAGGGAGACGGGGACACCCTTCTTGGAACCGATTTCCTCTGAGCCTTTGTAGGAACGGCTGAAGGCGTGGTGCGGGGCTCATCAACAGAGGAATGTTTTGAGGCTTGATCCTCATTGTCCAAAACCAGTATTGGGGAGTGCCATACCGATGAAGCTGGGGAGACTAACTCTCCTACCGGTGCCTTATGCGGAACCGAACTGCGGTGATCCGCTGGTGCCGTACTTGGTTTCTTAAGAGTTTGCGGTGCCGCCTCCAGTACCGCAGTGTGGCTGTCACTCAGCACCGTATCCGGCACTGTGGGCGTTCGGTGCCCCGGTGTCGACTGGGCCGTCGGTGCCGTCAATTGAAGCGGTGCCGGCCTCGGTGCCGTATCATGCCTCCCGTGCTGTTGCACCATCGGTACCGAGGTCCTCGGTCCGGCACCTGAGTAGGCGGCCGCCTGTGAGTCGGAGGACTTTCTTCCCCGCAGCCTTAATAGCGCCCGAAGGTGCAGGCACCGAAGAGGAGCGCACCAAAGGCTTATGACTCTCTGATTTTTCTTTCGCGGGCTGATGGCCCATTCCGGAGGTGCCCGGTTGGTCACCCTCACTGACTTTAGACGGGGGGGCCGCGGCCAGGGATCGCGCCGGGGAGGCTTTCTTCCCTTTCTTCACGGTCGACTCCCTCGGCGGTGACGACCTCCGCTTGCGCTTCATAGAGGGGTCCCCTTGAGCTGGTTCAGAAGGCTGCAGAGCCTTATCAAAGAGGATGAGCTTGAGCCTCATGTCTCTGTCCCTACGTGCCCTGGCCGTTAATTTCGAACAGTGGGCACACTTGCTCGGTATATGGGACTCCCCCAAACAGCATATACATGCGTCGTGGCCATCGGACGCTGGCATGGGGTCTTTACACTGGGAACATTTCTTAAACCCCAGTGAACCAGGCATTTTGATTCTACTGGATTAAAATAGTAATAATAAACTAGAACTTAGCAACAATAACACTGACTAACTACGTCTAACTTCAACTTTTTTTTTTTTTGGTTTTACTAACAAATAACTAACTAACTAACAATAACCTGAGGAAAACTAATGAAAATTTTAACTTTTCAATTGAAAGGAGCTGCCTCTGAGGAGAGACAATGGAGCTCCATCAGCAACCTAGGACGGTTGAGAGGAACTGGCGGAGGGGCCGGACCGCGCGACGGGAGAAACGGTGCAAACGGCGCGCGCGCCTGCTGCGCAAGTGCGGTCAGGCCGACTACAGCTACGCAAAGCCTCCGATCAGCGGCGCCGGGACAAGCCCAACACCTAGAGTGGAGCACCCACGGGGACCACTCGAAGAAGAATTTCCACATTCAGAAGGAGACCTTCACGGAGCTGTGTGCCTGGCTTGCCTCTGCCCTTACGCGATGGGACACACACATGCAACCCACCATCCCCCTAGAGAAGTGGGTCGCCATCTCTGTGTGGAAGCTCACCATGCCAAACAGCTACCTATCCATTCGCAACCACGTCGGTATAGGGAAGTGGACTGTCGGGGCCCTCGTCATGTAGGTATGGTGGTTTTGGGCTAAAGTCCCAGGAGGGGGTTGAGTTGCTGGTATGGGGAACCCTAGGGAAAGGTGGGTTGCTGTCGGGGTGGGAGGAAGCCCCCTTCCCCAGGTGGTTTTTCAGTCCTGCCCTCACACAGTCCTTCCTGGGGATGGGCTACATAGGGGGTTGCTCCTGGTGTCTGTGTATGGGGAGCGGGGAGAGGATTGAGCTTGGGGACCTCCCAAGGGCTCTGGCACCCCTGTGATTCTCTGTTTGTTTGTTTCCTTTTATAGGTGGCATGGGCCATCAACACCATCCTGCTGCACAGGGTCATCAACTTTGGCGTCATGGACCCCATCATTGCCGGCTTTGCCAACATGGGTTTCCCCAAATGAAGGGGGGCTATTGATGGCACCCACATCCCCATCCGGGCCCCCAACCACGAGGCATCTGTCCATATCAACCACAAGGGGTACGGTACTTCTTGATGGTCCTGCAGGCCGTCATTGAGCACCATGGGCAGTTTACCAACATCTTTGTTGGCTTGTCGGGGAAGGCACATGATTCCCGTGTGTTCCAAAACTCTAGCATCTTGCAGAAGGTGGAAGCTGGTGCTTTTTTCCATGACTGCACCATCTAGGTTGGGGAAGTGGACATGCCACTCTGTATTGTTGGGGATGGCCTACCCTCTCTTGACCTGGCTCATGAAGCCCTACACCAGCCACCTGGACCACTCAAAGGAATGCTTCAATGCCAGACTTGGCAGAACCCGCATGGTGGTGGAGGGTGCCTTCGGGTGTCGCAAGGCACGGTTCAGATGCCTCCTCACCCTGCTGAACATTGAGGAGTGGAACATCCCTCAAGTGGTGGCTGCGTGTTGTGTGCTCCACAGTATTTGTGAGCAGAAGGGGGAGATATTCATCCCTGGGTGGGGGGCAGAGGCTGACTGCATTGGCAAGACCTTTGAACAGCCACACAGAGCTGCCATCCAGCAGGCTCGTCAATGGGCTATGTGCAACTGGGAGGCCCCAAGGGAGAGTTTCTTACAAGAACCCCAGTGACACTCTCCCCTAGGCCTCCCCCCTAGGAACATGTACGTTACTCCTCTCTGCCTTTCCTCCTACACTCTTCCCTTCCACCCTTCTACCCCTGCAGAGACAATAAAACGGACATTGGTTTTTTTTAGAAACAATAAACTCTGTGTGGTTTTTATTTGGGGTCAGAGGGACTTGGGAAAGACCCTGGGGGAGGGTGGGGGGATGAGAACCTTTGAGGGAGGAGGTGGGGGGAGGAGAGGCTAAGGACTGGGAGTGGGACTGGCACCTGGCTCGGTTGGTTCCACTGCCTCATGTGCAGGGACCTCACTGACCATGGTGTGGGGAGAGGCTAAGGGGAGAAACAAGGGATGGGGATGCGGCAAGGGCTGGCATAGGAGGTGGGGCAGGGGCTGGCATAGGAGGTGGGGCAGGACTAGGAGCTGGGACTGGGACAGAAGTGGTAGCAGGAGCAGGAGCTGGCTCCATGCCAGCAAGGAGAGAATGGACGGCCACACACATGATATCACTCTGCTGCAGCAACTCACTCCAGGTCTCTCTCTGCCACTGCATGTCCTCCCAGAGCCTCTGGACCAGTGTCTCGTGCAGGGCCCAGAGTACAGAGATGTGCTTCCACAGCAGTTCCTCCTGTGTTCTCTGGTGCCTGTGGGTCCCCTGGTGTTAGGCGGCTGTCTCGGGTGGTGTTTTCCAGCCACCTCTTGCAGCAGGTCTGGTTGTGCAGAAAAGAAAGATGGTCAGTCATCCCTAGAGACACTGTCCCTGAAGCCTTGCCCTCATCTGAGAGCTGAGACTGACAGTTCTCAGGTTAGATGAAGGTGATGTCCTTGGAGCAAGGCCATCTGTGGCCTGTACAGTGGACCTTTTCCTGCAGAGGCCCAGATGTTCCCAGGGGAGCACCATCACCACCCCCATCTCCCAGGGACAAGCAGGCATGGGAAGTTGCCAGCTGCATCAGGATCTGAGAGGCAGGAGGGGGGCTTTGGGTCACCTGGGTTTGCTGCCATGCTGCGCACATGCCGGGTCCGGCAGTGGTGGTGTCCCAAGGGTAGAGAACTTATGGCCCTGGCCACTGGAGGAAAGGGGATCAGGGTGTGTGTGAGTGGCAGATGCTCCTGCACCTCGCTGTGCTGTCCCCAAGAGTGGGTGCTGCCTTGAGCAGCACTCCTGAGTGTGTATGTGGCCGTGTGCGGCACTCCTGAGTGTGTGTGTGGCTATGTCCCCAGCCTGCTCCTAGTGGTAGCTTGTGGTGGGAGGGTATCCCACCAGGATGTCAGAAATGTGGCTAGCATCCCCAGACCCAGGGGTACTCTGGCACAGCCTCCTGGGGCTGTGTGGCCCAGACTGGTGCTGCACGTGCTTCCATGTGCATGGACTGCAGCGTGATCCCCAGGCTGAGAAGACAGAGTGAGGAGCGTGCCCCAGCCCCTCACCACCCACTACCTCTACCCTGCATGTGTCAGGTAACTAAGGTCACTCACCTGATGTTCCTTTCTGAGCCTCAGAAGATGTCTGGGACACATCCAGGCCATGGGGTACCAGCTCCAGGGTCAGCTTGTTGACAGAGCTGGCCACATCAAGGTCCTCCTCCCCATGAACGGTTCTGACCCCTGTGTGGGCAACAATGGGCATCTCCAGCCCTAATGCAGTGCCCCTCCAGGATGCAGTGCAGGTCCTGATAATAGGAGCAGGAGTGGGGTTCTGCTCGAGAGCAGGAGCTTCACTCCCTCACCCTGGCATACGCCTGGTGGAGCTCCTTAACTTTCATCTGGATCTGCTCCTGGGTCCGGATATGACTCTTTGAGGCCATGCTGTCGGCCATGTGGTGGTATATATCGGCGTTGCTCCACCTGGTGCAGAGATCCTGGAGATTTTCCTCCTCAATCCAAACCTCCCTGGGAGTGAGGGAGGGCTCTTGTGGGGCTCGAGGGTCGCTCATGGTGGCCCGATGACTTGCTGTGGCATCTGCGGTGTGGCTGGAGGCTGTCAGGATCAGCCTCTCCCCTGTGGCTGCAGCTTTAAGGGCTGCACGGGAAGAGGAACTATAGAGTCCTGATGAGTGTGGACAGAGTTGCCAGCAGGGCACCTGTGGGATTTCCTGAGTGCCCCTTATTTTAAAATAACTCCAGCTGCCACATCTACACATGCCCTATTTTGAAATAGCTATTTTGAAATGGGCATTATTCCTCATGGAATGAGGTTTACAGAAGTCGGACTAAGCCTTCTGTTATTTCTAAATTATTTCCAAATAACGGAATTGCTGTATAGATGCTCATATTGTTATTTCGAAATAACTGTGCTGTGTAGACGCACCCTAAGTGATTATACCACATTTAAGAATTCTTTAGATTACCCGAGCAATAAATGCCTTGTCTCTATGAAATCAGGGACATATTAGCTGAACAGGTTTTTTTCCCTTTCATGTAGGAGGTATCACCCCTCAGAATAGAAACCTATAATAAGCACCACACATCCTCCTGATGGTCTTACCAAGTCAGCATTGAGACCTAATTGTATTCTGCACCTACACACAATACTGATGCACAACAGATTAAAGAGTCAGAGTTCTGAGGTGATGACTCTCTTTTAGCTATAACACTCCTCCATATTTAAAGAGAACAGGGCTGCAAAAGGACAAAAAGGGAAACTGGTCTCCATATAGAGTATGCAGAGACAAAACAGTTTCCCTAGTCTAATTAATCGATTAATTAATTAACTAATTAACTAATTAATTAATTAATTAATTAATCAATTAAGGTTTTGAGGGACTCTGTGGAGTGGAGATATAGATGTTTCAGGACCTCTGGAGAAGAATTCAACACTGAAAGTGTCCCACAGCATCTACAACCAACTTCAATGGCAGATCTTTGGATTTCTCTTCCACTGATCTCCCCCATATTCACCAAAGCATATCCCCTATGAAACTTTACGTTGTGCAAAGGGTAAAGATCCCCTGTGTAACGTCATTAGATCCAGCCTCTTCCCAGTGGAACTATATTAGTCCATTCCCATACATGTGCATGTCTAGAAGGTTCATCTCAAATGCTGGAATGATCACCTTTTTCTACTTTCCTTAGATGAGCTTCTGCTAAAGGATAAGTTTTATATGCTATTTCTTGTTTTGTTTATTGTTCACATAAAGACCCTACCATCATGATACTGATTAGTATTATTTTCCCTACAAAAATCTCTGGTTTTACTCATTAATATATAACCTTTAGTTGCGCTTAGTTTATAGAGAAGATTGTCTTCCAATTCTTTCATCTTCCGTTTATTAAAAGTTACATCTTCCATGAGTTTAATTCGCTCTCCCTCCAGTTCCTAGTATCAGAAATCAAGAAAATGATAAAACTGTTTATTGACTATACCATTTCATTATACTTTAAAAATACTTGTCCATATTGCAGCTTACTAGGCCTCATATTTTATTTCAGTTATTTTATGTTTTCTCCATTGAAATAAAGGTTATTTCTATAACTTTAAAAAAATTTTAAGTAATGTTTTTCCTGTTTTTATCCAGCTTCAACTATCTGAATAAGTGTCAAATGCCAGTATATAATTTTGAATGCTGACACTACAACACATTGATAGGCCCCTTTTCCACATACCCACAACTGAAACTTTATAAAATGTTAGAAGATTGTCATTTTACCCTTTTCCACTTTCATTTTTATTCCAATATAGCAATGTTAAATAAACAAAGAAGTACCACTATTGTAGTATTAATATTGTTGTTCTTTGCTCATTTTGCTAGCTTACCTGTTTCTCAGTAAGAATAACTCTCTTCAGCAATTGATTCTCAAGTCCCTTCATTGTAACAGTGAAATCAATAACTGATGTTTTAGCATTGATCTCAGGAGTGAAAGCAGGATTGGGTAGTTTTGTAGTAATATATAATTTAAATGATGTCATTACCTCTACTTCCTTATCACCAACTTTCACCTGAAGGAAAAGTTAACAAGCATCAAGTGACAGCAAATTAATTTGGTTTTAATCAGTATGTTAAATGACTATCTACAAATCAAGGGAACCCTTCGTATCTTTCAATTAACAAAGATGACAATTAGTATATTTATTTGACAGGCCAAGATACAAAAAAAAAAAAAAAAAATCAAACTCCAACAGTCCAGCTCAAGAAACAAAATGATTAACAGTTGAGACGTGTTAAAAAAGTAATAATATTCTCAAAATATGTGCAGGGACTACTTCTGGTATAGGGCCTCAGTGACACCAAGGGTATTATCATTATAATCTTGAACTCTCACATAACTAATCACAGATTAAGCACCTTTACAGCAATCATGTTTTTCTCGCAAATGGAGCAGAGGAAGAAATTAATTAATCTAGTAAGGTAGAATAAACAAAGTTTTGTCCTATCTTTATGAATTTAAAGTGATTGAAAAATATCTTATTCAATCACTTTTATAAAGTATCACATGAAGAAGTTACTCAACCAGTGTAGTAACGATGGTTCTTCGAGATGTGTGTCCCTGTGGGTGCTCCACTCAGGTCTCAGTGCATCCTCACGCTGCTGATCAGAGATTTTTTTTTGGTGAGCAGTGCCTCTTGCACCGTGCCTGAGCACCTAGCATCTCACATCCCTGCCGTTTGTTGAGTGTGCATGTGGCACAAGTTCTGTCTGTTCTTTTTCTACCTGAAGTCCCGTAAAGACACCAAGCAGAGGGGAGGATGGGGGGAGGGGAAGGGAGTGGAGCACCCACAGGAACACACATATCAAAGAACCATCATTACTGCACCAGGTGAGTAACTTCTTCTTTTTTCATCGAGAGGTGTCCCTGTGGGTGCTCCACTCAGGTGACTCAGTAGCAGTACTTGCTGGATGGTGGTGGACATTGGAGTCATTTATGTAGAGAAAGGAAGGACTGCATCTGGCAGAGATGTGGAGGGTATTGGCCCTTTCTGCAGGGCATAATGCTGTGTGAAAGTGTGATGAGAGAACCATGTGTCTGCTCTACAAATGTCCACCAATGGTACGTTATTTCAGAAGGCCGTTGTAGCCATCGCACATGTGGAGTGAGCCCTGATAATCTGTGGTGGCTGCTTGCCATGAAGTTCATAAGCTGTATGTATGCGACTGGCAATCCATTTGGATAGACACTGTGCTGAGACAGCTGTTCCTGTATGTGGTCCAGACCACGCTATCAAGAGTCTATCCGATATTCTGGTTCCCCTAGTTCTCTCCAGGTAGAACGCAATAGCTCACCTTGCATCTAACGTGTGCAATATGGCCTCCTTGGAGGAGGTATGAGGTTTAGGAAAATAAACAGGTAAGTAAATGGGTTCATTTAAGTGGAAGTGGGATATAACCTTTGGGAGGAACTTTGGGTGAGGCCTGAGTATAACTTTATCCTTGGTGAAGGTAGTAAAAGGTGGGTCAGCCATGAGGGCTGCAATTTCGCCTACCCTTCTTGCTGATGTTATTGTCACTATGAAGGCCACTTTCATGGACAGGTATAGTGGTGACATGGTGGCTAGTGGTTCAAAGGGTGGCCTCGTGAGCGTGTTGAGAACCAAGTTCAAGTCCCACAGTTGCACCGGGGGATACAGGTTTGGGCATGTTTTCTGCAGGCCTGTGAGAAATCACTTCACCATGGGATGAGCAAAGAAAGAGAAGTTGTCCACAGGTTCGTGGAATGTCATGATCGCCACCAGGTGGACATGGATAGAGCTTTTAGACAGATCCATGTTGCTGAGGTCCATGAAATACTCCCACACTGTAGGCATAGGGGAGGTATTGGGATGTAAATTGCTTGTTGTACACCACTGTTGAAAACGTGTCCATTTGTTTTGGTAGGTGCTTGTCGTGGAGGGCCAACAACTGTTCAGTAGGATGTGCTTGACCCTGTCCAAACAGGTAAGTTCTTCATTCTGGAACCATGGAGAAGCCACGCCATGAGTTTCAGAGTTTGGATGTTCAAATGGCAAGTCCTGCTGTGAGGCTGTGTCAAGAGGTTTGGCACCGCAAGGAGAGGAATGTGTTGATCTATCGAGAGGTAGCATAGGTAAGGGAACCAGGGTTGTCTTGGCCAGGCGGGGGCTATTAAAATTACTGTGGCCTTGTCGGAGCAGATCTTGTTGATCACTCTGGCAAGAAGAGGGATTGGTGGAAAGGCATAGAGTAGAAGAGCTGTCCAGCGGAAAGTGAAGGCACTCCCTCTGACCTCTTGCCCAGTCCTGCATGGGAGCAGAACTTGTGGCATTTGTGGTTGAATGGTGTTGCAAAAAGATCTATAGTTGGGAAGCCCCATTTGCTTCTGCACATAGTGAGCATGATTGGGCACCCCATTGTTAGTTGACGTAGAACATAGAGGGTGTGTTGTCCGTTAGGACACGAATGGTTCTGCCCTTTATCAGGGGAAGGAAGTGGACACATGCCCTGCGAATGGCCCTGAGCTCTAGGATGTTGATATAGAAGTGTCTTTCCCATTGGGACCATGTGCCTTGTATTGACTTTGTGCCACAATGGGCACCCCAACCCATAAGTGATGTGTCCATCGTTATAGTTACTAATGGATCTGGGTGGTGGAAGGGTATACCGGGTATATACATTGGTTGGAGAAGTCCATCAGTCAAGAGATTGTAGTACTGTCAGAGGAACTGTGTGATGCCTCGCGAAGCTATGTCAGTTTGGAATGTAGGTGGTTGTGAGCCAATGCTATAGGCAGCGCATGTGTAGCCTTGCGAATAGGACAATGAAGGCTGTGGCCGCCATTTGCCCCAATAATCGGAGGCACTTCTGGAACATGGAAAAGGGAGTATGCTTGAACCTGAATAAGGTCGCAGAGTGCCTTGAATCTTTGTGGTGGCAGATAAGCTCTTGCTGTCACTGAGGGTATGTCTACACTATAGAGGGTATGTCTACACTAGCCCCCTACTTCGAACTAGGGAGGCTAATGTAGGCATTTGAACTTGCAAATGAAGCCCGGGATTTAAATATCCTGGGCTTTATTTGCATGCCCCATCGTCGCCATTTTTAAATGCCACTAGTACGGACTAACTGCGCGGCTACACACGGCAGTTAAGCGGTATTCGAACTAAGTCCTTAGTTCGAATTACCCGTTACTCCTCCTGGAATAAGGTGTAACAGGTAATTCAAACTAAGGACTTAGTTCGAATTACCGCTTTAACTGCCGCCAGATAGCCGCGGGCAGTTAGTCCGACTAGTGGCATTTTAAAATGGTGACCGGACGGGAACATGCAAATAAAGCCTGGGATATTTAAATCCCGGGCTTCATTTGCAAGTTCGAATGCCTACATTAGCCTCCCTAGTTCGAACTAGGGGGCTAGTGTAGACATACCCCCAGTTAATTCGAAATAACAGACATTATTTTGAATTAACTGTAATAGCTGTCTACACATACAAACCACTATTTCGAAATTAATTTGAAATAGCGGAGTCCTTATTTCGAATTAGGTAAACCTCATTCTATGAGGAATAATGCCTAATTCGAAATAGCTAATTCGAAATAAGTGCTGTGTAGACACTTATTTCGAATTAGCTGGCCTCCGGCCCTTCCCAGGGAGCCCTGGTGGCCACTCTGGGCACAACCAGGAGAACTCGTCTGCTCCCCCCCCCCAGCCCCGGAGCCCTTAAAGGGGCAGACTCTGGCCACAGTGCCTGTGCCAGTTGCCAGCCTGCCAGCACACAGCCAGCAGACCATGCACCTGGCAAAGGATAAGCCAGCCACCTGCTGCCACCCAGCCCTCCACCGCTCCCCAGGACCAGGCTGGTGGCTCCCAGGAGCCTGCCAGGGGCTGCAAAAGGTGGGCGCCTTCCTGGTCAAGTGTGGAGATCGTGGGCCTCATTGAGATTTGGGGGGAGGCCTCCAATGCCCACTATCTCTGCACTAGGCACAGGAATGCGGCCGTCTACAGCAGCATGGCTGCCAGCCTGGCCACCAGAGGCCACATGCATACCCAGGAGCAGGTGCGCAGCAAAATAAAAGAACTGCGGCAGGCCTACGCCAGGGCCTCTGAACCAGGGGCTGACCCGGAGGCCTGCCCGTACTTTGAGGCCCTGGACCGCATCCTGGGGGGTCAGACGGTCCGTGCCCCCCTGGTCGTCATCAACCCCAGGGCAGAGGGCCCTGTCCCTGACACAGAGGAAGAGGAGGAGGAGGACGATGGCAGCCAGGAGCCTGAAGGGAGCCTGCCCTGCACCCAGGAACCCCAAGCCATCCCAGAGAGCCCATCAGCAGCCTCATCAGAGGCCGGGGAGGCCTCCGCATGTGAGTGACATCACGGTCCCCTTATGTGGGGCGGCAGGGGAGGGGTAGCCCAGGGACCTTACCCCGGGGAGAGACACTGCACATTGCCCTCCCTCCAGACGCCCCCTCTACACAGAAGCAGGGAACATCTCCCCTTCCACCCCACACACCACACTATAGGCAGCACAGGGGCTGGGGTGCAGTCCTGGGCCAGCTCACACTCCTGGGGATAGCAGGATGTGATGGTGCAGACACCTGCCATCCTCGCCTTGCAGATGGGGGCTGGGTTTCACCTACTGTGTCCCCAAAGAGAACTGACCACTTCTCTTCTTTCACCACAGCTGCAGCACCTGCGAGTGCAGGACGCACCACCCTGCCTGGACCCTCCACCCGAACCCGGGCCAGCAGGCGCGCCCGCAACCAAGAGGAGTTCCAGAGGCAGCAGCTGCGCCTGCAGAGACAGCAGGTCCACAGCCAGGAGCAGTGGGTTCAAGAGGACCTGCAGCTGCGGCGGGAGAGCTTGAGGGAGCTCCGGGAGCAGGGCCGTGCCCTCCGCAAGCACCTCATAGACTCATAGACTTTAAGGTCAGAAGGGACCATTATGATCATCTAGTCTGACTCCCTGCACAATGCAGGCCACAGAATCTCACCCACCCACTCCTAGAATAATCCTCTCACCTATATCTCAGATACTGAAGCCTTCAAATATTTTGAAGACCCCAAGATGCAGAGAATCCTCCAGCTGTGATCTGTACTCCATGCTACAGAGGAAGGCGAAAAACCTCCAGGGCCTCTGCCAATCTACCCTGGAGGAAAATTCCTTCCCGACCCCAAATATGGCGATCAGCTAAACCCTGAGCATGTGGGCAAGACTCACCAGCCAGACACCCAGAAAGTTCTCTATAGTAACTCCTATCATCCCTCCATTGTCCTATTTACCACTGATAGTGAAAGGTCAATTAGTTACCAAGATCATGTTATCTCATCAAATCATCCCCTTCATAAACCCATCTAGTTTAATCTTGAAGCCAGATAGATCTTTTGCCCCCACTACTTCCCTTGGAAGGCTGTTCCAGAACCTCACTCCTCTAATGGTTAGAAACCTTCGTCTAATCTCAAGTCTAAACTTCCTACTAGCCAGCTTATATCCATTTGTTCTTGTGTCCACATTGGTATTAAGCTTAAATAATTCATCTCCTCCCTGGTATTTATCCTCTAATATATTTAAAGAGAGCAATCATGTCACCTCAGCCTTCTTTTGGTTAAGGTAAACAAGCCAAGCTCCTTGAGTCTCCTTTCATAAGACAGGTTTTCCATTCCTCAGATCATCCTAGTGGCCCTTCTTTGTACCTGTTCCAATTTGAATTCATCCTTCTTAAACATGGGAGACCAGAACTGCACACAGTATTCCAAATGGGGTCTCACCAATGCCTTGTATAATGGCACTAACACCTCCTTATCCCTACTGGAAATACCTCGCCTAATACATCCCAAGACCGTATTAGCCTTTTCACGGCCATGTCACAATGGCGGCTCATAGTCATCCTATAATCAACCAGGACTCCGAGGTCCTTCTCCTCCTCCGTTACTTCCAACTGATGTGTCTCAGCTTATAACTAAAATTCTTGTTATTAATCCCTAAATGCATAACCTTACACTTCTCACTATTAAATTTCATCCTATTGCTATCACTCCAATTTACAAGGTCATCCAGATCTTCCTGTATGATATCCCGATCCTTTTCTGAATTGGCAATACCTCCCAACTTTGTGTCATCTGCAAATTTTATCAGGACACTTCCACTTTTGGTGCCAAGGTCAGCAATAAAAAGATTAAATAAAATTGGCCCCAAAACTGATCCCTGAGGAACTCCGCTAGTAACCTTCCTCCAACCTGACAGTTCACCTTTCAATATGACCCGCTGTAGTCTCCCTTTAACCAGTTGCTTATCCACCTCTCAACTTTCCTATTAATCCCTATCTTTTCCAATTTAACCAATAATTCCCCATGTGGTACTGTATCAAATGCCTTACTAAAGTCGAGGTAGATTAGATCCACTGCATTTCCTTTATCTAAAAATCTGTTACTTTCTAAAAAGGAGATCAGGTTGGTTTGGCACGATCTACCTTTTGTAAAACCATGTTGTAATTTGTCCCAATTGCCATTAGCCTCAATGTCTCTAACTACTTTCTCCTTCAAAAATTTTTCCAAGATCTTGCATACTACAGATGTCAAACTAACAGGCCTATAGTTACCCGGGTCGCTTTTTTTCCCTTTCTTAAAAATAGGAACTATATTAGCAATTCTCCAATCAAATGGTACAACCCCTGAGTTTAGAGATTTATTAAAAATTTTTGCTAATGGACTTACAATTTAATGTGCCAGTTCCTTTAATATTCTTGGATGAAGATTATCTGGGCCCCGATTTACTCCCATTAAGCTGTTTGTTTTTACCTCGGATATGGTAATATCTACCTCCATATCCTTAGTCCTTTTTGTTATGTTACCATTATCCCTAAGCTCTTCATTAGCCTCATTAAAGACTGAAGCAAAGTATTTGTTTAGATATTGGGCCATTCCCAGATTATCCTTAACCTCCACTCCATCCTTAGTAATTAGCAGTCCTACTTCTTCTTTTTTTGTTTTTTTTCCCCTATTTATATGGCTATAAAACCTTTTACTATTGGTTTTAATTCCCTTTGCAAGGTCCAACTCTACCTGACTTTTAGCCTCTCTCACTTTGTCCCTACATGCTCTAACCTCAATAAGGTAGCTTTCTTTACTGATCCCTCCCATCTTCCACTCCTTGTATGCTTTCTGCTTTTTCTTAATCACCTCTCTGAGATGCTTGCTCATCCAGCTTGGTCTAACACACCTGCCTATAAATTTTTTTCCCTTTTCTTGGACACACCTGCAGGCCCTAGCGGACCGATTGCTGCCTCCTGCTGCTCCAGCCCCTGCAGCCGCCCCAGCTATTGTTCCTCCTCCCACCCCTGCTCCCCCTCCCACTTCTTCTGCACCCCCCGTCCCTCTTGCCCCACCCTCCACACCCACTCTCCCCCGACGCCCCCGCACCTGCAGTGCTGTGAGATGGGAGAGCCAGCAAGACCCCCAACCCTGAGCTTCCTCCCCTTCCTCCCTTGCCTCCCCCTTCCAGCTCCCTCCTCCCAGGTTTCTCCCCTCCCCTTTCCCACCCTCATTCCTACCCTCCCCCTGACCCAGTTATGTGAAATAAAGACTTTTTTTGTGGCAACACAGGTGTTTTTATTGTAGATCAGGAAGCGGGGTTAGGGAGGGGAAAGGGGAAGGAGGTGAGAGAGGAATGTAAGGCCCCAGGCCCCAGTGGGGCACGCCAGGGGGACTTCAGTCCTCGTCCACCTGGAAGCTCTCCCGCAGGGCTTCCTGGATGCGGACAGCCCCCCGAAGGGCCTCCCGGCTGGCAGCCATGCAGGGCTGTGTGTACTGGCCAGCCATGCGGTCAGCCTCTGCCATCCAGGCTGGCAGGAAAGCCTTCCCCTTCCTCTCGCACAAATTGTGGAGCACACAGCACGCTGCCACCACGTGCGGAATATTGTGCTGGGAGAGGTCGAGGTGGGTGAGGAGGCACCTAAACCGTGCTTTGAGTCGGCCGAAGGCCCCCTTGACCACAATGCGGGCCCTGCTGAGCCTGGCATTGAAGGCCTGCTGGGAGGGGCTGAGGTGTCCCATGTAGGGCTTCATGAGCCAGGGCTGTAGGGGGTAGGCCGCATCCCCCACCAGGCACACTGGCATGTCCACGTCCCCAACCCTGATGTGGTGGTCGGGGAAGGAAGTCCTGGCGTGCAGCCTCTGGCACAAGGAGGAGTTGCGGTACACCCACGCGTCGTGTGCCTTGCCGGACCAGCCCACATTGATGTCCATGAACTGGCCCCGGTGGTCAGACACAGCCTGCAGGATCACCGAGAAGTACCCCTTCCTGTTGATGAAGAGGGAGGCCTGGTGGTCCGGGGCATGGATGGGGATGTGCGTCCCGTCGATTGACCCCCACAATTGGGGAAGCCGAGGGTGCCGAACCCCTGGATGACCGCGTCCAGGTCGGTGAGGCAGACAACTCAGTGCGGAGCAGCACCCTGTTGATGGCCTTGACCACCTGCAGAGAGACACACAAAACTGAGGGTCACTGGGGTGCCCGGGTGGCTGGGGGTGTTCGTTCCCCGCCACTGCCCAGCGCCCCACTCCCAGGAGCAACCCCCGCTGCAATCCTGGCCACCGCGGGTGGTCTGTAGCGTGGCCGGGATGGACTCACCCCTCCTGGGGAGGGCACTTACACCACCTCCCCCCGTTTTCCCTGGGGCAACCCATGTCCCCCTTACAGCCCGCCGTCCTGGCCCAGTGGCCGGTGAGTGCCGTACCTGCATGAGCACCGCTCTGACGGTGGATCTCCCCATGCCGAACTGGTTCCCGACGGATCGGTAGCTATCCGGTGTGGGGAGCTTTCAGAGAGAGATGGCCACCCGCTTGTGGAGGGGAATGGCGGGCCTCATGCGTGTGTCCCGTCACTGCAGAGCAGGGGCGAGCCACTCGCAGAGCTCCAGGAAGGTGTCCTTCTTCATCCTGAAGTTCTGGGTCCACCGTTGGTCTCCCCAGCACTCCAGGATGATGCGGTCCCACCAGTTGCTGCTGGTGTCCAGACGCCAGATGCGGCGGGGCACGCTGGCGTCTGGGCGCCGCTCCTCCAGGGCCCCCAGGAGCGTCAGGGGGAGGGCCAGGGGGCTGGCCTGCAGCAGAAGGTGCCAGGCAGCCTCCAGCAATTGCTGCCAGGCTTGCAGCAACACGTTCAGCATGAGCACCAGAGTGCCCAGGGGCAGCTCTGGCTCCATGGTGCCGACTCCAGCGGTGTCCCAAAGGAGAGCGACCGAAGCAGGCGGAGAGGAAAATGTTTTGCTGTCCCTCGGCAAGGTAGGCAAGCAAGCGGGAAAGCTGAGTACCGGCTGTCCAGGGGGTTCCCTTTAAGCACTACTGACCTGATGCCCTGCTGGAACCAGTTTCAGCTGCCCTTAAATGCAATCCAGCGTCCAATCAGTGTGGATGCGCTATTTCGAAATAGCAAAACACTATTTTGAATTAGTTTTTGGGTCTAGATGCGTTATTTCAAATTAGCTTATTTCGAATTAACTAATAAGTTAATTCAAATAACGCTGTAGTGTAGACATACCCTTAGTCTAGGAGAGCCCCGATAAAGTCTATCTTTTGTGGGGGCTGTATGGTGGACTTCTGTATATTGATAAGCAGGCCAAGTCGGGAAAAACATTCCCTGGTAGCAGTTGTCATCACTATAGTTTGTTGGCAAGTGGAGCCCTTGATAAGACAATCGTTGAGGGAAGGGAAGATGATGACGTTCTGTCTTCTGAGGAAGGCTGTGAGTATGGTTAGTGTCTTTGAGAACACTCGAGGGGCCATAGAAAGACCAAAGGGGAGGACCCTGTAAGTAATAGTCTTGATCTACGACGAATCTGAGAAATCTCCTGTGGGCCGGGTGGCTGGTTACATGACAATATGTGTCTTGAAGGTTGAGGGCTGAGAACCAGTCCCCTTTGTCCAGTGCAGGTATGATAGTTGCCAGGGTCACCATCTTGAATTCTGTGTAGAGGATGAACTTGTTGAGTTTCCTGAGATCCAAGATTGGTCTCCATTCCCCTGTTTTTTTGACTGTTAGGAAATAGTTGTAGTAGATATTCCTTGATATTCTGTGGGTACAGGTTCTATTGCCCCTAGGGTGAGTAACTTTTGCACCTCTGTTCGTAATAGGGGCTCGTGAGATGGGTCCCTGAAGAGGGAGAGGGTAGGGTATTGGGTAGGGGGCATGGATATGAAAGGGATTGTGTAACCCGATTTGATAATTTCCAGGACCCATTTGTCTGTAGTGATTTGGGCCCACAGTTGGTAGAAGGGTCTCAGGCGGTGATAGAAGGTGGCATTGGAAAGCACTGGATCTGTGGAGTGGTTGCTCAAACCCCTGACCAAGACTTCAAATTTGTTGTTTGTGTGAGGTTGATTGAGTGGTGGAGGACTGATTTTGCTGTGTCCTCCTCCTGTTAGGGCGTTGCTTAGTCCTGTTGTCAAATGGCCTCTACTGTTGTCTGTAATAGTTATAATTATAATCCCTTGGCCTTTGGTAAGGGGTATACTTGTGTTTCTTATTAGGTGGGGTGTACACCCCCAGAGTGCGAAGTGTGATATGAGAGACCTTCACTGAGTGTAGGACTTCATCTGTCTTAGTGGCAAATAGCTGTTTTCTATCAAAGGGGAGGTCCTCCACCTTCGATTGCAATTCTTTTGGGACCCCTGATGACTGCAGCCATGAGGCCCTGTGCATTACAACTGCTGTGGCTGTGGCCCTAGCCGCTGTGTCAGTGACATCCATTGCAGCCTGGAGGGCCGTTTCTGCTATAGATAACCCCTCTTTAATGATGGACTGGAGGAGTGGTCTCTTAACGTCAGGAAGGTCCTGAGATGGGTCATTTATAGCATTGAACGAACCGGGAGGATGAGTGTTCATCGTTCGGTGACTAGTCGATTATATTAGTTATGTCAGTTGGATAGTGCCAATAGCACAAGTCCAAAAAACATGTCACAGTAGCGCCATGGGAAGGCTGTCATCACGCTACAAACATCTTGTGTCGGATCCAACCACTGAGCAGAAAGGCTTTGATCTTCCCCGGAGACTGTGGTGTTTCCTAAACCAGCTTAGGACTGGTCATGGCAGGTGTGGTTATCTACTGCATAAGTGGAATTTGTTGCCATCTCCACTTTGTGCTTGTGGCAGTCCGCAAACTATGCATCACATTGTTGTGAAATGCCCAACAGGAAAATTCACTGGCTCATTGGAGGATATCCACAATAAGAACATAAGAACATAAGAACGGCCGTACTGGGTCAGACCAAAGATCCATCTAGCCCAGTAGCCTGTCTGCCGACAGTGGCCAGCACCAGCTGCCCCAGAGAGGGTGAACCGAAGACAATGATCAAGCGATTTGTCTCCTGCCATCCTTCTCCAGCCTCCGACAAACAGAGGCCAGGGACATCATTTCTATCCCCTGGCTAATAGTCTTTTTATGGACCTAACCTCCATGAAATTATTTAGCTTCTCTTTAAACTCTGTTATAGTCCTAGCCTTCACAGCCTCCTCTGGCAAGGAGTTCCACAGGTTGACTACACGCTGTGTGAAGAAGAACTTTCTTTTATTAGTTTTAAACCTGCTACCCATTAACTTCATTTGGTGTCCTCTAGTTCTTCTATTATGGGAACTAATAAATAACTTTTCTTTATTCGCCCTCTCCACACCACTCATGATTTTATATACCTCTATCATATCCCCCCCCTCAGTCTCCTCTTTTCTAAACTGAAAAGTCCCAGTTGTTTTAACCTCTCTTCATATGGGACCCGTTCCAAACCCCTAATCATTTTAGTTGCCCTTTTCTGAATCCTTTCCAAGGCCAAAATATCTTTTTTTGAGGTGAATCTAACAATCTAACCACAATCTAACCAGCGACACTGTTCACTGGCTGGAGAGCTTGGATGTCCAACTTTGATGAAGAAATATAGTTGAACACGACATTTGAAAGAAGAAGAAGAAGAAAAAGAAGAAGAAGAAGAAGAAGAAGAAGGAAGGTCCTGCACCAGGTCCTGTAGTTTAGCATAGTTGGCATGATCGTAGTTAGCCAGGAGGGCTGTATAATTTGATATTCTGAATTGGAGGGTGGCAGAAGAGTACATCTTGCAGCCAAAGGTGTCCAGCCGCGTATGCTCTTTGTCACGGGGTGTAAACGTAAATTGTGGGTTCTTAGCCTTGTGATTAAGCCAGTCTACGACCAGTGACTTCGGCTGGGGATGTGCGAAGAGGAAGTCCGTATCTTTTGCCTGGACAAAGTATTTTCTATCCTCCCTGCAGTTTGTTGGGGGGATAGAGGCTAGATTTTGCCACAGCATGTCTGATGGCTCCAGGATAGCTTCGTTGACGGGTAGAGCTATCTTTGAGGATGCCGTGGGTTGTAGTAACATCAGCAATTTGTATTGCTTGTCTTGTACCTCCTGGAGTGTAATGTCTTGTGATTGAGCTACCTGCTTAAACAATTCTTGAAATTGTTTTAGATCATCTGCCGGTGGAGAGGGCAATATCTGGAAGACTGCATCATCTTGTCTAGTGGATCTGGGGTCATGTGAGGAGCCGTCTGAATCCGAATGAGGTAAGTTATCATTATCATTGGAGCCCGCCTGTGTTATTACTGAGGGCGGGTGAGATGGTGAGGAATGTGCAGGTATGGTCGGGAAGCACATAGCCATGTGCTGTTGTAATGTAGGAGCTGTAACTCTTGAGTGGTAGGCATTGGAGGAACATGGTCGGTAACCCTGCCTGGTTCCCAGGGGGGCCACTGAGGCCGGAACTGCTGTGGAGGATACATCCATGGCTGGTTGGGCCACATGTGATGTTGTTGTAGGGAATGATCCCGATATGAATGCCAGGAAGCTATTGATCCCGACGGAGAGGAATGGCATGATGAAAATCTGCTCCTATGCCCGCTGCCATAGTCAGTTCTTGTGAGAGCAGCATATGAGAGAGGGGAGCTCTTTCTGGCATATGAGTGTGCCCCTAGCTATAAGACACCTCTGAGGAGCGCGATGAGCAAGCTCCTGATAGTGTGCCTGGCTGAGGGGATTTTTGTAAGAGCTGTGTCTATGCGCAGCACTTTCTTATGCTGCGGTGCCGGAGCACGGTCAAGGTCGGTCCAGCCAGTCTGTTCAGGCACAGTAGAGGCATATGGTGGTGGTGGTGGTGTATGTGGCATATGTGGCTTTTGCGCGCTTGGGTTCTGACTCAGCTCTCCTGGCTGGTGCAGACTTGCGTTTCTACATGGTGCCAGAGACTGATGGCTCGTTTTCCGGGAGAGGCATAAGGATCTTGTGCAAAAAGGGGGTTTTGCACAAAAAGGAAATGTCCACACTGCTTGTTTTTGCACAAAAACCCCTTGCACAAAAACGGCTCAAATCGATTATGCAAATGAAGTGTGACAAAATGCTAATCAGGGCTTCATTTGCATACTCTCTGCCGGCAAAAGCCGGCAGTGTAGACATAGCCTATGTCTAGACTGCAGGCTTCTTTTGGAAGAAGCTTTTCCAGAAGAGATCTTCTGAAAAAACTTCTTCCGAAAGAGAGCATCCACAGTGCGAAAGCGCTCCGAAAAAGTGATCAGCTTTTTCGACAGAGAGGCTACATCTAGACTACACACTTTTTTCAAAAGAAGATTTTTTGAAAGATTCTTTCAAATCTCCCCACACCAAACTGGTGTCCCACCGAGCAGTAACTGTCGGATGTTGCCAGCTTCCAGAGAGCTATTGTGACCTGCTTCTGCAGGGGGATGGAAGGCCACAGGTGGGTGTCCTGTCTTTGGAGTGCTGGGGTGAGCCAGGCACACAGCTCCTGGAATGTGGCCTTCCACATACGGAAGTTGCAGAGCCACTGCTGGTTGTCCCACAGCTGTCATGTTCTGACAGTGCGGGCACTTACGTGCTGCATGAGTCTCTCCCAGGCATTTAACACAGGAGGCATGGCCATCTGAAATGGGCATCGAGTGCTAAACGGGGGTGGGGGTGGGGCGGGCAGCAGTTGGGTCTGGGAGGGCTGGGGAATGGGGAGCTGGGGGAGAAGAGGGGCTGGGAGAGAAGGGAGGCTAAGGGAGAAGGGGGCAAAGTGGGAAAGGGGGTGGTGGTGGGCAAGGAGGGCTTGGGAGGGCAGGGTCTTGGCATGCAGGAGGAGCGGTACCAGTGACAGGGGCAGGCAAGGCAAGAACCCCCACATAATGGCGCAGATTGAAATGCGATGCTGGACCAGCTCTTCCAGCAGCCGGTTGCGCCACTTGGCCTCTGCCTCCGTCCTCTGCTGAAGAGTCCTGTTGAGGTCCTGCAGGACCACTACATGCTCTTTCAGCAGGTCTGTGTAGACACGCCAGTGCCTGCGGGTGCCACGTGTCCAGGATGGTGGTGGGGCTGGTGTGGTGTGACCCTCTTGCGTGGGGGGTCCGGCTGTGGAGGAAAAGAGGAAGAGACAATTATATATGTGTGCACCCGCAGTCCCCAAGGGCATGCCGTCACTGTAAGGGGCTCTCCTTCGGACAGGAGACTCAGAGGTTTTGCACGTGACACCGTGTGTGAGTTGGGCAGCAGCCTGAGCATCACAGGGACCCCAATGGGACCAGATGGCAAACCCGCCCGTGTGTGTTCTGGGAATGGCTCCTGGCACCACGTGTCGCACACCCACGTGTTGCACCCTGCCGGTGCATGTGGTTACACATGCACGGCCAGCTGCACGCTCTCCAGGCTGAGCATTACATATGTTGCTTGCACATCTGCCACTGTGCACCAGCCTCCCTCGCCCTGCACGTGGTGAAACCTCACAGCACTCACCTCCGGGGCTTGGAGGACCAGGGCTTGGAGGACCGGCTCCAGGGATAGGGTCACTGCTGTTTCTTCCTCCTCCACCTCCTGTTGCATCTCTCCTGTCCCTCCTTCCTGCTGGTGTTCCCTCAGGTGTTGCTCCACAATATGCTGGGGTAACCCAGACTCCACTGAGTCTTGTGGAGTCTGGGCTTCCCCACCGCCCAGAATCTGGTCGAGGTCCGTATAATATGGGCAGCTCTGTGGGGCTGCCCCAGAGCGGGAGCTCTGGTCTCGGGCCTTGGCATACCCCTGCCACAGTTCTTTGATCTTGGTCATCACCTGGTCCAGGGTGTGGGGGTGGTTACCTTTCCTGGCCAGTCCCTGGGCCACGCGCTCATAAATTTCGGTGCTCCTGCGGTGCGACTGCAGAGATTCCTCCTGAGACCAGAGCTCCAAGAGATTTTTTATTTCAGGTCCTGACTAGGCTGGTGCCTGCCTTTTGGAGCCCCTGGGTGGGTCCTCTTCACTGTCCCTAGAAGGGCCAGGGGGTGCTTGAGGCTGGGACATAGCTGTCATGGGTGTTCTGGCTGGCTTCCTGACAGAAATGGCTTTCTGGGTGCCTGTGCCTTTAAAAGGCTGCAGACAGGAACAATAGAGGTGCTCAGCATTTAGATGGACTGTCCACCAGGGCTTCTTCCTGGAGGCCCTTTTTTTCAAAAGAACTGGCTTCCCCGCATCCACACACACCTATTTTCGACAGATCTTGGTCAAAAATGGCATTATTCCTCGTAAAATGAGGTTTACCGCCGTCGACAAAACCGCCGCGTTCTTTTGATTTAATGTTGACAGAATGCGGCAGCAGTCTAGACGCAGGTAAAGTTTTTTGGAAAAAAGGCCACTTTTTCCAAAAAAACCCTGCAGTGTAGACACAGCCATAGTGTCCAAACTGAATGGAAACTATCTCACATGTAAGCTGTGATTACTATGGGCAGAATGGCCACCAGGGCACCTGTGCTTTTTCCTCTTGCCTTTTCTTGTGAAAGAACTCCCTCTTCCCCCTCTACACACACCTTTTTCTGAAAGAGCTCTTTTGGAAAAAGGCTTCTTCCTCATAGAAAGAGGTTTACCAATGTCAGAAAAATCCCTCAGTTCTTTCGATTTTTTTTCGAAAGAACTCGATTGCTGTGTGGATGTAATTGAAGTTTTTCAGAAAAAACACCATTTTTCCAGTAGCGTAGACATACCCTAACTGGCTGCTGGCTTGGAAACCTCAGGAGTGGCCTCTAATTAAACTCAGTTTCTTTCTACACCATCATTGTATGTTGTTAGTAGAGCAACATGCCATCTCAAACATTACTTCTGTTTACTGTTTTCAATTCATTTGTATTACTCCATAGAAAGTAAAATACGTTTCATTTGTACAGCTTTAGAAAGTGAAATAAAAGATAAATAAAAGAAATAAAAGAAATATATTATTTGCCACAAAATAAACACTTTATAATTCTTTCCTTAGATAGCTAACCTTGAAAGAGGTTCCTGATTTAATGAAATTCTTTTCTAATATATTATCTAGTGCTGGATCCAGCTCTTCAGCTATATCCTCAATCACAAGTGACCTTCCCAATGAAAGGCTGTCTTCTAAGTGTGTGCGGAAATACTTGTGGTTCAAAGTTGTCACCTTTGAAAGGAAATAGTTCAATATTATAAAGACAGAATTAGGTGTTCAAAGTTCTTTTTGAAAAACACAGGATTTGCTAGCAAAATCACTTTACAATTTTTGCATATAAAAGAAAGCAACATGTTCATTTGGCTTAGTGTAGCCATCAGAGTTCTTGTGGTAGGATATACTTAGTCATGTATACAGTGAAATGAATTCATAATACAACTTTGAATTAATGAAAATGATTCCAGATATTGGTTGTAATGAGATATGGAGTTTTTGAATACTAGGTTACCAATATAAGTCTGATGAAGATCATTAAAGAATTAAAGCTGTTCCCACTTTCCATCCAATCATTTGTTCATTTTCAACTTCACTACAGCATCACCATTCTGGGCCTCTGTATATCTAGGTTCTCTGTTTTAGCACCCCCCACCCCCTTCTCACTGCAGCAACAAGGAGACTCAATAAAACTGCAAGAGATGGTAATTACAGATTGGATCTCCAGGGGACTCCAGCTCAGCCCTGGGCTGCCACAGTCTGCTTAGAGGCGGCCGTAGGGCTCCAGCCCAGGTTTTGCGCTGCCCCCCAGCCAGGCTGCCAATTTGTTGCCCTGGCTCTGGCTGACCCTTCTGCTCTTAGGCTCCTGGGCTCTCTGGTCCAAGAGCAACCAGATGTTGCCTGATCAGAGAGAGCCAGTTTTTGGAAGTACAACCTGTACGAGTAGTAAGCCTTTTGAAAACACAGCCTTCCCTACCCAAACTACTTCAATTAACTTTGCTTGGCTGTTCTTTCATATTATACATTAATATCCTTGTGAGCAACATTACTTTTTATGTTTTTAAATACATTGACATCTTGCAGACTTAAATTTTAATAACTTTGGGCCCTGGTCTTTGTTGCTTGGTCCTCACCTTGACCTAAACTTACTCCAACCACATCAGCTCTGTTTAGGAGTTCCTTCTCTGGCTCCAAATCTTTCGACTTCAGTTTTAAACATTTTGTCTATGCTTTTAAGTCTCTGCACAATTTTACCTCTGCCTGTATTTCTTCAAAGGCTGCTTACCTTGCTTCTGTTCACACTCTGTTCCCTGCCTATTCTGCCTCTCTTACACTCCTTTATACACCATGCAACTTCTCTTTCCTTCAAACTCATCTTCAAAACTTACCTGCTTCTCAGTTCTTCAAACAATAGCCCTCTAACTCTTTATTTTAAAAGGTTATTTGTTAAAAAAAGGAATCAACATGCTGTTGGCAGTGTGCTTCCTCAGTAATCCTGTAAATTAATCTGTGTATACCTTTTTCCCCCTTCTCTGTTATTTTTCCCTACCTCCATTATTCTGTCTATAGTTGCCTGCATAATATCTAGCATATTTTGGGTACTATTTAAGTAAAATTAACAACAAATCAATAATCATGAACTTCTTTCTCTTTTGATTGCTCTCTGCTTGTTCCAGTGCGCTTTTTTTTCTTTCAGAGATATTCTGAAAAGAGTAAAGAGACCCAAAATGTATCCAAATAGGTATGTTTTAAAGAAGGAAGCTTATCTTTCATTATTCTGTAATTTGTTTTTGTTATGGTATGAATGAACACATGAGAAGATACACATCCCATTTCAAAGAGTTTATGGTCTCAGATGACGAGAATAGAGAACGATACAATCAATTATATTTATTTAAAACTTTGTTGCTTACTTGTAATTCGTTACCCTTTTCTTTCTGTTTAATCCAGGTTTTTCCTTGAGTTTGTGGGTCGATCAAAAGTGGGTATCTGGTTGCCTTAGTAACAATTATACCATTCTGAATTGAGAGTTCGTCTCCTGGCAGCCCCTGCAGATTCCATTCACTAATCTGGATACAGAAAAATCATCAACACAACATAATTAATAAAGATCTTATGTGATATCACTTTATCTGTGGCCAAGAATAATGGACTTGGGTCACTTCGAAGCCCAATAGCAATGATTCCCACCATGGGTGGAGACAATCCCCTTAGTCCGAACTAACTGCCCGCAGCTACACGCGGCAGTCAAATGTTACACAAGGTGTAACAGTTAACTCGAACTAAGGACTTAGTTCGAGTTAACGTTTGACTGCCGCGTGTAGCCGCGGGCAGTCAGTTCGGACTAAGGGGATTTAAAAATGGCACCCGGACGGGAAGATGCAAATAAAGCCCGGGATATTTAAATCCCGGGCTTCATTTGCAACTTCGAATGCTTACATTAGCCTCCCTAGTTCGAACTAGGGGGCTAGTGTAGACATACCCTAAGCAATTATCTCTCCTACACCTTAAAGACTGGGCTCAGTTTTCTTCCTGAATATTTTTTAGCTAATTTTTAAACTAGTCTTGTGTAGCAAGATTATAAACTGAACTAAGTTAAAAGCATTAATAATTATAATTATAATTATAAAAAACAATTATAGCTATGCAACCTCTCATGAAGTTATGTTGCAACTGTAATGAAAATTCAATTTCTAGTACAGTACAACCTCAGAGTTACAAAGAGAAGGTCACTCACCTTGTGCAGTAACAGAGGTTTTTCAAGATGGTTGTCCCTATGGTTGCTCCACCTTATGTGCCTAGGGTGCCATTGCACCTCTTTAAGATAGCAGTGCCCTCTGTAGCCTGTGCACACAGAGCAGCTGGCATGTGCTGGTGTGGTTACTCTGCATGGGCAATCAACTGTCCATTCAGTTCCTTTTTTGCCTCAATAATAGGTAGTTCCGAAGCAGAAGGGAGGAAGGGTGGGTCGTGGAGCATCCACAGAGACAACCATTTTGAAGAACGTCAGTTACTGCACAGGGTGATTAACCCTCTCTTCTTCTTCGAGGAGTGTCTCTGTGGATGACTTAGATGACTGTGAAGCAGAACTCATGCTTGGAGGAGGGAGCTTCGGTTTATCATCATTCTGCGCTATGGATAATATAATCTGGCTGAACTGGACAAAGTGCTGGCATGAGTTGTGTACCACTCTGAGTTCCAACAAATGTATATGTAGTTTGACTCCTCTAGAGAACAATACACCTGGACCAGAATTGGCCTGGTGGCTGATAATGAGCACCCAATCCTAGGAAAGAGGCATTTGTGGTGAGTATCATAGATGGTGGCTTGGGGCGAAAGGGGACCCTGTTGCAGACATTGTGTGGCTTTGTCCACCATGACAGGGACTGCTTTATCTTGGCTGGTATGGCAATATGTTGGTGGGTTGGAAGTGTGGTTTGTAAACTGTTTGTGCTGGACCACAAATGTAGCTGCTGCCAAGTGGACCAAGTTGCAGGCAGAGTTTTGCCATGACTTGAGGACTGTTTCCACCAGTTCCGTAATTGCCAGGAATCTTTAGTGAGGGAGCGATGCAATGGCTACTGTGCAATCTAGGTGTGCCCCAATGAACTCCAACTGTTGTGTTGGGATCAGCTTGTACTTTTGAAGGTTTATTTGTAGACCAAGTTTGTTGAAGAGTGACCTAATGATGGTGACCACTCATTCTCTGTGGTGATAGGTTGAGACTTTCAGCAGACAGTTGTTTAGATATGGGAAGATGGTGACTCCCAGACTGCATAGATACACTGCTACCACTGCAAGGACTTTGGAAAATACTTAAGGTGCTGTGGACAGGCCAAATGGGAGTACTCTGTATTGGAAATGGTGGTTGTGCATGGCAAACTGTAAGTACTTTCTATGTGCTGGATGTATTGAAACGTGGAAATATGTGCCTTGCAGTTTGAGGATCAACAGCCAATCTCCTTTCTCCAAGGCAAGGATTATCAAGGACAGGGTTACCATCTTCAAATGCTGTGGGTGAACGAAATGGCTGATATTTTGTAGGCCGAGAATAGGCCTCCACCCTCCCATTTTTTGGGTTGTAAGCAAAGGATGGGAGTAAAACCCCTTTTCCCTGTGATGGTAAGGTACATGTTCTATTGCTTTATGGGGTCCCAGCCTACATGCTAGTGTACTAATCACTCAGCCCCTTGGAGCAGTCAACACTCCCAGATGGGGCCTTCATAAGGCAGCCACATCAGACTAGGCCCTACTTCCCCATAAAAGGCAGCTGCCCCATGAGCCAGACACACTTTCAAGGCATGTGTGGAGCAAATGTCCCATCACAGGACCCATACCAACTCATTAGTAATGTCTAGCACTTCTAGTTGTCTAGTATATATCTAATTTATCTGTCTGTACCTTGCTTAGCACTGTGATATATGGTAGGAACTAGCTAGTAACAACTTTGTCAAGCTGTTCCATATTGAAGAGCAGTAATAGAGAAAGAAGGGTCAGTGATTGCACTACTGGACATAAAAATTACAAAGAAAAATGCTAAGCTCTGTGTGCCCATTTGCATGCAAGCTCTGAAAATAATCTTATTTTTATAGTAGTGCTGGTGTCTGAGTTTTTAAGAATATAAATAAAAAGGTTTAGTGGTACTTGTATGTACTTTTAGTTCTTATATACTGATAATATTATTCATAATATTTTCTCAAAAGAAAAAAGAACAAAAATCAAGATAATACTGAATAACAATCACACTATGAACATTATAAACATTACATTCAAATGAAACCCACAATAAATCAACAGTGTACAAAGCTTACTGTTGGTTGATCCACCAACATGGAAATCAGGTTCAAGTTTTCAGTAAAAGGGATTTTCCGGACTCTCATCTCTGCTTCCCATAAATCTTTAAGCAAAAGATTCCTGAAGATCTGATTAAAAGGGCCACAGTATGAAAGGAACCCTGTGCAAAGTAAAACATCTCCCACAAGTCTAGAAAAGGGATAAAAAGGGATGAAACCAAAATTGTGAGATAATATACCATTTATGTGACAAATGGTTAAACCATCACATTTTGAAATGTATATATTGAAAAAAGTTACTTTCCAGAAATTTGTTCTTTGAGAGCTGCCTCTGTGCATTCACACTTTGGGGATCTGGTGTCTCTGGCATTGAGCTGAGGAACTGCTTTGAAAATACATATCTATTGGAGGGTGCACAAGCAATCTTGTGTGAGAGTAGCATCATCATTTTACCCTTATGTGAGGTTAACCCCTGTCACCTCAATCATCTAAATTCCTTCAAACTTGACCACAAAATTCTGATATAAAAATGAACTCTGAGGCAGAAAAGAAGGCATGTGGATAGTATGAATGCAGAGGGGACTCTCAAAGATCAAAAGTTATTAGTAAGTAATCTCTTTTTCAGTCACATTTCTGTCTGAAATTATGGCAGCAATGAATGCCATCATAAGAGACAAATATAATGAGCTCTCAGCCAAAGGTGGCTTCAAGAGTGCACCTAAACCAAATTAAGATCCCTAGGAGGGGAAGAATTTCCTAAAGGGGATATCCATTAATTAGCCTTTTCATAAACATCTTATCAGTATTATTCACAAACAGCATTTTGCCATCAACTAAAACTATGGCAAGCAGGACATAGCTTCCAAATGAACTTTCAAAGATAAGTTAGATAAATCCTCATTTTTAGGTGTATTCAATATTCTAAAATACAAGGTATGGAATTGAAACAGAAGAATTACATTTTTCCCTTTTGCAAAGCCATAATTCTGGTCCATTTCAAATGGTAACACCTGGTTGACAGATTTCTAGAATTAAGCAGCAAATTAAGCAGATTTCTAGAATTAAGCAACAAGGTACCTTCTCAAATTAAATGGCATACCCATTCCATAATTATTTAGAACTCATTTGTCTAAAGTAATAAGACTTCATTTGACTGATAAATGAGCTAGCTGGTCTCTAAGCAGACATAGGGAAAGCGCCTTACTGACTAATTCTTAACTCTCAATTCTCACATCAAATCTGAGGTCTGATGTGCAATGAAGATGACAAGAAAGCATCAGATTACTTACATTTAGACCTCAATTTAAGATACCTCTTTTTATGCAAGCTCTGCAATGACATAGACTGCTGGTGCTGTTATTAACTCCTTTGATTTGACAATAAATAAGCCAAAGAAGACTGTGAATAATATTGTCTCTGGTAACAGAAAGTAGGAGTAAAAGGCCTCCTCCCAATAAAAGAAATCAAGCTGCTGATCTCTGTCTGCAGGGGAGGAATGTGCCCGTCTAGAACTTGACCTGCTCTTGGCAGCAGTCACTACCAATGTAGTAGGTGCAGGGTATGAACAAACATGAAAACCCTTCAAAGAGTACCTGAAAAAATCTCTTTGCCTTCTCAGCTATGGAATGATAAGAAGCAGGAATGAATAAAACTGTCTTAGCAGACTGGACAAATTATCAAAGCTTGGTAAAATGCCAAATTCAGATCTGACAAGGCCTAACTCCATATCAAGGCTCTCTGATTCCCATTCAGATCCAAAGAATGTCCAGGAGCTGAACAGATCACAGAAGCTACAAAAGTAAATATCTTCTTCAGAACCAGAAGATGGACCCAGAACCAGAGCAAGTCATGGCACAGGATCCAATAAAATATCCAAATTCATCTTCTTGGCTCCTGAAACTGAGACCAGAATCAACCTTGTTTTGTGACTGTAAAAGTTCTGTCATAATGGGATGGAACTGATAAATATGCTGTATAGGATCTGGCACTGCTAATAGTGTCTGTTTTCCCTTAGATTATTCTTCTTTAGAACCAAGACAGCCAAAGCTGACAACATAGCTCTCCGCATAGGCAGCTTCAAAGGTCTGACTGGTGGAGCAATGGGAATTGCAGCTGGACCCAATGAAGGTTCCAATTTCCTGGAACCCTTAAACTGCTTTGACTTACTGAAGAAGGCACAGGAGCTGAAACTGGCCTCTTAGTCCATAGATCCAGTGATTGCCCAGATCCAAAGGATTTGGCTTGAAGAACCTCATTATGGAGAAGCACCTGCAGTCTGTTCTTCCTCTCCTTGGGTATGTCTACACTACAAGGTTTTTGCGCAGCAAAAACAGCTGTTTTTGAGCAAAAACCGGCGGAGCGTCCACACCTCAAGCGTGTTTTTTCACAAGAAAATTGATAGAACAGAGGGCTTTTGCCAGTAGAGTTATTCCTCTTCCCACGAGGAATAACTCATTTTTGCACTACAGCTCTTGCTCAAAAAGGCAGGTGTGGACACTCCAGAGGGGTTTTTGTGCAAGAAACCCTATCGGAAAAATCACAGGTGCTTTCTTGCGCAAGAGTGTCCATGCAGTGTGGACGCTCTCTTGCACAAAAGCACATTGCTTTTGCAATGTGCTTCGAGGTCTGGATGCGCTTTTGTTCAAGAAGTTTTTGCACAAGAACTCTTCTGCAAAAGGCTTCTTGTGCAAAAACCCTGCAGTGTAGACAAAGCTCTTGTGAGCTTTGGGCATAAATATCCAGCCTCACTCTCAGAATGTTCCGAAGTGCCGGAGGAAAAGGGGAAAGTGAAGTAAAAGAGCACTTTAATAGACATTGCCTGGAAAAGATTCTACCATTACGCACCACTAGTATGTAAAATACCCATAAGTAGGAATATGAAGATGTGATTACATCTTTCACGGTGTTCATAGTGTCCCTAACCTCTGTTTGCCAGAAGTTGGGAATGGACGACAGGGGATGGATGGATCACTTGATGAATGCCTATTATATTCATTCCCTCTGGGGCACTTTGGCCACTATCAGAAGACAGGATACTGAGCTAGAGGAACACATATTTACTCTGCTGACACCATTATTGGACCTAACCATGCCTATTACAAGATCAAGAACACATATTCCTGTTCATCCAGAAATATAATTTATGCCATGATGTGCCTAAAGTGTCCGTCTGCTATGTACATTGGACAAACTTCTCAGACACTTCGCCAAAGAATCAACGCACACAAAACAGACATAAGACTCTCTCACAGAGAGAAAGCTGTTGCTTGCCATTTCAGCCAGACTGACCATTCCTCAATGACCTTAAAACATGCATATTGCTTCAAAGAGACTTTAACTCCAGACTTCAACGAGAAGCTTCAGAATTGTCATTCATGCTTAAATTTGACACTTTATGTATGGGTCTAAACAAAGACTCTAATTATCTCACCGATTACAAAGATAGCTTCCCCAATTATCACCCCTAATGTCATTACCTCACAGAAACTTCCCCTATTATCACCTCTATGTCATTACCTCACAGACACTAACCTTCCCCCCTCATCCCCACTCTGTTCTAAAATATGATTTGTCAATTTCACATGTGTTCATTTTTTTGATTGTATCACTTTGGTATGTATGGTTGTGCCAATTTTCTTCCACGTATTGATTGATCTGAGGAAGTGGGTCTGGCCCACGAAAGCTCATCACCTAATAAACAATCTTGTTAGTCTTTAAAGTGCTACATAGTTCTGTCTTTTGTTTCAGCTAGACCAGACTAACACGGCTGCATCTCTATCACTATGGAAAGGGAAGGCCACAAAGAGGAAGGATGCAATACTCACAGTAGCCACTGGAGGCAATCAGTGCAGGGGAGAACAATATTGCACAGTGATCACTTAAGGCAGCCACACCACAAAGAGAGTGGCCAACAGGGCTGAGGCATGCCATCTTGAATGTCACCAGACCAGGTAAGCAGCCCCCATACCCTAAACCCTTTCCCCATCTCTGGCTCTAGGATGCAGAGCTGGAGGTGGGGGGGAGAAAAGGTCCTTGGTGGCCGGGAGTTTGGGGCGGGGGGAGACAGAAGGCCCCGACAGCCAGGAAAACTGTGGGAGAGAGAAGGCCTGTGCTGGCCAGGGCCCTGGGTGGAGAGAGAAAGCCCATGTTGATTGGGGAGGCTGGGGAGAGAGAAGGCCCCTGCCAGCCATGGGAGCTGGGGGGAGAGAGAAGGCCCCACCAGATGGGTAGAGAAAGAAAGCCTCATCAGATGGACCCCCCCACCCTGAACTCCTCGTCACTCCTCAACCCTCACATACCACACCTGGAACTTTCTGCTTTGCACACCCCCACATCCCCAAGGCTCCTGTACTCCCCACAACACCAGCCCCCATCCTGAAGGACCCTGGCAATGCTAGGTAAATCTTCTAGTATCAAATAAATGGGATAAGCCTATTGCTAGTATTTAGGCTATGTTGATACAGCAGCATTATTTCGGAAAAATTGACATTATTCCGAAAACAAAGAGTGCATCTACACTGCAAGCCATTATTTCAAAATAATGGCAAGCTGGAGGACTTCTTACTCCGACTCCTGTAACCCTCATTTTATGAGAAGTAAGGGAAGTCGAAGGAAGAGTGTTCTTCCTTCAACTTCCTGCTGCGTAGACAGTGCCAAAAGCCGAATTAAGCTATCTTGACTTAAGCTATGCAATTGATGTAGCTCAAATTGCATAACTTAATTAGACTTTAGCCCTGCTGTGTAGACGTGCCCTTACAGTGTTAATCCTGTGTAGTTATTTGATGACATTTTATACTTCTGTGAAAAATAATTTTTTCCATATATTCATATCCTTTGGATACCTGTGCTTGCTGGTGTACTGACTAGAAATATAGGCTATGTCTACACTGCAGAGCTTTTCCGGGATACCAAAGGTATCCCGGAAAAGCTCTGCTGCATCCAAGGAACACGTCTGCTTTTCTGAAAAAAAATTCGGCATCCCTGTAAACCTTGTTCTACAAGGAAGAAGGGATGTTCCAAAAAAGGCTTTTTCCCCAACATTTGACCCTGTGTAGATACGCAATTTGCGTATCTTTTTCCAATGTTTCCCTGCACTGTAGGCATAGCCATAGTGACAATTGTAATTTCAGGAAAGTTCTAGCATGAATTCTCCTGGTCTCTTCCCATTATAAGCATGTCTCCACCACAGTTATTTTATATCTACATAAACTTTCCTAATGTACCTACTGCTGTTGTATCTTGATGTCCTATACATAAATTACACATAAAACCTACTTTAAAAGTACATTAACACTGCAAAGTCAGCACTCAAAAGTTAGGACATGCCAGAATTAATGTTGCCTATGCAGAAATTATGATACAATATTTAATTGCATGATCAAGACTACAAATCTTCCAGCTTCCCTGGGCTGTGTGGGTCAAAGGCTGCCAAGCAGCTTTGCTTCAAAACTTATCTGTTCTGAGGCTTTCTGGGCAGCCCCCTGTCTAGAGCAGTGGTTCTCAACCAGGGGCACATGTACACCTGGGAGTATGCAGAAGTTTTCCAGGGGGTACATCTAGATATTTGCCTGGTTGTAAAAAGTACTAGAGCACTCAGTGTAAACTAAAATTTCACGCAATTACTTTATACCGCTCTATACACTATACACTGAAATGTAAATACAATATTTGTATGCCTGTTGATATGTTAAAAGGAGAAAGTAAGCATTTTTTTGGTAACAGTGTGCTGTGATACTTTTGCATTTTTATGTCAGATTTTGTAAGCAAGTAGTTTTTAAGTGAGGCGTAACTTGGGAGTATGCAAGACAAATCAGATTCCTGAAAGCAGAACAGTAGCCTGGGAAAGTTGAGAGCCACCTGTCTAGAGCCCAGGAGTTTCCCTCCTCTATTCCCTTCCCCATTCCTTCCCCCACACTCCTATCATCATCCTCAAGCGTCTCCCTCCACCCACATCGTCTTCTATCATTAACCTAGGAGCCCAAGATTTTTCCTTCTTCCTCCCATCTTATGTCATAGGAGGAAAGAGCAGTGCTGGGGAACAGAGAGATTGATGGGCAGTGGTAACAGTACATTTTTTAATGAGAATATTCCCTTTCATTAGCCATTCCAAGGCCTGAGATTTTGCTCTAATAAGAATGAAAACATTCAGACACTTGGAATTTCCTGTGGAAAGAAACTTCTGTTTTGACATGTTGGCAACATTTGTTATGGTTTTTAGGAATTCCATGCAAAATATAGAATTTAACTAACAAAGTTTGTGCACTGAAAATTACCTATGGAAGGATATTTTATTGCCAAATAATTTCTTTGTATTATATAGACATCTTGCTCTTTGGTCTAATAGATACTATACCTGTTAATCTGAGCTTTGAACTCCTTACTTTGCTGAGTCCATCTAATTTTCTCTCCACTCAATCCATCTATAAGTGCGGATGCTGCTTGCATTTTTCTTCTGCACACATCTGCATCATTCAACAGGTCCTAAAATTGGACAAGTTGTCCTGTCTCATTAAACTTTCAAATGTTATTTTTCAAAGACCTTTACTATATTTATAAAATATATAAACTATTTTTTCACAGGAAAATTTACCTGTTATTTAATACTGCCCTATGCATGGAGGCTACATCTTCACTGTACATTTATTTTGGAATAAACTATTCCAGAAGAAATATTCCAAACCAGCTTATTTGGAAATAGAGCATCTACACACCAAAAGCACATTGAAATAGCGCTGAGCTATTTTGAAATAGAGCATCCACACTGATTGGATGCTAATTCACATTTAAGGCCACCTGGAACCACTTCAGGCAGGGCATCAGGACAGCAGTTACTTCCTGGAGCTGCTGCCAGATGCTATCTGAGGCTTGTGCTTAAAGGAACCCCCCTGTACAGCCATGTCTCAGGCTTTTCTTTGCCTACCTCATTGAGGGACAGCAAAGCCTTTTCTTTTTCCTGCTGTGCTTGCCCTTGCAGATACCTCAGAAATCCAGCTATGGAGCTGGAGCAGCCTCTGGGCAGTCTACGGCTA
The DNA here is from genome assembly GCA_019425775.1 of Rafetus swinhoei. Taxonomy (NCBI): domain Eukaryota; kingdom Metazoa; phylum Chordata; order Testudines; family Trionychidae; genus Rafetus; species Rafetus swinhoei. The sequence goes on along the minus strand of CM033440.1, from coordinate 144,248,254 downwards.
TTGCAGCTTGTACTGCACCTCATGCAGCAGTTTCTGCAGGCTGCCTCCCATGGGTGGGGGTGGGGGGGGGCAAGAGAAGAAAGAAAGAAAGAAAACCCAATGTTCACACACGTGCCTTTTAAAATAAACAATTTTCCTAGCTAAGTTATAAAACCTTCAGGTAACATCTATACTGCAGTTATTTGTCAGCAGAGAGTATCCTAATGAAGCACTCATTAGCATTTGTCGTGCTGTCATTTGCATATCTCTGCTGATGCTTTTTGTGCATGAGGTTTTTGCTCAAAAACAAGCCGTGTAGACGGGTCCGTTTTGCACAAAAAAACCCCTTTTGCACAAGATCCCTTATGCCTCAAAAAAAGAGGCATACATGATCTTGCACAAAATATTTTTTTGCGCAATACGGACCCATCTACACTGCTTGTTTTTGCGCAAAAACCTCTTGAGCAAAAAGCATCGACATAGATATGCAAATGACAGCACGACAAATGCTAATGAGCCCTTCATTAGCATGCTCTCTGCCGACAAATACCTGCAGTTTAGACATAGCCTCAGAGTAAACTAAGATAAGCAAAATGCTGTTCTTTAAAAATCACTTTTCTATAAAGGGCAAGTATTCCTTGAGCCATTGCATCACAAAGAAGAGGGGTTTAAATGGAGCTCATTTGTTGCAATTTCAGATTATTTTAATGTCTGCCAGGCAAACATTAAATGAATCTTTCATTGTATTCTGAACATATTGAACCAGTAAGTGTGCAAACAATTTTTTATATTCATGCAATATTTTTATCTCACCATTTTCTCCTTCATTGCTGCATCAAACTTCGCCTGGACTTTATCCAATTCAGCTTGTTTCTCATCTAATAATGCTTGAGCCGTGGCTAACTCTGCATTAGCTACTTTCAAACGTCCTTCTTGTTTTGCTAAATTAGACTAAGAATAAAGCATTGTTAAACAATAATGAAATACATCAAAAATTCTATTATTTTAAATCTGCTCCATTGTTAGTCAACATGGACAGAGATACAACCTGTGCACAATATCTTTATTAAATAAATCACCATAAAATGTGCATTTTAAAATATTATCTTTTCCAAGAAATGGCACTTAAATCCATACTTTTAAATCTGTACTTACGATTTTTGTGTTAAAGAAATTGGCTTTCTGCTCTAGAGTGCCAATTTTATTTCTATTTTAAAATAATATTCTGCTCTGAGAAGACACCAGATGCCTTACTGAACAAGAAAGAAGATGTTAAAAAGAGCATTATAATCAGATTCCTGGAAAAGAGAACATCCCGTGGGGCTTTATTGTTCAGGCTTTTGATTTATTTTATTTATATAATTCATTGTTCTTCAATGGCAGCTGATCATGAGTTTAGAAGATTTGTCTGGGATCATAACCTGACATTCCTTGAAAACCATAGCCATAGGCCAATAAACCACTCAATTGCAGCCAACTAGATATTTTTACTAATGACAGGAAACCTTTTGGCCCCTTTTCTTTAGATTATCAGCCTGCAATATACTTTTGCTCTTTGCAGCTGTAATATAGATGTGATATATCTAACAGTGACGGCAAGATTACTGCAAAAGCTTGGAAATCATGGTGCAGATTTCCAGTCCCTATCAGAGCAGGGGCCAGGAGGGCCATTTGGCCTGGGCCTCAGGAGACAAAGGGGCCTCAAATTTTGACATTTTTCTACCAAGTCATTTCCTTTTATTATACACCTTGCAGTTATAACAGAGACAACAAAAGAAGTTCTATAAACCTGCAAAGAATTGATTTAAACCATTGTGGGACCTCGGGCCTGCACCAATTTTTCAGTCACATCTGAGTTTTCATCTGTGTGACTGGAGACTGGAGTAACTTCTGTGATTGGTGATTCTACATTATGAAATGCTGTTTACAGTCTTTGCATAGTTTAGAGGTTTTGAAAGTCGTAATTAATTCTGTTACTGTAAAGTGATTTTGCTTGGTCTGAGGGTGAGTTTAACCTTCAAATTAGATCTTTATATCTGCATAGGAGATTTTCATATTCCTGTTTTTTTCTTATGTGGGTCCATTTACAATAGCCTTACCAGGCTCAGCTGTAAGCTACTTCTTCATCCAGTTTTAGATTGATCTTTAAAGGCTTTTTTGTGATAATAAACTTTTAATTCTAGTTCTTTAATAAACTTTATATCTAATCTGGCAATCACCCTATGTTCATATTTATAATAATGCACCAGTTATTAGAGGAATTTAATAATGGGAACATGTTAGAAGGTGACATTTCAAGACTATAAATGTCGTAGTAAATAACACTCCCAAACAGTTGTAATACAACATTTATTGCAAAGTATATACAATTAAAATTTTGTATAATCAATAGCCTTTAGTGAATTAATGTATTATGTGTTACTGTGTTTTAAAAGAATCCCTTTATAAAAATGAAGTAAAGATTTGAAAGTGGTGCAAGTAAGAGATGGCGAAAGCAACAGACTGAAGCAGCAGTTAAGAGTTTAAAGCCAATAACATAATTTCTCATAGGCTATGTCTAGACTACATTCCTCTTTCGAAAGAGGGATGTAAATTAGACATATCAAAATTGCAAATGAAGCCGGGATTTGAATTTCCTGTGCTTCATTTGAATAATAGCATCACGGCGTTCTTTCGAAAAACGCTATTTTGAAAGTGAAACCATGATCTAGATACGGTTCTTTCTAAAAGAAAAGCCTTTTTTTGAAAGATCCTGTACTCCTCAAGGTTTCACTTTTGAAACAGCGTTTTTCAAAAGAACGCTGTGACACAATTATGCAAATGAAGTGCAGGAAATTCAAATCCCAGCTTCATTTGCAATTTCGATATGTCTAATTTACATCCCTCTTTTGAAAGAGGGATGCAGTCTAGACATAATCCTAGAAAGGACACCTCAGCCATTAGACGGTGACCATACTGACAGTGACACTTCCAGTTCTGATGATGAAAACTTTGTACACACAAATGGCATTTCAGTGCCACTGCATCAAAATGAGGAGCTCATTAATCAAGACACAGAAATGCCAACAGTAGCAACAGATAGAGAGCAGAAAATGCATGCAAGTCTATTATCTATCTACCAGAATACAAAACGAGTTTATTGAGCTGTGTGTAACATTTGTGTAAACAAAATTTCTTGAAGAGATACGACAGGCAAAGTACTTTTCAATTATCATGGATGCAACTTCAGACTGTTCTCATAAAGAACAGACAGCCTTGGTTGTTTGATATGTTAAAATTGCAGGAAGTTCAAAGGTTTCAATTGAAGAACAATTCATTTTGTTCAATAATTTCACACACAAAAAACTGGAAAAGAAATTCCTGCTCATGTATTAAAATTCTGGAAGGCTTCAAATTAAATTTTCAAGTCTGCATTGACCAAGCCTATGACAATGGATACAATATGGCTGGGAAGAACAACTGAGTAGAAGCAGTCCTTCTTGAGCAAAATGCAAACTGTATTTTCTCCAGTTGTTGCAAACACACACTAAATCTTGTCGGTGTTGATTGTGCTGAATCATGGAAGGAAGCAATCACATACTTTGGAACAATCCAGCAATTGTACAACCTCTTCAGTAGCAGTCCTCAAAACTGGGAAATTCTGAAGCAGCATCTGCCTGTTTCAATCTTGTAATTGAAGCACGCAATGCTACATTAGATGTTGAGAGGGATAACATTATTCATGATCAAAGGGACGCAATCCCGAGTTCAAATCAATAGTGCAGGGTATTGACATTTCATCTGAGTTGTCCAACAATTGCAGCCTAACATCTCAGTCTGACTGTGACGGGCCGCAGGCAACCCGCACGCAGGCGCCCGAGGCGGGGCGCCAAGAAGCCGCGACCCCAGCAGCGGTGCCGGGACACCGCGGCCTGGCGGGGAGCGGGCGGCGGTGCCCGAGCCTCCCTCTGTGGCTGCGCAGTCCCGCGGCGGCTGGCTCCGCCCCCGGCGTGCTTCCTCCGAGGGCGGACGCGGAGAATGGCGGGCGGGGGGAGGCCGACGAGCCCGCTGTGTCTAGGGTGGGGCCCCGCGGGCACGTCATCACCGGCGGGCCGATTCAAAAGGGCCCGGCGTCAGCGAAGGAGGGGGGAGCCATTGAGGCTGGCCCCTGGAACACCCTGGGGCGGGGTCGTGTCGGCACCACCCCCAAGGGTGGTCGACGTGCAGACTCCAACCCCCGGAGGCCCAGGACCCACGCGGTGAGCGCCCGACTCAACACCGCGACCGCAGTCCAGGCGGGGACGCCCACCAGCCCGAACAGCCGAACCACGGTAAGCCCCGGAGATCTTCCGGGTGGGACCCCGAGACCCACAGGGGGGAGGAAGCAGCCTGGGGTGGGACCCCTGTGGCGCCCGTGGGCAGACGCGTTGCGGGAACCCATCCCACATCTGTCATGTGGGGGCTAGTGACCACTGCACTTAGGGCCCCGGGCTGGGACCCGGAGGAGAGGGCGGGCCCGGGTCCCCCTCCCTCTCCCCTTCAGCTGCAGGAGCCGGCAGCGACACGGCTGTAAGGGAACGAACCGTGGAGCATCCAGGAACCAAGTAACCCCGCCCTGGGGTGGGGCCGGGGGCAAGATTCTGGGTCCGCAGATCCCCCCAGACTCGTCGGAGTGGGGGTGATCGCACCCGACGGCGCCAGCCCAGGATGTGGCCCGGTGGCTAGTGACGCAGAGTTGGGTGTTGGGGTCCGCTGAACCCCCCTGCCTGAGGGCAGGGGGTGATCGCACCCCTAGGCACGCTCACACGGACGCAGAAAGGCACTATCGAGTTGATCAAATATGGTCATACACATCGATGTGAGTCATTGTGACAAATTTGTATCCTTTCTGGATTCCTTTGGGAGTTCAGAGAGCTAAGTGATGAAAATCTATATTCAGCAGCTGAACACTTTCAACAAAGTTGCAAGAATGAAATTTCAAGAGATCTCTGTGACAAGATCATCTTCCTGAAGTGTATACATTCCACCAACTTTAAATTGGACTTCAAGCCAAAATAACTGCTTCAAGAAATATTCGATCTCGGTCTGTTGACTGTATTTCGTAATATCACAATTTCATTACCTATTTTTGTCAGTCTCCCTGCATCCGCGGATTCCCTGAATCCGCACATTCAATATGTTAAAACAAGTAAAGAACTATCAGTTAGGGAATCCTATGGCAGCAAAGCCCTCCTCAAGGTTGTCCACATTCCCCAGAGTCACCACCCTCCATAGCAGAATGTTATTGATGGCTTTGGCTACTTCTATGACAACACCCTCCACTGTAGATTTCCCCACTTCGTACTGATTCCCGACTGACCGGTAGCTATCTAGTATTGCAAGCTTCTATAGAACAATTGCCATGAGCTTTTCCACAGTCAAAGCAGGTCTCATGCAGGTATCCTGGTGCCTCAGGGCAGGGAAAAGCCCTTCAAAGAGGTTCCAGGAATGTGGCCTTGAACACTCAGAAGTTCTGCAGCCACTGCTGATCGTCCCATCTCTGCATCACAATGTGGTCTCAACAGTCTGAGCTTTTACCTCCCGACACTAGAACTGGCATTGCACTGTGTCCAGAGGATTGACTGGCGGCTGCACTAGGATGAGTGCCACGCCTTGCCTGAACAGTACCTCCATGACATGCCGAGGTTTGTGCTCATCTTCTTCCTGGTGGAGCAGCATGTCTACGCTGTCAAAGTACAGCGCCATGAGGTACACCATAGACATGAGCATGACGATGCTTTCCTGCACACCAGACTCCATGCTCGCGGTGCTCTGGCATCTACATGGGCTACCAGGGCACCAGTAGACATGACCAGACTGCCTCCCCTTTATGTCATGCAAGGGGGCAGGGACTAGAGGAGTGCATTATAGGATGAGGCCAACGTGAGCCCCTCTAACCACCCACTGCCAAGTTTTGGACCCAGAAGGCACCAGAAGCATCGCCCAGACTGCCAAGCTACCCATGGTGCATCACTCTCTTTGTTGATGGCAGGCTACATAGTGAGGACGCACTACTTCAGAATACATTCAATTCTTGCCCTTAATTAGGACGTGGACCTTCACCTTCTCAAAACCAGGTGCCCAGAAATTTAACATGTTAGATTCAACCTTATCTCATAATGTAGATATGCCCTTAGAGTTTTTAACATTTTAGAGACCTCCCTGGCATGCAGCAGATACAACTTCGTAAAGGAGGTTAAGATTATTCTGGGTCTTTGATGGAGAAAGAGTGAAAATCCATTTATTCATTCCATGACTATTTTCTGCCAATTTGGAAGGTTCTTTTTTCTTATTCATAACATCACTTGATATGTCAATTTTAATGGACCAACCCTGATAGAATATTTATACATCAAAATAAAAGAGTATATATACTTCTGAACCTTATAAATTCACTAATTACAAGTATAAAAACAAAGATTATTTTTACCTTAAGAGGTAATACTTCTCTGTTAATACCATAAAATGTTGCCATGGCTTGTGTCCAAGACAGGAGTCCGGCTACATTACCACAGACCTTTTTACCATTCTCAAAAGTATAGTCTTCCATGTTAAAATAAGGTTGTAGTAATTCTACTGTTTCTTCATTGATACTATCCTTAGCAAATTGTTGGAGACTCTGAAGGAATGGACCACTCATAAGCTGCAAAAACAAAACAAAAATAAGCGTTAGTAACTTTTGACAATCTACATTCAAAAATTTGATCTTTCATGATTAATTGTTAGAAAACAACCCTAAAATACAGAAGGATAAATCTGGTAAAGTTAATATGAAAAGGACAAATTTTATTGCACTAACTCATCCTATGTTTTTTAATTATCTAACCTTTTAACCTTAATTTTATTTTAAAATTAAGAGAGTTTATTTTCATAGAATCATAGAATCATAGAACACTAGAACTGGAAGGGACCTCGAGAGATCATCAAGTTCAGTCCCCTGCCCTCATAGCAGGCCGAAGCTATGTCTAGATCATCCCTGATAGATATCTATCCAGCCTGCTCTTAAATATCTCTAGTGATGGAGATTCCACAACCTCCCTAGGCAATTTATTTCAGCGTTTAACCACCTGACAGTTAGGAAGATTTTCCTAATGTCCAACCTAAACCTCCCTTGCTGCAACTTAAGCTTATTGCTTCTTGTCTTATCATCAGAGGCCAAGGAGAACAATTTTTCTCTCACCTCCTTCTAACTCCCTTTTAGATTCTTGAAAACCGCTATCATGACCCCTCTCACTCTTCTCCTTTCCAAACTAAACAAGCCCAATTCTTTCAGTCTTCCCTCATAGCTCATATTTTCTAGGCCTTTAATAATTTTTGTTGCTCTTCTCACTTTGGAAGCTTGCCATGCCACACAGCTACCACTCCATCAGGAACCAGCTTGGTGTGGGGAGATTGACCATCGGGGCCATGCTCATGCAGATTTGGCGCTCTCGTGTTATTGTCCTACGTGGGTGGTGAACTGGTGGAATGGGTTCCCTAGGGAAGGGGGTGGTGGACTCTCCCTCTCTGGAGGTTTTCCAGTCCTGCCTTCACAAAGCCCTGCTGGGGATGGGGAACTTGAGGGTTGCTCCTGCTGTGGGAAGAGACTTGGACTCGGGGAATTCCTGGGGGATCTGGCAATCCTGTGATTCTCCATTTGTATCCTTCTACAGGTGGTGAGGACCATCAACAACATCCTGTTGAGCAGGGTCATCATCCTGGGTGACATGGACCCCATCATGGCTGGTTTTGCCATCATGGACTTCCCCAGCTGTGGGCGGGCCATTGATGGCACCCACATCTCCATCCAGACCTCCGACCACTGGGCCTCTGATTATATCAGCCAGAAGAGTACTTTTCAAGAGTCCTGCAAGCCCTCGTGGACCCCCGAGGCCAGTTCACCAACATCAACATGGGGTGGTCGGGGAAGGCACACAACGCCCGTGTATTCTGCAACTCCATCATCTTCCAGAAGATGCACTCTGACACATTTTCCCCTGACTGCACCATCAGGGTTGGGAACATGGACATGCCAATGTGCATCATGGGGGACCCAACTTACCCATTGCTCCCCTGACTAATGAAGCCCTACACAGGACACCTGAACCCCACAAAGGAACATTTCAACAGCAGGCTGAGCAGGGTCTGAATCATGGTGAAGGGCGCCTTCGGCCATTTGAAGGGGGTTCTGCTGTCTCCTCACCCGCCTGAACCTCGGCAAATGGAATGTCCCCCAAATGGTGGCAGTCTGCTGTGTCCTGCACAACCTGTGTGAGAACAAGGGGGAGAGGTTCCTGCCAGGGTGGGGGGCAGAGGCTGAGCAGCTCACAAGGGCCTTTGAGCAGCCATGCACTGCTGCCATCTGACAGGCCCATCAGGGGGCTGTGCACATCCGGGAGGCTCTGAGGGAGTGTTTCAGACAAGGACACCTGTGACACTCTCCCCTGGACCGCCCCACAAGGGGCCTCTACATTGCCTCTTTGTGCCTTTCTTTCCACACCCCTCCTTTCCCACCTTCCCTTTCCCCTCCCCTCCTCTGCAGACACAATAAACCACACTTTTTATTTGAAAAGAATACACTTTTTTTTAAAATATGGGGGTAAATATAACTGGAGAAGGACTGGGGAAAGAACCTGGGAGGGGGATGGTGGGAGGTGGAAGGAGAAGAAGGGGCTAGGGATGGGGCTGGGACTGGCACCTACGTCAGGTGATCCCACCCCCTTGTGTGAGGGGCCTTCGGCAGCTGGGGGGAGGCGCTAGGGGGACAAGCTGGATGGGCAGGTGTGGGAGCAGGAGCTGGAGCAGGGAGGGTGGGGGGAGCTACTGGACCACCCAATGGCAGCCACCAGGTGGTTGACAGCAGCAGTTTTTGCAGGGTACATGCTTCGGGCCTAATGGGACAGCTCCTGCCAGGTGATGAGGTGCAGTTCCTGGTCAGCATCCAACCTCTGCTCCTGCTGCTCCAGAGACAGCTGCAGGGCATGCAGGCAGGCAATATGTTCCCTCTTGAGGTCTTCCTGGGATTTCTGGCACCTGTGGGGTTGGGAGGATGGTACGGGAGGTGGTGGATGTGCCTCACTTGCAGCTGGTCCAGCTGTGAAGAAAAGTGAGAAGGGCAGTCATCCCAGGAGACACTGTGCATGAAGCCCAGCCCTAATCTCTGAGCTGACACTGAAAGGTCTCGGTTCAGACAAAGGCAATGTGTTTCGAGCAAGGCCATCTGTGGCCTAGACAGTGGACACTTTCCTGCAGGGGCACAGATGTCCTAGGGGAGTCTTGCTACCCCCACGTCCTGGGGACAAGCCAGCATGGGAAGGTGCCAGCCAGGCCAGGAACCTGGGGGTGGTAAGGGGGCAATGGGTGAGTCGCCTTCCTTCCATACCATGCACACACCAGGTCCAGCAATGGCGGCATCCCACAGGAAGAGGACTTCTATTCTTGCCCTCTGGAGGGCAGGGAGAGGTTGTTGGAGGAAGTGTGTGTGGGCAGCAGACACTGCTTGCCAGGGAGGGTGCTACTGGGATCCTCTCCTCTTCCTCTCTCCTGGCAGGTTCCCATGGCAGGGGCTCGGTGTCCTCTGCCTCGCAGTGCTTGCCTGGGAGCAGATGCTGCCCTGTGAGTGGGGGCATGACTGTGTGCCATGTGCAGCACTGTTGTGTGTGTCCATGATCCTTAGTGGTGGCTTGTGATGGGAAGGTGTCCCACCATGGAGTCAGGAGTAAGGTAGGCCTCCCCAGAAACCCTGTGAGCAGGAGCACAAGGTTCCTTTGTGGCAGCCTCATGCAGCTGTGTGCTCTGGAGTGGTGCTCAATGTGCACCCATGTGCACAGACTGCTGTGTGATCCCCACTCTGAGAAGGTCAAGTGAGGAGCGTGCAGCCTCTCACCACCTGTCACCTCCTAATGCGTGTTTCTATGGAAAGTAATGGAACTCACCTGATGGGCCTTCCCCAGCCTCATTCGAGACCTGGATAACATCCAGGAGGGTACCAGCTCCAGGGACAGGCTGACCTTCTGGCTGGCAGGTATCAACTCCTGGCTGGCCTCATCTTCCTCCTTCTTCTCCACCTCCTTGCCTACGGGCCTGCCCTCCAGGAAGCTGACAAGGGCATCTCCAGGACAGAGTCCACAACAAAGTGGGGAAGGGACTGATCCCCCTCCTAGAATGCAGTGGAGCTGTTCATAATAAGGGCATGAGTGGAGTGCTGCTCTGGAGTGGGAGCTCCACTCCTGGGCCTTGGTGTAGGCCTGCCTCAGTTCTTTCACTTTCATGCGCACCTGCTCCTGTGTGCACATGTGGCCCTTCTGGCCCAGGCTGTCAGCCATCCAGCCGTAGATATCAGCATTCCTGTGCCTGGTGCAGAGATTCTGGAGGTTTGCCTCCTCTCCCCAGACCTCAATGAAATCCAGGATCTCTGTACCAGCACAGGTTGGTGCCTTCCTCTTCTACCCCCGGGAAGGTGCTAGTGAGCATGCTAGCAGCCCTGGGGGGCTCGATGAGAGCACTGGGGTCAGCCATTACTGCATACAAGGGTGGTGCTCTGTGGCACAGGGCTGGCAGGACCTTCCTTCTGCCACAAGCCCTTTCCCCTGTGGATGCAGCTTTAAAGCCTGCAGAGGAAGGCAAAATATAGAGTTCTGATAGGTGTGGACAGCATGACCCCCAGGGCATCTGTGAAAAGCCCTGGAGGCCAATTATTTCAAAATAACCATAGCTGCTCCATCTACCTGATGGAGTCCTCCTGAAATAAGGGTTTATTATTCCAGAATAAGAAGCCCGTTATTTCAAAATTATTTTGAAATAATGGGCTTGCTTTGTAGACTTTCACCTTGTTATTTCAAAATAACGTGAGTTATTTTGAAATAATGCTATTGTGTAGAGGTGCCCTTAGAGACTAACAAAAATATACAGTATGAAATAACTATTTCAAAATAGCATGTCCACACTAGAGAGAAGCCTCAAAATTAGTCCGAGGTAGGCTCCCTGAATGTGGATGCACTACCTTGACTTAGAGCCCCAGGAAGTACTGGGGAGTAATTACTTTGAATGACTCTGGGGAGTCATTACTTTGAACGACTCTGTTATTTCGAAACAGCAGCAGTAGAGCATTCACACCACCGCTATTTCGAAATAACTAATAAGTGTTATTCCTTGTGGAAAGTAGGAATTATTATTTCGAAATAACCAGCCCCTTATTTTGAAATAATGGGCTTGATAGTGTGGACGCTCCACTTGTTATTTCAAAATATTGGGTGTTATTTTGAAATAACTCCCTAGTGTAGACCAAGGTTCAGGTGCCACAGGACTACTCATTGTTTTTGAAAGTTACAGACTAACACAGCTACCACTCTGAGACATACAAATATAAAGGTTTTGTATATTGGTATAGCTTCTTTCCATGTGGAAATAAACTATACCAGTCCACACATGTTTATAACAGAATAACTTCATTTGTAACATCATTCACAGCGGGGAGGGTGGGTGTACCTGTTTAACTAATTGTGTAGACCTAAAGCAGGTCAACTTTTGACATAGACAAGCCCTAACTAAAAAAACCCTCATTTTCAGAGGTGCTAAGCTTGTCCAATGTCAGACAAGATTAGAGCTACATTTCCTTATTCTCGCAATTTTACTCTGAAAGATTGGACACTGCCCTTTATGTATCTGTGCATCAAAACTTCAGGCAACACACTTACCACTAAGCAAATAGCAAAATGTGCGTTATCAAGCAGAATATATTAGCATATATATGCTGCTCTAAAAGCATATGTTTGTGCTCATTTTTTAAGGATGTATGTATCTATTTTGAACAAGGATTTAGCACCATAATTCTCTGATGTTCTGCTTTTTATTGTTTTACAACATGTTCAAGACTTCCTTCCTGGAAATTCTACTTACTTTTAGTGACTCTCCCCAAGATGGTCTGCAGCAAGGCTTTTCTGGATCCTGTGTGACTTGGTCTATTTTCTTTTGAAATAGTAACAAACAACAATCCATAATCCTCATGATTAGATGAGGGGGTTTTGCAAGTTTCCGAACTGTAGCAATATCCACTGGCTTGATAGTCTATAGTGGGGGGAGGGAGGGGAAAGTAGACTTACTGCTCAATACCATTTCATAGATTTTTTTCATTCAATATCATATTATTATTATTATTATTCCAATTTTTGTTTTTGTGTTTGAGGGAAATTTGATCTATGAAATTATAGCACATATGAATTACTAGGATTACTTTACTAAACTTTTTAATTCTGTTCCCCTGAAACTTATTTCAAGAAATATACATAGCACAGGTATATACATCCTCCATCCCCATGTGACTATCAAAATTATATACACATGATACCAGCACTATAGAATTAAGTGATTATATTTAATACTAATGAATTGTAAATTGGTGTTGAAGTTTAAGGTTCATGATGTAAGAATATACATGGTCTACAAAATAGCTTGTGTGGGCATTTGGTAAATGGAGGCATTGAGAAGGCATTAAAGTCCTTTATTTATGTTCTTTTACTTTCTAGTACTGACGCTTGGAGATCCATGCTTAGATAAAGACTATCTGTAAATGAAGTGACGTGATTAGAGAAAAATTATGTCAACCTATCAAAACCAGCAGCCTAATTTGTGCCAACAAAATATATGCATGCTGTTGTGTGCATAGCAAAGAGGCAATTACATCTACAGAATGGAATTTTCAGGACATGTGCAAGAGTTTTGAAAGTCTGACACATCCTATTATCAACATAGACCTCAGTGTTTCTGAGTGGCTAATGCTTGATTCTTCATGCCTGTGACTGACTGAACCCTTGTCTTGGCATAAATATTAGTACCGGAGCAGCAGATTGAATCAATATGACATACTGATTCTTTTATCTCTCTGCACTCCTTCCTCCTTTCCCCATGGTTCTCTGCTTGTGTGTTTAGAGTACAGTGGATCAATTAAATTAAGATGTGAAATGCAGCAATCCTTCATCATTTGTTAACTGCTCTTCCTATGATTCCTCTTACCAATTTTGTTCCTTTCCATTTAGTTCCAGAAAGAACTACATAAAATCCATTAATGGGAGAGAGGGTATCTATCCTTCAGACTCACTGTTGCTAAGGAAATATGGAAAAATATGAATAATCTAACAAGATAAAGGAAAGCCATTTTTGTACTAAGAGAATACTTTCCAAGTCAGGGTGGAAGGTGTTCCAGAATGTATTAGCCCCTTTAAAAATGGTTACTAACCTTCCATAACTGTTTTTGAGATATGTTGCACATGCCCATTCCACTCTTGGGGTGTGTCTAGACTACATGGCTCCGTCGACAGAGCCATGTAAATTAGTTTATTCGGCATAGTCAAAGAAGCGGGGATTTAAATAATCCCCGCTTCATTAAAATAAACAGCCGCGCTGTGCCGACGATCAGCTGATCCGCACAGCGCGGCAGTTCAGCAGCGGCTCAGTCGACAAAGAAGCCTTTGTCGACTGCTCCGCTAAACCTTGCGCAGTTGTCGACTGCGCCGCGTCTAGACTGCCACGCTGTGCTGGATCATCTGATCGTCTGCACAGCGTGGCAGCCATGTTTATTTTAATGAAGCGGGGATTATTTAAATCCCCGCTTCTTTGACTATGCCGAATAAACTAATTTACATGGCTCTGTCGACGGAGCCATGTAGTCTAGACATAGCCTTGTTGTGTATGTGCCCCATGCAGAATCGTGGGAAATGTTTCCTGCAGAGACAACCATTGGTGCAGCTTGAGTGCCCTCTGTTGTTGTGCATTATAGCATGATAGTTTAAAGGGCATAGTCACTCCTAAGTCCCTAAGTTCCTTCTTGCTGGATAACTCTGATGCAGAGGGATAGGAGGGCAGATCATGAAATGGTCATGGACAACATATCTCAAAGAACAACCATGGAAAAATACTGTTACCTGTATCCTTAACTGGGTTCTTCAAGATGTGTTGCATATGATCATTCAACATAGGTGTATGTACTCACCACATACACCAGTAACTGAAGATGTTCTCTCTGCAGTATCTGTAGGGGACCAAGTCCGGCACCCACCAGAGTGGAGCGCACATGCCATGCTTTATAGGGCATCCCGGGCCCCTCGCTCCTCAGTTCCTTTTTGCTGGAACTCTGACAGAGTGGAAGAAGGATGGTTGTTGAATGGACATGAGTAACACATCTTGAAGAACATCAGTTACGGAAACAGGTTACTGTCTTTTCTTCTTTGAGTGCTTGTTCATGTCAATTCAATATAGGTGACTGCAAGCAACATCTGTGGAGGTGGGTAGGAATTTCAAAGACATGCAGACCACAACGTTGCTCTACCCAACGCCACATCTTCATCATCCATAGTATGTTGTGTTATGGCAAAATGGGACATGAACATGTGCACTTAAGTACATATTGCTGCACAGCAAGGGTATGTCTACACTACAGTGTTATTTCGAATTAACTTATTTCGAATTAGTTAATTTGAAATAAGCTAATTCAAAATAACGCATCTAGACTCAAAAACTAATTCAAATTAGCGTTTTGCTAATTCGAATTAGCGCATCCACACTGATTGGATGCTGGGTCGCATTTAAGGGCAGCTGAAACCGGTTCCAGCAGGGCATAGGTCAGTAGTTGCTTTGTGTGGCTGCTGTCTGAAGCTATCTGAGGCTCATGCTTAAAGGGACCCCCCTGGACAGCCGGTTCTCAGCTTTTTCACTTGCTTGCGTACCTCGCCGAGGGACAGCAAAGCGTTTTCCTCTCTGCCTGCCTGTGTCGGTGGTTCTCATTGGGGACGCTGCCGCAGTTGGCACCATGGAGCCAGAGCTCGCCCTGGGCATTCTGGTCCAGTTTTTGGACTTGGTGCTGCAAGCCTGGCACCAATGGCTGGAGGCTGCCTGGCACCATCTGGAGCACATCAGCCCCCTGCCCCAGCCCCAGCCTCCTTGGGGGCCGTGGAGGAGCTGCAGCAGCGCCCGGATACCAGCGTGCCCTGCCACATCTGGCGTCTGGACACCAGCAGTGACTGGTGGGACTGCATCATCCTGGAGCTCTGGGGAGACCAACAGTGGACCCAGAACTTCAGGATGAAGAAGGACACCTTCCTGGAGCTCTGTGAGTGGCTCACCCCTGCTCTGCAGCGACGGGACACTCGCATGAGGCCCACCATTCCCCTCCACAAGCGGGTGGCCATCACCCTGTGGAAGCTCTCCATGCCGGACAGCTACCGATCCATCGGGAACCAGTTTGGCGTGGAGAAATCCACCGTCGGAGCAGTGCTCATGCAGGTACAGCACTCACCGGCCACTGGGCCGGGGGCGGGGGAGGGTGGCTGCAAGGAGGGGATGGGCCGCCCCAGGGAAAATAGTGGGGAGGAGGTGAAAGTGGCCCACACGGGAGGGTTTAGTCTGTCCTAGCCGTACTACACACCGCCCGCGGCGGCCAGGATCACAGCGGGGGTTGCTTCTGGGAGTGGGGCG
This sequence comes from Rafetus swinhoei, assembly GCA_019425775.1. NCBI lineage: Eukaryota > Metazoa > Chordata > Testudines > Trionychidae > Rafetus > Rafetus swinhoei. The sequence continues at coordinate 144,232,810 of CM033440.1, read as the reverse complement.
CGGGACAGTGCCAGGGAATGAACAATCCCAGCCACCCGGGCACCCCAGTGATTCTCAGTTTGGTGTGTCTCTCTGCAGGTGGTCAAGGCCATCAACCGGGTGCTGCTCCGAAGGGTGGTCCGCCTCACCGACCCAGATGTGGTCATCCAGGGGTTCGGCGCCCTCGGCTTCCCCAACTGCGGGGGGGGCAATCGACGGGACGCACATCCCCAACCGTGCCCCGGAACACCAGGCCTCCCTCTACATTAACCACAAGGGTTATTTCTCTGTGCTCATGCAGGCTGTGTCTGACCACTGGGGCCAGTTCATGGACATTCATGTGGGCTGGTCCGGCAAGGCACACGACGCCAGGGTGTTCCGGAACTCCTCCGTGTGCCAGAGGCTGCACACCGGGACCTTCTTCCCCGACCACCACATCAGGGTTGGGGACGTGGACATGCCCGTGTGCCTGGTGGGGGATGCAGCCTACCCCCTACAGCCCTGGCTAATGAAGCCCTACACGGGACACCTCAACCCCTCCCGGCAGGCCTTCAATGCCAGGCTCACCAGGGCCCGCATCATGGTGGAGGGGGCCTTCGGACGCCCGAAAGCCCGATTCTGATGCCTCCTCACCCGCCTCGACCTCGCCAAGCACAATATCCCTCCCATGGTGGCAGCATGTTGTGTGCTGCACAATTTATGCAAACGGAAGGGGGAGGCTTTCCTGCCAGCCTGGATGGCTGAGGTGGAACACTTGGCTGGCCAGTACGTGCAGCCCTGCACCGACGCCATCCAGGAGGCCCAGCAGGGGGCCGTCTGGATCCAGGAAGCCCTGCGGGAGAGCTTCCATGTGGAGAAGGACTGAACTCTCCCTGCATGCCCCACTGGGGCCTTCTTCCACCCTCCCTTCGTTCCCCTTTCCCCTCCCTAACCCCCCTTCCTAATGTAAAATAAAAACACCTGTTTTGACAACAAAAATCTCTTTTATTTTACATAACTGGGGTGGGGGAGGAGGAATGAGGGTGAGAGAGGGAGGGGGAAACCTGGGAGGAGGGAGCTGGAAGGGGAGGAAGGGAGGAAGGGAAGGGAAAGCTCAGGGTTTGGGGTCTTGCAGGCTCTCCGTCTCACAGCACTGCGGTGCGGGGGCCGGGGGGGAGTGGGTGTGGAGGGGGCAGGAGGGATGGGGGCGGAGGAAGCGGGATGGGGAGCAGGGGTGGGAGGAGGAGTGAGAGCTGGGGCGGCTGCAGGGTCTGGAGCAGGAGGAGGCAGGAACCTATCCACCAGGGTCTGGAGGTGACCTCTGAAAGCACGGCTCTGATCCTCCAGTGCCTGCAAGCTCTGCTGCCGCAGCCGCAGGTCCTCGCGAACCCAGTGCTCCTGGTTGCGGAGCTGCTGCCCCAGTAGCTGCAGGTGCCACCGCTGGTACTCCTCCTGGTTGCAGGTGTGCCTGCTGGCCCGGGTGCGGGTGGCTGTTCCAGGTGGGGTGGTGCGCCCTGCAGTCCCAGGTGCTGCGGCTGTGGTGAAACAAGAGCAGTGGTCAGTTCTCCCTGGGGACACAGTGGGTGAAACCCAGCCTCCCTCTGCAAGGCGAGGTCAGCGTGTGGGGAACGGGCCAGGGCCCCTGCATGACACCCAGCTGCTGCTTCATGGTGGGCAAGACCCAGGCGCACGGTCCCTGGGCTCCCTCTCCACCACCCCCCATACACATAAGGGGAGCATGATGGCACTCACATGTGGAGCCCTCCCAGGCGTCAGACGACACAGCAGATGTGCTCTGTGGGATGACTCGGGGGTCCTGGGTCCTGGGCAGGCTCCCTGCAGGCTCCTGCGGCTCCTGGCTCTCGACGTCCTCCTCTGCCTCCGTTTCTGTCCCGGGGTCGACCACCACCAGGGGGGCATGGACTGCGTGAGCCCCCAGGATGCGGTCCAGGGCCACAAAGTGAGGGCAGGCCTCTGGGTCGGCCCCTGGTTGGGAGGCCCTGGAGTAGGCCTGCCGCAGGTCCTTAATTTTGCAGCGGACCTGCTCCTGGGTCTGCATGTGGCCTCTGGTGGCCAGGCTGGCAGCTATGCGGCTGTAGACAGCCGCGTTCCTGTGCCTTGTGTGGAGATTGTGGACATTGGAGGCCTCCCCCCAAACCTCGATGAGGTCCACAATCTCCGCACTAGACCAGGCGGGTGCCCGCCTTTTGCAGCCCCGGGCAGGCTCCTGGGAGCCGCCAGCCTGGTCCTAGGAAGAGATGGAGGGTTGGGTGGCAGCGGGTGGCTGGCTCATCTCGTGCCAGGTGCAGGGTCTGCTGGCTGGATGCTGGCAGGCTTGCAACTGGCACAGGCACCGTGGGCAGACCGTGCCCCTTTAAGGGCTCCGGGGCTGGGAGGGGGGCAGAAGAGTTTTCCTGGTTTGGCCCAGAATGGCCACCAGGGCAACCTGGGAAGGGCTAGCCTCCAGCTAGTTCGAATTAAGTGGATACTTAATTCGAACTTGGCATTACTCCTTGTGGAATGAGTTTTACCAAGTTCGAATTAAGCACTCCGCTATTTCGAATTAAATTCGAAATAGCGGTTTGCATGTATAGCTGATATTAAAGTTAATTTGAACTAACGGCTGTTAGTTCAAATTAACTTTGTAGTATAGACATACCCCAAATGTCTTGAACTGGGACATTAACTCAGAAGGTGGCTGAAGAGGCTTGGGTCCAGTAGAATGAGCCCTCCTGGGTGACTGAGCACCTGCTAATTCATAACATATGCAAATGCAGGATATGATCCACTTAGAGATCCTCTGTGAAGATACTGGAAGACCCTTCATCTGATCAGCAAAAGCCACAAAGAGCTGAGTGGATTTAGGGAAGGATTTTGCTCTATCCATGTAGAAAGAGAGTGCCCTCCTGATATCCAAGGCATGGAGACATCTTTCCCCATTGGTCTTATGAGGCTTAGGTTAGAAAATGGGAAGGAAGATATCCTGGCCGATAGAGAACCCTGACACTACCTTGGAGAGGAAGGCTGGGTGAGGCCTAAGTTGCACTTTTTCCTTGAAGAAGACAGTGTATGAAGGCTCCAACGTTAATGCATGGAGCTCCAACACCCTTCTGGTCAATGTAATTGCCACAAGAAAAAACACTTTTAGTGAAAGAAGTAGAAGGAGGCAGGAGGCCAGTGGCTCGAATGGAGGACTAATGAGCATAGTCAGGACCAGATTAGGGTCCCACTGGGGAAGAGGGTCCAGAGCCTGAGGGAAGAGTCTTTCCAGGCCCCTCAAAATGTGATGTCATTTGAGAAAACTGAATGACCTTGAACCGACAGATGGAAAGTGGAGAATGCAGCAAGATGCACTTTGATTGAAACTAGCTCAAGACCTTCATGCTTCAAGTATAAAAGATAATCAAATATCAGCTGGAGTGGAGCATCAGCAGGGGTGACTCCTCTCTGCACAGCCCAAAGTGAAAATCAGGTCCACTTTGCAGTTTAAATAGACCGAGTTGAGGGCTTCCTACTTTCCAGAAGCACTTGTTGCACCTCCGCTGAACAGTTCTGCTCCTGCAGGTTAAAGCATGGAGTAACCATGCTGTGAGGTAGAGTGGCTGTAGGTCTGGGTGGAGGAGGCAGCCATGATCCTTGGACAAGAGATCCTAGCAAAATGGCAACGGACAAGGGACCTGCTGCAGGACACTTATGAGTGGGCTGAACCAGTGCTAGTGCAGCCATGCTGCTGCAATGAGTATTACCATTGCAGCATTCCTGCCTGATTTTCTGGAGGACCTTGCTGATCAATAGGAATGGGGGGAATGCATACATGAGACTGTCCATCCAAGGGAGAAGAAAGACGTCCATGATGGAGCCTTCTTCTAAATACTGCCTGAAGCAGAACCTGGAGCATTGTGTTTTGCTGTGATGCAAAGACCACTCATGGTGAGATGAAAACACTCTGTTCAGGCAGTCTGATTACATTCTGGGCTCCAGGGAGATGCTGTGTTTCCAATGAGATGCTGTGGAGAGCACAGGAGTCCAGAGTCAAACTGCTTCCTCACAGTATGGTGCAGCGTGGGCTCCTCCCTGTTTGTTGATGTAGAACATGGTGGCCATTTTGTCCATAAGAACTTGAACCACACTGCATGACAGGTGAGGTAAGAACACTTTGCACATGTTTTGGACTGCCCTGAGATCCCTAAAGTTTATGTGCAGGGTCCTCTCCTCCAGCGACCATTGTCCCTGTGTTCGGAGTGATCCACGGTAAGTGCTTCATCCCTTCTCTGAGGCATTAGACAGCAGCTCCCTCAAGTGTGGAAGCTGCTGAAAGGGAACATTGGACATGAGATTGTTCCACTCATTCCATCATTTCAGAATATCTAGGATGTGTGCCAGTACCCTGACCACCTGATCGAGTGAGTGTTGGGTTGGGGGGATACACGTACGCTAGCAATAGTTGGAGCAGGCACATCCTGGACCTAGTGTAAGCAGGGGCTGAACTACTGCTTGTTATCAGCCAGCTAAAAGGAGGGAGCTGCTCTGGGGGTGGGTGTGCTCACTCCAATTGTTTAGCTCTGCAAGATAATTAACTGTTAACTGTTGATATGTAAATACAGCTTAGGCCAGGAGGGGGAAGGAATCCGAGGTGTGGTTATGTAAATCTAACTCAGCCAGGGCTGATGGAGGATCAGTGTTGGAATGGAATGTGGTGCATTGTAAATAATTTGGGGCTGTTGTGGGGGTCACAAATCATGCTACCCCTAAATGTGGGAACTGTAAAACATGACACCAGTGCTTGCAGGAAAGACACCATCACTGTAAGAGGTCTCCGAGGAACAAGTCTCCCCCCTTCCAGAGTTGAGTGAACTGAGTTGGTGGGGAAGGGCTAAAGGGCTTGAGTCAGCCTGCTTCATGCCTGCCAGGTGTGAGCTGTAAGGCTGGTCCAACTTGCCTCTTTCCCCCTTTTGTTTTAAGGACAGACCTGAAGCAGACTCCATAAGGAGTCTTTTTGTTGCTAGTCCAGTGGAAGCTGGAATCTTTTGCCAGTCTAGGTGATGGCTAAAGAGTTGAAATCACTAAGAGCTGAAATCACTGGTTTGGCCAGGAGCATGGCGGAGTGGCTCGGACCCATTGCAGCCAGGGGAGCGGCTGGTGGGAATGACCGGCGGGTGACCAGTACGAGCAGCGGCAGGCAACCAGCGGAGCAGCTGGTGGGAACGGCGGGCGGCCGGTAGGAGTGGCGGCAGGCGACCACCGGAGCGGCTGGTAGAATGGAACAAGACAGCTGTTGGAGCGTGGCGGAGTGGCTTGTGGTAAAGGCTGCAGCAGAATCGTACGGACAGGTGGCACCATTGGCCTCGGACCACGTAAGGTGCCCCATCAACCCCCCTGCCCCCCCTTCCACCCAGGTTGGGAGGTAGAACCCTGCAGGTGAACTTTTGATCTCTGGGCGGCACTGGCCAGGGACAGAGACTTTTGGGGTGTCGGACTCTGGGAGATTTTGGGCTGCTGGACTCTAGAGACTCTTGGGGTGTTGGACTTTGCTCATGGTTTGGGCTATGAACTCTGTTTTGGTATTTTCCCAAGTTAATGCCATGTGACTTCTCTCTCTGTTTCATTAAATGTTTCTTTTCTACACTCAGACTCTGTGCTTGCGAGTAGGGAAGCACTGCCTCTCAGAGGCGCTCATGGGTGTATGAATTTCCCAGGCTACTGGGTGGGGGCTCGAGCCAGTTCTGTGTGAGATGGACCCCTAGATATAGAACACGACCCTGGTTGCTGCCGGGCCTACCCGGCAGAAGGGTTACACTAGCGAGGTACATTATATAAGTGCTTCACTGAGGATGTGAAGGCAAACCCACATGTTGGTTAGAGGCATGAGGGATAGTTGTTGAATCAGGGCCAGTAAAGCATCGAACCTGTCTCAGGGAATGGATGCTTTGGCTGTAGTGTAGTTGAGTACCGCACCAATGAACTCGATCCTTTAACAATGACTTTTTGTCATTTACCAGGAGACCAAGCTGGCAGCACATGCTGAGAAGAAGGGCGACAGCCTTCTGAACCTTGATTTCAGTATGACCTTTGACCAACCAGTTGTCTAGGTAGAGATAGACCTGGATCCTCCAATGTCTCAGGTAAGCACTACCACTGACATACACTTTGTGAACACTCTGGGAACCATGGTTAGGCCAAAGGGAAGCACTGAAAACTGGTAATGAATGGTTCTGACCTACCTTGAACCACAGAAATCTCTGGTGTTCCCAAAAAATCGTAATGTGAAAACACATGTCCTTGAGGTAGAGGGCAGCATACCAGTCTCCTGAATCCAGATCAGGAATAATTGATGCCTGGGAGACCATTCAAAACTTGAGATGAACCAGGTAATGATTCAAGCCTCACAGGTTCAGAATGGGTCTGAAACCCGCTCTGGATTTGGGGATTTAAAAATATTGGGAGTAGAAACCCCAGTTGTGGAACTGGGTAGGTACCCTTTCCACTGCTCCCACTTGGAGCAACTCCACAACCTCCTGCTTGAGAAGCTGCTTATGAGAAGGGCCCCTGAAGAGGGCCAGGGAGGGTGGCTGGGAAGGGGGAGTGTGATGGGGTGTGCATACCCTGCACTGAACCAGGAGGGATTAAAACCCTGTGGGCAGAGGAAGTCCCACCCCTTCACTCAGACTGGGCATGCTCCATATGCTGGAACAGTATAAAAGAGAGTAGCTTAGCTGATTCTGGGCTGGCCACTAGAGGAGAAGGACCTCCAGCAGGAGCTCCAGAGATGTGCCAGCCAGAAACCCAGACAGTGGGAGCCAGAGATCCAGGAGACCACTTTGAGCTATCAGCACTGGAGGAGCCCCAGGGAGAGGTGTTTGCAGGGGAACCAGGAGATTCAGAGACCACATGGAATGGACCTGCACCAACGCTGGTAGGAAGGCCAAGGAGGGTGCTGGAGTGGTATCTCCCACCTGGGTGAGCTCAGCATGTTGCAGTAGGACTCCCCACTGAGCAAGGACTCACAGGGCCCTAGTGATCTCTCCAGGCTGCCCCCTACAGTAGGGCTTTGGATGCCCTTGGATGGAGTCTTGGTAAGAGTAGGGCCCTTTTGACTGGGGCAGTTGGGGCTTAAACTTCTGCTCAGGCCCTGGCTGTACAACCTCAAGGTTTTTAGAGTTGTACAGGACTCTTTGAGCCCATGTAACTTTGTGTCCATTTGCTCAACAAATACAGCCACACGATCAAACAGGCAGTCCTGCATTGAGTTCTGGGCCTCCGGAGACTGGCTGGACAGGAGTAGCCATGCCACTTTTCACATCAAGACAGCTTTGAGATGGCTGGTACTGCTTGGCCAAAGACCAACCATCTCCTGGACTTCCTCCACCTGGAGATCCAGGTTGGTTGCCACCCTCTTCAGAAAGTTCTGGTGGGCATTCATGTCATCAGTTGGGACCACAGGAGGAGGAACCACTATAGCCTCATTGGGTGATGAGGAAGATGAGGCTTGGCTCCAATGAAGCGGGCTGATCTCCCATTCCCTTCTCCAACTAGGGAGTAACTGTCCTAGCCACCTCTGGTGATTGTACACAGACATGCCAAAAAGGCTTCTGATGCTTTGGTTATTGACCAGGTCACCTGGGCTGAACCTGGAAACCCCATTGAGTCCTTGAGCACCACTGTGCTGGCTATTATGCCTGAGGTCAAAGGGTGCAATTTGCAGCACATTTGGAATGGTCCCAGGTGCAGTGCCAAAGATTGCACCAGGGGGCAGTGAGGCAGAGTCTGATGTGGCACCTGTTGAGCAGACAGCGGTTGAAGCCCAGGAATGGGAGCATGTGCTGTGCTCTCTCCAATACTGGAACCCGGTAATGAGGGTGATCTCGGTAACTGAGTGAAGGGCCTGGACTGGCAGCCTACAAAGCTATAGTGATCCCTTGATCTGCTCCTGGCCAGTGGTGACGTGTTGAGAAGATAATTGCTGGTGCCAGGAAGTTGAGCGGGATTGTGAGAGCCACGCCACCATGCCTAGGGGAGCTCAGTGCCAGTAGGTATTTTGTGGCGAGGAGAGCAGCGCCACAGTGGCAGGGAATTATCCCTGGCGTGGTGAGACTCATATGAGGAGCGATGTTCCCTATGGTGCCACTGTTGCCAAGGGACACGTGCCTCCACAGGCCTGCGCCCTGACATCAGCGATGCTTAAGACTTGGTGTCTAGCCCTAGTCTGTCTCTCTCTGACTGAGTGGAGCTACAAGGAGCTGTCCTGTATGACCAAATGGGAGAGCAGGAACATTGGGCACTTGGTGACTGGGTGGGGGAAACGGTGGCTTTCCTGTTTGCCGAGGCCTGACTGATGCTGAAGAAGGCAGTACTTGCATGGTCAAGATGTTCTATGCCACCTGAAAGGCCTCGGGAGCAGGGAGCAGGTAGGGATCCTCTGGTCAGCCTATGCGGGGTCTTATTCCATGGACGGTCTTCTGTATGATCAGCCTTCTTGCCCTTGGCCTTGGGAGAAGCCCTTGCCCAACTTCTTTGTTCTCTTAGACGGAGTCGGGGACAACTACCGGTACCACGCCAATAGTGCTAGAGGAGCACTCCGCACCGAAACGCTGGTGCTCAGTGCTGAGTCTGAGTGCTGGTCCTGGGCAGAGAGAGCAGACTCCATAAGTAGGGCTTTTAAGCATATACCTCTGTCCTTTGTTGACCCGGGGTGAAAAGACTTGCAAATGTGACACTTATCTGATGAGGGTTTCTCCCAGACAACAGAGGCAGTGAGCATGTGGGTCACTGACTGGCATAGGCCTGTGGCACAGCTTTAAAGCCAGAGGAGTGGGGCATGCCCCATCCCCAGGCTAAGTCTCTACAGGGGATTAACAAATTGTTAATTTAACTATTTACATTTATATAAACTACGGGGAAATAATTTACAACTGAATGAAGAGATTAACTAAAGCTACAGCTAAGGTTGGAGCACACTGTTCCAAGCACCGTCACTTGTGGCAAGAAGGAACTGAGGAGGAAGGGGGTTTAGGGGATACCCTATATAGCGTGGAATGTGCGTGCCACTCCAGGGGGCATTGGATCCAGTCCCCTATGGATCCTGCTGAGGGAAAATCTTCCAGCACCGGTGCATGTGGGGAGCATGCGCACCTATGTTGAATAGACGAGCAAGCACTTGAAGAAGTTACTGTTTTTTCTTCTCTGAGGGTATGTCTAGACTACATGCCTCTGGCGACAGAGGCATGTAGATTAGGCTACCCGGCATAGGAAAATGAAGCGGCGATTTAAATAATCACCGCTTCATTTACATTTAAATGGCTGCCGCGCTGTGCCGATCAGCTGTTGTCGGCTCAGCACGCTAGTCTGGATGCTCCGCGGTCGACATCAAAGGCATTTGTCGACCTCCCCGGTATGCCTTATGGGATGAGGTTTACCGAGGAGGTCGACAAATGCCTTTGATGTCGACCGCCGAGCGTCCAGACTGGCACGCTGAGCCGGCAAACAGCTGATCGGCACAGCGCGGCAGCCATTTAAATTTAAATGAAGTGGCGATTATTTAAATCGCCGCTTCATTTTCCTATGCCGGGTAGCCTAATCTACATGCCTCTGTCGCCAGAGGCATGTAGTCTAGACATACCCTGAGTGATTGCACATGTGCATTCCATTCTCAGTGACTCATAAGTCATAAAGTAGGAGGAAGGGTCATGTACATACAGACTGGAGTACAACTTATCCAAACTTAGCATTGTTTGTAGAATAATGAGTGATGGAATAATGTGATGAGAAGGTGTGCCACCAGATTGCTGCTCTACACATTTCTTTGATAGGGAAAGGAGGAAGTAACACCACGGAGGCTGTTTGCTATCTCAGACTAGGTCCAGACTACATCCCTCTTTCAAAAGAGGGATGTAATTAGACATATCGAAATTGTAAATGAAGCCGGGATTTGAATTTCCCATGCTTCATTTGCATAATCTCATCACGGCGTTCTTTCGAAAAACAAAAAATGAGGAGTACAGGATCTTTCGAAAAAGGCTTTTCTTTTTGAAAGAACCGCATCTAGATTACGGTTTCACTTTCGAAATTGCATTTTTTGAAAGAACGCCGTGATGCGATTATGCAAATTAAGCATGGGAAATTCAAATCCCAGCTTCATTTGCAATTTCGATATGTCTAATTTACATCCCTCATTTTCTTGCCAGATCATAATATATATGAATACAGAAAGTTATACAAACTAATTTTTTTGTGTCGAGACCAGGTGATCCTTTGGCCTGCTCACAATGACCATGCATGATTGAGTTGACAAATAGAACTATGTAGAATGCCAAAGGTCTCCTAACATCTTTGGTGTGCAGATCCTGCTCCTCCGTATTGGTAAGTAGTTCTGGGTAAAAAGTAGATAAGTTGATTGGTTAATATGAAAATTAGACTCCACATTGGAGAGAAATCTTGGATGATGGGGTAAGTATACTTTATTCTTAAAGAAGATTGTAAAAGATGGTTTGGATGTCAGAGCACACAGTGTGGCCATCCTTCTGGCTGAAGTAATAGCAACTAGGAGAGACACCTTCAGAGTTAAGTTCAGTGAGGAATTTGTTGCTAGAGTCTCAAAGGAAGAGCTATCCCAGCACATGCCACTGATGGAAAAAATTCTGACCATGCAAGGGACATGCGTACAGCAATAGTGGAATGTACATGTGCAAACACTGAAAGAACTTCTGGGAAGATTTGCATCTAAACCTTTATAGTGGTTAAGTGGCTAGCTGGAAGCAGACTTGGTGGGATATTCATTTCTCTTTCTTGAAGAGGAGATATAGATGCACTTGGAAGTAAAATATGGACTCCACAATTATTGCTAAAAGGCTTGTGTACTAAAACTGACAGGCTCTACCGATGGCTATGAACATGAGGTGAACCCTTGTCTGGATGGTATTACCCATTCTTCCATCATAATAGACAACTATTGGTAGACTGATGAAAAGCTACAAACTTTACTCACATTCAAAGCAGCTTCTGCTTCTTCTAATGCTGGTCTAGCTGCTTCCAGTTTGGTCTCTGCTACCACTTTTTCTGAATCTATTTCATCTACAATCTTTTGTGCTTTGTCTTTCACACCTTGAACTTCATTTTTTACTTTTGCTGATGCTTCAGCACTTACTGTAACTTCTGCCAGCACCTACATTAGCAATAAATAAAAAAATAAAATACAAAAATATCCAAATATGGGAATAAATTAATACTCTTACAAAGACAATGAAGTCAGAATATGAAAGGGTTATTTCTTGGTTGATGTTAGTTACAAACAGTACAGATTAGAGGAGGTTTTGGAACAAATTGATAAACTTAACAGTAACAGGTCACTGGGACCAGATAGCATTCACCTAAGAGTTCTGAAAGAACTCAAATGGGAAATTGCGGAACTATTAACTGTGATTTGTAACCTATCCTTTAAATCAGCTTCCATATCTAAGGACTGGAAGATAGCTAATGTGAGAACAATATTTAAAAAGGGCTCTAGAGGTGATCCTGGCAATTACAGACTGGTAAGTCTAATGTCAGTACTGGGCAAATTAGTTGAAATTATAGTAAAGAATAAAATTGTGAGACACATAGATAAACATAATTTGTTTGAGGAAAGTCAACATGGTTTCTGTAAAGGGAAATCATGCCTTACTAATCTGCTAGAGTTCTTTGAGGGGGTCAACAAACATGTGGACATGGGGGATCCAGTGGATATAGAATACTTAGATTTCCAGAAAGCCTTTGACAAGGTCCCTCACCAAAGGCTCTTAAGTAAAGTAAGTTGTCATGGGATAGGAGGGAAGGTCCTTTCATGGATTGATAACTGGTTAAAAGACAGGAAACAAAGGGTAGGAATAAATGGTAAGTTTTCTGCGTGGAGAGGGGTAACTAGTGGGGTCCCCCAAGGGTCTGTCCTGGGACCCATCCTATTCAACTTATTTATCTAGAGAAAGAGGTAAACAGTGAGATGGCAAAATTTGCAAATGATACCAAACTGCTCAAGATAGTTAAGACCAAAGCAGACTGTGAAAAGCTTAAAAAAGATCTCATAAAACTAAGGGTATGTCTACACTACAGCACTATTTCGAATTAACTTAATTCAAAATAGTTAATTCGAATTAAGCTAATTCGAAATAACACATCTATACACAAAAACTATTTCGAAATAGCGTTTTGCTATTTCGAAATAGCGCGTCCACACTGAGTGGACCCTGAACTGAAGTTAAGGCTGACCGGAACCAGTGCCAGCAGGACATCAGGTTGGGACTTAGTGTGTGGGGCTGCTGCCTGAGGCTAACTGAGCTCCGTGCTTAAAGGGACCCTACCTCCACCCCGGACAGACAGTTCTTAGGGTTCCCCGCTTGCTTGTCTACCTCGATGAGGGACAGCAAAGCAGTCCTGTCTTGGAGTGCCCTGAGTGCCCGCACTTGGGACACCACAGCACTAAGCCACATGGAGCCAGAGCTGCCCCTGGGCACGCCGGTGTGTCTTGTGGGGTCGTTGCCATCAGACCAGCTGCACTTGCTGCAGGCTGCCATCCGGGGGTCCATCGGCAGGCTGTCAGGATCTAGGAGGCCCTGAGGGAGAGCATCGACCCCGAGGAGCCCTCAGAGCCTCCCTGGTCCTCCCCACCGGGAGCTCGTGCCCCATTCCTCCCTCACGTCCTTTCACTTACCCATCCCTAGCCCCCCTTCCTGATTTCAAATAAAAGAGACGTATGTTCAAAAATAGAAACTGGGTTTATTGAACCAAACTGGGGGGGGGGATGAACCTCTGGGGAGACTGGGAAAAGGAGGTGGGAGAGGGGAGAGAGAGGGTGGGAGAGGGGAGGGGAAACCTGGGAGGGGGAGCTGGAAGGGGGAAGCAAGGGGAAGAAGGGAGAGGGGAAGCTCAGGGCTCAGGGTTGGGGGTCTCACTGGACCAACCTGACTTTCACGCAAACCTGCTCCTAGGTTTGCATGTGGCCTTTGGTGGCCAGGCTGGCAGCTATCCTACCATAGACGGCCGTGTTCCTCCATCTAGGGCTGAGATCATGGAAGTTGGGGGCATCCCCACAAACCTGAATAAGGTCCATGAGCTCCACCCTGGACCAGGAAGGCACCTGCCTTCTCCAGCCCCTGTCAGGCTCCTGGGAGCTGGCAGACTGCTCCTGGGGAGCGGTGGAGGGCTGGCTGCCAGTGGCTTGCTGGCTCATGTTTCGGGGCCACTGGAGGCTCTGGGCTGGCAGGATTGGAGATGGCACAGGCACTGTGGCCAGGGTCTACCCCTTTGATGTCTCCGGGGCTGGGGGAGAGGAGAGTAAGCTTTCCTGGTTGTGCCCAGAGTGGCCACCAGGGCTCTCTGGGAAGGGCTGGAGGCCCCCTATTTCGAATTAAGTGTCTACACAGCACTTAATTCGAAATAGCTATTTCGAATTTGGCATTACTCCTTGTAGAATGAGGTTTACCAAATTCGAAATAAGGGCTCCACTATTTCAAATTTATTTCGAAACAGCGGTTTGCCTGTGTAGATGCTATTAAAGTTAATTCGAAATAACTGCTGTTATTTCGAATTAACAATATGGTGTAGACATACCCTAAGTGATTGGGCAACAAAATGGCAAATGAAATTTAATGTTGATAAATGTAAAGTAACGCACATTGGAAAACATAATCCCAACTAAACGCACAATATAATGGGGACCAATTTAACTACAACTACTCAAGAGAGAGATCTTGGAGTCATTGTGGATAGTTCTCTGAAAACATCCACTCAGTGTGCAGAGCCAGTCAAAAAAGCAAACAGAATGTTAGGAATCATTAAAAAAGGGATAGAGAATAAAACAGAAAATATCTTATTGCCTCTATATAAAACCCTGGTACACCCACATGTTGAATACTGCGTACAGACGTGGTTGCCTCATCTCAAAAAAAGATATATTGGCATTAGAAAAGGTTCAGTAAAGAGCAACAAAAATGATTAGGGGTTTGGAACGGTCCCATATAAAGAGAGATTAAAAACACTGGGACTTTTCATCTTAGAAAAGAGGAGACTAAGGGGGATATGATAGAGGTCTATAAAATCATGCCTATTGTGGAAAAAGTAAATAAGGAAAAGTTACTTACTTATTCCCACAATATAAGAACTAGGGGTCACCAAATGAAATTAATAGGTAGCAGGTTTAAAATAAACAAAAGGAAGTTTTTCTTCACTCAGCACAGTCAACCTGTGGAACTCCTTGTCAGAGGATATGGTGAAGGCTAGGATTTTAACAGGGTTCAAAAAAGAGCTAGATAGATTCATGGAGGTTAAGTCCATCAATGGCTATTAGCCAGGATAGGTAGAAATGGTGTCCCTAGCCTCTGTTTCTCTGGAAGTGGATGACAGGGGAGGGATCACATGAGGATTACCTGTTATGTTCCCTCCTTCTGGGGCATCTGGTATTGGACACTGTTGGCAGACAGGATACTGGGCTGGATGGACCATTGGTCTGACCCAGTGTGGCTGTTCTTATGTTCTAGCTCAGCCAGGGTAGATGTGGCCAGAGCTGAAAGTAAGGGGGTGCACCCTGGTATGGCACTCAGGCAAGAACCTGGCAAGATGGGGCACTTAGCTGCAGAGGGAAGCGTGAGGTAATCCCAGCCCAGCTCCCTGAACTTCCTGCTGGCTGCCCGCTAGAAGCAGTCAGCCTGACAGGTTAGAGGGGCTGGCTAGGGGAAGCGGCATCTGAGACTGCCCCTGCCCGGAGACCTCCACACTGTCTGCCACCATTTAAGGAGGTGGGAGGGAGCTACCACTTACACTGGTCGCTGAGTGGTTTTTTCTCTTTTTGTTGACTAAGGAGTGAGGACAAAGTTCACAGTCTGCTCTCCCTCCCCAGCTGCCCAGGGGAGGACAAAGGAGGAAGACTCACAGGCTGTGATCTTTGCCTCGCTCCCTAGTCAGTAAAAAGGGGGAAAAAACCACTCAGACACCAGGATAAGTGTGGCTACAGCTCCCCTCCCCACACCCCTGAAATGTGGCCCTTGCCACCCTCCTGCACTCATCCAGCCCTCTGCCCTGAGCTCTCTCCTCATATACCCCAGCCTTGATTCTTGCATCCCCAGCCCCAGCCCTAACTCCTGCAACCCCCCCCACACCCGAACCCCCTGCCTAGATCATCCTCCTCACCTCCCTGCCTTGAGCCCTCTCCTCATACACCCCAACCTTGACTCCTGCACTCCCCACACACACCAACCCCCTAACCTGATCCCCTCATGCACCCCTTGACTCCTTGTATCACTGTCCCCAGCCCTAATTCCTGCACCCTACATACCCCCTAATCTCTGGTCCTGAGCCTTCTCATATCCTCCTGCCCTGAGCCCCTCATGTACCCCAACCTTGACTCCTGAATGCCCCTGATCACCCTGCACTCTACCCCACACTTAAATTTCTTACAGATTCTGTTATCTGTAAGAAATACCCCCCTACCCCCCACTCCCACCATTAGTCCCCCTCCAAAGGGGGATGGGTTGTGATAGGACTGTACCTGTAAGAAATTTAAGTTACTTTCACCCCTTGTGGCCCATTACCAACAGTTGATGAAAAGGTGTGACTACCAAGAGGGAAAATTACTTTTTGTAGTGAGCTATCCACTTTCAGTCTCTACTGAGACCCAGTCTGATAGGGTCAAGTTTGCATATGAATTCCAGTTCTGCAGTTTCATGCTGAAGTCTGTTTTGTTTTGTTTTCTGTTGTTAGTTTTTTGCTGAAGTATGGCAACTTTCAAGTCTATTGCTACAGCTACACTATGAGCCTCTTACAGAAGGAGCATATGCAAATGGAGCACTCATTTGCATATGTTGTGCTCTCATTTGCATTTCTTCTTCCTTTCCCTTTTGCACAAGAGGTTTTTGCACAAAAAAGCACTGTGCAGATGGCACCTTTTTGTGCAAAAAAACCTTTTGCGCAAGAGCCATTTGAGGAAGAACGGCTCTTGAGCTAAAGGGTTTTTTTGCACAAAAAGGCGCCATCTGCACAGCGCTTTTTTGCGCAAAAACCTCTTATGCAAAAGGGAAAGGAAGAGGAAATGCAAATGAGAGCATGACATGCAAATGAGCGCTCCATTTGCATTTGCTCCTTCTGCAAGAGGCTCATCAGATACTGTCGACAAAGCTTCTGTCAACAAAGAGTGTCTAGACTTCAGCCAGTTCTGTCGACAAAGCAAGCCGCTTTTTCGACAGAGAGTCTAGACACTCTCTTTTGAAAAAGCACAGTGTGGATGCAATAGCGCCTTTTGTCGACAGAACTCTGTTGACAAAAGGTGTTATGCCTCGTAGAATGAGGTTTACCGCCATCGACAAAACTGCCGCGTTCTGTCAACTTACTGTTGACAGAACTCAGAGGTAGTGTAGATGCAGGTATAGTTTTGTCGACAAAGTCCACTTTTGTCGACAAAACCCTGTAGTCTATACACACCCATAGTGTAGCCATAGCATATTACAGGGAGATACTTCAGCAAAACAGAATTCAGCGTGAAACTGCAGAGCTGGAATTCATATGCAAACTTGACACTATCAGGCCCTTTCACTAATGCTAGATCAGGTTCCTCTGTGGTGTCTTTCTTGAGCACCATTTTAAAAATTGTACTTACATTGCACAACACAATGGACCAGTACTGTGCAAGATCAGAGAGACATTTTACTTCGTTGTTGCAAAACAAGAACCACTCAAACTCATTTTTACTTTCTGAACCTACCATAAGAAAGCTGGTAGGGTGGAGGAACGGTAGTAATGTAAAAGGTCCAAAATAACACAGAATTGTCTAAAAAGGTTCAGCTATAGAATATTATCCAATTGTCTTGATTTAATATATATAACTTAACCAAAAATTAACTATTAGTAATCCACAAACCGTGTATTACAACAAAGAGCACTGAAACAAGAAATGAGACCTGCTGCTTATAGAGGAAAGAAACTAGGGAATGTTGGGTTCTACAATTCTTTATATAATTTTTCCACCATCTCCCTCCCCAGGCAGCTTTAGTCTCTGCTGGAACTCCTCAGGAACTTTACACGGTTGCCCTTGCCACATCCCCTCCTTGGACAGTGACAGGCTGTTTTAGGGTTACATTCATTTCCTTCAAGTTCCATGACAAAGAGGATATTGTGGACTTTTTATACTACTACAGTTCCCCAACCCTATTTTTTTACCAACAGGAGACCATAAATACTGTTAGCAATTAAATACGTACTTTATCTGCCTTTATAGAAGCTAAAGCCAGTTCCTTTTCTTTCACTGCCAATTCCAGAGAAAGTTTGGCAACAGATTCACTGGCTTCCATCAGTTTAGCGAGACCTATCAAATATAAGATAATCATGGTAGTTCACAAAGATGAAAAACAATGCTATGGTTTTTATAATTCCTAGCTCTTCTCCAATCTATCCCCTCACATTCACTCTTCAATTATTTCCATCTCTCATTTACCTACCCTGGACTTCTCATCCAGTCTTAGTCTCCTTCTCTTTCACTCTTCCCAGGGTCCTCTTCCTAGTGCCCTTTATGCCCCCCTAGCTCCTAGTCCAAGTTTTCCTGCTCAGCCAATCTCAGCATCTCTCAAACCCTGGTTGCAGTTTCTCACCCCCTGCCAGACTCCATTCCAATCTCTTCTCCCCACTAGGGTCCCTTTCTCAATCTATTCCTTCCACCTTTCCTCAACATGGCTCCTGTCCTCTCTGCATTCAAGTCAGGCCCCCTTCTCTTCCACATTGTCTAGATGACAGTAGGTGACACTGAATGAAGAGAGACACTCTCCCTGCTGTCAGTTCCAATGCCTAGCGTTAGCAGCTATGACCTGCAATTGTAGGGTAAGTCCTGCTCACCCCCTGTAGCCCTGGGATAATGCTTGTTTAGTTGCCCTGTGGAGAGAGCAAATGCACATTTCAGTTACATGCAGGAGTTGAGAGAGGCTGGAACTGTTCAGAGCCACGGGAATCTTCAGAGATTTTAGCAGTTAAACAAATTCCTATTGAGGAAATCCAAACTATGTTTTTTCAAATGGCTATAACTTGACTGAATTTAGGTGTCTTTTCCTGGGAACAGAACCTCAGAGGGCACATTGCTGATACAAATGTAATTCCACATGCTGAATTTCATATCCCTACTCCATAGCATGAGGAACTAGATCTTCTCAATGAAATTGTAGTAAGAATTATTAATATGGCAAAACCATCATTTTTTCTAACTGAATTCTTGCAAACAGCAGAGCCATTTTGACTATAACTTTTTGAAAAGTTCAACCAGAGTGCTCTCTCACCAGGCTGGGTGGCCTAACAGCTGGGGTATGGTGATGGTTGAGGTAGTGTTCCAGCCTACGGCCTTATCAGAGATGAGTGTACTTTATTCCTGGGTCAGCAGAGATCTAATTGAAACATGCTGACTTAGTTCCTGGTCTTATAATTGGATCAATGACTAGTACTACTGGGTTACTTCCTAGCCTGTCTTCCAGTGGTTCATGTGTATCCTGGATCTCCAGCCTGTGGAACTTCCAATAGTTTCAACACCTTTTGGGTGTCCATGAGTGTCAGGTATCCACCCAAGTCTCAGCAAGTGTGGGGCCCATGGACTGGGGTTCCCAGCAGCTCTTGGATGGGAACCTGCAATGTGTGTCCTTCTCTTCTTACTAGTACCTCCTGACTGAGCTGGTTTACTACCTTTTATGTTGGTGCTCCAGTTGGAGCATATTCACCAGGATTGAGGAGGCATAGGTTCTTCTGGCCAGATTATAAGGTGAACCTCCCTTGCCTAGTGCAAGGTACCTGGACCCTGTCACACTGAGACAGATACCCAACATGGAAAATTTCCTCCCAAACAGTTAAAATATGGCAAACTCTAAGGACCTAAAACATGATTTGATAATGAGAAGCATCTGGCAACCTTAATAATAGGCAGCACTGCCAATTCTGCCAACAGTAATCATAGAATCATAGGGTTAGAAGGGACCATCAGGGTCATCTAGTCTAATCTCCACTTGAATGAATATAGTGCTTTTATTTTTTTATTTTTTGAAATACAAGCACTAGCTTCAGGCAGAAAAGTATATAACTTCCCACGCACTTCTGCCTGTTTCAGTCACTTCTTCAGCCACATTCAACACTGGAACTAGGACAGGAGGCAAAGCGACAGTTTGCACTGAATTCTCACTGCTAATGCAGAAACTTTAGAGACGGACTAGTTTTAAGCTGCCTCTTCCATCCCCAAGCCAATCAATCAGGTGTTACAAATCTAATTTGAAAATATTAAATATTTATGTTTAATAGACTGTATGCTGAAATAGATGATTAAACTAGTTTTAATGCTGCATTTGTACCACTTTTGTCAATTGGCTTTGTCCAATTTATGTTATTCCATACAGTACTCTGAAGTAACCATCATTTGAGTTATAAGGTTTAGTATAAACATTTCAGGTTTGGGCTATTTAACTGTGATACAAAAAAGAAATTACCCTAAATGATCTGCGTGAGAAGACCATCAATAAAACACAGGTCATCTGGGACCATGTCTGGAATTTACCTTTATCCCTGTGACAGAGTGTGCATATCCCCACACTATCCCAGGAGGGCATAATGCCCTGTAGACAGGAAGTCCCACCTCCAAGCTGTATGGAGGAGCATGCTCCAAAGGCTGGAGTAGTATAAAAGGGAGCAGCTCAGCTCAGTCTGGGCTAGATGCTGGAAAGGAAGGGCCTGCTAGAGCAGCTCCAGAGGTGGACTAGCCAGAAGCCCAGACAATGGGAGCCAGAAGTCTGAGAGAATGTATCGAACCTCCAGAGCTGGAGGAGCCACACAAGGAGATGGGCACTGTAGAGCCTGAGGACCCAGAGACTACATACAACACACATACACCAGAACTGGTAGGAAGTGATCCCGGGAGGGTGTGTGAGTGGTATCTCCCACCCGAGTGAGCTCAGCGTGTGGTGGTGGGATTCCCTACTGAGTGAATGGAGGATCACTCTGTCACTAACGGCCTGAGGCTGGGGCCCAGTGGAGTAGGGTAGGCCCGGGGCCCCTTACTGGGACTGCTGCCCCAAATCCTGGTGACTCTAAGCATTCGACTGTGTTGCCCTGAACTTCCAGGTCTGGGTTATTGACTCTTACTGACTGTAGCCATTAAGTTGTGCTGCCCTGAACCCAAGGGCTATGTTATAGACTGTGATAGGCTGTATGTCTTGGGACAGGCATACTTACAACGTGACAATCCCCTATTCATCTTACCTATTTGCATGCGTTCAGCTTGTTCATTAATGTTTCCTAGCTTTTCAGAATAAACATCTTTGTAACCATTTATGAAAGAGAGATAAGATTTGGGTGTAACATGAGCTCTTCGTCGATATCTGAAAGGCAGAAATTTGCTAAAATTATAATTCAATCCATAAATTGAGATTTAAATAGCCACACTACCATCCACATTTTGAGTTTTAAGTGAATTACTCTTAAAACAGATAATGAATATTATCTGGAAAGAGAAGCATTGCATGCAGTCAAAATGCAGCATCCCTTCACAATGATAGTTAATGCCACCTCTGCCGTTAGCCTCACAAGTTATATTAAAGTTTGTTATACTTTTTTAATTCTTTTCATACAATGAGAATAAGGTTAATGGAGTTGCCACTTACTTGTGATTCTTATGGATGGCTTTTGAATTTATCAAGTACAAACTTCATTTCTGTATTAACAAGCTGGAAAAGACTATTCTTGCTTTATACATTGCAATGCCATAACCATTATTGCATAAACAGTAGCAATATTTTTGTGATTGGTCAATTTTTAAATGTGTACACAATATTACCTTTGGAAATAATTCTCACAGTTCTCAGAAACGATATCATGAAAGAGCCCCATTGTTTCTACTACTTGTGCTTTAACTTCGGAAGAACAGACAATATTAAATTCTGAAAGGAAGTAAGAGGCTACAGCAACAAGGGCTTCTTTAGGCCAACGATTGAACCAGTCCATAGTGCAGCCTGATATCAGACCAGGAAATTTCAAAGAACGTGCACGGAACTTCTCACCAACCTAACAAGAGTAACAGTTTTAAAACAACACTTTATATTGTTAATATGATACTATATCTGATTTTATCCAAACCATTTTATCCAAAACATAAGATCTAAGCATTTTTTCCTAATTCTTTTACCCTTAGAAACTATAAATAGCTTTACCCCATATCTGTATCCTATTCTTTTTCATTGTCTTGGTCTCCTCAATATAATTAACACAAGTAGAAAACACTTCATATCAAAGATAAATGCTACTTATTGTTTTAAAACTGCAGTTACCTTTACATTAATTTCAACTAAAAGCTTTACATCCAACAACACCTGCTTTGAGGCCACTTGTTTTTCTGGCAACTAGCAAAGACGTAAGTAAAACCTAAAACATTGAAAAACCACATTCACTGCTTGATTTGAGATATTGGGATTTTGAGCCTTTCTAGCTCCATTAATTATTACAAAAATCAATGACAATCAGATACTGAGACTCTTCAAATTATAAACCTTGAATGATAACATCATGTTTTATATGGAAATTTACCTATAGAAATAAAAAAGATAGTTACAAAGAGAAAACTCACTGGAGAAAAGCAGAGAACAACATGTAAATTCTTTTTTCCCCGTGATATGAAATACTCATAAAGATTATCAAATGTAGGAGGACATCGAGGCAGCTCTCTTTTCATCACAGATATTAAGCTTTGGGTAATTTCATCCAACTCATCCCGAGCAAATAAATTGGAAATCTTTGTACAAAACCAAAATTGACAGGAAAAGAAATGTCAGTAATTTAACCGAATTATAATATATTTTGTAATTGTAATCTATCTATCTATCTATCTACATACAGATACAGTTTAGATGAATTAAGGGCCAAATTCTTCCTTGTTTTACATCCTACTCAACTCCATTAAAGACAAGGGATATTAGAGAAAAATAAAGCCCTAAACTAGCAAGGACAACCTATGATAACAGTGGCCTTTGAAATACCCATCTCACTTATTTTCTCCCTAATGCTTACATAACCTCTTCTAGTGAAATTGCACATTGCAGCATGTCTGCATGAGGAAATAATGTACTTTTATGAGCCTCAAATAGTATTCTTGCAAGAGTGCTGACCTAAATCCAGAAATATATATTGAGATTCACTTTTGGCCCCAAATGTCCCACATTTGTGATATTTGGGCTTTAGAGCCTTTCTAGCCCGAATATTACAAAAATCAATGGCAATCAGATACTGAGAGCAAATGTTGAAAATTTTATTGCTATTACTGCCATTTTGGGGATCTGACCTCTCCTGAAGATAACAGATTGTTAAGGTATTCCAGAAATGCTTCATCTTTTATTTCATTATCAGTAAAAATGAAAGTGATGCCTTTTCCTTCTGCACCAGCTACTCTATATAGAAGTTTAAGATCATCTGTAAGATTGGAAACATTATAGGATCTATGAGGAAACAGAAAAATTACAAATTCACTTAATATACAATACAGAATCATTGCAATTTTTAAAATGATATTTAATGGATACATTGCAAAACCAATCATGATTATAATATTGGCACACTTCAGCAAGGGGAAGATCCAGCTCCCCATGAAACCAACTTGAAGACTCAAGTTCAATTCAGAAAGCACTTAAGCCTGTGCTTAAGAGCTTTGATGGTTAGCTATGGTTTGTTGAATCAGGGTACTAGTAAGTAGCCAATGATGCACAAGTGAATCAGAATGAAATGATTTTTTTGTTTATTATTTTTCAAGATAGTATTTGAAATAAAGATTAAAATATGTTTTCTGATAAAACATTTTTTTTTCATTTCTTACCTTGTTAAAGTTATCTGAAATATTTTGTATCCAGCTATAAAAGACGCCAATCTTGAAAGACTCTGCTTTCCAGAACCACCAACTCCTACAAGTAAAGCATTTCCACATGAAGTCCGAATTATTCGTGAAATCTATGTAGAAAAAACAAAAGTAACCTGTGCTTTAACTACTTATAGAAGATTAACAGAATTAAATATTTGTTTTATTCCAAATCTTATTTGGGAGAATATTTTTCAAGTCTCAAGGATGAGCAGAAGGACATATACTTTTGTAGAAGATTTTTCTCATTGAAAAATAAGGCCCTTTCTTCCAAGTAAAGCAACAGTATCTGAAGAGATTCATTTTTGGAGTCTAATGTACACATCCATGTAATATAAAATTTGAAAGCTTATATTATATAAATTTAGATGAGATATAATGTGGAACTGCCAAAAGGTGGCAGTAGGTGAGGTGAAATAAAAATACCTAAAATGAGAAAGTGAGAATTCACAGTTCAAGAAACACTGCAGCATGACCATGACTACACTTTGTACTATTTAAGTTAATTTCAACACCTTAATGTGGTGTTTATGGGTCAAAGCTAACAAATGACAATGTATTAAAAGATGTTTATTAGTTTTGCATAGGAAAGTATTTTTTGAGAAATGATCAAACTTTTAGCATATGACAAAAATGGTGACTATAAAAATTTTGCATTGTACTAGCATGGAATATTTTTATATCACGTATTCTTAATCGTCAAAATATCTCATAAGTGACTATAATAGTTTTCTATATTTCTAACTGAAATTTGCTCAACAGATTAGTCTCACCTTTAAGGCTGAGCACCAATACAGTACATTGCATGCACATAATAGTGGGTTGAAGCAAATGTCCATGAATTCCCAGTATAATGCTTCTCCATTTGTAAGCTTTTGTACATAAAATGTAACTAGTCTGCCTGATAAAAAGTTTTAATTTGTGATTGCCTACACTTGCAGACTAATATTTGAAATATTCTAGAAAATAATCAGTATGCATCTTGTTCTACAGATCACATGCTTTCTGGTAAGCAATTTAACTATGCCCTGCATGGTTTCACTCCAGCATTTGAGGGCCTAAATGCTCTGAAATTTTATTCATCTGTTAAAAGGTGTGAGCAGAGAGAAGGTACTCATATAGCTCCAGCATTTGCCTGGTGAATGATAAATGATCCTCAAAAGGTATTTGAGTTTGAAGACATTGAGTCCTTATAATATATCATTGAAAAGATTGATGATGCTATAATTCTTCATATGCTACCATTGCTGGAGGAACGTCAGATACAGGGGTAAGAGTGGTTTACTCATCCTCTGCAGTAATTGATGTTCTTCAAGATGGGTGTCCCTGTGGGTGCTCCACCTTAGGTGGTTTGGTGCCACAGCGCGCCTGGCCAGAAGATTTTACTAGTAGTGACTTTGACAGCTAGCTCGCACATGCGCAAAAGCGCTACAAACGCTAGCCAACTAATGCGCATGTGCAAGGTACGATCTCCTCAGTTCCTTCTGTGCCCCAGAAAAGCATGGAAATAACACCAAAGCAGAGGGGAGGAAGGGTGGGTGGTGGAGCACCCACAGGGACACCTATCTCAAAGAACATCAATTACTGAAGAGGGTGAGTAGCCCTCTCTTCTTCTTCTTCTTCTTCTTCTTCGAGGAGTGTCCCTGTGGGTGTTCCACCTTAGACGACTACAAGCAGTCTATCCACTGGAGGTGGGAGCTTCCGATGGTGTAGCGTCCTTTTGTACTGTGGTAAGGATTGTATGTCCGAACGCAGTTTCTCTGGACATGTAGGAGTCCAGAACATAGTGAGCAGCGAATGTATGAATAGACCACCAGGTGGCCGATTTACATATATTGGACAGGGAGATGCCTTGTACATAGGCTGTTGATGCTGCCATGGCCCTGGTCAAATGTGCACGAAGTTGTGCAGGTGTTTCTTTACCAAAGGTTGAATATGCTATTCTTATGCGTTCAACTATCCATTTTGAGATCCTCTGGGAGGAGATGGGGAGTCTATGGGATCGTTTGGTAGTTGATATGAATAACCTGTTGGTTTTCCAAATTTGCTCGGTTCTTTCCAAGTAGAATGGAAAAATCCCTCTGTAAATCAAGACTGTGGAGTGTGGCCTCTGTCTGGTTGGCATGAGGTTTGGGAAAAAAGACTGGTAAGTTAATAGGTTCATTACAGTGGAAAGGAGAAGGAACCTTTGGCAGGAACTTAGGGTGAGGTCGGAGGACTACCTTGTCCTTATGGAAGGTGGTGAAAGGTGGGTCTGCCATGAGAGCAGCAATTTCATTAAGTCTACTGGCAGATGTTATTGCCACTAGTAGAGCCACTTTCATGGAAAGGTGAAGCATAAAGCAGGTCACCATAGGCTCAAACGGTTTACGAGTTAAGGCCATCAGAACCAAACTGAGGTGCCAGGTGGGAGCCGGAAGTTTGACTGGTAGATAAATGTTCTGCAATCCTTTGAGGAACTTTTTGATTGTGGGATGTGTAAATAGCAACTTGCTGTCTATTGGCTGGTGTAAAGCAGTTATGGCGAAGAGATGAACCTTCAGGGAACTGAGTGAAAGTCCTGAGTTTTTTAGTTTGGTTGTGTATTGCAGGACCGTGGGTAATGGAGCAGAAGATGGATTGAGATTGTGGAGGTGAGACCAGGTGGAGAATCGGCACCACTTGTACAGGTAAGTTTTGCGAGTGGATGTTCTCCAACTGCTAAGGAGGATCTGTTGGACCTCATCTGTGCATTCTCCTTCTAGTGAAGTGAGCCATTGAGGAGCCATGCCTGAAAGTTCAGGGTGTTGAGATGAGGATGTTGAAGGCAACCATGACATTGAGTGAGGAGATGTGGGAGCCGTGGGTGATCGGCTGACATTTGCAGTAGGTAGATATACCACATTTGACTCGGCGTCTTGGCCACAAATGACAAAAGATCTTGGAAAAAACCCTTGGCACTGTGGATAGGCCAAAATTTAGTACTGTATACTGGAAATGTTGTCCCCCTGCTGTGAATCTTAGATACCTCCTACGTGCAGGGTGTATGGACACACGGAAGTACGCATCTTGGAGGTCAAGAGTCGCCAGCCAGTCGTCTTTGTTGAGGGAGAGTAGGGTGGTGGAGAGGGTAACCATCTTGAAGTGTTGGTACAGGACATATCTTTTGAGAGCTCTGAGATCGAGAATGGGTCTTCAGCCCCTTGACTTCTTCCCTGTGAGAAAATATTGGTAGTAGAAGCCGATGTTTTAATATTGCTGTAGTACCCTTTCCACTGCATTAATATGGAGCAAGTGGTTGATCTCTTGACATAAAATAGTCTTATGAGATGAGTCCCTGAAGAGGAAGGGGGCAGGTGGTTGGGTTTTGGGAGGAAATAGGAAAGGGATGCAGTACCCAAACTTTATCACGTCCAGAACCCTTTTGTCTGTCGTTATGAGGCTCCACTGATGGTAAAATGGTGCTAATCTGCCATTGGATACTAGGGTGATCAGAGGCTTGGGGGAGGGACAATAAATCTGAAGGCTCTCGACCAGACCTTCAAAATGTTTGCCTAGAGTTAGAGGACTGAGATGAAGTGGGTTGGTCGGCTGGCTGTCGCCTTCTCCCCCGACGCTGGCACTTTCTAGGGTCGTATTGTCTTTGAGAATGACCAAAGACGGAAGGTCTGTGTCTCTGAATGTAAGGTTTGTTTTGTTTGCATTTTGGTGCAGGAACCTGAATGCCCACACTGGAAGTATAAGCCGGCCTGCCAAGCTCCCCATGGTGCTTCCTTGCTCTCTGACGCAGTGGTAGGTTCGGTAAATATGGACACGCTACCTCGGAGAACAGTTGAATTTTGCCTGTAGTGGGAACATGACCCCTCACCTTCTCAACATTGGGGACCCCAGAACTCAATCATAGTAGCTTCGAGCTTATCTCATAGTATAGACAAGCCCTTGATGAATTAGCTGCTGGATACTTGAGGCAGGTCCTAAAAGGATTTCACAAAGCTAATTCTGAATCAAAATCTTTGACAAATATGACAACAGTAAACTCTAAAAATGGCAAAAAGACAAAACCAGACAGAATCTAATGTTGGATGCAAGATGATTGGTAGATGCCCTGTGCCTTGATGGAAAAAGTGGCATTCAAGAAGCAGCACCTGTAAAATTCTTCTGTGAATATTCAATTCAAATGAACCTGAGAGTGTAGAAGCACACCCAACACAAATTGTCTCTCTTGATGAAGATTTTTCCAATAGTGATAGAGCAAAATCCATCCTAACAGGGGAGCTGAAGAAAAAAGAAGTTACTCACCCTATGCAGTAACGATGGTTCTTCGAGGTGTGTGTCCCCGTGGGTGCTCCACTGTGGGTGTCGAGTCCCATCCTGGCGCCGCAGCTCGGAGATCTCTTAGCTGTTGTTTGCCGGACAGCGCATGCGCCGGCCATCTTGTGGCTTTTTGCGCCGTTTCTGCATCGCACGGTCCAGCTCACCAGTTCCTCGAGACCGTCGAAGCCTGAAAGACATAATTGAGAAAGACTCCGAAGCAGGGAGGAGGGCGGGTCGTGGAGCACCCACGGGGGGACACACCTCGAAGAACCATCGTTACTGCACAGGGTGAGTAACTTCTTTTTCTTCTTTGGGTAGTGTCCCTGTGGGTGCTCCACTGTGGGTGACTTCACAGCAGTAGCCTAATCGAGGCGGCGGGTTTGGAATTAATGATTCTGTGCTGATGTTAACACCACTGTGGCTACCAATGTGTCCATCACGATAATATTTTGTAGTGCGTAGTGCCTTGCAAACGTGGAGTTCGAAGACCAGGTTGCTGCTCAGCAGATGTCTTTAAGGGGAACCCCCTTAAGGAAGGCAGTTGAGGTTGACATTGCTCTGGTGGAATGGGCTGTAATGGTACTCAGAAGTGGTTTGTTTCTCAATTCGTAGCACCGAGTTATGCAGGCAATGATTATTTTGGAAATTCTTTGTGCAGAGAGAGGGGACCCTTAGAACGGACGTCCATTGAGATGAGTAATTTATGGGAGTGTCGTATTTCTTTGGTTCGTTCAATGTAAAAAGCGAGGGCCCTGCGTACGTCCAAACAGTGCAATCTTGCTTGGCGCTCTGATGTGTGAGGTTTTGGGTAGAACACAGATAGGACAATAGGTTCATTAATATGAAATGGAGAGTTAACCTTTGGTAGGAAGGATGGTTGCGGGTGAAGAAGTACTGCCTGAGGAGTAAAGACAGTATATGGAGGTTTGGCGGATAAAGCTGCCAACTCGCCGACCCGTCTAGCGGAAGTAATTGCCAAGAGGAAAGTGACTTTCATGGTAAGAGTATTAAAGTCACATGTAGCCAAGGGTTCAAACGGTGGACGCATTAGCGTATCTAGTACAAGTTCTAAATTCCAGGGTTCCGCCGGTCGCTTGTGCTCAGGGAAAAGGTTAGTGATCCCTTTTAGAAACCTCCTAGTCACTGGATGAGAAAAGGGGGTAAGTCCATCTACTGGCTCGTGGAAGGCCGAGATAGCAGCCAGATGAACTCTGAGGGAGGAGTTAGCTAGCCCTGTTTGCTTAAGATGTAAAATGTAGTCCAATATAGACTGCAGCGGTGCGGTAGCAGGGTGTAAAGCGTTAGCTGAGCACCATTGTTGGAATCTGCGCCATTTGTGGAGGTAAGCATTGCGTGTTGATGGCTTCCTACTGTGTAGGAGTACCTCCTGCACCTCTTTAGAACAAGTCATTTCTGTTTGTTTGAACCAGATAGGAGCCAAGCCGTGAGAGCAAGGTATCGCAGTTGAGGGTGAATAGTGCGACCGTGATTCTGCGTGAGGATGTCTGGAAGATCCGGAAGATGTAAGGGGTGACAAAGAGACATCCGAGAGAGGTAAGGGAACCAAGTCTGTCTGGGCCAGAATGGTGCTATCAGAATTATCGTCGCTCTGTCCAACAATACTTTTTCTAAGACCCTATGTATTAAAGGTATGGGGGGAAAAGCGTACAGCAACTTGCCTGTCCATTTGTAAAGGAAGGCGTTGCCTAGAGAAGCATGACCTATGCCCGCTCTGGAGCAGTATTGAGGACATTTCGTGTTGTGGTGTGTGGCAAAGAGGTCGACTGATGGTTGGCCCCACGAGCTGAAGATGTCGCAGAGCACTTGGGGATGTATTTCCCACTCGTGGTGGTTCGCAAAGTGCCTGCTGAGCGCATCGGCTGTAATATTGTCCTTTCCAGGTAAGTAAGCAGCAACCGGAGTTATGCTGTGACGATTGCAGAAGTTCCAGAGATGAACGGCCTCCATGCAAAGGGAATGAGACCGAGCTCCGCCTTGTTTGTTTATGTAGTAAACAGTGGTAATATTGTCCGTGAGAACTAAGGTGACACGATTACGGAGATAAGGAAGGAAATGTCTGCATGCATTCAACACGGCTCGCAATTGCAGCAGATTTATGTGAAGGAGGGACTCCTGTGGAGACCATTGACCTTGGACCTATTTGTCCTGAATATGCGCTCCCCAGCCGATCAGAGGGGCATCCGTAGTAAGCTGCACTGTGGGCTGTGGTTTGTGGAAGGGCATGCCCATCATGATATTGCTCGATTCTGTCCACCAGGGGACAAAACGCTTGACCATGATGGGTACTACTACGGGCCTGCGGAGGTAGTGTTTGCCAGGTGAGTATATCTTGGACACCCAGTGTTGAAGCGCTCGTAGATGAAGTCTCGCATTGGGTACGACGAAAGTAGTGGCGGCCATATGACCGAGCAATTGTAGGCATGTAAGGACCAGCACGGTAGGGCTCGTGGATAAAACCTGAACTAAGTCTTGGATAGCACGGAACCTGGAGAGAGGCAGGTACGCGTGCACTGTTGTGGAGTTTAGGCGAGCTCCAATAAATTCTATGGATTATCGCGGAGTCAGAGTGGACTTTTGAATGTTGAGTATGAGCCCTAGTAGATTGAACAGTTGGGTAGTAGTCGTGACCGCGTGAGAGGCTTCGGTGAATGACCGTGCTCTGAGAAGGCAGTCGTCCAAGTACGGGAATACAATAATCCCGAGGCGGCAAAGGTAAGCGGCTACTACCGCGAGGGTCTTCGAGAAGACTCTCAGAGCGGACGAAAGTCCGAAGGGGAGTACCTTGTATTGGTAGTGGCTCACTACGAAGCGAAGAAAACGCCGATGAGCTGGATGTATGGCGATGTGGAAATAGGCGTCTTGGAGATTGAGGGATGCAAACCAATCGTGTTGCTCAAGTGCCGGAATAATTTTTGCCAATGTGACCATACGGAGACGTTGCCGTCTGAGATAACGATTCAGTTGGCGCAGGTCGAGTATGGGTCTCCATCCGCCTGACTTCTTTTCTGTCAGAAAGTACCGGGAATAGAAGCCTTTGCTGCAGAAAGGGGGCGGAACCTCCTCTATAGCCCCCAGCGCCAGGAGATGGGATACCTCTTGTACAAGTAGAGGCTCATGAGAAGTGTCCCTGAAAAGGGAGGGAAGGGGGGGGGGTTGGTGGAAGGGAAAGAAACGGTATCACATAACCAGATGTTATTACCTGTGTGACCCATCGATCTGAGGTAATGGTGGCCCAGTGATGTTGGAAGGGCCTCAAACAGTGGTGGAACAGTAGTTTCTTGACATTGGCCTCGAGTATTAATGGAATGGCATGCAATCCCTCTATATTCCCGTCAAACTTGCTGTTTGGCTGCCTGTTGCTGAGCTGGCTTGTGTTGCTGAGGGCGACGCCTCTGGGGTCGTTGACAATCTCTGTGGGATTCATAATGCCTGCTCTGGTATGGCGGGTAGGGAAAGGTTCTTTGTCTCTGGTAAGGTGTAAAACGCTTGCGCTTAAAAGGTGGGGTATACATCCCCAGAGTTCTTAACGTGGTGCACGTGTCGTTTCCAGAGTGCAGGACCTGGTTGGTGGAATCTGCAAACAGATTTTGCCGGTCAAATGGCAAATCTTCCACTTTTGATTGGAGCTCTTTGGGAGTCGCCAACATGTGGAGCCATGTTGCCCGCCTCATTACTACAGCCGTTGCTGTGGTGCGCGCGGCTGCGTCTGCTGCACCGAGCACGATATGAAGCGCCGAGCGTGATGATGTAAAGCCCTCTTGGATGACGGCCTTTAAAACCTGACATTTCGATTCCGGCAGGTGTTCGAGGAGAGGGACCAACTTTGCGTAGTTATCGAATGAGTGGTTCGCTAATAAAGCAGAGTAATTAGCCATGTGGAGCGACAAGGTGGCAGAGGAATAGACTTTTCTACCGAAAAGGTCTAAGCGCTTCACGTCCTTATCTGTTGCTGTGGTCTTATACTGGGGCGCTTTAGCTCTCTGTTGAGCCGCGTCCAGAACCAAAGAGTTGGGTCCAGGATGGTTAAAAAGGAATTCCATGCCTGAAGCAGGAACATAGTACTTTCTGTCACTTTTTTTTTTTTTTTTTTTTTATTAGTGGGGCGGAGCAGAAGCTGGTGCCTGCTAGATGGAATCGGCTATTTCCAATATGGCCTCGTCCAGCGGCAATGCTATTTTCGTAGACTGAGACGGGTGTAAATTCCTGAGCAAATGGTGCTGTTTATGCTGTACCTCACCTAGTTTAACGTTTTGGGATTCAGCAACCCTCTTGAAGAGGTCCTGAAAGTCTTTTATGTCATCAGTAGGGGAGGCATTGCCCTGGAAAATGGCATCATCAGGGGATGATGATGCAACCTCCGTCGGGGACTGACGGTGAGATTCCTCTGTATCCGGAGGAAGAATCACCCGTTGTTGCCCAGAGGCAAGCAGGATTCGTTGCTCACCTGTGGGCGTTGGTGGTCTCTCAGGTTGTGGAGAAAGAGATACCGCTGTAGGTGGAGGAGGAGACGATGGGGCTGGTGATACCGATCTAGCCATTGAATGAGAATGGGAGCGAGGCGATCGGGTTCTGGTGTGATATGTACGGTACCATCTGTCGTCGTGGTGAGGTCTGTAGTCATAGAACCTCACGTCGCGGTATTCATGGCGCGACGATCTGTGGTACGATGGTGACCGGGGCGATCTGGAGCGCTGCATGGAACATGGTGGCGATGGGGAGTAATAACGCCTGTAGTAGTACCGTGGGGGGCGGTGTGTATCCAGAACGTCTCACAGTTGGTGACTGGTGGTGAGATACCCCGGGCAAGCGTGGTAGTGGGGATGGAGGCTCTGGTGAGAATGCCTCTGGTCCCAGACTAGGAGACAGGGATGGGAGGCGTTGAGCCCGCTCTCTGAGCCTACTAGACCTCTGCACCAGCGATGTAGAAGGGGTTGTCCTGTGAGATGGCCCGGCGCTTCGCTCGGTGCGGCAGATGGAGGTACCGCAAGACTCGGCACTGAAGGCGGCATCGGTGCCCTAGCTCTTGGCACCGGAGGCGGTGTTGGTGCGCGGGTTTTTGGTGCCGAAGGTGGTGTCGGCGCCCTGTGTCTCGGTGCCGACGACATTGTAGGCACCGAGGCTCGCAGTGCCAAAGGTGATGTCAATGCCGAGCTTCTCGGTGCCGGGGGGCGAGGACGGCGCCCTGACTCTCATCGAGTCTAAGGGTCTTGGCACCGTGCATTCCGGTGCTGGCGACGGCGCTGACGGTGCCGTCTTTTCCCGGTGCGATGGTCGCTCTGATGGACTCGGCGCCGACGCACTACGGGTATGTTTATCCTCCTCAGGCCTGTGGGACGCCGATGACCCTGAGATACCCGGCTTGTCCGCTGAACTCACTCTCGCTGTTATGAGTGAGACGGCGAGGAAGGCCTTTTCTTGTATGATGCTTTTGTCAAAACAGGAGCAGGCTCTGACGACGGCGGGTCTGTCTGTGGAGCAAGAGCCTTGTCAAAGAGCAGCATTTTAAGCCGCATTTCGCGGTCTCTGCGGGCCTGGGCCGTTAGCTTACAGCAGTGAGGGCACTTCTGGGGGATGTGCCCCTCACCCAAGCACTTAATACAGGCCGAATGCCCGTCTGACGCGGGCATAGAGTCTTTGCAGAGTGTGCACCTCTTAAATCCTGGGGATCCAGGCATTCTAACTATTAACGAACTACAACTATGAGGAAAAAAAATTTTTTTTTTTAAACAACTAGAACTGTAACTATGATATAACTGTATTAAAACTATAACTATAAGTATAACTATAACTATAACTAAGCTGGTGCTTCACTTCTGACAGGAATGAAGCTGACAGGAGAGGGAGCAGTTTCTCCGTCTGCGTCCGTGGACAGTCTCGAGGAACTGGCGAGCCGGACTGCGTGATGCAGAAACGGCGCGAAAAGCCGCAAGATGGCCACCGCACATGCGCGGTCCAGCAAACAACAGCTAAGAGATCTCCAATCTGCGGTGCCGGAATGGGACCCGACACCCACAGTGGAGCACCCACGGGGACACTACCCAAAGAAGAACCACAAGATATGTACAATAGGAGACAATACTCATGTACAGGGCTCCGCTCGCCAGCCCCACTCGCCAGCCGTGCGGAACCGCACGCTGCACATGCGCAGACCGCGCTTATGCATGCGCTAACCGCACTGCGCAGCCACGCCGGGCTAAAATCTACTCGCCATGGGTGAGTAGATTACATTAATTGTCAAGTCCTGCTCATGTACATGTACAATACTCAATAGGAGGCAGCACAAGAATACTTCTGAGTACCATATGTAGCAATATGGCTTTTGAGTCTATTGGCCTCCAAGGAACCATAGTAATTAAGTCAGCTGATACAGATAGTTTGCTTGTGCCTTTACCTAGCCATTAAAAAGTAGAAATCCTTGGCCAAAGCCCCACCATGATAGAATAGTTGAGTATAGCGTATCAAAAGAGCACCTTGGCAAACAAAAAATGTGGATGTCTTTGCACATAGGTACACCAGACATTGAATGACCACTGTAACATGGATGGAAAAATGTGGATGATGAACTGTTCACTCTATTCTTCAGTGGCACAATGGCATCTGAGCTCCTACAAGACCTTATTTGTCCCTATACCAGTTGGGATCACTGCACAATCAACTGTTACATAGTAAGAAAGAATGATAACATATAAAAACCAGTGGGAGAACATTTTAATCTCTCTGGACACACAGTTATAGATTTGAAAGTTGCTATTCTCAAGTAAAAACACTTCAAAACTGGGCTGCAACATAAAACTGCTGAGCTGGAATTTATATCCAAATTTGACGTAATCAGAATGGGTCTAATAGAGACTGGGAATGGCCCTCTCATTACAATAAGTACTTGTCCCCGTTAGGTATTCTCACTTTCTTATCCACTTCCACACTAATGTAATTAGCTTTGATGTTACACTCCCATAATAAAATTGTTAATCTTTAAGGGTGTGTCTACACTGCAGGGCTTAACTTGAAATAAACTACACAAATTGAGTAATGTAAATTGTGTATTTTATTTCAAAAAAGCTTATTTCAAAATTGGAAGCCTCTACACAGCACTTATTTTCAAATAGAGCACTCTTCCTCTGACTTCCCTTACTCTTTGTACAATGAGGGTTACAGGAGTCGGAATAAGAAATCCTGCACTTGACAGTATTTTGACACTATTGCGAAATAACTGCCTAGTGTGTAGACGGGAACGAAGTTATTTTGGAATAGCTCTAGTTATTTTGGAATAGTGTTGCAGTGTAGATGTACCCTAAGATGCCACCAGTCTTCTTGTTGTTTTTCTAATAAGGAACAATCTTTCCAGCTCAGAACTGGGTAAACACCAACACAATGAAGACTGTAGTAACCCAGAGATTCTCAACAGAGATTATAATATGAATAATATGATGATAGTGATGTTGACTAGAAATATTACCAGTACTCTTACATTTCACTAATATCGCTACAAATTATTAGTAGATTTAGTTTTAGCCCTGAGATTGTGGTGATGCTTTGAGATCACAAATAAATCCAATTGTAGATCTTCAAATTATACATAGAATAATTAAACAAATAAAAACAAACGCAAATATTTCAAAGTGTTCATTTTTAACGTGTTGATAGTATCATTGCTTATACCCATTTGTATGTAATGGCACCCTTTGAGAGAATATGCTTTCAAATGATGTATGATGCATGTGTGTGAAAAAGAAAGAACATTAAGTCAGCCAAACTGGTGGCATCTTTCACTCACCTAAAATGCATTACTTTTACTAAAGGGTTTTTGTTAAGCTGATAAAACTGACATGGGTGGAGCTATGCCAATTTATGCCAATTGAGAATCTGGCATAAAATGTTTATGTGGTTTTGTGCGCAGTAAAATGTTTATGTGGTTTTGTGCATAAAAATACATTCATATTATGGAAAAAGTGCAGAGGAGGGCGGCATGGTGCATTGAAGTCAGTGAAGCGACTTCAATTTAGACCATCTGAGCATCCAGTTTTCCAACGTCTAATGTGTTAAAAGGAACAATGATCTTGTTTGATTCCTTTGTTTGTGCACTCCAAGGTCTTATCTACATGGGAAATAAGCCCAGAATAGCCATTGTAGAATAATGATTTCACAATAACTATTCTGCATTAGCTCCCCTTTTCAATGGGAAAGGTCTTTGGAGGGGGAAGCAGTAGGGAAAGGCTCAGGTGTGCGCCACTTCCAAAGCCTTTCCCCATTGACTCCTCCTGCTAGAGCCTCTCACTGACATGGGCAGCTACATACCCAATGTGGATGCAGCCTGCTGTTCATTGTAGCATGCAGCCACACATTGCCTACATGGCACTTCCAGTAGTGTCCAGTGGAGACATCACCTAAAAGTACCTTTTTGCAGTTTAGCTTAATCCAAAGCGGTGCTCTTTGTACTACGGTGTACACATGGGCAGTTAGTACACTATATTGGTTTAAAAATCACACTCTTACCTAATATCACAAAAGCTTCCCCCTAAGACTTTGCAATTTTTGCTGTGGGCAAACCATGAAACAATCACTTCTATTATTGTATAATACATTTGCCTTCAATGCTTCCTTTAATATAATTATTAGATGTATAATGTCTTAATGCATACTTTTACATTTATTCAAAGGGGATTGCATATTCCATTCTTTACTGATTTCTTTGTACTGTTCAAATCCTCCTGTATATTCCTTATATCTTTCTTTATATTAAAACCTAACTTTTTATTGTCTTTCCATGGTAATTTTTGAGCTTATGCAGCTTGCTCCATCCACCATATAACAGGTGCAAACTGAAAAAGAGTATCCTCTATACTAGGGTGGGGAACCTTTTTTGGGTTGGGGGCCACTCACCCACAGAAAATCAGTCGGGGGCCACATACAAATGAGAAGCAACATGGAAAGCCTCTGATTCAGAAGGAGAAAGACATTCCCCACATTCCCCTCACACACCAGAGCCTGGGGGCCCAGGCTAGTAGATTTTGTGTGCTCCAGCCCTGCGGGTGGGTGGCAGGGAGGCTAGAGGGCTAGCATAGGCTCCCCAATGCTGAGCCTCGGGGCCAGATCTAGGTAAGCTGGGGGCTACAACCAGCCCCCGGGCCTGAGGTTGCCCACCTGTGCTCTATACCAAGTTTTTTGAACACCGCTCCCTAATTCCTTTCTACTACCCTCTGACCCCTACATTACACTTCGAAATTCGGAGTGACAGTTTAATTCTACTATTCATGTGATTCATGTCTAGTCACCTAAATTAAATACATTATTAATTGCTGTAAAAACAAAACCTTAACAAGATGTGTCATTGCATCTTTAAAAAACACCAAATCGAGAAATGAACCCCTAACAGTTTCATTGTATTGCCTCTGGTACATTTGTAGTTTTTCACATAGAAATTCAAAGCTTGGGACCTGAAAGAGAGAGGGAAAAAAGCAACAATGTTAATAGATAAGTGATAGCATGTTAGTGTAACTACAGAGATAATAATGCTTATCTGAATAAAATAGTGTATACAACATTTTTGGCAAACTCCTACACTGAATTAGTTACCCAGTTACTGCAAATCAATGAATCTCCTGCATCCATAGACTCTCTCTCTTAGAATTATTTCTCATTATATAGCCAGAAACTTCATTAGGACTAAAATGGGTTTGCATGCCCTGACATGGCATATAAACTGCATCTTTACTAGAAATCCTGCCCTCGGGTCCTGCTTTTTTCACTTGTTCATGTATCTGGAATACTCAGAGTCCTCAGCTGACCCCAGGCTGCATGCAGCATTTCAAAGAAACAGCGCTGCGTGGAGCCCAGAGTCAGTAGAGGAGTCCCCAAGCAACACTACTGAGATAAATGGTCACTGTTGCTCTTCTGGAATTAGCATTATCTTGTGTTCCATTAAAGAAGTATCTCAAATTGTTTGTACCAAACACAAAAGAAAGTAGTGATTTTAGATCCTCTATTTATCATTCAGGATTTAAAATTTCACTGATATTCTTCACTGCTGTCTTAATGGGCATGCTCTGGGTTGAACAGGAGCACATAATCCTATTAGTTCTTACAAAAGTTTCACTGATTCTGTTTATCCAGAAATATGTCTTTAAGACTGGAGAATAATGGAGTGAAGTGAAAGAAAATGATCAGCTTATATTTATATCTGGTGGATTGCTTCCTACATTATAAATTACTTTTCAAATATATAGTTTTAAATGATTAACTGTAAATTAATTTAACCAATCTAAAATGTATTCCACAAACCACAATTTGTGCATATATTTAATAAAACTCTCAATATGACCCCAACAGTATAACACATTTAATACTTGAAAAAATCCTTCAATGCCTAATTTTTGAGGCATAAAATAAATACCATTTCATAAACTTTTGGTGCTTCAAATACAAAATCTTCAGGTTCATCACCAGTTGGTTCAGGCATATCCCGCAAAAAATCTACAAAATATGGTTCTGGCTGGAGAATTGCTGCTAATTCTGGATCTACATGTTCCTCAATTGCTCTAAGTGTGGTTTTATCAAACCAAGCTACATCTTCATCATTAACAAATCTACAAGACATAAATTAATATAATTTAAAATAATTGAAAATCTTTTAGCTAAAAAGGTATGAAAATAGTTAATTAAACACTGAAATGACTCAAGTAAAACTTTAGTGAAACACTAATTAAATAATGACAGCCACTGAAATGTAAGTGCTACTTTGTTTTACAAATAGTCATATGTCTATAATACAGAATAGTTTAACTTTCTTACTTTCACCCAGTTAGGACAGAAAATTTAATCGATCAGTTAAATGAAGGTGAATGATTCACTGATAGCTGAGCTTATCAGAGATAAACCTTTTCTCCCATCTTATTATGGGATTCAGAACATCCAGTGCTTTTTTTGTAAAAAAAAAAGGTGCCGGTACTCAGGGGAAAAGTTGTTGAGCTCTGATTGGCGGTACTGGTACTGCGTCTGGAGGTGCCGGTACTGCGTACCGGGCAGTACCATCACAAAAAAAGCACTGAGTACATCTAAAGCTGTGGTCTCCAACCTTTTTAACCAAAAGATCACTTTTTCAATTTAAGTGCAATGTAAAATCTACCTCAGACCCAAATACCTTGCCCCACTTCCTTCTTGCCCCTTCTCTGAGGCTCCTCCCCTGTTCCACCTCTTCTCCAAGGCCTCACCCTGTTCATTCCATCCCCAACCTTCATTCACTTTCACCAGGCTGGGGTAGAGGGTTGGGGTGTAGGCACTAGTCTTGGGCCAAAGGTTTCAGAGTGTGGGAAGGGTTCCGGGTTTAGCTCAGGGCAGGGGATCAAGGTTCAGAAGGGGTTTCAGGGTGCAAGCTGTGGGGAGGAGTTTGGGTGCAGGGGAACTCATGGCTGGGGCAGGAGGTTGGGGGTAGGAGGAGGGTCAGGGCTGGCACACGGGTTCAGGAAGCAGGCTTTGGCTGGGCATCACTTAACTGAGACGGTTTCTGGGTGGTGGAGCAGTGGGGTTAAGGCAGGCTTACTCCTGTTCTGGCTCTGCACCACTCCTGAAAGCAGCTGGCATGTACAGCAGTGGTTCCATGGCTCCATGTGCTGCCCCTCATCTAAAGGCACTGACCCCATAGCTTCTACTGACTATGGTTCCCCATTACTGAATACTGTGGTCATGTTACAAGAAGCTGATAGAGAAGGTTCAAATTGTTCTTAAGTACCAATTGTTTGGTTGGTTAAATCATTAGTATGTGGAAGGTAGTGTGGTAGCCAGGTAATATCATTATTCATGCCTTTGTGATGGCTCCCAAACTTGTAAATGAAGTTAAGTTCCAAGGCTTCCCTGTGTATTTGGCTTATGGAATTGGCCTGAAACAACACGATGATTTTGAGATCCATTAATGAGTGCCCAGACAACTTAAAATGTTCTCCCACGGGTTTCTGTGTGTTGCCTTTTCGGATATCTGATTTGTGTCCATTAATTCTTTCCCATAGAGACTGTCCAGTTTGGCCAATATACATGGCAGTGGGGCATTGCTGGCATTTGATGGCATAGAGCACATTAGTGGATGTGCAGTTAAATGAGCCCCTGATGTAGTGGCTGATGTGGTTGGGTCCAGTGATGAAATCGCTTGTGTAGATGTGTGGACAGAGTTGGCACCAGTGCTAATTGCAGGGGTGGGTTCCTGGATGAGCATGATGGAGGTGTACTGCATGGTTATTGGAAAAAATTTGTTTGAGGTTAGGGGGTTGTCTGTAGGTGAGGATTGGCCTGTCCCCCAAGGCCTGTGAGAGTGAGGGGTCATTTTCCAGGATAGGTTGTAGATTGTTGATAATACGTTGGAGGGGTTTAAGTTGTGGGCTGTAGGTGACAACAAATGGAATTCTGTTGTTTTGTCTTCTTGGCCTGTCTTGAAGTAGTTCATGTCTGAGTACTCTTCTGGCTCTGTCAATCTGATTTTTCACTTCTTCAGGTGGGTATTTCAGTTTTAAGAATGCTCTGTATAGATCTTGTAGGTGTTTATCTCTGTCTGTGGGATTGAAGCAAATCCAGTTTTATCTTAGGGCTTGACTGTAAACAATAGATTGAGAAATGTGTCTGGGATGGAAGCTAGGGGCATAAAGGTAAGTATAGCACTCGGCAGGTTTCCAGTATAAAGTGGAGAAAATGTGCCCATCATGTAATTGTCCAGTAGTGTTAAGGAAGTGGATTTCTCATGTGGACTGATCCAGGCTGAGGTTGATGGTAGCGTAAATTCTTGAAATCCCTGTGGAAATCTTCAAGGGTCTCTTTCCTGTGGGTCCATATGATGAAGATGTCATCAATGTAGTGTAAGTAGAATAAGGGTGCTGGAGGGCAAGAGCTGAGGAAATGTTGCTCAAGGACAGCCATAAAGACATGGGTGTCCATGGCCGTGCTGCTGACTTGAAGATACAAATTGTCTCTTAATCCGAAGTAGTTATGGGTGAGGACAAAGTTGCAGAGCTCTATAACCAGGTGTGCAGTGGTGTCATCAGGGACAGTGTTTCTGGTAGCCTGTAATCTGTCTTCATGTGGAATGTTGGTGTAAAGAGCTTCTATGTCCATAGTGGCCAAGATGGTGTTTTAAGGAAGATTATTGACGTTCTGTAGTTTTCCTCAGGAACTCAGTGGTGTCTCAAAGGTGTGCTGGCAGCATAAGGTCTGAGGAGAGAGTCAATATAGGCAGATAATCCTGTCATAAGTGTGCCAATGCTTGAGATGATGGGTTGTCTGGGATTTCCAGGTTTGTGTATCTTGGGTAGCAGATAGAAAACTCCTAGTAAGGGATTGGGAGGGGTGTTTGTGTAAATTTGGTCCTGGGCAGTATCAGGGAGCTTCATGAGCAGTTGTTTTAGGGTTGGGGTTTTTTTTGTATTCTTTAGTGGGCTCAGAGGAGAGAAGGTCGTAGAATCTGGTGTTGGTGAGTTGCCTGGTTGCCTCCTATTCATAATGTGTTCTGTTCATGATGACTACAGCGCCCCCTTTGTCAGCCTCTTTGATTATGATGTTAGAATTGTTTTTGAGGCTGTGCATAGCATTTCATTTTGTAACAGGTTGGACTCACTTTCTGCACGGCTCTTCCCTCAGGGTGGCTTTGGGGAAGTAACTGGCGGCTCTGGCTCCGATGCCGACGCCAATGCGCCCCCTTTGAGTGAGGTGTTACTCTTCAGGACACTGCCCTCCAGTGGTAACCACTCCGGTCTTGGTCCACACCCCCTTCCGGGGGGGAAGTCATTTTTCTTCCTTCAGTCCTTCTTCCAGGGTCCTCCCTACTCTCTAGGACCCCCAGTTCTTCTCCCACTCTGCCTGCCCGGTTGCCTCCAGCAGTGCTCCAAATACAAATCCCAGCAGCACAACACTCATTCCTAGGCTTTTTTCCTCTCTCTCTTTTAAGTAGAGTACCCAGCAATGTTTTCATGATGATTTCAGGATCCTTCCATTACTTAAATGACCAGCCTTTTGTTACCTATACCTCAGGTAACGCACTCCGGCTCAGTGCCATGTGTGACCACGGTTTGTTTCACACCGCAGCTGTTGGCACAGAATTCCTGGTTAGTGCCTAGGAGGAGGCTTTACCATTCGCCTCTGTCACCGCTTTATCTAGCACACTGTGTGTGTGCTTGGGATCTCGGCTCTTCTCCTTGCTGGTCCCTTTAGGTCGCTGCTTATCCAATCCTTTCTGTGTTGAGGGCTGGGATGCAGCATTAGTATGGACTGAATGCTTCCTTAATGGAGAGTCAGTCCCTGAGGAGAAGCAAGACCTCTTATTAGGGTTACTCTTCTCCCGTTCCTTTGGGCTCAACCCGGAGGGAGTGGCTTTTTCCGACCCCATCCCAGGTGATCTCTGTCTGGGAGGGGTGGATTGTCCAGAGTCCGTAGATGACCTAGCATTTTTTTCAATTTGGAGCATTTATAAGCTTTAACAGCAGTGCTCCAAATACAAATCCTGTCAGCAGCACAACACTCATTCCTAGGCTTTTTCCTCTTGTACACCATTTGAAACTGGGCAAACCCGGCATATCCTGGAGGGCTGGTACTAGCACGAGGCTGGTATGCTCTGTGAAGCCTAGTGAAGCAAGCAACACTTCTCTCTTTTTAAAAACAAAATCTTATCACTATCACTAACAACTGTTAAAAAGTAAAGATTAGAACTGGACCTCTGAGGTAAACTATTTACAGATAGATACGTATTGAATGAGGCGAAAGGGAGACTGCTGTTCTGCGACCATAGCTGGCGGTAGTTGAGAAGGAACTGAGGAGGGGGGACCGGCCATGCATGCGCAGTAGCCTCCTCAGAATACACACCGGCTTCTTGCGTGCATGGCTGGCCAGGGGCATTGCTATCACAAATCTCCAGTCTTGGGCTCAGCGATGCTGAAGCACCTAAGATGGAGCACCCTTGGGGACACTCCTCGAAGAAGAACTTGTCAAAGGTTTTCTGGAAGTCTAAGTATACTATATCCACTGGATCCCCCTTGTCCACATGCTTGTTGACCTCCTCAAAGAACTCTAGTAGATTAGTAAGGCATGATTTTCCTTTGCAGAAACCATATTTTTTCCCCAAAACAAATTATGTTCACCTATGTATCTGACAATTGTATTCTTTCCTATAGTTTCAACTAATTTGCCTGATACTGATGTTAGAGTTACCTGTCTGTAATTGCCAGGATCACCTCTAGAGCCCTTTTTAAATATTGGCATCATATTAGCTATCTTCCAGTTATTAGGTACAGAAGCTGATTTAAAGGATAGGTTACAAATCACAGTTAATCATTCTGCAATTTCACATTTGAGTTCTTTGAGAACTCTTGGGTGAATGCCATCTGGTCCTGATGACTTGTTACTGTTAAGTTTATCAATTTGTTCCAAAACCTCCTCTAATGACACCTCAGTCATTAGACACCTCCTCTAATAGTTCCTCAGTCTGAGGAACTATTCCTCAGATTCGTCACCTTAAAAACAATGACTCAGTCTTGCGAATCTCCCTAACATCCTCAGCCATGAAGAACGAAGGCAAGAATTAATTTAGTTTCTCTGCAATGACCTTATTGTCTTTGACTGCTCTTTTAGCATCTCGATCATCCAGTGGCCTCACTGGTTGTTTAGCAGGCTTCCTGCTTTAGATGTACTTAAAAGACACTTTATTATTACTTTCTGAGTTTTTGGCTAGCTGTTTTTCAAACTCCTTTTTGGCTTTTTAAATATTTTTATACTTAATTTGACAGTTTATGTTCCTTTCTATTTTCCTCACTAGGATTTAACTTCCACTTTTTAAATGATGTCTTTTTATCTCTCACTGCTTCTTTTACTTGGTTGTTAAGACACGGAGGCACTTTTTTAGTTCTCTTACTATGTTTTTTAATATGGGGTATACATTTAAGTTGGGCCTCTATTATGGTGTCTTTGAAAAGTTTCCATTCAGCTTGCAGGGATTTTACTTTTGGCACTGTACCTTTTAATTTCTGTTTAACTAACCTCCTCACTTTTGTGTAGTTCCCCTTTCTGAAATTAAATGCCACAGTGTTGGGCTGCTGAGTTTTTTCCACCACATGGATGTTAAATTTTATTACATTATAGTCACTATTTCCAAGCAGTCCAGTTATA
Organism: Rafetus swinhoei; assembly: GCA_019425775.1. Classification (NCBI taxonomy): domain Eukaryota; kingdom Metazoa; phylum Chordata; order Testudines; family Trionychidae; genus Rafetus; species Rafetus swinhoei. Next base: position 144,189,534 of record CM033440.1, on the reverse strand, counting down.
TTTACCTCTTGGCAGGGCCATCCTTAGGCATAGGAAGAATAGGCAGTTGCCGAGGGCACCACTCTTTCTGGGGCACCACTCTGCCGGGACGGACGGGAAGCATAGGCGTGTGCTCTGCACCGGAGCCGGTAGGGCGCTGCCGGCACTTACGGCCCTGCCAGAAGACCCCACCAGGCCAAAGGACTCTGGGGAGGAGGCCGGAAAGCTGACCCCAGCTGGGGAAGGTACCGGGACGGGGGAACGGAAAGCAGGCACGGACGCAAGAGACACGAACATGCGCCATCAATCCAGGCGGCAGAGGACGGGCAGAGCCAGGGCTGTGCTGGGGCCGGGGTCATGTGCAGTGCACCAGAGGGGGAGGTGCCACGTCGGCGTGACGTTGCGGTGCCGTTTTAAAAAATGGCCAGCCGCGGATAGGGAAAGGAGGAGGAAGGAGACGCCGAGTGGGTCGTGGGGGAGCAGAGCCTGGCTAGAGGCAGGACGGCAGCTGGGCCAGGGCTGCGAACGCAGAGTGGCCCAGCTTCAGGTCCAGTACGTGGTCTGGAGCCTGGGCTGCAGGGACTTCTGGGGCCTGATCACAGCAGACTCCAGCCCTGCAAACTGGAAGGCAGAAGGGAGGGAAGGTGAGGGGGTGTGGGAAAAATAGGGGGAAGAGGTGGGAGAGGAAAGGGCTTGTGCTGATGGGAGGGGGAGCAGGTCAGGAGAAGAAAGGGGCAGGCACCAAGAGACAGGGTGGAGGAGAGAGACAAATGCGGGGGCAAGTGGAGACAATGAGGAAAAGGGCAGGAGGAGGTGTCAGTGGGAGGGGGACAGGGTGATGCTGGAGAGGAGAGGGTAAAGGCATTGGGGCTGGAGGGGAGGTGCTGGGAGAAGGCTTGAAAGAAGGGGTGGGCATGAGGAAGGCAGGGATGGAGCAAGGCATGTGTGAGGGCACATGGACATGAGAGGAATGGGGGCAGAGGGTGGTGAAGGGGTGGGCATCAGGGAAAAAGAGGACAAAGGGGACAGGGACAATGAGGGAAGGGGGAGGCACCAGGAGGGTGCAGGGGTAAGGGAAGGTGCAGGTGCAAGGGGATTCTGGGGGTGAAGCAGAAGGGCAGACACCTGCAGGGGAGGGACCAGCACCAGAGGAGAGAGGCAGGGCAGGTGTGCAGAGGGAGGTGTTAGGAGAGGGGATGAGGAGGGGTAGCTCACATGATCAGAGTGGGGCTACTGGAGGAGTGGGCACAGGGGGGAGAGAAGGGCTGGTGGAGGGAGGCAGGTCTCAGAAAGGCTGAGGGCAGTGAGAAGGGCAGGAGTCACGACAGCAGAGGAGGGTGAGGGGTTGGGGGGCAGCAGGCACCAGGGGAGCTGATGTAGCAAGGGGAGGAGACAGGGCAACAGAGGGAAAAGGTAGAGGTTTATAAGATATTTATTAATAATTTGTGCGCCACAGTGGCACATCCAAACAAGCCACATGAACTCAGTACTGGTGCACAACACAAAATTCATTCTGCTCATGGGAGGAAACTCTTAGAGGGAACACTTCCCCCAGCCTCTCCGCCCCCGAGTTAATGTCACACGCATTGGGTTAATGCAATTGCAGGATAGTTGCATGAGGGGAGTTTGCTGGGGGCCAAACTAATCCTATTGGTAGGAGGATGGTGGGAAGAGTCCTTAGAGGGGGGTCACATGACACCTTTTACTTTTGGTCATGTGTCCATCTTGCCTTGAGAGTGTTGCCTCCAGAGGCGTGGCTATTGGGGGTCAGGAGCGTGGTTAACAGGGGTCAGGGGTGTGGCAAATGGGGGGTCAAAGAGTACATTTAAAAAAAATTCTTTTGGTGCACACCCTAATGAAATGTGCTGCGCACGCCGATGACGGGAAGCAGTGGAGCATGTAACAGCAGGGCTGGGTCCTAGAGAGAGCCGAATGCACTACCTGCAGCACAGTCTGAGGGAAGGGATTGGCTGCTGGGGTCTCTGGGAAGGGGAGGGAGTAGGGGTGGAAGAGCAAGTCAGGCATAGGGGCACCAGTTTAATAATCCCGCCTAGGGCACCATAAATCCTAAGGACAGCCCTACCTCTTGGACTAGATCCTGTGCTCCACTTAGGACTAATTCAAGAATTGTCTCTTTCCCTGTGGGTTCCAGATCCAGCTGCTCCAAGAAGCAGTTATTTAAAGAATCAAGAAATTTTATCTCTGCATCCCATCCTGACGTGTACCCAGTCAATATGGGGATAGTTGAAATCCCCCACTATTATTGAGGTTTTTTTTATTTTGATAGCCTCTCTAATCTCCCTTTGCATTTCATAGTCACTATCACTAGCCTGCTCAGATGGTCAATAATATATGTCTACTGCTATATTCTTCTTATTAGAACAATTAATTACTATCCATGGAGATTCTATGGAACATTTTGGTTCATGTAAGCTTTTTACTTCATTTGATTCTACTTTTTCTTTTACATATAGTGCCACCAGTATGACCTATTCTGTCCTTCTGATATATTTTATACACCTGGTATGACTGTGTCCCATTGATTGTCCTCATTCCATCAAGTTTCTATGATGGCCCTTTATATCAATATCCTCCTTTAATACAAGGCAGTCTAGTTCACCCATCTTATTATTTAGACTTCTAGTGTTTGTGTATAAGCACTCAAAAAATTGTCACTATTTATCTGTCTGCCATTTCCGGATGTGTTAGACTCTTTTTTATTTGATTGTTTCTCATCTGATCTTACCCATATTTTATCATCTTCCATCCTCCCCTGTTTATTAGAATATAGAGACTCTCTATTAATAGACCCTCCCCTAAAAGATGTCTCTGTCCAATCAATGTGTTCCTCTGCACCTGTCTTCCCTCCCACCCCTGGCTGACAGGGGCCTTTTTCTTCCCCCAGCCAGCAGGATTCTTTCTCCCTCCCCCTACTCTGGTGCTGTGGCCAAGGGTTAAGAGGGGTAGAGGTTTTGGGACAGGTGGCTACTTATCCTGTCTAGTGGCCGGCAAGATGGCAAGCCCCAGCCCTGCTGGCCACTCTCTTGCTGGAGTGGCTGCCCCCTGTGGTCACTCTGCAGTACAATTCTCCCCTGCGCTCACTCTCAATATCTTGTCCTGCTGAACAGCTCCATCCCTTTCCATGTTATGGAAAACAGTCCCAATCCAGGAACTTCCTGTTTTCCTGACACAGCTCAACCCTGACCTTGCTTTAAGTTAGGATAATAGGAAGCTACATACCAAATTTGGTGGTTCTAGCTCTTATTGTTAAGGAGGATTTGTTGAATGAACAGACTAACAGACATTTCTAAAATATATAGATATATAAATGGTCTCCTAATACCCTCAATAGTACTAAATATTGTAAAACATATACAAATACAGAATTATCAAATGAACACCAAAGAACATACTCTAACATGGATCTCTGAGCAGACCTCTCCTTGACATCAAATAGAGGGATTCTGTAAAAAACCTTAATGGGCCTCCCAATAGTGTAAAATATTATAATACATATAAAATTATAAAATGATTGTACCTGTCAGTAATTACTCTATTGCACTCATTTTTAAAAAGTGCCAGAAGGGTACCGATATCCTCACATTCTTCTGCTTTTATAGTTAACATTCCTTGCCAAATTCGGGAAAGGTCTCGAAGATTGAAGATATAATGGAACTTGGATGGTGTGGGTAGCATCTTCACCTAAAGCAGAAAAAAATAGTTATTGTTCTAACTCAAAGACATCTAAAAGGAAAGACAAGCAATACACAATGGAAATAATAATACTTGCTTTCATATATCATAATCTGTGCCTCCTCTTTCTTCCAATGAAATCAGTGGCAAAAATCTCATTGATTTCAATGGAAGCAGGATTAAGCCTTTTATATAAAATGTCAACAGTTAGAACATATAATTGAAAGCCCATATATTTTTCTGGTTTTTATTAAATAAAATTGATAACTTACAAAATGCATATCAACCCCATCTCTAAAATATATTAATATTGTTGTTATGAGTAGTCTTTGCAGATACATAGCTACCAGGATGATTTGATTACTAATGCAACAGTTCTAAAGGCAAACAGACAGAGAGGGGATAACTGAGCTTCTCCTTGTCTGTTCACGTGGAACACTACTGTCATATTGTCTGCCATGATTTGTACTGCCAGTCCTTGTATCTTGAGAATAAATGTTATGCAGATTAAGCAAATCATTTTGAGTTTTGACATATTTATGTGAAGACACTCTTCAGGGGTCCATAGATTTTATATTTGATGATGATACAGGTAACCTCCCAATCCAAACATAGCTATATCCTTCACCAGGAGACTAAGATTGGAATCTGGAACTTGAGCTGCCACTGGAGGCACCAAATCACATCAGTTCTAGAATCGGGCACCATCTCCCTTTTTTTCTTTTGGAAAATAGTGAGAGTAAAAACCCCTTCCTTTGAACAACAAAAGAGCATGTTCCAATCTTCTGAGATGTAGAAGTAGTTGATTTTGATAGGTCAGTTTATACCACAAATGACTTCAGTGCCAAGAAGAGCAGAATCAAGAGGAGTAGAAAAGAGATCGTCAGCAATTGTGTCATGGGTCATCAATACAAAATGAATCAACATCAGCGCCACAGAATTGGCACCAGGCACAGCCTGGAAGTTTTCCTAAAATACCAGTTTTCACCAGGACATCAGTGGGACACATTCCGCACCATGAACTACAATCAGAGAGAGTGAGGTGAGATGAGCTATTTTTCTTTCCACTAACGCCCAGAAAAGGCAATCTGTACTTATGTTCCACAGAGGATCAGTGCTCCTTCCTACTACCATAAGAAGACTTTGCTAATAAGGCAGCAGTCTTGCTTGTCTTTGAAGCCAAGTTTCTTGGAAGAAATGGCCTGGGAGAGCTCACAGGAGCACTCCTAGACAGAAGCTGTACAGGCCCAGGAAGTTATTTTCTCTTAGGATTTGAGGCATAACCACCCTCCCCCCAAAGTCACAAAAAGCCTAAGGTGAGCATTTCTTGCTTTCTGTATTCTTTTTGAGAAAGAACAGCATGAAGAATAGCAGATAGATCATATATCCTTCCCTGCAGCAACAAAGGCATCTTGAGGGACAGTTGTTTTGAGACATGGTAAATGCCTCACAAGACGGGATATTCTTGAAACCAAATTACAAGGCTGACTCCCAATACCAGGAAAAATTTTCCTAAAACTATACAAAAATAGGGCTTTTTCCATTCATTTTTTAAACCAATGTGCATACCTACACTATTTACACTAACACACACTAATTATATTAAGACCTAATTTACAGAACTGAATATAACAGAAACATTTTTGGGTTGCACAGTCTGCAAGAGAAACAGATATTGCAGATGGTTCTATCACAGAACCATGAGCAGTAAGAAGGAAGGCAGTAATGCCTTATGCCAGGGTGCAGTGGGGGTGTGGGTGGGAGAGTTGTACTCTGGGTGCAAGCATGGCCTCAGGCATTTTTGGCCCAAAGGCTATGATCTTGCACTTGGAGCACATGCACACCAGAAATGGAATACACAGGGAATCACTTGAAGAGTAACTGCGGTACTGTTCTTGGCTGTCAGAGAAGAGTGTAGTCTAGTGGTTACAACAGAAGCTATATACTACATAGAGAAACACAGAGGCTTTTCAATTTATTTCTGAGAGTCAGTGTGGTGTCTGCCATATTAGAGAACAGGAGTCTATCCAAATTCTATAACATACCTTGTTCAAAGTTAAATTTATGTGTCAAGTGGTGTAATTGTTAAGGGATTAATCAGCTCATTATCTTCCCAACCCCAATCTGACCAGCTAATCATGAATTCATCTCCTTAATCAGGCCCTCTCTGGGGCTTCATTGGTCAAACAGTGACCAGAGAGCTGGTTCAGTTGCTCATGCCCAGCCCTCTATCACACACTTTGCCTGAAGGAAAAGTGTTCCATTCCCTATGCTCTCCCCACTTGAGGTACTACTTGGATTTAACCTTTCATTGCTGCTGAGGTGATCACCTAAAGTCCCCTTGCAAGTGTACCCATTCTCCAACCACAAACATCACATTTGGTGGATGGAAATTACCCTCATAATTCCCCTTGAGCCCACAGGTCCTTGCACTGAGAACAACAAGAGGAGGGCAGTCTCTTCATTCTTGCCCCTTTTGTTTTGTGGAGAAGTCTTCTGGTGTCATTATTCTTCCTAGCTACCCATGGTAATTTGTTCCCCAAACATCTCCATAGTGCTCTTGGGGTCCCTTTGTAAGGGTACATCTACACTTCATGCTTATTTTGTAATAAGCTATTTCAAAATTTGTATTTCAAAATAGCTTATTTGGAAATAGTGCGTATACACAGTAAACACCCATCGAAATAGTGCTGAGCTATTTTGAAAAAGAGCATCCACGCTTATTGGATGCTGAATCCTATTTAACACCACCCAGAAGCACTTCAGGCAGGGCATCAGGACAGCAGTCACTTCCCTTAGCTGCTGCCTCAGGCTATCTGAGGCTCGTGCTTAAAGGGACCGACACCCCTGTACAGTTGTGTCTCAGGCTCTTCTCCTTTGCCTACCTCCTTGAGAGGCAGCAAAGCCTTTTCACTGTGTGCTCTGGTTGCCCTTGTGGAAGCCACAGCACTCCTGCCAAGGACCCAGACCTGCCTCCAAGCAGACAACAGCTCTTACATCTCATGCTGCAGCTCCTGGTGCAGTTTCTGCAGGCTGCTCTCATGACTCTGCAGGAGAAGTACCTCCAGCTCATTGTGGGGCAATTCCTCACCTCTCTCCATGCACTGCTCATGCAGCTCAATCCCACCTGCCCTCCCCTGCACACCATGCACCGCCATTTCTGGCAATGGGACACCAGTTCTGACTGGTGGGACCAGATCATCATGGAGCGGTGGGACGACAGGCAGTGGCTCCAAAATTTCTGCATGCAGAAGGACACCTTCATGGAGCTGTGTGAGTGGCTTGCCCCTGCCCTCACATGATGGGACACCTACATGTGACCTGCTATCCCCCTCCAGAAGTGAGTTGCCATCGCTATCTGGAAGCTCGCCACGCTGGACAGCTATCGTTCTGTGGAGAACCAGTTCAGCGTGGGGAAATAGTCTGTTGGGGCCATGCTCATGCAGGTATGACTCTCTTGTGCTATTGTCCCAGAGAGGCAGTGAACTGCTGGAGCAGGGTACCCTAGGAAAGGGGATGGTGGTGGAAGCCCCCTTCCTGGGAAATTTATCAGTCCCACCTTCACAAAGCTCTGTCGAGGGATGGGGTAAGTAAGAGTTGCTCATGGTATGTGTGTGTGGGGGCGGGGGAGGTGGTAGAGCTTGGGGTCTTCCCAAGGGCTCTGGCAACCCTGTGATTCTCTCTTTGTCTCCTTCTACAGGTGGTGAAGGCCATCAACACCATTCTGCTGCGCACAGTCATCAACCTGGGTGATGTGGACCCCATCATTGCTGGCTTTGCCATCATGGGCTTCCCCAACTGTGGGGGGGGCTGCTGATGGCACCCATATCCCTATCCAGGCCCCCGACAACCAGGCATCTGAATATATCAACCACAAGGGGTACTTTTCTATGGTCCTGGAGGCCCTCGTGAACCACCACAGCCAGTTCATGGACATCAATGGTGGGTGCTCGGGGAAGGCACATGATGCTCGTGTCTTCAGGAACTCTAGCCTGTTCCAGAAGCTTCATGCTGGCACTGTTTTCCCTGACTGCACCATCAGGGTTGGGAATGTGGACATGCCCATGGGCATTGTAGCCAACCCTCTGCTCTCCTGGCTAATGAAATCCTACACCAGACACAATATTTCTGAAATGGTGTGTTATTTCCTTCTTTCTCTCTACCTGGGAGTCCTAGATCAAACCCAGAATTTTGTAAGCCCACAGGCCAAGTACGGGTAGTCAGTCTCTTTTTATATGCCCTTGATGTCCATGTTTGTAACATGCAAGAACCTGAGACTCTGTCAGTATCCCCGTGGCTCCACCTTCTTCTTTTCAGAACCCTCTCTGAATGTAAGTTCTCTAGTCTTCTTCCCAAGATCCATCCTCTTAACATGTCACCTCCTGGTAGCAAAGTCCACCTCTACAAATTCTTGTGTTAGTTTAATTTCTGTATCTGGGATAATGAGTTGACTCCAGATGCTGGATCCATAGCTAGATATTCTCTGGGAGGATAAGAACTGTTAAAAAATGACAACAGCTATTATACCATCTATACCTTGAGTGTCCAGCTTCAGCAAACAAGTGGCCTAGTCTGTCAGATTTTGGGCAAATGTCTTGGACCTTAACTCCCAGTCTATCTTGCAGCTAGAAAATTTTGCCTGTACTTTTCTGTTGAAAGTCCCACCCAAGTCCAGAATGGCTTACTTAACAACTTCATAATCCCTTGCTTGCTTGTCACTGAATGCCATATAGGTCACCTGAATGTCCCCTGTTAAATAGAGAGCTAGCTGTAGGACCCAGGGTTCCCTTGTCCCTACTTCTGCCCCTACCATCTCTCTCTCAAAACTAAGCAAAAATACATTGGGATTGTCCATAGGGACAATCTTACTAAGGTTCACACTCTCCCAAACCTGTTTACTGCTCCCTGCCACAGGGTTCAGTACAGTTTGTAGTTGTTGTTGCTGCACCTGGGCTTCAGCAGCAGCAGCAACAACAACCATGGGCTCAATGCCCATTGGTATCCGATGCCTCCCTCACTATTTCCTTCCATCTTTCCCTGTCCAGTGCAGAGTGGCTTAGTTTCTGTAGACTAGCTCCGCACCAATCTACTATATCATCTACCCATTCTTTGTGGTGTCTGCCTCTCCTATTCGGACCATCCATCATGCCGAATACCAGGGACTTAACTTTTCAATCATTGTTCATTCTGCAGAGATGCACGAATAGCTGTAAATTCCATTGTATAACCTTCGGCAGTAGGTTCTCTTTCGGCTGTATCTTCCTATATAATTCCTCGTTGGTGACCTTCTGCATCCATCCTATTCTCAAGATCTTTCTACAACAACTCCTCTCGAATGCCAATATTCTTCTCTTCCAATCTTTCGTTATCACCCATGTCTCACATCTGTACAACATGCTGCTACATACACATGTTTTCAAGACGCTCAGCTTCGTTCTTAAGCTAACCACTTTACTTTTGCAGATCTTATCCATCGCCTTCAAACTCACTCTTGCTTTTGCTATTCTAATTACTATTTCCCTCTTATAGTCTAGATCATATGTCATGTTGCTCCCCAAATACGTGAACTTCTCTACGTTCTCTAGTTTGATCCCATCTACCCTGATCTTCCTTGCTATTTCCTTATCTCCAAATACCATTGTCTTCGTTTTATCGATATTCATAATCAGTCCATACTGCTTCCCTTCCTCATTTAGCACCTGCACCATTCTTGCTAGCTTCTCTTCATTTTCCTCAATGATAACTATATCATCCGCGAACCTCAAGTTGTTAATTCTCATCCCATGCACCGATATCCCTTCTACCTCTTCTTTGATTTTGTCCATCGCTCTCTCTAGGTGCGTGATGAAGATACTCAGCGATATCGGATCTCCTTGTCTTGTACTTCTACTCATTCTAAATCAACTTCCCAACTCTCCGCACATTCTCACCTCATTATCGTTGATATCCTTCAACAACCGTATCAGTCTGCTATCCACTCCGTATAACTCCAACACCACCCAAGTCACTTTCTAATCTATACTGTCAAATGACCCTAGAGGCTTCATGGCAGAGTTTCCTGGGCTTGCTCCTTTATAAATTCCTGACGACTTTTTTGTTGCTCCACTTGCCAGGTGAGAAAGGATGTTCCCTCCAAGTGACAGGATTGTTGGAAGGCCTGCAGAACCTTCTGCATTCCTTTCTACTGCTCAATGAGCCATCTCCTAGCCTCCTGAACTGTTACACTGGCTCCCCCAGCAGTCTTGTCTGTCCAGATGGAAGCAGGATCCCAGGCAAGTACCTATCTGTGGGTTCCTCCACTCCCATCAGCTTTGCTTCACAGAGATGGCTCAGAAACCATCCCTTTGTAGCTATCACCTAACAATTCATTTATAGTGGTTTACTCTACCATCTTTATATACTGATGCAGTCATGGGAATTACAACGCTATCCTGCTTCATTATCCCATCTCCTAAAAGAAAGGATAAAGGAGTCTCTGCCCAGAAAACTTCCTTTTATCATTCCAGTCTACCCACCCACCTGCCTCCTTTTCCTTCCCTTCTCCCACATCCCACCCTCCGCACAACCTCTTGGGCTCCCTTCCTTCCTTTGTCCTGTGCCCTTTTATCCAGTCTCCTTGTAAATGGCACTTTCTTGCACATTATCTTTCAAGTCCCACAGAACAATTCCATATTCAGAAACAATAAGACATTAAAAATAAATTCTGCATTGCTATAAGGAACTTCCTTCTGCCTTCAGCTGGTAAGGAAACACACTACAAGAACACATTAATCTCCCTCACAATTTAAAGCAGAACCTTAAATACAACTTATGCTGCCCTATAAATAGAGGATCCACTGCACAATTAACTTGTGCACATATGTGAATACTGAATATTTGCTAAAGTTACTGAGGATGCAATTAAGGCTTGTGGTACATTGTGAGAGAGAGTAACATGCTGTCTGAGTTCCTTGTGAGACTGCCTATCACTCAGTGGAAAATGCATCTCTCTTGTCTTGCTTTTTAGTATTTTTAAAGGTAAGTACCACATTTTCCCTCTTTAAGTCCTTTGAACTCTTACTTGTCTGAGTTCATAAAAAAATGTGAAATAGTTCAGAGGTATTACAAGATAAATTTTATCAGGCCCGCCCACCTTGAAAATGCTGACTTGAATGTATCTAATTTATCTAAATATTTTTAACCTGTTTTTCCCTATTCTGACCTGTGCTAATATTATTTGTGTTAAGCATCTGGTCACAATTAGATTTCTTAGTGAAGACTGAAACAAAATAGATATTCAAGATGTCAGCCTTCTTTGTTTCATCTGTTATTTGCTCTCCATCCCCATTAAATAATGAACCTAAATTTTTCTTCAAATTTTTGTTACTTCTAATGTATTTCTTATTTTTACTGCATTTTATGTCAGTTGTCAGCTGTAACTTATATTGTGCCTTAGCCTTTCTGATTCTGCTGCTACATACGTGTGCCACTCTTTTATACTCATCCTTAGCAATTTGTCCTTGATCCCACTTTTTGTAGGATTCCTTTTTAATTTCCAGGTCATTAAAGGGCTCCTGAGGGAGCCATATTGGTCTCTTACTAAAATCTAAACTTTATTTTCTAAAAAAGTAAGTATTTAGCTCTTTTGATTGCTTAGAGTGTCTTGAAAATGTGAACCAGGTATAACTGAAGCAAACGTGTATTAACAGAATCTGAAATAACTTTTAGGGATGTGAACCATCCCATTTATTTCAGTGGGTGCTAACTGAGATGCTCAATAAAATAATGTTTATTTTCTCTTTGATAAAGAGTGAAAGTTGATACTTTTGGCTTCATTTACACAAATTTTGTACTAGTATAACTATTTTAGTTAGCTTCAGAGGGGTAGCCGAGTTAGACTGTAACTGGAAAAACTCAAAAAACAACGAATAGTCTAGTAGCACCTTAAAGACTAACAAAACATGTAGATGGTATCATGAGTTTTCGTGGGCAAAACCCAATTCTTCAGATGACTGGAGTATTAAAAGTCCAGATCCAAGAATAAGTAAGGGGAGGGGTGGAGGGAAAGGAGAAAAAAGACAGTGAATAGATTGTTCAAGTTACAAGAGGCTGCTAAGAACAATTAGCAGCTGCATTGTTTGGTTGGTTGGTTAAGTCATTAGGATGTGGAAGGTAGTGTGCGAGCCAGCCGATGTCTCTGTTCATTCCATTCTGATAAGAATTAAACTTGTAAATGAAGTTAAGTTCCAAGGCTTCCCTGTATATTTGGTTTGTGGAATTGGCCTGAAACAACACAGTGACTTTGAGATCCATTAAGGAGTGCCCAGGCAGGTTAAAGTGTTCTCCAACAGGTTTCTGTGTGCTTTCTTTTCGGATATCTGATTTGTGCCCATTAATTCTTTCTCGTAGAGACACAGGCCTTGGGGGAAAGGCCAATTCTTGCTTACAGACAACCCCCTAACCTCAAACAAATTCTTTCTTTAACCAAAAAAGCTATACTAATGTAAAATACCTTTATGTTGACATAACTGTCCATACTAGGGATGTTGTACAGCTTTAACTATACCAGTATAGTAAAAATGGTACAACTTTTGTGTGTAGAGAAGCCCCAAGAAAGAAAAGGAAGGGTTAAACTATAAAGATTGGCATGATCTGTTGTGAGTGACAGCTCTTCGGTACCATGAATGCGTGAGTAGTAACATCACTTTCTCTAACTACTTTGCCTTAACCCAAAGAGCCTAGCATTGCCCAGTGGAGCAGATGAGACCCCTCTAAGAGGAGCCATGGTCATGAAGCCCAGTGGAACATATGAGTCTCATCAAGAGAACGCTCAATAAAAACAGCCCAGCAGAGCAGGCAGACTCCCATGAGGGAAAGCCAAGTGTAAAGGGCGCAGGAAGCATTCTTGATCATATTTGGAACACCTGCATAATTTATTGTGAGTGGCATGTTATGTGAATTGATCTTATTTTGGGGCATAATTTAGAAGAGCATCATTCCTCTATCTCTCCTCCCCCCATTAACCCTGATCACAGTGGGTGTCCACTGTGGGTAGTTTTATGAAAGACAACTTTTTTGAATTTTGTAATAACTATCTAGTTTATGATAACAGGCACCCTGTTAATAAATAGTGAATACAGCTCCATTATTTCTTGTTTCTGTACCTTAGTCCATTGCCACAATATTCTACCAGTTGGAACTAATTTCTTTACCATGTCACATATTTCAGGGTTGAATTTTCTGCATGAATGAAAGTATCCAGAGCCAATTATTCCTGAAAAATAAGATGTAATGTGTAATTTTAGAATGATTGCAAAATATAATTCATTCTTTCCTAAGAAATAACGTTTATTTACTTTACAGTAGCTAAGGTTCTTTGAGATACACTGTCTACATAGATTACACTTCTGGTGCACAGTCCCCTCTCCCCCATGCATGTAAGATTGGGATTTTTTTTTTGGCCAGCTGTCCTTTGAGGCTCTTCCTATGCCCTAGATGTCCTTGCATACACACACACCCCAGAGGGACATAAAGAGTGGAATGGGCCTAACTATCTTTCAGTTCCTTTACCATTACACCATCCACGAGGGCCTGAATCTCCTCTACCCTTTGGCTATGTCTACACTACAAGTTTTCGCGGCAAAAATATGCTAATGAGGGACTAATTTGCATGAGTCATGATCTCATTTGCATATTTTCTGGAGATCCATTTTTGTGCTGGGGTTTTTGCAAAACAAGCAGTGTGGACATTTTCTTTTTCACAAAAACCCCTTTTCCCGCAAGATCCTTATGCCCCAAAAAAGGAGGTATACCGATCTTGTGGAAAAGGGGGTTTTGCGCAAAAAGAAAATGTCCACATTCCCTGGTTTTGCAAAAAAACCCAGCACAAAAACGGATTGGCAGAAAATATGCAAATGAGATCATGACTCATGCAAATGAGCCCATCATTAGCATATTTTTGCTGAGAAAACTCGTAGTGTAGATGTAGCCTTTGAGTGGATGTTACAGATACAAAAGGCCATTTCCATGGCTAGATGGGATACATAGCAATTTGCTAGGGACTCTAAAGGAAGTCACATTAATTCTGCCAAGACTAAATTAAGGTTCCCCTGAAGGTGAAGGCTCCTGGACTTCAGAAAATACATGAATAAGGCCCTTGAGAAATCTTGCAATTGTAGGGTAGTAAAATATGGAACAGGACAGTGACTGGGTATTGTTGCTAAATGTACACTCATGGAGCTGATGGAAATCCCTAAATGCTTTATTGATAGCAGACAGCCCAAAATAGTACATATTGGAGCTTCTACAGGAGATAAGTGACATTATAGGGCTGAAAGAGAGAATCTCTTCTATTTGGCTGCAAACTGCCTGCTGAGCTGGTCTATTAGGACACTCTGCAAACCTGATCTCCTTTTTTGAGAAAGTAACAGATTTTTTAGATAAAGGAAATGCAGTGGATCTAATCTACTTCGACTTTAGTAAGGCATTTGATACAGTACCACATGGGGAATTATTGGTTAAATTGGAAAAAATAGGGATTAATATGAAAGTTGAGAGGTGGATAAGCAACTAGTTAAAGGGGAGACTACAGCGTGTCATATTGAAAGGTGAACTGTCAGGTTGGAGGAAGGTTACTAGCGGAGTTCCTCAGGGATCAGTTTTGGGGCCAATTTTATTTAATCTTTTATTGCTGACCTTGGCACCAAAAGTGGAAGTGTCCTGATAAAATTTGCGGATGACACAAAGTTGGGAGGTATTGCCAATTCAGAAAAGGATCGGGATATCATACAGGAAGATCTGGATGACCTTGTAAATTGGAGTGATAGCAATAGGATGAAATTTAATAGTGAGAAGTGTAAGGTTATGCATTTAGGGATTAATAACAAGAATTTTAGTTATAAGCTGGGGACACATCAGTTGGAAGTAACGGAGGAGGAGAAGGACCTCGAGTCCTGGTTGATTATAGGATGACTATGAGCCGCCATTGTGACATGGCCGTGAAAAAGGCTAATACGGTCTTGGGATGTATTAGGCGAAGTATTTCCAGTAGGGATAAGGAGGTGTTAGTGCCATTATACAAGGCATTGGTGAGACCCCATTTGGAATACTGTGTGCAGTTCTGGTCTCCCATGTTTAAGAAGGATTAATTCAAATTGGAACAGGTACAAAGAAGGGCCACTAGGATGATCCGAGGAATGGAAAACCTGTCTTATGAAAGGAGACTCAAGGAGCTTGGCTTGTTTACCTTAACCAAAAGAAGGCTGAGGGGACATGATTGCACTCTTTAAATATATTAGAGGGATAAATACCAGGAGGGAGAGGAATTATTTAAGCTTAATACCAATGTGGACACAAGAACAAATGGATATAAGCTAGCTAGTAGGAAGTTTAGACTTGAGATTAGATGAAGGTTTCTAACCATTAGAGGAGTGAGGTTCTGGAACGGCCTTCCAAGGGAAGTAGTGGGGCAAAAGATCTATCTGGCTTCAAGATTAAACTAGATGGGTTTATGAAGGGGATGGTTTGATGAGATAACATGATCTTGGTAACTAATTGACCATTCATTATCAGTGGTAAATAGGTCAATGGAGGGATGATAGGAGTTACTATAGAGAACTTTCTGGGTGTCTGGCTGGTGAGTCTTGCCCACATGCTCAGGGTTTAGCTGATCGCCATATTTGGGGTCAGGAAGGAATTTTCCTCCAGGGTAGATTGGCAGAGGCCCTGGAGGTTTTTCGCCTTCCTCTGTAGCATGGGGTACAGATCACAGCTGGAGGATTCTCTGCATCTTGGGGTCTTCAAACTATTTGAAGGCTTCAATATCTGAGATATAGGTGAGAGGATTATTCTAGGAGTGGGTGGGTGAGATTCTGTGGCCTGCATTGTGCAGGGGGTCAGACTAGATGATCATAGTGGTCCCTTCTGACCTTAAAGTCTATGAGTCTATGTACTTGTATGATTCTGACCCTTAGATCCAAGCCTACTGTTCACTTGAATTATGTGGGATTTGTTGGGAGATGAAGGAAGCTGAAAATCATGACTGTTTGCAAGTCTGTTTTCAATAAACGGATTTTGAAAAGTATAATGTAGAGGCCTGCTTCCTAACATGCAATTTTCATTTTTGTAATTCTAAATTCTATTCTGTGATCTCAAGTTCATTCTGAATCTTACTCAAATTCCACAAAGGACACACTGATGGGGGTCGGCAGGGAGGAAGGAAGCAGTTGCTCCAGGAGCTGGCTATTCAAAAGGGCCCAGAGCTCACGGTTACTGCCACCACTGCAGCAGCAGCAATGGCCCAAGTCCTGGGCCCTTTAAATCACTGCTAGAGCACTCGGTGGTGCGCTCCAGGTGACACTGAATAGGTGTGGTAGGGGGCAGTGCAGTGCAGTTTGGGCAGTGCTGAGGGCTGGCTGTCACAACCCCATCCTTTCTGCCCTTCCAGCATTGTGAAGCTGGCCTCCCACCCCCACTTTGCCAAAGGACCCAACAATCCTGTCGGCCCCCCTGCAACCAGGTCATACCTGCCAAAACCAGACAGATATTAATAGATATAGACCCTCTAACTCAGCTGAACACATTTGACTGGGAGAGGAATTGAAAGGAACTGAGTGCAAAAAAACCATACATTGTGCTAAAAGAAATAAAGGCATTGCTCAATTTAAAAATGATATGCTCAGATGTAAACTGAATTATGAGTTAGTGAATTAAAAACTTTAACATATACCACTGGTTGAGAAAGGAAAGGTTACTCACCAGGTGCAGTAACTGTAGTTCTTCAAGATGGTTGTCCCTGTGGGTGCTCCACCTTAGGTGCTCCAGCGCCGCTGCGTTCATGGTTGGCAGACTTCTAGTAGCAGTGCCCTGTGGTTGGCTGTGTGCGTGGAGCGCTGGCATGTGACAGTTGGAATGTTCATTTCGCGCGCACAGCCAACCACCTCCTCGGTTCTTCTCTGACCCGGAAGCATATAGATCTGAAGTCGAGGGGAGGAGGGTGCGTGGTGGGGCACCCATAGGGACAACCATCTCGAAGAACTACAGTTATTGCACCTGGTGAGTAACCTTCCCTTCTGCTTCGAGGAGTGTCCCCGTGGTGACTATTAAGATGATCTTAGGTGACTATTAAGCAGTGTTTGTGCTTGGTGGAGGGTGCCTCGGCATTGTTGACTCGGTGACTGTGAGTACAGTTCTGCCAAAGCATGTGTCCGTGTCCACAAATGATTGTATTGTGTAATGCTGTGTGACTGTGTGAATTGAACCCCACGTGGCAGCTTTACAGATGTCCTTGGTTGGGATTCCCCTGAGGAAGGTTGTTGTCGTTGCCATAGCTCTCATGGAGTGAGCCCTTATGGTCGTAGGAGGTTCTCTGTTGAGTATGTTGTAGGCTAGGCGTATGCAGTTCGATATCCACTTAGAAAGCCTTTGTTTGGATATGGGCAAGCCTTTTGACCTTTCAGTGGATAAGACAAATAGTCTTGGTGATTTCCGGAAGGGTTCCGTTTGCTGAAGGTAGAAAGCGATTGCCCTGCAGACGTCTAAGGTATGTAATGTCCTTTCTCTGTCATCTTTATGTGGCTTCGGGAAGAAGACAGGCAGGTATATTGGCTTGATACAGTGAAAGGAACTAATTACCCTTGGAATGAATTTGGGGTGAGTTCTAAGCACCACCTCGTCCTTATGAAAGATTATGTAAGGTGGTTGTGTCGTAAGTGCTTCTATTTCCCCGTCTCTCCTTGCTGATGTAATTGTCACCAGAAAGGCTACCTTCATTGATAGGTGTAGTAATGAGCATGTAGCTAGCGGTTCAAATGGTTTGCCCATGAGAACCCTTAAAACGAGGTTGAAGTCCCATGCTGGTAATGGGTCCCGTTGCTGTGGGAATGTGTTTCGTAGATCCCATAGGAACCTTTTGGTGAACGGATGGATAAATGCCGAGTAGCCATCTATTGGGGGCTGCAGTACTGCTATTGCAGCAAGGTGTACTGTAATTGAGCTTATTGAAAGACCCGTTGTGCGTAGTTCTAACACGTAAGTGAGTATTTCTGCCACTCCTGATCTTGTTGGAGTACAGTTGTGAGGCATCATATGTTGAATCTGTGCCATTTCTGATTGTATGTTTTCCTTGTTGCAGGTCTATGGCTGTTAACTAGGATTCGCTGCACCTCTTGTAGATAGTCGGCCTCTGAAGGCATCAGCCAATCACCATCCATGCATGGAGGTGGAAGTGGTGGAAATGAATACATCAGAGGTGCTTCCCATTTTATACTGAATGCATCTCCCATGGATTGGTGTCCTATGCCTGCTTTTGAGCAGTAGCTTGGACACTTCTTGTTTTTGCTGGTGGCAAATAGGTCTATTGAGGGAAACCCCCATTTGTTGAATAAGTGGTTTATCATTTTGGGGTTGATTTCCCATTCGTGTTTGTGGGAGAAATCCCTGCTGAGACTGTCTGTTATGTTGTTCTTGCCTGGGAGGTAGGTGGCAATGAGTGTTATGTTTCTGGGGATACACCATTCCCATAGCCTCACCGCTTCCTGGCACAGTTTGTAGGATCACGCTCCCCCCGGCAATTGATGTAGTACATCGTCATGGTATTGTCTATTAACACTTGTACTGTTTTGTTCTGTATTATAGATTGGAAATGGAACATGCATTGCAGACTGCTCTGAGTTCCAACACATTTATGTGGTTGTTGGACTCGTCTCTGCGCCATTGACCCTGCACTACATTTTCATCCAGGTGAGCTCTCCATCCTATTAGCGATGCGTCCATTGTAATTGTAATCATTGCAGGTGGGCGTTGAAATGGTACCCCCTTGCAAACATTGAGGTGATTCTTCCAACATGTTAGTGTGGATTTTATGCTGTTTGGCATCACTAAGCACCTGTTTATGTGATGTATATATGGTCTGTACACTATTCTCAGCCAGGCCTGCATTGATCTCATGTGCAGCCGTGCATACAGTACCACGAATGTGGCGGCTGCCATGTGCCCCAGTAATTGTAGGCATTGATTTGCTGTTATCTATGGGCTGGCCTATATGAACGATACTAAGTCCTTGATCTCTGCGAATCTGTGCTGTGGTAGTGACACTAATCCTTTGGTGCAGTCCAGGTGTACGCCTATAAAGTCTATAGTTTGGGTTGGTGTCAGAATGAACTTCTCTAGATTGATTTGTAGGCCCAGAGTGTTGAATAATGTCCTCGTGGTGGCCACTGCCTGCTGTGCGTTCTGCTCCGTGGATCCCTTTATTAGGCAATCGTCTAAGTATGGGAAAATGGTTACACCCATTTTTCTGAGGTGTGCCGCTGCTATGGCCAGGACCTTTGAGAAGACTCTTGGTGCTGTCGAGAGACCGAATGATAGCACTTTGTATTGAAAGTGCCTTTCTCCTACAGTGAATCTCAGGAATCATCTATGTGATGGATGTATTGTGATGTGAAAATACGCATCTCTGAGGTCGAGGGTGGATAGCCAGTCCCCTTTTTCCAAGGCTGGGATGATTGTGGCTAAGGTTGTCACTTTGAATCATTGGTAGCGAACAAATCGATTCAATTTTCGGAGATCTAATATTGGTCTCCATCCCCCTGACTTCTTGGTGGTCAAGAAGGAATGGGAGTAGAATCCCTATCCCCTGTGTTTTTGTGGGACCTCTTCTATGGCCCCCAATTGTAGGAGGTGTTGTGCTTCTTGTGCGAGCACCATCTTGTGAGAGGGGTCCCTGAAGAGGGAGGGGTAGGGGGATTGGTGATGTGGTATGGAAGTAAAAGGGATGCAGTAACCCGTCTTGATGATCTCTAATACCCATTTGTCTGTGGTGATGTTCTGCCACACTGGATAGAACGTAGCTAGTCTGCTGCCAAATGGTATATAGTGTTCGTAATGCTGCCTTGGAAAACCGAGAGCTGTCCAACCCTCGACCGAACTTTTAAAATGCTTGACTGGCTGTTGAAGTTTGCTGCGTGGTTGCCTGTTCAGAGGCCTGCCTGCACCTACCCTGTCTGGGCCTTCGTCTATTGTCATAATGTCTCATTTGCTGGTTATAATGGGCTAGTCTATACCATTGTTTAAATGGTCTTCCTTGCTTCTTTTTGTTTGCAGGTACTTGTATGCCTAGTGTTCTCAGCATGGCCCTTAAGTCCTTAAGTGTGTGGAGAGAAGTGTTGGTGGACTCTGCAAACAACTTTGTTCCCTCAAACGGCAGGTCTTCCACTGTGGACTGGATATCTTTCGGGAAGCCTGACAGCTGTAGCCATGATGATCTTCTCATAACAACTGCGGATGCTAAGGACCTTGCAGCCGTGTCTGCTGCATCCAGTGCTGCCTATAGGGCTGTTCTAGCAATTCGTGCCCCTCTTTCATGTTTGCACTGTATTGCTCCTTTTTATTGTCAGGAATCTGATTAATAAAGGTTGACAATTGATCAAATACATGGTGTGTGTATTTAGCAAGAAGCGACACGTAATTCACAATCCTGATCTGGAGACTTGCAGACAAGTAGGCCTTTCTGCCCAGTGTGTCCAGACACTTCCATTCTTTGTCCTGTGTGGGCGTGCAGTTAGTCTGTTGCTTGCCCCTTTGACTAGCAGCCTCTACCACTAAGGAGTTTGGTGGAGGGTGTGAGAATAAAAATTCTGCGTTTTTTGGAGCTACATAATATTTTCGATCAGCTCGTTTCCCAGTCAGGGTGATTGTTGCTGGAGTCTGCCACAGAGCCTTGGCTGGGTCCATCAGTGCTTCATTCATAGGGACAGCCAATTTGTTCTGTGATGAAGCGTGGAGGATGTTTGTAAGTTTGTGCTGGATCTCTGGCATATCTTCAAGTGGAATGTCCAGTGCAACTGCAACCCTCCTAAAGAGCTCTTGGAAGGACCTGAAAGCATCCCCCATGGCATTTGGTGGGGGCATGATTGTGTCTTCAGTTGTTGAGGAAGTAAGATGCTTGTTAGATATTGAGTCTAATGTTGTTTCCGCCCCTGTGACCTCCATTTCCCCTTCCTCCTCTGATGAGGTAAATTGTTCAAAAGGGTTTTGGGGGGGCTCTTGTGTCTGGCCCCCTTGAGGCATCTGGTGATGTAGGATTCTGTAGACTGCTCACTGGTCCCAGAAAGGGCAGCTGGGTGACATGGGTGGTAGAAGCCACTGTGTTTGCTGCCACTGGTGGCCCTGGCACGGTTTAGGGGACAATGCACTTAAGAGGTTGTTGTACAGCGAGCCTTCTTCGTTCCCTTCCTCACTTAATAGCAAGCATGTTGACTGTGATGCTGGTGAGAATCCTAATCTGGAGGAACTCCGGTTGCCCCTGGGGGAAAGTAGTGGCATTCCCGGTACCGATGTCACTGCCAGGTCTGCTGTGGTAGTAAACTGAGGCAGACAAGGTGAGAGGAGCATTAAGTTGTTCTGCATTATGAATGGAGCTTGTGAGTGTATAGGTATTGTGGCCGGTGCCCTATGGCTCTTTTCTGCTTTAGTGCTATTATGTGGTACCGCCCCTTTAAGCTCTTGTGCTGCTAAGCTGGGAGCCGGCACCAAGCAAGCTCTCTCTGGTGCCATTGCTAACGTTCCTGCTGCCAGAACTGTTCCTGAGTCCGTCAGCGTCCTTTTGTGTGCTTTCAGAGGTGCTGCAGGTATAGCAGCTGGTTCTGCAGTCATTGTCACCCTTGGCATGGCATTAGGGGCTGTTGTGTCAGCACCTGCTTGGAGCTCTTCTGCTTGTGCTCCGCAGGAGTTTTGGGGTTGGGGGAGGTCATGCCTTCTCACTTGGGTCCTGGCTTTTTTGAGTGCCGGTCCCCTTCCCCGCTTGCTTCTTCTTCGCCTTAGTGTTGGTAGGCGTGGAGGCAGGCTTGCTGTGTTTCCTTGGTGGTGATTCTGATGCCACCAAGAAGTGGGACCTCTTTCTGGGTGTCTGAGCCCTGTCCTGGTCCCTGGGGCTTGAGCGGTAGTCTAACCCCCTATCCTGGGCACCCTCAGGTGATCTCCTTAGGGATGATGCCCTCTCAGTTGTTGGTCTGGAGTCTGACTCCATTTGCATCAATTTTAACTGCAGCTGTCTGGATTTCCGGACTCTGTCAATTTGAGGCAGTGCTTACACTGCTGCGTATTATGACTCCGTCCTAGGCAGCGGACACAGTGTGAGTGTCCGTCAGCAAGGGATACAGATAGCCTGCAGGATTCACACTTTTTAAAACCTGAGGCACCAGGCATGTCCTGGTAAAATTCTTCTGTGAGCCGATCTCTTGTGAGGGACCACTTGTGTGTCAGCTCTTAAGCCACGGCTTCTGTGAAGCCCTTGGGAGATTCTTCCCCTGTCTTCTTTTCTTCGTCTTCTCTCTCTCTCTCTCTCTCTCTCTCTCTCTCTTAAGATAGAGAAAGCTAATCTAACCTATTTACAGCTCAACTTAACCTAACAACAAACGTCTAACAGGAATTTAAGGCTGAGGTGAATGAGGGCAACTGCTCTTCTGTGACTGAAGCTGGTGGCGATCAAAGAAGAACTGAGGAGGTGGTTGGCTGTGTGTGCAAGATGAACATTCCAACTGTCACATGCCAGAGCTCCACATGCACAGACAAGCACAGGGCACTGCTACTAGAAGTCTGCTGACCATGGGTGCAGCAGCACTGGCACACCTAAGGTGGAGCACCCACAGGGACATTCCTCAAAGAAGAACACTGGTTTAAAACATCAAAGACTAGATTGCATCTATAATCCTACTCAGCTCTGCATAGATGGCTATGCAGAACACCAGCAAGAACTTAATTCCTGTGTTACTCCTCACACAGTGGGTAATCATAATCTGCGTCATTCAGTGCACAGGAAGCTAAAATACCTGTAGTAAGCAGCACCAGTGTAGGAAGAGGAGATTACTCACCTGGACAGTAACTGACATTCTTTGAGATGAGTGTCCCCATGGATGCTCCACAATAGGTTGGTGCACCACCACCGCACATTCAATCAGAGATTTCAGAGCACTGTCCCCGGGGCCACACATGCTCGTGACTGCAGCTGCACGCTGCAAGGTTGCAGGCATCGCGCATGTGCAAGCCCCCTTCAGTTCCTTCTCTACCCAGAACGATCCTGTTAAGAAGGCCAGGATTCGAAAGTAGCGGAGAGGAAGGGTGGGCAGTGGAAAACCCACGGGGACACTCAACTTGAAGAATGTCAGTTACTGCACAAGTGAGTAACCTCTTCGAGAGACAGAGATGTCCCCATGGGTGCTCCACATTGGGTGACTACAAAGGTATTCCGGATTAAGGAGGTAGGGACTTCGGATCTGGCAAGAATGCAGTGGAGAGGACTGATTTGGCAAATTTTAGGTTGGAGAGAGCTCTCTGTGTAAACGCGTAGTGCTTTGCAAAGGTGTGGTGTGACGACCATATAGCAGCTGTGCAAATGTCTGTTATGGGTACTTTGCATAGGAATGCTATTGAGGTAGACATGGCTCTAGTAGAATGTGCCTATATGTTGTAAGGAGGGACCACTTCTGATAGTGAATACTATCAGACATAGAGACATCTCTATGACATAGAGATCGACGCACCATATGGAGAATCTTTTCCATTTTTGAAAATAAGTCTTACGGGTGCTCTGTGCTCTACTGTGCAGTAGGACTCTTTGCACCTGTTGTGAACAGTTCAGTTCTAGTTCAGAGAACCATTGAGGAGCCAAACTTTCAGAGTAAAAAGAAACTCAGAGTCCTTGGGTGAAACGTAATAATTTTTGTCCGCTCTTTTACAAGTAGGTGTGGCTGATGCTGGCGTTTGCCACACCATTTTCTCTGGTTCCATTATTGCTGGGTTAATCATTAGTGCTATTTTATAAGATGCTATCGAGTGCAGTATGTCTGTTAATTCGTGTTGGTTTTCGATAACTTCTTGGGGGGATGTTTAGCTCAGCAGTTACTCTTTTAAAATGATCTTGGAAGTGTGCAAAATCATCTGCAGTAGTCAGAGTTGGGGGCATAACAGCTTTATCTTGTGGGGTGGGTTCATTTGCATCCAAGGGTATGTCCGACGTGTGGTCAGGGTGGTCCCCTTCTAGGGCTTGCTTTCTCTTTGGTGATGGGGACTGTGATGGAGGAAAATATTTCACTGAATTATGATGTTTCCAGTTGTATTGGTGTTTCTGCTGAGGTTTCCAATGGCTCCAGTACTGCCAAGGCGGATATGGCATGGAGAGAGGCACCTGGGGGGTTACCATGATCTGAGTGGAGAGAGTTTTCTGGAGAAAACCCCACATTAAGGTCTTTCTTGGGTACGAATGAAAATCTTTCCTGCAATAACATCAGTTGTGGTGGTAGCATACAAGGGGAATGACTGATACTGAGAAAGGATGAATTGAGTGTGGATGAGACTAATAAGTCTCTATGTTACATGTATTGTTGTGCTGGAGTTGATGGTGCCATATTCGATAGCACTAAGAGTATCTGTGGCGTTGGATTGTGCCTCGGTGCCAGGTGTTACAGCTGGCGTGGAGTTCGTTTGCTGCGTCTGTACCAGATGGTGCTGTAGCTGACGAGGCAGGAAACTTAAAGCCTGATGCCTCAGAGCAGGGTTATGAGTAAGAATGTTAAAATGGGATTATCTGGCTAATCATATAGTTGATACAATTTGTATCGACTATACAATTAGTCAATAAGCACTGCTGTGCAGAACCGCAGTGGAGGTAGTTCCAGGAGCCGGCTCCGGAGCCACCCGTGCTGCGCCTCTGCATTTTAAATGCTGAGGCTCAGTGATCAGCGTGAGCTGGGACTGCTTGGTCCCGGCTCGCGCTGAGTCCAGCAGCCCCTGATCATGGAAGACAGTCCTGTCCACCGTGAACAGGGGCTGGTGCCGGAGCAGCCTCTGTTTGCAGCGGCCAGGGCTGGTCACAGACAGGAGCTGCTGACTGAGCAGGCCCTGCCCACAGCCAGCCCTGGCCACCGTGAACAGGGGCGGTTTGGTGGCAACAGCTCCTGCCCGCGGGGAAGGGGGAGGGAGGGGGAGCTTCCCGTTGTGACCACTGTGGATAGGGGCTGCTTCCCAGCAGCATCCCCTATCCCCCCTCCTCTCCCCACCCCTGCAGACTCTGATAGAAGCAGCGTGGGGGCAGGCGGCACCCCGGAGATGGAGCTCAAAGGAACCGGCTTTTAAGCCGGTTTCCCACAGCACCAGCTCCTGTCCCCCTACTTGCTGTCTCTTAGAGAGGCAGCAAGGGAGGAGGTGCTGCAGAGAGCATGGGGTGAGCGGGGACTGCTTGAGTCCCCGCTCACCCCATGTTCCCTGTGGCACTTCTGCTTTTGAAATGTACAAGAGCCCCGGAGTCACAGCAGGCCTCGACATCTGAGTGCCCTCACTGTCCCCTTATGCGGGGCAGGGGAGGGGAAGGGAGAGGGATACCAGGGACTGCGTGTGTGGGCCTTGCTGACCACGGAGCACGCAGCAACCTGTGCATGTGCCCTGCCACCCTGGGCATGTGGCCCCAGCTGGCCTCCACACAGGGGCCCTGGCCTGTTACCCACACACGTGTATGTATGAAGGCACATGACATGCTCCTGACCCTGGGGAGGGACACTGCATGATGCCCTGCCTCCATGAGCCCCCTCTACTCAGAGGCAGAGAACATCACCCCTCCCCCCCACACACACTATATACAGCACAGAGGCATGGGTGCAGTCCCGGGCCAGATCACACTCCTGGGGATAGAAGGACATGCCAAACATGGCCTGTGTGCAAGCACATCAGCTCTGATGGTGCGGAGACCTGCGGTCCTCACCGTGCAGAGGGGGGCTGGGCTTCACCCACTGTGTCCCCACTTCTCTTGTTTCTCCAGAGCCGCAGCAGCTGCGAGTGCAGGGTGCACCACCGCACCCAGGACATCCTCCCGCACCCGGGCACTCAGCAGGCTGACCCGGAACCAGAAGGAGTACCAGCAGCAGCACCTGGGGCTCCTGCAAAGGCAGGTCCACATCCTGGAGCACTGGGTGCATGAAGACCTGCAGCTGTGGCGGGAGAGCTGGCGGAAGCTGCTTGCCCAGGGACGTGCCATCTACGACCACCTGCAGACCCTGGTGCAGAGATTGGTGCCTCCTGCCGCTCCAGCCCCTGCTGCCGCCCCATCTATCACTCCTCCTCCCACTCCTGCTCCCCCTCCTGCCTTTTCCTCCCCCTCCCACCCCACCCTCAATACCCACTCCCCCCCCGGGGACACCGAGGCCCCCGCACCCGCAGTGCTGGGAGACAGGTGGACCAGCAAGACCCCAACCCTGAGCTTCTCCTCCCCCTTCCTCCCCTTGCCTCCCCCTTTCAGCTCCCTCCTCCCAGGTTTACCCCTCCCTTCTTCCACCCTCTCGCCTCCCCTCTCCCGCCCTCATTCCCCTCCCCCCCCAAGTTATGTTCAATAAACAGAGTTTGTTTTTGGCAACACGTGTGTTTATTTTACATCAGGAAGGGGAGGTTAGGAAGGGGAAAGTGGAAGGACATGAGGGTGGAATAAGGCACAAGGCCCCAGTGGGGCACGCCAGGGAGACTTCACTCCTCCTCCATCTGGAAGCTCTCCTGCAGGGCCTCCCGGATACCGACAGCCCCCCGATGGGCCTCCCGGCTGGCAGCCATGCGGGGCTGCACGTACAGGCCAGCCAAGTGGTTGGCCTCTACCATCCAGGCTGGCAGGAAAGCCTCCCCCTTCCTTTCACACAAATTGTGCATGACACAGCATGCCACCACCATGTGCGGAATATTCCTCTCGGAGAGGTCCAGGTGGGTGAGGAGGCATCTAAATCGGGCCTTCAGCCGGCTGAAGGCATCCTCCACCACGATGCGGGCCCTGCTGAGCCTGACATTAAAGGCCTGCTGGGAAGGGTTGAGGTGTCCCGTGTAGGGCTTCATGAGACAGGGCTGTAGTGGGTAGGCCACATCCCCCACCAGGCACACAGGCATGTCCACGTCCCTGACCCTGATGTGGCAGTTGGGGAAGAAAGTCCCGGCGTGCAGCCTCTGGCACACAGAGGAGTTGCAGTAAACCCACGCATCATGTGCTTTGCCAGACCAGCCCATATTAATGTCCAGGAAGCGGCCCCAGTGGTCAGGCACAGCCTGCAAGGTGACCGAGAAGTATCCCTTCCGGTTTATGTACAGGGAGGCCTGGTGATCTGGGGCCTGGCTAGGGATGTGCATCCCGTTGATTGCCCCCCCCGCAGTTGGGGAAGCCCAGGGTGCCAAAGCCCTTGATGACCGTGTCCACATCAGTGAGGTGGATGACTCTGTGGAGCAGCACTCTATTGATGGCCTTGAACACCTGCAGAGGGACACACAAAACCGAGAGTCACTTGGGTGCCAGGGTGGCTGACAGTGCTCCTTCCCCACCACTGCCCCACACCCCGTCCCCAGGAGCAACCCCCCCCCCGCAATCGTGGCCACACAGGCAGTCCGTAGTGTGGCTGGGACAGAACAAACCCTCCCGGGGAGGGGACTTGCACCACCTCCCCCCCTTTTCCCTGGGGCAGCCCATCACCTCCTTGCCCTCCCCCCCAGGCACAGTGGCTGGAGACTGCCATACCTGTATGAGCACTGCTCCGATGGTGGATCTTCCCACGCCAAACTGGTTTGCCACGGATCGGTAGCTATCCGGCGTGGAGAGCTTCCAGAGGGCGATAGCCACACGCTTCTGGAGGGGAATGGCGGGCCTCATGTGTGTGTCCCGTTGCTGCAGAGCAGGGGCGAGCCACTCACAGAGCTCGAGGAAGGTGTCCTTCTTCATTCTGAAGTTCTGGGTCCATTGT
This sequence comes from Rafetus swinhoei, assembly GCA_019425775.1. Taxonomy (NCBI): domain Eukaryota; kingdom Metazoa; phylum Chordata; order Testudines; family Trionychidae; genus Rafetus; species Rafetus swinhoei. The sequence goes on along the minus strand of CM033440.1, from coordinate 144,162,127 downwards.
TGGTCTCCCCAGCACTCCAGGACGATGTGGTCCCACCAGTCGCTGCTGGTGTCCAGACGCCAGATGCGGCGGGGCACGCTGGCGTCCGGGCACTGCTGCTGCTCCTCCTCGTCCCCCAGGACGTTCCAGAAGAGGGCCTGGGGGTCGGGCTGCAGCAGATGCTGCAAGGCAGACTCCAGCAATTGCTGCCAGGCTTGCAGCAAGACATCCAAAATGAGCACCGGAGTGCCCAGGGGCAGCTCTGGCTCCATGGCGCCAAGTGCTGTGGTGTCCCGAGTCAGGGCAACCAAAGCAGGCAGAGACAAAAATGCTTTGCTGTCCCTCAGCAAGGTAGGCAAGCAAGCAGGGAAAGCTGAGAACCGGCTGTCCAGGGGGGTTCCTTTAAGCAAAAGCCTCAGATAGCCTCCGGCAGCAGCCACACAAACTAACTACTGACCTGATGCCCTGCTGGAACCGGTTTCAGTTGGCCTTAAATGCGATTCAGTGTCCAATCAGTGTGGATGCACTATTTTGAAATAGAAAAATGCTATTTTGAAATCCATTTTGTGTGTAGACGCGTTATTTCGAAATATCTTATTTCGAATTAACTATTTCAAAATAAGATATTTCAAAATAACGCTGTAGTGTAGACATACCCTAACATCCCTAGTTTTGAGCATCCCACTCAAAGTGAGGGGAATTACTTATCTGGACACAGGATGAGGAAGGGAACATTGGCAAGCTCTGTCTCTGGCCACAGGTGTTAGAGAAGGAACTTGGGGGGGCGGAGCTCACGCATGTGTGAGGCCTGCAACCTTGGGGCACAGGGGCATAGGTGGCCCCAGGGACACTGCTCTGAAATCTCTGATTGAAATATCAGGGGCAGCAGATGGACCTAATGTGGGGCACCCATGGGGATATCTCTCAGAAAAGAAGCTATGTTCCTTAGAGGGCTTTGATGTTAGCAATACCATCAGCTATGCTAGAGGAAATTATATTGCGCAAGTATTATGAGGTAAGAGAGGAAAGCATTAATCAGTTGGTAATTTTCTTAATATATGTTTATTTGTAATCCAGAAGCCCTCACATATATTTTGTTAGGGTGAAATTCAATTAATATCATAGGGCCTACAGGAGGGACTTAAGATGTGAACTGGGCCATGAATGGGTCCTTGCAATATAACAAATTTCTTCCTAATGATTTGGTAACTGAAAACTTTTATAAAAAGATTTATTGTGTATTTAAAAATGGAAGAAGTATTTAATTCACCTTTAAATCACAAATCATATGAATCTGACTGTCTCATTCTAGTCATTGGCAGAGTCTGAGAGAATTTGAGAATTAAATTGGAGCATGTATTGTAGATCAGAATAGTGTATAGGATGAGAAAAGTTAACTGGTTAAGGGTGATGCTTACTGGCTCCTGGTTAACAAGTGAAGCTCGAGCAGCTCCCTGCCCTGTCACGGGTAAGGGGGCTGCTCCAGCCCCACAGGGCCCAACGCAGACAGGGGCACTCCCACCCGACTGGAGCAGCCCCTGTCTGCAGTGAACCCTGGTGCATTGCATGCAGTGGCTGCTCTGGCCAGACTATGGCCTGTGGAGGGGGGGTGGGGGGGGAAGAGGGAGGATGCTCCAGCCTACCCAGCTCCTTTAATCAGTTAACCAGTTTAACACTATGTTTAACCAGTTAATCAATTAAATGGGATTTTGCACCCCTAAAGTGGGTTGACAATGCTAAGAGGGCTCAGAACTTAAACAGCAAGAGGTATTACAACTCAGCATTGGAGTGAATGGGTCCTGTGTTAAGTTTGAACAATAAATGTCTTCAAGTTCTTAACTGCAGATAATGAAAATAACCTTCCCATTTTCACTGTGCTATATTCACACACAAATTTCTGAAAGACAATTTCCAATTGTCCCTCACTTGCATAATTTTACACTAGTAGAACTCCTTTCATTCCTCTACTTAAGCTACACTGATGACATCTTCATCATATGGACTCTCAGGAAGGAGACCCTTGAAGAATTCCACAGGGATTTCAACAATCCACCCCACCATCAACCTCAGCCTGGACCAGTCCACACAAGGGACCCACTTCCTGGACACTACAGTACAATTAAATGATGTCCACAGTAACACCACCCTATACCAGAAACCTACTGAAGGCTATTCTTACCTACATGCCTGTAGCCTCCACCCAGGACACATCACATGGTCCATTGTTTACAGCCATGCCCTAAGATACAACCAGATTTGCTCCAGTCCCACAGACAGAGACAAACACCTACAACATCTTCATCAGGCATCTAGTCATCATCTACAGGCCCCAGCTTAAACCCCTCCTGCGCATCACTGACAATCTACTACCTATCCTGGAAAACCATCCCTCACTCTCAGGCTACATCTATACAGCAGTTCTATTTTGGGATATTGGAAGTATCCCGACATAGCTATTCCGCGTCTTTTGAGCGTGCCCATTATTTTGAAATATAACGGGCTCGCTATTCCAATGTCCCTATAAACCAATTTATTTTGAAATAAGTGCTGTGTAGACAGCGTCAAATTTTGAAATAAGCTATTTTGAAATTAACTCGAAATAAGCTATGCAATTTGTGTAGCTCAAATTGCGTAGCTTATTTTGAGTTACGGGTACAGTGAAGAGCACCCTCACAGACCTTGGGAGATAGGCTAATCCTCACCTACGGGACAATCCGCTAACCTGAAGCAAATTCTTTCCAGTAGCCACACATCATACCTCAGACACATTCACCTAGAAACCTATCCCTGCAACAAGCCCTGTTGCCAGCTCTGTCCACACACCTATATTAGCGACACCATCACAGGACCTAACACATAAGCCATAGATTCAGGGGCTCATACAACTGTACATCCTCAAATATGATCTATACCATCAAGTGCCAGCAATGTCCCACTGTTATGTATATTGGCCAAACTGGACAGTCTGTACGACAAACGATAAATGGACACAAGTCAGACATCGGGAAACATTTAAATTTGCCTGAGCACTCATTAATGGATTTTAAAGCAGCCATTCTTCTACAAAGGAATTTCACAAGGCAATTACAGAGAGAGTGCATGCAGAATTGACCTTCATATGCAAATTTGATACTGTTTCCCTAGTCTTGAACAAAGACATTAACTGGCTGTCACATTATAAAGCCAACCTTCATCCATTTAACACCTAATTTACATCAAAAGCTAAGTATGGGACACTTCTAATCCACTCAATTAGCCTCATTAGCATCAGTACTACTATTGACAGGTACTTTTTTTTTCTTCCCTTCTTTTTCTGTTATAAATTCTGGGTTCCTGTTATTTCCAGTCCAGCTTCCAGCTCATCTGAAGAACTGGGTTTTGCCCATGAACTCTCTTATTATACATATTTTTGTTAGTCTCTAAGGTGCCATAGGAATACTCATTGTTTTTAAAGTTACAGACTAACATGGCTACCCTTCTGAATCCTTTCATTGGAGTTACTCTTGATCTAAATTCACATAAGAGGATGAGGACTCATGTTTATAAATTGTATATGGATTAGTCTACAGTAAAATACATCTAAATACAACAACAAAAAGAGAATACCAAAAATTTTGTCAATGGATGCATTGGATGGCAATGTGCAATTAAACACTGTAAACTGCCTTTTTAACCGCTGTGGGATATCATTACGGCCTCCTCCAGGGTGTATCATAGCTGCTACTATCTGTACATCAACAATTGTAGTGAAGTCTCCAGGTTTATCCAAACTGTACATTCCTTCCATTTCCATCATCTGACGAACTATTTCATTTGTAACCTGTAAGTTTGAAAAACAAATATTAATTACCGTTGCAAAAGAAGAAAATGGAAAATATGCTCTTCTAATTTCCTTTAGTCTTGCAATCTCTCTCTAATCTTCAGAGAAATTTGTTTTTACCTTAATCTAGGCATGGTCCATATCATGGATAAGACTTTCATGATCACTTGTAAGGCATTACCATATCTACATGGGAAACTACCATTTTTTTCCAGAGCTTTAAGAGACTACTAAACAGTAATAAAAACACTTTCTTACTCACTTTGATCAAATAAAGAAGTATTATCATGTGGTTAAGGCAATGAATGGGTACTCAGCTTCTAACTCTGCTGCAGACTTCTATGGGGCCTTAGGTAAATCACTTAATCTCTCCAAGGCTCAATTTCCCATTTAGAAAAAATGAGAAAATACTACTACTTCCTTTTTCTCAACAGTTATCTATCCTGCTTATTTAGATTATAAGCTCTTGGTTACATACAGCTTCTAACTACACACTTAGCAAGTGGAGCCAATGTTGCCTGGATACCTAGACTTTACCATAATATAAATAATAATGGTAAAATTAGCTACCTATACCCCCATGAATGACCTTCACTCTAATGTTTATATCAGTTAGTCTTCCAATTTCAGTGAAAAGGTTAATAGAAGGAAATAATTAGATGAGTATATTTAGTATCCCCCACAATTTCTCCATTAATCATTGATAAGAAAATCTAACTGTTCAGTAGGTTACTGGTGTCCATGGGAAGCCAATGTGTCCTTAATCTGCCCAGGAGCTGAGTTTCCTAAAAACCTATGGCTGTGTCTACATTGGCACCCTTTTTCGAAAAAGGGATGCTAATGAGACCAGTCGCAATTGCAAATCCTCGGGGGATTTAAATATCCCCAGCGGTATTTCATTACATAACTGCGCTTTTTTCGGCTCAGGCTTTGCCGGAAAAAGCGCCAGTCTAAACGGGGATCTTGCGGAAAATAAACCCTTTTCCTCAAGATCTTTTATTCCTACTTGCAAGTAGGAATAAGAGATCTTGAGGAAAAGGGTTTATTTTCCGCAAGATCCCCGTCTAGACTGGCGCTTTCGGCAAAGCCCCGAGCCGGAAAAAAGCGGCAGTTATGTAATGTAAATACCGCGGGGATATTTAAATCCCCCGCGGATTTGCAATTGCGACTGGTCTCATTAGCATCCCTTTTTCGAAAAAGGGTGCCAATGTAGACACAGCCTATATGTTTCTAGGAGGCAGTACCTTATGTAGCTGGTTATGGGAACTCGGAACCTCCCACAACTTCTTTCCTTTGCTTTTTGGGTGGAAAGAGACATATGACGCTATGGGTCTTCTGTGTTATGTTCAAGGAAAACAGATTTATTGTGCTCTTTGCACATTTATATCATGCCACCTCTTTTGTGTGGCGTAAACTGGCTTTGGATAAGCATAGAAGAATGAGAAGAGTATAATATCTTGGGAAATGTGGAATGAAATATTCTTATTTTAAATAACACTACGAGCAACACTAAGAACTACTTTGTCTGCATTCAAGACATCATATGGCTTTTCCACAAATAATACAGAACTCTTCTGCAGAAATTTGTGGTTTATCACAGTTGACTAGTCCTGCCAATTTAATATCAGGTAGAACATTTGAATACCATGCTGCATTGGGAGTTATAGTGCTTTCAGTAGTGCTTTTAAAAATATGACAAAGTTGAGGATAATACATAAGATATGATTAAGTGCAAGATATATCTTCAGAATATCTATTTTATTCTTTCATGTTTGTTTAAAAAGTACACCATAATAATATGGATTTTCTATGATTTACTGTTTAATAAAAACGTGTACTGTAAAAAGAAGTAAAATGTTTAATGTATCATGAGAAAAAAAATCTGACTGGAAATATTTTTGTTATCTTCATATATGAAGATATGCCTAAAATTTATTCTATAATAATTTTTCTATACCTGATCGCCCCATTCATTAATTATTGGCATATTAATATCATCAACAAACACCGTCATTTTTCTCCCGCCTGGTGGTCCATAAGTACTTCCCATGCGTTTGTCAACATAACTCTCTATTGTTCTCTGGAGAAAAAGAAAAAGTTCTTTTTTAGTATCAAAATACAGCAAATTTTTAAAACACTTTGTATTTATATTTGGAAAGGTGTTTTTTTTAAATTGCTGCTTGTTGCCTTGAGATATTGGAAAATTTCTTATGAAGAAGTTACTCACCTTGTGTAGTAACGATAGTTCTTCGAGATGTGCCCCGTGGGTGCTCCACTCTAGGTGTCGGGTCCATCCCGGCGACGCTGGTTGGAAGATTTCAGAGCCATATCTGGCCAGACCGTGCATGTTCCCTGCGCCGTGGGGCATTCACACCCTTTCTAACGTGCACGGTTCGGCCCCCCGCCAGTATCTCTCACCACTCAGTCTCTGAAACGAGAAATAAGAGAAGAACCCCAGAGCGGGGAGGAGGGTGGGATGTGGACCACCCACGGGGCACATCTCGAAGAACCATCGTTACTACTCAAGGTGAGTAACTACTTCTTCTTCGAGTGGCTCCGTGGGTGCTCCACTCTAGATGACTGTATAGCAGTAGCTGGAACAAGAAGCGTTCCGGGTCAATTAGTTTTCTCAGTAGATAGGACTGCAGAAGCCACCGCGTGATCTGCCACCCATCTTTCCACTATAGCGTAGTGTCTCATGAATGAAGTGCTGGAAGCCCATGTGGCTGCCCTACAAATATCTGCTAGTGGAACCCCCCTGGTGAAGGCCGTAGATGTTGCCACTGCCCTGGTCGAGTGTGCTCGTGGTTGAGAAGACAGAGGTCTGTCCCACATGGAGTGGCATGTGGTTATGCATAGGGTGATAAGCCTGGCGATGCGTTGAGTGGAGAGCACAGCGCCCTTGGATCGTTGAGCTGTTGATACCAAAAGTCTTTCTGTTCGCCTCCACTGACGGGTTCTGTCTATGTAAAAGGAAAGAGAGAGCCTTACATCAAGCGTATGTAGCAGGGCTTCCTTATTCGAGGCATGCGGCTTAGGGTAATATGAGGGAAGGACGATCGGCTCGTTGATGTGAAACGACGAGGAGACCTTGGGAATGAACGCTGGATGTAATCGTAACATCACCGATTCTTTCAAGAAAGAAGTGAAAGGGGGGATTTGCCATTATCGCCCCCAGCTCGCTGACTCTACATGCTGATGTAATTGCGAGTAAGAAGACGGTCTTCATAGTTAGCATCCGCAAGGGGACAGATGCTAGTGGTTCAAATGGGGGATACATAATCATATCCAGTACTAAGTCAAGGTTCCAGGACGGTGGGGGTGGTCTTCGAGGTGGGCTTATATTGATCAGGCCTTTGAGGAATCGTTTAGTAGCCGGGTGAGAAAACACCGAAGAACCCTGTATCAGGTAATGGAAAGCACTGATGGCTGCCAAATGAACTCTGAGGGACGCCAGCAAAAGCTTCAAATTTCACAAGTGAAGAATGTATTCGAGGATTTGGTGTAAAGGAGAAGACAGCGGTTGGACGTTATTATGAAGGCACCAGTAGGAGTATCTGCGTCATTTAGCTAGGTAAGTATTGCATGTAGATGCTTTTCTGCTATGTATCAGTATGGACTTGACCTGTTCTGAACAAAGTTTTTTGTCTTGTCTAAGCCAGTCAGGAGCCACGCCGTCAGGTGCAATGCTTCTAGTCTGGGATGTAGGAGAGTTCCCTGTTCTTGAGAGAGGAGATCCCGGCATGAGGGCAGAGGCCATGGTGGCCGTAGTGACATTCTGTGTAAGAACGGATACCAACCTTGTCTGGGCCAAGCTGGTGCTATTAAGATTACAGTTGCTGCTTCCGTTCTGATTTTCTCCAGTGTTCTGTACGTTGGGGGAAAAGCGTACAGGAGTGCCCTTTTCCAAGTGGTTAATAATGCGTCACCGAGAGATCCCTTGCCGACCCCTGCTCTGGAGCAAAAAAGGCGACACTTCTTGTTGGTGGTTGTTGCAAACAGATCCACTGGGGCATTCCCCATCTGTGGAAAATCTTCTGAAGCACATCCTGTCTTATTTCCCACTCGTGGTCTATGGGGAAGCGCCTGCTGAAGGAGTCGGCAATGACATTGGCTGTGCCAGGTAAGTAGGATGCTGTTATGGTGATGTTGTTCTGTATGCACCAATTCCAGCACCGTACCACTTCGGCGCATAGGAAGCGTGATCTTGCTCCTCCCTGCCTGTTTATATAATACATTGCCGTTACATTGTCTGCCAGCACCCTGACTGTCTTGTATTTTAAGTGTGGGAGGAAATGTCTGCAGGCTAGAAAGATCGCTCGCAGCTCTGGTTGATGTGAAGATGTCTCTCGGTCTGAGACCATTGTCCCTGTATGCGTTCCTCGCTCATGTGAGCACCCCATCCGATGAGCGAAGTATCTGACGTTAGTTGAACGGATGGGTGTGACTGGTGGAACGGTACTCCCGTCAAGATGTTTGATGCATTCGTCCACCATTGCAGGGACATGTGCGCATGGGACGGAGGAGAAACTAACTTGTGGATGTTGTGTCTTGCGGGGACATACACAGTTGACAGCCAGTGCTGCAGATTTCTCAGATGGAGGCGTGCATGCAGGACGACAAAGATGGCTGCGGCCATGTGGCCCAGCAGACATAGGCAGGTATAGACTGAGATTGTTGGGGTCTTTCCTCGAGTAGACTGACCAGGTCTTTTATTGCCTGGAATCTGTCCATGGCTAGGTATGCTTTTGCCGCACGGGAACTGCCCCTATGAACTTTATATTTTGCGTTGGAATCAGCGTTGACTTTTGTTCGTTTACTATCAGTCTGAGAGAGTCGAACGCTTGTCTGACCATTGTGAGCATCTGCGTCGTTTCTTCTCGTGATGTGCCCTTTATCAAACAGTTGTCCAGATAAGGAAATATGATGACTCTGAGACAACGAAGGTGAGTGGCAACGACAGCGAGGGTCTTTGAAAATACCCTTGGAGCCAAGGCCAGCCCGAACAGAAGGACGCAGTACAGAAAGTGCTCGTTGTTTACGAGAAAGTGTAGGAATCATCTGTGCGCAGGGTGTATGGCTATATGAAAATAGGCATCTTGCAGGTCGGGGGCTGCGAACCAGTCGTTGTTGTCTAGAGATGGAATGACTGTAGTCAGAGTTACCATTTTTAATCGCTGTTTTTGAAGATAACAATTTAACCGGCGTAGATCAAGAATGGGTCTCCAACCCCCTGTTTTCTTCTGCATTAGGAAGTACCGCGAATAGAGCCCTTTTCCCTTGAAGCACTATGGGACCCTTTCTATCGCTCCGATGGATAACAGGCGATAGGCCTCTTGTTGTATGACGTTCTCGTGAGATGTGTCCCTGAAAAGGGACGGGGTAGGCGGGATGGTAGGGGGAAGGGATGTGAATGGAATAGTGAGTCCGGATTTTATCACCTCCAATACCCATCTGTCTGATGTTATGGCGACCCATTGGTGGTAATAGGTTCGCAGCCAGTGGTGGAATATGGGATTGGCGTCTCTGACCACAACAGGAGTGTTCGGCGTGCCCCCGACCTGGGAGTCAAACCTGTTGCTTGGGTGTCACTGCGTTGTTCACCCTAGATGGCTGAGGACGTCTGCGCTGTGTCCTCTGTTTGGAGCGGCTTTGGTCATACAGATGGTTTTGTTGTCTACTAAATTGGTAATCGTAATGTCTTTGGAATGGAAAATAACGTCTACGGCGGAAAGGTGGAACATATATCCCAAGCGTGCGTAAGGTGGCTCGTGAATCTTTCCCTGTGTGGAGCACCTCATCCATCTTCTCTGTGAAGAGTTTAATCGTGTCAAATGGAAGATCCTGGACCTTGGATTGCAGCTCTTTAGGTACGGCAGCTGTTGCGACCCGTGAAGCTCTTCTCATGGACACTGCCGTTGTTACTGTTCGCGCCCTGTGTCAGCCACATCCATGGCAATCTGCAAACCTGCCCTGGCACATGCGTAACCCTCCTGTAGTATTGATCGAAGGAGTACCTTGTCAGTCTCAGAAATTCTTTGAGCAATTTCTGTTAATTTTGTGATGTTATCGAAGCTATGATTAGAAAGTAGCACTGCGTAATTTGCAATACGGAGAAGTGTGGAGGAGGAGTACACTTTTTGTTCAAATATGTCTAGTCTCTTTGCATCTTTGTCCTCTGCTGAGTTCCTTACTTGCTGAGTTCCTTACTTTGCTCTTTGCAGAGCTGCATCCACCACCAATGAATTGGGTTGGGGGTGGGTAAAAAGAAACTCAGCGCCCTTTGATGATATGAAATATCTCTTCTCGGCTCGCTTACATGATGGAGTAGTGGAGGCCGGTGTGTTCCAGATTTCTGCGGCTGGCTCCAGAATTGCCTCATCTAGTTGTAATGCTACCCTAGATTGTTTCCTAGGGTGCAAATTCTTTAACAGCTTATACTGTTTCGCTTGTACCTCCGCTAATTGGACCTCCTGTGATTGTGCTACAAAAACCGCGTCATTGGGAGAAGATGATTGGATATCCTCAGGGGAAGCTGCTGGTGTCTGTTCGTCTGTGTCCGAGATTTGACCCTCTTCAGGTTCCAAAAGAATTGACACTGAGGGGGCGTTAGGAGGAGGTCCCAGTGACTGCAGCCTTTGATGAGTGGAGGCAGGTGGTGAGCGCTGTCTATAAGAAGATGAATGGCAGCAGCAAGAGTGAGAATAAGACTGTGATCTGCCCTGTCTCTCAGAGGTGCGATAGCTCCTGTGGTAGCGATAGTCATAACCAGGAGATGATCTTCTGGAGGAATATTTGCTCCCATGTCTGCTACGGTATGATCTGGGAGGAGAGTAGCTTGGAGAACGAGATCTGCGTGGAGAAACTCATCTATATCTATAGCAATGCCAAGAGCAGGATCGTCGCTGCGGCGACCGTGGAGTCCTATATGCAGAAGAGTAAGCTCCCCTTTCTGATGAAGGATATGGGGATGGGGAAGGCGCCGTTGAAAACACTGGTGAAGGAGACAGTGAGTGACCCCTAGGGATCGACTTCCTAGCTGCTTTTGTAGGAACTGATGGCAAGTGCTCTCTTGCAGTGGAGAGGTCTCCCGCTGTGTTAGTATGATTATCTTCCCCTGATAAAGTATGTGGGTCCGAGGAAGAAGGAGAGGCTGCCTGCAGTCTTGGTACCGATGCCTGAGCAGAGTGGGAGTGCGCTCTCGGTACCGAGCGGGGCAGCTCGCGCGGCACCGGATGTGCTGCAGAGCAGGTGTCCTCTAGCAGTACCGGCTGTATCGTCGGCGCCGCCTCCGCACCCCATGGAGCGGGGGCCTCCCGGTGCCGCCTCTTGTCCAGTGTGGATGGTACACGCTCCTGCAGAGCTGTAAGCGGCACAGGCTCAGTGGCCGCCATCAGTGCCAGCTCCGGTGCCGATCCTGGCAAGTCCCGCTGTTCCGGGGACGGTGCCTTTTCCGGCGGCATCGTTGGTGGCAATTGTGGTGGGGATCACTTATTCCCCGAAGGGGCCATAGCCCGCTTGTGCTCCGTATGAGGTGGGGAAGCCGGCGGTGGAGCAGATGCCGTGCGTGATTTAGATGATTTAGATGATCCTATCACCTGCCGTGTAATTGACCTATCCGTCAGCCGGCCATTCCCTGATGTGCCTGGTCTGTCTCCCTGACTTATGGGAGGCAGGGGAACCGTGGGCAGGGAGCGGGCCAGAAAGGCTCTTTTCTTTTTTGCTGCCAACGCTCCAGGGGATAATGCTCTCCTCTTAGGAGGCTGTAACGATTCCTGCTGGGAGGTCTGTAGTGGCTGAAGAGCTTTATCACATAGAAGGAGTTTCAACCATAGATCCCTGTCTCTCCATGCCCTAGGAGTTAACTTGGAGCAGTGAATGCATTTGTTAGGGACATGGGACTCCCCGAGGCAGCGAATACAAACCACGTGCCCATCGGAAGCCGGCATTGCTTCCTTACACTGGGTACACCTCTTAAAACCCGGTGATCCAGACATGCTGGTGAAACTGACAGGAATCACTTAACCGCCTAACTAACTGAAGAGAACGATCTTCTTTTTAGTTTTTTTTTAAACTAGAACACTAACTATCTAAAGTACTAAGAACTAACTAACAAGCAAAGATTAACTATTTACAACTTTTCTTTACAGAATGCTATGCGTCTGTGGAGAGATCGCAAAGCTCCGCCAGCAACCGAGGACGGTTGAGAGGAACTGGCGGGGGGGCCGAACCGCGCATGTTAGAAAGGGCGCGAATGCCCCATGGCGCAGGGAGCATGCGCGGTCCGGCCAGATATAGCTCTGAAATCTTCTGACCAGCGGCGCCGGGATGGACCCAACACCTAGAGTGGAGCACCCACGGGGCCACTCGAAGAAGAACTGATCATTTTCTTTTTGTCACCAGTTTCTCTTCTCATTTCACAAATAGGCTGTCTCTCTCCCCTGGAACTTAAATGTCATCTGGAATTATTCACGGAGCATTTGGGACTAAATTGCCTTGTCTCATGCCATCAGAAGAATTTTTCCAAAGCTGCAAAAAAGACTCCTAACCACTGATCATTAGCATTAAGATAATAACCTCAGATTATATTAAATAACTGTCAGGCGTGGTGAAGTCTCCTCTGAGAGAAAAAATTACAAATAGTTTTAAATTGTATTTTGGTTATTAACTATTGGTGTGTGTAGATGAGAAGAATTGCTAACAGAAAGAAAATGATCAACAGCGTCTCCCTCAAAATTCACCATGCAGTGCTTAATTTGTGTTGGGGCTAAGCTCTGGCAACTCTTTCAATATAAATTAAGCACTGGGGGAAGGCAATGGGGCCTGGAGGTGATGGGAGTTGGGGAGCCATGAGTGCCAGGAATCAAAGGGGTGCCCATGGAGGTTAGGGTTGTCAAAATATAAATTTTCCCTAACACTGGCCCTGACTATTTTGAATAATCCAGTGCTGTCCTACAACATAAATCAGTTGGACTTGTGTTTCTAAATCATTGAGGAGTTTTGAAAACCCAGCCTTTATCATCAGAACTGTAAAGTACAATTCAAATATTTATAAAAATAAAAAATACACTAGTACTATGTAAGAGTATGATTTTACCTGAAACATAAATGGTTCTGTGGCAGAGGAAAAGTTTAAAGACTTTGACAAATGTTCTTCAGGATCATATTTTTTCAAATAACCTTTAATCATTACAGTTTTTGCAGTTCCCTGTTCACCTGTGAGCAAAACGGCCTGTAATACATTTTTTAAAAAGAGAGATATTTTCAAAACTGCTAATTAAATTATTTACTGTATAGAAAATTATTTTAAGCAAAGGATATTTATATAATAAACTACTGTATTGATTTATTAATGTAGTTATGCTGGTAGCCTGTCAGTGCTACTGTGGATTGGTTCTGACTGCAAAGGACAGCAACTAGCAGAGCATATAGGTGCACCTGTCTCTGAGGCAAGTTGTAGAGATTTCTCCATTTTTAGGAGCAGATTCTGGTCAAAACGAGCTCCGGCTTTAAGGTGGGGCTTTAAGTGGACACATTTGGCAGGAATGCATGTCTTGCCAAGGCATTTGACACAGAAAGAATGTCTGTTGAAAAGCAGCATGAAGTCCTTACAGGATACACACTTTTTAAACCCAGAAGAGCTTGTACATTGTCGAGACACCCCACAAGGTCATTTCTGAAGGAGGATAATGGGAATTTATTTTTAATTTAATTTTTTTTTTTGCTAACTACTAACCTAAGTTTACTAAGGGAAGGGGAAAACTTGGATGTATTTTTATCTAATTTATTCTATATATTTGTCTAAATATGGGAAGAGATGAAGCACTGCATGTGTATCCCGATCTGGCACTGCTATTGAAAAGCTCACATCAATGGCACCGGGACCCACCGTTAGCTGGTGTTGACTCAGGGACAGCACTTGAAAAAGAACAAATATTGCTTAGTATTGATATAGAGATATAATGTAATTTTGTTCCCTTTTTGTTCTTCCTCTGTTTGAAGCTCTCTCCTCCTATTTTTGGAGGGGTCTCCCTGAAGTGGGATCTCTTGAAGTCTTTTTTATCAAGGGTCTTGATTCCTCTAGATACATCTCCCTTTGTTTTCTCCTCCTCTGGCTCCTAGTCTCATGGGATGGAGCTTCTTCATAAGAAAAAACAGTTACTTACCTGTAACTGTTGTTCTTCGAGATGTGTTGCTTATGTTCATTCAAATTAGGTGCGAATTAGAAGGAACTGGGGGAAGGGAGGGCCAGCAGGGGTACTTATTCACCATTATGTCGGCACCATTCTAGGGGGCTCCCTGCTGCCCTGACGGATACCGCTGGGGAAAAAAGGCTCCAGAATCCGTGCACGCGGCATGTGCACACCTAATTTGAATGCACATGAGCAATCACTCAAAGAAGAAACTCCCAATTCATAATAAGAAAAAGAAGAACTGGGTAGGAGGCCTGCTTCCTTCACCAGGGATCTGAGAACCACCTTTAATGTGTATGCATGACGAACTTTGGTTGTCCTATTATAGACTTTTCCATTGTGGGACTTACATCCTGAACTAGTTAGATGATGTTGTCCTCATCATTAGATGCTCTTCCCAAAATGCTCAGAAGTTCTTGATCAGGTTTTTCTGTTGGAATTGCTGCTCTACAGGAGAAGGGTTGACCCAACACACCCATCCAACTCTAAACCCCATGCCCTGGCACTGAGAAAATCAGTTGGCTGAGATAGGCAGGACATAATTCACCTTTGAAGAGCCTACAAAAACTGTCTCACATTAAGAACACTGTTTTGATTTAGCCTGATATATGCTGGGGTGGTGATGCAGCAGTGTATCTATGTGACCGAACTTTATGTTGCTAATTACTTGAATCCAAGATGGAAGAGGAAGAAGAGAAAAAGAGATTTTAAATTGTTCAGTGCTACCTGAAAACATAATAAATCACATTTTGGGAAAAAAAAGTTTGGGATCAAAGAAAACTGACACTGACTGTTGCTCTGGAGACAGGAGATCTGGAGGACTGCTTGAAATGGGGATAATGGCTAAGCCAAGAGACATGCTGCAATGCTATGCCTCTTGAAACTATAGGAGTGCGGGTATAAACTATGTATCACAGAAAAGCAGGAGATGCTGGGCTGTAAAAATCCCCTTCTGAAGGGATCACAATTATTGTTTCTTATTTGTATTACAATAATGCTTACAGTTGGGGGCTCTACTGTGCTTGATACTGTACAAACACCTAGGAAGAGAGTCTCTTTCTGGAAGAGTTTTCAGTCTAACAGACGCAACAAATAGAAGGTGAAAAAAAAGAAAGATAATTTTGCACATAGGGAAGTAAGGAACAGAAAGATTAAGTGACTTGCCTAGGATTATATGGAAAGTCTGTGGCAGAGTCAAGAATTGTGCCCATATCTGCTAAGTCAGAGTTCACTGCTTTAACCACAAGACCTTCCTTCCCACTTTTAGCAAGGGAGACACCCATTGCAATCAACTTTGGGATAACTTTGATAGTTTTCTTAGGCTACTGAATTCTGTAATACATTTTGCTTCCTTGGACAAGTGCTATCTCATGCCTTAGGTTTTCTTAATTTAACCTGTTTATTGAGGCTTTGGCTAGAATTACTCTTTACAGGTGTGATGTCCTTTTTGGGTTGAGAGATTATACAGTTTTTTAATTAGGAATTAGACTGAAACATTTAAATGACTGTCTTCACTCATTGCCGTGGCACCTCCTCCAGGCTTCTCTGAGGATTATTTAGCTTCCAAGTATGATACCTTCCCTTGTGGTTTTCTCCTCTCATCCTCTCTGTCACTCTGTGGCTCCTTTACACTCCAGGAGCTGCTGCCTTCACTACAGCATTTCTCCCTCCAAGGTATGCAGTCTCACGAGATCTGCTGTCCAGGCACTGCCAGTGTGTCAGTTGCTGGTAGGGGAATACAGGATCACTCACTTCTCCAGGTTCCAACTTAGAGAGCCTATAACATGCACCAAGGACTTTGTCTGGGCTGCTTCCAATTCATCACCCATAGGCTGTCTTCTCGGT
The DNA here is from genome assembly GCA_019425775.1 of Rafetus swinhoei. Taxonomy (NCBI): domain Eukaryota; kingdom Metazoa; phylum Chordata; order Testudines; family Trionychidae; genus Rafetus; species Rafetus swinhoei. The sequence continues at coordinate 144,146,290 of CM033440.1, read as the reverse complement.
CCTTCTCTGGAAACACTCTACCCTCAGGGCCATGCTGCTAGGGTCCTCACTCTTTCCTTAGGTTTGCTCCTTCCCTCTCTAGTACATAGAGAATGACTGCAGATTTCCACACAGCCCCCATTTCTGTTTCTGGCTTCCTGGCTTTATACTAGCCCAGCACACACCTGTTCAACTGAGGCTACGTCTACACTACAGAGTTTTTGTGCAAAAACGCCCATTTTTGCGCAAAAACCCATGGAGCATCCACACCTCAAGCACGTTTTTGTGCAAGAAAATTTACAGTGAATCGACAGAACAGAGGGGGTTTTGTGGTATAGGTATTCCTCTTTCTATGAGGAATAACTCCTTTTTGCGCAAAAACAGCCTATCAGAAGAAGCACAGGTGCCCTGGTGGCCATTTTGTTAATGGAAATCAGAGCTTTCTTGGAAGAGAGCATCCTTCCAAGAAAAATCCATCCTTTGTGCAGTCTGGATGCTCTCTTGCACAAAAGTGCATCGCTTTTCTGATGCGCTTTTGCAGTGTGGATACGCTCTTGCACAAAACGTTTTTGCAGAAGATCTCTTCCGCCGCAAAAAGCTTCTTGCGCAAGAAGCCTGCATTGTAGATGTAGCCTGAGCTTTGTCTTCCAATTAGGGGTTGCTTCTGCACCCTAAGACATTTACATGTGACCTATTATCTTAATTGGCTCTCTTTTTCAGCTTCCTTAACCCTTACAGGACTGATGTGGGAAGAACAACCTGTTACAATGGCATTGGATCAATTTTTAGTTTATCATTTTGTTATGAACTGCATGTACTATTTTTTGCAAATCCTCAGTAAGAACAATACATGTATTTTATTCACTGAAATTAAATAAACTATATTACTATTCCAAAGACTTCCAAGATATTGATTTTGCTCTTGAAAGTTTTTTATGATTTAGAATCTCAAGACTACACAAGAAGCTTTCTCTTCCTTCATACTTTTATGACAGCTGGGATCAGATATTGCATTCCCATTGAAATAATTTAATACAACCAAGGTAGAAGGCAGGCTATTTTTAGTGGATGTCCCTTTACTATGAAATCCCCATGTTCCACATTCATCTCAGAGAGCATTAGTCTCTTGATACTCAGGAACTGATGGTCAGAGCTCCCCTACTCTTTTTCCTGAGAGGAAATAAGGCATGGGTTATTTGGATTATAGTTAACATGTTTTTTGTGTGTATAACTAATTCAATGGTCTTTTAAACAGTCAGCTTTATTTTAAATTCCTTAATCTTTACAGGACTAATATGGGGTGAACAACTTATCACAGTGCATTGGATCAATTTCTGGTTTATCATTTTGTTATGAATTTATTGTACTATTTTTGCGCACCCTCAGTGAGAACAATAAGTACATTTTATACACTGTGGCACTTAGGGATCCAGAGACACTTGTAAGAGGCAAATTTTTAGATAACAAAAATAAATAATGTAAATAAAACGTACAACTTGAACAAATCTGAGTTGAAATAGAAAATATAAAGAGGGATTATCACATCCCTTCTTTAGGAAAGGAAGCCTCTTTATGTTAAATCATATATATTACCTTTGCAATTAAATAAATAAATAAATAAATAGTGTACTTACTTTGTGCTGCTTCGCAATTGTTTCTACCAAAAACTGAGTTCTGACATTGTCGACATTTGGAACCAGAATAGATGCATATTCTGGAATACTTTCTGTTGGATAAACATATTCCTGAACTCTTTTATTCCAGTGCTCCCAATCGCCTAAAAAGAGCAACAAATGGAAAATATAGCACCTAATAATTCACTAATCAAATTCACTAATCAAAATACTGTGTTTTCTTCTCTGTGCAGTGGACCCACAGACAGCTCAACAACAGGTAGTTCAGTAGCAGAAGAAGCTGTCTGGGGAGTGAGCTTGTCGGACTCTAAGAGAAGCTTTTTTCTTCCATGCCTCCTACCAAGAGGACCAGGAAACACAGTGTGTAGGGAGGCTTCAAACTTCTTCCACTCCTTTGCCACAAACCAAAAGAGGGAATATGTTCACTTCACTATGTCTGGGTTCTATTATCTGGCCTAGGAAGAGGGCAGCGAGTCAGACGAAAGAGTAAGAGTAGGGTTGTGGGGCCTTGGGAGAAGAAGGAGCAGAGGGTGACGTCAGATTTCCACTGTTCTTGCAGGGGCCCCTTTATTGGGCACAAGCTCCATGGACTCATGCAGAAATCCACCCCTGCCTTTTATGTGGTAATAGGAATGCTTTATGTAGTATGGAAATAATAGGAAGCAACTATCCAAGAGACAGGGCCACATGACAAATATACCCAGAGCTAAAATGCATGGGCTGAGGGGTTTCCCTGGTACTAATGACAAGTGCTAGGGCTATGGTTTGATTGGTTTCAGTTGTGTGTGTAAATAACAGAAAGTAAGAGAAGAAGTTGCGAGACTGGCTCTGAGAGGAAACTGAGTGACAAAGCTTCTTTTGGACACAGTACTCAATGAGAAGACAGACTTGGATTCTGAGCCTCCCTTTTTTTGTTTCTACTACGTTCAGGAAAAATGGAACTGTGTACATTCTTTATAGATAAACAGGATTTCGCCAAAGAAATACTTGACTCTCCTACCAGATTAATAAATGGCATCATTGTTCCATATGGCATTAGGAAGTTACTTCTGTGTTGAACAAAAAGTAATGAAATAAAGACTGGTTGACCATTATCAAATCCAAATTAAATAGTAATCTACATGGATGGAAACTTAAAATGATACTAAACACCCTGGGATTTTCTAAATATTATAGATGATAATTTCCTAACTCAAAATGTGTTTCATCCAACTTGAGGGAATTCTATATTAGACCTTATCTTGACAGGTAAATTGATCATGGAAAGGAGAGTCCAGCCAAGGAGCCATAAAAGATCTTTCTCAGACAAGAAGGGAAGCAGAGTACAGTGGACCAAAGCAAGTAAGTGTTTGTCTATCAATTTTGACAGAACTGGACAAGTTCCTAAAGACGAAGACAGCAATCTCAACAGACTTGAAGAGGATGGAGTCAATAGAACCACTGCAAATGCAGCTGATAAGTGTTGATTTGTGGTGATACAAATTGGTACTGGAGAACTTTAAGACTTTGAGCTCTTGACAGCATGATGAAGGCAAAAAGTGACATTTCTCACCAGACTTGTTCCTTGAATCACAAACAGACAAAAGGATACTGTTTATGGACTCTGAATTTTGCTCTGCCTGGGATAAGTTCTGATGGGAGACACATCACCCCTTTCATATGGTAAACTCTGAAATAGAAATCTATGTTTTCTGTTTTGGTGGAGAAGGAGCTAGAAAGAGGGCATTTGGCAAAAGCAAGTCTCACAAAAGCAAATCAAGCCACTTGTATGCCAGTCTTATGGCATAAAAAAACTTGGGGATTTTTCCATAATACTTTATGGATTTACCTAACAAAATACTATAACTTGTTAACCTAACTATACTACACAAAATAAATATAAATATGCATAGTAGGAATTTTGAAATGCTGGATAATGAAAGCAAATGCTATGGGCTCCAACTCTTGCCATAGGAGTGAGAAGGATTTAACAGGTAGTTGGTGAACATGCCCCTTTTATACCCTTATCATAGATGGAAGGGGTACCGCTCTTTTTTTAGACATCCCAGCCATTCAGTTAATTAAATTGCTTGTAAAGAGTTAAAACCCAGAAACAGTGGGTATTCAGGAAGAATTGGCAGGGAGCCAGGAGAGACAATGGGAAGTGAGAGGTTTTTTTAATGGAAAAACAGGTTTTGCCTGTTTCCAGTTTTTTGTGAGCGTTCAAAGCAAGAGGTGGGAGAGAAATGGACTGAGCCAGGAACAAGGAATGGATTTTCCAGCAATGCAATATACATGTCTAAGCAGGGAAAAAAGCTAAACTTTGAAAGACATAAGTAGAACTGGAAATATTTAGTTAGATGCAATTAAGTTACTTTATTTTCTGGTTTGTGAACTCTGTGCTGAACCCATGTAACTAACTTTTAAACTGAATTTCAGGGAAGCAATTCTCTGCTTTTAATTTTTCTTTCTTCGGTTGTTTTGTAACACCTAGCAACCAAATATGCTTTAACAAATATATATTTTTGGTTTTTTATTAATAAAATTACCTTTTTAAGACTATAAGCTGATTCCTGTGTCCTAGAAAGCAGGAGGTTTTGTGTGCACATGCCTGAGACAGAAGGTCAGCTAGAAATTACAGTTTGTTTTCAAGCTCTTTCATAAGGAGGGTTAAAGAATTTGGGATTACTCCACATGAAGAAATTCCCAAGTGTGTCTTCCTGGGCTTTTTTTGCATTTGGGTTGTGGCAGCATATCACTCATGGTCAGGGAATCTGTAACCTTGGGGACAGCCCTCATCTCAGTGCATAAGGAACTGGCACATGCATTGCCCAGTAGAACTTCTGGCAAAAGTTTTGATTCATATATACTGGATGCACATACACCTGCAATTGAATATTTATATGTGCACAATAATTCACAGAAGAACCAATACTGCTTATTTTAAAAAATGTTAAAGATAAAATTAATCTAATACAGAAATAACAGTCTCAAAAATGTGTAGCCTAATTAAGGAACTTCAAAAGAAAGAACCCATGGAAACAAAATTAAAATCAAGAGGTATCAAAATTATTACTAATCCAAAAAGACTTTAACCCCTCCACTGTTTATGTCCAACACATAACTTGCATTGAGATTTCATAAGATTAGTGTGTTAATAGTGTCATTGCAAGAAAGGAAACTTCTGATCATATGACCAAATAATATGTCATCATGGAGTATTTTTGTATTTCTAACCAACCCTATTTACTTGAAAAAAGGTATTTAATATAGAAGAGAATGGCAATGTCTTTTCTCTTACCATAATCAGTAACATGAAATTCATACATTGTTTGATTGGTGCCTTTAGGGATTTCTGGCAAATCTAATTTGCTATCAGTTGCTCGAATAAAGGCTTCCAGTTTATCCCTGTTATCCAACTCCAAAAGAGCACCTAAACTCCACATTAATCCAAAAGCAAACAATTTATGAAGATGTGATGGAGATGAAATACCGCCTTCTTCCTTTGAGGGAATCAAACCCTCCAAAAGATTAATAGACTGGAAATAATACAAACAAAAAATCATTAAGAAAATACTCCATTCGGTTTTTAGCTTGATATATATTCAGACCTTAAACTCATTTTGAAAACCAGTCAAGCTTGCTAAAGGACAGTGTCAAACTCAAAATTATAAAAAGGAAATACAGAATAAAACCATTAAATTCACAGAGAAAATTTATCACCTAACTTTTTGGTGGTCGTAAAAACACTGGGATTCATAAAGCCTGAGTTTCCCACCCAGGCTCCCTATACCACGACAGGCATCTCAGAATAGGATTGACAAAAACTAACATGCTATGCAGCTCCTCACCTAAAATAGTCAATAGGAAATTCCAAGTTGAAGGGTGTATTCTAAGCCCACCCTTATCTTGTAGAAAATTACCTTTGGATTCTCAGTGGCAAACCTGGTCCTGGTGTGAGGTACCCACCCCATTTTAAAAAGAAGCCCAGGAGGACAAGGTGGTAGTGATGTCTAGTGTGATAACTTTTAACTGAGTGATAAAAGTGCTCATCTGGAATGTGAACGATCCCTTGTTCAAATCCTTCTTCTAGCTGAGGGGCAGAAGGAATTAAACTGGGATCTGTCTTATCTGAGGTGAGTGCTCTAATTACCATATGGGGCACCTTCAGCCTTCACTGTTGAAACAGTTGGAAATCAACATCTAGCCATTTTGTGTAAGCTCACCTATAAGGACTGATCTGGCAGGGAAGTTCTGAGCATGCTTACTGTATCAGGTCCCACAGGCAAGTTAGGCAGAGGGATGAGGCTACAGCATGCATGCTCAGAAGCAGTAACATAGGTGCCAAGAGAACTTTTATGGCAAAAAAACCCCAATGTGCACTAAGGAAATCTAGGTGCCACACAGCATTTGGCAGCAACTGAGTAGAGGTTTTGTAAATCACAGTGGTAATTAAGTATCTAAGACCTGTGAACTTAGCTCATAGTGTTTAAATCTATGGTAGAAGATGAAAAAGTAATGCTAATCCGTAACATATTTTTCTGCCACAAACAGATCAATACACTGCATGAAAGCACTGGTCTCCCTTCCATCGTGAAAAGGAAAAATACATGGAAATGTAAGAACATAAGAGCGGCCATGCTACGTCAGACCAAAGGTCCATCTAGCCCCCTATCCTGTCTTTCAATGGTGGCCAATGCCAGATGTCCCAGAAGGAGTGAACAGAACAGGAAATCATCAAGTGATCCCTCTCCTGTCATCCATTTCCAGCCTTTGACAAAGAGACAAACATGTGTCCAAGTACAAGAAACAAAACAACAAACCACCTCAGAAAGTATACAGGTGTGCACAAGTGTGCACATGGACACACACACAAATGCCAGAAGACTGCATGGCTTATATCAATGCCTTTGCGTCACTCAACACCAACTGAGACTCCTTCAAACATCTTCACAAACTAGGCAGGACTCATAAACCAAGAAGTCTCCAGATGTAAGACCAAAACTCCCACTGAACCCAGTGTTCCAATATATCTCAGAAAGGGAAAAGCTCCAAGGTGCCATCCATTTTTCAAATACGTAATTACTTTACTTGATGTAGAGTGCCTAACCCTCTCACCCTCTGCCCCACTGGCTGCAATCCACTAAGGAAAAACAGACAAGAAAAGAGACTAGTCATTTAACAGGAATGACCACGCTCTTTCCAAATGGCTAAACAAAACAAAACAAAACCAGAAAAGACACACACACACAAAAAAGGGGGGGGAGGGGGTAAAAATCCCAAAGCTTTTCCAGGTTTCCTTCTTGTTCCATGAATTTTTCCTTTTCCCCTGAATTAGGGGAACCCTCATCTTTAGTTCATCATAATGCTGTGCCAGAGAAGCAGGAGAGGTTATTTCCTCCAGGTATGTCTGAATCCACTGGGGAAGAATATGGTGGCGAATACTGAGATCACTTTGTGTGTCAGACAAAGATGATAAGCAAGCTAAAGCCAAGAGCAAAATTCCATCAAAAATTATAAAACAGAATTTGTGGTCAATAGGTTTGGTCCTCAATGTTGCAGATGCAGTGCGGTGTACAATCCATTTATTGAATGACAACCATGCTTATAATATGGAAAACATTGATCTGGAACAGTACTGAGCATCTGAGGCTTTGCCTAGTAGACTGCAGGCTTCCTTCCGAAGAACCTTTTTTCAGAAGAGATCTTCCAAAAAAACTTCTTCCGAAAGAGAGCATCCACACACAAAAGTGCATCGAAAAAGCGATGGGCTTTTTCAAAAGAGAGCATCCAGACTGGTCGGACACTGTCTCGCATAAAAGGCCACCCGGAACCACTTCAGGCAGGGCTTTAGGTCACCAGTTGCTTCCAAGTACTGGTGCTGGAGCCTTGAGAGACATATGCTTAAAGGAACCCCCCTGGACAGCTGTTTCTCTGCTTCTGCTGCGTGCTTGCCTACTTCTTCGAGGGACAGAAAAGCGCTTACAGTGCCTGCTGTGGCTGCCCTGCTTTTTTGGATGCCACAGCTTTTCTCTTGGTGCCATGGAGCTGGAGCTGTCCCTGGGCATGCAATGGCCCCACATGGCCATGACGCAGTTTTTGCAGCACCAGCACTTTGTGCCAGCTGCCTTCCTGGTCCTCACTGAGCTTGACCCCAAGCTCATTCTGGGGACCCTTTCTCTGGGTGTGGGAGCTACACTCTGACAACCGCAACCCAACTGTGGAGAGGTGTTTCTGGAGGCTCGACACGAGTTCGGACTGGTGGGACCGGCTAGTCATGGAGCGGTGGGACAACCAGCAGTGGCTCCAAAACTTCCACATGCAGAAGGCCACCTTTTTGGATCTATGTGCCTGGCTCGCCCCCGCCCTCTGGAGACGCGCCACCCACCTGTGGCTGGCCACCCTCCTGGAGAAGCGGGTCGCAATTGCCCTCTCGAAGCTTGCCACCCCGACAGCTACTGGTTGGTGGGCAACCAATTTGGCATGGGGAAGTCCACCGTTGGGGCCCTCCTCATGGAGGTAAGGCACTCTGGTGCTGCAGTCCCTGAAGTGGGGGGGAGGGAGTCCTGGAAAAGGGGTTCCCTCGGGAAAGGAGGGTTGGGAGGTGTGGGTGAGGAATGGGGGTTGGGGAAAGCCCCGTCCCTAGGGGATTGTGCCTTTCTGCCTTCACACAGCCCTGAGCTGGGGGGCAGCCTCATATTGGGTGGCTCCTGGGTTGTTTGAGGGGAGGGCAAAGGAGGGGAGGGAGGTGGGCACTTCCCAAGTGCTCAGGCACTCTCTCTCTCATTCTCTGTTTTGTGTGTTTGTCTCCTTCTGCAGATGGTGAGGGCCATCAACTCGATCCTACCGTGGAGGGTCATCTGCCTGGAAGACCTGGGCCCAATCGTGGCCAGATATGCCACCCTGGGGTTCCTGAACTGCGCTGGAGCCATAGATGGGACCCACATCCCGATCTGAGCAGCAGAACATCAAGTGACCCAGTATATTAATAGGAAAGGATACTTTTCTATGGTGCTACAGGCCGTGGTCGACCACCGTGGACAGTTCACGGACTATTTTATCAGGTGGTCAGGCAGGGCACATGATGCCCACGTCTTTAGAAACTCGAGCCTCTCTGCACATTCTTTGCCCACCGTGAACTTGCCATTGGGGACGTGCAGATGCCACTGTGCATCATGGGGGATGCGGCCTATCCCCTGATGCCATGGCTAATGAAGCCATATACCAGACACCTGGACCCTAGCAAGAACCAATTTAATGCCCGCCTGAACTGGGCCTGGATCCAGGTGGAGTGTGCCTTCGGCTGCCTCAAGGCACGGTTCAGGTGCCTGCTGATCCACCTTGACGTGGGGAAGCACAACATCCCCGAGGTAGTCACGGCATGTTATGTCCTTATGATTGGCTGGGCAAAGCTGACCTTCCCACTGGAGGCCTTTCAGCACCTGGCCAGCAGGAGGAGCAGCGGAGAGGTCTTCTGAGCTGGGTAGAGGGGCAGCCCTTGTGGTAATCAATCAGGGTGCAGCAGCCTGATATAAAAGGAGCTGCTAGGCCAGGGCGAAGCAGTTCCTTCCTGGAGCTCAACCCTGGCAGGCCTCAGGGCTGACTGGGGAAACTTCAGAACTTTGGACAGCTCTGAGTGGGAGCCGGGCATTGTAGCTGGACAGAACCTGGTTCTACAGCTGGAAGCTTGCCAAGAAGCCAGGGCAACCTGGCCAAACCCAGACAAGGGGGTTCAATCCCAAGACCCTAGAGAGGAGCTGGATGGAGCAGCATCCTGGGGAAGTGGCCCAGGGACGTGACAGTGACTGTAGACATGGAAACTTAAGCAGGTGACTGTTATTTAGGGTCCCTAGGCTGGGACCCAGAGGAGTGGGCAGGCCTGGGTCCCCTCCCCGCCAACCTCCTTGCAAACCACACCTGGAACAGGGGGTAAACAAAGTGGCCTAATCTACGGCCACTGCCTGGACGTTGACTCACTCCAGATGGGCGAGTAAAGACTGTGAGACTTCCCTCAGCCACCTAGGGGCGCTCACCAGAAGGGCAGAACCCGTTGCAGTCCTCCACAACATTGTGGAGAGGAAGGGGGAGGCCTTCCTCCCAGGGTGGGGGGCAGATGCTGGCTGCGAGGGGCAAGCTTTCCAGCAGCTGAGGACAGCTGCCATCCGACAAGCCCATCAGGCTGGAGTGCGCATCCGGGAGGCCCTGACGGAGAGGTTCTCTCAAGCACCCCAGTAACTCTCCTCAGGGCCTCCCCAACAGGGGCCTCTGGCTTGCTGCCCTATCCCTTCCCCACCACAACCCCTCCCTTCACCCCTTCCCTGACCTCTCAATAAACACACTTGTTTGGTTTCCAACAAAATGAAGTCTTTATTTCTCTGACATGAAGAAAAGATGGGCAGGGGGAAGGGGGGCTCATAACCTGGAGGGGAGGGAGGATCATAACCCACAGGGGAAGGGGGAATCATAACCTCTAGGGGAAGGGGATGGCTAGATGTGCCACCTCGGGTGCGGGGACATTGTCAGAGTGGGGGGGGGGGTCCGGGAACCATAGTGGGGTGGGCAGGATGGGGACTGAAGCAGGGTCAGGGATGGCAGGGGGCAGAGGAAGGGGGCATGGGCATCACCTGTGAAGGGGGCATGGGCATCACCTGGGGAGGGAGCAGAGGCATCACATGGGGGCAGGCAGAGGGGGAATGGGCATAGCATGGGGGGTAGGAGGGTGGAAGCCAGGAGCAGCAACAGCATGTGGGTGTGCCAACATGCACAACATGAAGGCACACATACTATCACACCGCTGCATGAGCTGGTCCCATGCGTGGTTCCGCCACTCAGCATCCTCACATATCTTCTGCCCCAAGGTCTGCTGCATGTCACGCAGGACACTGACATGCTGGCTCATGAGGTCTTCCTGGACCCTGGCATGCCTTCAGGTCCCCCAGGCTCTTGCGGCTGGCTCTGGTGGTATGTCTCACCCCTCAGTCCTGGCTGGACCGGCTGTGGAGAATGCAAAGAGGGAGAGGTGGTCAATCATCCATGCACACACCATCCCTGAGGCCGTGCCCTCCTCTGTGAACAGTGACCTACAGTCGTTGAGGCAGAGGAGGGGGATGTCTTGGAAACAAGGCCATGTGTGGCCTGCACAGCAGGCCATGACTCACAGGGACCCCGAGGTGCCCAGGGGACTGTGCTGCCCACTTCCCAACACCCCTCCTGGTCCATGGACAAGCAGGCAAGAGAAGTGTCTGGCCACAGTGGGATCCCCTCATGGGTGGCAGAGGAGCTGGGAGCAGCCTGGCCCTCCCTGGTGTCCGCACACACACCTGCAGCTTGCAGCACTGCCTGCGGGAGTAGGTGGTGCCTTGCACGTGCAGGCATGCCCGTGTGCTGTGTGCGGCACTCTTCGGTGTGTCTGGGGTCGTGCTTGTGCCCTTGTGGCCAGGTGCTAGGAGGCCTCCTCCTCATCCCTCCCCATGGCAGGACATGTGTGGCCTCCCCTGAGCCTGGCAGCAGGATCCCACCCATGCTCAGGGGCTGCCTGCTATGTCCACGTGATGCACACTAATGCTGCACGTGGTTCCATGTGAGTGGACTGCAGCATGATGTCCAGCCTGAGCAGCCCGAGCGACACTTGCACTTTGCCCCCTGTGCGCCAGCCTCCCCCACCCTGTGTGTGTGACAAACTAAAACCACTCACCTGAAGATCCCTCCCTGGCATCCAATGAGGCCTGGGAGACATCCTGGCTCACAGGCACAGGCTACAGGGACAGGGTCACCATCTCCGTCTCCTCCTCCAGCTGACCCTGGTCCTCCTGCTCCTGCTCTGCGGTGACCTCCAGCCGGGTGATGATGGGGGTCTGGAGGTTGAAGTCCACCACAACGGATGGGGAAGATGTTTCCCCACCCCCCAGGATCTGGTACAGCTCGTTGAAGTAGGGGAACATGTGGGGCCCTGCCCCTGAACGCGAGCTGCACTCTCTGGCCCAGACATATCCCTGGCAAAGCTCTTTCACCTTACTCCGGACCTGTTCCAAAGTGTGGGGTGGGTGTCTGCGCTCCACCAGGACTCGGCCATGCACTCGAATATCTTGGCATTGCAGTGCTTGGAGCGGGGATCCTGCAATGTCTCCTCCTCGCCCCACAGCTCGAAGAGGGACAGGATCTCCGCTCCAGACAAGAGGGGTGCCTGCCTCTCGGTCCCCCTGGGTGGGTCCTGGGACCCCTGGGCTGTTCCCTGCAAGGGCCAGGGAGGTTGCGGGGGGCTTGAGTGGGAAGGCCTGTGTCAGGGAGAGCTGCACGATGAGCTGGTGCTCTCAGGCCAGCTTCCTGCCACAAGGCCTGTCCAGGGTGCCTGCAGCTTTAAGAGGGGCCAGGAGACAGGAACTATAGAGTCCTGATTAATTTGAACGGAGTGTCCACCAGGACACCTGTGTTATTTCTTTCCCCCCAAAAAACAAAAACAACCTTCTCCCTGTCCACACATGCCTTTTTCAGGGAAAAAACCCCTCCCCGTCCACACACACCTTTTTCCAAAAGAGCTCTCCAGAAAAAGGGTTCCTCCTCATAGAAAGGGGATTACCAACACCAGAAAAACCTCTCTGTTCTTTCGATTACTTTCAGAAAAATGCAATTGCAGTGTGGATGTAACTCAGGTTTTGTTGGAAAAATGGATGTTTTTCTGTCAAAACTCTGTAGTGTAAACCTACCCTGAGTTTACTGAAGTTGGGCAATATTCAAAGTGGTTACAAAAAGTAAAGATTATACTGTATATCTTGTTACTAATTCATTCCAATCATCCAGGCCCCATCATACATCAAACAGTAGGTTGGTTTTCATTTCAGTAGGGGGCTGTAAAGAATGTACTATAGTATATTCTTTTTAAACGGAATTTTACTGCCACTTTGTTCTTTTTGTGATTGTTCTTTTTACTGTTTCTGCACACTTGATTTTAAACAGTGAATTCATGCAAAAACACAACATAATTTAGGTGGCAATATCTGTTCTACCTGCATAATGTAGTTACATTCTAAAAGCTCCATTTTTGGAGTAAGGTTTATTTTCATGTATGTATATGTTGCTTCAAAGATTCTGTCATATAAATTCTGTAAAATATCAGCTTCTTGAGGAGTACGTTTCTTTAGCCAAGCCTGCAAGACAAAATAAAAAAGCATAAAATTTGTCTACATACTAAGTTAAATAAAATTAATAAGTAATAACCCTCCCCTCAGTTTTAATCTTACTTGTAAAATTGGTCTCCAGCTAAGGGCAGAAGAACTGATATACACCATACCCATCCTAGAAACTGTTGCAGGAGAGGCATTCTCAATGTTGTGAACTTCAAATAACAGTTTGCATGTAGGAGACATAGGAATTCGATCACCATTAGCTAGAGTCAGAGTCTTGTTATCATCTAAAACAGAATTTAGATTCTCTATCCATATTGCATCCACAGGACCATCTAAAATCAGAAAGATATTCTCACCTAGAAATAATCAAAACAGAAATAATTCACATTTTTACCTAAAAATGGGAGCAAAATATTCAAAGGAGGGGCATTTTGAATAGCTAAACTATATGTATTAACAAATTAGTTACCTAGAACATAAGAACATAAGAATGGCCGTACTGGGTCAGACCAAAGGTCCATCTAGCCCAGTAGCCTGTCTGCCGACAGTGGCCAGCACCAGGTGCCCCAGAGAGGGTGGACTGAAGACAATGATCAAGCGATTTGTCTCCTGCCATCCTTCTCCAGCCTCTGACAAACAGAGGCCAGGGACATCATTTCTATCCCCTGGCTAATAGCCTTTTATGGACCTAACCTCCATGACATTATCTAGCTTCTCTTTAAACTCTGTTATAGTCCTAGCCTTTACAGCCTCCTCTGGCAAGGAGTTCCACAGGTTGACTACACGCTGTGTAAAGAAGAACTTTCTTTTATTAGTTTTAAACCTGCTACCCATTAACTTCATTTGGTGTCCTCTAGTTCTTCTATTATGGGAACTAATAAATAACTTTTCTTTATTCGCCCTCTCCACACCACTCATGATTTTATATACCTCTATCATATCCCCCCTAAGTCTCCTCTTTTCTAAACTGAAAAGTCCCAGTCGTTTTAACCTCTCTTCATATGGGGCCCGTTCCAAACCCCTAATCATTTTAGTTGCCCTTTTCTGAACCCTTTCCAAGGCCAAAATATCTTTTTCTGAGGTGAGGAGACCACATCTCAAGATGTGGGCGTACCATAGTTTTATACAGGGGCAGTAAGATATTCTGGGTCTTATTTTCTATCCCTTTCTTAATAATTCCTAGCATCCTATTTGCCTTTTTGACTGCCGCTGCACACTGTGTGGAAGTTTTCAGAGAACTAACCACGATAACTCCAAGATCTCTTTCCTGATTTGTCATAGCCAAATTAGCCCCCATCATACTGTAAGTATAGTTGGGGTTATTTTTCCCGATGTGCATTACTTTACACTTATCCACTTTACCTACAGTAAAGAAAAGTTATTTACCTATGTAGTAACTGGAGTTCTTCATGACATACTGTCCATATACATATTCCACTTATGATGTGCAGGAACTGTAAATTAGTCTTTCGTCCAGAAGTACCCATTATGGTGACAAATACATGCAGTATCCTCATGCCCCACACCAAGGGCATAAAAGAACAGAATGGGTCCATCACCACACAGTTTCCTCTTTGTTGCAGAATCCTAGTGATACAGAACTCCAAGGAAATCCAAGGAAAAGGAGTATCAATGTGGACAAAACATTTTGAAAAGCTCCAGATAATTAACTTTCCTTTCTTTTTTTCAGTGATTGGCCATATGCATATGTAGGAGTAAGAAAGAGCCTGAAGCATGGGCCTAGTGTTTTGAACCAAAGTAAGCAAGAGTTATACTATGAGTAACAGGCCATGTTAAAAGCAAATGTTTACCTGAAAGTTAGTGTCTCTTGGCACTAGAACTGCTAGCATTGAAGTATGTAAATATATTTCATCAGGACATTACTGGGACAAGTAGCTGAATACATAATAAAATAGCTTGAAACAACAAGAGTGAAAGCATAACAACAGGTAGTGAATGCTTTGGGAAAAAAGTACAAAGGGAGGTACCAAATGTGTCATTAATGTGTAAGATGATATATGCAGTATGCATCATAAGGATGCATCTGGGAGAGTGACCAAAAAACAGATTTTGATAGATAGGTAGAATGGAGATATTGATGGCAGAGGCTCAAAATGGTGTCTTGTTAGGGCTTTCAATAACAATGGTAGATCCCAGTTAGGAAAGATTATCTAACCACAAGTTTTGCCAGTCTGACTGCCCTGAGAAAACTGGACACCTCAAGGTTATCTGAAAGGATCTGGCAAATAAGACGGTAGATGTAACTGACATCTGATGCTGTGAGGCTAGGCTGAAGACCCTGGTCTATGCCTTCATGAAGAAAATCCAAAAAATAAAGGAGGAAGCAAGATCCGTAGCAAATTTCTTGTGTTCTTGAAACCATTAGTTAACTTAGTCCAGTGGTAGGAGTGGGCCTGACATTGACCTTTGGTATGACTGTGATTTTTCAGGGAGAAGAGTACTAGGTACACAGAGAAGCATATCAAGATGATGTTTGATGCTAACATACTATAACTATTCCTTTCTACACCAAAGATGTAATCTGACATGCGTGCTCTTACAACTTGCATGCCTGATTATTCATTTACCTTCCCAGAGCTTTCCCATTCTTCTCTATTCACATTCAGGAAGGTTAAGTGCAGCAGGACTGCTATCTCAGGGAAAGATTTAGAATGCTGGTACTTGCCTTTAGGCTTTACCTCTACCACCTGCTCAGGTTAGATTTGGATTATAGATGCAACTTTTTTGCACCAGGTTTCAAACATTTCTGGATGGAAAAAAGCCTTTACTTCATTTTTTTTCTTGGCCTGCTCTGAGCCTGAATCTGAGAGCTACCCTTCCTCAGTGGAGAACGATGCATTTGAGTCAGAGGACCATTAGGTTATTTAATACCTTTTAGCACATAGTAAGTGCCATGTTGGGTCAGACCAATGATCTATCTACCCAGAGCATGGTGTTGCTTTCCTGAACATCTTGACTAATAGCCATTGACAGACCTATCTTCCAGGAACTTATCTAATTCTTTTATGAACCCCGTCATAGTTGTGACCTTCACAACATAACCTGGCAATGAGTTCTACTGGTTAACTATGCATTGTGTGGAGAAGTCCTTTCTTTTGTTTTAAACTTCTGCCTATTAATTTCATCAGTTGACCCATAGTTCTTGTGTTACATGAAAGAGCAAATAACACTTTCTTATTCACTTTCTCCACAGAATTAATGATTCTATAGTCCCTTATCATAGCCCCTCTTAATCATCCTTTTTCCAAGCTGAAAAGCCCCAGTCTTTTTAATTTCTCCTCATCTGGAATTTGTTCCATGACTTAATCACTTTTGTTACCTTTCTCTGTACTTTTTCAAATTCTAATATACACTTTTAGAGACAGGGTGCCCAGAATTGCCTGCAGTAGTCAATGTGTGGGCATACATAAATTTATATAATGGTACTATGATATTTTCTTTCTTATTATCTATCCCTTTCCTAATGGTTCCTAACATTCTGTTAGGTTTTGTGACTGCCACTGCACACTGGATGGATGTTTTCTGCAAACTATACACAATGACTCCAAGGTCTTCTTGAGTGGTAACAGCTACTTTAGATCCATAACTTTGTATATATAGTTGGAATTATGTTTTCCAATATGCATTACGTTATGTTTATCAACACTGAATTTCAGCAGCCATTTTGTTGCCCAGTCACCCATTTTTGAGAGATCCTTTTGTAACTCTTCGCAGTCAGCTTTGGACTTAATTATATTGATTAATTTTGTATCATCTGCAAATTTTGTTACCTCACAGTTTACTCCCTTTTTCTGATTATTTGTGAGTATGTTGAACAACACTAGTCTCAGTACAGATCCCTGAAGGGACACCAATATTTAATGCTTTCCATTCTGGAAACTGAGCATTTATTCTGTCCTTTATTTCCTGTTTTTTTAACCAGTTACAGGTTTATAAAAGGCCCCTCACTCTTAGCTCATGACTGCTGACTTTGCTTAGTACTCTGTGTTGAAGGACCTTGTCAAAGGCTTTCTGAAAATCCAAGTCTACTATATCCATGGAATCACCTGTGTCCATGGGCTTGTTGCACCTTCAAAGAATTCTAATAGTTTGGTTAGGAATAATTTCCCTTTAAAAAAGCTATGTTGACTCTTTCTCAACATGTCATGTTGATGCATATGTCTGATAATTCTGTTTTTACTACTGTTTCAACTAATTTGCCTGACACTGAAATTAGGCTCACTGACCTGTAATTGCCAGGATCACCTCTAGAGATCTTTTTTAAACATTGGTGTCAATTTAGCTATCCATCAGTCATATGGTATAGAAACTGATAATTTGTAGTCCTGAACTATAAACTGGATGATAAAAAATATTTTTTTACTGAAGAAATCTCATCTCTTTGACTACTGGTCTTTCGGTGTGGTTTTGAATTGTTGCCTGGATTTCTCATTTGCAGATGTTACTACAGGAGAACCATGCACCAGACAGGAATAAAAGACTTCAGCTTTCTTAAAAGGAATGTGATAGTTGTCTGATTTTCAGGACACTGAAGCTGTGGAAGTGGGACTCTGCTAAAGAATTTTTGCAGAGTGTATAATGGCTTCATGAAACAGAAGTGGTCCATCACTTTTAAGGATAGTAGGGACTAGGGAGTCAGAGAACCCCTGCTCTATGATATAATAGACATATGGATGTATATGAGGGGGAAATAGCAGAATGAGAAAAGAAGTGGTCCTGAAGGAACAGTTAGGGTATGAGGGAAAAACTGAGTTTCTGCTCCTTTAACAGCCTGGCACCAGGATCCTCGTTGTGCAGGTTGGAGCAAGTCTCCCCTCTTACTCAGACAACAGTTTAAGCAGTGGGAAGGAGGGCAACACACTAATCAGAGATGGCTACCTGTTACAATTTATTAATTGGAAAGGCTATCCTGATAGCACTCAAGAATTGGATAACATCAGTAAGTTTATGAGTGTGACCCTCTTCCAAAGTGATTTGTAGAAAGTCCAACACCCTTTTTAAGAAGTCTTAAACACTCTTGAAATCATCTAACTATAACATAAAGGGAAAAAGCACAGACTCATCCAAAGTAGACAACATTATGATAGATCCCAATAAGCCAGCAGTGAGGATTGGCAATTCCTCACTAGGATGTTCAAATTGAGAAACCTGTTCCTGCAAAATGTGTAGATCCTCCAGTGTCATGTATTTTGATATTAATTAAAGCACAGTAGAGGAAACATTGGTACTGGAGCAGCAGAACTCTAGTATCAGTAGTTGGCAACAAGCTCTGTGAGAAGAAAATATGAGATGATACTCTACTAAACACTGTTTTTGCCTGGTGTTTCAGTGTTGAGACCACATGGAGAAGCAAAATCTCTCTTGAGGTGAAACAGTGCATTTGAAGCCACTTTCTTTTCTGAGAAGAAACTGATTAGAGTTGCCTCATCTTTTCTTTACCATCCCCTTTTTCACAGCAGGACTATAATTAGACTTTCTCAGGTTCTGGGCTAAAGAAGCATCTGATGGGATTTCAGACATTATAGAGTAGACCTCTTGTTCACTGGAGCACTCTATAACATATCACATTATAAAAATAGAGGGGTCAAAGGACTCAAACTCTGAAGATCGTTTCATGGATCTGCCCATTACAAATATTTGGAGGTGAGCCTCTCTACACTTTCACTTCCTGTGAGTAAAGGACCTACAAACTACATTTCCCAAGGATGTGCTATTCTCCCAAATAAAATAAGGACTGTAGGGGTATGTCTACACTACATGGCTCCGTCGACAGAGCCACGTAGATGAGCTTTGTAGACATAGCAAAACGAAGCGGCGATTTAAATAATCGCTGCTTCATTTTCATCAAAATGGCTGCCGCGCTGTGCCGATCAGCTGTTTGGCAGCACAGCACAGTAGTCTGGATGATCCGCGGTTGACATCAAAAGCCTTTGTCGACCGCCCCGTTATGCCTCGTGGGATGAGGTTTACGGGGCCGGTCGACAAAGGCTTTTGATGTCGACCGTGGAGCGTCCAGACTACTGTGCTGTGCTGCCAAACAGCTGATCGGCACAGCGCGGCAGCCATTTTGATGTAAATGAAGCGGCGATTATTTAAATTGCCGCTTCATTTTGCTATGTCTACGAAGCTCATCTACATGGCTCCGTCGACGGAGCCATGTAGTGTAGACATACCCTAGATGTCCATCATTCATTACTTAAAATTGAGAGACTTAAAAAAGGCTATCTCAGCATGAGGAGTAAAGATAACGATTTCTTGGTAAAAAAATAAACTACGCCAAATATAAATAACATACCAAATGGACAACTAGCTAACTGCTTTTGAGTATAACATGTTGCTCTGTCATGGAGCCAGACAGCAGTGAGAGTAAATGAATAGTTGTTGGCCTGCTCTGATCTTTTATGTTCTCAGTGTGGAGTACCATGAAACTGGGAGTAGATACTCAGCTAAAAGGGGCACACATGACCATAAATACTCCAATCCCGCATGCATGGGATGCATGCTCACCGTAAGTGGAATTTGCATCTGGACAAACTCTTTTCTTCCAGCAGAATAGACTCAATAAAGCTCCACTCTAGGAGTTGGATCCCTAGCCAGGAAATCACTTTTGAAGCAGCAGCTGGCAGTTGGGGAGTAGATGCATGTCTCCTAACCACACATTCCACAATCTACTATGTATCTGAGAGAGTCTGTCTGTCTCTTCAAGAACTCCTTCTAAACAGTAAGAGCTAGCACCACCAAATTCAGTATACCACTTTCTCTTATTGTAACAAAGCAAGATACGAGTTTTGTTGTCCCAGGACAATGGAATGCGTTGGAATGGGATTGCTGCTCATAAAAGCAGACAGAAAAGAGACAGAATCAACAAGCATTTGGGACTGGCTGCCTACCCCTGGGACTGCTCTAGCTCCAAGCCTCCCACCCCCGAGGTAATTTTTAGAGAGGGAAGAGGGAACAGAAGCTCCCCCCCCCCGCCCATTCATACAGAAACATTGCTGACTGTTTCCCTTCACTAGGGAATGAGGGGAAAGTGCACAGTTTGCTGCATTCCTCACTCTCACTGGGGAGTACAGGGAGTAGACGAACCTGAACCTGCCCCAGCCAGGGGACATGCACCCCTCTACCAGCTGTGCCCTCTGTATATACAGCTTTAAAGGTCAAACTTTTCAAACTGGGGTGTCTAACATGAGGAAATTATCTACATTTTGGCAGCTAAATAAAAATGGACTGTTTTTTATGGTCGTTGATTACTTTTAGCTTCCTCTTCAGCCAACAAGAACTGTGGATGCTCAGCAATTATAAAAAATCGGGCCACCTTTATTTAAGTTTATATATATTAATGTAGGTGCCTAATCTCATGCCCCCAAGCTTGAAAATGTTGGTTTGTATTTCTGTTTTTGATATTACTGTTAATTCCAAAATTTAAAGCCAAGGTTCCTCCACCAAATATATTGTATAATTTAAATTAGAGATCAATAAACATGTTATGAAGAATAGGAATTTTGCAACCATAGATCTTATCAAAGCAATTAACATTAAACAGAAAATACATTATTTTAAAGCCACTAAAATGAATCTATACAGATCTTGATTATAACTTTACAAAAATAAATCATAATTTATATTAACAGTGCTGAACTGAAAAGATGAAGTGACTAGGCTTCTGAAGCCCTCTGCAGCTCCACTGTCATGACCCTGCTCACTCATTCCTATGGCAGTAGGACTGCAGAAGACTCCCTGTACTGCTGCAGGAGCTATTCAGCAGCAGAGTGGCCTCTCTTGCAAACAATGAGCTCATCCTTTGCCTCCTCACACTGCCAGCTGAAGGTCTCTGCTCTATTATCCCAACCTCCACATTATCCCCTCTGAGGCTACACAGCAGCATTATTTCGGAATAACTGACATTTTTCTGAAATAACATGGTCCAAGTCTACACTACAAGCAGTTATTTCAACATAATGTCAAAATGTTGAGCTGGAGGACTTCTTACTCCAACTCTGGCAACCCTTATTTTATGAGGAGTAAGGGAAGTTGGAGGAAGAGTGCTCTTTCTCGGACTTCCTGACGTGTAGACAGCGCCAAAAGCTGAAATAAGCTCTTTCAACATAAGCCATGCAATTGATGCAGCTCATGTTACTTAGCTTATTTCAGCTTTAGCTCTGCTGTGTGTAGACATGCCCTGAGACTTTCTTCCGCATTATCTGAATCTCATCCTTGCCCCCCCCCCCCAATGAAATACATGCCCTCTGCTACATGGATTTCATGTATCTCATGTGGGGGGTGGGGTGGAGGGTGGGGCAAGGAAGGGATTTGGATAATGCAGGGACTTGGATAATAGTGTTTTGGATAAACAGGAATATGCAATATATAAAAAGAGGTGCAATCACTTTTCCAGTCTTTAGATAGGTTTGCTAACTATTGCAATCCTTTCTGTTATGCGGTATTAATTTTTATTAAATCAAAGATTGTTAGTCAAAGATTGATTCAGCTTGATTATCTGATTATTAACAGAGCTTAATTCAAAACCATCATTACAACTATATTTCTTCATTCAAGAGAGAGTTCATCGTCTTTGCAAATACTATTTACTTTTTAGTACAGCACAGCTGAGATATTTTAATCACATCACATACAATATATTTGCATACCCTTTTTAGCTTTTAGTGTTTTCCTCCACAGTGTAGAAAAGATTCCATCTGTCCAGTCATTAGTTGCAGTATCAAGTTTGCCAAACATCTGAGGAGCAGTAATAGCTTTTGGGTTCATACGCATTTCTCTATGAGGACGCCCACACTCTGTCATTGCCTTCATCAGTATAGTTATAACTGTTGTTTTTCCAGATCCACTGGGTCCAAGTATCATCAACCCATGGCGTACTTTATAAGTTTCATATAACTAGTAAAAAAAAGGGAATTATTCTGAAAAATATGCTTATTTTAAAAAGCTATTTTGTTCAGATTTAATTGTATGTCAGACAATATTTATAAAATTGCATTTAAAGAGAAGACACTTATTTGTTAGCAATTAGAAAGCTGTACAGATGCAGTACAGAGTTCAGAATTATAACATTTCAAATATATTCCTAATTGCTGCTCTTTGTATAATGCTACTGACCAACATGTAATTCCTAAACTGATGTTTGTTCTGAAATATAGTTTTTTGAAGGACATCCTGTCTGATCTCTTCAGAGCAGCTCAAAAATAATTTTACTATGACATATTTTTGAAATAAATTTAATGTTATTCACAGAGAAAAATGAATGTTAATACAAACAAGGTATAGCAAGAGAATGGTTAACAACTGCAGTTCTAAATAATGTGAGTATGTAAAGTACACATAAATACAGAATGCCTTCAGCTTTGTATCCTGGTGACGACAGGAATTCTTGTTATCTCAGAGAGATTTCAATGGCAGAAAACAGTTGGATTTAACCAAAGGCTTCCCACACCTTCCTACCCCAGATTTGCTTATACCACATATAAGCAAGATTAGCACTTAAATGACAAGATTAGCACTTAAATCAATAATATTAATTCAATACTTGCTTACCCACTGATATTCTGTGTGGGATAGTATTCATTGCTTGGACTTAGTTTTAGCCCTAATCTCTTAAAATAGGACAATATGACATCCTTCTTGGAACTGAAATAAGACTCTTTTAAATATATATTAAAAACCCTGGACTTAACTTCAGGGCCAAAGGACAAACTAAACAGCCAATAATGGCATTTTATCATAGCCATAGTCACATTGTTACTGAATCTGAGACACCATAAACTACCTGGGACTCTAGTTCTTCCTGTTTTCTTAAGAGACTGTCTAAAAATCTCAAGGAGACTTTCTCTGTGAGGTACTCTCAGTCACATATATTTATACAAGCCCAAAAAGGGGAAATTACTTATTGTCTAATACAGTAGCAATATCTCCCACAATTCATTATGAATGGCCTATACCTTTTCCTTGTGGAATTTGGTAGTGGTACAGTTTTGCTCCCAAGGGTTCTTGGAGAGTTATCCCCAAGCTGTGAAAATACTCATGTAGCTGTCAGTTAAGCAAATTATTAACATAAAATTCTATTACATTTTAACTATATACATAACTGAGATGGAGTGTATCAACCCTGCACTGAAACTGATGGAGTAACACTGGCCCAGCTGGCAGAGAGAACCCCATCCCCACAGCCCTGCTGGGCATGCTCCAACTGGAGACTGACTATAAAAGCCTCTGGGGCAGCTCAGTCGGGACTGATTGCTAAAGGGGAAGGAGGCACTGAGGGAGCAGGAGCAGGAGCAGGAGCAGGAGCACAGCCGGACCAAGGCGTGGCAGCCGTGCTGGGAGCTGCTACCAGAGAAGCTGCAGATTGAGAGTGAGCGTACAGAGAACACGTAAGCCAGGTACCAGTAGGAAGTAGCCCAGGGAGGGGAATTGCACCCTGAGCACTCAGCGTGTTGCGGCAGGATTCCCCGCTGAGTGAACAATGGACCGTGCCTCTGCCAATAGGGGCCTAGGCTGGGACCCGGTGGAGAGGGAGGGCCTGGGTTTCCCTACCCCCTATTTACATACACCCATGTGGGGAGGAGCTTTACCAAGGCTGTATGGACCTAGGCCACAAGGCTGTAATACCCTAATTAAAAGGGCTTATACATGGCCTAAGGCCATGGGGGCCATATTACCCTGAAGAAGGGGTGTGATGGGTTACCGTCACAGAAGACCCCTTGGGGTTGATTCCCAGGGCACTGACAAAGCCACTGACACTCACCTTGCTGCTCTCTGGGGCTCCTCACCACCCTGTCTTCCTGTGCCAGCTCCCTGGTCTCCCCCAGCCAAGGCACAAAGCTGAGATCAATGCCCCCCAGAGGAGCAGTACAGACACTGAATCTCTTCAGGTCCAAGGAAAATGCAGTTTAGGGCCCAGCTTCTTGGGATACCACTCCCCAAATGGGTTGAGAACCCCAAATGAATTGTTTTGGTAAGCCCCTTTTAATGGAAGAGGGAATGTACGCACTGATTGCCCCCCCGAGGTAACAATTATCTACCCTGGGCTTGATAGAAATAAAAGTGATTTTATTAAGTATAAGCAGTAGGATTTAAGTGGTAATAAGTGAGAATGGTCAGAGCAAAGTAGATTACAAATTCAAAATAACAGAAAATACTTAGCTAATTCTATACTAAAACCTCAGTACAAACTTACTACAAACTCACCCTAAAACTGTTTCTTTTCCA
The DNA here is from genome assembly GCA_019425775.1 of Rafetus swinhoei. Taxonomy (NCBI): domain Eukaryota; kingdom Metazoa; phylum Chordata; order Testudines; family Trionychidae; genus Rafetus; species Rafetus swinhoei. The sequence continues at coordinate 144,122,331 of CM033440.1, read as the reverse complement.
GCTAAGCCTTCAAACCAGGGCTGTTCCTCACCCTGGGGTCTTTAGTTCCTTCCCTCAGGTGTGTCAGCCAGCCCCACGACAAAGAGCTGCTAGTTTCCTATTGTTGTAAAGATTCCCACTTTTGCATGGGAAGTTACCTGGCCAGTCACTGCCATTTAGGAAGGTCATGTGACTTCCTAAGACCAACCACTGCCAAGACTTATGGACAAAAGCTATTTGCATATGATTGCTCAGACATTGAGTCATCCCAGCATTGGAAACACCCTTAATGGCTTTCCTTTGCACATTTAAGGCCATAAAGTATTCCATAGTCCATGTGTCTAATTTTACACTCAATAATAATACATACAATAGAATAAGATATACAGATCCAGCAGATTATGACATGAAGATTGATAGGTTATATGAGAAGAATGAGGGGGTCCATCACAGGGGAAACTTGTGTATGTGGACTGAGGCCATTGGGCCATATTACCCTGAAGAAGGGTGATTTGTATATGGGGATTGAGGCCACTGGGCAGTATTACTCTGAAGAGGGGGACTTGTGTATGTGGACTGAGGCCACTAGGCTGTAATACCCTGAACACAGGGGTGGACATTTGATCAAGGCCACGGGGGCCATAACACCCTGAGTAAAAGGGTGTTTATATTGACTGAAGCCATAGGGCCATGCTGTAAATAGCCTTGGGAGTGGTGAGATCATTCAACGGAAAGAATCAAGCCAAAGGGCCTCCAAGTGCTTGCCGCCAGTGTTCCCTCTAAGCTTTTCCATCCATGTATGGAATAAATTGGGTTATGTGCACCAAAGTATGTGCAGATGTGCACCACCAGTAGAAACACATACTGCTGGTTCTGGGCACTGTGGGAGCTCTGCTAATCAGCTGGGCATCATTTGAACCTCTCCACATAAGTGCTCAGCTTAGAGGAACACTGCTTGCCACCCCTCAACAAGAACTCATATTCCAAAAAAAAGAAGAAATTACCACAATAGACTTAATTATGGGGGATGTTATTGATATTATTAGGCAATTAGAGGGGAAATTATTAGGCAAGAAGCTATCAACTCTATCCCCAGCAGTCTGACACAAATGAAAAGCAGTGAGTAGTGAATTATGTGAGTTGGGAAGTAAAGAGACAGTTTGGATACTCAGAGCACTTGGCATGTTGGATAAAAGAAGGCATCTTCTTGTAAAGTGGTGTGGCTGAGGCATATCTTTAGTCTAAGAACACCCAGATTATGCCATAGTTTTTCTGTACAATGCTGTACAGAAACAGACAAAATTACAATAGAAATTGACAGAATAAGGGAAAGTCATCCTGACTCTGAGATGCATGGAAAGATGCATTCACTTTTAGCAAGAAAGATCTTGGGGTCTTTACCCCTTTGTCATATTTTAAGGTTCCTGCATGGATAAAGCTGCCAGCTCCTAAACTCATCTAGGAGGCATGATAGCAACAACAACAACAAAAACCACTTGAAGGTCCCATTTAGAAAAGACTGCTCTGACTGCAGGTCTAGAGAGTCTGATTGATATCAGAAATCTGAAAATTTGAGGTTCCTCTGCCAAAGAACCAGAGGATCCTGCACGTGAAGATGATACATGAGTCTGACACCTGGCAATGGTGTTGGACTGGAGCTCCTTGTTCACACCATCATGAAAAAAAATCCAGATTATCTGGAATACCAGAATTTTTGTTTTCTTGAGACTCTGAGCCAAATCTAGATCAGATAAAGGAGTGGTCCGTTAGTATCCAAAATAATTTGGAAGACAGTACAATTCCAGTTATTTTGGCAATCACCACCTTTCAATAGCCATGCTGTTAGTTGGAAATGGTTTGGGTCTGGCTGGAAGATAGTACCTTGGTGACAGACAGATACAGTGGGGGTTCCATTGCTAAGTCTACCAGATCTGAATAACATGATTTCCTCAGCTTGGCCTAGTCTACACTAGGACTTTACATCAAATTTACCCACATATGGTCGATTTTTCTAAACACTACCAAGCCTGTTGCCTCAACTTTAAAGGCAGCTGAAGTTGATTTCAGTACTCCAGCTTTTCACAAGAAGTAATGGTATTCCCAACCTTGCATGGTTGAGTTTATAGTAGGGTGGACACAGTATTAGCAAAAGTAGAAGCTATTGCCTTCCGCAGTTTTCTACTCTGACTGCTGTGGTCAGAACTTGCACCTCCAGGTGAGCAGAAAAAGGCCTGGTAAATTTGAATTGTATTTGCTGTGTGGCCAGCATTGTGAGCACATCTCAGAGTGAGCAGCACATCGTGCCACACATGGACATGACTTTGACAAATGCAAACACTAAGATGAGTGTGAATACTTATGCTCCCACGGGCTCCAGTTCCTAAGGGTGAAAAGAGACGAGGGGCTCATCGAGGCATGGGGAGATGAAACCATTCCCTCCAAGCACTGAACCAACAAGAGGAATGTGGACATTTACATGAAGATCACAAGCTTCCTGATGGCTAAAAGCTATTCCAGGACCCCAGCTGTGCTGAGTCAAATCAAGGAGCAAATCAGTCCTACCACAAAGAGAAGGCGGTGAGCAGATGGCCTAGTGCAGCACCTCAAAGATGCTGCTGCTACGAGCAGCTGGACATGATTTTTTGGCTAGGGAGGGGCAGTGGGCAGACTTCCTAGTGTGACCATGGGGTCCAACCAAAACAAACTTGGCGTCAGCATGGAGCACAGCATAGTGGCAGAGAAGGAGGGAGAGAAGCATGGCCAGCCAGTCCCCTCCTCCGAGGATGTCTCCTGAACCCAAGGAGGGCACTTTCAGTGAGTTCACACATTTTTTCTTATTGCAAGCGGGTTAAGGCAATGGAGTGTGATGGGTGGCGCACTCTGTGCCTATACCACGGCTGGACAAAATATGGCCCAAAGGCTGGATCCAGCCCACCAAGTCACTGGATCCAGCCCGCAGACCACCCTGCCGGGACCCTCGGGCACTCAGTGCAGTCCCTATTTTTCTCTGCTCTGCACGGAGGGGGAAAGCTTCATTTGATCTCCCCAGCCCAATCCTCAGCTCCTATTGGTCACAATCAACCAGCCAATAAGAAATGACCTCAGCCAATCTCTCAGCTACTATTGGCTGAAAACAGCCAGCCAATCGGAGCTGAGAGATTGGCTTGGGGAATGGAGGCAATGCAAGCCTCTTCCTCCACCCAGAGTTGAGAGCCACATGGAGGGAACATCCTGGATTTTCAAGCAGTCTGGGGCTGCAGCAGACAGGAAGCTCAGCCTGCCTTGGGGGTGTTACAGGCCGAGAGATGCTTAGATAAGCGCCTCCCAACCAGAGCCTGCCTCTGGCACCCCTGCCCCTCCCGCACCCCAGCTCCTTCAGGTCACCATCCAACCCTTTGCAACATCTATCCCAGGTCACAACTCCCTCCCAGAACCTCTAACCCCTTACACTTCTCCACCAAGCTAGAATCCTCTCCTGTACCCAAACACCCTCCCAGACCCTGCACCCCAGTGCTCTGCTTCAGGTCACAACCCCCACGTTCACCCAAACACCCTCTCAGACCTCACACTGTATCCTGCACCTCAGTCCTTTACCCCGTTTGCCCTTTCTGCGCCCAGCCTCCATCCTAGACCCCGCACCTTCTCCACAGAAAAGTGTGACCCTTGACCACTTACCAAAATCTTGGAAAGCCCCCCCGCCAAAAATTATTGCCCACCCCTGGCCTGCACAGTGCGGGAGCATAGAACAGCTTGTTAATGTATCTGCAGAGGGAGCAGGAGTCTTGCCTGCACATCTCCATGAAGCTCTCAGACAGGAACTCTTTGCTCCTTCTCACAAGGATTTTAGGGAGGGCAGCCTTATTCCATTTCCTCACGGTAGGACACCTTCCCATGCCAACCTACCAGCAAGTGGTCTGGCATCACTGAATCACAAAGCATTGCAGCATAAGGCCTAAGTTTATAACCACATTCAGTTAGCATCCACTCCTGATCACTCTGTGTGATTCAGAGGAGACTGATATCTCTCATGGAACCTGGATGAAGGAGGGGAACCTATTAGCACTCTCTTGGGGAAGCCATGTGTGCTAGATACAGATCTCCTCCTGCCCCATCCCCTGCTCCCGCCTGCAGGCTCCTGTGGGCTGGGAAAGTAGCACTATCCCAGGAAGCCGCATGTGCTGGACACAGAGGGAAGCTGCCCTCTCCTGTACCCCACCTCCCACCAACACACTCCTGTCCTGACTGGCCCCTTACCGTGCCTACTGCCTCTGAACTGAGTGTGTCCCTATGCTTCCCTGAGAACTCTGTGTCCCTGCTGTAAAGTTCCTGCTTTAAAGCAAACATTTGGCTTTGTACCGAACACAGCTCCACTGTCTTTACAGAGCCCTTTGGTGTAGAGACTAACAGATATAGGCTTAACTCAGTGTATCTTCTGTAATGTCTGCCCTTGTAACTTTTCATTGCATCTGGGACAGCAGCCAGCTCCCAGCGTACTCCCCCTCTTATAGCATCTGCCCATGCGCAGGCAAAAATGCACAAGGGAGGACATGTTCAGGGAACAGATGGACTGCATGAACTCCCTCGTGGAGGGATGGGGGCTGAGCACTTGGACTAGATAGCTGAACACCAGGAAAGAAGAGCCACAAGGGAGCAGTCGGTGAGGCAGCAGGAGACCATGTTTGCCTCCCTAATCACTGTGATGAAGCACCTGGCTTCATATCTGGAGAGGGCCTCCTCCCAGAACCTGATCTGCCCCGATGACAACACTGGTCCCTCCTCTCCCAGACTCATTGCTTCCACTCCCAGGGTGTCTGGGGGCCATCGGGACCCCAGCTGGTGCCAGCTCCAACCCTTCCCCAGGGTTAGAGCTGGCACCAGCTGAAGGTCAGGAGGTGGGTCACCAGCTTCCCCAGGGCTAGAGTTGGCATGGGGGGGCAGGCAGCTTGCATTGGGGCTGTGTGCAACCACCGCATGGCCTGCCCTGCCCATGTGCCAGAGCTGGAGTCAGGCCGTGGTGCAGCCCCAGAGCAAGCTGCCCACCCCAGGAGCAGTCAGGCAGCCATCACCAGCTTGCCCAGGGCTGAAGCTGTCACCAACAGAAGGTCGGGAGGATAAGGCAGCTACTGGAGGCGGTGTGGGTCCTCCAGTGGTCTAATGGATATGGTATCAGCGTCTGGGGTTGTGGGTTTGATGTGGGTGGGAACTCAAGGGCAGCCATCTCCTCCAGGACCTCACAAGCCAAAAGGCAGTCACACCCACATTCCTGAGGTCCCTTCCCTCCTTCATGTTACCACTTCTTTCATTTCCCTGCTGATTTCCCCTAATAAAAACTCATGTTCTTTGAACAATGGTCTCTTTATTACTTGCATGGCGGGAGGATTAAAAGCAAACACAGAGAATACAGGGGCATTTTGCTTTAAGAGCAAAGTGGAAGAGTCTCAAAATTGGCCATACATAAAACTGTCCTTCAAGGCCTCTCTGATTTGTTCTGCCCCTTGCTGTGCTCTCCTTATCATCCTGGTGTCTGACTGCTCAAATTCTCTGGCTAGGCACTTTGCCTCAGTGCCCCATGTCCTTGCTCTTGCTAAAATTATGGAGCATACAACAGGCTGACACCACAAACAAAATGTTGCCTTAGCAGAGGTTCAGCTAAGTCAGGAGACTCCTAAACCTACCCTTTAAACATCTAAACGCACAGTCCACCATCATTCTGCACTTGCTCAGTCTGTTGTTAAACTCCTCCTTGCTGGTGTCCAGGCTGTCTGTGTACAGCTTCATGAGCCATGGGACCAAGAGGTAGGCTGGGTCACCAAGGATCACAATAGGCATTTTCAGCTCTATGATTCTGATTTTCCTGTCTAGGAAAAAAGTGACACTCTGCATCTTTCAGAAGAGGCGGGAGTTCATAAAGATGTGCGCGTCATACACCTTGCCCGACCATCCCACACTGATGTCAGTAAAACAGCCCTTGTGATCCACCAGCACCTGCAGCGCCGTGGAGAAGTACCCCTTGCAGTTTGTGTACTCCATGGCAAGGTGGTCGGGGGCCATAATGGGGATGTGTGTTCCATCTATCGCTCCATCACAGTTAGGGAACCCCATTGCTGCAAAGCCATCCACTAGGGTATCCACGTTTCTCAGAGTCGCCACCCTCCGTTGCAGAATGCTGTTGATCATTTTGGCTACTTGTATGACAACAACCTCCACTGTAGATTTCCTCACTCCCAACTGATTCCCCACTGAACAGTAGCTGTCTGGCATTGCAAGCTTTGATAGGGCTATTGCCACACACTTCTCCATGGTCATAGCGGGTTTTATTCAGGTATTCTGGCACCTCAGCTCAGGGGAAAACCATTCACAAAGTTTCAAGAATTTTTGAAACATTCAGAAGTTTTGCAGCCACTGCTGAGAGTCCCATCTCTGCATCACAATGCAATCCCATCAGTCTGAGCTTGTATCATGGTGCCAGAAGTGGTGTTGTACTGTGTCCACAGGATTTACTGGTAGCTGCGCTAGCATTAGCACCAGGACTTGCATGAGCAGCAACTCCATGCCATGCTGAGATTTGTCCTCCTCCTCTTCCTGGCAGAGCGACATGTGTACTCTCACCAAGTACTGCACCATTAGGCATACCACCACACACATCAGCATAATAATGGTTTGCTACAAACTGGACTCCATGTTGATGTTGCAATGGTGTCTATACAGGCAACCAGGGCACAAAAAGGTGTGAGCACACTGCCTCTCGTTAATCTCACACCAGGTGGGGAGGGACTAGATAAGCACATTATAGGATGCTGATGACATGAGCCAATAACCATCCTTTGCACAATTTTGGTCACAGAGGGCACCAGGAGCATAGTCCAGATTGCAAAGCTACCCATGGCTTATCAGTCTCTGAGTCGATGGTAGGCTCCTTAATGGGGATGAACTACTTCAGACTACATTCCATTCTTCCCTATAGTGAGGACACAGAACTTCAACTTCACAAAATCAGGTGCCCAGAAATCAACCATATTAGAGTTGACCTTATCTCATAGTGTAGACGTGCCCCTTGTGTGAGATAGAACCTTACTTTCTTCTCACCTTATCTCTTGAATACTCTTCCTTAGAAGTGTAAGAAGTGAAAATGTAGAAGTGAAAAGCAGAACCTGTGAGAGAGATCATCTGTCAAAAGTGATTTGAGATCTGCTTTTCAGGGGAAATTATTTGGCAGCTTTCTATTCTTGTGATGGGTAAACAGGTTGGCTGCTAGAAGGCCATACTTCTGTGAGATCAGATTCAAGACTTCCTGATTCAGACACCATTCTGAGTTGCTGACAGCATGTTTGCCGAGTCAGATTGTCTTCTGGTTCAATTCTCATTTGATGTATATTGCTGTTATGAAAGATAAAATCTTTTCTGCACAGTCTATTATTATAGTCCCCTTTATTCAGCACTAGTGAGGCCACATCTGGAATATTGCGCCTGATTCTGGGCCCCCCGCTACAGAAAGGATGTGGACGCATTGGAGAGGGTCCAGCAGAGGGCAACCAAAATGGCTAGGGAGCTGGATCACTTGAACTACGAGGAGAGGCTGAGGGATTTGGGCTTATTTAGTCTGCAGAAGAGAAGAGTGAGGGGGCATTTGATAGCAGCCTTCAACTTCCTGAAGGGAGGTTCCAAAGAGGATGGAGAGAGGCTGTTCTCAGTAGTGATGGATGGCAGAATGAGGCGCAATGGTCTCAAGTTACAGTGGGGGAGGTGTAGGTTGGATATTAGGAAAAACTATTTCACTAGGAGGGTAGTGAAGTACTGAAATGGGTTACCTAGGGAGGTGGTGGAATCTCCATCCCTAAAGGTTTTAAAGTCTCAACTTGACAAAGCGCTGGCTGGGATGATTTATTTGGCGTTGGTCCTGCTTTGGGCAGGGGGCTGGACTCGATGACCTCCTGAGGTCTCTTCCAGCCCTAGGATTCTATGATTATCTTGATTGGTCCCAAACATAAAGCAGAACTCAGATTTCCCCCAATTGCTGAAATGTACCACGGTGGTAGAGTTGTTCAACTGGGCCAAAACATCCTGGGCCTTTATGATAGCTCTGAAACTCTCATATGGCCAACTTGATATGCTATATGGAGAGTAGAGGTTTATGGTCTTATTCCTTTCAATGGAGCTCCAATTGCCTTTATGCAATTCGGTTTCCCAAGTGTGCTCCTCTCCCCACTAGCCTGTTTTGAGTATCTGTACATGTCAAAGGCATAGGGGAGATCCTTGTGGGCATTCTCTGGGATTGTCTCTCAGTTGAATGAGTTCAGTACCATTGTTGGAACCAACACTGATACTTCATATGTTTTAATGACTGGATCCATACTTTCAGGATAAAAGCCTGGGAACACCAAATATAGTACCTTGTTCAAGGGGTGAATCCTATCCACAAAACTGGATGCCCCAGTAGTTGGAGATTCTAAGCTAGGGATGGCTTTGGCTATGTCTACACTCGCGGCTTCTTGCGCGAGTAATATGCAAATGAGGCTAAGCGTGGAATATCGCCAAGCCTCAATTGCATACCTAATGAGCCACCATTTTTTTCAGAAGAGGCTCTTGTGCAAGAAGGAGTGTCTACACTGCCCCCTTCTTGTGCAAGAAAAACCCTCTTACGCAATGCCGTTCTTCCTGAAAAGTAATAGGTGTAACAGCATTGCGCAAGAGGGTTTTCTTGCACAAGAAGGGGCAGTGTAGACCCTCCTTCTTGTGCAAGAGCCTCTTCTGAAAAAATGGTGGCTTATTAGGTATGCAAATGAGGCTCGGCAATATTCCACGCTTAGCCTCATTTGTATATTACTCGTGCAAGAAGCCGCAAGTGTAGACATAGCCTTTGTGTTTCTGATGAACACAAATATCAGATTTTAGATTTTCTGGAACCTCTCCATTAGCAGCTCATTATCTCTTTCACCCTTTTGTGTGTGGTCAATTAAGGCCACTCTCCTGGAAACTGCAAACACTGCTACACTGCTTGCTAGATTTAGATCTTGTCAGAAGCACATTCATTCTTTTTCATAATAAGCCCTTGTTAGTGGTGATACCACTACTGGCTTTGCCATCTGATCTGTGATTCTAGGCTTTTCCCCCAAAGAAGTCAGAGCCTGCTGCCTTTCCTCTGATACTTTTGTGAAGAGGGTGGACAAACAGATCATTTCTCTGTTATGAGTTTGTAGATCCCTCTTGATACGCTACATGGGTAGTAGAAGCACTGTTTCATTTTGAAGCCCTGTCTGCCATCATCTTACAGAGTTGTTCTCCCAAACAGGAGAGAGCCTGTTATGACACAGAAGCTCACAGGTGATTCACTACTCTATATGGGTATGTCTACACTAGCTCGTTAATTTGAGCTAGGTAGGCAAATCAGGCAACCGGAGTTGCAAATGAAGCCCGGGATTTAAATATCCTGGGCTTTATTTGCATATTCATCCGGCCGCCATTTTTAAATCTTCTTAGTTCGAACGAACTGCCCGCTACTACACGGCAGTTTAAAGTTAATCCGAACTAACTCCATAGTTCGGATTATCTGTTACACCTCAGTCCACGAGGAGTAACAGTTAATCTGAACTAAGGATTTAGTTCGGATTAACTTTAAACTGCCGCGTGTAGCCATGGGCAGTTCGTTCGAACAAAGGGGGATTTAAAAATGGCGGCCGGACGGGAACATGCAAATAAAGCCCAGGATATTTAAATCCCGGGCTTCATTTGCAACTCTGGTTGCCTGATTTGCCTACCTAGCTTGAATTAACGAGCTAGTGTAGACATACCCTCGGTCAGCAACTTGTGCCAGGACTGACATATTTACTATACCTAACACACTTGTCAAGTTATATTCCCAAAAGGTAGCATGTAATATATCATTGTAAAATTAATAATGATCAGTGAGTTATTATTCCTGTTTAAGATGTGTACAGAGAGTTATAGATGTACATTAGAATTCTGTTCAGGAAACAATACATAAGCCCAGCCTGCCCTAGACAATGGAATGTGTATTTGTTTGGCTCACCAGTGTGGTGTCAGGCAGAGAACAAGAAGGCACATTTACAGAAATGATAAACAGGGCCATCAACATAGCAAATAGCGGAGATTATCCTCTTGCAGGAACCTGAATCTCAAATGATAAGAAATTGCATCCACTGATCATATACAATATTACTGTATTATAAAAATATATCAGGTACGTTTTTGTGGTGATCAATATTACTGTAAAGTATATTTACACTATATGAGGAATTATGAATACTCACTGATATCATGCTTTAAAGTCTGTAATGAAACAAAGGGAGAAACAAAGTTTCTTCCCAGACAGGAAAAAGGGCAGCTATCTGTCTTCACTGAAAATTAAGCAAAGAATGAATTCCTGCCTCACACACAGATCGATGTTTTTATTAGTCTGGTATTTGTAGAAAAGCTCTGCCATGCCTAGGGGGCAGAAACAAAGGAGTCCAGCAGGGAGGTACTGAAGTGGCTGCCACCAACAGACTGCTATTTATAGGATACAGAAGAGGAGGAAGAGAAAGGGACAGGAAAGTCTGCACAAAACTGCCCCCAACACAATAACATTAAAGCTGAATAGAAATAGCTGGGAGCAAGCAAACTATTGGTCATGGATGGCATGTGAGCTGCCCCCAGGCCCACCCCTTCTGTCAGAGGCCACGCTGCCCCTCTTCCCCCCTGGCCACACTACCATAGCATTCACAGAACACTGGGCACTGAGGTCCCAGTCCCCACAACCCCCCTGAGCACAGGATGAGCAACCTCAGTGGCCCCAGTTCTTGCCAAGTCCTGGACAGGCAGCCCCAGAATCTGAGCTGTAGATGTGGCACCCTCAGCCCCAGCACTTCCAAGCACAGGGAGGACAACCTCAGCAATTCCAGTCCCCTGAGCACAGCATTCCAGCGATACTCCAATGCACCGACCCCAAACATAAGGCAGGCACAGCCCCAGCACTACCAGTCACACCGAGGACTGGGCACTACAGCCTCAGAGTGCTGTGGCCCCAGTCCCGGAGTGCTGGGTGCTGTAGCCCCACTGTTGGGAAGCCCAAGCACTAGGTGGGTGGCTATATAGTCCCCAGCTATCACAGCTCAGTTACCCAGTCCTCCTGAGGACAGCATGGGCACCCCCAGTGCCTCCAGTCCTCCTGAAGCCTGAGGCACAACAGACCAAGCCCAAAACAATGTGGCCATGGTCCCAGTACTGTGCAACCCAAGTGCTGAATGGTCATGGTTTTGTCAGACACACCCCTCAGCCCCAGAGCACCAGGAATAAAGCCCAAGTGCCCCCACACACACGCTGCCCAGTTGGTCCAAGTCCCAGCTGCAGGCTGGCCATTCTAGCCCCAGTATGCTTCTGGAAAGAAGACTGCCTGGGCTGGTGCCACGATGGAAGAAGCAAGAAGGTGTGAGGCCTCAGGGCAGAATGTGGGTAGGGTCACATGGGGCTATTTGGGGAACCTTATCCTGTCTTGTCCTATGATACACAACAATGGGGGGAAAGTAACTTTTAAATTTCTTACAGGTACTGTCATATTGCAATCCCCTGGGATGTGGGGAGGGTTGCAACACCACAGTACCTGTAAAAAATGTGTGGGATACAATGCAGGGGGTTAGGACAGAGGGTTGAGTTGTGTGTGGGGGAGCTCAGGGCAGGGCAGGGCAGGGCAGGGATACGTTGGAGTGTGGGATCCAGGGCAGTGGGCTATGGGAGTGAAGGAGTCAGGGTGTAGGGACGTGGGAGGGGTTTGGGGCAGGCTAGAGCGGTGGGGACCGCACTACCTGACCACTGGATCTCCATGATGGGACACAGAAAGTAAAAACATAAGAATGGCCATACTGGGTCAGACCAACGGTCCACCCAGCCCAGTATCCTGTCTGCTGACAGTGGCCAATACTAGATGCCCCAGAGGGAGGGAACACAAGAGGTAATCCTCAGGTGATCCCTCCCCTGTCATCCACCTACAGAGAAACAGAGGCTAGGGACACCATTCCTACCCATCCTGGCTAATAGCCATTGGTGGACCTAACTTCCATGAATCTATCTAGCTCTTTTTTGAACCCTGTTAAAGTCCTAGTCTTCACTACATCCTCTGGCAAGGAGTTCCAGAGGTTGACTGTGTGCTGAGTGGAGAAAAACTTCCTTTTGTTTGTTTTAAATCTGCTGCCTATTAATTTCATTTGGTGACCCCTAGTTCTGATATTGTGGGAATAAGTAAATAACTTTTCCTTATTCACTTTTTCCATGTCAGTCATGATTTTATAGACCTCTATCATAGACTCCCTTAGTCGCCTCTTTTCTAAACTGAAAAATACAAGTCTTTTTAATCTCTATTCTCTTTAATCTCTCTTCTGACCTGGCTGTTGGATTGCTGGTGCTCCCCAGTGTGGTAGGAACCATGCTATCCAGCCGCTCCAGTGCCGGCACTGAAGCCTAGGAGCGCTATGGCTGCACCAGCCAGGGAGGGCTATGGGTGTTGGCTTAGGCCCACTAGTGTATCGGGGCCACCAACATCAAGAGCCCCACCCTCTGGGGACCAATCTCTTACCAGTGCACCACACCAGGGCACACCAGCTTACTTTCACCTTTGCGCATCACCCATACAATCATTGTTGTTGCAGAGGCAGAAGATCTAGAAGTAAGTCAAAGAGGAAGTTGTCAGCTGGGGCTGTGTTACAGTGTTCAGCTGACCATGGTACCCGGAGACAAGACGGGAACAGACCCATTTGTCTCTGAATTGTTGGAGATTTGTGAGTGCAGAAAAGGATTTCTTATACCTGTATAAATAGATTGAAATGGAGTACTTCTGTGGCTCTATTGTGAGCTTATGCTCCTTGGGCTCAAGGGTCCAGTCAATGAAAATGGGGCAAGAACCCTCTGTTTGATCCCTATTCCCTGACAGATTGAGAACCCACGGGCTAAGAATCAGGACAGCCACAGTTTAATACTAGAGCCCCCAGAGAGAACTGTTTCTGGGAGCATATCTCATGAATTATGGGCTGAAGAGAATGTGATATGCAAAAAAGGATTATTGACATACTGATTTCAAGAGCATGTATTATGATCTATAGGTTGTCTGAAGGCTTTGAAAAATAAGGTGCTATACCTGAATAAGCTTAAGATTCCAAGGTGGATGATTAATCAATCCTGCCTCTTCAACCTGATTGGCGACTGCAGCCTGTAGTTCAACATATGTACTACTGTCCAACTGTAGCCCAGGGAACAGGTCATTGATGAGGCTAAGAAATAAGGGCTCATCTTCATCTACCTGAAATATGCGGGGAGGGAGGGAGAGTTTAAAAAATACAACTAGGCATACGATGGTTTTCTTTTGTCATAAAGTCAAAACGAATCATTATGTTACAGTAATGACCATTAAGCAATTTAGGAGCTTATTTCAAAATTATATGCTGATTATGCTCCTAAATTCAAGCTTCCAAAAAAGGAGGAAAGGGAGTTTGCTCACCTTGTGCAGTAACTGAAATTCTTTGGGATGAGTGTTTCTGTGGATGCTCAGTTCCAAGTATTGGTGCATCACTGCAACTTTGTTTGAGGAGTCTTATGGCAGTGCCCTTACAGGTTGTGCACACATGGTGCTTGCCTCACATGCCATTGGTTGTTGAAGAAGTATCATGTGTGACCTGGACTTCTCAGTTCCTTCTCTACTTCAGAGCCCGGTTTAAACTCTGAAGCAGAGGGAAGAAGGGTAGATAGTGGAGCACCAACAGGTACTCTCATCTCAAAGAATTTCAGTTACTGCTCATAATGTGAGTAACCTTCTCTTCTTCTTTGAGAGATGTCCCTGTGGGTGCTCCACTGCAGATAACTGTAAAGCAATGCCCTTAACACATTAGTGGTCTCCAACCTTTTTAAGCACAAGATCACTTTTTGAATTTAAAGTGCAATCCAAGATCTATCTCAAAATATAAATGTGCTTGCCCCACCTCCCTCCTGCCCCTTCTCCGAGGCCCTGCCCCTGTTCACTCCATCTGCCCTCTCTTGCCCTCTTGCCCTCACTCACTTTCACCAGGCTGGAGCAGAGGGTTGGGGTGCAGGCTCTGGGCTTGGATTGAGGGATTTGGAGTGTGAAAGGGGCTCTGAGCTGTTCTTAGGGCAGGCAGTTGGGGAGTAGGAGGGGGTTCCAGGTGTAAGCTCTGGGACAGTGGTTGGATGCAGGGATGCTCAGGGCTAGGGCAGGGGCTAAGGATGTAGGAGGGGGTTCATGACTGGGGATCTAGCTGGGCCCTGCTTACCTAGGTGGCTCCTGGGTGGTGGTACAGTGGGTCTAAGGCAGGCTCACCCCTGCCCTAGCCCTGGACCACTCCCTAAAGCAGCCAGAAAACTCCATCCCAAGTCCTGTTGTGCCCCTTCTCTGCTCTGTGGAGAAAGGACACAGAGTGGGAGAGGGGGCACCTTGATATTAGTGCCCCTCTTTTCCCTCCCCTGCCCTGCACAGCAAGCAGGAGGCTCACTGAGGGGAGAGGAAGCTCCAAGACAAAGAGCAGGAGGTGCGCAACAGTGGAGGGAGAGGCAGCTGAAGTGCTGGCACTTGATAGCCTCTTGGCCAAACCAGTTAGGATCACCTGTCAGAGGCTTCAAGATCTACTGATAGATCCAGATCACCTGGTTGGTGATCACTGCTCTACATCATAGGGCTTTGGAGTAGGATGAAAAGCACTGTAGGCTTTTACTCAGCCACTTTGAGTATCTGTTTTAGTGCCCTATGTGATCACATGGGCTACGTCTAGACTGCATCCCTTTTCCGTAAAAGGGATGCAAATTAGACGTTATCGCAATTGCAAATGAAGCGGGGATTTAAATGCCCCCCGCTTCATTTGCATAAACATGGCTGCCGCTTTTTTCCGGCTCGGAGCTTTGACGGAAAAAAGCGCCAGTCTAGATGCGGATCTTGCGGAAAATAAAACCTTTTCCGAAAGATCCCTTATTCCTTCTTTTAAGAGGATTTAAATGAAGCGGGGGGCATTTAAATCCCCGCTTCATTTGCAATTGCGATACGTCTAATTTGCATCCCCTGTTACGGAAAAGGGATGCAGTCTAGACGTAGCCATGGTGTTTAGCAAAAGTTTGTTTGGATGTGCAGGTGGAAGTCTTACACGTGTCTAATAATGGGAAATTGGTGAGAAATGCTATGGAGGTCTATATAGACCTAGTGGAATGTGTTCCCACAGTAGGTGATGGCTAGGAGCCCTTCATTTGGTAACATAGAGGAATATATCCAAAAATCCATTTAGAGAGCCATTGTGTGGATATAAATGCTCCCTTGGACTGTTCTGCTATGAGTTTTGGAGTAGTCCAAAATAATTTCTGTCAAGATAAAAGGCCAAAGTTCTTTTAATGTCCAGCATGTGCATAGTGGCCTTGAAGCAATTCACGTGTGGCTTGGGGAAGCAAGTTGACAGTTACAGAGGCTCGCTGTAGAAGGATGAAAGCCCCTTAGATAAAAATTTGGGATGAGCATGTTTTAATAACTTTGTCCTTAAAAATATAGTATGTGGGGGGTTGGCTGTCAGAGACCCATCTCCTCCACACATTGCATGGGCATGATGGTGATGAGAGAGGATACTTTTGTGGATGGCTGTCACAAGGAATATGTTGCTAAAGGTTCAAATGGTCTGCAAGTTAGGGCAGTTAGTAAGAAATTTAAGTTCCAAGGTACCACAGGTGGTTTCACATCTGGGTAGGTGGTTTGGGTGCCTTTTATGAACTGTTTTGTGATGGAGTGAGCAAAGACTGAGGTGTCATTAATCTTGTGATGGAATGTGATGACTGCTCCTAAGTAAACCTCAGTGAACAGAGTGAGTACTAAACTGATTTGAGTACTAAGAGGTAGTCTAGTATCACAGGGGGAGAGGGGGTTGCAGTGTATGCACACCCTGTCCTTGAGGTGTGGGTACCCAGGTGTGTGGATGCCACCTGGTCAGCTGTTGGGTCATAGGCATCCTCTATCAATCTGTACAAATGGCCCTTAGTCCAGGGCAGTTGAGCCTAGGGGCTAAAGTCGACAGCAAAAGAAGTCAATGGTAACAACCCTCTGTTCAGGGCAGCACAGCCTAATAGCTATAGTCTATAAGGGTATGTCTACACTAGCTCGTTAATTCGAGCTAGGTAGGCAAATCAGGCAACCGGAGTTGCAAACGAAGCCCGGGATTTAAATATCCCGGGCTTTATTTGCATGTTCCCGTCCGGCCGCCATTTTTAAATCCCCTTTAGTTCGAACAAACTGCCCGTGGCTGCGGCAGTTTAAAGTAATCGAACTAAATCCTTAGTTTGGATTAACTGTTACTCCTCGTGGAATGAGGTGTAACAGTTAATCCGAACCAAGGACTTAGTTCGATTAACTTTAAACTGCCGGCGTAGCCACGGGCAGTTCGTTCGAACTAAGGGGATTTAAAAAGGCGGCCAGATGGGGAACATGCAACAAAGCCCGGGATATTTAAATCCCGGGCTTCCTTTGCAACTCCGGTTGCCTGATTTGCCTACCTAGCTCGAATTAACGAGCTAGTGTAGACATACCCTAAGGGTAGTCCTCAGATCAGGGCAGCACAGCCTAATGGCTATGAGGGTAGCCCTCGGTTCAGGGTAACACAGCCTAGTGGCTAGAGTACATGAGGGTAACCTTTGGTTCAGGACAGCACAACCTAATGGCCAGAGTCAATAAAGGTAACCCTCAGTTCAGGGCAGCAAAGTTAAATGGCCAGAGTCAATAGTTAGGAACAAAAGTCCTGGTAGGGGGACCTGAGCCCACTCTACTCCACCGAGCCCAACCCAGGGTCCTGTGAGTGGTAGAATGCTCCACCACTCGCTCAGTGGGGAATCCAGCAACAACATGCAGAGCTCACTCTGGTGGGAGAAATCATTCCTGTAACAACCCTAGGTCACTTCTTACCATAGTCAGTGCAGGGAATTTCCACGTGGTCTCTGGGTTCTCTGGTTTCCCAGCAACAGTCTGCTCCTGGGGCTCCTCTGTCACTGGAAGCTCAGGGTGATCTCTGAGGTCTATGGATCCTGTTGTCTGAGTGTCTGGCTGGACAACCCAGACTGAGCTGAGCTGCTCCTTTTTATACTGCTCCAGCATTTGGAGCATGTACAGTCTGGGTGGAAGGGCGGGACTTCCTTTGCCCACAGGATTTTAACCCCTCTGTCACAGGGGGTAATGTTGCATGTACTTGTTTTGTGTTGCACCATGGTATGAGTCTCTTCCACTTCTGGAGCATGTAGAAGGCTTCCTACTATGTAGTAGTACCTGTTGAACCTTCTCTGAGCAGGCTAACTTGTCATGAGAGTGTCATGGAGCAGCCAGACTGAGTTGCAGTTTTTGCAAGTTGGAGTGCTGTGATTGGGGGACAAGCTGACATCAAAATCAGAAAGGGGTACCCACAGTTGTGTTGGCAATATAGAAGCTATTAGGATGACTCTGGTCCCATGAATCCTGATTTTCTGTATAATTCTGAGAGCAATGGAATTGGTTGAAATGTGTACTAGGAGTCTTCTGTCCCATTATTTAAGAACACATCTCCATGGGAGTTTTTCCTTAGACCTGCTATGGAACAGAACAGGAGACACTTGGTGTTTCAGGTTGTGGCAAAAAGTCGTATGCATGGGTGGCACTACTACTGGGATATCTATTGCAGTGTTGAGTTGCTCAGTTCCTACTCGTGAATGTGAGGAAATAGTCTGCTGAGTTTGTCTCTGATGGTACTGTGGCAGTTGAAATGTGAATGTGACAGATGCATAGATTCCAGAGCTTTATGACCTTGGAGCACAGAAAGAGGGACCTGGCTCCTCCTTCTCTGTTTATATAAAACATATAAGTGATGTGGTCCGTCATCACTTGTATGTGTTGGTTTTGTAAGAATGGGAAAAAGAGGAGGAAGGTGTTGCACACAGACAAAGTTCCAGAACATTTATATGCAATCCAGTCTTTGTTGTGGACCAGAATCCCTGGGCTGTTCGATGTTGCAGGTGTGTTCCCCACCCCAGGAGGAAAGGCATCCATTGTGAGTAGCAGCGATGGGAGTCCTTGCTTGAAGGGGATATCTGAACAAATGCTGTGTGAATGAGACCACCATGTTAATGATTCCTTGATTTTGTTGGGCATTGTTAATCTATTTATGGAGTGTTTGTTTGGTTTGAACACTGTTGATAGACACCCTTGCAGACAGCACATGTGCAGATGTGCACTTTTGACCACAAACATGCACACTGTCATGTGTCCCAAGAGTTGTATGCATTCATGAGCTATTGTTTGTGGACTGCTGCATACTCTGGCTATTATAGTTTGTATAGTGTTGAATCTGTCTCATGGGAGCGATGTCCAAGTGTCGTAGAGTCAAGATAGGTGCCAATTAACTCCAGCTATTTGGTTGGCTCTACCACTGACTTCTTTGTATTTATCTGTAAGCCAAGATTATAGAAACCGTCCATAGTCATTTTCTTGAACTAAAGGGCTTTCAATTGAGTTCATACCTTGGGAAGACATTTGTTCAGGTAAGGGAACATAATTACTCTTTGTTTCTGCAGGTGTGCTGTTACCACTGTAAGGGCATGTCTACACTACAAAGGGTTTTTTTGGAAAAACGGCCATTTTTCTGAAAAAACTTCAATTACATCCACACTGCAGTCATGTTCTTCCAAAAGAAAATCAAAAGAACAGAGGGTTTTTTCTGACATTGGTAATCCTCATTCTATGAGGAAGAAGCCTTTTTCCGAAAGAGCTTTTTTGGGAAAAGGTGTGTGTGGACAGGGATGAGGCAGTTCTTTCGAAAGAAGAGAAAAGAGGAAACAGCACAGGTGGCCTGGTGGCCACTCCGTCCATAGTAATCACAGCTGAAATGCAAGATAGTGTCCATTCAGTGTGGACGCTATCTTTCGAAAAAGCAGATCACTTTTTCGATGTACTTTTGCTGTGTGGATGCTCTTTTTTGGAAGAAGTTTTTCCAGAAGATCTCTTCGGGTATGTCTACACTGCAAAGTTAATTCGAAATAACAGCCGTTATTTCAAATAACTTTAATAGCGTCTATACATGCAAACCACTATTTCAAAATTAATTCGAAATAGCAGAGAGCTTAATTCAAATTTGGTAAAACTCATTCTACGAGGAGTAACACCAAATTCAAAATAGCTATTTCGAATTAAGTGCTGTTTAGACACTTAATTCGAAATAGGGGGCCTCTAGCCCTTCCCAGGGAGCCCTGGTGGCCACTCTGGGAACAACCAGGAAAACTTACTCTCCTCTCCCCCAGCTCCGGAGCCATTAAAGGGATAGACTCTGGCCACAGTGCCTGTGCCAGCTCAAGCCTGCCAGCCCAGAGCCAGCAGTGGCCACCGGGGCCCCTGATCCAGAGGCCCCAAAACATAAGCCAGCAAGCCACTGGCAGCCAGCCCTCCACCGCTTCCCAGGAGCAGTCTGCCAGCTCCCAGGAGCCTGACAGGGGCTGGAGAAGGTGGGCGCCTTCCTGGTCCAGGGTGGAAATCATGGACCTTATTCAGGTCGGGGGGGTGTGCCCCCAATGCCCATGATCTCTGCACTAGAAGGAGGAACGTGACCATCTATGGCAGGATAGCTGCCAGCCTGGCCACCAAAGGCCACATGTGAACCCAGGAGCAGGTTAGCATGAAAGTCAAGTTGGTCCGGTGAGACCCCCAACCCTGAGCCCTGAGCTTCCCCTTCCCCTTCTTCCCCTTGCTTTCCCCTTCCAGCTCCCTCCTCCCAGGTTTCCCCCTCCCCTCTCCCACCCTCTCTCTTCCCCTCTCCCACCTCCTTTTCCCAGTCTCCCCAGAGGTTCATTCCTCCTTCCCCCAGTTTTGTTCAATAAACCCAGTTTCTATTTTTGAACATACGTGTCTTTTGTTTGACATCAGGAGGGGGGGGCTAGGGAGGGGTAAGTGGAAGGATGTGAGGGAGGAATGGGGCACGAGCCCCCAGTGGGGAGGACCTGGGTGGCTCTGAGGGCTCCTTGGGGTGGATGCTCTCCCACAGGGCCTCCTGGATCCTGACAGCCCACCGATGGACCCTCCGGATGGCAGCCTGCAGCAAGTGCAGCCAGGCTGATGCAACAACCCCACGAGACGCACCAGCGTCCCCAGGGGCAGCTCTGGCTCCATGTGGCCGAGTGCTGTGGTGTCCCGAGTGCAGACTGCTTTGCTGTCCCTCATCGAGGTAGACAAGCAAGTGGGGAACCCTGAGAACTGTCTGTCCGGGGTCGGGGTAGGGTCCCTTTAAGCACGAAGCTCAGTTAGCCTCAGGCAGCAGCCCCACACATTAAGTCCTAACCTGATGCCCTGCCGGCACTGGTTTCAGCCAGCCTTAACTTCGGTTCAGGGTCCACTCAGCATGGACGCACTATTTTGAAATAGCAGAACGCTATTTTGAAATAATTTTTGTGTATAGATGCGTTATTTCGAATTGACTTAATTCAAATTAACTATTTCGAATTAAATTAACTTGAATTAATGCTGTAGTGTAGACATACCTTTCCGGAAAAGCTTCTTCTGAAAGAAGCCTGCAGTCTAGACATAGCCTAAGTATCTTGGAAATGACACAGGGTGCTGCAGAGAGTCCCAAAGGTACAACTCAATATTGGTAGTGGTCCATGCCCAACATGAATCTGAAAACACCTGTGAGTGGAATGTATTGTCACATGACAGTAGGTGTCTTGGAGGTCAAGGATTGAAAACCAATCCCTCTATTCCAGCACTGGTATGATAATTGTTAGAGCAGGGGTAGGCAATAAGTGGCTCACCAGTTGGATACAGTTCACCAAGGTTAGCCTCTGGCAGACTACAACACAATATTTACCTGCATGTTTGCAGGTAGAGCTGCTCCCAGTCTGCGCTGCTTCCATCAGCTCCCATTGGCTGGGAATGGTGATCCATGGCCAATGGGAGCTGGGAGGGGTCTCACCACTGCAGACGTGCAGGTACATAAAGATTCTGGAGGTCTGCCAGGGGCTAATTCTGGCAAAGCAAGCCTGACTTGTGATCCAATTATTGCCCACCTTTGTGTTAAAGTGACAATAATCCAAAATCTTTTTTCCCTTATAAACTTGTTTAGTCTCCTGAAACTGAAGATAGGTCACCAGCCAGCCCCAGCAGCAGGAGTAAAACTCTTTCCCTTTGTCTTATGTGGGAACCAACTCCACAGCTCCCAATTGAGGAAAGTATTCTACCTCTTGTCATAACAGTAGTTCATGAGAGGTGTCTTCGAGAGCTCAAGAGGATGACTTCTAGAGCACATTTGTTGGTGGTTATAGCTGCCCACTCAGTGTAAAAGAGGCATAAACAAATCTCCAAAGAGTTGGATGGCAGTATCAATCATTAGAACTGGTGAGAGGTCTTTGAGACCCTCAACCAAAGACTGAAATGTGTTTAGTAGAGGCACAAGGCAGAGACCATTGATGGTGGCTGGTGTTGTTACTGAAACCTTTGCCTTTGTCATTGTTGTTCGTATGGTTTCTGTTGAGTATAAGGATATCTAGAACGCTGGTATGGTTCATACCAATAACACCTTCTCCTGGTAGCTGGGTTATGGATGCTGAGTAAGTGGACTTTGGAATGTGGCTCATGAGTCCTTCATTTTATGAAGGACCTGATTGGTCTTTGCTGCAAAAAGCTTCTCTCCATTGAATGGGGAGGAAGTTCTTCCACTGTTTTCTGTATCTCATAAGGAAATATGAAAGATATAAACCACAATGCCCTCCACATGACCATAGCCATAGCAATATATCTAGCTGCAGTGTTGACGGTTTTCAGAGAAGTTTGGAGTGCCGTGTAGGTGATAGTATGGCCTTTGGAGACTAATGATTTGAATGAGCTGTTGTCTCTTTGCCTACAGAATGCTGTTGATTAAATCCATGAACATAGCATAGTTATTATGCTCATACTAGAAAGGTATGAACTGGATGTGTAAATAAAAATTTGGACGCCTTAGATGGGACATAATATTTATGATCAATTGAGGCTGGTGTTTGCCAAATTGTTTTTACCGCATCCATGATATCAGCTTTGATGGGTAGTGATATCTTTGTAGAGGAGGAAGTTTGTAAGATGAGTTAACTCAAGTGGAGTTTCAGACACCTCCTGACAGACAATATTAAGTTAATTGTCTACTTTTTTAAACAGATCCTGGAACAGGGAAAAATCATCCACTGATTTAGGTGCTGGGGGCAATATAGACTTGTCAAGAGAAGAGGCTAAATTAGTGGATGGAGATGTGGCGAGGGCAGCATCTGCAGGTTGCTGTGATCCTGGGTCCTCCTGAAAGTCTTCCTCTGCTGTATGTACATGTGGAGGCCATTTGGACACTTCCATACAAAGGCCAGTGTGTCTGCTATAATGTCTTCTGTTAGACTCCAATTAGGCCTGGATAAGGTCTGGGGGTCCCATACAAGGGTATGTCTCAGTCATAAGATGATTGAGACCTGGATTGTACAGCCATCGAGTGTATTCTGACATGAGAGAGTAATGAGGGGAGAGTATACCTTTAGCCACATCATCATGATCACTGGAAAACTGTGATGGGATCAGAGACAGATACAGGTGAAGTACTGATGGCCTTGGGGAAACACTCGTACCAAAGAGTGGAGATTTTGGCATGGATTAAACACTCAAAATACTGTTGAGCAGAAACGGACTTGGCACTGATGATATAGGTGCCGGGAGGGCTGGTGTTATTTGTGCGGATAGTACTGTAGGCTGTGCAGGTGTTGTTATTGCTGAAGTTGACTCCATGATACCGTTTAGGCAGTGGTCCTAAGGTGCAAATAAGTACTAGAACCATCTTTAGTGGTGGCACTAATGGGACTGTGATGGTGGCAGGCAATTTGGAGTCATTAGCCCTGGTATTGGGATGGTGGATGCCAGGAGCAGCTGTTTTATGACCAGTGTTGGATGTTCCCAGAGTATAATGGATGCTGAGGCATGATGCTGTCAGAACCAATGATAGTGAACTCACTGGTAACCATTTTTTTGTGTGATCTGCTCTTTATAAGGCATGGAAGTTTTTTGCTTATTTATTTATTTATTTATTTATTTATTTATTTATTTATTTGCTATTCCTCTTGATTTAAGGTACCGAGGGGGTACCGAGTTTCCTATTTGACTAACTAGACATGTTGGGAATGTGGAGCTCTGTATCAGGCCAGGGATGGTTGTGAAGGAAGAGGAAGTTACTCACCTTGTGCAGTAACAATTGTTCTTCAAGATGTGTGTCCCTATGGGTGCTCCACCTCTGCACCTCTAATCAGAGATTTTTGGTAGCAGTGTCTGTTGAGCCTGCACGTGTGCTCTCTCTTTCCCTTGTGATGTGCCTCGAGATCATCTAGCATTGCACAGGCGAAAGCCTCTCACTTTCTTCTCTACCATAGAGTCCTATATAGAACTCCAAAATAGAGGGGAGGAGGGTAGGTTGAGGAGCACCCATAGGAACACACATCTTCAAGAAGAGGAAGTTACTCACCTGTGCACTAACTGACTTTCTTCAAGATGAGTGTCCACAGGGGTGCTCATACTCCACATCAGGTATCTGTGTGCCCCCCGTCCTGAAGATCAAAGTCTGGAGAGCAGTGTCCCTGGAGCTGCGCATGTATGGATCCTAAGCCGCGTGCTCTTAGTATGCTGGCATCATGCATGAGAGAGCCTCCCCACCCCCCGCCATCAATTCCTTCTTTACCTTGGAAAGAGACTCCTTGAAGAGGCCAAGAGCTCCAAATTAGCCAGGAGGAAGGACGGTATTGGAGCACCCACAGGGACACTCAAGTCAGTGCCACAGCCATGGGCAGCTGCATGACATCTTTATGGCTGACCTTGAACAATGTTTCCTCAACTCTCACCCCCTAGCACCCTTACTCTACTTATGCTACATTGACAACATCTTCATCATATGGACCCATAGGAAAGAAAATTCACAGGGATCTCAACAACTTCC
Organism: Rafetus swinhoei; assembly: GCA_019425775.1. Taxonomy (NCBI): domain Eukaryota; kingdom Metazoa; phylum Chordata; order Testudines; family Trionychidae; genus Rafetus; species Rafetus swinhoei. The sequence continues at coordinate 144,098,389 of CM033440.1, read as the reverse complement.
ACCCCACCATCAACCTCAGCCTGGACCAGTCCACATGAGAGATCCACTTCCTTAATACCACAGTATAATTACATAACGCATTTCCACCACCTTATACCGGAAATCTACCGACCGCTACACTTTCCTTCATGCCTCTAGATACCACATTTCTCAATCTATTGTTTATAGCCAAGCCCTAAGATACAACCAGATTTGCTCTAATCCCACAGAGACAAATACCTATATGAACTATATAGAGCATTCTTAAAACTGAAATACCCACCTGAAGAAGTGAAAAATCAGATCGACAGAGCCAGAAGAGTACTCAGACATGAACTACTTCAAAACAGGCCAAGAAAAGAAAACAACAGAACACCACTTGTCATCACCTACAGCCCACAATTTAAACCTCTTCAAAGTATCCAATGCAACAATCTACAACCTATCCTGGAAAATGACCCCTCACTCTCACAGGCCTTGGGGGACAGGCCAATCCTCACCTACAGTCAACCTCCTAACCTCAAACAAATTCTTTCCAATAACCATGCAGCACCCCTCCATCATACTCATCCAGGAACCCACCCCTGCAATTAGCACTGGTGCCAACTCTGTCCACACATCTACACAAGCGATTTCATCACTGGACCCAACCACATCAGCCACTACATCAGGGGCTCATTTAACTGCACATCCACTAATGTGCTCTATGCCATCAAATGCCAGCAATGCCCCACTGCCATGTATATTGGCCAAACTGGACAGTCTCTATGGGAAAGAATTAATGGACACAAATCAGATATCCAAAAGGGCAACACACAGAAACCTGTTGGAGAACATTTTAAGTTATCCGGGCATTCATTAATGGATCTCAAAATCATTGTGTTGTTTCAGGCCAATTCCACAAGCCAAATACACAGGGAAGCCTTGGAATTTAACTTCATTTACAAGTTTGGGAGCCATCACAAAGGCATGAATAATGATATTACCTGGCTATCACACTACCTTCCACATACTAATGATTTAACCAATCAAACAATTGGTACTTAAGAACAATTTGAACCTTCTCTATCAGCTTCTTGTAACATGACCACAGTATTCAGTAATGGGGAACCATAGTCAGTAGAAGCTATGGGGTCAGTGCCTTTAGATGAGGGGCAAAACATGGAGCCTTGGAGCCATTGCTGTACATGCCAGCTGCTTTCAGGAATGGTGCAGAGCCAGGTCAGGAGTAAGCCTGCCTTAACTCACTGCTCCACCGCCCAGAAACCCCAGAGCTACCACCTCCAAATCTACAGAAAAACAAATTCTGAGTGATTGGCAGCCAGAGGGGTTTCCCCAGAGCTTCCACCTCTGCACAGACAGAAAAAACAAACTGGTACCCACAGCTCTGAAGCACAGTACCTAGAAATGACTCCCTGCTCTCAGCTCCACTCTATAGCACAGGTTGCATATCATCTGAGAAACCAGGAGCACTCAGGCAATGTTAAAAGAAACACAATTAACATATTGTCTCTAAAAGTGTAGCATATTGAAAATTTCTGGTACCAGGTGTGACAGAATTCCCATCTAGAAAGTGTTCTGCACCTTCCCAAGCATCAGTAGTGACAGCGTATCATGAACACTTCTCTACAGTGCCAGCTGAGCCCATATTACCACATGAGCTCTGGTATCCTGGAGACCGATCATGTTGGTACCCAGGGAAAGAGTTACTGTACCATCTCTAAAAATGCCTGCGTACGGGCCTGTTACAGGAGAGGCACCTCCCAGAACAGGTACAGCTAAGAATGCTGCTAGGTGAGAGTTGGGGGCAGATCAATCTCTAGTACTGAGAAATGCAGAAGCAAGCAGATCATCTTTTCTTTTCTTTTCTTTTCTTTTCCCGGGGGAGGGAAATATAGGGAGAGAGATGCCCACGACAGAATAAGAAACAAAGTTGGGTTTTTTCTCTCTTCTTTTTAATCCCAAGGGAGTTAAAAAAAGAAAACACTATTAGGGAGAACAAAAGAAACAGAAACAGCTACTAATTATGCTAATGATTCACCATTTTGGAAAGGTAGCTGAGTTAGTCTATAGCTGGAAAAACTTAAAAAACAATACATTGTCTTGCAGCACTTTAGGGTACATCTACACAGCAACATTATTTCAAAATAACCTAGTCTGTGTCTACACAGCAGGCAGTTAGTTCAAAATAATGTCAGCTTGAATACTGTCAAGCTGGAGGACTTCTTACTCTGACTCCTATAACCTTCATTGTACGAGGAATAAAGGAAGTCGGAGGAAGAGTGCTCTATTTCGAAATAAGTGCTGTGTAGACGCTCCCAATTTTGAAATAAGCTATTTCAAAATAAGCTACTCAATCAATGTAGCACAATTTGCGTAGTTTATTTCGAGTTAAGCCCTGCTGTGTAGATGCACCCTTGGAGACTAACAAAACATGTAGATGGGATCATGAGCTTTCGTGGGCACAACCCATGAAAGCTCATGATCCCATCTACATGTTTTGTTAGTCTCTAAGGTGTTGCTAGACTATTCATTGTTTTTTATGTTCTCTCCGTGTAAGGTGAAAGGCAGTTGAGAAGGAAGTGAGAGGCTTTCCAGCCAGGCAGTGCTAGAGACAGTGCTGGATGGCTTTGAGGCACATCAGAAAGAGAGAGCGCGCATGCACAGGCTCAGTGGACACTGCTACCAAAAATCTCCGATTAGCGGTGCAAGGGCTCACTTACACCCTACAGTGGAGCTCCTATAGGGACGCTACTCAAAGAGCAACTAAGGATTCTGGGTCATGAATGCGATACTTCAACAACCAACAGCACATGAGGCAGGCACCACACATGCACAACTCATATGGGCACTTCTTTAAAATTCTCTGGGTGCAGGTGTAGTGATGCACTAACAGGCAGAATTGAACAGCAACAGAGATATCTCTCAGAGAAGAACATCATTTAACTAGATGCACACCAACTTTTGAATATGCCTACTTATGTATATTTTAGATGGGTATCCGTGTATACAAGTGTGGACCACAGAAAAGATTGACTATAAAAAGCAATCTACTTAAGTGAGCACTCAAGATAATCTGTTCATTTTTACCATGCTCATCACTCAGTGCACACTTAATTTAATAAAGAAAATAACATACTTCCCATGCACAGCACATGTTTTCAGATTTGATAATCACATTCTGCTCATTGAGCTGCATGCCAGTCTGAATTTTAAAAATTTAGTTTAAAAGTATTTGAGGGTTTTTTTAAAGCATATAAAATTATAAACTGTGAAAAACATTTAGGACATTCAATCATACACTGCAGAAATCTTAAACTGATAGATTCTCACCAGTTTAGAGAGGTTCATATCCCTTAGGCCTCTCATAACAGTACTCAGTTCACTGTCATCTGGTCTGGCCCTCTTTTGAGCTCCAAGAGTCCTTAAAACTGAAAGGATATTTCTCAGACCAAAGTCATAATGAACCTAAAAAAGGAAAAAATAGCATTCATATCAATAATTGGAAGTCTCCAGATATATTTCAATAGATCTATACTCAGAGTTGTGTATTAAGCTATGTAGGCCTGGGCCTATTAAAAAATTAGTCAAACCGGTGTTACCTGTCTCAGGGTGCGTCTTCACTGCATGCTTACCTCAAAATAAAGCACTATTCCAAAATGTCCCTTAACCCTTGTGGAATGAGGTTCACAGGGACATCAGAATAGTGAGCCCGTTATATTTTGAAATAATGGTTGCACTCAAAAGACACGGAATAGCTATTTTGGGATACTTCTGGTATCCTGAAATAGCTCTGCAATGTAGATATAGCCTCAGTGAATGCACAAAAACTATAGTATGCATCTGCTCTCAACAACATTAGTGTAAATGAAGAATGATTCTATTTAAACATACACATCAGATCACACATGAATATCTCCCCCATTTTGTACAGTGTGTACAACATATATATAGCACTGTGTCCGAATGCCTCCAGTTCCTTCTCTTCCACAGGGAGTATGTTTTTTGGCTCCAAAGCAGAGGAGTGGAAGGCTAGTAGTGGAGCACTAACAGGGGGACACATCTTGAAAAACCTGTTACTGCTCAGGGTGAGTAACCTTTCCTGCTTCTTTGAGTGATGTCCGTACGGGTGCTTATCTAGGTGACTCGAAAGCAGTGCCCCTAATTGGAAGCCTGGGGCATCACAGTGTGTCATTTTTTGTCCATGATAGGACAGCATGTCCTAGGAGGTCCCTTCCAGTTTTAGTATATGATGATTCTATATGGCATTCAACTGTGCACAGATGAATTTTAGTTGTTGAACCAATATTAAAAGTGGATTTCCCAAGTTTCACAAAGAGGCCCAGCTTCATGAACAAGTCTATTGTTATACAGACAGCTTGGAGAACATGGGTCTTAGATGGGGCCTTGAGGAGACCCCATCTTTCCATCCTTAAGTTTGGAAAGATAACACCTTGTTTTCTTAGGTAGGCAGTGACTATTGCATGGATCTTGGAGAATACCCAAGATTCCATGGACAGTCCAAAAGGAAGATCTTTGTACTAATGGTGGTTATCACCCATGCTGAATCAGAAAAATCACCTGTAGACAGGGTGTATTGTAATAGGAAAGTATGTGTCTTGGAGATCAAGGGCTGAGAGCCAGCCCTTCTGTTCCAATGCTGAGATCTTGAAGCATTACAGCTTGACAAACTTTAGATTACAAAAGGATTAGTTGCCTGCTGCCAAATTTCTTCTGGATCAGGAAACAGTGGTAGTACAAACCCTGTTCCATCCCAACACATGCTGCTGCTGACTCCCAAGGCATCCAAGGAGCAGAGCAAGGTGCAGCAGCAATCACCACTCCTGCAACAAGTGGTGAGTCCTGAAGGAGGGGATGGCACCTGACCACCAGGCCTGGGACTCTGTAAAATGGGGCCAGCAGGTGACCCGGGACACTTTTCTGGGAACATTTGAGCAAGCAGCCATGGGCGCTGGATGGGAGAGGGCTACCTGGGCCCTGTGTCTGGCTCCTTACCTGGCAGCTGACAGGAGAGGCTCAAGCAGCCTACATGGCCTTGGGGAATATATAAGCCCAGAATTATGAGGCAGTGAAGGTGGCCATTTTGGACAGGGTGGGGCTGTCCATGGAAAAATATCAGCAGAAGTTTGTCAGCCCAATGGACAGCAGCTGTGAGGCCCCGGGTGTTTGCCCAAAAGTTAGTAGACTGGGCAACCCACTGGCTGAAGCCAGAGACACGGACAGTGCAGGAAAAGGGAGTTACTCACCTCGTGCAGTAACGAGTGTTCTTCGAGATGTGTGTCCCCGTGGGTGCTCCACTCTAGATGAAGGGTCGCCCTGAGCCGCAGATCGGAGCTTTGTACAGCAGTTTCCCCTGTTGAGCCACGCATGCCCAGGAGGCGTCTCGAGCCCTTCCCGCCTCCTGAGGAGCGTGGCTCAACCCCCTCCCTTTTAGTTCCTCGTCTCTGCCCTAGTAATTTCGACTCCGAGCAGAGGGGAGGTAGGGAGGGTCATGGAGCACCCACAGGGACACACATCTCGAAGAACACTCGTTACTGCACGAGGTGAGTAACTCCCTTTTCTTCTTCGAGTAGTGTCCCCGTGAGTGCTCCACTCTAGGTGACTACAAAGCAGTATTCAATGTATGGCTGGAGGGAGCCGGAGTCATTGTTTGGCAGTGGTAGAGAGCACTGCTGTGGCAACTGCTGAGTCACTCTTGAGTTGTGGAAGAATAGCGTAGTGTTTAGCAAAAGTATGGTCTGAAGACCATGTGGCTGCCCGGTAAATGTCTCTTAAGGGGACGTTGCCCAGAAAGGCTGTCGAGGCAGCCGTGGCCCGGGTGGAATGCGCTCATGGTGCACGCTGTAACGGTCTATTGCCCAGAGAGTGGCATTTGATTATACATGTCGATATCCACTTTGAGATTCGTTGCAATGATATTGGTGTCCCTTTGGATCGTTCAGCGATGGAAATAAAAAGTCTTTCAGATTTACAAAATGGTTTTGTTCTTTCTAGGAAGAAGGCCAGAGCCCTCCGGATGTCCAGAGTATGCAGGGTGGCATCTCTCTGTGAAGAGTGCGGTTTCGGGAAAAGGGTAGGTAATACGATCGGTTCGTTGACGTGGAATTCCGTACAGACTTTAGGCAGGAACGTCGGGTGGGGTCTAAATATGACCCTATCCTTCGTGAAAACTGTGTAAGGAGGTTCCGACATTAGTGCTGCAAGTTCACTCAGCCTTCTGATGGAGGTGATGGCTAAGAGGAAGCAGACTTTCATAAAAAGGAAGGGCAGTGGTATTGTTGCCAATGGTTCAAAAGGAGGTCTGGTGAGGTAGTCCAAAACGAGATTTAGGTCCCACAAGAGGGGTGGGGCCTTATATGGTGGGTACACATTTTGAAGTCCCTTGAGGAACCTCTTCATGATAGGATGGTTAAAAATGGAGAAGCCGTCCACCGAGGTATGAAATGCTGCTATCGCAGAGAGATGTACTCTTAGAGAGGAAATTGACAGTCCTGATGCTTTAAGGTCCATAATGTAGTCTAGGATGGTATTCAGTGGAGAGACACGGGGTTCCACTTTGGCTCGTTGACACCAGTGAGAGAATCGTACCCATTTCTGCTGGTAGGTTTTTCGAGTGGATTCCCTCCTGCTATGTAGGAGGATGTCTTTTACTTGCTGCGAGCAGCGGTCTTCTATCTCTGAGAACCAGAAAGAAGCCACGCCTGAAGATGCAGGGTACGGAGTTGTGGATGTAGTATCATGCCATTGTCCTGAGATAGTAGGTCTATCCGGTATGATAGTGGATGGGGAGGCTGGACCGCTAGCTTGTGAAGGTATGGGTACCAGGTTTGGCGAGACCATGATGGGGCAATCAGGATGACTAGGGCTTTGTCTTTCAGGATTTTGCGTAGGACTCTTGGGATGAGAGGTATGGGGGGAAAGGCGTAATGTAGAGGGGCTCCCCATTTGATTAGGAAGGCATCCCCCAGAGAGTGCTTGCCAAGTCCCGCACGTGAGCAGAATTGGGGACATTTGGTATTCTGAGCTGAAGCGAAGAGGTCTATAGATGGCCATCCCCACTGGTGGAAAACTGAGTTTGTGACCTCCGTATGTAATTCCCATTCGTGGTCTAAGGTGAAGTTTCGACTGAGGGAGTCCGCTCTGGTATTGTTCACCCCTGGCAGGTAGGATGCCATGAGGGTGACCTGGTTGCGGATGCACGAGTTCCAGAGGCGAATAGCCTCCACGCATAGGGAGCGGGAGTGGGCTCCGCCCCTGTCTGTTTATGGAGAACACTGTGCAAATATTGTCCGTTAGGATGCGAACTGTGTGATTGGCGATGTCGGAAGCAAAGTGTGCGCAAGCGTTCCTTACTGCTCGTAATTCGAGAAGATTGATGTGCAGGAACGTCTCGTTTGGGGACCACCTGCCCTGAACTTCGCGGCTGTGCATATGTGCACCCCAGCCAAGGAGGGAAGCATCCGTGGTAATTTGGATAGTGGGTTCGGTTTGTTGGAATGGGACCCCCACCAGAAGATTGTTTGGCACGGTCCACCATCGTAGGGATGCAAGCACGTTTGGTGGGATAGTAACCCTTTTGCTTCGAGGGTACCATGGTGGGATGTAAATGGTCGCCACCCAGAGCTGGAAGCATCGAAAGTGTAAGCGAGCATGGTGGACTACGTAGGTGGTGGAAGCCATGTGTCCCATTAGTCGGAGGCATGTAAGTACTGTGGTGGTAGGCATTGTGAGCATCCCGGTTATAATTTCCTGTATAGTTGCGAAACGTTGCCGAGGTAGGTATGCTCGGGCTGTAACGGAGTCCAGTCGTGCGCCAATGAACTCTATATCTTGGACCGGGTGCAGGGTTGATTTGTCTTTGTTGATCAGGAGGCCTAGACGGTTGAGGAGGGCCGTGGTCGTATGTATCATAGAGGTGGTTTCGGCGTATGAGGATCCCTTTAGAAGGCAGTCGTCCAGGTAGGGGAATATGATAACATTCTGCCGCCTGAGGTACGCAGCTACGACTGCTAGTACCTTCGAAAATACCCTCGGAGCTGATGAGAGGCCAAAGGGAAGAACCTTGTATTGGAAGTGGTGTGGACTGAGCGCAAAGCGTAGGTAGCGTCTGTGGGAGGGGTGGATGGTTATATGGAAATAGGCATCTTGGAGGTCGAGGGCTGCGAACCAGTCCCCTTGATCTAGCGCAGGAATGATTGCGGAGAGAGTGACCATCTTGAAACGCTGTTTCTTGAGGAATTTGTTCAGTTTCCGGAGATCCAATATAGGTCTCCAACCCCTGTTCTTTTCGGTCAAGAAATAGTTTGAGTAAAACCTCTCCCGTGGAACTCTCGGGTACTCCTTTCTATCGCTCCGATGACGAGGAGCCGATCGATCTCTTGTTTTAGAAGGGTTTTGTGAGAGTGGTTCTGAAAAGGGACGGGTAGGGAGAAGGGTAGGGGATAGAAATAAAAGGGATGGTATAGCCCACTGAATTATCTCTAGGACCCAGCGGTCCGATGTTATGGATTCCCACTGTGGGAGGAAGGGGCAATCGGTGGTTGAATAGATGGCCATGTTGAGCTGGTGCTAGATCGTGAGGGAGGTCTTGCAGGCCCTTGACCAAATGTTCAAATTTACTGCTTAGATGGTTGAGTAGCCGGTGGGCGGGCTTGGTTGGGTCGCCTTCTGGGACCTCGCTGTCTTGGTCTGGTGTCTTCATAAGGCCTCTGTGGTCGATTGTATTGCCCATATCGGTATCTATTATATGAATTATATGGGGTATATCGCCTGCGTTTATAGGGTGGTGTGTACATGCCTAACATGTGAAGTGTGGACTTAGAATTTTTGCTGTTGTGGAGCATTTAGTCCGTAGTGGCTGCGAATAACTTTTGCTTGTCAAATGGCAAGTCTTCCACTTTGGGCTGGAGTTCGCGGGGAACTCCAGACTACTGGAGCCAAGAAGCTCTACGCATCACCACCGCTGTAGCTGTAACTTGGGCTGTGGTGTCAGCTACATCCATTGCCGCTTGGAGAGCGGTGCGGGCGATCATATGGCCCTCATGAACTATTGATTTCAAGATGGGTCTTTGGAGTCAGGGAGGTGTGGCATTAGTTCTCCCAGTTTTGAGTAGTTGTCAAAGTCGTGATTTGCTAAGAGAGCAGAGTAATTTGATATTCTGAGTTGTAGAGTGGAAGAGGAGTATATTTTCTTGCCAAAGGAGTCCAACTTTTTGTGGTCCTTGTCTGCGTTGCCCGTCCTATATTGTGGAAGCTTCGCTCGTTGTTGTGCTGAGTCCACGACTAGTGAGTTAGGTTGTGGGTGAGTGAAGAGAAAGTCGTTGTCTTTTGAGGGGACAAAGTACTTTCTGTCAATTTTCTTATTAGTTGGTTGAATGGATGCAGGTGTCTTCCACAGGTCTTCTGAGGTCTCCATTATTGCCTCGTCTATGGGCAGGGCAATCTTGCCATGTAGTGTGGGATGTAGATTCTTTAGCAATTGGTATTGTTTCTTCTGCACCTCTTTCAGGGAGACGTTCTGGCTTGTCGCTACTCTCTTGAATAGTTCTTGGAACTGTTTTAGATCGTCAATTGTTCCAGTGTCTGATGGTACTACGGCATCATCTGGTTGTGCATCAAGGGCATCAGAGTGTGTGATGTTTACTGACTGAGCATCTGAGTCATTGTCTGAGATTCGTTCTGCCTCGTCCTCCGAAAGACTTGCTGGAGGTAGGGGCTGTGGCTGAGGCAAGCTTCTCCGGGATGCGGTGGAGCGAGGTGGGGAGCGGTGTCCATATGGCTCCCAGTGTTCCCACGGTCCCCATTGCAGTGGATAAGGTGGAGGTGGGTAAGGCCAGTATGGGTGCCATGGGCTATGTTGTGGTGGAGCCCTATAATGGTGGGAGCGAGACTTCCCAGGTGATGGATGTCGCGAGGAATAGACCGTGTGGCGGTCATCATCAGGAAGGGGAGCGTCCTGAAGAGATAACGGTGATATCGACCTGGGAGGGGATTGCCTTGATGGAGACCTCCCAGGAGAGTAAGAAGTAGAGGGCAGGCAGGGATCTTGATGCCTGCTGTGTGGATCAGTCTCTCGCTGGGGCTGATCCCTAGCAGCCTCATCTGGCTGCTTGTCTGGCTGTGGCAGGACCAGTGGAGCATCAGCTGGTGCCAGCGGCTTCGGAGGCTGCCCATCCTTTTGCTGCGGTGCCGTGACTTTGATCGGCGCCGCAGCTTTAAGCCGTGCTGTAGCTTTCGGTGCCGCAGAGGCTTGATGCGGCGCCGGGGCTGGAAGCGGTGCCGCGGTTTGAAACGGCACCGTGGTTTGAAGCGGCGCCGGCTTTTCCTGCCATGCCGGCTGCTTAGAGCGCTCCCGGGGCCGCTCAGCTGTTACGCGCCCTGATGCCGGCGCGGAGTGGGAGGATCGCCCCGAAGCCGTAGTGGCAGGGGTCTTCCCAGCCTGGAGTGCCTCTCCTCTACGTTTGGGAGAGGAAGAGGCTGGAAGGGAGCGGGATGGAGAGGCTATCGCTCTTGGTTCATTCCTGGAAGGCGGGGGAGGCTCTTGCCGCGCTGTAGGTTGTTCCCCCGCAGGCTGTAAAGCCTTTTCAAATAGAATCATTCTGAGGCGGAGCTCTCGATCTTTTCTGGCTCTCGCCGTCAGGGAATTGCAATGGGTACAGTTGTGGGGAGAGTGAGTCTCCCCCAAACAGCGTATGCAGTTTGAGTGACCATCTGAAGCTGGCATCGGGTCCCGGCATTGACTGCATTTTTGAAAGCCTGAGGAGCCAGACATGATGAACTCTCTCGTCCTTCAGCTTATTGTGTTTATCCTCTATACTGTTATTTTAGTATGTCTCTTGCTTTGACAGCCGGGAGAACGCCGGTTCACCGGAGTCCCGGTTTGAGGTGAGTTCAAGCCCCGCCCCCGAGGGGGGGATTTTAATTAAGTCTATTTTTCCTATTTCTAGTTTTGTTTTGTTTTTTCTTTTTTAAAGAAACAAGGAGAGACTAACTTGGATTAGAACAGGGGAAAATAACTATGCTAAATAACTAAAGGGAAAGTAGTCAGACAGTCTGACAGGGAGCTCCTGTTTGCTCCGTCCGCTGACGAGGGCGGTTAAAGAGGAACTGAAAGGGAGGGGGTTGAGCCGCGCTCCTCAGGAGGCGGGAAGGGCTCGAGACGCCTCCTGGGCATGCGTGGCTCAACAGGGGAAACTGCTGTACAAAGCTCCGATCTGCGGCTCAGGGCAACCCTTCACCTAGAGCGGAGCACCCACGGGGACACTACTCGAAGAAGAAATAATGGACTCGCTTGTACTTGAACAGTTGCTACAAGCCTTGCTAGAGAATATCCACATGTGGGTCAGGCACCCATGAGCCTGAAACAATGGATGCAGCAGTCAGGCTGGAAGAGGAGTATACCAGGGTGGAGATTCTCTGGAGAGAAGGCCAACTCTACAGGGACAAGGACCCAGGAAGGAAGCTGGAGGAGCTTCTTTTTGGGATAGGTCTGGAAAAGAAGGAGGCACCCCGAGGAACACCTGGGGGGGCTGGCACAAGACCTGCTGGCAGTGTGGGAGGGCAGGGCATAGGAAGCGGCACTGCCCAGACAGTATGGACCGTGAGAATGCAGGATTCTGTGGGTGGACTCAGGTGAGAGGTCCAGGTAAAAGGAAGAGTCTGCCCACTGTCCTGATGCGGGTGGGGAAGAAGGCCCTGAGTGGGCTAATGGACTCTGTGTCAGCCCACTCACTAGTGTGGAAGGAGCTGGTGAGGCCACACTGGATAGTCCCTGGAGCACAGATGACACTAGAATGCATCCATAGGGACAAGAGGTCCTACCCAGTAGCTGAGGTGCCGCTGGAAGTGAGGGACAGATTCCAGTGGAAGCAGGTGGGTGTAGTGGACCAGCAACTGTACCCAGCAGTGATAGGTCAGGACTGTGACTGGCCCGCCACAGACAGAGAGAGAGAGGAGAAAGATGAGAGATTCCCCTCTGCCCCCAAGGGAGACAGAAGAGTAGCTGGTGGTGCTAGAGGTGTGGGGAGCTAAGGCACATAGTAGGGCGGTGTTCTAAACCAATGGGGACAGACAAGTGGGAAGCATTTCTGGTAGTGCTAGACCCTCCCAAGGAGAGAAGGTGCAACTGGATTGCTTCCCAGAGCAGTTCCCAGAAAAGAAGACATCAACCCCGAATGGAGAGATGAGGGAAACTGAGGCGCAGAAGATACTGCATGGGGGGGGGAGGGACCCTGACCCCCCAGTGCAGGTTAAATTGGTATCAGAGGAAGGGCCCCAATGGGGTATGAGGACCTGTGGGCAAGGGCTAAATTTTATAGGCCAGACCCCTATCACTGTAATTTTTGCAAAGAGGGAATAAAGGAGCCTCCTAAGGAAGTCCCTAAGAGTGCCTGAGCATGAGTGGGGATTTTCCCCAAAGGAAATCCCTTAGCAGGGCCAGAGTGGCCCACGGAAGGTGGAACCCCTGAACAGGATCCCCAGGGATCTCCCAGCCTGGAGCAAGGGACAGCTCCACAAGGACCCCAAGAAAAGAGGAAATGAGCCACCCCAGGGGCAGAAAGTTTTAAGGACTGGTAGGCTGCCCTACACACTCAGCTGTGGGAGGCGCTTAGGCCTCAGGTTAGGGGCTCCCAAGAGGGCCAGGGCAGGCCCAAACCTGGTAGTTCATAAGGGGGGGAGGTGTGTGATAGATTACTGGCTAAACCAGAGCTCTGCCACCCAGGGCTGGCTTTAGGAAGTGCGGGGCCCAATTCGAACCACTTTGGCGCCCCCGCCCCCGCCTCGCCCCCGCCCAGGATTTTTTGTTGAGCAAAAAAAAAAAAAATCACCCACACAACAAACCACAACCAAACAAAAGTTTAAAGGTACCAGAGAGCATTGCAGTTTTCTGTTACATTGATTTACTTTTTTAAATAGCAAAAATGGAGTCTTTGTTAAGAAAGTGTCAGTTCTGTGGTCAAATTCCAGTCCTTAGTGATTTCAGCACCAATGATTTCACTAGGTAATATGGTACTTCACCACCATTGCCTCCTTTGCACTGCCCTTCAACACATATTGCCTGCATGTTGAGTCCAAGGTCAGTGTACACAAGATTTTATCAATGATTTTTGCTCAAGCGATCACTGAGACAAGACAAGGACTCTCAATTGATTCTAGTCAGCTCTGACTTTAAACACTGGATGTAAAGTGTCACATATAATTGAGGACTCCCAAATAGACTCTACACCACCAGAAATAAAACCTGTTTCCATCTTCTGTGACTTTCAGTTAGATGTGACTCACTATCCTCTGCTTACTGTTCAAGTTATGGTAGACCCTAAGCCAGGTCATATTAAGTTCAGGTCTTTTACCTTTTAATCATACAATATGGATAACAATATTTCATTCTCCCAGCTCCAAGTCTTAAGTGAATTTCAACCCAAAAGAGCCAAAATTTATCACCTTGACACAGCAAGTGTGTCTACTGATCTCTGTGGCAAAGTAGGTTGTGTATATAAATACAGTCTGCTCGTGAAGCCTTTTCCTACAGTTGATTAACAGATGGCAGTAGATCGCTCATTCAGACCACTGGCTGATAATAGTTAGTCACCCTGACCAGTCATTAACCATAGTCATGGACTCACCCTACTCTCTATTGTCTCTATGATTCTCTGATGACCTGTGACAAAAAAGGAGGGTGGAAAGGAAACTGAAGGAGAGACCTCTCTAAATTCACCAATCAAAGAGTAGTATTGCCAACCCAAAAATCACAAGGAACACCTACACAAAGTTATGAGAATGGTCTACAAATCATAAGACTCTTTTAAAAATAAAACATGTTGGATTTTTATTGGCCTTTTGTTTCTTGAGTATTTAAGGTTCATGTTTTAAAGCTTTCCTCCTTAGCTGTAAGGCCCAGAAGTATAGAGAACTTTTTTAAAATGAAAGCTGAGATTCCTACATAATCAATTGACTCCAGGCCTTTAGAAAAACACCAAATGTTTTGAGACTCATGGTAAAACAATGGAGGAATTCTTGTGAGCCCATGCTTTGCCCACAGTATAAATAAAAAAACAAAAACACTATCTTCTCCACTAAACATCCTAACGAGATACTGCAAATGGTAAACTGAATTCAACAGCTCCTGATATGAACAGGTATCAACCTAGTTTTTCATATTTGAGATGGGTTACCAGGAATCATACATGACAAATGAAATCTTTCCACTCTCAAGTCAGCATATTCACAAAGCACCTATAATTTTGATCCATGCATTTATTGGATAGTGAAAGAGAAAGGAGGGGAATTAGTGTAGATAAATGTTCAAATTAAAAAAAAAAAGCCTGAAGGAATTAGGACTGGGCTCCTACATCTCACATTCAGAACTGACTAGGATACTTATGACCAGATTTTCAAAGGTGTGTAAAGATCAGATAGATATCTTTGAAGATCCGAGTTGGCAACTGTCTCTTTAGGAGCTTAATTACCTTTGAAAAATCTGAGCTTAGATTTCCAAGTCCAATTTTCAAAAATGACTTTAGTCACTCAAGTGCTTTTGAAAATTTTATCTGGGGTCCTAAAGAGACAAAAATAGACAAAAGGCAGGAGATATGGTATTCCTTTTAAAAACGTGTGACATCTATTTTTAACTACATTTTATATTATTTTTCTCCCAGGGGCAACTGACCCCTCTGGCCCCCTCACTACGCCACTGCCCCCCCTCCTGCAGATCTATCATCTTATGCATGTGCAAGATCTGAGAGCCGTCCCATGACTCTGCAGTTAGTGTCTGTGGCTCCTGCTTCTGGGTGGTGTCTCAATACTGCCACATTCACCTCCAAAGAGGGGGCTTCCCAAAGCAGGCCCTTGCTACAGACCCTCAAGGCATCCACAGGTCCAGTCTCCTTTCAATGGGCCCACTTCCCAGGGCTCATTGATCTTGGATCTGGCTTCCATCCCTTCTCCAACCTTTGCAACTGCCCAGAGGTGCTCACCTTCCGCCTTATCCATTCCCACCTCATTCACCCCACAGGGACAGTCTCTGCCTCACTTGTCCTAGGGACTATTCTACCAAGACATAATACAAAGTTTCCATGTAAAAGGACTCAATACAAAGCTAAAAACTTCAATGAGAGAATGATTAATACAGAGACATGTCTACATCTGCTGCAGGAGACACCTCTGCCTGCCTCCACCCCTCTCCCCAGAGTCTACAGCCCCATTGCAAAGTGGGGAGTGGAAGGAAAGAGGCTGAGGCCCATCAACGGACTGAAGCAGTCATGAGCAAGCCATGCCCAGGAGCCATTCTCCTGTCCATTGCTGGTGCAGTGTTGCTTCAGGCACGCTGAAATGCAGTCACCTCTAGGGTGGGCTGGACAGCTGTTTAACACCTGCACAAGGTTTCAGGCAGGGGCAGTGCGGGCTGCCTTCCTGCAGAGCCCCATCAGAACTACTGTGCCCTCCTGGCTTAGGAAAAGAATAAACAGGAGGACTGAAATTAACCTGCCCAGTCTCACGTCCCCAGGCAGGAATGAGCTACATTAGGCCCCAGCTGGAGTATCATGTCCAGTTCTGGGCGCCACATTTCAGGAAATGTGGAGAAACTGGAGAAAGTCCAGAGAAGATCAACACAAATGATGAAAGGTCTAGAGAACATGAGATATGAGGCAAGGCTGAAGAAATTGGCCTTGTTTACCTTGGAAAAGAGAAGACCAAAAGGGACATGAGAGCAGCTTTCAAGTATCTAAAAGAGTATCATAAGGAGGAGGAAGAAAATTGTTCTGCTTGGCCTCTGAGGTTAGGATGAGAAGCAATGGGCTTAAATTGCAGCAAGGGAGGTTTAGGTTGGACATTAGGAAAAACTTCCTGCCTGTCAGGTGGTTAAACACTGGAATAAATTGCCTAGGAGATTGCGGAATCTCCATCACTGGAGATATTTAAGACCAGGTTAGACAGACATCTGTCAGGGATGAGCTAGGCAACTCAACTTTGGAAGCCCCAGGGGCCACACTGATACTTACAGAACATGCTGAGGGCCTCAACTTAAGTGTGGTTGCATATGCAAGCAAATATATACAAATAGCTTCTCTCACACTGACAGGCATGAATACAAAGATTAAGGCAAGACTACACAACACACAGGCCCCATTTAAGTCAGTTCTGCTGATATTAATAAAATGCAATATTTACCCGATTTCTACCCATGTGACAGCACTTTTCATGAGCAATGACAGTCCAAGAATTTAACTACTAAAACACATATCAACAGAAGATCATTACACTGACTACTTTTTGTTTTGGCTCCCACTGACGCCACGTGTTGATCCCCACATAAACCCAAACTGCACTGCGGGCGCAAACAAACTGGCCGTGGGCAGCATACCAAGTTATTAATAAATATTTTATAAACCTTTACCTTTTCTCTCTGCTACCATGTCTCCTCTCCTTGCTCCATCATCTCCCTGGTGCCTGCTGCCCCCAACTCCTCACCCTTCTCTGCTGTCCTGACTCCTGCCCTTCTCACTGCCCTCAGCCCTCCTGCGACCTGCCCCCTCCACCAGCCCTTCTCTCCCCTGTGCCCACTCCTCCAGTAGCCCCACTCTGATCATGTGCGCTACCCTCTTCTAACACCTCCTCTACACACTGCCCTGCCTCCCTCCTCTGGTGCTGGTCCTCTCCTGCAGGTGTCTGCCCTTCTGCTTCACCCCTGAATCCCTGGCACCTGCACCTTCCTTAGCCCTGCACCCTCCTGGTGCATCCCCTTCCCTTCCTGCCCCTGCCCCTTTGCCCTCTTTTTCTCTGATGCCCACCCCTCACCACTCTCTGCCCATTCCTCCTGCCCCTCTGTGCCCTCACACATGCCTTGCTCCATCCCCACCTTTCTCATGCCCACCCCTTCTTTCAAGCCTTCTCCCAGCACCTCCCCTCTAGCCCCAATGCCCTTCCCTCTCTCTCCTCTCCCAGCATCACCCTGTCCCCTCCCACTGACACCTCCTCCTGCCCTTTCCCTCATTGTCTCCACTTGGCCCCGCCATTTGTCTCTCCTGCACCCCTGTCTCTTGGTGCCTTCCCTCCCCGCCCAAACCCCTTCTCCTTCCACCCCTCCCCTCTGCCCCTCTGCCTCCACCCAAGCCACTCCCCTGCCCCCCCACCTCCGCCCCTCCCCTCCCGCCACCCAAGCCCCCTGCCACCGCCTCCTCTCTCGCCTAAGCCTAAGCCTAAGCCTAAGCCCCTTCCCTTCCCTTCCCTTCCCTACCCTCCGCCCCGCCGCCACCACACAAGCCCATTCCCTACCTTCTGCCTTCCACGTTGCGGGGCAGGAGTCTGCACTCAGGCCCCGGAGACCGTACCCGGAGCCAGCGAGGCCCCGAAACGTGCCTCCCAGGACTTTTAAAATCCCGGGCCGTGACGTCACATCACGCCCAGGCGTCCTCCCTGCCCACGTGCAACGCCGCGCATGGGCAGCAGCAGGCGCGAGGAGGAGCCGCACATGGCAGGGACGGTCCGGGGCCAAGGGGGATGCTCTGGGGTGGGGTGGGAGGACGCGCGGTGGGGCTGGCAGGGGGTGTCCAGGGCCCGCTCCAGGCAGAGCCGGGGAGAGACCCAGCTCCACATAGTGGTGGAGCAGGGCCCCTGGCTCTGTAACTCGCTGGCACTTCTGGGTTCAGGGGCGTGGGGCCCCCTTAGGCGCAGGGCCCAATTTGACCGAATCGGTTGAATCGGCCTAAGGCCGGCCCTGCTGCCACCACAGCCTGGCTGAAAAGGCCAATTACAGCCAGCTGAGCAAGCCCAGGTCTGATGGGCTAATGGAAACAGCCGAGGGCCTCATTAGCCAGAAGCATAGATAAGATAGCCAGAGAAGCGGTGGAGGGGGAGGAGCCAGAGAGTGGCTGAGTACTCCCCAGCCAGGAGAAGGTAGCTGAGTTAGCTGCTGAGAAAACAAAGCTTTGTAAATAGAAGGTGATGGGAAGTTAGCACAAGCAATAAAAAGACGAGGATGACTGAACAGGAGAGGATTTCCTGGTGATTTGTGGCTGAAGAAGGTGCCCCAGGGCAAAGGGCCTGGGCAAGGACCTTGCCACACTATATATTTTATAAATAGATTTTTTGTGGGAATATATTTCAAACTTTAAACAAAACATAACATTAACATTCTAACAGATGTGCACAGATCAAAACCTAAAGGGAAAAGTAGTATTGCAAATATTTTAAGATGAGGAAACATACCTGCTTAGTGAGCTGTTCCTCGCAAAGTTTGTAAAGAACGAAGAATTTTTGAGCTAAGACCACATTATCAATAAACCCACAGCTTGCAAGCTTAACTCTCATAATTATCTGAAATATAACATATTAAGAAATACATTAATTTTTCTGAAAATTTGGAAGGAAAGGCAAAAAAGGAAAATAGGTCTTTTTTTAAAAATGTAGTGCATTAAACCTTAAAATACTGTATTTGATTTCTGTTTAGCTAAGTAATTAGTTGTACCTGTCTATCTGGAACCATCATTGACACAGTTCTAAACTGAATTTTTAGATTTTCTGGTAGCTCCTGGCGCCCGGCATACCCAGGATTCTACAAATAAAAATACATACAATATAATACTTATTTACAGAAATTTAGAATATTTTTTTTAGCATTTAGACCAGTTATTTAAGGAATGTTAATTATTACTAAAATATTTAAGGCTTATTCATATCCAGATTAATGTAGCTCAGTCCTTTGTTTACTGTTTAATAGTTAAATATCATGACAAATAGCTACAAATGTAACAGCATTGCTATAATTGTGGTTTGTGATGGGGTGCTGTCACAGAAGATCCCTTGGGGGGGTGCCTCCTGGAGGACTGACATGCCCACTTACACTCACCTTCCTGCTCTCTGGAGCTTTTCACTGTTTGGTACTGCTGAGCCAGCTCCCTGGTCCCCCCCATCAGCCAAGGCACTGAGCTGAGATCACTGCCCCCCTCTCCCTCGAGGAGCAGTAAAGGAACTGAATCTCTTCAGGTCCAAGGAAAATGCAGTTTAGGGCCCAGCTTCCTAGGATACCACTCCCCAAATGGGATCAGAACCCCAGATGAATTTAGGCAAGCCCTGAAAGGGGGAATGATTTGGGCTCCAATTGTGGGGAATAGGGGTCAGCACAGTGGGGCAACCATTCCCACACCAGTATGGGAACCTTACCCATGGACAGTGGCTGGAAATATCCAGGGCCCCACCCCCACCTGGCCACAATCTTACAGATGTGCCCACCCTCCTGTGGCTATTTTACAGTATAACTGTGCCTACTAGCAGACCTCTTCCTTTACATTATATGAGAAACAATCACATTCCAGGCACATCCCATTTTCCTGGCACATCCAAACCCTGACCTTTAAGTTATTGTAAGAGGATGAGGAATAGCAAATGTGGTGGCCCTAGCTCTTACCATTTAGGAGTTCTTCTACATACTTATTCACAGACGGACAGACACACAGACAGACACACAAACTCTCTCAAATGTATAGAAGAGAATAAAGCAACATTTGAATTACTATACTTTCATCTAAATTAGGGCTGTCAAATTATTTTAAAAATCACAATTAATCACAAGATTTAAAAAACATGATTGTCATTTTAATCATAGTTAAACAATCATTGAATACCAATTGAAATTTATTATTCTGTTTCAACATTTTCAAAAATACTATTTTAAATTGCAACACAGAGTACAATGTACACAGTGCTTATTATATATTATTTTTATTATAAATCTTTGCACTGTAAAAAAGATAATGTAGTGCAAACTCTTTACCATGAAAGTGCAACTTATGAATGTAAATTTTTTTTTAGGGCTGTCAATTGCAGTTAATGCAGACAATTAATGCAAAACGAAGTAATGCTGTTTTTTAAATGAATGTTCATGGCACACTTCTATTTTGACCCTCTTAACTTACTGTACTTAATCGCTTGGCAGACGCTGGCAAAGTCCTATTATGTTCTCATGATATGGAGTGATTAAATATCAGAAAAAGTTAACTGAATAAAGAAGCAAAAGTTCACGTCTTTTGAACAGGAAGTTTATTTTTTAAAAGCTGCCAGATGGGTCTCTGGATAAAAAGATGGTTACCTGTAGCTTTTTCAAGGCTCAGTTCCAATACCATTGAAATACTTCAAGTCTGCAGTACCACCTACGCATTAACCATGCTTTCACCTCCAGCTCTTGTGCTACAGACAACCCACCAAAAGCAAATGAATCTTGCCAGCTGCTACAGAGTATGCTTACAGAGTTTTAGGGTCACTACAAACCCATGGATCAAACTAAGTTCAAAAGCTTATCCAATGCTATTGCAAGCGAATAGCAACCTCGGGCCAAGAAATGTTCTTCAAATTGTATGTTCCAATTAGTCCTTCCAAGAAATCATTGCATCAGAAATACATGACCTGTATCACAACAAGATTACAAAGTTGAAGCTTCTGAAAAATGTACTAGCTGTTGCTTTGACTGGGCATCTTTGAGTAATTGCAACTATCTTGGAGTCAGGGTACATCTGATGGATGTTGCATGGACACTGCAGTCATTTGCTTTAACAGTAACTCATAAAACTGTAATTAACCACAACTTTTAAAACTATCTACTTTGTTTTGTATTAATCACTTGCATTTATTTATATAGCCTTAATATAAATACATATACTGAGTTTATCTCAATGTCTGATCTCATATAATTCTGATACAGAAAACCTAAGGATGCCTGTACATTAATTAAATACAAGAAAGCATCAGAACCAATATACAGTAGACTTCCGATAATCCGGAACCTATGGGACTTAGGTGGTGCTGGATTATCAGATATGCCGGACTATCAGGAGGTACTATAAGCAGGTTATATATATACTGTATACATTATATACTGTATATAAAGTGTTCTTAACCCTTTTTATTGTACATACTGTATACAGTATACTGTAATGTTTTAGTTTTTTTAAGCCTTTTTTACCCTTTTTGCTCAGTTCAGCTGCTGCCACTGTTACCTTGTGACTCATTTTTTGCCAAAGCTCACTCACTAGGCTCTTGCCATTTTGATGCCGGACTATCAGGAGTGCTGGACTATTGGATGCCGGACTATTGGAGTTTTACTGTATTCAGAAAGGAACGGATCTAGGTCTTCTTCTTTGAGGAGTGTCCCTGTGGGTATTCCACCTTTAGGTGATTATGAAGCAATGGTCATAGGAGGTGGGAGCGTCGGAAGGTGAGAGTCTCTGCCAAGAGTATTGTTTGGCCGAACTTTGTTCCCACATCTACAAATGTCTGGATGGTTTAGTGCTGCATGAATGTATGCATCGATGCCCATGTGGCAGCCCTGCAAATGTGT
Source organism: Rafetus swinhoei (assembly GCA_019425775.1). NCBI lineage: Eukaryota > Metazoa > Chordata > Testudines > Trionychidae > Rafetus > Rafetus swinhoei. The sequence goes on along the minus strand of CM033440.1, from coordinate 144,077,061 downwards.
TCTGTTAGAACACCTTGTAGGAATGCTGTTGTGGCTACCACAGCTCTTGCAAAGTGATCTTATGTGATTGGCAGGGGTTCTCTTTGTGTTAAGGTATATGTCAGATGTATGAAGCTAGATACTCATTTAGATATTCTTTGTTTTGATATAAGTAACCCCTGTAACCTCTCTGTAGATGAAACAAACAGTCGTGGAGTTTTGCGAAATGGTTTGTACGCTGTAGGTAAAAGGCGAGTGCCCTGTGGACATCCAAGGTATGGAGAGCTGCTTCCTTGTTGTCCTTATGCAGCTTTGGGAAGAAGATGGGTAAGTGTATGGGTACATTGCAGTAGAATGAGGTAAGTACTTTTGGGAGGAATTTGGAATGTGTCTTCAGTACCACTTTGTGAAATATTGCATATGGGAGGGGAGGGACCACCATTAGGGCTCCTGGTTTCCTGACTCATCTTGCAAAAGAAATTGCGATGAAGAAGGTGACCCTCATGGATAGATGTAGTAATGAGCATGTGGCTAAAGAATCGAATGGTTTGCCCATGAGTACTTTTAACACTAGGTTCAGGTCCCATGCTGGAATTAGGTCACTGAGTGGTGGAAACATGTTATATAGCCCTCACATGAACCGTTTGATGGAAGGGTATGTAAAGACAGTGTATCCTTGTATGGGGGCAAAGAGAGCAGAGATGGAGGCAAGAGGTATCCTTATGGAGCCCATAAAAAGGCCTGCATTGTGCAGATGTGATAGGTATTGTGGAATCTGTGATAATCCCGTGTGGGTGGGCTCATAGGTGTGGATCACACACCAGGCCATGAAGTGCTTCCATTGCTATGTATATGTCTTTCTCATTGTAGGTCTTCTGGAATTTGTGAGGATAAGCTGCACTGGTTTGGGGAAGGTCTTTTCCATGTTGTTCAGCCAGCCAGCATTTACATTTGGAGATGCAACATGTGAATAGCAGGGTGGGGTATCTGACCATTGCACTTGAGAGCAGAGATCAGACTTGTGGAAAGCAATGCAGTGGATGGATGCTCATCTGTAAGAGGTATGGATACCATGTCTGTCTGGGCTAATTGGGAGCTACAAGGATTACTCTGTCCTGTTTGATCTTGAGGATTACCCATTGTATTAATAGAAACGGGGGGGAATGCTAAAGGTGCCTGCCGTTGTATGCCGAAGGTGCCTTCCGTTGTATGCTGAAGGCCTCCCCCAGGGAATGGATGCCTATGCCTGATCTGAAACAGTTTTGTGGGCAACGAGCATTTTCATATGTGGCAAATAAGTCCAGTGTTGGAAACCCCCATGTCTTGAAGAGGTAAGACAGCATTGATTGGTTTATTTCCCATTCGTGGTTTTGTGGGAACTGTCTGCTTAAGCTGTCTGCCAGTATGCTGTCCTTACCTGGGAGGTAAGTTGCGACCGGGTGTATGTGTGGTGGGATATACCATTCCCACAGGTGGATTGCCTCTCAACAGAGTTGGTATGAACGTGCTTCTCCCTTTCTGTTAATGTAATACATCCTGGGGACCTTATCTGTGAGGATTTGAACTGTTCTGTTCTGAATCAGGGGAAGAAAGTGTAGGCATGCATTTCTTACTGCCCTTAGTTCTAGTACATTGATGTGCTGTCTGGTCTCGTCCTCAGTCCATTGTCCCTGTACCACATGATGTGCCCCCCAACCCAGTAGTGAAGCATCTGTCATGATTGTTACTGATGGCAGGGTGCACTGGAAAGGGACGCCCATACATATGGTGTTATGTAGAGTCCACCATGTAAGCTGTTTGTTTAAATGGTGAATGCATGGCTGGTAGGCTGTGCGTAACCATGCCTATAATGGCCTCGTGTGTAAGCGAGCATGGGGAACCACGAATGTGGCTGTTGCCATGTGCCCCAATATTTGTAGGCAGTGGCATGCCATTGTGACCAGACTGGTCTGTGCTGTTGTTATGAGGTCCCTGATTGTGGCCAATCTGTGGCTTGGTAAGGAGGCTCTGGCTTCTCTGCAATCTAAGTGTGCCCCTATAAACTCGGCTACCCCCTGAAGCTTCTAATGTCTGAGTTGGGGTCAGTGTGCACTTTGCTATGTTTATCTGCAATCCAAGGCTGTCGAAGAGGGTTCTGATCATTGATACAACCTGTTGTGTGTCTTGTTGTATAGGATTGGTTACTAGATAGTCATCTAGGTATGGAAATATTGTGATGTGCATTTAGTGCAAGTGTGCAGCTACTACTGCCAGCACTTTCGAGAATACTCATGGAAGTGTCTGTCCTTTATTATAAAACGGAGAAATCTTCTGTGTGACAGATATATTTATATATGAAAATAAGAGTCCTGGAGGTCAAGGGTAGACAACCATGCTCCCTTTTCCTAAGGCAGGTATAATCGTGGCAAGGGTTACCATCTTGAAGCATTGGTACCTTAGAAAACAGTTGAGCATGCAGAGGTCCAAAATGAGAAATGTAAGTAAAAGCCCCTGCCCCTGTGCTCCTGTGGTACCTCTTCTATGGTGCCAAATCTTAGAAGATGTTCTGCCTCTTGTACGAGCACATGCTTGAGAGCGGTCCCTGAAGAGGAATGAACAAAGGGAGTGGGAGGGGAGGACAATTGAAAATGGAATTCAGTAGCCGGTTCTCACAATTTCCAGCACCTATCTGTCAGTGGTGATGGCATGCCAGGCTGGATAAAATGCAACTAGTCTGTTGCCAAATACTGTAGATTCTTTTGATTGCTGCCTCAGAAATTTCAGGGTCATCAGACCCTCAACCAGAACTTCAAAACTGTTGTCTGGATGTTGAAGGTTGTTGAACTGTTGACTGAGTGGAGGCCTGTCTATGCCTGTTTTGGCATGGCCAGCATCTATTGTCATAGTGTCATTGTTGCTGGTTGAATGGCGGAGGTCTGTACCTTTGGGTGAAGGATTTGCTTTGTTTTCTTTTTGTGACAGGTACTTGAATGCCTAGAGGCTTCAAAGTGGTCCTTGAATCTTTTAAGGTATGTAGAGAAGTGTTTGTGGACTCTATAAAGAGCTTAGTGCCCTCGAACAGCAAGTCCTCCACTGTCAATTGGACTTCAGTCAGACAGCTGAAGCCAAGAAGCTCACCTCATTACCACCTCCAAAGCCAAAGATCTGGCTGCTGTCTCCATTGAGTCCAGTGTGGCCTGTAGGGCCATTTGAGATATTAAAGTCCCTTTATTGATATTTGACTTAAAATGTTCTCTTTTGCTGTCTGGAAGGGACTCAATAAAAGATGCTAGCTGATCAAAATGTGGCGTGTGTATTTTGCTAATAATGTGACATAGTTGGCTATTCTGAGCTGGAGGCTTGCTGATGAATATGATTTTCTCCCCATCATGTCCAACCTCTTCCAATCCTTGTCATAGGGGATGGTATGAATAGCTTGTTGCTTCTCTCTTCGATTTATGGTGTCCACCATGAGGGAGTTTGGTGCCAGATGGGAGAACAGGAATTCTGCTCCCTTGGGGCAACATAGTATTTCCTATCTGATCGTTTGGAAGTTGGCGAGATTGTGGCAGACGTCAGCCAGATATTTTTGGCAGGGTCCATAAGTGCCTCACTCATAGGGATAGCTAATTTCACATTGTGACGGGACGCCGCGGTCCCGCACTGAAGCCCCCACTGTGCCGATCCTGTTCAGAGGGCCCAGAACAGGGCACCGGCTCTGTGCCGGCTGCTCCGGAGCCGCAGAGCGTCGGGTGGCCCCGTATGCGACGGCAGCGCTGTGCTCTGGCCGCTTCAGAGGAGAGGGCGGAGCCTTCTTCCCCCCCCCCTCCTCCCGGTGGCGTCAAGACATCAGCACGCCCAGTGCTGGATGCGGCGGGGAATTTAATGCCGCTACAAGCGGTACACGGGGAGGGGGAAGGGAACCGACGCCGGACAGAGGGGTCCCACAACCTCTCCTTCTTTGGGCTACACCTGACGAGTATGGAGGGCAGGTGAGCCCAGGCGCCAGGCCGAGGGGCGTGCAAGACAGGAGAAGGGAGCCCGACACTCTGCTCACACAGGGCAGACGTGATCGAATCACCAGCCTCTGGACAGGTCCCAGGGCGAGCGGCCACAGGGGTACTAGGAGGAGAAGGGGGGAGGAAGCAGCCCAGAGCAGAAGCAGGAAATGGTTGGTGGGCTGACGAGTTTCGGCGGAAAGCCCCGTCAGCCGGATGGGACCGTAAACAGTCCGAGTCCTTAAGGCCCTGGTCTGGGGCCCGTGAGTGAGGCCAGGCCCGGGCTCCTCTCCACCCCTCTCTCAGCCCAGATGGAACGCGAGAGGATTGCCCTCGAAGGGTCAAGACTGCCGAGCTGTAGAGCCCGGCCGTAAACTGTACTGTGGATCAGGTGGTGGACACGTCGCGATTGCTGCGGCGGGGCGGCGAGAGGGCCGATAACCCGACGAGACCACCCCAACATGTCACAATTTGGTGGAGAACGTGGGTGTAAGTCGATCCAGCCCCCTGGACAAAAGGGGGCCCGGACAGAGGCCAGCCCTCCTGTAGGAGGCCGTTAGGGGGTTCTTCGCCTTTCCCCCTTTCTTTCCTTTTTTTTTTTAGGTCATTCTTTTTCTTTTTTTGCCGGGTCATGGGTAAAAGCTGGGGCGCGCTTCTCCGAAGCTCCCCTCGCTGGTGGTACCCACATTTCTGTTCCCTGGCAGAAGCAGGAAGTCCCCCATGGGAACGACGGACCCCCGAGCGGGAAGTCGAGCGATGGAGCTGGCCCAAATGCTAGAATGGATAACCGAGACGCATAGACAGAGCCAGCAGCAACAGACGCTCCTGCTGCAACAACTCTCGATGCAGCAGCAGGAGCAGAAGCAGCAGCACCTGATAAGGGAACTGTCAGAGCAATTCCAGAGTCAACAGGAACAGTGGATCCGACAGTATGGACCCCTCGCGCAGGTTACCTCGGGGGTGGCGGGGAATGACGACAATGAGGACGGGAATGATAGCCCCCGATTGACGATTCGGCTTACCAAAATGGGGCCGGCAGACAACCCTGAAGCTTACCTGACCACCTTCGAGCGTGTCGCCACGGCCGCCCACTGGCCCGAGGCCCACTGGGCCACCATTTTGGCCCCTTATTTGACGGGACAGGCGCAGCTGGCCTATCGAAGCCTGAGTGACCGAGAAGCCTTGCATTATTATAAGGTGAAAGAAGCCATATTAGATCAGATGGGGATTATGCCCGAGACCTACAGCCAAAAGTTTAGGCAGGAACGGTACGTCGCGGGAACAAGGCCGCGAGTGGTAGCGCAAAGATTTAAAGAAGCAGCCTGGTGGTGGCTCAATCCCGACCAGCACACTGGGGCACAGGTCGCCGAGATGGTAGTGCTGGAACAGTTTGTGAGCATCCTACCTAGAGGAGGGCAGCGATGGGTGCAGTGACACCACCCCTCCACGTTGAGTGAGGCCATAGAATTAATGAATGACTACGAGGCCGCCGAGATGGTGGAAGGGTCAAACCGACCAAGCAAGATAAACCCCACCCCAAGAGGGGAACTACCCAGGGTAGGCTGGCCGAAAGGGAGCCCGGAAAGAGGCGATGGCCGAGGCAGCGGCCGCGGGAACCCCAGGCGGCTGGCGCCGGCGTGAATGACACCATCGAGGGAGGCTCCCCGAGAGAGGCCGTCAGACCGAGCTGACAGTGGACGGAGTCCAGCTAGGACATGGCCCTTCAGGGGGACTTGCTATCGCTGTGGGCAGGAAGGACATTTTCAGAAAGACTGCCCCTACATGGATTGCACCTATGCCCAGGCCCTGTCCGGGGAGTGGGCCTGCCCAGCAAAGGGAGAAGGCAAAATCCTCCGCGAGGTTAGCATTGGCGGCCACCGAGTGATAGCCCTAGTGGACTCCGGGTGCCGCCAAACAATCGTGAGGGCGGATCTGGTAGAAGGTGGAGGGCCGCGGGACCGCCCGTGCATGTACAGTGTGTCCATGGAGACGTACACCAGTACTCCACCACCTGAGTACAGATAACGGATGACGCCCAGGTGAGCTGGTGCTACGTAGTGATAGCCCCCAAATTGGTATATCCCGTCTTGTTGGGGAGAGACTGGGGTATGTCTCGGAGGGCCATGAACAAGTGGCAGGCCAAGGAGGCGACCACAATGCAGGAAGGAATGCTCGAGGGACCCGAAGAACGGAGTGGGCCTAACAAGAATCTCCCGGGAACCAGCCCCGAGGATGCTGGAACCTGTTCCCTCCCTGAGGAAGACGGGGGTCTAGGCGCCCCCTTCCACCTTGGCCTGTGGGAGGGAGACTTCCTCCAAGAACAGTGAGAGGACCCGACGTTCAAGCACGCCTGGGACGAGGCCAGAGAGCCAAATGAGATGGAGGCACAGACAGCGAGAGAAGCGACTGGGCCATACTTTGAGGTACGCCATGATCGATTGTACCGGGTCACGGGGGAAGGGGAGGGGGATAGTTGGGTCTGACAACTCCTAGTCCCCCGGAGATACCAACGCCAACTTATGGAACTGGCACATGCCAACCCCTGGGCAGGCCACCTAGGGTATGAAAAGACAGTAAAGCGAATCCTACAGCACTTTTATTGGCCTGGGGTATACAGGGAAGTAAAGGACTTCTGTGGTTCGTGTCCGGAGTGCCAGAAGTCAGGGCCAAGAGGGGTGCCAAAGGCCCCTCTAGTACCATTACCCATGATAGAAATCCCCTTCGAGAGAATTGCAATGGACTTAGTAGGGCCACTCAAAAAATCAAGGGCCAGACACCAATATATATTAGACTACACCACGAGGTACCCGGAGGCTGTGCCCCTACGGAATACTACGGCCCCGAACTTGGTGTCAGAGTTGATCAAGATTTTTGCCTGGGTCGGGGTACCCAAAGAAATCCTTACGGACCAGGGCACAAACGTGACGTCCAGACTGATGGGGGAGTTGTGCCGGCTTCTGCGGATAAAGAGCCTGAGGACCTCAGAATACCACCCGCAAACAGACAGACTGGTAGAGCACTTTAATCGGACTCTTAAGGGGATGTTGCGGAAGTTTGTAGAACAAGACCACGGGGAGTGGGATAGATTATTACCGGCGCTGTTGTTTGCAGTACGCGAAGTCCCCCAAGCCTCCACTGGGTTCTCGCCCTTTGAATTGCTATATGGGCGACAACCCCGGGGAATCCTAGACATTGTAAAAGGAAGCTGGGAGGAGCAGGAAACCAGAGTAAAAGGGTCGGTGCAGTACAGCCTTAACCTAAGCCAGAAACTGCACACCCTGGGGGAGTTTGCCCAGACCAACCTAGAGCTGGCCCAGGCTACCCAGGTAGGTTATTATAACTGGGATACCCGGCTAAGGGTCTTTGAGCCCGGGGAGAGGGTCCTGTGTTGCTCCCGACCCAAGGCTCTAAGTTGTTGGCTAAATGGCAGGGACCCTTCGAGGTGGTACGGAGGGTGGGCGAGGTAGATTATGAAGTCAGACTAACTGGGGACCGAGAAGGCACCAAAATCTACCATGTCAACCTCTTAAAAGCCTGGAAGGAGTGGGAGGGCTTATTGGTAAACCCCATACTGCCAGACCCAGAACTGGGGCCAGGAGGGGACCCCCCGTGTCATTTCAGGTGGGGACAAGCCTGTTGCCAGTGCAGAAAGTGGAGATGGAGGCACTCTTACAACGGTTTCCCGAGGTGATGACTGAACGGCCGGGCCTGACCGTCGCGGCGTACCACCATATCGCAACAGAGGCCGGCAAGAAGGTCCACGAGCCATTCGCCTGCGCCCCCGGAAGTTGTGGGAGCCCTGCAGGAAGAATTACAATGAATGGTAAAGTGGGGCGTAGTGGAGGAGTCCCAGAGCAACTGGAGAAGCCTGATAAGCCAGACGGGTCAATGCGATTCTGCATCGATTTCTGCAAGGTCAACAGCGTGTCCCAGTTCGATGCCTACCCTATGCCAAGAGTAGACGAGCTGTTGGACTGTCTCGGAAGGGCCCGATACCTATCCACCCTTGACCTGACCCGCGGGTATTGGCAGATTCCGCTTACCCCAGCCTCCTGGGAGAAGACGGCGTTCTCAATGCCTTTCGGGCTGTACCAGTTCGTGAGGATGCTTTTCGGCCTCCACGGAGTGGCTGCGACCTTCCAGCAGCTAATGGATAAAGTACTGCGCGACCATAATCAGTACGCCGTGGCATATATCGATGACATCGTCATCCATAGCACGACATGGGCCGACCACCTCCAGAGAGTGGGAGCCGTCTTACGGGCCCTCCAGGACGTTGGGCTCACTGCCAATCCAAGGAAGTGACACTTCGGTGAGCGAGAGGTAACTCATCTCGGCTATACCGTAGGCAAGGCCAGCTACGGCCCCTAGTAGACAAAGTGGAGGCCCTGAGGAACTACCCGCCACCACGGACCAAGAAACAGGTATGACAATTTTGGGGGTTGGCGGGCTACTACCGATGGTTTGTGCCCAACTTTCATCAGTGGCCGTCCCCCTTACAGACTTGACAAGGAGCACCTTGCCCCAAAGGGTACAGTGGACACCCAGGTGCGAAGCAGCGTTCCAGACGCTGAAGGACAGGTTAACCCACACCCCCGTCTTGGCACAGCCTGACTTCAACCACCCGTTCATTGTGCAAACAGACGCCTCTGAAAATGGAATCGGGGCGGTACTGTCGCAGGGGGAAGGCCCAGACGAACACCCAGTAGTCTATATTAGCCAGAAGTTATTCCCACTGGAGTGTAAGTACTCCACGATAGAGAAAGAGGCGCTCGCCGTAAAGTGGGCAATTGACATGTTGCCCTATTATCTTTTAGGGAGCAGATTCCAGGTGGTAATGGATCACGCCCCTCTACAGTGGCTGCAGACGATGAAAGGCTCCAATGTCCGCGTGATGAGGTGGTACTTAACCCTGCAGCCCTACTCTTTTGACATGGCCCATAGAGTGGGGGAAAACCACCAGAACACAGATTTTTTCTCAAGACGATACGACGCTGAGGAAAGCGAAGGACAAGGGATAACAGGTGACTTAAGGGGGGGGGGGGTGACGGGACGCCATGGTCCCGCACTGAAGCCCCCACTGTGCCAATCCTGTTCGGGGGGCCCAGAACGGGGCACTGGCTCTGTGCCGGCTGCTCTGGAGCCGCGGAGTGTCAGGTGGCCCTGTACGCGGTGGCGGCGGCGGGCTCTGGCCGCTTCAGCGGAGGGGGCGGAGCCTTCTTCCTCTCCCCCCCCCGGTGGCGTCAAGACATCAGTGCGCACGGCGCCGGATTCGGCGGGCATTTAAACGCCGCTACAAGTGGTACATAGGGTGGGGGAAGGGAACTGACGCCGGACAGAGGGGTCCCACAACCTCTCCTTCTTTGGGCTACACTGACGGGTACGGAGGGCAGGTGAGCCCGGGCGCCAGGCCGAGGGGCGTGCAAGACGAGAGAAGGGAGCCCGACACTCTGCTCACATGGGGCAGACGCGGTCGAATCACCAGCCTCCGGACAGGCCCCAGGGTGAGCGGCCACGGGGGTACTAGGAGGAGAAGGGGGGAGGAAGCAGCCCAGGGTAGAAGCAGGAGATGGTTGGTGGGCTGACGAGTTTCGGTGGAAAACCCCATCAGCCAAATGGGACTGTAAACGGTCTGAGTCCTTAGGGCTCTGGGCTGGGGCCTGTGAGTGAGGGCAGGCCCGGGACCCTCTCCCCCCCCTTCACCCCAGATGGAACGCGAGAGGATTGCCCTTGAAGGGTCAAGACTGCCGAGCTGTAGAGCCCGGCCTTAAACTGTACTGTGGATCAGGTGGTGGGCACGTCACGATTGTTGTGGCGGGGCGGCGAGAGGGCCGATAACCCAACAAGACCACCCCGACACATGTCACACATGTAGTGATGTGTGTAATATGTTTGTTAGCTTATATTATGTCTGAGGCATATCTGACAAAGAAATCTCTAATGTGTCTGCAGCTTGCTTGAAAACTTCCTAGAACGATCTACAATCACCTCCAGCAGTCAGTGGTGAGGGCATGATCATATCGTCAGGAGGTGATGATGAAGTGTGTATGAATGAAGGAGAGTGGGATATCTGTTCCTTCCCCGTAATGTCCACAGCCTGTTCCTCTGCATCTGAGCTATAGCACTCCAGGGACTGCTTTTTTGGTGCGTGGGATCTCAGTGCTAGAGATGGCTGTTGTGGCTGCTGCATTTTCTATGCTCCGTAAGCTGCCTATGGGTCCCAGTATGGCCAGTTGGGGGGCCTAGATGGTGGAAACCACTGTGGGAGTTGCCATCATTGTATTTATTGCTGAGGCTTAGGCAAGGAGTGTCTTGGTAAGTGTGCTCGAGTGGGCACCTCCCATCATCATCATCACTGAACATTGGGACCACTGGCTGGGGTGGCTGAGAAACTGTATCTTGAGGTGTTCAAGGTACAGTCAATGCCAAATAGAGGAGTTCCCAGTACCAAGTTCATAGAGAGCTCCACCACCATTGCAGTGGGGTACTGGCAGGGGAGGGGTAAATAATGGAACCTGAAGGGCATGCGGTGTGTGCAGTGGAATTACTTCAGGTGTCGGCTGCTTCTTACGTGTGGTTGGCGCCGAGTGCTTGTCAGTGCCGACACTACTGCTGCAGGGAGAATACTCATGCTCCATGCCGCTTGTGAGCACGGTTGGCATGTGCCACGGCCGGTACCAAGGGCGTTTTGGCTGGTGCTGCCGAAGAGGCTTTGCATTTTGCCTCTGTTGGTGCCTTTGATCTTTGTACTTGAGGTCACGGCTTTTTCCATTTCCAGCCCCATTAATAGCCTGCTTGTCCGACCCTTTTTGTACTGAAGGTCCGGGGACAGTGTTTTTGTGGAGAGGATGCTTCCTTAGGGGAGAGTCAGTCCCTGAGGAAGAATAGGCCCTTTTCTTTGACAAGTGAGTGTTTTCACAATCCTTTGGCCTCAACCCAGGGGGAGCCGCTCTCACTCTGACACAGTCCCAGGTGATTTTAATCTGGGCGGGGTAGTGTGCTTGGGGTCAGAAGCTGACTGAGCCTTTCACTCCAGCTGGAGCATTTTTAGTTGTCTCTGGATTTTCGCATATGAGCTGTAAGTTTCTGGCAATAAGGACAGAGTTCTGTGGGGTGCTCTTCCTCCAAACAGCAAACACACTGTGACCATCGGAGATTGAAATGGACAGCCTACAGCCTGTATGCTTTTTAAAACTGGGCGAACCAGGCACGTCATAGGGACAAATAAAGTTTCCACGGTTTCATTATCGGTGCATAATTACTTATCTAAAAACTATTTTTAACTATCAAAGAACTTGTAGAAAGGAAGAAAACTAAAATTTTTTAAACTATCTCTACTAACTAAGCGGCTGTGTCTACACTGGCATGATTTTCCGGAAATGCTTAAAACGGAACAGTTTTCCATTATAAGTATTTCCGGAAAAAGAGCGTCTACATTGGCAGGATGCTTTTCTGGAAAAGCCCTTTTTCCGGAAAAGCATCCATGGCTAATAGACGCGCTTTCGGAAAAAGCCCCGATCGCCATTTTCACGATCGGGCTTTTGGCGAGAAAAAGACTGCTGGGCTGTCTACACTGGCCCTTTTCCAGAACAGTTTTCGGAAAAAGGACTTTTGCCCGGCGGGAGCAGCATAGTTTTCCGGAAAAGCAGCTGATTTCTTACAGTAGATTGTCAGTGCTTTTCCGGAAATTCAAGGCCAGTGTAGACAGCTCACAGCTTATTCCGGAAAAGCGGCTGCTTTTCCGGAATAAGTGGCCCAGTGTAGACACAGCCAGAGAGTTTAATGGCTAACAACTAGGAACCAAATACTGAGGTAATAACTTGTTTAACTTGTCTCTTCTTATCTAGGATTACCAAATTATACTCTTCCATTCATATATTTACCATTGTAAGAAAAATTCCAAACTCTGGATTTAAATCTACACAATCTCCATCAGAAAAAATGAACTGCTTTTTCCTTTCTTTTCTGGCTGTTAAAATAATATAAATTTGTTGTGCTGCAACTGATAAAACAGGTAATTCAATTCTGTTAAATTCGTCGAAGCATCCCCAGGAACCTGATTGTGCAAGACCTACAATGGGAAAAGGAAAATGTGACTGTAAGATATGGCTCCTGGAAATGTTTCCCCCACAAGCCTAAGCCATTTAGTCTGTACTTCTCTTCCTGCAAATATTGGGGCTGTTCATTATACAAACTACTTAACAGTGAAACTTGATCAGAATACAATTTTTAAATTCTTCAGGGAATCGCCAAGTCTTGAAGAGAGGTTTTGCTACATAACTTACTATGAAGATTACACTCTTAATTTTAAAAAAGTTAAGATTTGGGTCATTTTAATCTACTCTCTGTTTCTGAGAGTTCAGAGTGCACTTGTGTCACACTGTCACCCTACAGCCATGAGTTCTAGAAACTTACTTTAAAAAAAATTAAAGCTAAGATTCTCAATCACAAAACTCATGATTAGGGCCCTACCAATTTCATAGTCATGCAAAACATGACATGGACTGTGAAATTAGCTCTGCCCCATGAAATCTAACCTCCTTGAAATCAGTTGGGCTGGAAAGGGACAGGATTTCTCCTTCCCCTGCTCACTTCCACAGGCAGTGCAGAAGTTAAGTCACTTCTGTGCTCCTGCTACAGCAGCCCCAACTGGATTTTGGGCTCCTGCCCAGGCATGGGGCATCCAGGCTGGGAGTTGCTGCTGCCAGTGGCAACTGCTATGAAGAGACAAGAGTCACATGACTGCTCTCCCACATGACTCCTCCCTGTGCTATCCCTAGCCCATGGGAGGAGTCACTTCACCACTCCAGCTCTTCAGAAAAGGGCAACAAAAATGATTAGGGGTTTGGAACAGGACCCATATGAAGAGAGATTAAAAAGACTGTTCATCTTAGAAAAGAGTAGAGTAAGAGGAGATATGATAGAGGTCTATGAAATCATGACTGATGTGGGAAAAGTGAATAAGGAAAATTTATTTACTTGTTCCCAAAACATAAGAATGGGAACTAGGGGTCACCAAATGAAATTAATAGGCAGCAGGTTTAAAACAAACAAAAGGAAGTTTTTCTTCATGCAGTGCACAGTCATCCCGTGGAACTCCAGAGGAAGTTGTGAAGACCAGGACTTTAAGGCTATGTCTACCCAGCAGCGTTATTTCAGAATAACTGACATTATTCCAAAATAACATAGTCCATGTCTACACACAAGCAGTTATTTCGACATAATGTTGAAATAATGTTGAGCTGGAGGACTTCTTACTTCAACTCCTATAACCCTCATTGTATGAGGAGTAAGGGAACTGGGGGCAAGAGTGCTCTATCTCAAAATAACTGCTGTGTACACAGCGCCAAAAGTCTAAATAAGCTATTTCAACTTAAGCTACACAATTAGCATAGCTCAAGTTGGATAGCTTATTTTGAGTTTAGCACTACTGTGTAGATGTGCCCTATCAGGGTTAAAAAAAGAACTAAATAAATTCATGGAGGTTAGGTCCATCAGTGGCTGTTAGTCAGGATGGGTAGGAATAGTGTCCCTAGCCTCTTCAGAGGCTGGAAATGGATGACAGGAGAGGGATTACTTGATGATCACCTGTTCTGTTTACTGCCTCTGGGGCATCTGGCATTGGCCACTGTTGGCAGACAGGATACTGAGCTAGATGGACCTTTTTGGTCTGACCCAGAATAGCCTTTCTTACAATCTTATGTTTCCACCCCACCCCCACTTAATCCCAGGCCCCACCTCTTCCTGCACCCACTGGAGCCCACTCAACCCCTTCCCTGAAACCCCCACTCCTGCTCTACCCCTCCCTGCCCCGTTCCACTCTCCTTGCCCCCACTCTACCCCTTCCCCCCAAGTCCATGCCCCCGAGTGATGCATCTTGGAGGATCAGAGCAAGCTGAGGCTTGCACTGGGTCATTCTGCTGCCAGCACCATAGCAGAGGCCTGGTGCTGGCAGCAGAATGACCCAGTGCAAGCCTCAGCTTGCTCTGATCCTCCAACTCCCAGCTGTGTTGCTCTGCTTCCCATTGCTAGTGAGTGAGGGTGTGATTCCACCCCTTTTCCCCGGTCCCCTTCCCTGAGCAATGCAGCTAGGTGTATGGATCAGTCTGGGAAGGGATTGCTCCACTTCCCACCACCACTGCCAGTGAGTGTGGATGGACAGCCCAACCACTGTTGCCAGCATTAAGCCCCCCCTAATCCTCTGCTTCACTGGCATGAACATGAGATTGTCAGGAAAGGGGCATGGCACATGCATCTTTAGGAACGCCTACCTCTTCCAAAAGATGCAGAGAGGCACTTTTTTTCCCAGACAGGAAAATCACAATGTAAAGGTGGAAATGGCCATTGTGATTCTAGATGACCCAGCCTACCACTTGCTCCCTTGGCTCATGAGGCCATACAAAGGCAGCCTGAACCCAGCAAGGAGTTCAACAACAGGCTGAGCAAGTGCAGAATGGTGGTAGAATGTACGTTTGGACATTTAAAGTAGAAGTTTAGGAGTCTCCTGATTCAGCTGGACCACAGCAAACACAACATTTGCTTTGTGCTAGCAGCCTGTTGTGTGCTCCATAATCTGTGTGAGAACAAGGGGAAACTTTTTTGGCAGCGTGGGGGGCTGAGGCAGAGTACCTAGACAGAGAGTTTGAGCAGCCGGACACCAACGTGATAGGATAGCACAGCAAGGGGCAGTGCAAATCAGAGTCACCTTGAAGGACAATTTTATGCAAGGCCAGTTTTGAAACTCTTCCCCATGGCTCTCTAAAAGTTGCACCCGCATTCCCTGTGTTTGCCTTTAATCCCTCCCCCCTAGCCTGCCCCCTGCAGTTAAAGCAATAAAGAGACTGTTATTTGGGGAAAACAACAAGGACATAGAAGAATTGGGAACCCAAAGAAGGGGGGCTCAGGAACGCTCATGGGACTGCCTTTTGCTTCCCAAGATCTTGGAGGGTACACTAGCCCTTGAGGTCTTCTCCCTCATGTTCTGGGGGCCCAGTGCCCTCTGGGGACCCTGGGAATGAAAGTAATGGGGCTGGAGGAGGAGGGACCAGAGGTTTCATCGGGGTGGGCAGGATTCTGGAGGAGGCCCACTCCAGCCAAGATGTCAGGTACTCCATCAAAGTGGTCATGGAGGCTAACATGGTCTCATGCTGTCCGGCCTGCTGCTCTCTGTAGTTCTTCTCTCCTGCTGTTCTGCAATTTGGTCCAGGTGCTCGGACTGTATCTTCTCCACAAGGGAGTACATGCAATTCATCTGACCCTAGAAGATGTTCTCCCTTGTCCGCTTTCGCCTAGTGGAGCTGAGCCAGGTGGGCAGATGCTGTTAAAGGAGAAGTACACTGAGAGCTGGCTGCTATCCCAGCTGCAATGAAGCTCCTTGCAGTGGTGATTGCTATTAAAAAGGCCACCTTTGCTGAGAGGTGTGACAATAAGCAGGAGGCTATGGGATCTATAGAAGTTGACAGTACTAAATTCTAGTCCCACAATGGAGTAGAATCTCTGACAGTGGGAGCAACCTCTCTACATCTTTTAGAAAGCTTGTAGTTATAGGACTAGAGACACAGTCCTGCCCTCAATTTCAGCATTTCACACCTTTATTGTGGACAGATGCACCTCAACAGAGCTGACTGCCAAGCCTTTAAAGTTGTAACAAATAATCCTAAACCTTTTGAATTGGAGATTGTGTAGAAGAGATGCAATGGCTAGTTGCCCAATTAGAAGAAACTTCCAACTATAAAAGGT
The DNA here is from genome assembly GCA_019425775.1 of Rafetus swinhoei. Classification (NCBI taxonomy): domain Eukaryota; kingdom Metazoa; phylum Chordata; order Testudines; family Trionychidae; genus Rafetus; species Rafetus swinhoei. The sequence continues at coordinate 144,061,366 of CM033440.1, read as the reverse complement.
AAATACATCTCTTACATGGTTTCCTACTATTGAGCAGGATATTTTGAATTGCTACTGAACAGTGCATCTCCACTGGGTTAAGCTGCTGAAGAATTAGGCCATGAGCTACACCGACTGAGGATTTGGATGCAGCTGAGCCTGAAGCAATGAGGAAAGTCTGAAGATCATCTTGAAAGATCAAACAACTCTCCATCAGACAACACCACTACTGGGGTATTGTTAGTGAGCACCTGGCTGATAGATTTGATTCTGTCCTATGTGTGTGGAAGAAATTGGCACACACAACTCAAGAATGTTTATGTATAAACAGACCTCATGAGAGAAACCACAAGCCATGACCCTCCAGATTAACCAAACATACTCCCCGCTTTATGGCAGAAGCCTCTGTCATCCAGATCATATAGGGGACAGTTAGTGAGACTGCGACTCCCCTGCATGCCATAATTCATCAACCAATCCCTTGCCTAGAATAAAAGCTAGCTTGTCCAGAGGGTGCAAATGAGGGCAGTGCACTACCCTGAGCTATGTGTGCAAACCTGAGATGCAGGCTAGAATTGGGGAGGAGGAGGTCACATGAGTCCATGCTGCCATAGGCCCCAGGAGCCTGAGACAGTTCCTCATTGAAATTTGGGGACTGCCTCTCAATGGCACACAAAGATCTCAAATATGAAGAAACATGGGTAGGAGCTAAAACTCCAGGACTACCCCAATAAATTCTATTAGCTGGAGAGGTATGAGAATCAATTTATCTTGTTCACTTCCAGGCCTAATGATTGGAATAGAGTGCACAAGAGATATTTCCACTTGCTGACAGAAGTGATCCAACACCAATCTATCAATCAATCAATCTATCATCCAAGTACAGATACCTTTTGGACAGCCAATGGTGGAGGTAAGATGTTACCAACATAATAAATTTGGGGAAAACCCTCAATGCAGATGATAGGCCAAAGAGTAGAACTGTGAACTGGAAGTGCTCTCTTCCTATTATGCACCTTAGGAATCTTCTGTGGCTTGGGTGGACTGCCATATGAAAATATGCATCTCACCAGTCAAAGTCAGCATACTAGTCATTTGGCTCTGATGAAAGGATAATAGGTACAAGAGAAACCAAAAGGAACCTCAACTTCTTGATGAAGTTGGTCAAGTTCTGAAAGTCTAGCATTGGCCTGAACCTGTTTAGCTTTGGATATAGGAAGTAGTGGAGGTAGAACCCCTGTCCTGGTATAGAGGAGTAATTTCCTTTGTAGCTTTCAAAGAACAAAGAGTTGGCACTTGTCTTAGTACAGATTTGGGAAATGGGTCTCTGAAAAGGGACATGGAAGGGAAGGCTCGAGGGGAAGCAGCTTGAAAGATCAAATAACTCTCCATCAGAAGGAACTGAAATTTGTTCCTACAGTCTTCAGGTAGCTTATTTAGGAATTTAAACATAGCATCCAAATGTGCATAGTCATATCAGGATAAGAGAGTCTGATGGGTAGCTATGTGCAGCTATAGCCAGGCAATTGAATAATACCTTTTACCAAAAAAATCTAATGTTTGGGAGTCGTTTTCTTTAAAGGCAGCTTTTGCTCTGTGTTGGTAGTGTCTTTCATTTACTACTGCCATTACCAGAGAGCCTGGCATGTTGTTGACAGAACTGTCCGTATGTCTGGGACAGAACTTTCATTTATGTTCTGTGCACCTTGTCACAGGCATGACTTACGAAGAGGTTTGCAACAGGGACTTAGTAAGCAACATTATCACCTTACTTGTAGAAAGGGCAAATTTCCCTGATATGTTTGGGTGTAAAATGTCCCTGAGCTTTTAAGGATTCTGCTCCACAAACTTCATTTGGATACCACATGATGCAGCCATCCTTTTCAGAAGCTTTGGATATAACTTAAAGTCATCTAGTATCACAGAAGACACTTCCAAAGCTTCCTCCAGTGACAAGGATGAGATATCCAAAGAAGGCAATGTAGAAACCTCCAGAGGCTGGTCTTGCACCTCCAGTATAGAGGCAGGTTTAAACAGGTTGTGGAGAATCCAGTTCTTGTATTTGTGGCAGTTGCTTTGTGCTGAACACAAATGACTTCTCGGTACAATGTGGGGAGCCCTCTCTTCTTGGTGATATGTTTATGTAAAGTAATGGGGAAGTACAACTGGTCATTAGAAACATTCCTAAAGACACCTATTAAAGCCTTTATTGGTCTCATATGGTATAAGTTGTACATAGACCAGGGACTCTAGTCTGTCATCCTGCTCTGGTCAGAATGTCTATGAGAGCAGGAACAAGTCCTAGAGGATGCACAGAATTCTCTGAAGTGGGAGACATAGAAACTCACTTCAAACTTCAACAAGAATGCCCCAAAGGGAATGGTGGTGTGGTATTGGAAAGCATCGTCACAGATCATGACAGTGATATATGACAGGTCTGTGATATCAGTGGCAACACCAGGAGCTTCCTAGATACCAAGAACTGAGACAGAGACCTGTTCTCTGGGTGAATTCATAGAGGAGAGTGAGGAAAAAGGTATCTGACTTGTGGTCACAGTTGCTGCAACCAATCCCAGTGTCAGTGCTGAGGTTTGCACTGGATGTGACAGCCCTGACAAAATGATGTTAGTTTGGATTAGCAGTGAAGTGGTCCCAAAAAGAAGAGCAGATCTTTTGTAGCTATACATGCCTCTGGCATTGTCCGTACTAATAACGTCCACCACTACCATCAGCAGTGATGATGGATTCATTGTTGCAATGATGAAGTAGCCAGTCTTGATTAACCTGGAATGGGTACAGATGTCAAAGACCATGGTTTGAGAGCCAGTAGGGAGTAGTAACTAATCTCTAGACAGAAAAATCCACATTGAAAAAGTTAAAGCAATCTTCTTTTTGGGCTCTGGAGGTCAAGAGTGCTGCAAGCACCTATGCTTTTTAGAGGATTGCCCTAGCAAAGAGGATAAAATGGTTACCTACATGTATTGTAAATGGTGTTTTTTGAGCTGTGGTTCACTCATCTGTTCCACCCATGAATGTGTGCACACCCAGCAAACTGGAGCCAGAGGCCTTTCTGTTACAGTATTCATCAAGGTGGCCCAGACAGCCTGCATCTCCTCATAACCTCTCCTAAGGCTGTATAAGTGTGATGCTACCCCAACTTCCCCGTCCACCATCAGTTGCTTTACCCTGGAAATGAGGCTGAAGACTTCAGTGCAGTGGGGATATAGAGCAGGTTGTGAATAAACATGTGAACCATAATATGAAGTACTTTTACAATAGGGCTAAGTAACCATATTTTCTTCTTTGAGTGGACGATGGATGAAGCTACAGAAAATATACAAACAATGGTACTAAGGAGCTGAGCAGATGCATATGATGTTAGACCTCTTCTAGTAAAGGGTCAAAGTATTGATAGATAGCACACAGAAATGAATGCTCAGGGGCTAGCGGGATGGGACTGGATGACTATCGTGTGTAGATATTTCAGATTGGCTGTGACTGCTCGTTTTCACTGCAGTTATCTCAGGTTACCAATACCTGGGATAAACTAACTTGTGATCATGTCATTAAAAAGTGCATTATAATGCGTACTCATAAGGGGCTAAACACAGGAAAGTCTGAACACTTCTTAGCTTTGATTTCATGACTTTGCAACTCTGATAGTGTTCTCTTTACCATGTCTGTAATACATCTCTATTATTACCTCAGAAGAGCATATTTGTATAGATAGGCATCAGTATATAAAATGACTCCAAGAAACAGAGAATACAAACATAAGATTGACTTTATAACCTGGCAGTTAGAGTAGTCACTCAGGATGTAAGGAGACTTAAGGGTCAACCCCCCTGCTCTAATTATTCTTATTTACTCACAATGCAACATTTTCAAGAGGAAAAACTAAAAAATGCCTGACATTAAGCTCTCTTATAGCACAATGGTTAAAACAGTCACCTGAGAGGTAGCAGATACCTGTTCAAATTCCTTCTCCCCATCATGTGTAAAGGGGACTTGAACCTAGGCTATCCCACCTCTCAGGTGAGCACCTGAACCCCTGGGCTGAAAATTATGAGGGAGATACAGCAGAAACATTTTGTGTAAGTTCATCTATTGGGACCTGATCCAGTAAGCAGGTTCTGAGCAAACCTATTGGATCAGGCTCCCCAGGAGAATTAAGCTGCTCAATGCCTATTTTCTTCTGGTTTGTGAATTACTCTAGGCGGGAGATTGGATTTAGATGCCCACAGAAAGGCAGCAGAACTTCTGTTCAGAGGCAGTAACAAGTTAGTAGTAAATTTCTACTGCAAAAGCATAGGCACCAAGCAAGTTGAAGCAAGAGTTGTGTGCGCTGCAGTGATCCCCAAACTGGGACTTAGGGCTGAATGCTGAAAAGTAGTTAGGTGCCTAAGAAACTTAGAAACCTAACCCTCATTTTCAAAGGTGATATAGGCACTTAGGCAATTTGGAGTCCTCCTACTTGCTCTTAACTATTATAATTTAATAAAAAGTAATTTTCACTTTTTTCCTCAATACATTCAACATAAAAAATCTTACCTTTGAAAATTCTACCTAAGCCTCTGAAGTCCATTTGGTCAGAACAGTTAAATACTACTACATATTTTCCCAGAGCCTTTCCCATGTCTTTTGTCGTTTCTGTTTTACCAGTTCCAGCTGGTCCTGCTGGAGCTCCTCCCATGTTCATTCCCAAAGCCTGAGCTAAGGTTATATAGCATCTGTAAATGTTAATTCAAATTAATTAACTATAGATAAAAGTGATAAATAAACTCTACATGCATATAATAAAGCAATAAATATGGACTATATCCCTCAATTGAATTGTACTTTTCTCTGAAATTAATCCTAGTAACAGTAGTACTACGTACAGGATAAGATGCTACTCAACATGAGTGACAGTGGCAAAATATGGCCTTTAAATATCAATGTAATGAATAAATCTTAACCTGATTCACCTACAGACTATAGGTATAAGATAAAATACAATATATGCTACCTAAACAATCAAGCAATATACAAAGTGCATAAAGAATTGTCATTATCAGTTATCACAGCTCTTTTTAAAGAGCAGATTCTGATATGCTTGCACATGTTTAGCAGTACCCATAAAGCTTCACTGAATTGGACTAAATGCCCATACAGAGGACCATCTCCAAAGAAAGGTGGGTGGGAAATAGAAAGTCTTGGGCTCAGCCCCTTCAGGATGCCAGCTAACGTACGTGAGCCAACACAATTCAGAGATGTTTGTAGCTAGTACAGGACAACAGTAAATCGCTATCCTCCTATAATTCCCACACTTCCAGGAAAAGGAGAAGAAGGGAGGGAACTGTGCCTCAGATATTTCTCTGAGATACAATGCATCCTGAATCAACTGCAGTTATACTCACAATCCAAACTTCTCTTAATAAAATGCTAACTTGTGACCTTGCTTTGCTTGACCGCACAGGAGCATCAGGGAGAGTTAAGTACACCCAACCACCACTGCTTGGTTTAGCTAGATTTAGGTTTGTTGTATTCCTGTTCTCTAGATCCTCCTCCCTGTGAGACAATGAATGGGAAAGGGTGGGAGAAACAGACTGAACAAAACCTTAGGTCAGAATAGATGTCCAGACATAAGAAAGACGCAACATGCGTGTTTTCCAGGGCTAAAGTAATTTACTCAGAGGCAAGGGAATTACTGTGCCCCTCTGAGTCACACGGTTCTTTGGTAAAGCTGCTCCTATAGAGGAGAAGTTAGGTATAAGTCACCCTTGCTCAAGGCCAAGACTAAAGATTTGATCTAATCCCAAGAGGGAAGGATTCATGGAGTATAAATAAACTCTAGGATTGAGATAAAGAAAATATAGGTCATTTGAACAATTAAGGGCAAAAAGCAGGTTACTGACCTGCTAGCCCATGAGCCTTTTTGGTACCATCATTTTTTAAAATGTTCATGCATACATATTATGCATTACACATATAAATACATGATGCACCTTTCTGCATGGTAGCTTAAAGGTAGAGGTAGTCCTGTTTCCATGGAAGCAGTAGTAAGCAGAGATCCTGGGTGAATATTTTGACTAAAAATGAATACATCTTCAACTAATTTTAGGTAATTACTTTTTTTACTTTACAGTAATGAATACTATGAAAATTTTCTCAATTGCATAACCATTAACATATCAACTACTAAATACTTAATAATGGAAGTCATGCTTCACATGAAAAATAAGCTTATTCTACATGGATTTCTCAAACTTAAAATCAATGTTGGTAGTTTTTGTATGTATTAATTTACTCCAGGATTCTCTTGGAAAGAATGAAGACAGAAATTGATAGACAGCTCAGGGAAGCTTGATGATGAAGATACGCTGCCACCACCACAAGGGTCTTTGAGAAAACTCTGGGTGCGGAGGAAAGGCCAAACAGGAGGACTTTGTACTGAAAGTGCTGTGTGCCTATGACGAACCTCAGAAAACGTCTGTGTGCTGGGTGTATTGTCACGTGGAAATACGCATCTTGCAGATCAAGGGAAGTGAACCAATCGCCTTTGTTCAAAGCTGGGAATATAGAAGTTAAAGTTACCATCCTGAATTTCTGCTTCCTGGGGTACCGATTGAGATTGCGAAGGTCCAGGATGGGTCTCCATCCTCCCGATTTCTTTTCGGTGAGGAAATAGCGGGAGTAGAATCCCTTCCCCCAAAATTGATCGGGTACTGCCTCCACCGCACCAATCTCTATGAGACGGAGAACCTCCTGCGTTAGAGATTCTCGTGAGATGGGCCCCTGAAAAGGGACGGGGTTGGAGGGGGGGAGGACAGGAAAGAAGAGGGATGGAGTATCCTGATATTACTATCTCCCGGACCCGGCAGTCGAAGGTGATGGTAAACCATCTGTGCTGGTACGGTCTCAATCGATGATGGAATAACTTCTGTGTTCCCGGGTCGTATGTTAAAGGAATGGTTCTCAGTCCCTCGATCGGACCATCAAACTTGCTGTCTGTTGTTTTGGGAATTATGGTTTTGTCCGGTTTGTAGTCTTTGCTTTTGTTGACATGGTCTGGGGCATTGTTGTTGTTGTTGTGGGTGGTCCTATTGTCTGAACCTGGGTGCCCCATACGAGAAGGGTCTCTGTCTGAAGTAGGGAATATATCATTTGCGGCGATATGGAGGTGTATACATCCCTAACGTTTTCAGGGTAGTTCTAGAATACTTGCCCGAGTGCAAAACTTGGTCCGTTTTCTCTGCAAATAGGCTCTGTCTGTCAAAGGGCAGGTCTTCTACCTTAGATTGTAAATCCTTAGGTACAGATGCCATATGTAGCCACGAAGACCGCCTCATAACTACTGACGTCGCCGTGGCCCTTGCCACTGCATCAGCAATATCCAGGGAAATTTGTAAGGCCGTTGTTGAGGCCGTATAGCCTTCCTGGATAACTGATTTTAAGAGCTGCTGTTTCTCGTCGGGCAAGTTCTCTATAACTGCTACCATCTTTGAATAATTATCAAAGCTATGGTTAGACAGATGAGCAATGTAGTTCGCCATTCTCAGTATAAGTGTGGCTGAAGAATAAATTTTCTGTCCAAAGAGATCTAAGCGTTTAGATTCTTTATCAGCAGCAGCATTCCTATGTTGTGGTGTCTTGGATTTTTGCTGGGCTGCATCCACAACTAACGAGTTCGGTTGAGAGTGCATGAACAAAAAATTCCATCCCCTTCGGGGGAATGAAATATTTCTTGTCCGCCCTCTTATGAGTGGGCTGAGAGGACACCAGTGTCTGCCATATGTCATCGGCAATTTCTAGGATTGTGTCATCAAAGGTCAATGCCATTTTAGATTTTTTGGGATTTTTGAAGGTTCTTCAACAGCTTATGTTGTTTTTGTTGAACCTCTGCTACATGCAGGTCCTGTGATTCTGCCACTCTTTTAAAGAGCTCTTGAAACTGACGAGCGTCATCTACTAGAGAAGAATCGCCAGAGAACACTGCATTGTCCGGAGAGGAAGAAGCAACAGAGTGGTCCACTGGGGATTATTCCTGCATTTGTGGCTCTTCTGGTGTCACTAGCTGTGCTGGCTCTGGGTGTACTTGAGGGAGAGGCACGTTTCCAGACGGTGTCGAGGGTTGAGTAGAAATGCCTGGTGGCGTAGGGACCCTGGAGCTGTTGTGAAAATGATACCGGTAGCATCGTGGATATTGGGAAGAAGAAGGTCCAGAAGAGTATCGTCGCTAATTATGATAGTCACTATGGCGGCGATGATGATCACGATAATAACGAGACAATGAATATGCAGGTGAGTGTCGTTGTCTGTACTCGTGATGATATTGGGATGAAGATGAGCATGTAGGTGATCTAGGTGAGTGAGATCTGCGTCCGGTGTACGAAGGTGATCGAGAACATCTGCAGTAGCGACACGGCGATGGTAAGTATCATTGATAGTGTCTTCTCGAGATATTAGCAGCATGAGTCTCATGCCTATGTGGCTCAGAGAAGGAAGAAGAAGGTGATCTGTGTGAATAGGGAACTAATTGTTCAGGGCTTGGTGAAAACTGAAACCCTGTGCCTGCTGAATGGTCAGCTCCTGCAGGCAGCATTGCTTGATGTGACCTCTGGGGGGAGCCGTATTGCTGCAGTGCCGGTGAGTGAACTGGGAGCCGGCAGGGTGCAGGCCTGGAGGCTGAGACACTAGAGCTTCAGCGCTTGTCAGTTTCAAGCACTGAAGCCGGTGCTGGCGAAGAGCTTGCTGACAATGAGCTCAGCGCCGGTGATAGTGCTGGAGAGAAGGAGCACTGAGCTTGCCCCAAGGCAGCCGGTGCTGCGCTTGGAGCCGGAGCAGCTAACAATCAGCACGAGCAGCACACGCCCCATGCATGCGCGGTCCGGCTGGACCACGGCTGACGACTCTCCGACCTGTGGCGCCGGGACAAGCCCGACACCTCAAGTGGAGCACCCATGGGGACACCACCAAAGAAGAATATGTAGTTATGGGCTTAAACGGAGAACGCATAAGACCCATGAGCACCCGGCTAAGATCCCATTGAGGTATGGGTTGCCTAATGTGAGGGTATAATCTCTCCGTACCCTTCAGGAAACACTTAACCATGGCATTTGTAAAGACTGTTCCACCTCATTCTTCTGGGTGGAACTCTGAGATTCCTGTGAGGTGCACCCTCACCAATGAAGTGGCTAGCCCTTGCTGTCTAAGCTCCAGTAAGTAATCTAAAATGAGGGGAATAGACACATGGACAGCCCATGACTCAAAGCGCTTCCACTTGGCAACATAGGTAGCATAGTGGAAGGCTTCCTGCTTTCTATGAGCACCCTCTGTACCATATCCCAATACAAGCATTCCCCTCTGCTCAACCACGGATCTTCCAGACCATGAGCTGTAGGGACTGGAGTTTCTGGTGACATACATGACCTTGATACAGATCCTCTGTTATGAGGTCAGGGAGCAATGGTTGTGCATTTGGCTCCTCTATGGAAAGATTCAGAAGCGTAGTGTACTAGTGCTGGCATGGCTGGGGTTATCCAGATTACCAATGCGCCATACCTCCGCAACCTGAGGAGAACCTTGTGTATGAGAGGGAAGGGGGGAATGCGTAAAGAAGGTGAGGAGGCCACTGCATGAGCAGGGTATCTCCCACTGACCCCAGGCAATGGTTCAGATATGAACAGAGCAGGTGGCACTTCTTGTTCCTGTCTGATGAAAACAGATCTAGATGGAGAGTTTCCCACTTGAGGAAGAGCCCTTGGGCCACATCCTCCCTGAGGGACCATTCGTGAGCTCTGAATGACTTGCTGAGTCGATCTGCTAAAACATTGTGGGTTCCCAGAAGGTATGAGGCATCCAGATGGATTTCCTGTGCTATGTAGAGATCCCATAGGGCTAGAGCTTCCTGACACAGGGGAGAGGAATGAGCTCCACCCTATTGGTTGATATAGGACATCGCTGCCATATTGTCTGTCAGGACTGAGACACACTTGCCCCTCAACGTAGGGCAGGAACACCTGGCAAACCAGGCAAACTGCCCTCAATTCCCTGACATTTACATGCAGCGGCTGTTCGGCCCATGACCACACACTTGTGTCCTGAGGTCCTCAAGGGTCTTCACAGGAACTGGATATGTCTATACTGAAAGATGGCTAAGGGGGAGGCCAAAGTACATGGACTAAATACTTTGAGAGACAAATCTGCCTGACAACCAAGTTTGCAATCATGAGTACTAGAAGCAGGGTGTAACAATTGCTGATCCTGAATAGGAAAGTAGCAAGAAAAAAGAAGAGATTTCTAGATTCACACATCCTGCCCCAGCGTGCTGAACCAAGCCCAGGAGTTTTTTGGGCCTCAGGTACCAATTCTAACAGCTATCATGATATAATAGTATTTTATTATTTAGGAAAATGTTATGCTAGTATAAACACATTTCTGATGTTAATTAAATCATTGTTGAGAAGTGAGAAGAGATCGTTGAGAAGTGGGAAGACATCATATTTCTGTATAAGTTATAAAGTATGTATTTTAGTGAGATTGTCTTTTATTACATGAAAAAGAGGTGTGGATGCCTATCCTAACATACAGGTAGATATTTACTGCATGTTCTGGAACACAATTTACAATTTTACATTTACAGCAGACTAGAGTATAAGACTGTGGAGATATTATGTAAAATAAACCACTTTTCCCCTGTCCCCAAACGAAGCCATTGTTTCTCACCTGTCAGTAAGAGGAGTTATAACCAGACGATCAGTGCATCCCAGAAATTCATTTTGGTAAATAAAATCAACATTTGTAATGGATACCCAAACTTGATCCACATCTTCCTTAAAATAAAATCTACTCTGCTTTAGCCATTCAAAATCAGTTGCTGACTTGATATGCATTTTTACCTTAAAGAAATAAAAATAAGACACAAAGTATAGATTCACAGTATCCCAGTATTATGTCTTATGTAATGAGTACCATACATATGAATAATAAAGTTAAAACATTTCACTGTACTTGCATGATTACCTGTTTCAAGTTTTGTAAGAATAAAACTAAATACATATCTGCATTGCATAAATAACATATTTTCAAAGTTTAAAATTCCAAAAATGGTTTGAATCAATATACGAAACCTATTACTCATATACAGTAAAGCTCCCACTGCTTAAACAGGAACAAACTAAGCCTGATCATGAAAGACAAACAAAATACAGATATCATAAATGAGCAGCTGATCCATATAACTGACTTAAAATTCTCACAATCTAAAGGCCTCACTGCAGCATGACTGAAAAGTACCCCTTCTGGTTGATATAATCAGAGGCCCGGTGGTCGGGGGCCTGGATGCAGATATGGGCGCCGGCAATACTTCTCCCCTCCCCACCCCTCCACCCCACCCCCGCAGTTGGGGAAGGCCATGGTGGCAAAGCCATCAACGATGGGGTCCACATTGCCCAGGATGATGTTGTTGATGGTGTTGATGGTGTTGATGATGGATACAGGATGGTGTTGATGTCCCTCACCACCTGTAGAAAGATACAAACATTGAATCACAGGGATGCCAGAGCTCTTGGGAATTTCCCAAGCCCAATCTCCTTCTCACACCAAGCCCAAATCCATCTTACCCCATCCCCAGCAGGACTTTATGAAGGTGGGACTGGAAAACCCCTCCAGCGGGGGGGGAGAGAGTCCACCCCCCCCTTCCCTAGGGAACCCCATTCCAGTGCTTCACCGCCCACCTGGCACAACAGCAAAGAGAGTCATACCTGCATGAGCATGGCCCCAATGATCTATCTCCCCACGCTGAACAGGTTCCCAATGGAGAAGTAGCTGTCCGGCGTGACAAGCTTCTGTTTCTGGCAACCCGTTTCGGGGGCCGGGGCACATGTGTGTGTCCCGTTGCCTTAGGGTAGGGGCAAACCACTTGCATAACTCCGTAAAGGTGTCCTTCTGCATGCGGAAGTTCTGGAGCCCTGCTGGTTGTCCCACCACTCCATCATAATCTGGTCCCACCAGTCAGTACTGGTGTCCCAGCACCAGAAGCGGCACTGTAAGGTGTGCAGACGAGGGTTGGAAGGGTTGTGCTGCATAAGCAGCATGTGGAATGGGGTGAGGAGGTGCCCCAGAGCGAACTGTGGGGTCCTGGTTCTGCAGTGCCACGTGGGCAGTTCACAGTAACTGCATCGGGAGGTGCAGCATGCGGTCTAAAAGCCGGCAAGTGCTTTGCAGGAGGTCTGGCTCCACGGCTGGAATGCTGTGGTGTCTGCAAGGTCAACCAGAGCACAGAGTGAGATGAGTTTGCTGTCCCTTGGGGTATGTCTACACTAGCCCCCTAGTTCGAACTAGGGAGGTTAATGTAGGCATTCGAAGTAGCAATGAAGCTCGATTTAAATATCCCGGCTTCATTTGCATCTTGGCGCCATTTTAAATCCCCTTAGTCCGAACTCCGTGCCCGCAGCCACACGCGGCATGGAGTAGGTAGTTCGAATTAGAGATCCTAATTCGATCCTAATTCGAACTACCTACTCCGGCTGCAGCCGCGGGCACGGAGTTCGACTAAGGGGGATTTAAAATGGCGCGCTGAAGATAAATGAAGCCCGGATATTTAAATCCCGGGCTTCATTTGCTACTTCGAATGCCTACATTAACCTCCCTAGTTCGAACTAGGGGGCTAGTGTAGACATACCCTTGAGGAGGTAGGCAAAGCTGAAGAACCTGAGACACAACTATCAAGGGGAGTCCCTTTAAGCACAAGCTTCAGACAGCCTCAGGCAGCAGCTATAGGAAGTGACAGCTGTCCTGATGCCCTGCCCTGAGTGCTTCTGAGAGGCCTTAAATGTGATTCAGGCTCCAATCGATGGGGATGCACTATTTCGATATAGCTCTGTGCTTTTGATGGGGATTAGTAGTGTGGATGCGCTACAGATTGGACCTCCCTTGTTCACCATCCGTGGGACCTGACCCATCCCGAATGAGGAAATTTGCTGGATATAGCGAGGTCCCCTGCTACTGACCTCCCAGGAGGCTCGCCCTCCCTGCAGTTGGCTCTGCTGCAGCCCCACTGCCACTGGGCTCCAGCCTTCAGTGCTTGGACTTGGGCTCCAGCCTGCTCGAGCTCCCCAGGATGGAGCTCCCCAGCCTCTGTGGCCCTGCTTCTTCCTTGCATGACTGGGGAGCCCCCCAGGATGAGGCTCGCCTGTCTCACTGCTGTCCCGCCTGGCCAGGGATCCCTGGGGATGGAGCTCCCCAGCCACATGGCTCCGCTTCTCCCCCACTTGACTGGGGCTCCCTAGGGACGGGGTTTACACTCCTGGGTGCTGCAGCTCTCTGATCTAGCAAAATCCATGGTCCTGCCGGATCACGGATGTTGCTTTACCAGAGAATCTCAGATTTTGGAAGTTCAACCTGTATTTTGAAATAAGTGCCTAGTGTAGACATGCCCTATTAAATGGGCCTATTAAAATAGGTTTACAAGTTGTTAATTCTAGAGAATCAGAATAGTTCAGACTAGCTTACACAGAGGACTTGCAACATATTGTAATGCTGGTGGTTAGGAATATAAGGCAAAACCCCATTGAAGCTGGTAGATGTATCTATAGCCTTTCATTAATTTTAAATGAAACAATGAAATTTCTTAATGTAACAATAGGAGCTACCCTTCCCCCCAAACAAACATGTGGTAAAGTCTGAGTAGAAGCTGAACCCAATACTTTTTGATGGTGATTGATATAGCAAACACAGGGTCTGGGATTTCGACCACTGGAGCTCAGTGTATCTGTATGTGAGACAAACAGCAGAAACAGAGAAGGACACAAAGAAGCCAGACACAGCCAGAAAGATCATAATAAAGTGACACTGAGGAACAAAAGCTAAAAGACTTTTCTGTCTGGCTGAAAAAAGCATGGTGGAAATCTGAGTAAAGAAACTCCTGAATGATTCCTGCTATATTCTTTGCAACAAGGATTTTGTATATACTTTATAAATAAAGAGGATTGTATCAAAATACCTTCTGCAATTTCTCCTAATATATCTGACTACATCATGAAAATTAGCTAACTGCTTGGGTAAAAAAGTGGTAACAATATTGTTAAGCAAGTTTATTCAAGACTTTGAAGAGAGACTCCAAAAATTAACCTTCTTGGTAGTTCTATATTTATTTATTTATTATTTATTTAAAATATTTTTACCCCACTTCTCTATTTCAAATATTCGAGGCAGCTTATATATACACAGTTAAATCACATTTATCTGAAGTCTGATTATCTCAATTTTGGATTATCATTTGTTTCTTCATTCCAAATATTTATTTCAAAGGCCTGAAATATGATGGATAGATTTGTATGCACAGATTTTTAAAGAACAATCATGTCAAACCAATCTGATAGCTTTCTTTGATAGGATATCAAGCCTTGTGGATAAAGGAGAAGTGATGGCCGTAGTAAACTTAGAGTTTAGTAAAGCATTTGATATGGTCTCACATGATCTTCTTATCAATAAACTAGTGGGAGTACTATAAAGGTGGATGCATAACTGGCTGGATAACCATACTCAGAGAGTAGTTATTAACGATTCACAATCATGCTGGAAGGGCATAACAAGTGGAGTTCTGCAGGGATCTGTTTTGGGACCAGTTCTGTTCAATATCTTCATCAGTGATATAGATATTGGCATAGAGAGTACGGATATTAAGTTTGCGGATGATACAAAGCTGGGAGGGGCTGCAACTGCTTTGGAGGATAGGATCATAATTCAAATTGATCAGGACAAACTAGAGAAATGGTCTGAGGTAAATAGGATAAAGTTTAATAAAGACAAATGCAAAGTAGGAAGGAACAATCAGTTTCACACATACAGAATGGGAAGTGATTTTCTAGGAAGGAGTACTGCAGAAAGGGATCCAGGGGTCACAGTGGACCACAAGCTGAATATGAGTCAACAGTGTGACACTGTTACAAAAAAGCAAACATGATTCTGGAATGCATTCATAGAATCATAGAATCATAGAGCTGGAAGAGACCTCAGGAGGTCATCAAGTCCAGTCCCCTGCCTAAGGCAGGTCCAATGCTAACTAAATCAACCCAACCAGGGCTTTGTCAAGCTGAGACTTAAAAACCTCTAGGGATGGAGATTCCACCACCTCCCTAGGTAACCCATTCCAGTACTTCACCACCCTCCTAGTGAAAAAGTTTTTCCTAATATCCAACCTAGACCTCTCCCACTGTAACTTGACACCATTGCTCCTCCTTCTGCCATCCGTCACTACTGTGAACAGCCTTTCTCCATCCTCTTTGGAACCTCCCTTCAGGAAGTTGAAGGCTGCTATCAAATCCCCCTCACTCTTCTCTTCTGAAGATTAAACAACCCAAATCCCTCAGTCTCTCCTCATAGGTCATGCACTCCAGCCCCTTAATCATTTTGGTCACCCTCCGCTGGACCCTCTCCAATGCATCCACATCCTTTCTATAGTGGGGGCCCCAGAACTGGACACAATACTCCAGATGTGGCCTCACCAGAACCAAATTAAGGGGAATAATCACTTCTCTAGATCTGCTGGCAATGCTCCTCCTAATGCAACCAAATATACCATTCGCCTTCTTGGCTACAAGGGCACACTGTTGACTCCTATCCAACTTCTCATCCACTGTAATCCCCAGGTCCTTTTCTGCAGAACTGCTACTTAGCCAGTCGGTCCCCAGCCTGTAACAATGCTTGGGATTGTTCTGTCCCAAGTGAAGGACTCTACACTTGCCCTTGTTGAACCTCATCAGATTTCTTTTGGCCCAATCCTCTAATCTGTCTAGGTCCCTATCCCTAATCTCTCTGGACCCTATCCCTGCCCTCCAGTGTATCTACCTCTCCCCCTAGTTTAGTGTCATCTGCAAACTTGCTGAGGGTGCAATCCATCCCTTCCTCCAGGTCATTAATGAAGATGTTGAACAAAACTGGTCCTAGAACCGATCCTTGGGCCACTCTGCTAGAAACCGACCGCCAATCTGACATTGAGCCGTTGATCACTACCCATTGGGCCCAACAGTCTAGCCAGCTTTCTATCCATCTGTGACGGAGCCAGTGGACTCCGCACCCTCACGCCGGGAGTCCAAGGGGGCGGGGCCGGTCAGGGAATGCCAGCTCACCCGGGGGACGCCGGCGGCAGCAGCTATGGGGCCGCGGGAGGTGCCGACGAAGCCTGAGACCCGCCGCCAGAGGCAAAGGCGGCCGGGCAAATGGTGGCACGGCCAGACGCCGACGCAGGCGCAAGAGCAGCCGTGAGTGGCCGCGAGAGGTCCTGCCTCTCACGTCAAGGGGTGGCGGATGACAGGAAGATGGGGGCACGCCCAGGGGGAGGAATCTTCCCGGGAGCACCAGATTCAAAAAGGGCCAGCCCTCGACCAGAGGGGGAGGAGAGGTCGGAAGGGGGACCGGGCTCCGGCAGACGGGACGTAGCTGCGGGGGAGTCGGCGGCGGAAGGTGTGATCGGGTTGTGACCCGCTAGCCGGAGACTTTAATAGGGTGAGTAGGAAGTAGCCCAGGGCAGGGCGTCTGGCCCGTGGGTCAGCAAGTTTTGGGCAGTGTTCCCGCTGACCACAGGGAGAGGAGAGAACACCATCTCCCCTTCCCTAGGGCCCTGGGCTGGGACCCGGAGGAAAGGGCAGGCCCGGGTTCCCCTAGCCCCCGCCCTGCTACGATGAGGCAAGGGTGGAAATAGGGGCACGGGGGTGTCTCCGCCAACCCGGGAGTGTGAGCGCGGTGTGCGCATTAAAGACATTGGACTCATCCCAGATGGGTGTGTGATTGACTAAAGAGGAAGGGCTGAGGACGCTACTTACAGGAAAGAGGGAGGGGCCGGGAACCGCGGGCGGGGCCTGGACCCCTACATATGGTGGAGAATGTGGGTAACGACCCCGCACCCCGATACTAAGGGGTGACATACCCAGTAGAGCGGAGGACAAAGAGCGACAGGATTTGCCTCTTATTCCATAGAAAGCGACGAAGCCCGACCGAATGAGGGCCAATGGAGGACAGTAAAATTTGGGAGTTGCTCATGGAATAACAATGACAGAGTCACCAGCAACAGACCCAGCTGTTCCAACAACCAGCGGCCCAACAGCAAAAGCAACAAAGACAGTTGGTCCGGGAGCTGGGTGAATAACAACAGCGACAACAGGACAAGTGGTGGCAGCAGGCCAGGGCCACAGGGCAAGGAGACGGCAGCCTATCCGTAATGGACGACACCGAGGGAGAACCCGTGCCACGCCTACCACTGAGGCTGACAAAAATGGGCCCCAAAGACGACCCCAAGGCATTTTTAATTATGTTCAAGAGAGTGGCCACGGCAGCCTGGTGGCCGGAGGACCATTGGGCGACCCTCCTGGCCCCCTACTTGACAGGCACAGCCCAACTCGCCTACTGGGGCCTGTCAGCTCGTGACGCAACCCATTACTATAAGGTAAAAGAGGGAATACTAGACCAGTTGGGGGTCACCCCTGAGACCTACCACCTCCAGTTTAGACAGACATGATATCGCGCAGAAGAGCGCCCACGGATGCTACTCCAGAAGTTGCAGGAGCTGGCCTGGAGGTGGCTGGAGCCAGAACAGAAGAGTGTGGTGCAGGTAGCGGAGACTATCGTCATGGAGCAGTTCATCCAGGTACTACCCGCAGAAGAACAAAGATGGGTATGCTGAAACCATCCCACTACCATGGACGAAGCGGCGACACTGCTTGAACACTTTCTCGCCACCAAGACCCCCATTGACAGAGGGAAGGAAGTGAAGGTCACCACAGGAGGGAAGGTACCGGCGGAATGGCTCCCGCCTGCTTGGGCGGTCCCTACTCCCATAGGTGCAGCCCTGAAGGGGCATTTGAATGGGCACCGGATGGCACCCATTTGGTCCAACCTGGCGCGTAGGCCAGTGGAACCCCCCAGACCTCTGGCCGAAGAAAAAGGAGGGGACACCGGGGAGATGCCCAGGTGATCACAAGGAGCTTGTTACCAGTGCGGCCAGGAAGGGCATTTCCTCCGCGACTGCCCAGTAGTGGACTGCATGCTGGGCTGGCGGGTCGACACTACAACAGCTGAGAGCCGGCCAACGGCAGATCGCATCCTGACAACAATAAAGGTAGAGGGGACACCCGCCAGCATGCTGATTGACTCTGGGTGTGGACAGACCATAGTGAGGGCCGATCTCCTGGTGGATAAAACCCCAGCAGGAGCGATGACCTGGATCCAATGCGTGCACAGGGGAGGTGCGACTGTACCCCACCACATGGATACAGATCGATGACGGGTACCGGGTCAGACGCTGTCAAGTGGCCCTCGCCCCAACCCTACCTTATCCGGTCCTCCTCGGGCATGATTGGGATGGGTTTAAACAACTCCTGGAGGCCGGCGCATGGATGGGGCAGCTAGCGGTAAGGGAGGCCCTGGTCAACAACAGCCAGACCACACCACAGACGCCCAATACGGAGAAGGGACTCAATGCCGCCTCCGCGATAACCCTGAAGATGGACGAAGGGGATTTCACCCAGGAACAGAGGGGAGGACATGATGCTCCAACACACCTGGGAGCAGGCGGGAAAGCCGGAGACCCAGACGACCCCACGGAGGAACGAGGAGAAGGCCCCTACTTTGAGGTACGTGGCGATCGCCTGTACCGCGTGGCAAGGGGAACAGAGGGGTAGGGGGATACCCACCAGTTACTGATACTGCGATGTTATCAGAGACATGTTTTAGAGCTCGCCCATGAGAACCCCTGGGCCGGGTATCTGAGCCGTGAAAAAATGTTGCAATGGATCCTGCAGCACTTCTACTGGCTGGGGGTCTACAGGGAGGTACGGGACTTTTGTGATTCATGCCCCGAGTGCCAGAGAACTTCTCCGGGCGGGGTACCCCAGGCGCCCTTGGTGCCCCTACCCGTAGTGGGGGTGCCCTTTGAGCGAGTGGCCCTTGATTTGGTCGGGCCACTAGAGCTCTCTCAGGCCGGCCATCAATATATCCTGGTCGTGATCGACTACACAATCAGGTACCCCGAGGCGGTTCTACTTAAAAGCACCACCGCACCCATATTGGCAACTGAATTACTAAAAATCTTTTCGTGAGTGGGACTCCCCCAGACCATCTTAACGGATCAGGGGACCAACGTGACCTTGCGATTGATGGTCGAGTTGTGTCATCTCCTACATATTAGAACACTGAGAACGTCAGTGTACCATCTGCAAACCGACCGGTTAGTCGAATGATTTAATAAGACTCTGAAACTAATGTTACGCCGGTTTGTGGAGCAGGAACCCCAGGAGTGGGACAAACTGCTACCCGCCCTGCTATTCGCAGTCCGGGAGGTCCCCCAAACATCAACGGGATTTTCCCGGTTTGAACTGTTATATGGGCGGTGGCCAAGGGGCATACTGGATATTGTGAAGGAAGGATGGGAGGAGCAGGAAACCTAGGCCCGGGGGTCAATCCAATACATTATGCAGCTATGCGCAAAATTGCGCACCCTGGGAGTATTGGCGCAAGAGAACCTACACCAAGCACAGGAGCGACAGGCCCAGTATTACAACAAGACCACCCGAGTATGCACTTTCGAGCCCAGAGATCGGGTCCTGTTACTCTTGCCAACGCGGGAATCTAAATGCTTAGAGAAGTGGCAGGGACCCTTCGAGGTTCTACGCCGGGTGGGAGAGGTGGATTACGAGGTCAGGTTATCGGGAAGGCGAAAAGACACCCAAATGTATCATGTCAACCTGTTAAAAAAGTGGAAACCCTGGGAGGATCTGCTGATAGAGCCACGACCACCCGAGCTGGAACTGGGGCCCTGGACCAGAGACCGAAAAGAGGGAAGCGAGACCGTACAACTGGGAGAAGAATTGACAGCGCAGCAGAGGGACGAAGTATCTACGACCGCTCTCACACGTCCTCTCGGCCAAACGACCCTCATACAGCACCACATCGAAATGGAGCAAGGTAAGCACGTTCACAACACGGTGCAGCCCCTCCCATGGAAGTTGTGGGCTACGGTGAAGAAGGAACTAGACACAATGGTGTGGTGGGGCATAGTGGAGGAATCGCACAGTGAGTGGCGTAGCCCCATTGTGTTGGTGCCAAAATACGACAGAGCCATCCGCTTCTGCATCAACTTCCACTCTATCACGTGGAAGGTGATCACACCTATCACGTTTTGATGCATATCCGATGCCGAGGGTGGATGAGCTCCTGGGGCGGTTGGGCCAAGCCCAGTATATCTCCACCCTAGACCTTACGAAGGGGTACTGGCAGATCCCGCTCACCCCTTCATCACGAGAAAAGACGGCCTTTTCCACCCCCTTCGGCCTTTACCAATTCGTAATGATGCCCTTCGGCCTCCACAGGGCTGTAGCTACATTCCAAATATTGATGAATAAGATACTGTATCGGCACCAACAGTACGCTGCAGCCTATATTGATGACATTGTGATTTACAGTAAGATTTGTCCCGAGCACTTAGAACACCTAAACGCAGTGCTCTCAGCCTTAGGGGAGGCCGGCCTCACAGCTAACCCCCGTAACTGCCACATTGGGCAGCGGGAAGTAACATATTTAGGATATACGGTTGGTCGAGGGAAGCTCCGACCACTGGTGGGCAAAGTACAAGCTATACAGGAGGCTCCGCGCCCCACCACAAAGGAACAGGTACAACGGTTCCTGGGTTTAGTGGGCTACTATCATCACTTCGTGCGAGACTTCGCAACGATAGCAGCCCCTCTGACAGAGCTAACTAAAAACAGCCACCCGAAAAGGGTCATATGGACGGGGTGCACCGAGCAAGCCTTTCAGACGTTAAAAACGTGGCTGATTCAAGCCCCGGTACTGGTACAACCAGACTTTGAGAGGCCCTTTATCTTACATACGGACGCCTCCAAAGTTGGGTTAGGGGCTGTCCTGTCCCAAGAAGTGGAGGGGGCCGAACACCCAGTGCTGTACATGAGCAGGAAGCTGTTCGCGCGGGAACAACATTATTCCACTATAGAGAAAGAGGCATTAGCTGTTAAATGGGCCGTTGACTCATTATGTTATTATCTCACAGGGACTCGCTTCCAGCTGGTGACAGACCACATACCCCTCCAATGGCTACAGTCAGTGAAGGACTCAAACCCCAGGATAATGCAATGGTATCTTGCATTGCAGCCCTAATGCTTTGACATTCGGCACCGACCCAGTAAAACCCACTTAAACACGGACTTCCTCTCACGACTGGGGGAGAGGGACACTGGGCCGCGGGGAGAAGTAGGCCCTGACTTGAAGGGGGAGGTGTGTGATGGAGCAGGCGGACTCCGCACCCTCACGCCGGGAGTCCTAGGGAGCGGGGCTGGTCGGGGAACGCCAGCTCACCCGGGGACCACGGGTGGTGCTGACACAGCCCGAGACCTGCTGCCGGAGGCAAAGGCGGCCCGGCAAATGGCGCTGCAGCCAGACGCCGACGCAGGCGCGAGAGCGGCCGTGAGTGGCCGCGAGAGATCCCGCCTCTCACGTCAAAGGGCGGAGGACGACGGGAAGACGGGGGCATGCTCAGGGGGAGGAGTCTCCCCAGGAGCACCAGATACAAAAAGGGCCAGCCCCCGACCAGGGCGGGAGGAGAGGCCGGAAGGGGGACCGGACTCCGGCAGACAGGACTTAGCCACGGGGGAGTCGTCAGCGGAAGGCGTGATCGGGTTCTGACGCACTAGCCGGAGAATTTAATAGGGTGAGTAGGAAGTAACCCCGGGGCAGGGCGTCTGGCCTGTGAGTCAGTGAGTTTCGGGTGGTGTCCCCGCTGACCACAGGGAGAGGAGAGAACACCATCTCCCCTTCCCTAGGGCCCTGGGCTGGGACCCAGAGGGGAGGGTGGGCTCGGGTCCCCCTAGCCCTCCGCCCTGCTATGACGAGGCGAGGGCGGAAATAGGGGCACGGGGGTGTCTCCGCCAACCCGGGAGTGTGAGCACGGTGTGCGCATTAAAGACATTGGACTCATCCCAGACAGGTGTGTGATTGACTAAAGAGGAAGGGGCTGGCTGAGGACCCTATGTACAGGAAAGGGGGGGGCGGGAACCCCGGGCGGGGCCCGGACCCCTACGCCATCTTACAGTCCATTTCTCCAATCCATACGCCCTTAACTTGTTGGCAAGAATATTGTGGGAGACCGTATCCAAAGCTTTGCTAAAGTCAAGATATATCACATCCACTGACTTTCCCATATCCACAGAGCCAGTTAGCTCATCAGAGAAGCTAATTAGATTGGTCAGGCGTGACTTGCCCTTCGTGAATCCATGTTGACTATTCCTGATCACTTTTCCCTCTTCCAAGTGCTTCAAAATGGATTCCTTGAGAATCCCCTCCATGATTTTTCCGCTGACTGGTCTGTAGTGCCCTGGATTGTCCTTCTTCCCTTTTTTGAAGATGGGCACCACATTTGCTTTTTTCCAATCATCTGGGATCTCTCCCGATCTGCATGAGTTTTCAAAGATAATGGCCAAAGGCTCTGCAGTGACATTTGCCAACTCCCTCAGTACCCTCGGATGTATTAAATCTGGGCCCGTGGATTTGTGTATGACCAACTTTTCTAAATAGTTTCTAACTTGTTTTTTCCCCACCAAAGGCTGTCCACCTCCTTCTCATACTGTGTTGTCCAGCACATTAGTCTGGGAGCTGATCTTGTCTGTGAAGACAGAGGCAAAGAAAGCATTCAGTACTTCAGCTTTTCCCACATCATCTGTCACTAGGTTACCTCCCTCATCCAGTAAGGGCCCCACACCCTCTCTGATCACCCTCTTATTGCTAACATGCTTGTAGAAACCTTTCTTGTTACCCTTTACATCCTTTGCTAGCTGCAATTCCAATTGCTCTTTCGCCTTCCTGATAACTCCCCTGCATTCTCGAGCAATATATTTATACTCCTCTCTTTCTACTTCTTGTAAGCTTCCTTTTTGTGTTTAAGCTCACCAAGGATTTCCCTGGTAAGCCAATCTGGTCGCCTACCATATTTGCTTTTCTTGCTGAGCATCAGGATGGTTTGTTCCTATGCCTTTAATAAGGCTTCTTTAAAATACTGTCAGCTCTCCTGGACTCCTTTCCCCTTCGTGTAAGTATCCCAGGGAATCCTATCCATCAGTTCTCTGAGGAAGTCAAAGTCTGCTTTTCTGAAGTCCAGGGTGTGTATTTTGCTACTCTCCTTTCTTCCTTTGGTCAGGATCCTGAAATCTACCATCTCATGATCACTGCTTCCCAGGCTGTCACCCACCTCTACTTCCCCTACTAGTTCCTCCCTGTTTGTGAGCAGCAAGTCAAGCTGCGCACAGCCCCTGGTCACTTCCTTCAGCATTTGTACCAAGAAGTTATCCCCAACATTCTCCAAAAACTTCCTGTATTTATTGTCTGTGTACTGCTGTATTGGTCTACCAACAGATTAACAGGAGTGTTGTGAGCAAGACACGAGAAGTCATTTTTTCGCTCTACTCTGCACTGATTAGGCCTCAGTTGAAGTATTGTGTCCAGGTCTGGGCACCACATTTCAAGACAGATGTGGAGAAATTGGAGATGGTACAGAGAAGAGCAACAAAAATGATTAAAGGCCTAGAAAACATGAGCTATGAGGGAAGACTAAAAAAATTGGGCTTGTTTACTTTAGAAAAGAGAAGACTGAGAGGGGACATGATAGACATTTTCAAGTATCTTAAAGGGTGTTACAAAGAGGAGTGAGAAAAATTGTTCTCCTTGACCTCTGATGATAGGATAAGAAGCCATGGGCTTAAACTGCAGCAAGGGAGGTTTAGGTTGGACATTAGGGAAAACTTCCTAACTGTCAGGGTGGTTAAACACTGGAATAAATTGCCTAAGGAAGTTGTGGAATCTCCATCACTGGAGATATTTAAGAGCAGGTTAGATAGACATCTATCAGGGATGATCCTAGATGGTGCTTGGTCCTGCCGTGAGGGCAGGGGACTAGACTTGATGATCTCTCAAGGTCCCTTCCACTTCTAATATTCTATGATTCTAGGATTATCCATCAAGACATTTGGATAATTAAGGTTTATTTTATGTATACACAGAAGTGCAAAGTGATACCTATGGTTAAGGATGTGATTTAAAAAATCTTTTCTTGTAAATATTATAAGAATATACATGCTGCCTAAATATTCTAATCCAAAATATCTTTTTGAGGAAAGTTTGAGAAAAATTAAACCTTAGTGAATGTGCTGCTAAGTTGAAAAAAAATAATGCAGGTTTCTATGAGTATAAAAGAAAAGAATATAACCCCCCAACTTTTGTCATTAAAACAAAATGGGTTGAGACACATTATTGGGCAGTCCTATGTTTGCCATATAAGGATTAAAAACTTTACATTTAAAATAGAGATAGTTAAAATCTGTTTCTTTTGATGGTTTCTGATACACATGGATTTTTTGTTTGGTTGGTTTGGAAACCCATCTCTATTGCAATATTAGCAGGATATAAGAATGATACAACGATTTTAATAATTATATACTAATGTTCTATTCACACTGACCTTTTGATTTGTGTAAATACTTTTTCACCCAGCAGACAGATGCATACTGAATGAGATAATGCTCCAATTTCAACTTTCTAACCCCACTCATTTAGGGTACGTCTAGACTTTTGAAAAAGCTTCTTTTGAAAGAGATCGTCTAGACAGCCACCACTTTTTTCAAAACCTGGATGCTCTCTTTCGAAAAAGCCCTGTTTGCCTTCAAGGCCATGTTTTTCGAAAAAAACCCTGTAGTCTAGACATAGCCTTAGTGTTAGCCCTGTTTCAAATTTTGCATTTTTCAGAGAGAGAGAGAGAGAGAGAGAGAGTTAGGCCAGAGGGCTTCAACAGAGTGGGAAAAAGCAGAGCTACCTTGGACCAGTTAGGTCAGTTGATTTCATTCAAGTCTGCCTGAAACCTTTTTAAAGCCTCTCCTGTTGGGTGGAGGGAGAGGAACACACACACACAAGTAGCTATTAGAGCAGGGGTGGGCAATAAACAGTGACAGTTCACCAGGGTTAGCCCCTGATGGGCTGCTGCTGCTATATTTATCTGCAACTCTACAAGTATGAGTGATCACAGCTCTTATTGTCCAATGGGAGCTGCGATCCCTCGTACCTGCAGTGGTGCAGGTAAATACAACAGTGTGAGGGTCCGCCAGGGTTAACCCTGGTAGACCAGTTCTGGCCTGTGGGCTGGTGTTTGCCTACCCCTGCGCTAGAGACAAGTAGAGGAGTGAGCAGCTTCTATTTACTACTCAGCTTCCTGGGGTCCTCAATAATCTCCCTGGAAGCTGAATAGCAAATACCATCTCCTCAGCTGCCCCAGAACCTGCATGTGGCATATCAAAGAATTTTTTTAGAGCCACTATACCAGGGGTGGCCAACCTGTTCCAGATGAAGAGCCACAATAGCAGTGGAGACAGCGTGAAGAGCTGGGGCAAAATTGTTGAGAAAAAAAAATGGGGGGAAATAGGTGCTGGTACATCTGTCCCAGTACATGTCTTTTTTTTTTTTTTTTTTTTTTTGGTTAACAACTTTGCCCCGGGTCTTCACGCTGTCTCCACTGCTAATGTGGCTCACAAAAAAAGCACTGGGAAGGGGTGAAAGGTGCAAGCTCTGGGAGGGAATTTGGGTGCAGGAGGAAGTAGAGAAGAGGATGCTGGCTCAGGGAGGGGGCTCCAGACTGGAGAGTGTTAGGGTCAGGTGGAGGGTTGGGGTGCTGAGCAAGCCGCAGGCTTGTGGCTGTGAGGGTGCAGGAGTTTGGGCTGGGTTGCATGAGGGGCTCAGGGCAAGGAGGCTGGGACTATGATGGGCTCAGGACACAGATTTGCAGTGTGTGGATAGTGCAGGAGTGTTGTGGCAGAAGACAGGGAATGTGGGGGTGCAGGAGTTTGGGGATGTGAGAGGCTCAAGACAGGGGGTTCCAGTGTATGAGAGGCTCAGATTTGGAGTTGGAGGAGGGGGGTGCAGGAGTGTTATGATGCTGCAGCCAGATGGGGGCTTGGCACCAATTGGGGGCTTGTTGGCCAGGCTTCATTTTTAAATAAAATATTATGTCAAACACAAAATGTTTCAGCATTGTCTTTATTTATGAGAGGGGTGGGGAACCTGTTTTGAATCAGGGGTCACTGACCCACAGAAAAGTCAGTTGGGGCCACACAAGTGAGATGCAAAAAAACAACTGCTCCAAAACCCCCCAAGCCTCACTAATGTGTTCCCAAGTGTGGTGATGAGGGCAGGGGACAGGGTGCTGGGGCAGAGTGCTGGGGCAGGGTGCTTGTGGGGAGGGGGTCTGGCCAGGAGGAGGGGACAGAGACAGCTGGGGCCAGTACCTGGGGATACTGGGTCTCAGGAAGTGCGCTGGCTGCTCTTCTTCTCCCCTCCCCCAGATACCCCCCTGCTCTAACCCAATCCTCCTCCCCGTCCCCAGAGCCAGGCACACCCCCAACCCAATCCCTCTCTCCTTCCCCAGAGCCAGGCACACACACCCCTAACCCAATCCCCCCTCCCAGAGCCAGGCACCAGCCCCCCTCTATACCAATCCCCCCCACTCTATTCTAATTCTCGGGTTCCAGAGCCGCTGCCTCTGCTACAGCCGTGTGTCTCCCTCCAGGCACTGAGTGGCCGTGCGCACCCTTCCAATGCCCTTCCCCTTCTCCAGAGCCAGACACCTCCCCTTCCAGCTGTAAACCAATACCCCTCCCCCACTAACCTTATGCCCAGGTCCCAGAGCCGCTGCAAGCACGTGCAGGCTGGGACACAGTGTGCGACCCGGCGTGCACGTGCAGGATATGACGTAGTGCACTCGGGGCTGTGAACGGAATGGCCTGGGCTGTGAGCGCGCATTTGGCTCACAGTGGCCCGGCCATGAGAGTGGCTGACCTGAACGATTCCAGGTTCCATTCCGGTTCCGTCAGGAGCTGCAATTTTTTTCTTCAAGAGCCGCATGAGGCTCGTGAGCCATGGGTTGGCCACCCCCGCATTATACCCCAGAGCAATTTGTATCTGGGGATGGGGTTGTTCCCTCTAATATTTTCCATTTATGTGCAGAATGAATGAATTCTGTTATGTGCAGTACCAATATTGAGGTAACGTGCTGATATGTGCAAAAAAAACCCTAGATGTAATATTTATTTTTAAGCAGTTCATAGATATGGAGGAAGAAGAAAGAATATTAAAATAAGATATAATTAACAAGATGAACTACTTAATATGTTTACTTAATATGAAATCAAATAAAAAGAAAAATTAACCCTGTTCTTGGAGTACATGTATTTTATCATCCTTTCAAACAACTCAATCTAGTAAACACACCAAAATGTGGGATACAAATGACAAACAAAGTCATGATCAATAATTAAAAGCATTAAAAAATGCACCAGAGGCCCAATTTAATAACCTACCCCCACCCTAGACCGCTATATTTTCAGGGAAAGTTGCTCAGAAAAAAATGAAGCAACTGGCCAAAGTAGTGTGCTACAGACTTTTGACATTCACAAAACAATCCCACTTATATGCATGATATTTGCACAAATAGCTCAGCTTTAAGATGCTAAGCAAATCTATGAGTCCACTAGAAATAGTCATGTTCTCATGTATATATCAAATAGTATTTTCTGATATTAGAAAGGAAAGTAGAGTAAAAGGCACTCAGGCTTACACAATTTTTCTCAGATGTCAACTTTTAATTTGATTAATATTGCATAAAGCAGTAAAAATAAGTCATAAAGAAACACACACAACAAATAATAATACAAAAGTGGTAATACTGAAAATACAAAGTAAAACATCAAATGATTGGTATTGGGTATTTTAAATGAGTCTTTAGGATCCATATTATGCAAGTGCAACACAATCCTACAGAAAATAGTTCTTCTAGTTTCACATTGTGTGTGTGTGTGTTTGTGACCAAGTCAGACACTCAGGGCACGGCTACACTAGCCCCCTAGATCGATCTAGGGAGGCTAATGAGGGCGACCGAAATTGCAAATCAAGCCTGGGATTTAAATATCCCGTGCTTGATTTGCATGTTCAACGTCGCCATTTTAGAAATTGACTAGCCCGAAGTAACTGCCCGCGTCTACACGTGGCAGTGAAACGGGATTCCAATTTAAAGCCCCTAAATCGAATTAGCTGGTAAACCTCATTGCAGTAGGAATACCAGCTAATTCGAGTTAGGGCTTTAAATCAGAATCCCGTTTCACTGCCGCGTGTAGACACAGGCAGTTACTTCGGGCTAGTCAATTTCTAAAATGGCGACCGGCCGGGAACATGCAAATCAAGCACGGGATATTTAAATCCCAGGCTTGATTTGCAATTTCGGTCGCCCTCATTAGCCTCCCTAGATCGATCTAGGGGGCTAGTGTAGACATACCCTCAGATTAGAAGCCTCCTCATTTTTGTGTAGTTCCCCTTTCTAAAATTTAATGTCACAGCATTGGGCTGCTCACCTGAGCAGGGATGTTAAATTTTATTACATTATGGACACTATTTACAAGCAATCCAGTTATATTTACCTCTTGGACTAAATCCTCAACTCCACTTAGGACTAAACCAAGAATTGCCTCTAGTCTTGTGGGTTCTAGAACCAGCTGCTTCAAGAAGCAGTCATTAAGGTATCAAGAAATTTTATCTCTCCATCCCATCCTGAGGTGATATGCTATCAATACTGGGATATTTGAAATATGGGGCTAGTTGAAATTCCCCACTATTTGTTTTTATTTTGATAGCCTCTCTAATCTCCCTTAGCATTTCATAGTCACTATCACTATCCTTGTCAGGTGGTCAATAATATATCCCTACTGCTATATTCTTATTATTAGAGAATAGAATTGCTATCCATAGAGATTCTATGGAACATTTTGGTTCATTTAAGATTTTTTACTTCATTTGATTCTACATTTACTTTCACCTATAGTGCCACTCTCCCACCAGCACTATCTGTTCTGTCCTTCTGATATATTTTGTACCCTGGTATGACTATGTCCCTTTGATTGTCCTCATTCCACCAAGTTTCTGTGATGACTATTATATCAATATCCTCCTTTAATACGAGGCACTCTAGTTCACCCATTTTATTGTTTGTACTTCTAGCGTTTGTGTATAAGCACTTTAAAAATGTGCCACTATTTATCTGAATGCCATTTATCTTTAAAAAGAGTAATAATTTGGAGATTAAATTTAATAATTAGAGTGGATGTAAAACAGATAGATTTTAGTCCTGCATTAAGTCCACCACAAGCAAAAATATAAATACAATCTTAACTCTAAAGAGAATAATGATGATGTTTCCATAGTAATATACACACATGCAATTTGGGATCCTGCAGATAGAAGAACTAAATTATCATTATGACAGAAACTATATGTGGCTCTTAGAAATTAAAATCAGTACTTTACCAAGTCATCAAAAATATCTCTCTGATGCACATGAATGGTAATCAGGGTTTCAAATTTCACTCTGTCGAATGAGGAAAGATCATGTGTTGTCTGGCTGATAAGTGTATTTAGCATATCCAGAAATTTCTGATTGGTTACTTGCATGATTTTCCTGTCATCTTTTGCATTGTGTAGGGCTTCTTCTGAATCATGTGTCCACAACATCTGAATTCCCAGTAACCCTACCTATAAAACATAACATGTAAATTGACATATTAATATTTATTGCAAGCCAAGGTTTATAAAACTTTGATATCTTACTTTCCAAGTATATTTTAGGGTAACTTACTGGAGAGTTTCAAAGAGATTTCTCATTAAGGATTTCCCTGTTTCAATTGATACAAAATAATAGGTTTCAAGGGCGCACACTTCCATCCAGTCATATTTCACAAACATTCAAGGAAACTCAGAAGTAAACTTATACATTATTTTACTATTATCTCAGTTACACAATGAGGTACACCAATATGTTGGACATAGTTCTCAGATACATTTTAATTCCTTTTATACTGCTCTGGCTACATAAGTATACATTGGCCTTAAAATGGGTAGACATGGTGCTGTGAAAATATCCCATAGTCAATGCAGAACAAGGGCAATAAATTTACACCAGACATGCTTCCAGCCCCAGTGGAGAGGATGGATTGAGGAGATGTTTGGGTACATGGCTCAAGTATAGTACACAATTATTTTCATTTCTCAGGGACTTAAGAATCCATAGGAAACAGAATATAAATTACTGCTCTAATGTACAATAAAGGCCCTTGCATAGCCTCAGAATTCAAAGGAATTATATGTCTTAAACACCATTTAATCCATACCTCATATATAAGCAAAATGGAGATTAGTTACCTGTAACCAGGATTTTTTGATGCAGCTTCTGGTCATAATACCCACTAGAGCTCTCATGCTTCCAATCTTCCCTCAGGATTTGAGTATGTTTGATCAAAGCAATTACAGGTGGTGTGGTACTGTCACAGGGCTGTACCACTCATCATGGGGCAGGTACCTTCTTGTGGTCCTCTATGGATTAGCTTATGTCTGATGCCTCCTAGTCCATGGTTTACAATCCATCACTTCATCTCTGCTATCCACCTGCAGCTCCCCCACCCCTACCCCTGCCTCACAAGAAAATGGTTCCACACCTTTTCATAACTGTTGCTCTTTGAGCATGCCTTGAATGTAGGAGAACACACTATTGATCCCAGTATCCAATCAGGCACTGTTATTCCTACACTTCAAAAGGCAATTCTACACTTACTCTTATCTACTATTTATTTGAAAGAGTTCGTCTGTGATTGAGTCTGTCCATCTCTTTGTTCAAGAACGCCTCCTAAACAGTAAGAGCTAAGACCACCAAATTTGGTATGCAGCTTCCTCTTATGATAACTTAAAGCAAGGTAAGGGTTGAAGCTCCCCTCACCCCCTGTCCCAATGAGTACAGGGATGCATCAACCCATACAGAAAAGAGACAGAATCACCGGGTAGGTAAAAGTGGCTGGCTGGGGGTCCCTCTCTGTCCTGGAACTGCCCAAGTCTCCCATCCCAAGGCACCCTTTGGTGGGATGGCAGCTCCCCTCCCCATTTGTATGGGAACACTGCTGACTGTTCCCCTTTGTCAGGGAGTGAGAGGAAAGAGGGAGTTACTCATCTTGGTGCCGTAACGATGGTTCTTCAACATGTGTGTCCCCATGGGTGCTCCACTGTTGGTGATGTCCCCATGGGTGCTCCCCTGTTGGTGTCAGGTTGTCCTGGCGCCGCAGATTGGAGTTTTCATGAGCAGTGGTCAGCCGGACCACAGTATCTGGTTAGAGGTATTGCAAGCAGTCTGTGGGCGTCTCCTCTGAGGGAGCTGCTTGTTCCTTGCATGATCAAAGCTGTGCTGTAGATATCTGGAATATGAGAACTCCCAGTGTTTTTGATAGGGGGTATATCATTTACGGTGGTATGGGGGAGTATATATGCCAAGTATGTGCAAAGTTGTTCTGGAGTCCTTTCTGGAATACAACACATCATCAGTCTTTTCGGGAAATAATTTCTGCTTATCAAAAGGAAAATCTTCAACTTTCGATTGCAGCTCATGAGGGACCCCTGCAGATTATAGTCGGGAGGCTCTCCTCATCACTACCGATGTTGCAGTAACTCTGGATGCTGTTTCCGCTATATCCAGCACTATTTGGAGTGCCATCCTGGAGGAAGCGTAACCTTCTCGAACAATGGATTTTAATATGGGCCTTTTGGAGTATGACAGGTGTTCCATGAGGGTGGTAAGTTTTGTATAGTTGTCGAAGTTATGATTGGACAATATCACTGCATAGTTGACTATACGTAGAAGTAAGGTGAAGGAAGAGTAAAGCTTCCTGCCAAACAAGTCCATACACTGGCTGTGTTGGCATTTTTTAAAAGGATGCTAATGAGACCAGTCGCACTAAATCGCTGGGATTTAAATATCCCCGCGGTATTTGCATTACATGGCTGCGCTTTTCGGCTCGGGGCTTTGCCGAAAGCGCCAGTCTAGACGGGATCTTGCGGAAAATAAACCCTTTCCGCAAGATCTCTATGCCTACTTGCAAGTAGGAATAAGAGATCTTGCGGAAAAGGGTTTTATTTTCCGCAAGATCCCCGTTTGACTGGCGCTTTTTCCGCAAAGCCCCGAGCCGGAAAAAGCGGCAGTTATGTAAATGAAATACCGCTGGGGATATTTAAATCCCGCGATTTGCAATTGCGACTGGTCTCATTAGCATCCCTTTTCATGTAGACACAGCCTTGTTGTCTTTCTCTGCAGTGTTTTTATATTTTGGGAGTTTGGACCGTGATGTGCAGCGTCAACAATTAACGAATTTGGCTGAGGATCAGAAAATAAAAAGTTGGTCCCCTGTGGAGAAACAAAGTGCCTCTTGTTCGTGTATTTATTGGATGGTGGCACTGATGCTGCGGTGTGCCAGATTTCATCAGCGGCTTTCATACTAGCCTCATCTATAGGTATTGCGATTTTCCCCCATTGCGAGGGCTGAAGATTATTGAGAAACCAGTGTTGTTTCTCTGGTACCTTGGGTAATGGGATGTCCTGGGATGCAGCCACCCATTTAAAGAGCTCCTGAATCTGCTTCAAGTCGTACGGAAGAGATTGGTCATCGAGTATAATCGCCTCATCGGGGGATGATGAGGACTGATCGGTTGCTGAGACGTCTGGTCGGTGTTCCTCAATGTCAAATAGTTGACCTTCCTCTGGTTCTGGGTGGTGTGCCATAGTGGGAGCATTGGGAGGTGTGACTGCTATTTGCTGTGCATGCAAAGGTTGAGGAGAAAGTGAAGGAGCACGAGAAGAAGAAGTTACTCACCTTGTGTAGTAACGATGGTTCTTTGAGATGTGCCCCGTGGGTGCTCCACTCTAGGTGTCGAGTCCATCCCGGCACCACTAGTCGGAAGATTTCAGAGCCATATCTGGCTGGACCGCGCATGCTCCCTGCGCCGCAGGGCATTCGCGCCCTTTCTAAAGTGCACGGGTTTGGCCCCCCCGCCAGTTCCTCTCACCGCTCGGTCTCTGAAACGAGAAAAGAGAAAAAACCCAGAGCGGGGAGAAGGGCGGGACGTGGCGCACCCACGGGGCACATCTCGAAGAACCATCGTTACTACACAAGGTGAGTAATTTCTTCTTCTTCTTCGAGTGGCCCCATGGGTGCTCCACTCTAGGTGACTGTATAGCAGTAGCCGGAACAAGAAGCACTCCGGGTCAATTAGTTTTCGCAGTAGATAGGACTGCGGAAGCCATGGCGTGATCCGCCGCCCATCTTTGCACTATAGCGTAGTGTCTCATGAATGAAGTGCTGGACGCCCATGTGGCTGCTCTACAAATATCTGCTAGTGGAACCCCCCCGGCGAAGGCCGTAGATGTCGCCACTGCCCTGGTCGAGTGTGCTCATGGTTGAGAAGACAGAGGTCTGTCCCGCATAGAGTGGCATGTGGTTATGCATAGGGTGATAAGCCTGGCGATGCGTTGAGTGGAGAGCGCAGCGCCCTTGGATCATTGAGCTGTTGATACCAAAAGTCTTTCTGTTCGCCTCCACTGATGGGTTCTGTCTATGTAAAAGGAAAGAGCGCGCCTTACATCAAGCGTATGTAGCAGGGCTTCCTTATTCAAGGCTTGCGGCTTAGGGTAAAATGAGGGAAGGACGATCGGCTCGTTGATGTGAAATGACGAGGAGACCTTGGGAATGAACGCTGGATGTAATCATAACATCACCGATTCTTTCAAGAAAGAAGTGAAAGGG
Organism: Rafetus swinhoei; assembly: GCA_019425775.1. Classification (NCBI taxonomy): domain Eukaryota; kingdom Metazoa; phylum Chordata; order Testudines; family Trionychidae; genus Rafetus; species Rafetus swinhoei. The sequence goes on along the minus strand of CM033440.1, from coordinate 144,027,701 downwards.
GGATTTGCCATTATCGCCCCCAGCTCGCTGACTCTACGTGCTGATGTAATTGCGAGTAAGAAGACGGTCTTCATAGTTAGCATTCGCAAGGGGACAGTTGCTAGTGGTTCAAATGGGGGATACATAATCGTATCCAGTACTAAGTCAAGGTTCCAGGATGGTGGGGGTGGTCCTCGAGGTGGGCTTCTATTGATCAGGCCTTTGAGGAATCGTTTAGTAGTCGGGTGAGAAAACACCGAAGAACCCTGTATCGGGTAATGGAAAGCACTGATGGCTGCCAAATGAACTCTAAGGGACGCCAGCGAAAGCTTCAAATTTTGCAAGTGAAGAATGTATTCGAGGATTTGGTGTAAAGGAGAAGACAGCGGTTGGACGTTATTATGGAGGCACCAATAGGAGTATCTGCACCATTTAGCCAGGTAAGTATTGCGCGTAGATGCTTTTCTGCTATGTATCAGTATGGACTTGACCTGTTCTGAACAAAGTTTTTCGTCTTGTCTAAGCCAGTCAGGAGCCACGCCGTCAGGTGCAATGCTTCTAGTCTGGGATGTAGGAGAGATCCCTGTTCTTGAGAGAGGAGATCCCGGCATGAGGGCAGAGGCCATGGTGGCCGTAGTGACATTCTGTGTAAGAACGGATACCAACCTTGTCTGGGCCAAGCTGGTGCTATTAATATTACAGTTGCTGCTTCCGTTCTGATTTTCTCCAGCGTTCTGTACGTTGGGGGAAAAGCGTGAGTGCCCTTTTCCAAGTGGTTAATAATGTCACCGAGAGATCCCTTGCCGACCCCTGCTCTGGAGCAAAAAGGCGACACTTCTTGTTGGTGGTTGTTGCAAACAGATCCACTGGGGCATTCCCCATCTGTGGAAAATCTTCTGAAGCACATCCTGTCTTATTTCCCACTCGTGGTCTATGGGGAAGCGCCTGCTGAAGGAGTCGGCAATGACATTGGCTGTGCCAGGTAAGTAGGATGCTGTTATGGTGATGTTGTTCTGTATGCACCAATTCCAGCACCGTACCGCTTCGGCGCATAGGAAGCATGATCTTGCTCCTCCCTGCCTGTTTATATAATACATTGCCGTTACATTGTCTGCCAGCACCCTGACTGTCTTGTCTTTTAAGTGTGGGAGGAAATGTCTGCATGCTAGAAAGATCGCTTGCAGCTCTAATTGGTTTATGTGAAGACGTCTCTCGATGTGAGACCACCGTCCCTGTATGCATTCCTTGCCCATGTGAGCACCCCATCCGATGAGCGAAGCATCTGACGCTAATTGAACGGATGGGTGAGACTGGTGAAACGGTACTCCTGTCAAGATGTTTGATGCATTCATCTATCATCGCAGGGACATGTGCACATGGGATGGAGGAGAAACTAACTTGTGGATGTCATGTCTTGCGGGGACATCCACAGTTGACAGCCAGTGCTGCAGATTTCTCAGATGGAGGCGTGCATGCAGGACGACAAAGGTGGCCGCGGCCATGTGGCCCAGCAGATGTAGGCAGGTATGGACTGAGATTGTTGGGGGTCTTGCGGAGTAGACTGACCAGGTCTTTTATTGCCTGGAATCTGTCCATGGGTAGGTACGTTTTTGCCACACAGGAGTCGAGAACTGCCCCTGTGAACTTTATATTTTGCGTTGGAATCAGTGTAGACTTTTGTTCTTTTACTATCAGTCCAAGAGAGTCAAACGCTTGTCTGACCATTGTGAGCATCTGCATTGTCTCTTCTCATGATGTGCCCTTTATCAGACAGTCGTCCAGATAAGGAAATATGATGATTCAGAGACGACGAAGGTGAGCGGCGACAACGGCGAGGGTCTTTGAAAATACCCTTGGCACCGAGGCCAGCCTGAACGGAAAGACGCAGTACTGAAAGTGCTCGTTGTTTATGACAAAGCGCAGGAATCGTCTGTGCGCAGGGTGTATGGTTATATGAAAATAGGCATCTTACAGGTCGAGGGCCACAAACCAGTCGTTGTTGTCTAGAGATGGAATGATTGTAGTCAGAGTTACCATTTTGAATCGCTGTTTTCAAAGATAACGATTTAACCGGCGTATTTCGAGAATGGGTCTCCAGCCCCCTGTTTTCTTCTGTGTTAGGAAGTACCACGAATAGAACCCTTTTCCCTTGAAGCACTCTGGGACCCCTTCTATCGCTCCGATGGATAACAGGCAATAGGCCTCTTGTTGTAAGAGGTTCTCGTGGGATGGGTCCCTGAAAAGGATAGGGTAGGGTAGGGTTGTTCGGGACATGGGACTCCCCGAGGCAGCGAATACAAACCACGTGCTTGTCAGAAGCCGGCATTGCCTCCTTACACTGCGTACACCTCTTAAAACCCGGTGATCCAGACATGTTGGTGAAACTGACAGGAATCACTTAACCGCCTAACTGAAGAGAACGATCTTCTTTTTAGTTGTTTTTTTGTTTGTTTAAACTAGAACACTAACTATCTAAAGTACTAAAAACTAACTAACAAGCAAGGATTAACTATTTACAACTTTTCTTTACAGAATGCTATGCGTCTGTGGAGAGAACGCAAAGCTCTGCCAGCAACTGAGGACGGTTGAGAGGAACTGGCGGGGGGGCTGAACTGCGCACGTTAGAAAGGGCACGAATGCCCCGCGGTGCAGGGAGCATGCGCGGTCCGGCCAGATATGGCTCTGAAATCTTCCAACCAGTGGCACCAGGATGGACCCGACACCTAGAGTGGAGCACCCACGGGGCCACTCAAAGAAGAAGTGGGGTGACTATGGCAACAGGATAACCGTAACCAGAGTGATGATAATGATGACGAGTCAAGGCATGACGAGAATAATAATGGTAGAGTGTTGTGCTGTGTTGCCTATGGTAAGATCGCACTGGAGAAACCTATCTAGGTAAGAGTCCACTCCTGTAATGCATGTGATGATGCTCTGGGAGGTGTGGAAAACGGGGTGAATGTGGTGAACCTCTTGAAGAAAGAGGAGGTGAATGGATGGCATATCTTGTATAAGATGACGGTGACAAATGGTATCTAGAGCCACGGGTGTCTGGATTGGTCACGTGGGGTCCAACTCCTGTCATCCCTTGTTAAGTCAGGTGAATACAGAGAAGGTGGAGTGGAGGACGGTGCCAGGGAGAATGACAATGGTTCCTGACTCATTTGTCTCATGGAATCAGATTTATGGGGCACTTTTTTGGAACCAGAGGTCTGGAGGGTACATGTGGCACCGATGTTGCCTGTGCGGATGTGTGCGGCAATGTGGACGATGTTGAGGTCGACAGTGGCGAGGCCGGCAGTGCCGAGGTTGACAGTGCCAAGGTTGTAGCCATATGTATGGGTGGTGCCGATGCTGTTGGTACCGGGATGATCAGTGTAGTCGCCGGTGGTACCGAGTGACGGACTGATAAGACCATTGACTGCACCTTTGTAGGTTTTTGCCCGGATTTTGTTTCTGAGAGCGACTTATGCCTGGGCGTTACAGAGCCAGATGAGCCAGGCTTGTCACCCACACTTACTCGGGCTGATGGTAGAGAACAGGCTGGTGAAGCCCTTTTTCAAGCTGGAGCTGCTTGTGGAGAAACGGCTTTTCTTTTCTCAGCCCTAGGAGATCACAGAGTGGAGACTGAATGTGAAAGATCCACAGGCTGTAGCATTTCATCAAAAAGGAACATATTTAGCCTCATTTCTCTGTCCTTAGGTGCCCTAACAGTCAATTTGGCACAATAGATGCATTTCTGAGGCACATGTGCCTCACTGAGGCACTTAATACAATTGTCATGGTCATCCGATGAAGGCATCGCATCACAGCATTTGGCGCACTTCTTAAAGACGGAAGATCCCGGCATAGCTACTTATACAACTAATGAAGATAAAGAAAAAGGAAGTTACTCACCCTGTGCAGTAACGACTGTTCTTTGAGGTGTGTGTCCCCGGGGGTGCTCCACATAAGATGACGGGTCATCCCCAGAGCCGCAGGATCGGAGACTTTTTCATAGCAGTTAGCAGTTGGGCCGCGCATTCGCAGCAAGCATCTTGCGCTGCTGGCAGTTTGACAGTTGAGCGCGGCTTGACCTCCACCCCTCAGTTCCTCATTTACCACAGAGCAAGTGGACTATGAGTAGCGGGGATCAAAGGGGGGTTGTGGAAAAAAAACCATGTGGAGTGGAGGATAGGGCACAGGGGAGGACCTTGTACTGGAAATGATCATTCCCCACTGTGAATCTTAGGCAGCATCTGCATTCAGGATGTATCGAGATGTGGAAGTATGCGTCTTGTAGATTGAGGGCTTTGAGCCAGTCCCCTTCATACGGTGGTGGAATGATTGAAGCTAATGTGACCATCTTGAAGCGTTGTTTCTGCAGGAACTTGTTTAGTTTGCTCTTTTCTTAGTTGCTCTGTAACACCTAGCAATCAAGTATGCTTTATATAGTATATCTTTTTGTTTTGTTAATAAAATCACCTTTTTTAAGGTGATGATTTGATTCCTGTGTCCTGGAAAGAAACAGGAGGTCCGTGTGTGTGTATGTATGCCTAAGACTGCAAGGTCAGCTACCAGAGACTTCAGTTTAGGTTTTTTTTCCCAAGCTCCCTTGTGGTAAAAGAGCCTGGGGATATCCCTTTGGAAGAAGTCCAATGCTTCCTTCCTGGGTTCAAGAAGAAAGGGGACTCTTTTGTTTCACTTGGTGATGGCAGCTACCTCCAAAAGTCAGTGAATCTATTACTCTGGGGAGTTTTTGTAAACAGAGCCAGAAAGGCAAGGTATTTAAGGTGTCTTGCAGGTCCTCACCTTCTGCACTCAGAGTGCTAGAGTGGAGAACAGCCTAGATAGGATGCCTGACCATAGCCTCCCAAAACAGATCCTCTTTTCTCAGCTAAAAGAAGGATATTGTATCGTGGGAGGACAATGGAAGCGTTATAAGGACTTGCTAAAGGATAACTTAAAGAAGTGCAACATTGACGTTGACACTTGGGAGACACTCACCCAGGCTCACTCAAAATGGAGAGAAGTCCTATGCAATGGCTCCACTGCATTTTGAACTTGCCTGCTGATAAGCTGAGGAGGAGAAGAGGCACAGGAGAAAGGGGAGACTGGCTTCTAGTCTCAACAGTGCCTGCTGTATCTGGAAACACCTATCCTCACTGTACACAGAACTTGTTGTTCAAGGATCGGCCTTATCAGTCACCTGAGTGTCCACAACTCCCATGGAAGAGGATCATACTTGGCAATGAGTGATCGTCATCATCAGGGCTTGACAAACGGTGGCGAAACCTACTCCCCAGCCCCGCACTGCACATGCGCAAGACCCGCATTGCGCATGCGCGCGCCACCGGTGAACAGGGCAACCAGCTGAAATCTACTCGCCACGGGCGAGTAGATTCAGTGATTTGTCAAGCCCTGGTCATCATCATCATCATATACACATATACACATACTCTGTTCTTACCTGTGCTGGGAAGTGATAAAGGAAGTTAAGCAATTGGTATCCTGGGTCACTAATTTGATAATATGCTGCCCTAATTACACAGTGTAATGAAGACTGTTGCATGCGCAACAAATCTAGCAACCAAAGTTCTACAGGTCCTTTTGCATTCACTGGCGTGTCCAACTGAAAAAATAAATATAAGTTAAATGTACATAATTATATGTAGTTACCAAATCCCTATTATTTACAACATAGTAATATATATTATACAGTTATGGTTTTGATTTTAAATATCAATAAATGTTGCCAAAAATGTTAAATTTAGTCTCAGAATTTTTTCAAATAATATAATTAACTTAATTTAACCATCTACTTGTGTGCATTCAACAAAAGAATGGTTTCTCACATAATAAAGTTACTGAAAAAATAAATAATGAAAAAATTTAAATTAGTGATAGAATGATAAGAAATTAGCAGTATTACTGGAATTTTCTCTCCTTCTCTTGATATGACTGCCAGTATGCGATCATAATCCTTTGTGTGAAACTGCACTTCATTTATATTGTCAGATACGGCAGGCAGATGTGGCTAGAAGGATAATTCAGAAAGAAATTAAATGTAAAAATTTAATATTAGCAGACATATTAGAAAATAACTATAGACTTCAGCCTGTAACTGAATTTCACAAATGGAGTTTTATACTGCACAGATTACGTAGCAGGATGTCACAATGCACTAAATGTTAGGGAATTTAAGTTACTTTCTGTGTTTGCTTGTTTTAAAGTAAAATCTAAAGTCCAAAGAGTAGCTGATAATCTTGTTTTGAATTGAGTTTGCAAGAAGAATTTAAATTTAGAGTTCATTATTTGTTTTTTGCTTTTTGCATATTTTATTTATATAAATATTTCTTAGTATGCTAACAAAAAAAGCCTTCAAACTTTAAAATAGTCAACACAAGACTTACCTGAATGGTATGGGAATCACTTGCTTGTCCAAGAATTTCAAGAAGGACAGGATCAGAGATGAAGAAGAATCTGGGAAACAGTAGCCTTTTCTTCTCTAAGTATCTTAAATATTGTGCAAGATATTTGTTACAAAATTTATTCTGCATGAAATTGTGAATCAGATTGTGAAATACTGCAGCATTTTAAAAAAATGGTTCTTCATCCTTCTTATACCTATAACTTTAGTGCTAAATTTAGAAAAAGACAGAAGCACATGCTTGAGTATATCTTTATTCGGGGTAACACTTTAAGCATATGCTTAATTTTAAGCACATAGCTAAGTGCTATCCTAAATAGAACAGCTTTCCCAAATCAGGGCTTAAAATATCAAAAACGATAGTTCACTGTCACAATACTATGTGCCAGCAAACTAATTTAAATCACCATTTGTAATCATGATTTAAATTGAAAATCAGGGAATACTGATTTAAGTAATTTATTTGGATCCTGTTTTATCTTTGTACTTTTTAGTTATTTTCCTTAAAAGAGTATAATTATATTGGTTTGTAACCATTAAAACATGATGTTATGCAACTAAACACAGCCTTTGCACTAAATTGGTGTTTCTTTTTTGCAAACCAGGAAAATATTGTATTTTACACACTTATTTAGGCAATTACAAAGTTTAACACATATTTATTCAAATTATTAATATTTATAGTGATATTATGTTAGTAAATGGCAAATAATACATTTGTTAATTGCTAGATTAATTTTAATCTTTTAATTTTAATATTTACTTGATTAATTTTTTTGTGTCAAGCTGTATATGGATGGATTTTTTTGTGTCAAGCTGAAGTTCTGTTAATTTAAAAAAACATCATTTCAATTTGTTTATTGGTTGAATAAAATTTAACTGTGCTAGACAGATCAGAAAACACTAAGTTTATCATAACATGTTTTGTTTAATAAACTCGTTAAACAAAAGAGACTATTATCGGTAGTAAGTGAATTGATCTAATTACTTTTGGTCACCCAGACATTCAAGATTTTAGAATGAGTAGATCTTATACTCTCACCTCACTTTTATGCACAGTTTGGAAGAGAAAAAACAAATGTTTCTGCATTTTCAATACCCAATCAGCTTCTCATCTCTGAATGAACTAGTCATTAAACTGCACTAGCTGAAAAAACTGAAATAAAAGAAAATATTCCTTCTTTGCCTACAGAAGTGACTGCTTCTGTCAAAAGCTGTTTAGACACTTCAGCAAATTCTGATTGCAGAAGCTTAATGAGTAGTTTCCCTTAGTTCAGTAGCCTGCCTTTCTTTAATATTTCAGCCGCACAACAGATACTGCTTGAATAATTTTTATTTATGTAAATGATTTTACTATAATATGAAGTTTAATTTTAAATGTTTTAGAAAGTAAAATGCATTTACATTAAAATATTTTTAATAAATGAATTTTTACACCCTGCTATGTGCTAATGCATAGAAAGGAAGAGTGCTTATCAATAACTATATGTAATTCTTTGAGTAAATAGTTTAGTATAGATTCTTGCTCTTCGGCACAAAAGGACCATTAGGATATGTCTATTCTGCAATGAATGCCTTCAGATGGCCTGGGGCAGCTAACTTAAGCTACAGGGCTCAGGATTTAAAACTGTGGTGTAGATATTTGGGCTTAGGCTGGAGTCTGGGCTCTGGGATGTTCATCTCCTAAGGGGTTCCAGAGCTTGGGCTTCAGCTCTAAACCAAATGTATTCAACATAATTTTATAGGTACACAGCCCAAGCTCTGGGACTCTGTCAGCTGACCCAGGCCAGCCATGGGTATTTAATTGCTGTATAGACATACCCTCAGGCTACGTCTACACTGCAGGCTTCTTGCTCAAGAACTTTTTGCACAAAAGTTCTTGCGCAAGAGCGTGTCCACACTGTCATGTGCTTTTGTGCAAGAGCATCCATGGCAGTGTGGATGTTCTCTTGCGCAAGAAAGCTGTGATGGCCATTTTAGCCATAGGGGTTTCTTGAGCAAGAAACCCCTGTTGCCCATCCACACTGCCTTATTGCACAAGAGCTCTTGCGCAAGAGGGCTTATTCCTCATGGGGAGAGGAATAACTCTTGTGCAAGAAGCCCCCTCTTCTGATGCTTTACTGTAAATTTACTTGCGCAAGAACATGCGTGTAGTGTGGACGCTCCGCAAGTTTTTGCACAAGAATGGTAGTTCTTGCACAAAAAGCCTGCAGTGTAGACATAGCCTCAATGTTGAAAAGCTTCACAGGGATAGCTGAGTTAGTCTGTAACTGGAAAAACTTAAAAAAACAACAAAGAGTCTAGCAGCACCTTAAAGATTAACAAAGCATGTAGATGGTATCATGAGCTTTCATGATAGATGAGGCACATCAAAATTGCTAATGAAGCAGGGATTTAAATATCCCGCACTTCATTAGCATAAACATGGCCGCCGCTTTTTTTTTTTAAACGGAGTTTTTGTGAAAAAAAATACCGGTCTAGACGTGGATCTGTCGAAAATAAACCCTTTTTCGACAGATCCTGTAAACCTCATTTTTTGAGGAATACAGGATCTGTTGAAAAAGGGTTTATTTTCAACAGATCCGTGTCTAGACTGCCGGGTTTTTTTAAAAAAACTCCATTTCAAAAAAAAGTGGTGGCCATGTTTATGCTAATGAGGCACAGTCTATTTAAAACCCTGCTTCATTAGCAATTTCTATGTGCTTGATTTGCATCCCTCTGTCGACAGAGGGATGCAGTCTAGACGTAGCCCTAGTGGCTAGCTCATGTCATCGCTCACTGTTGCCTGTGATGCAGTTGCTAGCCTATATGTAGTGTTCTAGCTTCATGCAGCTAGCATAAGGGTGTCTATGAAAGTTGGAAATGTCACATGCAGCTCCAAAAAGGAAATTACTCACCCTATGCAGTAACGACAATTCTTTAAGGTGTCCCCCCCCCATGGGTGCTCCGCTGTTGGTGATGGGACGTCCTGGTGCAACAGATCAAAGCTTTTTTGAGCAGTTGTCAGTGGGCCACATGTGTGGAGAGTGCCGCTGCCACTCTTGCTTTGGCACCTTGCACGCATGGCCCGACTCCACCTTCAGTTCATCATCTATGCCCAAGTAACTAAGACTCTGAGTAGAGGGGAGGAAGGGAGGATTGTGGAGCTCCCATGGGGACCTCAAAGAACAATCATTACTGCACAGGGTGAGTAACTTCTTTTTTCCTTCAGGTAATGTCGCCATGTGTGCTCCACTGTTGGAGACTACAAAGCAGTACTCGACATGGATGGTGGGGATTGGAGTCACTGCTTGGTGGCTGAAGATAAGGCTGCTGTAGCCATTGCCATATCCGTTGCCAGTTGAGGCACTATGGCATAATGCCTGGCAAAGGTGTGGTCTGATGACCATGGCTGCTCAGTAAATGTCCTTAACGGCCACGTTGCTTAGAAAAGCCATGGAGGTTGCAGTAGCATGGGTGGAATGTGCCTTTGAGGGGACTGTGTATGGTTTGTTGTGGAGAAATGGCACCTCAGTATACATGATGATATCCATCTGAGGCTACATTGCGCGAAAATTGTTGTGCCCCTGAAATGTGATGCAATGGATAGGAAGAGGTGTAGAGACTTCTGGAATGATTGTGTCTTATCTATATAAAAGGCCAGAGCCCTGCGAATGTGCAGGGCATGTCGCATAGCATCCCTGGTGTATGCATGAGGTTTGGGGAAAAATTTTGGTAATACTATGGACTCGTTGACATGGCATGCCATGCTGACCTTGGGTAGAAATGTTGGGTGTGGTTGGAAGGTCACTTTGTCCTTGTGAAGATCATATATGGTGGTTCAACCATCAGGGCTCTTATCTCACTAACCCTCCTTGCCGAGGAAATAACTGTCAAGAATAGCACTTTCATTAGAAGGAACGGGAGTGGGCAAGTCACCATGGGGTTGAAGGTAGGTCTCATGAGACAGTCTAGAACCAACTTCAAGTCCCAGGTAGGGGCTGGAGCTCTATGCGGAGGGTAGAGATTCTGAAGGCCTTTCAGTAACCCCCTGGTAATGGGGTGTGCAAAGATGGATAATCAGTCTATACGTTTGTGGAAGGCCGTTATTGCTGCAAGGAGTATCTTGAGAGAGGAGATTAATGAGCCTCCAGTTTCAAAGCAGTATATTTAGTCAAGGATACAATGAAGTGGTGCATTGTGAGGATCAATTTGCACCTGCTGACACCAAGAGGAGAACCGCTTCCATTTCTGCAGGTAAGTGGCACTGGTGGACGGCCTCCTGCTGTGTAGAAGAACAGTTCTCACTTGTTCTGAACATAGGGATTATGATCTGTGGAACCAGAGATGAGCCAAGCGTGTAGGTGAAGAGTGTGGGGTTCCAGGTGAAGCAGTTTGCCCCCAACTTGGAAGAGGATGTCATGACGGGATGAAAGAGAATAAGGTGGTGCTATGGATATTGAATGTAGGTATGGAATCCAGGTTTGTCTGGCCCAGGATGGGGCTACTGAAATTACTTGAGCTCTTGCAATCTGGATCTTGCATAGGATTCTGGGAATAAAAGGGATACGAGGGAAGGTGTAGTGTAGCAACTCATTACAGTGGATCAAGAATGCATTGCCCCAGGATCCCTCGCCCAGTACCGCTCGGGAGCAGAAGTGGGGGCACCTGGCATTGTTGGGGATTGCAAAGAGATCTATTGATGGATACCCGCAGCAGCAAAAGAGGGAGGCAGGCACTGCTGAGTGTTTTTCCCACTCATGGTCAATAGAAAAATTGCGGCTCGGGGAGTCCACCCTGACATTCACCGCAGGTAAGTAGGATGCTTTGAGGATGATTTCATGATGAATACACCAGTTCCAAAGGTGCATTGTTTCTGCATAGAGGGATCTGGAGCAGGCCCCTCTCTGGTTGTTTATATAAAACAGTGTTATCATGTTGTCCATAAGTATATGAACAACATGGCTGGTGATGATGGTGGTGAAGGAGCTGCAAGCATTTCTCACAGACCTGAGTTTGAGAAGATTGATATGCAGTGCATTTTCATGTGGCACCTATCTGCCCTGAACAACGTGCTGGTGCAGGTTTACGCCCCAACGAAGGAAAGAGGCATTGGTAGTGAACTGTACTTATGGTTCGGGTTGGTAGAAGGGTACACCTGCTAGGAGATTGCTGTGTAGTGTCCACCATTTCAGTGAGTATATTACCTTCTTGGGAATAGTGACCTGTTTGCGTAGGGGATGATGAGACGGCTCGTAGACTGATACTATCCAGTGCTATTGGGCATGGAAATGAAGGCATGCATATTGGACAACGTAAGTAGTGGTGTCCATGTGGGCCATCAATTAGAGGCAGGTAAGTATTGTAGTGGAAGGACTCGTGGATAATATGGCTACGAGATCTCGTAGCGCAGTGAAGAGGTGATGTGGAAGATAGGCTCAGGTCGCTAATGAATCAAGATGGGCCCTAATGAACTCTATACACTGTGCAGGATCCAGGACTGATTTTTGTTCATTTATCAGGTGGACCAGACGACTGAACAGATGACTGGTTTTTAAGACTATGCTGGTCGTTTCCACATGGGACTGGCCTTTTATAAGGCAGTCATCTAAGTATGGAAAAATGATGACCCCCTGCTGCCGGAGGTGGACTATGACTGCAGCAAAGACCTTTGAAAAGACCTGGGGTGGGGGCGGAGGACAGTCCAAAAGGTAGAACTCTGTACTGGAAGTGGTCAGCGCCTACAATGAATTAAAGGTACTGTCTGTGTGATGGGTGTATGGCAATGTGAAAATATGCGTCCTTAGGTCAAGGGCTGCAAACCAGTCACCTTCATCCAATGCCATTATAATTGAAGCCAGCGTTACCATCTTAAATAATTGTTTCTGCAGGAATTTGTTTAGCTTGTAGAGATCCAGTATGGATCCTCAACCCCCTGTGTGCTTCTGATTCAGGAAGTGTTTGGAGTAAAATCTTCTTCCCCAAAATGCTTGTGTGGGACCCTCTCTATTGCCGCTAGATGTAGGAGGTGATTGATTTATTTTCTGAGAAGAGTTTTGTGGGAGGGATCCCTGAAGAGGGATGGAGAACGGGAGGGGGAAGCGACGTGAAGGGGAAGTCATATCCTGTGCAGATGATTTCTAGCACCCACTGATCTGATGTTATAGAGTCCCATTGGTGGTAAAAGGGATGGAGTCTGTGAATGAACAGATGGTGCTGGCTTGTTGGCAGCGGATGGATGGGGAGGTCGGGCAGACCCTCAATCAAATTTTCAAATCTACTGCTTAGTTGCTTGGGAACCCAAGGAGCAAGACTGAGGTGGGTGCTTTCTCTGGGGTTGTTGCCTGGACCGGTTGTACCGAGAAGTTACTCACCTTCTGCAGTAACGAGGGTTCCTCGAGATCGGTCCCTGTGGGTGCTCCACTCATGATGTCGGGCTCGTCCCGCACTGCAGCTCGGATGCTTTGTATAGCTGTTTTCAGCTGGGTGCGCATGCACAGGATACAGCTCATGCCGTTTGCACTCTTTGATCTTCGCGCGCACCCGGCTTCCCTGTCAGTTCCTCTCACCGTTCCGTATCTGTAAGGATACAAAGAACAAAACAACTCCGGAACGGGGAGGAAGGGTGGGATGTGGAGTACCCACGGGGACCCATCTCAAGGAACCCTCGTTACTGCACAAGGTGAGTAACTTCTCGTTCCTCTTTGAGTGGTCCCCGTGGGTGCTCCACTCATGGTGACTTCATAGCAGTGCTCTTGCTGCGTTCCCGGAGTTCCAGTTTATCAATGACTGAAAGCACTGCTGAAGACACTGAAGATTCAGGTATCCATCTGCACACTATTGCATAGTAGTTCATAAAAGTCAAACTGGAAGACCATGTGGCTGCTCTGCAGATTTCTGGCAGAGAAACTCCTCTGGCAAAAGCAGTGGAAGTTGCCACCGCCCTAGTTGAATGCGCTCTAGGTACAGTCTGGAGTGGCTTGTTGCGCATCGTATGGCACATGGTAATACAGGAAACTATGATATTAGACAGACGTTGGGAGGACAATGCATTGCCCTTGGAGCGATCTTCTATGGACACTATTAAACGATCAGTCTTACGCCAGGTTCATGTTCTGTCTATATAAAATGCCAATGCTCGACGTACATCCAGGGTATGAAGTAGGGAGTCCCGATTTGAAGTATGAGGCTTAGGATAAAAAACAGGCAAAACGACTGGTTCATTAACATGAAATCGCGTAGCGACCTTAGGGATAAACGCTGGGTGAGTACGTAGCGTAACTGAGTCCTTGGTAAAAACTGTGAAAGGTGGCGTTGCCATTAACGCTGCCAGTTCACTGACCCTGCGGGTGGATGTAATGGCCAACAAGAATACCACCTTGGTATTGAGCATTGGTAATGAAGTGGTGGCTAGAGGCTCAAAAGGTGGGTACATTAATGCATCAAGTACCAGATCCAAGTTCCAAGCAGGGGGAATGGGCCTTCGCGGAGGTTTAAGATTAGCTATCCCCTTAAGCAGCCTTTTTGTCATAGGGTGAGTAAATACTGAATGACCTTTGATGGTGGTATGGAAGGCGGTAATTGCAGAGAGGTGAACCCGCAGAGTGGACATCGAAAGACCAGACTGGTGCAAAGATAGGATATAATCAAGGATCCTATGCATTGGTGCAGAATGCGGTTGAATGTCAATTTTGCCACACCAAACCACAAATCTCTTCCATTTTGCCACATAGGAGCTTCTTGTGGTTTGCCTCCTGCTGTTCAACAATACAGTCTTTACCGCTTCTGAGCAGAGTTGCTCATCTACCCCGAACCACTTATGAACCATGCTGTCAGGTGAAGGTTCTCTGGTTTGGGGTGAAGCAATAATCCCTGGTTCTGGGAAAGGAGGTCTGGGAGGAGAGGTAAGGGGCGTGGTGGTAATCGGGACATTCTGTGGAGGAACGGATACCACGGTTGTCTCACCCAGGCTGGTGCTAGAAGTATGAGGTGGGCTGAATCCTCTCTGATTTTCTGAATTACTCTTGGGATCAGCACTGTTGGTGGGAATGCATAGTGTAGAGGTGCCGTCCAACGGACTAGTAATGCATCGCCCAGAGAGTCCTTGCCCATGCCCCCTCTGGAGCAATAAAGGTGACATTTTTTGTTCTTGTAGGTCGCGAAGAGGTCTATTTGTGGTATCCCCGAGGATCGGAAAATGTCTTCCAAGACGTCGGGACGAATCTCCCACTCGTGGTCCTGAGGAAAAATTCTGCTCAGAGCATCTGCCGTGACATTGCTCATACCCGGTGAGTATGATGCTACCAGAGTGGTACGGTTCCTTATACACCAGTTCCATAGGCGGACTGCTTGTGCACATATAATCGGCGTGATCGTGCTCCTCCCTGCCGATTGATATAATACATAGCTGCTATGTTGTCCGTAAGTACCCGGACGGTTGTTCCAGCTGTAAGTGAATGGAAATGCTTGCAGGCAAGAAACACGGCCTTCAGCTCTAGGAGGTTGATATGGGAGAGGGCCTCCGGTGCGGACCATCTACCCTGTACGAACAGACCTTCGATGTGCGCTCCCCACCCCAAGAGGGAGGCATCCGTAGTCAACTGGATCGACGGATGTTCGCATTTGAACGGAACTCCTGCTAGCAGATTTCCTGGACGCAACCACCAACCCAGAGATCTGGGGCCACTGTAGCTGGTGTCTGCCAAATAGTGTCGGCTACCTCCATAATGGCTTCATCGATAGGAATGGCCACCTTTGCACTCTGCCTGGGGTGCAAATTCTTCAGCAGGCGGTGTTGTTTCGTTTGAGACTGCACTATCTGTATTTCCTGGGATTGCGCCACCTGCTTGAATAAATCCTGAAACTGCTTAAAATCGTCCGATGGGGACGTGTCCGGCAGAAAAACCGCCACATGTGAAGATGAAGGTGAAACGCCAGGAGCTGGGTCTTCAGACTGGTGATCGTCCCGCTCAGACAATTGGCCATCTTCCAGGTCTGAGTGCCGTGATGTTCCTGCTCGACCACGTGAGGGGGAAGCCAGGTTACGGTCACAGTGCTGATACGATGGAGAGTGCCTCACCAACGATGAACTGTAGCGCGAGGGGCGTTGAAAGTCATAGTGATGGGAGTGTGAACGTGGTGAGCACGGAGAAGAGCGATGACATTCGTAATAATGACTTGATGGACGAGGATATGAGCACCTAGATGATCTATTGCTAGTATGTTGCCTGTCGTGCCCGCTATGTGGAACGTAATAATAAGAACGCTCACATGATGGAGAATAGGATGGACGTCTATAGTAACTCCTATAATGGGGGCGCCCATAAGGAGAATCCCGTCTGTAATAAGTATAGTGCCTGGGACTGTGATGCCGGTAACCATGATGCCAAGGTGAGCCATGCACCGCTGGAGGAGAGGGGCCAGGTGAAAATCTTGGGGAAGGAGAAAGGTGCATGCTCTGTCCCCGTGCTGTCAAAGGTGCCTCTGATTGGGGATGCGTCTCTAATTCTGGCTGCTGCTCCGGTGCCGGTATGCTTGTCAGCTGTTGCTGGGACGCTGCCTTCACCGGTGCTGGGGCTCCCTGTAATTGACAAGCCCCACATGGCACCTGCATCACTGGCTGAAGGGATGACGGTACCGGAGGGGTTTTCCCCGGTGCTGGAGGCATAGCAGCGGATATGCTTTTGTCAGCAGCTGCCTGTTGGGGGGAGTAAAGCGGTGCCAGTGCGTTCTGACTATGCACACCGCTTGCCCGCACCGCAGTTGACTTCGGTGCCAGCAGCGTTGCTGGTTGAGACGCTGGTGCTGGTAGAGCCCTTTGAAGCGGCGCCGCCATCCGCGCGGCTTTTTCACAGGGTTTTGCTGAAGATCGGTGCGGTGCCGGCGGCTTCTTAGCAGAGGCTGCGCTTGCCGGCACCAAGGCTGTGTCTGATCCTGAATGCGCTCTCTGTGGCACCGCAGACTTATTCTCCCTCGTTCCCGATCCTGATGAGGAGGATCGTGGGACAGAGTCAGAGGGAGCACAATCACCCACCACCAATATATCGGGTGGCAGGGATCTAGCTGGGGACATCCTTAGTCTTTTCTCCCTTAAGTCTGGGGACGAGATCCGTCTCTTAGGGGTTCTCCCCCGCTGTTCAAAGGTTTCTGCCCTGGGGTCCAATGCTTTATCGAGAAGAAACATCTTGAGCCTCATCTCCCTGTCACGCCGAGTATGGGCTGTCATTTTTGAACAATGCCCGCACTTATGGGGAGTGTGGCTCTCCCCCAGGCAACATACACAAAGCGAAAGCCCATCTGAAATAGGCATTGGCTCACTACAGTGGCTACATTTCTTAAAGCCCAGAGATCCAGGCATGATTGTTTGTCAGTTTCTTTCTGAGAGTTGTTTTTTTTAAGCTGATCCGCGGCTGGTAACAGTGGGAAGCTGCTGTAAGCTGTAGCTTTGATGAGGTGTCGAGAGGCTTCGCTTTCTCCCCCTTTTTTTTTTTTTTTGTAGTAGATAAGATCAAACAACAACAAAAGAACTCTAACTATATACAATTAACTAACTACAGGTTCCCTGAGGGAAGGAGAACTACTGTGAGGAGAAAGATCAGAAGCTCCATCTGCATTCAGGGACGGTTAAGAGGAACTGACAGGGAAGCCGGGTGCGTGCGAAGATCAAAGAGCGCGAACGGAGCGAGCTGTATCCTGCGCATGCGCACCCGGCTGAAAACAGCTATACAAAGCATCCGAGCTGCGGTGCGGGACGAGCCCAACCCCATGAGTGGAGCACCCACGGGGACCACTCGAAGAGGAATCATAAGGTTCCTGCTTTGTGCAGTTGTAATAACTATCTTTGTTTCTGTTATATGGGGTATAACGTTTTCGATGTTATGGAGGGGTGTACATGCTGAGTGTTCGAAGTGTGATTTGGGAGTCCTTGCTGCTATGCAGGACCTCATCCATATTAGCTGCAAAGAGGTTGTGCTTATTAAAGGGGAGGTCCTCCACCTTTGACTGGAGCTCTTTAGGCACTCCCACTGAAAAAAGCCATGAGGCTTTTCTCATTACCATTGCTGTGGCAGTTGCTCTAGCCGCTGTATCAGCTATGTCTATTGAGGAGAGCAGAGCTGTATGGACAATGGCATGTCCTTCATGAATAACTGGTTTGAGTATGGGCTTTTTAGAGTTTGGGAGATGTTCCATGAGCTCAGCAAGTTTGGAATAGTTATCGAAGACATGGTTCGCCAGCAATGTGGAACAGTTAGCAATTCTTAGCTGTAATGTAGCCAAAGAGTATACCTTTCTTCCAAATAGGTCTAACTTTTTGTGCTCCTTGTCATTAGATACTGGTCTGGACTGAGGAGCTTTCGCATGGTGATTGGTGGTGTCCATAACCCAGGAATTTGGTTGCGGATATGAGAAAAGGAAATCTAAGTCCTTTGGAGGGACGAAGTATTTCCTGTTAGCCTTCTTGCATGTTGGTTTAATGAATACAAGTGGGCATTTGCCAAATTTCATCTGAGACTTCCATGATGGCCTCATCGATGGACAACTCAATCTTTCCCTGAGAGGAAGAGCAGTTGTTATTGAGGAGGTAGTGTTGTTTTTCCTTGACCTACTGTAGACAAACATCTTGACTCACAGCTACTCTCTTGAAAAGCTCTTGGAATTGGTTCAAATCATCTGTAGGGTGGGTATCTTCTGGAATTACAGCCTCATCGGGGGATGATGATGAGTTATCAGTAGGGCGGTCCCCTGGGTTTAGGATTTCAGTTGTTCATCCAGGATTTGACCCTCCTCCTCCTCCAAGTCTACAGTGGTTGGGATGCTATGGGAGGGCAAGGGTGGAGTAGACAGAGCTGTGGATTGTCTTCTACTGGGACCCCAGAGCTCCCATGGCAACCAGCAGGGAGGGTAGTGGGGTGGAGGATATGGCCGTTCCAAGTACCACGATGGGTATCGCGATCCGTCATGATAGCAGTAGAGATGACAAGAAGTAGTAGGGGAGGAATGCTATTATGAGAAAACACTCCTCTGGTAGTCATCAGCAAAGGCCGCATGCTCAGAAAGTACAGGAGACCTCATATATCATGGGGATGCGCATTGTGAGAACAGCATTGGGGAAGCCTTCCTGGAGGGATTGGGGGAAGCGTGCTGTCTGCCACTTATATCAGGTGCTGGTGAGATGTGGTGTGCCTGACTCCCGTCCTGGTGAGCGGAATAGGGGGCAGCATTGACTCCAGTGCTGATAAGCAGGGGTTCACTTTGTGCCCTTTGGGTGTGGGCTGTTTAGCTGATGGTGCCATTTTTCTCAGTGCCGCATCTTTAAATATCGCTGGCACCAGCATGGGCGCTTGCCAATTAGAGCCCTCCAGTGCTGATGCTGATCTCATTGGCACCAAGGTTATATGAGGTGCCACAGTAGCAATGCCAGTCTGTGACCTAGGCTCCGTGATGCCAGAGGTGCCCGGTGTATCCCCTCTGCTCACCCTGAGAGACAAGGTGGGGGAGGCAATGATCTCATTGGGGAGGGTTTCTTTTTTGACCTCTTATGAGGTAGTGGAGAGGCAGCCCTTTTCCTAGGAGCCTGTCTGGTGGCAGAGAAGATTGAGAGTCCTCAGTAGACTGAATAGCCTTCTCGAATAAGATCTTGTGGAGCTGGGGCTCCCTCTCTTTTCTAGCTCTGGCAATGAGGCTGCGGAGTGATTGCATTTTGGGGGCACATGAGCTTCCCCTAAGCAGCGTATGCAGGCTGAATGTATGTCTGAGACAGGCACTGGCTCACGGCATGTCTCACATTTCTTAAAGCCTGGCGAGACTGGCATTACGGAGTCTGTGTGAGGCTTGAGCGTTGTTGAAGTATCAATTGCCTAGATTGTCAGTCTGCACTTCTTATCTTCTTTTGCCTCCCTCCTTGACTTCTCTGTGGTTTTTTTTTTAACAAGGGGAGGGAGGGGAGGGTAAAAGTGCTATTTGGCTGCTTGAAGAAGCAAACACAGGCACTGCTGGCAACTCCATTAGAAACAGACAAGAATTTTTTTAAAAAAATTTAAGGAATCAAACGATGAACAGCTAACAATAAAAAACCTGAGGAGAAGGTAAAAATATCTAGACTATCTCCATGAGGAGAATGAAAGGATGAGGAGAACAAAGAGCTCTGTCTGTGTCCAAAGGTGGTAAATGAAGAACTGAAGGGGCGAGGGTCTGGTCACGTGTGCAGGGCGCTGAAGTGAGAGCACCGCAAGCCCGCTGACAACTGCTCAAAAAATCTCTGATCTGTGGCTCCGGGATGTTCCATCACTAACAGTGGAGCACCCATGGGGACATTACCCAAATAGTATAAACTTATCCCATGGATGCTGGCAACAAATAATATTCAGAACAGGCTCACAGGCCCCAGTTCATCAAATTATTTAAACTTATTTTAGGACTTCAGAAGCTAAAGCTCTGTGTCCATTCAATTCGGGTACATCTACACTACAGCGTGAATTAGAGTTAACTTAATTAGAAATAGTTAATTCAAATTAATTAAGCTAATTTGAATTAATGCATCTACACACAAAACCTATTTCGAAATAGCATATTGCTATTTCGAAATAGCGCATCCACACTGAGTGGACCCTGAACCGAAGTTAAGGCTGGCTGGAACCATTGCCGGCAGGGCATCAGGTTAGGACTTAGTGTGTGGGGCTGCTGCCTGAGGCTAACTGAGCTCCGTGCTTAAAGGGACCCTACCCCCACCCCGGACAGACAGTTCTTAGGGTTCCCTGCTTGCTTGTCTACCTTGATGAGGGACAGCAAAGCAGTCCTGTCATGGAGTGCCCTGAGTGCCCGCACTCGGGACACCACAGCACTCGGCCACATGGAGCCAGAGCTGCCCCTGGGCATGCTGGTGCATCTCGTGGGGTCGTTGCCATCACCCCGGCTGCACTTGCTGCAGGCTGCCATCCGGGGGGTTCATCGGGGGGCTGTCAGGATCCAGGAGGCCCTGTGGGAGAGCGTCCACCCCGAGGAGCCCTCAGAGTCACCCCGGTTCTTCCCACCGGGGGCTCGTGCCCCGTTCCTCCCTCACGTCCTTCCACTTACCCCTCCCTAGCACCCTTCCTGATGTCAAATAAAAGACACATTTTTTCATAAACACGAACTGTCTTTATTTAACAAAACTGGGGGGGGGGATGAACCTCTGGGGAGACTGGGAAAAGGAGGTGGGAGAGGGGAAGAGAGAGGGTGGGAGAGGGGAGGGGGAAACCTGGGAGGAGGGAGCTGGAAGGGGGAAGAAAAGGGAAGAAGGGGAAGGGGAAGCTCAGGGCCCAGGGTTGGGGGGGTCTCACTGCACCATCTTGATTTTCATGCGAACCTGCTCCTGGGTTCGCATGTGGCCTTTGGTGGCCAGGCTGGCAGCTATCCTGTCATAGACAGCCGCGTTCCTCCGTCTAGTGTGGAGATCATGGACGTTGGGGGCATCCCCCCCACACTTGAATAAGGTCCATGATCTCCACCCTGGACCAGGAAGGCGCCCGCCTTCTCCGGCCCCTGTCAGGCTCCTGGGAGCTGGCAGACTGCTCCTGAGGAGCGGTGGAGGGCTGGCTGCCAGTGGCTTGCTGGCTCATGTTTTGGGGCCACTGGGTCAGCGGCCCCGGTGGCCACTGCTGGCTCTGGGCTGGCAGGCTTGGAGCTGGCACAGGCACTGTGGCCAGGGTCTACCCCTTTAATGGCTCTGGGTCTGGGGGAGAGGAGAGTAAGTTTTCCTGGTTGTGCCCAGAGTGGCCACCAGGGCTCCCTGGGAAGGGCTGGAGGCCCCCTATTTCGAATTAAGTGTCTACACAGCACTTAATTCGAAATAGCTATTTCAAATTTGGCATTACTCCTCGTAGAATGAGATTTACCAAATTCGAATTAAGCGCTCCACTATTTCGAATTAATTTCAAAATAGCGGTTTGCATGTATAGACGCTATTAAAGTTAATTCGAAATAACGGCTGTTATTTCGAATTCACTTTGCAGTGTAGACAAACCCTTCCTTATATCAGAATTGTATAAAGTACATCAAAGAAGTGGGAAGATAGTTTGGAAGACTAAATCTATCTGAAGAATTATGCTTACTGTTGTAAAACTTTCTCCTTCGAATGTTACTAGTACAAATTCATATTCTTGGGGATTATCTAGCCATAACTATTGCCTAAGGAGTTTTGAATATAAATAATTAAATGAAGATTTCAGTACTACTCTCAGAGTACAATATATCAGTGTATGTGACAACCTTATAAACTAACTTCTATTTTAATACTTTTAACTATTTGATTTGTAATTAAATTAAAACATTACTGACTTTATATATTTATGACAATCATATATTTTAAAAAATCCTTACCCTGTAAGTGACTTCTGACACACCTCCAACTGTTCATGTAAATGAGGCAGAAGTTGTCCCATAGTTTCATCTCCAACACAGCAGTTAATAACATTAGGATTCTCATGAGCTCGTTGCATTATTTTTATCCATGATTTGTCAATGTTCTGAAAACGTTTTGCTTCCTAAACATAATTTAATCAACACGGTAATACCATCTCTTGTAAACTGTTATTAGAATATAAATATGAATAACTATTATAGATTTACCTGTGGTAACTGCTTTGCAATATCTCCCCCTACAAAAACGGCTTCAAGATAAACCCAAAGGTTTTGCACCACCAACCACTCTTCAATGATATCACTGGACGTGCTCAGTTTGAATACCCAGTTCTGAATATCTTTTTTAAATGGTGTATTATATCTAAAACCAGGGATGAGAAACAAGAATAACTTTAAAGTACAATATTTGCAGAGGGAGTGAAATAAAATGGACAGCAAAAATGAGCTCTTAAAAATGAATAAATACATTTTAGTTTATTCAATGTATCAAGAGAGTAGATTGCTGTATATTTGTGAATTGAGAGAAGTTATCTGCAGTAACATTATTAATACACCAACATCCAAACAAAACAGTAACATTTCATCCATGTTTATTGCCAAATAAGTTTCAGTCTAGTAATAAGGTTGCTAATTTAATTATAATGCTTATCAACATGTACAAAATTTAGCAAATCCACAAAAAATCACTTAAGAATTACCTATTACTAAGTAAAGAGCCCAAGATCATTAAACTGTCCTCCATAAGTGTAATAATCTCTGCTGATTCAGCTCCCTTTAACAGTAGCTCTCCTCTTGCTTTAAATGATGAAAAACTCAAATTCTGGCCTCCCCAACTTTCAATTATCTGAGACAATTTAGCTTCAATATCCTTTTCCTTTATAGCAGATATGCAGATATCCTGAAAAGTAAAAAAAATAAAAAAAAATGTTTAATCTTCATTCTCTACTAGGGTACGTTACACTGCACACTTATTTCTACATAAGCTATTCCGGAATAGTTATTCTGAAATAGCTTATTTTAAAATAGCACAAAATTAGTCTGAGGCAGGCTTCCCTAATGTAGATGTGCTATCTCGATTTAGACCCCCAGGAGGCACTGGAGAGGAATAACTTAGAATGGCCCTGGGGAAGGACTATTTCGAAATAGCAGCACTGGAGCTGCTACACATGCCTTATTTTGACCTAGCTATTTGGGAACAGGCATTATTCCTCATAGAATGAGGTTTACAGATTTCAGAATAAGGCAACCATTATTTTGAAATTATTTTGAAATAACAGAATGGCTGTGTGGAAGCTCGCATTTTTATTTCAAAATAATGCTAGTTATCACAAAATAATGGTGCTGTGTAGATGCACCCTACATGTGAAATCTTTCTTAATACTATATATATGGCTTGCAAATAAAATATTGTATGTACATGCAATCCAGATTTGAAATTATAAAATTTTGAACACAGACAATGCAGAGGTGAGACAAAGAATTCTGATTTTTTAATGCAACCTCATTGACATTAAATGTGTTTTTAAAGTGTAGGAGTATGCAGACCTCAATAAATTGGGGCTAGAAAATATGTAGCTATTGCTGCATGCCTCTGGTTCCACTTTTTGGTACTGGCAAGACTGCAGACTTTCTAAACATAGAATTCTACATCCTTGGTAAACTATGATGTTATGTGCTGATATTTACATGAGCACTCAATCACCTCCAGGTTAAATTATGTCTCTGTTCTAGACAAGTGCAATTGAATTACCTTGTTCAAATAAAGAATTAGTACAGTAGCCCTGCTACAAAGCATATTTATTATATGGCACTTCCAGAGCTCTAATCACAAACTTCTCCAGAGGTTTCAGGGGTCCTTGGTCAGAAGTTGCCAACAGGCAACCCCAGTAGAGAGGGGTGTAGCATGACTACACCTGTGGAGTCAGGTCAAGGCCTGTAGGTCATGTTGTGCTGATTTAGTATGCCAGTATAACAAGCACTGAGCTCCTCTCTGCCTGTTGAGGTAAAACATAGCTGTGATATTGTCTGTAAAGACAAATCAGTTTCTGATATGAGGTAGGAAAGTCTGACAGGTAAGACACATTTCTCTGGGCTGCTTTGACCCATAAAATTGACCCATAAAATTGATAAGAATGTATCATCTATTGGCTGTCAATGTGTACAGAGACACTGCATCGCCCTAACTACACCATGGAGGTAGAGTTATTATGTTGGTGTAGTACTGCATTGACATCAGCAAGAACAAGGCTGTGGTGTGTACACTGACATAAATATAAGCTGCCTTCTGATGACCTAATGCTGTAGTGTAGACTAGAAGTTAGACTGCACTCTACTCTTATCCCTACACCCAGCAGACCTGAAGCTACATCTACACTGCAGGAATTTGTCATCAGAGGCAATGAAATGAAGTGCTCATTAGCATTTCTCGCGCTCTCATTTGCATAGTCTCTTCCGATCCTTTTTGAGGAAGAGGTTTTTGAGCAAAAAAAAAGCAGTGTAGATGGGGCCATTTTGCACAAAAAAAACCTTTTGCACAAAATCCCTTATGCCTCAAAAAAAAGAGGTATACGGGATCTTGCGCAAAAGGGGTTTTTTTGCGCAAAATGGCGCCGTCTACACTGCTTTTTTTGCGTAAAAACCTCTTCTGCAAAAAAGATCGGAAGAGACTATGCAAATGAGAACGTGAGAAATGCTAATGAGCACTTCATTTGCATTGCCTCTGCTGACAAATTCCTGCAGTATAGCTGTAGCCTCAGTGCTGAGAATCTCCTCTTTTCCAGCAGTTTGCTTCTTATGCCTCCTCTTAAATACTGGGGCTGGTGAGCGGCATCATAACTCATGGATGGTAAGAAGCATGCTTCTCACTGACGCCAAGGCAGTCAGTGCAGGGTCTGACTGACCTGACTCAGATAGAGGTCTCAAGGCCACCTTTATGAGTAGAAAATTTAGCCTAGCTTCAAATATTTGGTTCATGTGAGGCTTAAAGTCACTTCTGATTTGGCAGCTCTCTCTAATACAACAAACAAAGGATGAATTAGGAGACAGATGTGTCTCCCTTTATAAACAAAAAAATCAGTTGCTGGATGAGCATAATGTGCAAACCCCTCTTCCCCCATCTCCAAGGACAGGGACTCAGAAAGCACGCTTGTTTAAATGATTAATTTTAGAGATGGTGGGGGAAAATGACCAGGTGGCCATTGCATCTCCTTCTCTATGTCCTATAGGAATTTTCAGTGACTTTGAATAAATAAGCATACATTTTCAAGTAGCTAAAAAGGTTTCTACTTCTGAAAGCATCCAAAATACACCAATTTAACCATCTAATAACAAACTGCAGTATTTCTCCTATTTTTCTTTGCTTGTTTTTCATTTGTTTATGATGGGTGAATAGACCAAGAGAAGTAAAGATTTGTTTTAATTGGGTACTACAGTGAATGTTGATTTTTAGACCTATGACATGAAGGCTGCATCTAGACTGGCAAGATTTTGTGCAAAAGCGGCCGCTTTTGCGCAAAAACATGCCAGCTGTCTACACTGGCCGCTTGAATTTGCGCAAGAACACTGATGATCTAATGTAAGATTGTCAGTGTTCTTGCGCAAATACTATGATGCTCCCGCTCAGGGATAAGCCCTCTTACGCAAGAATACTTGCGCAAGAGGGCCAGTGTAGACAGGGAAGAACTGTTTTGCGCAAAAAAGCCCCGATGGCGAAAATGGCGATCGGGGCTTTCTTTCACAAAATCGCGTCTAGACTGGCCACGGATGCTTTTGCGCAAAAGCACTTTTTGCGCAAAGACACCCGTGCCAATCTAGATGCTCTTTTGCGGAAATGCTTTTAACGGAAAAACTTTTCCAGTAAAAGCATTTCCGCAAAATCATGCCAGTCTAGACGTAGCCAAAGAGTACGCCAAAAGAAAAGAAGTCTGTTGGTGCATGTGTTTGTTTGTTTGTTTGTTTGTTTGTTTTTAAGTGTTTGTTTGGTTTTTATTGTGGGCAAAAGTGATGGAAAAACATTTATTGTAATTGGGTTTAAAGGTGCAGAGCTGCTGTTTCACAATAAGAACTTAAATTCTGAAAATGGTCTTTGCTTAAATGATTGAAAAGAGAAAAATCTTTTTGGAAAAAATCTAGGGGCACTTCAGGTCAAGGGATTAAAGGGATGCATCATCTGGGGTTATAAGATATGATTTTGATCCCACATGGAAATTCTCCTCATTGGTGTAGAGATTAGAATTGAGGCAAGAAATATTACATCTTTTGCAGAGGAAAATCTGTACCCTCTTGCATATGTAGTGAGCTGGAAATGTTTATTATTTGGATTTTGATGTCTGAGTTTTTTGGCTCATATTAAGACTTACTGTAGGAATTTAAAAGAGAGAGAGAAAGAAAACAAAAAAAGCTTTGTCTTTGTCATGGATCATTCCATATGAATGATTTAGAGCACATGCTCTCTCTCTCCAGCCTTATGTACAGTCGAGGTCCTAGGAATATTTTCTCAAGACTAAAGACATGATAAAATATCTGAATAGCCTATTTTAATTATTACCTCTCAAGTCTTGGGAAGCTAGATTTAATTTGGTGCAAAGGACCATCATTCTGATTTAAGACAGAACCCTGACAAATCTGACTAGAGATTGGGTGGCACTGCACAGTGGCTGCCAGCTTCTGAACCCTGTTCTCTGACAGAAATAAACTTCTGTAGAGACTGATATCTGATTATTCTCAGAAGTAATAGCGACCACGTAGTGTCATTCTGCACTTGGTTATGAGAAATCTGTGCTGCTTTAGAACAGAATGTGCTTTGGGACAGCTGTTTTGTGAGCCTTTTCCACAAAGGGTGTTCTGGGTAGATAGTCTCAACATGGGTATACATGAATCCTTTTTGCCAGAGGGAAACAGTGTTGACTAGCACTTTGGAAGACTCCCTTATAGGGGTGGGCAGGCAGACCAATGGAAAGGCAATATGCTAATAACATTGTTGCATGTGAGGCCAAGGCAACTTCTATGGGAAATATATACAGTGCTTTGATAAGGATTCTTCAAATCAAGGCCTCGAATTAACTGCTACTCCTCGTGCAATCTTCACATACGTTAAGGGCTGTTTTAAAGAGGATGGTGATCAATTGTTCTCGCTGTCTACTGAAAGTAGGACAAGAAGTAATGGGTTATAATCTGCCACAAGGGAGATTCAAGTTAGATATAAGGAAAAACTTTCTAATTACAGGATAGTGGAAGTACTGAAATAGCTTACCAAGGCAGGTTGTGGAATTCCAGCCATTGGTAGTTTTTAAGAACAGGTTAGTCAAACCCCTCTCAGAGATGATCTAGGTATACTTGGACCTTGTAGTGGGACAGAGTGGCTGCCTACTGACCCAGAGGTGGAAGAACCCCTCCAGCAGCCATTTTGGGCCAAGCCTGACCCTGCCCAGCCACCTGACAGGAAATCAGGAGGCAGGGCCAGAGCTATAAAAGCCCAACCTGAGGACTCAGTTAGGGCCCAGCCTCTGGAGGAACCAAAGGTCTGCTCAGTACTCCCGGCCTGGGAGGCCGAGGCCGAGGCTGATGCCTGGCCTGGTCCTCCTACCGGGCCTGACCCAGAGGACCGGCCTGCATGCCCGCCCCGGCCTGCACCCCAAGATCGGCGGGGACCACTGGACCTGCAAGGAGCCAAGGACTGGCATGGACCTCCCGCGACACCTGATCCAGAGGACCAGCCTGTCAGCGTACACTGGCCTGCCCCCAAGAAGCAGCTGGAGGTGCTGGACTTGCAAGCCACTGAGGACTGGCCTGGACCCCCTGGACCCGAGCTGGGCCCACCAACCCTGGAACCCCCAAGAGGCCAACCAGATGCCCAGGCAGACACTGAGGAGGAGTTCGGAAGTGACCCAGGGCATAGTGAGGCCTGTTAATCACCTCCAGTCAGCACATTTCAGGCTGGAGCCCCTGCTGACCCAGCAGCCAATCGCGCTGCTACTGCTAGGGCCCTGGGTTGGGACGCAGTGGAGCGAACGGGCCTGCGTCTTCCCTGCCCCCCACCTACTGGGTGGCAGTCTCCCACTCTGCGCCACTGCAGATGAGCAACCTGCATTCCTTCTGAGCAAGGAGACAAACTACTGCCTACTGTTTAACTGTTTATGTTTGCTGCCCCGCCCTGCACCAGGGCCAGGCACCTCTACTAACTGGTTGTGTACTGCCCCGCCCTGTCCTATGGCCAGGGCCTCCTGGACTTTGTTTGCTGCCTGCCTGAACCAAGGACAGGTCCCCTTTCCCTTACTTTCCCCCAACCCCCCTCCAAACTGTTAACCTGATATATGTGGCCTTGCCCTGAAACAGGGCTAGGGCCCTTTTTGAACTGCGAGACTAACTGTTTGTTTGCTGCTCTGCCCTGCACCAGGGTGAGGGCCCCGTGACTGGGTGTGTATTGCTCCTGCTTGATGCAAGGCCGGGGCTCCGGAACTTATAAACTGATTGTGTACCTTGCTTCCCCACCCTGAACCAAGGCCAGGCTTGTATATTGACTGAGTTCACCTATCACCCGCCCTGCACCTGGGCTGGGCGTCGATACTAACTGTTTGTGTTTACTGCCTCGCCCTGAAAGAAGGCTGTCTTTGTGTATTGAGTTTGTTTGTCTGTCGCCCTTGTGAACCAAGACCCGGCTCCAAACCTCTTGCCTCTTGCTCACCCTGAAGGAAGGCTGGGCTTGCACTAGTGACTTGGGGTTTTGTTTTAAGTGCCCAGTGCACTGGGGCGGAGTGGCTGCCCACTGACCCGAAGGCGGAAGAAGCCCTACGGGAAGCCGAACCGGCTACAGACCTGCTCCAGCACAGAGGGGATTGGACTAGATGACCTCTTGATGTCTCTTCTAGCCCTATATTTCTATGATTCTATAGTGGACAACAACTATTGAACATATCATGCATTATTTTGTAATAATGTGTTATTTCATAATCAAAAAGTCCTTACATGCATCATAAATACAGCTTTTATACAAGTACTATTTTGTTCTTTCCTGAAAAGATAAAATGAAGGATCAAAAGCAATGTGAGTACTTACCTCAATATCATCCTTATGCTTAAGAAGTGGTGCTTCCATGATGTTTCGAAGAGAAAAAGAATCTGATTCCACATCAAACTGATGTCCTGTTGTTTCAGCAATGCGATTCCAATGTCTCTGCTTCATTGCTTTATTAGTCATCATTTCCAACAGTGGACATGACTCACTAAAATCATCTATTCTTTTCTTGAGGTCTAAAAAGGCTTGCCAGTCTTTAAGCCCTTTGGGAAGTTTGCGGCACCTTTAATTCAGTAAGTAATAATAAATGTTACAATGCACACTTTGTATATTGTTGATTTAATATTTTATCAGAAAGGACCATGAAATACTTTATGTGTATCTGAAAAAATAGGTAGTTTGACACAGACACCATTTTTTTTACCAAAATTATTTTCTCAATAATCAAGGCTGAAAAATGAGTCCGCTGACTTATATCAATTTTATATAAATAGTGTACAGTGATATCAGTGACTGTCTTTCCTGCAAAAATAATTGTAAGCGCTGTAAAGCATACTATTATCCCTTCAATCCCATTCTGACAGATGTAGTGGATTAAACAGAGTTCATTACTAATGGGTTAATTTCCGATCTGGACAGAGTTCAAAATAATTGTTGAAGATTTCAGAACTAAACCTAATCTTTCAATTCAGGTAATCAGTACTATTCTTTCAAAGCTCTAGAAATATTTCAGCAACTTATTAGTAGCATTAAGGTACATATTTGATATATTATAACTAATTGTTATGCAAATTCATGTCTGATTCTCTAATAAGATTAAAAAATGGTTACAAATAGTATGACAGTTATTTATCAGACTAGTACAGTGGACTGATGAGAGGAACCCCTATTAACAAAAAGAAAATTAGGTAAGAAATTTCACATTCTGCAGCACAGGTTCTCACCTCACTACAGAAAGCACTGAGCAGTGAATCACATAAACAGAAAAGAAAAAGGGAGTTTTAAATATTAGACTACTATAATAAGTAGAAGTGGAAGTGTCAAAACCAAAGTTTTGGAATTTAAAGGATTATTTGGGACCCAAACCAACAATACCCTCCTCCCAAAGGATGGCCTGTAGAAAAATGGAAATCTACTTTGCAAGTGTTTCTCAAATTATTTCCAACAATGTCAATAAAGACTTGTAGATGGAGTCTCAATTTCTTCTCCATAAGTATTTCTCAGATACCTAGCATAGCAACTGGTGCAGGATTTTAACATCTTGCCTAAAGCAATTTGTGATTCTAAGGCCCTGACATTTTGGATGCAATGTTATGTGAAGAGAACAATTAGTGTCTGTACTCTGTATGTTTGAGATATACTGTTAGCTTTCTAGGGATGTCATTGGTATTGAAGCCAGCCGGACATGACCCCCACCACCATTGGAGTCTAGCTGGCTGGACACACACCCATGCTTCCCCTTTCCCTTGATTCTGGCTCTCTGCTACAATTTATGTTAGGCTTCTTGTTATGTTAATTCATATAATTTATGAGCTTCAGCAAGGTGGCCGAGATAGTTGTGTTTGGGGCTTTCTTGCTGTGTGCTGAGCTTGTGTTTGTGAGTGAGGGTTGGTGTGTGGTTTTTTGTTGTTGTTTTTGTTTGTTTTTTCCCCTGTGTTTGTGAGTGAGGCTTTTTTTTTTTCCCCACTTCCCCTTTGCCCTCCCCCTCCCCTTCATGGAGTGTGTGCTGTGATTGGCAGGTGGAAACTGTTGGCTTCTAATTAAAGTTTGAATTCTAGAAGCCTCTGTTGATTGGCTGAGCCTTGGTAGGGGGAGGGACTTTCAGGCACTCCAGGGCTTTATAAGGCAGTGGGCAAGCGACCAAGGAGCTTGCGAACAGGTGAGTACTAACAGGGAGTTTAGAGAGGGAGTTGGAAAGGGCGTGAGGTTCTCTTGCCTTTCTTTTTAAATCCCTTCTCCAGGACAGCAGCGATGGATGGTGATAGGTTTGCTGTTGTTACCTGCACTGCGTGTGCCATGTTTGTCTTCCTCCCGGAAGAAAGAACGGATTTCATCTGCACTAAGTGCAAGCTGGTCGCCATTTTGGAAGAAAAAATTAGAGGACTGGAGGCCCAAGTGTCAACCCTACGCTCGATCAGAGAGGATGAAGACCTCCTCGATAGAAGGCAGCGTTTAATCCTTCAAGCACGGCAGGCGGAAGAGCCAGAGAGGGCATGACCAGGAAGAGAACTGGCAGCATGTAACTTCTAGAAGGGGAAAAGGCCAGCATGGGAATCCCCAATGCTATAGAGGTAAGTAATCGCTTTCAGGCTCTCTCCACAGGCTCTGCAGTGCTGAATGCTTTGGAAGGACCTCACAAGGAAGAAATCGGAAGGGAACACCATCTACTGGAAGGCATGGATGCGTAGTCCTAGGGATGGGGTTCCATGGCCACCACCCCAAAAGAAAATGACGGGTGGTGGTGGTGAGACTCCTCCTAAGAGGACTGAGCCATCCATCTGCCGTCCGGACCTGGAATCTCGAGAGGTGTGCTGCTTACCGGGAGCTCACATTCAGGATGTGACTGAGAGTCTTACAAACTGATCAAACCTTCGGATCGCTACCCTTCCTGCTTCTCCACGTGGAACTAACAATACGGCCAAGAATGACCTTGAGCGGGTTACTGCGGATTATGTAGCGCTGGGAAGAAGGATCCAAGAATTCGGAGCGCGAGTGGTGTTCTCGTCCATCCTCCCTGTTGAAGGGAAAGGACTGGGCAGGGACTGTCGAATTGAGGACGTAAATGCGTGGTTGAGCAGGTGGTGTCGCAGAGAGGGCTTTGGTTTCTTGGACCATGGGACTCTGTTCCGGGCACAAGGATTGTTAGGAAGAGATGGGATCCACCTAACGAAGAGAGGAAGGAGCATCTTCCCGGGCAGGCTTGCAAACCTAGTGAGGAGGGCTTTAAACTAGGTTCGTCGGGGGATGGTGACCACAACCCTGAGGGGAGTGGGAAAGTCGGATACCGGGAAGAAATGCAGAAGGAACGAGCAAAAAAGGAGGACCCCTGATTCGAATGGAGAAGATAGGGTGATCAACTGGTTACCTGAGGTGTTTGTACACTAATGCGAGAAGCCTGGGCAACAAACAGGAAGAACTGGAGGCCCTGGCCCAGTCCAAGAAATATGATTTAATTGGGATAACAGAGACTTGGTGGGATGACTGCATGACTGGAGCGCTGTCATGGAAGGGTATAGACTGTTCAGGAAGAACAGGCAGGGGAGAAAAGGAGGAAGAGTTGCACTATGTGTAAGAGAGCACTATGATTGCTCTGAACTCCAGTATAAAGAGGGAGAAAAACCTGTTGAGAGTCTATGGGTTAAGTTTAGAGGTGTAAGCAATGGCAGTGATGTTGTGGTTGGTGTCTGCTACAGGCCACCGAATCAGGTGGATGAGGTAGATGAGGCTTTCTTCGGACAACTGAGAGAAGCTTCCAGATCGCAGGCCCTGGTTCTCGTGGGGGACTTTCATCACCCTGACATCTGTTGGGAAACCAATACGGCAGTACACAGGCAATCCAGGAAGTTTTTGGAGAATGTTGGAGATAACTTCTTGACACAAGTGCTGAAGGATCTGACCAGAGGCCGTGCACAGCTTGACCTTCTGCTCACAAACAGGGAGGAACTAATTGGGGAAGTGGAGGTGGGTGACAACCTGGGAAGCAGTGATCATGAGATGGTAGATTTCAGGATCCTGACCAAAGGAAGAAAAGAGAGTAGTAAAATACACACCTTGGACTTCAAAAAAGCAGATTTTGACTCCTCAGAGACCTGATGGGCAGAATCCCTGGGATGCTAACATGAAGGGAAAGGAGTCCAGGACAGCTGGCAGTATTTTAAAGAAGCCTTATTGAAGGCACAGAAAGAAACCATCCCGACGCAGCAAGAGGCAAACATGGTAGGAGACCGGCTTACAGGGGAAATCCTTGGTGAACTTAAGCACAAAAAGGAAGCTTACAAAAAGTGGAAACTTGGACAAATGACCAGGGAGGGGTTTAAATGTATAGCTCGAGAATGCCGGGGGGTTATCAGGAAGGCGAAAGTGCAAATGGAATTGTGACTGGCTAAGGATGTGAAGGATAACAAGAAAGGTTTCTACAGGCATGTTAACAAGAAGAAGGTGATCAGAGAGGGTGTGCGGCCCCTACTGGATGAAAGAGGTAACCTAGTGACAGATGATGTGGGGAAAGCTGAAGTACTCAATGCTTTCTTTGCCTTTGTATTCACGGACAAGGTGGGCTCCCGGACTAATGTGCTAAGTGACGCAAGATGGGATGAAGATGGACAGCCCTTGGTGGGTAAAGAACAGGTTAGGAACTATTTAGAAAAGCTAAACGTACACATATCCATGGACCCGGACTTAATGCATCCGAGGGTACTGAGGGAGTTGGCAAATGTCATTGAGGAGCCTTTGGCCATTATCTTTGAAAAGTCGTGGAGATCGGGAGAAATCCCGGATGATTGGAAAAAGGCAAATGTAGTGCCCATCTTCAAAAAAGGGAAGAAGGACGATCCTGGGAACTATAGGCCGGTCAGTCTTACCTCGGTTCCTGGAAAAATCATGGAAGGGATCCTTAAGGAATCCATTTTGAGGCACTTGGAAGAGAGGAAAGTGATTAGGAATAGTCAGCATGGATTCACAAAGGGAAAGTTGTGCCTGACCAATCTGATTAGCTTCTATGATGAGGTAACTGGCTCTGTGGACGTGGGAAAGTCAGTGGATGTGATATATCTTGACTTTAGCAAGGCTTTTGATACGGTCTCCCACAATAGTCTTGCCAGCAAGTTAAGGGAATGTGGATTGGATAAATGGACAGTAAGATGGATAGAAAGATGGCTAGAAGGCCAGGCCCAGCGGGTAGTGATCAACGGCTCGATGTCAGGATGGCGGTCGGTTTCTAGCGGAGTGCCCTTCGGTTCTAGGACCGGTTTTGTTCAATATCTTTATTAATGACCTGGATGAGGGGAGGGATTGCACCCTCAGCAAGTTTGCGGATGACACTAAGCTAGGGGGAGAGGTAGATACGATTGAGGGCAGAGATAGGGTCCAGAGTGACTTAGACAAATTGGAGGATTGGGCCACAAGAAATCTGATGAAGTTCAACAAGGACAAGTGCAGAGTCCTGCACTTGGAACAGAAGAATCCCAAGCATTGTTACAAGGTGGGGACCAACCAGTTAAGTAGTAGTTCTGCAGAAAAGGACCTAGGGGTTACAGTGGCTAATGGCATATTAGGTTGCATTAAGTGGAGCATTGCCAGCAGATCCAGAGATGTCATTATTCCCCTTTATTCGGCTCTGGTGAGGCCACATCTGGAGCTGCCCTTGGATGCCAGCTGGAGGAGCGCAGCAGGGAGCCGCTGGATGTAGGCACGCCGGGACCGGCCAGAACCAGACCGCACCTGACGGAGCAAGAGCTACGGCGGTGGAGGATCCGCTCACCAGGACTGGGTGAGGATAACCGCAGGACCTGGCGGGGGCGATGGGTGGCCGGCCCGAGAGGAGGAAGCAGCCCAGGATGGGACCCAGGAGGACCCGGGGACCGGTGAGTTGCGGCTGTGGCTCCCCCCGGTCGAGCAGGACGTCTGCGACGCCTGTTCTTAGGGTTCTGCGCTGGGACCTGGAGAGAGGGAGGGCCCAGGTCCCCATCCTCCCGTGGCCGGCGCCGGAGCAGCAATTCAGGCATTTACAGCAGGAAGAACGTGGGTTCCCCCACAAGAGAGGACCTGGATGGTAGAGCTAAGCCCCGAGCGGGGGGTAGACTCTTGACACTCCCTATTTCGAAATGAGCTATTTCAAAATAAGATACACAATTGATGTAGCTCGATTTGTGTAGCTTATTTCGAGTTAAGCCCTGCAGTGTAGATGCACCCTAAGTTATTCCTTCTGGGGCTCTAAATTGAGAAGCCTGTCTACATTAGAGAAGCCTGTCTCAGACTAATTCCGAGGCTTCCCTGCAGTGTAGGCATTCTATTTCAAAATAAGCTATTTCAGAATAACTATTTCGGAATAGCTTATTCCAAAATAACTGTGCAGTATAGACGTAGGCTATGATTAATCTTCATTATTAGACTTCAAAGTATTGAAATATATTTAACGTTTCAAGAATCCTGTAATAGTATACCCACTAATGATTTAACAAGAACACTTTCTATAAAAAGTGTTCAGTTTCTCTGATTATTTCAGGTTACATTTTAGGAATAGTACAATAATGTTTCAATAGAATCTCAAATTTTAATATGACAGTCAATACTGTAAGACAGTGAGGTAGCTCACTAATCCAGATAGGATAAATGCCACTGTAGAGTCTGTTGTGGTCCCTTGCCTCTGTGCAGTTTATTGATTAAACAAAAAACTTGGACAAAATACCAAAATGTATAGTTCACCCCACATTGTCTGCTATTCCCAGCAGCACTTCCCTCACTCTCTCTAAGCCTGGGAATTGCCTAATAACTGGATTCCCGACAGTTTTCCAGCACTAAGCTTCTTCTGGATTTATAGGAAATAGTAATTGTCAGGTTGTCACCAGAACCCAGCCCCACAACCTCAGTCAGAAAGCACCTAAATAATAGGAGTTGGGGCTGGGACCCATATTCCCCTAAGGGGCTCAGTCCCCATGTGAGAAATACTATTAAT
Organism: Rafetus swinhoei; assembly: GCA_019425775.1. NCBI lineage: Eukaryota > Metazoa > Chordata > Testudines > Trionychidae > Rafetus > Rafetus swinhoei. The sequence continues at coordinate 143,992,251 of CM033440.1, read as the reverse complement.
AAACTTACCAAATTGATATATAGCAAGCTGCATTAAATGTAATACAAAAAAGTTCACATTAAGAAAAATACCTGTTTTGAAAGTCCAGAAGTTCAGCATTAATTTTTTCAATGTCTACATCTGTCCAAAGTATTTCATAATATCCACTGATATTGTTCATTACAGTATCATATAATCCATATAATTTCTGAAGCAATCCTAGCTCCTTTCTACAAGATAAAAAACATATCAACCATTAGAATCAGATACCGAAAGACAGAGTAATAATTTCTGCCCATTTATTATGAGTACAGAAGAATAATGAAATCTTTTTAGAATGTAATCCTTTGGTGATAGAAAGTTGTGTCTTATATGTACACTAACAAAGAGAAAAAGAACAGCAATCAAGTAATAAAATAATGTGAAGTACAAGCCTGAATAGCCCAGTAATCAAGTAGATCGATATAAATAACAATATTGCAAAAGCTTCAAGTGGTCTAATCAGAAGTTTGTCTACACAGGGGGAAGAGGATAACCCAGATTGATTTGATGCACATTAGTTCACATGCAACAGGCAAGCTGCCGTAACAGCATGCACACAAGTCATCTTTACTGTCTTTTAATTTGTATCATTGTGTTCATGTGGTAACAGCGTGCTGTGTACTAAACACATGACATTCTCTGAGGATATCCTATAGTCCTTTACTTCACTGCTCAGCAGTGTGCATTCTGGGATTTTTGTCACTATCCATTAGGGGATTCATCGCAGAAGCAAGGTGGGTTTATATTTGTAAAAACCATAAGCTTCTGGGTAGGCTCGCACCATTTTCAAGTTGTTGTCAGCCTGTGGGCATTGTTATGGATCCAACAATGCTCCACAACACAAAGTTGGCAACCACAAATATGCAAAGCTGGCCTGCCTGTACTTTAGCCTCAGTAACTTGGATTTTTAATTTTGCCCAGTGCATGTGGCAGCAACAAGTAGTTTAAGACAAATGAAAATGAGAAAGAGGAGGATAACACCAAGCTACTGCTCCTCCAGGAACTGTTCCTGGAGCAGCTTCATACACGAAGCTGTTTCTGGGTTCAGGAAAGCAGCATCAGATAGTGGGAAAGTATCATTCTGCAGAACTGGGATCACTAACAGTGGAAAGAGAATTTCAGGATGGTGAAGGCAACCTTTTTGGATATGTACTGAACTAGCCCCAGAGCTACAGCAGTCCTGTAAGAACAGGAGGTGTCCCCTACCTGTGAAAGACTGGGTTGCCACAGCTATATGGAAGTTTACTTTCTTCAAGAGATGTCCCTGTCACTCAGGGATTTTCGATGTACTTCTGCTGTGTAGACGCTCTCTTTCGGAAGAAGTTTTTTCAAAAGATCTCTTCTGGAAAAGCTTTTTCTGAAAGAAGCCTGCAGTCTAGACCTAGCCTCAGTCAGAGCAAGAGCTGGGAGAGGAAAGAACTAAGTAATAATAAGGCATAGATTTCCCAGAAATATTCATGTCTAAGAAGAAAAACCCTAAACTTTGGGACAGAGATGTAAGTAGAATGGAGAATGTTTATATTTAGATGCAATCAGGTTTTTTTCTTTGTTTTTTAGTTTGGTTAAACTCCTCTGTGCTAATACTCCCCCCTCTCCTCTTCCCTCCCCTCCCCGCACATTGTAACTAAACTAAATCCCAGGGAAACAATTATCTGTGCTTTTATCTTCTTTTTCTTGTTGCTCTGTAACACCAAAGCATTACCAAGTATGTCTTCTGTGTTTTGATAATAAAATTATCCTGTTAAGACTATGATCTGATTCTTGTGTCCTAAAAAAAGCAGGAAGTTCTTTGCCTGAGACTGAAGATCTGTTAGTAAGAAATTATTGTTTGTTTTCAAGCTCTCTCCTAAGGGGGAGAGGTTTGAAAGAGCTTGGGGTTAGTCTACAAGGGAGAAGTTCCCAAGTGATTTTCCCTGGCTTCAAGTGGCTTTTGCATTTGGGTGATGGCAGTGTACCACCCTAGGTCAGGAACTCTGACTTTGGGGGAGTTTTTAAACAGAAGTCTTTAGTGGCAAGGCATTTTAAGGTCTCTTGTGGACCCCCACCTTCAGCACTCAAAGTGTCAGAGTGGGGAAAAACCTTGACAGAGCCTATGGCTGACCTTTTGCCCTTAATTGTGTGATTGTCTAGATGAGCTCCCGAGCCCAAGAAAGAGGCATCTTTTGTCAGTTTCAGTGTTGGACGTGGCTATGTGAAGGGGACCTCTGTGTAGACATTCCCCGTGTGCAGAGCTCTTCACCATTTAAGAGTCTTTGACAGTCTTTGACAGTCAACAATAGTTTGTTTGTTTAATCTGTCTTCAGTGCATCTTCCATTTTGACCCTGAAGGCAATGAATGTGGAGTGTTGTAAGATTTATCACAAAGATCTCTGTACAGCTACAAGCAGTTGCTCAAGGTATGCTATAAGGCAATATTACAGCAATGCAGACATTTTTTAATCAAGAAGCAAATAGGTACACTAGGGGGTGGAAGGCACAAAAGTAAACAAACAAGCCAGTAACGGTTGCTCACAAAGCAGCATGGGATAGCAGTTGGAGGACTGCATTTATGTGCATTGTGTTTGAATTGACACAATTCACATGAAACTTAGCTCACTTTTACAGAGAAGTTCAAAGTTTTATAAAAACAGAGTTAGTGCACTACAATGAATGGCATTATGTGTAGGAACATGTTTTCAAACCATACTAGCTCAACTAGTACTACTCCCTGGACAAAGCATCCAGTTAAATATGACTATGCTGCTTTATTTCCATTCTAATTCCAGACTACAGCTGGCCTTCATCTGCCTTCTGATCCCTAAATTCATTCTCCTTCCTCTTCTAAGAATTTCAGGAACCCTACTCTTTTATACTACATAATGCCTGTCAGAAATTATGAAATAAGTACATATACTTGTGTACAAATGCTCTTTTTTCAATTCACTCCAGCATTTCTAATATACTTAACATGTTCTTAAATATAGCTCTATTTTCCATTACCTGATTTTATGCAAAACTTCATAGTCTGTGACAGGTAATCCAAACAGCTGCTCACCAGATGAATAAGTGATAAATTTCCTCCAGAGTTCATCAAAATTGGCCTGATAAAATTAAGATTTAAAAATGCACACAGGATATACATTTTGTAACTATGAGCTCCTCTAATTATCATAAACTACTTCCAATTCAAAAGCTACCTTAACTCTGCAGAGTGTATACAAAGAGATACCCAGTAACATCCTTTGGTTTCCAAAGGACATATATTTGATTTTAAATTCTGTTCAATTTCAACTTACAGTCAGAAGTGTTTTTCTAGTGTCTATAAGGAATGGCACAATAGAAGCAGATTATAATTTAACAGATTTTTTTTTTAAAAAACATTGGCTCATTTACTATTTCACATGCCTCAGCTAAACAGAAAACATGCACAATAAAGACCTGAAGAAATATTTTATAAAAACAGATATGCATTTAAAGTAGGAGTGAGGAACCTACAGCCTACAGGACTGGCCCATTACTCAGTTTCATCCAGCATGCAGGTGACACACTTTCAACTCACCCACCTTGGGCAGGGAGGGTCATGTAGACTCGGATCTTGTTCCCGCAGCAGGGTGAGTGGCACTCATGGCTACAGCCCCATGGGGAGGGCAAGACTCAGGGCTACTTCCCCCAGCAGTGGGGCAATCCAGGGCACTGCTCCAGCCCCATGGGTGGGAAATGGTGACCCCCTGCATAGCTGGAGCCGCAAGTGCTGGCTCATCCCATCATGGGCAAGAAGCCCCAAGCCTCAGCGCCTCCCCACAGAGCTGGCCCCAGCACAGGTGGGAAACCCCAAGCCTCAGTTCCTGTCTACAAGGCTGGTGTGTAGGAAGCTCGAAGTTTCAGCAAACCTCCCCCCTGCCCCAGGACTGAAGCCACAAATGCTGGCTCTCCCTACCATGGAGAGAAGCCCCGAGCCTCTGTGCTCCCTCTTGGGCAGGTGAATTGAAGGAGTGTTGCCTGCCCTTTATTTTTTCTTTGGGTGAATGGTTCATGATACAAACAAGGTGCTTTCCCCTGACTTAAAACCACATTACATTATTTAGTCAGGAGAAAATAAACATTTCATTAGTTGGTGTGGAGATAACATTAATTAGAGTCAGAATTGTATAACTTGTCAAGCAAATGGTATTACCAGAAGATTGGTGAAAAACAAATATAGAATCAACTTTTTTAAAAAAAGAATGAATGTTTCTGCGCATATCAGTGGCTCATTTTTGCAGCTGCAGATACCAAGGCTCTACTCGTCCCAGCTCCAATGGAGAAGTTGCGATTTTCACACTCCCTTCCTCCCCTCTTCCAAGTGACCATATTTTTTAGAGTAAAACAGACAGGGGGAGGGTGTCCTTGCACAAGCATCGCTCCCTATGCCTCCTGCATCTGGGGCAAAGTCTCACACTGTCAGCAGCTGGAGATGAGGCTAAACCACCACCATCCTGCACGTCACACTGCCCACAGTGGGGGGGTCTATCCTCCCCCCAATGCCCACAGCTGGGATTGACCCTGGGTCACCTGCAGTTGGAGTAGGGCTGATCCCTCCTCTCATGAGCCCTGTGCTCCTTGGGATTGGGGCTGACCACCCCTGAGCTTGGGACTTGACCCCACCTCCAAGCCTGTGTCACCCACATTTGGAGGCCGAGTTCCCTCCCCCCCAAAAAAACCTCCACAATATCCACTGGAGGGTCTCCCCTCGGTCATACGCCGTCCACAGCTGAGGCTGAGACTCCTGTGCCACCTGCAGTTGGGGCTAACCTCCCTACCTCTAACTCCACACTTCCCCTTGCTAAGGCTGATCCCTCTCTTCCCCCAGCTCCCTTGGGTTGAGGCTGTGCATTTGTAAGTTCAACTTTCATGATACAGAGATTGCACTATAATACTTCAATAAGGTGAGTTGAAGTTTCTTTTTTACAATGCAAATGTTGGTAATAAAAAAATTAAGTGAGCACTAAATGCTTTATATTCTGTGTTGCAACAGAAATCAATATATTTGAAGATGTAGAAAACATCCAAAATATTTAAATACATGGAACATCCAAAATATTTAAACAATTGGTGTTATTCTATTATTTTTTAACAATGAGATTAATCATATGACTAATTTTTTACTGATTGACAGACCTATTCAAAACTAATTTTTTCTTACCTGGAATATTTGTAGCCTATTGCTAGCTTCCTGTGGTGGCGTATTTGGAACCATGGGTCCTTCCTAATGCAATCAAATTGTACCCAACAGTTAATGATAACTCTTCAAGAGTGTTAAGGCAAATTGTATATTTACAGTCATCAGCATAAACAGTTATTTAAATCAGGGCTACTCAATTTTGGAAGCCCCGGGGGCCACAATGATACTCACAGCACATGCCAAGGGCTGCAATTTAAGTGTGGTTGCATATACATGCAAATATATATGCAAATGCATGCAAATAGCTTGTTTCACGCTGACGGGAATGAATACAAAGATTAAGGCAAGACTACACAACACACAGGCCCCATTTAAGTCAGTTCTGTTGATATTAATAAAATGCAATGTTTACCTGATTTCCACCCATATGACAATACTTTTAATGAGCAATGACAGTCCAGGAATTTAACTACTAAAATGCATATCAACAGAAGACCATTGACCACTTTTTTGTTTTGGCTCCCACCCGCAGGCCACATGTTGAGCCCCACATAAACCCAAACTGCACCGTGGACTGCAAACAAACAGGACACGGGCTGCATGTGGCCCACGGGCTGCTTGTTGAGTAGCCCTGGTTTAAATGGTCAGGATACAATGTAAGGGGATTATGAATCATCAAAGTGTGTCCATAAATCCCACTAATGCCAAATGAGTTACAAAAGTATATCAAAGGAAATAGAAATTTCTGTAGTCTAATCAAATATAGTATTAGTAGATAATATACTTTCATATTCTCCATATTTTTGACCTGACAATAATATAGCAAGAATGCCCAAAAGTGACTTAAGGTGACTCTTTACTTATATCAGAGGTATGGTCAGAGTTACAAGAATACACAATCTCACTTTCTAAATTAAGATTTTCTGTATTCTCAAAGTCTGGCAATGTGTGTTCCAACAGAGCTAGAGCACACAAAATCTACTAGCTTGGGACTCCCTGGGCTCTCATGTGCAAGGGGAATGTGGGGAGTGTCTTTCTCCTCAGTCAAGGGCCACACCGGTGACAAGTGTTTTTTTTAATTTGCTTTTCACTTGTATGCAGCCCCTGACTGATTTTTCTGTGGGCCAGTGAGCCCTGATCCAAAAAAGGTTCCACACCCCTGATTTAGAAGGAAAGCAGAGAAGGCAATATATTCAAAGAACTAGAATTATATTTCTCCCTTGATACTTATCCCTGTGACCTAGGGTAAAATTTTCAAAAGCCTTTACATTAAATCAGTGGGGCATAGACCCTTAAACTGAAATGTATGAATAACTGATTTTTCAGTTGCTGGTCATACAAAAACAACAACAAATTGCTTCAGGTTGACCCAACTGCACATTTTTTTAAATTTTTCAATATACCGAAATAGACAAAAAAATTGTTTTGACTCAATCAAAACATTTTCTTTCACCCAAAACAAAAGATTTTATTCTGTTTTCAAGTTTTACTAACCTTTTTAAAAATAAAATTGAAATAAATTTCTAAAGAAAAGTAGTTTTGTTTTTAAAAAGGTATAAAAATTCATCAAGAAAATTTCTAAAGAAAATGTTTTGATTTTTTTTCCAGATTTTCTTTTCTCAACCAAAATAATTTATCAAATTCAACACATATTGACAAAGTATCTTGTTGCCATGAATCTGCATTCTTCAGCTAAGAAAAGAGAGGGTTATTCACCTGGTGTAATAATGGAGGTTGTTCAAGATGGTTATCCCTGTGGGTGCTCCAACTTAGGTGTCTGGGCACTGCTTCATGCCTAGTCAGAGATTTCTCGTAGCAGTGCCTTCTAGTGGGCAGTGTACATGGAGCAGACAGCATGTACTACACTCTGTGCAGCCAACCATCCCTTCAGTTCCTTCTCTGCCCCGGAAGGAAGATAAATTGTGCCTGAACCAGAGGGAAGGAAGGGTGAGTGGTGGAGCTCCCACAGGGAAAACCATCTCGAAGAACTTCTGTTACTACACAAGGTGAGTAACCCTCTCTTCTTCTTTGAGGAGTGCCCCTGTGGGTGCTCCACCTTAGGTGACTATGGAGCAGTACCCATGATCAGAGGCAGGTAGTTTGGCTAATCAGTATCATGCACAGCAGCTAGAAAGGTGTGCACAAACCGAGTACCATGGGACAGGTAAATATCAAGAGCATAGTGTCTAGCAAACATATGAACAGAAGACCACTTTGCAGATCTACAAATGTCCACGAAGCTGTAGAAGCCATCATGGTCCTTGTAGAGTGTGCATATAATTGCAATGGAGTATCTTGGCCAAAGATCAAGCAAGCCAGCCTGATGCAGCCCACTATACACCTGGATAGTCTCTGAGTAGAAAATGGCATGTCCAAGGATCTCCCTGCGATAGAGATGAAGAGTCTAGTTGACTTGCAGATTTGCTTGGTTCTGTCCAAATAAAACGCAATCGCCCTGCAGACTTTAAGCAAGTGCCATGCAGCCTCCTTATTATTGGTGTGAGGCTTTGGAAAGAAGACAGGTAAGAGTATGGGTTCATTATAATGAAATGCAGTGGGGAACTTTGGGTGAGGACAGAGAATGATTTTGTCTTTTGGAATACCATAAAGGGAGGGTCCTCCATCAGTACACCGATCTTGCCTAACCTCCTGGCCAATGTGACAGCTACTAGTAAGGCCTCCTACATAGAAAGGTGGAGCATGTCATCATGGGTTCAAATGGTTTTGCTGGTGAGAGCCCAAAGCACTAAATTGAGGTCCCAAACTGGAACAGGGAGCCTGATAGGTGGGTAAGTGTTCTACATGTCCTTGAGGAAGTGCTTGGTCATTGGGTGAGTGAGGACAGATGTGTTGTCAATGGGCTGATAAAAGGCTGCTATAGCTGTGAGGTGAACCCTTAAAGAGCTAAAAGAAAGGGCTGACTGTTTAAATTCTAGAAGGTATTCCAAGACATATGATTAGAAGGTGGTACCATTGATGGGTTTAAGCATTTTTGTTCAGACCAAAGTAAGAATCTTCTCCACTTACAGAGGTAAGACTTTCTGGTTGTTAATTGCAACTGGTCATTAAAATTTGTTTGACTTGATCAGTGAATGTTGTTTCTACTGAGGTGAGCCATTGAGAAATCATGCCTGGAGGTGAAGTATTTGTAGGCATGGATGACAGACTCAGCCACCCTCTTGTGTCAGAAGATGGAGAAGCAATGAAAGGTGCCATGGCCTTCTCCTGGACATCTGAAGCTGGTAAGTGTACCACAGATGCATGGACCAAGCTGGAGCAATGAGGATCACCATGGCTGTGTCCGACCTAACTATGTTGACTACGAATTGGAGGGAAAGCATAGAGGAGTGGTGCATTCCAGGTTACTGTGAACGCATCCCCAAGGGAGTGCATGCCAATGCCCGTGCACAAACAATATTGTGGACACTTCTTGTTGGCATTGTTGTAAACAAGTCCACTGTCGGGAAACCCCATCGGCTGAACAGCTGATGGAGGATTTTGGGGTCCATTTCCCATTCATCATTGGAGTTGAAATTCCTGCTGAGGTCATCCATAATGAAGTTGTCCTTGCCCAGTCGATGAGAGGCTTGTAGGCGGATGTTGTTTGCAATCCACCATGTCCAAAGATGCCCTGCAGATGGTAGGATCTGGCTCCACCCTGTCTGTTGATGTAATATGTGGTTGACTGACTGTCTGTAAAGATTTGAACCGTGTTGTTGCGTATGAGGTGTAGAAAATGCTGGCATACATAAAATACCGCTCTGAGCTCTAGTATGTTTATGTGCAAGTTGGATTTCTGTGGAAACCACCATCCCTGAATTTTGAGGGAGCCTGAGTGTGCTTCCCAACCCAGGAGAGAGGCATTTGTCGGTGATGGTCACAGATGGAGATTGTTAGTGAAAAGGTACTCCAAGAAACACGGTTCTTTGGTCTGCCCACCAGTCCAGGGAACATTTGATCCTGTTTGGGATTGATACTAATTTGTTGATGCTGTTGTGATATGGTTTGTATACAATCCTTAGCCACTGCTGCATGGATCTCCTGTGCAGTCTGGCATGCAACACTACTGAAGTGGCTGCTGCCATGTGTCCTAGTAGCTGGAGGCAAGTCCTTGTGGGGACTTGTGGACTAATTTGGGCCATTGATATAAGGTCCCATATAGTCTGGAATCTTTGTTGTGAGAGAGAAGCTATAGTCTCCATGTAACCAAGGTAAGCCCTGACAAATTCTATTCTCTGAGCTGGCTGGAGTTTGCACCTAGAGAGATTTATCTGTAAAGCAAGGGTCTGGTTAGGGAGATCGAGTTCTGCACCTCTTGACTTGTGTTTGCTCTTATCAGGCAGTCGTCAAGGTAAGGAAATATGGAGACCCCCTGTCTGCAGAGATGGTAGGTAAAGACCGTGAGCACCTTTGGAAAGACCCTCGGAGCTGTGGAGAGTCCAAATGGCAGCACTGTGTACTGGAAGTGTGCATCGCCAACTGCAAATGTGAGGTATTTCCGATGTATTAGGTGAATAGATACATGGAAATATGTGTCCTGGAGGTTGAGTCTTGACAACTAGTCCTCTTTATTTAAGGCAGGAATTAAAGTGGATAGGGTGACCATCTGGAACCTCTGTGGTTGGTTGAGCTTCCTGAGATCGAGAATCATTCTCCATTCCCCTGAATACTTTGTTGTAAGGAAGTAGTGGGAATAAAACCCCTTGCCTCTGTAGTGATGAAGTATGGGTTCTATAGTCCCTAGGTGGAGCAGGTGGTCGATCCCCTGGAGGAGAATGCTCTTATGAGATGGGTCCCTGAAAAGAGATGGGGAGGGAGAGTGGGAGAAGAGGGTAGAAGAAAAGGGGATACAGTATCCGCTCTTTATAATGTCCAGTACCCATCTGTCGGTTGTGATGGAGGACCATTGATGGTAGAAGGCTGCTAGATGCTGGCGAAAAAGTAGGTGGGGTTGTGGTTGCCTTAAGCAGACAGGTGTTACTAGACTCTTGACCTGACCTTCAAAACATCCACCTCGAAGTTGAGGGTTAAGAGGTAGAGGGCTGGTCAGGGGTTTCTCTCCATCTCATTTGGCGTTGTTTCCTTCTGTTGTCGAAATGTCTGTGTGCTCGACTAAATGGCATAGGTTTGTATCTTTGATTAAAGAAACTTCCCTGTTTACATCTTTTCATAGGGACATTAATACCAAGTGTCTTCAATGTGGCTCAGGAGTCTTAAGACAGTGGATCGATGCATCGGTGGTATCCACGAAGTGCTTGGAGCTCTGGAAAGGAAGATCCTCCACTGTGGCCTGTACCTCATGGGGAAGCCATGATGACCTCCTCATCACAATGACCATCGTGACAGAATGAGACGCAGTATCAGAGGTGTCTATGGCAGCTTGTAGGGCCATGTGGGAAATCAAGGTGCCTTCATTTATAGCCCTGAACTATTCTCCCTTGTCCTCTGGAAGGTGGACAATAAAATAGGATAGTTGCTTGAAAATATGGTGTGTGTATTTTGCGAGCATTGTGGTGTAGTTGAATATTCAAAGTTGTAGGAATGCAGAGGAATAGGCCTTCCTCCCCATGAGGTCCAGGTGTTTCCACCCCCTCTTGTAAGGTGTGGTTCTAGCAGTACTCTGTTTTCCCCTCGGATTAACTGCATCCACAACTAAGGAGTTAGGAGACAGATGAGAAAACAAGAAGTCAGCACCCTGTGGAGTGACATAATATTTACCGTCCAACCTCTTGCAGACTGGTGGGTCTGTTGCTGGAGTCTACCAGCAGGGTCCATGAGGACTGGTCCATTAGTAGGACCAGCTTAGCAGACAGGGAGGAGTATGGTGATTAATTTATGTTGGGTTTCAGGGAGGCTCACTAATGAGACCTCTAAGACATTGGTCACACTCTTATAAAGTTCCCAAAATGATCTAAAATCATCTTCCACCGTAGGAGGAAGGGACATCAGGATGTCATCTGGGGAAGATGATGAGATGTGCATTGGCGGGTGTGAACAGACAGAAGACTCTTCATCATTTGAGACTGGTTCATCTTCCTCCTGGTAAGCTGATCTGTCCAGGGAGGGTACAGAGGTGGCCTTGGGTGGTGCAGATGGGGTTGGCTGAGGGTGCACCTGTTGCGCCTGCTGGGCTTCGTAGAGTTCCCAGGGGTCCCAGTAGGGCCAATTAGCCAGCAGGGGCACAGTGGCACAGCTACTGAGGTGGCTGCCACTGAAGCAGTGTTTGCTGTTGCTGCTGTGGCTGCTTTGGAGAGGAGTGCCTTGGGGATGTGGTACCAACCAAGGGCTCCTCGTCTTCATCACTCAAAAGTGGCAGTGCCGAGCCTGCAGGAGTGGAGAGAGTAAACCTGCTAGATATGGGCATGCTGTCGGTGTAGAATAGCGGGATTGTCGGCATGGATGTTACTCTGAGCTCCTCTGTTGTTGTGAAAAGCTGCATCACCAGAGTCGTCAGTGCTGACAGCAGCATTGAGGTTGGTACAATTACAACCTGCAGTGCCAACGGTGCTGCATGTGAGGCCGTCGGTGCTGTGTGCTTCTGTTTCTTTGTTGCCTGGGCGGCATAGTTGCCGATGGTGCTGAGTGGGAACTAAGTTTCTTCGATGCCAATGGTACATCCAAAGGTGCTAATTTGGCCTTTGCCTTCATCAGCACTGAGACAGCGCCAGATGTTGCCGGCGGCGCCAACTTTGACTTGGGCTTCCTTGTTGCCCACCTTAAGGCATGTCTAGACTACATCCCTCTTTCGAAAGAGGAATGTAAATTAAACAGATCGAAATTGCAAATGAAGCTGGAATTTAAATTTCCCGTGCTTAATTTGCATAATGGTGGCGGCACGTTCTTACGACAAAGGGCTTTTCGAAAGTAAAACCACTGTCTAGATGGGGTTCTTTTTAAAAAAAAAAAGGAGTTACCTTGTGCAGTAACAGTGGTTCTTTGAGATGTGTGTCCCCATGGGTGCTCCTCTTTAGGTGCTGGTGCATCATTGCATCAGCGACCGGAGATTTTTCCAGCAGTTTCCACCGCGCTGCGCACATGCCGTGGCACCCCCTTGTGCCGGTGGTGTCCATTAGGTGCGCGCGTTGCACAGCCCCTCTGCTCCTTCGCTACCCGTGCTGTTAGAGCATGGGACTCCAAAGCAGGGGAAGGAGGGAGGGTAGTGGAGCACCCACAGGGACACACATCTCGAAGAACCACTGTTACTGCACAAGGTGAGTAACTCCTTCTTCTCCTTCGAATGGTGTCCCCGTGGGTGCGCCACTCTGGGTGACTATACAGCAGTTGTAGACCTGTAGAGGTGGGTTTGGAGCCCTGAGCTTGTCACTGAGGATAGCACTGCATGACCCACTGCAGTGAACGATGCAATAGAAGATGAGAGGGCGTAGTGTTGTGCAGATGTGTGGTTTGATGACCATGTGGCTGCATTACAAATGTCCTGGAGAGGGACTGTGACGGACCCGGCAGGGTCCGCACTAGCCGCGGGGCAGGAGTCCCTACCCCGGCGCAGGGAGCGGCGGCCGCCGGGTGGCGGCGCAGCCGCGGCTCCACCGGAGTCAGGACCCCGGGAGCGGCCGGGCGCGCGCCAGGAAGGACGCCGGCGGGGCGAGCCTCGGCGCGCGCCCTACCCCGGCCTCGTCCGCCCTGGGGCGGGCCCCGCAGACGCCGGGAGAAGCACGCGGGGAGGCGCCGAGGAGGCGGGCTTACCCTCCCAACGTCACTCCCGGGACGTCAAAGGGAGGAGGAGCCACCCGGAGGGGGCAGCAGGGAGGCAGCCACCCTGGCTTCCCGGAGCACCAAGCCTCTGGCCCCGGGACGAGGAGCGACGGCACCGGCAGTTGGCGGTCGCGTGGTCGAGCCCGACGCCCGACGGGTGAGTGAGCCGGGCAGCGGCGAGCGGGAGTGGAAGGAGTCGGGCGGGGCCTTTTGGCGCCCGTGGGCAGACGAAGGCGGCAAGGGCCCCGCCTGCCGTGGAGAGCGGCCGGTAGAAGCCGACCTCCACTTAGGGCCTCGGCCGGGACCCGAGGAGAGGGTGGGCCCGGGTCCCCCACTCCCCCACACCCACACCCCACCCCACAAGCCCGGATACCCCGAGGAGCTAAGGCCCTCCTGGTGCGGAGAGGGCGGAGAACGGGGCCGGGACCCCCGCGGCCCATAGCCAGGCCGAACCTTTTGCCCCAAAGGGGCGACATACCGACGTTCGCTGATCCCCTCGGGCCTGTGGGCAAGGGGGTGATCGCACCTAGCCCGCAAGGGCGAGAACGGGCCGGGACCCCAAGGCCTGGAGCCAGGCCGAACCCTCGCCCAAAGGGGCGACGCATGGACGGTCCGCTGATCCCCCCTCGGTCACGTGGGCTAGGGGGTGATCGCACCCAGCCCGTACGGCGGGCAAAGAGAGAGGCGGTGGGTCCGCAGAGCCGCTGCCCCCCCCTCCCCGCGAGAGGGGGAGTGACGCTCGCACCCCTAGACCCCGCCACAGGGACATTATTGAGGAAGGCCGTGGTGGAAGACATAGCCCTGGTGAAGTCGGCTTTGATGACGCCAGGTGGCTGTTTGTTGTGAACGGTGTAGCATGTGTGGATACACAAGGAAATCCATTTAGAGATACTCTGCGACGAGATTGCCTGTCCTTTGGATCATTCTGCATAGGACAGGAACAATCTAGGGGATGCTCACCAGGCCCTGGTGCGATCTATGTAAAACGCAAGTGCTCTGCGGACATCAAGGGTGTCCCAGGCTGTGTGGACCGGATCAGCGTGTGGTTTTGGAAAAAAGGCAGATAAGTGTATGGGTTCATTGACATGGAAGGGGGAAGGAACTTTTGGGAGGAATTTAGGGTGGGGTTGGAGTATAACTTTGTCTTTGGTGAAAACTGTGTACGGGGGATCCACCATCAGTGCGGCAAGTTCACTTACTCTCCTGCTGGAGGTTATTGCGACGAGAAAGGAGACCTTCATCAATAGATATGACAAGGAGCACGTCTCAAGAGGCTCGAAGGGTGGTTTCATCAGACTCTTAAGTACATGGTTCAGGTCCCAGATGGGAGCTGGCGGGCTAACAGGTAGAAAGGTATTTTGTAGACCCTTGAGGAATCTCTTAGTGATTGGATTGGTGAGGAAGGAAGAACCCTCCATGGTGTGATGGCAAGTTGCTATGGCAGCTGCATGGACTCTGATAGTAGTAACAGCAAGGCCCAGTTCTTTAAGGTGCAGGAGATATTCGAGTAAGAGGGATAGGAGAGCGGTCTCTGAGGTTGCCTGGTGAGTGCGTTTGAACCATTCAGAGAATCTCTTCCATTTGTATAGGTACGTTTTTCTGGTGGATTGTCTTCTACTGTTGATAAGTATTTCTTTTACTCCTTCTGAACAGGTGGTTTCGGCTTCTTTGAGCCATGAAGGAGCCAGGCGTGGAGGTGTAGTTTGTGAGGTTCCGGATGGAGAATCCTTCCATGATTCTGTGAAAGAAGATTGCGCTGAGGCGGAAAGGCATATGGGTTGGTGACTGCCAACTTGTGGAAGTAAGGATACCACGTTTGCCTTGACCATGCTGGTGTAATAGGTATCACGCAAGCTTGGTCCACTCTGATCTTGATGATAACCTTGTGGAGAATCGGAAAGGGTGGGAACGCATATAGGAGAGGTGCGTCCCACCTGATGGAAAAGGCATCCCCAAGGGAGTGTTTCCCCAACGCTGCTTTGGAGCAGTAGAGGTGGCATTTGCGGTTGTTCTTGGTCGCAAAAAGGTCTATGTCTGGCTGGCCCCATTGTCAAAACATGGAGTTGAGTGCCTGTCCATATATTTCCCATTTGTGGCGGTCATAAAATTTGCAACTGAGGGCATCTGCCATGACATTTAGTACTCCTGGGAGGTAAGAAGCAACCGGTGTGATTTGATATCTCAGGCACCAATTCCATAATTTGATAGCCTCTGCACATAGGGACAGAGATTGCGCTCCTCCTTGTTGATTGATGTAATACATGTAAGTGGTGTTGTCTGTCATGACACTGATGGTGTTGTGTGCTATTTGAAGTAGGAAGTGTTAGCATGCATATTGTATGGCTCGTAGCTCTAAGAGATTGGTGTGTAATGTTTGTTCCATAAAGGACCATTTGCCCTGGGCCGTAAGGGTTCTGAGATTGGCTCCCCATCCAAGGAGGGATGCATTGGTCATTATGGTAAGAGTGGGGGTAGATTGTTGGAATGGCACTCCAGCTAATACATTGTGTGGATTCATCCACCAGTGTAGGGAGTCAAGGACTCGTGGTAGAATGGTAACCGACTTGGAGAACGAGTCTCTGGATGGCGTGTAAAGTGTGGCTAGCCAAGACTGTAGGCACCTCATGTGGAGCCATGCTAGTCTGACGACATAAGTCGTGGAGGCCATGTGACCCAGAATTTTAGGCATTTGCGAACTGTCGTGGTAGGGGCAACGCATGCCGCTGAGATGGGGCTGCATAGGGCATCAAACCTGTGATTGGGTAGAGTAGCTTTCGCCATCACAGTGTCGATGAGTGCTCCTATAAACTTCAGGTTCTGGGTTGGGTGGAGCATGGACTTTGCATAGTTTATGTGAAAGCCAAGGCTGAGCAGAAGGATGGTAGTAGTGTCTACCATGTCCTTTGTTTCTTGGAATGACGTGCCTTTGATAAGGCAGTTGTCTAGGTATGGAAAGATCATAACTCCTTGATGATGTAATGTGGCTGTTACAACTGCCAGAGTTTAGGAAAACACTCTGGGAGCTGTTGAAAGACCAAAAGGGAGTACTCGATATTGGAAATGTTGATTGCCCACTATGAAGTATAGAAAACGTCTGTGCGCCGGGTGAATTGCAATATGGAAATAGGCACCCTGAAGGTCGAGAGCCGAAAGCCAGTCTCCTTGATCTAGTGCGGGGATTATTGTTGCTAGGGTCACCATCTTGAATCGGTGGTAGGCAATATATTTGTTGAGCTTCCTTAAATCCAGTATAGGCCTCCATCCTCCACTCTTTTTCTGTGTTAGGAAATAAGTTGAGTAGAACCCTGGACCCTGAAACTCTGTTGGTACTGGTTCTATGCGTGGGAGATGAAGCACCTCTTGCTTGAGGAGAGTTTCGTGAGAGGGGTCCATGAAGAGGGACGGGGTGGGAGCATGGGTAGGAGGAGGAGGAGCAGTAAAGGGGATAGCATAACCATGTTGAATGAGTTCTAGGACCCATTTGTCTGATGTTATCTGAGCCCACTGTTGGAAAAAAGGGTGAAGGCAGTGGTTGAACTGTGGTCGCGTGGGGAGTAGTGTGACCATGGGGGAGGCAGCCTTCTGGATCTTGACCAAAACTTCAAATTTGTTGTTTGGATGTGGATGATTGAGCGGATGCTGATTGGTGTTATTGCTGACATTGTGGCCTGCGTCGCTGAGGTCTCTGCTTTTGGTGGAAGTCGTATCTGGTCTGAGGCCTATATGGCTCTCTTGGTCTCTGATAGGTGTTATAACTGGCTCTTTTAAATGGGGGTGTGTACATCCCTATGGTCCTGAGGGTGGTACAGGAGCCCTCTTGCATGATGCTGAGGAGCACAGGTCTCTTGTGCACTGGCAGGTGTTGAGTGAGTTCTTGTAACTTTGAGTAATTTGAATAATCGTAGTCCGCAAGCAT
Source organism: Rafetus swinhoei (assembly GCA_019425775.1). NCBI lineage: Eukaryota > Metazoa > Chordata > Testudines > Trionychidae > Rafetus > Rafetus swinhoei. The sequence continues at coordinate 143,975,461 of CM033440.1, read as the reverse complement.
GGCTGTATAATTTGCTGCTCTAAGGAACAGGGTAGCAGAGGAGTAAACCTTACGGCCCATGATGTCCATTTTCTTATGGTCCTTGTCGTGTGGTGTTGACCTGATATTAGGCTGTTTAGCTCTGTGTCTGACCGAATCAACTACCAGTGAATTTGGTGCGGGATGTGTAAAAAGAAAGTCCAAGCCTTTGGGCGTAATGAAGTACTTACGATCTGCTCTTTTATTGGTTGGGGTGATGGAAGCGGGAGTTTGCCAGATGTTGTCTGCTGGATCCATGATAGCTTCATCCATCTGGAGAGCTATTCAGGAAGAGGTAGGAGGTTGTAGCGTTCGCAGCAGGCGGTATTGTTTCTCTCGTACCTTCTGCAAATCATGCTCCTGTGCTTGGGCTACTCTTTTAAAGAGATCTTGAAATTTCCTTGAATCGTCTCCCGGTGGAGGAGTATCAGCAATAACTGCCTCATCTGAAGAGGAGGATGAGTTGTGCACCAGGGACCTGTCTTCGCCCTCTGACAAAGCGTCTTCTATATCAGAGTGAACCAGGGAATTAGGGTCTGTAGCTGATATCGTAGGTTGAGTAGAAGCAGGAGGCGGTTTAGATCTAGTAGGAGGAGTGGTGTGGTGGCTCCTCCGAGGGGGACGTGGGTCCCAAGACTGCCACTGTCCGACATATGGTGGTGGTGGGTAGTTGTAGTGCTGTGCATACCATGATGGTGGAGGAGGTGGGTATGCATATGTGATGTGCCCACACTGCCAGGATGGAGGTCTGTGAGTTGGGCTGGAGTGTTGGGAGGAGAAACGGCTCAGATGTTCTGTGCCGACCTCGCTTGGAGAGTGCGAGTGATTCAATGATCTTCATGAGTGCACCGATCATATGGAGGAGCCTGGCGATACCGGTGCCATTGGTGTGTGGCTCCTGGCAGGGGAGTCTTGCCATGAGTACTCTTGGGATGATGCCGAGGTATGCTGCTTGCTCAGTGTCGATGGTGCCGTGTGATCAGGGGGCGGCATCTCGGTGAGGAGCCTCTTGGATGACGAGGCCGATGACGAGTGAAGATGGTGTTTCGGTGCCAAGCGGTCTCTGTGGTGCTCCTTCGGCTCGGTCGATGCTTCTGTTTTCCGTTTTGGTTCCGAGTGTGCTCTCTTATGCAATGCCGGCATGAACGATGCCACCCCTGACATGCCGGGCCTATCAGCAGTGCTGACCCTTATGCCTGTCGGTGCCGAGTGTAGCGATCGGGCCAGAGACAAGCCCGTTTTGGAGCGAGACACAGCTGGAGAGGTAGAGGGATACATTTTGTCCATACCTTTCCATTGGGAACCAAGTTTAGGGATCACTGAAATGTCTTCTGAAGGAGGTTGAAGACACTTTTCATACAGCAAAGTCTTCAACCTGTTGGCCCAGTCGCAACACGCTCTAGCCATCAGCTTAGAGCAGTGAGGGCACCTTTGTGTCTGGTGCGACTCCCTGAGACACTTTCTGCATTTAGAGTGCCCGTCAGACACGGGCATGGCATTCCGGCACTCCTCACATCTCTTGAAGCCGGGGGATCCCGGCATGAGGCGTGGCGAAAAACGGTGGGCTGCGAAGGAAAATTTTTTTTTTTAAACTGGGAGAGGGTAAAGGTCTAAAAACTTGGAAGATGAGGTAACTAAGGGAAATAACTGGGGTTTTTTGTTATCTTTCGTTAGGAACAATGAGAGAGAGAAGCTCCGTCTCCTGCCGAGGATGGTAGAGAAGGAACTGAGGGGCTGTGCTGCGCGCACGCCTAATGGACACCAATGGCACAAGGGGGTACCACGGCGCATGTGTGGTGCGGTGGAAACTGCTGGAAAAATCTCCGGTCGCTGGCGCGAGGACGCATCGGCACCCAGAGTGGAGCACCCACATGGATACCACTTGAAGGAGAACCCCCTTTTTTGAAAGATCCTGTACTCCTGAGGACAGATCAAGGAGTACAGGATCTTTCAAAAAGGGTATTTTTTCTTCAAAAGAACCCCACCTAGACGGCAGTTTTACTTTCAAAAAGCCCTTTTCTGAAAGAACGCACGGCTGCCATTATGCAAATGAAGCGTGGGAAATTTAAATCCCAGCTTCATTTGCAATTCTGATCTGTCTAATTTACATCCCTCTTTCGAAAGAGGGATGTAGTCTAGACATGCCCTTAGTGAGGTCCTTGGACCCTCAGGAACCATCAGTACATGGCACCTCCCTGTCCAGTGCTTTGGTCAAGGTCAGTGCAGGGGGTATCTTAGGTGTTTGCCCCTGTTTTTTGAATGGGGGGGATCACCCTTACTTGAGGAATGGAGTCTCTTCCTATGCTGGTCAGAGGAAAAGTCCCTGGTAACAGAGCATAAAGGAGCAGCCTTCTCAGACATGGCCAATGGAGAAGGCTGATGAGATGGAGTTGAGTGCTTTGGATCCAGGGCCGGCCTCACCATGTTTTCAAGGGAGAGAAGCTTGAGTTGCAGCTTCCTGGGCTGTTTGTTAATTGCAGTACTGGCACTGGGTGGTGGTATTTGCCTGCCCCAGACACCAGACATACTGTGAATGCCTGTCGGAGATGGGGACTGAGAGCCTGAAGGACAGGCAGCATTTGAAGCCTGGGGAACCTGGCATCCCAGGAAGAAAATATTGCCAAGGAAAACAGCCTTAATAGCACAAAGAAATGAGTTTTTTTTAAAAACTAACCATAACTATTATAACTATTTAAACTGTAAAAAACACTATACTAATCTATCACTAAAACTACATTAACAACAAGAAACTATAATGAATTTGGGAAAAAAACCTGGAGATCAACTGCTGTTCCGACCGATGCCGCCGGCAGCAGAGAAAGAACCAAAGGGGCAGTTGGCTGCGCATGCATAGTAACAGCACCATGCATGTCATCTACACGGCTTGCGCGGCCTACCAGAGGGCACTGCTACCAAAAATCTCAGACTAGGCACGCAGTGGTGCCTAGACACCTAAGAAGATTACTCCAAACTCACTGGTACTTTTGAAAATGTTACCCTCAACATTATGAGGGGGGGAAATTAGCTTATCATTAAGACATTCCTTTGTAAAAGTTATATAGCTTGATCTTTAGTTGATTAAAATCAGGGTAGCTTCACAAATGAAGCATAATTGCAGCTGTCACTGAACTTGCTTAAAGGAGTCAGAAGCATCACAAAATGCTTGAAGAGCATTCTGAGACAGTACCTTTAGTGATCGTCTCATGTTATTCTGGAAGATACTCCCAATAAGGCATATGCACTGACTGAACAATGAGTATGCTAATGCAGGTTATCAGAACTGGGAAACTGGTTAATCTTAGTTTAGCTGGGAGAGGGCTTAGAGAATGTAAAATTACTAAACATCAGAATTAACAAACCAGGTGTTAATGCTGGGAATTATGAACCCAGGAGAACTCTCAGATTACACTCAGGAGATTTGGGGTAACTGGTAGAAGTAAGCGGAGCATGCTTTCATAGAACATAGAGAACTTTTTTGAGTATGGAATCATCCAACATCAAAGGAAGCTGACATGGAGGAGAGACAGACAGACTCCATGATTCGTAGGACAAGCCATGAACTGCAGTAAGGAGATCCTGAACATCCTAGAAACTCTGATCTAAGCCTAGATCATGCTCCAGAGTAATAATGTAAATAAGGTGAGCAAACACATTTAGAGATTTATTATTTTTGACTGGATATGTATAGTTTTTGTACTAGCTAAAGCAAGGTGTAACTGTGTTTAGAAACTTTTATGTTATATGGCTTCACCTATCATGTATCCCTAAAGAGTTAAACAGTAAGTTCAAAGTGTCCACAAGCTTGGAGTTCTAGGAGATGGTGTGCTTAAACTACTCATGAATCTGGAGGGGTTAGGAGAGACACAACACTGATCTTGGAGTCAATGTTAGCTGGGCTACATTGACACATTTCCAAGAGGGAGTAACAGAGAGTGTATGCCCAGGAAGTCTGCTATTGACACACAAGAAAGATGCAGTGTTGCAGCCTATTCAGACCAAAGGGAACTTAAGGCACATGGGGCTCACAGATGTGGGACCCAAACAGTAGCCTGGAAGGTGTCCAGGAAAGAGAGCTTTACCAGGACTGTGTGAAAATGCATATAGGCCTTTTTTGATTTATATCATTTGAATAAAACTTTATTTTGTATCATTTGAATAAAACTTTATTTTGAAGAAGTTGTTTTTGAGTCACACTAATCAGATTGTTGGTCACGGGCTCCCAGAGGAAATGGCTTAAAGGTGCTAAACTCAGTTGTGTCTTTCAGATAGACAGGATTGAAAAATAGTAGGGCTGCAGCCCAGAGTTAAAGTTTAAGAGTTGTAAAGCTGCATGGTACAACCACAGAGAGAGATTAATGCAGCCAGGTTTATAACCTAGTGAGGGGACACAATTAAGAAGATCTAAATGGGATCTAAAGCACAACTCACCTCATAACTATGACAGCAGGTCTGCTGGGTAACCATGCCCTCAGGAACTCATTGGAACAATTCAGCAGATCAACATTTTGGCACCTAACTTCTGCAAGCAATATATTCTGAGGAACTGAACCACAAGCCCAATTGATAACTTTCAAACTTAATTACCGTGTCATATGCATTGTCAAAGTTTGCCACATCTTCACGAAAAATTTCAACAGACTCTAGGAGATTACTCTTAAATTTCGGCTGAACTTGAACTAACTCATCTTGAACACTGACCTAAAATATAAATAAATGTCCATTTATTAATAAATTATTGAAAAAAGTTACTTTTTAAAAAATGGTAATAAAGGGATATCAAAATTCTATATTATCGAGATGACTTTTTAAATTTAAAAAAGCCTACAGAATCATTGGACAAAAAATACATTTTTATTCAGACAGCTAAATATGAAAAGAGCATTTGAAAAACTCAAAACAAAAACCCAAACACCTTCAAGGCATTATTCTTAAAATATGCTGTAACTTCCTCATCTTTAAAAAATTTAGAGTGGTCAAAACTAACTGACTTACAAAAGATCAAAACCTGAACATCATTCATACTGAGAGATTTTTTTTAAAGTATTAGGAAAGGACAAAACAAAAGAACAGGATTCAGCTGCTCTCTGAGGGTGTGTCTCAGGGTGGAAGCTCTTCCGCAGGGCCTCCTGGATACTGACAGCCCCCCGATGGACTTCCTGGATGGCAGCCTGCAGAAAGTGCAGCCAGGCTCACAGCAACGTGTCCAAGAAAAGCACCAGAGTGCCCAGGGGTAACTCTGGCTCCATGTTGCCGAGTGCTGTGGTGTCCCGAATGAGGGCAACCAGAGTACGCAGAGACAAAATGCTTTGCTGTCCCTCATCGAGGTAGACAAGCAAGCAGGGAAACCTGAGAACTGGCTGTCCGGGAGGGGGTCCCTTTAAGCACAGACCTCAGATAGCCTCAGGCAGCAGCCCACACAGTAAGTCCTGACCTGGTGCCCTGCTGGAAGTGGTTCCGGCCAGCCTTAAATGCGATTCAGAGTCCACTCAGTGTGGACGCACTATTTCAAAATAGCAAAATGCTATTTCGAAATGCATTTTGTGTGTAGATGCGTTATTTTGAAATAAGATATTTCGAAATAACTATTTCAAAATAAGATATTTCGAAATAACACTGTAGTGTAGACATACCCTGAGGGTGTGTCTACACTGCAGGGCTTAACTCGAAATAAGTTATGCAAATTGAGCTACATCAATTGCGTTGCTTATTTTGAAATAGCTTGTTTTTAAATTGGGAGCATATTCAATGCACTTATTTCAAAATAGAGCACTCTTCCTCCGACTTCCCTTACTCCTCATACAATGAGGGTTAGAGGAGTCAGAGTAAGAAGTCCTCCAGCTTGACAGTATTTCAACATTATTTTGAAATAACTGCCTGCTATGTAGATGCAGAGTAAATTGTTTTGAAATAACTCGTTATTTTGAAATAATGTTGCTGTGTAGACGTACACTGACACTATTAAATGTGGGAAACTTACTTCTCTATCATTTTAAGAAGGGATTATTACCTTGTCTACACTTGGAACAGTACAGCATATGTATCAGTCCCTTACTCTCATCTAAGCCTAATTAAACATAATATCTTCTAATAACAAAAGGACAGTTCCAGATACTTACAGCTTTGGTCTGTAATTTGTTAAAAGAATATCTAAGTGTATCAACTCCTTCCGATTCCTCTTTTGTCACCTCAACTTCAAATCTATTTAAAATACTATATGCTTCCTATAAAGGAAGAAAAATAATTCAGTTTTCCAATTGAAATTTATTTGCAGGAACACAAACTTTGTAAATATGCATTAAAAGAATACAGTCAACTTAGTTTAGACCCAAAAAGAAACAGTCTCTGACACAGCAGATATAACTAATCTTGTAATGAGCAGTGCTGTGTGAAATATTAGAGGCAACTTAATAAACACTAGATATTGTCTGCATTAATGTTCACAGAACTGCCTAAATCGTATTATTATTGAATGTTTTTCATGCTAATTAAATTTTGTCAAAGTTGATTATAAATTTTCATATTATCTGGGTAACACATGCAGATTTTGAGAAACATTCCCAACTCTAGATGATTTATAAACACCACACTGCATATGTCAGAGTTTTTCCTATCACTCTGTTTACATGAAATATTATTGCAGTATGTTCAGACTAATTTATCAAGAGCTTTCACATATACTAAAACCAGTATGAGACTAACATTGCTGGATTTTTATGCAATTTGGTTCTATTAATGTGGAGGCTTAAATATGCTCTTGTTTACCTACCCTCATTGAAGAAATAGCTCTGCAAGAGAAAGACCTACCTGCCTGCTAGTGAGCTACCACAGACAAAACAGTGCTGGGGAAAAGGCAGGGTGAGCCAGGGAAGCTCTGGTCTGAGTAGTCCCAGGCTGAGGCTCAGCAACAAGAGCCTGAATGGTATTAGGGCTGCAGGGAGGCATCCAGGGCAGGTGAAGGCAGCAGGTCCACACCCCTTTGCATGTGATGAGTGGCCATTTCAGACTGCAGTTTACCCTAGAGGCAGGGGCTAGATGATGACTGGAAGTGGGCCACTGAGGCAAGGTGGGTATAGATGAAGGGTGTCCATGAGAGGGGGCATCCCAGAATGTGGGGCAGTAGCCTGAGGGAAAGGCACTGCGGTTTGGGTGGGGTGCAGGTCCTGATACAAGTTGATGCATAATGGAAAACAGGTGACAGTGAGAGAGACATCAACCAGAAGAGGGTGCACCAGAGGCTGGTTTGAGTTAATTCCCACAGTGACCAGCAGAAGACATCATGACAGTGAGTCGCGAACTGCTACAGTAAGCCATTTGCATGTTGTGTACTTGCAGCTTATAGTGACTACAACTTACAACTGCTTGTGAATACAGTTCTGTCATTCCTGCAACCGTTTATGCTTGAAAACCTCATTCTGTCTAAACCCAGGCCTTCACCCAAGCCTTCACCTCTCCTTTTCCAAATACTTCCTTAACCCATGCTTCAGTAAGGCCTATAAACTATAAAGCATAAACTGTAGACCATAAACTCTTTTGTTTGGGACCTTATCTTTATACACCTCTCTTAGTACCTAAGATGCACTTAGAGCTATTAAAATAAAATAATCAGATTCAGTAATACTTTTCTTACACATTTATAACGTGAATTGGCTATATTAGAAGATCTATTGAACTCGGCTACTACTATCAGAAATTATTATTGTACTATAATCACTGTGGTTCACTATCACTTCCATGATTGTCTGCATACAGCATACAGGTCATAAGAATCAGTAGAACACTGGCTACGTCTACGCTGGCAGCTTCTTGCGCAAGAACTCTTTTGCGGAAGAGTTCTTGTGCAAAATCTCTTCCAGAAGTGAGTGTCTACATTGGCATGTGCTTTTGCGCAAGAGATGTGCTTTTGCGCAAGAGCATCCATGCCAGTGTAGAAGCTCTCTTGTGCAAGAAAGCTCTGATGGCCATTTTAACCATAGGGCTTTCTTGTGCAAGAAATTCATGTTGCCTGTCTACACTGGCCTCTTCTGGAAGAGCTCTTGTGCAAAAGGGCTTCTTCCTGAGCAGGAGCGTCAGAGTTCTGGCGCAAGAAGCCCTGATTTTACACATAGAATGTCAGTTTACTTGCGCAAGAGCACGCAGCCAGTGTAGACAGGCAGCAAGTTTTTGTGCAAGAGCAGCCGCTTTTGCGCGAGATCGCGCCAGTGTAGACACAGCCCCTGTGCATGGCAGAATCCCACTACGGAACAAGATGACTTATATTTTTCTAAAACTACTAATGTAGGTGAAGATATTGTTCCATGTCTCCACTTCTGCATACACTTGTAGAAACTCTACCTATTCTTTTAATCATGCTGTTGATGGTATTTAGTGCTGCTAGCTTAAATTCATCAGGGAGCTGAGTGAGGTGACTACTTTTCTCAAGTAGACATGCTTTGGGCTGCTTTAATGAGAGAAATTTTATATCTGAAATAGCTTAGAACTCACAGATAATGGATCATTAGAAAATATAGTGAGAATCTTAACCCTCCAGGATGACACAAAGGACAATGACTGATTCATATTCCTAATTTGAAAAAACCCCACTAGAACAGGGCTTGCCTAAGGGCATATCTGAACTAGGGGCTGGATCAACAGGAAGCAATCAAGCCAGGGTGAGTGTGTCAGTTTATCTTGTCTAGTATAGCTGTGACAAATCAACCACTGAACATCCTCCCATCAACTCTACTACTCTACCTGAACAAGAAGAGTAAGAGCATCAGCAATTACCTTACCTCAGTGAATATACCATGGTAAGCAGACCTTAGTACGTCGATTTCAGTTACATTATTCACATAGCTGAAGTTGTGTAACTTAGATCGACGTACCACAGTGGTGAAAACTAGGCCCCAATTAGGGAAATTTTCATCAATGTAACTACATTACTTTGGTTACATTGATGAAACCCCCCTCGTGTACACACACTGTACTAGTGCAATATGAGGTTTTCACTGTGAACACAATATGTAGTTATACCAATGAAAATTTCCATGATAAAAAATCCTCTTATTTGAAATTAACATCAATATCCAGCAAACAAGCGCAAGAGAATCACAACAAATGCACTAAACCAGAAGAAGGACTTTCCTGCTTCATGTATTATCCAGACAGAATACTGCTAGTGATATGAAAATGAAACATAACCCCTGACAGGCATACATTATTGTGTTGACTACACAAATAATATTAGTGTGAAGTATTTTATAGATGGGTAGATAGATTTGGTTCCTCTCTCCTACCCCCACAAGTATCTTCAAAGTAGTCAGACAACACAGGACAGAAACCAGTTAAAAGAGGTAACAAAAACAGCATGTATGAAAGCTGAATTATAGCACTTTTTGGTATTTCTGTGCTTTTTTATTTTTAATAGTGGCTGTAAATCTTTAGCCCTCCATGAACAGAGGGCTAAAGATTTTAGAGATACTGAAAATAATCTTATTCTTTAATGTTAGTGACATCCAACATAGAGAACTACTAAAATCAAAGAAAACAATGAAAGGACGATTCAGCCTATTTTATCTAACAAAATTAAAGGTACAACACCAGGCATACAGTAATCTTTGTTATATTATCATGTATGCCTATGTCTTTGCTCTTACATTTGTTCTTTTTATATTTTATAATCACTTGATTTATTTAACCACTACCTTTCTAGTTTCATGGCAGTCTACAGTAAAACCTGTGTTATCCGGCGTGCTTGGGGATTAGGGCATTCCAGTTATCTAAAAATTCTGGTTATCTGAGGGTCCCATCAACCTAAGCGCTATCTGGTGAGATGCTACAAAACTATTGGACCTCAGGCTCCATCTGGAAAGACGATTTGGAAGCTTCCAGAAAGGTCAAGCACAGTGGTATGCAACCTTTTTGGAGCTGTGACCCCCGCGCCGCAGGGGCCACCAGCTGCCCGGCACAGCTCCCCGCCAGCTGGATCATAGTGGCGTGCTGAGAGGCTGTGCCCAGCCTTGCACCAGCCGGATCAAAGTGCTGCTCCGCGCAGCCGCATCCAACCCTTGGCAGACCAGATTAAAGTGCCGCACAGACACGCCAAGCCCCTAGGAAATTTGCTGGTTTCTAAAGTTTTGCAGATAGTTAAGTGCTGGATAGTGCAGGTTTTACTGTAATTAGAATTCAGAATGGAAAATGTTAGTCTTCAGCTTTTCCCTCCTACAAAAGCTGAACAAAAGAAATTAAAAAACTGGGAAAAATAAAACTAGAAAAAAGATGCATATACCGGCAGTGTATTTTAACTTCTTAACTGAAAAGTAGTTCTATGCAGGGAACCTGGAAGGATGAAAGATAAGATTGCTGGAGATTCTATCTATGTGTACAGAAAAGGGTAGGACTAGGATGATAAGTATCAAGATAAACAGAGGTGCAGGGATACAAAATGGAAGAAGTAAGTATTTTGTTTTCTTCCTTCAAAGTAGAGACTGGAGGAAAATATTCTCATCATTAGGGTTCTCCAAGTTTATTTTTAAAAGTTCCAAATTCTAAATAAATAATTACTAAAAAAAAATTAAGATGTGTCTTACTTCAATAGGTCCTAACGTCATATCCATTTGTATTTCATTATCACGTATGCTAGCCAAAGCTTCCATTGCAAATCTGACGTCATCTAAGTCACGAATAGGTCGAGATAATTTCTTCAAATATTCAGTTATAAACGATATCATGTCTGTCATTTTCTTCTTGTATTCCTCATTTAAGTAACGACAAAGTAGCATCTTCCATGCTTTGGCTTCAATTGACAAAGCGAGTTTCAATGGTCCTGGTTTTAAAAAAAAACCCAGCATTTGATTGCATGTAAATATTAATGCATCAAAGACAACTAAACTATTTATATACAAAAGAATCATGTGTACATGTTTAAAATATAATTATAAACAGAAAAATTACTGTATAACGTGAACTGAATTACATTCTATAGCTTCATAATCATTTCAAAGTTATTTCAATGTCTGGTTGCTTTGTACATTTTATCATCATTAAAACATCTTTAGATTTCTCACCAAAAGATCAAACATATAAGATGACTAACAAAAGAATAAAAGTAATCACTTATATTGCATTGTTTCAAATTCAGTCAAGATCTTCATTTTGTGTAAATTAGTATAGCTTTGTTAAAGTCAGTGGAGCTAAACTGATTTATATTTGAGGATTTTTCATCTTGGACTTATCCTCTTTTACATGACTGAATTCAGAATAGTCCACAAGAAAATTTTTGAATTGTTACATCATATCACAAGCAGGTATACACTCATTCCCGACAGAGAAACAAGAGCCAACAATTGCTTCTATTCCTGATTATTTTTGGAATGAGTAAACATTTCAATAAACAACACTTCTGAACTCTAATGACAGAATATGAGTAATTGTTGACCTAATATAATCATTATGTTCATAAAACAAGAACTGCACATAAATACTTCTTCTGTTATGTGATTGCCAACATGTTCTCATCTGAAAACTACACAGCTGAATTTGAAAGAGTGTGTTGATGGTTGCAGTTCAAACTTCTAAAAAGAGGCTTAAATTTTTGAACCAATGATTCTGAATGTTCTTTGAGGTCCATACATACATACATATTGCAGGGGTTTCTTAATTTTACCAAGTGCTTAACTTCAATAATATCTTGTAAAAATGAGTTCCTCAGACTTATTATGAAAAAAAATCAGTTCAATTTTGCTATCTTTCCATTAACTGAATGTCCCTATTCAAAAAGATGAACTGAAGTGCACAATCTACCGACTCTATACCATCCATTCATTAGATCTACATCCTGTCCTTTCTTGTTCATTTTTCTCTTTAAAATAAAGTAATGCTTTTTTTCAGTTTCTCTCCATATGGAAGTTTTTTCCAGGCCTATCATTCACTTCCTCTGTTTCTGCTACATTGTGTGCAGTGTAGTGTAGTGCAGTGTAGTTATAGCCGTGATAGTTCCAGGACCTTAGAGAGACAAGGTAGGCCACTCTATCCTGAATGGTCCTTAGAATATGAACTAACTTACTAAACAGTCTGTTCCACCTTACATTGGACTGTGATACTTGAAGTACCTTTCCTAGACCTGAAGAAAGTTGTGTGTGGCTGAAAAGCTTGTCTTTCACTAACAGAAGTTGGTCTAATAAAAGATATTACATGAGTCACCCTATATATTAAATAGGGTGACTAGAACTCAAGACAGTATTTCAAATAAAGTCAGACCATTGACTGAAACATATACACCATTGTAAAGTTTTCACTATTTTCCATCCTATTCTTCATGCATGCTGATATTTTACTGTGTTCTTTTTACTGCTGCTGATCATATAAGCAGAGGGATTCATTAAGCTGCTCACAATGTCCAAGTTTCTTTCTTGAACAGATACATTTAATTTAGAACCCAGCAAATCATAGAATCATAGAACCAGAGTCATGGGGCTGGAAGAGACCTCAAGAGGTCATCAAGTCCAGCACCCTGCCTAAAGCAGGACCAATCCCAACTAAATCATCCCAACCAGGGCTTTGTCAAGCTGAGACTTAAAAACCTCTAGGGATGGAGATTCCACCACCTCCCTAGGTAACCCATTCCAGTATTTCACCACCCTCCTAGTGAAATTGTTTTTCCTAATATCCAACCTAGACCTCCCCCACTGTAACTCGAGACCATTGCTCCTCGTTCTGCCATCCGTCACTACTGAGAACAGCCTCTCTTCACCCTCTTTTGAACCTCCCTTCAGGAAATTGAAGGCTGCTATCAAATCCCCCCTCACTCTTCTCTTCTGCAGACTAAATAAGCCCAAATCCCCTCAGCCTCTCCTCATAGGTCATGTGCTCCAGCCCCGTAATCATATTGATTGCCCTCCTCTCGACCCTCTCCAATTCATCCACATCCTTTCTGTTGTGGGGGGCCCAGAATTGGACTCAATACTCCAGATGTGGCATCACCAGTGTCAAATAAAGGGGAAGTTACTCACCTTCATGCAGGAACGATGATTCTTCAAGATGGGTCCCCGTGGGTGCTCCACTCATGGTGTCAGGCTCATCCTGGTGCCACAGCTTGGAGGCTTTGCATAGCTGTATTCAGCCAGGTAGCGCATGCATGGTGTGCAGCACGTGCCATTCATGCCCTTTGATCTTTGCACGCACCCGGCTCTCCGCTCAGTTCCTCTCACTATTCAGTATCTATAAGGATACAAAAAGAAACAACTTCAGAACGGGGAGGAAGGGCGGGACATGGAGCACCCATGGGGACCCATCTCGAAGAAACATCGTTACTGCACGAAGGTGAGTAACTTCTTCTTCTTCAAGTGGTCCCCGTGGGTGCTCCACTCATGGTGACTTTGTAGCAGTACTCATGCTGCATTCCTAAAGCTCAGGTTTGTCAATGACCGAAAGTACTGCTGAGGTCACCAAGGAATCAGGTGTCCATCACCACACTATTGCGTAGTGGTTCATAAAGGTCAAGTTTGAGGACCATGTGGCTGCCCTGCAGATTTCCGGCAGTGAGACTCCTCTGACAAATGCCGTGGATGTTGCCACTGCCCTGATGGAGTGTGCCCTAGGTAGTGTCTGGAGGGGCTTGTTGCGGATCAAGTGACACGTGGTATGCAAGAAACTATGATCCTGGAAAGATGCTGAGAGGACAATGGGTTGCCCTTGGAGTGGTCTGCTATAGGTACTATTAGGCGGTTGGTTTTGTGCCAGGTCCATGTTCTGTCTATATAAAATGCTATAGCTCAACGTACATCGAGGATATGGAGTAGTGAGTGTCGAGTAGAGGCATGTGGCTTTGGATAAAAGATGGGTAAGATGACGGGTTCGTTGACATGAAATTGTGAAGCGACTTTAGGGATAAAGGCTGGATGAGTATGCAACGTGACCGAGTCCTTGTTGAAAACCGTGAAGGGTGGCGTTGCCATTAATGCCGCCAATTCGCTAACCCTATGGGCGGACGTAATTGCCAATAAGAATACCACTTTCATGTTGAGCATAGATAACGACGTGGTGGCTAGTGGTTCGAAGGGTGGATACATCATCGTGTGGAGGACCAAGTCCAAGCTCCAAGCGGGGGGCACGGGTCTTCACGGGTGTTTTAGGTTTGCTATTCCCTTAAGCAATCTCTTGGTCATGGGATGAGCAAAGATGGACTGACCATCAATGGTGGCATGGAAGGCAGTGATTGCTGATAAGTGTACCCTCAGGGTAGAGATCGACAGACCTGCTTGGTGGAGGGAGAGGATATAATCGAGGATTTTATGCATCGGTGCCAAGTGTGGTTCGATGTCACTGTTCTTACACCAAGCCACGAATCTCTTCCATTTTGCCAGGTAAGTCCTTCTTGTAGTTTGTCTTCTACTGTTCAACAGTACTGTCTTCACTGCCTCTGAACAAAGTTGCTCTTCTAGTCTGAATCAGCTAGGAGCCACCCGGTTAGATGGAGGGTCTCTGGTCTGGGGTGTAGCAGGAACCCCTGGTTCTGAGAGAGAAGATCTGGGAGGAGTGGTAAGGGACGTGGTGGTAACAGGGACATTCTGTGAAAAAAAGGGTACCACGGTTGTCTTGCCCAGGCTGGTGCTAGGAGTAAGACTCAGGCTGAGTCTTCTCTGATTTTCTGTATTATGCTCGGAATAAGTACCGTCGGTGGGAATGCATAGAGCAGAGGCGCTTCCCAATGGATTAACAGTGCATCTCCACGGGGCCTTTGCCCATGCCTCCTCTGGAGCAGTACATAAGAACATAAGAACATAAGAATGGTCGTACTGGGTTAGACCAAAGGTCCATCTAGCTCAGTGGCCTGTCTGCCGACAGTAGCCAGCACCAGGTGCCCCAGAGGGTGAAAAAAGTAAAGGTGATACTTCCTGTTGCTGTAGGTCGCGAAGAGGTCTATTTGTGGCGATCCCCAAACTCGAAAGATGTTGTCCAGGACATCGGAGTGGATTTCCCACTCATGGTGGTGAGGGAAATATCTGCTGAGAGCATCCGCCATGATGTTGCTCGTGCCTGGTAAGTAGGACGCTACCAGAGTAATGTGGTTTTGTACGCGCCAGTTCCATAAGCTGACTGACTGCGCGCAGAGTAGTCGGGATCATGCGCCTCCTTGTCGATTGATATAATACATAGTTGCTATGTTGTTCGTATGGACTCAGACGGTCGTGCCAGTAATGTGTATGTGGACATGTTTGCAAGCGAGGAATACCGCTTTTAGTTCCAGGAGGTTGAAATGGGAAGTGGCTTCCACTGCGGACCATCTGCCTTGCACGGACATGCCATTGATGTGTGCACCGCAGCCCAAAAGGGAGGCATCTGCAGTCAGCTGGGCCGATGGCTGTTGGTGTTTGAATGGAACCCCTGCTAGTAGGTTTTTGCGGTTCAACCACCAACCCAGGGATCTGAGAACTAAAGCGGTTGGGTTTATCACCTTGTGCGTGGAGTGTTTAGTTGGAGTATACGCCGATGCCAGCCAGTGCTGCAGACAGCGAAAGTGAAGACTCGCATGTTGAACTACGAAAGTGGTGGCTGCCATATGCCCCATGAGGCGGAGACAGGTAAGTACGGTGACTGTAGGGGCATGGATGACTACCATGGCCAGCTCATGTATAATCCAAAAACGCTCTTGAGGTAAGTACGCACGGGCCATGGTGGAATCTATATGTCCACCTATGAAATTTATACTCTGCGTAGGATCTGGAGATGATTTCTGCTCCTTGATTATGAGCCCAAGTGATAGAAATGTTTGCCTGGTTACTGTAACCATGTGTAGCGGTCCGATGTAATCGCCGCCCATTGATCTTGAAAAGGTTGAAGTCAGTGGTGAAAAAAGATGAGTGACCTGTTGCTCCATCTTCACTGTAAGGATTTGTTGCATGCCCTCGACCAAACCATCAAACTTGCTGCTTGGAGTTCTGTTGATTGACTGTATGGGATGGTTGGGGTTGCCTACGTTGCGGGCGCTGTCTTGCACGCGATTGGTCTACAGGTCACTGCTGCTGTTGTTGTCTCTGAGAGGGGTAGTTGTACCTCCTCTGGTATGGATAGTATCTCTTGCGTCAAAAAGGGGTGTGTGTACATCCCCAGGATGTGGAGTGTAGACCGGGAATCTTTCCCGGAGTGGAGGACCTCATCCATCTTTTCTGTGAACAACTTGTTTTTGTCAAATGAGAGGTCTTCCACTTTCGTGTGAAGCTCCTTTGGGACTGCTGTGGAAGTAAGCCAAAAGGAACGCCTCATCACTATTGCAGTTGCAGTGGTGCAGGCTGCTGTGTCTGCCACATCCAGCGAAATCTGCAAACTCGCTCGTGCCACCGCAAAACCCTCTTGCACAAGAGACTTTAAGAGGGGACACTTGCTTTCTGGCAGGTATTGAAGAAGCTGTGCTATCTTTTCATAATTGTCAAAGTTGTGATTCAATAACAAGGCGGTATAATTAGAAATGTGTAGAAGCTGGGTTGCTGAGGAGTATACTTTCCTGCCGAATATGTCTAGCTTTTTGACATCTGGAATTGTCTTATACTGTGGTATTTTGGCCTGCTGTTGTGCTGCGTCTACCGCCAGTGATTTCAGCTGTGGGTGGTTAAAGAGGAACTCAAGATTCTTGGACAGGACAAAATATTTCTTGTCCACTCCCCTGCAGGTCGGTGGCACTGAAGCTGGTGTCTGCCAGATGATGTCTGCCCCCTCCATAATGACTTCATCAATAGGGATGGCAACTTTCACGCTCTGCCTTGGGTGCAAATTTTTTAGCAATCGATGCTGTTTCATTTGTACTTCTGTTAGCTGGATTTCCTGGGACTGGGCCACTCGCTTGAAGAGCTCCTGGAACTGTTTAAAATCGTCCGGTGGAGACGTGTCCACTGGGAAAACCACCTCGTCCAGTGAAGAGGATGAGCAGTCAGGAATTGGATTTTCAGTCTTCTGGTCTTCCACTTCCAACTATTATCCATCCTTCACGTCCGAACGCTGTGTTGTGGCACCTGGGCTGTGTGTTGGATAGGTCAGCTGACGACTATGGTGTTGTTGTGGTGGCGTTTGCCCCGCTGTCAGTGGGTTGGCGCGTGAGGGTTGTTGGTGTGCACGGTGGTGGAAGTGTGAATGTGACAAGTACGGAGAATCATGGTGATGATCATAATATCGATCTGATGGGTGAGGCGACGAACACCTGCATGATCTACAACTGGTATGTCGCCTCTTGTAGGTGGCATGCAGAGAATAGTGATAGCGTGGCGACCGTCTGTATGGTGGAGAGTAGGATCGGTGCCTGTAGTAGTCGCTGTAGCGCGGGTGCCCAAATGGGGAATAGCGTCTGTGGTAGAACTGTTGTCTTGGGCTGTGGTGCCGATAGGCATGGTGCAGAGGCGACTGATACATTGGAGGAGAAGAAGGACCCGGTGAAAATATTGGAGAAGGGGAGTGGGAAGTCCCCTGTCTCCGCGTTTTAACAGAAGCTTTTTCTGGTGGCTCTGAGTGCCTCGGTGCTGGCTCCGGCTCCTGCTCCAGTGTCGGTGTTTGAGCAAGTTGCGGCACCGCTGTGTTTGCCAGTGCCGGGGCTGTTTGTGTTGCAGGACTACCACGCGGCACCGACAACGGTGCTTGGTGTGTTGCCATTGCCAGGAGAGTTCCATCCGGTGCCTCTGCTGTCCATGCGGGTAGCCGTTGCTCCGGCGCCGCTTGCAAGATTGAGTAGAGCAGTGCCAGCACCTTTGTAGCGCGGGTGCCGCTTGTCGACACTGAGGCTGCTTTCAGTGCCAAAGAGGCTCTTTCGGACGCCGCAGCCTTCTTCACTTTTGTTCCTGACCCAGGTATTGAGGGTCGCAGGACAGAGCCAGAGGACCCTGGCTTATCTCCCACAGTCCTCTCAGGCAGGAGTGATCTGGCAGAGGAGATTTTCTTCCTTTTATCTGCCAGCAGTTCAGGGGAAGAGACCCTTCTCTTCTGGGTTCCCCCAAGTTGTCCAGCAGTCATCCTATCGAGGTCCAGCACCTTGTCCAGCAGCAACATCTTGAGGCACATTTCTCTGTCACGGTGGTTGTGGGCTGTCATTTTTTAGCAGTACCCACATTTTTGGGGAATATAGTTTTCCCCTAAACAGCGTATACCCACTGAATGCCCATCCGAGGCTAGCATGGGCTCACTGTATAGGGCACACTTTTTGAAGCCTGGGGATCCAGGCATGACTGGGTTAAACTTTTCCACCTGTGAAAAGCCTTATCTGTTAGACTCCCTGTGGCTAAGGCTGTTAGTCAGTGACAGCAGGAAGCCACAGGAAGCCAGCTTTAAGGAAGTGTTAACAAGTTTTTGGTTTTTTGTAGGTAAGAGAAGATCAGTCAACAAAGGGATAATTATTTACAAGTAATTAACTACAGATCCCCTGAGGGGACTGAGAAACTACTGAAGGGATGAAGAGCGAATCGGAGCTCCTTCTGTGGCAAGGGACGGTTGAGAGGAACTGAGCGTGTTGCACACCACGAATGTGCGACCTGGCTGAATACAGCTATGCAAAGCCTCCGAGCTGCGGTACCGGGATGAGCCCAACACCATGAGTGCAGCACCCACGGGGACCACTCCAAGAAGAAGAATAACTTATCTAGATTTGCTGGTAACACTCCCCCTAATGCAGCCTAATATGCCATTAGCCTTCTTGGTTACAAGGCACAGTGTTGACTCATATCCAGCTTCTCATCCACTGTAATCCCCAAGTCCTTTTGGGTATGTGTACACTACAGCGTTATTTCGAAATATCTTATTTCAAAATAGTTAATTCGAAAAAGCCATCAACAGAGTGCTGCTCCGCAGAGTCATCCGCCTCACTGATGTGGACACAGTGATCGAGGGGTTTGGCACCCTCGGCTTCCCCAGCTGCGGGGGTGCAATCGACGGGACGCAAATCCCCATCCATGCCCCAGATCACCAGGCCTCCCTGTACATCAACCGAAAGGCATACTTCTTGGTCATCCTGCAGGCTGTGTTTGACCACCGGGGCCAGTTCGTGGACATTAACGTGGGCTGGTCTGGCAAAGCACACAACACGCGGGTTTACCGCAACTCCTCCGTGTGCCAAAGGCTGCATGCCGGGACTTTGTTCCCCGACCACCACATCAAGGTCGGGGACGTAGACGTGCCTATCCCGTGCCTGGTGGGGGATGCAGCCTATCCCCTTCAACCCTGGCTGATGAAGCCCTGCACGGGACACCTCAACCCCTCCTGACAGGCCTTTAATGCCAAGCTTGGCAGGGCCCACATTGTGGTGAAGGGGGCGTTTGGCTGGTTGAAAGCCCATTTTAGATGCCTCCTCACCCGCCTGGACCTATCAGAGCGGAATACTCCGCACGTGGTGGCAGCGTGTTGTGTGCTGCATAATTTGTGCGAGAGGAAGGGGGAGGCTTTCCTCCCAGGCTGGATGGCAGAGGCCAACCACTTGGCTGGCCTGTACACGCAGCCCCACATGGCTGTCAGCCGGGAGGCCCATCGGGGGCTGTCCGTATCCAGGAGGCCCTGCGGGAGAGCTTCCACTCGGAGGAGGACTAAAGTGTCCCTGGTGTGCCCCACTGGGGGCATGTGCCTCATTTCACCCTCACATCCTTTCACTGACCCCTCCCTAACCCCCCTTCCCATTAAATAAAGACACATGTGTTGACAAAAACAAACTCTGTTTATTGAACATAACTGGGGAGGGGGGAATGAGGGCGGGAGAGGGGAGGGGGAAACCTGGGAGGAGGGAGCTGGAAGGGGGAGGCGAGGGGAGGAAGGGGAGGAGAATCTCAGTGTTGGGGGTCTTGCTGGCCCACCTGTCTCCTAGCACTGCGGGTGCAGGGGCGTCGGCGTTCCCGGGGTGGAGCGGGTATGGAGGGTGGTGCAGGTGGGGAGAAGAAGCGGGAGGGGGAACAGGAGTGGAAGGAGGAGCAGTAGCTGGGGCAGCGGCTGGGGCTAGAGCACCAGGGTCTGCAGGTGGTCGGAGATGGCACGGCCCTGGGCAAGCAGCTCCCACCAGCACTCCCGCCGCAGCTGCAGGTCTTCATGCACCCAGTAGTTGAGGGTGCGGTGCTGGCCTCGCAGGATCCCTAGGTGCTGCTGCTGGTACTCCTCCTGGTTACGGGTCAGCCTGCTGGCCCAGGCGCGGGAGGCTGTCCTGGGTGGGGTGGTGTGCCCTGAACTCGCAGCTGCTGCGGCTGTGGAGAAACAAGAGAAGTGGTCAGTTATCCCTGGGGACACAGTGGGTGAAGCCCAGACCCCCTCTGCACGGTGAGGACTGCAAGTCTCCGCACCATTGGAGCCGATGTGTTTGCACACAGGCCATGTTCGGCATGTCCTGCTATCCCCGGGAGTGTGAGCTGGCCCGGGACTGCACCCATGCCCCTGTGCTGTATATAGTGTGGGTGTGGAGGGTGGGAAGGGGAGATGTGCACTGCCTCTGCGTAGAGGGGGCTTGTGGAGGGAGGGCATCGTGCAGTGTCCCTCCCCGGGGTCAGGAGCATGACATGTGCCTTCATACATACACACATGTGGGTAACAGGCCAGGGCTCCTGTGTGGCAGCCAGCTGGGGACACATGCCCAGGGTGGCACGGCGCATGCACAGGTTGCTTCATGCTTTGTGGTCAGCAAGGCCCACACGCGTGGTCCCTGGTCTCCCTCTCCCTCCCCCTCCCCCGCCCTGCATAAGGGGACAGTGATGGCACTCACATGTCGAGGCCTCCCTGGCCTTGGATGACACTGGTGACATGGCTGCTGAAACGCCTCAGGGGTCCTGGGTGAGTGCCACGCTCCCTCCGGGCTCCTGCGACTCCAGGCCATCGTCCTCCTCCTCCTCCTCCGTGCCTTGCTCAGGGCCCTCTGCCCCAGGGTCGATGACCACCTTGGGGGCCCGGACCATCTGACCCCCCAGGATGCGGTCCAGGGCATCATAATAGGGGCAGGGGTCTGGGTCAGCGGTCTGGGTCAGCTCCTGGTTGGGAGCTGCCCCCTGTGGCCCTGGCATAGAGGCCTGCCGCAGCTCTTTGATTTTCATGCTCACCTGCTCCTGGGTGCGCATGTGGCCTTTGGTGGTCAGGCTGTCAGCCATCAGCCTGTAGACCGCCGCGTTCCTGCGTCAAGTGCGGAGATCATGGACATTGGAGGCCTCCCCACAAACCTCAATCAGGTCCATGATCTCCGCACTAGACCAGGAAGGTGCTTGCCTTTTGCGGCTGCTGGCAGACTCCTGGGAGCTGCCAGCCTGCTCCTGGGGAGCAGTGGAGGTCTGGGTGCCAGTGGGTTGCTGGCTCATGCTGGGCCAGGGGCAGCGAATGCTGGCTCTGTGCTGGCAGGCTTGCAGCTGGCACAGGCACTGTGGCCAGAGTCTACCCCTCTAAGGGCTCCAGAGCTGGGGGGGAGCAGAAGAGTTTTCCTGGTTTGGCCCAGAGTGGCCACCAGGGCACCCTGGGAAGGGCTGGAGGCCCCCTATTTCAAAATAAGCATCTACACAGCACTTATTTCGATTTAGCTATTTCGATTTTGGCATTATTCCTCGTGAAATGAGGTTTACCAAATTGAAATAAGCGCTCCGCTATTTCAATTTAATTTTGAAATAGCGGTTTGGCTGTGTAGATGCTAGGAAATTTATTTCGAAATAATGGCTGTTATTTCGAAATAACTTTGCTGTGTAGACATACCCTTTCAGATTAATTGCTACTTAGCCAGTCAGTCTCCAGCCTGTAACAATGCTTGGGATTCTTCCGCTTGTTGAACCTCATCAGATTTCTTTGGCCCAATCCTTTAATTTGTCTAGGTCACTCTGAACCCTATCCCTGCCGTCCAATGTATCTACCTCTCCCCCTAGTTTAGTGTCATCTATAAACTTGTTGAGGATGCAATCCATCCAGGTCATTAATAAAGTTGTTGAACAAACCCAGTCCTAGAACCAATTCTTGGGGCACTCCGCTTGAAACCGACCTCCAACCGGACATGGAGCCATTGATCACTACCCGTTGGGCCCAACAGTCTAGCCAGCTTTCTAACCACCTTACAGTCCATTTATCCAATCCATACTTCCTTAATTTGCTGGCAAGAATATTGTGGGAGATCATATCCAAAGCTTTGCTAAAGTCAAGATATATCACATCCATTGACTTCCCCATGTCCACAGAACCAGTTACCTCATTATAGAAGCTAATCAGATTGGTCAGGCATGGCTTGCCCTTGGTGAATCCATGTTGACTATTCCTGATCACTTTCCCCTCTCCAAGTGCTTCAAAATGGATTCAAAATGCATATAAAGCATGCATGTAGTTCAAATTACTTCTCCCATTTTATGAATTACCCCACATTTGTTTACAGTAAATTTAATTAGCATATTTTTAAAGAGTGAATAAACTGGACCCCAGGTAAGAAATTTTTTAATTCCTTTGGACTGTCTTGAATTTGTTTAAAGTACCCTGTGAAGAAGACAAAATGGACAGAGCACTGAAGAGCAGACTATGATCATTAAGAATGTTAAAAAGTGGGCTACTGACTAATTGTGTTGTCGATACAAATTGTATTGACTACATAGTTAGTCAATAAGGGGTCCCGCTGTGATAAGGGGTCCTGGCACGCAGGAGCTTACTACATTTAAAATGCAGAGCTACAGCAGCGGTAGGCAGTTTTACATTTAAAATGCAGAGGCACAGCAGTCCGGGACCTGGCATGAGCCTGGGACTGCTCAGTACCAGCTTGCACCAGGTCCGAGACTAGCCCTGCTGCAGCTCTGCAAGAGCCTGGGACCCTGCGGGAGTTGGCTTCTAGACTACTGAACCTCTGCCTCCCCAACCCCCCCACATCGTGGAGAAAG
This sequence comes from Rafetus swinhoei, assembly GCA_019425775.1. Classification (NCBI taxonomy): domain Eukaryota; kingdom Metazoa; phylum Chordata; order Testudines; family Trionychidae; genus Rafetus; species Rafetus swinhoei. The sequence goes on along the minus strand of CM033440.1, from coordinate 143,952,632 downwards.
TGCTGGAGGGAACTGGCTTTTAAGATGACTCCTACCCCTTGCTTCCTCTGATACAGAAGCAGCAAGGGTGGGGAAGTGAGTAGAGTAGTGACTTGACTACCCAATAAGCCTAGGCTTATTGGCTAATTGACTACTCGACTAGTCACTTACATCCCTACTGATCATGAGAGTTGCTTGCTTAGCAGCCTACTGCACAATACATCACCAGAACCTTTTCAAAGCTGAGCTTCTGCAGATAGCAGCTATTAGTAAGGAATATAGTAAGGAATACTATTAGTGCTCCTTACAAAGGGCAAATTCAAGATGCTTTTGGTGAGCTTTGAAAATAAGAATGTAGGAATACTTTCTCCAAGGTCTACTAAAGAAAAAACTTGACAGGTTTCATGACAAATTACTACAAAAAATGAAGTTATTCACTTTGTGCAGTAATGAGGATTCTCTGAGATGTGTCCCCCCTGAGGGTGCGTTTACATTGCACCATTATTTTGATATAACTAGCATTATTTCAAAATAACAATGCAAACGTCTACATAGCCATCCCGTTATTTCAAAATAATTTTGAAATAACGGACGGCTTATTCCGAAATCTGTAAACCTCATTCTATGAGAAATAACTCCTATTCTGAAATAGCTATTTCAAAATAAGGCATGTGTAGATCATAGAATCATAGAGCTGGAAGAGACCTCAGGAGGTCATCAAGTCCAGCCCCCTGCCCAATGCAGGACCAGTCCCAACTAAATCAATCCAGCCAGGGCTTTGTCAAGCCAAGACTTAAAAACCTCTAGGGATGGAGATTCCACCACCTCCCTAGGTAACCCATTCCAGTATTTCACCACCCTCCTAGTGAAATCATTTTTCCTAATATCCAACCTAGACCTCTCCCACTGTAACTTGAGACCATTGCTCCTTGTTCTGCCATCTGTCACTACTGTGAACAGCCTTTCTCTGTCCTTTTTGGAACCTCCCTTCAGGAAGTTGAAGGCTGCTATCAAATCCCCCTTCACTCTTCTCTTCTGCAGAATAAACAAACCCAAATCCCTCAGTCTCTCCTCATAGGTCATGCGCTCCAGCCCCCTAATCATTTTGGTCTCCCTCCACTGGACCCTCTCCAATGTGTCCACAGCCTTTCTATAGTGGGGGACCCAGAACTGGACACAGTGCTCCAGATGTGGCCTCACCAAAGCCAAATAAAGAGGAATAATCACTTCTCTGGATCTGCTGGTATTGGTCCTCCTAATGCACCCTAATATGCCATTAGCCCTCTTGGCTACAAGGCCACACTGTTAACTCATATCCAGTTTCTCATGCATTGTAATCTCCAGGTCCTTTTCTGCAGAACTGCTGCTTAGCCATTTGGTCCCCAGCCTGTAACAATGCTTAGGTTCTTCTGTCCCAAGTGCAGGACTCTACACTTGTCCTTGTTGAATCTCATCAGATTTCTTTTGTCCCAATCCTCTAATCTATCTAGGTCACTCTGGACCCTATCCCTGCCCTCCAGCGTATCTACCTATAGATGTACCTATAGAAAGTTGGAGTGGGATCAGATACCTTGAGAGAGTTCTTTGTTATGCAGCTGATAGCAAAGTTGGCTACATAGAGATCCATTTAAATCAGTGGCCATGTGTGACAGTGGAAGGAGAAGGGGCACCAGATGCATCTCTCCCCACCCCTTTTCACTGCCCCCACCCCACACTTGATCCATTCCTCCCTGTCCACCTTTTCTCAGCACTCCCCACAATGGCACAGCCAAGAAACGGCGCAGTGCGGGCTGGAGCTGCATGGCCCTGCGCCTTCCCCATCATCCCTGCTGGTGAGGGAGGAAAGCGGGTCATGGCACAACATGAACTGCTGATGCCTACCCTCTTACAAGCTGCTGGCCAGCTTCTGCCACCTTGAGGGGTTCACATGCCCCTCCATGCACTTCTACACATTGCCTGTGATTTAAGTAGCCTGTGGGTTGATATTGTGCATCCTTTGTAGAAATAAACAACCTTGGAGGTTTCTGGAAGGGCTTAGTTCTATTTAAGTAAAACACTAAGGCTGCGTCTAGACTGGCATGATTTTGCACAAATACTTTTAACGGAAAAGTTTTTCCGTTAAAAGTATTTGCGCAAGAGAGCGTCTAGACTGGCATGTGCCTTTGTGCAAAAGATTTTGTGTAGACGCTCTCTTGTGCAAGAAAGCTCCGATGGCCATTTTAACCATCGGGCTTTCTTGCGCAAGAAATTAACGTGGCTGTCTACACAGGCCCTCTTGCACAAGAATATTTGCGCAAGAGGGCTTATCCCTAAGCAGGAGCATCGGAGTATTTGCACAAGAACCACTGATTTTGTACATTACAAAGTCAGTGTTCTTGCGCAAATACTCACGGCCAGTGTAGACAGGCGGCAAGATTTTGCACAAAAGAGGCCGCTTTTGCGCAAAATCATGCCAGTCTAGACGCAGCCTATGGGTTACCTGATGTTGAGCATATGTAGAGTGGTCTCTTGTGAGTCCCCATGTGGTTTTTGAGTAAAACCTGGGAAGGTGCTTGGTTTGGTTTATGTGAAAGGATGCTGATATTTTAGGCAAAAATTTTTGATGTGGTTGCAATGTGACCTTGTCTTTAGTGAGCACAGTATAAGAAAGCTCAGCCACCAGTCCCCAGTCTCGCTGTCTCATCTAGTTGAGGTAATTGGGACTAAGAACGCAACTTTCATAGACAGATGAAGGAATGAACAGGTCACTAAAGGTTCAAAGGGGGCTCTGGTGAGGCATTTAAGGAGAAAGGTCAAGTTCCATGGGGGTATAGGTTGTTTGACTTCCTGGTAAACATTCTGTAGACCAATGAGGAAGTTTTTAGTGATTGGGTGTGTAAAGATTGACATACCATCCAACTTCTGATGAAAGGCTGTGATAACCTCTAGGTATATTTTGATTGAGGCTATGGATAAGCCTGATTCTTTCAGTTCCAATGTGTAGTCCAGTGGGAAGGGCAGAAGAGTCATGATTGCAGTTAATTGTTTTTGATAGCACCATATTGAGAATCTCTTCCATTTTTTGAAGTAAGGATTGTGAGTAGTGGATCTCTTATTTAATAACACATTTCACTCTTTCCAAACTGGCTAATTCATTATGTTCAAACCATGTAAGAACCATGCTCTGAGGTGAGGAATTTTTGGATTGAAGTGGTGAGTCCAGCCTTTGTTCTGTGAGAGGAGAGCTATCTGCAAAGGAAGAGCTCATAGAGCATATGCTACCAAGCCTATCAGGTCAGGGAACCAAGTCTGTCTGAGTCTCACTGGAGCAGTCAATAGGATATGGGCCCTGTTGGTCCATATCTTGAGATCAGAGGTGTCAGTAAAAATGTGGACATGAATGCTGCATCCCATTTGATGAGGAAGGTATCCTCTAGTTACTGAGGTGCTAGTCCTGCCCTGGAAAAGAAAAGGCGACACTTATGGCTTGTTGCTAATGCAAACAGGTCTACAGATGGAAACCACCATTTTTGTAATATCAATTAAAAGACACTGTTGTGTATTTCCCATCCATGTTCCTGAGAGATATGTCTGCTTAGCATGATTGCCATTCTGTTCTGGCATCCAGGGAAGTAAAATGCTGACATGGTTATGTTGTGGTGTATATGCCAATTAAATAGTTACATGGCTTTGGTGCACGGTGAATGGGAGTGAACTCCTCCTTGGCAGTGACATAGCTGGGGACCTCTTCTTTTTCTGAGTGACCCTGGGAGGGAAGTCGTGGCTCACTTCCTAGAAACTTTGGAAGAATAAGCACTTTCTTTAACAGAGGTTTTGCGGGAAAGCTGTCTGCTGACTTTGGTTTTGGTCCTGTCATAGTAGGCTGAAGGGAGTTAGGCTCCATTAAGATCATTTTGACAAACATCAGACTCACAGAAGATTTTTTGTGGAAAAGGGTATCTAAACTAAATGAAACTTACTAAACTAGTACTAACTTATTTCATTGCAGATTTTTGAAAGTGGTAGCACTGTTACTGAGCTCCATCTGCACCTGTGGAAACTAGAGAAGGAACTGAGAGGGCTGGATTGTGTGCATGCTAGATGAGGTGCCTACAAGCACCAAGAGAAGACTACTTTGCATTTGCGCCTTGGCTAACAAAAATCTCTGTTCTACAGCACAGGGATGCATCAACACCTAAAGTGAAGCAACCACTGTGTCACGCTCAAGAAAAACAAAAGGTCCCTCTAGAAATTTTAGTTTTTGTATTGGAAAAACTGGTTTAAACAGCTGAGGTCAAGCACCAACAATTCATCTGTGTTTTACAAAGTGAAGAGAGCTGACTCTTCCTTCTGTTAGCTTTGGAGAGATGTGATGAAGAGCTTTGGAAGGACTCAAGGTAAGGTCTTAACAAAATTTGTAGGCATAGTCCCTTTTGATTATGGACAGCATTCACGGGACATAAATAAATCCTTTTACTCTCTCAAATATAAGCTGATTCTGATACCCAAAAAGAAAAGAGGGTTTGATTCAGCACTTGTCTTGAACAAAAAGTATAGACTGAGCAGCATGGATTAATGGTTTGCCATTTCTTTTCATAAGAAGTTTCTCTTGGGATAAGACAACTAAATTTTGAGATGAATTTGTCACATAAGTATCACTAAGATTTAGTCTGGGCTATCCATTAAAAGGATGAAGCTATCAATTGGAACTTGGAAACAAAGTCATCGATCCAATATTCGCCAATAGAAAATTAATTGCCTATATAGTAACCAAAGCTCATCCAGATGCGCAGTCCATATCTAAATTCCACCAACAGTGCACACGAATCCTATGTACTCGAGTTTGGAGTTTTTTGGCTAGCCATCTCTGTATGGCATGTATACACCATGAGAGTACAGTAGAGTCCCGATTATCCGACCTAAACGGGACCGACAGGTAGTCAGATTACCGAAAATGTCAGATAATAGGGAGTGCAGGGAGGGAGGGATAGCTGCCAGCGCCGCTTGGTCCCCATCCCTGCCTGGCCCCTTCCCTCCCTGCAGCTCCCAGGCACGGGCCGGGAGAATGGCCCCACGCCCGAGAGCTGCAGGGAGGGAAGGGGCCAGGCAGGGATGGGGACCAAGCGGCGCCAGCAGCAGCAACATCAGCAGTGCCAGGAGAATGATGAGGCAGCGAGCGGGGCCATTCTCCTGGCCCGTGCCTGAGAGCTACAGGGAGGGAAGAGGCCAGGCAGGGATGGGGACGAAGCGGCGCTGGCAGGAGTAGCATCAGCAGCGCCAGGAGAGCGACGGGGCAGCAAGCGGGGCCATTGTCCCAGCCCGTGCCCGGGAGCTGCAGGGAGGGAAGGGGCCAGGCAGGGATGGGGACCAAGCGGCGCCGGCAGGAGCAGCATCAGCAGCGACGGGGCAGCGAGCGGGGCCATTCTCCCAGCCCGCACCCGGGAGCTGCAGGGAGGGAAGGAGCCAGGCAGGGATGGGGACCACGCGGCGCCAGCAGGAGGCTCCGACCCGCGGGAAGCTGCTGGAGCCTCTTCAGCTGGGGAGGCTGCATGCGGCATAGCAGCGCAGGGGGCTGGCCTTGGGGGCCGCATACTCGCGCTGCGCTCAGCTGACAATGGTCCCGCGGCTATGTCGGATAAAGCGGAATGTCGGATTACCGAAGGTCGGATAATCAGGACTCTACTGTACTCATTCTCCATGTTGAGGCTAAGTAAAGGTAGAGTGCATTGATTGCCACTCAGTTTCCTCTCAAATAAAGAATCCCAGATATAAAGGACTCTGAGGTACAGAGGATGGGAGTTGATTGTGGAATGCACATATGAACCACAATACTGTTACTGTTTGATTTTTTGGGCTCACACAAGCCACATACTGTACAAGAAGACAGTCTTATCCAATATTCCACATCCAGAGGCAATCTCCCTCTCTGAAACAAAAAAAAGACACTGACAACTCGTCTTGAGGAGGTTGTAGTGGCTATGATGATTATTCTGCCAGAAAGGGGGATGTCAGTGGAGGTGTCAATGTCAAGGAAGGACATGGTATCAAGAAAGGCATTGGAACTGAAGAAGAATATAGTTCTAGAATGGGCACTGGTGTCAGTGACAGTGGCCAGGCCAAATTTGCGGCTGGATTCAGCTTGGTAGACTCCAACAGGACCTTTATGGGCTCCTGAATGTCAGTTCACAACAGGAGATGGAAACAGACTTGAATGAGGCCCTTTCACAATGTCAGAGGCTACGTCTACACTGCAGGCTTCTTGCACAAGAATTGTTTTATGCAAGAGCTCTTGCACAAAAGGTCTTGCACAAGAGCACGTCCACACTGATCAAAGCGTATCACAAAAGCCATGCGCTTTTGCGCAAGAGAGTGTCCGCACTGGCGGGATGCTCTTGCACAAAGACTTCCCCCCAGAACTACTTTGGACAAGGCAAAAGGGCCCCAGCTCCTCTGAGACACATGCTTAAAGAGATCTCCCTGGACAGCCGTTTCTCTCCTGCTGAGTGCTTTGGGACCTCTTGTAGGGACTGAAAGCTGTAGCAGTGCCTGTTGTGGTTGCCCTCTGCCTCATTGGACACCACAGCTTGTGCCCTAGTGCCTTTGGGGACTTTTGTCTCCTACTTGCTGTGCCATGGAACCAGGGATGGCCCTGTGCCTGCTCTGGCCCCACACAGCCATTGTGGGGTTCCTGCAGCTGCTGCTCTATGCTGCCTCACTATTCCTGCTTGAGCTCAATGCTAAGCTCAATCTGGACTCCCTCTCCCTGGAAGAGGCGGCTTCGCTGTGGCACCTCTACCTGACCGTGGAGAGGAGATACTGGAAACTCGACACTAGTTCCGACTGGTGGGACTGGCAGGTCCTGGAGCAATGGGATGACCAGCAGTGGCTCCAGAACTTTAGGATGCGGAAGCAGATATTCCTGGAGCTGTGTGCCTGGCTCACCCTTGTGTTCTACAGACACAACACCCAGCTGCGGCCCACCATCCCCATCAACAAAAGGGTTTCTATTGACCAATGGAAGCTGGCCACCCCCAACAGCTACCGCTTGGTGGCAAACCAGTTCGGGGTGGGCAGGTCCACAGTGGGTGCCGTCTTGATGCAGGTAAGGCCATCGGGGGGGGACTGCAGTCCCTGCCCGGGGGAAGGGAAGAGTCTAGGCTGAGCGGGGGCGGGGGAGGTGGGGGATGCCCCATCACCCAGGGGCGTGTGCCGTCCCTCCCTCCCATAGCCCTGCTGGTGGGGGGGGGGGGGCTCTGGGGCAAGGGGGCCCTGGCATGTTTCGGGGGAGAGGGCATCAGAGGGAGGCGGGCACTCCCCAACGGCTCATGCACCTGCCCTGCCTTATTCTGTGTTCCTTGTGTTTCTGTGTGCCCATCCTGCTCAAGAGGGTCATCTGCCTGCGGGACACGGATGCAACCGTAGCTGGCTTCGCTGCCCTGGGGTTCCCCAACTGCGAGGGAGCCGTGGATGGGACCCACATCCCTATCCGGGCACCAGAGCATCGAGCAGCCCACTTTATCAGCTGCAAGGGGTACTCTCTGATCGTGCTCCAGGACCTCGTGGACCACCGAGGCTGCTTCATGGACATATATTTGTGGTGGTCAGGCAGGGCACTTGACACCCGCATCCTCTGAAACTCCAGCCTGTTTCACAGGATGAAGGTGGGCACTTTCTTCCCCCAGTAGGAATTGATGGTTGGGGACGTCCACCTGCCATTGTGCATTGTGGGGGACGCAGCCTACCCCCTCATGCCGTGGCTGATGTGACCGTACACCGGACGCATGGACCCCAGCCGGGAAAGATCCAACCTGCACCTGAACCGGGTCTGCAACCAGCTGGAGTGCGCCTTTGGATGGCTGAAGGTGAGATTCTGTTGTCTGCTCACCCATCTTGACATGGGCGAGCAGAACATTGCGGAGGTTGTCGCAGCATATTGTGTGCTGCACAACATAGTGGAGCGAAAGGGGGAGGTCTTCCTCCCGGGGTGGATGGCAGGCAAGGGTCGGGCGTTCAAACAGCCCCGGACAGCCACCATCCGGCAGGCACACCACAATGGGGTGCGAATCCAAGAGGCCCTCAGGGAGATGTTCTCCCAGGCCCCACAGTAGGTCACTTCTGTCTGGCATCGACATCTCCTTCCCTTCCCTCACCTCCCAATAAACACAACTGTTTTTGTTAAACAAACAATAAACTGTATTTATTTACATAGGGACGAAGGGTGGGCAGTAGGAGAGGGCTCTGAACTGGGAGGGGAAAGAGGAAGGGGCTCTGAACTGGGAGGGGGAGTTATTGCTGAGAGGGGCGGCTCCTCCCAATGCCTCCGCAGGTGCAGGGGCCTCGGTGCCCTTCAGGCAGGGTTGGGGCAGGTAGCATGGGGAGGTGGGCAGGACAGGGTGCAGCGGGGGGGCATGGGCACGGCAGGAGGGGTGGCAGGAGGGGCCATGGGCACAGCTGGGAGGGCAGCAGTGTGGGGCAAGGCCATGCCATAGAGCACAGCATGGCCGATGTGTGATGTGAGGGTGAAGATGGTGTCGCACATGCAGTCGCAGTGCTGGAGGAACTGGCCCCACGCCTGCTGCCTCCACTCCAGGTTGGCCTGGAGTGTGGTGCTAACCGCCTCCTTCATCAGCTCCATGGCCTGGACGTGCCACCGGAGGAGCTGGTCGTGCTGCCTGGCCCACCTGACTGGTGCCTGGGTCGTCGGTGCCGCCGGCACGGGGATGGATGGTCCCTCACTCCCAGCTGATCCTGCTGCAGAGAACACAGAAGACGGCGAGGCAGTCAGTCAGCCCTGCCCACAGTGTCCCTGAACCCCGTGCCCTCCTCCCTGAGACTCACATTACACCACACAACTGCGGCTTGGGCCCAATGAGTCCCCTGTGTGTGTGTTCACGTAAGGACTAGCTCAAAATCCATGGATTGTAACACTTGGGAGACATCACTGTGAATGAAAACCCCCTGTCTGTGTCCTAGCCACTTGGCATGCTGTGTTTAGCACTGTGTACACTCCTTCCCCAAGGTAGAGCACATGGCTTCTACTCTTCTCACTGTCTGTAAGCATACACCGTTGATGCTGTAGTCATGTTTGAGTACACATCCCCACATTGCATGGGAGCAAGTGTGGCAGATGAGGTCTGGATTCTCGGACTACTATCAATTGATTTCCTCGGAGACAGAGCCAGGGCTACTGGGGAGTGTACTGTCCCTGCAGCAAACCTCAATGGGCCAGAGGCCCGGGCTGCCCACTTCCCCTCCCCCCAGCCCTCGGATAAGTAGCCCAGGGAAGTGTGTGGTCGCAGTGGGGGGATTCCCTTAGGGGCAGCAGAGGGGCCAGGAACAGCCTGGGTGCTCCGTGGGGGCCACGCTCACAGGAGTGGCTCACTGCACTTTTCCAGGAGCAGCTGCTGTGTCACACGGGCAGGCATGTCTGCATGCTGTCTGTGTACGGCATCCTTTGGGATGTGTGGAGTCTGACCTGCACCCTTGGGGCTTGGCTGCTTCCAGCCAGCATCCCTCCTCCCTCCCCCAGGCAGGACATGTTTGAGCAGCAGGGTCCCAGGCGTGCCCTGGAGCTGCCTGCTGCATTCACGTGCCATACAGTCAGGCTGCACGAGGTTGCATGTTCTGCATACTGCTGCACAGTATGCAGCTCAAACTGCCTGAGTGACGCTTCCCCCCACTCCCATGCATCCGCCTCCCCCGCCCTTGCGAGTGAGAACCACAACACTCACCGGAGGATCCGTCACCGGCCTCAGACGAGGCCTGGGAGACTTTCCGGCTGCTGGGCACTAGCTTGATGTAGAGGTTGATGGGGTGGTCCTCTCCCTTGTCCTCGGAGGCGGTGGTCAGGTTGCCCTCCTCCTCCAGGTCAGGCAACCTGACCACCAGGGTGCGCAGTCCCGTGTCGATCATGGGACTGCTGTCTCCCCCAGGATGGCGTGCAAGCAGTCATAGTGGGGACAGGTATTGGCTCCTGCCCTGCCCCCACCCTCAGTGGCCCTCACGTACTCCAGGCGCAGCTCCTGTACCTTGCCCTGGACTTGTTCAAGGGTCCGGGCTGGGTGTCCCTGCTCAGCCAGGGCCTGGGCCATGAGGCTGAAGATGTCTGCGTTGCGGCGACAGGACCAAGGGCTGTGGAGGGCTTCCTCTTCTGCCCACAGGTCCAGAAGGGCCTCAACCTCAGCCCCGGACCAGCATGGGGCGCGCCGCTTGGTGCCCCTCCGTGGCTGCTGGGAGTCCTGCAGGCTTACGGGCTGGCTGAGGGGCAGACAAGCATGCAGAGCTGGAACACAGAGCTGTGTGGTGGAGCTGCCGTCTGTGCTGCTGCTGCTGCGTGGCATCTGCAGGGTGCCTGGCCCTTTAAGAGAGGGTCTGGCAAGCAGGAAGTAGTGAGCTGTGAGTGCGGGTACAGAGCATCCAAGTGGCCACCTGCATTTTTTCCTGGGAGGCCAAGAGCGCGTGCGCAAGAAGGCTTATTCCTCATAGGAAGCGTCGGAGCTCTTGCGCAAGAAGCCCTCTGTTCCGACGCCTTACTGTAAATTTACTTGTGCAAGAACACACGTGCAGTGTAGACGCTCCACAAGTTTTTGTGCAAGGACAGCCGTTCTTGCGCAAAAAGCCTGCAGTGTAGACATAGCCTATATGTATTGTGAGAGATGATGGCTGGGTTCCCATAATGAGCCTTCCATGATTCGCTCGAAGAGAGACATCATATACTTCAAGGAGATTCTGGATGGGAGCCAATGAAGATTGGAGCAGCACAGTCATGCACCAGAAAGGCATCTGGAAGCATATTGACCAGGCTCACTGAAAGGCCTTCAATAATGTACACAGCTGTAGTTGATATTGCTGTTATGCACATCAGAGTAATCCATATTTGACAATGCTGAAACTTCTGACCCCAGTGGTGTGTCAGCCAAAGGTGATGGTGGCATCAGCAAAAGATAGCTGAATTTCACATTCATTGAAGGAGGTAAGGAAAGAAAACAATATCTTCTTTTTGGGTATGTCTACACTAGTCCCCTAGTTCGAACTAGGGAGGCTAATGAGGGCGACCGAAATTGCAAATGAAGCACGGGATTTAAATATCCGCTTCATTAGCATGTTCGAGCGATCGCCATTTTGGAAATTGACTAGCCGAATAACTGCCGCGTCTGCGGCAGTGAACGGAGTTCGAAGTAAAGCCTAACTCGAATTAGCTGTTATTCCTCCTGGAATGAGGTTTAACAGCTAATTCGAATTAAGGGCTTTACTTCGAACTCCCATTTCACTGCCGCGTGTAGATGCGGGCAGTTATTCTGGGCTAGTCAATTTCCAAAATGGCAACCGCCCGGGAACATGCTAATGAAGCGCGGGATATTTAAATCCCGCACTTCATTTGCAATTTTGGTCACCCTCATTAGCCTCTCTAGTTCGAACTAGGGGGCTAATGTAGACATACCCTTTCTGCTTATGACCCTTTTAGGGACCAAAATGTTTCCTGTTCTATTTCTTCTTGATCCAAGGGATTTCAGCAGGGATTTTGGAACCAAAGTCGTAATGCCAGTCAGTACTAATAATATTAGTGCGAGATGATTACTCATATCTGATAAAGGCTTCCAAGAAGCCTTTGTCCAGCATTAGTGGTGCTAGACAGTAAGTTTAACAATGAAGGATGGTTTTGAAGGGCAGACCTCAGACCTCATATGGTGGGAAGAACCAAAATAGGAGTGATGAGGGGATTCTTAGGCTTTTTACTGGAAAACCTCAAGAGGCTGGCCTTGCTACTCCCTATGGAACAGCTGCTCTAACCCTTGTCATAGTGTCTAGAAGCCATGTACACATAAGGAATCAAATGTCTCCCTTCAGGCACAGAGAGTTAAGGCAAAGCAAATTGCACATGGGGACACAGAATGGGTCTTACCCAGGTATACAAGGCATCCAACATAGGAGTCCACCTCCTGAATTGTCACTGAGCAGAATATGCAATTCTTTTAAGTACCTAGGGATAGGGTCCTATCAAATTCACAGCCATGAAAAACATGTCAAGTACCATGAAATCTGGTCTTGTGTGTGCTTTTATCCTATACCATACAGATTTCATGGGGGAGACCAACATTTCTCAGGTTGGGGGTCCTAACCCCAAAAGGTCATTGCAGGTGGAGTTGCAAAGTTATTTTAGGGGCTGTGGTATTGCTCGTGAAGGTGGCATCTCACCACCAGCAACATAGAAGTATGGGTCGCAACACCATACTGTGCCATCCTTACTCCTGCACTGCTGCTAGTGGTGGCTCTGACTTCAGACCTGGGCTCTCAGGCCAACAGATGCCATTCTCTAACTGCCCACTCTGAAGGCAGCACCACTGCCAGCAGTATTAAAGAAGTAATGGTAGCAGTACCACAACATCCTCCACAATAACCTGTAACCACACCTATTTGGTTCAGGTCCTCAATAATTATAACACAATGAAATTTTAGATTTAAACAACTGAGATCATGAAATTTACAGTTTTTAAAATCCTATGACCATGAAATTGACCAAAATAGAATTTGGTAAGGCCCTAAATTTAAACATTCTATTCATTTATTATAGCATATTATGTACAAACAACAAATAAAAATAGTCATACCTGTATGTAATTCAATTGGGCCTACAAGAATAGTAGGTTTTAAATCTTCAATCTCTTGTTCAAAAGTAGCATAATGAAGAATTTCTGCTCTGATTTCAGTCAGAGAGGGACTGCTAGCCAGAAATTGCTGTGGGTAGTTTAAATTCTAAGTTAATAAATGGTCTTTTTATCTCTGCAGTAAAACAAACCTTAATATTATATACTACATTTTTAATGTGTAAAAGTTTTGAACCTAGAAGGCCAAATTTTGAAAGCTGTGTTGTGCTAGGGTATTCACCCTCACATTGGCCCTGAAAGGGTTAAGGTAGTCAAGGAGGAGATACTTAACCACTACATTCCACCCGACAGGAGACCCAGGGAATTATACATAATAATGCTCAACTCATTATCAGCCTACCAGTAGACTTCTTCCACTCCCCCTGTCTCTGGCTGAGCCAGCGCCCTGGGGAAGCCCATGACCCTCTGGCCCAGGGTGCTGGCCAGGGGGATACAGGCCCTGAATGTGCCTCACAGAACTAGCATGGAGAAGCCATCCACCCCTCAGGTAAGCTCTGGAGTGGGAAGAGGGAAGTGATTTCCAGTCTATTCAGACCCCAAACCTGAAGGATTCACAGCAGCCCCATGGTTGGGGATTAGCACCCTCTTCACCCATGCCTCCCCACACTATCCTGGGTTTTGCCTCCAGGGAGTGAAGGCTGCTCCCTCCCTAAGGCATTCTCCCCTGCTGAGCCACCTCTCTGATTCTGTTTGCTGAAACCCCTGCCATCAGGTTCCCTGGCCCTTGGTGTACAATGCATCCTTAGGGCTTACCCCCTTCCTGCCCTCACAGTAGCAGGGGGATGGTAGATGACTGTGTCATGTTGGTGGAGAGCAGCAGCTTGGAGGTGTTGGCTGCTTTTCTACACTTTTTGGGCAGATAGGTACAAATTGCTTTCAGAGGGTAGGGGAAGAGTTCTGCAAAGACACGGGACAGGTCATCCCTCCTCTGCAGTTGGAAGCAGCTCCTGTCCCTTCCCTCTCACACAGTGCTGAAAGGCTGCTGTTGGACACATTCTGGTGTGAACACTTGCAGAAATCTGTAGAGGGGCATGTGACCCTGCATTCCCTTTGCCCATATTTTGCCTTGGGAGGACGCAGTGCCAAGTACCATGAGAGGTGGGTGGGTCCATCCTAGGGACCCAGCCGGACATGGAATGTTGAGAGCACTGGGCAGGAGAACTGGGTCAGTCAGTCGCTATTCTTCCCCCATGTGAAAGAGGTATATGAGAGTGTGTGTCACCCTTCCCCTTGTGAACCTTAAAGCCTTAAAGATAAGAAGGTACATACAAAAGAATCCAACTATACAGCATTTTTTTAATAGGGACTCAGCCAATTTGTTAATTTGAACATTTGTACGATTGATTGTCATTGAACTAACTTGAATACAAATAAACTTATCAAGTGTCTCATATTTAGCACAGGAAAATATTGTCACCCTTCCTTTAATCTTTTCCAGTCATGTGTGGATTTTTCCATCCATGTACAGAATAATTTTATGTGCACTATGGCATGTACAAATGTTCACCATCAGTAGAAACAAATAAAACCTAGTTGTGGGCACTCTGCTAATCAGCTGGGTGACATCTAAATCTCTCCTCAGTGGCCACACAAGCGTGCAGCTTACAGGTAACACTAGATATGGGTAAGTGCACAAGAGCATAAGAATGGCCATTCTGGGTCAGACCAAAAGTCCATCTAACCCAGTATCATGTCTGCCAACAGTAGCCAATACAGGTGCCCCAGAGGGAGTGAACAGAACAGGGAATCTACAAGCAATCCTTCTCCCGTCACCCATCCCCACCCCCTGACAGAGGCTAGAGACACCATTCCTACCCATCCTTGCTAATAACCATTGATGGACCTAACCTCCATGAATTCATCTAGTTCTTTCTTGAACCCTATTAAAGTCCTGGTCTTCACAACCTCCTCTGGCAAGGAGTTCCACAGGCCAAAAGTGTGTTGTGTGAAGAAAAACTTCCTTTTGTTTGTTTAAAACTTGCTACCTATTAATTTCATTTGGTGATCCCTAGTTCTTATGTTGTGGGAATAAGTAAATAATTGTTCCTTATTCACTTTTTCCACACCAATCATGATTTTATAGACTTCTATCATATCCCCCCTTAATCTCCTCTTTTCTAAACTGAAAAATCCCAGGCTTTTTAATCTCTCTTCACACGGGGCCTAATCTACACAACAACCCCTAATCATTTTTGTTGCCCTTTTCTGAATCTTTGCCAATGCCAATATATCTTTTTTGAGATGAGGCAACCACATCTGTACACAGTATTCAAGATGTGGGCATACCATGGTTTTATATAGAGGCAATAAGATGTTCTCTGTCTTATTCTCTATCCCTTTTTAAATGATTCCCAACATTTTGTTTGCTTTTTGGACTGCCGCTGCTTATTGAGTGGATATTGTCAGAGAACTATCTGCAATACCTCCAAGAACTCTTTTGAGTAGTTACAGCTAAATTAGTCCCCATCATATTGTATTTATACTTGAGATTATTTTTTCCAATGGGCAAAAATATTTATATTTACCAACATTAAATTTCATTTGCCATTTTGTTGCCCAATCACTTAGTTTTGTGAGATCTTTTTGAAGGTCTTCACAGTGTGCTTTGGTCTTAACTGTTTTGAGCAGTTTAGTATCATCTGCAAATTTTGCCACCTCATTGTTTACCCCTTACTCTAGATCATTTAAAAATAGGTTGAATAGGACTGGTTCTAGTACAGACCCTTGGGGGACACCACTCTCCATTCTGAAAACTATTTATTGCTACCCTTTGTTTCCTGTCTTTTAACCAGTTATCAATCCATGAGAGGACCTTCCCTCTTATCCCATGACAACTTACTTTACTTAAGAGCCTTTGGTGAGGGACCTTGTCAAAGGCCTTCTGGAAATCTAAGTATACTATATCTACTGGATCCCCCTCGTCCACATGTGTGTTGCCCCCCCTCAAAGAACTCTAGTAAATTAGTAAGGCAGGATTTCCCTTTACAGAAACCATGCTGACTTTTCCCCAACAAATTATGTTCATCTATGTGTCAGATGATTTTATTCTTTACTATAGTGTCAACTAATTTGCTTGGTACTGACGTTAGATTTACCAGTCTGTGATTTCCAAGATTACCTTTAGAGCTCTTTTTAAATATTGGTGTCACATTAGCTATTTTCCAGTCATTAGGTATGGAAGCTGATTTAAAGGATATATTACAAACCACAGTGAATAGTTCCACAATTTTATATTTGAGTTCTTTCAGAACTCTTGGATGAATGTCATCTGATCCCAGTGACTTATTACCGTTAAGTTTATCAATTTGTTCCAAAAACTCCTCTAATGGTACCTCAATCTGGGAAAATTCCTCAGATTTGTCACCTAAAAAGAATGGCTCAGGTTAGGGAATATCCATAACATCCTCAGCCGGGAAGACTTCATCATCTTTGAGGGCTCCTTTGACATCTCGATCGTCCAGGGACCCCACTGGTTGTTTAGCAGGCTTCCTGCTTCTGATGTACTTAAAAAAAAAATTGCTATTGCTTTTTGAATAAGCAGCGGCAACTGTCTGAGAAATCCAGTTAATCCAACTAACTGTTTATTCTTGATAGTACACTATGCATGTTTCCGCTGCTTGTGAGAGTTCAGCTTGCAGTAAAACCACAGGAAGAAGTGGTGAAGGAGTACTAGTTGAAAAGAGACCAAAGAACTCACCTGCCAAAACAAGCATCTATCATGGGTGGTAAGGATATGACTACATTGCAGGGTGGATAAAACTAATTATTTTTATCAAAAAAATGGATTTTCTAAATTTAAATCAAACTCTGATGAAAGGTGTCACGTTGGTTTACACAGCTATCTAGCTTCACAGGGAGCAATGTAGACATAACACAGTTCCAGGTTTGCAGGTGATGCCATAGATCATGCTGCTCATTACATAAAATCTGTCTGCAAGGAGGAAAGCTCTCAGAAAGACTGAATCCAGATGTGCTCTTATAAAATGTACTGTTCTTGTGGGTGACCTAGCTGACTTGTTTTCATTTATGCTAACACTTAAGGTGGCAAAGAGGCTCAAAAAAAACTACTGCTGATAAAACATCTTGGTTAAATTGGCCTGCCAAGAGCCAGTCACAGAGATAGGGAAATACTGTATATCCCTGACAGCTCTTCTGGGTCACTATCACTGAGAAAACTTTCATGAATTCCTTGAGTGCCATTGTGAATCCAAAGGGAAGGATTTGGTAATGTTCTTGACCAAATAGGAAATGCAGAAACTTTCTGTGTGATGGGTGAATGTCCATGTGGAAATATGTCTCTCATTTCAAGAACTATAAGCCATGTTCTCTTTTGAAAGGAGAAGATTACAGAAGCCAGAGTAATCATCCTGATTTTCAGCTTTCAGATAAAGAGGTTGAACTGCTGAAAGTCCAAGAAGGGCCACTCTCTTTTATGGGGATTAGGAAATACGGGGAATGGAAACCTCTCTCCTGGCACTGAAGCAGGATACTCCCAACAATACAGGGATTCCACTCCCTGTTGAAGAATCAGCTGGCAATAGCATACCTGAAGTGGCACTGGGAAAGTGGTTTGTGAAGTGATGTGGGAAAGAAACTCTGTATCCCTCATGGATAATCTCCAGAACCCAAGTGTCCTTGATGACCTTGTTCCAACTGTGGGCAGTAAAGTAGGATAGCCTCCAAAGATGATGTGGCATCAGTAGTGGTACATGGGTTTTGATATTCATGCCAAAAAGGGCCTATGGCCTGGTGCTTGGAGTACTTGGAGGGTGCAATAGTGGAAGGAGCTTAGAAAAGACACTTCTAAATCCTTTGTCAGTCATGAGGAGATTCAGATGGACGCTGGTAGTATGGAGTACAGGAAGGTGTAGTCATGGTCTAAAGGATTGTTTCTAATGTTTCCTCCTGGGAGCAGTGTAAAGCCTCAGGAATTGCAGGGTAGATTTTGAGTCCGTTACAGAGAGTAGAGACTTGTCTGTCTTCATTAAAAAGATTGAAACTGTCAACGGGGTGGTCTTGTACAATACTGTGGCCACAAGTCCCTTCTCATGACCAGGCCTTTGGCCAAACATCCAGATGTTGTAACTGCAGCATCTACCATACCTGGAAAGCCACCTTTGCTACCAATCACCCCTCATCCAAACCTGCAGAATCCTCATTACAGTACATAATTCTAGAACCTGTTGTAAAACTAGGCAAAAATCGTGATGAGTTTAATTACCTGCTGGGAGACCTCCATGTACCCCCAAGAACACATGTACTCCTGGTTGAGTATCACTGTTATAGAAATTCATCTAGAAATGCTCATCAAAAAATTTACCTGAACTTTAGCATCTCTGTCTTCTGTCCACAGAACCTTATATTTCTGGAAGTCTTGCAGTGCTTCACTAGTTACTTTTCTTACAGAATTTACAGATGAAGAGAGGAGGACAACTAGTTTAGAAACATCTTTGTGTTCTGCGACACCTGGATAAAAATTTCTTAGCTTTCTTACAGAACTGATGTCATCAAGCACTTCTGAAAATAAACAATTTACATAATCTAATAAGTCATTAATAACCTACGTTCACACTTTCAGAATTATAATACTATAATTCTTTCCGATTATATTTTTAACAAAACTGTATACAAAAGATTTAAATAAAAAGATACCTCTTGATAAAAAATTGTGGAAATGTCAAAACCTATAACCCATATTTCATTACTGTTAGTTTGTTGCATCCCATTTCCCTATCCTCTCTATATATGTTGCCCATTTGCATTTTAAATTTTCAGGGACTTTATCTTCATTTTTCTTTTAAAGTGCACACCTAGCACAGTTTGAATATTATTTTATGTAAAGTGATATTTGTTTGGTTTGTTACAATCATACATTTTAAATAATTAACCATACAAGCTTTTTCAAATAATATGTAGTACTTTATCTCTTAGTGATGTCTACAAAGCAGCGTTATTTCAGAATAACTAACATTACTCTAAAATAACATAGTGCGCATCTATACTGCAAGCCTTTATTTTGAAATAATATTGAGCTGGAGGACTTCTTACTCTGACTCCTGGTAACCCTCATTTCACGAGGAGTAAGGGAAGTCAAAGGAAGAGTGTTCTTCCTTTGACTTTCTGCTGTGTGGACAGAATCAAAAGCCAAATTCAGATATTTCGACTTCAGCATGCAGCTGGCTCCACTTGTGCTGCCCCTTTGAAGTGCCGCTCCAGCATCTTACAGAGACAGCACTGCATGGATCCTGGGGTCAGCTGGGAACTCCAGCTTATCCCAGGCTCCATGCAGCATCGCCCTGTTGAAATGCCACCACGGCATTTCAAAGGGGAGTTGCACGCAATTAATTGGACGATTAATCACGATAAAAAGTTTTAATCACTTGACAATCCTAGTTTTTCTACATTTTCAAATATATTAATTTCAATTGCAACACAGAATACAGTGTACAGTGCTCACTTTATATTATTTTTATTATAATATTTGCACTGTAAAAAGATTTTTAAAACAGTATTTTTCAATTAACCTCATAGAAGTATGGTTGTGTAATCTTTTTATCATGACAATACAACTTTAAATGTAGCTTTTTTTTAACAAAAATACACTCAGAAAACAAAACAATGTAAAACTTTAGCGCTCACCAGTTGAAGCATGAAGGGGCATATGAATGTTTAGCATATCTGACACATAAATACCTTGCAGTGCATATGAACGCCTATTCTCACTTTCAGGTGACATTATAAAAAAGAAGCAGGAAGTATTATCTCCCATAAATGTAAACAAACTTGTTTGTCTTAGCAATTGGCTGAACAAGGAGGAGGACTGATTGGACATGTCAGCTCAAAAGCTTTACATTATTTTGATTTTGAGTGCTATTATGTAAAAAAATATGAATTCTACATTTGTAAGTTGCACTTTCCATAATAAAGAGATTACACTACAGTGCAAATATTTGTAATAAAAAATAATAGCAACCACTGAACATTCTGTATTCTGTGTTATAATTAAATCAATGTATTTGAAAATGCAGAAAAATTTCCACAAATATTTATAATAAATTAAAACTGACATTTTGTTATTGTTTAACTGCATGATTAATCACAACTATTTCAATCTAGTTAATTTGTCTGTGTTAGTGGCATGCGATAACTGATTAATCTGTAGCTCTAATTTCCATACAATTGAACCCATTTTTAGAAGTGTGATTCCCAGTATTTTTATTGATAATTATTATGCTATTTTCTCATGTTTTCTTTAACAGAGTCAAAAATGTTTTCAGGGAGTAACACTCTATGTATCCCAACATTTCCTCATATCATGGCATATTAACTGAACTCTTCAAATTCTGTGCATCATATGCCCCACATGACTTAAATGACATAATCCAGTCACCAATCTTAGATACTTATATGGCCACCATCACCTCAGCATCCAAGCATCCCACAGTCTTTAACGTATTTAACCTTACTACATTTCTGTGAGTTACAAAAGTACTACTATCCTGAATTTACTGATATGGAATTGAAGCACAGACAGAAAGCTTGTGGTGGAGCAAGTTACTGAACCTAGGTCTTGTAAATCCTACCTAGTATCCTAACACTCTAGCATCCTTCTTCTCACTTAATAATGCTGATAATAGCACAATTCTGTATATGTCCACTTTAGGAATGTACATAATAATGAAATCTTTCAATTATAATGTCAGTGACCTGAACCCTAATAAAAGCACTGCCTCTCTTTCCTGTTTTAATCTTCCAGTGTATGAAGTTTGTATAACTTTATTTTATCCAATAACATTATGATGGTCTACATTCTTCAGTAGAAAGAAAGTAGGAACAGTATATAAAGGTAACATTAACAAGTTTATGTTGTTTGAAATTAAAGGGAAAATGTACACTGTGACAATATTTTGTGGTGTCCAACACGCTAGCCACTAGTCACATGTGGCTATTTGGCTGGATGAGTGTAGCTAGTTGGCTTGAACAATGTGGCTATTTGGCCAGTTGAGTGTGGCTAGTTTGCTTTAGTGGCTACTGCTTTAGAACTGGTTGGACACCACGGATATATTGCTATTATTTCTGATTATTACATAGTTTCCTACTGTTTCCATGAATCTGAAATACCTGCTAACTAAATTAAAGTAAAAATACATAAGATAATTCAAAAGCTTCAGAGGGGTAGCTGAGTTAGTCTGCAACTGGAAAAACTTAAAAAACAACGAACAGTCTTGCAGCACCTTAAAGACTAACAAAGCAGGTAGATGGTATCATGAGCTTTTGTGGGCACAACCCACAAAAATTTCATCTGAAGAAGTGGGTTGTGCCCACAAAAGCTCATGATACCAGCTACATGTTTTGTTAATCTTCAAGGTGCTGCAAGACTATTCATTGTTTTAGAAGATAATTCAAAATTATCTTTGAATAATTTCACAGTAGGTCCCTTCCAAACCAAGTGAGAATAATCATGAAATATTCAGAAGCAAAGACATTTTATTAGAAGAAAAATGTTCAAGTAAACAAAAAACCTTACTTTCTTCTTTTCTGGCTGATCTTCCTGACAGCATACTGGGTGACGAGGGGACAATAGGTACATTTCTGTCCAGTAATATACTAGATTTTTGTAAATGTTGCTGTCCCCATTGCGCAACTCCACGACTTACTTCCAGTGTTAATTGGATCATGCGACTGATGGCTTGCTGTATATCATCTAAACTAGGAACCATGACCTGCACAACATATAAAATGATTAAATAAATGCACTGTAACCTAACTTTTCTGCATCATCAAAAATAAATTTGCTCTGGAAGGCAAATCCAAAGCATAATATTTTTTTTAAATATGGACTGACTTCCAAAGATGAGATTTACAGATTTCTTCAATAGGAACATGCTTAAGACAAGCAAAAGACGTTGACACTGCCCTAGTACAATGAAATATTACAACAGTTGGCACGGGTCTACTGCTCCCTGATAATATTACATCATACATTGTTTAACACCCCTGGAAATATTCTGAACAGATATATTAAGAATCATAAAGAACATAGGGTATGAAAAAATAACCAAGATGATGTCCTAAAAGCAGTTCTATTGAAACAATATGCTAAAACTATTTGAGGTCTTATAGCAATCTGAGTGAACTTACCATCCTTGAAGGAGGCATTTGTCACTAGATTTTTGACAGAAAAGGCCAGAAGATGTGAATCCCTTTTTTCACTTGATGTGGGTCTTTCTACCAGTCTAATAAGAAGATAACTTCATGTGCAAGTGTCACTTGCATATCCATGTGATTCTTTGTGGAAAAATACACTCATACTTAACTACCCCTGTTTGGAGCACAGGTGGAGTCTAGAAAACTGTCATGTTTCAGGAGACCATGTGTCCCAGAAACCTGAGGCACACCCTTATTGATGTTTTGGGTGAACTTATGATCAGATAATGAAGTCCATTATGGTCTGGAATTCTTTACCATGGGAAATACACTTTTGCTGACTTCGCATCCTGCACATCCCTATCTATTCTATTATAAGGATTATAGTGAATATGGGCCTTTTTAGTCTGAGCTCTAAGAACAGACTGAAGGTTGTTTGAACTGTTCTACTTCATTAGGTGATTTCTCACTGAACAAACAGCCATTGAAATATGAGTAAATTTGTGTGCCTTAGCTTCTTAAATGTGTTGCCACCACTGCAAAGTCCTTGGTGAACATACAGTGACACTCTACAAAGGGTAGAACTTGCACTGGGAGTAAGTCTTTCCTACTAGGGATCAGATGTTTAGGCAGACAAAATTCAGACTCTTGGAATCAATGGACATTGCTGGACAAAAGAATCTGAACTCAGGTGCATTGGGTGCATGCTCACCATTAGTGAAAAATATATATCCAACCACTTGAAGAAGGTGCTACAGATTTAAAGCCTGGGGACTTTCCATCTGCCATGAGACTGAAAGGTCTTGGTGCTGAGAAGACTCCTGGCCTCACAAAAACCTAATAAAAATGTATGGGTTTTGGCTATATAAAAATAAAACAATAAGCATAACTAGTAATAAAATACCTAACTACTATACAAACACTGAATCTATAATAAAGGATTGCAGGGAAGCAGGTAGACATATCCTAAGTTCCATCTCAGCTGCCATGGGAAATAAAAAGAAGCAAGGGACAAATGGGCCCATCTTTATGCCCTCAGGTGGGAGTATCTGAACATGTTGGGTACAGGTGCAACCCTATTGTACACTGCTGGTCAAAAAAAAAAGTTACTTTTGTAACTGTTGTTCTTCAAGATGTGTTGCTCATCTCTACTCCAATTGAGGTGTGTGCACAGTTCATGCACAACTGCCAGAAAGTTTTTATCCTAGCTGCTATCCATTGGATCGGTTGTGGAGTCTCCTGGAATGGCACCAATGTGTCACCCCATATATGACCTTTCCGACCTAACCATTCCTCAGTTCCTTCTTGATGGTTACTCTGACAGCAGGGAAGGAGGGTGGGTACGGAACAGATATGACCAACACATCTCAAAGAACAATAGAGAGTGTTTTTTCTTCTTTGAGTGCTTCCTCATATTTGTTCATAAGCTCAACTGAGGTGATTCACAAGGCTTACCAGGAGGAGGGGTCAGAGTCAATGTGTAGCTGACTCAAGTATTGGGGCCCAAAAAGCTGCATCATGTCTGGACTGATATACAATAGTGTAGTGTGATCTAAAGGAATGAACCAAGAACCACATCATAGACCTGAGGAACATGGGCCAGAAAAGCAGCCGAGGAGGCCTCTGCTCATGTGGAGTGTGCCATGAGAGGCATCGGAGAAACCTTAGTGAGAGGTCATAACACGTGTGGATACATGCCATGATCAGGAGGACATGCACTGAGAAGAAACTGACAGGCCCTTCACCTGGTCTGCCATTTCCACCAATAGCTGTGAGGATTTAAGAAAGAGCTTAGTTCTGTCACTGTAGAATGCGAGAGTTTGCCTGACATCCAGTGAGTAAAGCCTCTGTTCCCACAAGCTCTGGTGAGGTTTGGGATAGAAAGCCAGAAGGAAAGTGTCCTGACCTGTGTGGAAGGCAGAGAACACTTTTAGGAGAAATGCCGGATGAAGACAAACCTGAACCTTGTCCTTATGGAAGACAGTGTACAGAGTATCCGACATGAGGGCATGAAGGTCCAACACTTTCCTGTTGCATGGATGATGACCAGGAAAGCCACCTTTCATGAAAGGTAAAGTAACAAACATGTTGCTAAAGGCACATATGGGGGACCCATGAGTGCTGACAGGACCAGGATGAGGTCCAAAGCAGTGACTGGTGGGTGGAGCCTACCCATACCCTTGAGAAAGTACTCAATGAGGGTGTTCTTGAAGACAGAGCAATCAGCCTCTCCTAGATGAAAAGATGAAATAACTGCCAGGTGAACCTTTAATGAGGCGTGTCATGATTATGAGGGTTAGCCAGCAGCCTGGGGATTAAGGGGTTAACTACACCTAGCCAGGTGGAGTGGCCAATAGGAATGTAGGTAGGACTTTCAAACTGGGACAAAGGAATTTGCGTTTTTTCCTCCTTTGTCTCTCTGGGTGAGTCCTCTGCAGCTACAGGGAGGGACAAGCATGTCTCTCTCTCCAAGAAACAATTCTTCACTTTCTGTAAGTAGGTAAAGTTTAGGTAGTTTCTGTTAGGCTTTATTGTTTTAAGGGTTGGGTATGGGATCTGATATCTGGCACTGCTTAAGAGATGTTTGGCTTTTCTTTTAACTAAGTTCTAGCCCATGGTGTAATTCCTCCATGAGTATATTTTGTTACCTTTCCATCTGATCCTTATGCTTGCAACAGGAATATTGTTGTAATAATAAAAGTTTTCTTTTCTTTTATTAACCTGGCATTGGTTACTTGTGTGTCCTGATTTTTATACAATAGGGGTGAGATTCCCAAATGATCTTTCCTAATCTCGTTATTAATATTTGGGTGGTGGCAGCGGAAGTTTTATTCCCAAAATCTAGGTTTTTTTAAGATTTTGGGGGAAATTTTAGACCAAAGCCTGGTAGATAAGGCTTTGGGGTACACTTGCTGGCCCCCACTTCTGCATTTATCATGCCAGAGTGGGGAAGGAGCCATGACAAGGCGGAAGCCAGGCACTGGTGTTTCAAAGGGCTTGCACTGTATAGCGGTAGTATGCATGCTCCAGGACTTCATACTGTTCCTGGAATCCTTAAGGCTATGGAGCTGGGGGTTTGCTCCACAAAGAGACTGATCTGAATGAAAATAAGGTTCTGTATTGTCTTCTGGACCTTGAGAGGAAGATCAGACAGCTCCAGTCAGATGGCCCACCACATAGTAATACCCAAGGCCAGGACATGGGCTGCCAAGTCCCCAGCATCCAAGGAAATTTGAAGGCAAGTGTTACTGGCTTTCAACATCAGATTGCTGCCTCAAGACATCCCTGAATCTTATGGTCCCTCACTATGCCTCTCCAATAGCCCTGGTCCCAGGCTGCTCAAACTCAGCCTCCAGGTGCTGAGCCTCAGTGATCCAGCCCTGAGAAAAGTTTTTACCCTTCCTTTCACAAATAACATGGAGGGTACAGCACACAACTATACGCATAGGAATGTTGTCATCAGCCAAGTCCAGCTTCTCATACAAACATCACCAGTGGACTTTTAAACAACCAAATGTACACTTAACAGTCATTCTGCACCTGCTCAGCCTATTGCTGAACTGCTCCTTGGTGCTGTCAAGGCTCTCAGTGTATGGCTTCATGAGCCATGTTACTAAAGGGCAGGTGGGATCTCCCAGGATCGCAACATGCATTTTGATTTCTGGATAAAATTTACAGTGATCCTCCGGTCCGGGAAGAAAGTCCTCATTTGCAGCTTCCTGAATAGGCCTTTATTTTGCAAGATGCATGTGTTGTGCTCCTTTCCAGACCAGCCCATATTAATGTCCATGAAACAACCACAGTGATCCATAAGCGCCTGGAGAACCATGGAGAAATATCCCTTCTGATGAATGCACTTGGAGGCTAGATGGTCTGGTACCAGAGGGTATGTCTACACTACAGCACTAATTCAAACTAACTTAGTTCGAATTAGTTAATTCAAACTAAGCTAATTCGAATTAGCGCATCTAGACTTAAAAATTAGTTCGAATTAGCGTTTTGCTAATTTGAACTAGCGCATCCACACTGATTGGACGCTGGGTCGCATTTAAGGGCAGCTGAAACTGGTTCCGCAGGGCATCAGGTCAGTAGTTGCTTTGTGGCTGCTGTCTGAGGCTATCTGAGGCTCGTGCTTAAAGGACCCCTGACAGCCGGTTCTCAGCTTTTCCGCTTGCTTGCCTACCTCGCCGAGGGACAGCAAAGCGCTTTTTCTCTGCGCCTGCCTGTGTCGGTGGTTCCCATTGGGGACGCCCGCAGTTGGCAACATGGAGCCAGAGCTCGCCCTGGGATTTCTGGTGCAGTTTTTGGACTTGCTGCTGCAAGCCTGCCAGCAATGGCTGGAGGCTGCCTGGCACCACCTGGTGCACGTCAGCCCCCTACCTCTCCCCCTGGCCTCCCTGGGGCCGTGGAGGAGCCGCAGCACCACCCGGACGCCAGCGTGCCCCACCGCATCTGGCGTCTGGACACCAGCAGCGACTGGTGGGACAGCATCGTCCTGGAGTGCTGGGGAGACAGACAGTGGACCCAGAACTTCAGGATGAAGAGGGACACCTTCCTGGAGCTCTGCGAGTGGCTCGCCCCTGCTCTGCAGCGACGGGACACTGCATGAGGCCCGCCATCCTCCAGAAGCGTGGCCATCGCCCTGTGGAAGCTCTCCACGCCGGACAGCTACCGATCCGTCGGGAACCAGTTCGGCGTGGGGAGATCCACCGTCGGAGCAGTGCTCATGCAGGTACGGCACTCACCAGCCACTGGGCCGGGGGGGAGGGGAGCTGCAAGGAGGGGATGGGCTGCCCCAGGGAAAACGGGCTGGGGGGAGGAGGCGACAGTGCCCTGCACGGGAGGGTTCAGTCTGTTCCGGCCATACTACACGCAGCCCGCGGTGGCCAGGATCGCAGCAGGGGTTGCTTCTGGGAGTGGGATGCGAGGCAGTGCCAGGGAACGAACACTCCCAGCCACCCAGGCGCCCCAGCGATTCACGGTTTGCTGTGTCTCTCTGCAGGTGGTCAAGGCCATCAACCGGGTGCTGCTCCGCAGGGTGGTCCGCCTTGCTTACCCGGACGCCATCATCCGGGGGTTCGCACCCTCCGCTTCCCCAACTGCGGGGGGGCCATCGACGGGACGCACATCCCCATCCGTGCCCCAGACCACCAGGCCTCCCAGTACATTAACCGAAAGGGGTACTTCGTGCTCCTGCAGGCCGTGTGTGACCACCGGGGCCAGTTCACGGACATTAATGTGGGCTGGTCCGGCAAGGCACACGACTCCAGGGTGTTCCGCAACTCCTCCGTGTGCCAGAGGCTGCACGCCGGGACCTTCTTCCCCGACCGCCACATCAGGGTCGGGGACGTGGACATGCCCGTGTGCCTGGCGGGGGATGCGGCCTACCCCCTACAGCCCTGGCTCATGAAGCCATACACGGGGCACCTCAACCCCTCCCGCCAGGCCTTCAATGCCAGGCTCACCAGGGCCCGCATCGTGATCGAGGGGGCCTTTGGACGCCTGAAAGCCAGATTTAGGTGCCTCCTCACCTGCCTCGACCTCGCCGAGCATAATATCCCTCCCGTGGTGGCAGCATGTTGCGAGCTGCACAATTTGTGCGAGCAAAAGGGGGAGGCTTTCCTGCCAGCCTGGATGCCTGAGGCTGAGCGCATGGCTGGCCAGTATGCTCAGCCTCGCACCGCCGCCATCCGGGAGGCCCAGCGGGGGGGCGTCCGGATCCAGGAAGCCCTGTGGGAGAGCTTCCAGGTGGAGGAGGAGGACTGAACTCTCCCTGCATGCCCCACTGGGGCCTTCTTCCACCCTCCTCCTTCCTCTTCCTCTCCCTAACCCCTTCCTAATGTCAAATAAACACACCTGTTTTGACAACAAAAATGTCTTTTATTTTACATAACTGGGGTGGGGGGAGGGAGGAATGAGGGTGGGAGAGGGCTGGGGAAACCTGGGAGGAGGGAGCTAGAAGGGGAGGAAGGGAGGAAGGGAAGGGAAAGCTCAGGCTTGGGGTCCTGCTGGCTCTCCCGCCTCGCAGCACTGTGGGTGCGGGGCATCGGGGGGGGAGTGGGTGTGGAGGGTGGGGCAGGAGGGACGTGGGGTGCGGAGGAAGCGGGAGGGGGAGCAGGGGTGGGAGGAGGAGCGAGAGCTGGGACGGCCGCAGGGGCCGGAGCAGGAGGAGGCAGGAACCTGTCCACCAAGGTCTGGAGGTGGCCTCTGAGGGCACGGCCCTGCTCCTCCAGCGCCTCCAAACTCCGCTGCCGCAGCCGCAGGTCCTCCCGGACCCAGTGGTCCTGGGTGCGGAGCTGGTGCTCCAGGAGCGCAGGTGCCGCCGCTGGTACTCCTCCTGGTTCCTGGTGCGCCTGCTGGCCCGGTGCGGTGGCTGTTGCAGGCGAGGTGGTGCGCCTGCAGTCCCAGGTGCTGTGGCTGTGGTGAAACAAGAGCAGTGGTCAGTTCTCCTGGGGACACAGTGGGTGAAACCCAGGCCCCTCGGCAAGGCCAGGGCCCTGCATGACACCCAGCTGCTGCTCCATGGTGGGCAAGGCCCAGGCGCAGGTCCCTGGGCTCCCTCTCCCCACCCCCGTACACATAAGGGGAGCATGATGGCACTCACATGCGGAGCCCTCCTCGGCCTCGGACAACACAGCCGATGTGCTCTGTGGGATGCCTCGGGGTCCTGGGTCCTGGGCAGGCTCCCTGCAGGCTCCTGGCTCTCGGCGTCCTCCTCCTCCTCCTCTGTATCAGGGACGGGTCCCTCTGTCCTGGGGTCGATCACCACCCGGGGGGCATGGACGGCATGAGCCCCCAGGATGCGGTCCAGGGCCTCAAAGTGGGGGCAGGCCTCTGGGTCAGCCCCTGGCTGGGAGGCCCTGGAGTAGGACTGCCGCAGGTCCTTGATTTTGCAGCGGACCTGCTCCCGGGTCCGCATGTGGCCTCTGGTGGCCAGGCTGTCAGCCATGCGGCTGTAGACGGCTGCGTTCCTGTGGCTAGTGCGGAGATCGTGGACGTTGGAGGCTTCCCCCCAAACCTCGATGAGGTCCACGATCTCCGCACTAGACCAGGCGGCGCCTGCCTCTTGCAGCCCGGGCAGGCTCCTGGAGCCGCCAGCCTGGTCCTGGGAAGAGGGGAGGGCTGGGTGGCAGCGGGTGGCTGGCTCATGCCGTGCCAGGTGCAGGGTCTGCTGGCTGGGTGCTGGCAGGCTTGCAACTGGCACAAGCACTGTAGCCAGACCGTGGCCCTTTAAGGGCTCCGGGGCCGGGAGGGGGGCAGAAGAGTTTCCCTGGCTTGGCCCAGAGTGGCCACCAGGGCAAGCTGGGAAGGGTAGTGGCCTCACTAGTTCGAATTAAGTGGCTACACAGCCCTTAATTCGAACTAGTTAGTCCTCGTAGAATGAGGTTTACCTAGTTCGAATTAAGCGCTCCGCTAGTTCGAATTAAGTTCGAACTAGCGGTTTGTATGTGTAGCGCCTATGAAAGTTAATTCGAACTAACAGTTGTTAGTTAATTTGAACTGTTAGTTCGAATTAACTTTGTAGTGTAGACATACCCAGAGTTAGTTTGTGTGTGCCATGTGTTGTCCCTTTGCAGTTAGAGAACCCCATCTGTGCAAAGCCATCGACAATTTCACGCATGTTGCCAAGAGTCATATTTTTTCAGAAAAGGATGCAATTAATGGTCCATCAACACGGGTCCAACAGTCAACTTTCCTACTCTAAAATGATTGGCGATGGATTGGTAGCTGTCTGGACTGGCCAGCTTACACAGTACAATTGCCATGCACTTCTCCACTGGCAGGGCAGCTCTTGTTCTTCAGTCCTTGTGCCACAGTTTGGAGGTGGGCTCATCACACAGACCCATGAAAGTGGCTTTCCTCATACAGAAGTTTTGTAGCCTCTGCTCGTCATCCCAGATTTGCATGGTGATGTGATTCCATCACTCAGTGCTTGCTTCCTGAGCTCAAAGCAGCGTTCCAATATGGTCAGCGTCTCCGTGAACATTAGAAGACACCTTGTGTCATAGGTACACAGATCAGTATCTGATCACATCAGTATCTGACTCCCCATCGTCATTTTGTAGCTTAAGGAATAACTTCATTGCCATTTGTCACGTTAGCAGGGGTGGCTCGTGGATGTAGGCAACTTCGGCAGTTGCCTGGAGCGCTGCGTTAAACGCGCCAATGATGATGTCACGCCATTGAGGGCTATGGAGGCGGGGCCGCCGATCACGCATTCCGCCTAGGGCGCCAGTTGCCAGCAGCTCTCCTCGAGCCGCTCCTGCATGTTAGTGAGACCTGTCAACATTTTCTTTAACAGTTTGGGATCCATTCCCACAGTCCAAGGAGAACAGAAAAAAAGCCATTGAAATATGGTACCAAATGGGCATGGAAGCACAGGGGTGCTGAGACATGAAGCAATCCACCATGGGGTAGTGGGACGGGGCACAGGATGCCCCATGATATCCCATGCCCTCCCATAAGCCTCAAAAGCAGAAGAGGAAGAGCTGTTCTGTGGGATAGTTGCCCAGAGTGCACCACTCTAAATGCCGCTGCCAGTGCCACAAGTGTGGTCATGCTACTGTGCTGGCAGCTGACAGTGTTTCTTGTAGTGCTCTGTGAGCAGTGCTGTAACTGCTAGTGTTTTACATCTGTCAGCATAGACAAAGCCTGACATTTCAAACACCAAAAATAAAGGAGAACTTAACAGCCAAATATAACAATCAGAAAGAGAAATGAAAATCCAGGAAGTATAATTGGTGACAAATACTACCACGCTACATAAATGCTCTTGATGTGTGTAGCTAGCCATTATAAGAAGAAACTGAGGAGGTCAAAGCTGTGAATACATTTTACAAAGGGGACACCTCCTAAGTTCTCTCTAAGCTGTGTGGCTGTGCACAGCACCCCTGGTCTGGCCTGGTCCAATGCAGTCCTGCCAGAGCTGCTACAGCCAAGCAGAGGTGCTTCTCTCCCAGCCCAGCTCCACCAGAGCAGCTATAGCTAGGGATAGGTGCCAGTCCACCAGCCCAGTGTAGCAGCTCTGGTGGGGCTGGGTCAAGAGAGGGGCATCTGTATATGGCCCCAAGCTGTTATGATGAGAGAGAGCTGGGAGGAATCTTCTCACCCCACTGCAGCCCTGGGACAGCCTGCACCTCAAACCTCTCATCCCCGGTCCCAACCCAGAGCCCACACCCCAAACTGGAGATCTCACACTCCTGGACCCCAACTCTCTGCCCCAGTCCTGAGGCCCCTCCTGCACCCCATATCTGTCATCCCTGGCCCCACCCCAGAACCTTGCTAGAGTCTTCACACCCCAGCATCCCAGCCCTCTCCACTATTCCAAACCCCTCGGGCCCACCTCCACTGTACATCACCTACATATTTTGCACATAACAAAATTCATTCTGCACATGGATGTAAAAATTAGAGGGAACAATGTACATCTACCTTGCCCCAGCAGTCAAGTTAAATGGTTAATTCTATTCTGTTAAATTGAGTCATGTTCAGCAAAGGTATGCAACATCTCTTCTTACCTTGCTAAATATAATATCACAAATTGCTTACCACGTTAGGAATAGCAAGATGCACTTCAGCTTTTAGAAAAGAAGCAACCTCTTCAGATTTGCTTGCTTGAGCAAAAAAACTGGTTCGTCCAAAGGTGCTAGTGCTGAAAATAAAATTAAAATACATTACTGTATATATACTTCACCATAAAACTATTAAATTATATTTCTGACAACTGAATTATTATAAAATGAAATTACTTCCCTTAAAATTTGGCATCTCTGAAGAAATTTTGGAGTATTCTCACCCCAGGATCTCAGTCCCCTAACACATGACAAATGAAATGCCCCTAGTTCTAAAACTTTTCAATGGCTAGGGGTAGTGATATAACACTGCAATAAGCACCATCGCCACCAAAGATAGTCATGTCACCATGAACATAGCCACTGCCCTTAGAGCCTTCTAGTCAGTACTTTTTTAAGTGGGATGGAAGGCGCCACAAAATAATGAAAGCTCCTCACTAAGCATTTCAATCAGGTCCTTCATAGGGTAGAAAGTGAAATTCCCAGGATGATAAACCAATACAAAATGATCGATACACAATTAAAAACATACCCTAAAGGCAAAACAAATGAATACAAGTTGCAAAAGTCAGGACACAGTAAAACAGTTTTCAAATTAAAAGATGCAGAAGCCAGTTGAGTGAGAATTCTGAAAGTTGATATATTTAGTGAACCAGAAAAAATACTGAGGCTATGTTTAGACTGCAGGCTTCTTTCTGAAGAAGCTTTTTTCGGAAGAGATCTTTTGAAAAAACTTCTTCCGAAAGAGAGCATCCACGCACAAAAGCTCATCAAAAAAGCAATGCACTTTTTCAAAAGAGAGCGTCCAGACTGATTGGACGCTCTCTCGCATAAAAGGCCACCCGGAACCATGTTAAGCAGGGCTTTAGGTCACCAGTTACTTCCGAGTGCTGGTGCTGGACCCTTGCAGAGATACGTGCTTAAAGGTACCCATCAGGACAACCATTTCTCTGCTTCTGCTGCATGTGTGCCTACCTCTTCAAGGGACCGCAAAGCTCTCGCAGTGCCTTCTGTGGTTGCCCTGCTTTTTTGGATGCCACAGCTCTTCTCTTGGTGCCATGGAGCCGGAGCTGCCTCTGGGCATATGATGGCCCCACACGGACATGCTGCAGTTTTTGCAGCACTATGTGCCAGATGCCTTCCTGGTCCTGACTGAACTCAACCCCAGGCTCATTCTGGGGACCCTTTCCCTGGGTGTGGGAGCTACACTCTGACAACTGCAACCCACTGTGGAGAGGCATTTCTGGAGGCTCAACACCGAGGCATTTCTGGAGGTTCGGACTGGTGGGACCAGCTGGTCATGGAGCTGTGAGACGACCAGCAGGGGCTCCAAAACTTACACATGTGGAAGGCCACCTTTTTTTGGAGCTATGTGCCTGGCTCGCTCCCACCCTCCGGAGATGCGACACCCACCTGCAGCCCACCATCCCCTGGGGAAGCGGGTTGCAATTGCCATCTGGAAGCTCGCCACCCCTGACAGCTACTGGTCAGTGGGCAACCAGTTCGGCATGGGGAAGTCCACCATCGGGGCACTCCTCATGGAGGTAAGGCACTCTGGGGCTGCAGTCCCTGTGGTGGGGGGGAGAGTCCTGGAAAAGGGGGTCTCTTGGGAAAGGGGAGTTGGGGGATGTGGGGGTGGAGTGAGGGTGGGGGAAAGCCACATCCCCAGGGGGTTGTGCCTTCCCGCCCTCACACAATCCTGCTGCTTGGGAGGGGGTGGCCTTATAGGGGGTGGCTCCTGGGGTATTTGAGGGAATGGGAGCGGGCACCTCCTAAGGATTCAGGCAATCCCTCTCTTAGTCTCTGTTTTTTGTGTTTGTTTGTCTCCTTCTGCAGGTGGTGAAAGGCCATCAACTTGATCCTGCTGTGGAGGGTTATCCGCCTGGGAGACCTGGACCTGATCATGGCCGGTTTGCCGCCCTGGGGTTCCTGAACTGTGCTGGAGCCATAGATGGGACCCACATCCAAATCCAAGCATCAGAACATTGAGCGGCCCACTATATTAATAGGAAAGGCTACTTTCCTATGGTACTGCAGGCCCTGGTTGACCACTGTGGACAGTTCACGGACATTTCTCTCAGGTGGTCAGGCATGGCACACGATGCCCGCGTGTTTTGGAATTCTAGCCTGTACAGAAAGTTGGAGGTGGGCACATTCTTCCCCTGCCGTGACTTTGCGGATGGGGATGTGCAGATGCCATTGTGCATCATGGGGGATGCGGCCTACCCCCTGATGACATGGCTAATGAAGCCATATACCAAACACCTGGACCCCAGCAGGGATCAATTTAATGCCTGCCTGAACCAGGCCCAGATCCAGGTGGAGTGGGCCTTCGGCAGCCTCAAAGCACAGTTCAGGTGTCTGCTGACCCACCTCGACGTGGGGGAGCACAACATCCCTGAGGTGGTCACAGCATGTTGTGTCCTCCACAACATTGTGGAGAGGAAGGGGGAGGCCTTCTTCCCAGGGTGGGGGGCAGATGCCAGCTGCGAGGGACAAGCCTTCCAGCAGCCAAGAACAGATGCCATCCGACAGGCCCATCTGGCCAGGGTGCGCATCCAGGAGGCCCTGAGGGAGAGGTTCTCTCAAGCACCCCAGTAACTCTCCCCAGGGCCTTCCAACTAGGGGTCTCTGGCTTGCAGCCCTATCCCTTCTCCACCACAACCCCTCCCTTCACCCCTTTCCTGACCTCAGAATAAAGACACCTGTTTGGTTTTGAACAAAACGAAGTCTGTATTTATCTTACATTCAAAAAAAGGTGGGGAGGGGAAGGGGGACTCATAACTTGGAGGGGGGAGGGAGTGGTTAGATGTGCTATCTTGCATGCGGGGACCTCGTCAGAGTTGGGGTTGGGTGGATCCGGGAACCACAGCGGGCTGGACAGGAGGGGTGCTGGAATGGGGTCAGGGATGGCGGGGGGGCAGGCAGAGGGGGCATGGGTATCATCTGGGGAGGGAGCAGAGTCATCGCATGGGGAGCAGGCGGAGGGGGAATGGGCATAGAAGGAGGGGCAGGAGGGTGGAAGCCAGGAGCAGTGGCAGCAAGCAGGTGTACCATCATGTGTGACATGATGGCACACATGCTATCACACCGCTGCATGAGCTGGTCCCATTGCACGGTTCCGCCACTCTGAGTCCTCACGGGCCTTCTGCGCCAGAGTCTGCTGCATGTCGCACAGGACACTGACATACTGGCGCATGAGGTCTTCCTGGAACCTGGCATGCTTTCGGGTCCCCCAGGCTCTGGCGGCTGGCTCTGGTGGTGTGGCTAACCCCTCCATCCCACCTGGTCTGGCTATGGAGAACACAAAGAGGGAGAAGCGGTCAGTCATTCATGCAGACACCGTCCCTGAGGCCATGCCCTCCTCTGTGAGCAGCGACCAACAGTCCTTGGGGCAGAGGAAGGGGGATGTCCCAGGAGCAAGGCCATGTATGGCCTGCACAGCAGGCCCTGCCTCACAGGGACCCCGAGGTGCCCAGGGGACCGTGCTGCCCGCTTCCCACCCACCCACCCCCAGCCCATGGACAAGCAGGCAAGGGAAGTGTCCAGCCACAGTGGGATCCCCTCATGGGCGTCAAAGGAGCTGGGAGTATCCTGACCCTCCCTGATGTCCGCACACACACCTGCGGCTCGCAGCACCATCCATGGGAGTGGGTGGTGCCTCGCATGTGCAGGCATGCCTGTGTGCTGTGTGCAGCACTCCTCGGTGTGTCTGGGGTCGTGCCTGTGCCCTTGTGGCCAGTCTGCTTCCAGATGTGGCAGGTGCTAGGAGGCCTCCTCCCCTCCCTCCCCCCCGTGGCAGGACATGTGTGGACTCCCCTGAGCCTGACAGCAGGATCTCACCCATGCTCTGGGACTGCTTGCTCCATCCGCGTGCCACACACTAACGTTGCACATGCTTCCACATGTGCAGACCGCAGCACGATGTCCATCCCAAGCAGCCCGAGTGACACTCACACCCCGCCCCCCTGTGTGCCAGCCTCCCCCACCCGTGTGTGTGACAAACTAAGACCACTCACTGGAAGATCCCTCCCCGGCATCCGATGAGGCCTGGGAGACATCCTGGCTCTCAGGCACTGGCTGCAGGGACAGGGTGACAGTGTCCATCTCCACCTCCTCCTCCGCCTGGCCCTGGTCCTCCTGCTCCTCCACCGCTGTGACCTTCGGCTGGGTGACGACGGGGGTCTGAAGTTTGTTTTCCCCACCCCCTAGGATCTGGTGCAGCTCATCAAAGTAGGGGCAGATGTGGGGTCCAGCCCCTGAGCGCGAGCTGCGCTCTCTGGCCCAGACGTATCCCTGGCAGAGCTCCTTAACCTTAATCCAGACCTGTTCCAAGGTCCAGGGTGGGTGTCCACACTCTGCCAGGGACTCGGCCATGCACTCATAGATGTCCGCTTGGACATCTTGCGCTTGCGACGCTTGGAGCGGAGATCCTGCAATGTGTCCTCCTCACCCCACAGCTTGAGGAGGAACAGGATCTTCACTCCAGACCAGGAGGCTGCCCACCTCTTGGCCCCCTGGGTGGGTCCTGGGATCCCTGGGACTGCTCCCTGCGTGGGTAAGGGGCATCGTGGGGGGCTTGAGGCTGGGCCATGGGTGGCGAGTCCTGTGGCAGGGAGAGCCGCACGGTGAGGTGCTGCTCTCAGGCTGGCTTCCTGCCACAAGGCTTGTCTAGTGTGCCTGCAGCTTCAAGAGGTGCCAGGAGACAGGAACTATAGAGTCCTGATTAATTTGGACGGAGTGTCCACCAGGGCACCTGTGTTATTTTCTGGACACCTCTTCTTTAGAAAAAAACAACCCTCCTCCCCGTCCACACACGCCTTTTTCCAAAAGAGTTCTTTTGGAAAAAGGCTTCTTCTTGTAGAAAGAGGATTACCAACACCGGAAAAACCCCTCTGTTCTTTCGATTTACTTTCAAAAGAAAGCGATTGCAGTGTGGACATAACTCAGGTTTTGTTGGAAAAACAGCCATTTTTCTGACAAAACTCTATAGTGTAGACGTACCCTAAGTAATTTCCTTTTGTCAAGATTCCATCTGTGCAGGATACCTGTGCTGAAATTCTGAAATCTGTGCAGGATACCTGTGCTGAAAAACTCCTATTTACTGAAATGGGGCCATGATTTTACTTTGTAGCCAAAAGTGTAAGTCATGTCTCTGAAGAAAAAAATATATAACACTGCAATAAGCACTGTGACATGACATCTCTTAAATATCCAACAGAAGACACTAGATACACTGAAGTCTGTAGGAGGAGATAGTAATTAGAAAGAAAGAAAAATTATTGAAAGGAAATTGGCCAAATAAAAAGAAAATATATCCTAACAATTTTTGTTTTCTTCTTTTGTTTTCCTAACAATTTTTGTTTTGATGGTAGGGCTACAGTGAGAATTTGGCCTTCCCTAACTTGAGTTAGGGGAAACCTGAAATTTGAATCCAAATTCGTGCAATAATACTTCGTAAAAATGTAAAGTGAGCATATAACTGCTTTATATATGTCTGCAATAGGAAGATCTTAGAAGGCAGGCAATGGCCCAATATTATAAGTAGGAATTGGATTACACAACCTTATCAGATGATTTCCACAGTCCATTTGTCTGAGGTTCAACTCTATGCCATTAAGAAAACAGTGATTATTCAAGAAGAAACAGAAGGGAAATTAAAATCTGTAAGTTTAGAGAATTCAAGTGCGGCCTTAGATTTGTTTCTTGCAGGAAGATTCAGAAAATTAACAAGATAAAGACTTCTTTTTCTGATGTCTAGACTTCTATCTTCTAGTAAATTACTATCTCATTGAGGTAACTGTGGACCAAGCCACAGTCTACTATTAGGCAATGTCTAGACTACATGGCTCCGTCGACGGAGCCATGTAAAATAGTTTATTCGGCATAGTCAAAGAAGCGGGGATTTAAATAATCCCCGCTTCATTAAAATAAAAATGGCCACTGCGCTGTGCCGACGATCAGCTTTTGGGGTTACAGAATTGGCCCAAATATCTATGGAATATTGATGTCATGTCTATGGAGAATCTGAAATAGCCTTGGAATCCTAGGCTCTGCTTCAAGGATTGCATCTGCAATCCAAGAAAATGCTACAAGTATTCTCCTTTCTCTGTTATCTTGGCCCGGAGAATGAACAAAAGGAGTGACTTTGCCTATAGGAAAACTTGTATTATCTTCTTAGTTTGTTGGCTGAGGAGGAAGCAGCAGTTTGGTTTGGGGCATTGTAAACACAATTTCTTCCACCATCTGATCTCAGAAAAGTAGGGATACTTTGAATATGGAAGCACAAAATATTTACTCCAGTGTTGGTATGCTACCTATGAATGAAGTCAGATCTGACACTTGGCTTCAGCGTTTGAGATCACGGTTTTAAAGTCCAAGCATATGGCATTCACAGATACATTTACTATGAAGATTGTCACAAGAATAACCTTCCTTAGGACTGAAGGAAAATCCTAGTGATTCTCATTGCACAGGTCCTTCCCCTCTGCCAGGTTGCCTAGAATAAATTTAATTTATAACAATTTCCATTTGTTATTTCCCTGCCTCTTGTTTTTATTAATCTCTCTGACTACCATTAGAATGTGAACTATGTAAAGCAAGGATCGTTCTTTCTACAATTACCAAAAACTACCTAGTATATTATGATTGCCACAGGAAAAAAACAAATTAAAATAATAAATTTGAAATGTTACACTGACAAACCCTTTATTTTATCTATTGAAAACAGGAAAGTATATTAAAAATAGAAGGCTTGGGTTCATGAAGAAAGGATGTGTAGCGTCTGTTGGTACTAGAAGAAAGGAATTACAATCAATGAATATTACTGCATTTTCCCTTAGTCTTTCGTAACAAAGATAAACTGAATGGATTCTTATAAAACTACTTCAATATTACTCTCTAAGTTGTTTTAATGAAGTACTACTTCACCTGCAACTTACTTTGAAACAAACATTCTTTTTTTAAGAGTATCCAAAGATAGTCGGGTGGCTTTCAACAGACTGTCTAGTAACTGATGACTGAAATATGCAATTACCTCTTTACATTCCTGTAACAAATACAAAATATTCAGTTCCTGTAGGCAAACAATCAAACAGTAAAAAAGAAATGTGAAAAAAGTAAATTAGAGAAGGTATAATAAAGGAGAGAAAACTATTCTGACTTACTCAATGAAGTCACATATTTTTAAAACATAATTTGTCATTTTAATGGCCTGAAATAATTTTACATTTATTTTTAATTTTCCCCGCAATGCCTACACCACAGAAAATGCTATCTCAGCCAGACATGGGTCATTCACACACACACCCCTACACCTTCAGAGAACCAACAACTAATAATGGGGGCTGGTCAGGTTTTTAGATTGACTAACCAATGTCTAACAAGATCCTCAAGGTTCTGGACCAATAGTACTTATTGAAAGAAATGTGGTTCAATATCATTGTATTTAAAAATGTAAACAAATTAAAATCAAGAAAACTATCAAAGTAAAACCATTAAAGTAACATTAAACTAAAAACAGAACATTACAACAATCAAATCAAAATTAAATCAACAAATTAGATTCAACATTGGGTTGGAATTTAGTCATCAAATTAGTTATATGAAATTAATACAAAAAATCAATGCTTATAAATTCTAAAGAGGATTCTAAAAAACATTGGGTGAACTTGGGTTATAAATCCCAACTAAAGATTTTTACGTAAGCAGATCAGATCTTTGGTTTAAAGTGTGTTTAAAGCATGTCAAGAGTTTAATACTGAGCACATATCATTTAATGTCTAAACCACAACCCAAGAAAACAATTATTATGCTGCTTCCTTCCTAGAATTCTATTCTTCTGTGGTGGCTAACCTTTTGCTTCTTCTCTACAACAGAGATATTAGAATACAGATGTGACAGGGGTGAGGTCACAGAAGACCATTTGGGGGTGCCTCCCGGGATGCTGACACGGACACCTCCACTCACCTTACTGCTCTCTGGGACTTCCCAAAGGGCCAGCTCCACTGGTCTCCCCCAGCCAAGGCCCTGAGCTGAGATTCCTGCCATCCCCTCCCGAGGAGCAGTATAGACACTGAACCTCTTCAGGTCCAAGGAAAATGCTGTTTTGGGCCCAGCTTCCTGGGATACCACTCCCCAAATGGGATCAGAACCCCCCAGTGAATTACCTGGATAAGCTCCCTTTAACAATGAAAGAGAGAATGAATGTACACACTGGTTGCCCCTCCAGGTATTTACACTGGGTTTGATAGAAAATAAAAATGATTTTATTAAGTACAAGCAGTAGGATTTAAGTGGTAATAAGTGAGAAAGGCAAAGTAAAGTAGATTACCAACTCAAAAGTAACAGAAAATGCTTAGATAAATCTAACACTAAAATCCTCAGCACAAACTTCTTATAAGTTCACCCTAAAACTGCTTCTGTTTCAGCTGCACCTTCAAACTGTTGTATAAAGACTCAGCCCGAGCAATTACTTGATTTTACACATGGATTTTCTGGAAATACACTAAACTGGGGCGGGGGGAGAGGCAGTTGTCTTCTAAATCACTTCATTACTGATGATTTGTAAATGATTCTCTGAAGCTTTGTAATTGTTTCAGATGCATTGCCTTTTAAACACTGCAACTCGTAATCTTTGTTAAACCTTGCAACTTTGTAACTTTTTGTAACTTTCATCCACTCTGCTTGTAACTTGCTCTAAACTGCATTCTCCCCTGAGATATGAATGTGTGTGTGAGAGTGGAAACTATTGTGTGTTTGGGATTAGAAACTGTAAAACTGAGCAGGTGGAGCCAGGTGATGAGTCATCAGACCAATCAAGGAGACACTGCTGCTCTGCTGGATCAAGAGAAGTCTGGACATGCTGCCTGGTGACGAATCTGGATGAGTCACAGGAGTTGTACAGAGGCAATAAAAGGAGAGCGCACATGGCAGAAGCTCCTCTTTCTGCAGCCAGAAGCTCTCTTTCTTTTCTAACCAGTTCCCCAGTCATGATCAGCAGACAGACCCTCCAGAATCAACATGCCTTGGCTCCTTCTGCAACCCATATGCCTGTGTAAGTGAGTGAGTGCCGAAGGGCAGGAATGAATGTGTGTGAATGAGTGAATGAATGAAGGGATGTGTGTGTTTGTTTGCGTGTGTGAGAGATAGCTGGTTCCCCTTTAGTTTAAACCTTTAGTGGCAGCTCTATCCTCTTTAGTTTAACCATGTAGTGCATATAGT
This sequence comes from Rafetus swinhoei, assembly GCA_019425775.1. NCBI lineage: Eukaryota > Metazoa > Chordata > Testudines > Trionychidae > Rafetus > Rafetus swinhoei. The sequence continues at coordinate 143,912,068 of CM033440.1, read as the reverse complement.
GGAGTGTTAATTCCTCAATCAATAAATCCATACTAGTATAACCCTGGGTGGTCTCCAGTGGGAATTTTTGGGGTAACACAAACCAGGGAAATCCCACTTTCCCTGAAGTCTCTGGATCTCCCTCCTTGGGTGTGTCCAGCCAGCCCAAAGACCTAGATTCCTCCTTTTCTATTCTTTTTAAAGAATTCTCTTTTGTATGGGGAGTCACCTGGTCGCTCCCTACCAACCACTGCTAAGCCTTAAGGACAAAGGCTATTTGCATATTATTGCCCAGACACTGAGACCTCCCTTGACAACTTTCATCCACACATTTAAAACCAGGGTCTTTGACCATGTCGACTTAGCATGTGGCCTGGACCCTTTGGGATCGGTACCTGGATTCAATGCAGACAGTACCATGGATTGCCAGGTTCCTGCGGTACCAGGGGCATCATATGTACTGACACACGAAGGTCTCGGTGCTATAGACAATCTCGTGGGAGACTTTTCAGAAAGGTCTCCCTGAGGCACTGAGGAGTTTCTCTTTTTTGGCACCATTTTGCCATGAAGAGAACCTGGAAGTGATTGTACTGCCCTACGTTGTGCTCCTGGGACCAAAGCAGGTTGAAGGATCATTTTAAGGTTGAGATCTCTATCCCTGCAAACCCTGGCCTTAAGCTTGGCACAATAAGGGCAGTCCTGAGGCGAGTGATCTTTGCCGAGGCATCTGATGCATTGTGAATGCCCATCGAAAACAGGCATCATGTCCCTGCAGAAAATGCAGTGCTTGAAGCCTGGGGAACTGAGCATTTTGATAAAGGCATTTTTTTAATTAACTGACCAACTAACATTATGAAGAACAACAACTAACAACAATAACTGGGCAATAAACTACCTTAAAGTAGAAAAAGCTTCAAAGAATGAAGAGAATGAAGAGAATTGCAGCTCTGCAATTCTCAGGCCGGGGATGGTTGAGAAGGAACTGGAGGATTTGGGCCGCGCATGCACCATTCCGACCAGCATAGCATGCACAGTTGGTGCTGCACATGTGCAACCTCCACAGGGACTGCTTCAAAATCTCCGATCCAGGCACTGGGATGACACCAAGACCAAATGTGGAACAACTATGGGGACATCTCTCAAAGAACTACAGGTACTACTACAAACTATTACTAAACTAGAAAAATATTAGCAGATTTAGAAAGAGAATATACAGTAGTGTAGTAACCATGAGGTAAATCACATGGGGAGTTCTGACTCATGCCACTTGAAAAGAAAAAGAACCGAGAGAAGTCAGAGCAGTGCTGCCCTTAAATAGCTGAGGAAAGGACCACCAGGAAGTGAACAGTTTGTTCACCACACCAATTCATATTACTACAGAAACCTCTTCAGCTCTAGGGGTGCACTTATCTGAGTGGAATACATATGTGAACCAGTCAAACAAAAATAGCCTAATTGTCCCACAAGAGGGGGAGAAGCTGGGCTATGGAAAGCATTAATATTAGGAATTCCCTTGGTCTCCTGAAATCCTTCTAAAATATCCTTTACCTTCCAGATCTGCTGCTATGCCAGAGCAAGGAGAAAAATAATCCCACCCTCATCTCCCCAAAAAAACCCTCCCCTGCTTCCAACAGGGCACACAGATGAATACTTTGAGAAAAATTGTTTGCCTTGAAGAGCGGTCTCTAAATAGGTATGTCTACTTAGCACACTAAGCTCAGGCTCTTACTCAGTTTTTTACCCAAGACCCCCTTCCATTCACACTCAAATCAGTATGACTCTGATCAGCAAGCATTCACAATTCAGGTACTAGGACTCTGCTAGGTGGTAGGAGGAGAGGCCAGTGACTCAAGCCCAAGCAGTGACTTTGCAGTCTGGACATAAGTCAAGCAGCAGACCTGAGTCAGATGGTCCTCATGGCACAGTATTGACACACTAGCACAGCTGTTAGACCCATATCCAGAAACTGTAAACAGAATACATAGCAGCATGGATGTTTATATGTGAGCTTGGAAACACCAAATCCATGTCCCAAATACCTGGACTTAACATACACTGTAGCCAGCAGGAGGAACCAGCATTCATTTTGGGGGTAAAAATCACAAGAATCTTGTGTCAATCTCTGAAAAAAGAAATAAAGGCAGAAAAGTCTAACAGTACCAGACCAAAGGGTTCATAGGAAAATATAATTCAATCCACAGGATCCATGAGTGCCACTCACCTATGCACAACCCGTTTGCCATTCAGCACAACACATTACCACTCACCTGAACCCACCAGCTGTCATCTTTGCATCATTAATGCCCTTAAGATTCAAATCTTATCAGAGGGGGAGATGAAAAAGAAGGTGGATGCCTTCCTTCACTGGCTGCCAGAAAAAAACATAGGGGTGGACTTTCTGAAATGAAGGGGACAGTGGGGAAATGAAGAGCAGGTTGGGTAACTGGTTGTACCATGGGAAAGAGGAGAAAATGTGCTTGCTTGCTCAGAAAAACTGTGTATTATGGCCTCTTATTATAGCAATACACCTTGTGCTACTACCCATCCACTTCAACTCTGGCCTACTGAAAATTTGGTTAATGAAAGCCATGCTGCAGCACAGAATACATTCTTAGATAAGACATTTTTAACCTTATGAACTACACTCAAATGTTGTGTGGTGACGTCAGTTATTTGTTTGTGAAAAATCAGGTATTTTCTGTTCAGTTCTAAAACATTTGTTATGAACTTCATAATTTTTTCTTTCTATAATGAAATACCTTTCTAAACTCATCTTCTTTCTCATTGTCTTCAGCATCCTCACTAAGAATACTTGAAGAAGCATTATCTACCTCCTCTCCATCAGCCCCAAATGCCACATGTTTCCCTTCTACTGTAAATAAAAAGAAATTAGAAGAATTAAAATACACTATCAAGGTATAACAAATATTAAATTATATAACCATATTTCTTGTAACTAGAAAATTGTATTCTGCTTAGAGCATGCTGGAGTCAATAGAAATCATTCCATTAACTTTAATGGGAGTTGGACGAGGTGTTTAATTTGTTCTTCACACCTATGATCCACAGTGCTTTGTTATCCTACACACATACACACATGAAAATGAGGTAATATCCATTTTCTAAATTACAGAGCAATTTGGCAAATGTATGATGAATTTTTTATTACTTCACTGCCCTTGGCTTTCTAAACTTCTTCCTTAGGGCTTATGCTAACATTCCAAATCCCTTCAAATAGTTACCATTTTTTAAAGATCAATCAACCACTAAAATAGTTCCTCCTCCTTGTTGCTCAATATATAATTTTGAAATGAAATAGAGAAGGACATAGATTTTCATGGCAGAAGAGATCACTATGATCATCTACTCTGACCTCCTACATAACGAAGACTAAAGGGCACCTTCTATTTTTGCAATGCATGCAAACACAGTAAACTACAGAAACCACAAACTTCACACCAAACTGCACTTCTACCTGCCCATCAACAAGCCAACTTCTAAGCTTCCCTAGCCAAATCCTCCTGTAGAAACAGGGGAAGATCAGGCTCCTCATCATGTGATTCTTAATGACCATTTAACAATCTGAAAATGAGCTATGGAACTTGGAGAAGGAAAGAGGTTTCAGGAAATTGGGTCCACAGTGATTTCTCATTGGTGATGATCTTGGCACTCCTCCACAACTTGAGGAGAACAGTTATGTCCTTGTGGCAGTACCAAAAGAGGAAGATTATCAGCTTGTGTTGGAAGACAGAAAGACCTCCATAAATCTTCTGATTCTGAGCCCCCTCCCAACTAAGTAATGGTCCATAGGCTGAGAACAATTGTGACAGAATTCCCTGAGTTCATCTCCTCACAGACAGAGCACCTTCTCAACTTTTGCTGCGCAGCAAGAGGATGAAAATAGAAGAAAAGAACTCCACCTTGTTCAAGTAAAGAACTTTAAAAAAAAAAATGCTTCAAGAAAAGGCAAAAAGCAAAGGGAATGAGGCTGCTTACCACTGCCAGAGTTTGTCTTTAAAAGGTGGGAAATGGAAAGAAAGGGAATGTTATTCACCTGGTTCAGTAACATTCTTTGAGGTGGTTGTCCCTGTGGGTTCTTCAACTTGAGGAGCACCAGCGCCGCTGCGCCTCTAGTTGGAAATTTTGACAGCAGTGCCCCAGTCGGCCATTCACAAAGAATGCTGGCATACAACATTTCAAACGATTATCCCACGCATGCAGCCAATTGCCCCCTCAGTTTGTTCTCTGACCTGGATGTAGTTGGATCCGAAGCAGAGGGGAGGAGGGAGGGTGGTGGAGCACCCACGGGGACAACCATCTTGAAGAACTCCAGTTACTGTACCAGGTGAGTAACCTTCCTTTCTTCTTCAAGGACTGTCCCCATGGGTGCTCCACCTTGAAGTGATTACGAAGTAGTGGTTGTGCTCAGTGGTGGGCGCTTCGGTGAATACGACCCGCTAATTGCAGAGAAAACAAATGAGCTTTCGAAGATCTAAAATCAGTCTTCAACCCCCTATCTTCTTGGTGGTAAGGAAGTAGTGGAAATAGAATCCCTTCCCCCTGTGTTCTGGTAGAACCTCTTCTATGACCCCTAATTAAAAGAGGTGTTGTGTCTCTTGTACGAACACATGCTCATGAGAGGGGTCCCTGAAGAGGGACGGGGAGGGGAGTTGGGAGTGGGGATGGTAAGGAATGGGATGCAGTAACCCATTTTGATTATTTCCAGAACCCACTTGTCTGTGGTCCGCCATGCTGGATAGAATACAGTCAGTCTGCTGCCAAATGTTGTACAGGTTTGGATTGCTTCCTTGGAAATCTTGGTCCTGTCTGACCCTCAACCAGACCTTCAAAACTCCTGACATGATGTTGATGGTTGTTGTGCGGTCACTTGGTCGGAGGCCTGTTTGCACCTGTTCTGCCTTGGGTAGCACCTGTTGTCAGAGTGTCTTGGTTGTTGGTTAAACAGAGTTGGCTTGTATCTCTGTGTATATGACCTTCCCTATTTTCTTTTATTCACGGGTATGTGGATGCCTAGGGTTTTTAGTGTGGCTTGTGAATCCTTCAACATATGGAGTGAGGCACTGGTGGATTCCGCAACTAGCTTCGTGCCCTTGAATGGGAGATCCTTGACCATGGCTTGGACTTCCATCGGAGCCATGAGGCATGTGTCATGATGACTGCTGAAGCTAGGGATCTTGACGCCATGTCTGCTGAGTCTAAAGCAGCCTGGAGAGCCGTTCTGGAAATCAATGCTCTTTTTTTGATATTTGCTTTGAATTGCTCTTTTTTATTGTCAGGATGGCGCTCAATAAAATTTGAAAGCTGGTCAAATATGTGGTGTGTATATTTTGCAAGAAGGGTGACATAATGTGTGATTCTGAGCTAAAGGCTGGCTGATGAGTATGCCTACCTGCCCATGAGGTCCCAGCATTTCCAGTGCTTGTCATAGGGGACTGTGCACATGGCTTGCTGCTTGCTCCTCTGACTGTGAGAACAAGAAGTCAGCACCTTTTGGGGCCACATAAATACTTGCAGTTAGATCTTTTGCAAGTTGGGGGAGAATGTTGCTGGCATCTGCCATATGGTTTTGGCAGGATCCATGAGTGCTTCATTCATCTGAATCACTAGCTTGGCATGAGGAGAAGCATGCAGGATGTTTTCATCAGCTTATATTGGGTCTCAGGCATAGCTGACAGGGATAATTTAGGGTGCTGTTTGGACCCTTTGTAGTTTGCACCAGCCGCAGCCAATGTTGCAGCAATACCTGGGGTACCCGGAGCATCATAAGTACTGATACATGACCTCTGTGTTGACAGTCTGGACAGAGACCGTTTCTTGGAAGAGGGCTCACAATGAGGCACTGAGGAACTTCTCCTCTTTGGCACCTTTTTGCCCTGAGGGATACCTGCTCATACTTCTCTAGGTTGTGCTCCCGGGTCTGAGGTAAGGGTGCACATTCTTTTCCAGAGGCATCATCTTCAAATGGAGGTCTCTGTCCCTGCGAGTCCTAGTCTTGAGTTTGGCACAGTGAGGACAATCCTGGGATGAATTATGTTCCCCTAAAAACCTGATGAATTGTGAATGTCCATCAGAAATGAGGACTGCCTACCTCTACGAGGCACAACATTTAAAGCCCAGAGAACCAGACATGAGGATTTTTTTTTAAAGCTAACAATATCTAAGTAAGTAAGTACGAGGAAGTTACTCACCCTTGCAGTAACAACGGTTCTTCAAGATGTGTGTCCCTGTGGGTGCTCCACTGTTGGTGTCAGGCTTATCCCAGTGACGTGGATCAGAGTTTTGAACAGAAGTAATCAGCTGGAGCGCGCATGCGCGGTCAGCATCTCACGATGTTCACACCCTTTTCATCATGCACGCAATCCAGATCCCGCCAGTTCCTCTCGTCCACCTGAGGATCTGAAACAAAGACAGTTATGAGCAGAGACTCCAAAGTGGGGAGGAGGGCGGGTAGTGGCGCACCCACGGGGACACACATCTCGAAGAACTGTCGTTACTGCATGAGGTGAGTAACTTCCCCTTCTTCTTCAAGTGATGTCCCCATGGGTGCTCCACTGTTGGTGACTTTGTAGCAGTGTTCGAGAGCACCTGGACTGCGGGTTTCAGAGTCATGGTCTAATAGTTGTGGAAAGTACTGCTGAGGCCACTCATGAGTCCATGGCCAAATGGTGTAGTATAGCGTAATGTTTCATAAAAGTGCTGTTAGAAGACCATGTGGCTGTCCAGCAAATGTCTCTAAGGACTCCTCGTAGGAATGCCGTGGATGTTGATATGGCTCTGGTAGAATGAGCCGTGAGTGCTATCAGAAGTAGCTTGTTGCAGATGGTGTAGCACTTCTCGATATAGGAAACTATGAAGTTTGAGATGTGTTGAGAGGAAAGTGGTTGTCCTTTAGAGCAGTCTGCTAGAGACACTAGTAAACATTGGGACTTCCTAAAGTCCTGTGTCCTCTCGATGTAAAAGGCTACATACATTAAGGGTATGTAATAATGCTTCCCGAATGGAGATGTGAGGTTTGGGAAAAAACTCCGGAAGAATGATGGGTTCGTTAATATGAAAACTTGGAGCACACCTTAGGGATGAAGGCTGGGTGAGGATGTAATTTAACACTATGTTTGTTAAAGACAGTATATGGAGGTTCCGCCATTAAGGCCGCCAGCTCGCTGACCCTAAGGCAGAGGTAAACATTAGAAAAAACATTCATTGTGACTATTGGGAGGGATACTGTCACCAGTGGTTCAAAGGGTGGTTGGGTGAGGGTGTCCAGGACTAGAACCAAGTCCCATGGAGGTGGTGGGGCCCTGTGGGGTGGATTGAAATTGGTTAACTCCTTGGGAAACCGCTTGGTGGTAGGGTGTGAAAATATGGATGTACTCTCTATAGACTGTCAGAAGGCAGTGATAGCTACTAGGTGTACTTTCAGTGATGTGATAGCTAACCCAGAGTGCTTTCAAGATAGGATATATTTGAGGATTTCATGCAGAGGCACAACATGTGGGTCCAGCTGTTTGTTGGTGCACCAGGAGACAAATCCATGCCACTTATGAATATAGGTTGCCCTCGTTGTGTCCTTCCTGCTAGGTATCAGGACCTGTTTGACTTGTGAAGAGCAGAGGTTCTCAGAGTCCGAGAACTAACGAGGAACCATGCTGTCAATTGGAGAATGTGAGGCTGCTGGTGAAGAAGGGTCCAGTGGTTTTGGGTCAATAGGTTGGGAAGTTTGGGGAGGAGCTAAGGTGGATGGAGAGACATCCGATAAAGAAAGGGAAACCACGGCTGGCGGGCCCATGCCGGAGCTAGGAGAATCACTTTGGCTCTGTCCCTGTTGATCTTCTCTAGGACTATGGGGATGAGCATGGTGGGTGGGAACACAGAGAACAGTGGACCTGCCCAACTGAGGAGGAAAGCATTGCCTAACAAACCCTTGCCAGTCCCGGCTTTGGAGTAGTATTGTCTGCATTTTGAGTTTTTGTAGGAAGCAAAGAGGTCTATTCAGGGGAAGCCCCAGCGATGGAAGATGTATAGGAGAACATCTTGTTGAAGTTCCCATTTGCGGTCTGGTGCAAAGTGCCTGCTTAGAGCGTCCACCACCATGTTGCTGATTCCTGGTAAGGATGATGCTATGAGCGTGATCTTGTTATGGATGCACCAGTTCCAGAGGCGAACCGCCTCCACACAAAGGGAGCGGGACCTGGTTCTCCCTTGGAGATTGATATAGTACATCGTAGCAATATTCTCAGTGAGGATTCTGACAGTGGCACTGGAAATATGCATTTTGAAATGCTTGCAGGTATTGAGGACAGCCCTGAGCTCTAGGACATTGATATGAAGAGTTGCTTCCCACGGTGTCCATCGGCCCTGAATGGATAGGCCATTCGTATGGGCACCCCACCCGACAAGAGTGATATGAACAGATGGCTGAGGTGGATGAAATGGGACTCCAGCAAGGAGGTTGTATGGCGCGGTCCACCACTTGAAGGAAGTTATTACGGCAGGTGTTGGAGAGACCCACTTGTGAATGCGGTATCTTGTGGGAACATACACCGATGCTAGCCAATGTTGTAGCCAGCAGTTTGTAGCCATGAGAACCTCCTCAAGACAATCACGGTGGTGGTTACACTGCTGTGTCTGCCACATCTAGTGCGATCTGAAGCCCAGTTCTAGCAGTCGCATATCCCTCTAGGACTATGGACTTTAGGATGGATCCGGCAAATGCTCCATTAGTGTTGTCAGTTTGGTGTAATTGTCAAAGTCATGGTTCAACAATAGAGGGGCATCATTGGCAATATATAGTAAAAGCATTGAGGAAGAATATATTTTCCTGCCAAACAAGTCCAGGTGCTTGCTTTCTTTCTCTGCTGCAGCATTTTTATACTGCAGATTCTTTGACCTATGTTGGGCTATATCCACGACCAGAGAGTTGTGTTGCAGGTGTGAGAATAAAAACCTCATACCCTTGGTCAGGACAAAATATTTTTTGTCTGCCCTCTTATTGGTAGGTGGAGCAGAGGCTGGGGTCTGCCAGATCTCTTTGACAGACTCCATAATAGCTTCATCTATCGGCAATGCTATTTTTGCACACTGGGAGGGTTGGAGGTTTTTAAGGAGACAATATTGCTTCTCCTGAACTTCAGTTAACTGGACCTCCTGGCTAGCAGCTATCCTTTTGAATAGTTCTTGGAACTGTTTAAGATTGTCCATAAGTGACCTGTCTCCTTGGATGATAGCTTCATCTGGAGAGGACAAAGAATGATCAGTGGGGGAAGTATCAGGCTGCTCATCATCAGGTTCTGATAACTGACCTTCTTCCAGTGCCAAATGGTGTGGTGGGGAGGAAGGGATATGAGGCGGGCTGTGATGCCTAAGGGTAGGTGGAAGAACTAAGAACTACAACGGTAACTGGCTAATAACTAAGAACTACAGAGAAATGTTGAGTAAAGCAGAGAACTACGGAGCTCTGTCTCAGGCCAACGGTGGTTGAGAAGGAACTGGAGGGCTCAGGCTGCATGTGCGTAGTACTTACTGATATGGTGAGCGCTGACGGGCACCATGAATGTGCAACCCCAGCAGGGTCTGCTTCAAAATCTCCAATCCAGGCACCAGGACAGCACCAAGACCAAGAGTGGAGCATCCACAGGGACCTCTCAAAGAAGTATCAGACTTGTCTTAGCCAAAAGATGCAATCAGAATCACTTGCTGAATTTTCAATCAGGCCTTGGGTAAAAGAGAAAAGAGGGAAAAGGCATACAAGAGGTCCCCATGCCATTGGAGGATGAGGGCACTTCCTTGAGAATATTTCCCCAGGCCAGGCCTGGGGCAGTAACAAGGACATTTCTTGTTCCAGTAAGTAGAGAAGAGATCTATGGTTAGGCTTACCCAGAGAGCGAATGTATGTCAAAGCATCTCTGAGTTCAGTTCCTGTTTGGGGTTGTGATAGAAATTCTGAGCCTGCTGGCTATCACATTCTGTATTCCTGGTAGATAGATAGCTGTGGTGAGTATGTTCTGAGGGATGCACCATTTCCACAGACTGAGTGTTTTTGAAGAGTGAGGTAGATCTTACACTTTCCTGGTTATTTACGTAAAACACAGATGTCATTTTAAGTCCATCATGATCTTCATATGGGTGTTCTTGATGAAAGGCAGAAAGCGGATACAGGCATTCCTGCCAATACTTAGCTCCAAAAGAGTGACATGAAGTATTACTTCTGTGGAAGACTATTTGCCCTGAACCTTGTGGGTGTGTAGGTGAGCACCCTGCCTATTGGGAAGGCATCTGTCCCAAGGTGGTGAGTCTGTGTACTGCATTGAGTGTGGTGCTGAGAAACTTCAGTTGCTGTACTGAGGTTAGTACTCCAGTTCAATGAGGAGAACCATGGTGAATGAGCTGGGTGGAGCAGTCTGTACTGACAATGGTCTTGCCCAAAGGTAAACTATAGGAAATCTCATCTTCTAGAGCTGGAATAGTGGCTGCTAGCATAACCATCTTGAACATCTGTGCCTTCCCATATTTGTTTAATGCCCTTAGCGCTAGAATGGGAATTCAACCTCCCTTCATTTTGAGGATCAAGAAATAATAGGAGTAAACCTCCTTGCTCCTGAGTGGCACCAGGACTGGTTCAATGGAATAACAAATTATATATTTCCAGATGAAGTAGGTTCTCATGAGAAGGGTCCCTGAAGGGGTATGGGGAAGGAGGGTTGTATTGGGGAAAGGGACATGAATTGAATGGTGTAACTTTTCAAAATAATCCCCTGGACCCATCTGTCAGTGGTAATACAATTGCTGAGAAATAGGGCCAGGTGACTTCTGAAGAGGCATGACAGGTGTGTAGATGGCAGCTGATGCTGCAAGATATAATTGTTCAGGCCCTTGAGCACCCTCTGAAAAGTGCTTAGAAGAGGTGGATTGAGAAGTAGTGGATTGGGATGTAGACTGATTCCCCTTTTGAGCCCTGGTCCTCCTACCCTAAGGCTCATAACAGTGCTGAGATGGTTGGTATTGTGTGACTGAGAGATATATCTTCTTTTCTGTCCTGCACTGTAGATTCCTATGGAGTGTAATGTGGTCCAGGAATCCAGGACTGGGGAGAAGAATCTGTGATCTCCATGAAAACATTTGTCTTCTGCAATAATTTGGGGAATCCAGAAAGATGCAGTCAAGAAGCCAGTTTCACTACCACTGTCATGAAGAGCAGGCAGGCCACTGTAACAGCTACAGACAGTGCTGTCTCTAGCACCAATCTGGTTATTAAATGACCCTCTTTTAAGGATGGCCTGAAAGTGTTAATTTTGTGTCTACAGTAAATGTTCCAGAAACACCCTTACTTTTCCATAATATTAATAAAATCATTAGGGCTTTCAATTGATGTGCATTAACGCCTGCGATTAACACAGGGAAGGATTAACGTGTTAATTTTTTAAATGTGTTAATCGCAGGCTTTAATGCTGTACTGCCCCTTTGAGGAACCGCTCTGGCACCTCAAAGGGGCAGCGCGTTAAGAGCCAGGGATCAGCTCTGTCAGTCTACACCATGGAGAGTATGGTGTGTCCAACGTGCGTGCCAGAGGAAGAGTAAATCTCTAATGCGTAGAGCATGGTGAGCACACAGAGGCTCAGGTTGCAGCTCTGCAGATGTCAGACAGAGACACATTCTTCAGGTAGGCTGTGGAGGCAGCCATTGCCCTCGTGGAGTGGGTCCATACTACCGATGGAGGCTCCCAATTAAAGGTGCAGTAAGAGAGTTGAATGCATTCAGAAATCCATTTAGATGGTTTCTATTTAGAGGTAGATGTGCTTTGGGACCTTTTGGTAGTTGTGACAGTCTTGAGGATTTGCGGAATGGTCTAGTTCTTTCTAAATAAAAAGCAATTGCCCCGGGGATGTCCCGAGTGTGCAAAGCTGTTTTTCTGTTGCTCGTGTGAGGTTTTGGGGAAAAGACAGGTAAGTATATTGGCTCATTACAATGGAAAGAGATGGGTACTTTCGGGAGAAACTTGGCGTGTGGGGCAGAGAGCTACTTTATTTTTATGAAAGATCGTGTAGAGGGGTCTGCCACAGTGGCTCTGAGTTCGCCAACCCTTCTTGCTGAAGTAATTGCTACAAGAAAGGCCACCTTCATGGATAGGTGTAACAGTGAGCAGGTGGCTAAGGGTTCAAATGGTCTACCTGTTAGTGCCCTTAACACTAAGTTGAGGCTCCAAGCCAAAGTTGGATATTCTTCATAAAGCGCTTGATGTTGGGGTGAGAGTGATCTTCTAGAGGGAGATGAAATGCAGTTATTTCAACTAAATGTATTTTTAAGGAACTAAGGGCAATGCCTGTGTTTTTGAGAAATAAAAGATAGACAGTGATATGGGGAAGGAGGGCTGACGTGGGTATCATGTGCTGATCACCACACCATCTAGAGAACCTGTTCCATTTGTGTAAATATGTTTTTCTAGTAGATGGCCTGGCAGTTCAAAAGGATCTCTTGTACAGGTGCAGAGCAAGATATCTCTACTGATGTGAGCCAGCAAGGAGCCACGCCCCGAGTTGCAGAGTCTATGTATCCAGGTGGCATTAATGACCATTATTGTGTGTGAGGAGATGAGGGGTGGGTAGAAAGCACCACAGAATAATTGTCATCATTTGGAGGAGGTAAAGGTACCACGTCTGTCTGGAGTCCCCTGGAGACTTAAGTGCCTTCTCCCTAAAGCGGAGTTATAAACTTCAGCTCCTTGTTCCTGTGAGACTGCAATATTAGCTGTGGCAGTTGAAGCACTTCTGTGAGGCTGTCCCAGACATCACACACAGTGAGAGTGTCTGGCTATTATAGAAACTGCTTACAGGAGAGGCATCTCTCAGAGCTAGTAGAGCTAAGAATGCCCCCACCCCAGGAATTGGGGGGAGTGTTAGCAGCAGATCAGTCTCTAGCACTGAGGAATGCATCAGCAAGCAGGTCATCTTTACCCCTCTTCTTTTTGTTTCTTTTCTTTTACCAGAGGGGCCAAAAATGGGGAGGGGAGGAGATGCCCCCAGACAAGATAAGAAACAAAGTTTTGGGGTTTTCTTTAAAATCCTAAGGGAGTAAAAAATAAAGGAAACACTATTAGGGAGACCAAAAAAATAAATAAATAAAAACAGCTACAAAGTATGCTAATGATACAGATAAGGAAGAGACAACTGCTCACCTCACAAAGTTGGCTGAAAAAGAAGCGAGGGGTTTTCATCTGCCTGTGAAGTGCTATATAGCCTCTAAGCAGTTCACAAGGAAGGAGAGCACGTGGGTGGGCTCAATGAACACTGCTACCAAAAATCTCTGATTAGAGGCACAGGGGTGCACATACTCTTACAGTGCACCACCCATAGGGACAGTAACCAAAGAAGAAGCTTTATTAACTGGCACTTTGTTAACCGGAAAACTTGGTTAACCAGCACTGCCCCCAGCCACAGTACCCCCACATCTTCAGGCACTGGTGCTTGACTCCCACGTATCCAGACAGATGGCTTGATGCCTCCAATCATTGCAGATGTCATCAGCAAGTGCCTCCTTCCCCCTCAGCCTGCCTCGAGCTGCCAGAAGCAGAATCTGCCTGAGAGTTGCTGGCAGCTGGCTGGCTCGTCTGCCAGCTAGTTAGGAGGACGGCAAAATGAAAATACTCTGAGTGAGTGAATGTGTGTTTTGGAGGGGAGTGGTCTGCTTCCTCACTCCTCATACCTAACCCTTTGTCTTCAGAAAAAACATTCTGAATACAATCCTAAATAGCTAGGCATTCCCAAGAAGGTGGGGGATTGGTTGTCATGGTTCAGGGTGGGGGCAGAGCAGTAAACTTCAGTATCCGGCCCATTCAATTGACCAGCAACCCCCATTCTCCATGAGTGCCAGATAACAAAGCTTTCACTGTAATAGGTTGCTGGAGTTTTGAAAGGACTTCTTAACTGAAGGGTGAGGTTTAGTCCTGGAGTCCCAGCAACAATGTTTGGCTGCATCTGAATTTGAAAGGCATTAATGAGTAATGAGAAGAGTAACTTCTTCTTCTTCTTCTTCTTCGAGCAGGGTCCCGTGGGTGCTCCACTGTTGGTGAATGTACAGCAGTAGCTCACGAATGGAGGAGGGTTCGGCGCTAATGTGCCGTAACCGTGGATAACACCGCTGACGCCACCACTGAATCTGGTATTAGGAGATTGGAGATGGCGTAATGTGTAGCGAAGGTTAAGTTCGAAGACCATGTAGCAGCCCTAAAATATCTCTCAATGGGACTCCCTTGAGGAAAGCAGTGGATGTTGCAACAGCCCGAGTCGAGTGGGCTCTCAATGCCAATGGTAGTGGTTTGTTTCGCAGGTTATAGCAACTCCTTATACATTGCACAATAATGGAGGAGATGCGTTGTGCGGATAATGGACGGCCCTTAGAACGTTCCACTATTGATACTAATAGTGAGTCCGCCTTTCGGAAAGGTCTAGTTCTTTCGATATAAAAGGCCAGCGCTCGTCTCACGTCCAAAGTGTATAGGCGTGCATGTTCGGGCGAAGGGTGAGGCTTGGGGTGGAAGATAGGCAAGACTATAGGCTCATTGATGTGAAAACGGGAGTTCACCTTGGGGAGAAAACGTGGTTGCAGTCTCAATATCACCCCTTGATGGGTGAATATCGTATAGGGAGGTGAGGCTAATAGAGCAGCTAGCTTGCCAACTCTCCTCGCGGAGGTAATCGCCAGCAAGAAAATGACCGTCATGGATAGGTTATGAAGGTCGCACGTTGCTAAGGGTTCGAAAGGTTTACCCATCAAAGCATTGAGGACCATTTCAAGATCCCAAGGGTCCGCAGGTTGAGTATGGTGCGGATACAAGTTGGTCATTCCTTTTAAGAACCGTTTCATTATCGGATGGGAGAATATTGAGTATCCCTCCACAGGTTGGTGAAAGGCAGTTATTGCGGCAACATGTACTTTAATGGAGGTGCAGGAAAGGCCGGAATTTTTGAGATGCACCAGGTAATCTAGGATGCTCTGTATGGGTGCAGAAGTTGGATCCAGACCCATTTGGAAGCACCAGGATGAGAAGCGAGACCACTTTGAAAGGTAAGTAGTTCGCGTGGATGATTTTCTACTGTTTAGCAATATGTGTTTGACGGATTGCGAGCATGCTATTTCTGACTGTTGGAACCAACTAGGTACCACGCCGTCAGTGCGAGATGATTGATCTGTGGATGGAGCAGGGAGCGGTGATTCTGCGAAAGCAGATCGTGTTGTATCGGTAAAGGATATGGAGGACATATCGACGTACGATGGAGGTAAGGATACCACGTCTGCCGTGGCCAAGAAGGGGCTATTAGGATCACTGTGGCTCCATCCCTAATAATTTTCTCCACAATCCTGGGTATTAGAGGTGTGGGGGGGAACGCGTATAATAGGTGACGACTCCAGCTATAGAGGAAAGCGTCCCCTTTTGAATCTTGTCCAATTCCCGCTCTCAAGCAATACTGAGGACGCTTCACATTGCGGTGAGTAGCAAATAGGTCTACTGACGGAAATCCCCACTGGTTAAATATCGCAGAAAGCACCTTGGGATGTAACTCCCACTTGTGGTTGAGAGAAAAATGTCTGCTCAGGGCATTGGCTGTGACGTTGTGCTGGCCCGGGAGATATTCTGCGATTAGAGAAACATTGTAACGGTTGCACAGATTCCATAGACGTACCGCCTCTGTGCACAAGGAGTGGGATCTGGCTCCACCCTGTTTATGTATATAATAAACGGTCGTCATATTGTCGGTGAGGATTTGTGTGACTTGTCCTTGAATAATGGGAAGGAAATGTTGGCAGGCATTGTACACTGCCCTGAGTTCAAGGAAGTTGATGTGCCTCAACGATTCGTCGGGAGTCCATAGGCCTTGTACTTGCTCGTGCCCGAGGTGAGCACCCCATCCGATGATGAGTCACGCATCGGTTGTAAGCTGTACTGACGGCTGTGGGCGATGAAAAGGTATGCCCGACATTAGATTGTCTGGAACGGTCCACCAAGCTAGTGACGCTTTGACATAGGTGGGAATTGTTACTGCCGTGTGTACATCACAAACATTTGGGGGGCATACCATTGCCATCCAGTGTTGAAGGGAGCGAAAACGTAACCTTGCGTGTTTGATGACGTACGTCGTGGAAGCCATATGTCCCATAAGTTGTAAACACCGTAGTATGGGAACCATTGGGCTGATTAGCAAAATCTGAATAAAATCCTGTATCGTCTGGAACCTTGCTGTCGGCAAGAAAGCTCGCTTGCATGTAGAGTCGAGATGAGCTCCGATGAATTGTATTGATTGGTGTGGTTCCAAGGACGACTTGGGAATATTGAGAATAAGACCCAGCGCTTCAAAGACTATGCATGTGGTGTCTGTGGCATGGCATGCTTCCTCCAATGATTGAGCTCTGATTAGGCAGTCGTCGAGGTACGGAAAAATCATCACGTGCAGACGATGAAGATAGGCAGTCACTACGGCAAAGGTCTTGGAGAAAACCCGTGGAGCTGACGAGAGACTGAATGGCAGGACCTTGTACTGGAAATGGTCTGCGCTGATTTGAAAGCGTAAGAATCTCCTGTGTGCTGGGATGAATAGCAATGTGAAAATATGCGTCCTGGAGATCGAGGGACGTGAACCAGTCCCCGTTCTGAAGTGCTGGGATGATTGTAGCCAGGGTAACCATTCGAAATCGTTGTTTTAGCAGGTAATGATTGAGAGCGCGGAGATCCAATATTGGTCTCCATCCCCCTGATTTCTTTTCCATTATGAAATACCGGGAATAAAACCCTCTGCCCCTGAATTCGTTCGGTACAGGTTCTAACGCACCGATGGTGAGTAGACGAGTAACCTCTTGCCTGAGCAAGGACTCGTGAGATGGGTCCCTGAAAAGGGACAGGGCAGGGGGAGAGGGGGGAGGCAACGACGTGAAAGGAATGGTATAACCGAGCTGAATTGTTTGAAGGACCCATTTGTCGTTGGTGATGTAGGCCCATCGGTGGAGATATGGTCTCAAGCGATGGTGGAAGATTGCCTTTGTAGTACTCAGACCGGTAATAGTGGGAATGGTTCTCAATCCCTCGACGGGAGCGTCAAACCTGCTGTCTGTTAGCCTGTTGGGTAGACGCTTTAGGTGGAGGGCGCCTTCATTGTTGGCGTTGTCTACCCCTTTGTTGCTCATGCGGCCTGTATGGAGGAGGCTGCCGAAGAAGGGGTCTTTGCCTTTGTTAAGGATTGTATCGTTTGCGGTGGTACGGTGGTGTGTACATGCCCAACATTTTAAAAGTAGTCCTAGAATCTTTTCCCGAGTGGAGGAGTTGATCCGTCTTATCGGAAAAAAGATTCTGCCTGTCGAATGGTAGATCCTCGACTTTTGACAAAAGATCCTTCGGGGCAGATGACTGTTGCAGCCAGGATGCCCTGCGCATCACTACTGATATTGCTGTCGTGCGCGCTGCAGTGTCGGCCGTATCCAGAACAATATGTAAAGCCGTTCTGGAAGCTATGTATCCTTCCTGTATTACTGCCTTTAAGATGTCCCGTTTGGTGTCTGGTAGGTGTTCAAGTAGCGACACTAATTTGGCATAATTGTCGAAATTGTGATTCACCAACAATGCTGAATAGTTGGCCATGCGAAGAGTAAGTGTTGCCGAGGAATATACTTTGTGGCCAAATAAGTCAAGGCGCTTACCGTCCTTGTCTGCAACAGTAGGCTTATGTTGGGGCATCTTCGCTTTTTGTTGTACAGCATCCACAACCAATGAATTGGGCTGTGGGTGAGTAAAAAGAAACTCCATCCCTTTGGCAGGAATGAAGTACTTTTTATCCACCTTTTTATTTGTGGGTGGGGTGGAAGCGGGCAGCTGCCAAATATCATCAGCTATCTCCAGAATAGCTTCATCCAATGGCAGGGAGATTTTGGCCTGGTGAGACTGCTTGATGTTATGGAGGAGGTAGTGGTGTTTTTGCTGAACATCCCCCACCTGCACCTTTTGGCTCTCTGCCACTCTTTTAAAAAGTTCCTGAAACTGATGGAGATCGTCCGAGGGTGAAGTGTCCCCTTGAAAAACTGCGTCGTCTGGGGACGAGGAGGATTGGTCTGTAGGCGACCTATCGGGTTCAGGCTCTCGAGTGGAAAGAGATTGCTGTATAACCCGGGTGTGCGATGGAGACCCTGAGGGAGTTGGTGGTCTTGAAGATGGGGAGGGGTTAGGGTGCTCCCTTGTGATAGAGGAGTGGGAGCATGTATGAGGCGACCGGCGATGATGTGATGGCGATCTCTGGTGATGGTATGGTGATGAAGAATGTCAGTACCGTCTGTAATAATCAGAGTGGGTCGAGAGCATGGGTTATCTGGGAGACCGTGACCTTTCTCTATAGTAGGTGGTATAGCTGGACGACCGGTGATCATGACGGTAGTGATGTCTTGGTTGTGGAGAAGTATGGCGGTTAGTCGAGTATCTGGAGTACGCTGGAGATGGTGATCGTAGCTCAGGTGAGAATTCTGGGCTTGATGATAGCGACGGCAGTTTCCTGGTCTTATGTTGAGTAGGTAATGCCAACAGCTGCTCCAGTGGAGAAGAAGTTGGAGTGGAGAAGTGCTGTATGGGGAAAGAGCTGCACTGGCACTGAGGAGGTCGGTGCCGCGGTGCCCTCTGGTACCGAGGGGCGTGCCGAAGGGATGACTGTTACTGGGGAACATCTCGGTACCGGCGATCGTGTCGGTGCCGGCGTGCGTTTAGAGGAAGAGGATCGTCTCAAAGGTGAAGGATGCCTTGGTGCTGGAGAGCATGTTGATGGAGAGGAGCGCCTATGCGTCGGCGATCGGCCTGATGCAGAAGGGCGACTCGGTGTCGGCGAGCACCTCGACGGGGAGAAGCGTCTTGGTGCTGGTGAACGCCTCGCCGGTGATTGATGCCTCGGTGCTGAGGAGTACAAAGGAGGCGAAAGACTCCTTGGTGTTGGCGATCGACTCTGCACTGGAAAGGTTATGGGCGATGAAGGGCGCTCAGACATCTCAGAGTGCTTCTGCGCCAGTGATCTCGGTGCCGGTTGTCTCAGTGCCGGCGATCGTCGAGACACCGGAGAGTGTCTTAAAGGCAAGGGACGCCTCAGTGCCGCATGTGCTCGGGGCGGAGAGCGACTCCGAGCTGGCGATCGTGCTCGTGCCAGCGTATGAGTCGGTGCCGACGAACGCTCCTGTGCTGAGGAGCGACTCAGTGCCGGGGCCCGTGCCAGGGAGCGGATCGGTGCCGGGGAGCGGGTCGGTGCCGGGGAGTGTCTAGTACCGGGAGAGGGTCTCGGGGCCATGGAAGTCCCTGGGGGTATGTCTACACTAGCTCGTTAGTTCGAGCTAGGTAGGCAAATGAGGGCAACCGGAGTTGCAAATGAAGCCCGGGATTTAAATATCCCGGGCTTCATTTGCATCTTCCTGGGCGCCGCCATTTTTAAACCCCCCTTAGTCCGAACTCCGTGCCCGCAGCTACACACGGCACGGAGTAGGTAGTTCGAATTAGAGACCCTAATTCGAACTACCGTTACTCCTCGTTTGGGGCTTCAGGACTTTGTCGAATAGCAAGATTTTCAAACGCATGTCCCTATCCCTTCTTGCTCTGCTGTGAGCTTTGAGCAATGGGAACATTTTGAAGGTATGTGGCCTTCCCCTAGACACCTGATACACAGGGAATGGCCATTGGAGACAGGCATTGCTTCGTGGCATTTGCCGCATTTCTTAAAACCAGGCATTGAAACTATTTACAGTAACTATAGAAGGAAAAATGGATTTTTGTTTTTGTTTTTTTAACGACTGGAACTAAACTGGTTAGGAACAGTAACTATAACTATACTATAACTATATACAACTAAACGTAAACTATCTTTCTCTTTCTGACAGGAGTTAAGGAGAGAGCGTTGAGTCCATATGTGGCCGAGGACGGTCAGGAGGAACTGGCAGGGGCCGGATCGCGTGCACTCAAACAGTGCGAAAAGCCACGAGCCGCACTTCGCGTATGCGCGGTCCGGCAGACTACGGCTGGAAAAGATCTCCGATCTGTGGCGCCGGGACAAGCCCGACACCAACAGTGGAGCACCCACGGGACACTGCTCAAAGAAGAATCTACTTTGTCACATACCATCTCTTTTCTCAGAAACATACAGTAGAAATTGTTTAACATAAATACACATAGGAGCAAGTACCTGGCAATGAATACTTTTTTAAACTCTTCTTAGAATCTTTAATTTCATAAATTGTCTCAAATATAGTTATCAGCTCCTGGACAGCATCTTCTATGTGCATACTTTTGTGGTTCAGTATTTCAGCCCATTCTTTGGTGTAAGTCTGTTAAAATATATACAGTAAGTTACCTAAATAGAAATTGGCACTTAGACATACATTTAGTACACTGAACATGTATTTAATAAGGGGAAAAGATTATATTTGCACAAAATTAAATATATTTATCTCAAATCATATTTTCTAAAAGGTGCTATTGCAAAAAGGAAATATTTTAAAAATGTATTTACTGCTAATGAAATGTTAGCCAACTGAAAACCTCAGAGACTGGAGTCCTTTTTTTAATAGAACATGAATGTATGAATAGCAATGCAAGCTTCTCTACACTTGTCATGTCCCTTAACTCTGATCTGCAGGGATCATACCTAGGCTTTGAGGGAGAAATAAAGGAACTGGATGGAGAAATTTACTAGTTTAGTTCATGTTCTGTTTGAAATATGAAATACTTTATTAAATTTGGGTAACAAAACAACTTAACTCCATCATAAAATACTGATTATATGTTAGAACTAAGAGTTACTTGTAATACATACACCTTTTAATGTATTTCTACTAAATTTAGGTTGGGACTCTTAAGAGCTTAATTTAGGCTCCTGATTTCTTTAAGCTTCTTTGAAAATTCCAGCCTAAACAGTACATTACTGATTCCAGGACCTATCTAGATAAAACAACAGCACTTTGGCCTGAGAGAGACCCTACGTCCATTCTCATGCTATTTCTGGCCGATTAACTATTTAACTATGTATCCCAGTGGAAAGATCACTGAGCTAGAGAGAGACTGTATGGGGGTGAGAATTACCTTTAATCCACAGTTAGAACTCTCACCTGGGATGTGGGAGACCCTGAGTTCAGTTGCCTTCCATTATTTAACAGAAGGAACTGAAGGTTGCATAATATACTTTAGCTCAGTGGTTAGAGCATGCTGCCTGACCTTATCAGTAGTTTTATATGTTTCAGATCATATAAGTATTCTAAAAAATAGTGATCTAAGTGTCCTGATGTACTATAGATTTCTGCTGACACCAAGAGGAAAACATAGAACAAGGACTATATCCATAGGACGTAGAACAAGGACTATATCTGTAGAACATACAGCAAGGACTATATCTATAAAAGAATCTATTTCCCTTTAAAACTTAGTACAGTTATTCAACATAAAATATTGTAATCACAAAGGAAATACAGGCATGGTCAATACTTTAAAAATAACAATATTCATTATTTTGTTATTTTCTAATGTACACAAAACACAAAGATTCAGATTTTAAGATGTAAAATAAATACATAAAATAAAATTATGTATACCTCATTGCATGCCAGCATATCCTCCACTTTAACAGGACCATCCTCTGGCAGGAGAATTAAAAGAGTATTTGATATATCTTTCATTATTAAATCAATCTGCATTTCAGATAAGTCATTAACCTAAAGAAAAGCAAAATGTAATGAAGACTACATTTGTATCTCTAAAGTATTGTCTGTCATTATTTATATCATGTCATTAGTATATCCTGGGTTTCAAAGACAAATAAATGCTTAGAAACATAAAACTCCCTCATCACCCACTAACTTTAATAAGAGCCAAAGGTACACAGCTTCTCTCAGGAGGTACTTAGCATCTTAATGCGTTGCAGGATCAGGCCTTAAATAAGACATAATACAACATGTTATAATAATAAACGAAGGACAAAATAGAATTACTCACCATGTATAGTAATGGGAGTTCTTTGAGATGTGTGTCCCTGTGGGTGCTCCACTCTGGGTGCTGCTGCAACCTCGTGCTGGTAATCGGAGATTTCTGTAGCAGTGACCTGCCGTGCCACACATGCACCATGGCGTCTCCTCGTGCCGTTGGTGTCCATTAGGTGTGTGTGCGGCACGGCTCCCTCCATTCCTTCTCTACCCTGGTTCTAGCCCCGAACAGGCTCCAAAGTAGGGGAAGGAGGGAGGGTCATGGAGCACCCACAGGGACACACATCTAGAAAACTCCCATTACTGCACAGGGTGAGTAACTTTATTTTCTTCTTCAAGTGATATCCCCATGGGTGCTCCACTATGGGTGACTACAAAGCAGTAGTCATTACGTGGAGGCAGGTTTGGAGCCTTGCCAGTGTAATTGAGGATAACACCACTTGCCCGACAGCTGTGGATGGAGCTATTGTGGAAGTTAGAGCACAGTGTTTCGCGAAAGTGAGGTTGGATGACCAAGTGACTGCCTTGAAAATATCTTCTAAAAGCACATTTTTGAGGAAGGCTGTTGTAGAGGAAAACACTCTGGTAGAATGAGTAGTGATAGTGTCTGTTGGCTATTTGTTGTGAATGATGTAGCAGGTGCGGATACAAGATGAGATCCACTTGGATATTCTTGACCTCTGGATTGTTCAGCAAAAGATAGGAAGAGTCTAATTGATTTCCTCCATGGTCTTATCCGATCTAAGTAGAAAGCGAGTGTTCTTCGAATGTCCAGGATGTGTAGTGCCGCTTGGGATAGATCAGCGTGTGGTTTAGGAAAGAAGATAGGTAAGTATATGGGTTCGTTAATGTGGAAAGGAGATAGGACCTTTGGAAGGAATTTGGGGTGCAGCCGAAGGGTTACTCTGTCCTTGGTAACACTGTGTATGGCGGATCTGACATTAGTGCCACTAGCTCCCCGACTTTCCTGCTGGAAGTACTGGCTACCAGAAAAGTTACTTCCATAGAGAGGTGTAGCCATGAGCAAGTTGCTAGAGGTTCAAAGGGAGGCTTAGTTAGCCTTTTAAGGACTAGACTGGAGGCTATACAGATGGGAAAGTATTTTGGAGACCCATAAGGAAGTGTTTAGTAAGTGAGTGTGAAAAGAATGAAGTGCCATTGTTGGTTCTATGGAAAGGTGCTATTGCTGCTGGGTGGACTTAATAGTGCTGAAAGTGAGGCCCGCTTCTTTTAGTTCCAGTAGGTAGTCTAATATAATGGGGATAGGTGTGGTATTGGGTGGCATGGGATGATTCAGTTTGATCCACTCAGAGAACCTTGTCCACTTATGCAGGTAGGTTTTCCTCACAGATTCTCTTCTACTATTAATTAGAATTTGTTTTACTCTTTCTGAGCAAGTGTTTTCGGCATTCTGGAGCCATGAAGGAGCCACGCCTAGAAGTGGAGTCTGTCTCCATAGGGATGGAAAACCCTGCCATGATGTTGGGTAAGAAGACTGCATTGTGGAGGAAAGATGTGAGGATTCGCTATCGCTAATCTGTGCAGTTAAAGGAACCAGGTTTGCCTTGACCATGCTGGTGCAATCAAGATTGCGAGCACATTCTTGTCTGATTTTCATTATGATTCTGTGTATTAAGGGGATTGCATATAAGAGGGTTGCATTCCATTTGAGGGAGAAAGCATCACCCAGAGATCCCTTCCCCAGGGCTGCTCTGGAGCAGAATAGGTGGCATTATCTGGTTGTGAATAAGTCTCTGTCTGGCTGCCCCCATTTGATGTCTATCTCCCATTCGTGTCTATCTCCCATTCGTGGTGATCAGGGAAAGATGAGGCTGAGGGTGTCCGCCATGATGTTGAGTACCCCCGGGAGGCAAGTAGCTATGTGGGTGATGTGGTGTGTAATTCCTCAGTTCCATAGTCTCAGTTCTTCTGTGCATAGGGAAGTAGACCAGGCCTCACCCTGCCAGTTAATTTAGTACATGCAGGTGGTATTATCTGTCATGACATTTATTGTTTTGTGAGTTATATACTATAGGAAGTGATGGCATGCATAATGCACTGCCTTGAGTTCCAGCAGGTTGATATGGAATGCTTGTTCAGTGAACAACCACTTGTCTTGTATGGTGTGAGGTCCTAGATGGGCCCCCCCATCCCATGAGGGATTCATCTGTCGTGATGGTAACCGTGGAGGTTGGCTGTTGAAAAGATATCCAGAGTAGTATGTTGGTCGGGTCCATCCACCAGTCCAGCAAGTTGAGGACACGTGGTAGAATAGTGACAGTTTTGGAGAGGGGAGTTCCTGGAAGGGATATACAGTGTAGCTAGCCAAGCTTGAAGGCACCTCATGTGTAGTCTGGCTAGTCACACCACATAGGTAGTTGCCAACCTGTAACCCAAAATTTTCAGGCATTCGCGCACTGTTGTAGTTGGGGTTGAGCATGCCACAGTTATGAGGTTCTGGAGGGCCTCGAATCTGTGCCTGAGCAGTGTTGCCTTGGCTAAGATGGTATCTATGGGTGTGTCTAGACTGCATCACTCTGACGACAGAGAGATGCAGATTAGGCACATCGAAATTGCTAATGAAGCAGGGATTTAAATATCCCGCGCTTCATTAGCATAAACATACCGCTAGCATCGAGTTTGTCGGAGAAAGCAGTCTAGAGGCTGATCTTTTGAAAAATAAAGCCTTTTTCGAAAGATCCCTTATCCCTCGTGAAGTGAGGTTTACAGGATCTTTCGAAAACAGCTTTATTTTTTGAAAGATCAGCCTCTAGACTGCCGCTTTTCTCCGACAAAGCTCCATGCCAAAAAAAAGCGGTGGCCATTTTTATGCTAATGAAGCATGGGATATTTAAATCCCTGCTTCATTAGTAATTTTGATACGTCTAATTTACATCCCATTTCCGAAAAAGGGATGTAGTCTAGACGTACCCTATGTGTGCTCTAATGAACTTCAGAGTTGGGTGGGTTTTAAAGTAGATTTCTGGTAATTTATGTGGAAGCCAATGTTGAGTAGGAGGTTAATGGTTGAATTGAGCATGGACAGTGTTTCCTGGGATGATATGCCCTTTATTAGACAGTCATTGAGGTATGGGAATATGATAATGCCCTGCCAGCAGAGGTGAGCTGTAACAACAGCCAGAGTCTTGGAAAAAATGCTGGGGGCTGTCAAAAGGCCAAATGGGAGAATGCAATATTGGTAGTGTTGGTCTCCTTCCGTAAAGCACAGGAAGCATCTGTGATGTACTGTTATATGGAAGTAAGCATTCTGAAAGTCGCAAGTCATAGAATCATAGAATCATAGAACCATAGAGCTGGATGAGACCTCAGAAGGTCATCAAGTCCAGCCCCCTGCTCTAGGCAGAACCAATCCCAACTAAATCAACCCAGCCAGGGCTTTGTCAAGCCGAGACTTAAACACCTCTAGGGATGGAGACTCCACTACTTCCCTAGGTAACCCATTCCAGTGCTTCACTACCCTCCTGGTGAAATAGTTTTTCCTAATATCCAACCTGGACCTCTCCCACCACAACTTGAGACCATTGCTCCTTGTTCTGACATCTGTCACTACTGAGAACAGCCTCTCTCCAGCCTCTTTGGAACCTCCTTTCAGGAAGTTGAAGGCTGCTATCAAATCCCCCTCACTCATCGCTTCTGCAGACTAAACAGACCCAACTCCTCAGCCTCTCCTCATAAGTCATATGCTCCAGCCCCTAATCATTTTGGTTGCCCTCCGCTGGACCCTCTCCAATGCGTCCACATCCTTTTTGTAGTGGGGGGCCCAGAACTGGACACAATACTCCAGATGTGGCCTCACCAGAGCCGAACAAAGGGGAATAATGACATCTCTGGATCTGCTGGCAATGCTCCTCTTAATGCAACCTAATATGCCATTAGCCTTCTTGGCTACAAGGGCACACTGTTGACTCATATCCAGCTTCTCATCCACTGTAACCCCCAGGTCCTTTTCTGCAGAACTACTGCTTAGCTGGTTGGTCCCCAGCGTGTAACTATGCTTGGGATTCTTCCATCCCAAGTGCAGGACTCTGCACTTGTCCTTGTTGAACTTCATCAGATTTCTTGTGGCCCAATCCTCCAGTTTGTCTAAGTCACTCTGGACCCTATCTCTGCCCTCAATCGTATCTACCTCTCCCCCTAGCTTAGTGTCATCCACAAACTTGCTGAGGGTGCAATCCATCCCCTCATCCAGGTCATTAATAAAGATACTGAACAAAACCGGTCCTAGAACTGAACCTTGGGGCACTCCGCTAGAAACCGACCGCCATCCTGACATCGAGCCATTGATCACTACCCGCAGGGCCCGGCCTTCTAGCCAGCTTTCTATCCATCTTACTGTCCATTTATCCAATCTGCATTCCCTTAACTTGCTGGCAAGAATATTGTTGTGGGAGTCAAGAGCCAATCTCCCTGATTGAAGGCTGGAATAACTGTTGCTAATGTCACCATCTTGAACCTTCTGTATGTTATATACTTGTTGAGTCTCCTTAGATCCAGAATGGGTCTCCAACCGCCAGTTTTATTTTGTGTTAGGAAGTATGTTGAATAGAATCCCCTACCTTGAAAGGCCATTGGCACTGGCTCTATCACTCGTATATGCAGAAAGTGTTGGACCTCCTGTTGAAAGAGGCTGTTGTGAGAGGGGTCCCTGAAGAGGGATGGGGAGTGAGGATTGGGAGGGGGGAATAGAGATGAAGGGGATGGAATAGCCCACTTTTATGAGCTCTAGTATCCATTTTTCTGATGTTATTTGTGCCCATTGGTGTAAAAAGGGCCATAGGTGGTGACTGAACTGAAGTTGTCCAGTTGGTTATGTGGTAACAACAGAGGTGTCTCTCTGACTCCCAACCAAACCTTCACACTTGCTGTTTAGAGGATGAAGGGTAGGATGTGGAAGGTTGTTGCTGGTGCTGAGGTCTGCATTGTTGAGGTCTGTATTTTTGTCTAAAATCATATCAAGGTTGTTGCCTGTACTGCTCTCTAGATCATGGATAGGTGTTGTATCTGAACCTCTTATTAGGTGGTGTGTACATGCCAAGAGTTCTCAGTGTTGTTTGGGAGTCCTTCATCGAATGTAAGACCTCATCCATTTTCACAGCGAAAAGGTTAGCTTTATTGAATGGAAGGTCTTCAACCTTTTGCTGTAGCTTTCTGGGTACACCTGATGCCTGGAGCCATGAAGCTCTATGCATGACAATGGCAGTTGCAGTGGTGTGTGCTGCAGTGTCAGCTACATCCATGGAGGATTGCAATGCCATGCGTGAGATAGTGTAACCCTCCTGCATAATACTCAAGTGTTGGTCTTTTGCGCTCCGACAGGAACTGGAGGAGCTCTTGTAGCTTGGAGTAATTTATATAATAATAATCGGTGAGCATGGCGGTATAGTTAGCTACTCTTAATAGTAGGGTTGCCGAGGAATATACCTTTCTGCCCGTGATGTCAAGCTTCTTACATTCTTTGTCTTGGGGCGTAGACCTCAGGTTTGGCTGTTTGGCCTTGTGTCTGGCTGAATCAACGACAAGGGAGTTAGGTGTGAGAAAAGAAAATCCATGCCATTAGGTGTAATAAAGTATTTAGGTCAGCCCTCTTGTTGGTGAGTGTAATCAATGCTAGGGTCTGCCAGATATTATCAGCAGGGTCCATGATGATCTCATCCATTAGTAGAGCAATCTTTGAAGATGTTGGAGGTTGAAGCGTACATAGAAGTCTGTACTGTTTCATTTGTACTTCTTGCATGTCATGTTCCTGTACTAGAGCCACCTTCTTGAAAAGCTTTTGGAATTGTTTTGCATTATCCGATGGCGGTGGTGTGATAGGGATGATGGCCTCATTGGGTGATGAGGAGGAGTTGTGTAGTGGGGTTCTGTCTTCACTTTCTGAAAGGGAGTCCTCCACCTCTGATTGTAAGCCTTCTGGGGAGTTTGGTGCTATGTTCCTGGGTGCAGGCTGAGGGAATTGCGGTGGTCTCTTTGCTGGTGCGGAAAGAGCTCAGATTCCAAGAACCAGATAGATACCATGCTGTCAGGTGTAGTGTTTGTGGCTGGGGGTGAAGGATTGCACCCTTGCTCTGGGAGAGGTCGGGGTAGGTCGGAAGCAGGCAGGGAGGTCATAGAGACAGTTGATAGAGACAAGGAAACCATGTCTTCTGAGGCCAAGCTGGGGCTCTTAGAATTGCATGGGCCCCATCTGTTTATATCTTCTGGAGAACTCTGGGGATAGGAGGAAAGGTGTATAGGAGGTAAGTATGCCATGGGAATAGCATTGTGTCTCCCAATGAGTTGTGCCATATGCCTGCTCTCTAGCAGTATTAGGGGCATTTGTTATTTTTGCTGGTTGCAAAGCGGTCTATCTGTGGTTGACCCCAACACTGAAACAGATTGCGGGTGACCTGATTATGCAGTTCCCATTCGTACTCTGTAGCAAAGTGGCAACTGAGGGTATTGGCCAAGGTTTCTTGCCCCTAAGTAGGTATGCCACCGTGATAGTTATGTTGTGGTGGATACACCAATTCCAGAGCCTAATCGCCTCTGCACATAGGGAAAGGGATCTGGTGCCACCTTGGCAGTTGATGTAGAACATTGTAGTTATATTGTCGATGAGGATACACACCAAGGATCCCTGAATGTGTGGAAGGAAGTGTTTGCAGGCATTGTGGACCAACTGGAACTTGAGCAGGTTAATGTGGAGCTTGGACTTACTGCTGGACCACTTCCCTTAGACACCCCAACCTAGAAGTGATGCATCCTTGGTGATTTGTTTGGATGGTTGATTTCGGTGGAAGGGCACCTCACAGCAGAGGTTCTGTGCCTGGGCCCACCATTGTAAAGAGGTAAGTACTTTATGAGGAGGCAAAAAGTGTCTGTGGACCAGGTGTCTGGTTGGTGTATAGACTGAGGCAACCCACTGTTGGAAACATCAAAATCGTAGTCTGTCATATGGGACGACATACGTGGTAGCTGCCATATGCCCCATGAGTTTGAGACAGGTTAGAATGGGCACAGTTGGGCTGGCCGTCATGATTGTGACCAGGTTTTTTATAGTTTCAAAACGTTGATTGGGGAGATAGGAGCATGCTGTCATAAAGTCTATATGAGCCCCTATGAACTCTAGGAACTGTGCGGGGCATAGAGTAGATTTTTGTTCATTGATAATGAATCCTAGAGACTGAAGGAAGGCCTTTGTGAATCTGATCATGCCCTTGTGGTGCACCGGGAGGGACCCTGAATGAGGCAATCATCCAACTAAGGGAAGATTGTGATGCCTTGTCATTGAAGGTGCACTGCTACAACTGCCAGGGTCTATGAGAAGACTCTGGGGGAAGAGGAGAGTCCTAATGGGAGGACTCTGTATTGGAAATGGTCTGACACTACTGTAAAACATAGGAAACATCTGTGCGTAGGATGTATTGTGATATAGAAGTATGCATCTTTGAGGTCAAGGGCTGCAAACCAGTCCCCTCTATCCAATGCGGGAATAATCGTGGTGAGTGTAACCATTTTGAAGTGCTGCTTGTGCGAATTTGTGCCAATACCCACCCTGGAGCAGTATTGTTGACATTTTGAGTTTTTGTGGGAAGCAAACAGATCTATCCACGGGAAACCGCAGAGGTGGAAAATGTGTAGGAGCACATCTTCCTGGAACTCCCATTCGTGGTCTGGTGCAAATTTTCTGCTTAACTCATATGCTGTGGTGTTGCAGGTTCCTGATAAATATGAAGCTATGAGTGTAATCTTGTTGTGAATACACCAGTTCCAGAGGTGAATGGCCTCTCTGCAAAGGGAACGAGATCGGACCACTCCCTGGTGGTTGATGTAATACATCGTGGCGATGTTATTGGTGAGAATTCTGGTCATGGTACCGGAAATATGTGTTCTGAAATGTTTGCAGGCATTTGAGGACAGCCCTGAGTTCCAAAATGTTGATATGAAGGGCTGCCTCCCATGGCGTTCATTGTCCCTGAGTGGACAGACTATTCATATGAGCACCCCAGCCAATCAAAGAGGCATCCATTATGATCCGAGCAGACGGCTGAGGTTGATGAAATGGGACTCCTGCGAGGAGGTTGTGTGATCTTGTCCACCACTCCAGGGAAAGATATAATGGCAGATGTTGGAGTGATTCGTTTGCCAATATGGTGCCTTGTGGGAACATACACGGATGCCAGCCATTGTTGTAGACACCAAAAATGCAATCTTGCATGGTGGACCACATAAGTTGTGGCTGCCATATGGCCCATGAGCTGTAGGCACTTGAGGACAGAGACTGTAGGGCTTAAGGTAAGTACTGCAATCAGGTCTTGTATAGCTTGGTACCTCTGTATAGGTAAGTAGGCTCTCACCGTGGTGGAGTCCAAATGTGCTCCTATGAACTCTAAATTTTGAGTTGGTTTTAGTGTCGACTTCTGGTCGTTGACAATCAGACCCAGAGACTCTAATGTTTCTCTCACCATCACAACCATGTGGGAGGTTTTGGCCTTGGTTGGACCCTTCAAAAGGCAGTCGTCGAGATAGGGGAAGATTAGCACACCGCAGCAGCGGAGGTGCGCAGCTACCACCACGAGTGTTTTGGAAAAGACTCTGGGTGCTGATGAGAGTCCAAAGGATAGAACTCGATATTGGAAGAGGTCTTCCCTGACCACAAAACGGAGAAACCTTCTGTGGGCAGGATGGATTGTCACATGAAAATATGTATCCTGAAGGTCGAGGGCTGCAAACCAATCCCATAGCACTGGAATTATGGTTACAAGAGTCACCATTTTGAAATGCTGCCTTTGCAGGTAGCGGTTGAGTTTTCAAAGATCAAGTATAGGTCTCCAACCTCCGGGTTTTTTCTGGGTGAGGAAGTAATTGGAATAAAAGCCTCTGCCTCTGAACTCGCAAAGTATCCTCTCCACTACTCCGATGGTAAGGAGGCAGTGGACTTCCTGTTGTAACTGGTACTCGTGAGAAGAGTCCCTGAAGAGGGATGGGGAAGGTGGGTAGGTTGGAAGGTATTGATGTGAATGGGATGATATAACCTGTTGAGACGATCTCGAGAACCCACCGGTCAGTGGTGATGCTGGCCCAATGTTGGTAAAATGGTGTGAGCCGGTGATGGAAAATGGTGACTGCGGAGTTGGTTTGCTGCCTGGTGCAGGGGGTTTGCAAGTCCTTGACCAGGTTGTCAAACATTCTGCTTGTTAGCAGTCTGAGTGGAAGCGTGGTTATTTTGGGCGCACCTCTTTTGGGGTCTTTGTCTCATTCGTTGGTGCTGATCGAATGGACGTTGATGGTATCTGGACTGTGAGAAGTCGTAACGTCTTTGGAACAGTGTATATCTCTTGTGGCAGAATGGGGGCCTGTATATCCCCAGGGTCCGAAGAGTGGTCCTCAAATCCTTGCTGGAGTGGAGGACCTCATCTGTCTTTTCAGCAAAGAGTTTTTATTTGTCAAAAGGGAGGTCCTCCACTTTAGTCTGGAGCTCCTGTTGAACTCCTGCAGTTTGTAGCCACAAGGATTTCTTCATAACTATAGCAGTGGTTGTTGCAGCCCAGTTCTGGTGGAGGCGTA
This sequence comes from Rafetus swinhoei, assembly GCA_019425775.1. NCBI lineage: Eukaryota > Metazoa > Chordata > Testudines > Trionychidae > Rafetus > Rafetus swinhoei. The sequence goes on along the minus strand of CM033440.1, from coordinate 143,880,529 downwards.
GCCCTCCTTAATGATGGATTTTAAAATGGACCTTTTTGCATCCGGCAGATGTTCCATTAGTGCCATGAGCTTAGTATAACTGTCAAAGTCATGATTTGACAGCAGCACCACATAGTTGGCAATGCACACTAAAAGTGTCAAGGAAGAATATATCTTCCTGCTAAAAAGGTCCATACGCTTGCTATATTTCTCCACTGCAGCGTTCTTATATTGTGGAGTTTTTTTCTCTCTGCTGGGCTGCACCCACAATCAGAGTATTTGGTTGAGGGTGAGAGAACAAAAACTCTGAACCCTTGGTCAGAACAAAATATTTTTTGTCAGCCCTCCTGTTTGTAGGGGGTGCAGAAGCCGGGATCTGCCAGATTTCCTTGGCCAACTCCATAATGGCTTCATCTATTGGCAGCCCCTATTTTTGCGTGCTAAGATAGTTGCAAATTTTTAAGGAGATGATATTATTTCTCCTGGACTTCTGTCAACTGGACATCCTGGCTAGCAGCCACTCTTTTAAATAGTTCTTGAAACTGTTTGAGGTCGTCAGGGGGGATGTATCCCCAGGGATGATGGCCTCATCTGGTGAAGAAGAGGAGTGGTCCATGGGTGCTGTATCCGGCTGTTGTTCCTCCGGTTCAGAGTTGACCTTCCTCCAGCTCAGAGTGGTGTGGTGGGGAAGGAGGTACATGAGGCACTGTGCAGGGGTAGGCAGAGGGAACAGTTCGTGATGTGGATGCCTGGATCTGTAGCAGCAGGGGGCCCAGTGTCTTGAGTAATAGTGGCATCGGTCATGTGACAGGTATGCTCAGTCATAATAGTACCTATGGTGATCATGGTACACATGTCTCATTGACGACTGTCTAGAAGAATATGCGCTTCTGTGTTCCTCCCAGCGCAGATCACGGCCTGATGTGATTGGAGAGTGGTGACTCATCACTGACCCTCTCAATGAAGGGGGAGGTGAAAGACATATACGTCTCAGCTGAGCAGTATAGTGGAATGGTGTCGGGAGTAGAGGCAAAGGAGACCTGTGATGTATTAGCGGTATGGTGACCATATGGCCACAAAAATCCAGGACTTTTGGAGCCATATGGTCACCATACCGCTAATACACCATACTGCTAATACACCATACCAATTTTTAATGTTGTTTCAAGGTGCCTCGGAAAACCCCAAATTTGTCCCGGAAAAAGGTCCCTCGCTGCTTCTCCTCCTCCTCACCCTCCTCTCCTGCGGGAGGAGTCAGGGAGGCTTCTGGAACTTCCCTGCGGCTGGGGATCCAGCCAATAGAAGAGGCGGGAGGCGGTGCCTGTAAGAGCCCAGGTGAGCCTGAGTGAGTGGCTGGGCTGCCAGCTGGGACAGACAAAAGGGGAAGGCATGGTGAAGAGAGTTCTGGTTGGGGGAGGAGGGGAATAGCGACCCCCCCTCGGCCCAGTAGGAGGGGGGAGAGAGCAGCACCCCCCCAGTCTAGCTGGGTGGGGAAGGGGAGTATCCCGGAAAAACCCTGCTGCATCCAGGGCATGCATTTGCTCTTCCCCTTTTTTTTCATAGAACAGCAAATGTGCTCTTTTGGGGAGCCCTGTATTCCATGTTTCACGAGGAATAAGGGCTCCTCCAAAAGAGGAAGCTTTTCCGCCATTTGGCCCCATCTAGACAGGGCCAAATGGTGGAAAAGCCTCTTCTGGAAAAACAATTGGAAAAAGGTAGGCAAATTGTGGAGTGCAATTTGCATAACTTTAAAAAAAACTGATAGTGGACTTGGGCTAGTTCTACTCTCCTGCATCCACCATTCCTCCTGCACCCTCTTTCGCCACACACTGCACTCTCCCTTGCTCTTGAGCCCTTCTCCTAGCCAGATACCCTACTCCCACCATGCTTCTGTACTCTGCCTGCCACCCACACCTTGCAACCTCTCCCTCCTCTGCCTCCCACCTCCGTCCCAGATCCTGCACCCCATCCCTATCCCATTCTCTGGCGGCCCTGTCACACATACTGAACCCCTCATTTTTGTCCCAAACCCAGAAACTAAGGGGGCTCCATAAAATCTACCAGAAAAGTTGGGGCTGGAACCCTGGAGGAATGAGGTGTCTCAGTTGAGGGTCACCTTGGTGAGCGTTGGGGGTTTTTGGAGTTCTTTTGCTTCTAATTTTGTGGTCCCCAACTGATTTTTCTGTGGATCAATGTCCCCTGATCAAAAAAATGTTCCCCACACCTGCCATAAATAATCTAAACTTAAAAAACAACAAATAGTCTGGTAGCACTTTAAAGACTAACAAAACATGTAGATGGTATGTGGGCTGTGCCCACGAAAGCTCATGATACCATCTACATATTTTGTTTGTCTTTAAACACTACCAGACTGCTTGTTTTTAAAGTTTATCCTGTACAGACTAACTTGGCTACCCCTCTGGAGCTGATAAATAAAGAAAACATTGAAACCTTTTGTACTGGACATAAATTAATATTTTATTTTATTTAAAATGAAGTTTGATAAACAGAGAGTTAAAACGCTTAATCTATTTAATAATTTAAATTAAACCATTCTCCCTAGCTGCAGCACTAGAAAAATGGGTCGGGTGTAATGATGTAATTAACGGTGAATTTCCATTAGCAACTGGTGGTCCATGGAAAGGCTTACATTGGCTTGTGGATCCCTTGGCTCCAGCCCCTGATGATTACCAGTTAATTGGAACCAGTAGACAACATCTATTAAGAGGACTATGGAAGTTGTCCCATGAAATTGTGGGATAGTTCTGGATGATTCCCAGGCTCTGAGTCAAATGGGGCTGCATCTACACTGCAAAGTAATAAGTCTTAGATCCTGGATATCATCTTGAATTGAGGTTAGACCCCCTAGCACTGCACTGTCATGGGACCCTAGGTCTGGATCCTGGGTTAATGCAATTGCAGCATAGTTGGGGGACTTCTATGGGGCCCAAATCCATCCCTATAGGTAGAGGATGGTGGGAGGAGTTCTTAGAGGGGTCACATGACACCCTTTACTTCCGGTCATGTGTTCATCTTGACCCTGGAAATACTATCCCGGAGTGGGACTTCCTGTGGCAGGTGGGTGGGGCCTAAGAGGTCAGAGGCATGGCTAATGGTTTCAGGGGGTGTGGCCAAGGTGTCCCTATTTTTGGTTCAGAAAATATGGTGACCGTAAATAGCGGTGATCTTGGTGCTGGTGGTGAAGGAGATGGGGCCGATGAGAAGGTCAATAAAGGACTAGGGCTACATGCTCTATTCGACTTTTCCCATGCCTTCCTTGGTTCTGACCCGCAGTGCATCCAGTACCGGGGAAGGGTGAGGTGCCGGCACGGCTGGTGGCATCAGTGCCGTAGGTTGCGGCACCGAGTCTTTTTCGGTGTAGCTGCCAGTGCCGATGATGCCTTCAGTGCTGGGTGCCTGGGCTCCCTCCCTGTTATCAGCACCGACAGTGTTTGGTGCGGGCTCTTCGGGTCCGAGAGTGCCTTAGGACATGGCAGAGTGGTGCTGGAGGTACCCGGCTTATTCGCAGTGCTGATCCTGCTCACCAGTACCGGTGGCAAGGAGCGTGCTGGAGAAGTGAGCTTTTTTAATACAGACCCCATAGTGGGGGAGGAAGTGTTGTGCTTTTGTGCCTTAGGGGGCTCTGAAGGAGCCATGGGTGTAACAGTGTCCGCAGGTTGCAGTGCTTTATCAAAGAGGAGCATGCGTAATCACATCTCCCTATCACGATGAGCTCTAGCTGTGAGCTTTGAACAATGCGGGCATTTCTGAGGCACATGAGCCTCTTCTAGGCATCGGATACATGCCAAGTGTCCGTCCCACACTGGCATGGCTTCGTGACGTGTCACATTTTTTGAAACCTAGCAAACCCGGCATTGTGAGAGGGAAACTGTTGGGAGTTTACCTCAATTGTATAACCTCAGTACTTTCTTCTTGTTTCTCTTTTTTGTCTTTTTGTTTTTGGGGGTCAGAAAAACGGCAAAGGCTCTAAAAAAATTGTTTTTTTTAACAAGTAACTACAAACTAATTAACTAACTGTGATATGAGCTATAACTATGTACAGGAGTAGTAAACTAACTAACAGAACTCTTAATTTTTTGATCAACAGTTGAGGAGAAGAGCTCGCTCTGTCTGCGACCAAGGGCAGCAACGAAGGAACTGGCGGGAGCCGGACCGCGCGCATGAGAGAAAGAGCATGAACATCACAAGATGCTGACAGTGCATGCATGGTCCGGCTGATGACTGCTGTTGAAAACTCCGATCTGCAGCTCCGGGACGAGCTCAACACCTGTAGTGGAGCACCCATGAGGACATCACTCAAAGAAGAACCTTATCATTCTTCCAAACAAAATGCATGTGAATACCACCATTTGCTTTAAAAAGAGGCATATTTCTATGTTGCAAAACCTTATCTCGAAGTGTTAAGAATTTAATTTTAATCTTAGTTAAGAAGTTTCTTACATGAAAATAAAAGTTAAATAATTAACTTAGTTCAAAGTACAGGTTATTTTTGCAGTGAAAAATTCTAAAATCATATGAAATCATATGAAAGTATATTTGAAAGTTCTTCCAAAAAATGTCATTTTAATTATTTTGGCAAATATGCATACCTTTTTCAAAAGCTGCTTAAACATATTCATAACTTCATCAACTTCTTGAAAAAAACTGTCTAATGTCAGAGATGACCAAGTTAATATAGTAAGTCCTTGTCTCAACACAGATTCTACCTAAACAAACAATAAAAATAAAACAAAAATTGTGATAGCTAAAATATAGAAAAGAAATAATGTTAGGAACATAGCACACGACGGATTATTATAAAAATGAACAATGGTCCTGTGCTCATTACTGAAAGAAAAAGGTTGTCAGTTTGCATTTATGTTTTGTTACTTCAAGGAAAACAGCAGAGATTTATTCAATGTTTGTTCAAGTTTTTATGTGTACCACAGCCATATTCACCTATATGCTGACAATTCTCAAAAGTACCTATCCATCTGTGACCTCTCCCTTCCTGTCCAGTCTCACATCTCTTGCTGGTCCTCTAAGATCTTGTCAATAATGAAAAAAAAATCTGAACATTCCTTTTTTTCTCCTAAACTTTGTCCTTTGCTGCACTTCTCTGTCATGGTGGACAGGTTCACATTACATCGCTGAAGCTCATATGAACTGGTATTTTTGACTCTCCCCTTTTTTCCACATCCACTTTCTCACTAAGTCTTGTTGCTGCACTCCCAATAATATTTCTAAAATCCTTGCTGTCCTTGCCAGCCACATCCCTATTTTTTTGCCAAAGGTAACCTCAGACTTTCACATCCATCAGGTCATTCAGCTCTCAATTTTTCATTCTAAATTTCATCTGACTAGAAAAAATACCATTCTTCACATCTGAGATGTCAGGAGACTGTTGGCTTTCTATTTGAAAAAGACTAAAGCCTTGAGGGCTGTTTGTCTATTTCATGGCCAGAATTAAAGTGGACACTGATGGTGTTTAAAGCATGAATGTTTTGTTCAGGGAAGAGGATGTTATGTCCTCCTTTTTTCATCTTCTTTTTCCTCCATTTCTGATGCTCTGAGGCTCTCATTTTGGTCGCCCTCCTCTGGACCCTCTCCAATGCGTCCACATCCTTTCAATGTTGAGGCGCCCAGAACTGGACACAATACTCCAGATGTGGCCTCACCAGAGCTGAATAAAAGGGAATAATCACTTCTCTGGATCTGCTGGCAATGCTTCTCCTAGTGCAACCTAATATGCCATTAGCCTTCTTGGCTACAGGGGCACACTGTTGACTCATATCCAGCTTCTCATTCACTATAATCCCCAGGTCATTTTCTACAGAACTGCTACTTAGCCAGTCAGTCCCCAGTCTGTAACAAAGCTAGGGATTCTTCCATCTCAAGTGCAGGACTCTACACTTGTCCTTGTTGAACCTCATCAGATTTCTTTTGGCCCAGTCCTCTAATCTGTCTAGGTTACTCTGGATCCTATCCCTGCCCTTCAGCGTATCTACCTCTCCCCTTAGCTTAGTGTCATCTGCAACCTTGCTGAGGGTTCAATCCATCCCCTCATCCACGTCATTAATAAAGATGATGAACAAAACCGGTCCTAGAACCAATCCTTAGGGCACTCCGCTAGAAACCGACCACCAGCCTGACATTGAGCCGTTGATCACTACCTGTTGGGCCCAACAGTGTAGCCAGCTTTCTATCCATCTTACAGTCCATTTATCCAATCCATACTCTGTTAACTTGTTGGCAAGAATATTGTGGGAGACCGTATCAAAAGCTTTGCTAAAGTCAAGGTATATCACATCCACCAACTTCCCCATGTCGACAGAGCCAGTTATCCCATCATAGAAGCTAATGAGATTGATCAGGCATGACTTGCCCTTGGTGAATCCATGTTGACAATTCCTGATCACTTTCCCCTCTTCCAAGTGCTTCAAAATGGATTCCTTGAGAATCCCCTCCATGATTTTTCCGGGGACTGAGGTAAGGCTGACTGGTCTGTAGTTCCCTGGATTGTCCTTCTTCCCTTTTTTAAAGATGGACACCACATTTGCTTTTTTCCAGTCATCTGGGATCTCTCCCGATTTCCACGAGTTTTCAGAGATAATGGCCAAAGGCTCTGCAATGATATTTGCCAACTCCCTCAGTACCCTCGGATGCATTAAATCTGGGCCCATGGATTTGTGTATGTTTAGCTTTTCTAAATCGTTCCTAACCTGTTTTTTCCCCACTAAGGGCTGCCCACCTCCTTCCCATACTGCATTGCCTAGTGCATTAGTCTGGGAGCTGACCTTGTCTGTGAAGACAGAGGCAAAGAAAGCATTGAGTAGTTCAGCTTTTCCCACATCATCTGTCACTAGGTTACCTCCCTCATCCAGTAAGGACCCCACATCTTCTCTGATCACCCTCTTATTTCTAACATGCCTGTAGAAACCTTTCTTGTTACCCTTCACATCCCTTGCTAGTTGCTATTCCAATTGTGCTTTTGCCTTCCTTATAACTCCCCTGCCTTCTCGCTCAATATATTTATACTCTTCCCTAGTCATCTGTCCAAGTTTCCACTTCTTGTAAGCTTCCTGTTTGTGTTTAAGCTCACCAAGGATTTCTCCGGTAAGCCAATCTGGTCGCCTACCATATATGCTTTTCTTACTGCGTGTATCGGGACAGCTTGTGGTGTTCTCGTCCATCCTCCCTGTTGAAGGAAGGATGGACGAGATTGCCATTGCTAGTGGAAGCTCGCCACGCCAGATAGCTACCGCTCCGTCGAGAACCAGTTTGGCATGGGGAGATCTACTGTCAGGGGTGTGCTCATACAGGTATGATTCTCTTGTGCTATTGTCCTGGGGGGTCAATGAACTGCTGGAATGGGGTATACTAGGGAAGGGGTGCTGTTGATGGTGGTGGTGGAAGCCTCCTCCCCGGGAGGGTTTTCATTCCCGCCTTCACAAAGCCCTGCTAGGGGATGGGGTAAGTAGGGATTGCTCCTGATGTGTGCAGGGGGAAAGGGGCTTGGGCTTGGGGACCTCCTGAGGGCTCTGACAACCCTGTGATTCTCTGTTTGTCTCCTTCTACAGGGGGTAAGGGCCATCAACACTATCCTGCTGCGCAGGGTCATCGACTTGGGCAACGTGGACCCCATCATCACCAGCTTTGCTGCCCTGGGCTTCCCCAACTATGGGGGGGGCTATTGATGGCACCCATATCCCCATTCAGGCCCCCGACCACCAGGCATCCAAATACATCAACCACAATGGGTACTTTTAGATGGTTCTGCAGGCCCTCGTGGTCCACTGCGGCCAGCTCATGGACATCAACATTGGGTAGTCGGGGAAGGCGCACAATGCCCACATCTTCCAAAACTCCAGCATCTTCCAGAAGCTGCACACCAGCACTTTTTTCCCCAACCACACCATCAAGGTTGGGAACAGAGATATGCCGATGTGCATTGTAGGGAATGCAGCCTACCCTCTGCACCCCTGAATGATGAAGCCATTTACCGGACACCTTAACCAAAGCAAGGAATGCTTCAATGGCAGGCTCAGCACAGCCCACATTGTTGTGGAGGACACCTCTGGTCATCTGAAAGGGAGATTCTGTTGCCTCCTCACCCACCTTGACCTCAGCGATTGGAACGTCCCCTCAAGCGTTGGTTGCATGTTGTGTCCTCCACAACCTTTGTGAACATAAGAGTGAGTCATTCCTGCCAGGGTAGGGGGCAGAGGCTGAGCGGCTTGCCAGGAACTTCGAGCAGCCGTGCACAGCTGCCATCCGGCAGGCCCATCAGGGGCTGTACGCATCTTGGAGGCCCTGAGGGAGAGTTTCAGCCAAGGCCAGCTGTGAGATTCTCCCCTGGGCTTCCCCACAAGGGGCTTCTGCAGTGGCCCAGTGTGTCTGTCCTCCCCCACTCCTCCCTTCCCCTGCCTTCCTTTCTCCCCTTCTCCTCCCTCCTTCCCTTCCCCCTGCAGACACATAAACCACACTTTTTGTTTTGAAAGAAAAAACTATTTTTGTTTAATTGGGGCAAATGTAACAGGGGAGGGACTGCGGAAAGAACCTGGGAGGGGCGAGGGAGGAGGGGTGAGGAGAGGATCAGGGATGGGGCTGGGACTAGTACCTGTCTCGGGTGCTTTCACTGCCTCTTGTGCAAGGCCCTCAGTGGCCAAAGTGGGGAGTTAGGGGGAGAAGGTAGGGGGCCAGGAACAGGAGCAACAGCAGAAGCAACCTTCAGGCGATCGACGGCAGCAGTGTAACCCATAAGCATGATCCAGGCCTGCTGCAACAGTTCCTGCTAGGTGTTGCGACGCAGCTCCAGGTCCACCTCCAGTCTACAGTCCTGCCAGTCCAGAGACTCCTGCAGGGCTCACAGTCAGGCTATGTGCTCCCACTGCAGGTCTTCTTGGGGTCACCTTCACCTGCAAGTCATGCAAGGTCGGGAAGATGGTGTCAGAGATGTGGCTTGCACCCCACTCGCAGCTGGCCCAGCTGTGAAGAAAAGTGAGAAGGGCAGTCATCCCAGGAGACACTGTGCCTGAAGCCATGTCCTTATCCCTGAGACAACATCAAAACATCTTGGGTAAGATGAAGGGGATGTGCTTCGAGAAAGGCCACCTGAGACTTGGACAGCAGGCTCTTTCCTGTAGGGACACAGATGTCCCAGAGGGGAGCCTCACTATCCCTATGCCCTAGGTACAAGCAGGAATAGGGATGTGCCAGTCAGGCCAGGAGCCTGCGGGTGGAGGGGAAGGCGGGGGAACAGCTCAGCTTCCTTCCATGCCGCGCTCACATTGGGTTCAGCAGTGGCAGCATCCTGCACAGAGAGAGGACTTGTATCCCTGCCTACTGGAGGAGAGAGGGGCAGGGTGTTGGGGGAAGGTGTGTGTGAACGACAGAAGTCGCTTGCTGGGGATGGTGCTCCTGGGGTCCCCTCCACTTCCTTCCCCTCCCAGCAGACTCCCCTGGCAAGGGCTTGATATCCTCCACCTCACTGTGCTAAGCCCAGGAACAGATGATGACCCGAGAGTGTGGGCATGCCCATGTGCAGCACTGTGTGTGTGTGTGTGTGTGTGTGTGTGTGTGTGTGTGTCTCCATTTCCCTGACCTCCTTATAGCGGTGGCTTATGGTGGGAGTAAGGCAGGCCTCCCCAGACACCCTGTGAGCAAGAGTACAAGGGTCCTCTATTGCAGCCTCCTGGGGCTGTGTGCCCTGGACTGGTGCTCCACATGCACTGGCTGCTGCGTAATCCCTAGGCTGAGAAGGCAAAGGAGCGAGAAGCACGCAGCAGCCCCTTACCGCCCGCCAACTTCATCCACGTGAGTCTAGGGAAAGTAATGGCACTCACCTGATGGGTCTTCTCTGGCTTTGGACGAAGCCTGGGAGACATCCTGGGAGGGGGGTACTGGCTCCAGGGTGAAGATGGCCTCCTGGCTGGTGGGCATTGAGATAGTGTTGACCTCATCCAGCTCCTCCTCCTCCTCTTCCTCCATACTGTCTCTGTCCCCCGGGAGGGTGACAACAGACGTCTCCAATCCAGAGTCCACAATGACAGGGGGGAAGGAACTGACCCCCTCCCCTGCAGGATGCGGTGGAGCTGGTCATAATAAGGTCTGCGGTGCTGCCCTGGAGCAGGAGCTGCACTCCCTGGCCCTTGGTATAGGCCTGACTGAGCTCCTTGATCTTCATGAACACCTGCTCCTGGGTGCACAAGCCCTTTCCTCGTGGACTGTGGCTTTAAGGACTGCAAGGAAAGTGGGAACTATAGAGTTCTGATGAGAGTGGACAGAATGGCCAGCAGGGCACCTGTGGGAAGCCCTGGAGGCCACCTATTTTGAAATAACTCCAGCTGCCCTGTCTATACATGCCCTATTTTGAAATATCTATTTCAAAATATCTATTTCGAAATAGACATTATTCCTCATGAAATGAGGGTTACAGATTTTGGAATAAGTCGCCTGTAATTTCAAAATTATTTCAAAATAACAGGATTGCTGTGTAGACACTCACATAGTTATTTCGAAATAACACTGCAGTGTAGACATGACCATAGAAACATAAGCTTCAGGGACACTACTCGAAGAAATAGCTGCTCTCTACAAATATGTTTGGAGCGAAGGTAAATATCAGGGATGGACAAAAACGCTAACATTCAACGTTGTCACAAGGTCAAATGGGTATACATTTGCCATGAATAAACTGCTGAAGGAAATTAGAATAAGGTTCTAGAACAACCTCCCAAATAGGAATAGTAGATAACCAATTTAATTTTAAGACAGGGCTTTTTAAGTTTCTGAACTGTATTAACTGGACTGGGTCACCTGAAATATAAAGGGACTGGACTTTACATACCAGGAGGCCCCTTCCAACCTATGTTCTTATACTGCACGGCTGTGTCTACACTGGGCCACTTATTCCGGAAAATCAGCTGCTTTTCCGGAATAAGTTGCGAGCTGTCTACACTGGCCCCTTGAATTTCCGGAAAAGCACTGACGATCTACTGTAAGAAATCAGCTGCTTTTCCGGAAAAACTATTCTGCTCCCACTCGGCAAAGTCCTTTCCGGAAAACTGTTCCGAAAAGGGCCAGTGTAGACAGCAGTAGTCTTTTCAAAAAGCCCCGATCGCAAAAATGAAGATCGGGCTTTTTCTCGAAAGCGCATCTACATTGGCACGGATGCTTTTCCGGAAAAAGGGCTTTTCTGGAAAAGCATCCTGCCAATGTAGATGCTCTTTTTCCGGAAATACTTATAACGGAAAACTGTTCTGTTTTAAGCATTTCCGGAAAATCATGCCAGTGTAGATGTAGCCCACATGTACTCTGCTCTGGCAGTGCAAATGGGCCTCAAAGGGCAAGTAAGCAGCATAATGATGGAATGGTATTAAGTCCTTATTATCGATGAGAATCGGAAGCACTGTTATTTACTTGCTAAATCATAACATTTCATAATATGCAGGGGGTCTCCCAGGCATTAATGTGAATCAGTACAATTCTACAGTGCAGAATTGTTTAACTTGAAATCTTAGTATTAAGAAAATTACAAACAAATCTAAAGCAACATGAACTTCTGAAATATTCAAAGTATAAAAGTATATTTAGCATCACCAACCTTTTTCGTTTTTGGCGCCATCAAATTTACAAACACTGTTGGTATTTCCTGACACAAATCTTCATAACATTGCAGAAGATTCTGTTAATATTAAAAATGACAATTTTATTAGCAATATTTTAATATATTTTTTCTTTATTGAAGATTTTCAGAGAAGCAAACAAATACATAATTATAGACATAAGGAAAGAGGAAAATGGTAATGCAGAATTCGACATGAATACTTACAGCATTTTTCTATTTCTTATCTCAATGAAAAACAGTAAGATTATGTTTTCTTGTATGGGCATGTGAGTGCAGAAGAGGAAAAAATTTAAAGAGGACACTTTCCACCTCACATATATAGTCCCTAGCCACAAGTCCCAGACAAAACATCATCCCTTATATTTAGGAAGCACAAAACACCTGTCCTTGTTCAAGACTACAGGTTATACCTCATTTAACTGGGACTCTCTGGTCCAGCAACATCCGTGGTCCAGCAGTACCAGGAATGTTCCTGGATCACAAAGCCCAGGTACAGGGAGATCAGGCCATGGGGCAGGAGCAAGGCAGAGGGGCAGGTGACTCATCTGGGAACCCTGTGCGGGGGGACGCAGAGGAGCAGGTGGTGCAGTGAAGAGTTCTGCCCCCTGTTGCTGGGAGATAGCAGGGGTCGGCAGCGGTCATGGAGCTCCAACCCCAGCTACATCCAGGGAGCTCCAGTTTTAGCTATGGAACTCAGGTCCGGCAGCAGCTGTGCAGCTCCAGCCCTGGTCTCAGAGCTCAGGGTCCCGCAGTGGCTGCTAGGGAATTCCAACCTGGGGAGCCACAGCTGGGCAGGCAGCAGTGGCGCTCAGCAGGAGCCCTTGCAGGTGGCAGGAGTTCAGCCTGGGCCATGTTGGGAGAGACCTCCTGTGGTCCAGCAAATCCCCACGTGTCCTCCACAAGGGTGCCAGAGGAGGGAAGTCCAACCCTTAGTTTTAGAAGTGGCCAACCCATAGGGAGCAGAGAGAGGTACAGTCATGCCCTCTCCCACACTGAACTAGAGGCACTAGTTTCTTGCATACAGTTAAAACTCACTTCCTGCTATCAATCCAATTTTCAGCAACCTCCCATCCTGTCCCCTATCTTCATCAAAAAACAAACAATTATCATGAAATTTCATATGCTACATTTAATTCAAAACGTAGAAGTTTTCTGGCATGTTTAGAATAAATTCCACAAGAAGTTAGGGTTTTCCAACATTTAGTTTTCAGAGGTTTTCCTACTGCATTTTCGGTTCACCATATCTCCAAAACACAAGTAAAAATGTAAAAATTCCAAACTGCTTCTCCAAAACTCCCTACCAAGTAGAAATGCCTCTGAAAAAGTACACAGAAAGATTACAGAGATATTTAAATATCATCAGAATATAAAACACAAATATATACTACACATAACCCCCATCAAAAATATAAGCAAATATATTTTATGAAGTTTATATACTTGTATCTTTAAAGAATATATATAATAATGCATGCATTGGTTTATTGCATGTTTTGCAATGCATGCATTGAACAGATGGGAGGATTGTCAGATAGAGAACCATTTGGAATGATGTCAGATTGAGTCCAGAAGGAGATAAAAAAAGGGGAAAGTGACATGGGGAATCAGCATGACTATATGGAAAACAAGAAGAAAGAAAGAAATATGCAGAGATGGGTAGTTGTCTAGGAGAGAACATAATTCATTTATGGGAAGCTTGCAAGATGCACCCAAGTCCATGCTCATTTGAAAGCTCCAATCAAGTCTGTGCATGGTTTGCCAGGCCTGTTGAAGTCCCTAAGAGTATGTCTACACTACAGAGTTATTTCAAAATAACTCACATTATTTCAAATTAACAAGGTGTCCACACAGCAAGCCTGTTATTTTGAAATAACAGGCTTCTTATTCTGAAATATTTACATTAGGTCTTTTTAGTATATCAAGCAACCCAATTTATGGTAGATTTCTGGTTACACAAGGCCATGAGGCTGGATTTTACCTAGAAATCATATTACTTAATATATGCTTATGAATATGTATATAACCTGTGTGTGAGGTGTGAATGAGAAATACCCAGTCAAAGGCAGTTTAGGATCTGTGACCTTTTAAGGCAGACAAAGACCCCTGCAAGCAGATACATTAACAGAGAAGCAAACAGAAAATCTCTCTCTCCCGGACAAGTTGTAACATCAGAGCAGAAACCTAGGACTGGCCCAGAAAAGTAAAGCTTCCTGCAGATCTGGAGGGATCTCTCAAGAAACATCATGGTCGAGTCTCCAGGAAGCTGATGCCTGGCCAGCACTCTAGCCATCTGTGAAATCAAAAGTAATCTACACTGCACTTGCAGCCTGCCTCCAAACTGCCAGCATGAATGTGATGTGTGTCTATGTGTGTGTGTGAATATCACCTAACTCTTAAGAATCTGTACCAATAAACAACCCCAAAAGCAATACTGCTCCAGCCCACCCTTTGTCCGGGTTTGTTCCTCAGCAGGTCTGAGGAAGTGCAACGCATATAACTCCTCTTTTATTCAGAACAGTATTTGGGAAGTGCTGATAATAGCACTGTGTTGTCTGTGTAAACTGAGACAGGGCAGAAGATGAAGGATACTAGTTTCTCTGGTACCTAAAAATACAACTCCCTACTTTTCCTTTGGAGGTTTATGGCATTATCTAGCACCGTGCCTTGTTTCTTTCATTCTTCTTAAAACTTCATCAGTCCTAGTACTAAAAAGTCTTCTTCAAAGGGGAGATGATCCATCTTCACATTGGTCACTTGAGGAAAACCTGAAGACTTAAGCCTAAAAATACCATCTAATAGAGATAGCAGAAACCATGGGAATAGCTGATGAATCTGAAGAATAAAGGATACCCATAGGATATACTTTATTATTTTTTGCTCCTCTACCATTATTGTATTGGTCAACTTACTTAGCTTATATGGAAATATTTTCTTAAAAATACAGATAATTTTCTCCATAGGGGGTACTGGTAGCAAGCCATTATGGCCTTTGTAGTTTGCTACTCTTAATCCTAAAGTGGTGGAAGAAAATATTTACCTTTCTAATATGTTCTTCTTCCTAACCTTGTAAGCTGGAATAGGGAGAACCAGACTTTCTGCTGATCTTCAAAGGGCTGCTTCTACTTCCAGAGAATTTTGAATGGGATGAGTTTGGTAATATGAAAATCCTTGTTGAGAAACAGAGTATAATTTATCCACCATGAGTTTCATGGGTACTAAAAGTCCATCCAATAAAGGCAGAGAAACTTTATTGGAAGAATGAGAACTCAGGATCTTAAACAGTGAGTGTAAAGTTTCCTCTACTGAAGAAACTGGCATCTTTAGAGTGACTGTCATTCTCTAACAATTCTTGGAAGGCAAAAGCATCTTCTAATGCAGACAATGCAGAACTCCCTTTTTTTTTCATTGAAAGATCTTGATATATATATATATAATTTCAACTCGATTACTCACACATATCCCTACTGGAGTTATTTAGTTGGGATTGATACTGCTTTGAGTAGGAGCTTGAACTAGATGACTCCCTCAGGTCTCTTTCAACCCTAATCTTTTATGATTCTCCACTGACCAGTAACAGTCTATTACTGAATACTTGCACAGTGCAATCACCACTCACTTCACTTTCAGAATAGGTCTCATTCAGGGCTTGGGGAAAGCTCTGACAAAGTTCTTAGAAAGTGGCCTCCTGCATTCAAAAGTTCTGCAGCCACTGATCATCACTTCACATCTGCAGAATGATGCAATCCCACCAGTCAGTACTTTTTTTCCAGAACTAGAACTGGTGATCCACCATGTTCAGTTGCTGCATGACTACAAGCAGCAACTGGAAATTGTTTTGTTCTATGGCTTGCAATAGGGCTGCTTGTACAAGATTTCAACGTTTCACACAGTCTGACCTCTGGAAAGATTGCAAGATACGGCACAAGGTGTTTGTAATGCTCACCCAAGAATGCACAATTAAGCTAAGTTCAAGTTTCTTGGGCTATGGTATACATGTGGCTAAGCCAGGCTTCGGAAAAAAAGCATGAGAAAGTATGGGTTGTTTGCCACTGATACTGGGTATGGAGGGAACAAGAGATGTAGGGATGGAAGAAACTGCATCATGGGAAGCTGAGGCCATGTTCCCATTACCCCCTGAAACAATATTTTGGTGCCAGGAGGCTTTGCAAGACCTTCTCAAAATCCCCTGCAGCTAGTTATACTGTGGATAGCATTTCACAGTGCACTGCTCTGTGCATCAATGCTGCTAGTGAGAACACACTCCACTGACACAATGAGTGTGGTGTGGACGTGCACAACTAACTTAATTACTACAATGGGTGGAAGTCGACTTTCAGTGAATCAACTTAACTTTGTAGTGTAGATATGCCCAGTGAGAGTGCATTTCATGTTAGGGAGGCTACTGGGCAGGAAGTGCAACACTTAAATCTTTTTATCTTTGTATTGGCCAAAGAAGTATCTTCCACACTGGCAATCCCTGGTATGGGTTCCTATCTAAAACCTTAACTAAGTAACTTATATACAAGGCTAACTAAATATAAATGTATTTAAAACTTGGAATTTAGTTAGTCTAAGAAGGATTTAGATCAATGATCCAGAAAAGTTCCTTATATCTCACTGACAACAGTTACAACAAACTGAAGCAGGTGGAGCACCACATACAACATGCCCCTTTTATGGCCTTGCATGTAGAATGTTCAAGAATAAAAACATGGTAGATTTTTAACTTACCTCCAAATATAGCTTGTTTGACTTCAGATTATCTTCTATTTTTACTACCCTCTTTGCTTGCTCCGGTACTTCCAGACCCATCTTTATCATACACTTAGTCTCTCGGACTATCTCTAGAATTTTTGAATCAAAATTAACAAGCAACTTCCCAGTTTCAGGATGACGTACCAGTAGAGTAGCTTGTAATGCTGAAAGTAAAATAAAATATATTTTAAAACATATATCCATAACAAACTATTGGCTGTTTCTATCGTATAATGAATCCTTATTAGACTTATGCGAAATTGTGTATGGTTGGTCATAACACAATTATAGGCTACATCCTGCAAGAATGTGAGCATCTTCAGGAGCTCAACTGAGCAGAAACAAGTCCAACAAGAAGAAGATGTTTCAGAAAAAAGAAAGTCAAATAAAACCCAAAATAAAATAAGAAAATGCTAAAATCCAATCCTGCAGTCATATCATTCATGTGGAAACTTTTCCCATGAGGAGTTCAGTTTGCTTTAAAAGAGTTCCAAATTCTACTTGCATGGGTCTGTTTTCAGATTGAAGCCCAAAGGTTCTTATTTTCTGTCTCGAGAGCAGCCAGTACAATCAAAATTGATAACAGCAGGGCCTTCAATCTAGAAGACTAATGTGTAACAAGAACCAATGACTGGAAATTGAAGATAAACAAATTAATTACAGAAATATTGCACATTTTAAAAGTGAGGTAATTGAACACTTAAACAGCTTACCAGGAACAGCTTACATTGGAAATGCTACAATTCAGATTGGATGTTTTTCTAAAATATATGCTCTGGTTCAAGCACAGCTATTAGACCAGAAGCAGGAACTAATACAGGAAAGCACTATTGTTTGTACTATACAGGCAAAGGAGCTGACAGCCTTCGTGGGCCCCTGGGCCAGGTTGTAGGGGAAAGGAGGCTCCATGCTCCCAGAAGGGGCATGGCCTCAGGTAGAAGGGGCAAGACTGGGGGCAGCCAGCCCTCAGAGCACTGCTCTGGCAATGATTTTAAGGGCCTGCAGTAGCAGAGGTAGCCAGGAGCCCTGGGCCCCTTTGAATCACCAGGCCCTGGGGAAATTGCTTCCTTTGCCCTGTCCCCCCCTCAGACCCACTGGCAAGTCTATATGCAGGAGGATCAGGCTAGACAATCACAATGATACCTTCTGGACTTAAAATATATGACTATGAATCAGGGCACCACAACATATCTTAAATGCCTCTAAACCAACTACATGTTTTCCTCACAGATTTTGTTTTAGAACATTTAAAGTAAGTTTTAAACTCTTTGTTCTTACCTTAGGTGATTAGGGGTTTGGAACGGGTCCCATATGAAGAGAGATTAAAAAGACTTGGACTTTTCTGCTTAGAAAAGAGGAGACTAAGGAGGGATATGATAGAGGACTATAAGATCATGGCTGG
This sequence comes from Rafetus swinhoei, assembly GCA_019425775.1. Classification (NCBI taxonomy): domain Eukaryota; kingdom Metazoa; phylum Chordata; order Testudines; family Trionychidae; genus Rafetus; species Rafetus swinhoei. The sequence continues at coordinate 143,862,764 of CM033440.1, read as the reverse complement.
TGTGGGAAAAGTGAATAAGAAAGAGTTACTCACCTTGTGCAGTAATGGTGATTCTTCGAGATGTGTCCATTCTGGGTACTGGTGCATCCTCGCGCCAGCAACCGGAGACTTTTTCTAGCAGTTTCTACCCCGCCGCGCATGCGCTGGAGCGCCCCCTTGTGCCATTGGAATCTGTTGGGCACATGTGCAGTGCGGCTCCTTCTTTCCTTCTCTACCCATTAGAGCACAAGGCTCCAAAGCAAGGGAAGGAGGGAGGGTAGTGGAGCACCCACGGGGACACATCTCGAAGAACCACCGTTACTACACAAGGTGAGTAACTCTTTCTTCTTCTTCAAGTGGTCCCCATGGGTGCTCCGCTTTGGGTGACTACAGAGCAGTTGTCGGCTCGCGGAAATGGGTTTGGAGCCATGTGGTAGTCACTGTAGATAGTACTGCATGTCTCACTGCCATGGAAGATGCAATGGAGGTGGAGAGAGCGTAATGCTGAGCAAATGTGTGGTCAGATGACCAGGTGGCGGTGTTGCAGATATCTTGAAGAGGAACGTTGTTGAGGAAGGCGGTTGTGGAAGACATTGCCCTGGTGGAAGGAGCTGTGATGGTTTCAGGTAAGTCTTTATTATATAACATATAACAGGTTCGAATACAGGAGGTGATCCATTTCGAAATTCTCTACGATGAGACTGCCTGTCCTCTAGATTGCTCAGCATAGGACAGAAACAGACTAGGGGAAGCTCTCCAGGGTCTAGTTCAGTCCACATAAAACGCCAGTGCTCTCTGGACGTCGAGAGTGTGCCATGCGGCCTGAACTGGATCGGCATGTGGCTTAGGAAAAAAGGCAGGTAAGTGTATAGGTTCGTTGACATGGAAGGGGGAAGGTACTTTGGGAAGGAACTTTGGGTGGGGTCGGAGTATTGCTCTGTCCTTCGTGAACACCGTGTAAGGGGGATCAGCCATCAAGGCTGCAAGTTCACTTACCCTCCTTCTGGAGGTTATCGTGACCAGGAAGGACACCTTCATGGAAAGATGAGTCCAAAAGCAGGTGGCTAGAGGTTCAAACGGTGGCTCTGTCAAACTTTTTAGAACGTGGTTCAGATCCCAGATGGGGACCGGCAGGCAGATGGGTGGGAAAGTGTTTTGCAAACCCTTAAGGAACTGTTTTGTTAACTGATTATCAAGGAAGGAAACCCCATCAGTAGGATGATGAAAAGCTGCTATGGCAGCAGTGTGGACCCTGATAGTGCTAAAAGCGAGGCCTGACTGTTTCAGGGATAATAAGTAGTCCAACAAAGTAGGGAGGGGAGTAGACTCCGGATGTGTTGTGTGTAAACGATTATACCAATGAGAAAATCTATTCCATTTATATAGGTATGTTTTCCTGGTGGATTGTCTTCTATTGTTGATCAGTATCTCTTTCACCGGCTCTGAACAGGTATTCTCGGCATCATGGAGCCATGAAGGAGCCAAGCATGGAGATGGAGCTTGTGGAGTTCTGGATGGAGAGTCCTCTGGTAGTTCTTTTGACAGGAGGTCGTGGTGGAGTGGGAAGGGATACGGGTCCATCATTGCCATTTTGCAAAGATAAGGATACCACATCTGGGCCATGCCGGTGCCACTAGTATGACTCGTGCCTGGTCCGTCCTGATCTTGTTGAGGACTTTGTGTAGGAGGGGAAAGGGAGGGAAGGCATAAAGGAGAGGAACATCCCATGTGATGGAAAAGGCATCTCCGAGGGAGTGTTTTCCCAAGGCTCCCCTGGAGCAGTAAAGGTGACACTTCCTGTTGTTTTTTGTGGCAAAGAGGTCTATGTCTGGTTGGCCCCACTGAAGAAATAGTGGAGCGACAGCATGTCTGTCTATCTCCCATTCATGCTGATCGTGGAATGTGCGGCTTAGGGCATCCGCTGTCACATTGAGTACCCCCGGGAGGTAAGAAGCTATTGGGGTGACCTGGTGTGCGAGGCACCAGTTCCAGAACTTGATGGCTTCCGTGCACAGGGTTGGGGACCGTGCACCCCCTACCGGATGATGTAGCACATGCAGGTGGTGTTGTCCATCATGATGGTAATGGACTTGTGAGCTATGTACTGTCTGAAGTGTTGGCATGCATATCTGACTGCTCGTAATTCGAGGAAGTTGATATGAAAGGTTTGTTCTCTGAACGACCATTTGCCTTGGGCTGTAATGTTCCCCAAGTGGGCCCCCCAACCCATAAGTGAGGCATCCATCATAATTGTGTGCGTGGGGGGAGGACGCTGGAATGGCACACCCTCTAGCATGTTTTGAGGAATTGTCCACCAATGAAGGGAGTTGAGAATGTGTGGTGGAATAGCCACTATTTTGGAGAGTTGATCCCTGGAAGGCTTGTTGGTTGTCGCCAGCCATGATTGTAGGCCCCTCATGTGGAGTCTGGCCAACTTGATGACATACGGCGTAGAGGCCATGTGTCCAAGAATTTTGAGACAGTTGCGTACCGTCATGGTAGAAACTGAACGGGCAGTCATGATAAGGTCGTGAATGGTGTTGAATCTGTGTTCAGGCAGAGTAGCGTTTGCTGCTACCATGTTGATGAAGGCCTCTATGAACTCCAATTTCTGCGTTGGAAGTAGGATAGATTTTGCGTGGTTTATATGAAAGCCCAGGTTGACCAGAAGGTGCATTGTGGTGTCGGTCATGGCTTTGGTTTCCTGAACGGACGACCCTTTTATGAGGCAGTCGTCCAAGCATGGGAAAATCATAACCCCTTGACACTGAAGTGAGGCCATTACGACCACCAGGGTTTTGGAAAACACTCTGGGGGCAGTTGAGAGGCCAAAGGGAAGCACTCGGTACTGGTAGTGTTGGGTGCCCACCATAAACCGCAAGAAACCTCTATGAGCAGGATGGACCGTGATGTGAAAGTAGGCATCCTGGAGGTCGAGAGCTGAAAGCCAGTCCCCTTGATCCAATGCGGGGATGATTGTTGCTAAGGTTACCATTTTGAAACGGTGGTAGGCAATGTACTTGTTGAGTCTTCTCAAATCCAATATGGGTTGCCATCCTCCACTCTTCTTCTGGGTTAGGAAGTAGGTTGAATAGAACCCCCGACCTTGGAATTCTGGTGGTACTTGTTCTATGGCACCCAGTAGTAGAAGATGTGAGTCCTCCTGTTGGAGAAGGGTTTCGTGAGATGGGTCCCTGAAGAGGGATGGGGTAAGAGGGTGGGTAGGAGGCAGGGAAGTAAACGGGATAGCATAGCCATGTTGAATCAGTTCCAGGACCCATTTGTCTGATGTGATGAGGGACCATTGGTGGAAAAAGACCCGGAGATGGTGATGGAATTGAGAAAGGCTGGTTGCAAGTGGTGGTGGAATGGCTTTCTGGCTCTCGACCTGTTTTTCAAACCTGCTGTTTGTTTGCAGGGGAGTGGGTTGCAGAGGAGTGCTGTTGGTGTTGGCGTTGAGGTCTATGAGGTCTTTGCTTTTGATGTGGTCTTTGCTTTTGATGGAAGTCATATCTGGTCCGTTGTCTAAAGGGATCCCTGGACTGCTCGTAGGTCTGGTACCTCGTTCTCTTAAAGGGGGGAGTGTACATTCCCAGGGTCCTGAGGGTGGTATGGGAATCCTTCATGGAATGCAACACCTTGTCCATCTTGGCTGCGAATAGGTTGGTCTTATCAAATGGTAGATCCTCGACCTTCTGTTGTAAATCCCTCAGGACCCCTGATGCCTGAAGCCAGGAGATCCTTCGTAGAACAATTGCGGATGCTGTAATACGGGCCGCGGTGTCTTCCACGTCCATAGCGGACTGTAGGGCGGTATAGGAGACGGTGTGGCCCGGCTGCATAATGAGTAGAGTTGGTCTCTTGTGTTCTCGGAGGTGTTGGAGCAGATCCTGTAGTTTGGAATAATTGGCGTGGTCGTAGTCCGTGAGAATCGCCGTATAATTTGCTGCTCTGAGGATCAAGGTGGCGGAGGAGTAAACCTTGCAGCCCATGATGTCAACTTTCTTGTGGTCTCTGTCCTGTGGAGTGGTTCTAAGGTAAGGTTGTCTTCCCTTATGCCGAACAGAGTCCACTACTAATGAGTTTGGAGGGGGATGAGTAAAAAGAAAGTCCATGTCTTTGGGGGCAATAAAATATTTGTGGTTGGCCCTTTAGTTTGTTGGGGTAATGGAAGCAGGAGTCTGCCAGATCTTATCGGCAGGGTCCATAATAGCCTCATCCACGGGGAGCACTATTCTGGAGGTAGTGGGAGGTTGCAGTGTGCGTAGAAGCCAGTATTGCTTCACTTGCATCTTCTGAAGGTGTCGCTCCTGCGCCAAGGCCACTCTTTTGAAAAGGTCTTGGAACTTTCTCACGTCGTCACCGGATGGTGGGGCTTTGGCTGTGACTGCCTCATCGGGAGATGATGATGAATTGTGTAACAGGGCTCTAGCCTCTCCTTCAGAGAGAGAGTCCTGTATTTCAGGGTATGTCTACACTACAGCGCTATTTCGAATTAACTTATTTCGAATTAGTTAATTTGAATTAAGCTAATTCGAAATAACGCATCTAGACACAAAAATTAAATCAAAATAAAGTTTTTCTAATTTGAAATAGCGCATCCACATTGAGTGGACCCTGAATTGAAGGTAAGGCTGGCCAGAACCAGTGCCGGCAGGGCATCAGGGTCGGACTTAGTGTGTGGAGCTGCTGCCTCAGGCTATCCGAGGGTCTGTGCTTAAAGGAACCCGACCCCCCATCCTGGACAGACAGTTCTCAGGTTTCTCTGCTTGCTGGTCTACCTTGCTGAGGGACAGCAAAGCATTTGTGTCTCGGAGTGCTCTGCTTGCCCTCACTCGGGACACCACGGCACTCTGCAACATGGAACCAGACCTGCCCCTGGGGACTGTGCTGCATCTCGTGGACACGTTGCCAACAGCCTGGCTGCACTGTCTGCAGGCTGCCATCCGGGAGGATCATAGAGAGGCTGTCAGGATCCTGGGGCCCTGCGGGAGAGCATCAACCCTGAGGAGCGCTAACAGTCTCCATGGTCTGCCCCACTGGGGGCTTGTGCCCCATTCCTCCCTCTCATCCTTCCACTTACCCTTTCCTAGCCCCCCCTTCCTGATGTCAAATAAAATACACGTATTTTCAAAAATAGAAACTGTCTTTATTTAACACAACTGGGGGGGGGATGAACCTCTGGGGAGACTGGGGAAAGGAGGCAGGAGAGGGCAGGAGAGAGGGTGGGAAAGGGAAGGGGGAAACCTGGGAGGAGGGAGCTGGAAGGGGGAAGCAAGGGGAAGAAGGGAGAGGGGAAGCTCAGCGCTCAGGGGTGGGGGTCTCGCCGGGCCAACTGCCTCCCAGCACCGCGGGGGAGGGGGCCTAGGCGTCCCTGGGCGGATTGGGGGGAGGGTGCGGAGGTTGAGGTGGGGGGTGTGGAGATTGAGGAGGGTGTGGAGGTTGAGGAGGAAGAGGTGGGAGGGGGGGCAGGAATGGGAGGAGGAACAGTAGCAGGGGGGGCAGCAGGCGCAGGACCAGCACGGGGCAGCACGCTCTGCACCAGGGCCTGCAGATGGTGACAGATGGCATGACCCTGGGCAAGCAGCTCCCGCTGGAACTCCTGGTTGACCTGCGCCCGCTGCTCCATGATCCGGGTCTGGGCTCGCAGGGCCTGCAGGTGCTGCTCTCTGTACCCCTGCCACGTGGTGGTGGTCCTGCTGAGGCCGTGGGTGCGGGAGTATGTCCCGGGAGGGGTGGTGCGCCCTGCACGAGCAGCTGGTGTGGCTATAGAGAAAGAAGAGAAGTGGTCAGTTCCCCCTGGGGACACAGTGGATGATGCCCAGCCCCCCCTGCGAGGTGAGGGCGACCGTGCCCTCAGAGTCGATGTGTTTGCACAGAGGCCATGGTCGGCATGTCTGGCTCTGCCCGGGAGTGGGAGCTGCCCTGAGACCACACCCGTGCCCCTGTGCTGTGTATAGTGTGGCCGGGGCTGTGGGGAGGTGTCCCCTGCCCCTGTGTAGAGGGGGCGTGTGAAGGGAGGGCATCCTGCTGTGTCCCGCCCCGACGTCGGAAGCGTATCAGGTCTCTTCACACACATGTGTGGCTATCGGGCCACGGCCCCTGTGTGGCATGCAGCTGGAGCCACCTGCCCAAGGGTGGCACGGCACGTGCCAGCACGTGCACAGGTGGCTGCATGATCCATGGGAGGCATGGCCCACACGCGTGGTCCCTGGTCTTCCTTCCCGCCTCCCCCCTGGGTAGGGGACAGTGCTGGCACTTACCTGGTATGGCCTCCCTGGACGACCTGCCGACTGGTGCCAGGACAGCTGGTGGTGGCCCCTCTGCTGCGCCTGGGTCAGGGCTCTCAGCTCCCAGCTCGTTGCTACACAGCACTTATTTCAAATTAGCTATTTTGAATTTGGTGTTATTCCTCCTAGAATGTGGTTTACCAAATTCGAAATAAGTGCTCCACTATTTCGAATTTATTTCAAAATAGCGGTTTGGCTGTGTAGACGCTATTGAAGTTAATTCGAAATAACGGCTGTTATTTCAAATTAACTCTGTAGTGTAGACAGAGTGAGCTGGGGTACTTCTCGTGGAATGAGGTTTAACAGCTAATTCGAGTTCAGGGGTTTACTTCGAACTCCCGTTTCACTGCCGCGTGTAGACGCGGGAAGTTATTCGGGGCTAGTCAGTTTCCAAAATGGCGACCGCTCGGGAACATGCTAATGAAGCGTAGGATATTTAAATCCCATGCTTCATTTGCAATTTCGGTCGCCCTCATTAGCCTCCCTAGTTCGATCTAGGGGACTAGTGTAGACGTACCCCTGGAGAGTTTGGCTCAGTCACCGAAGCAGTAATAGGAGGCAAGGGCGGTGGTGGTCTAAAGATAGTAGAAGGGGCATGGTGATAGCTCTTCTTGGGACGTGGCTCCCATGGCTGCCATTGAGTTGTTTATGGAGGTGGTGGGTAGGTATACTGCTGTGCATACCATGGTGGTGGAGGAGGAGGGTATGTGTACTGTGCCAGGTTGCCAAGAGGGCGGTCTGTGGGCTGGGCTGGAGTGTTGAGAAGAAAACCTGCTCCTTGATTCGGTGCCGATCTCGCTGGGGGAGCAAGAAACATTGGAAGACCTATGGGACCGCACCGACTGTACAGACGGGACCCGGTGAAATCGGTGCCGTTGGTGTATGACTTCGCAACAGCGATCGGTACTGGTCTCGTCCTTCCATCGGCGCCAGACAGTGTGGCTTAGTCAGTGCCGAGGCATGTGACTTGGTGCTGCAGGCGGCATCGGTGCTGAAGGCGGCTCTGGTGCCGAACAATCTGGCGAAGGCATGTCAGTGCGGGGCTTCTTCGGTACGGATACCGGTGCCGTTTTTGTATGGTGCTTCAGTGCCGATCGCACCGTGTTGGCCCGCCAGTACAGCCGGTGCCGAAGGTGTATCCGGTGCCGTGGATTGCAGTGCCACTGATCTCTGTTTCAGCTCTGAGTGGATTCTCTTGTGCGGTGCTGATGTCTTAGGCAGTGCCGTACCAGACATTCCGGGTCTATCCTTGGTGCTGACCCGTGCGGCAGTCGGTGCTGAGGGTAGCAAGCGAGTTGGGGAAAGGCCCATTTTCGATGCCGCGAGGCCAGAGTGGGTAGAGGGATGATCTTTATCCATACCCTTACTCTGTGAGGCCGGTTTTGGAGCCACAGGAGAGTCCTCTGAAGACGGGCGAAGGGACTTCTCGTAGAGGAGTGTCTTGAGTCTGTTAGCTCAATCACGACGCGCTCTCGCAGTGAGTTTAGAGCAGCGGGGGCACTTTTGTGTCTGATGTGACTCCCCCAGACACTTTATGCACTTAGAGTGCCCATCAGAAACGGGCATAGCATCACGGCAAGACTCACACCTCTTAAAGCCGGGAGAACCAGGCATGAGGCGCCGGGGAGAAAAGCGGCGAGCTGCAACAAAAAACTTTTTTTTTTTTTGAAACTTTGACTAGGAAGGAGAAAAGGGGCTGAAAGAACTTTGATAATGAGGTAACTATAGGGATTAACTGGGTACTTGTTTATTTTTTAACAGAAATTTGAGAGAACGAAAGGCTCTGTCTGCTGCCAAGGACGGTAGAGAAGGAACGCTCCTAATGGATTCCAACGGCACAAGGGGGCGCTTTGGCACGTGCGTAGCACGGTAGAAACTGCTAGAAAAAGTCTCCGGTCGCTGGCGCGAGGACACACCAGCCCCCAGAGTGGAGTACCCACGGGGATCACTCAAAGAAGAAGGAAAAATTATTTACTTATTCCCACAATATAAGAACTAGGGGGTCACCAAATGAAATTAATAGGCAATAGGTTTAAAACAAACAAAAGGAAGTTTGTCTTCACTCAGCACACAGTCAGCCTCTGGAACTCCTTTCCAGAGGATGCGGTGAAGGCTAGGACTTTAACAGCGTTCAAAAAAGAGCTAGATAGGTTCATGGAGGCTAGCCATGATATTAGCCAGGATAGGTAGGAATGAGGTCCCTAGCCTCTGTTTCTCTGGAGGTGGGTGACAGGGGAGGGATCACGTGAGAATTACCTGTTGCGATCCCTCCTTCTGGGGCTTCTGGTATTGGCCACTGTTGGCAGACAGCATACTGACATAATGGTCTGGCCCAGTATGGCCATTCTTATGTTCTTATGTCTAAGCCCAGAGCTGCTATCCATAGGGTGTATGAGGAAAGAAAAGAGCCTGCTTTACACTCTCCTGACAACTAGGCAGCACCCAAACAGAACATGTGTTATTGAAAAAGGAGCAGAGATTTAACCTTAACTTCGTGGTGTCCAACTAGTTCTGAAGCAATAGTCACTAGTGGCTACTGCTACCTCGAACTAACCACACTCTGTAGTGAACTAGCCACACTCTACCGCACAAATAGCCCACATGTGGATAGTAGCTAGCATGTTAGACACCATGGCCTTAGCTTAAACATTCTTTAAAACAGAATCTTGCAGAAAAATATATTTGGTTTTACAGGGTATTTGAGATATGTTGAAGTTCCTTGATTCATAGTCATATTCAAGCCCAGTTTTCTGTTGCTTTTATTTTGTTTCTATAATATGATTGTAAGCTTTTCAGAGCAGGGACCATATGATTAAGCATGTGCTTAACTCTTTGTAAGATCGCGACCTCCCATTGTAATCTCTTCAAAGATGTTCTGGTTTGGATTATGGTGCCTGAAACCATAATCGAAGCTCAGTGGAAGCTGAGTCAACAAACAAATTAATAACAATGTTTTAATTACTTTAAAATATCATGTTATATATAGGAAAATTTCTTTTACATATTAGTACTTTAACTATTTGTACTATAATTTCTATTCAATATAACCTACATAACTTAAAATGTAAGGTAATACTAAGAGAATTATGCTTTACAAACCAATCACTGCCCCCACCCTGCAAATAGATCCATAATGCAAACCCCTTCGCCCCCACATCAGTCCACTGAAGTCATTCAGGTGCAGGCATCTGTGCTCAGGGCCACCAAGTTATATTGGCCCTTGGTGCCATGATCCACCAAAATGAGAGCACGGGTGCCCATCATAGCCAAAGTTCAAGGCCAGGTCTCTCCCCCAGGCCCTCCTCACCTGCAGACACCTCCCCCAGTGTGTCCCCTGATCCCACCTGCCACCCCAGGCCAATTCAAAAGGGCAACATAGCATTCTGACTGCCCACTCTGCACCACTTCTCATTCCAGAAATGGCTGCCAACACATCCCTGTGGCCCTTGTGTCACCATGAGCTGACCCTGTCCAAAGAATCCCTGCACCCAACAGGAGCTGCAGGAGCAGTGCCTGTGGGAAGAGGCACAAGGAGACTCCCCCTAGCTCCCCCACCTAGGAGCCACTGCCAGAAAGGTAGTGGGTCACTTACTGGAGCCACACAAGTAAATGCCACCTCCCACCTCCCTATTGCACCCCAGTTCCCTGCCACAAACTAGCGCCTACAATCCACACCCAAACTCCCTCCAAGAGCCCAATCCCTCACTCCTACTGCACCCAATCTCTCTCCCAAAGCCTGCACTCTGCACCCCTTCCCATACTGCAACCCCCTGCTCCAGCCTAAAGCCCCACACCCTGCACTGCTTCCTGCACCCAAACTTCATCCTAGAGCCCTAACCCCATCCTACACCCAAACTCCCTCCCAGGGTCCTAGGCAAGTGGGGGAGTGGAGGGTAGGACTTAAACCCTTTCTGGACTCCACCCAAAATTCTACAAACTTGCTACCCCTGTATCCCCTTGCCCTTGCTACCCCTGTACTCCCACAAATCATGTGTAATTGTGGGAGCAGGACTATAATTTGCACATTTTAAAGACTTAAATTTTAAAAATATATTTAAGTTGATTTTCTGTAAATCTAGCAGTTATTAACAACATATAAGAACAAACAGCAATAAAAGAGCATAACAGGTAGAACAAGGCTGATGTGAAAAACTTATACATATTTATTAGAAGTTTAACCTACCTAACTACTCACCATATTGTAGCTGTGAAATTTCCTTCACCCAAGCCACATGGTAGAGTACCTCAAATTCCACCAATACATAGGAAATTTTATTGAATAATCGAACCACTGCTTTACCTTCTGGATTTGCCAAGATATCTGAATTTTTCTATTAAAACATTGTAAATTAAAATTACAAACATATCAAAGAGCCATTTAACTTGAGTCAAAATTAAAATTGTTCAAAATTAATTACTATGAATAATTGAAGCTTCAAATTAAATTTATACATAAAGCATTGTATCAAGTAGAGTATAATCCTAATTTATGACCTGCTGAAGTCAATAAGAGATTGGCCTAAACAATTAAAAAAGAAAACTCTCCTCCTTTTTAAAAAGAATAGATTAAAAAGTGACAACTTCACTATTGTGCAAAGGATTGTTCTACGATTTATGAAATCTATAATTTTTCCTTACATCAGTAATAATCAACTTACATAGAAAAAATTGATTGGTTCACTTATCCGCCGGAAAAGCTGTCTCACCCACAGAATCTTTCCTGCTACAGGGGGCATGTTTCGGGCAAGAGGTGGGTCATCTTTTTGTGCCTGGTAAAGCTAAAATAAATTCACTATTACTAAATGCAAAGATTCACAATTTTTGGAAAATTAAAATGGCTTTCTTTAATATCACAGATTAATATCTCTTCCCTGGACAAAATGTAGGGATATAATGGAGCTACCAGTAATGCTTTCTTCACCAAAAAAATGATTACTTACCTTGTAATAGTTGTTCTTCAAGATGTGTTGCTCATATTCATTCCAGTTAGGTGTGTGCACAACGTGTGCATGGATACCAGAGCTTTTTTTCTTAGCAGTATCCATCAAGCCAGCCAGGGAGCTCCCTGGAGTGGTGCCGGCATATCTATGCATATTTTCCCCTGCTGGCCCTCCACCCCCTCAATTCCTTCTTGCTGGACTCTTCCAAGGAAGGGGAGGACGGTGGGATTTGGAATGGACATGAGCAACACATCTCAAAGAACAACAGTTACAAGGTAAGTAACTGTTTTTTCTTCTTCAAGTGCTTGCTCATGTCCATTCCAGTTTAGGTGACTATCTAGCAGTACCACAGGAGGAGGGGTCAGAACCCTATTCTGCAATGGATTGCAACACAGCAGCTACATGTAGACTGCAGGCTTCTTTTGGAAGAAGCTTTTCCGGAGGAGATCTTCTGAAAAAACTTCTTCTGAAAGAGAGTATCCACACTGCCAAAGCACATCGAAAAAGTGATCTGCTTTTTCGAAAGATAGTGTCCACACTGAATGGGCGCTATCGCACATTTAAGCTGTGATTACTATGGATGGAGTGGCCACCAGAGCACTTGTGCTTTTTCCTCTTTCCTCTTCTTTCGAAAGAACTTCCTCTTCCCCGTCCACACATGAGTTTTCTGAAAGAGCTCTTTTGGAAAAAGGCTTCTTCCTCGTAGAAAGAGATTTACCAATGTCAGAAAAACCCTTCTGTTCTTTTGATTTTTTTCAAAAGAATGCGATTGTAATGTGGACGTAAGTGAAGTTTTTTTGGAAAAACGGCCCTTTTTCCAAAAAAAACTCTGTAGTGTAGACATTGCCAGCCCTACCAAAGGCTGCATCATCTATGGCCTGCTGTGCAATAGGGTAATGGGTTGTAAACATATGAATGGAGGACCACGTGGCCGCCCTACAGATCTCGAGGATCAGCACCTTCGTGGCAAACACCGTTGATGAGGCCTGCGCCCTCATGGAATGGGCCATAAGCGGGGGCACCATCCATCCCACGAGTTCATAACAGGCACTGATGTAGGAGGTGATCCATGAAGACAAGCACTGGGCCGACACCGGGAGACCCCTCATTCTTTCCACTATAGAAATAAAGTTGTGGTGACCTCCTAAACTCTCTTGCCCTATCGATGCAGAAGGCTAAGGCCCTCCTCACGTCTAGGGAATGCAGGCACTGCTCCCTAGGTGTTGTGTGGAGTTTCGGAAAGAAAACAGGGAGGTAAATGTCCTGGGCCTTGTGGAAATGTGACACGACTTTGGGCAGGAATGATGGGTGGGGGCGAAACCTAACCCTATCCTTAAAGAAAACTGTATAAGGGGGGTATTGTGATGGGGTGAAGCAACCCCGCACTGGGCAAGAGCCCCCGGAGTACAGGGGAGGAAGGGAGGAGAGTTGGGAGCCCTCCCGAGATGGCGGCAGGGGAACATGCCACCGACTCATGCTGTACAATTACTGAGGCAGGCGTCCCAGCAGGATGCGCTGAAGTGCATAACAGCCAAAGATCAGGAAAGGGAGAGGAGAGGAGTCTGGAGGATGCCGGCGCATGTGCCTCAAGAAGGGAGGGACAGCCGCCGGCATCCGCACAGCTGCACCCAGTGACAGCCCAACAGGGGGGCGGGGCGGGGTGGGGCGGGGCAGCTGGGGAAACAGAGGGGCATGAGCAGGAAGGGAGGGGCTATAAGAAGAGCCCTCCTGGCGAGGTGGGGAGGGGGAACGAGAGGAGTAAGAAGCAGGAGTGAGGAGGTAACACCGGAGAAGGATGGGGAGGGCTGACCAGCAATGGTGTCCAGAAAACCCCTTTGACCTTCGGGAGGAAGGGCAGGCAAATAGTGGACGAGTTGAGGAAGTGACCCAGGGTGGGCAGTTGGGAATCTGCCTGCGGGCTGGCGCGTTGCGGCAAATGGCCCCGCCAGCCAGGTGTGCGAGGCGTGTTCATACACCTTAGAGCCCTGGGTTGGGACCTGGAGAGAGGGTGGGCCCAGGTCCCCCTCAAACTCCTCATCACCCCAGAGGGGCGCAGAATTGAAGACACGGAAGGGCAGTTGACCTCAGGCTGCTCGGCGGCTGTGGCTGCAGGACCCTGGTGGGACAACGACCCCTGTGACATGTGGTGGAGAATGTGGGTACCCGATCCAGCCCTGCATTGAGGGCTAGAGGAGGTGGGTAGGCCAGGAAGGAATCAAAGACAAAAATTTGTGTGTGTGTGTTTTTTTAACGTGTTTCTGTTTCAAGAGGAGGTAGAGATGGAGGTGTCAAAGCTCTTGGAGTGGTTGATGGACAATCAACGTCAGCAACAACAGCAGACACAGGTGTTGCAGCAGATTGCCGCCCAGTTCCAGGAGCAACAGCAGCAACTAATTCAGGAGATAAGGGAGACACCGCAAGGAACCGGAGAACCCCGGGGTGGAGGGGATGGACTGTTGAGAGGTGAGGAAGGCCTGAATGTAGGGTCGCAACTGCCGATTTGGCTGTCCAAGTTGGGACCACAGGATGATCCTGAGGCATTCCTCATAACGTTCAAGAGAGTAGCTAGTGCGGCCAAGTGGCCAGAGGAGCATTTGGGCCACCTTATTGGCCCCATACTTAACGGGACCAGCGCAGCTCGCGTATCGGAGTCTGTCGGCGCGGGATGCACTACACTATTATAAAGTAAAAGAGGCTATCCTGGACCAACTTGGGGTTACTGCCGAGACATACCGCCAGCGATTTCGCGAGGAGCACTATGGATCTGGGGAGAGGCCGCAGGCGGTAGCCCAGAGAGTAAGGGAGGCTGGGCTGAGGCGACTGGATCAAGAGAATAAGTTAGGCATGCAAGTCGCGGAGGCAATTATTTTGGAGCAATACGTACAGATACTCCCACCAGACGGCCAGAGGTGGGTGAGGCGTCACCACCCCACCACTCTGAATGAGGCCGTCACCTAATGGAGGACTAGGTTGCAGCGGAGGGAGCCAAGGGGAAAGGTAAGACACTGACAGACACTACAGGCAATAGGCCCCCAGTCCTGGCTCGGGGGCAGGGACCACTCCACGAAGCCAAGACCAAGCCTAGGCCACCTTTCGGCCAAGGCGAGGGGAGGAAATTGGCCCCGGTATGGCGCATGCCAGTTACAAAGGGGAGGGGTGAGAAGGCAGGGACCCACCCCGAAGAAAAGGAGGGAAGCCAGAGAATGGACCCAGCCCCTAAGGGGGTGTGTTACCAGTGCGGGCAAAAGGGACACTTCTGCAGGGAGTGCCCTCTAATGGACTGCACCTTTGGCCAAGTGTTACCTGCCAGATCCCTGAGGGAGGAGCGGGGAGATGGGCGAGTGATGATGGAGATTAAGATAAACGGACAGCCCGTGAAAGCCATAATCGATTCAGGGTGTGGCCAAACGATAGTGAGGACAGACGAGGTGGGAGTGGGCCATCCAACTGGCCAAAACGTTTGGATGCAATGCGTCCATGGGTACACACATCCATACCCCACGGCCTGAGTCCAGGTCCATGATGGGTGGAGGGACGAGGTATTCAAGGTGGCAGTAGCCACGAAGCTAGCCTACCCCGTCTTGTTGAGCAGGGATTGGCCAGGGTTTGAACATTTGTTACAGAAGTGGACGGAAAAAAGGAACCCCAAAACCCTCGACATAAAAGGAGAAGTCCCTCTGGTGGCGCAAGGGGAACGATTGGCCCCCCCCAGCGCCTGAGTGAGGTGAAGGAAGGGACCGGCAGCCACCTCCCATCACCCTAGAGCTGGATGAGGGCGACTTCATCTCACACCAGAGGGAGGACCCAACCCTGCAAAGAGCCTGGGAGCAAGCTCGGGATCCGGATGAGGGACAAGAGGACGAAGCCTGCCTATGTCAAAGCCCTTGCTTTGAGGTATGAGGGCCCGCCTTTATCGAGTAGTGAATGAGGGGGAGGGTCGGGGAGTGATACACCAACTGCTGGTACCCAGACAATACCGATGGCGAGTCATGGAGGTGGCCCATGATAATCCCTGGGCAGGACACTTGGGCCAGGAAAAAAATCAGCAAAGGGTGTTGCAGCAGTTTTTCTGGCCAGAAGTTTATAGGGATATCAAAGATTTCTGTGCCTCCTGCCCTCAGTGCCAGTAGACCGCCCTGGCAGGAGTGCCTAAGGCCCCGTTGGTCCCCCTGCCGGTGGTGGGTATCCCTTTTGAGCGCATTGCGCTAGACCTCGTGGGGCCGCTTGAATGCTCAGGAAGGGGCCATCAGTACATATTGGTGGTGCTAGATTATACCACCCACTACCCAGAAGCCGTGCCCCTGCGTAAAACAACGGCCCCAGTAATAGCAGATGAACTGATGAGGATTTTTTTGAGGGTAGGACTGCTCCGAGAAATACTGACGGACCAGGGCCCTAATGTGACCTCCCGGCTGATGACAGAACTGTGCAAACTGCTACGAATTAAAACGGTAAGGATGTCCATTTATCACCCCCAAACAGACAGCCTAGTGGAGAGATTTAATAGAACACTAAAGTCAATGTTATGCAGGGTTATTCAGGATGACCCACAAGACTGGGATAAATTATTACCAGCCCTCCTATTTGCCATCCGCGAGGTCCCCCAGGCCTCCACGGGGTATTCCCCCTTCAAGCGTTTGTATGGGCACCAACCCAGGGGAATTCTAGACTTGATAAAAGAGAACTGGGAAGAGCAGACCTCCCCGGCCCGGGGTTCAGTCCAATATGTTCTAAGACTGAGACAAAAGTTCAGTTCCCTGGGACAGTTGGCCAGAGAAAACCTACAGAAAGCCCAAGAAACGCAAATACGACAGTATAACCAGGGCACCAGACTGAGGGAATTTAAGCCGGGAGACAGGGTCCTACTCCTATTACCGATGGGGGAGTCCAAGCTACTGGCCAGATGGCAGAGGCCATTCGAAGTCCTACGGCGGGTTGGAAAGGTAATTACGAGATCCAATTAACAGGGAAAAGGCTTGTCCGCCAAGATGTTGTGGTCCCCTGGTAGGCAGGATGCCTCCAGGTGGATCCCATGTGCAACACACAGGTCCCAGAAACATAGGGCTTCCTTGCATAGGGGAGAAGAATGAATCCAACCCTGTTTGCTGATTTAGTGCATGGCTGTCATGATTATGAGGATTAGCCAGCAGCCTGGGGACTAAGGGGTTAACTACACCTAGCCAGGTGGAGTGGCCAATAGGAATGTAGGTAGGACTTTCAAACTGGGACAAAATAATTTGGGTTTTTCCCTCCTTGGTCTCTGTGAGTTGCTCTGCAGCTACAGAGAGATACAAGTATATCTCTCTCTCCCTCCAAGAAAAGACTCTTTCTTCACTTTCTGTGAGTAGGGTAAAGTTTAGATAAATCCATTAAGTTTCATTGTTTTTTGGTTTGGGGATGGGATCTGCTGTCTGTGCACACTTAAATAATGTTTTGGCATTTCTTTGTAACTAAGTTCTAGGACCATGGAGTTTCTCCATGAGTATATTATGTTACTTTTCCATCTAGTTATTATGCTTGCAACAGGAATAGTATGGGAATAATAAAAGTTTTCTCTTTTCTTTTTATTGACCTGGTATTGGTTAATGGTAGTGTCCTGCTTTTTACTTTAGGGGTGAGATTTTCCCAAATGGTCTCTCCCCTGGTTTTCTTTATTAATTTGGGTGGTGGCCGCGGAAGTTTTATTCACAAAATCTAGGTTTTAAGATTTTGGGGGGAAGTTTTATACCAAAGCCTGGTAGACAAGGTTTTGGGGTACAGCATTTATCGTGCCAGAGTGGGGAAGGAGCCATGATAATGGCCATAGTGTTGTCCTTCATCACAGACACTACCTTGTTCTTCAGGTGGGGTAGGAATGCTAGGCAGGCCAGCCGGACAGCCCTGAGCTCTCTGACATTTATGTGGAGAGAGCTCTCATTAGGGAACCACATACATTGAGTTCTGAGGTTTGACAGGTGGACTCCCCAACCCTTGTCTGACATATCGGACTTACATCTGCACTTACAGAACCTGTCTGGCAAACAGGATGCCGTGGCAAATGACGTGTTTCTGTAGCCACCAGTCTAGCAACCAGAGAACCTCCTCCAGTAATGTGACTATCGCATCCATAGATGCTCGTGTTGGGTTGTGTACTGATGCTAATCATGCCTGAAGAGATTGAAGGCATAGTCTGGCATGCTGGACCATGAAGGTACAGGCTGCCATGTGGCATGCCATTGAGTTTATGAGGAAATCCAGTGTCTTGACAAAGTCTGTGTGGCTGAGGACCTGGTCCCTGGATGACCCCCTGATTAGCCAGTTGTCGAGGTAAGGGAACACCTGGATCCTGTGCCTTCTCAAGAGGGCCGCTACAGTGACCAAGAGCTTGCTGAAAACCTTTGGTGCTGTGGAGAGGCCAAATGGAAGGACTGCAAACTGAAATTGATCTTGGCCTACTGTAAACCTCAGGAATTTCCTGTGGGACAGAATTATCGATATGTGGAAGTACGCGTCCTTCAAATCAAAGGTGGCATACCAGTCTCCTTTCTCTAGGGAGGGGATGATGGAGGTGGGGGTGACCATCCTGAACCTTGTGTTCTTTACAAACGAGTTGAGGTTCCTTAGGTCCAAAATGGGACAAAGGCCCCCCCTTGGATTTGGGGATAAGGAAATAGCGGGAGTAAAACCCTTTCCCCTTGAACTCCTTTGGGACAGGCTCGACTGCTCCTAGGAGCAGAAATGCAGACACCTCCCACTTCAATAGTAGCTCATGAGAGGTGTCCCTGAAGAGGGACAGGGAGGGAGGGTGAGAAAGGAAAGGGGTAGCATATCCACTTTCCACCAGGCCGAGTACCCAATGATCCAAGGTGATTCAGGACCAGACAAGGAAGAAATGGGATAGCCGGCACCCAAAAGGCGGGGTATCATATAGGCTGGAATGCCGTCCTCAGGCATAATTTCAAAATGAGGTCTTGGGCTGCTGGTTAGGGGGCAGAGCAGAACCCTTTTCAGAGTCAGACCTAGAACCCCTATATCTGTTCCTGCCATTGTTACCGTTGTTATTCTGACCCCTCCTTCTGCCCCGGTCAGGCCTGAACTATTGCTGGAAGGGTTTTAGGGGTGGGTCTAGGATGTAGGTGCCTCCACTGAGGGGCTGGGCTGTGGATCCCCAGGGATTTTAACGTACCCCTGGAATCCTTGAGACTATGGAGCCTTGAATCAGTCTGCTCGGAGAACAGGCTGGTCCCTTTGAAGGGTAGGTCCTGCAGTGTGTTTTGGACCTCAGGCAAGATCCCTGACACCTGAAGCCAAGCACTATGCCTCATAACCACCCCAGTAGCCATAGTGCGGGCAGCAGAGTCCGTGACATGTAGGGCTGCTTGCAGTGCTG
Organism: Rafetus swinhoei; assembly: GCA_019425775.1. Classification (NCBI taxonomy): domain Eukaryota; kingdom Metazoa; phylum Chordata; order Testudines; family Trionychidae; genus Rafetus; species Rafetus swinhoei. Next base: position 143,844,186 of record CM033440.1, on the reverse strand, counting down.
TGTGCGAGACTGCCCTGCCTTCATCTAACAGCGCCCCAAACTCCTACCTCGCGTCCTGTGGAAGACATCCCTGAATTTGTCTATTGCAGACAACATGTTATATGCCTATCTGCTCAGTATTACTTGCTGATTTGCGATTCAGAGTTGCAGTCCTCCTGTCACGTAGGTCTTCCTACCTTGGAGGTCTAACTTCTTCGGCTCTCTGCTCTGAGTAGAAGACCCAGGAGGGGGAGGGAGGTCCTTGTATTTCTTTCTGCCTCACTGCCTGGACTACCAGGGAGCCTGGGGGTGGGTGAGAATACAGGTGTTTGTGACCAGAGTGCAGGACGAAGTAGCACCTCTCCACCCCTTTTTGGGTGGGTGTAATGAAAGCGTGATTGTGCCACAAGGTCTTGGAAATCTTGGACACAGTTTTATTAAGCAGCAGCGTGACCCTAGTCAGGGTGTCTTCCGTCAATATGTCTACCATAGGGACCAGGTTCTCAGGTACCTCGTCCACCTGAACCTCCAAGTTAGCCAGTTGATGGAGTAAGTCTTGATGCACCCTAGCATCCATGGCAGGCATGCAGGGTGCGGGGCTGGGCAGTGCCTCATCACCTGTGGTGGTGGGGCAACTGATACAGGGGCTGGGCCAACACATACTCCCCCTTCCCAGGTGGTCTTGCCCCTTCCTTGTAGGAAGACTGGCCTGCTTCCAAGGCCAGGGCCCTAATCAGAGGAGCAGCTGAAGGGGGGGCTCCTTGAAAGGGTGGTCACCGAGGAATGTCTGGAAGGAGGTGGTCCCTGGGCCTGATAATTTGCCCAGGAGGTCCAAAAGGGCCACTGCTGTTAGGGTTGCCATTGGGATGGCCAAGGTTGTTGAATGGCCAGACTAGAGTTCCAAAATCAGGATTGGTGCCGCGACCTGGATCTGTAAGATAAGATCCTGGAACAGAGTCAGCATCTGACACCAACAAGTAGTCCAACACCCACCATGGCGCTGCCAATGACGGTACTGGGGAGCAATGAGATGACCTATGTCTGGCCATTGCTGCCGGCTTCCCTCTATGGGTCGGTGCCAGTAGTGCCATCAACGGCACCAGTGGCGGCATCAGGTGTGGGTACTGGTCCTGCACCAGCAGCACCAAGGGGTAGGGCAGCCCCATGATGGTCGTTACGGCTACTGACGACATGACTGGAGCCTGAGGTGCCATGAAGGGCTGTGCTGACAAGGCAGTCAGTGCCCAGGTTTCCATGTGGGTCGGTGCCAGTGGCAACAGCGGGCATTGGTTCAAGCGCTGGTATGGGGGGGCTGCTGTTGTGGCCCCATCAGCACCAATATCAGAGCCAGGATAGGCACCAGGATCGGTTCATGCACAGGTGCCAGCAACCATTGTTGCACTGTCAGCTGAACTGGTTCCAGTACCAATAGAGGTGCCCAATATTCCTCATCAGCAATTGTGATCAGTCCCGGTGATGTGGTGAGCTCTATGAGCTCACATGCAGCATTGAATGCTTCCGGGGTCAACAGCTGCCGGGCCTCTTCGATCACCGAGTCCAGTGCTGGACTCTCTCTGCGCGCATCAAGCTATATTGGTGCTGACGTGGTATGGGAGCCTCCTGAGGTGTAGCCATGGCCATCTTTATAGCCATGCTTCATAGGGGACCTTCCCCTATGTTGTCTCTTCCTAGTCGGTGCCGGAGACTACAACTGGTGCCTTGATGTCAAAGGCTTTGCTGGTACCACATGTTTCAGTGCCGAGGAAGGCAGTCTCATGGAGGCTGGTGCACTGCGCACGCTTGGTGCCGCTCCCGGTGCCACTCCATTAAAATGAAAAAGCACAGACTCCATTAAAATGAACTTCAGGCAGGAATCACATTCCCTCTTTGTTCTCAGCTTGAAGCTCTTGCAGATCTGACAGCTGTACATGCGATGGCCCTCTCTTAGGCACTATAGACAGGAGTCATGCAGATCACCACATGGCATGAGTTTAGAGCACTTCACACATGCCTTGAACCCATGTGGCCAGGACATCCCCTCCCCAGGAGGGGAGAGATAAGAAGGGGAATGACCCTGATAAAAACAGTCAACTTCAAACTATTTATACTACTTAACTAATCTAACCTACAAGTATTAAGAACTGTATTTACACACTAAGGGTATATCTACACTGCCACCCTAGTTCGAACTAGGGTGGCTAATGTAGGCATTCGAACTTGCAAATGAAGCCCAGGATTTAAATATCCCGGGCTTTATTTGCATGTTCTGAGCGCCCATTTTAAATGCCCCATAGTTGAACTCCTGCCCGCGGCTACATGCGGCACGGACTAGGTAGTTCGAATTAAAGCTCCTAATTCAAACTACCGTTACTATTCCTGCAATGAGGAGTAACAGTAGTTCGAATTAGGAGCTTTAATTTGAACTACCTAGTCCGTACTGCGTGTAGCCGTGGGCAGGGAGTTCAAACTACGGGGCATTTAAAAACGGCGGCGCTCAGGAACATGCAAATAAAGCCCAGGATATTTAAATCCCGGGCTTCATTTGCAAGTTCGAATGCCTACATTAGCAGTGTAGACATACCCTAAGAGATAGACTAACTACATAGCCAAAGCACTCCAGCTACTATCAGGGGGGTAATAAGGAACTGAGGGGGGGGAGGGCCAGTAGGGATATATATGCACCAATATTCTGGTGCCACTCCAGGGGGCTCCCGGGCTGGCCCAATGGATACTGCTAAGAGGAAAAGCTTCAGTATCCATGCACACAGCATGCGTACACCTAACTGGAATGGATATGAGAAAGCACTTGAAGAAGAAGAAGAATATATCCTAAACAGATATAGCTTCTGCATGAAATTAAATGCACAAATTTCTGAGAGAAATGGCTGCGGGCCTTCCACCATGGTTTTGCTGAAGTTAAAACCAGTGGGGCTCCTGACGGTAGTCAAACTCATGAAGGTGAGGCCTGAAGATGATCCAGAGGCCTTTCTTAAAACTTTTGAATGAGTGGCAACAGTAGCACACTGGCTACTATAGCAATGAGCAGACACACTGATCCCACATTTGACCAGGGCAACAGAGGCTGCCTATTGTGGGCTAGACTCCGTCATAGCATGGAATAATGCCCAAGTCAAAGCAGCCATTTTAAACTTGTTGGATATCCCAGAGGAAACATTCCACCAGTAATTTTATGTGGCATGATATTCTTCAGGAGCCCAGAAACTACAGTACCGGTACTTGTACCAGCAGTGGCTAAAACCCAAGACAAAGATAGGGTTTCTACTTGCTAAAATGGTTTATTTTGAACAATTTACTAAGTTATTCTCAGCTGGGGGGAAAGGACTGAATCTTACAGCACAGGCCTGAAACAGTAGCCAGAGCTGTCCAACTAATGGAGAACTATAAGGTGGCTGGAACAGATTCTGTAATATCCATGGAGGAACCCTTGAAATGAAGGAATTCACTCCAGGTAATGATAAACTTGTCTGGGGAAGGGGTATCAGCAGCCTCAATATGAGCTCCTCCTGGGTTCTCACTCACAAGAGTTCAAGAGGTCTGCTTCATGACAGCAAGCTGTGTGAGACCAAATATATTACCATGTTAGATCTTACAAAGGGATACTGGCAAATCCACTAACTCCAGAGGTTTCAAGAAAAAAACAGCCTTCCCCACTACTCACACAGAAAACATCAGTTCCAGACCAAGCTGCTTTGTCTAAATGGGGCCCAGCAAATGTTCCAATGTCTAACAAACCAGGCCCTCAGGCCACACAACAGTTATGTCATGGCCTACCTCATTGATGTTGCTTTCTGTAGCCAAAACTAAGAGGAAACAATTAAGAAGGTAGCAGCTGTACTCTAGTCCCTCAAGGAGGCTGGACTAACAGAGAACACCACAAAATGCTGTATAGGCACAGACAAAATTACTTACCTAGGATATATATTGGGGGACAGCCAGCTACAACTTCTTATAGACAAGGCATAGGCCTTGAAAGGTTTCCACCTCAAAGAAATAACAGTGTCAGAACCTGTGGGTCTTGAACTTGGGACTGTAGTGGCCTGTGAAACATCACACTACAGTCCTCGCCCAACAGACAGCAGCTAGGGTTGGAGTCCATGGAGTCCAATTGACCAGAAGCGCCACCATTATTTTCTGACTGGGAGAGCTCCAATGCTTCTGAATTTAAGGTAGAGGAATAAAAAAGGAAGTTGTCTGTACATCTTCGCTTTCCCCAACTTGGTTGCTGGCTTCTGGTCCTTGGACTCATACCTGATACTCACTCCTAATTCAGGTCATGCATGCCCCAGCCCTGATAACCAGGTTTTGGGGCTATTGCTGGTTTGTGACAGGGATTAATCTCATCCATTGCAGCCTCTCTAATCAATCTGTTCAACAACCTAAGGAAAAAAAACACTAGATGGAAGCCCATAAAAAGACCTTTCAGACCCTAAAGTATCACCTCTGTGGGAAGCCTGCATTCTACAGCCTGGACTTCATCAAAGAATTCCTCCTACAAACTGATGCCTCTTGAGTTGGGGGCTGTCTCTTCCCAGTGGTCAATGGAAAGGATCATCCTGTCCTCGACCCGAGCCACAAACAGATCCTAAGACAAAAGGCTTTCTCTGTTACAGAAAAGAGAGAGCTAAGCAGTGAAATTAGTGATAAAAGTAAATTAATCTTTGTCACTGATCACATCCCTGTATGAGGAATGCAGGGCTACATTAGAATACACTAGATACCTCTTAATTCATGCCAGCAGCATCTACACTAGGCAGTTAGAGCACTACACATTACAGAATTCTGCAGTTCATACCCCCGTGAACTGGTCTATGGCACTGTATATACAAATTTTAATTTCATTTTCAAAAGGATTTTTGTCACTTCAGAGTCTTAATCCCATTGACTGCCAATGGGATTTTGTCTCATAACTGTTTAAATTCCTTTTCAAAGTGAGCTGTAAGCTATTAAATCAGTTAGGCATTGCAATGCTGAGCACAGCACACCTACGTACCTTTAAAAATCTGTGCCTAAATCTAGAATACTATGATGCCTTAAATTTAACTGGGCTCCTTCTGGAGAATGAGGAGAATATTCAAATTATGCATTTTCAATATGTTGCTTTCTCTATATTTGATATATCCACTATTCTCTAGAACAGTGGTTCTCAAACTTTTTGGGCTCCGGAGCCCTTTACATGCGTAAAAATTTATGCGGAACCCCAGCGGTCTACTGATTGTATGTGTTGTACCTATCGATGTTTCCAAATTGTCAACCTCACAGAGCCCCTGGAGATGTCTTGCGGAGCCCTGGGACTCCGCGGAGCACAGTTTGAGAAACACTGCTCTAGAATATTTATGATATTAACAAACAGTATCTTGAATTCAAAGGCCTGGAACACTGGTCCTTAACTGATAAGTAACCCTACTCAGAAAATCTGTGTGTTAGACTATATCTAATAACCTGTGGCATCTGCAAGTGTATAGAACTCTATATAGTCTTGGAAACCATCCTCTCAACACATTAGGGGTTTGTCTACACATCAAAGTTAATTCGAAATAACAGCCATTATTTTGAATTAACTTTAATAGCGTCTATACAGGCAAACCGCTATTTAGAAATAAATTCGAAATAGTGGAGCACTTACTTTGAATTTGGTAAACCTCATTCTACGAGGAATAACGCCAAATTCGAAATAGCTAAATCGAAATAAGCGCTGTGTAGACGCTTATTTCGAAATAGGGGGCATCCAGCCCTTCCCAGTTTCCTCTGGAGGCCAATCTGGGCCACCTCTCCTTTCCCCCAGCCCCGGAGCCCTTAAAGGGGTAGACTCTGGCCACACTGCACGTGCCAGAGCCAGGCCTGCCAGCAGTCGCTGCCCCTCACCCAGTGGCCGCACAATGAGCTAAGCAGCCAGTGCCAGCCAGCCGTCCATCGCCCAGTCCCCCAGCTCCCAGGAGCCAGCCAGGGGCTGGAGACAGCAGGCACCCTCCTGGACTAGTGCAGAGATCATGGACCTCATTGAGGTTTGGGGGGAGGCCTCCAATGTCCATGATCTCTGCACTAGACGGAGGAACGCCGCCGTGTACAGCCGCATAGCTGCCACCATGGACACCAAAGGGCACATGCGCACCCAGGAGCAGGTGTGCATGAAAATTAAAGAGCTGCGGCAAGCGTACGCCAGGGCCATATGGGGCAGCTCCCCAACAGGGGCAGACACCTGTCCCTATTTTGACACCCTGGACCGCATAATGGGGGCGGGACAGTCTGTGCCTCCCCGGGGGGCAGCGATCCGGGACCGGAGAGCCCTGACCAGGGAGCGGAGGAGGAGCCACCACGGAGAGTGCCACGGAGGGTGCCACACCGGCTGGACCCCCGAGCTGTCCCAGCAGCAGAGTCACCAGGGTCATCTGGGGAGGCCACACCATGTAAGTGCCATCACCGTCCCCTTCCTGGGGGGGTGAGGAGGGAGACCAGGTACCGCACACATGGTCCTTGCTTACCATGGATCATGCAGCAACCTGTGCACATGCGAGCATGTGCCGTGCCACCCCTGGGCAGGTGGCTCCAGTTGCGTGCCACACAGGGGCCATGGCCTGATAGCCACACGCATGTGTGAAGAGACCTGACATGCTCCTGACCCTGGGTGGGACACAGCAGGATGCCCTCCCTTCACAAGCCCCCTCTACACAGAGGTATGGGACATCTCCCCCTCACCTCAGCCACACTATACACAGCACAGGGGCATGGGTGTGGTCTCGGGGCAGCTCCCACTCCCGGGGATAGCCAGACATTCCGACCATGGCCTCTGTACAAGCACAGCAGCTCTGACGGTTCAGGGCACGGTCATCCTCACAGAGACCAAGGAGGGAAAAACCCAAATTCCTTTGCTCCAGTTTGAAATTCCTACCTACATTCCTATTGGCCACTCCACCTGGCTAGGTGTAGTTAACCCCTTAGTCCCCAGGCTGCTGGCTAACCCTCATAATCATGACAAGGATGAACGGGAGTTCCGGCGGGAGCTGCTTGCCCAGGATCGTGCCATCTGTGCCCATCTGCAGACCCTGGTGCAGAGCTTGCTGCTTCATGCTGCTCCAGCGCCTGCTGCCTCCCCAGCTCCTGCTCCTCCTCTCACTCCTTCTCCCCCTCCCGCCTCTCCCTCCTCAACCTCCACACCCTCCTTCTCAATCTCCACACCCCCCACCTCAACCTCCACACCCTCCTCCCCTTCCCCCCGGGGACGCTGAGGCCCCCGCACCCACCATGCTGGGAGACAGTTGGCCCAGCGAGACTCCCACCCCTGAGCCCTGAGCTTCCCCTCCCCCTTCTTCCCCTTGCTTCCCCCTTCCAGCTCCCTCCTCCCAAGTTTCCCCCTCCCTTCTCCCACCCTCTCTCTTCCCCTCTCCCACCTCCTTTCCCCAGCTTTCCCATAGTTTCATTCCTCCCCCCCCCCCCAGTTTTGTTAAATAAAGAGAGTTGATATATTTAAAAATACGTGTATTTTATTTGACATTAGGAAGTGGGGCTAGGGAGGGATACGTGGAAGGACGTGAGGGAGGAATGAGGCACAAGCCCCCAGTGGGCAGACCAGGGAGGCTCTGAGTGCTCCTTAGGGTGGACACTCTCCCACAGGGCCTCCTGGATACGGACAGCCCCCCGATGGACCTCCCAGATGGCAGCCTGCAGCAAGTGCAGCCAGGCTGATAGCAACGCGTCCATGAGAAGCACCAGAGTGCCCAGGGCAGCTCTGGCTCCATGTTGCAGAGTGCTATGGTGTCCCGAGTGAGGGCAAACAGAGCACTCCGAGATACAAATGCTTTGCTGTCCCACAGCGAGGCAGGCAAGCAAGCAGGGACACCTGAGAACTGGCTGCCTGGAGGAGTGGGGGGTGTCCCTTTAAGCACAGGCCTCAGATAGCCTCAGGCAACAGCCACACAAAGACACTCCTTACCTGATGCCCTAACCCTGAACTGGTTCCAGCCGGTCTTAAATCCGAATCAGTGTCCACTCAGTGTGGACACGGTATTTCGAAATAACAAACTGTTATTTTGAAATGCATTTTGTGTGTAGACGTGTTATTTCGAAATAACTTATTTAGAATTAACTATTTCGATATAAGATATTTCGAAATAACGCCATAGTGTAGACACCCATAAGCATATATAAAACTAGGAAACTGATAAGAAATTACAGTTACATAGATGTTTCCTATTAGAGAATCAACATGGAAAAATTATTATGGGGAAAGAAAAACCTACTGAAAGATATTATCTTTAAGTTCACAGTTGTAAATAATTATGCGTTTGCACATAAATTAGGTAAACTGAGAATGTATACAAATTACACCAGAAAATATTACTCTTTTGGCAAAGAAGTTTTCTTTGTATAAAACCCTTCTGTAATGACTAGTGTTGGAATTTAGTTGGGGAATGACACAGACCCAGCTCTTTATCACATCAAAGAGTGGTAATATATTTATTATTTCTGTACTCTGCATGGTGCTGTACTAATCTCTGATTGGTAATCTCTAACTAAATAAATCAATTTGAGCCTGTTATTTGACAATATTGAGTCACCATTTACTCAGACACACAACAGAACAGTAATGGTAGAAAGAATACACAGACCAAATGGGCACTGATAAAAATCTTCTACACTCTTTGTACACACAACTTCCCATATTTCTGGTTATGGAGGGTCCATGTTCTCTTTCATGCCAAAACAGGAAGAGGGAGGATTTTTCTTCTTGCATGGCTACATTACAATAAGTAAAATTTGGCCCTACTTGATTCCATATTTTCTAGACTTAGAAAACTAGGGAAGGATCCACCTATCCCCAGTTCTCTCCTGGGAAGCTCTTTTTGATTTATAAATTGTTTGCTTTAAAACAATCAATGACACTAATTTAATAGCTATAATCAGTCTGCATACTGGATAATAGTTTACTCAATTAGACACTGATAGCCCGATTCTCAATTGCATTGCTTTAGTAAGGTAAAGGGTCCAGATGTACATATAAAGTAGGATGTAAATATAATTTACTCCCATATAAAGACCTTTTACACTGTCAGAGCAGTATAAAGTGACCTAGAGAACTTGTGTAAACAATGACTAGATGTATGATGTTGTGATGATGTTGTGAAGACCAGGACTTTAACAGGATTGAAAAAAGAAACCGAAGTTACTCACCTTCGTGCAGTAACTGTCGTTCTTCGAGATATGTGTCCCCGTGGGTGCTCCACATTAGGTGCTGGGCTTGCCCCGGTGCTGCAGGATGGAGATGTTCAAAGCCATAGTCAGCTGGACCGCGCATGCGTGGGGGGGGGGCAGTGTCTCTTGGCATTCGCACTCTCCCGCGCAGCGCGATCTGGTCTCAACCAGTTCCTCAGACCGGCTTCAGGATCTGCGAAAAGAGAAACAGACTCCAAAGCGGGGAGGAGAGCGGGTAGTGGAGCACACACGGGGACACGTCTCGAAGAACGACAGTTACTGCACAAAGGTGAGTAACTTCGCTTTCTTCTTCAAGTGATGTCCCCGTGGGTGCTCCACATTAGGTGACTGAGAAGCAGTATTCACCCGAGTGAAGGAGGTGGGATTCGGATGTCACTATGTATGTAAAGAAGAGAGGAAGAAGTTACTCACCTTGTGTAGTAACAATGGTTCTTCAAGATGTGCCCCGTGGGTGCTCCACTCGAGGTGTCGGGTCCATCCTGGCACCACCAGTTGGAAAATTTCAGAGCCATATCTGGCCAGACCGCACACGCTCCCTGCGCCGTGGGGCATTCGTACCCTTTCTAACGTGCGCAGTTTGCCCCCGCCCCCCCCCGGCCAGTTCCTCTCACCGCTCGGTCTCTGAAACGAGAAATAAGAGAAAAACCTGGAGCGGGGAGGAGGGCAGGATGTGGAGCACCCACGGGGCACATCTCGAAGAACCATCGTTACTACACAAGGTGAGTAACTTCTTCTTCTTCTTCAAGTGGCCCCATGGGTGCTCCACTCCATTTGACTGTATAGCAGTAGCCGGAACAAGAATCCCTCCGGGTCAATTAGTTTTTTGCAGTAGATAGGACTGCGGAAGCCACCGCGTGATCCGCCGCCCATCTTTGCACTATAGCGTAGTGTCTCATGAATGAAGTGCTGGAAGCCCATGTGGCTGCCCTACAAATATCTGCTAGTGGAACCCCCCTGGCGAAGGCTGTAGATCTCGCCACTGCCCCGGTCGAGTGTGCTCGTGGTTGAGAAGACAGAGGTCTGTCCCACATGGAGTGGCATGTGGTTATGCATAGGGTGATAAGCCTGGCAATGCGTTGACTGGAGAGCGCTGCGCCCTTGGATTGTTGAGCTGTTGATACCAAAAGTCTATCTGTTCGCCTCCACTGACGGGTTCTGTCTATGTAAAAGGAAAGAGCGCGCCTTACATCAAGCATATGTAGCAGGGCTTCCTTATTTGAGGCATGCGGATTAGGGTAAAATGAGGGAAGGACGATCAGCTCGTTGATGTGAAACGACGAGGAGACCTTGGGAATGAATGCTGGATGTAATCATAATGTCACCGATTCTTTCAAGAAAGAAGTGAAAGGGGGATTTGCCATTATCGCCCCCAGCTCGCTGACTCTACGTGCTGATGTAATTGCGAGTAAGAAGACGGTCTTCATAGTTAGCATCTGCAAGGGGACAGATGCTAGTGGTTCAAATGGGGGATACATAATCGTATCCAGTACTAAGTCAAGGTTCCAGGACGGTGGGGGTGGTCCTCGAGGTGGGCTTATATTGATCAGGCCTTTGAGGAATCGTTTAGTAGTCAGGTGAGAAAACACCGAAGAACCCTGTATTGGGTAATTGGGAAAGCACTGATGGCTGCCAAATGAACTCTAAGGGATGCCAGCGAAAGCTTCGAATTTCGCAAGTGAAGAATGTATTCGAGGATTTGGTGTAAAGGAGAAGACAGCGGTTGGACGTTATTATGGAGGCACCAGTAGGAGTATCTGCGCGCCATTTAGCCAGGTAAGTATTGCGCGTAGATGCTTTTCTGCTATGTATCAGTATGGACTTGACCTGTTCTGAACAAAGTTTTTCGTCTTGTCTAAGCCAGTCAGGGAGCCACGCCGTCAGGTGCAATGCTTCTAGTTTGGGATGTAGGAGAGATCCCTGTTCTTGAGAGAGGAGATCCCGGCATGAGGGCAGAGGCCATGGTGGCCGTAGTGACATTCTGTGTAAGAATGGATACCAATCTTGTCTGGGCCAAGCTGGTGCTATTAGGATTACAGTTGCTGCTTCCGTTCTGATTTTCTCCAGTGTTCTAGGAATGAGGACCGTTGGGGGAAAAGCGTACAGGAGTGCCCTTTTCCAAGTGGTTAATAATGCGTCGCCGAGAGATCCCTTGCCGACCCCTGCTCTGGAGCAAAAAAGGCGACACTTCTTGTTGGTGGTTGTTGCAAACAGATCCACTAGGGGCGTTCCCCATCTATGGAAAATCTTTTGAAGCACATCCTGTCTTATTTCCCACTCGTGGTCTATGGGGAAGCGCCTGCTGAGGGAGTCAGCAATGACATTGGCTGTTCCAGGTAAGTAGGATGCTGTTATGGTGATGTTGTTCTGTATGCACCAATTCCAGCACCGTACCACTTCAGTGCATAGGGAGCGTGACCTTGCTCCTCCCTGCCTGTTTATATAATACATTGCCGCTACGTTGTCTCTCAGCACCCTGACTGTCTTGTCTTTTAGGTGCGGGAGGAGATGTCTGGATGATAGAAAGATTGCTTGCAGCTCTAATTGGTTGATGTGAAGACGTCTCTCGGTGTGAGACCACTATCCCTGTATGCGTTCCTCGCCCATGTGAGCACCCCATCCGATGAGCGAAGCATTTGACGTTAGCTGAACGAATGGGTGTGACTGGTGGAACGGTACTCCCATCAAGATGTTTGATGCATTTGTCCACCATCACAGGAACATGTGCACATGGGACGGAGGAGAAACTAACTTGTGGATGTTGTGTCTTGTGGGGACATATACAGTTGACAGCCAGTGCTTCAGATTTCTCAGATGGAGGCGTGCATGCGGGACGACAAAGGTGGCCCGCGGCCATGTGGCCCAGCAGACGTAGGCAGGTATGGACTGAGATTGTTGGGGTCTTGCTGAGTAGACTGACCAGGTCTTTTATTGCCTGGAATCTGTCCATGGGTAGGTATGCTTTTGCCACGGGAGTCAAGAACTGCCCCTATGAACTTTATATTTTGCGTTGGAATCAGCGTCGACTTTTGTTCGTTTACTATCAGTCCAAGAGAGTCGAATGCTTGTATGACCATTGTAATCATCTGCGTCGTTTCTTCTCGTGATGTGCCCTTTATCAAACAGTCGTCCAGATAAGGAATATCATGACTCGGAGATGATGAAGGTGAGCGGCGACAACGGCGAGGGTCTTTGAAAATACCCTTGGAGCCGAGGCCAGCCCGAACGGAAGGACACAGTACTGAAAGTGCTCATTGTTTATGACAAAGCGCAGGAATCGTCTGCAGGGGCGGCCCATGAGCCTAGACGAGCTAGGCAGCTGCCTAGAGCGCCGCTGGCCGGGGCGCCCCATGATGACGTCACAGCCATTGAAGGCCGTGCAGGCAGGGGCTCCGATTGCGCTGCCCCGCCTAGGGCGCCAGCTGCTGCAGCCGTCCTCGGGCCACTCCTGATCGTCTGTGCGCAGGGTTTATGGCTATATGAAAATAGGCATCTTGCAGGTCAAGGGCCGCAAACCAGTTGTTGTTGTCTAGAGATGGAATGATTATAGTCAGAGTTACCATTTTGAATCGCTGTTTTCGAAGATAACAATTTAACCGGCGTAGATCGAGAATGGGTCTCCAACCCCGTTTTCTTCTGCGTTAGGAAGTACCTCGAATAGAACCCTTTTCCCTTGAAGCACTCTGGGACCCTTTCTATCACTCCGATGGATAACAGGTGATAGGCCTCTTGTTGTAAGAGGTTCTCGTGAGATGGGTCCCTGAAAAGGGACAGGGTAGGCAGGGTGGTAGGGGGAAGGGATGTGAATGGAATGGTGAGTCCAGATTTTATCACTTCCAATACCCATCTGTCTGATGTTATGGTGACCCATTGGTGGCAATAGGGTTGCAGACAGTGGTGGAATATGGGACTGGCGTCTCTGACCACAACAGGAGTGTTCGGCGTGCCCCCGATCTGGGAGTCAAACCTGCTGCTTGGGTGTCACTGCGTTGTTCGCCCTAGATGGCTGAGGATGTCTGTGCTGCGTCCTCTGTTTGGAGCGGCTTTGGTCGTGTGGACGGTTTTGTTGTCTACGAAATTGGTAATCGTAATGTCTTTGGAATGGAAAATAACGTCTATGGCGGAAAGGTGGAACGTATATCCCAAGCGTGCGTAAGGTGGCTCGTGAATCTTTCCCGTGTGGAGCACCACATCCGTCTTCTCTGTGAACAGTTTAATCCTGTCGAATGGAAGGTCCTCGACCTTGGATTGCAGCTCTTTAGGTATGGCAGCTGTCGCGAGCCATGAAGCTCTTCTCATGGACACTGCTGTTGCTACTGTTCGCGCCGCTGTGTTGGCTACATCCATGGCAATCTGCAAACCTGCCCTGGAACATGCGTAACCCTCCTGTAGTATTGATTGGAGGAGTACCTTATCAGTCTCAGAAATTCTTTGAGCAATTTCTGTTAATTTCGCAATGTTATCGAAGCTATGATTAGAAAGTAGCGCTGCGTAATTTGCAATATGGAGGAGAAGTGTGGAGGAGGAGTACACTTTTCGTCCAAATATGTCTAGTTTCTTTGCTTCTTTGTCCGCTGCTGAGCTTCTTACTTGCGGGTTTTTTGCTCTTTGCAGAGCTGCATCCACCACCAATGAATTGGGTTGGGGGTGGGTAAAAAGAAACTCAGCGCCCTTCGATGATATGAAATATCTCATCTCAGCTCGCTTACATGATGGAGTAGTGGAGGCTGGTGTGTTCCAGATTTCTGCGGCTGGCTCCAGAATCACCTCATCTAGCGGTAATGCTGCCATAGATTGTTGTCTAGGGTGCAAATTCTTTAACAGCTTATACTATTTCGCTTGTACCTCCGCTACTTGGACCTCCTGTGATTGTGCCACCCTCTTGAAGAGGTCTTGAAATTCTCGGGTATCATCCGGTGGCGAAGAGTCTCCTACAAAAACCGCATCATCGGGAGAAGACAACTGGATATCCTCTGGGGAAGCTGTAGGCGTCTGTTCGTCTGTGTCCGAGATTTGACCCTCTTCAGGTTCCGAAAGAATTGACACTGAGGGGGCGTTAGGAGGAGGTCTCGGTGACTGTGGCCTTTGATGAGTGGAGGCAGGTGGTGAGCGCTGTCTATAAGAAGATGAATGGCAGCAGCAAGAGTGAGAATGAGATTGTGATCTGTCCTGTCTCTCAGAGGTGTTATAGCTCCTGTGGTAGCAATAGTCATACCCAGGAGATGATCTTCTGGAGGAATATCTGCTCCCATGTCTGCTACGGTATGATCTGGGAGGAGAGTAGCTTGGAGAACGAGATCTTCTTGGGGAAACTCGTCTATATCTATAGCAATGCCGAGAGCGGGATCGTCACCGCGGTGACCGCGGAGTCCTATATGCAGAAGAGTAAGCTCCCTTTTCTGATGAAGGATATGGGGATAGGGAAGGCTCCGCTGAAAACACTGGTGAAGGAGACAGTGAGTGACCCCTAGGGATTGACTTCCTAGCTGCTTTTGTAGGAACTGATGGCAAGTGCTCTCTTGCAGCAGGGAGGTCTCCCGCTGTGTTAGTATGGTTATCGTCCCCTGATAACCCCTGTCCTCTAGCGGTGCCGGCTGTATCGTCGGTGCTGCCTCGGCACCCGCAGAGCGGGGGCCTCCCGGTGCCACCTCTTGTCCAGTGAGGATGGTACACGCTCCTGCGGAGCCATAAGCGTGCCGGCTCAGTGGCTGCCATCAGTGCCGGCTCCAGCGCCGATCCTGGAAAGTCCCGTTGTTCCAGGGACGGTGTCTTCTCCGGCGGCATCGTTGGTGGCAATTGTGGTGGGGGTCGCTTATTCCCCGAAGGGGCCGTAGCCCGCTTGTGCTCCGTATGAGGAGGGGAGGCTGGCGGTGGAGCGGATGCCGTGCGTGATTTAGATAATTTAGATGATCCTGTCACCGGCCGTGTAATTGACCTATCCGTCAGCTGGCCATTCCCTGATGTGACCGGTCTGTCTCCCTGACTTTTTTGCCGCCAACGCTCCAGGGGGTAATGCTCTCCTCTTAGGAGGCTGCAATGATTCCTGCTGGGAGGTCTGTAGTGGCTGAAGAGCCTTATCACATAGAAGGAGTTTCAACCGTAGATCCCTGTCTCTCCATGCCCTAGGAGTTAACTTGGAGCAGTGAATGCATTTGTTAGGGACATGCGATTCCCCAAGGCAGCGAATACAAACCGCGTGCCCATTGGAAGCCGGCATTGCCTCCTTACACTGGGTACACCTCTTAAAACCCGGTGATCCAGACATGCTGGTGAAACTGACAGGAGTCACTTAACCGCCTAAGTAACTGAAGAGAACGATCTTCTTTTTAGTTGTTTTTTTTTAACTAGAACACTATCTATCTAAAGTACTAAGAACTAACTAACAAGCAAAGATTAACTATTTACAAATTTTCTTTACAGAATGCTATGCGTCTGTGGAGAGATCGCAAAGCTCCACCAGCAACTGAGGACGGTTGAGAGGAACTGGCGGGGGGGCCGAACTGTGCACGTTAGAAAGGGCGCGAATGCCTCGCGGTGCAGGGAGCATGCGCGGTCCAGCCAGATATGGCTCTGAAATCTTCCGACCAGCGGTGCCGGGATGGACCTGACACCTAGAGTGGAGCACCCACGGGGCCACTCAAAGAAGAACACTGCGGATGCTACAGAAGTATCCGAGATCCATCTAGATTGAATGGCGTAGTGTTTGGCAAACATCTCATAGGATGACCAGGTGGCAGCCCTACATATATCAGAAAGGGGTACACCTTTAAGGAAAGCAGTAGAAGTAGCCACTGCCCTAGTGGAGTGGGCCCTGAGGCATTGTGGGAGGGGAACCTTCCGTAGTGTATAGCACTGGGTTATACAGGAAACAATTAAGTTAGAAATTCACTGGGATTATAGGGGTTGTCCTTTGGACCATTCTGCGAGGGAAACTAATAACCTATCAGTTTTCCTAAATGGTTTAGTACACTGCAAGTAAAAGGCTAGGGCCCTACGTACGTCCAGTGTATGGAGGGTTGCCTCGCATGGAGAGGCATGAGGTTTTGGGTGAAAGGCGGGTAGCACTATTGGCTCATTGAGATGAAACTCAGAGCAAACTTTAGGAATAAAGGCTGGGTGATGTCTTAGAATAACACTACCCTTATTAAAGACGGTGTAGGAAGTTGATGCCATTAGTGCCGAGATCTCACTTGCTCTGCGCGCTGACATGATGGCAATCAGGAAGACCAACTTTAGGGTGAGAGTCTGGAGAGGTATGGTGGCTAGAGGTTCAAAGGGCGGTGTTGTTAAGGTGAAGAGTACCAAGTCCAGATTCCACAGTGGGGTTGGAGCACGCAGAGGAGGGTTTAGATTTAATAGACCTTTGAGAAACCTTTTAGTGAGGGGGTGAGCAAAGAGTGAAATTCCTTCTATTGGCTGTCGGAATGCAGTCAGTGCCACGAGATGGACTCTTAAAGACGATAAGGCCAGTCCATTCTGTTGCAGGAGGATGATGGAAATCGGGACCATTTGAGGATCGAGGTTGCATTCAGAACACCAGGAAGTAAAACGTCGCCATTTGGAAAGGTAAGTGACGCGTGTGTTTTGTTTCCTACTGTGTATAAGAACATCCTTGACACGGTCCGAACATAGGGCCTCGGAGGCGTCCAGCCAGCTAGGTACCAGGCTGAGAGGTGAAGAGTATGTAATTGCGGGTGAAGGAGAGAGCCTCGCTTCTGGGTCAGAAGGTTCTGGATTAACAGTAGGTGATATGGTGGATGATATGCCAGTTGCATGAGAATTGGATACCAATGCTAGCGAGGCCACTCCAGCGCTATCAGGATGACCGAGGCTTTGTCGAACTTGATCTTCTGAAGGACTCTGAAGATAAGTGGGATAGGTGGAAAAGCGTACATGAGGGGACCGTTCCAACTGAGGAGAAAGGCGTCTCCTAAGGAGTGGCGACCTAGGCCAGCTCTGGAACAGAATCGGTGGCACTTTCTGTTGCTGGCGGTGGTGAATAGGTCTATTTGAGGGGAACCCCAACGGCAAAAAATGGAATGGAGAACGTCCCGATTGATTTCCCATTCGTGGTCCATTGCGAAATTCCTGCTGAGGGAATCCGCTATCGTGTTGCTGATGCCAGGTAAGTAGGACACCACAAGGGTAGTGCCGTTGGAAATGCACCAATTCCATAGTTGGGTTGCTTCCATACACAGCGCTCGGGATCGCGCACCTCCCTGACGGTTTATATAATACATGGTCGCTATGTTGTCTGTGAGGACGCCCACTGTGGAGTTGCGGAGGTGCATACGGAAATGTCTGCAAGCATTGGCAACGGCCCTCAGCTTGAGGAGATTTATGTGTAACAGAGATTCCTGTGGCGACCAGCAGCCTTGTACGGAAAGATTGCCCATGTCAGCGCCCCAGCCGATGAGGGAGGCATCTATGGTCATGTGACAACGAGGGCGCAGGTGACGAAACGGAGTGCCCAAAAGTAAGTTGTCATCCACCGTCCACCAGTGGAGGGAAGATCTGACTGTGGACGGGACGGTTACCCACTTGTGTACGTTGTGCCTTATGGGATCGTATATTGTGATCAGCAAGTGTTGTAATGGCTGAAAGTATAACCTGGCGTGGGGAACGATGTACCTCATGGAAGCCATATGACCCATTAATTTGAGTACCGTCACGACTTGTACTGAATGTCTGTATAGAAGTTGGTCCAATAGGTCTTGCATTGCCCAAAACCTGGTAACAGGTAGATATGCCCTTGCTGTGACTGAGTCGAGGCGCATGCCTATAAACTCTAGGTTCTGAGTAGGTATCAAGGTGGATTTGTCTTCTTTGAGAAGGAGATCTAGGAGAAGGAAAGTCTCGATAGTCATCCGCACCATGTCTGAAGTTTCTGTCGATGAACATCCTTTTATTAGACAATCATCCAGGTAAGGATATATGACAATTCCCATGTGTCGAAGATGGGCAGCGACGACTGCGAATGTCTTTGTGAAGACCCTTGGTGCTGTGGCGAGGCCAAAGGGCAGTACTCGATATTGGAAGTGGTCTGCGCCAATCATGAAGCGTAGAAATTTTCTGTGAGCGGGGTGAACCGTCACGTGGAAATAGGCGTCTTTGAGGTCGAGAGCAGCAAACCAATTGCCCTGCTCCAGGGTCGGTGGAATAGAAGTTAAGGTCACCATCTTGAAACGTTGTTTTTGAATATGTTTGTTTAACTGTCGAAGGTCTAGTATAGGTCTCCATCCGCCAGTTTTTTTCTGTACAAGGAAATAACAGGAATAGAATCCTCTCCCTTGGAACTGAGATGGAACCTTCTCTATTGCTCCTATGTGGAGGAGATGAGAGATTTCAGCTTATAGTAGATCTTCGTGAGAGGGGTCCCTGAAGAGGGACGGGGATAGGGGAGTTGTGGTAGGGATAGAACGGAATGGAATAACATAACCTGAGTGGATTATTTCTAAGACCCATCTGTCTGTAGTGATATTGGCCCATTGGCTGTAAAAGGGCCTTAGACGATGGTGAAAGATGTGACCGAGGCTCTGGGGGAATGTGTGCTTGCTCTTGACCAACGCGTCAAACGTGCTGTTTATTGCCTGGTTGCGTTTGCACGCGGTTATTTTGATTCTAGCATCTTATTGGTCTCTGCCATTGATTTTGGCGCGGCTGGTCAAACTGCCGGTGTTCTGGTTGCCAATGTTGTCTGGGATGAGATAATCATAACGCCTTTGAAACGGTGTATAGCATTTCCTCCTGTAAAGTGGGATGTACATTCCGAGTGACCGTAAGGTTGTTCTAGTATCCTTACTGGAATGTAGAGACTGAGTCAGTCTTTTCCCCAAAGAGTGAATCCTTTTCAAAGGGCAAATCCTCCACTTTGGATTGTAGCTCCCTTGGCACTCCTGCTGCCTGGAGGAGTGAGGCCCTATGCATAACTACAGCGGTGGCCGTGGTGCGAGCTGCAGTGTCCTCTACATCCATGGCAATCTGGAGACTGGTTCGAGTAGTGGCATAATCCTCCTGGACCACAGAGTTAAGAAGGGGCCTCTTAGCTTCAGGAAGGGCCTCCATCAGGTCTGTGAGCTTTGCATAATTATTGAAATTATGATTTGATAAATGCGCTAAGTAGTTAGCGATTCTAAGGAGCAAAGTTGACGAGGTGTATACCTTCCTCCAAAATAAATCGAGTCTTTTTGACTCTTTGTCCGACGTGTTTGCTTTATAATGAGGGGCCTTGGCTCGTTGCTGGCCTGCATCGAACACCAAAGAGTTGGAGTGAGGGTGGGAGAACAGAAATTCTGACCCTTTTGGGGGTACAAAATATTTTTTATCAGCCCACTTGTTAGAGGGAAGGACAAAGGCAGGAGTCTGCCAAAGTTCGTTAGCAACTTCCAAGATAGCCTCATCCAAAGGTATGGCCAATTTAGTAGAATGGATAGTCTGCAAATTTTTTAAAAGACGATGTTGTTTGTCCTTGACCTCGGTGGGTTGGATTTCTTGAGACACTGCCATCCTCTTAAAAAGATCCTGGAACTGTCTCAAGTCATCTGGTGGTGAGATGTCTCCAGGAATGATGGCCTCATCAGGAGAGGAGGACTGAATAGTGGGAGATACTTCAGGGAGATGTGACTCTGCAGTAGCCTGGGACTGTTGCCCTTGGAGGAGAGGCGATGAATGGCGCGGTGACGAGTCTCGACCAGAGGGTGGTGGGACAGAATGTGGGGAGTGTCTAGAAGAGGAACAGACTGTCATGGAACGTGGAGGAGATGTGGGTGAATAACGACTACGATGATGATGTGGTGAGCAGTCCCTATGATAACGGGAATAGTGATATCGGTCCCGATAATAGTAGGATGAGCGCGACAGAGAATGCTCATAACAATGATGCTTGGTGTAATCGTAGCACGAGGATGACCTTCTCGAGCGAAGAGACAGAGAAGGAGAGTATGATCTAAGCCTGAGTGGTGAAGGCGAGGCACAGAAGTGATGAGAAGACACTCGAAATAGGCCCGGGAAATGGGTTGAGAATGGCCCTCCCCATGATGTCACCCCTGCGTGCCCCTCCCCCTTTCCCTGCATCCAGGGCCAGCTCTTGATTTTTTGTGGCCCCAAGCAAAAAAATTTTTGGCCGCCCACCCCCAACCCTTTTTTTGTCCGGGGAAGGTACGCGCGCAAATGCAGCTTGCACGCTTGCTGGGGGTGCGTGCACAAATGCAGCTTGTGCAGCTTCCTAGGGGGTAGGGCGTGCGCTCCGGGGGGAGCCCAAACCCCGGGGCATTTTCATCGCCTAGGAGAGCACCAGGGACTCCTCACATGAGGACAATGGGAGGGCAGGTTCATCCACAGCAAGTCAGTTAACCCAATGTGTGTCACATTAACTCGCGGGCGGGGGGGCAGAGAGGCTGGGGGGAGTGTTCCCTCTAAGAGTTTCCTCCCATGAGCAGAATGGTCCCTCCCCTGCAGGTGTCTGCCCTTCTGCTTCACCCCCAGAATCCCCTGGCACCTGCACCTTCCCTTAGCCTTGCACCCTCCTGGTGCCTCCCCCTTCCCTCACTACCCCTTCCCCCTTTGCCCTCTTTTTCCCTGATGCCCACCCCCTCACCACCCTCTGCCCATTCCCCTCATGCCCCTGTGCCCGCACACATGACTTGCTCCATCCCCGCCTTCCTCATGCCCACCCCTTCTTTCAAGCCTTCTCCCGGCACCTTCCCCTCCTCGCTCTAGCCCCAATGCCCTTACCCTCTCCTCTCCCAGCATCATTCTGTCCCCCTTCCCACTGACAACTCCCCTCCTGCTCTTTTCCTCATTGTCTCCACTTGGCCACCTCGCATTTGTCTCTCCTCCACCCTGTCCCTTGGTGCCTTCCTCTTTCTTCTCCTGACCTGCCCCCCTTCCCTCAGCACAAGCCCCTTCCTCTTCCACCCCTTTCCCCTATTTTCCCCCCTTCCCCTCCCCCACCTTCTGCCTTCCAGTTTGTGGGGCTGGAGTCTGTGATCAGGCCCCAGAAGTCCCGCAGCCCTGGCCCCAGCTGCTTCCAGGGCTCCAGTCCATGTGCCAGGCCTGGAGCTGAGCCGCGCGGTGCTAATTTTACTGAAGTCCCCGCACCAGCTTTGGCTCCCATTAGCAGGAACATGGGGTGGGGGGAAGTCCCTACCCTCCCAGACCTGCCATGAGGAGCACAGCTGTGTAAGCAGGTCCCTACCAGAGGTGTAGCGAGGATGTTTTGCGCCTGGGGGCAAAGGCCAAATTTGTTGCTGTGGGTCGTATTATGTCCTTCTATAGAAACTTTGTATACTTTTACAGAACATAGAAACTTTGTATTAAGCCTTTTTACATAGAAACCTTGTATCTTGTAGACTTTGTCCCCCTCACCCTCTTTGCTAAACTGATTGCCCTGTTGAGTGAATGAGGTGTGAATGGATAAGGCATGAAAGAAAAGCATCTCTGGGCACTTGCAATGGTTGGAGAAAGGTGGAAGCCAGATTTTCAAGAACAATAAGAACAATGGGATCTGTGAAGTGGGCTCATTGAAAGAAGGCTAGACTTATGGATGCCTTGGGAGTAAGCAGCAAGCGCCTGCTTTTGGAAGGTCCCTCTTTGAAGGTGAATGGGGGAGCATTGCCCCCCATGCACTCACCCCTCCTCCCCCAGAGCAAGGCACCCCCAGTGCCGGGGGGAGAACTCCCCCAATCAAATCCTCCCCCCCCCCCCAGCCAAGCACCGGAGGAACATACCTTGAAAACCACTGCTCCTCCCACCCAGCTGGCTGCTTCAGCTCGCAGTTTGGAGCTGTCAGCAGCACTTAGACGGCCAGCAGCTCCCAAGAGCAGTGTGCATTTCGGTCCCAGTGCCATCCCAGCCCGGCGCCCCCCTAGTGGGGGGGAGCATGCCCCCAATCAACCCCCACCCAGCCAGGCACGGAGGAACATACCTTGATTGAAAACCACTGCTCCTCGCACCCAGCTGGCTGCTTCAGCTGCAGTTTGGAGAGAGACACTCAGCCTCAGCAGCACTTAGCCAGCCGGCAGCTCCCGGACCCAAGAGCAGTGTGCGCTCTCTGGTCCCACCCTAGCCCGGCGCCCCCCCAGCATGGTGCCCGGGGGGCGGGGACAACTGCTCCCCAACCCCCCTTCACTACGCCTCTGGAGTGAGGAGGAGTGGGGAGGGGGAGAAAGGACAATGCAGAGCGAGAACTCCGGCAGCTGCTCCCAGGAGCAGCTTGTCGGGTTTATCCCGCTCCTCCTCCAGCAGACGCCAGCCGGCCCTTCAGCCGACGGCCCACCTGGAAATTCCCGGTATCCCCGCCGGGCCGATCCGCCCCTGCTAGGAGCCAGGATGGGTAGGAATGGTGTCCTTAGCCTCTCTTTGTCAGAGGCTGGAAATGGATGACAGGAGAGGGATCACTTGATTCCCTGTTCTGTTCACTTCCTCGAAGGCATCTGGTATTGGCCACTGTCGACAGACAGGATACTGGGCTAGATGGACCTTTGGTCTGACCTAGTATGGCTGTTCTTATGTTCATTACCCCTATATAAGTAAGTTTTGATTTGTTTAAATTGCAAAATTTACATGAGAGAGCATTCCCCCCAGATGTGCCTAGAAAGGAAAAGTATGCCTATGTTTAGACAGGATGTTTTCTTCAATAGGATGGAGGAAGAAGTATAATAAATCAAGACAAATATAAAAGGCTAACAAATAAAGTAGGAACTCTTTAGATTACAATATATTTCAAATATCTAATTACAGAAAATGAATTACCTTTTTAGTAGCTTCAAGTTCTGCTACATAATGCTGGAGAATAAGTCCTACAGTATGTGCTATTTCCTGCTGCAGGCATGGCATATTCAACTTCTGAAACCTATATTAGATTATAATCAAATACAAGAAATTAGAGTGCTTTCCTTTAGATGATGTTTCTGCAGATCCTAGGCTGATTTTACACATCAGTTATTAAAGTAAAAGACCACATTAAATGTTAATTTTTTTTTACCTAGGTTGGAACTTAGGGATATATAGTGTTATATCTTCTTACTATATATTTTAGAAATGTGTGTCCATTCATGAGTCCGTTCAAGAACTCTTCCTACATGGTATGCAGCTTCCTCTTACCATAACTTAAGCAAGGTCAAGGTTTGGTTGTGCCAGGATAATGGAATGTGTATGGAATTCAATTGTTTCTCATAAAATGGAAAGGGAAGAGGATCTGATAGGAGGGCATTATACTGCAGAATGACCACAGGGGGGCAGCAAGGGTCCAGAGATGGGGACCAGGACAGTTATAACCCCATTTGACCAGCAGGGGGCAAGAGTGGAGAAAGGGACAGCTATCTACTATATATTTCAGGGCACATCTACACTGCACACTTATTTCAGAATAAGCTATTTCAGAAGAGAAATTCCAAAATGGCTTATTTCAAAATAGAGCATCTACACTCATTGGACACTGAATCACATTTAAGGCCATCTGGAACCACTTCAGGCAGGGAATCAGGACAGCACTCTCTTTCAGGAGCTGCTGCCTGAGGCTGAGACTTGAGCTAAAAGGGACCCCCTGTACAGCCCTGTCTCAGGCTTCTCTCTTTTGCCTACCTCCTTGAGGGACAGCAAAGCTTTTCTTGCATGCTGTGGTTGCCCTTGTGGACACCTCAGCTCTCTAGCCATGGAGCTGGACCTGCCTCCGAGCAGTCGACAGTTCTTATATGTCTTAGTGCACCTCTTACTGCAGTTTCTACGGGCTGCATTCCTGGCCCTGCAGGAACAGGATCCCCAGCTCCTTGTGGGGTAAATCCTCGCCTCTCCCCAGATGTAGCTCATGCAGGTTGATCCTCCCCGCCCTCCCCCACACATAGTGGACAGCTGCTTCTGGTGACTGGACACCTGCTCTGACTGGTGGGAGCAGATTGTCCTGGAGTGGTGGGACGACCAGCAGTGGCTCCAGAATTTCTGAATGTGGAAGGACACCTTTCTGGAGCTATGTGAGTGGCTCGCCCCTGCCCTCCAGCCATAGGACACCAACTTGAGACCCACCATCCCCCACCAGAAGCGGGTAGCCATTGCCATCTGGAAGCTCGCCATGCTGGATAGCTACCAATCAGTTGGGAACCAGTTTGGCATGGGGAGATTGATCCATTGGAGCTGTGGTCATGCAGGCTATTGTCCCAGGAGGGTGCTAAACTGGGCTGCTGCAGTGGGGTTTCCTAGGGAAGGAGAGGATGATGGTGAGGGGGTGGTGGAAGCCCCTTCCCCAGGAAGTTTTTCAGTCCCACTGTTACATAGCCCTGACAGGGGATGGGGCAAGTTGGGGTTGCTCCTGTGGGGGGGGGAGGGGTTGGGCTAGGGGAATTCCCAAGGCCCCTGGAAACACTGTGATTCTCTGTTTCTCTCCTGCAGGTGGTGAGGCCCATCAACACCATCCTGCTGCACAGAGTCATCAACCTGGGTAACATGGACCCCATCATCGATGGCTTTACTGCCATGGGCTTCCTCAACTGGGGCGGGGGGCTATTTACGGCATCCACATCCCATCTGGGCCCCCGACCACTGGGCATCTGAATACATTAACTGGAAAGGGTACTTTTCTATGGATCTGCAGGCCCCCATCAACAGACAGTTCACAGACATCTACATCAGGTAGTCAGAGAAGTCACACAACACATGTGTCTTTCGAAACTCCAGCTTCTTCCGGAAGCACCTTTTTCCCCAGCTGCACCATCAGGGTTGGGGACGTGGACATGTCTCCAAACTCCTTGGCCCAAGACCAGAGCCTGCACCCCAACCTCCTACCCCAGCCTGGTGAAAGTGAATGAGGTTCAGGGAGGAAGAAGGATGGAGTGAGCAGGGTGGGGCCTCGGAGAAGGGGAAGAAAGGAAATGGGGCAAGAGTATTTGGGTTTAAGGTAGATGTTACATTGCACTTATATTGAAAAAGTGATCTTGTGGTTAAAAAGTTTGGAGACCACTGCCCTACTGCTACCCATCACCCTAGGAGTGGCACTAGTGTGATGCTCCATATATGACCCTTCCAACCCAAACACTCCTCAGTTCCTTCTTTCTGGTTACTCCAATGGTGGGGAAGAAAGGGGGGGTATGGATTAAATATGAGCAACATATCTCAAAGAACAACACTTACAAAGGTGAGTAACTTTTTCTTCTTTGCATGCTTGCTCATATATATTCCCACTAGGTGATTCACAAGCCTGTACCCAAGAGGAGGGGGTCAGAGTCATAGTCTAGCTGACTCAAGAACCACAGTACCAAAAGTCATGTCCTGATTGTTTGTACAATGGCATAGTGTGGGGGTGGGAAACCTTTTTTAGGTTGGGGGCCACTGACTCAGAGAAAAATCAGTCGGCAGCTGCACACAGGTGAAAAGAAAAACAAAGAAACAAACAAAAACCTCCTCATTGATGTGGCCCAACTGAGAAGGGGAAAGACACTCCCCACATTCCCCTCGCACACCAGAGCCTAGGAGGGCCAGACTAGTAGATTTTATGAGCTCCAGCCCCCCACGAAGGGCAGTGGGGGGCTGGAGCACCATCACAGGCTCCCCAATGCTGAGGGGAGCCCCAAGCCTCAGGGCCTGTATCCAGGCAAGCTGAGAGCTACATCTGGCCTCTGAGCCCTAGGTTCCCCACACCTGGCATAGTGCATAGTATGTACCAAAGACCAAGTTGGGCTCTGCAGATTTCCTAAAGGGGTATATGAGCCAGGAATGCCACTGAAAAAGCTTGTGCTCGTTTGGAGTGCACAGTGATAGAGGGACCTTGGCCAGGTTGTAACAAGTGCAGATGCACACGGTGATCCAGGAGGATATATACTGTGATGAGACTGGCTGTGCTTTTACCCAACCTGCCACTGCTACAAACAGTTGTGATGTCTTACTAAAGGGCTTGGTCCTTTTGATGTAGACTGTCAGTGCACATCTCACATCATAGGAGTGTAGACGTTGTTCCTGGGCATTTTTATGAGACTTAGGGTAGAACATAGGAAGAAAGACATCTTGATGTGGAAGCTGAGACCATGTTCAGCCGAAAAGCCAGGTGAGGGAAAAACTGGACCTTATTTTTGTGAAAGATCATATATGGAGGCTCTGAAGTTCAGAGACCCTGCGAGCTGAGGTGATGGCAACCAGAAAAGCCACCTTCCAGGACAGGGTAGAGTAGAGAGCCCATAGCTAATGGCTCAAATAGTGTACCCATGAGGGCAGACAGGATGAGGTTGACATCCCAAATGGGGGCAGGGAGATGAACCAGAGGGTAGAACCTGTCAATCCCCTCGAGGAAGCACCCTACAACAGGACTTGAGAAAATTCTGTGGCCTGCTTCTCCTGGATGGAAGGCAGAGATGGCCACCAGATGCACATGAAGCGCATCTCCCAACTCTACTGCCTGGTCTTCCTCCCTAAGGGGTCAGTCCATGATGTGGTGGGGTAACCCGGACCCCACCACACACAGTGGAGTCCGGGCTTCCCCATCGCCCAGGATGTGCTCCAACTCCTGGTAGTAAGGGCAGCTCTCTGGGCCAGGGCCGGCCTTAAGCTGATTCGGCCGATTCGGCCGAATCGGGCCCCGTGCCTAAGGGGGCCCCACACCCTGCACCCAGAAGTCAGCTACTCCCCCTTGCCTGTGCATGCTGCCGGCTGCTGCTGCCATGCACGTGCATTTGCAGGTGGGCGGGGTGACACCCGGGCGTGACGTGACATCATGGCCCGGGATTTTTAAAATTGAAAAGTGCAGGCAGCTCGGATTTGAAGTCCGGCCCCACATTGTAGAAGGCAAAAGGTAAGGGAGGGGGAAAACTAGGGGGGAGGGATGGGAGGTGCACTCATCTCTCAGCTACCTGCAGCCCGGGGAGCGGCGGCTCGCCCTGAGCACGTGAAGCTGGGGCGCAGAGCAGCCCCGCGGGGCACGGTCGCACTTCCCCCGCGGGGCCCCGGGCCGCTTGCAGAGGCAGCCTCGGCCCCAGCCCCTGGCTGCCAACTCTTACCTGAGGGGCTCCAGGCAGCACCAGCCCCTCTGCAGGCTGAGACCGTGCGTGGAACCGGCCGCTAGCACGACCACCACCTGTGGCAGCTTGAGCAGCGGCAGCATGCTCCAGCCTCCAGTTGGCCAGGCCAGTGCCAGCCGCGCCTCCTTTGCGCGTACTGCCCGGCCCGGCGCAGCTCATCTCTTCCACTGGCAGCCGCGGGGCCGGCCTGAGCTCGACTGGGTGGGGAGGCGGGCTGTGCAAAAACGGGAGTGCTGGGGGTTGGGGGACACTGGTGGTGGGGAGCCTTGGTTCCCAGCCCGACAGGGATGTGATGGGGAGGGCAGAGGCGTAGCAAAGGGGGTGCGGAGGGGGGCCATGCCAGCGTTCAGTTGGCTCCCCCTTGCCTGCGCACGCTACACAGCGATTCCAGGTGACCAGGGAGACGCCCAGGCGTGACGTGACGTCACAGCCCAGGACTTTAAAAGTGTGCGGTGCCACATGGTGCCGGCCTAGCTTCCGGTTGGGAGTCCAGGGACTTTTGGGGCCTGAGCGCAGACTCCAGCCCCGCAAGTGGAAGGCAGAAGGTAGGGCAGGGCAGGGCAGGGGGAAAACTAGGGGGAAGGGGTGGGAGAGGAAGGGGCTTGTGTGGAGGGGGAGGAGATGAGGAGCTTGTGCGGAGGCGGAGGGGAGAGGGAAGATACAAATGCCAGGGGCCAAGTGCAGACAATGAGGAAAGGGCAGGAGGGGAGGTGTCAGTGGGAGGGGACAGGGTGATGCTGGGAGAGGAGAGGGGAACGGCATTAGGGTCTGGAGGGGGAAGGGGGAGGTGCCGGAAGAAGGCTTGAAAGGAGGGGTGGGCATGAGAAAGGTGGGGATGGAGCAAGTCATGTGTGAGGGCACAGGGGCATGAGGGGAATGGAGCAGAGAGTGGTGAGGGGATGGGCATCAGGGAAAAAGAGGGCAAAGGGGGCAGGGGCAGTGAGGGAAGGGGGAGGCACCAGGAGGGTGCAGGGCTAAGGGAAGGTGCAGGTGCCAGGGGATTCTGGGGGTGAAGCAGAAGGGCAGACACCTGCAGGGGAGGGGAGGGACCAGCACCAGAGGAGAGAGGTGTTAGAAGAGGGGATGAAGAGGGGTAGCTCACCTGATCAGAGTGGGGCTACTGGAGGAGTGGGCACAGAAGGGAGAGAAGGGCTGGTGGAGGGGGACAGGTCGCAGGAGGGCTGAGGGCAGTGAGAAGGGCAGGAGTCAGGACAGCAGAGGAGGGTGAGGAGTTGGGGGGCAGCAGGCACCAGGGGAGATGATGGAGCAAGGAGAGGAGACATGACAGCAGAGAGAAAAGGTAAAGGTTTAAAAATATTTATTAATAACTTGGTATGCTGCCCACGGCCAGTTTGTTTGTGCCCCACGGTGCAGTTTGGGTTTATGTGGGGATCAACATGTGGCCGGCGAGTGGGAGACAAAACAAAAAAGTAGTCAGTGTAATGATCTTCTGTTGATATGCGTTTTAGTAGTTAAATTCTTGGACTGTCATTGCTCATGAAAAGTGCTGTCACATGGGTAGAAATCGGATAAATATTGCATTTTATTAATATCAGCAGAGCTGACTTAAATGGAGTCTGTGTGTTGTGTAGTCTTGCCTTAATCTTTGTATTCATGCCTGTCAGTGTGAGAGAAGCTATTTGTATATATTTGCTTGCATATGCAACCACTCTTAAGTTGAGGCCCTCAGCATGTTCTGTAAGTATCAGTGTGGCCCCTGGGGCTTCCAAAGTTGAGTTGCCCTAGCTCATCCCTGACAGGTGTCTGTCTAACCTGGTCTTAAATATCTCCAGTGATGGAGATGCTGCAATCTCCCTAGGCAATTTATTCCAGTGTTTAACCACCCTGATGGGCAGGAAGTTTTTCCTAATGTCCAACCTAAATGTCCCTTGCTGCAATTTAAGCCCATTGCTTCTCATCCTAACCTCAGAGGCCAAGCAGAACAATTTTTCTTCCTCCTCCTTATGATACTCTTTTAGATACTTGAAAGCTGCTCTCATGTCCCTTTTGGGTCTTCTCTTTTCCAAGGTAAACAAGGCCAATTTCTTCAGCCTTGCCTCATATCTCATGTTCTCTAGAACTTTCATAATTTGTGTTGATCTTCTCTGGACTTTCTCCAGTTTCTCCATGTTTCCTGAAATGTGGCATCCAGAACTGAACATGATACTCCAGCTGGGGCCTAATGTAGATGGCTCAGGCCCTGCCTAGGGGACGTGAGACTGGGCGGGTTAATTTCCAATCCTCCTGTTTATTCTTTTCCTAAGCCAGGAGGGCATGGTAGTTCTGATGGGGGCTCTGCAGGAAGGCAGCCTGCACTGCACCCTGCCTGAAACCTTGTGCAGGTGTTAAACAGCTGTCCAGCCCACCCTAGAGGTGACTGCATTTCAGCGTGCCTGAAGCAACACTGCACCAGCAATTATTTTCTTAATATGAAAGTGAAAATCTATAATTAATATTCTTTTTAGAACGTGGTGACTTCTATCAATATGGGAAAGAGATCAAGAGACAGTGGTAGAAAGTACCCAAGTGGGAGTAAGAAAAGAGCCATATACAAGGCAAAGGCAGTTGAAACCCAGAAGCAAAAGGGTGCTTTAAACAAGTATTTTAGCAGACCTGTTCCTACTGTTGAGCAAGAGCACATTGAAGAGGCAGATATGGTTGAAAATTCTCCAGTAAAACATACAACACAGACAGAGAACAACAGCAGTGATGAAGAATTTGAAGAGCCAAATCAGTCTGAAGAAGACACTCAAGACAGTCAAGGTGAAGAGAAGACTACAAAAAGGGTTGTAACTGATGCTGAAGATACTGAGGGTCAAGAATGCTTTTCTGATAATAAAGATGCGAGTGGTTTAGATCCAGAGCAGAAAGGCAACTTCAACTCTGCTGACCAAACAGAAATATCTGCTGATCCTGCAACGTGGCCAGAATACATTACCCAGCATATCAGGGAGTACTTAGTAAAACAAGGGCCACCTAAAATTATTGTAGAAGATTTCCCAAAAAATAAGACTGCGAAACATTTTTCTCAGTTTCACTGCAAAACGAAACTTTCAAATGGTGAAATTGTAACTCATCTGTGGGTGATATACTCAGTGTCAGCCCATAAGATCTTTTGTTATTACTGTAAGATTTTTTGCTCTAATGTGGCAAGCGCATTAGCATCTAATGGTTTTAATGACTGGTCTAATATTCATACAAGATTGGCCGAGCACGAAAACTCAAAAGGACATTTACAAGCTATGCTTAGTTGCTGCGACCTTCAGCAAAGGTTATCTGCTGAGAAAACCATTGACTCAATACAACAAAAACGAATTGACCAAGAAGCAAAATGCTGGCATCAAGTTTTTGAGAGACTAGTCGCTGTCATTCAGTTGCTAGCAGAATGAAACTTATCATTTCGTGGGTCTGATGATCGGCTGGGAACATCACACAATGGAAATTTTCTTGGAGTTATTGAATTAGTGGGAAAGTTTGACCCAGTGATGCAGGAACATTTATGAAGAATCCAGAAGGCAGAAATACATGACCATTATTTAGGAAAAAACATTCAAAACGAACTTATTAGTATTGTAGGGGATGCTATTAAACATGAAATAATAGCTCAAATTAAGGCTGCCAAGTATTTTGCTATTATACTGGACCGCACTTCTGACATTAGTCGTCAAGAACAAATGTCACTGACAATTAGGTATGTGGCTGATGGTGTATCACCAAATATTCCGGCAAGAGTATATGAACATTTCATTAAGTTCGTAGTAGTAGAAAGCAGCACAGGTGAATATTTGTACAATATCCTTTTAAGGGAACTCAGAGACCAGGGATTGGACATTGCAAATATCCGTGGGCAGGGCTATGACACCGGTGCAAATGAAGGGAAACATATCAGGTGTACAAGCACGACTTCTGAAAACAAACCCAAGAGCTTTTTTTACACCATGTGCATGTCACAACTATAATCTCATTTTGGGAGACATGGCCAAAACATGTCCAGATGCGATGAGTTTCTTTGGAGCCTTGCAGCGTATTTACAACCTTTTTTCTGCATCTACTAAAAGATGGACTATTTTTAGAAAACATGTTACAGGCCTTTCTGTAAAGCCTCTAAACACGATGGGAATGTAGAAAGCAAAGGCCAAAGCTCATGTACCAAACAGGGGAGTTTTATGATGCACTTGTAGAGTAGCAGAAACAATTGATGATGCTCAAGCAAAAAGTGACGCTGAAGCGCTGGCTATTCAAATGAAGGATTATAAGTTTTTGGTTTCGCTAGTTTTCTGGCATGATTTACTTTTTCAAGTAAATTTTGTGAGCAAAGAGCTACAGAGTAATGCAATGGATATTTCTACAGGAATTTCTTCATTCGAAAAGCTATGTAACTGGTTAAAAACATACAGAGAGAAGGGTTTTCAAAAAGTGTTAATTGGTGCCAATGAACTTGCCAAAGATCTAGATGTGACTCCAGTTTTCCAGAGTAAACGCTTGTGCAAACGAAAAAAACAATTTGAGTACGAGTCTGCAGACGAGCCTTTTTCTGATCCAAAAGAAGCTTACAGAGTGCAGTGTTTCAATCAAGTGTTAGACAAAGCTTTACAGTCACTTGAACCAAGGTTTGAACAGTTACAAAAGCATGTGAGTTTATTTGGATTTTTATGAGAATTCAAAAATCTTCCCAAGGATACCATACGAAAATCTGCTGCAGATCTGGAACTCACATTGACAGATGTGAAACTAGTGGAGGAAAACAAACAAGTTTCAACTGTAAAATCAGTTGACATAAATGGCTACATGCTTTGTGAAGAACTGGAAGCGTTACAGGCAATTCTTCCATCTGATTGTAGAAACCCCCTAAAAATGCTTCAATTTCTTGTATCTAATAACCGATCAACAGCATTCCTAAATTTATTTATAGCATAAGAGCATAAGAACATAAGGACAGCCGTACCGGGTCAGACCAAAGGTCCATCTAGCCCAGTATCCTGTCTGCCAACAGTGGCCAGCACCAGGTGCCCCAGAGGGAGTGGACCGAAGACAATGATCAAGCGATTTGTCTCCTGCCATCCCTCTCCAGCCTCTGTCAAACAGAGGCCAAGGACACCATTTTATCCCCTGGCTAATAGCCTTTTATGGACCTAACCTTCATGAAATTATCTAGCTTCTCTTTAAACTCTGTTATATTCCTAGCCTTCACAGCCTCCTCTGGCAAGGAGTTCCACATGCTGACTACACGCTGTGTGAAGAAGAACAATAGTCAGCAATTCAAATCTTACTGACTATTCCGGTAACTGTAGCCTCAGGTAAGAGGAGCTTCTCGAAGCTAAATCTAATTAAAATATATATGCGATCAACAATGCAGGAAGACCGATTAAACAGTTTGGCAATCATGTCAATTGAATGCGAAGTAATGAAGAGCTTAGAGTTAGGCAATATACTGAAAAATTTTGCCCAACAAAAAGCAAGGAAGATAAAGTTTTAAAAATGTATGAGTGAGGTGTACAATAAAGTCCTGCTTTGTTGCCTAGGCTAAGGGAATAATGATTCCAACATTCCAAATGGAATCTGACAGGTTCCATTTTACATTTCATTTCACCTCAGAGCTGTGATGTTTGGTTAGGGTTTTGAGGCCTAGCTCGTTGTGCTGTGGCAGCTCTGCGTGTGGGAACGGATTACTGGCAGGTGCCTATTGGACTGGGACTCTATTGCTCATCTACTAAACCCTGCCTACCGGATGGGTCCATGAAGCTGAAGGGCTGATGGGAGCTTCGTCTGGAGAAGCCAACCCATGGCAGAGACGAGGATCCAGGAGGCATATCTGTTCCGGAGGAGAGACCAGCGATTAGAGGGATCTCCCTGCTGATCCTCTCCTAAGGCTTTCCATTAGCCAAGGAATTGTAGGTCTCAGGCATCAATCGCCAGATCATCGCTTGGAGGGATCTCCCTGCTGATCCTCTCCTAAGGCTTTCAATTAGCCAAGGGATTGTAGGTCTCAGGCATCAATCGCCAGATCATCGCTTGGAGGGATCTCCCTGCTGATCCTCTCCTAAGGCTTTCAATTAGCTAAGGGATTGTAGGTGCAGGCATTCACCACCGTCTCCTATTCTGTAAAGTATACCCCTTTTGTGTATGGGACCTTTCTATCCATCTTTCTTCTGGGATAGATAGATAGGTGGGTTCGTTGCAGTTGCTTGTTGTCGTGTAACTTAAACTTTCAAATACATGGTTTGGCCCTAAACCTTGTCTGGCCTGATTTGTGATTCTCAGTCCAGCAGTGATAGATAGGTAACACCAGGTCGAATCTGGCTTCTGTGGGAGGGATAGGCTTTGATTAATTGCTTAGGCTCCACAGCAATTGCTTACCTAAGTCACGTGTGTGGGTGGTTGTGTGTTGTTTGTGTTGTTTTTGTGGTTTTGGTTTTGGTTTTGGTTTTTGCTCAACAAAAAAAATCCAAGGGGGCGCCAAAACGGTTCAAAGTGGGCCCCGCACTTCCTAAAGCTGGCCCTGTCTGGGGCTGCCCCGCAGCGGGAGCTCTGGTCCTGGCTCTTGGCATATCCCTGCTGCAGCTCTTTGACCTTGGCCCTCACTTGTGCCATGGTGCGGGGGTGATGCCCTTTGGTGGTCAGTCCCTGGGCCATGCGCTCATAGATGTTCGCATTCTTGCGGCGTGTCTGCACGGCCTGCAGGGCTTCTTCCTGGGACCAGAGCTCCAGCAGGTTTTTGATTTCTGGCCCTGACCAGGCCATCTTTTGGTGCCCCTGGGTGGGTCCTTCTCTCCTGAGAAGGGCCAGGGGGGCCTTGAGGCTCGGACATGGCTGTCACGGCTGTCACGGATGCTCTGGCTAGCTGCCAGACAGCAAGGCCTGTCTGGGTGCCTGTGCCTTTAAGAGGCTGCGGCCAGGAACCACAGAGGTGCTCTACATATAAAGGCTAGACTGTCCACCAGGGATTCTTCCTGGAGGCCTTTTTTTTCAACAGAACTGGCTCCCTGCTTCCACACACACCTTTTGTCGACAGATCTCTGTTGACAAAGGCGTTCTTCCTTGTAAAACCGGATTTACCGCTGTTGACAAAACTGCCGCGTTCTGTCGACTTCCTGTGTAGACGCAGGTATAGACGCCAAATTTTGTCGAAAAAAACCTGTGGTCTAGACACACCCTGAGTTCCACGAGTGTGGAGTACAAATGCTGATGGGCCCAGCCCTGGACTATCAGGATGATGTGTGCCTTTTGTCCCTGCGGAGCTTGAGAACCAGCGGGAATGAGGGGAAAGCAGGAAGCGTGTCGGACGGAGCAGGATCTGGTGCTGGGTGGGGGGCAGTTAACTGTCGCCTCTGGGACCCTTGGTTTTGAAGGGACTGAAGGGGGCCCTGCTGGGATTGAGCCCTGAGCTTGGTAGTACACCCACGAGGTCCAGAACTGCCATTGGGGTGGCCACTGTTGGATAGGATGCTTTCTCAGAGGAAGACTAACAAGTGTGAACCAGTCTGGCGTTAACGAGCCCCTGCTCTGGTCTTGGATTAAGGGATTGAGGGTATGTCTACACTACAAAGTTAATTCGAACTAACAGCCATTAGTTCGAATTAACTTTAATAGGGGGGGCTACACATGCAAACCACTAGTTCGAATTTAAATCGAACAAACGGAGTGCTTAATTCGAACTAGGTAAACCTCATTCTACGAGGAGTAATGCCTAGTTCGAATTAAGTAGTTCGAATTAAGGGCTGTGTAGCCACTTAATTCGAACTAGTTGGAGGCTAGCCCTTCCCAGGTTGCATGAGCCAGCCACCTGCTGCCACCCAGCCCTCCGCCTCTTCCCAGGACCAGGCTGGCGGCTCCCAGGAGCCTGCCTGGGGCCGCAAGAGGCGGGCGCCCGCCTGGTCTAGTACGGAGATCGTGGACCTCATCGAGGTTTGGGGGGAGGCCTCCAACGTCCACGATCTCCGCACTAGCCACAGGAATGCGGCCGTCTACAGACGCATGGCTGACAGCCTGGCCACCAGAGGCCACATGCGGACCCGGGAGCAGGTCTGCTGCAAGATTAAAGACCTGCGGCAGGCCTACTCCAGGGCCTCCCAGCCAGGGGCCGATCCGGAGGCATGCCCTCATTACGAGGCCCTGGACCACATCCTGGGGGCTCACGCAGTCCATGCCCCCCGGGTGGTGATCGACCCCGGGGCAGAGGGCCCCATCCCTGACATGGAGGAGGAGGAAGAGGATGCCGAGAGCCAGGCGCCTGAAGGGAGCCTGCCCAGGACCCAGGACCCTGAGGCATCCCACAGAGCATATTGGCTGTGTCGTCCGAGGCCGGGGAGGGCTCCACATGTGAGTGCCATCATGCTCCCCTTATGTGTATGCGGGGAGTGGGGGGAGAGGGAGCCCAGGGACAGAGCGCCTGGGCCTTGCCCACCATGGAGCAACAGCTGGGTGTCATGCAGGGGCCCTGGCCCGTTCCCCACACGCCGACCTCGCCTTGCAGAGGGGGGCTGGGTTTCACCCACTGTGTCCCCAGGGAGAACTGACCACTGCTCTTGTTTCACCACAGCCGCAGCACCTGGGACTGCAGGGCGCACCACCCCGCCTGCAACAGCCACCCACACCCGGGCCAGCAGGCGCACCAGGAACCTGGAGGACTACCACCGGCGGCACCTGCGGCTACTGGAGCACCAGCTCCGCATCCAGGACCACTGGGTCTGGGAGGACCTGTGGCTGCGGCAGCGGAGCTTGGAGGCACTGGAGGAGCAGGGCCATGCCCTCTGAGGTCACCTCCAGACCTTTGTGGACAGGTTCCTGCCTCCTCCTGCTTCAGCCCCTGAGGCCACCCCAGCTCTCACTCCTCCTCCCACCCCTGCTCCCCCTCCCGCTTCCTCCTCACCCCCCGTCCCTCCTGCCCCACCCTCCACACCTACTCCCCCCCGATGCCCCCGCACCCACAGTGCTGCGAGATGGGAGAGCCAACAGGACCCCCAACCCTGAGCTTTCCCTTCCCTTCCTCCCCTTTCTCCCCCTTCCAGCTCCCTCCTCCCAGGTTTCCCCTTCCCCTCTCCCACCCTCACTCCTCCCTCCCCCCACCGCAGTTATGTAAAATAAAAAGAGATTTTTGTTGGCAAAACAGGTGTTTTTATTTTACATTAGGAAGGGGGTTAGGGAGGGGAAAGGGGAAGGAGGGGAGGGTGGAAGAAGGCCCCAGTGGGGCATGCAGGGAGAGTTCAGTCCTCCTCCACATGGAAGCTCTCCCGCAGGGC
The DNA here is from genome assembly GCA_019425775.1 of Rafetus swinhoei. Lineage (NCBI taxonomy): Eukaryota > Metazoa > Chordata > Testudines > Trionychidae > Rafetus > Rafetus swinhoei. Next base: position 143,807,744 of record CM033440.1, on the reverse strand, counting down.
TTCCCGGATCTGGACAGCCCCTCGCTGGGCCTCCCAGACGACGGTGGTGCGGGGCTGCGCGTACTGGCTAGCCATGTGGTCAGCCTCAGCCATCCAGGCTAACAGGAAAGCCTCCCCCTTCCATTCACATAAATTGTGCAGCACACAACATGCTGCCACCATGGGAGGGATATTGTGCTCGGCGAGGTCGAGGCGGGTGAGGAGGCACCTACAGCGTGCTTTCAGTCGGCCAAAGGCCCCCTCGACCACAATGCGGGGCACGGATGGGGATGTTGGGGAAGCAGTTGAGGAAGCCGAGTGCGCCAAACCCCTGGATGATCGCATCCGGGTCGGTGAGGCGGACCACCCTGTGGAGCAGCACCCGGTTGATGGCCTTGACCGCCTGCAGAGACACAGCAAACCGCGAATCACTGGGGCGACCGGGTGCCTGGGAGTGTTCGTTCCCCTGGCACTGCCCCACGCCCCACTCTCGGAAGCGACCCCCGCTGAGATCCTGGCCGCCGCGGGCGGCATGTAGTAAGGCCGGGACAGACCGAACCCTCCCGTGCAGGGCACTTTCGCCTCCTCCCCCCCCCCCATTTTCCCTGGGGCGGCCCATCCCCTCCTTGCAGCCCCCCTCCCCCCCGGCCCAGTGGCCGGTGAGTGCCGTACCTGCATGAGCACTGCTCTGACGGTGGATTTCCCCACGCCGAACTGGTTCCCAGCAGATCGGTAGCTGTCCGGCATGGAGAGCTTCCACAGGGCGATGGCCACATGCTTCTGGAGGGGGGGGATGGCGGGCCTCATGCGAGTGTCCCGTCGCCGCAGAGCAGGGACGAGCCACTTGCAAAGCTCCAGGAAGGTGTCCTTCTTCATCCTGAAGTTCTGGGTCCACTGTTGGTCTCCCCAGCACTCCAGGACGATGCGGTCCCACCAGTCGCTGCTGGTGTCCAGACGCCAGATGCGGCGGGGCACGTTGGCGTCCGGACGCTGCTGCGGCTCCTCCACGGCCCCAAGGGAGGCCAGGGGGAGAGGTAGGGGGCTGACGTGCACCAGATGGTGCCAGGCAGCCTCCAGCGGCTGTGTCTAGACTAGCCAGTTTTTCCGGAAAATCAGCCGCTTTTCCGGAAAAACTGGCCAGCTGTCTACACTGGCTGCTTGAATTTCCGCAAAAGCACTGACTTCCTACTGTAAGAAATCAGTGCTTTTTGTGGAAATACTATGCTGCTCCCGTTCGGGCAAAAGTCCCTTTTGTGCAAAACTTTTGCGCAAAAGGGCCAGTGTAGACAGCTGAGATTTGTTTTCAAAAAAGCCCCGATCGCGAAAATGGCGATCGGGGCTTTTTTGCGGAAAAGCGTCTAGATTGGCCACGGACGCTTTTCCGCAAAAAGTGCTTTTGCAGAAAAGCGTCCGTGCCAATCTAGACGCTCTTTTCCGCAATGTTAAAAGCATTTCCAGAAAATCATGCCAGTGTAGACACAGCCAGCCATTGCTGGCAGGCTTGCAGCAGCAAGTCCAAAAACTGGAGCAGCATGCCCAGGGCGAGCTCTGGCTCCATGCGGCTGCATCCCCAATGGGAACCACCGACACAGGCAGGCGGAGAGGAAAACGCTTTGCTGTCCCTCGGCGAGGTAGGCAAGCAAGCGGAAAAGCTGAGAACCAGCTGTCCAGGGGGTTCCCTTTAAGCACAAACCTCAGATAGCCTCAGACAGCAGCCACACAAAGCAACTACTGACCTGATGCCCTGCCGGAACCGGTTTCAGCTGCCCTTAAATGCGACCCAGCGTCCAATCAGTGTGGATGCGCTATTTCGAATTAGCAAAACGGTAATTTGAATTAGTTTTTGGGTCTAGATGCGTTAGTTCGAATTAGCTTAGTTCCAATTAACTAATTCGAACTAAGTTAGTTCGAATTAGCGCTGTAGTGTAGACATACCCTTAGAGTGCGAGAGGGGCTCTGAGCTGAGCCTGGGGCAGGCAGTTGAGGTGCCAGAGGGGGTTGTAGGTGCAGGCTCTGGGAGGGCGTTTGGATGCAGGAGTCCTCGGAGCTAGGGCAGGGGTGGGTGCAGGAGGGGGTTCATGACTGGGGCGTGGTTTCAGGATGTGGGCACCAGCTGGACACTGCTTACCTCAGGTGGATCCTGGGTGGTGGTGCAGTGGAGCTAAGGCAGGCTCACCCCTGCCCTGGCCCTGCACCACTCCCAAAAGCAGCCAACAAACTCCATCCCAAGTCTTGTTGTGCCCCCTCTCTGCTCTGTGGAGAAAGGATACAGGGTGGGAGGGGGGCACCTTGACATCAGTACCCTCCTTTCCCTCCCCTGCCCTTCACAGAAAGCAGAGGCTCCTGAGGGGACAGCTCTAAGGCAAAGGGCAGGAGATGTGCAGCAGTCTGGGTGGAATGGCAGCTGAAGTGTTGGGCTTGATAGCCTCTTGGCCAAACCTGTCAATGGCTCCAAGATCTACCAGTAGATCCCAATCAACTGGTTGGTGACCGCTGCCCTAGATAAATACTGGTTTTCCAAGTTTGCACAGTCCATAAAGACACAAATACATTATACTAGCCTAGCTCCTTCACTTTTAAATTAATGCTATTAATTAAAATGCTTTGTAAGCATAGATGTCATTACCTTTGAAGTAGCTGGAGTGAATGTTGTGAAGACAAAATTCTTCCAAAACAAGTATTCATAAATGTCTGTAGCTGCACCTAAGACAAATATGAATATTTTCAGCTATATTACATTTTATGGGCCTAATTAACAACTAAAAATTTACATAAGTATGTATTAATTTATTATAGTTTCCCATCTCTTATGTATATATTTTTTCAAGTTCAACGCAGACATAATTTTCTCTGAATATTTTTCTTAGTATTTTTGATAGCAAAATTTGTAACAACAGTTACTCTAAAAGTGATTTATTAAAAATAGATCCCAGCTCATGAGTCCATGCTCCTAATCTGCAATTGGAAATGCAACATAGGTCTTCTGAACCTAAGAGTTCAGATCCTGAAGGGTATGTCTACACTAGCTCATTAGTTCGAGCTAGGTAGGCAAATGAGGGCAACCGGAGTTGCAAATGAAGCCCGGGATTTAAATATCCAGGGCTTCATTTGCATCTTCCCGGGCGCCGCCATTTTTAAATCCCCCTTAGTCCGAACTCTGTGCCCGCGGCTACACGCGGCACGGAGTAGGTAGTTCGAATTAGAGATCCTAATTCGAGGTACGAGGAGTACCGGTAGTTCGAATTAGGATCTCTAATTCGAACTACCTACTCCGTGCGTGCAGCCGCGGGCATGGAGTTCGGACTAAGGGGGATTTAAAAATGGCAGCGCTCGGGAAGATGCAAATGAAGCCCGGGATATTTAAATCCCGGGCTTCATTTGCAACTCCGGTTTCCCTCATTTGCCTACCTAGCTCGAACTAATGAGCTAGTGTAGACATACCCGAAGATAGTTAAGGCTCCAGGGCTACAAAGCCAAATCCAAGTTTATTACTAATAACAACACCAAAAGCAGACACAACCCATACCTTCAAACTGAGCTCTCTTATTAAGCCCATTACTGTAGTCTTACCTATGTCAAAACTGGTAAATTTTAGGGATGTTAACCAGTTAACTGGCTTGCCAGTTAACTTCACGGTGGCCAGCCACACCTGGCTAGAACAGTCCTGGCCTTGGTAGAGCCAGCAGGCCAGGCAGCAGGAGCCCAGCCATGGCGGGACACCACTGCCACAGCAGGGCCGGCAGCAGGACCCCACAGTAATGGCCACGATTGGGCCAGGCAGTGGGTCAGGCAGTGGGAACAGCTTAAAACAGTTAACCTGTTAAGCACTATCATTTAAAAGGTTAACTTTTTTAACATCCCTAGTAACTTTATTATATATCCTGGGGTGGTATCCAACTTTCTCTGATCTTAAAGAGATGGTACCTTTTCAAAAAAGGTAATTCTCTTAGCTAGAATTCTAAAGACATTAAACCCTCCTAAGATGGGCCAAAGCAACATAATCTGTTGTGACAAGCAATAAACCCAGGCTGTGATTACTCAGCCTAGGACATGCAGGGACACACCCAGCTAAGTTGCATGAATGCTCTCTAAACCACTCATGAACCATAGAGAGAGAGACAGCAGCAAACCCCCAATCCTTGCACCCCAAAATTATACCAATTTACACAGATCAAGACCCTTTCTTGAACAATGCAAGCTCATTAATTAGTTCACCTCTTCATCAAAAGATAGTGAGCATTCACCAGCAGATAGTGAGCAGATTCCACAAGCACGTTAAACAAACTCACTAGTAAGGATAAAATATTAAAATAAGCTTATTAGCAATAGAAAGATAGATTTAGATTATTGAAAGTACTAGGCATGCAAACATTACTCACCTTGCACAGTAACTGGAGTTCAAGATGAATGTCCCTGTGGGTGCTCCACACTTGGTCTTGATGGCGTCTGGGCCCCTGAATCAGAGATTTTGAAGCAGTCTGGAACAAGCCGCGCGTATGCGCAATGCTGCCACCACATGCTGTGATGGTTAGAACATCATGTGTGTGGCCTGAGCCCTCCAGTTCCTTCTCTATGTCTGAATGTCGGAGGCCCCCATCTCCGAAGCAGATGGGAGGAGTGTGGGTTGTGGAGCACTCGTAAGGACACTCATCTTGAAGAACTCCAGCTACTGCACAAGATGACTAATCTTTGCTTCATCATCGAGAGATGTCCCTATGGGTTCTCCATACTTGGTGACTAAAGAGCAGTTTCCCCTTAAGATGGTGGGGCTTTGTAGTGCATCAGAACACTGAGGAGAGTACTGCTTTACCCAAAGAAGTGTCAGTTCTGAGACCATGAGCGAGTACACGATAGGCAAAAGGAAGTTGGTCACCCTGTGCAGTAACAACTGGTCTTCGAGTGTGTGTCCTCTGTTGGTGGCGGGTGGTCCCCGGAGCTGCAGTTTGGAGTTTTTCTTAGCAGTTGACAGTTGGGCTGCTCACGCACAGAAGGCGTCTCGTGCCACTGACAGTTTGGCACTTCACACGGCAGCCCAACTCCCCCCCTTCAGTTTCTCATCTACGCACAAGTTAGTAAACAAACTCTGAGTAAAGGGGAGTAAGGGAGGGTCGTGGAGTTCCCACAGGGACACACACCTCAAAGAACAGTCATTACTGCATAGTGTGAGTAACTTCCTTTTCTTTGGGTGATGTCCCTGTGGGTGCTCCACGGTTGGTGACTACAGAGCAGTGCCCTGTGAGGAAGGTGGGACTCGAAGTTACTTCTGAGTGGTGGAAGATAATACCACTGTAGCCACGGTTGCATCAGCCACTATTTGAGGCATAATAGCATAATGCCGGGTAAATTAATGGTCTAACGACCATGTGGCCGCCTTGTATATGTCCTTCAGGGGAACATTGTTCAGGAAGGTGGTCGATGTTGCAGCAGCACGAGTAGAATGTGCACTAGGTGGTGCTGGTAGATGTTTATTCTGAAGAGTAGTATACAGGCTACTATTGACTTAGAGATGCACTGTGCTGAAATCGGAGTGTCCTTAGAGTGGTTTGCAAGGGACAAGAAAAGAAGTGGAGATTTACAGAATTGTTGTGTCCTGTCAACGTAAAAGGCTAGAGCCCGTTGAATGTCCAAGTTGTGAAGGATAGTGTCTCTGTGGGATGCGTGAGGTTTCGGGTAGAATGTAGGTAGGAGTATGGGTTCATTGATATGGAAGGGCACAAACTATGGGTACGGCCTTAGAGTGACTTTGTCCTTATTGAATATAGTATATGGTGGGACGGCCATGAAGGCCCCTATCTCACTAACCCTCCTCGCAGACGTGATGGCCACTAGGAACAGCACCTTCATGGTCAGGAGCAGAAGTGGGCAGGTGGTCATAGGTTCGAGGGGGGGGGCTTATAAGGCAGTCTAGAACTAAGCTGAGCTCCCAAGAAGGTGCTGGGGTTCTGTAAGGGGGATAGAGGTTGTGGAGGCCTTTGAGGAATCTCCTCGTGATTGGGTGGGCAAACACAGATGCCCGGTCGATGTGTTCATGGAATGCCATGATCGCTGCCAAATGCACCTTGATAGATGAAATTAATAGGTGTTCGCTCTTGAGATAGTGCAGATAGTCCTGGATTAGATGGAGAGGGGCCACACCAGGATAAGCTTGTGTCCATTGGCATCAAGCTGTGAACCGTTTCCATTTGTGCAGGTAAGTCTTCCGAGTGGATGGCCTCCTACTATAAAGGAGGACGTTTCTCATCTGTTCTAAACATTGGGATTCAGCCTTCTGAAACCATAGAAAAGCCAGGCATGGAGGTGCAGTGTTTGTGGTTGGGGGTGAAGTATTTTGCCCCCATTCTGAGACAGAAGGTCGCTTCGGGATGGCAGTGGGATAGGTGGCTCGACTTCCAAGCGCTGAAGGTATGGGAACCAAGTCTGTCTGGACCATGATGGGGCTATCAAGATGATTTGAGCCATGTCTGATCGAACTTTGCACAGGATCCTAGGGATCAGTGGGATTGGGGGAAATGCGTAGTGCAGAGGTTTGTTCCATCCGATTAGGAACGCATTGCCCATGGATTCCTCGCCCAGTCCCGCCCGAGAACAAAAACGGCGACACTTGGAATTGTCCCTGGTTGCAAAAAGATCTATTACTGGGTAGCCCCATGTGCGGAAGACAGACTCCATAACCTTGGAGTGTACAGTAGACTTCCGATAATCCGGCATCTTTGGGACCTAGGTGGTGCCGGATTATCAGATATGCCGGAGTAACGGGAGGTACTCCGGCGGGGGGCTGTGACGGGTCTGCTGGGACCCGCACTGCATCTGGGGGGTGGGCAGGGAACAGCGCGGCAAGGGGCGAACCCTCCGCCATTTTGCAGGAAGGTGGGGGAAGCCCCGTGACGCTGCCGAGAGTTTCTGGGAAGGAAGCGTGCTCCCCACACCCCAGACTGCAGTAGTTATCGCCGAGCAGGGTGGTGAGGGGCGGCGCTGCGGGACCAACCCGGCAGCACCCCAGCTGCTCTGCTCCGCAGCTTCCCCAAGTCCGCCGCTCGTCAGTTTCAGCAGCAGCGGACTTGGGGAACCGGCGCGGCGGAGCAGAGCAGCTGGGGTGCTGCCAGGTTGGTCCCGCAGCGCTTCCCCTCACCCCCCTACTTGGCGCCCGGCAGCACCCCAGCTGCTCTGCTCTGCTCCGCTGTTTCCCCAAGTCCACCTCGTCAGTTTCAGCAGCGGCGGACTTGGGGAAGCAGCGCGGAGCAGAGCAGCTGGGGTGCTGTCGGGTGCTGAGCAGGGGGGTGAGGGGCCGCGCTGTGGGACCAACCCGGCAGCACCCCAGCTGCTCCACTCCTCACCGCTTCCCCAAGTCCACCGCTGCCGCTGCTGAAACTGATGAGAGGCGGACTTGGGGAAGCTGCAGAGCAGAGCAGCTGGGGTGCTGCTGGATTGGTCCTGCAGCGCTGCCCCTCACCCCCCTGCTCGGTGATAACTACTGCAGTCTGGGGGGTGGGAAGCCCGCTCCCCTCCCAGAAACTCTCACTGTAGTATCTCAGTGGCGGCGCGGGGCTTCCCCCGCCTTCCTGCAAAACGGCGGAGGGTTTGCCCCTCGCCGCGCCGTTCCCTGCCCACCCCCTGGCCGGTCGCAGTGCGGGTCCCAGCAGACCCGTTACAGGGGTATAATCCCCTTCCCCTCTTCTCCCCTTCCCTTTCCCAGCCGCGAGCGCCCATGGGGCTCATAGCAGCTCCAATTGTCCGGCTGGCCGGAGCACTTCTGGGTTCCAGTTGGTGCCAGACTATCGGGAGTGCCGGACCACTGGATGCCGGACAATTGGAGTTTTACTGTAGTTCCCACTTGTGGGTCGTGGTAAAAGTGCAACTCAAAGTATCCGCCATGATATTGTTGACTCCAGGCAGATACAACGCTTTGAGGACAATGCCACGCTGGATGTTCCAGTTCCAGAGGCGAATGGCTTCTGCGCTCAGGCATCAAGAGTATGCGCTGCCCAGATGTTTATGTAGAATATGGTCGTATTGTCCATTAGGATCCGTACAGTACGGTTTGTAATGGCGGGAGTGAAGTGTCTGCACGCATTCCTAACCGCTCTAAGTTCAAGAAGGTTGATGTATAATATGGCTTCATGCGGTGACCACCTTCCCTGCACTGTGTATTGTTGTATGTGAACTCCCCATCCTACTAGTGAGGCATCTGTGGTAATTTGTACTGATGGCTTGGGCTGCAGGAATGGAACTCCTGCAAGGAGGTTGTGGTGTGAAGTCCACCACTTGAGAGAGTCTAGTACTCGTGCCAGGACTGTGATTCATTTTCCAAGAGAATGTCAAGAAGGCTTGTAGACTGAAGTCAGCCAATGCTGCATAGCTCAGAAATGGAGACATGTGTACTAGACCACATACGTAGTGGCTGCCATGTGGCCCAGCAAATGGAGGCAGGTATGTACGGTGGATGACGGGTTCATGGCTAGAGTAGTCGCTAAGTCCCAGAGTACATTGAATTGTTGGTTCAGTAAATATGCCCGAACTGATATAGAGTTGAGACGAGTGCCAATGAATTCGATGTCTTGAGTCGGTTCACACTTTGACTTCTGTTCATTTATGATGAGACCAAGGTAATCGAACAGGTGTCTGGTCTTGGAGACCATCTCATATGTCTCTGCTCATGATCGACCCCTGATGAGGCAATTGTTGAGGCACAGAAAGATGATGACCCTCTGTTGCCAAAGATAGGCTGCCGCAACTGCGAGTACCTTCGAGAAAATGCGGGGGGCTGAAGAAAGTCTGAAGGGGAGGACTGTGTACTGAAAATGGTCATCTCCAATCATGAACTGGAGGTACCTTCTGTGTGAGGGGTTTATCATGATGGGGAAGTACGCGTCCTGTAGGTTGAGGTCTGCGAACCAGTCCCCTTTGTGCAGTGCTGGAATTATTGAAGCCACTGTGACCATCTTGAAATGCTGTTTGCGTAGGAATTTGTTCAGTTTGCGAAGGTACAAAATTGGCCTCCAGCCCCCCATATCCTTTTGGGTGAGAAAGTAGGTCAAATAGAACCCTCTTCCTTTGTAGGGTTCGGGTACCCTCTCTACTGCGCCTGTCTGGAGGAGGCGGTCGATTTCTTGCCTGAGAAGAGTCTCGTGAGAAGGGTTCCTGAACAGGGACGGGAGAGAGGGGATTGTGGGGGAAAAGGACGTGAAGGATACGGAGTATCCCATGTTGATGATCTCTAGCATCCACCGATCTGATGTTATCAAGCCCCAGTGTTGGAAGAAGGGGTGTAGTCTGTGGGTTAAGATGCATTTCTGGCTTATTGACACTGGATGGTTGGGGAGGTCAGGCAGACCCTTGACCAATTTTTCAAATCTGCTGTTCGATGGTCTGTGGTCCCAAGGAGCATGCTTGAGATGGACACTTCCTCTGGGGCCGCTGCCGGGATCGATTGTACTCACATGGCCTTTGCTGAGGGTGGTTGTAGTAGTTGTCCCTATTTCTGTTGTTGCGAGTGTATCTCTTTCTTCGGTAAGGTGGTGTGTACATGCCCAGGGTGCAAAGCGTAGTGCGAGAGTCCTTGCTGCTGTGCAGGATCTCATCTGTGTTCGCTGAGAACAGCTTTTGTTTATCAAAAGGGAGGTCCTCCACCTTTGACTGTAGTTCTTTCTGCATCTCTGCTGCATGTAACCATGAGGCTCTCCTCATCACGACAGCTGTGGCTTTTCCCGGTGGGGAGGGGTTCTCTGCAGGTGATGGCTTTGGTGGAGGTGGTGACGAGGATTTGTGGGGCCGCTTGGCAGGCGGTTCCACGTTCCTTTGCGGCACTGGATTCACTGGTGCCATGAGCTGCCTGTACGGCCCATGCAGTGCCGCTGATACACATGCCAGCTCCGAGCTAGTTCAGATTGCGGCTGTGGCAGCAGGCTTTGGTGCCGGATGTAAGGCTTCCTCGGTGGTTAGCCTGGGGAACAGCTTTGCTGGCAGTGACCTGGCCGGAGAGGCTGTTGCCCTGTTCTGTTTATGGGGCAACAGAGGCGCAGACCTGAGTTTTAGGTCTCCGTGTTCTGCCGGCTGCTCAGGCTCGTCGGAGGGTTGCACAGCCTTTTCAAACAACATAATTTGTAGCCACATTTTGCAGTCCTTCCTGGCTCTGGCCGTGAGCCCTTTGCAGTGGTCACATTTTGGGGGGGCATGGGCTTCCCCCAAGTATTGCATACATGCTTCATGCCCATCAGAGGCTGGCATGGGCTCACTGCATTTTAAGCATTTCTTAAACCCAGTAGGGGTGGACACGCTGAGCGATATTGGGTCTCAGGTGGCCCTATTCTCCTTTCCTCATTGAGTCTGATTTTTTTTTTTTAATTCTGTCCAAAGAGTGAAGGAGAGTCTGAGGGTATGTCTACACTTGCAGCCTATTTCGGAATAGGGCTGCAAATGTAGGCATTTGGAATAGCAAATCAAGCCCGGGATTTAAATATCCCGCGCTTGATTAGCATCTTCCTGGCCGGGCGCCATTTTTGAAATTTACAAGCCCGGAATAACTGCCCACGTCTACATGCGGCAGTGAAACGGGCGTTCGAAATAAAGCCCTATTTTGAACTACCTGTTAAACCTCATTGCAGGAGGAATAACAGGTAGTTCGAAATAGGGCTTTATTTCGAACGCCTGTTTCACTGCCGCGTATAGACGCGGGCAGTTATTCTGGGCTTGTAAATTTCAAAAATGGCACTCGGCCAGGAAGATGCAAATCAAGCACGGGATATTTAAATCCCGGGCTTGATTTGCAATTCTGAATGCCTACATTTGCAGCTCTATTCCGAAATAGGCTGCAAGTGTAGACATACCCTGAGAGAGATTAAAGTTGCCGCCTCTGTGGCAGTCCGTCAGGACCCAAGCTGGAACAGCCTGTTCTTTCACGTTGCTGTTTTTCCTTGGAAATTGTAACAAGTAGGCAATTAAGGGCAATAGCGCAGAATGAAAAGCAATTAAGTAGCAAGAATGTGTGAAGAGACAAACTCCTGAGGCAAAAGAGGTTAGAACTCCCAAGGGCAGTTGAAGAGGAACTGAAGGGGGGACCGGACTGCAGCACAAGGCGCCAAATTGTCAGTGGCGTGAGGCAATCCAACTGTCAACTGCTAAGAAAAACTCCGAACTGGGGCTCCGGGGATCATCTGTCACTGACAAAGGGAAGCCTTTGTCGACCGCACCGCGTCTAGACTGCCGTGCTGTGCCGGATCAGATGATTGTCGGCACAGCGTGGCGGCCATTTTTATTTTAATGAAGCAGGGTTTATTTAAATCCCTGCTTCATTGACTATTTCGAGTAAACTACTTTACATGGCTCCGTTGACAGAGCCATGTAGTCTAGACGCACCCTAAGGGATTGTATCAAGTGGAATCTGTTGCTTGGGAGCAATGCTTGAGCTATGGTGGAATCCAGAAGTGCTCTAATAAATTGTATAGTCTTTGTGGGCTGTGGTGATGATTTTGTCCAGTTTATTTGGAGACCCAGACTTAGGAAACACTGTATTGTCATTTTGTTGTACATAACACCTCGTTGTAGGTGTGAGCCTTGAGGAGGCAGTGATCAAGGTGGCGGAATATGACTATCCAGGGAGTGTGACGGTATGCTGTGATGACTGCTAGTACTCTGGATAACACGCAAGGGGATGTGGATAGGCTGAAGGGCAGGGCGTGATACTGATAGTGATGCATACCCAACAACATCTACAGTCGGGGTATGTCTAGACTGCATCCCTCTGTTGGCAGAGGGATGCAGATTAAGCAGGTCAACATTGCAAATGAGGCAGGGATTTAAATATCCCGCACCTAATTTGCATAAAAATAGCCACCGTGTTTTGCCGACTCAGCACTTTGTTGGCAAAAAGCAGCAGTCTAGAGAGGGATCTGTCAAGAAAGAAAGCCTTTTTCGACACATCCTGTAAACCTCCTTGCAGGAGGCATAAGGGATCTGTCAAAAAAGGCTTTCTTTCTCTACAGATCCCCCACTAGACTGCTGCTTTTTGCTGACAAAGTGCTGAGTCAGCAAAATGCAATGGCCATTTTTATGCAAATTAGGCACGGGATATTTAAATCCCTGCCTCATTTGCAATGCCGACCTGCCTAATCTGCATCCCTCTGCCGACAGAGGGATGCAGTCTAGACATACCCTTGTTGTTGACCTGGTGGTGGTATCTTCATTGTTGAGAGCAGCTTGTAGAGATGTTCATGATATTGTGTGGCCTTCCTCAATGACCGCCTTGAATTGTTGCTTCTTGGCTTCAGGTATGTCCTCAATAAAGGTGTTGAACTTTAAGTAGTTGTTAAAATCATATTTACTAAGGACTGTGGCATAATTGGCAACTCTGAACTGCAACATGGATGAAGAGTAAACTTTCCTGCCAAACAAATCCAGTCTTTTGCTATCTTTATCAGCCAGGGTGTACCAAGGCTAATGCTGCTTGTTCCTCTGATGGGTATTGTCTACCACTAGAGAATTTGGGGGTAGGTGGGTGAAGAGGAATTCTGAACCTTTTTGGGGGAATGCAGTATTTTCTATCCGCCCTCTTACAGGTTCAGGGGATAGTGGCTGGGGTCTGCCACGCAGTTTTGGCAGGCTCCATGATAGCTGGCTTAATAAGCAAAGAAATCTTGGCCAATGGCATGGCCTGGTGATATTGGTGAGCTCAATCTGTGTCTCCTGCACCTCCTCCATAGCAATAGCTACAACCTCTTAAAGAGATCCTGAAAGGGGAGTAAAGTCATCAGCTGTGGTTAGAGGCAGTGGCATGACTGCCTCATCAGCTGAAGTGCTCTGTGTGACAGGTGTAGTGTCTTATAGGGAAGGACCCCAGTCTTTGGCTGTAAGTAGCCCAGATTCTGAGCAATTCACCCTGATCTGACCCTCTCAGCAGTGCCCAGACCAACCTGTTATAGTACACCGGGTCAGACCATGTAGCCGGGTATCCTGTCTTTCAAAAGTGGCCAATGCCATATGTCCAAGAGGGACTGAACAGAACAGGTCCTATCATCCATTTCCAGCCACTGACACCATTCCTACACATCTTGGCTAATAAGAATTGATGGACCTAACCTCCATGAATTTATCTAGTTCTTTTTTGAACCTTGATAAAGTCCTAGTCTTCATAATATCCTCTGGCAAGGAGTTCCACAGGTTGACTGTGTGCTGCATGAAGAAAAACTTCATTTTCATAGAATCATAGACTCCTAGGACTGGAAGAGACCTCACGACGTAATTGAGACTAGCCCCCTGCCCAAAGCAGGACCAATCCCAACTAAATCATCCCAGCCAGGGCTTTGTAAAGACGAGACTTAAAAACCTCTAGGGATGGTGATTCCACCACCTCCCTAGGTAACCCATTCCAGTACTTCACCACCCTCCTACTGAAATAGTTTTTCCTAATATCCAACCTAGACCTCCCCCACTGTAATTTGAGACCATTGCTCCTTGTTCTGCCATCCATCAACATTGAGAACAGCCTCTCTCCATCCTCTTTGAAACCTCTCTTCAGGAAGTTGAAGGCTGATATCAAATCCCCCCTCACTCTTCTCTCTTGGCCCAATCCTCTAATTTGTCTAGGTCACTCTGGACCGTATCCCTGCCCTCCAACGTATCTACATCTCCCCCTAGCTTAGTGTCATCCACAAACTTGCTGAGGGTGCAATCCATCTCCCGATCCAGGTCATTAATAAAGTTTTTGAACAAAACCAACCCTAGAACAGATCCTTGGGGCACTCCACTTGAAACTGACCACCTCCTAGAGATCGAGCCGTTGATCACTACCTGTTGGGCCTGACAATCTAGCCAGCTTTCTATCCACCATACAGTTCATTTATCCAATCCATACTTCCTTAATTTTTGTTTTAAACCTGCTGCCTATTAATTTCATGTGGTGACCCCTAATTCATATGTTATGGGAACAAGTAAAAAACTTTTCCTTGTTCATTTTCTCCATACCTGTCATGATTGTATAGACCTCTATTATAAACCCCCTTATACTCTTTTCTAAGTTGAAAAGCCCCAGTCTTTTTAATCTCTCTTCATAAGGCACTCATTCCAAACCCCTAATGATTTTTGTTGCCCTTTTCTGAACCTTTTCCAGTGCCAATATATCTTTTTTCAGATGAGGCAACCACATCTGTATGCAGTATTCAAGATGTGGGTGTGCCATGGATTTATATAGAACCAATAAGATATAGAATGGTTACTTACCTCGTAACTATGATTCTTCGAGATGTGTTGCTCATGTCCATTCCAATATAGGTGTGTGTGCGCAGTGTGCACGAGCTGTCAGAAGTTTTTCCCTCAGCAGTATCCTTAGGGCCAGCAGGGAGCCCCCTGGAGTGGCGCAGGTATACCAGCCCATATATACCCCTGCTGGCCTCCTCACCCACTCAGTTCCTTCTTACCGGCATACTCCAGATAAAGGGCGGTGGGCAGGGATTTGGAATGGACATGAGCAACACATCTCAAAGAATCACAGTTACGAGGTAAGTAGCCGTTCTTTCTTCTTCGAGTGATTGCTCATGTGCATTCCAATATAGGTGACTCCAAAGCAGAACCTAAGGAGGCGGGCTGGACGATGAAACTACAGAGGAATGGAGGACCGCCCTACCCAGGGCAGTGTCCCGTCTGGCCTGATGCAACAGTGCATAGTGGTTGGCAAACATATGGACAGAGGACCATGTGGCGGCTCTGCAGATGTCCAGGATGGGAACCTGCGCTACGAAAGCAGTGGAGGCGGCCACCGCCCTTGTGGAGTGCGCTCTAAGGGGCGGAGCCAAAACACCCACCAGGGTGTAGCACTCCCTGATGCAGGCGGTTATCCAAGAGGCTATCCACTGGGTAGACACAGGTTGGCCCCTCATGCGCTCTGCAATAGCCACGAAAAGTTGTGGCAACTTCCAGAATGGTTTGGTCCTGTCTAAATAAAAGGCTAGCACCCTACGGACGTCTAGAGTGTGTAAACCCTGCTCTTTCCCAGATGCGTGCAGTTTAGGGTAAACAACCGGCAGGAAGATGTCCTGGGAGATGTGGAAGGATGACACCACCTTTGGCAGGAAAGCCGGGTGAGGGCGGAGCTGAACCTTATCCTTAAAAAATACCGTGTAGGGGGGATCTGATGTGAGTGCCCTAAGCTCAGATACCTGCCTGGCGGAAGTGATCGCCACCAGGAGAGCCACCTTGTAAGATAGAATCCCCTGTTCCAAAACTCAGGGGGAATGCGTTCCACCGCCCCTAGCATGAGGAGATGATTTACTTCCTCCTGTAGCAGAGGCTTGTGAGAGGGGTCCCTGAAAAGGAGGTTGGGAAGGAGGGGGCACGTGGACAGGGATTACATAACCCCTTTCCACTATCTCCAGCACCCGTCGGTCTGACGTAACAGACCGTCAGGCCTGGAGGAAATAGGATAAACAGTCCCAGAAAAGTAGAGGGGAGACTGGTAAGATGCTCTCGAGGGTCCCGTCAAAACCCCTGATGGGGCCCCGGGGGCCCCTGATTATTGTTGGGGGCTGGGTGCAGCCAGCGCCTGTCGTTCCTGCCATTGCCACTCCTGTTCCTACGACGGGAGAAGTCGGGGCATGGGCCCTGGGTAGGCACTCTAGGAACATTCCTATTTGAGTAGATATGCCTCTGGGTAGCAGGAGTGTGCAGGTCCAAGGACTTTGACGTTGCCCTGGTAACCTTGAGGCCATTAAGCCTCTGGTCGGTCTGCTCCGAAAAGAGCGAGGGGCCCTCGAACGGGAGATCCAGAATGGTGTTTTGGAGCTCCAGCAGCACTCCAGAACCCTGGAGCCATGAGCTACAGCACAGAACCACCCCGGTGGCCATTACTTGAGCTGCGGCGTCCGCCACGTCGAAAGGCACTCTGGAGATTGTTCTCCCCTCTTCGTGAAAAGCCTTGTACGCCGAGTGGGAGTCCCTAGGGAGTAAGTCCGTAAACTTATCCATGGACGCCCAGGTGTTGTATGCGTAACAGGACAAGAGGACTTGCTGGTTGGCAGTGCGATATAGGATGCCCCCAGATGCATAGACCTTCTGTCCCAAAATGTCAGACTTTTTGGACTCCCTGTTCTTAGGGGTGGCAGCAGGCTGCCCTTGTCTCTCCCTTTGATTAACGGGTTGTACCACCAACGAGCCTGGGGGAGGGTGAGAGAAGAGGTGTTCATTACCCTCTTGGGGGACAAAGTACCTCCTTTCCGCACGCTTATCCGTTGGAGGAATGGAGGCGGGGGTTTGCCACAAGGCTTTGGAGATTTTGGCCACTGTTTTGTTGACCGGTAGAGCCACTCTAGAGGGGGTGTCGGCATGCAGAATGTCAACAGTAGGATCTGAGTCGTCAGAAACCTTCTCCGCTTGAACCCCCAAACTTTGGGCCAGGCGGCGGAGAAGGTCCTGATGGGCTCTAGCATCCATGGAGGGCATGGAAAGGGTGGAGTCGGTGAACGCCTCATCCGGGGAGGAGGACGATGACCCCTTTTGGACCTCACCCAAAGGGGCATCCTCGCAACCTGGATCATCCAAGATGTCCATGGACGAAGAGGGGGGAGGTTGGCTCACTGGAGCCGCGCTCCCCCCGGACCTGGGGACACCTGGCCCAAAGGTAGAGAACGTCACAAGGTGGGGGACATGACCAGAGGTGTTGCTGACAGAGGAACTCATGGCCCCAAAGAGACAGAAGACGGTCTGGCGGGGTCCGCGCCCTGGCTCTAGTGATAAGCCCAGGGAGTCCAAAAGGGCCATTGCCCCGGATGCTGAGGGGGCCATGTTTGCACCATGGGCACTGGACCCGGCTGAGCCCACTGTTGCTGGTACGGGAGGACTATGGTGCCGGGAACGGTGCCGAGAGTGGGAGCGACTCTGGAAGCGAGACCTGGAGGCCTTCAAGAACCGGACGGATTCCTCCTCAGAATCAGACAAATACTCCGAGGTGGACCAGGGCAGTGCCGACACGGATGCCGAAGGAGTTACGGTGCGCCGAGACATGGACTTCAGCTTGCCGCAGTGCCGAGGCGGTGGAGGAGGCATGGCTGTGCGGGGGTCCCGCACGGAGGTAGATGCCGATGGGCCCCGGGGCGGTGACAGTGCTGGGCGATGTTGCCGCACCAAGGCCAGTGCCGTGTCTTTGGACGGTACCAGGGGTGTCGGTGCCTCGATGGCCGGTGCCGCATGTAGCACCGTTGGGGCCGGGGGATGTCTGCCCTCCTGCACCATGTCTTTGGTCGCCCCAGAAGGCAATCGGTGCCGAGCGTCCTTGTGCCACCTAGAGGGTGCTGGAGTTGGAGGAGGAGGGGAGGAGGAGGACCCGATTAGAACCCTGACTACCTCCAAGGCCTCCAATGTGGATGGCTCTGGGAAGTCCTCCAGAGGGCTGATATCCCCTCGCTGGGAGGCAGGCCCACCCGACCTAGAAGGCCCGGGCTCTGGGCTCATCGGCGCCGCGTGCCCCACTGGAGGGCGGGGACTGACCCCTTTTAGGCCACCTCTTCTTCTGAGGCGCCGGCAATTAAGAGTGGTGCTGGGGCCCCTGAGGTGCCAGAGAGGCACGGTGTGCGGAACTGTCGTGCACCGAGGCCGGTGCACTCCGGGATGCCGGTGCGGAGTCCGGTGCCGGTACTGGTTAGAGAGCCGCTTCCATGAGGATGATCTTAAGGCGCAACTCCCTCTTGCGTTTCATCCTGGGCTTGAAGGCCTTACAGATTTTACAGGCTTCTGTAAGATGTGCTTCTCCCAGACACTTTAACTTTCAAGTAGGAATAAGAGATCTTGCGGAAAAGGGTTTATTTTCCGCAAGATCGCATCTAGACTGGCGCTTTTCTCCGGCAAAACCCCGAGCCGGAAAAAAGCAGCAGCCATGTTCATGCAAATGCCGCGGGGGATATTTAAATCCCCCGCGGATTTGCAATTGCGCTGTGTCTCATTAGCATCCCTTTTCCGCAAAAGGGTGCCAGTGTAGACACAGCCGATGAGTACAGGTCACTGCACGGCATAGGCCTATTGCACTTTTTGCAGGGCTTAAAGCCTTGCAGGCCGGGCATGCCCTGCCGGGGTCGCACAGCGTGCCACGGCGGAGAGCAATCAACAGAAACAACAAAAAAGTCTTTAATTTAAATTGCAGACACTTAGCTGAAGATTAACTAAAGATTGAAGAACAATGAAGACAACGATACGTTGAGGAGCTGAGGGTTGTTCCAATGACTGTCATGGCGGTAAGAAGGAACTGAGTGGGTGAGGGGGCCAGCAGGGGTATATATGGGTCGGGATACCGGCGCCACTCAAGGGGGCTCCCTGCTGGCCCTAAGGGTACTCCTGAGGGAAAAATTTCTGACGGCGTGTGCTCGCTGCGCGCACACACCTATATTGGAATGCACATGAGCAATCACTCGAAGAAGAATCTCTCTTATTCTCTATCCCTTTGTTAATTATTCCTAACACTCTGTTTGCTTTTTTGACTGCTGCTGCACATTGAGTGGATGCTTTCAAAGAACTATACATATTGACTCCAAGATCTCTCTCTTGAGTGGTTATGGACAGTGTTCCTTCTAAGGTGCATGGTAGCACAGCTTCAACAGTGATTAATAAGCCCCGTCCAGTCAGTCAGCTCCCATGGAGCCCTGAGCCTCTGACTGGGTAGATCTGATTAATTATACTCTTTACTACAGTTTCAACTAATTTGCCCAGTACTGACATTAGACTTACCGGTCTGTAATTGGAAAAACTTAAAAAAACAACAAATAGTCTAGTAGCACCTTAAAGACTAACAAAACATGTAGATGGTATCATGAGCAATCATGGACAAAACCCACTTCTTCAGATGACCAGAGTATAAGTCCAGATCCAAGAATAAATAAGGGACGTGGGGGGGGGGTGGAGAGAAGGAAAAAGGGGAGGGGAGGAAGAAAAAGAGAGAGAGTGAGTAGATAGTTCAAATAGTTACAAGAGGCTGTTAAGAACCATTAGCACCTCCATTGTTTGGTTGGTTGTTTAAGTCATTAAAAGGTGGAAGATCGTGTGTGTGAGCCATCCTCTATCCTGGTTCAGACCATTAGCATAAGAATTAAACTCGTGAATGAAGTTAAGTTCCAATCCTTCTCTGTGTATTTGGCTTGTGGAATTGGTCTGAAACAAAATGGCAACTTGGAGATCCATTAATGAGTGTCTAGAAAAATTAAAGTGTTCTCCAACAGGTTACTGTGTATTGCCTTTTTGGATATCTGATTTGTGTCCATTAATTCTTTCCCGTAGTGATTGTCCAGTTTGGCCAATATACATTGCAGTGGGGCATTGCTGGCATTTGATGGAATAGATCACATTAGTGGATGTGCAGTTAAATGAGCCTTTGATTTGGTGGCTGATGTCATTGGGTCCAGTGATGAAATCACTAGTATAGATGTGTGGGCAGAGTTGGCACTGGGGCTGATTTCAGGGGCGAGTTCCTGGATGATTATGATGGAGGTGTGTTGCGTGGTTACTAGAAAGAATTTGTTTCAGGCTAGGGGGTTGTCTGTAAGTGAGAATTGGCCTTTCACCCAAGTCTCCTGAGAGCGAGAGGTCATTTTCCAGGATAGGTTGTAGATTGTTGATAATGCGTTGGAGGGGTTTAAGTTGCGGACTGTAGGTGACAACAAGTGGAATTCTGTTGTTTTCTCTTCTGGGCCAGTCTTGAAGTAGTTCATGTCTGGGTACTTTTTTGGCTCTGTCAATCTGTTTTTTCACTTCTTCAGGTGGATATTTTAGTTTTAAGAATGCTGTATATAGGTCCTGCTGGTGTTTGTCTCTGTCTGTGGGATTGGGTATTTGCTAGGATCACCACTAGAGCTCAGAACTCTTGGGTGAATGCCATCTGGTCCTGGTGACTTGTTACTGTTAAGTTATTCAATTTGTTCCAAAATCTCCTCTAATGTCGCCTCAATCTGAGACAATTCCTCAGATTTGTTACGTAAAAAGAATAGCTCAGGTTTGGGAATCTCCCTAATATCCTCAGCCATGAAGACCAAAGCAAAGAATTGACTTAGTATCTCCGTAATGAATTTAGTTTCTCCACAATATTTATATTTTATCACAATGTTTGAAATATTTACCAGATACTATGTTAAATTTAACTACCAAAGGGGGCAAATGCACAATTTTCAATGTTGTCCACAGTATACAGTATATAGGAAAATTTACATTTGTAAAACATTTTCCCAAAATTAGAAGATAATTCCTATAATATTAATAGGACCCCTATGTACATAAGATCTGGAAAACAGACAACTGTATCATTGACAAAACCATAGTCAAGTATATTCCTGCAGTTAATCTGTAAATATCTATAAGAAAGGCAAGGAATTTAAGGATCAGGTAAATATAAAAAGTCTTTGAACAAGTTATAAACTTTATTACCTTCCTAACACACTCTACCATTCACCAAATAAAGCCAAATCATACAGTCCTTTTTCAGTCAAAACATCTAAGGGGTTTTGGATAAGTAAAAATAATGAGATTTGGCCCTGAACAATTCATATATAATGATGTTACTTACCTCTAAACTTTCAATTTTTGTCATGAAGTCTACAAAATCTACATCAAATTCAGTTTTTCGTGGGTCAAGAATATCATATTGTTTCTTTTGAACACTCTGGTAGATATTTTTGAACTTTATTGCCATAATATCTATTCCTTCAATTGTAGACATACTAAGAGCAGAAAATGTTTGTACTATAGTAATCATCTCTGTAATCTGAAATAAAGAAATGTTTTTCACACTCATATCAAATTATTAATCCATCTGAATTCATTTAGTTCATTTGTGGTGCTTCTTGTTACCAAAGGAATAACTATATCCTAGAATAAACAGACTAAACTGAGATCCATGACCAGTCTACTCTAATTGGTCATTTCACTCTGAATTCCTCATCAAAATACTCACAACAAAACATTGCTTCATCAACTTCTTATCCCAGCCCTCACCATCACTCAACCTAATTTAAACTGTTTCAATATTTTGTCTCTTTTTCTTGGTATCTTGAGGAAGAGTTATCCATAGTTAACTTTTACATTAAATTACATTTAATATCTGAGTGACAGGATAGAGAAGGGCTCAAAAGTTGAAACACCATGTTTTAAGGAATATAAATGGGAAATTTCAAGCACAACAGACCACAAGAACTAGTATATGCAATGTATTGTATGATTACTGAGGGAAAACGCAAAAATGAATCTGTAAACTCTTGTACAGCCTGTCCCCGAGTTGTGAACGGTCGAGTTATGACCGTTCGCATTTACAACCAAAGCTCCCATGAAGCGGTCGTAAAGGCAGTCCCCGAGTTACGAACACGACCCACGCTTACGAACAGCGCGGTCGCTATGTAACTCAAGGGGGTCCAAGTTACAAACAAATCAAGTTACGGCCAAGTGTTTGGTCTGTAACTTGTTCGTAACTCGGGGAGAGGCTGTATATTGTTACAGTTATATAATGGTATTGTCCAAAGACCACAATCTGGATTGGAGGTTGTAGGGGTTAATTGCGGAAGAACTCTGTACGTGTGAAGGATAGGGGTGGTGAGGCCTGCATTCCCCACCCCTTCCCTGCTACTGATGAGCCAGAAGCAAGCCTCTAGGAGCATATGCCACTATAGCAAGAACGAATTGTAGATAAGGTCGGGAACATAGCAATCTTATTTACCTAAATGTACTGATCATGTAAAAAAAGTCAAAGGACATGCAGTACAGCTGAGCCATACTGTAACAAGCGATGAGTAACTCCTGGAAATTTCCAAACTGCCAAACAAGGTAGAGACACTGTATTTAAAGCTGCACCAGAGCACAGCAATTTGGACCTCACCAATGGGCTTTGGTACTGGCGCCTCGGAAGCCTAGATGATCTCCCACTTTATCCGCAGCCGAAACAGGGTTCCCAGCTTGCAGAAGGGATGTAGGATGCTGCTTTTCCTATCATGTTGTTCTTTAGTTAAGGGGCGCAGCTGATAGCTGTCAGAAAATAAACTGCTTGTGTTTGACAGATACCTGTGCAGCATGTTTTTGTACTTTGAGAACCCAGTGTCAGACCTGAGACTTACTCTTGCCGGCAACAGGGGTACTTTGTGCTAGAGGTCAGACACAAATACATGGGTAGCTGTGGTCCCAGACCCAAAGAGTTAAAATCTAATTTAAAAAAAGATACCATAAATGAGTAAAAAACAAATATGAAGAAAGGGAAATGGAGGAAGACAGTAACAGTTATATCACATCATGTTCTAGTTTAAGCTTGCTAGAAAATGGACAAATCTAAAGGTTCTGAATCACTTACTGTTTTTAAAAAAAAATCTTTCTGGCTACGCCTAAACTGCAAGCCTTCTTTGAAAGAGGCTTTTCCGAAAGATACTTTCAAAAAAGCCTCTTTCAAAAAAGAGCGTCTAGACTGCAACCAGTACTTTTGAAAAAGCAAGCCACTTTTTGAAAGAGAGCACCCAGGCAGTCTGGATGCTCTCTTTTGAAAAAGCACAGCTTGCATTACATAGCGCCTTTTTTCAAAAGAGCACTTTCGAAAAAAGGCGTTCTTCCTCGTAAAACAAGGTTTTCCATGGTTTGACGGGGAAACCGATCCCTGCACTCGCGCCAGCTGGCCGGCGGGACGCAGCAGCTCCGGGAGCGCCACTGCCGCCTCGGCTGAGGGCGAGCGGCGCGCCGGTGGCGCAGGCGCGGTAGGGTCCGGGCCGCAAGCGGCGGACCCTAGGACCCAGGAAAGGGCAGCTGGCGCACTCGGCGTGTGGGGGCGGGACGCCAGCAGGGACGCCCAAAAGGGAGGCGGCCGGGAGGAGAGCAGGGACTGGCTGTGCTCTCACCTCCCACAGGTGGAGAGCCGGAGGGAAGGCGAGCGCCCGGGATGGCAGACGCCAGAGAGGAGCGGGCCGGCCGAGCCCGAGCCAGGGCACTGACGGCCCGAAGAACAGAGCGGGGAACGGCTGAGCCAATGGGCCAGCCGAGACTGTAAAGCGGCTGCCATGCAGCGGCAGGGACACAGAGGGAGAGAGACCGAGGGCAGGGGTCAGTGGGACTGAGCCAGACCCCGCTACACTGGTGGAGAACGTGGGTAGTTAGGGGGCAAGAACGAGTTTAAGGGGAAAAAAAAGAGGAAAAAAAAACCCTAAAGAGGGAAAATACAGGGGATAGGGTTAGGCACGATAGGAAGTGGTGATGCTGCTGGAATGGCTGGTGGAGAACCAGCAACAGCAGCCACAACAGCAGACTCAGCTGCTTCAGCAGCTGACTGAGCAGCAACAGCTGGTGAGGGAGCTGGTGGAGCACCAGCAGAAGCAGCAGGAACAGTGGGCCAAACAGGGGGCTGGGGGGCCAGTCGCCCCCGGGGAGGCGGGTCTCGGGAGGTCGGCCTTGGCGTTACCTTTACGGCTGGTGAAAATGACAGCGGGTGACGACCCCGAAGCCTTCTTGATCACATTTGAATGGGTTGCCACCGCCGCCCGATGGCTGGAGGAGCACTGGGCGACCCTGCTGGCACCCTACCTGACGGGGCCAGCTCAATGGGCCTATGGGGGGGGGGCTAGGCACCTGGGATGCCTTGCATTACCGCAAGGTTATACACTAATAACAGGGAGTGGGATAGTTCAGTGGTTTGAGCATTAGCCTGCTAAACGCAGGGTTATGAGTTCAATCCTTGCATAGGCCATTTGAGGCAAAAACTTGTCAGGGATGGTACTTGGTCCTGCTGTGAAAGCAGAGGACTGCACTTGATGACCTTTCAAGGTCCCTTCCAGTTCTAGGAGATAGGCAATCTCCATTATATAAAAAAAATATATAAATATCTTAGATCAGGCAGGCATTACCCCAGAGTCCCACAGGCAGAAGTTCCACTCTGAGAAGTACCTGCGGGGGGAGCGGCCAAGAGCAGTGGTGCAGAGGCTAAGGGAAGCCGCCACGCGCTGGCTAGACCCGGAGCTCAAGACAGCCCCTCAAGCGGTAGACATGACTGTGTTAGATCAATTTTTGCAGATTCTGCCACCTGACAGCCGGACCTGGGTGCGATGACATCAGCCCACGACGCTGGGCAAGGCTGTCTCGATCCTCGAGAACTACATGGCCGCGGAGCGGGAAGAAGACAGCACGAAGGGTCCCAAAGCCCCGGGCAGAAGCCCCCCCCCCCCACTTCCGGAAGAGCAAGGTCCATGAGGGGCCGGGGGACCCGGGCTGCCCCGCCCATCCCCTGGGGGCGAGGGGGCGAAGGGACGAGACAAGGAAACCCGTCGAGCCCTGAGGACACCACCACTGGGCCAGTGGAGGAGGCCCCACCCTGACCTCCTGAACCGGCAAAGCGGGGCGCCTGCTTTGAATGCGGACAGGAGAGCCACTTTCGCCATGACTGTCCCTTCATGGACTGCTCGTATGGACGGGCAGGGGTGATACCAGGAAGGCCGCAGAGGCGGGACCCGCTGCAGATCACAGTCCAGGTAAGCCTGGACAGGCAGCTGGCCTGGGCACTGGTGGACTCTGGCTGCAACCAAACCATGGTCAGGGAGGAGCTGGTGCTGCAGAGGGGTGCCGGGGGCCCGCCCGTGGCCGTGCAATGTGTCCACAGGGAGGTGAGACGCTACCCCACGCAGTGGGTGCACATAGGCGAGGGACACCTGAAGGCCCGGTGTCGGGTGGCGGTGGCCCCGAAGCTGGCATACCCGGTGATTCTGGGGCAGGACTGGCCGGGGTTCCGGCGACTGGTCTCCTGGTGGGGACAAGCGTGAGGGGAAGCGCCGGACGGGGTGACTTGGAGCCAGGGGACCAGGCAAGGGCCCACGGAGGCCCAGGCTGCCGAGACTGAGCCCACAGCGGAGCATAGGAGAGAAGTGGGCGAGGGGACAGACTTCCTACGTGAACAAAGGGAGGACGCCTCACTCAAGCACGCATGGGAGCAAGTCGGCGAGAACCCAGGCGCCGGGACAGCAAGACCGGAGGGGCCACGGTTCGAGGTAAGAGCTGACCGGTTGTACTGCATCCTCACCCAGCTGGGGGAGATGGGAGAAACCCAGCAGTTGCTGGTGCCGGCAAGCTTCCGGTGGCAGGTACTGGACCTGGCCCATGCCAACCCCTGGGCTGGCCATCTAGGGGTAGAAAAGACCTTACAGAGAGTACTGCAGCGTTTCTATTGGCCTGGGGTGTACAAGGAGGTCAAAGACTTCTGTGAGTCCTGCCTGGACTGCCAGTGGGCGGGAGGAAGGAGGGTGCCCAAAGCGCCCTTGGTCCCCCTCCCGGTGGTGGACACACCCTTTGAGAGGGTAGCCATGGACCTGGTGGGGCCTTTGGATCCGGTCAAAAAGAGGCAACCAGTACATTTTAGTCCTGATAGACTATGCCACCCGTTACCCAGAGGCCGTACCGCTCCGTAGCACTAAGGCCCCGGTCCTAGCGGCAGAAATGGTGAAGGTCTTTGCGAGGGTAGGGATACCCCACAAGATTCTGACGGACCAAGGGACAAATGTGTCAGGGCGAGTAATGACTGAGCTTTGTAAGTTGTTGGGGGTGAAAAAGCTCCGGACCTCGGTTTACCACCCCCAAACAGATGGGCTGGTGGAGCACTTCAACCGCACCTTAAAATCAATGTTGAAGAAATTTGTGGGGCTGGATCCCAGGGAGTGGGACCTTTTTCTGCCAGCCCTCTTGTTGGCTGTCAGGGAAGTCCCCCAGGCCTCGACCGGCTTCTCGCCCTTTGAATTACTATATGGGAGACAGCCGCGGGGCATACTCGACCTCCTGAAGGAGGGCTGGGAAGAGCAAGACTCCTGTGTAAAAGGGACAATCCCTTACATACTCGACCTGCGGAAAAAGCTGAAAACCACGGGGGAGCTGGCGAGGGATAACCTGTTGCGGGCCCAGGGGCAACAGGCCCGGTGCTACAACCGGGGGGCCCAGAGCCGCACTTTCACCCCGGGAGACAGGGTGCTGCTGCTCCTACCCACGACAGAATCAAAATTAATGGCCAGGTGGCAGGGCCCCTACGAGGTCCTTCGCCAGGTGGGCCCCGTGGACTACAAGATCCGGTTGACAGATAAGCGGAGGAGCACCCAACTCTACCATGTGAACCTGTTGAAAAAATGGAATGAGCGAGAAAGCATGTTGGTGACCACTCAACCCTCAGAGCCCGAGCTGGGACCCTGGGGAGAGGACCTATCAACCCCAGGCGGAGGGGCCGCGCTCGGAAGTACGCTGACAGGCCCCCAGAAGGAGGAGGTCCGAGCGCTCCTCCAGGAATTCGCAGCCGTGATGTCGACCCAACCCGGCCGGACCCTGATGGCCAGTCATCATATCCAGACCACGCCAGGGATGAAGATGAGGGAACACCTCCAGCCTCTACCGAGGAAACTGTGGGCAACCGTACGTGAGGAGATCCGCAACACGCTCCAGATGGGGGTGAAACGGGAATCTCGGAGCAGATGGCGCAGCACGATTGTCCTGGTCCCCAAACACGATGGCACTCTGCGCTTCTGCATAGACTTTCGGAAGGTTAATGCCATCTCCAAGTTCGACGCATACCCTATGCCACGAGTGGAGGAGCTCCTGGAACAGCTGGGGCACGCACGGTACTTGTCCATGCTCGATCTTACAAAGAGATACTGGCAAATCCCACTCACGCCAGCCTCCCAGGAGAAGACGGCCTGTGCCACCCCCTTTGGCCTATACCATTTTTTGACCATGCCCTTCGGGTTGAATGGAGCCGCAGCCACCTTCCAGCAGCTGATGGACCGCCTCTTGAGTGACCACCAAGGGTATGCGGCCGCCTACATCAATGATGTGGTCATCTATAGTACCTCCTGGGCGGACCACTTGCGACACATCCGAACCGTGCTGCAAGCCCTGGAAGGGGCCCTGTTGACAGCGAACCCCGGGAAATGCGCCTTCGGAAAGACCAAAGTCACCTACCTGGGATACGTTGTGGTGCAAGGCCAGTTGAAGCCACAGGTGGACATGGTCGAGGCAGTACGTGAATACCGAACACCGACGACAAAAAAACAAGTGCGGCAGTTCCTGGGGCTGGCCGGCTATTACAGACAGTTCATACCCCACTTCACCACAATAGCGACCCCGCTAACGGAGCTGACGAAGAGTGGGTACCCCCAAAAAGTACGTTGGACAGAGCAGTGCGAAGGCGCTTTCCAGCAGCTAAAACGGCATCTCACCAACGCCCCGCTCCTCGCGCAGCCAGATTTTTCAAAGACCTTCACAGTCCAGACAGACGCCTCGAATGTAGGCCTAGGGGCAGTATTGGCCCAAGGGCAGGGAGACGGAGAACGCCCAATTTTGTATATAAGCCGCAAGCTGCTACCCCGCGAACAAGCCTATTCCACCATAGAGAAGGAGGCGCTAGCAGTCAGATGGATGGTGGAGGCCCTCCGATACTATCTGTTGGGGAACCCGTTTTTGCTGGTCACGGACCATGCGCCCTTGAGGTGGATGCACAACATGCGGGAGGCAAACCCCCGCATAATGAGGTGGTACCTGTTTTTGCAGCAATACAAATTTAGCATAGTGCATAAAGCAGGGTGAGCTGTCGCGGTGCGTGGAGCAGACAGGAGAAAGGGAGGCTAGCGGGAGCCAAAGGGGGGAGGTATGTGACGGGACACCGATCCCCGCACTCGCGCCAGCTAGCCGGGGGGACGCAGCAGCTCCGGGAGCGCCGCTGCCACGGCTGAGGGCGAGCAGCGCGCCGGCGGCGCGGTAGGGTCCAGGCCACAAGTGGCGGACCCTAGGACCCAGGAAAGGGCAGCCGTCACACTCGGCATGCGGAGGCAGGACGCTGGCTGGGATGCCCAAAAGGGAGGCGGCTCCGGCCGGGAGGAGAAGGGGGGAGGAGAGCAGGGACTGGCTGTGCTCTCACCTCCCACAGGTGGAGAGCCGGAGGGATGGCGAGCGCCTGGGACAGCAGACACCAGAGAGGAGTGGGCCGGCCAAGCCCGAGCCAGGGCACTGACGGCCCGAAGAACAGAGTGGGGAGCAGCCGAGCCAACGGGCTGGCCGAGACTGTAAAGCGGCCGCCGTGCAGCGGCAGGGACACAGAGGGAGAGAGACCGAGGGCAGGGGTCAATGGGACTGAGCCGGACCCCGCTACACATGGTTGAAAAAACTGTCGCGTTCTTTCGATTTACTTTCAAAAGAATGCAGCGGCAGTGTAGATGCAGGGGAAGTTTTTTGGAAAAAAGGCCACTTTTTTCGAAAAAACCCTGTAGTCTAGACACACCCTCTATGTGGATACTTGGGATTATTCCTTTTTTTTATGTAAACTATGCAAACTATCCCTGCAATTGACACACATTAGGAAATTGGACCCTTTTGTGCTGTAAATTACAGTGGCTAAAAGGGGAAAAATTATTGTACGATGAATCAAAAGAGCACTTTTGACAAAGAAAGAATAAATGGTTCTTTAGCAGGAATGAAAGCTCTACTGAAAGAACAACAATTTAAGGCAATTAAAATAGAAAGACATTGGTAAAATTGTGGTGCAGGATGGAGGAATGGGTGCTGGCTTTGGAAAGCGCTCAAGGCCGGAGCTTGTGGTTTAGGAGGGGGTAAAGGTGCTGGCTTTTGGAGAGGGATGAGGGCTTGGGGTGAATGAGAGGGAGTACAGGAGAAGGTGCTGGCTCTCAGATGGGGTCAGGGCTGGAGCAGGGATACAGGAGGGGGCTCTGAGAGGGGGCTGTGGTATAGGTTCCCACCTGACTCCAAGTCCACGCTAGAGCCATGTGGATACAAATGTCTGCCTGCAGGTAGACATCAGTATCCACTAACCCACAAGGCTCTGCACCCAGGAGATGCTGACATCAAAGGAAAGGAACACAGTGCCATCACTCCTGGGAGCCAGCGCCCCATACCAGCAGCTCCCACCAGCCATGTCGCTGCACTGTTCCCAGCCCAGCTATGAGCAGACCTGTACAACCCTAGGCAGGAGACACCGTTGGTGGTGGGGCTAGGAGCAGTGCAGCCTCATCATCAGAAGGAGCTGCCAGGGTGGGCACTAGCTTCTCGGAGCAGTGGCACCATGCTCCTCTCCTTTGGAGAAAGTGTCCCCTGGGACCAGAGCTCCGTGGATCAGTAGACAGCAATTTTACTGTGCACACAGACATTTGCATCTGCGCAGGGCTCTGCATGCCACTCCTGGAAGCAGTGAACAGGAGGCACCAGGGCTGGGGAATGGGTTGGGGGATGCGTGTCTCCATGCGCTACCTCTCTCTGCCGACACTGCCATCATCAGCTCCCATTGGCCACAGTTTCCCATTATCCCTGCTGTGCTTGCAGGCAGGAGCAGTGTGTCAAGAATCCTGGCCCTCTCTCACCCCCTACCCACTGCCACACACATGGGACCATGCTGGCCACTCCTGTTACATGGGGGCAGGGCAGGCAGAGAGCCTGATAAGTGTCAATTGCGATTGACGGGGAGATTCCCCAGGATGGACCAGTAGATTGCAATCAACTGGTTGGTGACCAATGATCTGGAGAAAATGACCCCTAAATGATTTTGTAAATACACTGATTAATGCTGAAGATTCATGCAAAAAAGTTTGCCAGAGGTCACTGCAGATAAAAAGCTTCCAAGAATTATCACCAGGACACCTGCATGGAGCTAATCCTCCTTTCCTCTCCACATTCAAATCCCTCTTAAAATGTCACTTCTACAAAGTCCACTGGAAGAAAATAACAAATGCAATCAAACAAAACCATGCAAGCAAGCAACAACTCTAAAACAATCTTCCTTTTGAATTTCCCAGTCTTGACCTCTCTTTCTCTCACTCTCTCTTTTTTCAGTTTGTTCCAAAGCCCCTTTAATGGGGTTTGAATAGATTATAAACACCTTACGATAAGTGGCATCTTTATTTTTTGTCTTGTATAGCATAAATAATGCTATGGGAGCTTAAAATTAAATTAATAATAAAAACATGTTAGACATTTTAAAGAATAGGATGAATGTGTGTGAAGAGTCTCTTTTTCTTTTTAATCATCTTTAAGTAAAAAAACCTTTTTGTATTTTGGTAAAATGTAGATGATTATATTTTCCTCTGATCATCTAATTTAGGGTCAAACTAACTAATTTTTTCTTAGCCCTTCAAAAAATGAATTTTGGGCTGAGGCCAAGCATAGAAAGGCCCACCACATTTTTTTAAACAATTTATACGCATAAGAAAAAAAGTGAATTGTAACTCTTTACTAGATCTTTCACTATTAGTGAAAGTCATAATTATTGGATAGCTAAGAAACCAAGAGAAATTCTATATTTATCCAAAATAAATATAAGTGAAAAACCCTTTCCTTCATACTGAAATAAGAATATAGCATACTAAGCAATTCTTCAGTCAGTCTCCAAAAATTCTCATTAAAGGCATGCACGCTTAATTTTTTTATTTTTAATATAGAAACAGAAACTTTACTTACTTTTTCTAGCCGTTTACAAAAAGCTTCAAATTTTCCAAAAATATACATCTCTGAAACTTCAAATGTTTTCTCCCCTAGAGCTTCCAAAATCTGTTTTCTTGTTTTATGAAAGCACTTTTGATATTCTTTAAATAAAAAAATGCAGTCCTGAAAAAGTAGAGAAACAAATACAATAAGTATCAGATGAAAAGAAAGAAAGGGTTACTCAACTTGTGCAGTAACAGAGGGTTCTTCGAGATGGTTGTCCCTGTGGGTATTCCACCTTAGGTGTTTGGGGCACCGCTGCACTTCTAGTTGGAGATTTTAGGTAACAGTGTCGCCGGTGGGCTATGCATTTGGAGCAGATGACATGTGCAGTTCCACTACTAAGTGTGTGCAGCCAACCGTCCCTTCAGTTCCTTCTCTGACCCAGAAAAACATCTGTGTCTGAAGCAGAGGGTAGGACGGGAGGGTGGTGGAGCTCCCACAGGAACAATCATCTTGAAGAACCTCTGTTACTGCACAAGGTGAGTAACCCTCTCTTCTTGTTCGAGGAGTGTCCCTGTGGGTGCTCCACTTTAGGTGACTATGGAGCAGTACCTGTGATTGGAAGCAGGTGCTTCAGCTAGTCAGTATCATGTACAGTAGCTAATATGGTCTGTCCAGACCGAATGTCGTGGGACAGGTAAGTATCAAGAGCATAGTGCTTTGAAAATGTGTGGACCGAGGACCATGTTGCAGATCTACAAATGTCCATAGCAGGAATGCTACGCAGGTCAGCTGTTGAAGCTGCCTTGGCCCTCAAAGGGTGTGCACATAGATGCAATGGAGGATCTCAGACAAAGATGGAGTAGGCTAGTCTGATGCAGTCCACTATCCACCTGGATAGTCTCTGGGTAGAAATTGGCATGCCAAGGGATCTCTCTGTAGTGGAAATAAACAACCTTGGTGACTTGCGGATTTGTGTAGTTCTGTCCAAATAAAAGGAAATCACCCTGAGGACATCTGACGTGTACCATGTAGCCTCCTTATCGTCAGTGTGAGGCTTCAGAAAGTAGATAGGTATGCTTATGGCTGGGTTCATTGCAGTGAAAAGAAGTCAGGACCTTGGGAAGGAACTTTGGGTGTAGATGAAGAACTACTTTGTCTTTATGGAATACCATAAAGGGAGGGTCTGCCATCATTTCGTCCACCCTCCTGGCAGATGTGAAAGCTACCAAGAAAGTCACCTTCATAGAAAGGTGGAGCATGAGCATGTCACCATGGGCTCAAATGGTTTACAGGTGAGAGCCTAAAGCACTAAATTAAGATCCCAAATTGGAGCCAGATGCATAGTAGGTGACTAAGTGTTTGTATACCCTTCAGGAAGCACTTGGTCGTTGAGTGGGTGAAAACCAATTTGTCGTTGATGTGTGGGCTGTTACGGCAACAAGGTGAACCTCTAGGGAGCTGAAAGAGAGGCCGGACATTTGTAACTCTAGGAGGTATTCCAAGTTGGTAAGTAGTGGTACTGTTGATGGATTCAAGCATTTTTGTTCTGTCCAAACTGAGAATCTTCACCACTTATACAGATAAAATTTTCTGGTTGTTAGTCTGTGACTGTTCAATGATGTTTGTTTGACCTGATCAGTGAATGTCGTTTCAACTGAGGTGAACCACTGAGGAACCATGCCTGGAGGTGAAGTGTTTGCAGAGATGGGTGATGAACTCGGCCGCCCTCTTGTGTCAGGAGATGAGGGCAATGGGAGTCGCCACATCATTCTCTTGGACATCTGTAGCAGGTAAGCATACCATGTTTGCCTGGGCTAAGCTGGAGTGATGAGGATCACTGTGGCTGTGTCAAGCCTTATTTTGTTGATTACTCAATGAAGGAGTAGAATTGGGGGAAAAGCATAGAGAAGCGGTGCATTCCAAGTTATTGTGAATGCATCGCCGAGAGAGTGCATGCCAATGCCTGCATGCGAACAATATTGTGGACCCTTCTTGTTCACATTGGTTGCAAACAAGACCACTATTGGAAAACCCCAGCAGGTAAACAGTTGATGGAGGACTTTGGAGTCCATTTCCCATTTGTGATTGGAATTGAAATTCCTGCTGAGGTCGGCCTCAGTGAGATTGTCCTTGTTCAGTAGATATGTGGCTTGCAAATGAATGTTATGTGCTATGCACTATGTCCAAAGGCGGACATCCTCCCTGCCTGTTGATGCAATACATGGTTGGTTGATTGTCTGTAAAGATTTGTACCATGTTGTTGCGTATGAGGAGCAGAAAATGCTGGTATGCATAAAATACTGCTCTGAGCTCTAGTATGTTTATGTAAAGATTGGATTCCTGCAGAGACCTCTGTCTCCATGTTTGAGGGAGCCTGAGTGCACTCTGCAGCTGAGGAGAGATGCATCCATCGTGATGGTGACAGATAGGATTTTTTTTGTGAAAAGGTACTCCAACGCACACGTTTCTTGGGTCTGTCCACCAATCCAGGGATTGTTTGACCCTGACTGGGATCGACACTAGTCTGTTGATATTGTGGAAGAATGGTTTGTATGTGGTTCTCAGCCACTATTGCATAGGTCTCATGTTCAGTATGGCATGCAGTACTGTTGAAGTGACCTCTGCCATGTGCCCTAGCAACTGGAGACACATCCTTGCAGGGATATGTGTACTCGATCATACCACTGAGATGAGATCCTGTATGGTCTGGAACCTTTGTTGTGGCAGAGAGCCTGTAGCCTCTACGTAATCAAGGAGAACTCCAATAAATTCTATTACCTGAGCTGATTGGAGTTTGCAGTTGAGCACATTTATCTGCAAAGCAAAGACTCTGGAATAATGACCTTGTTAGGAAAACTGTGTCTTCTGCTTTTTGATTTGTGCATGCCCTTATTAGGCAGTCATTGAGGTATGGAAATATCAATACCCCTTTTCTGTAGAGGTGAGTGGTGACCACAACAACCACCTTTGAAAAGACCCTTGGAGCCCTGGAGAGTCTGAATGGAAGCACTGTGTATTGGAAGTGTGCATCACTGTCACAAGGCCTCAGGCGGGTCAGGGCCAAGCCCTGGAGTCCCTCGTAAACAAACTCAAACACCTTACTACCACACATCCAGCAGGGATCCTTTTATTCTCAACACCCGATCGTGGGGTTGATGTCCATACCACTCCTCAGATAGGTTCTAACAGTAAGGGTTCTTACTTCATGGAGTTCCACCTCCGCGGCTATGGAGTCCCCCCTCCCGTAGGGGACTCAGGTCAACAGAAACAGAGCTGGCTCGGCTATAATTCTCAAATAAGGGTCCTTAGTTCCCAGGAACACCGCCTTAGTGGCTATAGTCCACAGGTAAGTGTCCTTACAGGTGCTCAGCCCTATCGGCTATAGTCCTCTAGAAAGCATTCTCAAATCACCGATACACGGCCTCTTTGGCCATAGTCCTTAAATAAATGTCCTTATCAACGATACCATGAGCTTCTCGGCTATAACCGTCAGGTAGGAATCCTCATTCACCCGGTGCACCACTGTCGCAGCTAGATTCCACCATCAGGGTACCCCTAGAGCGGCAATTGTAACAGTCGGAATGCGGGGTGGGATGAGGGACCCAGGCCCACCCACTGCACCAGGTCCCAACCCAGGGCCCTATGGCCGGGGAAGCGGTCTGCCACCCAGGTTGATGGGGGGGGTGAGCCGAAACTCACCAACCCCCATGGGTCTCACAAACCCACCCTGGGTCACTTCCTACACACTCCCGATAGCCTACGTTGAGCCGACTCTCCATAGGGTAGACCAAGTCCTCAGGGGTCCCGACGGGCAATGCCGATGCCTCAGCCGGGGTCGTCCAAACTGCTTCCGAGGCCAGGCAGGGGCCCATGCTGTGCTGACTCACCGGCGTCCCACGCATTAAGATGCTCCTGCAACCCAGGGTACTCCCTGCTGGGTGGAACAGATCCTCTGGGGAGGACAGGCTAGTGCCCGTGGGACCCTTACCATCTGTGGGTCTGGCGTCTGGCCGCCTGCAGCCCCTTCCAGTCACATTAGCCACTCTCGAGCCTGCAAGGCTCACTACTGCCCTGATTACCGCTGGGATCTGTTCCTCCCATGGCGTGGGTCACTGGGGCTCCCCACCAACCCCTTGCTCTGGGCGAGGAAGTTCCCTTGGGGACCACAGCCCCAGTGCAGCTGAGATGGAAGGGCTTCCTTTCGCTGCTGCCGAGCTGGTGTCCCACCTGATGTATGCTCCCCCTGCTTCCAGTGTGGGGGCCCTTTTGACCCCTGCCGCCGGGACATCTCTGCCGCCAGGCATTTGCATTCGCTGGCTCCGGGCTGCCTCCTCCCCACCCCCATTCCTAGCACTGGCTGATTCTGCTCCAGTTGCTGTGGAGCAGGCGCAGCAGGTACTCTGGGCCGGGGCTCTCTCGCCCCAGAAAGTGGCGCTCTCCCGAGGTGGAGTGTGGGGTGTTGACACCCCGTCACAATCACAAACTGCAAACCTGAGATATTTCTTGTGCATTGGGTGAATGGATATGTGGAAATACACGTCCTGGAGGTCAGAAGTCAATAACCAATCACCTTTGTTTAAGGCAGGGATTATAGCGGATAGGGTGACCATCTTGAACTGTTTTGGTCATATGTATTGATTAAGTTTCCTGAAACTGAAGATCAGTCTCCATCCTCTCAACTTCTTTGTTGTGAGAAAGTAGTGGAAGTAAAAACCTTTGCCTTTGTAGCAGTGAGGTACAGGTTCTATAGCCCCCAGATGGAGCAGGTGGTCTAACTCCTGGAGGAGAATGCTCTGGTGAGATGGGTCCCTGAAGACGGATGGGGAGGTAGGGTGGGAAGGGGGAGGTAGATGAAAATGGGACACAGTATCCGCCTTTTATAATGTCCAGTACCCATTTGTCCATCGTCATAGAGGACCACTGGGGGTAGAAGGGTGCTAGGAGTCTGCAGAATAGAATCATAGAACTGGAAGGGTCCTCAAGAGATCATCAAGTCCAGTCCCCTGCCCTCATGGCAGGACAAAGCACCATCTAGATCATCCCCAATAGATGTCTGTCTAACTTATTCTTAAATATCGCCAATGATAGATATTCCACAACCTCTCTAGGCAATTTATTCCAATGTTTAACCCCCTGACAGTTAGGATGTTTTCCCTAATGTCAAACCTAAACTCCCTTGCTGCAGCTTAAGCCCATTGCTTCTTGTCCTATCACCAGGGGCCAAGGAGAACAATTTCCCCCCCTCCTCCCTGTGACACCCTTTTAGATACCTGAAAACTGCTGTCATGTCCCCTCTCACTCTTCTCTTTTCTAAACTAAACAAGCCCAATACTTTCAGCCTTAGAATCACAGAATCATAGGGCTGGAAGAGACCTCAGGATGTCATTGAGTCCAACCCCCTGCCCAAAGCAGGGCCAACCATAAAAGCAGGACCAACCAGCCTTGCCTCATAGGTCAAGTTTTCTAGACCTTTAATTATTTTTGTTGCTCTTCTCTGGACCTTCCCCAATTTCTCCATGTCTTTCTTGAAATGAGGTGCCCAGAACTGGACACAATACTCCAATTGAGACCTAATCAGTGCAGAATAGAGCAGGAGAATGATTTCTCATGTCTTGCTCACAACACTCCTGTTAATGCATCCCAGAATCATGTTTTCTTTTTTGCAACAGTGTCATACTGTGAACTCATATTTAGCTTGTGGTCCACTATGATCTCTAGATCCCTTTCTGCAGTACTCCTTCCTAGACAGTCAATTCCCAGTCTCTATGTGTGACTCAGATTGTTCCTTCCTAAGAGGAGTACTTTGCAGTTGTCCTTATTAAACTTCATTATGTTTATCTCAGACCATTTCTCCAGTTTCTCTGGATCATTTTGAATTATGACTCTATCCTCCAAAGCAGTTGCAACCCCTCCTAGCTTGGTATCATCTGCAAACTTAATAAGCGTACTCTCTATGCTATCATCTAAATCACTGATGAAATATATTGAACAGAATCAGCCCCAAAACACATCACTATATTTGCCCTTTTCCAGTCTTCTGGAATCTCTCCCAACTTCCATGATTTTTCAAAGCTAAAGGCTCAGATACCTCCTCTACCCACTCCTGGAATATTCTAGGATGCATTTCATCAGGCCCTGGTGACTTGCAGGCATCTAACTTATCTAAGTAATTTTTAACATGTTCTTTTTTTATTTTATCTTCTAAACCTACCCCAATTTCCACTGGCATTCACTATGTTAGGCATCCCTTCACCATCCATCTTCTTGGTGAAAACTGAAATAAAAAAGCCATTAAGCACCTCTGCCATTTCCAAGTTTCCTGTTACTGTTTATTCCTCTTCAGTGAGCAATGGGCCTACTCTGTCCTTGGTCTTCCTCTTGCTTCTAATATATTTGTAGAATGTCTTCTTGTTACCCTTTATGTTTCTAGCTAGATTGAGCTTGTTTGTGCCTTTGCCTTTCTAATCTTGCCCCTGCATACTTGCGTTGTTTCCTTATGTCACGTTACTGAATTTTAGGCAAGCAGCCAGATCACTGCTGCACCCATTGGGGCGGAGGGTGTTGGCCCCAAAAGTGGTACAAAGGGGGCCATGTGAGGTGTCAAATAGAAGCTTACTTTCTTCTGATTCTACATATGCTATTCATGTAATTGTATAATGTCTGTGTGTGAAGTTATAAGCATGTACTTTGCATGGGTACTGAATGTTTCTCGGTATGTGGTTGAGCAATGGGCAAAGCTCGGCCTATGGACATGCTAATGAGCAAGCCACTATGGAACAACAGCCCTTCATAGGCCAAGGATACACCTCAAGAATGGTGACTGATACCTAAGGGCTACCAGCAGGGAACACAGGGATAGGCCGCTGGCCAGGTGACCTGCTGCAGCCAAGAAGAGATGGGGAAGAAGGTATATAGAGGCCATGTGGGTTCCTCCATCTTGTCTTGAGATCTGCTCCTGACCCCAGATGTGGCCTCGCAGGGAATCACGAGCCGGGAAGAACTGTGGACCCATCAGGATATAGGATGTACAATAAGGACTTTTAAGCCAGCAGTTATAACATCTCTGCTGTGGGCCTGCATCGAAAACTGGGAGATTTGATGCATGTAATGTATGATAATTTAACAACCTTACTCTCGCGCTTTTCTTTCTGGTAGTAATAAACCTTTAGATTTTAGATTCTAAAGGATTGGCTCAGCGTGGTCTTTTGGGTAAAGTCCAGAGGGTAAATTGACCTGGGATCTGTGGCTGATTTCTTGGAACCAGACAGAACTTGTTCAGGGAAGGTGAGATTGGGCTCTAAAACCCCTCACCTGTATATGAGGCCCGGGGCCATCTGGGGCATGGATATTTCTGGGGTGTCGGAGGGGTTTTGCTCGTGAGGCTTCAGGCAGGCAGCTGAAGCGCTCTGTGGGACTGGTTTGTGGCCTATTTGGGAATGTCTCCAGTCTGGGGGGCTGTAAGGAGCCCCGAATTTGAGCAATTTGCCCTGAGCGGATGCCCTCAGCTGCGCCCAGACCCGGCCCAGTCCGTCACAACTTATATTCATCCTTTGTAATTTGACCTAGTTTCCATGTTTTATATTACTCCTTTTTTATTTTTAGATCATGCAAGATCGCCAGGTTAAGCCAAGATGGTCTTTTGCCATATTTTCTATCTTTTCTATGCAGTAGAATAGTTTGCTTGCAGCCCTTAATAAT
This sequence comes from Rafetus swinhoei, assembly GCA_019425775.1. Classification (NCBI taxonomy): domain Eukaryota; kingdom Metazoa; phylum Chordata; order Testudines; family Trionychidae; genus Rafetus; species Rafetus swinhoei. Next base: position 143,769,689 of record CM033440.1, on the reverse strand, counting down.
GTCCCTATAAAAAACTGCCAACTCTCTTCAGTTGTTTTTCCTTTTAGTCTTGCTTTCCATGGGACCTTACTACCAGCTCTCTGAGTTTACTAAAATCTGCCTTCCCGAAATCCATTTTCTCTGTTTTGCTGTTCTCCCTTCTACCATTCCTTAGAATCAAGAACTCCATGATTTCATGATCACTTTCACCCAAGATGTCTTCCACTTTCAAATTTTCAAACAGTTCCTCCCTATTTGTTAAAATCAAATCTAGAACAGTTTCCTCCCAGTAGCTTTCTCAACCTTCTGAAATAAAAAAAATTGTCTACAATCCAATCCAAGAACTTACTGGAAAATCTGTGCCCTGCTGTGTTAGTTTCCTAACATACATCTGTATACTTGAAGTCCCCCATCACCAACAAATCCTGCACCTCTTCTGCCTGGGTAAGTGATCTGTAGTAGACTACATTAGAAGCAAGAGGAAGACCAAGGACAGGGTAGGCCCACTGCTCAGTGAGGAGGGTGAAACAGTAACAGGAAACTTGGAAATGGCAGAGATGCTTAATGACTTCTTTATTTTGGTTTTCACCAAGAAGATGGATAGTGAAGGGATGCCTAACACAGTGAATGCTAGTGGAAATTGGGGTAGGTTTAGAAGATAAAATAAAAAAAGAACATGTTAAAAATTACTTAGAAAAGTTAGATGCCTGCAAGTCACCAGGGCCTGATGAAATGCATCCTAGAATACTCAAGGAGCTGATAGAGGAGGTATCTGAGCCTCTAGTTATCATCTTTGGAAAATCATGGGAGACAGGAGAGATTCCAGAAGACTGGAAAAGGGCAAATATAGTGTCCATCTATTAAAGGGAAATAAGAACAACCCAGGAAACTACAGACCAGTTAGTTTAACTTCTGTGCCAGGGAAGATAATGGAGCAAGTAATTAAGGAAATCATCTGCAAACACTTGGAATGTAGTAAGGTGATAGGGAACAGCCAGCATGGATTTGTAAAGAACAAATCATGTCAAACCAATCTGATAGCTTTCTTTGATAGGATAACGAGTCTTGTGGCTAAGGGAGAAGCAGTGGATGTGGTATACCTAGACTTTAGTAAGGCATTCGCATGATATTCTTATCAATAAACTAGGCAAATACAACTTAGATGGGGCTACTATAAGGTGGGTGCATAACTGGCTGGATAACCGTACTCAGAGAGTAGTTATTAATGGTTCTCAATCCTGCTGGAAAGGTATAACAAGTGGGGTTCTGCAGGGGTCTGTTCTGGGACCGTCTCTGTTCAATATCTTCATCAACAATTTAGATACCGGCATAGAAAGTACGCTTATTAAGTTTGCCGATGATACCAAGCTAGGAGGGGTTGCAACTGCTTTGGAGGATAGGGTCATAATTCAAAATGATCCAGAGAAACTGGAGAAATGTTCTGAAATAAACAGGATGACGTTTAATAAAGCCAAATGCAAAGTGCTCCACTTAGGAAGGAACAATCAGTTTCACACATACAGAATGGGAAGCGACTGTCTAGGAAGGAGTACGGCAGAAAGGGATCTAGGGGTTATAGTGGACCACAAGCTAAATATGAGTCAACAGTGTGATGCTGTTGCAAAAAAAGCAAACATGATTCTGGGATGCATTAACAGGTGTGTTATGAGCAAGACACGAGAAGTCATTCTTCTGCTCTACTCTGCGCTGGTTAGGCCTCAGTTGGAGTATTGTGTCCAGTTCTGGGCACCGCATTTCAAGAAAAATGTGGAGAAATTGGAGAGGGTCCAGAGAAGAACAACAAGAATGACTAAAGGTCTAGAGAACATGACCTATGAAGGAAGGCTGAAAGAATTGGGTTTGTTTAGTTTAGAAAAGAGAAAATTGAGGGGGGACATGATAGCCGTTTTCAGGTATCTAAAAGGGTGTCATGAGGAGGAGAGAGAAAACTTGTTCATCTTGGCCTCTGAGGATAGAACAAGAAGCAATGGGCTTAAACTGCAGCAAGGGAGGTTTAGGTTGGACATTAGGAAAAAGTTCCTAACTGTCAGGGTGGTCAAACACTGGAATAGATTGCCCAGGGAGGTTGTGGAGTCTCCATCTCTGGAGATGTTTAAGAGTAGGTGGGATAGATGTCTATCAGGGATGGTCTAGTCAGTAGTTGGTCCTGCCATGAGGGCAGGGGACAGGACTCGATGACCTCTCGAGGTCCTTTCCAGTCCTAGTATTCTATGATTCTATGATTTGATTCTATGATTCTATCTCCATCTCAGTCCAAGTGTCAACATTTTAATATATAAGGCAACACTCCTTCCCTTTTTTCCCACCTATCCTTCCTGAGTAAGCTGTACCCTTCTATATCAATATTCTAATTGTGTGTATTATCCCACCAGGTCTCTGTGTTACCAACTATATCATAGTTGTGTTTATTTATTAGCACTTCAAGTTCTTCCTGTTTATTACCCATACTTTGTATACAGGCATCTAAGATACTTATTTGATAGTTGACAGGGATGCAGCTGCTTTAAACAGAAGGGTGTTACCTGACCCTCAACCTGAACTTCAAAATGTTTGCCTCAAAGTAGGGGGTTGAAAGGTAGAGGGCTGGTCAGGAGTTTGTCTTCGCCTGGTTTGACGTTGCCTCCTTCTGTTGTCATAGTGCCTCTGTGGTTGACTAATAGGTGTCGGTTTGTACCTCTGTGTAAGATATCTTCCCTGCTTACATTTTGTTGCAGGGACATGAATGCCAAGGTTCTTCAACGTGGCACGGGAGTGAGTGGAGGGACGCATCAGTGGTGTCAGCGAACAACTTGAGTCCTGGAAAGGGAGGTCCTCCACCATGGTTTGTACTTCATGGGGAAACCCGGATCGATGGAGCCATGAGGACTTTGTCATTATGACAGCCATTTCGATGGATATAGTATCAGAGGCATCCAAGGCAGCTTGTAGGGTTGTGCATGAAATCAGAGCCCCTTTATTTACATTGGCTCTGAATTTATCTCTTTCATCTGGAAGGCTTTCAATAAATTCGATAGTTGCTTGAAAATGTGGTGTGTATATTTTGCAAGCATCACCGTATAGTTGGAGATCTGGAGCTGAAGAGATACAGAGGAACAGGCCTTCTTTCCCATGAGGTCCAGGCGTTTCCACTCCTTATAATAAGGTGTGGTTCTGGCCACATTCTGTTCCTCCCAATGGTTAACTGTGTCCATCACAAGGGAATTAGGCAATGAGTTGGAGAACAAAAAGTCAGCACCCTGTGGTGCTATATAGTATTTACAGTCTGACCACTTACTGACCAGTGGTATTGAAGCTGGTGCCTGTCATGTCACTTTGGCAGGGTCCATAATGACTAGGTCCGTTTATAATGCCAGCTTAGCCAATGGGGAAGCATGCAGAATGCTAGTTAGCTTGTGCTGGGTTTCAGGAAGACTCATTAGGGAAACTTCCAGCATGCCTGCCATCCTCTTGTACAGTTTTTGGAACGATTGAAAATCATCTCCTGCTGTGGGAGGAGGGGGGAATCAGAGGAAGAAGATGATATGAGTGTTGGTGGAGGTGAGGAGGCAGAGGTTTCCTTGTCACTTGAACACGGTTCATCCTCCTCCTGATATGCAGATCAAGGGATGGTACAGACATAGCCCTTGATGGAGCAGAGGGAAGTGCCTGAGGTTGCACTTGCTGTGGTTGCTGGGCTCTGTAGGGTGCCCAGGGGTCCTAGTAGGGCATGTTGTCTGGCATTGGTTCTGGAGGGAGCAGCCATTGGGGTGGCTGCCTTTGAGGCAATGCTTGCTGCTAAGGCTGTTTTGGTGAGGAATGCCTTGGTGTGTGGGTACAGACAGCCTTAACAACAAAAAGAAAAAAATTAACTACCAATAACTATTTAACTGTTAAAACCATAAAACTATTCTATACTAAACTAAAGCTACACTAACTATAACTAAGAACTAGCAAAACATTTGAAAAGTTTGGAGGGCAACTGTTGGTTCCAACCGATGCTGCCAGTGGCAAAGAAGGAACTGAAGAGATGGTTGGCTACGCATACGTAGTAGCAGCACCGCGCATGCTGTCTGCTCCGTGTGTGCAGCCCACCGAGGGCACTGCTACCTAAAATCTCCGACTAGAGGCGCAGTGGCGCCCCAGACACTTAAGGTGGAGCATCTATAGGGACACTCTTTAAAGAACAACATGCAATATTTCTTATGAACAAAAAATCCGTTGTTTTTGTTAGTTGTTCTGTATTTCAGAAAATGGTACCTTTTCTAATTAGTTCACATTATCATATTAATATTAAAACAAAATAATGCAGTTAATCATGTGACCTATTCCTTGTGTCCTGCACTGACATGCAGAAAACCCTACTTTGATTCCTCTAATTTAGCACTTATTATTCTTATTTAAAAAAGAAGTTATAAGGAGAAACTGTGACATATTATAGTGCCTGTGTGAAAAATCGAACTAATGTTAGATGGAAGACAAGAAAGGATTTCTATATCTTATTTACTTTATGATTAAGAATAACTAAATGGTAAATTTTCAGAATGGAGAGGGGTAACTAGTGGTGTCCCCCAAGGGTCAGTCCTGGACCAATCCTTTTCAACTTATTCATAAATGATCTGGAGAAAGGGGTAAGCAGTGAGGTGGTAAAGTTTGTGGATGATACCAAACTGTTTAGGATAGTCAAGACAGAAGCAGACTGTGAGAGACTCCAAAAAGATCTCACCAAACTGAGTGATTGGGCAACAAAATGGCAAATGAAATTTAATGTAGATAAGTGTAAAGTAATGCACATCGGGAAAAATAACCCCAACTATACGTACAGTATGATGGGGGCTAATTTGTCTATGACAAATCAGGAAAGAGATCTCGGAGTTATTGTGGATAGTTCTCTGAAAACTTCCACACAGTGTGCAGCGGCGGTCAAAAAGGCAAATAGGATGCTAGGAATTATTAAGAAAGGGATAGAAAACAAGACACAGAATATCTTACTGCCCCTGTATAAAACTATGGTACGCCCACATCTTGAATACTGTGTACAGATGTGGTCTCCTCACCTCAAAAAAGATATTTTGGCCTTGGAAAGGGTTCAGAAAAGGGCAACTAAAATGATTAGGGGTTTGGAACGGGTCCCATATGAAGAGAGGTTAAAGCATCTGGGACTTTTCAGTTTAGAAAAGAGGAGACTGAGAGGGGATATGATAGAGGTATATAAAATCATGAGTGGTGTGGAGAGGGCGGATAAAGAAAAGTTATTTATTAGTTCCCATAATAGAAGAACTAGAGGATACCAAATGAAATTAATGGATAGCAGGTTTAAAACTAATAAAAGGAAGTTCTTCTTCACACAGCGTGTAGTCAACCTGTGGAACTCCTTGCCAGAGGAGGCTGTGAAGGCTAGGACTATAACAGAGTTTAAAGAGAAGCTAGATAATTTCATGGAGGTTAGGTCCATAAAAGGCTATTAGCCAAGGGATAGAAATGATGTCCCTGGCCTCTGTTTTTCAGAGGCTGGAGAAGGATGGCAGGAGACAAATCCTTGATCATTGTCTTCGGTCCACCCTCTCTGGGGCACCTGGTGTTGGCCACTGTCAGCAGACAGGTTACTGGGCTAGATGGACCTTTGGTCTGACCTAGTACAGCCGTTCCTATGTTCTTATGTTCTTATGTAACTGACTCAAAACACTTCAGAGAGGTAGCTGAGTTAGTCTGTAACTGGAAAACTTAAAAAATAACAAATAGTCTAGTAGCACCTTAAAGGCTAACAAAATATGTTAGTCATCTGAAGAAGTGGGTTTTGCCCACAAAAGTTCATACCATCTACATGTTTTGTTAGTCTTTAAGGTGCTACTAGACTTGTCCCTGGGGTTTGCTGCTTGCACTACAAGGGTAACTTGGAGGTGGGTGGGTGTGTGGGTGAAGAAATGTTTATGGTCCTGCTGGAGAACAAAATTTGCTGTTAGCAGGATAGATGCTGCTACCCTTTGCTGTTAGCAGGATAGATGCTGCTACCCTTTGCTGTTAGCAAGATAGATGCTGTGGTCTGCCTTGGAACCCTAATTGTGCTGGTCAGTCTTAATGAGCAGTAGCACCACTCTAGATGGTGAGGGTGAGGGTTAGGGTTAGGGTCTTCTCGGTTTAGGTACCTAGATTCGGCGCTACCCTTCACAGAAAGTCCTGATGAACCCATGCATCCATAGTTTGGAGAGAGGGTGAAGTTCCCACAACCACCTCATCTGGTGATGAGGACTCTCTGGGGGGGAACCAAGTCCTTAGGTTCCTGTAACCCTGCACCTTCATACTGAGTTGATTGCTGGACTGCCTAGAGCTGTGAAGTCACAGAATTACCAACCTCAATCGATGGTTGAAGATTAGCATGTGGAAGGCTGTGCTGGGATTCTGATTTAGGACCCCTAGGAAGCAATGTAGCTGATGGTGAACCATGGGTGATCAAATACACCAAAGCCACCCAGGATGGAGGTGGCCCATGGGCCTGGTGGTATGCCCACGGTGTCCAAATAAACTGGGGCATCTGAGGCAGAGCTGCAGTGCTAAGATCGGTGCCAAGACCTAGAGCAGTGAACCACTGTCTTAGATGAACAAGACTCCACCTCTGATTCCAAAGAGTATTCAGATGTGGACTAGGGTAGCACCAAGGAGGTTGGTGCTGGGGAATTGTGCTGAAGGGAACATATGGCCATGATGGTAGGCTTACCCCTGTGCCAAATTGCCGGTGGTACCAACTTCAGTGCCAGTTCTAGTGCACAGAGTTTGAGGGCAAATAAAACATTTACCAAGCAAGCAAGCAATAAAATGTAAGGACAATCAAAACTAACCATTTCCCAAAGTACCCAGCCAGGAGGTCCAGATGATGTTACCAAAGAATAACCGGAGTATCCCAAAACAGTTATCCTGCATCTAACGCATCAAGTCCGTTATTTCGGGCTCACTATTCCGACATCTCTGTAAACCTCATTCTACAAGGAGTAAGGGACATTTCGTAATAGCACTTTATTTCACAATTTGGCACTGTGTAGACAGCGCCAAATGACAAAATAAGCTATTTCAAAATAGCATTAAAATAAGATACGTAATTTGCATAGCTCCAATTGCATATCTTATTTCGAGTTACGGTGTAGGGTAAATGCACCCTAATTGTGGATCGTTATGCATCAAAACCCCACAAACTGAAAGAAGATGCTGCTGAAGAGAAAGAGAGAAATAGAAGACCCTTAATAACTCAACTGTTTCATAGGCTGTAGTCAAAGCAGTAAATGAGTCCCAGATGGATTATAAAAATAGTGTAATAATTGACACTGGCAATGCTAGTTACATGGAAAAGGCATTTTATTCTGTGTTTTCTATGCTGTTTCCAAATTCTGTACATACAACCTGTTTAGTGCATATTATTAATTTAACTGGTGAATCATTCAGAAAGCCTTTTCAGCTGGTAGATACATTTGTACTGTGTTTCAAAAACATATTCTATAACTCTGAGAGTAGGAAAGTGAGATACCTCCATTGCATAAACTAGAAACTACAAGAGTAGTCTCCAGATAGCAAAGAAACTATGCCTCCTAGCCAGGGGTGAAAGCAAACCCAGGGACTTTACTGCTGCACCCTGCACTAAGCCCAGTGTCCTGAGCAGGAGGGGGGTGGCTCTGGGCCTCCAAAAGGTGCAAGGCTGAGAGCTGAAGGGGCAGGGCTGAGAGCAGTCTACCCCCATCCTCAGCCAGTTCTTCACAGCCAGGGGCCGGGAGCACCAGGACTGTAGCCGTGGAAGCCAGGAGCCTTGGAGCTGCAGTATGATTTGAAGGACCCAGGGCTCTCAGCCACTGTTGCAGCAGCTGGAAGCCCCAGGCCCTTTTAAATTGTGAGGCCCTAGGGTAGCTGTCCCTTTTGCTCCCACTGTTGGCTGCCCTTTTTGCCACTGGGCACAAAAGGCAGTGAAACTCTGACACAGCAGCACTGCTAGACCCTACCAGTACGGCTGCAATGGCGGGGGGGGAGCAAAAAGTCAGGTATGTGCAGGTCAATCAGGTGGCTAGTTCTTACTGATGTGCCAAACTGGCCCACTTTCACCTCTGCTCCTAGTCCAGATACAACATGCTGGAACAGCTGATTTCCATGCTGTCCATTATCATTCTAAGAACTTTCAGTTCTATAAAGAGCTGTTTTGGGGCAAATTATTCAGAAAATGCAGTATGACCCAACTAATTGTGCATTGTTGAAAGTACAGATTATCTGTACAATATAGGCCAAAAAAATACAAAAGACCAAATTTCACAGAAAGGGTGTATCTAGACTACAGGGTTTTTTTCGAAAAAAGTGTCCTTTTTTCGAAAAAACTTCCCCTGCTTCTAGACTGCTGCCGTGTTCTTTCAAAAGTAAATAGAAAGAACGCGGCAGTTTTTTCAACTGTGGAAAACCTCGTTTTACGAGGAATAACGCCTTTTTTTGAAAGTGCTCGTTCAAAAAAAGGTGCTATGTAATGCAAACTGTGCTTTTTCGAAAGAGAGCATCCAGACTGCCTGGGTGCTCTCTTTCGAAAAAGTGGCTTGCTTTTTTAAAAGTACCGGTTGTAGTCTAGATGCTCTTTTTCAAAAGAGGCTTTTTTGAAAGTATCTTTCATAAAAGCCTCTTTTGAAAGAGGCTTGCAGTCTAGACGTAGCCTTAAAGACTAGATTTCAAAGTATATGATGTGTCTTTCACGTCTGTGAATTTGGTAGGGCCCTATCTATTAACAGTTATATGTTTATTTTAACAATGATATATCATCTTTGAACAATTTAATATGAAATCTAGAAAACTTTATAAGGCAAAATAATGTATTCTTTTATTATAAAAATTATGGACTTTAGTGCAGTCCTACAAATAGCTGTTTACTAGTTGAAATAAAAACCAATATCAGAAGGTGATATGAACCAGTGAAAACAGCAAAATACCACTATACTAACCTGAATTTTTTTAATTACTATAGGTGTATCCTGGTCCCATACACGAGACAAACCACCATCAGTAATATATGCCTTACACGCTGTAACCATTTGATTGGTAACCTAGTACATAAAAATGAAAGACAAACTTTGTTAATTTCCAAAAATATTTTTTATTACACCTTGAATTGAACATATTATATACATACAATTGGAACTTTTCAAATCACATTTAGGTAAAATATCCTAACATATGTGACTTTAGGATAACACTACAGTACTTTAGATATTTTTAAACCCTGATATAATATTGAAAAAAGTCTCAGACATAAAAGGAAAAGATATTTGTTCATAATTCTGCTTCTGAAGAGATCACACTAATAGGATCATTCCTGGATCTTAGTTTCCCACCACTAGACAAGCAGAATTACTGGAAGTATTGAGAATTTTTACCCATAATGGCAATGGTAGCTGTGTAGTATGTGAGCTAGGACTTCCGCTACAAAACATCCATCACAACCCCAGGTGCGTATATCTATCTACATACATCATAGCCACAGACTCATATGTATGTGTAAAATAGACATTCACAAAATGTCACTAGCCAAAATTCAAGAAAAGAAGACTCCATGTTTTAAACATACATACACAGAGTCCCTCCCCTCCCCCCAGTGTTCCAACTAGAAATGTCTGCATCCATTGGCAATGCCCTGAGAAAACAAATGTGGTGTGTAGGGTAAATTGAGGCAGTCCATGGTATCTTGCTGAGAACTGACAAACTCAAATCTGAAAGTATCAGGCCAAGCCTGGGAAGCATACAGTTGAACAGTTACCGTGACCCTGGTTCCCCTGGCAACTACATGCCAAAGGGGCCTCTTTCTCTGATAAGGCCTGGCTGGTACCAGCCAGGCTGCACAGTTTTCTCACTGTCTCTTGTGATTTCAGATTAATCTGTTTGAATCCCAAGGACTGTGCCCACACAAGGAGTCGTCTTGCAGTAGACATCACAATTTCAGCTACCAAGCTAACATGTCCATTTTTGGGACTTCCATCCTGTTTATGTTGGCTCATTTAGCTTGTTAGGATTAACTACCTGTATTAGTGATAATATGTTTAATTGGCAATGGGCAGAGATACTGTGTAACTTTTGTAGTCATTGGCTTATGTGCATATCTCACTTCGCTGCTAGACCTATCAAATCACTTCTCCTCCGTCCATCTGCTACCTATATAATCTAATGTATGTTTTGGTTAAGTTAGTGCTCACCGGGTTAACCCCTGATGAGTACTCCACCAGCTGTGTGAACCAGTAAATCCTCTGCTTGTTTTCACCTGCACCCAGCGTGTCCGGAATCATTCCCTACAATTTGGGGGCTCATCTGGGATTTGAACCCAGGACCTCACACATTAAAACTCTTGTGTGCTTGAGTTTTAATGAGTAAAACTCAGAAATTCTGGATAGGGTACTCTAGGCCACTACCTTTTTAGAGTCCCCACAAAGAAAGAGTCCAAGTAAACTTTTAGAATAACTGAGGCTATGTCTACACTACGGGGCTTTATTGGAAAAAAGTACGCAGTGCAATTTATTGGAAAAAACTTTATTGGAAAAAACTGCGGAGTGCAATTTGCGTACCTTTTTCCGATAGTTTTTTTGGAAGAGGCTTTTCTGAAATTTGGCCACCTACAATGGGCCAAATTTTGGAAAAAAACCTTCTTTCAGAAGAGCCCTTATTCCTCGTGGGAGGAAGAAGACAGGGCTTTCGAAAGAGCGCGTCTGCTCTTCCGCAAAAAAAATGTGGAAGCACAGATGCATTCCCTGGACGTGGCGGAGTGGTATTCCGGAAAAACCCTGTAGTCTAGACATATCCCCAGTGAAAGAACCTGGGAAGAGCCCTAGAGAGGCTAGGTATGTATCATGACAAGGAGGGGTATCATTTGGCCAGACAACCAGACACAGACAAGACCCTTATGGGTCTGGTACTGTTAAGAAGACAGTACCAGACCCATAAGGTTAAAACTAGAGCACATTCACACTTGAAACTGCCACTTATCTTGTCTATCACTGAAGCTCTTGGAAAAAAGAGGGTAGTAACTCCACTTTTACACTGCTACAGTCCCTTCTCTTTTTGTATGTTGAATAGTATTTGTGGACAAGGGACTATTATAAAGATGACATAATACAGACGTTTGTGAGCCTAATAAAATACTGTAAGAAACAAAATTCAGTTGCAATGCCTGATATTTTCTTTGTGCTTGATTAATTTTATAGCATGAAAAGAGAAGTGTTTTATATTTGGTAATGGGCTTCATAGTTTTATAACATCCTAACCATTTTTTTCAAGATACCTGGTGCATGAAGTAAAACAAGTGTTTCTGTAATGTCATATTCAGAGCTGTTTGTTTTCATCACAGTTTATATAAATGCATCCTTAACATGAATATGCTTACCTTTATAAACAGTGATGTCATTCTCTCTGAAGTATTGTAATACCTTGAAACGCTGTGAATCATTCGTATCGCATTAATCAAATTTTGGATTCCATGTGCCATTGACACCTAAAATACAGATTTTTTAAAAGAAACTTAGGAGATCTTCTCTCTCCTTACAAAGTTTTCTATTCATAACTTCTAAAATACATTTTTTCTTCAGTTAATCTATCAATCTTAAAGACCTTGTAACATCTTGCACAGAAGTAAACTTATTTAAAGTTTCTTATTATAAAAGCAGTCAGGCTCACAAAATTATGATTAAAGTAGTTTTAATATGGTAAACCTCATACATACTCTGTCAGTGGTCAAACTAATGAGAGGTGTAGTTATGCATATTTTTACCTTTATGACTGTAGTTTGGACACAATCTATAGATTGAAACAGAATCTATAGGTTTTTCTTACTTTTGTCAATGCAAAAGGTTGTGGAATCAGTCAGTTGTTGATTTTAATACTCTTTCTGGCCAACTCTACTCTCTCTTTTAAGGCCTAGGGTCTACACTAAATAAAGTTTTTGTAGTTGACATTTTTGTCGCCTCCTTTCCCCCCAGTATAATGATAAAATATCCTATATATGCACATATAAAAGCTTCTCAGTTGTTTATCAGTCATGGTACAAGCTGTGCTGAGTAGTCTAGGGGCTTTAAGGTGTGAAGTGGAACATTTACTTGTCCCTGGTGCTTACATGGCTCCATGGTAAAGACCGTGCTGGAAAGGCCCTTCTTTTAGCTGAAGAGTGTGTGCCGGAAAGTGGCTCAACATTTCTCGACCCTGGCCAGGTCCAAGCAAGTGATGGAAGTCTCCGACTGCGGCTGGAGCGCCTTATAAAAAAGGAGCCTCATTTCGCTGACATGCCTCGCTCTAGCTGTTAGCTTAGAGCAGTGGGGGCACTTTTGTGGAATGTGCGCTTCCCTGAGGCAGCAAATACATGAGTGCCCATATGAAGGGGGAATAGGCTCCCGGCAAGTGTCGCATTTTTTGAAGCCAGGGGAACCTGGCATCATGTGATTTGTCCATAGTTTGCCCTTATTTGTTTGTTTTTTTAACTATAGAATGAATGAATGAATGAATGAATGAGAAGTTTAACTAATAACTACAACTACTAACTACTAACTAACTAGAACTCAATTTCTTGTATGACACAATCTGAGGAGAAAGGAGCTCACTCCATCTGTGACTGAGGGTGGCAACAAAGGAACCTGGCAGGGGCCGGACCATGCATGCGAAGAGAAGGAGCGAACAGCATGAGGTGCCTGACGTGCATGCGCAGTCTGGCCAACTACTGCTAGGGAAAACTGATCTGCAGCACCAGGACGACCCAGCACTAACAGTGGAGCACCCATGGGGACATCACTTAAAGAAAAACATGGCTTTCTGCAGGCAGAAGTTGTGCAGCTATTGCTGATCGTCCCATGTCTGCATCACAATGTCCCACCAGTCTGAGCTTTTCTCACAGTGCCAGAACCGGTGTTCCACTACGTCCAGAGCACTGACTGGCAGGTGCGCTAGCATGAGCATCAGGTCTTGCCTAAGCAGCACCTCCATGCCACACCGAGCTTTATCCTCCTCCTCTTCCGGTGGTGCAACATGCATACGCTCTTGAAGCACAGTGCCATGAGGCATACCACGACACACATGAGCATGAGAAAACAAAGTTCTTGCAGCCTCCTGAGGAGAAGCAAATTTTTTTTTCTTTTAACGAAAATGAGCTAAGCAGAACTATGGAAACTATTTATATGGAGAACTATCTACAACTAACTATAAACTAAGAACTAACTACTAAGGTAAGTATGCCTGAGGTGAGAGTTTGAAGCTCCGTCTGTGACTGAGGATGGTTAGTGAAGAACTGGGGATCGGGCTGCACGCATGAGGTGCCTTTCACACATGCATAGCCCAACGGGGAAACTGCTTGCAAAGCTCCGAACTGCATCTCCAATAATGGAGTACCCATTAGGACATCATCCAAAGAAGGACTATGATTTCTTGGATACAATTGTGTGGTTATTGTATGATTGTTGGCACATGATGAATTTTTAATAAAAGCCACTGAATTTAATTATATAAACTTTGTAGTATACATAACATTTTTGTGTGTTTTAGTTCCTAATAAAAGTATTTGCTATTTGAGGAAAGGCAAAATAGATCTTCACAATGGTTAATAAAATACAAATTTTAAAAATGTGTGGATCCTATAAGAATTTAGATTTAATTTCTATGCAAAGAAGTTACAGAAATTAATATTTCATTGCATGCAGCCCAATAAAATTATGGTTTAAAAAGTTACACAATCATTTAGAAAATTTTTTGAAGTAGAGTATTCCACAAAGAAGATTACTTCTGTCCTAAAGTATACTCCTTTTCTGTGCATTCTACATTAATATTTAAACAATCACAAAAGGTATACTTACAAGATCATAGTTATAAAGAGGTTGACATACTTTTTCAAGCGTGTATAAATATCTCACATTATCTTTTGATTCATTTGCAGTGTCTGTGATTCTGGCATCCAACTCATGCCACAGCTAAAGGAAAAAATACCTGTGATTCTGGCATCCAACTCTCACCATGTCTAGAGGAAAAAGTACTAAAAAAATTCATACGTTTCATATTGTTGCCAACATACAGATGTGCAGAATATACACATTTATAAAAACCTTTCCATAACTGTTGTTCTTTGAAATATATTATACATGTCCATGCCATTGTAGGTGAATGGGTGTGCCCTCTGCATGGATATTGGAGGTTTTTCTCTGAGCAGTACCTGTTGGAGTGATTTAAGTGCCCTCTGTTGCTGTGCACTACTATGTGCTGTTTTGTATGAATGGAGCCGCTCCTGTCCGCAGTTCTTTTGTATCAGACAGAATCCAATACAGAGGGCAGGCTGGGTAGGTCATGGAAAGGGCACATGCAACACATCTCACAGAACAACAGCTACAGAAAGGTAGGTAATAGGTTTTTTCTTCAGACGATTGCACATGTCAATACCACTGTCACTAACAAGCAAACGCCCATGGGGTTGGATTCAGAGTCTATCTGAAAAATGATCACAAAACAACCATCTGAAACTGGCATTGTGTCTGGTCTTATGGGAACTGGCATAATGAGAAATGAAGGTGTGCAGTGATTGTGACATGGTGCACTCACAGAAGTCCCCTTGGGATTGTTCCCCAGTGTGCTGATCATGCCACTGACATCTGCCTTCTTGCTCTCTATGCTCTCCTGCTGGACCAGATCCACTGGTCTCCCCCAGACAAGGAATAGAATTGGGGTAACTGCTGATCTAGCCCATCTTCCATTCCTTATAGTAGTGGTCTCCAACCTTTCTACACCCAAGATCACTTTTTGTATTTAAGGATAACCTGTGATTTACCCTGCTGCCTTCCCTGAAGTCTCATCCACCCTCTCTCACTTTCACTGGGCTGGAGTGGGGGGGGTTGGATTTCAGGAGAGGGTGTGGGCTCTGGGCTGGAGCCAACGTACTTGTAGTGTGCGAGGGAGCAAGATAGTTTCTGCAAATTGACAAAGTAATTCCAAACCTCTCATATTCAGATCCTTGAACTCTTCAGTCCACTCCATTTCACTAATGAATTCCTCAAATTAAAGTTTGCCATTTTGAAATCAAGGACTTTAGATGTAGACCTCTTTTTTTGTTTATCCCTCCATTTAGTTTAAAGTGAAGTAATTCATGATCACTCAAACCAAGGGTTGTCCTCTTTAAACAGTTCTTTTATGAGGTGCTCTCTACTTATCAATACTAAATCTGTCGGTTTGGTTACCATTTCATGAAGAAATCCAACAGCAATCACATCCAGGAATATCAGGGCCAACCATTAGTAGTAGCACATATCCTCCAATCTATATCGAGGAAATTTAGTTCTCCCATAATCACATAATTCCTGCTAGTAATTATTTCATTAAAATATTAAGAGTATCTCTATCCCTAGTTAAAATGGATCATGGATCTATGGCCATAGCGTGAAGAGAATAATAAAGCGACAGCAAGGAACCTGTCTTGAAGTAGATAGACTTGTGGTGTGGTGGAGTCTAGACAGGCACTGATACATTTTATGATTTGGGAGAGATGGATCAAAGATTTCTCCCAGTTTATCTAGAGGCCAAGCTTCTGAAAACACCATATTGTCGTTGTCATACACACTGTCTTGGTCTGCAATCTGGCTTTGAGAGGGCAGTAGTTGAGGTAAGGTAATATAATTATTCCCATGGTGTGAAGCTGGGTTGTGACTACTGCCAGGCACTTTGGAAAAGATCTGAGGTGCTATAGATAGGCCGAAGGGTATGACTTGGTATTGATAATGGTCTGGACCTAGTGTAAATCTCAGGAATCTCCTGTGAGCGGGATATTATCCACAAAGTCTATTAGTTTGGAATAGTTCTTAAAATCATACTTGGCAAGTAGAGCCGAGTAGTTTGAAATCCTGAACTGAACTGAAGTGTCGAGGATGCGTATGCTTTGCAGGCAAAGAAGTCAAGCCTCTTGCTGTCCTTATCAGATAGCGTAGTGCAGAAGCATTGCTGCTTCACATGCTGATGTGTGGCTTCCACCACCAAGGAGTTCAATGTGGGGTGGGTAAAGGGGAATTCTGAATCCTTAGCAGGTACACAATACTTCTTGTCCGCCCTCTTCCACTTGGTGGTATAAAGGCAAGACTCTGCCAGATGGTATTGGCAGGATCCAAAATCGCTGGACTGATTGAAAGAGCTATTTTGACTGATGGTGATGCCTGAAGGATATCCGGGAGCTCATGCTGAGGCTCGGATACTTCCTCCACAGCAAGCTTACCTCCACCACTCCACACTTAAAGATCTCATGAAAGTGCATGAAGTTCTCCACTGCAGAAGGTGGTGGAGGCATTACAGCCTCATCTGGTGAAGATGAGGAATTGGCTGGAGGTAAGGCATCTGGGTTTGTACCTTATGCTCCTCTGTGACCTGAGATTGATGCACAGATACAGTTATGTGTGGTGTGTACAAACTGCCCTGATTGTACGGGCAGGGCTGCACATTATAATGCCTCCTGTAGGAGCTCAACAGGCCCCAATAAGGCCATTGCACTGGATATAGTAGGGGGGAGGCATCCAAGGATGTCCGTACCAGAGGGAACTTGTGACCCCCTTGGGTCATAACGTGGCTTGTAATTACGCACTGGAGGACTACGGCGAGGGGAGAAAGAGGCTTGTATGCCCTCATCATTGTCACTGGAAAAGCGTGATGGTGCTGGTGATATAATTTGTGATGGCACAGGCCTGGGCGAGATGTCGGTGCCAAAGAGCGGCAACTCAGAAACAGATGTTACAGCCAGGTTTGCGTGCCACATATAAGGCAACGATGCAGCAAGGATTGGCGCCAGTATCTCTAGAGTCAGTATGTATGGTGCCAACAGAGTAGTCCATGCAGAAGGCGGGGAGCATTAATAAGTTGAATATGACCAGTGCTGATGCCTTGGTCAGTGCCAATGATGCTTTCAATGCCATTGGTGCCGTTGATATATGTTGCAGTGCCAATGCTGGTGCTGATGTGGTCATCAGTACTGAAGCCTTTGATGCTACTGACTTGGCTTGCAGCTTAGACCCTGAGCCAGTACCTCAGCCAGCAGATGGTGGCACAGTGCCTGAGGTACCAGGGACGTCATAGGTGGTGACGTATGAAGACTTTGTGCTGTTGCTTTTGTGAGGGGACTGTTTCTTAGCAGAAAGGTCTCTGAGCCACTGAGGAGCTCCTCTTTTTTGGCACCTTCTTGCCATGAGGAGAACCTGGGGGT
Organism: Rafetus swinhoei; assembly: GCA_019425775.1. Classification (NCBI taxonomy): domain Eukaryota; kingdom Metazoa; phylum Chordata; order Testudines; family Trionychidae; genus Rafetus; species Rafetus swinhoei. The sequence goes on along the minus strand of CM033440.1, from coordinate 143,752,510 downwards.
GATCGTACCGCCCTAGGTTATGATCCCGGGCCAGAAGTAGGGATGTAAAATTTCAATTAATTGGCTAATCAAATAGTCAATGGAATTTGCATCAACTATTCGATTAGTTGATAAGGGCACTTGCACCTCTGAAGTGTAGCAACAGCCCTGGATGGGGAAGCGACTAGTCGACAAGCATGTCGACTAACCGATAATCAAATGCTTATTGGATAGTCGACTAATCTTTAACATCCCTAGTCAGAAGCAGGATGGAGATTCTTTTCTAAAAGAATCATCTTCAGACAAAGATCTCTATCCCTCTGAGCCCTGGCCTTAAGTTTGGCACACTTGTAGGAGTGGGATTTTATATTTGTATTTTAGGTTTAATAATGTAGTAATGTATGACTTAATTTTATCCTGCCAGACACCCTTTTTTTTTTTTAGTTTTCCCTCACTTTTTCCAATTGCTCTGCAGCTACACTTAGATCACTTTTTCCTATCTCAAGCTTTTGCTTATATGCTCCCAAATCAACATGCTGCAGCGTACGCAAGTGAAACTGCCACTGCCAAACCATCCTTCTGCATTCATTCCTACTTGTTAAAGGTATCCTCCAGATATTTGGCCACTGCCACAGAATCCACATCCTTCCTTTGGTTCTTAAGATCTCGACACCCGTCAGTGTACCCATGACCTTCCCAGTGTATATGGTTGACGCAGGGTATTTCCCTAGGCAGACAGCCCCCCGTAGTCAAATTTCCCCTCAGCAGTCTGGGGTGGAGAGAGGAATGCTAAACCTTTCTCCTGTTACTCAGCCCTGCTACGACCGAGGGTGTGTATACCTTGTAATAATTAAAAATTCTCATTTCATAAAATACCAACAATTAATACAATATCTCTATGACCGGGAGTGTGCACACCTGAATGATCAATCACCTTTAAGTTTATTGTATACCTTTTTATCAGTATTGTCAATAATTACAGCACATATTCTTCCCCCTTTGCATTCTCCACCAAAAACATTATGCTTAAAAGAAGCATACGGGATCTTTTTCAGGAGGATAAGGCAACATGCCGCATTTATTGAGAATACAACAGTTAGCATATGCTTTTCAGTCACACACACACACACACACACACACACACACACACACACACACACAGTCCCACCAGTCAATGTTATAGTTACCAGTCCAGAGTCTGGATCAATCTAGTGGCCAGCCAAATTGATCGCAGAGGGGAGCCGGGCTTTGTCGGTCACGATCCGATGCTCCAGGAGTTGGTGGCAAGACGAATCCAAAGTTCCATGGCAAAGCACCCTGCTTTTATAATCCTCTTTCCCTGTTGAAGTCTATGGATTCTGCTGTGTCAGTCTGTGACCAGTTACTCCTTAATCCATGTTATCTTTTGATGTTAATATTCCAAAACACCTCAGAGAGGTCATCCTGTCCTGGATTGTTAATCAGTTGTCTTTAGGGGTGCCAGCCTTCACCTTTAGAGCCATCAATCTACCCCTTCCTTAATCATGATGCGCACTGATGATTTTCTGATGCCAATGAGTCTGTTTTCACCCCGTATTCTCCCCCTTCTCTCTTGACCATCTGGCTTTAACGACGGCCTTCATACCTTATCTCTTCCTGAAGCATACATCTCTCATTCATACAAACAGCCTTTCACAGAGACCTTCAAAGGTATGTAAACAGCAGTGTTTTATATTGAGGAAAAGCAAAAAGCATTGTAAATTAAACCTTACTAAATCTTGTAATCAAAACAGTTCACATTGAAGACCCGGGCCTTCAACATTCCTCTAATCTTATTAACATAGACACTATAGAAGATCCTGACTTTTATTTACTAAACCTTAAAACAAAGAAAGCTTACTTACTAAACCTTAAAACAAAGAAATGTATATTTAACTAAAGGGCTTAGTGAGGGTCACAAGAAAAAAGGGTGGCTAGCAGGATAAAATTACATCATACATTACTACATTATTAAACCTAAAATCCCACTCCTACAAACGGAGGTCAGTCCTGAGGTGAGTAGTCTTCACCAAGGCATCTGGCGCATTGAGAATGTCCATTAGAAACTGGCATTGCCTCTCTGCAAGAAACACAGTGCTTGAAACCCAAAAATCCAGGCATTTTGATAACAGAAAAAAAGTGTTTTTTTAAACTAACTAGCTAACTTACTAAGACTAAGAATAACAACAACAAGAACTAACAGAGAAAAAAACAGTAATGGAACTTATAAAATTAGTATTTCTTATGAGTAACTCTGCTATCTGTCTCTTAAGGCAACATTTTGTTGGCCAGCTGCTACTAGTAAAATTCTGACCATGCCTTTATAACTTTTTTTGTAATTATATCATTGCTGATAAAATAAGGAAAAGTGAGGCAAGACACACAGTATCATGAAGCAAATACTCATATGAAACTCATCCTAGTAATGATGTTATGGGTAGTGTCTTTCTTGATTGGTAATAGCTGGAAGGCCACCATCTTTTGTTTACTGTCCAGCATGCTCAGTTGCATAATTCACTCCTGTTTCATTTTATTTTCTTAGCTGTTTGTGTGTTCTTTCTTCTTTTGATCTGTACATATGAGGAGGAAGATGTGGGCCAATCCCGATAGACTGGTGAGAGGTAGCCCAAGCCCAGAAATGGCAGTAGTGAGGAAATCACAGGAGGTTTCCCTTTAGACAAGACAAGCTTCTGTGGAGGTTTGGATAGCAGTAATGCAGTATCTCAGGGAAGTGCCAGTACCAAGTACCAAGAAGCTAAGCAAGATTATTGGGACTGGTATTGTCTTTTGGCTCTACAGATTTTCTTCAAGGGACAGACTCAACAGGCCTGAAGATGCTCCAGAGTCTGCAATTCTCCCCTTGAGAGATGACAAGCATTTTAGGGATGGCATCTCTCCCAAATCATTTGTGGAGTGTCTTCTCTTACTTCAGTGCTAAGGAAGAAGCAGAACCTGAAGAAAGTCCAAGTGGGACCAAAGAGCCAGAGATATCACCAGTGGCAAACACTTCAAAAATGTAGATGTATTTGGTGCACTTTCTCCATGTGATGATGCTAATGGGGGGTCAAAGTACTGCATCTATAAGCAAGCACTTAAGTCTAACCACCCTATCTTGTTTTGATCCAGGCTTGAAACTTTTACAGATGTGACATGTGTCACTGACGTGAGGTTCTCTGAAACATTTCAGGCAAATTGGATGGACATTGCTGACTGGCATAGGCTTTGTGCATGTCCAGAAGGACTTAAACTCCAGCAAGAGAAAAAAGAGACTGAAAACAGACTCCTACTCCTAAAATTGTGTAAAACAGTCTAAAATTAACCGTAACTACTAATTGAGGAACATATACAAAGAAGAATGAGGGTCTGGAATTAATCAAGTCTAGAATTGTTCCAACAAGAGTCAGTGCTAGTTGGAAGGAAAAGAAGGGCAGGGAGGCAGCTCCACTCTCTTATACCAGTATGTAGAGGCATGGAGTGACAGCAGGCATTCAAGCCACACCCTGATGGATACTACTGAGAGAAAAAAATCATTGACATCTGTGCACAGGGAGCATATTTACCTCCAGTAGATTTCACATATGCAATCACTCAAACTTAATGATATTCAGAAAAAAAAAGTCAAGGCAGACCCTGAAACTATTTTGAGTGAGCTTCAGTAATTGTAATTTATTTCTATATCCTTGGTATTTCTCTCCATACACTGTGTACTATGCCTATATTTTTTTTTTTTTTCTCCTACTTCTCCACACAAAGACTCCCTCCATGCCATAAAATCAAATAAATATCAAAGTCTAGCTTAAAGCACTCAAAGGAGTTTTAAATAGAACATAATAAGAATTACCTTTAATAGTTTGGAATGTCCAACATTTAGAACATTTATGACAGCTTTGCAACTTGGTCCTTTGATCTGCTCAATAATAAAATTGAATTTAGCAGACATACGTTTCCAGTGTTCTAGTTCAGTCAATGGTCCTGAATCATCAGCTTCTTTTCTCATCTGTTCACTCTCAATCAAAACCTGCAATCAATAAAATAGCTTTAACTTTAAAAACAGTTTTTACCTCTAGTTTAGATATTTCATAATCTATGTAAAGAAATGTTATTTATCCTACAGGAACTATGATTTTCAAGATGTATTATCCACACAGATTCTACTCCTGCTGTGTATGCATCCCATGCACATGAGAATGAATTGTTTGGAATGGTAACTTCCACTGGTGATACCCACCCTTTTTCGAAAGAACCCATACTCCTGAAAAAATGAGGAGTACAGGTTCTTTTGAAAAAGGGTTGGGGTTTTTTTTTCGAAAGAACCACCTCTAGACTGCACTTTCACTTTCAAAAAACCCTTTTTCAAAAAAGCGCTCAGACGCAAATAAGGAAATGAAGCACAGGATATTTAAATCCGTGCTTCATTTGCACTTTCGATTTGCCTCATTTACATTCTTCTTTTGAAAGAGGAATGTAGTTTAGACGTGCCCTTTGTCAGGGACATACAAGCTACAATACCAAGAGATCTGAGACAAGGACCTGGTAGAAGCTCCATGGGTCAGCATATTTACTGGCCAGAGGCCCCAGAGGTACAGATAGAGGAAAAGCTAGCAGCGGTGTTGGCAGTGCAGCATTTTGCCTGCCAACACAGATTCTTCCTTGTAGAGTAAAGCAAAGTTACTCGCCTTGGTGCAGTAACTGTTGTTCTTCGAGATGGTCCCTGTGGGTGCTCCACAGAAGGTGCTGGACTTGCCCCGGCACCGCAGGATGGAGACTTTTTGCAGCAGTAGTCCAGCCAGACCGCACATGCGTGGGGAGCATCTCGCAGCTTTCGCGCCCTTTCGCGCTGCTCAGTCTGGTCTGAGCCAGTTCCTCATACCCGCCTCAGTATCTGCAACACAAGAAACAGACACAGACGCCGAAGCGGGGAGGAGGGCGGGTAGTGGAGCACCCACGGGGACCATCTCGAAGAATGACAGTTACTGCACCAAGGTGAGTAACTTCGCTTTCTTCTTCGAGGAGTCCCCGTGGGTGCTCCACAAAAGGTGTCTGCACAGCAGTATCGCCTCCTTCCCCCCCTTAGCACTGAGGAGATGGGATACAAGACAGCTATCGATTAGCCAAAGAGAGGACTGCATCTGTTACGGATTTATCTGACAGCCACCTTTGCTGAACAGCGTAACAGTCCACAAATGTACAGTAGGATGCCCATGTGGCCGATCTACAAATGTCTGCGAGGGGAACCCCTTTGAGAAAGGCGGTGGAAGCTGCTATTGCCCTTGTGGAATGTGCTTTAGGACGTGCAGGGAGAGGAATTCCCCGAACCGTATAGCAGTGAGATATACAATTTACACTAAGGTTAGCCACCCTCTGAGCAGAAATGGGTTCGCCCTTAGAGTGTTGTGCTAGGGATAGGAGGAGCCTGTCTGACTTTCTAAAGGGTTTGGTATGGTCTATATAAAAGGCTAGTGCCCTGCGAATATCTAATGTATGGAGAGCTGCCTCCTTAGGTGAAGAGTGTGGCTTAGGGAAAAACGCTGGTAACACTATGGGTTCATTGACATGGAAGTCAGAACAGACCTTAGGTATGAAGTCTGGGTGGTGTCTGAGGATGACACAGTCTCTTTGGAAGATCGTGTACGGAGGTACGGCCATCAGTGCTGACTGCTCGCTGACCCTGCGTGCCTATGTGATCGCCAGCAGGAAAACCACTTTCTGAGTGAGGATTTGTAAAGGTATCATGGCAAGTGGCTCAAATGGTGGAGCAGTAAGGGTTCGCAACACCAAGTCCAGATCCCAAAGTGGCAGTGGCATACTCAACGGTGGGTTTAAATTTGTTAACCCCTTCAGGGATCTCTTTGTAAGGGGATGCGCAAATATTGAAAAACCCTCAGCAGGCTTGTGGAAGGCTGAGATTGCCGCGAGATGTACTCTGAGTGATGCCAGGGCAAGGCCCGTCTGTTGTAGCTCCAAGATGTAATGCAGTATAGAATGTATGGGGGTGGCTGTAGGGTCCATACATCGGTCAGAACACCAGATCCTAAATCTGGACCATTTTGCCAGATATGTGATTCTGGTACTAGTTCATCTGCTGTGTATGAGAATATTTCTAACAGCTGCAGAGCATTGGGCCTCCGACTCATTTAACCAGCTAGGTACCAGGCTGTGAGGTGTAACGTGTTAAGTTGTTGGTGTAGAAGTCGACCGTGGTCCTGAGTGAGTAGAGTCGGAAAGAGTGGCAGTTGGTAGGATGAGTAACGTGACAGTTGTAATAGCTGGGGATACCAGTGTTGCCTGGCCCATGTGGGAGCTATTAGTATCACTGTGGCCCGATCTGCTTTGATCTTCTACAACACCCTGGGACTTAGAGGCATAGGTGGGAATGCATGCATCAATGGTCTGTTCCAGTTGATTAGGAATGCGTCCCCCAGAGAATGGCGACTGAGTCCCGCCCTGGAGCAGTATCGAAGACACTTCCTGTTGGTGTGTGTGGCGAAGAGGTCAATCGATGGTATGCCCCATTCGCAAAATAGGAAGTGGAGGGGTCTGCGGTGGAGCTCCCACTCGTGATCCGTTGTGAAATTCCTGCTGAGGGAATCCGCTGTTATGTTGTTTATGTCAGGTAAGTATGATGCCACAAGAGTGATGCCGTTGGTAATGCACCAATTCCAAAGTTGTACCGCCTCCGCACAGAGGGATCATAATCAAGCTCCCCCTTGACGGTTGATATAAAACATCATGGCCACGTTGTCCGTGAGGATCTTCACCACCGAGTTGTGAATGTGATCATGGAAGTGTCTGCATGTGTTGAAGACAGCCCTGAGCTCCAGTACATTTATATGGAGCAACGTCTCGCAAGGTGTCCAACAGCCTTGAATGGAAATTCCATTCATGTGTGCTCCCCAACCGAGGAGAGAAGCGTCTGTAGTGATTTGGCAGCTTGGAAGCTGGGGACAGAAAGGCACTCTGGATAGTAGGTGCTTGTCTATCGTCCACCAAGTGAGGGAAGAGATGACGTTGGGCGGAATGGTAACTGAGCGGCGTATGTCGTGACAGGTATGATTGTAGACGGTGGCCAGCCAGTGTTGCAAGGCTCAAAAATGAAATCTGGCATTCTGGACCACAAATGTGGTTGCGGCCATGTGTCCCATGAGTTTGAGGAGTAAAAGCACCTGAATGCTGCTTTTGGATGTGCATGTATTTATCAGGGATTGTATGGCTTGGATTCTTACCATGGGTAAGAATGCTCTCGCTCTCTTTGAATCTAACCTCGCCGCAATGAACTCTATGTCTTGGGTGGGGGATAACGTTGACTTGTCGTTGTTTACAAGCAGCCCCAGAGAATGAAAGGCTTGCATTGTGAATGTCAGCATTTTGCTTGCCTGTACGGAGGATGTGGCCTTTATCAGGCAGTCGTCGAGGTAGGGAAATATAGTTATCCCGCTGCGACGTAGGTGGGCTGCGACCACGGAAAGTACCTTTGTAAATACCCTTGGTGCTGCCTGATAATGTCCGTTGCCCACCACAAATCTGAGGAATTGTCTGTGGGCAGGGTGAATTGTAATATGAAAATAGGCGTCCTGAAGGTCGAGAGCAATGAACCAATCGTTCTGATCTAGAGCTGGGATTATAGACAAAAGTGTCACCATCCTGAAGCAGTGTTTTCAAAGGAATTTGTTCAGCTGCCTGAGATCCAAAATCGGCCTCCAACCCCCTGTCTTTTTCCAAACCAGAAAGTAGTGGGAATAAAACCCTTTCCCTCTGAACTCTTGTGGAACTGGTTCCACCGCACCGATCTGCAGTAGATGATGTATCTCCGATATGAGCAGATCTTCATGAGAGGGGTCCCTGAAAAGGGATGGGTTGGGGGGGGGGGTTGAGGGTGGTAAGGAGAGAAAGGGTATGGTATAGCCGGTTCTTATAATCTCTAGCACCCATCTGTCATTGGTGATAGTCGCCCATTGGTGGTAAAATGGGTATAGGTGATGATGGAAGAATGGGATGGTGTAGGTTGTGACTGGAGGATTGCTCTTGGCCAAGGAGTCAAACTTGCTGCCTGGCATTCGGTTAGTTTTACGTACGGCTATTTTGATTACGGCGTCTGGGAGTTCATTGGCGTTGGTAAGAGTTATCAAATGGCCTTTGATGTTGCTGCTGTTGTTGCCATGGCTGCCTCTGGTGGTAAAAGTCGTAACGCCTCTGGAATGGTGTATAGCGGCGTCTTCTAAATGGTGGTGTATACGTACCAAGGATCCGCAGCATGGACCTGGTGTCTTTGCTGGAGTGTAATAGGGTGTCTGTTTTCTCTGCAAACAAGTTATCTTTTTCGAATGGTAGATCCTCGACCTTTGATTGTAACTCCTTAGGCACCGCTGAAGCTTGTAGGAACGAGGACCTCCTCATGACCACCGCTGTAGCCGTGGCCCTGGCTGCCGCATCTGCCACATCAGCTGCTATTTGCAAGCTGGTTCTGGTGGAGGTGTATCCCTCCTGGACCAATGCTCGGAGAATAGGCTTCTTTGACTCTGGCAAGGAGTCAGCGACAGTGATAAATTTCGAATAATTATCAAAATTATGGTTGGATAGGTGAGCCAGGTAATTAGCTATGCGTAGAAGCAGAGTTGTGGAGGTATACACCTTCCTACCAAATAAATCGAGTTTCTTAGACCCCTTGTCCAAGCTTTGGTTCCTGTATTGTGGCACCCGTGCCCTCTGTCATGCGGCATCAACTACCAGGGAGTTGGGGAGTGGGTGTGAATAGGAACTCTGAGCCCTTAGGTGGCACAAAGTATTTCTTGTTGACTTTCCTATTAGTTGGGGGTACAGATGCCGGTGTCTGCCACAGCTCATTCGCGACCTCCAGAATGGCCTCGTCCAGAGGGATAGCTAGTTTGGGAGGTTGTGACGTCTCTAAGTTCTTAAAGAGCTTGTGGTGTTTACTCTGTATTTCGGTGAGTTGAATGTTTTGGGAGAGGGTGACTCTTTTAAAAAGGTCTTGGAATTGCTTAATATCGTCTGGGGGTGAAATGTCACCTGGTATCACTGCCTCGTCGCGGGAGGATGACGAAGGATCTTCCGGAGACTCCTGAGCTTGATGTGGTTCCTGGAATGCATGCTGCTCCCCCTCAGTTTGGGGTGGAGGAATGGTGGTGAATGAGGGATATGTACCAAGGGAGGTGGCCCCGTGGGTAGAGAGTATCTATAAGAGGAATTCTGTGTCCTCGATCGGATTGGCGATCTGGAGGATCGATAGTAGGCTCGGCAATCAGGTGAGTGGGTCCTATAATATGTGCAGCTGTCATACGGCTCCCTATAGTAATATGAAGACCGAGATGGAGAGCGGTCGTGGTATCGGGACCTACTGTAAGATCTCCTGTAGGATCAAGTAGGCGACCTACGCGACAATGGCGGAGAATATGAAGCATGATGTACTGGAGAAGGAGAGGCAGAGAATCTTTGGTAATGGCTTCGTTCCACCTGATGTTTATAGTACATGGGAGGTGTCAGGAAAGGAGATGGGAGACGCCTCCTAGGTGGCGTTCTGATGGGAGACTGTAATGGTGGTGGCAAGGTGGGTTCCGGAGAGAATGCAGGAGAGAGAGAGAGAGGGGATGGGCTCCTGTGCCTTGCCGTCTTTGCTGTAGCCTTTCTAGGTTGTAGCTCTTTCGGTGCCAATGTAGCAAGTTCTCTATCTAGAGGGGTGATCGGCACTGAGGACTCTTGAGGTGCCACTGGGAGCGGTGCCGTAGTCGATGTACGGTCCTTTCTGCGCTCCGGTGCCGTATGGTCATCGGTACACAGCAGCGCCGACGGGGTGGTTGTGGTCTTTGGAGCTGTTGTTGGTGCCGGCGGTGCCGATGTGCCATGCACCGAGTCTGCCAGTGCGGTGTCTGCTGGTGCCAGTGGATGGTGCACCATTGGCACCGGTGGTGCGACTCTCAGTGCCTTGGTCAGTGCCGGTTGGACTTTGGATAGGCCCGAGGTACTCGGCTTTGTGCCGACGCTCAATCTACTCTTAGAAGTAACAGGTAGAAAGTGAGTTGGAGAGGGTTTTGCTTTTCTGGGAGGCATAGCAGCTGGAGAGGAGGCCTGGCATTTTTGTGGCTCTGGTGAAGGTCGCGGGAGGGGGGAGGGAGGGAGGAAGACCCCTGGGCCTGGAGTGCTTTATCCAAGAGAAACATTCTCAGCCTCATTTCTCTTTCACGCCTTGCTCTGCTAGTTAATTTAGAACAAAGAGAGCACTTCTGCGGGACATGGCTCTCCCCTAGGCAGCAGATGCATGAAGCATGGCCATCCGAAGCCAGCATGGCCTCTCTACATTGTTCGCATTACTTTAATCCCGGGGAGCCGGGCATTTTGCGCTACGTCACTCGGTCCCAGCGAGGGAAATATCCAAATATTGTAAACTCTGCCTCCTTCTCACCCCTTCCTCTGTATCCTTCTTTCTTTTTTTTTTTTTCTAGTAACAGGAAGAAAAAAAACCCTGAAACTTATAACAAGGTAAGAACAACCATAGAAACTTTAAATTGAACTGGAACGTTTAACTATGAATAAAGAGATTTTTTTTCTTTTCTTTCTTTCTTTTTTTTTAATAAACAAGAGGATATAAAAACTCTGAACTGGGAAAGGGGAAAGAGAAACAAATATTGAACCAAGACAAGCCTGAAAACGTCACAAGTGAAGATAGTCAGGAGAAGAGGATTGCTCCATCTGCAGCCTGAGGCGGTTGAGAAGAACTGGCTCAGACCGGACCGAGCAGCGCAAAAGGGCACAAAAGCCACGAGATACTCCCCGCGCATGCGTAGTCTGGCCAGACTACTGCTGCAAAAAGTCTCCATCCTGTGGCACCAGGGCAAGCCCAGCACCTTCTGTGGAGCACCCACGGTGACTCCTCAAAGAAGAACTGTGCATTAAGGGAAAGAAAAAAACAAAAACTCTGCCTCCCTGACTTCCTCTGATAGCAAAACTCAGCTTGTTACACAAAAATGGCCATATTGGGTCAAACCAAAGATCCAGCTAGCCTCGCATACTGTCTGCTGACAGTGGCCAGTGCCAGGCACCCCAGAAGGAATGAACAGAACAGGTAATCATCATGTGATCCTTTCTCGTTACCCATTCCAAGCTCCTGGCAAACAGAGAATAGAGCATTGAGGGTAAAGAGAGAAGGTCCAGACTGCTCAGCTGATGGTCCCTAGGCTGGAACCCAGAGAAGAGAGTGGTCCCAGGTAGCAGACACTGGGCAAGTGACATAAAGGCAGTGAGCAAGAGGACTGTCTGGGTACGTCTAGACTACATGCCTCCGTCGATGGAGGCATGTAGCTTAGACAGATCGGCATAGGGAAATGAAGCTGTGATTTAAATAATCGCGGCTTCATTTAAATTTAAATGGCTGCCCCACTCTGCTGATCAGCTGTTTGTCGGCAGATTGGGACAGTCTGGACGCGCGAATGACAAGGAAGCCTTTGTCGATCGGGCGCAGGTAAACCTGATTTCACGAGGCATACCTGCGCCGGTCGACAAAGGCTTCCTTGTCGACCGCGGCGCGTCCAGACTGTCCCGATCTGCCGACAAACAGCTGATCGGCAGAGCGGGGCAGCCATTTAAATTTAAATGAAGCCGCAATTATTTAAATCGCGGCTTCATTTCCCTATGCCGATCTGTCTAATCTACATGCCTCCGTCGACGGAGGCATGTAGTCTAGACGTACCCTCTATGACTACTGAGGAGCTAAGCTCTCCTGAAAGGGGGGAATATGGCCAGCAAGCTGCTGTGGTAGGGGGAAAGGCATCTTCTCAAAGTTCTCCCCCTGCTGTTCCTAACAGCATGGACTTTTCATAGCCAGCAGAGATGCCCCTTCTCCAGCCCAACCCAGCTGCACTGGAGCTGCCACAGCAGCAGAGAGGCACCTCTCACATGGATGGGAGTTGCTGCAGTGACAGAAGACTGGGGGGAGCCCTCTCCTTCAGGGGAGCCTGTACCCAAAATCCCTCATCCCCAGGCCCATCCCAGATTCCATATCCCAGCCATAGCCTTTAACCCTCCATCACAACCCTCTGCCAGTCCTGATCCCCCTCCCACATTTCAAACTAGGGATGTTAAATTTTGGTTAATTGAATAGTCGAGTAACCTCATGAAATGTTATGAGCTAGTCGGCTAGTCTATTGTCCCCGGGGACGGGGCCAGCAGCCACTGTAGCAGAGGCAGCAGCGTGGGGTGCCAAGTGGGAGCTGGTCCACGAGGGGAGCCAGTTTAAAAACCAGCTCCTCTTGCAGACCAGCTGCCTGTCACCCTGTGCTGCTGCTTCTGAGAAAGAGGAAGCAGCGCGGGGTGGCAGCAGTCCCTGTCTAGGAGGAGTCTGAGCTCCCAGACCCGGCGCGAGCCAGAATTGATGTCAGGGTGTCCCTCCTCCCCCCACTTCTGTACCCTATCTCCACACAAAGAGAAGGGGATGGAGAGAGCTTGGCAATGCAAATCTCTGTCATTCTCACAAACACACACTGTCCTTCACTCATCTTCTGACCCAACACATAGTTGCGTTCTTGTTGTTACTTTTACTGCTTGCAAAGTGTGTTGTGTTTTGTTTTTGACTGATCTGTGCATTTCATCATTTTCATTTCTCTCTTACACTTAAACTTAATTCTTGGAATAGTGAATTCTAAAATGCCGAACCTGTTGTGGCTGTCCCTGTGGTAACTGCTGCTCCTGGAAGGGGCTGGCATGTCTCTGCAGCCCCTGAGAATGGCAGAGCAGGGGATCTCCATATACTGTCCTTGCCTGCAGACACACTCCTGCAGCTCCCATTGATCAGTAAGGGGAACTGTGGCCAGTAGAAGCTGAAGCTCAGTGACTGTAGATGAGAGGCAGCACATGGAGCCACTGCTGTACACGCCAGCTGCTTACAGGAGTGGTACCATGGCCAGTGCAGAAGTAAGCCTGCCTTAACTCCACCACCCAGAAGCTGCTTCAGTCAAATTGTGCCCAGCCAGAGCCTGCTTCCTGAACCCCTGTCCCAGCCCAGAAGCTCCTCTTACACCCAACCTCCTGCCCCAGACAGGAGTCCCCATGCACCCAAACTCCTTCCCAGAGCTTGCACCCTGAAACCCCTCCTGGACCCCAATCTCCCTCCCTCCCACATTCCAAACCCCTTTGTCCAAGACCAGAGCCTGCACCCCAACCTCCTACCCCATCCTGGTGAAAGTAAGTGAAGATGGGAAGGAAAGGCGATGGAGTGAGCAGAGTGAGGCCTCGGAGAAGGAATGGAGCAGGGGCAGGGCCTCAGAGAAGGGACAGGAAGGAAGAGGGGCAAGGGTATTTGGGTTTGAGGTAGATCTTACATTGCACTTAAATTGAAAAAGTGATCTTGTGGTTAAAAAGGTTGGAGACCACTGGTTTAAAGTAACAATTAGATTAAATTGCCCTAAGATGGGGTGCAAATGGCCAGTACAAAAGGACCATGAACAGAGCCCCAGGGAAGCCCCAAAGACAGTAGGAGAAGGGTCCACCTACAAAGATGTTAACCAAGTGGTCAGAGACAATCTCTCTCTCTGGGATCCCTTGAATCGAGTAAGATTTCCCCTTTGATGCCTATAACTGATGAGTGCGTAGATGAGAAATTAAGCCAATTCTGGCAAGGAACACTCTCTGGCAGTGGCTGCATATGAGATCTCTATCTCCAGCGATGCCGGCACCAGCGGCACCAATACGGGCCCAGGCACACTCCTTACATTGGGCTCTCTGATCTTCTTTATGGAGACATCACTTGACCTCAAAGTGTTGGGCACCGTTCTTGAAAGTGGTCCTCCAGGTTACCTGATCCTTCACTTGCCTCTTCCAGGTGTCAATGTCAATGCCACACTTTACCAAGGTGTTCTTAAGAACATCCCTGTAGCGTTTCCTCTGCCCAACACGAGACCTCGTCCTGGTCCTCAGCTGAGCATAGAAAATCTGTTTAGGCAAGAGTGTGTCAGGCATCCTGACCATGTGACCAGACCATTGTAGCTGCCTGTGGGCAACTATTGCCTCAATGCTGCGCAAGTCAGCCTCTGTGAGGACACTAACGTTGGTCCATCTGTCCTGCCACATGATGCCCAATATTCTCCTCAGGTACCTTTGGTGGAATTTCTCCAGATTTTTAATATGTTGTTTATAGGGAGTGCAGGCTTTAGCTTCATACAACAACAGTGATGAGCGCACCCTGGTTTCTGATGTTGGCCAATCAGCTGAACACCGTGAGGGTAGCCAGCCGAAGATTCTTTGGCTGGTGAGGGGAACGTCCTTCCCCATCCTTGTATCAAGTGGCCAACAGTAGATCCCTTGTGGAGATGGAGGACAAGCTGCGAAACAGACTAGGGATGTTAAATTTTGATTAATTAACTAACCGAATAGTCGATGGGATTTCCATCAACTATTTGATTAGTCTATAAGGACTTCCGCGTTCCACCTTTGAAATGTAGAAGCACCCAACAGGGGCTCTTCTGCATTTCAAAGATTGAAAAGCTGCGTGGAGCCCAGGGCCAGTGAGGGACTCTGAATCCTGCACTAGCTCTAGGCTCCATGTTGCACTTCCTCTTTGAAATGCACAAGAGCCCTTGCTCGGGACGCTTGTACATTTCAAAGTTGGCCGCTGCTGAGCTCCTGCCCCCTCCCACGGAGCTGGAGCTGGAGCCGGAGGAACCAGCTTTTAAACCGGCTCCCTCCAGCACTTCCACCTTTTCCCCCTCCTTGCTGCCTCTTTGTGATAGAGGCAACATGGGCGGGGGAGCAACTAATCAACTAGTGTGTTGACTATCCGATAAGCAAAAGCGACTAGTCAATTAGTCGCGCAGGGTACGTCTACACTTGCACCCTAGTTCGAACTAGGGATGCAAATGTAGGCGACTGAAATTGCTAATGAAGCGGGGTTTTAAATATCCCGCGCTTCATTAGCATGATCTTGCTGGTGCATTACTCCGCTCAACAACTGTTTTGAAAGTGAAAGTGCGCACCGGGACGCGTTAGTTCGAACCAAACCCGTTGGTTCGAACTAACGTTACTCCTCATTTTTTGGAGTAACTTTCACTTTCGAAACAGCTGTTGAGCAGAGTAACACGCCGGCAAGATCATGCTAATGAAGTGCGGGATATTTAAATCCCCGCTTCATTAGCAATTTCGGTCGCCTACATTTGCATCCCTAGTTCGAACTAGGGAGCAAGTATAGATGTACCCTTACATCCCTATTTCAAACCCCTCATTCACAGCTCCACTCCAAAGCCTGCACCCCCCCCAGACATAAAAATTAGAGGAAATACTGGAGGTATGTGCCAAGGAAAGACTCCAAACAGAGTAAAAAAAATTACTTTTACTTCTAACTAGTATTAACAAAAATAAAGAAACAAACCTATTAAATAGCAAAGAAAATCTAAATACTAAAACTTCAAACTTGAAAACCATTCTAGTTCCTCACAAAGAAAGGAACGGGGACACCACAGGTTTCACCTTATAACTAGAGGCAGTAAAAGGGAACTCCGCATGGTTTGAAGCCATTCTGCCCTTTCTATTCTTCAATACAGGAAGCAGGATGACACAATGGGCACAGGCACAGCTCCAGCAGACATTTCTAATCAAACAAATCTGATCTTGCACACATCGGGCACAGGTGCATCAAGAGTGAATCCATGTGAACAATCACTTGAAGATTAACCATTATTTATACAGATGGTCTAATTCCAAAGATAAAATTAAAACATTAAAATCTCTTCTTGTATACTTTGTCATAATGGAGATGTCCACCAACCATCATAAATCACAAATACTGCTAGGCTGAAGATCACATTTGACACTAATAGTTCCTTTAGAGGGCAGATGAGAGCACTAAGACAAACATTTCAAAGATATAAACACTAAAAAATAAAAAACAAAACCCTACAAACACTGTTAATGGCATACAGACAGTTCTGATTCAGAAAGCATCCCTATTCAGGACAGCACATAAGGATGTGCTTCATGTGAAGTCAATGGGACTTAAACGAATGCTCAAGTCCTGTCCTAAATTAAAATGGATTAAAGCAAATGTTTCTGTGAGTTCCTGAATCAGGGGTTATAATAATTCATTTTTATTTTTGAAAGAAAACAATGAAGAAGACAATTGTTTTAATTAGTAAAACTTTTTTGGAAAAGTTCCTCTCATCTGGTGGATTTGAGCATTCATGTACCAACAGAATTTCCAGGAAGATGAATTGGAGTGGACATAACAGAAGCAAAGAGGTATATACAACAGCAGAAGAAGATTGTAACAAAGATAGCAAGTGCTTGTTCAGCACTTACAACAAATAGACTCCAGATACATCCTTAATTCTATTCCAGAGGATATAAAAGTTAAAACAACTTACTTGTTCAATCTGTTTATACCATATCATAAGTACTTCCTCTAGCTGATGAACTGTATCAGCATTAGCAGCTGCTGCTGTCACTTCCTCAAAAGACTGAAGTTTGGAAAAGTCAATGTGATCTATCTTTTTTAACTCAACAGTTCCCTCTATGCTTACTCTAGCACCTAAAATAAAGCAATTAAAATAAAGAACATTCTCAGACTCCAGTAACTGTTTCTACCAATGTGAACCTATTCACTTTGAGAATATAAGCCAATAATTAATCTTGGAATAGAATAACCATGTCACTGGCTCACATACAAAAGATCATGTTTTTTCTGAAATCTTACTAAACCCTTGATAGAGTACAAAAAAATTATATCTCTAAAACTGAAGTTCCTCAGGAATATAATAAATGCAAATATATTTGTTTTTACACTTGAGTTTTCATTTTCATTTTTCCTTGTAGAATTAAAGAAATGTGTTCCTATGTTTATAACAACTCTATTGCTTTTAAAAAGTATTTTTAAGCAGAATGATTGTTTATTCAACCTGATTCTTACCATCTAAAAATGAAAGATATCTATTAATGGTTTCTATGAAACTCTGTTTTTCAATTATTCCCTGTGTGGTTTGACTTAAAGCACCCCAATTATTCGTTGCAAGGATCGCTGGTAGGAAAATATTTGCTAGCATATTCCTAGTACCACGTAAGAGTCCTTCACTTGCATCCAATACACAAAAGTATATGTCCTGTAAATGAAACAGAATGATTATTAGTACTGCAATCAATTATACTGAAAAATGACATTTTTACAGCATACACATTTTCCATGTAAATCCATTTATTTCTAAGTACAAAAAAAATGGTTACTCATACTGGGTATTAACTGTGGTCCTTTGAGATGTGTGTCCCTATAGGTGCTCCACTCTAGATTTGTTTGTGCTCCCTCTACCTTTGATCAGAAATTTCTCTTAGCCATGTCTGCTTGGCCCATGCATTCATGCTAGTCAGCCTCATTCCCAGTGCCATTGTTACATAGCATTGTGCAAATGAACTGCCATCAGCAGTTCCTCCTCCACCACAAAGCATCTTAAGAGACTTCTGAAGCACAGGGCAACTCATGTCTAAGAACCATAGCTACTGAACAGAATGAGTATAAGGAGGGTCTGAATCAACGCTTCCATTACAGCCCACTGAAATGGGAGAGGAATCCTGGGTGTGGTTATGTTAACTCAGTTGCTCGGACCTGCTAGGTATTCAACTGTTGTTATGTAAAGTATATATATAGTTCACACTGAAATGGGAAAGAAATCCTGGGTGAGATTATGTAAATACAGAAGCTGCAGAGGGTAGCCGAGTTAGTCTGTACAGAATAAACTTAAAAAACAACAAATGGTCTGGTAGCACTTTATAGACTAACAAAACATATAGATGGTATCATGAGCTTTCATGGCCTGCTAGACATTCAATTGTTAGAACGTAGAATGATATTTTGTAGGGCTGTCGAGTGATTAAAAAAATTAATTGCAATTAATCGCACTGTTAAACAATAATAAGACTCCAGCTGACCCGGGCTCTAAGTTGCGCTGCCCCTTTGAAATGCCACTGCAGCATT
This sequence comes from Rafetus swinhoei, assembly GCA_019425775.1. Classification (NCBI taxonomy): domain Eukaryota; kingdom Metazoa; phylum Chordata; order Testudines; family Trionychidae; genus Rafetus; species Rafetus swinhoei. The sequence continues at coordinate 143,734,557 of CM033440.1, read as the reverse complement.
TCAAAGGGGCAGTACCAGGGGAGCCTGGGATCAGCTGTGCGGCACTGCCCCTAGGAAATGCTGCCGTGACATTTCAAAGGGGAAGTGCAATGCCGCAGTGGTGGCATTTCAAAGGGGTAGCGATGCACGGACACTGGGGTCAGCTGGGGACTCCAGCTGATCCCAGGTTCCTACTGCACTGCCCCTTTGAAACACCCTGGCGGCATTTCAAAGGGGCAGCACTGCGGAAATGCCTGCAATTAACATGCATTAAAAAAAATAACACATTAATTGTGCTCTGCATTAATCACAGGCATTAACACGCATTAATTGACAGCCCTAATATTTTGCCTTTTGTAACCAATTTGGTTGTTGTGGAGTCACGAACTGTGTTAACCCTAAATGCAGGAATTGTGAGATATGACTGCCAATGTTTGCAGTTATTGGGAATACAGAAAAGCAGAAAAGGAGAGTAACTGTCAGTGTAAAGAGTCCGGATGGACAAGGCTTCCCCTTCCAAACTCTGTGATGTAGGCTGGAGGGATGGCAGACCTCTGAACCAGCAGGCTACATGCCCTCTAGGCATGAGCTGTAAAACTGTTCAACCTGCTCCCCTCCCTGACCATGTTCTAATAATAGAATTAAAACAAACAGACTCCATAAGGAGTCTTTTTATTATTGTAAAGTGTTATTCCAGTGGATGATGGAATCTTTCAGCTGGAATGTGCGGTGGGCCAAGAGCTGAAACAACCAAGAAGCTAAAATCACAGAGAGCTGAAATCACTATGTTTGGCCTGAAGCCAAATCCATCACAAAGCTAGCAGCAGTGGCCAGTGGGAGTGACTGACCAGCAGGGCAGCTGGTGGGAGTGACTGGCCGGTGGCCAGTGGAGCAGCCAGCCAGTGGAAGTGGTGGCAGGTGGCCGGCAGGGTGTCCAGCAGGAGCAACATGTAGGTGACACTGCCACGTGATCAATGAGGGGAGACATCATGATGATGGACTCTGGGTCTGCACTGACTGGACAGAGCCGTGAGTGGGGTGTTTGAAGTAGGGGGATGGGGGGTAGAACCACACTATATGTGTTAGAGGTTGGACTAAATATCTTTAAACAAACGACTCTGCCCTGCAGACTCCGGGGATGGTACCTTGCTTATGGGTTTACATTGTTTGTGTGTGTTCCTGTAGGGTGATGCCAGATTACTGTTATTAAAAGTTTCTTCTCTGCACTTTCACACTGTGCTTGTGAGTGGGGAAGCATTACCTCCCAGAGGCACCCAGGGGTGTTGTGTGATTTTCCCAGGTTACTGGGTGGGGGCTCAAGCCAGTTCTCTGTTGGATGGATGGAGAGGAACTCCTAGATATTGAACTGAGACCTGACTGCTGGTGGTGCTACCTGGCAGAAGAGTTACATGAGTAATCATTTCTTCTTCTTCAAGAAGTGTCCCTATGGGTGCTCCACATTAAGGGTGTGTCTAGACTACAGGGTTTTGTCGACAAAAGTGGACTTTTGTCGACAAAACTATACCTGCGTCTACACTACTGCCGAGTTCTGTCGACAGTAAGTCGACAGAACACGACAGTTTTGTTGTCGGTGGTAAACCTCATTCTACAAGGAATAACACCTTTTGAGAAACAGAGTTCTGTCGACAAAAGGTGCTACTGCATCCACTCTGTGCTTTTTCAAAAGAGAGCATCTAGACTCTCTGTCGAAAAAGCGGCTTGCTTTGTCAACAGAACTGGCTGTAGTCTAGATGCTCTTTGTCGACAGAGGCTTTGTCGACAGTATCTGTTGACAAAGCCTCTGTCGACAAAAGCCTGTAGTCTAGACATACCCTAGGTGATTACTAAGCAGTTCACTCTAAGGTGGGTGTGGTGGAGGGTGTTTCAGAGCTGAGTCCAGTACCAAAGAAAGCACAGCCAAGCTGTACACTGCATCACAAGCGTAGTCAAAAATTATTGAGTAGTGCTCAGTGAATGTACAGATAGATGTCCTTACATATTTACATATTTGAATAATATCAGACTCATAGCAAGAATGAATGCATATGCAGATCCTCTTGAAAGACTTTGATTAGAGATTGCAGACCCTTTTAATCTACCTGCAAGCAAGATAAAAAATTTTGGGGTCATTTTTGAAGGAGATACAGGAGGCCCCCGACTTGTGACACGATTGGTTCCGGGGAAAGTGTCGCAAGTGGGGGGCGTCGTAACTCAAACTCGTATTTACAATAGGCGTTATGGTAAATGTGGGCCGAGGATGTAAGTCGGGAGTTTCCAGCCCCTTCCTCACTTACAAAAATGGTTGTAAGTGTGAGGGGTTGGAACTCGGGCAGTCGCAAGTCAGGGGCATCCTGTAATTCTATCTACAGTAAAACTCCATTCGTCCGGCATCTGATGGTCCAGCACTCCTGATGGTCCGGCACCATCAGGAACCCGGAAGTGCTCCGGGCAGCCGGACCATTGGAGCTGCTCTGCCTCCGGCTTCCCCGATTCAGCCGCTGCTGAAACTGACCAGCAGCTGAATCGGAGAAGCTGGGGGCAGAGCAGCTGGAGTGCTGCCGGTAGGTCCCACAGCGCTGCCCCTCGGCGCTGGGACCAACCCGGCAGCACCCCAGCTGTCCCCAAGTCAGCCGCAGCTGAAACTGACCAGCGGCTGACTCCGGGAAGCCCGAGGCAGAGCTGCTCTGCCCCGGGCTTCCCGGAGTCAGCCCCTGGTCAGTTTCAGCGGGCGGCTGTCTTGGGGACGCCTGGAGCAGAGCAGCTGGGGTGCTGCCGGGTTGGTCTCGCAGCATCAAGGGGCGGCGCTACCGGACCAACCCGGCAGCACCCCAGCTGCTCTGCCGCAGGCGTCCTGATTCAGCTGCTGCTGAAACTGACCAGCAGCGGCTGAATCGGGGATGCCTGGGGCAGAGCCGGACAATCGGAAGGGGGGGCTATGAGGGGTCTGGGGTGGCATCCCCCCCAACACCACCCTAGACCCCTCATAGCCCCCTTCCGATAGTCCGGCATAACTGATCATCCGGCACCCCCTGGGTCCTAAAGGTGCCGGATTATAAGAAGTTTACTGTACATAGAAAGCTAAGGCTCTCTTGATGTCAAGGGTGTACAACTATGCTTGATTATCTAGGTGAAGTTTAGTGTGGAAGAGCTGCAGGTGAATGGTTTGGTTGATATGCAACTGGAAAAAATTAGGTAAAAATTTTGGATAGAGTTGTAGCATGACCTTGCCCTTAAAAGGGGGGCATACCATAAGGGCCTCTACATAGCCCTCACTTGGAAATCAGTAATATGTTTTTTATTAATAAATGGAGTAATGAGCAGGTAACCAGTAGTTCAAATAGAGGGCTTATGAGGCATTTAGTATCAGATTAAAAGATTCAAAACAGCAGTAGGATGCTTGACTGGCACATCGAGTTTCCTCAGGGAATTCCAAAATCTGTCATTCAGTGGGCAAAAATGGAATATACATTTTTTGGAGAGTGCAAAGGCCTGATGGCTACCAGATGGATTCTGATCGAGTTTGGGGAGAGTCCTGAACTTTCTAGTATTAGGATGTTGTCCAGTATCTTTGGCAGTGATGAGGTCATCAGTGGAATATATCTGAAATCACACCAAAAGATGAATCTTGTCCATTTTTTAAATTATGTGCCATGAACACTTTTCTCCCTTGTAATAGTCTCTTTTAACTTTCTCTAATCCCATCCATTAACCAACCATGCTTTAAGACAAAACATTGTGATTAGAGTGAAGGATTTTCCTGTGAGAGGAGATGAGGAGCGGCACAAGAGTGATTGTGGAGCGACTGGCCAGTTGTTTAAGGTAAGGAATTCACATTTGTCTTGACCAGATCAGAAATATTTAGATTACTCTGACTTTGTCTATTGGAGGAGTCTGTGGGAATGCACACAGGAGATCAAACAGCCAATGAATTTGAATAGCATCCTCAAGGATCAGAGACCCAGTTGGCCTCTGAATCAAAACAGGATAAATTTCTTGCTTAACACTGTACCAAACAAATATGAGGCGTGTTCCATTGATGGAATATATGTTCTAATATACTGGAATCTATTTCCCACTCATAGTCTTAGAAGAAATGCCTCATAAGTGAAAGTGACATTTTGAACCTCCAGGAAACAAACAGCTGTGATGACCTGGATGTGTATGCACCAATTTCAAAGCCTGACAGACTTTGCATAGACAAGAGGAGGGATCTTGCTCCTTCTTGCCAATTGATATAAAACACGGATTGTATGTTGTCCATTATTATCTTTATGCGTTTGCCCCTGATTAGTGGTAAAATTTGGAGATAGGCATATCTGAGTACTCAGAATTCCAGGAGGTTGATATGTAATGTCATCGCTTGTGACATCCACTTGCCCGGGGCTGTGCAAGCATCCCTAGCAGAGAGGCATCGCTCATTATGACAACCATTGTGAGAGTATGTGCCAATGGGACTCCTGCACACATACTGTCTGTTTCTACCAGTCAAGGGATTGTTTTACTCAGGTTGCTATGGAAAGACGCATATTTTAACTGTGTTTGTGCTGAAACACAGCCACCCTGTTGACAGTTCTTGACTAAAGTTTGGGAACTGAGTTGCATTGTACTGTCTATGTTGGAAAGGGCAACAAGCCTCTGCAGGGGAAAGTAGACTCTTGATGTTAATGACCTGAGGTGAGCCCCTATGAAGTTCTACGCAGGGGTCAAAGTGGATTTTTGAATGTACAACTGTAGAGCCAACTAGAAGAAGAGATCTATAGCCTTGGAAGTTGCTTGTGACATTCAGATCTGGGAATACTAAAATACATTTTCTGCAGAACTGTGCTGCTATTACTGACATGACTTTTGAAAAAGCCATCAGGGCAGATGCCAGACCAAAGCAGAGCACCTGATACTGAAAGTGGTCCTGACTGACAGTGAAACACAGGAAACATCTGTGGGACAGATGGAACCAACAGCCTCAGGAGACCTTACTGGAGAGTGGATGATGCCAAGGTGCCTGAAGACACTGATGCTCTCAGCTTTTTAAGTGGTACTTTCTCTTCCTCATGAGACTGGAGCATGGGAGGGGCCTTACAGCTTCCTCTTATATGCCCTAGAGGAGTGCAGTACAAATATAGTGGAGGTGATAGACATACTTAGAGACCAGCACACAGAGGGGTTCCCTTGGCTGGGGTAAAAAACCAGGCATAAAGAGCAGTCCATCAGGAGCAAAGTTTTATCTGTTTTTTTTTCCAGGCTCTGGATTTTAGCACCAGACAGAACTTACACTCCTGTGCAATGTGCAATTCTCCAAGGCAACAGATACAGCAGGAGGTTTTTGTAGAGCATAATGTTGTGCAAAAGTATGATGGGAAGACCACGTTGCTGCTCTACAAATGTCCACTAGTGGCATATTATATAAGAAAGCAGTTGATGCAGCCATGACACGTGTGAAGTGTGCTTTTACATGAAGCTGGTAAGCCATGTACCTGCAGCTTGCAATCCGCTTGGAAATTAGTTGCACGGAGATGGCTGTTCACTTGTGGGAACCAAACAGACAGATGAAGAGTCTGTCTAAGTTCCTGGTTGCCTTGGTTCTCTCTAAGTAGAAAGTGATGGCTCATCTGGTATCTAGGGTGTGCAAGATGGACTCTCTCAGAGAGATGTGAAGTTTAGGAAAGTACGTGGGTAAGTATATGGGTTCATTCAGGTCAAAACTTTGGGAAGGTTGATGTTCTTCCCAGCCACCATCCTTCTGGGGTCCCAATGGTCCAGGCCAGTCCTCAGCCTCCTGCAAGTCTTCAGCCTCCCAGCTCGGGTGCACTGGGCAGACGTCTGGTTCCTCTGGTGGATGGGCCATCACTGAGCTCCTGGGCTGGCTTTGTATATTACTAGACTTCCGGTCAGGTGAGTGGGTGGAGCCAGTCTCTGCCCAAGAGGAATCATAGAGGGGATCTTCCCCCTCTGGGTCAGTTGGGCGGCCACTCCGCATCACTACAGCATCTTGCCCCCACCCTAAATTCTCCATATCTCCCAAACCCCTGCCCTGAGCCCCTCCCCCCCTCTTCCCCACTGCCCAGTAGGAATGCAAAATTTTTAAAAACAATAACTGTGTAACCAATTGAAATTAAATCAGTAAATTAAGCCATGCAATGTTCTGCAGGCTACCGGTGCCACAGGCTCCCAGGAGCTGCTGGCACCACTGGACCTGCAGGCTCATAGACCCACGTGCTCCCAGGGGCTGCTAGCACCACCGGCCCCGTGGATTTCCAACAGCTGCTGGACCTGCAGGATCCTTGCAGCTGCTAGTGCCTCTAACCCCACAGGATCCTAGCAGCTCCTAGCACCACCAGCTCCACTGGCTCCCAGCAGTTGCTGGCACTGCTAGTCCCACAGGCTTCTGGCAGGTGCTGGCCTTGAGGGTTCCTAGGGGCTGCTGACACTGCCAGACCCATACGGTCCCCTTGGTGACTCAGAGTTTAATTGGTAAGGTTATGCAATAAAGCTAATGCTTATCAGTTAACTGGTTAAAGTCTTATATTCCTACCTTCCAGCCCCCTGCCCTGATACCTACATCCCCCACTACATGCCCAGAGCCCCCAAAACCATGTCCTGACAACTGCACCCTTCACACCACCAAACCCTGTCCTGAAGGACCAGAGCAACACCAGATAAGTCTTCTAATCTGCTATATATTTAAGAGAGTTTGTCTGTCTGTCTGTAAGGCCCCTTAATACTGCCAGAGCAGCACAGATGGGCCCTGATGACTCATATTTTACTAAAATCACGGTAAAACAGAATCATGCATTCTATGTGAATTACTAAAGGTAAGATTGTGCTCAGTACCTTCATAATTGTGTGAAGCAAACTGTTGAGCCCTCAAGCTCAGAGATTTCATTGACCCCTCTAAAACTGCTAATGGCTTTAATCTCTTCAAAAAAAACCACAGGGGGCAAGGAGAAGGACAACAAAGGAGGAAGAATAACACTGCCCTCTCTTTAAGGATATTTCATTTGCTATACTCACCTGAACTCTCAAAGACATAATACATTCCTGAGGCACAGTGCCACCTGAAGCTTTTATTAGGACACTAAGGGTATGTCTAGACTACATAGCTCCGTCGACGGAGCCATGTAAACTAGTTTACCCGGCATAGGCAAAGAAGCGGGGATTTAAATAATCCCCGCTTCATTAAAATAAATATGGCGGCCGCGCTATGCCGACTATCAGCTGATCCAGCACAGCGCGGCAGTCTAGACGCGGATCTGTCGGCTGGGAAGCCTTTGCCGACTGATCCCTTATGCCTCGTGAAGCGAGGCTTACAGGATCGGTCGGCAAAGGCTTCCCAGCTGACAGATCCACGTCTAGATTGCGCTGTGCGGATCAGCTGATCGTCGGCAGCCGGCGACCATGTTTATTTTAATGAAGTGGGGATTATTTAAATCCCCGCTTCTTGCCTATGCGGGTAAACTAGTTTACATAACTCCGTCGGCGTACCTAACTGTGCAATATCCCCAAACAACAAGATGGTACAAAGAGATATGTGTTTCAGTTTGGCACTCAGGAAAATTGATATGAAAGACTAAAATTATAATGTGGCATTAATATGAACCTTTACAAAACATTAGTAATTTAACCTTTTAATTTTTATTTTGAGTAAAATTAATATAAGTAGGAGAAAATGAGAATACCTCATGTATAGTTTTTACATTTAGAGGGATGTCATTCCTGTAACGAACGAAAAATAAACAGAGTCCTTTGAACTTGTCTGTTGCAGTGTCTAAATACAATCTCATAATTTTAGTTCCTTTTACAACTCCTGGAATTGTTCGACCACATTCTGAAAATAAATTTAAGCACATTATTATTTTAAATGTTTAAAATGTTTAAAACTACTACAGTGAAATAAAATAGTTGCAGTCTAGTATTTTATTTATTCTTTCCCTTTAGTGCATGTGAGGCAAAACCCAAATAGTTTCATTAATAGCGCATATGTATATAAACATAATTTGCTGAAAGGAACTATGAAATTATATCATTAAATGGGTTTCACTATGGTGAAAACGAATGATGTTCATGAACAATTTATGATGTTATTAGTGACTAAATGCACATTTCAATCCTTTGCAAATGTATCACAATCATTCGAAAAACAAACTATTTTGGTTGAGTACGTCTACACTTGCTCCTTAGTTCGAGCTAGGGATGGAAATGTAGCCGACCAAAATTACTAATGAAGCAGGGATTTAAATATCCCGCGCTTCATTAGCATAATCTCACCCGTGCGTTATTCCGCTCAACAGCGGATTCGAACCAGGAAGTGTGCTTTGGAACGCGTTAGTTCGAATATAACCCCTTGGTTCGAACTAACATTACTCCTCAAAAAATGTTTCAGTTTGGCACTCAGGAAAATTGATATGAAAGACTAAAGTTATAATGTGGCATTAATAGGAACCTTTACAAAACATTAGTAATTTAACTTTTTAATTTTTATTTTGAGTAAAATTAATATAAGTAGGAGAAAATGAGACTACCTCATGTATACTTTTTACATTTAGAAGGATGTCATTCCTGTAACGAACGAAAAATAAACAGAGTCCTTTGAACTTGTCTGTTGCAGTGTCTAAATACAATCTCATAATTTTAGTTCCTTTTACAATCTCATAATTTTAGTCCTTTTACAACTACAAAAAATGAGGAGTAACGTTAGTTCGAACCAAGGGGTTTGATTCGAACTAACGCGTCCCGGAAAGCACGTCCTGTTTCGAATCAGCTGTCGAGCGGAATAACGCGTGGGCAAGATTATGCTAATGAAGCGCGGGATATTTAAATCCCCGCTTCATTAGCAATTTCGGTCGGCTACATTTGCATCCCTAGCTCGAACTAGGGAGCAAGTGTAGACTTACCCGTTGATAATTCCCAAAACAATTCAGACTGAGGGAAATACACAACATTAACCATATGGGCTGAAATGTTTAATCTGGGAAAGTTATAAACAACTGAAGTTAGAGTTTTATAAGGGACTACCATAACAACAGGCAATGCAATAAGCCGCGCCTATAATAACACTGTTAAAAATGAATAGCATTTACCTACTCCTGGTGCTTCTCCTTCTTGATATAAGAATTTCAAAGTTCTACTTCCATCTTTAGCAAAAAAATTATCAAATGCCTGTAACTGTTAAATCAAAAAGTAGGTTACTGTAAATCAAATGCTATCAAATTACTATCTTTTTATTTGTCTTAAAAGAACATATAGTGTTTGACTGGAGATCTGTTCAGAGTTTTGATGATGTGATGAAAATTTCATCCAACACTGACAGGAAGATTAACTCTTTAACCTAACACTTTTTAAAAAAAGCCAAGTTAGTCTGTAACAGGAAAAAACTTAAAAAACAACGAATAGTCTAGTAGCACCTTAAAGACTAACAAAACATGTAGATGGCATCATGAGCTTTGGTGGGCACAACCCACTTCTTCAGATGACAGACTATTTATTGTTTTTTAACTTTTTTTAAGTCGCTAAACTTCAATTGCTGCAAATTCTGAAATTGTATATAAAGAAGAGAGAGTTACTCACCTTGTGCAGTAACGGAGGTTCTTTGAGATAGTTGTCCCTGTGGGTGCTCCACCTTAAGTGTTTGGGGTGCTGCTGCATGCCTAGTCAGAGATTTTTGGTAACAGTGCCCTCCGATAGGCTGTGCATGCAGAGCAGACGGCACATGCAGTGCTGCTACAATGCATGTGCAGGCAACCATCCCCTCTGTTCCTTCTCTGCCCCAGAAAAATAACCTGTCTGATGCAGAGGAGAGTAAGGGCGAAGAGTTGTGGGGATGTCCTGAAGGGTTTTATTCTGTGGAAGTAGAGGGAGAGAACCCTGTGGATGTTAAGGGTATGCATCTGTGCCTCAAAAGTGTTGGCATGAGGCTTAGGGAAGAATACAGGTAAACATATTCTTTGATTAAGGTGAAAGGCGAAGCATACCTTGGATAAAAACTTCAGATGTGTCTATAGAGAGACTTTGTCCTTAAAAAGATGGTAAACTGTGGGTCTGCCATTAGGGCAGCCATCTCGCCTACTTGATGTGCTGACATTATTGAAACTAGGAATGCCGTTTTGAGCACTAAGCGGAGAAGGGAGCATGTGACCATAGGTTCAAATGGAGGTTTTTTGAGTGTGGTCAATACTAGATGTAGGTCCCAAGGTCCCTGTGGGGTAGTAACATCAAGCTGCTGTCTACGACAGCCACATTGTTGGTATGGCAGGTGACCGTACCTTTGGTAATGGTATGTGGCTTGTGGGTATCTTGGCCTCTGGTGTGATTGGTATCTGTATTGCCTTCTCCTTGTTTCAGGTGTCTGAATACTGAGGGAGCATAATGTAGCCCAGGAATCCTTCATGGAATGGAGGACACTGTAGGTTTTCAATGAAAGAGGAAGTTACTCACCTTGATGCAGTAACGATGGTTCTTCAAGATGTGTGTCCCCGTGGGTGTTGGGTTGTCCCGGCGCTGCAGATCAGAGTTTTCACAAACAATGTTCAGCTGGACCACGCATGTGCGGCACGTGCCTCACATTGTTTGCGCCTTTTGATCACTCATGCAGTCCAGCTCCTGCCAGTTCCTCGAGTCTGCCCTGGTACCTGCAAGATATAATAAGAGACTCCGCAGCGGGGAGGAAGGTCGGTAGTGGAGCACCCACAGGGACACACATCTCTAAGAACCATCGTTACTGCATCAAGGTGAGTAACTTCCTCCTCTTCTTCGAGTAGTGTTCCTGTGGGTGCTCCGCTGTTGGTGACTGTGTAGCAATACCCAATGTGGCAGGGTCAGTCCCACTCCTGGGCCCCTGACCCTTGTTCAGCCCACTGTCCCACAGTCTAGAAGCCACAGTAATATGGCTTACTCGCCTTGGTTTGAGTTTTGTTGTCTCCCTGTAGTCTTTTAACAGGGTCGATGCTGTTCTCTTGACTCCTCCGGTGCCTTTCTCTCTCCAAACTCCTCCTCCACTCTCCAAAACTCCTCCACAGCTCTCCAAACTCTCACAACTCTCCAAACTCCTTCTCAGCTCTCTCCACACTCTCACAACTCTCCAAACTCCTTCCCAACTCTCTCCCCCCTCCCGCACAGGGAGGGTTCTTAAATAGGCCTCCAGGCAGCATCAATTGGTTTCACCTGGGCCTTAATTGATTTTGTAGCCGCCCTGTCTCAGCTGCCCCTAATTAGCCAGGATTGCTGACTCTCTCTGCCTCTTTCCCCTTCCTTCAAGCTCTTGAACCTGCTGTATCACCCCTGCTCTGTCACACCAAGTATAAGAAAGGCAGGTAACAGAGTCACTGCTTATTGACAGTTGAGAGCACTGCAGACGCTACCGCAGTGTCAGTAGATAACTTATGAGAAATTGCATAATGTTTCATGAGATGTCGTTGGTGGACTATGTGGCTGCTCATCAAATATTTTTAAGAGGAACTCCATGAAGGAAGGCCGTAGAGGTTGCTATAGCTCTTGTAGAAAGAGCTCTTAGTGTCTCTGGCAGTGGTTTATTCCATATAACATAGCACTTTTTAATGCAAGCAACAATAATGTTTGAGATCCGTTGTGATGAGAGGGGTTGGCCTCTGCAGCGTTCTGCTACTGAAATTAGTAGGCAGTCTGTTTTGTGAAAGGTTTAAGTTCTCTCTAAATAGAAGGCAAGTGATCTACGCATGTCTAGCGAATGAAGCAGGACCTCGTGAGCACTTGCATGTGGCCTGGGGTAGAAAGATGGAAGTACAATTGGCTTGTTTATGTGGAAATCTGAGCAAGCTTTTGGAATGAAGGATGTATGTGGACACAGAGTGACTTTGTCCTTGCTAAAGATGGTGTATGGTCTGCCATTAGGGCTGCCATTTCTCCAACTCTGCGGGCGGAGGTGATGGCTAGCAGAAATGTAACTTTGAGTATCATCATTGAAAGTGGAGCGGTTGTTATTGGCTCGAAGGGAACATGGGTTAGAGTGTCAAGAACCAGCTCCAAGTTCTGCGCAGGTGGTGGTAGCCTATGTGGGGGATATAGATTGGAGAGGCCTTTGAGGAACCTCCTGGTGGTAGGATGTGTAAACACCAAAGACCCATTAATTGGGCTGTGGAATGCGGTGATCGCTGCTAGGTGTACTCTCAAAGACGCTAGGGCTAACCCTGTTTCTTTTAACTGTAGGATATAGTCTAAAAATAAGGTGTAAAGGCGCCGTACATGGATCCAGTTCTTTAGTGGTACACCAAGATAGGAATCTGCGCCACTTGTGAAGGTAAATGCATCAAGGGGATTGCTTCCTACTATGCAATAGGACATCTCTCACTTTGTCCGAACAGTGGAGTTCACCTTCTTAGAACCAACGAGCCAGGCTCAACCATAGCATATGGGGTTGAGGATAAATTAGGGTGCTCTGTGCACCAGATGTATGGTAATATGAAAGTAGGCGTCTTGAACGTCGAGGGCTGCAAACCAGTCTCCCTGTTCCAATGCTGAGATAATGGATGCTAGGATCACCATCTTGAATCGTAGCTTCCGTAGGTATTGGTTCAATCTGCGAAGGTCTAGAATAGGTCTTCAGCCACCTGTCTTTTTTGTTGTGAGAAAGTAGTGGGAATAGAAACCCTTGCCCTAGAACTCTTCTGGCACCTTCTCTACAATGTCTAAGAGACAGAGTACCTCCTTTTTGAGTAGATCCTCCTGAGAAAGGTCCCTGAAGAGGGACGGGGATGGTGGAGTGGGGGAAGGGGAGGTATTGCTACGAAGGGTATTGTATAGCCTGATGACACGATCTCTAAGACCCAGCGATCTGATGTGATGGTGGCCTAGCAGTGGTAAAATGGTCTTAGTCAATGATGGAAGGTTAAGGTAGATTGATTGTGGTGACCCAGCAAGGGGAAGTCTTGCAAGATCCTCGACCTGGAAGTCAAACTTGCTGTTTGCTTGTGTGCTGGCTCCGGTTATGGTTGTTCTGAGGTCATCGCCTCTGTGGTTGTTGCCTCGGTCTGGGTTGATCAAACCCCCATTATTGGTATCTAGGGTATGAAAAGTCTCAGTGCCATTGGTATGGCATGTATCATCTACGTCGGTACGGTGGGGTGTACATACCCAAGGTATGAAGGGTGGTTCTTGAATCCTTACGAGTACATCTTACTCCCAAAGATGCTGAGGTGCTTACTCTCCTTATCCGCAGAATTATTCTTGTACTGCGGAAGTTTTGACCTCTGGTGAGCTGCATCCACCACTAAAGAATTAGGTTGTGGGTGGGAAAAGAGAAATTCTGCACCTTTTGAATGGGACAAAATACTTTTTATCCGCCTACTTATTAGTTGGGGTTATTGATGCTGGAGTCTGTCAGATCTCGTCAGCAGCCTCCATAATAGCCTTATCTATAGGGATGGCTATTTTTGCGCACTGAGACAGTTGGAGATTTTTAAGGAGTCGGTGCTGTTTCTCTTGGACTTTGGTGAGCTGTATTTCTTGGCTTGCAGTCACTCTCTCAAAAAGTTCCTGAAACTGTTTCAGGTCGTCAGGTGGCAATTGGTCAGCCTTATAGGGAGATGAGGAAGACTGATCTGTCGGTGAGACATCAGGCTGCTGTTCCTCTGTCTCAGAAATCCATCCCTCCTCAGGTTCAGAGTGCTGATGTATTGGTTGGGGGTTCGAAGAGGACGTTGTAGGCTCCGGTCCGTGAGGTGCTAGAGAGGGTGAATATCCATGTGTGTGTGGATGTTCCAGGCAGCAGGATGGATGATACCCCTGTCATCGGTGGTGATATCGTGGCGACCAGTGAGATAAGTAACCATATAGATGTGAATGCCTGTGTTGTCGATATTCCCATCTATCGAGAGAGTGGTATCATGTGAGCAGATGTTCAATCCGCGTTCATGATGGTTTCTATGAGGAGAAAGAGTTGGAGAGTGCAATGATCCCTTGAGGATGGAGGACGTGATAAGGAACTGTGTTGAGCCTCAGGAGAAAGATCAGTTACCAGTTTGTAATGTGTCTCGTGTGTAAGATTGGACATTTGCATCAGTGGTGAATGTAGTAAAGGTGACGGTAATGATGGAGCAGGTGAAAAAGTGAATGGCTCTGGGCTAGGATCCCATGTTCTGTGGGATTTATGAGTTGCCTTCTTCGGTGCCGGGAAGGCTAACAGTCTCTTCCAGTGCTGAGTGTTCTGAATCATGCTTCAATGTCGGTGCCGGTGTCTGCACCGCTTGGGCCAGCGCCAATGGTTTGGCTAGATGCGACACTTGCCGATGAAGATGGTGCCACAGCTCACGGTGCCAAGGTTGGTGGGGCCGAGCGTCTTGCCGGTGCTGTAACTACCGGTACCACAGATGTTTCATGCCGAGTTTTCAGTTCAGAGGCTGTTTTAAGCTGTGGTTTAGTGGCACCAGATGTTCCTGGCTTCTCCCTGCTAGTTATTCTACTTGTGGAGGCCGATGGTAGGGAATGGACCGGTGAAGCCCTTTTATGTGCAGGAGCCACAGTAGGAGAAGAAGCTCTTCATTTTCCTTTTCTCTGCGAGTCTGATTCTAAGGGCTGCAGAGCTTTATCAAATAAAAACATCCTGAGACTCATCTCTCTCTCATGTCGTGCTCTCTGTGAGTTTTGCACAGTGCGCACACTTTTGAGGCATATGGAATTCACCCAAACATTTTATGCAATCTGTGTGGCCCTTGGAAACTGGCATAGGCTCCCAACATGTGGCACACTTCTTAAACCCCAGTGAACGGGGCATGATTAGAGGGCCTGTCGCTACGGTGTTGATAAACAGATAAGCAGTCTCTGACTTAATTCTCTCTCTTTTCTGTTATTATTATTCTTTTTTGGGGGGATGAGGAAAACGTTTAACACAGAAAAACCTTGGGTTTTTTTAACAAAGCAACTATAACTATAGTTATAACTAATGACTGAAAGACTGACTGAACTATACAGAAAAACTTATTCTAAAAGCAAAATCCTTTTTCTAACTAGAGCCGTTGTGGAGGTCTCGCTCCGTCTGCGACCTGGGGCAGCAAAAAAGGAACTGTCGGGAGCCAGACAGCGCAAGAGATCAAAAGGCGCAAACGGCACGAGGTGCGTGCCATGTGCTGCTCATGCGTGATCCAGCTGACCACTGCTCATGAAAACGTGAATGTGGCACCGGGACAACCCGACACCAACAGTAGAGCACCCACGGGGACACTACTTGAAGAAGAATGAGCTTTTCGCCCTCAAACGGTAGATCTTCTACCGACATCTGGATTTCACGAGGGAAGGTGGAGGAATTGAATCATGAGGCCCATCTCATGACAACTGCCATGGCTGTTGTTTTTGTGGCCATGTCCACTGCATCTATGGCAGCTTGATGGGCTGTCTTCAATATTGCCTGGCCCTCTGTGACGATTGCTCTAAATCACATTTTTTTTTGTCTCTGGTATATCATCAATAAAGGTGTTAAACTTTGCGTAATTGTTGAATACATATTTACTGAGGAGTGCTGTGTAGTTGGCCACTCTTATTTGTAATGTAGCTGGACTTTGGTGGACTGCTGTTCGTCGGTTTCATTCTGTTCCCTCTGTATTAAAGGGGATTGGGATGGGGAGAAACTGCTTTCATAGTGCACTTTGACTTATGTGGCCTCTTTTTGTGATTTTGAGGCCAAGGGCTCCAGTATTGCCATTGCGATGGATAAGGCATGGGTGGTGGTATCCATGGGTATGGAGACTAGGGGGCCATGCCCATGTTGATAGGGTCAGCAAAATCAGAATAGAACAAATGTCCCAATGTTTCTGTGTGTGGCAATAGCTGTGATGAGAAAACCCCAGACTCCTCATCGTCATCAGTTGATAACAAAGTAGGTGATGACATGTATTTGGATCGTGGTGAATAAGATGGTTTGTCAGTACTTAAAAATGGAGAGTTAAAAGTT
Organism: Rafetus swinhoei; assembly: GCA_019425775.1. Classification (NCBI taxonomy): domain Eukaryota; kingdom Metazoa; phylum Chordata; order Testudines; family Trionychidae; genus Rafetus; species Rafetus swinhoei. Next base: position 143,718,668 of record CM033440.1, on the reverse strand, counting down.
GAGGAGGCTGCAAGGTCTCTGATGCCGGTAGGTAATGGTAGGAATGCAAGGCACCGAGGCTAATGATGTTACAAGAGGCGCCAGCACCTGTGGTATTCTAGACGCAGAGCGTGCAGCGTGAGAAGTAACTGTGATCAGCAAAGGTAGGGTGGTGCCAACAGGCTGCCCAATCAGCTGTTGCAGTGCCGTGGTAACCACTTTCAGCGCCATGACCTCAGGCACAGTTCTGCTCGGCGCCATGCTCAGTGCCGAGTTCTGTGAGGCAGGAACTGTATGATCTGTAGCTTCCATACGGGTGCCATGTGACACATGTCTGTGGTGAGCTCGGTCAGCACCAGAGATGCCCGGCTTATCGTAAGCGCTGAGGAGTTACTTGCCAGGTTTTGTTGCCTGCCTCTTGGTCAAGGACCATTTAGGCAAGTGCAGATTTTGTCAGAGAGAGGTGGCCCGTTTCTTCGGGGATTTGTTTAGTTTGTCCCATTTATCATTGGCAATCTGAGGAAGGGTGTTTGCCCTTCTCTATCATTAGCATTTTTAAATGGAGGTCTCTGTCTCTCTGCCGCCATTCCTTAAGTTTAGTGAAGTGTGGGCAATCCTTTCGAACATGGGAGTCCCCAAGACACTTGATACATGTAGCGTGGCAATCTGAGGCTGGCATTGTGTTGTTGTAATCTGTGCAGTGTTTAAAACCCGGTAAGCCCATCATTCTGGGTGCTCTTAAAACAGCAGGAGAACCAACTTGGGGCAAACAGCGGTTTTGGGGTTTTTTTAAAGACTAACAACTAGGGAGAAGAACTTAGAGTTAACTAATCTATCTATCTACAGAGAACTAATGAGGAATGAAGAGCACTGCGGAGGTCCGTCTTGAGCCAGAGACAGTATGAAGGAATTGAAGGTAGGGTGGCTGTGCATGCACGGTAGTGCTGGATGGAACCACGTGCCTCACGCACTGCGCATGCATGGCCCCAATGCACCACTAGGAAGAATACACTCTGCAGCGTGGGGATGCACTGACACCTGCTGTGGAGCACCCCAAGGGACATCCCTCGAAGAAGAACCACCATTACTGCACAAGGTGAGTAACCATCTCTTCTTCTAGGAGAGTCCCTGTAGGTACTCCCCCTTAGGTGACTACAGAGAAGTACCCATGATCGGAGGCAGGTTCTTTAGATAGTCAGTATCCTAGACTGATTGGTGTGTCCAAATCCAGTACTCTGGGAGAGTTAAGTGTCAAGGGCATAATGTCTGGTGAATGTATGGGTGGAGGACCATGTATCAGATCTGTAAATGTCCATAAGAGGTATGTTATTGAGATAGAGTGCACATGTAGTTGCAATAGAGGGTCTTGGTTGAAGATGGAGTAGGCCAACCAGATGCAGCCCACTATCCATCTGGACAACCCCTGGGTGGAAACTGACATGCTTAAGGATCTCTCTGTAGTGGATACAGTCTAGGTGTTTTGTGGGTTTTCCTCATTCTTTCCAGGTAAAAAGCGATCACTCTGCGTACATCGAACATGTGCCACTTAGCCTCTTTAACACTGACATGAGGTTTTAAGAAGAAGATAGGTAGGATTATGAGTTCATTGCAGTGAAAGAGGTGGTTACCTTTGGTAAAAACTTTAGATGAGGGTGAAGAACCACTTTATCCTTATAAAAGACAGGACTATGCAGCACTTTAAAGACTAACAAGATGGTTTATTAGGTGATGAGCTTTCGTGGGCCAGACCCACTTCCTCAGATCAAATTAGAAGCTTCCAGATTACAGGCCCTGGTTCTCGTGGGGGACTTTTAATCACCCTGACATCTGTTGGAAGACCAATACAGCAGTACACAGGCAATCCAGGAAGTTTTTGGAGAATGTTGGGGATAACTTCTTGGTACAAGTGCTGAAAGATCCGACATGGGGCCGTGCACAGCTTGACTTTCTGCTCACAAACAGGGAGTAACTAATAGGGGAAGTAGAGGTGATCATGAGATGGTAAATTTCAGGATCCTGACCAAAGGAAGAGAAGAGAGTAGTAAAATACACACCTTGGACTTTAGAAAAGCAGATTTTGACTCCCACAGAGACCTGATGGGCAGAATCCCCTGGGATGCTAACATGAAGGGGAAAGAAGTCCAGGACAGCTGGCAGTATTTTAAAGAAGCCTTATTGAAGGCACAGAAAGAAACCTTCCCAATGCGTAGCAAGAGAGGCAAACATGGTAGGAGACCGGATTGGCTTACAGGGGAAATCCTTGGTGAACTTAAGCACAAAAGGAAGCTTACAAAAAGTGGAAACTTGGACAAATGACCAGGAAGGGGTATAAATGTATAGCTCGAGAATGCCGGGGGGTTATCAGGAAGGCGAAAGCGCAATTGGAACTGCGACTGGCAAAGGATATGAAGGATAACAAGAAAGGTTTCTACAGGCACGTTAACAAGAAGGTGATCAGAGGGGTTGGGGGGCCCCTACTGAATGAAGAAGGTAATCTAGTGACAAATGATGTGGGGAAAGCTGAAGTACTCAATGCTTTCTTTGCCTCTGTATTCACGGACAAGGTCGGCTCCCGGACTAATGCGCTAAGTGACGCAAGATGGACATCCTTGGTGGGTAAAGAACAGGTTAGGAACTATTTAGAAAAGCTAAACGTACACAAATCCATGGGTCCGGACTTAATGCATCCGAGGGTACTGAGGGAGTTGGCAAATGTCATTCAGGAGCCTTTAGCCATTATCTTTGAAAAGTCGTGGAGATCGGGAGAGATCCCGGATGACTGGAAAAAGGCAAATGTAGTGCCCATCTTCAAAAAAGGGAAGAAGGACAATCCAGGGAACTATAGGCCTGTCAGTCTTACCTTGGTTCCTGGAAAAATCATGGAAGGGATTCTTAAGGAATCCATTTTGAGGCACTTGGAAGAGAGGAAAGTGATCAGGAATAGTCGGCATGGATTCACAAAGGGCAAGTCGTGCCTGACCAATCTGATTAGCTTCTATGATGAGGTAACTGGCTCTGTGGACATGGGAAAGTCAGTGGATGTGATATACCTTGACTTTAGCAAGGCTTTTGATACGGTCTGCCACAATATTCTTGCCAGCAAGTTAAGGGAATGTGGATTGGATAAATGGACAGTAAGATGGATAGAAAGCTGGCTAGAAGGCCGGGCCCAGCAGGTAGTGATCAACGGATCGGTGTCAGGAAGGCGGTTGGTTTCTAGCGGAGTGCCCCAAGGTTCGGTTCTAGGACCGGTTTTGTTCAATATCTTTATTAATGACCTGGATGAGGGGATGGATTGCACCCTCATCAAGTTTGCAGATGACACTAAGCTAGGGGGAGAAGTAGATACACTTGAGGGCAGAGATAGGGTCCAGAGTGACTTAGACAAATTGGAGGATTGGGCCAAAAGAAATCTGATGAAGTTCAACAAGGACAAGTGCAGAGTCCTGCACTTGGGACGGAAGAATCCCAAGCATTGTTACAGGCTGGGGACCAACTAGCTAAGTAGTAGTTCTGCAGAAAGGACCTGGGGGTTACAGTGGATGAGAAGCTGGATATGAGTCAACAGTGTGCCCTTGTAGCCAAGAAGGCTAATGGCATACTAGGTTGCATTAAGAGGAGCATTGCCAGCAGATCCAGAGACATGATTATTCCCCTTTATTCGGCTCTGGTGAAGCCACATCTGGAGTATTGTGTCCAGTTCTGGGCCCCCACTACAAAAAGGATGTGGGCGCATTGGAGAGGGTCCAGTGGAGGCAACCAAAATGATTAGGGGCTGGAGCATATGACCTGAGGAGAGGCTGAGGAGTTGGGTCTGTTTAGTCTGCAGAAGCGAAGAGTGAGGGGATTTGATAGCAGCCTTCAACTTCCTGAAGGAGGTTCCAAACAGGATGGAGAAAGGCTGTTCTCAGTAGTGACAGATGGGAGAACAAGGAGCAATGGTCTCAAGTTGTGGTGGAGAGGTCCAGGTTGGATATTAGGGAAAACTATTTTACTAGGAGAGTGGTAAAGCACTGGAATGGGTTATCTAGGGAAGTAGTGGAGTCTCCATCCCTAGAGGTGTTTAAGTCTCGGCTTGACAAAGCCCTGGCTGGGTTGATTTAGTTGGGATTGGTCCTGTCTAGAGCAGGGGGCTGGACTTGATGACCTTCTGAGGTCTCTTCCAATTCTATGGTTCTATGAGTCTATAATTGTGGAAGAAAATTGGCATGACCATATATACCAAAAGGATACAATCAAAAAAATCTGATCCCTTTGGTATATATGGTCATGCCAATTTTCTTCCACAATTTGATCTGAGGAAGTGGATCTGGTCCACAAAAGCTCATCGCCTAATAAACCATCTTGTTAGTCTTTAAAGTGCTGCATAGTCCTGTCTTTTGTTTCAGCAAGACCAGACTAACACGGCTACATCTCTATTTTTATCCTTATAGAATATCGTGAAGGGGGAGGTTGCCATAAGTGCACCAATTTCACTCACCCTCCTGGATGATGTGATGGTCACCAATAAGGCCACCTTCATAGAAAGGTGGAGCATGGAACATGTTGTCATGGGTTCGAATGGCTTACGGGTGAGGGCCCAGAGTACTAAATTGAGGTCTTAGGTTGGGACGGGAGGTTTGACAGGTGGGAAAATATTTTGCATGTCCTTAAGGAAACATTTGGTTGTTGGATGGCAGAAGACAGATTTGTTGTCATTGGTCTGATGAAAAGCTGTTATAGCTACAAGGTGAACTTTTAATGAACTAAACAGAAGTGTTTCAGTTCTAGAAGGTACTCCAAAACATCCAAAAGCAGCATTGTTGATAGGTTCCCACATTTTTGTTCGGACCAAAGTGAGAATCTACACCACTTATACAGGTAAGATTTTCTGGTTGTTAGTCTGCAACTGTTCAGAAGGATTTGCTTGACTTGGTCAGAGAATGTTGTTTCTATTGAGGTGAACCACTGAGAAACCACCCCCAGAGATGAAGAATCTGGAGGAATGAATGACAAACCTGACCACTCTCCCGCATCAGAAGATGAGGAAGCAGCAGGAGATGCCATGGACATCTGTAGCAGGTAAGTGTATCAAGTCTGTCTTGGCCAGGCTGGAGCAATAAGAATTATTGAGGATGCATCTGACCTTATTTTGTTGTCTACTTGATGGAGGAGCAAGATTGGAGGAAACGCATATAGGAGAGATGTGTTCCAGTGTATTGTGAACACATCCCCAAGGGAGTGCAAGCCAATGCCAGCATGGGAACAATACTGTGGACTCTTCTTGCTGGCAATGGTTGCAAACAAGTCCACTGTTGAAAACCCCCAGCATCTGAAAATCCATTACAGAATCTTGGGGTCCATTTCCCATTCATGATTGGAACTGAAATTCCTGCTGAGATTGTCTGCGGTAAGATTGTTCTTGCCCGAAAGGTAAAAGGCTTGTATGCTAATGTCATGTCACTGCACAGGTGGTGAGAGCTGGCTCTACCTTGCCTGTTCATGTAATACATTGTTGCTTGATTGTCTGTAAAAATCTGCACTGCGTTGTTGCGTATAAGATGAAGGAAATGTTGGCATGCATAAAATACCGCTCTGAGTTCTAGTATTGTTTATGTGCAGGGTACACTCCTACGGAGACCAATGTCCCTGAGTTCTGAGAAGGCCTCAGCATGCCCTCCACGTGAGGAGAGAGGCATCCATCATGATGGTCACGGTCGGGGGACGTTTGTGAAAAGGTACCCAACGCACACGTTTTTTGGGTCTGCCTACTAGTCCAGTGATTGCTTGATTCTGGTTGCAACTGAGATTAGTTTGTTGATACTGTTGTAACATCATCTCTATGCAGTCCTTAAGCACCGCTGCATGGGTCTCATGTGAAGTCTGGCATGGAGCACCACTGATATGGCCATATGTCCTAGTAATTGAAGAAAGACCCTTGCTGGAACTTGTGGGCTGGTTTGAACCAGTGCAATAAGGCCTTTTACAGACTGGAATCCCTGTTGTGGGAGGGAAGCTATAGCCTGTACACAATTGAGATTAGCCCCAATAAACTCCATTCTCTGTGCTGGTTGTAGTTTGCACTTGGACAGATTTATCTGTAGTCCGAGGGTCTGGAACAGAGTTCTGGTTAAGGAGACTGCGTTGCAGGCTTCCTGACTTGTGTTTGCTCTTATCAGGCAGTCATTGAGGAAAGGGAATATAGACACCCCTTGATTACAGAGATGTTCGATGACCACCGGGAGCATTTTTTAGAAGATCCACAGAGCTGTGGAGAATCTGAATGGCAACACTGTGTATTGGAAGTGGGCATCACCCACTGTGAATCTTACACATTTCCAATGTGCTGGATGAATAGATACATGAAAGTATGTGTCCTAGAGGTTGAGAGTTGATAACCAGTCCCCCTTGTTTAAGGCAGGTATTATAGTGGATAGGATGACCATCTGGAACCGTTGAGGTCATATATAGCAGTTGAGTATCCTGAGATCAAGAATAGGTCTCCATCCCCCTGGCTTCTTTGTTGTGAGGAAGTATGGGAGTAGAACCTTTTGCCCCTGTAGTGATGGGGTACGGGTTCTATATCTCCTGGAGTAGAATGTTCTGGTGAGATGGGTCAGGGAAGGTGGGTGGGAGAAGGGGGTAGAAAAAAAGGGGATACAGTATCCATTCTTTATAATGTCTAGTACACACTTGTTGGTCGTGATGGAAGACCATTGGTGGTAGAAGGGTAGTAGAAGCTGGCGAAATAACTGATGGGGCTGAGGTTGCCTTAAGTGAAGAAGTGTTATCAGACTCTCGAACTGACTTTCAAAACATTTGCCTCGAAGCTGAGGGCTGAGAGGTGGAGGGCTGGTTAGGGGCCTGCTTCAGTCTAGTTTGGTGTTTCCTCCTTCTATTGTTGAAAAATCTCTGAGATTGAGTAAAAGGCGAAGGCTTTTAATGTTGTGTGAAATAGCTTCCCTGCTTGCATTTTGTTGCAGGGACATGGCTATCGAGCATCTTTAATGTGGCCCGCGAATCCTTGAAGGAGTGGAGCGATACATCGGTGGTGTCCATGAACAATTTGGAGCCCTGGAAAGGAAGGTCTTTGACCATGGCCTGTACCTCATGGGGGAAACGGGAGAGATGAAGCCACAATGACCTCCTCATCATGACAGCCATCTCAATTGACCGGGATGCGGTATCAGATGTATCCAGGGATGCTTGTAAAGCCGTGAGAGAGATCAGGGTACGCTTGTTTATATTGGCTCTGAACCGTTCTTTCTTGTCATCAGGAAGTCTGTCAATAAAGTGTGATAGTTGCTCAAAAATATGATGTGTATATTTTGCAAGTATTATGGTGTAATTGGATATGCAGAGCTGTAAAGATGTGGAGGAATATGCCTTCCTACCCATGAGGTCTAGACGCTTCCACTCCTTGTCATAAGATGTGGTTCTGGCTGCACTCTGTTTTCCCCTCTGGTTGACAGTGTCCACAACTAAAGAATTAGAGGACGGGTGGGAAAACAGGAAATCGGCACCCTGTGGTGCGACATAGAATTTATAGTCAGATCTTTTGCAGACCAGCGGGACTGTGGCTGGTGTTTGACAGATCACCTTGGCAGGGTCCATAAGTGCTAGGTCCATTGGTAGGACCAGCTTAGCGGACGGGGAGACATGTAATATACTGGTTAGTTTATGCTGAGTTTCAGGGAGACTCCCAAGGGAGACCTCCAGTATGTCAGCCACCCTCTCGTATAGCTCCTGGAATGATCGAAAGTCATCTTGTGCTGTGGGAGGATGGGGCATTAAAGTATCATCAGGGAGGATGATTATATGTGCATTGGAGGGTGAGAAGAAAGGGAAGGTTACTCACCTTGTGCAGTAACTAGAGTTCTTTGAGATGTGTCCCTGTGGGTGCTCCACTTAGGTGTGTCAGCGCCACTGTACACACGGCCTGGAGATCTTTGGTAGTAGTCCCCAGCTACCAGTCCATGGTGTGCTATTGCACAATCGCTCTGATTGACAGTTAGGCATGTGCCGGCGGCCGTTCCCTCCATTCCTTCTCTATGCTGGACTGTGTTAGCCAGAAGCAGAGGGGAGGAGGGGAGGTATGGAGCACCCACAGGGAAACATCTCGAAGAACTCCAGTTATTGCACAAGATGAGTAACCTTCCCTTCTTCTTCGAGGGTCCCCATGGGTTCTCCACTTAGGTGACTATGCAGCAGTATTCCTGCATGGCAGAGGGCTCTCTGTGTTGCAAGGCTGGATGTTGGACAGTTTGGTACCTCCAAATCTAGAAATAAAATCGGCCAGGAGAATGGGAGAGATAGCGGCACTCATGGCGGACCCACCATACTCAGTGTTCCACAAGGACAAGGTCGTCCTTAGAACCCACCCAAAATTCCTTCCCAAAATACCTACCTTGTTCCACTGTAATGAACCAATGTCCTGAAAAAACTGAATAGCGTAATATTGTGCAAAGGTATTGGCCGAAGCCCATGTTGCAGCTCTGCAAATGACTTCTATGGAAAGACCCTTGAGGAAAGCAGTTGTGGTAGATACTGTTCTCGTGGAATGCACCCGTATAACTGTTGGCCGCTGTCCAGTGGCGGATATAGGGCAGGGCGAGTGGGGCGGCTGCCCCAGGCCCCGCGCTTCAGTAGGCCCCGCTTTGATGTGTCCTTGAGCGCTTTGATGCGGCTTTTGTTCCTCTGGACCCCAGTCGGGGCCCGCTCCTTCTCGATGGCCGCCAAGGAGAGGCCCTTGCAGTTCCTGGAGAAGTCCACGCTCCACAGGAGGAGCTGGGCGAAAGCCGCCGCTGTCTTCTGGGCGGCTTCTTTTTTCTCCTTTTCTTTTGGCTGCCTGGGGTTGCAGATGCCGCGGGAGCAGCAGCGCCCGGTTGCGCTGCATTCATCGCAGCGCAGAGGGGGCACAGTTTCTCCGGCCGCCAGCACCACCCCACCCTTCTTCTTTGGAAGCCAGTTGGCTCTCCACTGGCAGGCGCTTTGAGCGGAGCCGTTCTTACCCCTTCACGCCACCCACTGGAAGCCATAGCTGATACAGGCTGCTAATATAGCCTGGACCCGGATGCAACCGAATCAACTTCCCGGTCCTCCTGTCTCGGCCTCTCTGGCTCTCCTCGAAAAGTGTGTGTCTGAAACCCCGAAATCCCAAGAGACACCGAAGGCCTCCCATTATTCCACACCAGCCAGGCATCTTGATCGGAGCCGGAGGGTGTTTCTTTCTCTAGCCTTGCTCCTAAGGAATGACCCATCGCTTGCTTGGGAGCAAGGTGAAGGGAGAAGAAGAGGGGGGGACGACAACAACACCAAAGCTTTGCACACACCCACAGTTCTGCGCTCAGACTGGACCAGTATTTGATTTTTTTTCGCTCGACGAATGTTAAATTTCCCCGCCTTGTCTCTAAACTGAAAGAGGAACAGGAATGAATGAACAAATAAACCGATTTATGAAGGAATTCAACAGATGATTTGGTGCGGGTAGGGAGGAATAGGTTTTTAAAAGGAGTGGGTGAAATTATCAGACAAGATTATCAAGGATCCAACCCCATGTTCTAGAGGTCCCTAAACTCTGAATGCCAGATGCTGGGACTAGAGGAAAAGCGATAGATCACCAGGCAAGTGCCTTGTTCTGTTTATGCCTTCTGAAAGATGGGGCACCGGCCACTTCAGCTCTTTGTGTTGACAGTAGAGGTGAACAGAGCGAAGGAAAGAAAAGAGGCTCTCTCATTGGTTTATTTAGGATCCTCATTCTCACTGGGTCAGCGGAGCTGTACTCCTATTAGTCAATCAGGATGGAGGAATTGCTCAGCTCTCGGGTTATAGTAAAAACGCTTCAATATTCTATTTTGTTGAGACAAAAAAGGGATATTGAAGGTAGTTTATGGCTGCTTAGGAGGAAAGGAAATTGCATAGGTAAAGTCTTGTTCACTTTGGGTGGAGCTATACATGTTCTGTGGTTAGGCTGTATAAGCTGCTCTCTGAGGGGTTGCAGAAACTTTGCCTGTTGATAATTTGGTTTCTTGTACTGAAATATCTGAGGACTAAGAACGTTTTATGGGGAGTCCTGGGGAGCCTAAGAAGAGCCAAACTGTGCTGTGCCATCTATAGCTCTAGAAAGGCTGAAGACCTGAGCAAGCTGTTGAGAGGTTTTCCTCTTGTGGGGTCTTGCACTGAGTACTAAGGTAGTGTTTTATGTGAGAAAGCACCACCTAGCAACAGTAATTACTAATGCCAAATATAATATCAGAGGCTACTATTGGTAGAAGGCAGTAGGAACTCAGGTTGTGTCTGATTTTGCCTTTACATCACCTTTAAAGGAACAGCTAAAGAAAAGTCTCCTGGACATAGATAGGAAGACACTTCGGATAAAACATTATCCCCACTGTGGCGGCGCGTCGGGGTCCCCCCGCCTCGTGCACCCCTGTAGTGGCACAAACAGACTCCACCAGCCAGTAGAATAGAGGGAGTTTATTGCTTCTCCAGGATACAGCACAGCACAGATGTAATCTGGTTACAGGAACTGGGGCTAGGAGGTCTCAGTGCCCCCCCTTGAGATGGGGGTTGGCTGGGCCCTACAATCCCAGCCCCCTCCCTAGCTCCTTCCCCCTGCTTCCCAGACAGAAACTACAAGACCGTCCCTTCCAGCCCAGCCCCCCAGCCAGGGGCGGCATTCCACCTTCCTTTGTTCCTCTCCCTGGGAGGTAACTGGTCGAACAGGTTACCTCCCTGTCCCATCAGCTACTCTGCTGGGCCGTGGTACAGACAGTAACCAGTGGGGGTCACCCAGACCCCAAGCCCAGCAACCAGCAAGGTACCAACACTACGTCACACCCACTCTTCACTGTAGCCAGTTAATGGCTGGGGTCTCTTTATGTTTTACAGACTGTTTCTTTCATTGAGCTACATGGTCTTCATGATAGAAATCACTCCAGGTTACAGGCAATGCATATTCCACCAGATTACATTGCATATAATTATACTGTGTGTGCATATAACACATTAAAACTTTGTCTCACTTTGTGGCCAGCTAAGAAGTAATATGTAGATAGCCAGCAGGGCTGAATCTGGGATATGTTCATTTGCATGTTTCTGAAAATGTGTTCCTTAAATGAGAAATTGTCACATAGCTATAAATGGGAGATTTTTCTCAAAGGTATATCTGATAAAGTTGGACTTCCAGCTCTGAGTTTTCATTAGAATTAGGCTATTTCAGTTGGGCCTAGTTGCTATTTGTGATTTTGAAAACGTTCCTCTAAAGGTCTAAAAGGATGCAGAATAATAGGAGTATTGAGAGAACAATCATGCAGGATTTCACTGCTGTAGGGGTTTAAAAATCATGTTGGCAGGTGAATGTACTGCTTAATGTTTGCAGCCCTCAATCACACATATTTGTCATGTGGTTGCTGTTGCATTTGTTTGTGAAGAAGGATTTTTAAACTTTTTTGAAAATGACCTTTCAAAGAAATGGATTTTAATGACATAATTGAAGAATGTGCTGCCAAAAGAGCTAGACAGCTATAATAGACTTAAATACAAATGAAAAATTTTAATTATTAATGCAGAATTTTGTTTAAGAATGAATTACAATATAATTAAAATAAATATTATCCAGCTAAATTAAGTTTCTATCAAATTTACCCAATTCACATTTAATATGAAAATAGCCTTCAATGTGCGCATTTGACTCCTTTTTTCTATTTTTTCTCCAAAGGGGGGCCCGCAAAATTGTGCTGCCCTGGGCCCCGCAAAGCTCTCATCCGCCCCTGCCGCTGTCTGTGTTTCTGGGTGTAAGCCAGTTGTATGCATGTAGAAATGCATTTGGATATTCATCGTTTGGAAATGGGTTGTCCTCTGGACCTGTCTGTGCATGACATGAAGAGTCTGGGAGTGCATCTGAAGTCTCTTGTGCATTCAAGGTAAAAGGCTAATGCCCTGCGTACATCCAGCATGCGCAGCACTGCCTGCTTGCTGTCCTCATGTGGTTTCAGGAAGAACACAGGTAAGTATATCAGTTCATTACAATGGTACGAGGTAGGTATTTTAGGAAGGAATTTCAGGTGGGTTCTAAGAACAACCTAGTCCTTGTGGAACACCGTGTACGGCGGGTCCGCCATGAGTGCCACTATCTGTCCCCACTCTCCTGGCCGATGTTATTGTTATGAGAAAGGCCACTTTCATTCATAAGTGGAGTAGCGAGCAAGTTGCCAGCAATTCGAAAGGCCGTCTCATGATTGAGTCCAGCACGAGCTTCAAATCCCTTGATGGCATTGGGTCCCTACATGGTATATAGGTTTCGTATCCCTTTCCAAAATCTTTTAATGCATGGGTGAGAGAAAATGGAATACCCTTGAATGGGTGAGTGTATTGCTGATATAGCTGACAAATGTACGTTGATGGAACTCAATGATAGTCCTGTGTCCTGCAGGTGGAAGATGTACTCTAGTATGTCGGATATCCCTGCCTTGAGTGGATCCCATGCATGAGCTGAATTCCAGGCCGCAAATTGGACCCACTTCTGCAGGTAAGTTTGTCTCGTTGTGGGTCTCCTGGAGTTGATCAGGATGTCTCTGACCCTTTGAGACAGGGTTAGCTCACTGTCTGACAGCCAACCAGCATCCAGGCTCACAGGTTGAGTGTATGTAGCCCAGGGTGGAGTATGCGCCCTTTGTCTTGAGTCAAAAGAGCTTGTACCGGGTAAAACTTGTACGTTGATGCGTGTTGAGTTGGAGTATGGAAGGGTAACAAATCTGTCTCGGCCAGTTGGGAGCCACAAGGATGACCCTGGCCGTATCCTGTTTGATCTTTAGTACCGTTTGTTGTATGAGAGGTATAGGTGGAAATGAGTACACTAAATGGAAGTCCCAGCATGCTGCGAAAGCGTGTCCAAGAGATTGCAGTCCAATGCCTGCCCTGGAACAGTATAGAGGGTACTTGGAGTTGCTATGTGTTGCAAACAAGTCCACTATCAGATAACCCCATTTCCTGAAGAGGTTGTTTATAAACCTGGCATCCCAGGAAGAAAAAAACATGCTTAACAACTACAATAAAAAAGTGTGGGTTTTTAAAACATTAATTACCAGTAACTAGAAAACTACTACTAACTGTGAACACTATTAATAAACTATACTAATGACAATAAAAAAAAAGTTGAAAATTTTGGCAAAAAGCTAGAGAGCAACTATGGTTCCGACTGACACCAGCGACGGCAGAGAAGGAACTGAGGGGACGGTTGGCTGCACATGCATGGTAGCAGTACCACACATGCCATCTGCTCCATGTGTGCAGCCAACCAGAGTGCACTGCTACCAAAAATCTCCAACTAGGTATGCAGCAGCACCCCAAACACCTAAGGAAGAGCACCAACAGGGACACTCCTCAAAGAAGAACCTGAACACACAAATTTCCTGTAAAATTACTGCATGTGCATTCCACAGCTATCATCCTCAAATACTAATTTGTTTTACTTATTGAATGACTTCCAAAACACTAATCCTCACAGCAACTAGTAAATAATACATAGATAAGAGAGAGAAAAGTTACTTATGAATTAGGTAACAATATATTGACATTAACAAAACATGTTTAAATCAGACTTACTGAAGGGCCATCCAAGATCATCTCTTCCACAGCTGATGCATCTAAACCAAGTTTGTCCCCTAGGACTTCAAATATATATCTATATGAAGCACTCATTTTCATTTTTCGACCTTCCCTTGCATCTCTATATCGTGCCTAAAAAAGTTAAAAAAAGAACTAAAAACTGCAGTGTATTTGCAAAGTCATTTGTGATCTTGACCCATAATTTGAAACTAATACTACAGTTTACTGTTTAGGTGAAACTCCTCTAATTATTTTTTTAAAAATAAACTATATTTTCATAAGTTAACAAAAAAAGGAAGGTTACTCAACTTATGCAGCAACTGGAATCAGTAACACTGGAATAGAAGAGTCCAAGAGCCAGGCCCTCTGACTTTTTGGAAGTGCAGAAGCCTAGCCCATCCCCTTTTCAGCAGGGGCCAGCCCCTTCCCTTCCTCCAAAAGCCCCACCTCCCTGGCCAGGTCAGCAGCTACAGCCTGGCTGGGGAGCCCAGGCAGATGAGAGTTGCTGTATCATGGACTCTCCACCTGCCTAGGGTGCAGGGGTTGAGAGCAGCTCCCCACCTGTGTCCCTACCCCTGAACCATCTATCTGGGGCAGGAGGCTTCACATCTCCCCACAGCTGCCCACATATGGCTCTTACCTAGACTCGGCTCCAGCTGGGGGACCACAGCCCAGCATGGCAAGAGCCACATGGAAAGCTGTGGGAAACTGAATAATTTGAATGAGTACATCCAGAGTCAGATGCAAGGTAGTACTGATGTAGCAGTGTGGGATACCAGTGTCAGTACCAAATATATAGAAGAGTATGGTGGTTCAGAGTTCTTTGAAGACAAATGTTTACTAGAATGGGCAACAAAGTCTTCAGTAGTGAATGAGGACGTCTTGGACAGTCTCACAGTACCAGAATCACCTAGAGCTGCAATAGCACTCCTGCTAGGACATGGTGTCTCCAGAACATTCCTTTCAACAGTGACCAAGACTTCTTAATAGCAGAACTACCACTCCTGCTCCTCTTATTCAGTTCCCACAGTCTGATTGTATAGCATCCTTGCTACCACTGTATTTCTCAAAGTTTTTGGTGATTGAGACCTGGAGACAGATGGGTACACGAAGCTGTATCACTCAAGACTTTCAGTGACCAGGACTCAGACATAGATGGAACACTAAGTGTGCTGAGAGGCCTGTGGCACACTCTCTGAGAGGAATTCTCAGAGCCTGAGTTGGAGATTGGACGTAGGGTTTGGTCCACCACTAACAAATTTAAATGTTATGTTCCCAGTTTTTGAAGGAGGAGATCTTACACTTGGCTGGTATACAAGTGTTCCCCAAACAACAAAGGGACAGAGAGTGTTCACCACTGACCAGGATAGCTTTCCCGCAGGAAAGACAGAATACCCCAGAAACATCAAAGTCTATAAATCTTCAGGCAGGGAAACAAACAAACCTGCAAATTTAATACTATGACTAAAGTGAGCTAAGAAAATAGCTTAGAAGACTGTGTTTAGCTAACTAGTGTGACAGGGTCAGGCTAGAAGAGTACAAGAGCGATGTAAGGGAGGTATATTAGCCTCAGATTAAATAAATCTCTGTTCCCAAGGTAAATTGGCAGGAGCTAGTCCAGAATCAGAAAGAACTTGTCAGAATCAATCAGGGTAATTAAGCATCTGGAACTAATTAAGTGGGCTTGCAGGGTCAAGTAAGTCAAGGCTAGTTGGAATACCTGAGGCCAATTAAAGAACCAGTTGAGAGTGGTTATTAAAAGGGCTTCTCTGCAGTTAGTCAAAGCATGTGAGGAGTTAAGGGGATGGATGGAGTGCTAAGAGAGCCTAGGAAGAGCAAACACCAACAGAGTCTGGTAGGAAGAGCCTGAGACAAGGAAGGTGTGGGAAAGTAACCCAGGGATTTTGTAGCTGTCTCATAGTGGGAGTTGGAGACTTTTATAGGCAGCTGCTATTGTAGGGCCCTGGGCTGGAACCCAGAGTAGTGGGTGGTCCTGGGTTCCACCCACTTCCACATTTGCACTTGGGGAAAAGATTGGCTGGGGAAAAGAAAGGGATTTATCCAGCCTGTATCATGTGGGGGTCCACTGAGACTGGAGTTTGGTTTCCCTTTATAACTTATGCCGGTCAATTATGAGAGTAGCTCAACCAAAAGCAAGCTGATGCCCAAGGTGTAGCACCTAAATTGAGGGCTGCTATGAGCCTCTGAGGCAAACCATCTGCCTGAAAGCACAGGACCCACCAAGTTGGAGTAGGAGCTTTGTCACACTAGCTATAGCTATAAAGTAAGTAGACACACTTAACTTCCCAACCAAGGCCAAAGTTGGGTATCTTTGGTATGGGAGGATGTGTAAAACTTCATGCTTGGGCCCAAATGGGATCCACAGAAAATCTCCAATCAAAGGCACATGGGGGTACATGAACACCTGAAGTGAAGTACCTACAGTGACAGTACACACAAAAAATAAAAGTAATCATTGAAATACAGAAGTCAACTCTCAGGGAATGTTAAGGATAAGCAAACACAGAGTGTCTGCATACAGAATCCAGGAAGGAAAAGATCAAAACCAAATGAACAAACCAATCAAAAAAAAGTTCCATTTAAGAAGGCCTCCAATCCAACCCATTTACAGAGTTCCAATTTTCTTATTGTTGAAAAAACAGACTGGCTTTCTTCCTTTTCTTTAGGCATCACATCAGTTAAGAAGAAACTTAACCAAGTTTGTAAGGCCCTTACCACAAAGCAACCAAACTTATGGCTTGTCTACAAAATGAGTTAATGTGCTCTACAGGGAGTATCATTTCTAAAGCTCACTAACATGTCCTGGTGTCTTAGAGAACACCACCACCATTTCTTCTTGTCCCCCCATTCCTTATTAAGCTTCCTTTTCCTTTTTATATAGCCCAGCTCCAAGTGCAGACAAGGTGCTCCTACGCTGATTTGTCTGAAAGAGCCAAAGGCTCCGTCTACACGGGCATGATCTTGTGCAAAAACTCTTTAGCGCAAGAGTTCTTGCGTTAAAGTAGTTGTGCAAGAGAGTGTCTACACTGGCATGTGCTTTTGCACAAGAGATGTGCTTTTGCGCAAGAGCATCCATGCCAGTGCAGACGCTCTCTTGCACAAGAAAGCTCTGATGACCATAGGGCTTTCTTGCACAAGAAATTCATGTTGCCTGTCTACACTGGCCTCTTGCGCAAGAACAGTTGCGCAAAAGGGCTTATTCCTGAGCGGGAGCATCATAGTTCTTGCGCAAGAAGCACTGATTTCATGCATTAGAACGTCAGTTTACTTGCGCAAGAAC
Source organism: Rafetus swinhoei (assembly GCA_019425775.1). Classification (NCBI taxonomy): domain Eukaryota; kingdom Metazoa; phylum Chordata; order Testudines; family Trionychidae; genus Rafetus; species Rafetus swinhoei. Next base: position 143,701,801 of record CM033440.1, on the reverse strand, counting down.
TCGTGGCCAGTGTAGACAGGCAGCAAGTGTTTGCGCAAAAGCGGCCGCTTTTGCGCAAGATCGCACCAATGTAGACACAGCCAAAATGTCTCTTAAAGCAGTGTTTCTGAGACTGTGGTTGTTCTGAAACCACCCACCATGCAGATTTTGCTGATGACAATTGTGTTGTCTCCTGCCACCATTCTTAGGTCAGGCCATCATGGAACTGGGCTTTTCTTTCTTGAAACCGTAGACTCCAGGAAATTTCAGTCATTTCCACAAACATTGCTACAGATGGCAGCTGGAAGCATGGATCCAAGCATGCTAGTCCATTAGTTACCCCAAAGATTTGGGACTCTGGAGCCAGTCACCAAGTGACCACATACTAGAATCACAGAGCCATAACATATAGGAATGCTTTTGCAGAAAACTGTTCATCCTCAATATCTCCATTCATATATCTCTGGGGAAAGGCTGAGCCCAGACCACTACAGCCATCTTTAGTGCAGTATAAGAACTTGCTTAATCCTCATCAGCATGCAGTAGGCTACCTTTGCCTCCTGATGATGTAGGGGGCCAGCTGTGTCACTCAGGTATTTTTCTTGCAGAACTTTGGGGGTAGCAATCCATTCAACAGTGGTCAAACAGGCTTTCAGGTCACCAACATCATCTCTCAGCTTAGTAAGGGTGAGTGAGACTCAGGTATATGTTATGGCTTGTTTCTCCTCCTAGGGTGATCCCTTGCTCCTGCAGTCTACTGGGAGAGCACTCTAGCCATGTCTGACTGAAACTGGTGGCTCCACTCCTGATTAGCATATCTTGCTGTTATTTCTGGGTGGCTATCTGCATCTCTAGTTGATACTGCTGAGTTACCAGCCATGCTTCTGGAATTTTTTTTCCTCTCTGCTAGCTATGCTTCCTATAGGTGTCGCTGTGCCTGCTGGAACTGAAAATTTCTGTCACTCTGTTGATGTGGCAGGAACCTGAGTTTCTCCTTCATGATCCTTCTAGGAGATCTTTATAGCTACAGATATTTATATGTAGAATCTCCAAGGTGGGAAAAGCCAAACCACATTAACAGCAACAAAAATAACCACGTCCCTTTTTTAGAAGGCCTCCAAATCAATCCCAGTCACCAGAACTAGAAGTTACTCAACTTGTGCAGTAACGAGGGTTCCTCGAGATGGGTCCCCGTGGGAGCTCCACTCATGGTGTCGGGCTCGTCCCGCACCGCAGCTCGGATGCTTTATATAGCTGTTTTCAGCCGCGTGCGCATGCGCAGAATACAGCTCGTGCTGTTCGCGCTCTTTGATCTTCGTGCGCATCCGGCTTCCCTGTCAGTTCCTCTCACCGTTCCGTATCTGTAAGGATACAAAAAACAAAACAACTCCGGAATGGGGAGGAAGGGCGGGGCATGGAGCACCCACAGGGACCCATCTCGAGGAAGGTGAGTAACTTCTCATTCCTCTTCGAGTGGTCCCCGTGGGTGCTCCACTCATGGTGACTTCGTAGCAATGCTCTCTCTGCGTTCCCGGAGTTCCGGTTTATCAATGACTGAAAGCACTGCTGAAGACACTAAAGATTCAGGTATCCATCTGCGCACTATTGCGTAGTGGTTCATAAAAGTCAAACTGAAAGACCATGTGGCTGCTCTGCAGATTTCTGGCAGAGAAACTCCTCTGGCAAAAGCAGTGGAAGTTGCCACCGCCCTAGTTGAATGGGCTCTAGGTACAGTCTGGAGTGGCTTGTTGCGCATCGTATGGCACATGGTAATACAGGAAACTATGATATTAGACAGACGTTGGGAGGACAATGCAGTGCCCTTGGAGCGATCTGCTATGGACACTATTAAACAATCAGTCTTACGCCACGTTCGTGTTCTGTCTATAGAAAATGCCAATGCTCGACGTACATCCAGGGTATGAAGTAGGGAGTCCCGATTTGAAGTATGAGGCTTAGGATAAAAAACAGGCAAAACGACTGGTTCATTAACATGAAATTGAGTAGCGACCTTAGGGATAAACGCTGGGTGAGTACGTAGCATAACTGAGTCCTTGGTAAAAACCGTGAAAAGTGGCGTTGCCATTAACGCTGCCAGTTCACTGACCCTGCGTGCGGATGTAATGGCCAACAAGAACACCACCTTGGTATTGAGCATTGGTAATGAAGTGGTGGCTAGAGGCTCAAAAGGTGGGTACATTAATGCATCAAGTACCAGATCCAAGTTCCAAGCAGTAGGAATGGGCCTTCGTGAAGGTTTAAGATTAGCTATCCGCTTAAGCAGCCTTTTTGTCATAGGGTGAGTAAATACTGAATGACCTTTGACGGTGGTATGGAAGGCGGTAATTGCAGAGAGGTGAACCCGTAGAGTGGACATCGAAAGACCAGACTGGTGCAAAGATAGGATATAATCAAGGATCCTATGCATTGGTGCAGAATGCGGTTGAATGTCAATTTTGCCACACCAAACCACAAATCTCTTCCATTTTGCCACATAAGAGCTTCTTGTGGTTTGCCTCCTGCTGTTCAACAATACAGTCTTTACCGCTTCTGAGCAGAGTTGCTCGTCTACCCTGAACTACTTATGAACCACGCTGTCAGGTGAAGGTTCTCTAGTTTGGGGTGAAGCAATAATCCCTGGTTCTGGGAAAGGAGGTCTGGGAGTAGAGGTAAGGGGCGTGGTGGTAATCGGGACAGTCTGTGGAGGAACGGATACCACGGTTGTCTCACCCAGGCTGGTGCTAGAAGTATGACGTGGGCTGAATCCTCTCTGATTTTCTGAATTACTCTCGGGATCAGCACTGTTGGTGGGAATGCATAGTGTAGAGGTGCCGTCCAACGGATTAGTAATGCATCGCCCAGAGAGTCCTTGCCCATGCCCCCTCTGGAGCAATAAAGGTGACATTTTTTGTTCTTGTAGGTCGCGAAGAAGTCTATTTGTGGTATCCCCGAGGACCGGAAAATGTCTTCCAAGACGTCGGGACGAATCTCCCACTCGTGGTCCTGAGGAAAAATTCTGCTCAGAGCATCTGCCGTGACATTGCTCATACCCGGTAAGTATGATGCTACCAGAGTGGTACGGTTCCTTATACACCAGTTCCACAGGCAGACTGCTTGTGCACATAATCGGGCGTGATCGTGCTCCTCCCTGCCGATTGATATAATACATAGCTGTTATGTTGTCCGTAAGTACCCAGACGGTTGTTCCAGCTATAAGTGAATGGAAATGCTTGCAGGCGAGAAACACGGCCTTCAGCTCTAGGAGGTTGATATGGGAGAGGGCCTCCGGTGCGGACCATCTGCCCTGTACGAACAGACCTTCGATGTGCGCTCCCCACCCCAAGAGGGAGGCATCCATAGTCAACTGGATCGACAGATGTTCGCATTTGAACGGAACTCCTGCTAGCAGATTTCCTGGACGCAACCACCAACCCAGAGATCTGCGAACTAGAAGAGTAGGAGTTACTACTTTGTGCATGGAATGCTTTACCGGAATGTACACAGAAGTCAACCAATGCTGAAGGCAACGAAAATGAAGTCTGGTGTGTTGAACCACAAAGGTGGTAGCGGCCATATGGCCCATAAGGCGGAGACAGGTAAGTACCGTAACTGCAGGCGCCTGGATGACTACTGTGACCAGATAGTGTAGAAGTTGGAAGCGCTCCTGAGGTAAGTATGCACGGGCCATGATGGAATCGAGGCGTGCCACCTATGAAATGTATAGCCTGCGTGGGATCCGGCGAAGACTTCTTCTCTCGTTGATTATGAGGCCAAGCGAGAGAAATGTCTGTCTGACCAGCGTCACCATGTGTTGGACTTCTTGACTGGATCTGCCCTTTATGAGGCAGTCGTCCAAATACGGAAATATGATCACATTTCTGCGCTGCAAGTGAGCTGCTACTACCGCCAGAGTTTTTGAAAACACCCTGGGGGCAGACTCAAGTCCAAAAGGTAGCACTCGGTACTCGAAATGGTCGTCGCCGATAGTGAAACGGAGAAAACGCCTGTGAGCTGGATGTATGGCTATATGAAAGTAGGCTTCTTACAGATTGAGGGCTGCAAACCAATCGTCTTTCTCTAGTGACAGTAATATCTTGGCAAGGGTCACCATCTTGAACCTTTGACGGCGGAAGTATTTGTTCAGTTTTGTGAGGTCGAGGATCGTCCTCCATCCTCCGGTCTTCTTCTCTGTGAGAAAATACCTCGAATAGAAGCCCCTTCCCCTGAACCGGGGGGGTACGGGCTCTATGGCTCCTATGGAGAGCAAACCCTGTGCCTCTTCTTTTAAACGGCTCTCGTGAAAAGGGACGGGGTTGGTGGATTTGTGGGTGGTATGGTAGTGAAGGGGATAGTGAGCCCAGATACCACCAGCTGTAATACCCAACGGTCTGATGTAATTGCCGTCCATTGGTCTCGAAAAGGTCGAAGTCGATGGTGAAAAAGAGGAATGTTTTGTTGCTGTTGTTGTCTCGTCACAGAAGGTAGTCGTTGCAAGCCCTCGACCGAACCATCTAACTTGCTGCTTGGGATTTTGTTGGTTGTTCGAGCGGAATGGTTGGGATCGTTTGCATTGAGGATGCTGTCTTTGGCGTGATTGATCTAGGCCTCGCTGCTGATGTTGTTGTTGCCTTTGATAAGGGTAATTGTACCTCTTCTGATACGGGTAATACTTCTTGCGCCGAAAGGGAGGTGTATACATTCCCAAGGTGTGGAGCGTAGACCGAGAATCTTTTCCGGAATGGACGATCTCATCCGTCTTCTCTGCGAATAATTTGTTTTTATCAAAGGGGAGATCCTCGACTTTTGCGTGGAGCTCCTTCGGGACTGCCGCGGAAGCCAACCAAGAGGAGCGCCTCATTGTTATTGCAGTCGCCGTGGTTCGAGCTGCTGTATCCGCCGCATCCAACGAGATCTGCAGACTCGCCCTGGATGCTGTAAAACCCTCCTGCACTAGGGATTTTAAGAGGGGGCGCTTGCTCTCTGGGAGGTATTGGAGCAGCTGAGATATTTTCTCGTAATTGTCAAAATTATGGTTCGACAATAGCGCTGCATAATTAGAGATAAGCAAGAGAAGGGTTGCCGAAGAGTAAACTTTTCTGCCAAATGTGTCCAACTTTTTGGTATCCGGTGTAGTCTTATACTGTGGTGCCTTGGCCCGTTGCTGCGTCACGTCCACCACTAAGGAATTCGGCTGAGCATGGTTGAAGAGAAATTCTAAGTTCCTGGACGGAACAAAATACCGTCTATCAGCTCTGCGGCAGGTTGGGGCCACCGTAGCTGGTGTATGCCAAATAGTGTCGGCTACCTCCATAATGGCTTCATCGATAGGAATGGCCACCTTTGCACTCTGCCTGGGGTGCAAATTCTTCAGCAGGCGGTGTTGTTTCGTTTGAGACTGCGCTATCTGTATTTCCTGGGATTGCGCCACCCGCTTGAATAAATCCTGAAACTGCTTAAAATCGTCCGGTGGGGACGTGTCCGGCGGAAAAACCGCCACATGTGAAGATGAAGGTGAAACGCCAGGAGCTGGGTCTTCAGACTGGTGATCATCCCTCTCAGACAATTGGCCATCTTCCAGGTCTGAGTGCCGTGATGTTCTCGCTCGGCTGTGTGAGGGGAAAGCCAGGTTACGGTCACAGTGCTGATACGATGGAGAGTGCTTCGCCAACGGTGAACTGTAGCGCGAGGGGCGTTGAAAGTCATAGTGATGGGAGTGTGAACGTGGTGAGCACGGAGAAGAGCGATGACATTCGTAATAACGACTTGATGGACGAGGAGATGAGCACCTAGATGATCTATTGCTAGTATGTTGCCTGTCGTGCCCGCTATGTGGAACGTAATAATAAGAATGCTCACATGATGGAGAATAGGATGGACGTCTATAGTAACTCCTATAATGGGGCGCCATAAGGAGAATCCCGTCTGTAATAAGTATAGTGCCTGGGACTGTGATGCCGGTAACCATGATGCCAAGGTGAGCCATGCACCTGGAGGAGAGGGGCCAGGTGAAAATCTTGGGGAAGGTGCATGCTCTGTCCCCGTGCTGTCAAAGGTGCCTCTGATTGGGGATGCGTCTCTAATTCTGGCTGCTGCTCCGGTGCCGGTATGCTTGTCAGCTTTTGCTGGGACACTGCCTCCACCGGTGCCGGGGCTGCCTGTAATTGACAAGCCCCACGCGGCACCTGCATCACTGGCTGAAGGGATGACGGTACCGGAGGGGTTTTCCCCGGTGCTGCAGGCATAGCAGCGGATATGCTCTTGTCAGCAGCTGCCTCTTGCGGGGAGTAAAGCAGTGCCGGTGCATTCTGACTATGCACACCGCTTGCCCGCACCGCAGTTGACTTCGGTGCCGGCAGCGTTGCTGGTTGAGATGCCGGTGCCGGTAGAGCCCTTTGAGGCGGCGCCACCGTCTGCACGGCTTTTTCACGGGGTTTTGCTGAAGATCAGTGTGGTGCCGGCGGCTTCTTAGCAGAGGCTGCGCTTGCCGGCACCGAGGCTGCGTCTGATCCTGAGTGCGCTCTCTGTGGCGCCGCAGCCTTATTCTCCTTCATCCCCGATCCTGATGAAGAGGATCGCAGGACAGAGTCAGAGGGACCACAATCACCCACCACCCATATATCGGGTGGCAGGGATCTAGCTGGGGAGATCCTTAGTCTTTTCTCCCTTAAGTCCAGGGACGAGATCCGTCTCTTAGGGGTTCTCCCCCGCTGTTCAAAGATTTCTGCCCTGGGGTCCAATGCTTTATCGAGGAGAAACATCTTGAGCCTCATCTCCCTGTCACGCCGAGTACGGGCTGTCATTTTTGAACAATGCCCGCACTTATGGGGAGTGTGGTGTTCCCCCAGGCAACGTACACAAAGCGAATGCCCATCTGAAATAGGCATTGGCTCACTACAGTGGCTACATTTCTTAAAGCCCGGAGATCCAGGCATGATTGTTCGTCAGTTTCTTTCTGAGAGGTTTTTTTTTTGTTTTTTAAAGCTGATCCGCGACTGATAACAGTGGGAAGCCGCTGTAAGCCGCGGCTTTGCTAAGGTGTTAAGAGGCTTCGCTTTCTCCCCTTTTTTTTTTGGTAGTAGATAAGATCAAACAACAACAAAAGAACTCTAACTATATACAATTAACTAACTACAGGTTCCCTGAGGGAAGGAGAACTACTGTGAGGAGAGAGATCAGAAGCTCCGTCTGCGTTCAGGGACAGTTAAGAGGAACTGACAGGGAAGCCGGGTGCGCTCGAAGATCAAAGAGCGCAAAAGGCGCGAGCTGTATCCTGCGCATGCGCACCCACCTGAAAACAGCTATACAAAGCATCCAAGCTGCGGTGCGGGACGAGCCCGACACCATGAGTGGAGCACCCACGGGGACCACTCGAAGAGGAATTTCTAGTTCTCTCTCATTATTCTAAGAATCAGGCAGGTTGCCTCCTTTTTTCTTTAGGAATCAGGCTAGAGAATGAGGAGTTTAACTAAGTTCTTAAATCCTCAGAGCTTAAAATGAGAGCAAAAAATGTAGTCAAAACCCAGAATCTCTAGGACCCCCTATCATTGTGCCCTAGATCTGAGGGGAATTGTAACCATAATCCAGTGTGGTTTCTAATTCCACCACCCTTACTTAGTTTCCTTTTCCTATTATTTTGCCCAGCCAAATGGTGATGGAGGATACTCCTTTGCTCTGGGATCAGCTTCCTGTTTTGACTGTAAGATACAGACTGTCCCTTTAAAGGACAGTATAATCCTCCAAGAATATTTTACTATATTTGTGTTATGTTGACAAGCACTCTGCTTCCAAAATTCAGTACTTCAATTATTGTTGCCTCAGGACGGAAAAAGAAGAAGTTACTCACCTTGGTGCTGTAAGGATGATTCTTCGAGATGTGTGCCCCATGGATGCTTCACTGTAGGTGTCGGGCTTGTCCCGGTGCCACAGATAGGAGACTTTCAATAGCCATAGTCAGCCGGACTGCACATGTGCGGTTAGCATCTCACACCATTCGTGCCCTTTGCCTGTTACACACAGTCCCGGCTCCTGCCAGTTCCTCTCACCTGCTCGGTCATCTGAAACAAGAAAATTGGAACCAAGATTCCGGAGGGGGGAGGACGACGGGTAGTGGAGCACCCATGGGGACACACATCTCAAAGAACCATCGTTACTGCACCAAGGTGAGTAACTTCTTCTTCTTCGAGTAGTGTCCCCGTGGGTGTTCCACTATAGGTGACTACATAGCAGTACTCGGAATGTCTGGATGGTGAGCTTCGGGAATCAAGCTCACCATCTGGTCATGAACTGCGAGTACTGCCAAGGCCACTGAGGAGTCCGCAGCTAAACGTTACACGATTGCATAGTGCTTCATGAATGTGGCATTGGATGACCACGTGGTTGCTTGACAGATGTCACGAAAGGGAACCCCTCATAGAAAAAACCTGTAGATGTGGCCTTGTAGAACGGACCTTCAGTTGGGATGGAAGCGGTCTGTTACAAATGGAGTAGCAGGTGGTGATGCATGAAACTATGAGCCTAGCAATATGCTGGGCAGACAATGTCTGGCCCTTAGACCGCTCCGTGAACAATATTATCAAACAGTTTGTTTTAACCAGTCTCGCATTTTATCGATATAAAATCCAAGTGCTCTCCGTACATCGAGGGTATGGAGAACTGCCTCCCAGGATGAGGCGTGTGGTTTCAGAAAGAAGGAAGGAAGTATAAATGGTTCGTTAATGTGGAACTCAGAACAGACATAGAACATAAGAACATAAGAACGGCCGTACCGGGTCAGACCAAAGGTCCATCTAGCCCAGTATCCTGTCTGCCGACAGTGGCCAGCACCAGGTGCCCCAGAGGGGTGGACCAAGACAATGATCAAGCGCTTTGTCTCCTGCCATCCCTCTCCAGCCTCTGTCAAACAGAGGCCAAGGACACCATTTTATCCCCTGGCTAATAGCCTTTATGGACCTAACCTCCATGAAATTATCTAGCTTCTCTTTAAACTCTGTTATAGTCCTAGCCTTCACAGCCTCCTCTGGCAAGGAGTTCCACATGCTGACTACACGCTGTGTGAAGAAGAACTTTCTTTTATTAGTTTTAAACCTGCTACCCATTAATTTCATTTGGTGTCCTCTAGTTCTTCTATTTAGGAACTAATAAATAACTTTTCTTTATCCGCCCTCTCCACACCACTCATGATTTTATACACCTCTATCATATCCCCTCAGTCTCCTCTTTTCTAAACTGAAAAGTCCCAGTCGCTTAACCTCTCCTCATATGGGACCCGTTCCAAACCCCTAATCATTTTAGTTGCCCTTTCTGAACCCTTTCCAAGGCCAAAATATCTTTTTGAGGTGAGGAGACCACATCTGTACACAGTATTCAAGATGTGGGTGTACCATAGTTTTATACAGGGGCAGTAAGATATTCTGGGTCTTATTTTCTATCCCTTTCTTAATAATACCTAGCATCCTATTTGCCTTTTGACCGCCGCTGCACACTGTGTGGAAGTTTTCAGAGAACTGTCCACGATAACTCCAAGATCTCTTTCCTGATTTGTCGTAGTTAAATTAGCCCCCATCATACTGTACGTATAGTTGGGGTTATTTTTCCCAATGTGCATTACTTTACACTTATCCACATTAAATTTCATTTGCCATTTTGTTGCCCAATCACTCAGTTTGGTGAGATCTTCTTGGAGTCCCTTACAGTCTGCTTCTGTCTTGACTATCCTAAACAGTTTGGTATCATCCGCAAACTTTACCACCTCACTGCTTACCCTTTCTCCAGATCATTTATGAATAAGTTGAACAGGATTGGTCCTAGGACTGACCCTTGGGACACCACTAGTTACCCTCTCCATTCTGAAAATTTACCATTTATTCCTACCCTTTGTTTCCTGTCTTTAACCAGTTCTCAATCCAAGAAAGGACCTTCCTCTTATCCCATGGCCATGTAATTTACACAAGAGCCTTTGGTGAGGGACCTTGTCAAAGGCTTTCTGGAAATCTAAGTATACTATATCTACTGGATCCCCTTGTCCGCATGTTTGTTAACCCTTCAAAGAACTCTAATAGATTAGTAAGACAGGATTTCCTTTACAGAACCCATGTTGACTTTTGTCCAACAAATTATGTTCTTCTACATGCTTCACAATTTTATTCTTTACTATTGTTTCACTAATTTGCCCGGTACTGAAGTTAGACTTACCGGTCTGTAATTGCCCGGATCGCCTCTAGAGCCCTTTTTAAATATTGGTGTCACGTTGGCTACCTTCCAGTCATTAGGTACGGAAGCCGATTTAAGGGATAGGTTACAAACCACAGATAATAGTTCAGCAATTTCCCATTTGAGTTCTTTTAGAACCCTTGATGAATGCCATCCGGTCCCGGAGATTTGTTAACATTAAGTTTTTCTATTTGTTCCAAAACCTCCTCTAATGACACTTCAATCCGGACAGTTCCTCAGATTCATTACCCACAAAGGACGGTGCAGATTTGGGAATCTCCCAACATCCTCAGCCGTGAAGACTGAAGCAAAGAAATCATTTAGTTTCTCCGCAATGGCTTTATCGTCCTTGATTGCGCTTTATAGTTCGATCGTCCTAGGGACCCACAGGTTTTTTAGCAGGCTTCCTGCTTCTAATGTACTTAAAAACATTTTGTTATTTCTTTTGAGTTTTTGGCTAGCTGTTCCTCAAAATCTTTTTTGCTTTTCTTATTACATTTTTACACTTGATTTGACAGTGTTTATGTTCCTTTCTATTTATCTCACTAGGATTGACTTCCACTTCTTAAAAGATGCCTTTTGTCCTCACTGCTTCTTTTACATGGTGGTTAAGCCACGGTGACTCTTTTTAGGTCTCTTGCTATGTTTTTTAATTTGGGGTATACATTTAAGTTGGGCCTCTATTATGGTGTCTTTAAAAGTTTCCATGCAGCTTGCAGGATTTGGCTCTAGTCACTGTGCCTTTTAATTTCTGTTTAACTAACCTCCTCATTTTTGTGTAATTCCCTTTTGAAATTAAATGCCAGGGTGCTGGTCTGCTGAGGTGTTCTTCCCACCACAGGAATGTTGAATGTTATTATATTATGGTCACTATTCCCAAGCGGTCCTGTAACGGTTATTTCTGACCTGATCCTGCGCTCCACTCAGGACTAAATCGAGAATTGCCTCTCCCTTGTGGGTTCCTGCACTAGCTGCTCCAAGAAGCAGTCATTTAAGCCATTGAGAAATTTTATCTCCGCTTCTCTTCCTGAGGTGACATGTATCCAGTCAATATGGGGGTAATTAAAATCCCCATTATTATAGAGTTCTTTGTTTTGGTAGCCTCTCTAATCTCCTCAGCATTTCAATGTCAGTATCCCTGTCCTGGTCAGGTGGTCGGTAATATATCCCTACTGCTAATTTCTTATTTTTGGAGCATGGAATTACTATCCATAGCGATTCTATTGAACATGTTGATTCATTTAATATTTTTATTTCATTTGATTCTACATTATCTTTCACATACAGTGCCACTCCGCCACCCACCCGGCCTGCTCTATCCTTTCGATATATTTTATATCCCATGATTGTGTCCTACAGATTTTCCTCATTCCACCAGGTTTCAGTGATGCCTATTATGTCAATCTCCTCATTTAATACTAGGTACTCTAGTTCACCCATCTTATTAGTCAGACTCTAGCATTTGTGTAGAAGCACTTTAAAAATTTGCCACTGCTTATTTGTCTGCCCTTCCCTGATGCATTGGATTCCTTTGTACGCGTTGTTTGTCTGCTCTGGCCCATGGTTTGCCCTCTCCTCCTCTCTTCTGACTACAGCTTAGAGAATCTCTATCAATGGATTCTCCTCTAAGAGAAGTCTCTCCGATTTACGTGCATCTCCACACCAATCGGCTTTCCCCATCTCTCAGTTTAAAAACTGCTCTCGGCCTTTTAATGTTTAGTGCCAGCAGTCTGGTTCCACCTGGTTTAGGTGGAGCCCATCCTTCCTGTATAGGCTCCTCTCCCAAAAGTGTCCCCAGTTCCTAATAAATCCAAACCCTCTTCCCTACACCATCGTCTCATCCACGCATTGAGATTCTGAATCTCTGCCTGCCTACCTGGCCCTGCGCGTGGAACTGGAAGCATTTCCGAGAACGCCACCATAGAGGTCCTGGATTTCAGTCTCTTTCCTAGCAGCCTAAATTTGGCCTCCAGGACATCTCTCCTACCCTTCCCTACGTCATTGGTACCTACATGTACCACGACCACCGGCTCCTCCCCAGCACTACACATAAGTCTATCTAGACTTTGGGGATAAAGGCTGGATGAGGTCATAGGAGCACCGATTCTCTGCTGAATGTTGTGTACAGCGGTGATGACACCAGGGGTGTGAGCTCGCTGACTCTGTGGGCCAATGTTATGGCTAACGAAAAGATCAATTTAAGCGTCAACATGTGGAGTGGCGTTGTGGCCAAAAGTTCGAAGGGAGGACATGTTAGAGTGTCCAGTACCAGGTCCAGGTCCCAGAATGGAGATGGCGGTTTATGAGGCAGATTAAAATTTATCAACCCTTTTATAAACCTTTTAGTAGCTGGATGAGCAAATACCTGAGTACCGTCAATGGAGTGACGGAAGGCATTGATTGCCATTAGATGTACCTTCAAAGAAGCAACTGAGAGGCCCGTCTGCTTTAAAAGAAGGATATCGTTGAGGATCTGGTGCAGGAGTGATATATATGGTCAATACAGTTGTCGGAGAACCAGGTAGAGAATCTCTACCACTTTGCCAGGTAAGTCATTCAGGTAGTGTCTCCCCTACTGTGCATCAGGACCTGTTTGACCTGATCCGAGCAGAGATCCTCAGATGCGCCGAACCAGCTGGGAGCCAGGCGGTCAAGTGTAGAGTCTTGGGGCTCGGATGAAGGAGAGAGCCATGGTCCTGGGTGAGTAAGTGCAGTAAAAGAGGGAGAGTGCATGGTGGTTGTAGAGACATTCAGTGAAGGAATGGGTACAATGGCTGATGTGCCCACGTGGGGGCTATGAGGATCACCTCAGCTGCGTCCAAGTTGATTTTCTCCAGGACTCTGGGTATGAGTACAACCGGAGGAAATGCATATAGTAAGGAAGTCCCCCAGTGGATAAGAAAGGCATCTCCCAGTGACCCTGGACCAATGCCCACTCTCGAGCAATAATGGTGGCATTTTGTATTGTTGTAGGTGGCAAATAGGTCTATTCGTGGAAACCTCCAACGGCGGAAGATGTGATGAAGGACATCAGTGCGGATCTCCCACTTGTTGTGTGCAAAATGCCTGTTCAGCAAGTACACAACAGCATTGTTGGCGCAAGGTAAGTAAGATGCTATCAACATGGTGTTGTTGAGAATGCACCAGTTCCATAAACAGATCACCTCTGCACAAAGGGATCAGGACCTTGCTCCGCCTTGGCGATTTATGTAGGACATCATTGCGATGTTGTCTGTAAGTATCCTGGTAGTTGTACCGCTTATGTAAGTTCGGAAATGTCTGTAGGCATTGAAGACTGCTCTGAGCTCGAGAAAGTTTATGTGAAGAGCTGCTTCTGTTGTTGACCATCGGCCCTGCACCGTCATGCCGTCCATATGAGCACTCCAGCCAGTGAGGGAGGCATCTGTGATTATCTGATTTGACGGTTGAGGTCAGTGGAACGGCATGCCCGCCAAGAGGTTGTTTGGTTTTGCCCACCAGTCCAGGGACCTGTGAACGTGGACCAGAGGGGCCACTAGCTTGTGTATACTGTGTCTCATCAGGATATACACTGACGTCAGCCAGTGTTGGAGGCAGCAGAAGCGTAGTCTTGCATGGTGGACTACAAACGTGGTGACGGCCATATGGCCCATGAACTGCAGGCAAGTAAGTACGGAGACAGCTGGAGCGTGGATTAGGATGGATAATAGATCCTGGATCGCCTGGAACTGTTCAATGGGTAGATAAGCTCGTGCCAAAAGACAGTCGAGTCGTACGCCTATGAAGTTCAAAGTTTGAGACAGTTCGACTGTGGACTTCTGTTAGTTGATAATCAGGCTGAGGGAGTCAAAGGTCTATCTCACTATTGATACCATATGACGTGTCTCTTCACATGATTGGCCTTTTATGAGACAATCATCAAGGTAGGGGAAAATTATGACGCCCCTGCGAAGTAAGTGGGCTGCCACTACTACCAGGGTCTTCGAAAATACCCTCAGAGTAGATGCGAGGCCAAAGGGTAGTACTTGATACTGAAAACGCTCCTTGCCCACTATGAAGCGAAGGAATAGCCTGTGTGCTGGCTGAATGGCAATGTGGAAATAAGCGTCCTGAAGGTCGAAGGCCTCAAACCAATCTCCGTTGTCTAACGATGGTATTATGGTGGTTAGAGTCACCATTTTGAAACGTTGTTTTCGGAGGTGTCGATTGAGCTTCCGAAAATCGAGTATGGTTCTCTACCCTCCCATTTTTTTCTGGATGAAGAAATAGTGAGAATAAAACCCTTTTCCCCTGAACTCTACCGGTACCCTCTCTATGGTTCCAATGGAGAGGAGACGACGGACCACTTGTTTTAGCAAGTCCTCATGAGAAGGGTCCCTGAAGAGGGACGGGGTGGGTGGGGTAGTTGGAGGCAGAGAAAGGAAGGGGATGGTGAGGCCGGGTGCCATGATTTCCAAGACCCAATGGTCTGAAGTGATGGTGGCCCATTGGCGATGGAATGGCCTCAGGTGGTGATGGAAGAGAGGAGAGCCATGATGTTCTGAGCTGACAACATGAGCTATTTGCGTGTCCCTGACCAAGAAGTCAAATTTGCAGTTTAGTAGCTGGTTGGTTAGAGATGTGAGCAGACTGAGTGCATCTCCATTGAGGGCATTGCTTCGAGCGAGATTGGTCAGATACACGGTGTTGCTGTCTGTGATATGGATAACCATATCACCCCATTACAGGGTAAAACCCTTGCACCTGTACGGGGGCATAGACATCCCTAGCGTCTGGAGTGTAGTTTGCGAATCTTTACCCGAGTGGAGGACCTCATCCATCTTGTCGGTGAAAAGCTTCTGTTTCTCAAATGGGAAGTCCTTTACTTTACTTTGAAGCTCCTTCAGGACTCCCGCTGACACCAATCATGACGACCTCCTCGTAGCAATTGCTGTGGCCGTGGAGTGGGCAGCTGTGGCCGCGACATCAAGGGCAATCTGGAGCCCAGTCCTTGCAGAGGTGTAGCCTTTAAGAGAGGTCACCTTTAAGAGAGATCTCTCTGAATGTTGCATCAGCTTGAACAATTTCATATAGTTGTTGAAATTGTGATTCAACAGAAGGGCAGCATAGTTTGCAATGCGAAGCAACAGCGTGGCTGAGGAATACACCTTCCTGCCAAATATGTCTAGCCTCTTGCTATCTTTGTCGAAGAGGGCATTTCTATACTGCGGATCTTTGGACCTATGTTGTGCCCCGTCCACCACGAGCGAATTTGGTTGTGGGTGGTTAAATGAAAATTCCAGCTCTTTCGATGGCACAAAATACTTTTTATCAGCCCATTTGCATGTTGGTGGGGCCAAAGCCAGGGTCTGCCAGATCTCTTCCTCTGCTTCCATGATCGCTTCATTAATTGGGAGCGCTATTTTAGCCCAATGCTGAGGCTGCAGGTTTTTATGAAGGCAGTATTGTTTGCCCTTCACCTCCTGGCTCTCTGTGACCCATTTGAACAATTCTTGGAATTGCTTGAGGTCATCGGGCAGGGACATATCCCCCGGAATCACTGCCTCGTCGGGTGAGGAGGAGGACTGGTCGGTGGGTGAAGCGTCGGGCTGTTGCTCTTCAGCTTCCAACAGCTGGCCCTCCTCTGGCTTGAGTGTTGTGCCTGGGGCATCAGGCTCTGCAGTGGTGGAGTTGGAAGGTGTCGCTCTCGCAGCGTGATGGGAGCCGACTGGTACCTAGGTGACCAGTAGCAGCATGGAGACCATCTGTGTGAGTAACCAGTAGTGATGGTGTGATGGATAGTAAGGTCTATGGGCATAATGATCGTAGTAGTGATCTGACCACACCGGTGAAGACCTTCTGGAGGAGATTGCACTCCTGTGATGTCTGTGTGAGTAAGACCGGTAGTGATGGTGTGATGGATAGTAAGGTATATGGGTGTAATGATTGTAGTAGTGATCCAACCGCACCGGTGAAGACCTTCTGGAGGAGATTGCACTCCTGTGATGTCTGGCGGCACCACAGAGACAGCCTCGGGGAAAGGGAGGTTTGCAGAGATCCTAGAGGAAGGAGGTGGAGAGGGAGAGAACCGTCTCTCATAGTGTCTAGTGTCTCTCCATAGTGCCACCAGATGTGGCGTGGAGACCTTTGCTAAGGAGAATATGAACGTTCCCTCTGTTCCCCATGATGCAAGCTCAGCACTGGGGAACTCGGTGCCAGTGGTGAAAGAGACGGTGCTGGGGAAAAAATCGGAGAGGGCGAGATAGGGCTCTGACACATGCCAGTCTTAGCCAAGGCTTTCTTCGGTGTCGATGTGGCACCAGTTCCTCCCGGTGCCGAAGAGCGTGGCACTGTGTCTACAACAGTCTATGCCGGTGGTGCCAGTACCGGCACAGGGGTCCTGCCTGACGAGCTTTCCAGCGCTTACGCCGATCTCAGTGCTGCCAGTACCCTGACAGTCGGCACTGGGGCCGGTGCTTTTTTAGGTTTGGCGCTAGTAGTCGCCTTTGTGGCTGTAGAGGTGGTGCCGGACATTCCCGGTTTATCGCTTGTGCTCACTCTGCTGACAGGAGAGGCAGGCAAAGAGTGTGTCGGGGATGCCCTTATCTTTTTTGCTGGGGCTATCCCTGAGGATGAGGCTCTGAGCTTCTGAGGCACAACTGGGTCCGGGGTGGCTGCTGGCGAGGTATTCAAGGGCTGGAGCGCCTTATCAAACAAAATCATTTTGAGGCGCATTTCTCTATCTCTCCGGGCCCTGTCCATCAGTTTCGAGCAATGGGTGCATTTTTTGAGGTACATGAGCCTTGCCCAAGCATCAAATGCATGCCACGTGGCCATCCGAGGCCGGCGTAGCTTCACAGCAAACACCGCATTTTTTTAAAACCTGGTGATCCAGGCATCCTGGAGACTCTTTGCTCCATTTCTTCTCTCTTCTCTGTTTGTTTGTTTTTTTTAAGGCAGCCTGAAGCCAATGAATGTAGACGAACAAGTGGTTTTTTTTTTCAAAATATAACTAAACTATGAACATTAAGGAAGAGCAGTTCTAAGTTACCTAAATTATACTATTAATTATATTAACTATGTACTTGAATCTTTTTTAATTAGAATGAGGAGAAGAGAGAGCTCCATCTGCGACCGAGAAAGGTTGAGAGGAACTTGTGGGAGCCAGACCATGCGCAACAGGCAAAGGGTGCAAACGGCATGAGACGCTAACTGCGCATGCGCAGTCCAGCTGACTATGGCTCTTGAAAGTCTCTGATCTGTGGTGCCGGGACAAGCCCGACACCTAAAGCAGAGCACCCAGGGGGACACTACTCAAAGAAGAAAGATCATTTACCAGTAATTTCAGTAGGACTACTAACAGTACATAAAGTTACATATGTGCATAAGTATTTGCAGTACCAAAATAAAATATAGCTTGACTGCAAATATATATGTAAGCATTATTTGTGACAGTTTTTTGTGCTTTTTTATTCATTACTTTAAAATAAAACAAACATAAAGCAGAAAATTATTTCAAGAGAAAGTCAATCACATTCTAAACAGGCAGATCTTCTTAACAGAAATGTATATAATAAATTGAGAAAAGAAACAGAACACTGAGAGAGAAAACTACATTGTTATAGATGCAGTATTTGATACTAAACCTGTTTTTCTTTTAAAGTTTCTTGTAGGGATTGAACTCCACTAGTACTCCGGCGAAATTTAGACATTCTGCGGTTACTCATAGAAGGGACAGAAGACTCTAGGGGAAGCTGGAGAGATGTTTTTTGTCGAGTATGAGCAGCAGGGCGTGGCCCAGGTTCCTCTGGAGAAAGGGAGCCAGGCTCAGCTTCCTCTGAAGGAATGGAGTCGGGCCCAGCTTCTTCTGGTGGAACAAGGTCAGGTCTAGCTTCTTCTGGTGGAACAGGGCTGGACCCAGCTTCTTCTGGCGGAATGAGGCCAGGCTCAGCTGCTTCTTGTGGAACAGGGCCAGGCCCATCTTCCTCTGGTGGAACGATACCAGGCCCAGCTTGCTCTGTAGTGTTTGGGCTTTCCATTTGATCCTCTGGTGCATCCTCCATCTTGAAACCTGAAATTTACAAACAAACAATTCACTTACTGGAACAATGCTGTAAATATCAAGGTGAATAAAAACATTTTTTTTTTTTTAGTTTAAAGAAGCTCTTTAAATTTATATTCGATACTAGTAAAATAAAGGCATCTTCACTGCCTTAGATCCATCTACAACATCAAGTGGCAAAATTCTTAGTACAGAAATCCTTGAGAGGTGCCAAATCCCTGGCATTGAGAGTATGCTCATCAAGATTCAACCTCACTGGATCAGGCATTTAATCTGCGTGGAGATTTCCCATACACTAAAAGCAATGTTCTATAGTCAACTGAGGATGGTAACCAATTCTAAAGATTGATCAATCGTCAGATGAATCACCTTGAAGGACAATCTCAAAGTATCCAAGATAGATGTTAAAACCTGATTGACACATAGCTTTGGACACATCCAGATGGAGAGGTCTGTAACATGAGGCCATGTCCAATTTTGAGGAGCAGTGTCTAAGGGCTTTGCAGGAGAAGAGAACTTGTCTTATGGATAATGTCTCCCACCTTTCCCTCAGTAGAACTACAATTGCAAGACATGTAACTGCATCTGCAAAGCCAGAATTGGATGAGCTTCCCATGTGAGAAGCCATAAAAAATACATCCTGAACTTAATACTGGCTCAACACTGATCCATCAAAGCAACAGGATCCATCAATTTATAGCACATACATATGAGATGACCACACCAAACACTCCCATTGAATGCTGTAATGGATAAAATGGCATAATTGATAAAGGATACTCATAACTAAACTATAACTGATAAAATGAGAATTGGGTAAATGGGCAAGGAATATTTGATAAAGCAGATATATTCTGTAATCAGTGGAACAGGAAACCATGGATTAACATCTGAATGGTTAAGAGCTAAATATGTCTATAGATGTCATTAACTTATTATCTTTAAGCAGAAAATATTCAAAATAAACTGTCAGCAAAACCACTCTGCAAAAATACCATGAGAAAAGGGTTTTCGGTGTTCTAAATAAGGACATAAATAAAGTGTAAGTTTGGGATTTGACCTGTTTCTAAAGCCTTAGCAGAAAAGTATAAAAACGGTTACTCACTTTTTGTAACTGTTGCTCTTTGAGATGAGTTCTTCATGTCCTTTCCAATCATGTGTGTGCATGTACATGTGCACAGGAGCCAGAAAATTTTTCCCCTAGCAGCTATCTGTAGGGTTGGCCTGGGCACCCCTGGAGTGCCTCTAATCTGGCACCCAACACAGGGCCCTGCCGACCGGCCCCCTCCTCAGTTCCTTCTTGCTGGCTACTCCAACAAAGGGGAAGGAGTCTGGGTATTGGAACTGACATCAACGACACATCTCAAAGTACAACAGTAACAAAAGGTAAGAAATTGTTTTTTCTTCTTTAAATGCTTGTTCACGTTCATTACAGTCAGATGACTCAAAAGCTGAAATCTAGGAGGTGGGCTCTGAGTTCTGCACTGATTGGAGCACTGCCTGTCCAAAGGCTGTGTCATCTCTAGACTGCTATGTAATTGTTGTAGCAGGTTCACTCACTTTCCGCACGGCTTCTTCCCTCAGGGTGGCTTGTGGGGAAGTAACTAGCTGCTCCGATGCCAATGGGCCTCCTTTGCGTGAGGTGTTCTTTTCTGGGCACTGCCCTCTGGCAGTGACCACTCCGATCTTGGTCTGCACCCCCTTCTGGGGGGGGGTGGAGTCATTGTTCTTCTTCCGCTCCTCCTCCAGGGTCCTCCCTACTCCCTAGGACCCCCAGTTCTTCTCCCACTCTGCCTGCCCGGTTGCCTCCTGCAACCCTGCCTTGCGGACTTATGGCCTGGTGCTTCCCTGGCTCAAACTCCCCCAGCCTACCGCAACTGCCTCCTTGTGAACCGCGGCTGCCTCCTTGCAGCCCGGCCTTTTAGGGCTGCCTCTGTGCGAGACCAGTCCTCCACGACTTCCTCCTTGCAGCCTCTAGGGCCTCAGGCCGGGTAGCCTGGGTATGCTAGGCTGAAGTCTCTCTCATTGCAGGCAGGCAGGCAGGTAGGTTTCTCTCCTCCTCCCAGGAGCTGTTCTTATAGCCTCCAGCTGGGCCCTCCTTAATTGCCTCAGCTGGGCTTCCCCCTGACTCCAGGTCTCAGCCCCTTAAAGGGCCAGTGCACGGCAATGCCCTGACACAACCAGTGCAGGGCAACACCCTGCCACATTGTGTAGTGGCTATCTTTGTAGTGTAGGGTTGGCACTACATTTGCCTTTTTCCAATCGTTCAGGATCAACCCCAATCACCACGAGTTTCAAAGATAATGGCCAATGGGTCTGCAATCACATTAGCCAACTCCCTCAGCACCTTTGGAGGCATCAGATCCAGCCCCATTGATTTTGTGTCTATTTGTAGGGTCTTCTATTAATATAATTTTTCTGTAATGCTTTTACCTTAAGAATAAATGTACTTACAAAGAGCTGAATGGTAAATTGTGAATGTTGGCAATTACAACTGTTTGTAGCCTTCACAGACAAACAAAGCACAGACACTGGCCCTTTTTGGCAGTCTGGCTTCCTGGGGATACCAGTGTAAGCAGGAAACTATGCAATCTGAAAAAACCCACTCAAAAGGAAGTGAGATACAGGTCTCTATGAAAGAGAGGCAATGGCTGATGACTAAAGCGGGTCCCCTTGAAGGGCCACAAAGGGGAAATACAGGTGCAGTTGTGAAAAAATATTGTGAAGCATTTAGATACAGTAAATAGTGAGGAAATAGTAGCAAAAACTTGTGAAGAATGCTTTTCCACAGAGATTTGAAAATAAGGATCTTGACACAGCAGTCCTTGAGAGATTCTATGGCATGAAACCACCTCCAGAATGAGAATTGCTTTTCTTTCTTGAAAGAGAGCTCCTGTGACAGGATTCCTTTTAAACTTTTCTGATACAGAAAAATCAGATGGGAGACATCCCAAGTCCATAACTATAGTACAGCTCTTTGCCCCACATCCAATCTTTGTCTTTATGTTTCTGTCTTTCCTCATTTTTAAGAATGGAAGTACTTCTCACGTGAGCCTGAGACTGGAATGTATGGACTTGTTTATTTTTGACTATCTCTTCCCCATGAAGCTGAAAGGGACAGTGTCTTCCTCTAGTGCCAAGATGTGTATAAGGCTGTGGTTCTCAACTGGTGGTCCATGTACCACTGGTGGTCCATGGTGACTTTTTTGGTGGTCCACAGGAACATTGTCCAAAGTCACATGGCATGAGCAGACACCACTGTTAGGCTGTTTTATGCCATGTTCACAAGCACGTGGCGCGTCATCCATAGCGTCACCTAGGACGCAACCGCGTTGTGTTGCCAGTAACTTCTGTCTGAGGCTCTGAGCATCAGTGTAGCTGCTGCCGTCATGCTGAGCGGTTGCTGTGTCGTTCATCCTGTGCTACATGTGCTGTTTTACAGGTGTGGTGTAGTTTGTTTATAATGGCAACGACAGGAAGAAATGTCAAGTGCAAGTATTCGGAGGACTACATCAAATTCGGCTTCACTTGTCAAGAAAAAGAAGGCGTGGATTTAACACAATGTGTTGTTTGTTTCAAAGTCTTGGGGAAAGACTCAATGAAGCTGGCTAAGCTGAAACTCCATCTCGAAAAGTGTCACCCCAACTTGTTGCAAAAGGATGAAGATTATTTTGAGTGGCGGTTATCAGGTCTGAAGCGGCAGCGCCTCGACTCAACAAGTGCATTCTACAATAAGACAAGCAATGCAGTGCGTGCTTCCTACATTGTTGCATACAAAGTTGCACAGGCCAAGAAGCCTCATACCATTGTAGAGCAACTTGTGCGCCCCTGTGCAAAAGAGATGGTGCAGCTTGTTCTTGGCGAGGAAGCAGCAAGGAAGCTGAATGATATATCTGTCTCTAATGACACAGTATCGAGACGGATAAATGAGATATCACAGAACATCAGTGAACAAGTTGTGGATGAAATAAAGAAGTCTCCATTGTTTGCCATACAATTGGATGAATCGACCGACGTCGCATTGTGCTCTCAGCTATTGGTGTTCACACGATACATGGTTGAGAGAGACTTCAAAGATGTGTTTCTTTTTTGTAAGACTCTTAATACCACCACAAAGGCTCAGGATGTGATGGAAATTGTTAACAATTTCTTTGAAGTACATGGTCTGGATTGGGTAAATCTTGTGGGTGTCACCACTGATGGTGCACCTGTCATGCTGGGCTCAAGATCAGGCTTCCAAACGCTGGTGAAACAGTGCACTCCAGTGGTAACCGGAGTTCATTGCTTCATTCATAGGGAAGCTTTGGCGTCAAAAACATTGCCTGATCAACTAAACGCCGTTTTCAAAGGGTTGGTGAAAGTGGTGAATCACATCAAATCATCGGCTCTGAACACCAGGCTGTTCAAAAGATTTTGCCTGGACATGGGTTCCGACTTTGATGTGTTGCTGTTCTACACTTCTGTACGGTGGTTGTCAGCAGGGAACGTACTCAACAGAGTTTTCAATTGAGAGAGGAGTTGGATTTATTTCTCCAGGCTCAAGGAAAGAGGAATTTCGAAATCGCAGTCAAATTTACAACTTGCGTATCTTGTCGATATTTTTGGAATCTTGAACGAACTGAATCTTCAGCTGCAAGGGAAAAATGCAAATCTGTTCTCTCACCAAAGCATCATCAAGGCTTTTCTTGACAAATTGGAACTCTGGATCGTAAGAGTCAAAGGCAATAATTTGGTTCAATTTCCATATGTGGATGCCATGCTCGGGGAAAAGGAAGCCATTCGGACGCAAATTCTCGATCATTTACGGAAGCTACAAGACGAATTCCAACGATACTTTCCGGAGGTGGACAGGACAAGGAATGGATTATCTTTCATCAGGAATCCATTTACAACAGATGTTAATAGTGTTCCAGAGGATCTGCAGGAGGAATTCTTGGAACTGAAAAATGATTTTGCGACTCAAGACGTGTACCAGCAGTCTACCATAGAGAAATTTTGGGCCAGCGTGACCGGGAGTTACCCAAATCTGTCAGCACACGCAGTCAGATTTCTTTTGCCATTTGCATCAATTTATATGTGTGAGACTGGATTTTCGTGTTTGTTGCACGTTAAGTCCAAAAAGAGGAATCGGCTTGCAGTGGAAAGCGATATTCGTTGTGCATTATCAAGTACCACTCCAAACATTGAAAAGCTTGTCAGTGAGAAGAGAATCCAAAAATCTGCTAGTAAGAAATAAATTGCAAACCAAAATGTTCGTTGTCTGCTCCTTTTTATCATGTCTCAAAAAGAAGGTGGTCCACGAAAATTTTTTGATTGGCCTGGTGGTCCGTGGACTGAAACGAGTTGAGAACCACTGGTATAAGAGAATTGGTTTCTTTCATCACTCCCCTTGGAATCAAAGGATCTGATGCTCTCCCACTGGGGCCCACATCAACTGTTTGATCTCTAAGAGTACGTCTACACTGCATGCTTATTTCAAAATAAGCTATTCTGGAAGAAATTTTCCAGAATAGCTTATTTCGAAATAGCGCATCTACACACAAAAAGGGATCAAAATAGCGCTTTGCTATTTCAAAATAGAGCGTCAACACTGATTGGAAGCTAACTCACATTTAAGGCCCACCTAGAACCAGTTCAGGAAGGACATCAGGTCAGCAGTGACAGCCTCAGGCAACAGCTCAGGAAATCTGAGACACGTGCTTAAAGGGACCTCCCTCCCTCCCCCCGTATAGCCATTTCTCACGTTCTTCTGCTTGCCTTCCTCTCTGAGGGAAAGCAAAGCCTTTCCACTGCATGCTTTGGTTGCTCTGTTTTTGGACACCACAGCACTCCCTGCTATGGAGCCAGAGCTGCCTCTGGGCACGTGACAGCCCCTATCTGTCGTACTGCAGTTTCTGCATGCTGCCCTCCAGGCCCTGCAGGAACATGACCCCAGGCTGTTTGAGGAGACCCTCAATATGTGTCTGGGAGTGCAGCTCCTTCAGTCACATCCCACCGTGGAGCGCCACTTCTGGCGGCTGGACACTAGTTCCAACTGGTGGGACCGACTCATGATGGAGCAGAGGGATGCCAAGCAGTGGTTCCCAAATTTCTGATTAAGGAAGGAGATGTTTCTGGAGCTGTGTGCCTGGCTCACCCCTGCCCTCACATGACAGGACACCCAGATGCAACCCGTTACCCACTGGAGAAGCGGGTCGCCATTGCAATGTGGAAGCTCACCACGCCTGACAGTTACCAATCCATCGGGAACCAGTTTGGAGTGGGGAAGCTGAGTACCTTGGTGAGGGGGAGGAGAGAGCTGAAAGGGGACACAGGGTGGAGGAGAGGCTCAGGACTGGGGCTGGGAGTGGCACCTGGCTCAGGTGGTTCCACCATCTTGTGTGCTGGGACCTCAGCAACCAAGGGGGTGGGAGAGTCCCAGGAAATGCAGGGGGGAGATTGGAGCAGGGGCTGTCATGGCGGGGGGGGGCAAAACCAGGAACTGGGGCAGGAGCAGAAGCTGGCTCCCGGTGGGCAAGGAGAGCCTGCATGGTAATGTACATGTTGCATCCCTGCTGCAGCAACTCCATCTATGCCTCTCTCCACCACTGTGTGTCCTCCCGGACCTTCTGAACCAGTGTCTCATGCAGGGCCCGGAGTATGGAGATGTGCTCCTGCATCAGGTCTTCATGGGTTCTCCAGCACCTGCGACTCCCCACAGTGTCAGGCAGCTGCCTTGAGTGGCGTTGCCCACCCCCTCTCACAGCTGGTCCGGCTGGGGAGAATTAAGAGAGACGGTCAGTCATTCCTGGAGACACTGTCCCTACAGCCTTGCCCTCATCTGTGAGCCGAGACCGCCAGCTCTCAGGTAAGATGAAAGTGATGTCCTGGGAGCAAGGCCATGTGTGGTCTGCACAGCAGGCCCTTTCTTAAGGGGCCCAGATGTCCCCAATGGAGTATGTTTTCCCCCCTACCACATCCCAGGGACAAGCAGGCATGGGAAGTTACCGGCCACACTGGGATCCATTGGGTGGGAGGGGGTCTCGGGCTGGCTGAGCTTGCCTCAGTGCCACACACACGCCATGTCTGGCAGTGGTGGCATCCCAAGGGGAGAGAATTTTTATCCCTGGCCACTGGGGGAAAAAGGGGAAGGGGAATGTGAGCAGCAGACACACCTGTGCCTGGCAGCACTGTCCCTGGGAGTGGGTGCTGCTTCGGGAGTGCAGGCATGCCCGTGAGCAGCACTCCTCAGTGTGTGTGTGTGTGTGTCCTTGTCCCCAGCCTCCTTCTAGCAGTGGGTTGTGGTGGGAGGGTGTCCCTCCCCCCAGGTGTCTGAAGTGTGGCCGGCCTCCCTAGATGCTGTGAGCAGGAGCCCAGGGGTGCGCAGATGCAGCCATCTGGGGCTGTGTGATGCAGACTGCCGCTGCATGTGCATCCATGTGCACAGACTGCAGCGCAATTCCCCAGGCCGAGAAGGCCAAGCGAGGAGCACCCCCCAACCCCTTTGCCACCTGCAACCTCCACCCTGTCTGTGTGAGAAAAATAAGGTCACTCACCTAATGTTCCCTCTCTGGCCTCGGAGGATGCCTGGGACATACTCAGGCCGTGGGGTACCTGATCCAGTGTCACTGAGGTGACAGTGCTCTATCTTCTCTTATTGCTGAAGAGAAGTATTTATATCCCTTTCACGGGTATGCTCTCTACACATAGGGATTGGGTGAAAGCAGGGATGCTGGAACTAGCAGTCCTGGTGATGCACTAACACCCTCTGGCTTGAAGTAATAATAGCAATCCAATGCATTGTTTCCATCATATATAGTAGGGATGTTAGTGTACTTGTTTACACGATTAACCGATAAGCCTGATGTGATGGTATGCAGTCACAGAAAACCCCTTGGGGCTGCTTCCCAGTGTGCAGATAAAGCCATTGACACTCGCTTCCTTGCTCTCTGCAGCTTCTCACCACACTGTCCTGATGGGCCAAATCTCTTGGTCTCCCCTAAGTAAGGAACAGAGCTGAAACCACCACCCCTCCCCCCAAAAAGAGCAATGCAGACACTGAATCACTTCAGCTCTGAGGAGAATGCAATTTCAGGCACAGCATCCAGGAAGTAAAAACAGACAGCAAAATACATTACAAATTTAAAAGAAAAGAAAACACATAGCTAGTTCTAAGACACTAACTGACTGGGTGGCGCTGATTAATAACTTGTGAAACTGTTCTGCTGTGCAACTTAGAGGGAACACTGGTGGCCACATGTCTTCCTAAAACCTACCACTGCTTAGACTTAAAGGACAAAACCATGCTTTTTACAGGTCACTAAGGGTACTTCTAGACTACATGCCTCCTGGGATGAGGCATACCTGGGAGGTCGACAAATGCCTTTGATGTCGACCGCGGAGCGTCCAGACTACCGCTGAGCCGACAAACAGCTGATCGGCTCAGCGCGGCAGCCATGTAAATTTAAATGAAGCGGCGATTATTTAAATCGCCGCTTCATTTTCCTATGCCGGGTAGTCTAATCTACATGCCTCTGTCGCCAGAGGCATGTAGTCTAGACGTACTCTAAGTTGATTACCCAAGCATTGGAAACACCCTGGATGACTTTCATTTGCACATTTAAAACCATAAACCATTCCATACTCCATATTTCTAACTTTACATACAAGAGTGCTACATAAACCAAAATAAGATAATAAAATAATCCAGCAGATTGAGACATTAAAATTGATAAATTACATGAGGTATTTTGTCCAAAGCATTTTTGAGTTATGCATATTTGTATACATAAAAATGTTAGCAGTTACACATTTACACAAATACATGTTTGTTAATATACCTAATATATAAGATGTACAGTTTTGTACAATGGATTTCAAAACCCCTGAATAGAAATTTTTATTTCAATGTGTCAGTATATGCCCCTCCTATGCTGAGTGGAGCAAGGAATAAATGCAATCATTCTCTTTCTTCTGGGTTAGGGTCAGTCTTTTTCTTAGGAACCCCTGGGATGGTCTCTTCCTTAAGGAGAAGGGGGTCAGGATTTCTTTTCCATGGCATTGGAGAGTCTAACTCCCATCCTGAACTTTGTTTCTTTCTCTTCATGCTATAAAGCCAGGTCTTCGTGCCCATGAATTCTCCCCACCCAGAGCATGCACGGTCTTGCACATCTGGCATATGAATGTGCCAGAGGAGCGAGGAAGAGATATGGCATTGTCTCTTTTTGAACCAATGGGCTGTCAGGCAGTTACATGTGAATCTGTTGCAGCCTGAATATCAGTCATATCAGCCATGATATATGCAAGTGACTCCTAAGGCTTAGAGTCTAGGAGAGGCAGCAAGGGGGGACAGGAACTGGTGCTGAGGGGAGCCCCATCTCCTGCCTCTATCACAGGCAGCAGGAGTATAGGGGACATGGACGAGGCTGTTGCTGCCAAGCAACCCCTGTTCGCAGTGCCCAGGGCTGTCCACGGGCAGGGGTTGCTCAGACAGCAGTCCCTCTCCGCAGCACAGTGGTCAGGGGCTGCTCAGGCAGCTGCCAGCCCTGGCTGCCACGAATAGGGGCTGGTGCTGGAGCAACCTCTGTTCGTGGTGGCCAGCTCTGTCTGCTGCAAAGTGGGGCTGCTTGACTCAGCGTAAGCCAGGACCAAGCAGTCCCAGCTCGCGCCAATCGCTGCACCTCTACATGTTAAATGTAGTAAGAGCCTCACAGCCCCTCCCTCCCTGGTGCTCCAGGGCGGGGGAAGCTGGGACGCATGTGCACGCATCTGCCTCCTCCACTCTCTTCCCCTCCCCGTGGTAGGGGCAGGGCCTCAGCAGAGGGTGCAGGGCTTTAGGTGGCGCTGGAGTCCTGCCTCCCCCCAGCCCTGGTTGCACCGACCACCCATGCCCCGCCCCCGAGCCTTGCATCCATCACCCCACACACACAGCTGTTGCCCCTGGACCCTGCTGTCTTCCTGATGCCATATCCATTCCCCCAGGTTCTCCACTGCCTGCATCCATCCCACCATCATCCCTGACCCCAGCTGATTTCCCCCTCTAACCTCTCCTCATCCAGGGCTTAATTCATCCTGGGACTTGCTAGAAAAATATTTACAAACATGCATGTATTGCTTTTCACAAGCAGACTTACTAGTTAGCTGTGAGGCTGTAAAAAGTGATACTTGTATGTTCCTTAATATCACTTACAACTTTTCACTACCTCCCAGGTAGCAAGTAAGTCCTGTGAATAGTGATACATACAAATAGCTCTAGTCACAGCATTATTTGTATTGTCTGGAAACCCTACATAATAAATTACAAGGATTTGGATGAATATTTGTGCATATTTATTTTCCCGAAGTTAATGTCACTGCGGTCATTATCACGAGTTGGTTGCTGCATTCTTAAAAGTACCAAAAATGTATATTGAGAGAACCCCTGCTCTAGGTCCAGGGCCGTCGTGCGCGTCTATCCTCAAGGCTGGGGAAGGTGGTGAAAACATGAACCACTGACATCAGTGGCAAAACCCTGATGACTTCTACGGGGCCAGGACCTCATCCAGTTTCTCCCAATCCTCAACCCTAGAGCTAGAGGGAGCGGCCGAGATGGATGCGATGGTTTGTCTCCTTCCCGATCCTTGGAAGCTCCCTCCCGCCCAAGGCTTCTCCTTTTGCCCTGCAGCCCGGGTAGGCTCTTTCCCCACGCGCTGGGACTCGCTCTTCTCCTTGCCCAGCGAGAAAGACTCGCTGCTTTGCCCCAAAATCAGAAGCGGGCTGAGGCCTCAGCCTTTGCCGCCCCGCTCAGACCGGGCTCCGTGCGGGGCTTCTCCTTTCCGCCAGGCCAGCGTCTCTTGCTGCCTCCCGAGGTGGGTTTCACACTCCGGCGGGCCACTAACGACGGGCGGTTTCGGCCTCGGAGGGGAGGGGTGGCCAGCCTCGCTCTTAACTTTCTCTGCCTTTGATTTCAGGGGCTGTCCGGAGAAGCCGGTGCAGGACGCCCCCTCATGACCCCCTCCCGGCCGCACTTTTCACTGACCTGTACTGAGCGGCTCGCCGGACCTCTCGGGGGAACCTCCTCAGCCAGGCGTCGACCGTTTCCCACCCAAGACTAGGGTCCGTTCGCCGAATCCCTCCACCCGCCGCAATACCACAGAGCCGCCGCTGCACTGGAGCGGCGGGACTAGACAGCGCTGCGGAAGGCTACTTGGAACTGGCAGGGGGGGAGTCGACCGCGCTGACCGTTAGGGAGACGACCAGTGGCGCGCGACCCAGAATAGCCTGGGGCCCGTCATGCGGGGAGCGGAGAGCGTTGCAGACGCGTGCGACTGCTCTGCTGTCTCCATCCAAGCGCGCTAGGGAATCCACAGCGCCATAAATGTCCGCACCAGGGTCCGGCCCCTGCTCCTTCTCTCAACACTGACTTTCTGCCACTGACCCCTTCAGCTGCAGCAGGGTCCCCATCCCCTTAACTTGCTCCTTAACCGTGGCCCCAGGAGCCTGAGACGTAGGGCTGTAAGGCAGTGTTTCTCAACCTTTTTTTTAATAAAGCACCCCTTTAAAAAATATAAGTACCCCCTGTACCCACAGTTTTCAGACACAGATGATTTTTTTCTACCATTGCAACACATTTTTTTAAACAACTTAATCATAGCCAGGCAGGCGATTATATTTTTGGGTGTAAAAAGTACAAAAATAATAAAATGCTGTAAACCTTAAAACAAAAATTCTGTTTTCTCCAAATTTCAGTTGTGTTGATATACCCCCTAGATTTCTCTGGAGTAAGGGTACTCCTACCATTGTTTGAGAAACACTGATGTAAGGGACTAGTCAACTACCCATAAGCAAATGCTTACCAGGTAGTCAAGTAGGGACTCAACTAGTTCCTTCCCCCACCCTTGCTGCCTCCATCAGAGAGAGGCAACAAGGGGGAGAGCA
Source organism: Rafetus swinhoei (assembly GCA_019425775.1). NCBI lineage: Eukaryota > Metazoa > Chordata > Testudines > Trionychidae > Rafetus > Rafetus swinhoei. The sequence goes on along the minus strand of CM033440.1, from coordinate 143,671,698 downwards.
GGAGCTGGTGCTGGGGGAAGCTGGCTTAAAAGCCAGTCATCGTCCCTGCAGCACCGTCTCCTCGGGGGCAGGGGAGGCAGAGGGCAGCGGGCAGCAGGAAAATGGTGCAAACGGGGATTGAAACAGTCCCACTCGCGTCAGTCTGACTGCTGCTTCTCTCCCTTCGGCTCTTGTGCATTTCAAAGGAAGAGTCACAGAGGGGAACTCATGCCAGTGTAACTCTTGTTACACTCATGCCAGTGTAACAAGTTACACTCATGCCAGTGTAACTCATGCCAGTGTAACTCTTGTACATTGCAAAGGGAGAGAGGCAGCAGAACCTCTGGGTCTCCCCCTTTGAAATGGACAGGAGCCGCAGGTGGCTCTTGTTCATTTCAAAGCGAGATGCGCAGCAGGATAGGAAGCACCCCACTGATCAACTAGACCAGGGGCTCCCAACCTGGGGTACGCGTACCCCAAGGGGGTACGAGAAGCTTGTCAAGGGGGTACAGGGAATATTTGGTATATATCTAGATTATCCTAATTGAAATATTCCGAAAATAGTAGTGTTAGTGAAAAAAGTTGTGGATTCTAGAATCTAGAATTTATTTTCTTTCATATTGAATAGGGGGTATGGGAAGGTTTACTAAAAGCCAAGGGGGTACGGGGACCGAAAAAGGTTGGGAACCCCTGGACTAGACTAATCAAGGAGTCTATGGAAATTCCACCGACTACTCAATTAACTGATTCATCCACATTTCACATCCCTACTGAGAAAACCTCTCTTCCCATGAGTGAAGCTCCTTCTGTGCCTGTATGAAGGTGTTCCTCTGTCTCAGGGTTGGATCCTCTGTTGCAGGTGCCCAGAGCCAAGTTTCCTTGTCCAACCAATTATCTGACTTGTTCTATTGTCAGGTTGAATAATCCGACTTTTATTAACCACTAGGAGTGAATACATTTGATGTGCCAAATTCTGTCCAACAGAGTAAATGCTCTTGTGTGACTGTAACACATCTTTTACATCCATTGTGACAGCAGCATTACTGCTTTCCTGTATTGTGCTATAGGATGTCCCCTGCCCTCCCCCCATTTAGTATTTCTACCCACAGAGAGAACAGGGTACATAGTGTAGGCCAGCGTTTCCCAAACTATGGTCTGTGGCCCGATACTGGTCTGCGGGAAAAAAATACCAGGCCTCGGCATGGCTGCTGGGAGGGGATCGGGGTGGGCTGGGAGGAGGTGTGGTGGGGGGAAACCGGCCGCTGGGAAGCAGGGTTGGGGGCAGCGGGGCTGTCCGGCGGAGATCGGGTGGGCAGCCAGCCTGCAGAAGCAGGGCTGGCCGGGGGCAGGGGCTGGATGGGGAGATCGGGAGGAGGAGGACGGAGAACCAGCCACCAGAAGCAGGGCAGGATGGGGGCAGCGGGGCTGGCCAGGGGAGATCAGGAGGAGAAGTGGGGAGAACCAGCCGGCTGGGAAGAGATCGGGGCAGCGGGGCTGGTCAGGGGTCATTGGGGGAGCGGGGCTGGCCGGGGAGATCGGTGGGTGTGGGGGAACCAGCCTCCGGAAGCAGGGCTGGACGGGGGAGATCGGGAAGAGAAGCGGGGGGGGAGGGGGAGCGAATCGGCTGGCGGGACTGACCCGGGCACATGCAGACCCGGGCACACAAGTGATTCCAGCCCCAGAGACTCCATTTCCCCCCCCACCCATACCCTCCCTCGAGTAGTTGTGAACAGCCTAGCTGCTAGACATACTCACGCAGCATGAGCACGTCTACCAGCCAGGCAGTTTGCAGCTACGGATTGATACACCTAATAATAATAAAACTTACCTAATTAGAAAATACCGGACATTTTATATGTCCGGTATTTTCTCAATTTGTTTCCCTGACAGAACCCTCAAATACCGGACTGTCCAGTACAAAACCGGACACCTGGCAACCCTACCCCTATTTGCACCCTCCCTCCTAGCCAGATACCCTACCCCAAATTTGCTCCTGCTCCCGCCTCCTGGAGTGCCCATGTGGCGCCGGGTCCCCCAAGCCCTGGCACAGGCTGGGCAGAGGATGCAGCCGGGTGAAACACTGAAAATTTATTAATTTTTAATTCTTTTTTTATATGAGTTCATATTTTTGGGCTGCAAAAAACAGTACTGAAAAAAAACGGGTTCCAACTAAAGTAAAAAGTTTGGGAAACCCTCATCTAGCCAGCTTTCTATCCATCTTACAGTCCATTTATCCAATCCATATTCCCTTAACTTGATGGCAAGAATATTGTGGGAGACCGTATCAAAAGCTTTGCTAAAGCTGGCACTGCGGGCTTTGGGAGGACCAGAAACAACGTATTTGAGTATTCATCATTTGCTTAATGAATATGCAAATATGCAAATGAATGTTACTGGTCCTCCAAAAGCTCGTGAATGGATTTACTGGTCCCCATGTCAAAAAGTTTGGGAACCCCTGGTGTAGGCTAGTTTCCCAGGCAAAATTATGCAAACATGCTTCTTTAGACCCCACTCATAGCTCTTGTATGTAAGGGCTTGCAGAGACACTCTTCCTAAGTTTTGGAATGAAACAGAATCAGGGCAATAAACTTTAATCGTATGCTTCCTCTGCCTACAATTTTTTATTGGCACCACCACACCCATATATTCCTACTAGCTTTCAATTATGTAGAGTCCACTATTCCCACCTGCCCACTAAGGGCATGGTCTGGCATTTATGTGCTGCCTCCTATTCAAAGATCAAAAGGTAATGTAAGAATATCAAAGGTAGCAGGCTTAAATAAATTAACTAAAAATAATATAACAATAGCCATAAATTTATTCCAAGCATGAATAAATAGCATCAAACAAACAACACTAAGGGCTAATCTAATGTTAACATTAAATCAATTTTAAAACATTAGTAAAAAATACTTTAATGTGATATACTTATTCATGACACCCGTCAGTTTTTGTGGATTTTGTGGATTTTCTTCCTATTTTAATCATATTTTTTCTTTCCATTACTTCGATATGAAACAAAAAAGAAATTAACTATGGCTTCACACCTGCAATCAAATCTGTGTCAGCAGAATCATATAGGGACATTTCAGTTCATACCCACATTATTCAAATGGGGAAAGTTACTTTGGTTGCATTTTGGTGCACATTGCTATTCACACTCTGAACTGTGTGTGTGGCAGTATAGATGTGCCCAATTTCTGAAGTGCTGGCAGCCGCATTAAGGCTGTCCCTTATGCAAGTATGCTTAGATGAGAGAGACAAAGTTCCTGCTGCTCTTGCCTCATTCTAGCATGTGTGCACAGAAAGACCTCTTTCTAAAACACCTATATGTTGTGTAATTTTTAAAATGTTAATTAAAACTATTTTTTTTTAAAGTAGCCGAAAATCAGGTTTGCTGATACTCACGTGTCAAAACCTGTGATCAGGAGACTGTGTTTCTCCAGCAAATACTGATGATGCTACTAAACATCTAAAGCAAAGTAAAATAATTAAACAACCTTTAAAGCTTGTCAGGGCAGCTACCAAAAGCAAAGTAGAGAAATGTGGTGCATCTAATACACCATGTGGAATGCGTGGGATACATACAGAAACCGGTTGGACAGCACTTCAATCTACCTAATCGCTCTTTAAAAGATTTCCAGGTGGCCGTCTTGTCACAAACAAATTCTACCACTCAAATACACAGAGAAGTGCTGGAATTACAGTTCATCTGCAAGTTCAATTCTCATGCTAATTGGCTCAATCAGGATGAGGGATGGCTGGGCCATTACCAACCTAACATGCAATGAAAGTGCAAACAGCTTTTTATGTAGATTCTTGTGTTAGCATCCCCCCTATCTATTGACTTTGATCCTTATCTGCTTGGTTTTAACTATCAAATCTTCAGGTACTTACTGATTATCTATTCTGCCTTCCTGTTTTTCCCTTTGATTTTTCATCCTTTTTTTTTTTTTTTTTTCATTCCCCCTTCTCCCCTATTTATTTTGGGTCTGCACATCCTAAACTCAAAACTCCAGTCAGCTGAAGAAGTGTGCTGTGCCCACGAAAGCTCATGATACCATCTACATGTTTTGTTAGTCTATAAAGTGCTACCAGACCAGTTTTTGTTTTTGTTTTTTAAGTTTATCCCGTACAGACTATCTCAGCTATCCACTGAAGCTTCTTAACACTCATGTTGCCAACTTTACATACCAAGAAGTCACCAGACAAACCCTGAAAAGTCTCTAGAATGTAGCAATTTAAGCACTCTGGGGGCACATCTACATAGCAGGGCTAAAGTCGAAATAAGCAACGCAATGCTACATCAATTGCGTATCTTAAGTTGAAATAGCTTATTTCAGCTTTTGGCGCTGTCTAAACAGCAGGAAGTCCAAGTTAGAGCACTGTTCCTCCGACTTCCCTTACTCCTCGTACAATGAGGGTTACAGGAGTCAGAGTAAGAAGTCCTCCAGCTCAACATTATTTCGACATTATGTTGAAATAACTGCTTGCTGTATAAATGCAGGACTATGTTATTTTGGAATAACGTTAGTTATTCTGAAATAATGCTGCTATGTAAACATAGCCAAAAGGAGTAAAAAATGTAACTAAACAACATTTCCAGCGAATTCAAAAAACAATTACATGCTATGATTGTGTGATGTAAAAAATTAATCATGGTTAATTGTGCTGTTAAATAATAATAGAATAAAAATTATTTGCATATTCTGGATGTTTTCTATTTTTTCAAATATATTTATTCATTTACAACACAGAATACAAAGTACACAATGCTCACTTTAAGCTTATTTTATTATAAATATTTGCACTGTAAAAACCTAAAGAAATAGTATTTTTCAGTTCACCTAATACAAATACTATAGTCAGAGTGCAATCTCTTTATTATAAAATTTGAATTAACAAATGTAGTATTATGTACAAAAGAATAACTGCATTAAAAAACAAAACAATGTAAAACTTTAGAGCCTACAAGTCCACTCAGTCCTACTTCTTGTTAAGCCAATCTCTCAGACAAATAAGTTTGTTTACATTTGCAGGAGATAATGTTGCCCACTCCTCGTTTACAATGTCACCTAAAACTGACAGAATATTTACATGCTAGGTGTGCTAAAGATTCATATTTTCCTTCATGCTTCAACCATCAACCCAGAGGACATGCACCCCTGTTGATGATAGGTTCTGCCTGATAATGATCCAAAGCAATGTAGACTAGCGCATGAGTCACGTGCCACTAACAAAAGGCTGATTTTCTTTTTGGGTGTTTTTGGGTTATGTACTTTCCACATCCCAAGTATTGCTCTTTTAAGACTTCTGAAAGCATACTCCACACCTCATCCCTCTCAAAATTTGGAAGGTACTTCAGATTCTTAAATCTTGGATTGAGTACTGTAGCTATCTTTAGAAATCTCAGGTTGGTACCTTCTTTGCATTTTGTCAAATTTGTAGTGAAAGTGTTCTTAAAATGAACAACATGTGCTGAGTCATCATCTGAGACTGCCATAACATGAATTATATGTCAGAATGCAGGTAAAACAAAGCAGGAGACATGACAATTTTCCCCCAAGGAGTTCAGTCACAAATTTAATCAAGTCATTATTTTTTTAATAAGCATCATCACTCAGCATGGAAGCATGTCCTTTGGAATGGTGGCTGAAGCATGAAGGGGTGACATAAATACGAAGAGGGCGGCATTATCTCCCATAAATGTAAACAAAATTATCTTAGCAATTGGCTGAACAAGAAGTAAGATTGAGTGAACTTCTAGGCTCTAAAGTTTTATATTGTTTTGTTTTTGAGCACAGTTCTGTAAAAAAAAAAAAATCTACATTTGTAAGTTGCAATTTCACGACAAAGAGATTGCACTATAGTTCTTTCTGGATAACTTAAACATACTATTTCTTTTATCATTTTACAGTGCAAATATTTGCAATAAAATAATATAAAGTCCACACTGTAAACTTTGTATTCTATGTTATTATTGAAATCAATATATTTTAAAATGTAGGAAAACATCCAAAAGTATTTAATAAATTTCAATTGATATGCTTTTGGTTAACCGTGTGATTAAAATTGTGATTAATCACAATTAATTTTGGGGGATTAATCACATGAATTAAGTGCAAATAACAAACAGCCCTAATATATACAAATGTACGCATATGTGCCCAGGCAAGTACAGTCATAAAATCATTCACAAGCAGTTAATAAAATCAGTCTATGCTCTTATACTGTTGCACACCCGATGCAACTACTACAGTACAAATAGCAGATCAGTATTAGCTACACCTGTTGTACCTCTGCCTCCCCTGCCCCCCACAGAGATGGTGCTAGGAGAAACTAGCTTTTAAGAAGGCTCTCCCCAGCACCAGCACCAGCTCCTGCTCCCTCACCCTTGCTGCCTCTCTCTGATAGAGGCAGATAGGAAGGGGGGGAGTGACTAGTAGAGTCACTACTCCACTGATAAGCTTATGCTTATTGGATAATTGACCAGTTGCTTGCATGCCTACTCCTGAGGGGGTCACAATCTCCAATTTGAGAACCCCTGAAATAGACTTTTTATGAGTGTTTTGCATGGTTCAGGTTGCTGGGCCTTTCTATTCCTACCTTGCTTTGAAATTATAGACTCCACCCCTTCTTCCTGAGGCCCCGCCCCTTCCAGGATGCTCACAACCACTTCCGAAATTTGTGAAGTGGCTCCCCCTTCAGAAATTTTCACTATACCATTACAAAGCACTGAATTATGAGAGTATCAGAGGGGTAGCCATGTTAGTCTAGATCTGCAAAAGTGACAAGGAGTCCTGTGGCACCTTATAGACTAACAGATGTAGAAGTGTATCAGCTGCTAGAAGTGGGCCTCACCCTACCTGACTGAATTAACCTCGTCAGTGGCGGCCCATTAATACAAGCGAACTAGGTCGTCGCCTAGGGCACCAAGATAAATGGCTGTTGAGGGCTTTGGAGGCGGGGGCGCCGATCGCACGTTTCACCTAGGGCACCAGTTGCTGGCAGCTCATCTAGGGCCGCTCCTGAACCTCATTATCTCTAGCCTGCATAGTTATACCTGCCTCTGGAAATTTCCACTACATGCATCTGACGAAGTGGGTCTTTGCCCACGAAAGCTTATACTCCAATACATCTGTTAGTCTATAAGGTACCACAGGACTCCTTGTCACTTTTGAATTATAAGAGTTCCAGCTTTCTTTAAGTGGCCTGCTTCAGGTTGGTTTAATGGCAAATTAAGCTTTGCATGATGGGAATTGTAGTAGGAAAGAGAGAGGACAACTGAGGGAACTACTACGTCGCCTGACGTGTCCTAATTTGCAATGGTTGCCGTGATTGGCTAGGACGCTTCTCTTTTTCTTTCTCCGGGGGAGGCTGCCGCCGACAAAACGTCCTGCATGGTGTGCGAGCGCTTCACAGACTGGTCTCCCGGCACTGCAATTTCAACATGTCGGAGCAGCCAGAGCCCAGCGGCCTCAGCGATGAAGCCGCCTACAACGCCTGCTCCAACCCCGATCCCAACACCAAGGTAAGCGGGGGGCTGGGGGTGAAACTGCTGATGAAAGAGGCTATTAAGGGGGAGGGGGTTAAAGAACGTGGTATCGAGGAAAGTGAATTGCTGGGGGAATGGGGAACGTGCATTGACGCGACCCGGGGAAAAGCTGTAGCAAGCAGGGGGAGCCTTTCAGTGCAGATCCCCGGAACCTTGCATGAGCTGTAAGGGGGGAGGATCTCCTTGCGCAGCCTTAATGGTGGTTTCGTCTCTCACCTGGATTTCCCTGTAGTTGAGTAATTACCTCTGCATACAGTTGGACGTGTCTTCGGCATAATGGGGTAAACTTTTCTCAGGAGTTGGGTCAGAGCCAAACGGTACGCAGAAAAGTCTCTCCAATTTGAATCTTTTGGGGTTTTTAACTTTATTTGTTCTGATTTTTTTTAAATGACATCTGTCACTATTCTTTCCCCACTGTGTTTGAAACAACGACTAACCTCCCATTTTAGAAGTCATAATTGCACCCCAAAATTCAGTTCTTATAGCAAATCAATGGGATCAGTTGTAAAAGGCTCAAAGATTGTTGATGTGCTGCATTTGAATCACACCTTGAGGCAAAATCATGAGTAGGAGTTAAGACTCAGACTCCATTTTTTAATTCTGTTTCAGTTTAATACATACTTCACAGGATCTTTATTCTGAAAATGAGGATTGACTGGGGAAAACTCCACAGTAGTTTTGTGATTGTCTTGTTTTGGAGGGGACTGTGCAATAATTTTTGAACTGTTCTTGATGTGGATTTTTATCTTTTACATTGCATGTTAAGGCTAGACTCTCCAGGAATATTTCCATTTTACATCAAAAAGTGAATTCTTATGGTCACAGAGTAACCGAAATTTCTCTATGACCTGATGAGAACACACTTAAAATAATGCATGTGGTTCTGGGGTGCAAAGCATTAGCAGACTAGAAGAAAAAAAATTGGGGGATAGGGGAAAAAATGCTCCTGAGTAGAATGCCAAAGGGGCAAAAAGGGAGTGTGAGGAGAAAGCAACACTGAGATCCTGCATTTTTCTAGGTATGTATGGGTTATCCAGACATCAGAGCTCATGTTTCAGAGCTTTGAGTAGTCATCTGCAGCGATCAGGAAGGATATTTTTTCCAGTGTGTAGTTGGCTAGACTTATTTTGATCCCGATCACCCATGTTTCCCTTAAGTATCTGAGACTGGTCACAATTGCAGATGCTGTATCAGGGCACTGAAATGGTACAGAGAATCTTCTTACTAAGTACCTGGCTTGTGTTTCTTCTTCAAATGCTCAGTTATGCAGATCATAAGATTTTTTTTTTTTTGAGGGGGGGAGGAGGGGGCAGTTGAGAAGACATTTTTTCCCAGGTCAGAGGGGCAGGTAATTGGCTTGGTGGCTTCTGCCTTTCTCTGTAGCATGGGTCATGATTCATCTGAATATATGGTGCCTACAATTCTCTGTCATTGCAGGGGCCTCAGGCATTGGTAGCACTTTAGCTCCTCTTCTGTTATGTCTGGGGCACACACAGATTTATTCTCCTCTGGAATTGCAATACTTTGCCAACCCCTGAGTTAGACCAACCTTTTCAAACCAAAGAGCCAAATTCAAAACAAGTCAACAAAGAGCCAGTATATAAGAATACCCATTTGCGTGACTGAAAATATTATTGATAATTGACATGATTAATAATAGCATAAATGAAACATTGTACTTACAGACTTTATTTAATGGGACTTCTGCTGCTGTTGCTGGGGGTGCAGCTTGTGGATGTGGGAGTGCAGGAGTCAGGGTTGGAGTTGCACTACACTCTGCTGTCACCAGCCCCGCTGCCGCCGCCGCCAGCCCCACCAGGCTCTGAGCCCAGGAGGGCTCCTAACTGCCAGCCCTCCTGCCATTGGGCTACCAGCCAGGACTTTCTAGTCCAGGAACATCTGTGCTCCTGCCGAACCATGGAGGTTGCCGGACCAGAAATCCCGATTTTGGGAGGTCCAACCTGTACGTGTTTGCAGGGTTGGGGTAGTAGACATACCATGTATGTAGTTATGTTTATAACTTTGATTCTACTGAGCCTGGTAATATCCTTCTAAATTAATGGTTCACAATACAATCCCAACTTCATGCATTTGTATTGTCATCTTTATGTGCTTTCCTGAGTAACAGATGCATACTTACTATAATTTTTCTCTAGGATTTTCTGTTGCAGCAGACTATGTTAAGAATAAAAGATCCAAAGAAGTCATTGGATTTTTATACAAGAATTCTTGGAATGACGTGAGTAAAAATTGCATGAGATAAGGTTTGTTTCTAAATATATTTTCTTTTGTGTATTGATCCATTTTTTTTTCTGAAGAGCAGATGTTGGCATTTAAGTCTAATTGGACAAACTGTTGAAATCTTCAGCTAGTTTCCAGTTTGGTGACTCACTTAACTTAATCTTCATGATGGAGGTTTTCTACAGTACTCTTACGTTTCAAATAGCAAAAAATGAAATCAGAGTAGTTTTATATCAGATGTTCTACTGGGCAAATTATCAGCTTTTTGATGCTAGTTTTGCTAATTTGCTGAATTTGTTTGCCTATATGTAGATATAGAAGGATTAGATTTTTGTTGGTAAATGTGTTTCACTGTACACTCACAAAACTGAAGGTAAAAATATTTCCATTGTTTATAGAAATTTAGATATACAAAGCAAGAAATTCTGCTTGACAATTTTTGTTAGTTTGATTTAAGGATCTGTTTTTGTTTTAATGGTTAAAATCAGATTTACCTTTTTGAATCTCAACATCAACTGTTATTATCTGACCCTGTCATTGTGTGATTCAGCCCCATTACGTCCCACAATCCTGGACCTTTTAAATCTATAAATATGGGGAGGCGACTTAAAAACAAGCCTATTATCCACCAAAATTATTTTAAAAAGTAAAAATGGAATTCTGCTTATATAAAAGCTTGCATGTTTTCTGCTCTCTGATTCTGCAGTTAAATAATTAATACAGAAATTGTGATAACTGCAATACTTTGTCTTAATAAAATTCTGTCGTAAGCACAATTTTCTGATTTTTAATTGCAAGATGAACAAGAAACTGAACTCTTCGGAGTATTAAGACTTCTAGGATTGCTCTGTCTGCCCTGTCTTTCTAGCGTTTCTGCTCTTCCGAGTCTGTCCCAGATAGTGGCTGGTAGGCATCTCAGCCCACTTGTGTGGGGGAATGCTGCTGGGAGGTTGGTGCCCTGCAGTGGCTTTAGTGCTAAAATTGATTTCAAATATCAAGCCCAGCAGAAGGGCTCTGAAACAAAGTTCTGGGAGATTTGGAATATTCTGACATGAACGAAATCCACCTAAAGCTACTAAGGAAAATTTATTTTCACATGAATGAAAGGTTCTAGAAGCAGCGGGTATAATAAGAAATGAGAAATTAATGAATTAGTGATGTAAAATCTTGGTTAATCAGTTAACTGGTTAAACGTTAGGTTTGTCTAATGTTTAACCAGTTAACTGACTAATAGCAGGATCCGGACTGGGGACTGCTCCAGCCCCAACTGGTTACCCAGGACCAGAAAGCATTACCCATTTAGGGTGATGCCTACGGGTTAACCTTTCACATCCCTAGAATGACTATATCTGAGCTATTTCATATAAATTGTACTTGTTTCTTAGTGATTGAAACTGAATATATATTTATCTGGGTGTTTTAGGACATTTAGAGGAGATTTAGCTTGGCTGAAAGATTAAATCAACGGATATGAACAGGCATTCTGAGTTTGGTATTTGCTATGTGTTTGAAAAGTGAAACATTAAAATGTCGTTATTGCTGGAAGGAATTGAGTATGGAATCTGAGAACAAACCTTGATTTATTTTCTTGAAGCTAATGGATTAGACTAGTACAGTGTTTCCCAATTTTATTTGCCCAAGGAACCCTTTTCAGCTTTTCAGAATTTCAAGGAACCCCTAGGTTTGTCAAGTAAAAAAAAAAAAAAAAAAAAAAAGGGGTGGAGGGAGGAGAGGGACCCACCAATTCATGAAAATCCCCACCATTCTTTCCCCAAGACCCTCCACCCCTTCCTTGAGGCCTTATCCTCTCTGTTCCCCTCCTCTCCATCACTTGCTATCCCCAGCCCTTATACACTCTCACTAGGTTGAGACAGGAGGTGCGGGCTCTGGGGTGGGAATGAGGGATTTGGGTATGGGAAGGGGTGTGAAGTGCAAGCTCTGGGAGGGAATTTGGATGCAGGAGAAGGGGATGTTGGCTCGGGGAGGGGGCTGCAGGCTGGGGAGTGTTGCGCGCAGGTGGAAGGTTGGGGTGCTGAGCAAGCCATGGGCTTGTGGATGTGAGGGTGCAGGAGTTTGGGCTGGATATGTGAGGGACTCAGGGCAAGAAGGTTGTAAGTATGATGGGCTCAGGACACAGATTTGTGATGTGTGGATGGTGGAGGAATGTTGTGGCAGAAGACTGAGGATGTGGGGATGCAGGAGTTTGGGGATGTAAGAGTTTGGGGATGTAAGAGGCTCAGGACAGGGGGTTCCAGTGTAGGCTCAGATTTGGGGTCAGGTGGTGCAGGAGTGTTATGATGCTGCAGTGAGATGGGGGTTTGGCCCCAATTGGGGGCTTGTTGGCCAGGCTTCATTTTTAAATAAAATATTATGTCAAGCTCAAAGGCTGTGTCTACACTGGGCCACTTATTCCGGAAGAGCAGCCGCTATTCCGGAATAAGCTGTGAGCTGTCTACACTGGCCCCTTGAATTTCCGGAAAAGCACTGACGATCTACTGTAAGAAATCAGCTGCTTTTCTGGAAAAACTATGCTGCTCCCGCTCAGGCAAAAGTCCTTTTTCCGGAAAACTGTTCCGGAAAAGGGCCAGTGTAGACAGCCCAGCAGTCTTTTCATAAAAAAGCCCCGATCGCGAAAATGACGATCGGGGCTTTTTCTGAAAGCAGCGTCTACATTGGCCACGGACGCTTTTCCGGAAAAGCATCCTGCCAATGTAGACGCTCTTTTTCTGGAAATACTTATAACGGAAAACTGTTCCGTTTTAAGCATTTCCGGAAAATCATGCCAGTGTAGACACAGCCCACAGGTTTTAGCATTGTCTTTATTTATGAGAGGGGTGAGGAACCTGTTTTGAGTCAAGGGTCACTGACGCACAGAAGTATCAGTTGGGGCCACACAAGTGAGATGCAAAAAAACCCCAACCCCTCCCCAGCCTCACTAATGTGGTCCCAACTGTGCTGGTGGGGGCAGGGGACTGAGTGCTAGTGGGTGCTGGGGCCAGGGAGAGGGTGCTGCTGGGTGGCAGGATGCTGGCTCAGGTGGCGGGGTGCTGGGGCAGGTGGCGGGGTCCTGGGGTCCGGGACATGGTCTTGCTGGGCACTGGGGTGGGTGGCAGGGTGCTGGGACAAGGAACAGGGTGCTGCTGGGTGCTAGGGTGGATGACAGGGTGCTGGGACCAGGGCCAGGATGGTGCTGGGTCCTGGGATGGCAGGGTGCTGGGGCCAGGGACAGGGTGGTGCTAGGGTGGATAGCAGGGTGCTGGTGCTGGGTGTTAGGGTGGATGACAGGGTGCTGGGGACAGTGCTGGTGGGGACAGGGTACTCATGGGGGGGTGGGGGGGAGAGAGATTGGACAGGGGCAGCTGGGACCAGTACCTGGCAATCCTGCAGTACCTTTGGGTTCTGGGAAGTGTGCGACTGCACTTCCCCTCCCCAAACAGCTGGCGTGCACGCTGCCTGAGCATCAGGGGCTGTTGCACCCCAGCAACTTACTTCCGCGATGCCGTCCTGCAGGGGGGAGGGCGCGGGGAGTCCCAGGGCAGAGCGTGTTGCCTGCAAAGTTTGAGCTGCGCAGCCCTGGGTCTCCTGAACTTCCTCCCTTCCCCCGCACCACACAGAAAGGCCCCGGAACTAAGTTGCCGGTCCCACAGCCCCAGCTATTCAGGCAGCGTGCACCGGCTCCTGTGGGGAGGGGAAGTGCTTTCCTCCCTGCTGTGGGTCACGTAGGGTAACTCCTGTCCAGCACTCCTCTGGTGTGCCAGCCGGGAGCAACTGCTCCCTCTGCCCCTGCCTCCATACGCCTATGCTGGCTAGCTGGCTATAAAGGGGTGGCAGTCTGCTCCTCCTTTTCTGTCAGTTTACTCTGGCTTTAATGGCCACCAGTTTACAATTGTTTCTGCCTCAATGGCAGTCCGTTCTGTAGTCCGATACCACAAGCGTCTCCAACAGTTCTGCTCCGCTGCTGGCGGGTGGGGGTAGGGGAACCGGACCCACCCTTGTTCACAGGTCCCAGACCAGGGCCCTAAAGACAGGTGCAGGTAAGGCTCCTGCCACAACGCACCAGCCCGCGGGCTGTCTGTAGGCAAGCCCTGCCCTTGGCTTCTTCCTACCCCAAGGGACCTTGGACTTCGGCCCCCCGTGGTCCCCTAGCTCTGACGCTCACCACCCCGCGCCTTAACTCCAGGCGTTGGGATAATGCTGGCGCTTCCTTCCCCGCTCCGATTCTGCTCCCATTCCCCCATGTCTTTCTAATCTCCCTCACTGCCTCCCCCTTCCTGTCTCTTGCGGCCACAGTCCTTTTGAATTCCCCGCTCTGGCTCCACCCTGCTAACCCTTCCCCCTGACACATGCTCCGTCTTGACGTCACCCGTCCTGCCCCCTCCTGCCCCGGATACATGGCCCGGTGGGTAGCTGATGTCTCCCAGCTCAGCATTCCCCCGGTGGCAGAACGGCTCCGCTGTGCCGCTGCGCAAGAAAAGGCGGCACAGACAGGCGTCCGCCCCTTGTGTGCCCCGTAAAAGGCAGGGGTCAGTGAGGACTGCGTGCAGGACGGATCAGTCCTCCCCACTGGGATGGGTCCGTCCCATCACACCGGTGGTCTCTCTTTCAGAGGGGGCAGGGGAGTGCCGGCTCCTCGCGGAACCCCTACTTTTGCTTTGTGGAACCCCAGGGTTCCGCGGAGCACCAGTTGGGAAACACTGGGCTAGTAGTTTATATCTAGTACAGTATTCTGTGTCTGACAGTAGCTAATCCCAAATGCTTCAGAGGAAAGTACATAAACACCTGTAACTGCCAATAAAGAAACACAATTTCTCTTATGGGCAAGATTTCCTAACCCAAATGCATCTAGCAGTTGGCTCATGCTATGAAATAGGAAGGATTTATATCCTATTTTCCATTCTATCTAATGTAAATGTTCTCATCCATCTAAATCAGAGGTTCTCAAACTTCATTGCACTGTAACCTTCTTCTGACAAAATAAAAACATTACACAAACCCAAAAGGGGAACAAAGCCTGATCCCAGCTGCCCTGGGTGGCAGGCCCAAATCCCAAGTCTCACTGTCCCAGGCAGGAAGGCCAAAGCTGAAGCCCAGGGCTTCATCCCTAGGCAGAGGGCCTGTAATTGGAGTCCTGCCACCAAGGGTTGAAGCCCTTGGGCTAGGGTTGTGCAAAATACAGCCCATGGGCCGGATCTGGCCTGCCAAGCCAATGGATCCGGCCCACAGATGCAGTGGGGAGCCTCAGGAGACTCCCTGCTTGCCCCACCTACCCCTGAATGCTGCTCAGAAAAGCGTCTGCTGGGCCACTTGTGTTTCCCAGCTGTGAGCCAGGGGAGAGGCTTTGTTTGCTGCTCCTTCCCTCAGCACAATCCCATTGGCCAGTTTCTAGCCAATGGGAGCTGCCTGTTTGAAGAACAGGCAGCGCACGAAGCACCCCTCCCCCTGGCTCTTATTAACCGATGAACATGGCCCCTGCAGCCTGTGTAGGGGTGGGGCAGCCTGGAGGCTGTCTGAGAAATGTGCTGGGCTGCTGGCTGAGAATCACCCTGATAAGTCTCCTGGACAAAGCCTGCCTCTGGCACTCCAGCCTCTCCCTACTCCCAATCCTTTGCCCACTTCTCTACCCCACATAAGCCAAAACCTCTGCCCCCTTCCTGAACCCATACCCCCTCACAGACCCTGCACCCCAATCCCTTCCCAGCTCACAACTCCTACCTCTGCACCTCTTCTCTCCCCACCACCCCTGGCACCGCAATCCCCTTCCCCAGATCACAACCCCCTCCTGCCCTAGGTTACAACCCAAACCTCTGTACCCAAGTCCCCTGCCCAAGGTCACAACCCCTTCCTGCCCTAGATTGTAACCCAAATCCCTGCATCCTAGTCCAGTGCCCCAGGTCACAACTATCTCCTTTACACAAACTCCCTCCCAGACCCCACACGCCCTTCACCCCAGTCTCTTATCCCTAGCTCCCTTCTGCACCCAACCTCTATCCCAGACCTCGCACCTCCTCCATAAATATCATTGACGAGTGTGGCTCTTGCCCAATTTTCGAAACTTTGGAGTGCCCCCCTCCCCCATCAAAAAAATATTGCCCACCCCTCCATTGGGCTTTGGCTTCAGTCATGGGTGATGGGGCTCAGGCTCTGGCTTTGATCTGGAGGCCCCAACAAGTCTGAGCTAGCCCTGGTAACCCCATTAGACTGGGGTCATGACCCACTTTACAGTTTGAACACCACTGATGTAAATGTATGTTGTGGAGGGAAGGGGGGGTTGTTAGTTTCTGGTTTTTGTCTTTAATTCTGCTAAGCACTAGCCTCAGTGATCTCTTGTGGCAATGAGTTCGACAGTTTAATTGTATGGAGTTCTAAAAAATAAATTTTCTTATTAGTTTACTGCCTGGTTAAGTCTTTAGCGAGGTGAAAAATAAGGGAGATGAATATAGGCACCTTTATAGATATCCCGATGCATGATTCTGGTTTACCTACATTTACTAGTTTTTCAGAGGTTTGTATCTGGTTATTTTTCCAAATATAGCTTTCAAGTATATTTCCATGACACATTTCAAAACTGAACTACTTTGGAGGAATTGGGAGGAGGTATGGGGGGAAGGGAAGAATGCAGTCATAATTCTTGAAAGTGAGAAGTTTTATTTTTAAAGTTACTTGCAGTCCAGTTGCAACTTTAAAAATGCCATCAGTTTATGACTTTTAAAATTATCTTTTTTTTAGATTGCTCCAAAAATGTGACTTTCCCACTATGAAATTTTCACTTTATTTCTTGGCTTATGAAGACAAAAATGATATCCCAACAGATAAAAAAGAAAGAACAGCTTGGACTTTCTCTAGAAAGGCTACACTTGAACTAACACAGTAAGTGTTAACTCCAGATTTTTTTTTTACAGTTAATTTCTGCTTACATTTAATGGACATTAGTTACAACTATGAGCTTTGCACTACGTTATATTATTGCGCTTGTATTTTTTGTCTGATCATGAGTTGTGTACCATTAATATAATGTGGAAAAATACTTTGTCTGATACCATAAAAAGTATGGCTTAGATACTGAACAAGAAGAACACTGTTTTTTCTCAATATTTGTTAGCCCTAATGTTGCATAAAAGAGAGGGAAACAGCTTTTTCCTCAGGAAGCAAATTGAAGGGGTCCAGTGTACTAGGGAAACCGGTACCAGAGAGCAGCTATGAAGTGGTTGTAGTATACTGGATTGAGGACACAGTGGGAGTCAGATTTAGATTTTCTTTCTCTATATAACCTTTTTATTTCCTGTGGGATGACAGTGATGTCATCACCTCACTCTGTGTCCTGCTTGCCTCCTCCCCTCTCCCAGCTCAAACCCAATCTCGCTGCTTCCCCTCGCCACTTGGAATTACTATTTTAAACCAAGCTCCTACTTCCCTTCCTCCACCCTCACTCTACAGGGCTTTCAACGAAAGCCATGGCACACTAGCCGGCAGACCTCACA
The DNA here is from genome assembly GCA_019425775.1 of Rafetus swinhoei. NCBI lineage: Eukaryota > Metazoa > Chordata > Testudines > Trionychidae > Rafetus > Rafetus swinhoei. The sequence goes on along the minus strand of CM033440.1, from coordinate 143,654,445 downwards.
TCACAGCCGTGACAGCCCAGGGGCGGGGAGGGAGGTACGGTGCATGGGACAGCAGCCTAGGGACAGGCGCTAGGAGTGAGGCTTCCAGCTGGGCTTACGAGCCAGCAGTTGGCTCTTGGGGGGAGAGCAGGTTCCCTGCTGCGGCCAGGCTCATGGGGATCTGGAGCACAGTGCCTGACTGCCTGGAGTCCAGCTGCCCCACAGAAACTCACCCCCTCCCCAGTGGCTGCACTTACTGGGGCTGCCAGAGCACCCCTGAGCCACCCGGAGAAGCCATTGCATTTACCTGTCTGCTCCTTCCCTTCTGCTCCTGGCAGGTGGCCAGATGGCTCTGCCCCAGCCCTGCTAGCAGAGCCCAGTGAGCAGTGCTGGCAGGACTGCACGGAGAGGTTGGGACAGCAGTTGCTTTCCCCACCTCAGCAGGTTGCATTGCCCTGGAGTGCCACGTGCACACAGCACTGCCTGCGCCCCACGTGGGGTGGGCAGGCACCTGTGCTTCCCCGGCTGCCAGGGTTACAGCCAAGCCTGGCACGTGCCGTTGTCGGGAGAGGGGGAGATTAGGGGAGGAGAGGGACCAGGCCGGTGGGGCGCAGGGAGGAGACGGGACCTGGGCTGGCGCAGCCACAGCCTGGCCCTTCCCGGTGGTTGGGGATGAGAGCCAGGGTTGCTTACCCCCTGCGAAAGGGAGGTTGGCAAGTGTAGCGAGCAGGGGCAGCACAGCCCCCTAGTATCCCTGATGCTGCTATTAATTCACTGTGTGACCTTAGAAAAGTCATTTAAGCTTTCACTGTGTATAATATTGAGACTGTGTATAATATAAGAGAGAGGTAACATTGACTGGCTTTTTTGCATATATGTGGCTCTTTAGTGTTTATCATGTAATACTACAGTGATGTGAAAAATGTGCTTGAAGTTTCAATCATTATACAAAATGACTGCTTTGTCAGTGTACCACCGTGTGTTTTGACCTGGTGTGGCTGGGGGTGCTTGGAGCAAGCTTCAAAAGGGAGACCAGATACTTCCAACACTGTTGGGTAATGCTGAAGTTCATCTTCCCAAGTCTGCTGGAAACTTCAGGGCAATCCACCCAGGCACCGTGCTTTGGGAACCCATTAGGCCCAGGGTGGCCTGGCGGATTACCAGGGGATCTGCCACTGGCAGCAGGGGTTGGGGATGCTCACCAGCAGTGGCGGGAGCCACGGGAAGCAGAGTGAACCAGCTTCAGCCCGCTTCATGGGGGTGGTGGGAGGCGGAGTAATTCAGCTCCAGCTCACTTCACTCCACTGCCTTAAGCCCAGCTCCCAGCCACGTTACTCAGGGGAGTGGGCTGGGGCCTGGTAGCTCCGCTTTCCACAACTGTGGTGAGTGGGAGTGTGGGTGGCAACCCCCAGTAATCCCCCAGGTCGCGTTGCTTGGGGAAGGGAAAAGGAGTGCAGTAAGGGTGCAGCAGGAGTGAGAAGAGGCAGGGTGGTGTCAGAGGAGGGGCTGGGGTTGGGGTAAGCGGTGGAGCTGAAGTGGGAAGAGGTGGTGTGGGTTGTCCCAGGCCCCACACCCTCCAGGAGACAGTCCTACCTAGCAGTACTGGTGAGCTTGCTGGCTTGAAAGTCCCTCTGGAACACATCCACAATTTGGATGGGTCATTCAATCCTTAATTCAGAGCTTCTTGTAGAAAGAAAACTTACTCCAGAGGTAGGAAGCAGGAATTAAGACAAAATGGAGAAGATGCAGGAAACCTTAGAGTTTTGTCCATAGGTATGCCTCTACCATGCCTGGCTGAGCCATGAAGTGCATCCCCTGCCTTCTCTCAATGGGTCAGTTAGATACCTGATGGGCCATTGAGTACACTTGGCAATGCATTACCAAACTTTGTGGGTGTCACCCAGAAGCATTGCACAAGTTTTGTAATACAGACATATACATATCCACAACCCAAAATACAAAGGTGATAAAACATAACAGAGATTAACATCTTTGGCAGATTATAATTTTTGCATATACTTTACATGACATATTTGGAATAATTAATTTCTGTTTTACAATATTAATATTCATAATGTCTTCAAGTGTCCTCTGGACTCCATACATTTTGGAAACAATGTATCCTAAATGTTTTGACAGCTGGTGAGGTTAGGTGTTACGGTAACTTACGTAGTGCTAAGTATGCAAACTTCATAATACAAACCTATTCTCACTCTTAGTGCTATTTCAGGTCCCTCTTCCCTCCACACAAACTCAACAGCAGCACCCCTTCCTTCTCATCTATATGAGGTTAGATCCTCATCTCTACCCTCCCAGAGTTGAGCTTTAATTCCTGAGAGGAGTAGAGTCTAGTCACTTCTACTGCCAGAGCAGTAGTGGGGAAGCAAGCTGGGTTTAGTGTGCCTTCCTCCTGGTGTAGGTAATACACCTTCAGGGTCCCAGAACTGTTACTGCCAGCCTATGACATCACCAACAATTTGCGAACATGCTAGAGAACTGATTTTATTCTGGGAAGGAGGATTGTAATGACTGAAAGAATGGCTGAGGGTACCGTAGGGTTGAATGGTGGAGAGGGGGCAGGACAAAAGGGCCTTAATGTATTTAAATATACTTGTGGTGGAAGATTAAGAGACCTAATAACAGTGAAAGATGGGCTATTGAATAATAGGAAGCAATCAGGAATTCCATTTTAGTGAGCCAGAAGAAAGAAAATGAAAATTAGAAGATAGAAACTTACAAAACATCCTGAAGCTTGTTCTTGAATTGAGCCAAAAGATTTGCAAATGAAAGAGCTGAATAATTGTATGCCCTCCTATATTATTATTTCCCCATTTCTATCTTTTGAATCACCTATTATGACTGTTTAACTCTTTGGTATAGGCTCTGTCTCTTCATGTGTGTTTGGGTACACTTATACAATGGGGCCCCAACAGTGTAGTCTTAAAGTACAACAGTAATATAGAATACTGTTTTGATACAAGTGTACGTATTCCTACCTGTTAGTTCATGTGTTGCACAAACTCCAAAAATATTATGTTGAATGACAGATTTAGTATCTGAAAGCCATCTAAGTCTAACCAAGCATTGTGAAATTGGAGTACATGACCATGGTTGCCAGGATAATGATATAAGTAACGCCTCTGATGCAAGGTTTCCATCTCCATAATAAGTGCCTAGTTAGCTACATTTTATTTTTAAAGACCTATTTATCTGAAATGTATCTTGTAGATGAGGCAAAACAGAACATTGTAAAATGTCACAATGAGCGCATGGAAGTATACGCTATATCCTTCTGCAGATGACGATCACATTGCAAACACCAGGGAAATGCATACTGAATTTCATCTATAGATGCATTTTGAATTCATCCATCTCTGTAATATCCAAGTGCTGTAACTGTATCAGACCATTATCCCATGCATTATTCTATGAATGAGGACATCTGTCCCTGACCTATAGGGATCTAGGCTGCCGTGTATTCTTTGCTGTGGGTAATTCAATATATTTCTAAATATTCTTGGATTTTTTTTTTTTTTTTAAAGACCGCATGCTGCTCTTTAAGTATTAACTATGTCTTCCCCCCCTTTCTCTTGTAGTAATTGGGGCACTGAAAATGATGATAATCAGTCTTACCACAATGGCAATTCAGACCCTCGTGGATTTGGTAAGCTTTAGATAAGTTGTGCCCTGCAATCATAGAAAATCAGAGACTGAAAAGAAGATTAATAATTCTTTAGACAATTGAATTGAGAAAATAGAGCAATAAATTAAGTATACAGGTTACTGGTACATTTTAAACACTTTGTTATAACTATGCAATAAAAATGCTAATAGTGACTCAGCATTGTGGATTAGATTAAATAAAAGTACAGGTTGGACCTCCATGGTCTGGCACCCTAGGGACTTGAGTGGTCCTGAACAAGGGATTTTGCTGGACCAGGGGAGGTAATTTCTGCCACCCTCAACCCCTTCCTCACCAGTCCCCCTGGTTGGCTTCTGCCCCAAACATGGTTCGAGTTGGGCTTGTGGCTACAGCAGGGTTGCCAGCTCTCCTGCTGTTGGCTCTCCCCCTGCCACTGACCTGCTACACTCCTACCGCTGGCCCTCCACCGGGACTCTCTGGACCAGGAATCTTCTGGACCACAGATGTTGCCGGACCAGAGAGTCCTGGCACTGGGGAGTATGAGCTGGCTGGGAGTCCAGCAGTGGAGAACCCTGCCAGCAGTGGTCGGGGACTCCTTTCCCGGGCAGCAGGGGGATCCGCCAGTCCTGTCCCTGAGGAGCCCTAACCAGGCAGCACAACAGTGGGCGTGGTAAGCTTCATCCCTGGGGAGCCCTGGTGGGTTATGGCAACAGTAGGGTCACCAGTGAGTCTCATCTTGGGGAGCCCCAGCCAGCTCACTGTGCCTGACCAGAGTCAGTGGGGCTCGAGCAGAGGCAGCCACAGAGAGGGATAGTAGGCAGGGGACCTCCCCTGATCTGGCAAATTCCCCTCATTTGGGATGGGTCAGTTCCTGAGGGTGCCAAACCAGGGAGGTCCAACCTGTACATCATCTCTGGGTACTCCCAGAGTTTAGACCTAGTTAAAGAGAAGTGCTTGAGACTCAGTTGAAACTCAATGTGTAATTTATTAGACTATTTTTTTTTTTTTAAATATAAAGTTGAGTTTTGCTCTGACATAAGAGTGAGAGCATGATTTGTCCCTTGTGTGCAGAGGAATTCTGTGACTTAGTATTCTGAATGCCTGAAAGATCACTGGTTTCATTTTATCAAATACATGTTTCAGAGTAGACTTTTTGATTCCTGAACTGATCCCTGAACCTGGAAGGTCAGCTTAAGGTACACAACTCCAGCGATGTAGAATATGTAGCTGGAGTTGGCTTGCCTTAAGCAGAGCTTGGCGCCGTCCCCGCTGCGGGAGGCCGACGAGCAAATGCTCCGAGGAGTACAGACACCAGCTAGAGCTGTCCTCAGCATTTGATTTACAGGTCTATACTAGACCTAGTAAATCAAATGCCAGAATGTCGATGAGTGGAAAATGTGCCCTTAATGTTTAAATCACTATCCTATCTAGTAAATACAGAAGACTTCCTGATACTTGGTCTTACTGTTTTTATGAATGCTTTCTTCTCTGCCTTTTTACCTTTCAATTTAATCTTTCTTTCAATCTGGTTCTATTGTGTGTATGGCTATTTCACTAGAATATTCTGTGAAACATTTTAAATTTTGCAACCCTCTCAAGTAACTAGTTTATTGGAGGAAGAAAAAGTCAAAAATAGTACCCTTAATACACTTTTTCCAGAAATGAAAGCAGGGCTTTCCTTGAGTAAATTGATTTTTAACACACTTTAGATCTAACTAAATGTAACTTGGAAGCTCTTTGCATAGGGTGAAGTGCCTGTCATATTATTGTTAGCGCAACAAAATCCATTTGTTGTCATTTTTTGCTCATGTATGTGTTGTGTTCTTTGTGCTTAATGTTTGTTGTACAGGTCACATTGGAATTGCAGTCCCTGATGTATCTGCAGCTTGTAAGAGGTTTGAAGAGTTGGGAGTGAAATTTGTGAAGAGACCAGATGATGGTAAGTCTGCAAGTCATTTTATCATTTTTATATATTGTTTCCTAAACTGTGAATTCATCTTTTTCATGTATGATATGGGGAGGAGGCTAGGTGATATTGGTAATATAAACTCGATTCCTTCTATCATTCTGAATACTTTCTGCTACATCAATTCTAGATAATTGGGGCCGACTAAATTCCTGGCCCATTTTAGACAATTTCATGGTCAGAGGATTTTTTAAATAGTCAGTTTCATGGTTTCTCCTATTTATGGCTGAAATTTCATGGAGATGTAACCATGAAGATTCTGCCCCAAAAGGGAGTCATAAAGCTGTTGGGGAGTGGAAGGAGTGTTGCAAAATTGCCACACTTACTTCTGTTGTCATCGGAGCTGAGCTCAGAAGGCAAGCAGCCAGGGGATGTACCTGGAGTTGTTTGATCTCCCCTCTACTGCTCCCTGTCCCCCATGTATATCCATGCAGGGAAAGTGGAATTCCTGTCCCTCCCCAGCCTGGCTGGAAATAGCAGCTGGAGGCTGGTGCATGGTAGGAGTCCCTGGCTGGAGCATCTCTAGCCCTGCCTCTCCCTTTCCCCTCTGATAGCTAGATTTTGTGGGAGAAGTCTGATTTCATGGTGTGTGATGTGTATCATTGGCATGAATCAGGTCGGGCCCTATCGATAATCTATCAATGTAACCAAAACTACAGACTGAACCAAATTTGGCTAAACTGTAGTCCTCTTTCTGGTTCTCCCCCTCCCCCCACCTTTTTACTGTTGAATAAAAAAAATTCAGAAAATTTATCATTACTAATTTTAGCTGTTGTGGTATAGAATAAAACCATTGAAGAGTTTGTGTTTTGTTTCTGAGTTGTATAATATTTTGCATTTTCATGCAGTGGAGAAAGTTTTAAAATATTGTTCTGGGATCTATGTTGAGAGGGAATCTTGTTGAATAATGTGCTTTTTAAAAACTACATCCAAAACAAATTTGGCAGGGAATTAAGAAAAATCTGTATTATCAAACACTCTGTATGAAGGAACCTCATAGCTGCAATGCAAACCTCACTTTCCCTTGATAACTCTCTCCTATAAGTTGCTCCTGCCTTTCATGAAAAAGTTTGTCACAACAGCATCCTTCCAACAGGCGGGAAAATGGGTCCCTATATTGGAGCACTGTTACACTCCAGTTCAGGTAGGAAACCTCATAGAACACAGTTTTCAGTCATATTCCTACTTTCTGCCCACCGTAGAAAGAAATAGACCTGCACCTATATTAGTGCTGCTTCGATATCACACACAGGGTACGTCTACACAGCAGGGCTAAAGCCGAAATAAGCTATGCAACTTGAGCTATGTTAGTTGAGTACTCAAGTCGAAATAGCACCAAAAGCTGAAATAAGCTGTCTACACAGCAAAAAGTCTGAGTTAGAGCATTCTTCCTCTGTTCCCTTAATCCTCGTAAAATGAGGGTTACAGGAGTTGGAGTAAGAAGTCCTCCAGCTGGACATTATTTCAACATAATGTTGAAATAACTGCTTGCTGTGTAGATGTGGACTGTTATTTTGGAATAACGTCAGTGCAGAAGTTAGGACTCGTGAGTATCAACTTTTTAAACACCCTGATGAATTGTATAGGAACAAGGTTATTTGTGGTCTCCTTTGAAATTCTTTTTTCTAGTTCAATTTCTCTGTCGAAGTAAATGGCAACTAACTGTCTCTGCTCATAAAGTATAGAACATGCTGGCAGTACTTAACCCTCTCCTAGCAGCATCAATATCTGCTAACAAGGTGGGAAGTTTCAGTTAAGTGAGTGCTGCTGACTTGGGAGACAGGTGACTCAATACTACCACCTGGACAGTTAGAAATGGGATAAGGGAGACTGTTGTCTTGACTAGACTGGCAAGTTAGAGTACAGTAAATCAGTTCCCAGCACAGTAACACTCTTGAGATGTCTACACTGGCAATGTGTTTAGTTTGCACTAATTCCACAGTTGCTGTGCTCTTGGTCAACCACCTCAACAAGAAGTGTAGAGCTTTCTGTGCAGTGGATACAGCACTGCAGTGCCAATGTGAATACTTCAGTTGTTTGCTGTATTATAATTGGCCTCCAGAAATGTCACAATCTTGCCAGTGGCCACTCTGCTCATTGTATTGAATTCTGTTGGCTGTCCTGCAGGCATGCACGAACCTCCTTTTTGGAGCTCTGTTTGAACAGCCCGCATGACGTACTGATCAGCTCTGGGACACAGAGTGAACCATTCAGGTGGAATGCTTGTGCTGTTGAACACAGAGGCAGTGTCTTTGTGTGAGAGCAGGGAATAAAGATCTGTACAAAAAGCCATGGAGGAACACATGGAGGCTTATTTTGGGGGTTTCCCCCTTGCCCTGCTGTAAGACAGGTTGTTTCTTACTGCTGTCTGAACTTACAAGACAGCATGCTGATGTACCCTTCTCCCCTCCCCCCCCCTCCAAAAAAAAAAAACCCCACTGTGACCTTGTTGACATTGCCAAGTTTTGTCAATAAAACTTATGCTGACATTCAAAAGTCATCAAAACAAATTGCTAGAGGGTGTTCACACTTGGTGCCCCTAGGGTGTGTCTAGACTACAGGGTTTTGTCGACAAAAGTGGACTTTTGTCGACGAAACTAAACCTCCGTCCACACTGCCTTTGAGTTATGTCGACATAACGTCGACAAAACTCAGCAGTTTTGTCGACGTATGTAAACCTCATTCTACGAGGAATAACTCCTTTGTCGACGTAGTTATATCGACAAAACAGCAGTGTGGACGCAGGGGAAAAGTTATGTCGACATGAAAGGCCTCCAGGAAGAAGCCCTGGTGGACACTCCTGCCACAGCTTGCAACTCTATTGTTCCTGCCCATAGCCATCTTTAAAAGGCACAGGCACCCAGGAGCAGCACTCTGGCAGCAAGCGAGCTCCAGAGCAGACCAGGACTGTGCTGCTCAGTTCTGGGTGAGCCAGGTCACAGGGACAAGCCCCCCAAAACCTCCCTGGCCCTTCCAGGGAATCATCCCCCTGGGGCACCAAGCGCCGGGCACCCTCCTGGTCAGGGCCAGAAACAAAAGCCCTCCTGGGCCTCTGGGCTGAGGAGGACTCCCTCCAGGCCATGTACTCCACAAAGAGGCGGAATGCAGACACCTTTGCCCGAATGGCAGAAGAGCTGGCCAAACAAGGCCACCATCCCCGCACACTGGAGCAGGTCCGAGCCAAAGTGAAGGAGCTGAGGCAGGGTATTCCGGCCCATGAGCACAGCTCCCGTTCCGGGGAAAGGCTGCACTCCTGTGAGTACTATGAAGACCTGGACAGGATCCTGGGGGCAGGGGATCCTCTGCCTCCTGAGAGGCTCGTGGAGTCTGGGCTGGAGACCCCGGTTCTACAGCAGCCAGAACACCTGCTGGGGGACCAGGAGCTCCAGGAGGAGGAAGAAGAGGAGGAGGACAGCACCCAGAGCACCCGGGAGCCAGGCACCCAGACACAGGAGGCCTCCCAGACCACCTCGGACACTGGGGAGGGAACATCAGGTGAGTGCTGTGAGGGTCTGACAAACACAGGGTAGGGCAGGGCAGGTGGGAGCAAAGGGGACGGTACAGTGCTGTGACACGTCATGCTGAGCACAGCCCGGGGGGAGGGAGGGGGCACACCCATGGCCGCCCTCAGGGAGGGCCGTGCTACCCCCCTGCGCCCACACGGCTGCTAGGCACCGCTTGTTCCTGCAGGCAGGGATGCCACATGCAGGCATGGGCTGGAGACGCTGGGATTGCCTCACAGCTGCAGGCCTCTCAGCACTCTGTGGGAACTACAACCGTGGCCCGACACTTCTCCGTGCTGCTCAGCCATGGGGGATGCGTGAGGGGGGGGCACGACGGTGGCCTGCACACCGCCTGGGCTCCAGGGAGGCTGTGGCTGCGGGCCAGGCCGCACCATGCCTTACTGAGACACACATGAGCAGCCTCTGACCCTAGCACAGGCACTGCCTGATGAGAAGGAGGGCATGCCCTCTCAGGGAAAGGGTGAGCATGCATGACTGACGACTTTTCCCTCTTGTCCTCCACAGCCAGACCAGCTGACCAGGAGGGGGGTGCCCCACCTGCCCCACCAACCAGACGGCTGCAGGGCACCCGTAGGCACTGGCGCAGCTACTTAGAGCTGGTGCGCCAGCATGTTGGAGTCCTGCAAGAGATGAAGGACTCCATGGAAAGGAGGCTGGAGGCAGAGGCCGAGTGGCGCCAGCAGTTGCTGCTTGAATTTGCCCAGCAGCGCAGGGACTTCTGTGCTGCCATCCGGGAGGCCATGGCCTTCCCCGGTCCTTTGCCTGCTCTTGCCCCCCCTCCTCTGCCCCTTCCTCCTCCTCTGCCCCTGCCATCCCAGCCCCACCTCCTGCCCAGCCCCCTTTTGTGGCATCCCGCACGCGCAGCCAGGTGCGACAAGGCCACCAGAGCCAAAGCAGCAGGAGCTCTGCCTCCACGCAGCCCCCTCAGCCCTGAGCCTCCCTCCCCCCTTCCAAGTTCACATTCTCCCTTCCCACCAGAGACACAAACTGAGGGATGCATTTTTTTTTTTAAGCACTTTATTTTCTAAAACAGACACTTTTATTTTTCTCTGAATCAGAGTTATTTATTTTCGTTTGTTAAAAAAACAACAGTTAAATAAAGTGTACTAGAGTTTTCACCATCACCTGCCTCCGTTCTCAGTGAGTGGGGACCGAGTAGAATGGGTGAATGTGGTGCTGGGAGGGGTTGCAGGGAGGAAGGCACTGGGGGTATGGGGCAATCCCACATGTGAAAGGCCCTGGGGACAATCAGGGGCCTCCCTGTGAGAATTGCTCCCTCAGGGCTTCCCGAATGCGCAGGCCCAGCTGGTGGGCTTGCCGGGTGGCAGCTGTCTGGGGCTGCCCAAACTGCCTCCCCTCCATCTCCGCCTGTGTCCCCCACACAGGGAGGAAGGCCTCCCCTTTCCTCTCCACGAGGTTGTGCAGCACACAGCATGCTGCAACCACATCGGGGATGTTGTTTCCCCCATGTCCAGCCGCACCAGCAGGCACCTAAACCTGCCCTTCAAACGGCCGAAGGCGCACTCCACCTGGAAGCGAGCCCTATTGAGGCGGGAGTTGAACAGTTCCCTGCTCGCATCCAGGTGGCTGGTGTAGGGTTTCATGAGCCAGGGCATGAGAGGGTAGGCCGCGTTGGCCACTATGCACGTAGGCATCTGCACATCCCCGACTGCCAGGTTCCTCTCTGGGAAGAATGCCCCAGCCTGCGGTACAGGTAGGAGTTCCTGAACACACGGGCATCGTGTGCCTGGCCTGACCACCCGACACAAACATCAGTGAACTGTCCCCTGTGGTCGACCAGAGCCTGCAGCACCATAGAGAAGTAGCCCTTCCTATTGATTTACTGTGCTGCTCAATGGGGCGGGGCACGGATGGGGATGTGTGTCCCGTCCAGTGCTCCACCGCAGTTTGGGAACCCCAGCCCCGCAAATCCGGCCAAGATGGTCTGCAGGTCTCCAAGGCGGACGGTCCTGTGGAGCAGCTCTGTCCCATTCTGCAGGTGGTGATGGCCATCAATGCAAATAGAAACACACAGAACAGGACTTTAGAGGGGTTGGCTAACCTGATGAGAAGTGCTCCTCCCTTTCTCCCCCCCAGCCACCAACAGCGCCCCAGACCCCCGCACCATGGCAGGGTGAGGCTGAGAGGGCTTCTACCTCTGCCACCCCATCCCCAATTCCCTGTGCCTGGTCCTGACTGCCCCCCTGGACTGTCCCCTGAGAGTGACTTACCTCCATCAAGACGGCCCCGACGGTAGACTTCCCCACATCAAACTGATGCCCTACGGAGCGGTAGCTGTCGGGGGTGGCCAGCTTCCAGAGCGCAATGGCGATGCGCTTCTCCAGGGGAATGGCAAGCCGCAAGCGCGTGTCCTGGTGTTGCAGGGCAGGGGCGAGCCAGGTACAGAGCTCCCGGAAGGTGGCCTTCCGCATCTGGAAGTTTCTGAGCCACTGGTCGTTGTCCCACTGCTGTAGCACTAGCCGGTCCCACCAGTCCGAACTGGTGTCCAGCCTCCAAACCCGCCTCTCCAGGAAAAAGTTGGGGGGCAACGGCAGCAGGGCTGCAGCCTGAGTGAGGGGCTCAAAGCTGGGCTCAGGATCCAGCTCTGTTGCCAAGGTCATCATGCTCGCCTGAGCATGAAGCAGAGTTTCCAGCAGCATGGTGTGGGGCCATCGCCTGCCCGGGGGCAGCTCAGGCTCCATGCCCAAAAAAGCCAAAATAACACACAAGCAAAAGAAACAAACAAACACACAAGAACAAAAATACAAACAAACAAAAAAGTCAAAACCCAAGCAAGCAAACAAACAAGCACAGAAGCAAACAGACAAACCAGATAATACACAGCTGTGGTGTCCGACAAAGCAAGGCAACCAGAGCCAGGAAAACTGCAGCAGCTTTGCTTTCCCTGTAAAGGTTGGCAAGCTAGAAGCAGGAGCAGAGGAACGGTATCCCTTTAAGCACGCGTCTCTGCAGAGAGCATGCAGTAGTGCCTGGGCTTTATGGCTGCCCCTGTGACCTTTCAGAAGCACTTCCGGGTGCCTCCTTCTGTCGACAGCGCGTCCCGCTGTCTGGACGCTCTTATGTCGACAAAGCTGATCGCTTTGTCGACAAAGCGATGTAGTCTGGACGCTCTATGTCGACATAAGTTTTGTCGACAGATCCTGTCAACAAAACTTATGTTGACGTAAGCATTTAGTCTAGACATACCCCTAGTGTGGACATGATCTGATGAAAGAGGGAACAACATTGATAACGTCAGCAATGCACTATGGGTATATATCTTCATGAGTAGCTCTAAGGTTTCAAAGCTGAGGAATGCCAAAGCTGCACAGTGATCTGTTCCCCTCCCCCTGCAGCAGCAGTCTGCCTAGTGCTGTGTTGCTAGTGCAGGAAGAACAGGAACATTCCAAACAGAGCCGCGTACTAAGCTGTGGTGTTGCAAGAGCGGATAATGTAGGTACATTTCACTGTCACAAAGAGCACTGTGGACACACAACAGTGGTTTTCCTGCAGCGCTCTGTGAGCAGTGCTTTACATCTGCCATTTAAACAAAACCTTTGGATGTGAGTTGAATAGTCCTCAGGAGGAAACCGTAGGATCAGCCAAGCCTGGGAAAAAGATGTGAGCTGAATGTTTTGATTTTTTTTTTTTTTTAAACAAAAGCACAGTAAAACAACACCCACCAGGAACAGACAGGCTATGTCTACACTGCAAGGTTTTTGCGCAAAACCCCATGGAGTGTCCACACCTCAAATGCGCTTTTGCACAAGGAAATCAAGAGTAAGATGGCAGAACAGAGGGCTTTTTCTGCCATAGGTAAACCTCCTTCTATGAGGCATAACTCCCTTTTGCGCAAGAGTTCTTGCACAAAAAGGCAAATGTGTGGACATTCCAGAGGGGTTTTCTCCTATGGAGAAAAAGCACAGGTGCTCTGATGGCCATTCACAGAATGGCCATCAGAGCTTTCTTGCACAAGAGTGTCCATGCAGTGTGGATGCTCTCTTGCGCAAAAGCACATCGCTTTTGTGATGTGCTTTGAGGTGTGGATGTGCTCTTGCACAAAAACTCTTGCGCAAAAGGCTTCTTGCGCAAGAAGCATGTAGTGTAGATGTAGCCACAGTGTTTGGACTTCACATTCAGCTGATGACATAGTAATGCAGTAAAAAGCAATTTTGAAGTGGCAGTTTTATAAATTAGCTTCCAACTTTTGTAGTTAGACTGAACTAGAACAGACAAGGTTCTAGTGTCACTTCAGTCATGTCAAGTATGATATAATGTGCAAACTTGCAGAAATATTATCCACCCCATAGTTTTAAAGCACACATTAATCATATAAACTGCTTCCATGACCTGTCTTTAAAAGTCTGAAATTGATCCTTGCTGTCAGTGATGAAATATGACCTTGAACCCGTTATTTGAACTGCCTGGTCTGTCTGCCATGTAAAGAGAACAGGAAATCTTGAAAGATAAATTGTCTGGTTTTGTCCATGTAAAAATCTTAATTTTTAAAGGCTATTAAGATAGTTTTTAACTATATCTGTAAATATGTATCTTTCTATTGTAGGTAAAATGAAAGGACTTGCATTTATTCAGGATCCTGATGGCTACTGGATTGAAATTTTGAATCCTAACCACATGGTGACCCTCATCTAGGTTTACAGTTACTAACGATACAACAGGAAAATTCTCCAGGAGGCTGAAAACCTGTAGCATACTCTAATATTCATGAGACACATACTTAATTGTGAGAAATTAACCTCGTCCACAAGTAGTTCTTTAGCAATTCTATTAGCACCTGATCTTGTTTGGATAAACCTTTGCATTCTTTAGCTTTCTTTTCTATGATGCCGCTTCTTCCCGTTTCTAATTAGGAGAGCACAATACCATCTGTGTTCTGAAAGTGCACTCATGCAGATTCATTATTTATGCAAACATTAGTTTATTCACCCATTCAGGACTGATTTGAGTTATTGAAATGTTGGCTGCACATTATAACAATACTTTAACCAGCCTGAGATCTGGTATGATGGGGTGGAATATGTGAGTAGGAAGATAGCTGTATCTTAGGTCTACTACTAGTAACAGGATGTTTTGTTTGTCTGTTAAATGTGGGGAGGGGATAAAACATTTATAACTAGTTTTTTGGGCCACATCTTGCTCTCATTAAAGTCAATGGCAAAATTCCAATTGAAGTCTAATGGAAGCAGGATTGGGACTGTGTGTGTAGTTATGTCAGTAAGCAGTAGACTTTCAGGAGCAACTTAGAGGCATTCAAGCTGCTTTGAGACTAGAAACTTAATGGCAGTGCCACATTGAGTCCAACAGAATTCAACCTGCATTGCATTTGAGTACCTATGGCAGTTAGGCAGAGGAGGTCAGCAGACTTCTCACTTGCTTTCAAAAGTGAGACTCTAAGAGCTGAACACCTATCCTGAAAATCAAGGTGTTGTACAGCAACTAGCTTACAACTAAAGAGTAGCTGAAAATGCCATGATTCCCTATTGACTGGCTGAGAGCTGGCAGACATATCCCTTGTGTGTGATGTCCAAGCTTCTGCAAAATATAGTGCATTTGAAATGTTTTATATATCAAATTGCAGCTTGATATAAAAGTCTGGTTAACCAAATTCCTAATAGTTTGTGAAACAGTAACTACCTAGTGTTATGACACAGCTGCCTTTCTTTTAAAATATAAAAACTAGTGGTTGCAGTTACATTGAAGTTGTAAATAACAGGAAAACACTTCACATTTACAAATCCTGCACGTGAGCTAGTTTCATGGTTAAAGTTTCATTAACACTGAAATACTTTCCCTCACCCTTCAAATCAACAAAACCATCTTGGTATTTAGTGCATTTCTAGAAGCACCTTATAATTACTGTTGGCACTGAACAGCCCTGAATGTTGTGACTACTAAATTGGATAGCCCTGTGGCATCAAATAAAAGTATTTATTTCTAAATAAAGTGTCTGCAAAACTTTCAAAATCCTTCTCTAAAGCTGTATGCCATACAGTATTTCACTACCTACTAAGGCCATATCTATACTACAACATTTACTCAAGTTATGTTGACAATCATCACTGCTGTAACTAAACCATTTTTGCACATCCACACAGTGCTTCTTCTGGTGGAACACATCCACAGTTGTACTCTTACATTGAAAGAGAGCAGTGTGCTGTGGGTACCTATCCCACTATGCATTAGCTGTCCCTGTGTTTTGAGAAGGGTTTACAGTATCCTCTGAAGACAGGTACACCATCCCATGATGCTGTTTTCTGTCTCATCATTCTGTGGTCTTCCAAGTAAGTTTTGGAAACTGTACATCTCAAAGCATAGATCCTGCCCTGCTTTCCAGTATTATGATGAGCATTATGAACACACTGCAAGATCAGCTGCATTATTCTATGAGCTGCTAATCAGATAATGACTCTGTGGTATCAGCCCTGCTATGTGCCATGGAGAGAAACAATTCAAGATTGCTTTTTGGCACTCATGGAGCAGCTGCAAGTGGTGGATTATCAGTTATGGTATGAGAAGCACTGAGTGGTGGAATCACATCATTATGCGGACTGGGATGATGAGCAGTGGCTGTTGAACTTTTGGATCTGCAGAGCCACCTTCTTGGAACTGTGTAGGGAGCTCCCCCTTGCTCTCTTGCAAAGCCACCTTCTTGGAACTGTGTAGGGAGCTCCCCCTTGCTCTCTAGCACAAGGATACCAAAATGAGAGCTGGCCTAACTGGAGCAATGAATGGTGATTGCTGTGTAGAAGGTGGCAATTCCAGACTACTACCCATAACTGGCAAATCAGTTTGGAGTTGGGAAGTCCACTCTGGGGCTTCTAAGTATGCAAGGTCATTAACCACCTCCTGCTATGAAGCACTAGGACTCGGGGCAATGTGTGGGAAGTAGTGAATGACTCTGCTGTTTAGCCATGGTGACATTTTTTTGTTCCTCAACCCCAAATAATAATAAAAAGTATATGTTGTTTGAGTTGGTATTATGGTTTATTAAAGTAGTTTCCATGAAGCTTGGGGAGGCATTTCACTACTGTGACTGTTCCATTTAACTAGCTTCCTATGTACATGATAAATAAACTAGTTTCCTCATTTTTTTTGTAGTTCCGGTTTTTGAAGTTAAATGCTATGGTGGCATTGGTATTTTCCCCTGTACGAGGATGTTACATTTTAATTACATCATGATAGCCAAATACAAGCTGGATACTAGCTATGGTCCCCTCCTAGACCATATTCTGTGCTCCATTTCACTTTAGAACTAAATTAAAATTGGGGTCTCCCCTTGTGAGTTCCAGGATTAGCTGCTCCAAGCAGTCATTAATGGTGTCTAGAAATTTTATTTCTGCTAAGGATGTAAAATCCGGTTTTTAAATAACTGGTTAAACATTATGTTTAACCAGTTAACTGATAAAAGAGGAGGGTGGGTGAGTGAGTTGTTCCAGCCTACCATTTGGCTGCCCCAGTGCACGCCCTCCCCTATCCTCCCGTACCCACTCCACCCCCTCTGCCATAGGCAGTGGCTGCTCTGTCCAGGCTGGAGCAGCCCCTGTCTGAGGTAGGCAGTAACCTTAACAGGTGAGGCTTACCAATTAACCATTCACATCCCTAATTTCTGCATCCTGTTGTGAGAAGACACATACCCAGGCAATATGGGTATAACTGATCTCTGCCATTAATAGTGGATTTTCTGTTTTATAGCCTCTGTAATCTCCCTAGGGACTTCGAATCACTGTCACCATATTGGTCATGTGGTGAGTTTATTCCTATTATATTTATTACAGCCGCTCTCCAAGTTACGAACCAAAACTTGGTCCGTAACTCAAACTGTTCGTAACTTGGATCCCATAGAGTTACATGGCGACCGACCGCGCTGTTTGTAAGCGCGGATCGCCGTTCGTAACTTGGATCCGCATTTACGACCGCTTTGGTTGTAAGTGCGGATGGTCGTAAGTGGAGGTGGCCGTAAGTCGGGGAGTGGCTATATTCAAGCATGGCAACTCCACCTATAGAGATTCTATGGTACAGTGCTTTCTTTCACATATACTGTCATTCCCCATCAGCATGACCTGCTGTGTTTCTATCACGTATATTGTACCTTGGATTTACCATGTTCTATTACCATTCCACCAAATTTCTGTGATGCCTGTTACATCAATATTCTCATTTAATACTAAGTACTCAACTTCATCTTAGAATTCGGATTTCTAGCATTTCTGTATAAGCACTTAAAAAATTTGAATAGTCTGTCTTCACGTGGTGCGATTAAATGGGACTCTTTTTTCATTTCAATGTTTCTTTTCAGTCTACTTTATCAATTTCTATCCTATTATCTCTACCATGATATAGAATAAACTCTTTAATAGATTCTTCCCTTATGAATGTCTGTCCAAATTGTGTACTCCTTTGCACTGAGGGGATTTCAACCAGCCCAACTTTTAAAAATATGACATTTCTAGTTTTACATAGAGCCAGAGTGCAGCTATTTTTTATTTAGATGGAACCCATCCTACTTGGACAGGCTCTTTCTTTCTCTCCCCAGTTCCTAATAAACTGAAATCCCTCCTAAAGTCATCATCTCATCCATTCGTTGAGAGAGACCCCTTCAGGTTAGGCCTAACTGGCCCTGAACATAAAACTGAAAGCACTTCAGACAATGCTACCATAAAGGTCCTAGATTAGAATGATCCACAGTGCTGCAGTGGAGAAAAAGATAAATATGCTGGAGGCTTTGCTGTAGGCTCTGCAGCCTATTTACACTGTATAGTGCAGAGCCTGCAGCCTGTAACCCCTCAGATTGTTAGGGGTTACATGGTTAGCTTTTTCAACAAACGTTTACACCCCTACATCTAGCCCTACACTTCTGTGATAGTAGACCACGGGCATGTCCCAAGAATGGCAACGTCTCGTCTTTGTTGCTACCTCACAATAATTTATCCAGCCATGTGACTCCCCAGAAGCCAAGTGTGGGTCATCTTGGCACTTCCAGATGCGTGGGGCAGCGAGGGAAAGCACGGGAGGTAACTCAGGCACTTAAGCAGACTGCCCCACACTAGGGTTGCCAGGTGTCCGGTTTTGAACCAGACAGTCCAGTATTTGAGCTTTCTGTTTGGGAAACAAATTGAGAAAATATAAATGTCCGGTATTTTCTAAATAAGATGTAATGTAGATTATGATGTAATGTCAAGTGTGTCTGGTATTTTTGTTGAAACCATCTGGCATCTCCAGGGCAGGCCCACAACCAGGGCTGGATTAAGGCAGGGGGGCTAGCCGGGCAGCTGCCCGGGGCACCAACCTATGGGGGGCGCCTCATGGCAGCTGTAAGGGGCGCTGCGTGCCTGGCCCCTTAGAGCTGCCATCAGGTGCTGCATGCCCGGGGGCCACGTAGCGCCCCTTACAGCTCCCATCAGGCATTGTGCACCTGGGGCCGGGGGCCGCACAGCGCCCCTTAGAGCTGCCATCAGGTGCCGCGTGGCCCCTGGTGCATGATATCTGATGGCAGCTCTAAGGTGCGCTGTGCACTCTGGCACCTGAGGCAGCTGCCTCAGTTCGTCTCATGGTAAGGCCAGCCCTGGACAGCCCTACCCACAACACCGGATCACCGGCAAAGCCCTGACTCCACGGGGTGGGACTTGAGAAGGCCTCATCGCTCCCTGTGGTCTCGCTCGCTCCCGCTCGCCCGGCGTGGCTGGTAGCGGAGGGGGGGTGCTCAGCTCGCCATGTGCACGTGCAGCTCTGGGTAAATCGCACGGGGTGCTCCTGACTCAGGGGAACGGGCCCGCAGCGCTTCCAGCGGCTGCCTAGACTGGGGGGTCCCGAAGAACTGACCAAAGAACGAGCCACTCCCCCCCCGCACGTCGCTATGCACGTCAGCACGTAGGCGCGGCTGTCGTTGCTAGGAGAGCTCGCATGCAGGAGGGATGACGTAATGACGGCGCGGAGCGGAGGAAGGGGAGGGTGCTGCTGTCGCTCCGGCCGGTGAGTCCTGAGGGGTGTGTGTGTATATGGGGGGGTGTCACTGACCCGGCGCAGCATATCCCGGGGCTGTCTTCGTCCTCCCGTCCTGGGGCGCAGCATCGCGGGCATGGGGTGCGGGTCGCGGAGCGGGCTCCTTCCCCGCGGGGCCCGTCGTGCCCCTCCGTCCCACGCGCCATGTTCCTCCCCTGTGGGGACTTGGGGGTCCCGCTCTGCGCCACAGCCGGGTCCCGCGCGTTGGCGCCCGTGCGGAGCTCCACGTCTGGCGGCCGCTCTTCCGCGTGTCAAAGAGCGCACGCCGCGCTGGACATCCCGGCTGTGCGGCCCCTTGGCCTCCCCTCCCTCTGGCCGCGGCGCTGGCACCGACCCGCCGCCGCCATGTCGGGGCCGGTGAATGCCGCTGCGGACGCTGACCCCGGCATAGCGCGGCGTGGCGCTGATTCGTGTCCGGGGCGCAGAGGGAGCCATTTGCGGGGCTTCACACCCGGGTAGTGGGAGAAGGAACGGTGCCTGAAATAGCTTGTGCCGGGGAGCAGGAAACCGGGGGACGGGGCGACATCTATAGTACGGCCCTTGTTAGTATCCCCGTAGTGCCAGTGCCGTTCAAATTGTATGATGACTTCTGGCTGAATGTTGACCTTTCCAAATACCCGAACATTGACAGGTATCGTTGGGTTGGTGTGCATGATGAGAGTTCAGGGTGTTGTGCTTAATCCAAATATTGGGGGGAGGGGTCAATTGAAGTAAGGGATGTGGCGATATAAGTGTAGAAAAAACTAGCTGTTTTTCAGAGTTTCTATGTCTTTTTTTTTTTTTTTTTTCTTTGAACTAGAGTTCAAACAATTGACGTGATATGGATCAGAATGGTCTTAGTCTTTTGAATTTGGCCCAAGGTAGTGCATGGCCCCCACAAAGTCTGTGGGGAGCCCAAGCTGAGGACAGTATTTAAGATGATGATTTTTTTTAACCTGCATGCACCAATACAGAAAAATAGCACTACTTACAAGAGTTGAGTGTTATAGCATAAAAAGTGCTCTGAAATCCAAAAAGGTTACTCAGATTTCTTTGAAATTTGGTGTGTCTTATGGGAGTGCAAAGTAGCATCAGTAATCCAAATTTGGGATCATGTTGACTAACATTTCCGATAGTACAGTTCCTTCTCCTCCCCCCCAAAAAAGTTTCTGTTGCTTTGTACTGTTAAATTGAGAGGTACTAATGACTGAATCACAGATCTCTTTGAGACTAGTTGTAAACTAACTATCAATTATCATAACTAAGAATATCCTCCCTTGCAGTGATGATGTAGCTGTTTAGGTCCCAGGATGTTAGAGGTGCAAAGTGGGTTAGGCAATATCTTTGGACCAATTTCTGTTAGTGAGAGAGACAAGCTTTCGAGCTGAGCTGTTCCTCAGGTTTTTGTGTGGCTTGAAAGTTTGTCTTTCACCAACAGAAATTGAGCCCATCAAAGATATTATTTCACCCACCTTATCTAATAACTGAGGATCAGTTAATCACAAGTCCCATGTAAGACAAAAGGAATAGGGGTTAAATAGTTGAGGGTTGGTATAACTTGTGAATCATGGGTGGCAATTTCATTGGGATGGTATAATCAAAGGATCAAAAAACTGGCCACAAATGCTTCCTGGGAGGTATAATGGGGGATGAAGAAGCAAGGGAATAAAAGGAGAAGCAAGGGAATAAAAGGAGAGGTTTGGATATGTAGCAAATAGAGGGGGATAAATGGTGGTGAGTGGTAGAGGAGTTGGGGCCCTTGAGGTATTATGGGAGCTGGAGGCGGGAGACACTGGGATGGGATGCCCAGGGTGAGTGCTAGCAGGATTGTGGGAGAATAGAGACTGGGGTACCTGTCAGCCCCACATTCTTCCCTTCTGAGTGCCCATATCTAGAGAGCTCTTGCCCCTCTAAGGGCATCTGAGCCACCCTCTCAGGCCCCTCATATAAACTGGAAAATAGGGGGGCTGGCTTCTCTTGGGATCCACTTTCTTTGCTGTCTGTGTGTGCCAAGATCCAAAAGGCCTTATGCCCATATACAGAGGTTGCACACCCCTCTCCCTACCCTGCTAGGGGTGTAATAGTGTAGTCCAGGGCTATTCAACTTTGTAAGCTCCGGGAGCCACAGTGATACTCACAGCACATGCCGAGGGCTGCAACTTAAGAGTGGTTGCATATACGTACAAATATATATGCAAATAGCTCTTCACGCTGACTGGTATGAATACAAATATTAAGGCAAGACTACACAACACACAGGCCCCATTTAAGTCAGTTCTGCTGATATTAATAAAATGCAATATTTACCCAATTTCCACCCACATGACGACAGCACTTTTAATGAGCAATGACAATCCAGGAGTTTAACTACTAAAATACATATCAACAGAAGACCATTATATTGACTACTTCTTTATTTTGGCTCCTACCCATGGGCTGTGTGTTGAGCCCCACGTAAACCCAAACTGTACTGAGGGCCGCAAACAAGCGGGCTGCGGGCCCTGGTGTAGTCAACCAATAAGCAAAAGCTTATAGGTTAATGCTATAGACTACATGCATTCCCCGCCAGTAAATTTTTTAGCAGGCTGGCCAGCAGCCTTGCTCAGTCTTGTGTCACGCCAGGTCCAGGACCTACCCCCTCTGATATAGAGGCAGCAGCGTGGAGTGGCAGGGGACTCCTCGAGAGTGGGGCTAGAGCGCGCTGGCTTCCAGCTCTGACCTCGGGGACAATAGAATAGTCAACTAACTGATAAGAATTTGTGAGGTTACTCAACTATTCAGTTAACTGATATTTAACGTCCTTATACCCTTCCACACGGGGTGAGGGGCAACTGAAATTTTGGGAAAGTCTGATCTCCTTCCTGCCCCTGCATGTAAGTCAGCATGTGGGGAAATCATTGTCTTTTGTGTTGGGAGCTGAGAATGGACATATTTAATGCTCATCACAGGCTTTGAAGCACTCAGGAGGGACATGTGAACAACCACTGAGATAAGTGGAGTGGTTTCGTGTCTGGGTTATTGGTTCAGGTAGTGTTTATCTCCAGGGCTCGCCAAGCGGTGGCAAGCCCCGCTCGCCAGCTGCGCGGTTCTGCACTCTGCGCCGGCTCTTCCGGGTTGTAATCTACTCGCCACGGGGGAGTAGATTACATTATTTGTCGAGCCCTGTTTATCTTTATGGACTGGTCTCATTCACACCTTTCAGAGCCTTCTCTGCTGCAGAGGGATGTGTAAAGGAGCCCTTTCTCTCCATCATCCCTCTCTGTCTTGTTTGAATGACAACACTTCTAAGTGCTTTAAGAGCCACCTTTTCATATGTTTTCTTAAAATTCATGGAGGATAGGTCCATCAATACTTATTAGCCAGGTTGGGTAAGAATACTTATTAGCCAGCATGGGTTTATCACAGGCTGGAAATGGGTGACAGGGGAAAGATCACTTGATGATTACTTGTTCTGTTCACTCCCTCTGGGGCATCTAGCATTGGCTGCTGTTGGAAAACAGGATACTGGGCTAGATGGACCTTTGGTCTGACCCCGTATGGCTGCTCTTATATTCTTACATTGCTGTTCCTTGTGGGAATCTGGCATAGGATCAGTGACCCAAATTGGAGGTCATTTGAGCCAAGGATTCTGGAGGTATAATCCCTGAAAAAAGCTACTTTTTAAATTCTATGATTGTAGGATTTTTATGTGCAGAACTGGAGGTCAAACTGTTGCTGTGATGTGGCTCAAAATGGTCTCAGTCAATTTTTACTCTTTGTAATGAATGGCATCTAGTGTTTGGTGGTCCAAATTATGGATAGTATTTAAGACGGTATGGGGGGAGGGATAGCTCAGTGGTTTGAGCATTGGCTTGCTAAACCCAGGGTTGTGAGTTCAAACCTTGAGGAGGCCATTTAGGGATTTGGGGCAAAAATTTGTCAGGGATGGTACTTGGTCCTGCTGTGAAGGCAGGGGACTGGACTCAATGACTTTTCAAGGTCCCTTCCAGTTCTAGGAGATAGGCAATCTCCAATTTAATTTAAGATCTATTTCAACAGCTGGTGAAGAGCATGTATATTTCAACTAATTTTCACCCCATTCACTCTTACCAACAGGGTTCCATCTAACATTGCAAAAGGATAAAAAGGGAGTGGGAAAGGGAGGCTGCCCATGCCATCTATGCTCTTCAAGCAGTGTGTCAGTCAGTATGCACATAGACACAAGTAACGCTAGCCCTTGGCACTAGAAAGGCTTGTCTTCACATACAGCACTACAGCTATGTAGCTGAAGCAGTCTAGTTAATCCCCCTCCCTGAGAGGCTATAGTTACGTTGATGGGAGACATAGCGGTTACATAGCTATGACAGCACCATTTACATAAGGGATTAGGTCAGTATAACGACATTGCTCAGGGATGTAGATTTTTCACATCCCAAATTGCGTAGTTATACCAATATAGTTGTGTAGCGTGGACATGGCTTAAAATTCAGGAGCTTCCAGATCCAGACCTCACATAGATTCTTAATCCGCTCCCTAGAAAGAATATCATGCGTATAGAATTTAAGAATATCATATGTGTACAATTTAAGAATGTCTTCACAGCTTTTTGCAACATCCCTACACTTATTCACAGGACATCTTCTCAACCTATGCTTTCACTAAGACATCATTATAACATTAAAATCCTCTCATATTCCACCTCGCTGCTGACAATAATCCTTGTAATAAAATCCCTAGGCCTTGCTACTGGCATAACCTATGTAATTTGCCATTGAACTGATGCATAATGGATTCTAAAGGGGCACGTGCATCTCTTCTCTTTGCTCACAAACACTGAAAGGTGCAAAACAGAGATCTCCTCACATCATAATCACAACTGTTACATACCCAGGATAATCTACGCATGTCCTCAAATTACAACGCAGCTTTATCAAAAGAACCCAACTGCTGTCTTCACTTGCACCTAATGCCTGACAAGTGATTGTACTTAGAGTGTATGTGAGTAACTCCCATTTCCAAGGGACAAGTTAGAAGGTGACATGGACAACCCCCCGCCTTCCTTTTTGTTTTTTAAGTGTTGGATGGAATTCTGTGGGTAAGAGTGAATTGGTTGTAAGACAAGGTGAAGAGCTTGTGCATTTCAGTAAGTATGACACAGGAAGAACAAAGATATGAGTGTTAACAAGAGCTACTGAGGCATTGCTTCAAGAAGCAGGAGTTAAGGTTCCAAGGGTAACCTTAACTGTGCATATCCTTGGTTTCAGAAATTTGAGTTTTGCTCAATTGAGCATTCTTCAGGGGAACAACATAAAAGCATCCATAAAGAGTCAGACATGTGAGCACATTGTTATATCCCCGCTCATCATGGCTAATAGCCATTGATGAACTTCTCCTCCAGAAACATATCTAATTATTTTGTGAACGCTTTTATAATTTTAGTATTCACAACAAGGGATGTAAGAATGTAAATGACTAACTGTTTAACCAATAAGCAGATGCTTATTGGTTAATGGTGTCTGTTACACGCAGCCTCCTCTTCAGGAGCCGGGCTGATAGGGACTGGTGGCCATGCTCCCAGGAAGGCTTCTATGTGGGCTCTGCAATATAAAGCTTAGCATTGCAGGTAACCGTGTAACTGCTGAGTTTTCAGCAGGTAACTCTGTAACTGCTGTGATTTTCAGCAGTGATAGAGTTACCCTATTACACAGTTTTTAATATCCTATTCACAGCATCTCCTGGCAAAGAGTTCCACGGATTGACTGTGTGTTGAGTGAAGAAATACTTCTTTTTGTTTGTTTTAAACCAGATGATGATTAATTTAATTGTGTGACCTTTCATTCTTATGTTATGTGAAGGAGTAAATAATAATACTGATTCATTTCATATCCCCCCTTTACTGGTTTCTTTTTCACGCTGAAAAATCCCAGGCTTTTAAATCTCTTCTCATATGAAAGCTGTTCCATATCCCTAATCATTTTTATTTGCCCTTCTCTGTACTATTACCAATTATAATATATCTTTTTTTTGTATTAGGGCAAAAAAGAACTGCACACAGTATTTAAGGTGTGGGTGCGTCATGGATTTACATACTGGCATTATGATATTGCTTGTCTTATTATCTATCTCTTTCCTAATGGCTCTAACATTGTTAGCTTTTTGTGAGTACCACTAAACATTGAGTCGATATTTTCAGAGATCTAGCTACAATAACTCTGAGATCTTTCTTGAGTAGTAACAATGAATATAGACCCCATCATTTTGTATGTATAGTTAGATTAGATTTTCCAATATGCATTACTTTGTGTTTGTCAGCAATACCACCTCAACTTTGTATTATTG
Source organism: Rafetus swinhoei (assembly GCA_019425775.1). Lineage (NCBI taxonomy): Eukaryota > Metazoa > Chordata > Testudines > Trionychidae > Rafetus > Rafetus swinhoei. Next base: position 143,629,016 of record CM033440.1, on the reverse strand, counting down.
TAGTTACATTACAATTACTTCAATTATACATTACTAGGGGGCTGTGCTCCCTGCTTGCTACACTCGCCAACCGTCCTCTCTCTAGGGGTAGGCAGCCCCAGCTCTCCCCCTGGCCACTAGGGAGGGCCGTGCTGAGGTGTGGCAGCCCTGGCCTGTCCCTTCCTGGCCACTGGATCAAGGGCAGGCCAGCCCTGGCTCTCCTCCTTCCCCCCTGGCAACCTATACTTCAATTTGATCCCCTGCCTCCATTCCTGCATTCACCATCTTCCCTAACCCCTCCTCCTCCCCACACTGACCAACTCCTGCTTCCATTCCTATATCCCCCTTACTCCTACCATACCCCTTTACCACACCACCCAACCCCACATACACCCTATCCCGTTCCCTTGCTTCCTCCTTTCATACACTCTGCCTCCTCCCACAAATTCGTTGAGCTGTGTGCCCCTTCCTCCCAGGAGCACCACAGGGCCAGGCAGTACAGCCCCGTCCACTACAAGAGGAGCCACAGCCTTTCCAAATGGGCCTGTTGGTCCAGGGAGCCTGGAGCACAGAGCGGCCACTCCGGAGACCTGGGGAAGCGGCTTGGGTGCAAGATCAGGGAGCCTGTTAATCCAGGGAGCTTGGAGCACAGAGCGAAGCAGGCGTGTGACCCGGCAGGCTAGGGTTGGGGCCCAGAGGCAGGTAGACGCTGGTCTAGGGAGCACACAAGGGAATGCTGGTCTCTATCAGAGGCAGCAAAGGCAGGGGAGAGGGGATATGCTGCACAGCTGAGCCAGGATCAGCTGTGCAGTGCTGCTGCGCGTGGAGCCCTGGGTCAGCTGGGGACTCCCCAGATGATCCCAGGCTCCAGCACGACATTTCCATGAAACCCAGGATCAGCTGGGGAGTCCCCAGCTGACCCTGAGTTCTGGGGAAATGCCGTGCGCGGTCAGCTGGGGAGTCCTCAGGTGATCCTGGCTCCGCGTGGCATTCCAAATCGGCAGTGCAGCAACATTTCAAAGCTGGCACGCTGCGTGCAGCCTGGAGTCAATGGGACTTCCCGCTGTCCCCAGGCTGTACACGGACTTCTGCATCTCCTTTGAAATGTACAAGAGCCCCAGTGGGCTCTTCAGAGGAGGAAAGCAGAAGTGCCTGTCGAGTAGTCGATGGAAATTCCATCAACTACTCAACTGGTAAAATAACTGATAGTTAACATCTCTACTCTGTTGTCCTGCAGGAAAATATTTTATATATATATATATATATATATATATATATATATATATATATATATATATATATAAAAGAGAGAGAGATTGATTGACTTCACTTCATTACTGTAGTTACTTAAAATTATGGAAATCAAGAGAAACAAGTTCAGTTCCTGGCATTTAATCTCTATGTCTTAGTTGTGCAACTTCTATTTGCCTGGTTTGTTCCTTTCTTCCACACTTTTTCTGCTTTGTTGAGAATGCAGAAATCTTCAGGCAGGAACTGCTGCTTACTGTGAGTCAGTATAGTACCTAGCACAGTGGAGCCCTAACTTTGGTTGGAACTTCTTAAGTGCTGCTGTAATATAAATATCAATATGTATATCTAATACTAAGAAATGCTCTCAGGGTCTAAGTATCTATTATCACTGTTCATTGTGGAATAATTACTACTTAGATGAACCCAGAGCAGCTTTTTCTATGTGAGACAGTTCAGAGTAAGTTAAGATGTGAATTTAGTGCAGAACAACTAGTGCATTTTGACTCCCCGTGTGGGCACTTAGACTTTGTCTACATTTCACAGTTTTATCACCAAAAGGCAGCGTAGTGGAGACAGAGTAGTGAGCTAATCTTTTTTTCCCTTTTATTTTCTCCTCCCACAAGAAGGGAGGAGGGGGCAAGGCAAACTAAAATATATATATATTTTAAATTGTAACAGTTACACTAAATTCTCAGAAATCAGATTTCAAAATGTCTTAACATTGGCTTTGAGTTACTACTTGTCATTAACTAGAGTCAGTTACATCCCTGTGATTACCATTAAGGTTAATTGGAGCTTTGTGCGCATAACTGAGGATGTTTCAGGATAAAATTAATTGCTATACGTGAAGAGTGGAGGGACGTAATCTGATCTGTTTTTACTACTTGTTTGTTTATTAAAATTATACTTACACTAATACAATTTTTTTATATTCAGACTAAAGTATTCATACAGATTGCAGATGAGACGAGTGATATCTTCTGTACAGGTTGAACATTTTTAGTCTGGTTCTCTCTGATCTGGCATGATTTAGTTTGCCAGATGTCCACTTATCATGGTTGTGACTAACTTTCCTGCAGTCCCATAAAGTTTGTTTATAGCCATCAGTCCTAGCTCCCAGTGTTCTGTGCAGTAATCTTGCTCTAATTTACCCCTAAATGTCTTCTAAGATCCCAATAAGAGGTTGAAGTTGGTAATGCTGCTAGCCAATATTGATCACCTGTGGTTTGGGAGATTCTCTGGTTGGGCACTGGTCTAGTTCTAAGGGTGCCAGACTAGAGAGGTTCAACCTGTACTAAGATTTTGGTTCAATCTATGTCCTCTTTGCCTCCCCCCTTGTATCTATTTTGATGATTCCCAGAGAACCATTATCAGTGAAAGGGTACAGTTTATAATCCAGTGTGATTTATAGTTTTATGCTAAATTCCCCTTAAGAACTTGTCTACATTGGCATGTTTTGTTGCCAAAAATTGCCTTTTGGTGACAAAACAATGAGAGCATTTACACTAGGGATATGAAAGTGTAACCGTGGAAACGGTTAAGCAATGAACCTGGGTTCATTGGTTAACTTTCATAGTTACACTCAGGCTCCTGTTATACATGGGGAACTGGCTTAAAAGCTGGCTCCTGGCACACACACCCGCTCCCAGCGTGCTGCCTGCTGCCCCACACTGCTGCTTCTGATACAAAGGCAGCAGCGTGGGGCTGAAGGCGACTGCCACCCTGCATGTAACCACTGAAATTTTCAGCAGTACATGGTTACTTAATTGTACACATTTTAACATCCCTAGTTTATGCTACAATGCACCTTTTGTCAGGAAAAACACCTAGTTTGGGCAACAAAAAAATTGCAGGCTTGCGAGAGACTTTTCTTTTCCCCTCCCTGTATTGTAGACAAAGAGCCAGTGTGAATTCTGCTGTTTGTTTTGTTGAGAGAACTGGCTTCCACCAGTAGTATCCCACATGCCTGCACTGGTGGCTGTGCTCAGTATTTTGTGGTTTCTGCTGCCCTGCAGGCATGTGCCCCTCTGCTTTCAAAGCTCTAGTCTAGGAAGTATCTGTCAGCTAAGTGAGCTGCTCCATTTGGGGAACAGAGAGCAAATCATTGGAATGCTTCTGTTCTGCTCTGCTAGAAACACAGCAGCAGGCAGACCGCTGCTGCAGTGGAAGAGCTGGAGAGACTGCCTTGCTGTTTTGATATTCCTTAGCTTACAGAGCTACAAAGGAATCCCAAGAAGTGCAGGGATCAGCTCTGCCTTCCCATCACACTGCACTGTGGGATGCTTAGAACAAAGTACTGTGGGTATCTGTTGACAGGGGAGCTAGTAATGTAGCCATAAATTTTCGATAATGGAAGGCATTAAAACTGGTTTGACCAATTTCTACTTTTGGTGACTTTTGCATGTTAACAGCACTTATCACCTTCCCAGTGTGGACATAACCTAAGCTGTGTGGCCATGCAGCTTCTCATTAAGCCCCACAAAAGTGCTCAGGGTTGCAGTGGGGGGAGGAGGGAAAGATGTTTCCCCAAGCTCTGAAGCTGCCATGGTTGGTGGGGTGTTCCTCTCCATTGGCCCAAACAGGGCTTCACCTAGGTAAGCCCGAGCCCCAACTCCCTGCCCCACCTTGAGCACCCCATTACTCATAAACATGATCCTTTGCCCCAAGACTCACATTCTTTGCCCCGACCTGAGGTCTCTACCAGCCCTATGATTCTCAAACCAGGAGCCCCCCTCTGACATCCCAAACCTCTCAGCCCCAGCCCAGAGCCTGCACCCCTAGAGCAGGCATTCTTGGGGGTGGAGCGTTGGCGAGGCCAGGCTTGCGGTTTGGGAAGGCAGAGCCTTCCCCCACCTAAGCCACCGGGCGCCCATGCGCTTTAGCCATTCTTTTTAGGTGACAGTTCTGAGGAACTGTCCCAAATTGAGCTGTCAGTAGAGGAGATTTTGGAACAAACTGATAAATTGAACAGTAATAAATCACCAGGATCAGATGGTATTCACCCACACATTCTGAAAGAATTCAGATATGAAATTGCAAAACTACTAGCTATGGTATGCAACCCTTTGCTTAACTTAGCTTACGTACAAGATGACTGAAGGATAACTAATATAATGCTGGCTTTTTAAAAGGCTCCAGAGATAATCCTGGCATTTACACATTAGCAGGGTGGATTTGATTTAAATCAAATTGATTTAAATCACTATTTAGGATCTATTCTGCCTCCAACAATCTTCTATTCATTAAACTTTTTGAAACTTTGCACTTAGAGAGAGTAAGGGATTGACTCTGTGTATACAAATTTGCAGAGGGACAGTAGGGTTGAGGTCTGTTATTTCTCACCTCTGTATATTTATTTATTTAATTAAAATGTTTGTTGTTTACAAGCATGTTGTCTCCGGAGACTCATCCACTGTTTGAGAACTGCAAAACTAAGCATCTCTAATGGTATCTTCTAGACTGAGCACTGAGTCCCATTGGATAGATAGAAAGATTAACCCAAGTAATCTATACACGAGCCTCTGGAACCCTGTAAGGTTGGGTTCCTAATCCATTGGAACTCATTTACAAAACTTTTCTTAAATATTACATGAATACATTGCCTCATGCTATAAAATTAGAATTTATAATCCCTATTCCATGATGAGTTACATTGTTGCTCAAAGATATCTTAATTAAAACTATCTTTAGGTAGGATTTTTAAGGGAGAAATGATTTAAATACAAAAAATCCAATTTTTATTATTTAAAAAATCATTGATTTTTTTTTTAATCCAGCCTGCATGTTGATAAGCCTAACTTCAGTAGTAGACAAACTGGTTGACACTATAGTGAAGAACAGAATTCAGACTTATGGATGAGCATGATTTGTTGGAGAAAATTTAGTCCCGACATTTATAAAAGGACATTATGCCTCGCCAATCTATTAGGATTCTTTGAGGGTGTCAAACGTGGCTAAGTGGGAGCAAGTGGATATAGCGAAAGCTTTTGATCAAGATCCCTTACGGAAGGCTCTTATGAAAAGTAAGCACTCGTGGGGTAAGAGAGGTAAGGTCTTTTCGGGTATGTCTAGACTACATGCCTCTGTCGCCAGAGGCATGTAAATTAGACTACCTGACATAGTAAATGAAGCCGGGATTTAAATATCCCCGGCTTCATTAAAATAAAAATGGCCGCCACACTGTGCCAGCTCAGCTGATCGTCGGCTCAGCGCGGCAGTCAAGATGCGGATCAGTCGACAGGGAATGCCTTCTGTAAACCTCGTTTCACGAGGCATAAGGAAGCGATGCGACAAGGCGTTCCTGTCGACGATCGCGTCTTGACTGCCGCTATGCCGACAATCAACTGATCGGCCTGGCGTGGCAGCCATTTTTATTTTAATGAAGCCGGAGATATTTAAATCCCGGCTTCATTGACTATGTCGGGTAGTCTAATTTACATGCCTCTGGCGACAGAGGCATGTAGTCTAGACATACCCTTCATGGAGCATTAACTAGTTAAGAGACAGAAAATAAAAGGTAGAATTAAATAGTTGTCATAGTGAAGATAGAGAAATAGCATGGTCACCCAGGGATTTGTTGAGGGATCAGAAATATATAACATATTCATAAATTATCTGGAAAAAGTGATCTAGCAAATTTTTCAGATGATACAAAATAGCTCAAGTTATTTAAGCCTGAAGCAGAAGAGCTAGAAAGGGATCTCACAGAACAGAGTAACAAAATAGCAGATTAATTTTAATGTTGATAAATGCAAAGTAATGCACATTGGAAAAAATAATCCCAACTAGACATACAAAATGGTGGGGCGTCTAAATTAACTCTTACCATTCAAGAAAGAGACCTTATAGTAATCATGTTTAATTCTATGAAAACATGGGCTTGGTGTGCAGCAGCAGTCAAAAAAGCTAACTGTGTCAGGAGCCATAAGGAAAAGGATAAGTAAGACGGTAAATATCATGTCATTATATAAATCCATGGTGTTCCCACACCTTGAATACTGCTGCAGATCTGATCACCTCATCTCAATGATATATTAGAATTGGAAAAGCTACAGAGAAGGACAACAAAAATTATTAGGGGTATGGAACAGCTTCCGTAAGAGGAGAGATTAAAAATACCAGGATTGTTCAGGTTGGAGAAGAGATGACTAAGGGGGGATATGATAGACATTTGTGAAGAGTATGGAGAAAGTGAATAAGGAAGAGTTATTTACCCCTTCATGTAACAGAAGAATCAGAGCTCATCCAATGGAGCTATAAGCAGCAGTCATAAAACAAAAGGAAGTTCACATAGTTCAAAGTCAACTTATGGAACTTGTTGCCAAGGAGTGTTGTGATGGCCAAAACTATAACTGGATTCAAAGAAGAATTAGATAAATTCATGGATTATAGATGCTCTGGATATCCCTAACCCTCTGACTGGTGAACACTGGGACTGGATTACTGGGAATGGATCACTTAGTGATTGTCCTGTTCTGTTCTTTCTCTTTGAGGTATGTGGCATTTGCCACTGTCAGAAGAGAGGATACTGAACTAGATGGACATTTACGTTTGACCAGTATGGCTGTTCTTAGTTTCCAAACCAATTCTGAATATCAAAAATGTGCTGACCAGTACAGTTTGTTCCTGAAACTGCATGGAGTACTCTTATAGCTGTTGTGCAAGAACTGATATTGCAAAATTGCACATCTGAGTCATCATTGGCACAAACATCACCTGTTAGTTTTGATGGTTGTAATGCAAAGCTGAATCACCTTGAAAAAATCTTAGAGTTGTATGGTCGCCTGTATATCACCTTGGTTTCTATATTAATTTGATATAAGGGTGCATTTAAATTCATTTTCAGAGGTGAGTCACCTCCTGTGACTTTTTAAAATTTAAGAAGTATGAGGAACACACTGTCCTTGACCCTGCCTGGATTTATACTTAATGGAGCAACAAGCAGGACAGAGATCAGCTAATATAGCATCATTGGAAACTTTCTAAAGCGTCTCTGCAATGCAGGTACAATCAGGCAATGCCATTTATGATTAAATAATGGCTGTACTTGGCCTAATTCAAAATGAATTATGCACTGAATATGACCAGAACCTCTAATTCAAGCCAGCTTCAGTATCTTACAGTGCCCTACTCAAGGTTGAAAGATAAATTCTGCATCCCCAACACTTGGATTTATATCAAGTTATTAGTCATCTCAACCCTTTCTGTTGCTAAAGAATTTGAAAAGCTCCCACATCAGTAACCAGTCCATTTCTTGGAATTCTACATCTCCAGCAATCAGCATAGTTGTAGACCATACTTTTGACTACCAAACATCATGCCTTTCAGAGGGCAAATCCCATTTTATTGTCTAAATGGTGAAACCTCCCAGAAATACTTCCAAATCCAGATTTTACTTATCTTCCTATACACCAGTGATACTCAGACCTCAGTGGTTCGGAGCCAAATTAGCAGTCAAAAGAGACACTGTAATGTAGAATAGGGATATTAGGTAGTTGGTAATAGAATAGTCGACTAACCGCATGAATTCTTTGTAGTTAGTCGACTATTCTGTAGTCCCCGGGAGCAGGACTGGTAGCCAGTGTGCTTGGCCCCACTTCCAGAGAGCCTCTGCCACCCCCGTTCTGCTGCCTCTGTTTCCGGCAGCAGCCCCTGTCTGCAAGGAGCTTGGACCCCCCATAGACAGAGGCAAGTCAGGGCCCGCCACGGGCCGAGGCTGCTTCACGGCAGCCTCCCCCCCGCACTGCTGCCTCTCTGAGGCAGCAGTGGGGAGGAGGGGGACGGGACAGGTGGCACTGCGGAGCTGGTGCTGGGGGGAACCAGTTTTTAAGCTGGCTCCCCCTAGCACTGTCTCCTGCTCTCTCCCCACCTTGCTGCCTGATACAGGGGGAAATGCGATTAACCAACTAGATTAACCAATACGTCTAGGCTTCTCGGTTAATCATCTACTTGACTACTCACTCACATCGTATTACATGTTCATTGTTGCATTTAGTATAGCGTGCGTGCTCTCTCCCTTGCTCTCAAAACAATATGATGGGAAATATTTTGGAGTGTGAGTGTGTGTGTATTTATATATATATATATATATATATATATATATATACTTGCAGATTTACCCAGTGTTGCTCAGATCTGTAACTCAACTAAGGGTTTGGTTTTTTTTTAAATATAAGGAAAATATTCATGCTTTATTTAAACTATTGTATTTTTCAAAAATACAGTGTTATTTTTATGAAGTTAATTTTTATTTGGGATTTCTTAAAACCAAATTGTTACAATTTTTTCGTTAAACAGTTTTACTAAAAAAAATTAAAATGAGAATTCCACCAAGTGTGGTTTTTTTTCTTCATCTTGGATAATAAATCGTAGTGTTTTAATATCGTGCTGCAAAGAGCTGCAGAAGACTCATTAAAGGGCTACTTGTGGATCGTGAGCCTCAGTGTATCACTGCTCTACATTGATTCTTGGGGGAGTACAAACTATAATTTGCTAATCCAGAGGCTTTTCCTCTGTTTTGACTTGAGATGAAGGCTATTTGTCCGTAACCCACTCAGGTGCCAGTGTAGGCAGCATCCACAGCTGTTGGAAACAGAGTTATAGGAGAACCAGATGAATCTTTTCTGTCATGTGGATTTCAAACAGACCTTGAAGAATTAACCCTTTGGCTGTGTCTAGACTGCATCCCTTTTTCGTAAAAGGGATGCAAATTAGACACAGCGCAATTGCAAATGAAGCGGGGATTTAAAGCTTCCCCGCTTCATTTGCATAATTATAACTGCCGCTTTTTTCGGCTCGGGCTTTGCCGGCAAAAAGCGCCAGTCTAGACGGGGATCTTTCGGAAAATAAAGCCTTTTCTGAAAGATCCCTTATTCCTCTTAAAATCAGGAATAAGGGATCTTTTGGAAAAGGCTTTATTTTCCAATCCCTCATTGGAACTGGCGCTTTAAAGCAAACCAGGCAGCGAGTAATATAGCTTCATGCAAATGAGGAAGATTTAAATCCGCTCATTGTGCTGTAGCGCTGTCTCTGTCTGCATCCCTTTTCATAAAGTGCAGTCTAGACACAACCTTTGTGTTTGGTCATATCCCTCCACACATTCATCTCAAAAGTCAAGGAGGATGGTAATAGTACTCTATTATATACTTATATATATAATACACACACACACACACACACACACACACTCTCTCTCTCTCTCTCTCTCTCTCTGTCTCTCCATTTATCGGCTATAATATATTAAATAGATTAGAAAAAAGATAGCTAATATCCTGCCATCTTTGAAGCTCCCAGCCTCCAAGGGATTGAGAAAATAGCAAGGAACTATACGAGTTCTGGCTGGACTCTTGAAGAATCAATAGCAGGAACTCCTGAAAATGTAGGATATGGAAGTCCTGATGAGTATATAGGTTCTACATCTGCCACTAGGTAATATATTATAATTTCTACATTTTTATTTGTTCTTTTTGTAAAAAGGTATTACATGATAAAATGCATCTGATTTTTCCTAAAGATTAATTTGTCTACAATCTTTCTGTAGATAAAAGACAAATCTACTATATAGAGAACATTATTTTTGTGATTTTGGTTTATTATTCTTGATACCTTCAGATGTATCATGGAGGGGACATATAGGATCACACATGTAAGTAAAGGCTCAGAGTCCCAAATTCATTATTTGCAGAGGGGTGTGTGATTCATCTGGGATCATTGGAGTTGTTTTTGCTTATACTTGTGGTGGGTTTGACCAAGAATGCCTACCTATCTTAAGTAATAAGCACAATGGAGAGACCTGGGTTCTGTTCCCCTCTCTTTCCAGACTTGTTGTGTGTCCTTGGGCCAGTCACCTCTTCTCTCTTCTGCTTTTTCCTCTTTGACCCTTTCTGCCTTATCTAGATTTAAGCTTTCGGGGGCAGGAATTCTCTTTCTGTATACAGTATCTACCACAGTGAGGCCTTGTTCTCAGAGCCTTTGTGACAGGAGTGGAGAAACTTTTGAGTTGGGGGGCCGCACAAAAGTGAGAAGCAAAAAAACCCAAACCAAACAAACAAACAAAAAACAACCCACCTCACCGGCCTCCAACAAGCAGAAAGACACTCCCCACATTCTCCTCACATACTAGAGCCTGGGGGGGTGTCTCAGGGTAGTAGATTTTGTAGGGGCCCAAAATGAGAGGGGTTCAGTGTGTGGAAGGGAGCTTCCAGGAAGAGGGTTTGGGGTGTGGGAGGGTCTGGGTGGGAAGGTGCAGGAGTGGGCTGGGGATTGGGGATGTGGGCTGGAAGTAGGGTGCAGGAGTGGGCTGGGAATGGAAGGTCTCGGTGGGAGGGATCAGTTACTTGGTGCAGCTCCCCGGGGACAGAAGCACATGACTCCATGTTCCCTGACAGGCCAAGGCGCTGCCATCTGCTGCTTCTATTGGCTGTGATTATGGCAGGGCAGGGGAAAAGCCTCCAGGCAGCACTTTGTTGCATTGCAGTTTCCTCCAGGCAGCACTTTTTTGCATTGCGGTTTCCTCCGCCGGGGGAAGGGAAAGAGGGTATGGCAGTGCGCAGAGCCACTTTCTCCCCCTGCCAGGCTGAGCCCGTAGGTTGGATCTAGCCCTGGCCTTGCCTGACTCTGGCCAGCAAACCTTGGGGCTCTCCTTGCCCCACAGCGGGGAGCTAGTGCTGGTGCTCCAGCGCCGCAGGGAAGCATCATGGGGGGGTGGGGGGGAGGAGGGGAGAAGCAGAGCTGGTGTGCCAGTGCTGAATCCCCACTGTGGGAGCGGGAGGAGCCCTGAGCCTCAGGTGCCGGATCTAGGCAAGCCGAGGGCTGGATCCAGCCCCCTGGCCTTAGGTTACCCACCCTTGTTGTATGGTACTGAAATAAAAAAAATATTTAAACTCAGCTGAATTTTTCATTGTGCATACTTCCTCGTCACCTTAACTAATGGCATAATATTAATATTTCTTTTTAATAATGTTAATAAAGTCAAGGACATAGTGCCCTTTATGGCTATTTGCAGGTCTCGACAAACTGCGGCGAGAGCTACTCGCCAGCCCCGCACCGCGCATGTGCCAGACCGGCACTGTGCATGCGCGCAGCACCGGTGAATGGGGCTCATGGAGCGACCGGCTGAAATCTACTCGCCACGGGCGAGTAGAAACAGCGGTTTGTCGAGCCCTGGCTATTTGTATGTTCTATTTAAGCTTGTGGGTTCCAGAGATAAAGTATATGGACAGAGAATCAAGTGTATAGGTTCCTGTTTCAGACATGTATTTTCTGTTTAAATGTGGACTAGGGATGTAAAATCCTCGTTAATCAGTTAATATGTTAAACCTTAGCTTTAACCAATTAAACAATTAAGTGGAGCAGCCCTCTGCCTGCGGCAGGCTGTGGGCTACTCCTGGTTACCAGTTACCCAGTAAGCATTGCGGATAAGGGTGAACTGATTACCCATTGACACCCCTACTGTGGACAGTATGTTTCTCTCCCCAAGTAATACAGGTTGAACCACCCTGGTCCGGCACCCTCAGGAGCGGAATGGTCCCAAACAAGGGAGTTTGTTGGACCAGGGGAGGTCAGGCATCCAGGCTTTCCCATGACTCCCCTCTGGAGAACCTGGAAGCCTGACCTCCTGCGGCTCACCTGTCTAGGTCTGCTGCCCCTAGCCCACTCCAGGGGCTTTGCTCCCTGTCCTGGCCCTGTGTGCACAGCGGCAGCAGCTGCTCCCGGGTTTCAACAGCCTTGTGCACAAGGCGGTGGCAGCTGCTCCCAGATTTCCCTGACCCTGACAGCTGCTCCCAGAGTTCCCTGTGGGTGACGGGGACAGGAAGCCCCTTGAGCAGCTGCTGCCACTTGTGAAGTGGGGGTTGGGGAACTGTGGGAGCAACTGCTGCCATGCACAAGGCCAGGGTTGGGGACCCCCAGAAGCAGCTGGCAGCTGCTCCTGGAGATCTCTACCCCCCAAGTCACTGCCTCTGCAGGCTGCCATGGACCAGACCTGCTTCGCTCACAGCTGTTCTCAACCTCTGCGGCTGGAGCTTTCTGGTCTAGCAACGTCTGTGGTCTTGCCAGACCACTGATGTTACGGGACAGGGAGTCCCGGATGAGAGAGGTTCAACCTGTATTTGAAGTTTAAGTAACGCTATTTCAAATTATACCCCACATGTGTTCTCAGAGTGAAATAAATAACTAAACCATATGCTTTGTAAATGCCATTTCTCCACTTAAGAGATCTTTGAGACTCTCTGCAGTTGAATAGCAGAAGGTCTTTTCTCCCATTAAGCCCCATAGTCTGAAAATACACTTGGTGGAGAGTGTTTCCAAGTCTTTCAAGGATTTACTGGAATCTCTGCCTGGTAAAACTTTTCTCTCTGAATAATCTTCCTATAATACTCAGGAAGAATCACTAATTATTAGAGCTGTATGTGGATACAAAATTGGTATCTGCATTCACATCTGCAAAAATGATCCGCACCTACATCCGCAGATGCAGATAACTGCGGATATCTGCAAATTTACAGGGTTCTAGATTAGGGATGTTAACATTTAAAATGTTAACTGGTTAAATGCTAGATTTAACCAGTTAACCCTGAAGCAACCCTGGCCCGCAGTGTGATGGGCTGCAGCTGGAGTGGAGGGCTGCTCTGGCAGTGGGAGCTGCTCCAGCACTGGGCCCTCGGTAGCCAGGTGGGGCTGCCCTGACCTTGACCCTGGCCCTGGCCCTTCCTGGCTGCTCTGGCCCTGTCTCTGCTGCACACTTGAGTGGCGGGAACCAGTCCTGGCCATGGGTGGTGGGGGTTGCTCCAGCCCTGTCCCCACAATGGCGGGGTGAGAGGCTGCTCCGGTCCTGGCTGCAGGCAGTAGGTGCTGCTCCAGTTCTGCACCCAGCCCTGTTACTCACTCCAGCCCTGTCCCTGCTGCTGGGGGAGGATGGGGGGCTTCTCCAGTCTCAGCTGTGGGCCCTGAGGGCTGCCTTGGCCCCAACACATCTGTGGAGGCTGCTCTGGTTGTGCTAGCTGTGGCCACTGGCAGGGTCCAGCCATTCAGGCTGGTTATCTGGTCATCTTGTAAGCAAGCTGATAAAACACCTGCTTACGTGGTAACCAGTTAAACTCTTACTACCCTGTTCTAGATACAAAATTAGTATCCATATCTGTATCCGCAAAAATGAGCCTTGGCTATCTGCATCCACAACTGTGGATATAAAGCAGATAGCTGCATATTTGCAGGGCTGCACTAATTATTTCAGTTCTGGAAAGTTAATCTAGATCCAGTAAGAATGTCACAAACACCCATAATCTGACTGTTTACTGATGAAAACACTTTAGCATAGATTTCAGTATTTAGACTAAATCTGTTTACTTAGATAATGATTTCTCCATCCTTAGTCAACTAAGTTTGTGTTTTGTGAATCATTTAGTATTGCAGAAGCTTTACACTCCATTCAGTTACTTTATTTGTTTGATGATGTCTTACTGTTTTAGAACAGATGCATTGGCAGAATAAAAGTTAGGTGGAGATATCTGAAATCAAACTGAAATACCCAACTTGCTTCATAATTGTATGTTCCTATTGTAACTGATTTAGCAAAAACCTTGCTAAATAACTATTGTCCCTTTAAATTTAATCTACTTTAGCTTTTTTGTAATTGTAACTTGTTCTGAGGTAGATTTAGTATCCAGTTTTTAAAATGCTTAAATTTCTTTGCTTTCTTCCTATAGGCTGCCAATATCATCATTTCATCAAGATGAGTAATAGTCACCCACTCCGACCTTACACAGCTGTGGGAGAAATTGACCATGTTCACATTTTGTCAGAGAATGTCGGTGGTCTGATGAATGGGGAAGAGTACAGTGATGTTACCTTTATTGTAGAAAAGAAACGTTTTCCCGCACATAGAGTTATTCTGGCTGCTAGATGCCATTATTTCAGGTGATGTATTGCTTCTTTAGGCTTACAGGAAACTTTAATGTGTCTTAAATATATCCTGGGAAGTTCAGAGAGAACTACTCCCATAATCCACTATTCGCTGAACCTGATGTTTCTTATGTGAATGCTTCCCAGGGCATCAAAGCATTGTGGCTAACTATAACATGATAGTGTTTTTGACTGTCATTAAATTGGACTCTCAGTTTATATATTAGAAAAAATAAACTTCAGAACACAAATAGGATGATAAATATGATTATGGTTTTCTCTGTAAAGTAGAAGTATTGCTACAGATAACATGCTTGTATACAAATTATTTATTTAAAAATTAGTTTTAAATAGAAAAATAGTGTTAGCTTTTCTTGCTGAAATCGTGCATTTACAAGACTTGGTCTACTGCAATATGAATTAGGAAAATATTTCATGTTTAAAAATTGGGTCTCATTTTAACATAGCAAACCTGCTTCTCAGTCTTAAAATATACCAAGTAAAATTTCAAGGTAATTCTTCTCTCATATGAGTGCCAGAGAGGCTAGTGATTAAGATGTGTGTACAGCATGTTCAAATCACTTATCTAGAAAAAATATCATAGAATCTTAGAACTGGAAGGGAGCTCGAGAGGTCACTGAGTCCAGTCCCCTGCCCTCATGACAGGACCAAGCACTGTCTAGATCAGTGGTCCCCAACATGGTGCCTGCGGGCGCCATGGCGCCCGCCGGGCCATTTCTGTGCACCCGCCGAGTGATCAGGGCCAGCCCTGCCCCCGGGCGCGCGGCACAGGGGCGGCGCCGGCCCAGCGCGCGGCACAGGGCGCGCCGGCCCCGGCCCAGGGCGCGCCGGCCCGGCCCGCGCGCGGCGCGCGCGGCCCTGCCGGCACGTGAGTGGCCCCGCCCCTGGCTGGGGGCCTCTGGTCTAGATCATCCCTGACAGGTGTCTGTCCAACCTGCTCTTAAATATCTCCATTGATGGAGATTCCATAACCTCCCTAGGCAATTTATTCCAGTGTTTAACCACCTTGACAATTAGGAATTTTTTCCTAATGTTCAACATAAACCTTCCTTGCTGCAATTTAAGCCCATTGTTTCTTGTCCTATCCTTAGAGGCCAAGGAGAACAATTTTTCTCCCTCCTCCTTGTAACACCCTTTTAGATGCTTGAAAATAGTTATCATGTCCCTGCTCAGTCTTCTCTTTTCTAAACTAAACAAGCCTAGTTCTTTCAGTCTTCCTTCATAGGTCATGTTTTCTAGACTTTTAATAATTTTTGTTGCTCTTTTCTGGATCTTTCCCAGTTTTTCCTCATCTTTCTTGAAATGAGGTGCCCAAAACTGGACACGCTGCTCCAACTGAAGCCTAATCAGCGCAGAGTAAAGCGGAAGAATGACTTCTCATGTCTTGCTCACAACACTCCTATTAATGCATCCCAGAATCATGGTTGTTTTTTTTGCAACAGCTTCACATTGTTGACTGATGTTTAACTTGTCGTCCACTATGACCCCTATATCCCTTTCTGCAGTATTCCTTCCTAGATAATCACTTCCCATTCTGTATGTGTGAAATTGATTGTTCCTTCCGAAGAGGAGTACTTTGCATTTGTCTTTATTAAACTTCATGCTGTTTACCTCAGACCATTTCTCTAGTTTGTCCAGATCATTTTTATTTTTGACCCTATGCTTCAAAGCATTTGCAGCCCCTCCCAGCTTGGTATCATTTGCAAACTTAATAATTGTGCTCTCTGTGCCGTCATCTAAATCATTAGTGAAGACATTGAACAGAACTGGTCCCAAAACAGAGCCCTGTGGTACTCCCCTTGTTATGCCCTTTCAACATGATATTGAACTGTTAATAACTACTCTCTGAGAATGGTTATACAGCTAGTTATGCACCCATCTTATAGTAGCCTAATCTAGGTTGCATTTGTCTAGTTTATTGATAAAAAGGTCATGCGAGACGGTGTCAAATGCCTTACTAAAGTCTAGATATATCACATCCACCGCTTTTCCCTTATCCACAAGGCTTGATATCCTATCAAAGAAAGCTATCCGATGGGTTTGACATGATTTGTTCTTTACAAATCCATGCTGGCTGATACCTATCACCTTATTTTCTTCCAGCTGTTTGCAGATGAATTCCTTAATTACTCGCTCCATTATCTTCCCTGGCACAGAAGTTAAACTGACTAGTCTGTTGTTTCCTGGGTTGTTCTTATTTCCCTTTTTATAGATGGACACTATATTTGTCCTTTTCCAGTCTTCTGGAATCTCTTCTGACTTCCATGATTTTTGAAAGTTGAGAGCTAAAGGCTCAGATACCTCCTCAATCAGCTTCTTGAGTATTCTAGGATGCACTTCATCAGGCCCTGGTGACTTGTAGACAAGTATGTTGCAAACTTTTTCATTCTTCCTAAGTATCATCTCTTAGGACTTCAAGGCTGCCTGTCGTATGCTATATTTATGGGTAGAGCAAGGAAATGGGGATTTAGATTCCTTGGTTCTGTTGTTAGTTTTGCTGTATTTTCTGTACTGCTGTACAGTAAAACTCCAATAGTCCGGCATCCAATAGTCTGGCACTCCTGATAGTCCGGCATCAAAATGGCAAGAGCCTAGTGAGTGAGCTGCATCAAAAAAATGAGTCACAAGGTAACAGCAGCAGCAGCTGAACTGAGCAAAAAGGGTAAAAAAAAAAGGCGTAAAAAAAACTAAAACATTACAGTATACTGTATACAGTATGTACAATAAAAAGGCTTAAGAACACTTTATATACAGTATATAATGTATACAGTATATATATAACCTGCTTATAGTACCTCCTGATAGTCCGGCATATCTGATAATCCGGCACCACCTAAGTCCCATAGGTTCTGGATTATCGGAAGTCTACTGTATAAGCATTAGCAAGTCATTTCACCTGTCTGTGTTTCTGCTTCCCCAACTCTTAGGGGGCTGTGCAGGTTTCACAAAGAACATAATTGGGTTGGAAAGCTCTTTAATATTGGTAGTAATACGTGAATAGGAAAGAACCTAACTAAACAGTCTGATCCCAGGGTGAATTTTCAGAGCTAAAATTAAAAAACAAAACAAAACCTTCACAGATTATTCTTTTTATCTGTAATCTGACTAAATTTGGTGTAGAATAATTGAGCTAATGATGAAGAGATCCCATAGTGCTCTTCCTACATAGATATAGTCAAAGTAGAACTGAATTATAAGCTGAATTTTAAAGCCATTCTTCTTTTTCAGTTTTGTGGTATCTTCTGAGACACCATTTCAAATACATCCTTATTTATTCTTCCACCTGGCATTTAGATGCACTCTAAGCCGGTTGATTTGTTTACCTTTAAAATATATATAACAATAAGGTACCCATTATTAGCACACAAGTTTCTCACATTTTCTTTCTGTCTCTAGAGCACTATTATATGGTGGAATGAGAGAATCTCAGCCTGAAGCAGAAATCCCTCTTCAGGATACCACTGCAGAAGCATTTACAATGCTGCTGAAATATATCTACACAGGCCGTGCTACATTAAGAGATGAGAAAGAAGAGGTACTCCTGGATTTCCTGAGCCTGGCTCACAAATATGGATTCCCAGAATTGGAGGATTCCACCTCTGAGTACCTTTGCACCATACTCAATATTCAGAATGTTTGTATGACCTTTGATGTTGCCAGTCTGTACTCACTCCCTAAACTGACTTGTATGTGCTGTATGTTTATGGATAGAAATGCTCAAGAGGTGCTCTCCAGCGAAGGCTTTCTGTCACTTTCCAAGGTGCGTCTTTGTAAGTTCTTTCAGGCATGTTGGTTGTGCTCTATTTAAAAAAAACAAAACAAAAAAAACCTATGGCAAAATGCTAATAATGGTCTGTAAAGACACGTATAGGTCAAATAACAGGAAATTTTAATAGTAAGGTCCATTGGTGATGAAATTGTGGTGCTGGAGTTACTTGAGACAAGATGAGTGATATTTTGTAGAATTCTATAAACATAAACATTATGGTACAGTAATAGAGATCCCAAAGATCATTCCTAAATGTAGTATCTATTCAATTACTCAGTTGTGACCAATTATAAAAGTTAAACATGACTCTTAACAAGATGCTTTCATGGACAGGAGTAGAAGATTTGCTTTTCTTGTTTATAGTTTATTACATGTTTATAAAGTCTGTTCTGCCATTTAAACAGTATAATCTGGCATTTGAAATCTGACCAAAGTGTACACAGTAAAGATTTGGAAGAGAGTTGCAAAGAATGCATAAAACTCAGTTTGTGTTGATTCTCCTGATTGTAGGGCTCCTACATACAGGATCATTCTCCCAGTGTCAGTTGGAGCATCCTTTGGGCTGGTACAGTTTATACCAGCTGCTAACTGTCTGAACGGCGTGAAATCACAATTGTGGATCATTGCAGTGTAGGAGTATTCAAGTGATGTTCCATCCTCTGTTCACACCCCTTATATTATACTAGAGGTAGTATATGAATGTGTGTAAGAGTCTCTGTGGTGGCTGTGTGCTGCTGGAGTTCCCCCATGCATGATAGCTGCATCAGTGGTATAGTGCCAAGTGTCTGCACTGCACTAGAGGTTTACTTGTAGGTGTCTCTTCTTCTACCGTAAATGTTCCTGTATTGTTTCTTCTGCCTCAAAGCTCAGTATCAGTAACCCTGCAATCAAATCAGCATGCATGTGAACTAGCAGAATTTTTTTTGTAAGAAAGCAAATTTCAGTTTCAAGCTTTCAGTGAGTGCTTATAAAGGACCTTTAAAACATGCATGAAGAATATTTAAAGTCCCTTTTACTGTAAAAAATACACTTGACTTTTTGGCAGCTTTAATGAAAACATCTTTTCTATGAATAGGAACTAGAGACCTTTCATAACCAACAAACTTGGTATTTGGTTACAGAGATTATAATTGCTCCCCCTTCCTCACTGTTCAGTACTTGATGCTAGATATAATATGCCATACCCAATGCATTCTTAGATAACATCCGTGTGAATGGAACAAATCAGCAGACTTTATTGACCATGTTACTTCCTTTCAATAGCTGGAGTTTGTGGGATAACACAAGCTGCAGGAGGACTTGCTTTTCTAAGGCTCTTTCCTACTTGTAGTGTCTGCAGAGTGAAAATGCAAGAAGTTATTCAGATCTGGTTGGTTTCATTTTGCAGTCAGTGCGTGTTTGTGCTTTTGTCCTGGAGATAGAGCTATATGATTTTTTTTTCTGCATTTACCAGCTTGGCCCGCCAAAAAATAAATGAGGCAAATAGTTCAAAAGAGCTTGGAATGAGTGATATCTGGTCTGCTGACGGTGTGGCAAAGGGAACTATTGTCCTCTGGCCTGGGCATTTTAAAAGGGCATGGGGGCCCTCGGCTACTATTGCCAGTAGCATAGCAGAGTTAAGGCATCCTGCCTGCCCTTGCTTTGTGCCACTCCCAGAAGCTGCCAGTAAGCCCCTGCAGGTCGGAGTGGATCTCTGTGGACTGCGTCTGCCCTGAGCACTGACTCTGCATTAGCCAGGAACCGAGACCAGTGGCAACTGTGGGGGTGGTACCTGCAGGCAGTGGCACATGGACACCAACTAGCCCTCCCTCCCCACCCCGGGAGCTGCTGCCAGAATAGTATGCCAGTCGCTTTCGGGAGCCACCCAAAGTAAGTGCCGACCTCCTGTCCAGATTCTCCACTCCAACCCCCACTTCAGCCCAGAGCCCATGTCCCACACCCAAAGTCTCTCCCAGAGCCAGCACCACCCAAATATTAGGTAGACCATGTCTGTACAGACGTGGCTTGTGTGGGGACCAAAGTTCCCTGTAAGCTGCGTGGCTATGCAACTGTTTTCTGAGTCCCACTCAGAGGTTCAGGTCTCCTGTGCAGGCATGGAGCTCAGTTGACCAGCAGGGTGCGGGGTGTCTCGCTAAGCAGCAGCTTCAAATGGAGCTGCTGTGTGCTTGAAATGGAGGAGCTCCCAGAACAGGGGAGATGAGGGAATAAGTGGCTGGGGGGAGGAAAAGCGGGGAGTAATTGCCTGGGGGTATTCAGAGGAAGGGGAGTTTGGAGAGTCCCATCTGCGCAAGGAGAGAGAGAGAGAGGAAGAGTTAGAAACCCAACACTGTCCTCAAGCCTCCTGGGCTGGGAAGAGGGAGGTAAGGGGCTGACTGCATGGGATATGTAGGTGCTGGCATTGTGGTGAGGTACAGGTAGGGGGGAAGTTTGTGCTGTGTGTCCTGGGGTGAGGTGGGGGAGAGGTAGTGAGTTTGTGCTGTGTGTCCGATAGGCTGTTTGTGCCTGCAAGTTTGAGAAACAGGATTTTATCCCAGCCCCTGGCTGTACTGGGGGGAGCAGATTGCATAGGGGTAGGTGGGGGAAAGTAGGTGGGTAGGTGCTGGCATGCAGTAAGGTGGAGGCAGGGGACAGTTTGTTTGGGGTGTCCTGACTCATTTCCTGAAGTGTTCTCTGTCTGGGTTGGGGGGGAGGGGAAGCAGGTTGCATGGGGGTGTGTGCGCGCCAGGAGGACATTTGCATGATTACATTTCAAACAAAGTTTACATCAGCGTTTCTTAAACTGTGTTCCGCAGCATGCTGGTGTGCTGCGGAGAACAACAGAGTTCAAAATGGCCATCCTTAAAGGAGCAGGCGACTTTGCCTCTAACTCCTCCCCCTGCTGCTCAAAAAAAAAAAAAAGCTGCTCAAAAAAATCCTCGGTGTTCCTCACAAAAAAAAAAAAAATTTTGTTTGGTGTTCCTCGGTCTTAACAAGTTTAAGAAACGCTGGTTTACATAGATGTTAATGGCTTACAGTAAGAAAGAAAAACATGCTTTTAACAGATTTTTTTGGGGTGTTGCAGATATCTAAAACTCTGATCTTAATGATTTTTTTAACTCCTGTGTTGCTAATTAATACATGGTATAGCTTATTGCCTTAAGGCCAGACTTTTCCTATGTGGTAGAGTTCTGGCTGTTATGCGTGAAAAGTAGCAAGTACTAGGTGTGATGCTAGTTGTTTTGTAGGTTGAAACCTCATTTGCAAGCTCTTTGAAACATGCATCTGTCTACATACCCTGAAGCTATGTGTTAATTTGTTCTGGGGCTTCTACTCTGAGTTGGTGAAACATACAAGTTGAAAGTTTCAAACCAGAACTTTTATCTATTTTTACAGCTCTCTTTCACTTGTTCATGTCTAGCATGGATCCTAAATATTCCCCAGAGAAACTGTACAAGCCTTAATTAATGCCTTTTACTCTCCTTTCCAGTGTCAGTATATATTGTATTAGTCGTGTTCTCCTTGCAAATACTATTTGTAGCTGATTCATAGATTTTCTTAGCATTTTAAAGCTGAGCTATGTATGGATAATATGCATTTTGGTGTGTTTACTAGTTGAGTTGCTAGAAAGGATGATGATACATGTACTCCAAGAGTAGTGTTAGTTTTCTTTTTTATTTGATTTCATATTAAATATCGTAAGCATTGCTCCTTGTTAACTGTCCTTTGTTGTAATATATTTTCCTCCACACATATGGACTCGATCTATCGATCGATCGTTATTTGATAGAAAATGTTAGAGGAACCCTGATGGGGGAGAACCATTGACTGTTTTGTCCTAAGGCCAGAAATGCTGTCAGTGGGCCTGGGCGATACAAACCTGCAACTAATTTTCAATAGGATTGTCAAATGATTAAAACATTAACCTCTATTAATTACTCTGTTAAACAATAACAGAATACCATTTATTTAAATATTTTTCTATATTTTGAAATATATTGAGTTCAGTTACAACACAGAACACAAAGTGTATGGTGTTCACTTTAGTTTTCATTACAAATACTTGCACTGTAAAAAACAAAGGAAATAGTATTTTTCACTGCACCTAATAGAAGTACTGCAGTGCAATCATGAAAGTTGAACTTACAAATTTACCAATAGCACCCCTGCCCTCGCCTGCATTCAAAAATAAAACATTGTACAACTTTAGAGCAAGACAAGGCATCTCTTGTCTCTTGCCATCCTAAGGGCTCATCTAGACTGCGCTAGAGTGTCGAAAGAGAATATGCATATTCCGCAGTAATTTGCATATCTTCTTCCGATCTCACTTTTGAAAGCAGTTTTCGAAAGTGAAAGTATTTTAGACGCGGCTTTTTCGGCAACCCCCCCCTCCCTTTTGTCAAAAAGTTGTATAAACCTAATTTTTTGAGGAACAGCAGCTTTTCGACAGAGTGTGTGTGTGTGTGGGGGGGGTCGCTGAAAAAGCCGCGTCTAAACTACTTTCACTTTCAAAAGCTCTGCTTTCGAAAGTGAGATCGGAAGAAGATATGCAAATTCCTGCTGAATTTGCATATCCTCTTTCGACACTCTAGTGTAGTCTAGATGAGCCCCTGGCTTCCCCTCTGGCTATGGTGGGCCTACATAATGAGTTCTACTCAGGCAGGGGCGTTCCTTCCCCCTCTGTGCTCCTTGGCTTGTATTTTCAGGGTAAATGTGAAGGTCAGCCTAAGCAGTGATCCTCCACCAAACAAAAGGAAATAGTCTCATAAATAAAAACCTAGGGGGGTACTTCTCTGTGTCCCTCTCTCTGGGGCAAGGTGTTATCTTGTTGATTGCCCTGGGGTATCAGTCATTTCTCTAACAGGCACTCAGATTTGACTATGGGAAGGAGTACATCCTTTTACCCTGGAGCAGCTTATTTCCCTTCTGCCAATGCCTGGCTTTCAAGTGTCCCTAATTGGCCTGAGGTAACCCTTTCTTAGCTTATAGGAAAAAGGGCCTTTAGCATTCTAGGGCTAATATATCAGACTTCCAGGATCCTTTTGTAGTTGTCTGGATTAATTTTGTACAGAGCTTGCAAATCCACTCAGTCCTACTTCTTGTTCAGTCAATCACTCAGACAAACAAGCTAGGTTACAGTTTGCAATAGATAATGCTGCCTGCTTCTTGTTTACAATATCACTTGAAAGAGAGAACAGGCATTTGTCTGGCACTGTTGCAAAATATTTATGTGACGGCTGCACTGAAGATTCATGTGTCCCTTCATACTTCAACCACCATTCCCAAGAACATGCATCAATGGTAATGATGGGTTCTGCTCGATAATGATCCAGAGCTGACAAACATGTTTATTTTTATCATTTGAGTCAAATGCTACCACAAAAAGATTGATTTTTTTTTTTTTTTTTTGGTGGTTTGGGTTTTGTAGTTTCTGCATCGGAGTTTTAATTTTTTTTAAACTTCTGGCATGTTCCACACTTCGTCCCGCTCTGAAGTGTCCTCCCAAATCTGATTCTTAAACCTTGGATTGAGTGTTGAAGGTATAATGAAAAATCTCACATTGGCATCTTCTTTGCATTTGTGGAATCTGCTGTGAAAGCCTTCTTCAAAAGAGCATGTGCTGGATCATCATTCAAGACTGCTATAACACAAAATATATGGCAGAATGTGGGTAGAACAGAAGACATGTAATTCTTTCCCAAGGAATTCAGTCACAAATGTATTTTTTTAACTAGCATCATCAGCATGGAAGAATGTCCTCTGGACTGGAATGTTTAACATATCTGGCATATAAAAACCTTGCGACACTGGCTACAAAAGTGCCACATGAATGCTTGTTTTCACTTTCAGGTGACACTGTAAATAAGAACCAGGCAGCATTATCTCCCATAAATATAAACAAACTTGTTTGTCTTAGTGATCAGCTAAACAAGAAGTAGAACTAAGTGGACTTGTGAGCTCTAAAGTTTTTCATTGTTTTGCTTGTGAGTGCAGTTCATAACAAAAACATCTACATTTGCAAGTTATGCTTTCACCATAAAGAGATTGCACTTACAGTCCTTGTATGAGATGAATTGAAAAATACTGTTTCTTTGTTTTATCATTTTTACAGTACGAATAGTAATAAAAAACATAAAATGAGCACTGTCCACTTTGTATTATGTGTTGTAATAGAAATCAATATATTTGAAATTGTAAAAAAAAATCCAAAACTATTTAATAAATCTTAGTTGGTATTCTGTTGTTTAACTGTGCAATGTAATTGCAATTTTTTATTTGGGATTAATTTTTTGTGTTCATTGTTTGACTTAAACTGCATTTAATCAACGGCCCTAATTTTGACACCAATGATCATGTAGCTATGTGCAGAAGTGTGCTATCAAAATGTTACTTTGCCGGTATGCTGCCAAATCTAAAAATCTCTTTATTTACTCTTTGACCAATCAGCACCAAGAGTTTAAAGTACGTTGGGATACAAATAGAGTGGTTCAATACACTTCCACACTCTAAACCTAATTCTGGTGGTGGTGGTCCAATTATAACCTATTATGTTAGCAGAAGATCTAGAATACTTGCGTAGTGATTAAAATGAGGATAAGCAAGCAAGGTATAACCAAATACAGTATTCAGAATACAAAAAATGAAAAGTCAGGGAGGCTGCTTAGTAAGAGTATTATAATGATTCGGTAGTGGTTTCGCCTCTGACGAAGAAGGTTATGATTCAAGTATGAGGACTTTGGCTTATACTTGGATCAGACAGTGCAGGGCATTCACTCTTTTGGGGATGTTGCTCTGTTAGAGGTGCATCAGCGGGATAGGCATTAAACTAAGGTCCTTACCAGAATTCCTTTTCTCAGTAAAATACTTTTTAATGCCCTAGCTATATTTGAGCTATTTAATTGCAATTAATGGCTATGGTGTTTGTCTACAGAGTCACTGTCCTACTAGTATATCAAGTTTTGTAGAGAGCGTTTATAGCTTTACCAGGTAACGATTTGTTAATTTTTGTTATATCTTGAGACATGAGTTTTCTTGGATGTTCTCTTCTTAGGCTGCTCTTCTAAATGTTGTGCTGAGGGATTCATTTGCAGCACCCGAAAAGGATATTTTCCAGGCTCTGATGAACTGGTGTAAACATAACCCTAAGGAGAATCATGCTGAAATCATGCAGGCAGTACGCTTACCCCTGATGAGTCTGACAGAGCTACTAAATGTTGTAAGACCTTCTGGATTGCTGTCACCTGATGCCATTTTGGATGCCATTAAAGTTCGTTCTGAAAGTCGGGACATGGACCTCAACTACAGGGGCATGCTAAGTGAGCATCACTATTTTTTTTTAAAACTTGTTGGGGATGGATTTTCAAAATACACCTGTTCTATGGCTAGGGCCCTACCAAATTCACAGCCATGAAAAATGTGTCGTGGAATGTGAAATCTGGTCTTTTGTGTGCTTTTATACAGATTTCACAAGGAAGAGCAACATTGAGGCTCCTGACCCAAAAAGGAGTTTTGCACGTGGGCCATAAGGTTATTTTAGGGAAGTTGCAGTATTTCCACCTTTGATTCGGTGCTGCCTTCAGAGCTGAATGCCTAGAGCAATGGTCTCCAACCTTTTTAACCACAAGATCACTTTTTCAATTTAAGTGCAATGTAAGATCTACCTCAAACCCAAATATCCTTGCTCCACTTCCTTCCTGCCCCTTCTCCAAGGCCTCACCCTGCTCACTCCAGCCCCTTTCCTCCCTCAACCTCATTCACTTTCACCAGGCTGGGGTAGGAGGTTGGGGTGCAGTCTCTAGTCTTGGGCCAAAGGGTTCAGAGTATGGGTGGGGCTCTGGGCAGGGGATTAGGGTCCAAGAGGAGGTTCAGGGTGCAAGCTCTAGCATGCAGGGGAAGTCACGTCTGGGGCAGGAGATTGGGTGCAGGAGGGGATTCACGATTGGGACATGGATTCAGGATGCAGGCTCTGGCTGGGCACCACTTAACTGAGATGGCTTCTGGGTGGTGGAACAGTAGAGTTAAGGCAGGCTCCCTCTGCCCTGAAAGCAGCTGGTATGTACAGCAGTGGCTCCATGGCACCATCCACAGGCACTGAGCCCAATGGGAGCTGCAGGAGTGGTGTCTGCAGGCAAGGACAGCATGTGGAGACCCCCTGCTCTGCCTTTCTCAGGGGCTGCAGGGACATGCCAGCCATGTCCAGGAGCAGCAATTATCACAGGGATAATGACTCCTGCCACAACAGGTTAGGCATTTTAGAACTCACTGCTCAAAGAATTAAATTTAAGTGTAAGAGAGAAATGAAAATGATGAAATGCACAGGCCAGTCAAAACCCAAAAATAATCCACTTTGCAAGCAGTAACCTATGTATGTGTTGGGTCGGGAGATGAGAGTGAAGGACAGTGTATGTTTGTGAGAATGACAGAGACATACACACATAGTTTGAGAGTGACTGAGATTTGCATTTCCAAGCTTCCTCCATCCCCTTCTCTCTGTGTGGAGATAGGGTACAGAAGTGGTGGGAGGAGGGATTTCCTGACATTAGTGCTCCCCCTTGTTCTCCCTCCCACACCTGCACAGCAAGCAAGAGGCTCCCGGGGCGGGGGGGGGGGGAGGGCAGCCCTAAGGCAGAGGGCAGGAGCAGCATGACAGTGGGTGGAGGGTAACTGAAGTGCCAGTGCTTGATAGCTTCCCGGCCAAACCAGTCAGGATCACCTGTCAGAGGCTCCAAGATCTACCCATAGATCCCAATTGTGCCCCACCAATAGCACAGAAATAAGGGTGACAGTTCCATGCTGCGCCATCCTTATTTCGGCCCTGCTGCTGGCAGTGGCTCTCTCTTCAGGGCTGGGCTCCCAGCCAGCTGCCACTGCTCTCTAGCTGCCAGCTCTGAAGGCAGTGCCACTGCACTCAGTAGTGCAGAAGCAAGGGTAGTAGTAATGAGACCTCCCCCCTTCCAATAGCATTGTGATCCCTCTGCGCAACTTTTTTGGGTCAACACCCCCTATAATTATAACATGATGAAATTTCAGATTTAAATAGCTGAAAGCATGAATTTTACAACTTTTAAAATCCCATGCCTGAGAAATGGACCAAAATGATCCATGAGTTTGGTATCTGTGGCTTGGTAATTTAACAGTAGAAATGAGTGATATATTCCTAACTGGAAAATACCTATACAATTAAAATGCCTAAACCAGCACTATTTGGGAATATCTAAAATTGTTTTAAGTGAGAACGAATTTTTTTCTGGCTATGGAAGCAGAAAGAGTAATGAAAAAATCTAACTGGAATAGTTTCCTAAACTTTTGTTGGCTCTTTTTCTGAAGAATTGCAATGGCATGGATGATGAACATTAAATTGAAAACAGGAAAATATTAATTCCACATAGTCCAGATGTTGCTTCAACATGTAAATTACAGAAGCATGCAGGAAAACCATTTGCAAAGCCTTGTATCTAAAAATTAATCAAACCTTAATGCAGGCATCTGTCACATTTTAATGCCAATTTTGTAATAAAAATAATAGTTTTGCTGTTTAGTTTCAAAATATTCTATATCTGATTTTTTTTTCTTCCCCCTTTACATTGTTTGCCCATATAAAATGAAAATCAGTCCTTACTCCAGAGAGCTTACATTTTAAGTATGAAAAGGGAGGAAAGCATTTCACTTGTTTGCTATAATAGGAACCTGTTTCCATCATTATACTAGATTATTTTTATCATTTGTGAATTAAGTTTTAACCTCTTAGTTGGCAAAATGTTTATTAAAAACATTTGTTCGCTACAAAATAACAATTACATATCACAGAATATTTACCCTGCAATTCACAATAATGTTGAATACTATTAGAGAATATTTTGTATTGTGGTCTCTTAAATCATGCATGGATGAGCTTTTCATCATGGGAAATTGCTTTTTTATCAGCTGTCTCTTCAGGTTTTTCCCTTGGGAAGCCATACGCCTTACTGATCCTCTGCATTCATGTTGGGATTTTTTTCTCAATTCTGTCATAAAGGGGCATTCTTTTATAATACTGTTAGCCAGAAATTTACAAAGCCTGTATGTTGCCTCTGATTTCCTTTTCTGTATAGTCACTTGGCCATTGATAGCAGGTAGAGAAGCTTGTGATTTCTCACTGTGTCAGCAATGTAGCTATTTTGAATTAACTTCCTGGGGCTTTTCCTTAAATACTAAATTCAAATTAAATGTTGAACTGTCACCAGAAAGCTATTCACTTCAAGAATGCATCATCAAATGTCTACAGTTAGTCCACTTAATTATTACTACTTTCAGAAAATAAGGAGATTTCCATAAACCTCACAAACAGTTCAGGATAGAAAGAGAATGATTGCACATTCTTTCAAAGGGGAAGCTGCCTTGTTCTGCACAAGCCTTCCTCCTGTCATTTAATACCTATGTTTCAGCCTTATGGTCAGAGACACTATGTATTCATTAGTAAGTGGGACCTAAATTTTGCAGCAAGCTCCATGTATTGTGCACGAGCTTCATTTAAAACTTAAATTTGAAAAAATAAATATGAACTTAATACGGGAAAGAGTAGCCTATGTTTATTTTTATACTAAGCTCATGTTCAGTCTTCAATAGTCTTGTAAATATTCGTATTGACAATATAAGTGCATTGTACAAAAATAGTTTGAAGTGGGTGCAGCAGGAGGTTGTAACAGGTGGATAAAAGACAGATAGGACGTTTGGCATGTGTGCAATCCTAGGAGGCTGTTAGTAATTACGAAATAATTAGAACATTGACTTTTTATACTAGATTATCTAGGTTTTAGACTTAACTGAATATTGAGATAAATGGGAAAATGTACACCCCAAAGCTATTATCAACCCGTCTATACTGTAAGGAAGACTAGTGCTTTTAAGAAATGTGTAATTTGTTAATTAGTGCATTAGTGTAATTGTGCATTAGTTGCAGAGCTGCAGTGGGATTAATGCTGGGACCCAGCGTGAGCTGGGACTGAGCCAGCCTGCTTGCTCTTAAAGTGCTTCTCATGCAGAGCCACAGCAGGAGTTGATGCTGGGACCCCGCTTGCAAAAAAATTTACTTACAAAGCCACAGGAGGAAGGGGGTTGCATGTAGCTGATAACATTAACTGATAAGCACCCATTTATCGGTTAATTGTTTAATCGACTACACTATTACATCCCTACAGAAGACGACAATGCATTTTGGATTCAGGTTATGTTTTCAGCATTTTCTTTAGAATTATGAGGGCTAGAAACATGAAGTATTTTTTTAAATTACCTTTTTAACAACATATCAGGGATGTTAGCAAATGTGGGTTTTTGTAAACGTGTAACTGCTGATTTTTTCAGCAGTTACAAATTTACACACAGGGTGGCAGGTGGTTCCCACTTGTCCCCCCATTCCCTGCTCTGCTGCCTCTCTATCAGAGGCAGCAACGCGGGGGACGGCAGGCAGCTCATGCAGGGAGCCATGTTAAAAGCTGACTCCCCATGGGCACTGGCTCCTGCCTCTCCCGCCCTTGTTGCCTCTGATACAGAGGCTTGAGGGTGTGTGTGTGTGTGTGGGGGGGGTCCATTAGGATTAACCGATGAGCCCAGGCTTATTGGTTAACTTCAGTGGCTATAGGATTGGGCTAACAAAGCCCTGAAGCATTGTATAGCCACCAGAAGTTCTGTGCTAATTTTTTTTATGCCCTAAGATCATAACTTTTAAGCAACTCTTTCTTTCTCCTTTTAGTACCAGGCGAGAACATTGCAACTATGAAATATGGAGCCCAGGTTGTAAAAGGGGAGCTGAAGTCTGCTTTGCTAGATGGGGACACTCAGAATTATGATTTGGATCATGGTTTTTCCCGACACCCGATTGATGATGACTGCCGTTCTGGCATTGAAATTAAACTAGGTCAGCCGTCGATAATCAACCACATTCGAATACTACTTTGGGATAGAGATAGCCGGTATGTGACAAGTCACTCTGATTTAAAAGAAATTAAGACTGATTATATCCCATCTGCCACAATGAAAAAATATTGAATTATTAACTTTTGTGAAATACCCATAAATGACACAATTTCAATAACATATCATGATTGGGATATCATTGACAGTTATAATTTAAATGTTTAGCATTTGAATAAGCTTATGAGAGTTTTTTTTTCTTGATCCTTTTTACTTATGTAACAAGTCACTTTCAATTTGCATTGTTAAAATGACTAATATTTTCGTCGTCTGCTTGCTTTGCTTGAACATTATAAAACTCCCCTGCCCCCACCCAGAGGCAGCAGTGCAGGGATGGGTGGACAGGTGGCTCCCCCTGAGCACTAACTCCTGCCTCTCTCTCCCCGCCTCTCCCCCGTCCCCCCAGCTACCTCTGTGGGAGGCATCAAGGGAAGGCAGGTGGCTCCAGGGAGCCAGCATGCGTGGAGAGCTGGCTTAAAAGCCGGCTCTCCACCTGTATCCGCTCCTACCTGCCCCTGCCCCTGCACCCTCCACACTGTTGCTGCCTCTGGTAAAGAGGCAGCAGCATGTTGGGGGGGAAAGCTGCTCGTGTGAGCTGATACATACGGGAAGCTGGCTTGAAAGCTGATTTCCCGTGTGTACTGGCTACAGCCTATCCCCCTCACCCTCCATGATGCACAGGGGCGGGGCAACAGCGCAGGGGTGGGGGAGGGACAAGCGGCTCCATGGGATCCGATGCTCATGGGGAGCCGGCTTAGATACCGGCTTCTCATGAGCACCAGCTCCTGCCTCCCTCCCCGCTTTCTGCCTCTGATACTGAGGCAGCAAGGGAAGGGGAGTGTGAAGTGTGTGTGTGTGTGTGTGTGTGTGTGTGTGTGTGTGTGTGGTTGATAAGGTTAATCGTGTATTTGACTACACCTTGGCATCCCAACCCCTGCCAGGCCTTCAGCACCATCCAAAGCGGGCCTGCTCGACACTCCGGTGGTGCTTTAAAGAGCCCGGGACTTCAACCACTGTCAGAATAGTTGCAGTGGGGAGCCCCAGGGCCCTTTTGAATTGCCGGGCTGTGGGGCAGTTGCTGTCAACGGGCCTGATCACATTTAGTATACAACGAGCTTTTATACATTGAAATTCTTCCGTCAAACTAGTGTTATCTGCATGGGGTCTTACCTCAGTTTAACTATATTGCTTAGGAGTGTGGATTTTTCATAGCCTGAGTGACAGACAGTACCTTGTTCAATCTAATTTTCTAGTGTAGATCATCTTCGTGTTTAAACTGATCTTAGGACTTTAATGATATACAGTTTCTAAATTGTCACCTTGCTACTGGATTTTTACAACTAATTTTTTAGAATAGAAAATATTACTAATTCTTTCAAATAGATTTACTTGTAGTCTCAATGGAGTTATTCTTTCAAAATAACATACTCATGTTAAGAAGATACCTGTTGGCTTAAAAGCTTAACTTTGATTGTTGAGCAAAATTTCTGCTAACTCGGAGCTACTGGAATTTGTTCTTTTTTTTCTTTTCTGCTTGCAAACATTGAAAGACAACAGATTTAAAAGCTGTGAAAGAAAATACTTTTATTCAATGCATAAATGCCCTGTTGAACTAATTGTGACAAAATATGAACTAACTGAGCAAAAAACATAGTAGAATTCAAATGAAGCAACAGTACCAAACTAGGTCATGACTGATAAAGAAAACCAATAAAAAAGATGTTATGACATAACTAGAAAATGCAAGTTTATTTTAAGGGTTTCAGGCTAACATTTATGATCTTAGCATTTATGATAAATTTTCTCTGATATCTTGTTAATATTGCAGTACAAATAATTACAATGCTTGTTTTAAATTGAGCTCATCTTATTACTAAGAATTGTGAGTTTGATTATTTTATATACTTCCTAAAATATCTTAACATGTGACTAGGTGAAAATTTATTTTTAAAGCTAGTTTGTAATGCTGCCTCCTTATAGAAGTCTGGATATGGGTCACTTTCATGAAAATACATTTTTAAATAGACCCTAACCTCAAGAAAGCATGTTATTTCATAAATATTGGCTGCTTCTATTCTAATTATTATTTTTGGCAATTCAAAGGTCTTATTCCTACTACATTGAGGTGTCCATGGATGAGCTAGACTGGATCAGAGTGATTGATCACTCGAAATATCTTTGTCGGTCCTGGCAGAAGCTGTACTTTCCTGCCCGTGTCTGCAGGTTAGTTTATATGCATGATCCTCTATGTGTATCTTTTCAGTTCGTAGGCTCCTAAATAAGTGGCTTGATTTTTACAGGTGTTGAGCAGTGTTCCCTCTAAGATTTTCCATCCATGAGCGGAGTGAGTTTTGTCTTGTGCACCAATATTGAGGTCATGTGCACTTGTTCAGATGCGTGCCACCATGGCAGCCAAGTTATTAACAAATATAGCTATATCTTATAGCTATATCTATATAAATAAATACAGTAAACTTCCGATAATCCGGCACCTTTAGGACCCAGGGGGTGCCGGATTATCAGATCTGCCGGACTATCGGAAGGGGGGGCTATGAGGGGTCTGGAGTGGGATGGGAGGGGATGCCACCCCAGACCCCTCATAGCCCCCTTCCGATAGTCCGGCTCTGCTCCAGGCGTCCCTGATTCAGCCACTGCTAGTCAGTTTCAGCAGCAGCTGAATCGGGGATGCCTGCAGCAGAGCAGCTGGGGTGCTGCCGGGTTGGTCCCGTAGCGCCGTCCCTCGGCACTGCGGGACCAACCCGGCAGCACTCCAGCTGCTCTGCCCCAGGCGTCCCCAAGAGCAGCTGGGGTGCTGCGGGTTGGTCCCGCAGCCCCGAGGGGCAGTGCTACGGGACCAACCCGGCAGCACCCCAGCTGCTCTGCTCCCAGCTTCCCCGATTCAGCTGCTGGTCAGTTTCAGCAGCGGCTGAATGGGGGAAGCCTGTCCGGCTGCCCCAGCACTTCCGGGTTCCTGATGGTGCCGGACCATCAGGAGTGCCGGAGCATTGGATGCCGGACTAATGGAGTTTTACTGTAAAATGTTAGGGAAGAAAGAATACTAAAACAAGGGATAACTAACGAGGTGCATGACTTTAAATGTTTATTTAATATTAAATAAAATAAAAAGAAAATTAATATTTCATCTGTCATAGTTGGAAGAGTTGCACACCTGCCACCACGTAGCAGATTTGGCTAATAAAAGCTTTATTGGTGGTTATACACAAGATGGAGAATATTGAACTTGACTCTGAACCCTCATGTATCAGTAAGGATGAAAGGTTAGATGATGTGGCTTTAAAGGCCCAGATCCAGCAAACCGATTAAGTACATGCTTACTTTTAAACATATAAGAAACCCCAGTGACTGCAAGCTGGGTTCACACCATGCAGAGTTGATATAAAAATTATTAAGAAAAAAACATGGAGCCCCCCCCCCCAGCCCAAATACACCCACAATTCCATTTTTCAAAACAGAGTGAGAGCATTTTAAATAAATTAGCCAACTGATGTGTTGTGTTGCCTTTTTTTTTTTTTTTTTAAGATGATCTCACTCTTGAGATACAAGCTTTGAGTTTTGACTTTTAATGACTGGTATCATCTAAAGAGTATGTCCTTTAAATATAAACGCTAGTATTAAAATTAGATCTTCTTTAAAGCCATCATATTAATTCAGCATGGACACTAGTTCTTGTTGGAGCTCACCCTAACCATTATTTCACATTTCCCAAAATCATAACAGTGTTTTAGGAATGTAAATTTGAATAAGCTAAAAAATAGCAACAAAATCAAAATACCAAAACCCAGTGGGGACAGCAGCTCTGGGACCTTGGGGCCCTCTGTTCCATTCCCTACTGTGCAATGATTTCCTGAATTAATTTTAGACAAGTAACTTAGTCTTTTTTTTTTTTATTCGTTTTATTGTATTATGGAGCTAATAGCACTTTCTTACCTCACAGAGGTCTTGACAATTTTTTTAAAATTATGAGTCACCCTGATACTGAAGAAACCATATCATATATTGATAAAAGAGAGATCAGAAGTGATGGGAGAAAAGGATTCAATGTACAGGCATGTGTCTTCTTTGAGTGATTGTCCACACAGATTCCATGTGTGGTGCATGAAAGTTTCAGTTGTCAGTGATGCATTCAAACAAGGACCACAAGGAGCACTGTTCTCTTGAGCAAAACAAGCATTCCCCGACAAAACAGAAAGCCTCGCCTAAGACTCACTGCTCCGAAAGTCTTAGGCTACGTCTAGACTACATCCCTCTGTCAGCAGAGGAATGTAAATGAGGCACTTTGAAAGTGAAAATGAAGTGGGGATTTAAATATCCCGCGCTTCATTTGCATAATCGCATCATGGCGCTCTTTCGAACAAGCGCCATTTCAAAAGTAAAACCGCGGTCTAGACACGGTTCTTTCAAAAATGGCAAGCTTTTTCGAAAGATCCTCTACTTCTCATTTTTTGAGGAGTACAGGATCTTCGAAAAGCCTGCCGTTCGAAAGAACCGTGTCTAGACCGCTGTGATTTACGAAATGGCGCTTATCGAAAGAGCGCCATGACGCTGATATGCAAATAAAGCGCGGGATATTTAAATCCCCACTTCATTTTCACTTTCAAAGTGCCTCATTTACATCCCTCTGCCGACAGAGGGATGTAATCTAGACGTAGCCTTAATGTGAAGTCCTGAGAGGTCTGTGGTCCCCACATGTTCTCTGCCATGCAGGATATCCCAGTGACAACATCATCTTTGGCTTCAGCTCTGGTGAGCAAAGACATAAAATCAATATCTGTGACTTCCAAACATTAAAAGAAAAAAGAGGGAAGGGGCTCAGTCTCCTGGTAAGGACTACAAGAACCAGGGTAAAGTTGCCTCACAGGTTAAGGTTGCATCCTGCGCTGTATACTGTTGAGGCTTTAGTTTCCTTTGTCACGAAGAGCCTGGTGTTGCCGAAAAGGTCTGTTACCGTTCTGCACATCGAGAAGTCTCTCTCAGGAATTCTGTTTAGTACAGGTCTTAGCATCTTCGGAATCCTCCAGTCATAGGGACTCTGAAGAAAACATTGGCCTCAGCCTGGGTCACCTTGAAGCCCTCCAGGCACATGGACTTTGGGTCCAATCTTCAGTACCCTCCAAGGTCTGTAAGTGTAAGTTGCTCATGGGAGAATGTTTATGTCAGTATTGATATTCGTAGTATACCAATCAGTCCTGCTGCTCCTGCCCATGAAAGCTCCATCACTGGCATCAATTCAGATGCCACTGCCTACTCAATTGCCAATACATATTGGACCACTGGTACTGAGATGACTGCTGCTACCGACACCATGAGCTCTTCCAGTGGAGGACATGTCTTCAGTATCCAGCGTCTTCATCAATGATTTCCTTCTCTTTCCAACCTATGTCCCCAGCTGTAAGCCCTGAGGACATTCCAGAAAACCTTGCTGTTGCCATTCCTAGATGGCACAATCTTGGAGTCCTACTCTGTTGCCTTATGCCCCACCATGTTGGGCTTTTTATAATCCTTAGGTCTCCCTATGTTGACCACTTCTATCGGGTGTCTTTTTATAACTGGGCATATCAAGAAGAGCCTTTTATCCAGGCAGCCTCAATCCTCAGGAGAACGTCAAGGAGAAAAATCAGCCAAGAAATAATGAGAGAGCATCTCCTTCCAAAAAATCCTAGTCTTCTCTACATGATGCTATCAGACCCTCTCCATGATCCTGTACATTTGAATTTAAAGCTTTTTTAGGACTTGATAAAAAGTGTTGCAACAACCTTATGTGTTCCCTTGGAGGAAATACAGGTGCGCCAATGCTCCAGAGTGGATATCCTCCCCACAACATTTCAGGACAAACTAGCACTGCCCGTCAGTGATGATAGATTCCTGTCACCATTTCACCCATGTCTAAGAAAGCCAATTAAAAGAAAATCCATCAAAGGACTCCAAATAAATTTTTCCCCCTACTCCCAACTTCTTGGTGGTTGACATAGTCAAATTAACATTCACTTTGAAGAAAATAATGTTTTTTTTCCTGCTTATCAGAGTCCTACTTCTATGGGATTCTTATTGGTGAAGGAACAGAATGTGTGACTTGTGTTCATTCTTCCCTTTTATGCTGTTAGCTCTGGGGCCCAGGAAGGCATTCAGGGTGCATTTGTGGCCCCAATGAATGATTTTCAAAAGTGTTTGATCTTACGTGCATGAGATGTACAAATAGATATTTCAGTGGACAACACATGACATATTACCGTTCCCGGAAGGCATGTAATTGTTCTCATTGTTTTGTTTGATATGCATGTAAAGGAAAACAAAAAAGGAAAATTTAAGCTAAATATTGGTACAATTCATGACATTCTCGTAGAAGCCCAGTTATTTGAGACTTTTTTAAAAAAGAGATTGGACACTCTACTAGTAAATGTGAAGGGAGCAATGCTGCATTGGAAGGGAGATGAGCAGATGTTTCTTTGTGCTTCTATGATGATATGACAAATAAGAACTTGTTCATCTTTTGCTCATTTTAAATTCTATTTTAAACCAGTTCTCCATACAGGTAGAACAATGCAGTAAATATACATGCACTAGAAATCCTCACCTGTAAATAAGCTCCATGGCATCAGAATGAGGTGATATCACAGTGTTCTTCAGTATAGACTTTAAAAAAAGGCTTGCAAAAAAGCAAACCTGATTCTGGCATGCATTAATAGGAATGTTGTTGTTCTTCTACTCGACTGCACTGATTAGGTCTCAGTTGGATTTTTGTGTCCAGTACTGGGCACCACATTTCAAGAAAGATGTGGAGAAATTAGAGAAGGTTCAGTGAAGAGCAACAAAAATGATTAATGGTGTGGAAAACGTGACCTGTGAAGGAAGACTGAAAGAATAGGGTTTAATTTAGAAAAGAGAGGACTGAGGGTGCTACAAGGAGGAGAAAGAGAACAATTTTTCTTTGGCCTCTGATGATAGGACAAGATGCAATGGGCTTACATTGCAGCAAGGGAGGTTTAGGTTGGACATTAGGGAAAACTTCCTAAATGTCAGGGTAGTTAAACACTGGAATAATTTGCTTAGGGAGGTTGTGGAATCTCTATCACTGGAGCTATTTAAGAACAGGTTAGATAGACATCTATCAGGGATGGTCTAGATCTGTGGTCACCAACCCGTCGAGCCTGGGGGCCTGACCAGTTGATCGCGAGGCTTTCGGGAGCCCCCCTCACTGCCCTCCACCCCCAGGATGAACGCCGCTCTGATGCTATCTCCAGGGACAACGGCGGTAGAGTGGGCTTCCGGCGGGGTGAGGGGGAGTTCTGCAGCTGTTCGCCAGGTCCTGGAAGTGCGCGGGCTGTTCCCCTCGACAGCTGGCACGGTACCTAACATGCCGGTCCATCGCGTGCTCGGGACTTTGTTCCCCTGCTGCCTTCCTGCGTGTGGGGAAGGGGGTGGGGGTCCAGGACTGCGCCGGCTCTAGCCGCTTGGGCAGCGCGCGCTGCCGTGGGGAGCGGAGGAGCAAGGCGCACACTGCCCAAGCGGTTGGGGCTGGCACGGTCTGGGACTTCCCCCCCGCTCTCCTCCGCAGGAAGGCAGCAGGGGAATAAAGTCCTCCCCTCTCCCCCTGTTCCCATCCCATGCAGGAAGGCATCAGGCGTGCAACAGACCAGTGTTTCAGGTACTGTGCCGCTGTTTGAGGGATGGGAGAGCAGCCCACACACTTCCTGGGCCTTAGCCCACAGCTGCAGGATCCCCAGGTACTGGTCCTTGTCCCCTCCCCCTGTCCAGACCCCCACAAGTACCCTGCCGCGGCACCCTGTCCCAGCACCCACAGGCACCCTGTCCCCTACCCCAGGCCCCTGCCTTTGCA
Organism: Rafetus swinhoei; assembly: GCA_019425775.1. Classification (NCBI taxonomy): domain Eukaryota; kingdom Metazoa; phylum Chordata; order Testudines; family Trionychidae; genus Rafetus; species Rafetus swinhoei. The sequence goes on along the minus strand of CM033440.1, from coordinate 143,591,316 downwards.
CTCCCTGGCACCCTTCCCCAGCACCCACAAGCATCCTGTCTCCTGCCACAGCATCCTGTCCCCTCCCACAGCACCCTGCCCCACCTGCACAGTTGGGGCCACATTAGTGAGGCTTGAGGGGTTGTGGTTTTGTATCTCACTTGTGTAGCCCTGACTCACTTTTCTGTGGGTCGGTGACCCCTGACTCAAAACAGGTTCCCTGCCCTTCTTGTAAATAAAGACAATGCTGAAACCTTTTGTGTTTGACATAATATTTTATTTAAAAATGAAGCCTGGCCAACAAGTCCCCAATTGAGGCCAAGCCCTTATCTAGCCACAGCATCATAACATTCCTGTACCACCCACCCCGACTCCAAATCTGAGCCTATCATATACTGGAATCCCCTGTCCTGAGCCTCTCATATCCCCAAACTCCTTCACCCCTACATCCTCAGTCTTCTGCCACAACACTCTTGCACCATCCACACACTGCAAATCTGTGTCCTGAGCCCATCATTCTCCCAACCTCTCTGCCCTGAGCCCCTCACACATCCCAACCCAAACTCCTGCACCCTCACATCCACAAGCCTGTGGCTTGCTCAGCACCCCAACCCTCCACCTGAGCCCAACACTCCCCAGCCTGGAGCCCCTTCCCTGAGCCAGCATCCCCTTCTTCACATCCTCCTGCATCCAAATTCCCTCCCAGAGCTTGTACCTCTCACCCTTTCCCAAACCTAAATCCCTCATTCCCACCCCAGAGTCCGCACCTCCTGTCTCAACCCAGTGAGGAGGACTGCAGGAGTTTTTCTGCCAAACACGCTCTTTTGGCAGCCCCTGTATTCCTTGTTCCATGAGGAATGAGGGGGCTTCCAAAAGAAGGGGTTTTTCTGACATTTGGCCCAGTCTAGACGGGCCAAATGTCGGAAAAATTTCTTCCAACAGAAGGATCGAAAAAAAGCGGCAGTGTAGCCATACCCTGAGAGTGTATAAGGGCCGGGGATAGCAAGTGATGGAGAGAAGGGGAACAGAAAGGGCGGGGCCTCAAGGAAGGGGTGGGGTCTTGGGGAAGGGATGGGGTAGATCTTGGCTTGTCCTGACATTTAAAAAGTGATCTTGGGTGAAAAAAGGTTGGAGACCACTGGTCTAGATTGTACTTGGCCCTGCCGTGAGGGTTTGATGGACTTGATGATCTCTCGAGGTCCCTTCCAGTTCTAGTATTCTATGATTCTATGAAAATATGGACAGAGGGACAGAGTATAAAGTCACTGTCTTAAGTCATAGTATATTCTCCCTTCACAGCACATGATACTCATTTTTGTTAATAAGGAAATATGCATGTCTATCAAAAGGCAGACATACTGCTTCAAGTGGACTGTATGGTTTATGCATTAAAAAAAGCTGTCTTGTCAACAGGTGGCGAAGAATAATGGGTTAATATAAAGATATGAAAGAACTTTCTTTCAAAGCACAACTGTGATATAATAGAGTAGAACTTTGCTAACTATTTAGCACATATTGCCAACTGTTATGTACATAGAAAAAAATATCCCTCCATACTATTCAGTAATGATTTAATAGCCAGCACACTTTTAGAGAGGCCTTGTATTATTAACAGTTTGATACTTTAAAAAAATACATTTCCTATTGTCATATGTAAAGCTAAACTTATTGTCTGATGAATTAAGGGCATTTTGTGATGAAATATCTTCGGGGGTAGGGGATTTAATTGCTATTTACCAAGATCCAGTAACATAATGGGTTTCTATAATTGGTGATGTTATGCTGTTTAAAATATATTGTGATCTTTGCATATAATTGCAAACAATAAATAATTTTAAAACTTAACGCCATTTATGCTACATGTTCATAATTACGGATCATTGCTAACTTTCTAAAGGAAATACAGAGAACAAAAAAATTAAAAAAATTCCATCACAATTTGGAAGCTTGTTAGACACAGTTCTCTAAACATGTTAGGTCTAAGAACAATTTAAGAAACAGCTAGATAGTTTATCAGCACAAGAACTGGGTAATTATAAACATGGTTGGTTTATAAATGTCAGCTTATAAAGCAGTTTAAGCAGTACTATAAAAGTGGGTTTTTTTTCTAATCTTAGAAACTATATATAATCAGATGAAATAAAAACTTCATCTGAATATTATCTTCTATCACATTTTTTAAAAATTATTCACACAATGCCAAAATATCATTGAAATGGATAGGAGGAATGCTGGTCACTACCCGGTAACCAAGGCATTAAATTCAGGTAGCTAGCAAGGGTGTTGGCAGGAGGCCAGAAGAACCAATGTGGATACAGTGCTGAAATTTGAATTGTATTTAGATACATTACCTGCCCTCTTTGTGAAACAATTCTGAGTTAAGGGCTGGAGGAAACAGATGCAGTAATCAGAATTACCATGCCTGTAACAAATAATGAACATGAGAGTGAACTGGGCCTTGAAGTACGGATCAGCACGGATCGTGAGTAGGGGGAACACATGTATTTAGTCGCAATCAGGGTATTTTTATTTATTTTGGTTGTTTGGTTAAACTTCTCTATGTGAATCTGTGTCTTCCCTCCCCCAATCACCATTTAAGTTACAACCTGAAGAACTATGATTCTTTGTGTTTTTGATCTGTTCTTTTCTTAGTTGCTCTGTAACACATAGCAACCAAGTATGCTTTATCGAGCATATCTTTTTGTTTTGTTAATGAAATCATATATTTTAAGAGCTTCAAGGGGTAGCCGAGTTAGTCTGTTACAGAAAAAAACAGCAAGCAAATGGTCTGGTAGCACTTTATAGACTAACAAAACATGTAGATGGTATCATAAGCTCATGATACCATCTACATGTTTTGTTAGTCTAGAAAGTGCTACCAGACCATTTGCCTGCATATTTTTAAGGCGATGATTTGATTCTTGTGTCCTGGAAGGTACCAGGTCTGTGTGTGTCTGCCTAGCCTTGGAGGTCAGCTATCACAGATATAGTTTTTCTGTGCTTATTGCTTCTTTTTTCACACTCTCTTGGGGCAAAAAAGCTTGGGGTACCCCTGGGGAAGGAATCCAAGTGTTCCTTCCTGTTTTTCAGGGTTAAATCACTTGATGGTGGCAGCTACATCCCTTTCCCCCCCCCTTCTGCCAAAGTCAGTAAATCTGTGACTCTGGGGAGTTTTTGTAAGCAGAGCCTATAGAGGAAAGGTATTTAAGGTCCCTTGTGGGACCCCATCTTCTGCACTCAGAGTGGTGAACAGCGCTGACAATCATATTCAAAGGAAATATAATTTTCCCAGTTGGTATTCTCCCACAGTTTAGTAGGGAATACCATAGAAGCAAAGATACTGAGAGGAATTCTACTCTTAAAAGCATAATTGCTTCTTCTGAATATTTGTTGCTCTTGCTGTAGCAGGAAGTACATGGGTCTTCTCCCTACGTATTTTAGGTTTCCAAAATGTATCCATGACTATCCTTGTATGATGCAGATGGAAAAAAGTTTGAAGAAGAATTAAAAAATCTGATGTGAGAAGTGTTTGGGAAGGATCACAGCCCTCTTTTGGAAACAGGGTATTTTATCCCCCTCTCCTCTGATGTCCTGTTGGGATGGGGGAAGTGAACCAGGAAGCAAGAATAACTTCAAAATGAAAGGGGAAACTCAGTGTTAAAAAGATAAGTAGCTGATGCCGCACTGGGTGAAGTTTATTTTTTTTTCCTTTCTTACTAGTTAGTTACAGTTTAAAATAAAAACACAGAGACCAATCATTCATCAAGTAGGGAGATACCATTTTGACTGTCTGATTTAGGATAAGTAATAGAAAATACAACTTGCGGTTTCAATGTATAAGAAAAAAAGAAACTCAATCTTAGAGCAAGCTGATTTCATAAAAATAATTATTTAATTTTTAAACCATTGTTTAGAATTTCAAAGTGTGTGTATATGGAAGGTGTAATTGAAAAGGTATTTGTCTTTCCTATGCACTCCAATGATGAGCCGCTTTTTTTGACCCCTTAACAGAGAGGTGGGCAATATATTTTAAGTTCAGAGGTCCGTCTAGTAAAGAATGCCTACATATGTATGGCAACACTATCTGTGAAGGTGTGAGAGTCTACTGTGTGATTGTTACTGAAATATGCTGCAACTCTGGGTAATACCCACAAATCAGTTTTTCAGAGGCAAAGACATGCAAGCCCTAGCCAGAAGTTAAAGGGCTATCTGTTAGTTAAGAGGCCATTCTCCAGCAAAGGGACAGTGTGAATAAGAAATTTACATTTCATCACAGGGACAGGGTGACATCACCCCACGTACAAGATGACCAGCAGGCAGTTCACAATTTGGGACCAATCTCCCTATTTCAAAGGCTTTTAAGCAATCTTATTTTGGTACAAAAGTCTCAGAGGGGTAGACGTGTTAGTCTGTAAGGGTACATCTACACAGTAGTGTTATTTCAGAACAACTCACATTATTCTGAAATAACATAGTCTTCATCTTTTGTTTTTAAATTCACTTACCTTATTAGGTTAGGTAGCTTTAATTTTATTCTTTTATGTCTTTTGTAACCAATCCTGACTTTTACACATTACTTGTAATTAGTTAAAATATATCTTTCTGTAGTTGTTATTTTATCTTAACTCGTGTGTTTGGATTAAAGTATGTGAGATACTGTAATTGGGATAACAAGTATGGTACACTATCATTTTCCTTTGATGAAATGATGCACTTTGAGCTTATACTGTTCTAAAGAATATTGAGCAGTACAAGATGCACATTTTGGGGCGGGGAGGGGGGGGAGGGATAAGGCTGGTACTTAAAATTTGCTGGTGTTGCCTTTTATGTAATTCATAAATGACTGGTGAGATTGCTCATGCATTTTGCTGAAAATGAATTTGCATACTTATGGCTGTGTGAACAGGCCAGGAATGGATGTTCTAAGAGCAAAGCAGTGTAAAAGCACCACAGGCTAGAGCAGTGATTCCCAACCTTTTTCCCATGGAGGAACCCCTAAAATAATTTTTTATATCCCGAGGAACCCCTACCTATGAAAACGTTTGCTTGGCCAGAAAAAGTTGACCGCGGGGAGCGCAATTCAATTACTGCTAAATTATTGTCAAGAAAATTTATTTGTAAAGAGCTGTTCTCTCTCTCTCTCTCTCTTATATATATATGTCAGCTTACATTGTAAGAAAAAAAATTGGAGCATTTTTCCTGTCTCTTTTTGTATTATCTAATCTTTTTTTTCAAATATCAAAATATCAAATCAAATAAAGTTTACTTAAACATCAAAATCAAGTTCACATACAAAGTCAATATAAAGTTTACTTTCAGTGTGACACTTGGGCTTGTTTCTTTTTGCACAAATGTTGAATTCTTGGCCGAATTTTTGACAAACACACTCGCAGTTCTTGCTCGACAGACAGCAGACGATTTATTTCTTTGCTTTTAATGTTTGTAAGACATGAGAGAGCTTGTTCATAGAGGTAAGAAGTTGAAAACTGGAGTAAGATGTTCACTGCTTTTGCTGAGATCACAGGATACTCTCTTCTTATTGAAATCCAAAACACATCAAGTGGCACTTCCTTGAATTTTATCTTCAAAGTTCGATCGCACTGTAGTTCAGTCGTTCTTCTTGCAGACTGAGTAAATTTTGTGAGAACTCAATAAAAGGGTTCTTAACCCAGTCATACATTTCTGATGACAAAGAAGGAAAGTATTGGTCAAGCTTTTCTGTCAGTGATTCGAAATGACTGGTAATTAATGGGATGACTTCTTTATAATCTGCCTGACTCTGAAACTGAAGTAGGAGCGGAAACATTTCAATATTTCCACTTGAAAGGTGTCTTTTCCAAACCTTGAGTTTATTCTTGAATGCAAGAAGTTTGTCTGTGGAAGTTAGAATGTTTTCTTTTGGGCCCTGCATGGTGGTGTTCAAGGTGTTTAAGTGCTGATAAATATCTGCTAAGTAGGCTAGTTTCAGCAGCCATTTTGTATCTTCAAGAAAGTCAGAAAAACTGGCTTTATTATCTTTGAAGAAAAGCAGTAGTTCCTCTCGCAGCTCAAATACCCTTGTTAAAATTTTCCCTCTTGAAAGCCATCTAACATCAGTGTGTAGAAGGAGAGTCACATGGTCTTTTTGCATATTTTCACACAGCTTTGCAAACATGCATGACTTAAGAGGGCACTGCTTTTTAAAATTGACCATGTTCACAGTTACATCAAGGACTTGTTTTAATCCTCCCGAATAGTTTTTTGAAACAAGAACTTCCCAGTGGAGGAAGCAGTGGGTCGTTATGACATCAGGGTTTTTTTCTTTGTCGAGTGTAACAAAGCCTTTTATTGAGCCGATCATTGAGGGGGCACCATCGGTGCAAATTCCAATACACCGGCTCCATGAAAAACCACAGGATTCCAAATAAGAAGACAAGATATTGAAAATGTCTTGACCTTTGGTCGTTTCTGGCAGCTCTTTACAACAACAAAAATTTTCCATTATTTCACCTTCGTTTTCAAATCGTACGAATGCCAACAGCTGAGCTTTACTTGTTATGTCTGTTGACTCGTCGACTTGGAGAGCAAAGTTAGTATTTTTTAGTATTTCAGACAAGACATCTTCAATGTCGTGTGACATGTCATCCACACGCCTTCTAATAGTATTATTAGAAACAGGAACTTTGTCAATTTCACTTTCAGCCTTTTTGCCTATCATTGTACTCAGTATTATTTTACAAGCAGGCATTATTAGGCTTTCAGCAATAGTGTGACTTTTTGTGCAACTAGCTCCGCTACTAAATAGCTTGCTTCTTGAGCCTTTTCACTGATAGTTACCTTCTTCTCAAAAACTTTACGTTGTTTTCCTTGTGAATCCAAAAGTCGGTGAAAGTAATCAACTGTTTTATTTGACAAGTGGATGTGATTAGTAGTGAAGTGTCGATTTAACTTGGCTGGGGCCATAGCTGTGTGTGTTAGTTTTTTCCTGCAAACAATGCACAATGGAATGGGGCAATTTTCATCTCCAGTCCATGTAAAACCCATGGCTAAGTAACTGTCATTGTAAAGGCGAATTTTTTTAATATCAGTCACTTCTCTTCCTGTTTCACTCGTACTTGGCTCTGATCATTTTGATTCATTTGCACTGTTCTCTCCTTCACTGACGCGCCTTCTTTTCGTATACTTCCGTTTCGTATACTTTCGTCTCTCGCTCCGTGTCCCTTTCTCTCTCCTCCTCCTACTGCCTCTCCCCCCCCCCAGCTCTCCTCCGCCTTCTGCCTCTCTCGTCTCTCTCTTTCTCTTCTTCCCCTCCTGCCTCTCACTCTCTCTCCGCTCTCCTCTGTCTCCGTCAGGGATGCACGCTCGTCCAGGCCCTTCCCCCTGGGCGTGTACGTCCCGGCCCCCCTTCGCCTCCTGCCGGGGTGCTTGGCTGACTTCTGCACTACTCAGCCGGGCCGCCGCGCGGGAGCAAGCAGTGCAAACGGCCCCTCTCTCTTTTCTCCTCCTACTGCCTCGCCCCCTCTCTCTCTCTGTCTCTCAGCTCTCGTCCTCCTCCTGCCTCTCTCTCCGTCTCTCTCTCTTTCTCTTCTCCGCCTCTCGCCTCTCACTCTGTGTTTCTCTTCTCCTCCTCCTGCTGCGTCTCTCTCACTCTCTCTCGCTGTCATCCACCTCCTCCGTTCTCCCTCTCTGTCTCCTCCGCGTCCTCTGTGTCTGCTCCGCTTTCCTCCTTTTGAATCCGGCGCCCTTTCCTGACATCAGAGACGCACGCTTGTCCAGGCCCCGCTCCCTGGCTGTTCCCTCTGGGCAGCGCTGTTGCCTCCCGCCGTGGCGCTCGGCTGACTTCTGCGCCGCGCAGCTGGGCTACTGTTTGTTCCCGCGTGGCAGCCTGGCTGAGCGGCGCAGAAGTCAGCTGAGCGCCACGGCGGGAGGCAACAGCGCCGCCCAGAGGGAACAGCTAGCGTTTCAGTGTTACAGAGTCACAGACATTGGGCTACTATATATATGATTCCACAATTTCTCGCGCGGAACCCCTGACCACTGTCTGCAGAACCCCAGGGTTCTGCAGAACCCTGGCTGGGAAACACTGGTCTAGAGAATCAAGGGGACACAGCTGTTCAGCTATCTGGACTGTACACTGGGGAATGTCAAAATGTACAAAATTTTCTTTATAAAATACACAAAAATAGTGTTTTAGAGGTTTACTAAGGGGCTGTGCCCTACATTTACCAACCCCCCCATCTATCTGCCGCAGCTGGATCATGGCCTCCCCTGCTACTCGTGCTACAGCAGGAGGGGTCTGCCACCATTGCAGGCAAATGGGGGCTGGGCCCCAATTGGGCAGGGTGTCTGGCCAGGGGGAGGGGTCAGGAGCAGGCTTGGGGACAGGGTATCAGTCCAGGAGGGTGTGGGCAGGGTGTCTGGCCAGGTGAGAAGGCGGCAGGAGTGGGGGAGGGGGCAGGAGCAGGCTGTGGTGGGGTGTCTGGCTGGAGGGAGGGGGCAGGAGCGGGCTGCGGGTGTGGTGGAGGAAGGGGGTGCATGAGGCACTGGGGCTGCAGAATCTGGACATGAGGGGCTGGGTGGCACTTCTTTTTGTGCCACGCACCGCTCCCAGGCACTAGAGGCTTTCCGTGCTGCTCCAATGAGGAAGCCACCGCTGCCACCTGTGGGTCAATCTGCATTGCCCCCCCCCTCCCCCAGCCTCTGCAGAGTCAGAAGGGGAAGTGGCAGCCATGGCTCGGGGTCCTCCTCCTTGCCCCTTCTCGGGGGGTGCCCTGGGCTCCCCGCTGACCCCCAGCTCTCCTACAGAGGGACCAGGAAGTGTCAGCGGCAGCTACCTCCGGGCCCACTTATACTTTCGGGTCTGGGACCCTGATGCTAACTGCCGCCTGCCTGGCGCTCTAGCCTCGTGCCCCTTTCCCGCAAGATTACAGCGCCAGCACTGGCTTCCTGAGGAGAGGAGGAGAAAACCCTGAGATTCTGCGCTGGATCCAGCTTGCAGGGAAGCACGTGCGCTGCTGTGGAGAGGGGAACAGTTCTCGTACACGTTTCCCTGCAAGCCGGATCTGGCGCGTAGCCTCAGGGCTTTCTCCTCCCCCCCTCAGGAAGCTGGCACTGTAATCTTGTGGGAGGGGCACGAGGCTGGAACGCCAGGCAGGTGGTGGCCTGAGCACCTGACTTGAGGCAGGCGGGGCCCTGGAACAGAAAGTAGAAGCGGGACCAGAGGTGGCTGCCGACGCTGCCTCCTAGCTCTCCTGCTGGGGCCGGGGGGAACCCTGAGCTATGGCTGCCACTTCTCAGGGATATGCATTTTAAAGAATCTGTCTCAATACCCTCAGAACAAGCCATCTCTGTTTCCATTTCATAATAATACTTTCCATTTACATTGGTATTTTCATCTAAAGATCTGTGAGGTCTTAAAGCCAGAGAAATGAAAAACAGGTTAAGTGACTTGTTCATAGCTGTATAGCAGAGTCACTGGCAGAGTTAGAAATAGAGCCAAGATATCCTGTTTCATAGTTTTCTCCATTGACAATTAAAAAAATGCAAAAAAATCCCAGGGCATGAAGACTGGTATAGTGGGTAATCCATTCTTTCTGCTTGATAAATTACCTTATTCATATTTCTCTTCAAAATACTTTTACTATGCACATTATTACTAATTAAACACCCTAAACAATTCTCTTATTCATATAAAAAGAGGAATTCTGTTTTGATTGTATTGTAAGCTCCTTGGGGCAGGGTCTTTGCCTGCTTCATGTTCTTGATGATGCTCAGTTCATATGCCATCTCAAAAAATTATTGCAACATATACATGAAAGATCTATACCGGGGCAGGATCTGCCCCACCAAACATTCAGATCTGGCCTGTCAGAATACTTTGGGCCTCCAATGTCCTGTAGACCATCAAGACCCTTGGGCAAGCTCCCTGCCTGTCGTGGCCCCACATGCTGCTCAAATCAGCCACCTGCTAGGCCAGTCTGTGTGGTGTACTTCTATGGGAAGGTTTCCATGTGCTGCCCCCACCCCTCCAGCATAATCTTCACAGCTTCCATTTGCTGGAAACCGACCAATGAGAGTTGCCTGGGCCATGCTTGCAGGCATGTGTAGCACACAGAGACCTGCTGCCCTCCTCTCTCCATGGGATGTATTGCTTGGAGATACATGCTGGCACCAATACGCAGCCACTTTGAGTGATATGTGGGGGCGTGGCAGGCAGGAAACCTGTCCGAAGGTCCCACAGGGCTGCTGGTGGGGAGCTGTCTATGGTAAGCACCTCCTGGCCAGAACCTGCAACTGTCACCCCACCCACTGCCTGCCCAGGCAATGTTCCCTCTAATCTTTTCCATGCATGTTCAGATTTTTTTCATCCATGTGTGGAATACATTTTTTATGTGCACCGAGGCATGTGTGAATGTGCATCCCCAGCAAAACCAAAAAACCTAGCTTTGGGCACTTTGCTAATCTGCTGGACTGCATTTGAATCTCCCGTGAATGGTTTAAAGGGAACACTGGGCCCAGATCACAATCCCCACCTGCCCAATATCGCAACCCAAGCCCTCTGCAACCCCTCCCCTCCCCAGTCACAATTCCCTCCCAGACCCTGTCCTCCTCCTACATCTCTTCCATGTGTCAGAATCCTCTCCTGCATCCAAACACCCTCCCAGACTCTGCATCGCCTCCTGCATCCCAATCTCCTGCCCCAGGCTACAACCCCCTCATTCACCCAAGCTCCGTCTCAAACCCCAGACTCTCCCAAAACCCAATTCTCGATGCAGAGCTCCCTCCTGTACCCATCTTCTGTCCCAGACTCCACACCTCCTCCATTAATGTAAAGGTGGAGCCCTTGACCACTTCCCAAATTCTTGAAATGACCCTTCCCCCATCAAAAATTATTGCTCACCGCTGATCTATACTGATTAGTGGCCTGTGAGGACCAGGAGCAACAACTCTTCCAAAAAATATAGGGCCTTCTCACAGTCAGTAGTTATGGAAGCAATGATTCTGTCATGGCCAACACCTGTGATTCTCACCCAGTTTTCTTCTTGGGCAGAAAAAGAGTAGACAGTACCTGCAACCCCAATACAGAAACAGTCAACATTTTCTTTAAATAAAACCTCCTAACCTGTTACCCATCCTGCAATGTTCAGTGGTTGATCAGTATTAAAGAATCTGTTACTTAATGTCAGAGACCTCACAAGCTACTACACACTGCCTAATCATCTTTTTCTAAGGAAGCTGTGTGTGAAGCAAGCAGGAAAAATATCTAGTACTGTGTGTCAGTGGCCAAAATCCTGTATTCTTCTCAGTAAGGCTAGCGACCAGGGTAAACTACAGGGATAGTACTTGTTGATGTGATGGATAATCCTCCTATTTATAGATATGAGAAATAGTAAAAGATACACACAAGAACACTAATGTATTTTCAGTTTCCTCTATAATTCCCTTTTTCTTTGTCTACATGTTTTGGGAATTGGAGTTTGGATAAAAAATTTGACTAACAGAAATTCACTTCACCTTAGAGATACTGCATTTTCTTTAATCCATTTCTATTTTTATGTTTTGTAAGCAAGTCTTTTTAGTTTGTTCTCTGAAACAGGTTTGCAAGAAATTCGGTTGGGGTTTAGATTTTTAAATGTACTGAGTGTAATGTCCCAAAATAATACAAAGCAAAATGTAGCCACACACTGTCACTATAGTATACCTTTTCTTTCATTTGTAGTTTGCTTTTTACTGTTTTTGGCCAGACACCTTAGAAATGTGTTATATGTAGTACTCTATTTAAATTGATAGATTATGGAGCCTTCTAAAATCATCCTATTGTCATTTTGTTTTGGAAATTAGAAAGGACTGGGACAGAAGATTAGACCAGCAGCAAATCTTCAGAAGTATTCATCAGACTCTTCTCTTAATATAATCAACACTAATTTGGAGGTTTTATTAACTTTTACATAAGGAAAAAAACCTAGAAAAAAGTAATTGTCCAAGTGGACCAACTTGCAGCACAGAGATTAGTGTAGGTTTGTGTAGAGGTTCTGTAATATGGAAAAAGATTTGTGTTAAGCAGAAAGATATGTCTCTCCCCTCAACCTATCATGTATGTTGCTATTTTATTGCCTTGTTCATATAATGGTTATTTTTGTACTGAACATTTTTTTGCTTTTTTAAGATATGTCTTAACAGAAAACAAATTGAAAATAAATATCCTTTCTTAATTTCTATATACGTATTGCCCCGTAACTAAAGCCTTTATTAAACAGGACTCAAGTATGGCATGCAGACAGTTTCAAAAATAACCTAATTGTAGAAAATAGTTTTAAATGTGCTTTATTTTGTTTCATACTTTGACAACTTGGATGTTGATCTCTTTTAAAATTGCTATTTTTCTTCTGAAATGTCAGATGGTTGGGAGATGTCATATGACTAAGCACTTCTTGATTTAGTTTTATATATTAAGGTACTTAGCTTCTATGGCAATGAGTGCAGTGCAAATGACCTGGAAAAAATACTGAATTTTTAAAAAAAGATAAAATTGTTTGTTAGAATCCATTCATCCACGAACAGGGAATTTCTTCACTTCCTTATTATCGGATGAATGGGCCAACATGACCTAAGAAAAAGAACAAGAACTTTTGCCTCAAGAGCTTATTCTCCAGTAATCATGTTAAGCCCCAGCTCCAGCATTTCAACAGATGTGTTAAGTGGAAGACCATGTTCTATCTCCCACTAGCCTTGAAAAGAGAGAGCAAAATAGAAAGGGATGCAAATACTTATGTAGCAACACTGATCTAATCGTTGGGATGCTGAGTAATTGTTCTTTATCTACTGTGCAGACCCTCCAGTGAAAAGCTGTGACTTTTATGTTTCCATCAGAGAGGAAGTGTAATTTTTCCCATTCGTTATCTGTTCTTGGACAAACCACCTCAAAAAAGGTTCTGAAATTAGTGCAATGAAGTATACTCATTTTTCCTTCTACATATGGGAGCCAATGCAAAGCAATTGTCATTCAGGAAGCTATGTTTCACTTTCAGGTTTTTCTTTAGGACTCTGATACTCTTGGGCTGTGTCTACATTGGCGCGATCTTGCGCCAAAGTGGCCGCTTTTGCGCAAAAACATGCTACCTGTCTACACTGGCGGGGAGTTCTTGCGCAAGAACACTGACGTTCTAATGTGTGAAATCAGTGCTTCTTGCGCAAGAACTATGATGCTCCCGCTCAGGAATAAGCCCTCTTGCGCAACTGTTCTTGCGCAAGAGGCCAGTGTAGACAGGCAACATGAATTTCTTGCTCAAGAAAGCCCGATGGCTAAAATGGCCGTCGGAGCTTTCTTGCGGAAGAGAGCATCTACACTGGCACGGATGCTCTTGCGCAAAGGCACATGCCAGTGTAGATACTCTCTTGCGCAAATACTTTAACGCAAGAACTCTTGCGTTAAAGAGTATTTGCGCAAGATCATGCCAATGTAGACGTAGCCTTTAAGTATAGCAGACATTATTTTAGTATGATAATCCTAAACCTTGGGAATTATCAAAAGTGGTAATTAAATGAATACAGGCATTAAAAACGGTTCAGATTAAGTGTGTATTGAGGGATGCTAATAATTTCGCAGGACTAGAAAACCTTTTACAAGTGTTTAAAATCAAAGCTTAAAACTGGGGAGAAATGTAGTGACTACAAAATGACATAGCACAAGTTACCTTCAGTATGTGATTTGTTTCTGTTCTCCACCCTCTTGTGTAACTGAAACCTTATGTCAGACTGATTTTTCATTTTTCTTTGCTTTCCCCCAAATAGTTGTCTGGCTCCTGAGTGTTTGGTAATTGTCAAACCTATGGCAATGCCTGTTGCCAATGCTGTCAGCTGCTCATAGGTTATTGAGTTGAGACTGACAAACTCATCACACTTCTAGGATCATATGCAATTTGGTGGCAGTATGTTAAGTGTAAGAAGCAGGTAATGTCTAACAATGAGATAAACAGCAGCTTGATTCTTATTACCAAAACAATTTCAGAGGAAAACATCAAGGTATCATTATTTGTAGGTGAGCTGACAGACTGGCCTTGTTAACATTGATCTGACACTTGGTAAATTACTCTTTCCTTTTGATATGCTAGTACATAATAGATATATCTCCATCTCTGTGATTTCCACTCCATGCATCTGACAAAGTTTTTATCCATGAAAGTTTATGCCCAAATAAATGTTAGTCTTTAAGGTGCCACAGGACTCTTCATAGTTCTAGAGATCTTGGACTATCATTGCTCCAATCATTCAGTGTAAGAAGAGAAGTTAGCTCCTCTCACAAAAGCATTTTTCCTTGTGACAGACTTTGTAATTCTCCCCAGTATAGGATCTCTCACTTATAGGAATCTTTCCCAATTTGTAGTTCGAGTAGCTTGCATTTTAATTTGTGAAATACAGGTTGAACCTCTGTAGTCCAGCACCTTCAGGACCTGACCAATGCTGAACCACAGAATTTGCCAAACTATGGGAGGTCTGTATTGTCTATCAGAATCAACAACTTCCACTGCTTACTGGGCTCTTAAAATACATTTAGAGGTAAGTTAGAGCAAAATAATAGCACAGAACACTGAGAGTCAGGACTGATGGCTGTAAACAAATTTTATGGAACCTTGGCCACACCTATGATAAGTCAATATCTGGCTAACTAAAATCATGCTGGACCACAGATGTTGCCAGACCAGAGAGTGCCAGACTAGAGCGTTTCAGCATGTACAAACATCTGCATTGCTGAAGTGACCATTTTGTAGTGGTCTACTGCTTCCTGCATCTTCCTGTTGTCTAACTGGTTTGCATTTCTAGCTATTACAATTTTCCACTAATATTTCCTTTTTTTTCCTGGGGTGACGGCTAAAGCTACGATTTAGTCATGGGTATCCATAGTAAAAGTCATGAGTATGTCATGAGCCATGAATTTGTTTGTTGCCCTTGACCTGTCTATGACTTTAACTACCCCTATTAAATCTGGGGAGGGGGTATTGCTGGAGGGAAGATACCCTGGGGGGGCTGCTGCTGTGGGGCAGTGCTCGGAGGGGAAATGGGGAGGGCCAGTAGCATCAGCTGCTAAGGGCCACTGAGAACTGATTGCTCCGCCACCCCCAGGACCACTGCTCGGGCAGTTGCCAAGGCCACCTGAGCAATGGCCAGTGCGGCTGATCCCAAGGTTGCTTCAGGAGTGGCCACCTCCAGAGTTGCTCTAGGAGTGGCCACAGTGGCTGGCTGTGGAGTCACCCAAATGGCTGGCTCCAGAGCCTGTCCAACAGCAGCCAGTGCAGCTGACCCCACGGCCACCTTAGTAGCAGCTTTCAAAATCAGCTGCTTGAGTGGCCCCGGGGACAGCCACACTACTTGCTGCAGAAGTAACCAAGGACAATTCAGTTTGCATATTGATTATCAAAAGCTCTAGTCAACGTGCCAGGCTTCATGCTTTCTGAAAATTTTAATCTTTCAATATGAAAATAAGTCTGGCTGGCTGTAAACAGTGTTGGTGGTGTGAAAATACTTGACTTCAGTTGGCCCAGATATCATGTTTATGCCAGCGAAGTTCTTGATGAGTCTTACCTAGCAAAGAAACCTCGTTTGATTATTTTCTGCTATTTCTTATGTTTCAAATTATACTTTCATGAGTTATTATTCTTATAAATTATGTAGGCCACACATCTTTGCAACATGTAGCATCTGTTGTTAAACCATTTTTTACCCAGAAAAGAAATGTGATCAGTTTTATATAGTAACTCCCAGTTATCCAATTAATTAATTTACATATTACATATTAATAATTCTATAGCATGTCACAAGTTTTGAAGTTCCTGTGCAAATGTAATTTTTTACAGGAAACATTTTTATAAAGCAAATCTGTTTTGGTGGATTCATAAGTATTCTAGTTTACTTCAGTTAGCTGATCAGTGAGGGCCATCTGTTGAATTTGTTTAATATCAGTGTCTAGAGCAAACATGCTTTTCCTTATTTCTAAACAGATGATAGGTATGGGGTGTTGTTTATCTAAAACAAACTATCACACACTAAAAAATCACACTTGATAATGATTCCATTTCTGGATTGTTATGAATATTCAAATCTTATGTGCAAAAACAGAGGCTTACATTGATGTGAATTTGCTCTTCAGTTTCAGGATCCCGGTTTTTTAAAACCAGCTGTCAATAAATATTGTGCCAGAAAAATCTTTGGTGTACGTCAGTTGAAGTTAACAACATAATTACGAGGGTAAATTTGGCCAATTGTATTTAAAATTGGGTCCCTGTTGGGAAGGTTCAGAGCACATTCTATGTGTAAACATATTCCTTTCTTTGTTTCTAAGGTAGAACCAATACAGTAATTACTCATTTAACACGTGCCCGCTTAACACGTTTTCTCAATAGCATGATTTTTTTTAGGCAACTTTTTCGAATAACACAACCATCTCCGAAATAACACGAAAATAATCAAGTGGCAGACTACTTCGTGTGGCAGTATAAGTTGGTGAAAACAGTGGTAATATACATAAGCGGATGAATACACGTGGTCACAGCACTTCTCTGCTCACTCACGTTTATCTTTGTGTTTTAACAAACCCGCGGCAACTTGTGTTGCTAGATATGTAATGTTGACGTTGACAACCGAGCACCAACAAAAAATTGACTTTGCCACCACCTGAAGCACAACCCCCCACCTTTTCCATTATTTTTAATGGGAAAATTGACTCTGCATAGCACGTTTTCGCTTAGCACGAACGTTTTCAGAAACGCATCTATAGTGTTAAATGAGGAATTACTGTATAGTGAATAGGAGTGTCATATTACAGGCATTGTAACTCCCAACAGATCTTTTTCTGCCCAGGAAACTTAAGATTAATTATTCTTTCCAGCCCCCTTCCCCCCACTTCCTTCTTGAATGGAAAATCAGTAGTGGTTTGTTGAAAAAGTGCTGTCTACAGGATTATTATTTTATTATTTTCTACAGATTTTGAAACAGAGCCTTCTAAGGATATTGTTAGTGTCGTTTATATGAACTCTAGTCCTGATTTGATAAACTACAATTGTTCTTCATTTCTCTGTTCATATTAAGTAATGCTGTCTTGTTTTGCACAGGGTTGAGTCACTATCTTTCATGTTCACTTGTAGAAAAGTGTAGTAGTAAAACTCAGTGGTTCTCAAACTTTGTGTATGAGTGACATCTTTCACAAAGCTCTCCCCGAGTGTGACCTCCCTTATAAATTACAATGGGAGTAAGAGGGTTAATTTAAGTTTAATTTAATTTAACAGGGACTTGAAGCTGTCAACCCTGCACGTGAGCAGGCTCGAGGCTGTCAGACCCGTGGAGCTGACAATTGGCAATCCCCTCAACCCTTAGAGGGGGGTCATAATCCCCTAGTCTGAGAATGCCTGGCTTAGAGATCTGTCTCCACGTTATACAAGACCATGTGCGTGTCTAGGTTGGCTTTACTGAGAGGATATAAAAAATAAACTCTTTGCAGTTTCCTCCCACTGGCTCCTTAGTCATATCCTCCTTGCAGCTCCTTGGGTAGTTACTGCCACACCTTTCTTCTCTACTCCTAGGGTAAGGACTATAAGGACAGATCAATCTAAGCTAAATTAGTTACATTAGTAGCGTAACTCAAATCAAGGTAGCTTAGATTTATTTACTGCAGGAGGTTGACAGAACAATTTTTCATGTTGACTCCCTTTACTCATCTTGTTATGCTGGAGTACCATACTCAACCGAATAGTGATCAGTGGTCGATGTAATGGCTTTCTACTAGACTTGCTAAATCGACTTCAAGTGAATCAGTCACTGCAGCATCGACACTCCCCCTCCCTCCCATAGTGGAGTCAGGCCCTTAGGCCAAAGCTCGGCAGAATGGATGCTGAGCATGTAATTGAGGCGTGGCTACCTCTATGTTGTCTTAGACTAAACCAAGTATAGGAGGCTGAACTGGTCAGTCATATGCAGAGCTGCAACTTGGTCCTCTGAACACACCTTTGTTAAATACTATGCCATACTGAATGGCCCTTATCCCCACTGCCACTGTGGGGCTCACTGTACTATTCACCACATCACAGACTTGACTCCAAAGTCTGTCACCTCCAGTGAGGGGGCACCGCTTTATAGTCACTTAGAATTGAACATCCACAGGGACACCACTCAAAGAAGTAGTTAATCACCTTGTGCAGTGACAATGGTTCTTTGAGATGTGTCCCCCTGTAGGTGCTCCGCTACCCCTCCCCCCATCCTCTACTTTAGAGTCTATATATGCAATTCCCCCATCAAGAAGGAGCAGAGGGAGCCACATGGCATGCACAGTCAACAGACACAATGGCACCATGAAATGGCTGTAGTACATGCACGGCACGGCCAGGCACTGATAGCAAAAATCTCCATTCACCGGCGGGAGGTTACATTGACACCTATAGTGGAGCACCCACAGGAACACATATCCTGAAGAACGATCTTTACTGCACAAGATGAATAACTTCTTTTTTTACAGCAGGTGTGACAGACCAGAGGCAGCAGGCTGCAGGAGTGTGGTGGAGGGCAGGTACACTGGTAATTGGGTGAGCAGGTTCCTGTTCCCTGCGTAGGCTGCCAGAGACTGATGCTCAGCAACTAAGACAGGCAGGCACCTGGAACTCATTAAGAGCTGGCCTGCAGCAGCCGACACCTGCTGCCAGGTAGGACTTGCTGGTGCATTATAAAAGGTTTCCCCTCAGGAGGGGGAAGGAGAAGAGTGATGTACTGGAGAGCAGGAAGTGCAGTGTGAGGGAGAAATGAATGTTACAACTGGGAGAAGTTCTCACCAAGTGTTGCCAGGAGAAGGTACTATGAGCAGGGCTTGACAATCTATGTAATCTACTCGCCCGTGGTGAGTAGATTACATCCCGGAAGAGCCAGGTTCAGGCGATCTGCGCATGCGCAGAACGATCTGTGCATGCATAGAACTCTGGACAGCGCGGCTGGCAAGCGGGGCTTGCTGCGGCTCAGCAAGCCCTGACTATGAGAGTGGTTGGGGAAGTGTCCCAGGGAGAGCCTACTATTCTGCCGGGATAAGGGCAGAAGCCCCACTAGTGGCCACTACCTAGGGCCCTGGGACGGAACCTGTAGTAAGTGGGCGGGACTGGGTTCCCCCAAAGCCTTCCCCCACTTGGTGGGCAGCCACTGGGGAAAAGGGGAGTCTAGGACCATGGAAGGGTTTTCCCCTCAAGCTAGTGACTTGCCTATGATGAAAATGGCTCATTAAGCTCGGTTTATTAATAGCCCATTAAGCTCCCTTGACTCCGGGAGAAACAAGAGGCAGTGGGAGGATCTCCACAAGCCTCTGAGGCATATTAAAAATCCACCAGGAAGTGCAGGTCCCCCAGGATACTACCAGAGCTGTGCCACACAAGCTACATAAAAAGCTCTAGTAAAGTCAGTACAAACTAAAATTTCATACAGTGACTTGTTTATAGTGCCCTATATACTGAAATAGAAGACAGGACTATGCAGCACTTTAAAGACTAACAGGATGGTTTATTAGGTGATGAGCTTTTGTGGGCCAGACCCACTTCAGCAAGACCAGACTAACATGGCTACATCTCTATTACCATATACTGAAATATAAGTACAATATTTATATTTTAGTTTTTTTATAATTGTATGGCAAAATGAGAAAGTAAGCAATTTTTCAGTAATAGTGCTGCAACATTTTTGTATTATTATGTCTGATTTTGTAAGCAAATAGTTTGATAGGTGAAACTTGTGGGTACCCAAGACAAATCAGACTTATTCTGAGTAGTTCAGGGATTCAGCTGGGGTTGATGGGAGGGGAAATAAGGAGGAAGGACTGTTTCCCAGCTCATTCTCAGAGTCCACAGTCGGAGAAATAAGGATCCCATCCAATTCTTGCTCCCAGTCCTTCTGCTGTAGATACTTTTGCCATTGAGGCAGAATGTAGCTGCCTTCCTGAAGCTAATCAACTTCATTTTCTCTCTTTGCTGGACTGCCAGATGTCCCTTTTAAGCAGGTCCTTCATAGGGACCATGCCTGGAAGCTGCTGAGGGGTGAGTTGTCATGGCTCAGTACCGTTCCATCATTTCTTTTACATAAATTGGAGGTCTATAAAGTCAAACAATTTAAAAAAAAATACTTCCATCAATGTTCATTGATATTTACAGGCAAAGTGAGAATTACTGCTACTTTTGAATGTATTAAAGTTTGATTTGAGGATACTTATTTTGTGTATTTTGACATGCTGTTGAACATTTGTGTTTTAACTGTTAAAAAGCTTTAACTTTTTGAATCTCAAGATTTACTGTCATTACAGTAATGGTAGGGTTCAGAAAATTTAATTTCTTGAAGCTATAAATACATTAACTAGACAAAAATGCTAAAAATTATTCTATGCAATAGTGAAAATTTAAATTGGTACAAATAAAAATGCTTTAAAATAATCATCAATATTGGACAAAATTGTGAAAAAAGAAAAAAAAAAAAGGAAAATCCAAAAGAAAAGGGGAGTTTATAATATTAAAGGAAGCCTGTCAAAATCTGTTATTTGTATGGCTCCGTATTATCTAAGCATGTCACAATCTTTTTAACAATTTTTCCTTGCAACACACCTGTGCTGTACTGTAATCCTAAATTTGCAGATGGGGAACTGCAAAGAGAGGTAGTGACTTGGCGAAAGACAAATATGTTTGTGGCAGAGCAGTGTTGAACTAGCCCAAGTTCTAGACTAGTGTACTAAACCTGGATCAAAGTTCCTGTGTCAAAAGCTAGCAGTCACAATTAATGATATTTTAAAATCTGTTTTAGTATATGATAAGTCACAAAAATTAAATACCCCTAAAGAAGTGGAAAGCTGTAGAGAATGTTGGGAGTTTGTTATTCTAAACGTTTTCAGGTAATAAAGGTTAAGCACTGCTGACTGAGTTGTCTAATATGAAAAAGTGTTAATTAGAGATGAACGGGCCACAAGGTCTGGATTATACGTCCAATAATTGTAAAGAAACTTCAGGAGACCAGTAGCTGAGCTGCTAGCAAAAATATACAATCTCTCATTAAAATCAGCTACTGTTCTGGAGGACTGGAGGCCCACAAAAGATGTACATTACTTTTAAAAGGGCATGAGGAGTGATCCTGAGAGAGAGAAACCACAGAACCTTATTTCAATATGAAGCAAATAGGTTGAATCAATAAAGTTATAACATATCCTAGCATCCCATTTATTTCACCTTCTCTTAACCAGCTCTCATCATTACTGACCAACCAGGACTCCAGGGCCAGAAGTGGGTGATTTCTCCTGTGGCTGATAGATGGCGCTGCATCATCACATTTCCCCATTCTCCACATTTATCCACAGCTTTGATTATCTGATCTGACACCTTTCCAATTAGACCAGATAAATGGGTTTCTGCTATACTTAAATGAGCATATGAATAGGCAAATTAATTTATGTAAAGAAAAATTGTGCTTCTCTAGGATAGTACTTTTGAATATGGCAACAATATATCAGATAAACAAGACTTGGCTTAATTAATTTGGATTTTCAAAAAGTCTTTGATAAAATTAATCTACAGAGGTAAACTAAAATAACAGAGTAAGTGACAAAGTACAGAAAAGAGCAGGAATAAATGGTCATCTTTTAACGTGATAAAAGGTGAACAGTGAAATGCCCAGAATAATTTGTGTTTTAATACATTTGTTAATGCCTTGGAAAAGGGAAGGGGGTGGTGAATGTTGAGGTTGCAAAATTGACTAATAAAAGTCAAGCTATTTGAGGCTAGAGTCGGCTGTGAGAAACTACAAAGGGATGTAGCATAACTAGGTGAAAGGAATTTAACCATCGTGTTTAGCAGATGTAAGCCAATCACTGCTTAAGCTTGTGGTGGGCAATAAGTGTGGGCCGTATGTCATTTGCAAAGGTTAGCCACTGGTGGTTTATTTACTTGGGCATCCACAAGTTTGTCTGCTTGCAGCTTATGGTGACCGCAGATCGCCATTCCTACCCAGTGAGAGCTATGGCTATTCCTGTGTTTTTTAGTTAACCAATATTTCCACTAGATGGCAACATGTTTCACTGGTCTGCTATTTTAATGGTGCTCATGAAAGATTTTTGCTGGTCATTGGCGTTAAAATTGCTGTTTCATTTAAGAGGCAATGTATTTTAACAAAAAAGTCCTGAAATATTTAATTTGTACATTGGAATTTTACTCGTGCTGTAGGATGGAAAGGTTTATTAACTTATGAACTCTTTACTGATGTAAGATTTAAAATATATTGTCCCTTTGAAATGATCAGAAAGAAGACCTGTACAATTCTGCCTTAATATATTTAATTTGCTATTATGTAAATATCTTTATTTCTGGGAGGGGGGGGTGCACTTATAAACTCAAACTTGTATAAAAACATGGCTCTCTCAAATTGATTCTGATGTTGAAATATTTCTTAAATGATACATAAAAAGCAACTGGATGGCCATGTTTAAAACCCAGTGCTTTTTGAGTTGTCTTAAAGAGCTCTTTTCCTAGCTACTTAAAAGCAAGATCTGTAGTTTCTGTGCCGGTCTGATCACATTTTTCTTCTGGAATTAATGATGCTCTATAAACTGAAGAACTGCTTTGGCTGTTGAAATTTCTTGGGTGGTCATTTGACCTACCAAAGACTAGAAGCCTCAGTACAACTCTTACCATGTTTAACTTTAAAAAAAGCAGAATTTTGGAGTATTCCTTTGGGATAAATTCATTGTGTTGTTTATAAAGGTAGATTCTCTGAAGCTTTTTTTCTACAATCTCAGTGTGTTAAACTGATCCATTTTCCCTCTTATATTATGCAGTGTCTTTAAAAATTTGAGCTGTACATTTTGTATGTTTTTTAATCAGCAAGGAAGACATTAGATCACTTAAAATTAATGGAATATTCTGAAGTTTAGGTTACTTTTTCTTTGAAATCCTGTGTATTATCCTTTCAACTGAAGACAGAGAGAGTTTTTCTTGGTTATTCGTAACCAGTCATGTGGAAAGCTCCATCATGGATAAATAGAAATCTGCAGAAACTTTTGACAGCACATTTTAGGATTTTTCCACGGACTCAGAGGAATATTTGTAGCATTTCATTTTTCAAGTCTGCAGGATTTTTGTTCATGGGGGAAGTTATTTTAGCTTCTTAATCAAGTTGGTCTTATTTTTATATGCTCAGATAACCAAAAATAAACTAAACTCCATTTAAAGAAGGATTTTAAGATTGAGAATACATATGCCTAACATACATGTAAAAAAATTACAGGGGTGTTTTAATTATCTCAAAACAAATGTTACAAATAGAAGAAATTCAGAGTTACTGTTAAAATTTTTAAATATCCAAATGTGTTCAGGTGTGGCAATGTAGTATTTGGGGCACCCATGTAACCTTAACTGTGCTTTGTGGTGGTACCAGACAATAATGAATTTTTAAAGAACCGTCTGAATTTTTTTATAACCTTTTCCTCCTTGTAGCGTCATTAAAAGGACAAATTTGTTGGGAAACTGAGTGTGTGGGCATTATAATGTTTGCATGTGGGGCATATAAACTAATTTCTTCCTGCATGTTAATTTAGTGTAGTGTCAATGTGGGGACTTCTTTGGTGCCTCTCCCTCCCCTATTGATAAAAATGCATTTGAGTATTCTTAATTTGTTAATGTATACTAGGGAACTTTTAGGTGATCCTGGCAGGATCTGCATAGGCCAGTGAGTATGGAACACATTGTTGCACTTTAGAATTCACACTCCTCTAGTGTGCATTGCTATAATGTGTGTACAAGCCCTAAGTTTACATCAGGGGTGGAAGGCTCTATGTATGTGTACACACAAGCACCACTTTCTGTTCAAATTTCATTTTACTTATAAAGAGCAGAAAAGAGGATTTAAAATGTATTTTGGTAAAACATGATTAGAAAACTTCAATACAAATATAATAGAGTGAAGACTAGAGGAAATTATTGTTGATGCTTTCAATTTCTAACAAATTACAAAGCATGCATAACAGGCTGTAAAGAGAGAGGTTTTCCTACATACGTTATTTTACCCTCAGAGATAAGTGTGTGAATATGAAGGGAAAAAATTGTTGCAACAGAGCACATTTATACTACTTTTTGGAATGAAAATGAATGAAATTGAAATAATTCACTCTTGGCTGAAACTAAAATCTAGAAATGTATTTCATCCCTTACTCTGTAGTGACATACTGTAGATTTGTAATAAGAGAACATTGTATCTCCAACAGTACGCAAGAACATATTCATGAGTTCTGAATTACAGTCATGAATGGGAGTGCACAACAGTTTCATGTAATGTTCCATGGAAAAGTGAAGTATTAATGATTTTCACAAAAACTACTGCTTTAATAAAAGCTTATTTTCCCAGACTTCTTAGACCACATTGTCCTATTGTATATGGGAAATTAAATAACAAGGAATTTCTAGTCACCTTATAAGTCTTTCTGGATCATCTGAACAGTACAAAGATATTACAGGTTGGATCTTCCTGGTCCAGCACCTTCGGGAACTTAGTCTTGCTGGAGCAGGGGAGGTCAGTGCTCCCCAGCTGGCTGACCCATGGCCGGCTCCTCTCTCTGGGGCTCCCAACTCTGGGGTGGTGGAGTAGCATTGTATATTAATGACAAGGTAGAGTGTAAAGACATTAGAACTGATGAGGTGGGTCAAATGGAATCTGTTTGAGTCAAAGTCAGTTGGAGAAGGAAGGTAACAGAGGTACCACTGTGATAATGCTTGGGGTCTGCTCCAGAATCCCAGGATTCCATTTGGATATGTATAGAGATTTCTTTAATATTTTTAATTAAATTCTGTTCAGAATTATGTGATTATGGAAGACTTTAATATCTCAGATATAGATTGGAAGACAAGCCATGAATTTCAGTGAGATTTTGTTTACTGATTTAGTGATACAGAATGAAGCATTAAGGAACATATATCATAAATCAGGGGAAAAATCCTTAGGTGAGGAATGGATCACTTTTTTTAGAAAGTTGGTTAAACCTATTGTAATCCCTATTATGCAGATCGAAGTAATGTAGATACTGACTTGCTTGAGATTACAAAGTAAGTCAGAACAAGGAGACTCTCACTGCTAGTGCTCAAGAGAACAAAGGCCATGTCATAAATAAGGAGAGTGATAAATATGGGTTACTAGGCTGTGTAGGGATGAAATAAAGGTAAAGCAAGGCAGAAAAAATGGAATAAAGATGAAATAGTAAAGAACTGGCAAAATTCCAGATTATTTTCTTTTAGTAGAGTCATAGAGTTGGAAGAGGTCATTAAGTCCAACTCTCAGCAGTCTTTCAGAAATCTCTTCACATAAGTACTTCTCTTGTGCCACCCAGGAATTGAACCTGGGTCGCAAGAATGGGAATCTTGCATTATACCGCTACACCAGCAGTACAGCCAGCATATAAGGAACAAACCGTTAAGAAGTCTGGTGTAGTATGTTGTTCTGTGGAAGATTATCCTCTAGCCCATGTTGAGACAATGTTTTATGGTCTCTGTCTTTTGGTCTATGACACCTTTTGTTAATCCCAAATTAGTCCCAGGTCTAGCATCACTAGTCTGTGCACAGAATAACAGGAATGACTGATGAACCTGCAAAGATATAGTGTCTTATTTTAGAAATGTTAGTCCATGGAGATTATAGTCTTTATGGGACTGGAAATTTGATGAAAGCATATTGCAGTGAGAGAGTTAATGGTCAGCTAAAAAGAAGTGGAATGGTGGTAATAGTGCAAGGGAGGGAGGGAGAAATTAAATGGTATCTTTTTAGAAGTCTGCCTTATTGCCGCCTGCATTGCTCCTCTGGGATTTTTCTACTGCGTGCAAGAAAATCAGCAAGCACTTCTTGAAAAACCTAGATGAAATTACTGCCATAAATTTTGATTTTTCTTATGATGTAAAAACTTAATTTAGGTGAGGAGGGTTTATTACCAATATTTTCTTGGCATGGCTAAGTTCAATTAGTTTCAGATGACATGCTCCAGGGTTCTCTTGCTCTAATTTTTTCTTTGCTTTTTCCCCCCACTATGTAAAAAGTACAATTTGTTATTGGTTTGCCTTTGGCTCTGGAGACCTCATTAAAGGCTCAGAAAAGGGTTTCTGTCTCTTTTTTTTCTTTGACGTCTTTTTGTTTTCTGCTGAATTTGGGCCATTTATGTTGTCACATGGAAAGGAGTATGGGGTTAGAAGATAAATGCTTTTAAAACCTTTTGCTTATTGATTAGAAATGACTATGGCAAATTTAAAAATTGTTACTCTTCCAGTGTTATACTAAAATATGCACCACAGAATTTCATCATGCCTGCATTCCTTTTTTAGAGTTGTTTAGACAGGAGAACTGATGTAGTTTTTGGTGTTCTGATAGTTTATATGTAACCTATCTGTTTGTCTGACAGTAGGGAAAACATGTGAGAGTAAATATATTATTTTGACTTCTGAAACATCACATGCTACTATTTGAAGTTCTTGTTCCTATTGAAGTACTTTACTACTTCTGCTTTCACAGGTGCTCTTAATTTTTTACACTACACAATAATATAGGATGCATGAGACACAAGACTTGTTACCGTTTGTAAAGAGTGTACATACAGAGTGAATTTAGATAATGTGTGTGAGATCATTTATTACACTTGCTTTTGAAATCCAAGTGCATAAATAATGTCGTAATGGGAGTTTGGGAGCCATTGTGCCACAAGTATACTGAGAAAATGTCCTGGAACTGTAGCGAGCTCCACTAGGTGATGAGGTGGTAGAAAGCGGTAGGGCTTGCCCTCTTGCCTCTCTCTTTCTCTCTCACTTCAGTTCCTGTGAATGGTAGCATAATATGGACCTTGTAATCCTGAGTGCAGGGACCATGTCTGTTCCTGGCCTTTCATCATGACACAATGGGACAGGAGATTACACCTGCACAGGGCCCAGCATACAGTCACTCTAACTAAGGTGTTTTGGAAGATAAATGGAATAAAAAAAATATTTATTCTATTTATAAATCTACTGTAGAATTTCAGCTTATGTGAAATATAAAATAAGCAGAAAAATTGAACTAAATGCACAGTGCATTTATTAGTTGCTAGCCTATGCAATGGTACAGTCTAGAAACTGGTTTAACACAATGTGCCTGTTTCAAAGACAACGTATTGTATTTTACATGCTGTGGCTCTCAGCATTCAGAAGTCTGATTTATTTTGTGTACCCCCTAAGTTTCACCTTCCTTAAAGCTACTTGCTTGTAAAATCAGATAGAAAAATACAAAAATGTCACAGATCACTTCTACTGAAAATTGTTTACTTTCTAATTTTTACCATATAATTATAAAATAATTGGAATATACATATTTTACTTACATTTCAGATTTTGGTATATAGAGTGGTCGTTTGTATATAAACAAGTCACTGTCTGTATGAAATTTTAGACTAAGTCTACACTGGCAAGTTACTGCGCAGTAAATCAGCTCCCAGCACTGTAACTTCTGAGGTGTCAGCATTGGCAAGGCACTTAGTGTGCACTAGCTCTGTAGTTGCTGGGCTCTAGGTAAACCATCTCAATGAGAGGCGTAGGGCTTGCTTCTCTTTGGATACTGTGCTGGGGTGCCAGTGTGGACACCATGGTGTAAAATTGCATTGTGACTGGCCTCTGGTACCCTTCCCGCAATGCCTCTTCTTGCTTCTCTGGGCGTCTGTTTGAACTCTCCTGTCCTCTTCTCAGGTGACCAACCCTCAGACCCGCCCTTTGCATTCCTTTGGAAATGTGAAAGTCCCCATTTGAAATCTTGGTGACGTATGCTGTATTCTCAGGGAATCTTCCCAGCTCGCCATGGCTGCTCCATGCCATGCACCAGTAGATCCCCTGCTTGGAGCCATGCCAAGATGTTGGATTTCATTAGCATTTAGGAAGAGGAATTTGTGCAGTCCCTGCTGTGCTGTAGCCACAGGAATTATGATCGTTATGGGCAGATCTCAAGATGCATGACTAAAAGGGGCCATGACTGGGATGTACTGAAATGCAGAGTGAAAGTGAAGAAGCTGCAAAATGCCTACCACAAGGCACTGGAAGCAAACTGATGCTCTGATGTTATCCCATGACCTGCCAGTTCTACAAAGAGCTGGTTGACATACTTGGGGTGACCCCACCTCTGCTCCGAAGACCCAGTGGATACTTTAGGGGACTCGGGCCATTCAGAGTGGACCAAGCCACATGGAGGAAATTGTGGTTGAGTGTGCTGAGGAGTAAGGGAACCCAGACACAGAGGAGGCGAAGAGGCGAGGCAGTGGCATCAGTCAGAAGCTATAGATGAGGCAACTGGTGAGCAGGTTTGATTTCTGGAAGCACTCAAGCAAGTTGCTGGGAGGGTTGCAGAAATG
The DNA here is from genome assembly GCA_019425775.1 of Rafetus swinhoei. Taxonomy (NCBI): domain Eukaryota; kingdom Metazoa; phylum Chordata; order Testudines; family Trionychidae; genus Rafetus; species Rafetus swinhoei. The sequence goes on along the minus strand of CM033440.1, from coordinate 143,562,965 downwards.
AGTCTTGGGTCTGTGTTTAGCTGCTACCAGCACAGGACTATTCTGATGCCGAACAGGGTGTTAATGGAGTCTCTTACTTTATGGTAATCTGCCTCACAGATATAATCGAAAGTGTCATGCATCTGCATAATTTTTTTGGCAAAGCTGCTGTGTTCACTGTCTCATTAAGGGTAACATTCCCTCACCACTGTGCCATTAGCGGGAGGAGAGGGACCATCGCTGCACAAACATAAACCACATATGGGCCCATATAGAACCTGCAGTCAACTAAAAGACCCTCCTTTGCTTCCTGGCTCATTGTGAGCAGCAAAACATCTTCCAAGATTAACACAGGCTGTGGAAATTGAGTGGCCATTACTAACAATAGTGTCCTGCTGCCGTGCTCTCCCCAAGCCACACCTGCCCACAGTACGGTGTGGCCCTTCCCCCAAGGAATCAGGAAAGAGATCTTGGAGTTATCGTGGATAGTTCTCTGAAAACTTCCACACAGTGTGCAGCGGCGGTCAAAAAGGCAAATAGGATGTTAGGAATTATTAAGAAAGGGATAGAAAATAAGACACAGAATATCTTACTGCCCCTGTATAAAACTATGGTACGCCCACATCTTGAATACTGTGTACAGATGTGGTCTCCTCACCTCAAAAAAGATATTTTGGCCTTAGAAAGGGTTCAGAAAAGGGCAACTAAAGTGATTAGGGGTTTGGAACAGGTCCCATATGAAGAGAGGTTAAAGCGACTGGGGCTTTTCAGTTTAGAAAAGAGGAGACTTAGGGGGGATATGATAGAGGTATATAAAATCATGAGTGGTGTGGAGAGAGTGAATAAAGAAAAGTGATTTATTAGTTCCCATAATAGAAGAACTAGAGGATACCAAAGGAAGTTAATGGGTAGCAGGTTTAAAACTAATAAAAGAAAGTTCTTCTTCACACAGCGTGTAGTCAACCTGTGGAACTCCTTGCCAGAGGAGGCTGTGAAGGCTAGGACTATAACAGAGTTTAAGCTAGATAATTTCATGGAGGTTAGGTCCATAAAAGGCTATTAGCCAGGGGATAGAAATGGTGTCCCTGGCCTCTGTTTGTCAGAGGCTGGAGAAGGATGGCAGGAGACAAATCGCTTGATCATTGTCTTTGGTCCACCCCTTCTGGGGCACCTGGTGCTGGCCACTGTCGGCAGACAGGCTACTGGGCTAGATGGACCTTTGGTCTGACCCAGTACGGCCATTCTTATGTTCTTATGTATGTTCTTAAGGAATTCCTCTGTCCCGATGGTGAACTCACCATTGTGGGGTTCTTGTATCTTTTATGAGCTTACGCTAGGGCAGCCAGTCAGTGCTAGGTAAGTGAACAGTTCTTGCCTTTAAAATGGGTCAGGGCAGTTCTGTGTCTAGTGTTGACAAAGGACCCTCTGTGACATGTTGCAGTTTGCCTTCGCAGACGTAACGTTAGGACTGCAGTCTGCTCTGATATCACATTCAGAGAGGCTCTACAGGGCAAGGAAACGACTTCAAAGAGCCAAGGAGTTTTTGCTGATCTCATGAGTGAAGCTGCTGCTGGAAAGAAAGAATTGAAGGAGTGGAGGGACAGTGAGAAGAAGGAGCAGAAGGAGAACATGGAGCAACTCCTAAACATTATGGAAGCAGATATACTCCAGGTGCTCCATGTCCTGCTCTCCTCTGTAGCCGGTGTCCCAAAACTGTTTCCCATACACACACACCCCCCTGCTGCCCCCAACAAAATTTGGTCACCACCAGTGTTCCCTCTAAGCTGGGGGGCAGCATAGCATCACAGGTGATTAATCAGCCCCGCCCAGTCAGCTCCCCATGGAGCCCTGAGCCTCTGACTGGGTGGGGCTGATTAATCACCTGTGAAGCTGTGCTGCCCTGCAGATTAGAGGGAACACTGGTCACCATCCTGTCCCAAGGTGGCATTTACCACACTCCACACCTGCTCCTCTCAGCCTTCATCTATGTAGACTCCCACAGGCACCCAATGCACTCAACACCCATCTGCGTGCAGTTTAGCTCTGATGAACTACAGCCCCCCGGCACAGCACATCAGATGGCAAGATTGCATATAAAACCTGGACATATACAAACCTGTGAAGCTCTCAGAGTCTGCCTCACCTTCTGTCTTTTCTCCCCCTTCCTCCCTCTCTGTTTCATACTTTATAAAAACAATGAGGAGTCCTGTGGCACCTTTAAGACTATCAGATTTATTAGGGCATAAACTTCCATGCCCTAATAAATCTGTTAGTCTCTAAGGTGCCACAGGACTCCTTATTGTTTTGTTCAGATTCAAACTAACACAGCTACCCTCTGAGACTTGATATTTCATGTGAGTTTTATGTTTCTTGTTTTTAATAAATTAAATTTATATGTTTCAAAACAATCCTTATTCCATGATGTGAAAGCAAGCAAGCATATCCCAACAAAGCTATGGTCACTGTAGCACTAAGTGCATCACATGGACCAGATTAACAACGCAGCCACTCCACTCCCATGCATGGCAGCAAGTATTACTGACTTACAGCATCAAATTGATGCCTCAAGGCATCCTTGATTCTTACAGCCCCACAATGTGCTCCTCTAATAGCCCTGGTCTTGGGTTGTTCAAACTTAGCTTCCAGGAATTGTGCCTCAGTGTCTAGCCCTGAGTGAAGCTTTCACTCTTCCCTTCACAGATATTATGGAGAGTTCAACACGCAGCTATAACCATAAAGATTTTATTATCGGCCAGGTTTAGCTTCCCATACAGACATCGACAGTGGGCTTTCAAACTGCCAAAAGCACACTCCACAGTCATTCTGCACCACTTCTTGCTGCTGTGAAGGCTCCTAATATATGTCTTCATGAGCCATGACATTAAGGGGTAGGCAGGGTCTCCAACAATCACAATGGGCATTTCCACTTTTTCCATGGTGATCTTCTGGTCTGGGAAGAAAGTTCCCACTTGAAGCTTCCTAAACAGGTCAGTGTTCTGAAAGATGCATGCACCTTTCTCAACCAGCCTGTATTAATGTCCATGAAATGCCCACAATGATCCACAAGTGCCCGCAAGAACCATGGAGAAATACCCCTTGCAGTTAATGTACTCAGAGGTTAGGTGGTCTGGTGCCAGAATTGGAATGTGTGCCATCTATTTTTCCCTCCCAGCCATTTGGGAAGCCCATTTGTACAAAACCATCCACAATTTCATGCACATTGCCCAAATTCATGGTCTTTTGGAGCAGGATGTGATTGATGGCCCTTTTATGCTTCCATCAACACGAGTCCAACAGTCAACTTTCCCACTCCAAACTCCTTGGCATCTGAGCGGAAGCTGTCTGTAGTGGGGGCAAGCTCAGGAAGGGGGTGAGCTCAGCACCCAGTCCCATGAAAGTGGCTTTCCTCATCCAAAAGTTCTGCAGCCACTGCTTGTCATCCCAGACTTTCATGATGATGTGATGATGTGCTTGTTTACCGAGCCCAAAATCAGTGTTCCACTGTGATCAGCACATCCATGAATGCCACAAGAAATCTTGTGTTGTACTTACAATGCACGGACTCCTCATCATCACTTTGCAATTTTAGGAATAACTCAACCTCCATTTGTGATGTGTTAGTGAGACCTATCACCGTTTTCTTCAACAGCTGGGGATCCATTCCCACAGACCAAGAAGTCAGAGTGTGCAGTACAGGAGCTATTGAAAGATGCCGCCAAATGCAGATGGAAACATAGGATTTGCTGGGATGCGAAGGGATGCACCATGGGGCATTAGGACAGAACCCAGGATGTCCCACGCCACCCCTCGGCTTCCCAGAAACTTCAGCAGCAGAAGAGGAAGAGGTGGTCTGTGGAATAGCTGCCGAGAGTCCACCACTCCAAAAGGTGCTGCAAGTGTGATCACGCTACTGAGCTGGCGGCTGACACTATGGACACCCAACAGCATTTCACTGCTGTGCTCTGTGACTAGCACTGTAACTCCCAGCACTTTACATCTGCCAGTGAAGATATGGCCCTAGTTTGTAGTGACTTTTTCTAGTGCTTTTTCTGTAGCCTGTTGTAAAACTAGGCAAGTATCTAGATATACTTCCTGGAAGACTTCTGTGTGCCCCATGGATGTGTGCTCCTGGTTGAAAACTGCTGTATTACAGAATAAACCATAGAGTTAAAATATATCAAGATTTTGGCAGAAATGTACTCAGTTGATTCTGATCTTTTAATTGTCCCCTCCTCCCAATAGTTATTTCTGGTAAGACAGTGATTTTTATGGTGAATGCACAAAAGGCTGTATGTGTGAACATTAGCTATAGAAAAAGCATAAGAAACATACAGGGTTTTTCAGTATTTTCAGTATACTTTAAGGAAGACTAAACAAAGGCCCTTCAGAAATTAAATGAAATGAACAATGTATTTTACCCTTTGTGGCGTGTTAATTAAAAACATCTCCCCAAAAGTCTATTCAACAAAATTAAGAAAAAATTGAGAACATTGAGAATTTAATCAAGTACTACATATAGTGACTCTTTAAAATATCTATTTTGATAATGCAAGTTATAGAGATACAATTTGTTAAAATGTTATGGATAGAGATTTCATGTGAACTGCATCCAAGTGTTCAATATCTGTTAGAAAGGGGAAAAAACCAAAGTAATGAAGATGGATATTTAGTTTGTTTGAAAAGTGGGGCTTCAGACAGAAAAGAAGACTAATCAATTGCATGTTAAATACAGTAGAATACCAAATCAAATGGTTAAACATAAAGAGAGAAATGGATGTTGAAAAAGTTTGTTTAAAAAAGGTCCACCATCATGAGAAATTCAATATTTCATCATAAAATGTGTAAAATAATTGCTAATAAAAATAAGTATATTACACAGTCCATTGTTTTTCAAGAAAAGATTGTCAGATGCTTAGTTTTTATTTTGCCAAATGCATATATTCCTAAACATTCTGATAATCAAAAGTTGGGTGATCATAGTAACAATTTAGAATTGCTGAGTTGTTGAATCTGTAGTGCTTTCAAATCTTCTGGTATTAAAATGTAATGGGATGACTTGGTGGATATTTTAAACTAACAAATTTAAGATCAAATGTTGAAATTATCACAGTTAAAAAATCTTAATCTCAAAATAGCTTCCAGCAAATTCTGCCAGTCAGTCTCCTGATCATTAAAATTTGTTTCCTCAAAACCTGCTGCTTTGACCTTCATTTAAGTACATGCAGTAGCCACCATTTAAGGATTAAAATGCATGTCCAGAACCATAGGAGCTGTGATTTTTACATAATAATCTTGAATGCTGTGCACACAATAGTTGCTCAGCATCCTAGATGTCCATTAGTAATTGATATACTCTTTTGTCTGCTGACAGTTTGTTTAGTCTGTTTATTTTGTTATATGAGGAATGAGAACTCTGAAGCACAGGAAAATCCATTCTCCATAATGGAAATAGAAGAAAGCAAAAAATTATAGAATAATACAATCATAGAAATGAAAGGCTAGAAGGACCTTGAGAGGTTACTGAGTCCACTCTTTGTTTTGATGCAGATTACTTGTACTCAAGCCTTCTTACTTGTTCTTAAATACCTCCAATGACAGAGATTCCACGCTGTCCCTTCAAAGCTTATTTCAGAGCATAACTATAGATACTAGGAAAAACTTTCTGGTTATAACCTAAATCTTCCTTGCTGCAAATTAAGCCCACTACTTCTTGTCCTACATCAGTGGACATAAAGAACAATCAATCACAATCTTCTTTATAGCCATCTTTAACATATTTTGAAAGCTGGTATTAAGTCCCCACCTCAGTCTTCTTTTCTGAAGATTAAACATGTCCAATTTTTTTAGACTTATATATAGGTTAGGTTTTTTTAAAACATTTTGTTGTTTTTGTTGCTTTCTTCTGGACTCTCTTCAGTTTAGCCACATCTTTTCTAGTGTGGTCTCTAGAACTGGACACAGTTGAGGCTTTGCCAATGCTGAGTGGAGCACAGGGCCATTACCTCATATGTCATTCAGTAACATTGAATAACAGCAAGTTCGTTGATTTCAGACCAGTTCTCCAATTTAAGATCATTTTGAATTTTACCACCATTCCCAAAGTGCTTGCAACTCCTCCTAGCCTGGTGTCAACTGCAGATTTTATAAGCATGCTCTCCATTCCATTATTCAAGTCATTAATGAAAATGTTGAATAGTATTGGACCCATCACATATCTCTGTAGCACCCCAGTAAATGAATTCCTCCAGTTTGACAGTGAATTATTAACTACTCTTTGAGTACAATGTTTCATCTGGTGTGCACTCACCTTGTAGTAATTTAATAGGCAGACATAAGGCAAAGAGCGTGGGAAGAAGGGGCACTATTAAGAGGTGGTGCTGGTAAAAGCAGGAGTTAATAGGTAGAATCCAATCGTGGTGTGGATTTTGAGAACCCTTTTGCTAGGGTGGAGAAGGCTCTATGGTGGAGGGGCGGGGGAGGAAATTCACTGCTGGTCTCTGGGCATCACAGGTTTAAGAAGCAAAATCGTTTTCTTCTCTCCTTTCCCAAGTCATTTATCCCATAGGGAGCAGTAAGAGAAGACTGTGCAGTCCCCTGGGAATTTTGTCCACTTCCATTAATTTTCTTGCACAATTGTGTGCTTGAGTCTTAAAATTCTAGTTTAGGATAAACTATTCTCATATCAATCTGTGGCATCATCTTGTATCTTTATATACAGAATTCTAGACAAATTTGGATGTGAATTAGGTTAGATTTCTATAGCACGTCCTCTACTGTGGCCTATAATTCTGCACCTTGTTATAAGGACAAATGAAAAATAATGGTGGATTGCACAAGACGTGTAATTATTTTCCAGGTACATACATTTATAGTTAACATCACCATATCACAAATATACTATTTTTCAAGGTTAAATTATGAAACCACCATATGAACCCTACAAAAAAGAGTGTGAACTAATTGTGTGTGTTGTCATAATGGCATTTCAAGAGAATAAGAACACACATTAATTTCCAGTAAATTCTGAAAAAAGTAATGTATCCGCAGGATAGATGTCTTGTTGATGTCCTATTGGAAATATTTTCTCCATCAGCCTACATAGCTTAAATTTGTATTCTGCGGGTTTTCTTATCGTATCATAAACTTCATAGGCAATAAAGCTTAATAAATCTGATTTGATGCTAAAGAGAAGGCCCCCCTCCCTTTTAAAACAAAATACATCACTGCCACCACCACACAGGCAGATAGATAAATAAGCTTGCAATATTTGGTATTCTGTTTTTTTTAATTCTGTTTTTAAAGTTAGTGTATTGTATGATTTAATTACAGTAGAAGAAATTATTTCAATCACAGGAAATTTTAAGGTGTCATTTAAAACAGGTTTGAAGAATTACCACAAAAATTTTTCAGTCCAGGTATAAAATATATTTCTCCCTCTTACACTATGATTATAGTAAAAATGAATAGTTCGCCTTCCTATCAGAAAAGTTACTTCATCCAGGCAAATACAATTTTGCAGTGTTGAGCTAAAATTATATCATACATGAGAACTTTTGATTGCACAGAATACAATAGACTGGTGATATGCATTCTCTTTTGTGTAGATATATTAGTCATATTTCCAAGGGCTATAGAATTAAAGACTGAAAGAAACAAGACTTAATTCATCTCATAATTGTGCCACTAGGTTTGATCTTGCAATTAAAACAGCATATGGGGGTTTATCAATATGGTCCACATTTTTAAGGGGGAAGCTTTTTGACACAGATGGTGCACCCCATTGAAAATCTATACTTAAAAAAAAAAAGTAAGGCTTTGTTTTAAGACAAATAGATACTTCTATTGGATTCTTGCAGAAACCAGAAAATGCACTTTTTTCCCTACCAGTGTCATACGTCTCTGAAACCAAATGAGGGAAACATTTGTATGTATTGTGTGCATAATAGCATGATTTTTAATGAAGAAAATTATATACTTTAAAACAAATTTAATTTGTTTTATAGTTACTTTTCTTTCCATAATTCAAAGCATTTTCATGCAGATTAATGGAAATAACTATTTTATATATTTGTATCATATCACAAGGCTGAAGTTGGTTGCCTGTTTGTGTCCAATTCCTTATTCATAGCCTGTAACCTTCTTTAGCTTCATTCATAGTTCTGTGTTGAGTGTACGCGCGCGCGCATAAGAAATAAACTTACCAGTGCATAATCATAGTTGTCTTTAAGAGGTTCAGTGAGATTCTCATATATTTTCTTTTGCTTGATTAATGAAAGGAATGTGAATTCTAAAAACACAAATTTTTTCTACTCTGCCATTGAAGCTGGGTTTAAAAAAGAAGCTGTAGTCACCATTGTGGAAAATAGCAAAAATGGTTTAAAATATATAGATTTCTTTTTTTTTTAGTAAACCTTCAAGAAAAACAAAACCTAATGTTGAGAATTTGGTGTTGAAATGGTAAGAAAAAATGCATTTCAGGTAGGGTATCTTACTCTGTCTGAAAACACCAAGCACATTTTGGCACTACTTTAATAGAAATAATAAAATATTTTCACAGTCTGAATGTGAGCAAATTATATATTTTACTTCAGAGATCTTAGTTATTTTTAATACCGTTGGCCACTAGAGTGTGCTGTGCAACTGCAAACCTCTTCTCACTCAAGAACAGAAATTCTCCAGTCTCTTCATTCCATGTTCTAAGCAGATAAAGGATTTATGTTCTTGTAATGCCAAATCAGTTCATACATAACATGCAGCCTTTAACTGTGGAAACTTATTTGAATGACAGTAATGGCTTCATTACAAGTTACTTAAATGTTTAATGTTGTATAATTTTCTGAAATGTGTATAATCCTTTATAAACTGGATCAAAATAATACACTGTTAACACAGTTTTAGCATTAATTAATGTGGTTCGTTAAACTTAAATGACACAGCCAATCTCATTGAGCTTTTTTCTATGATCATTCTTATAAAAAAGAGGTTATTTGGATAAAAAGTTGGAAGTTAAATAAGTTTTGAAGATTTGTTTTTAAATAATCCTTTTCTGATTGAATAAATTATTCTCTTCCTTCTGCTTTCACATTTCTAAGTCCTTCCAGTGTTGTTAAATAATTCTGTTTCAGGAGATTGTCAGCTGCCTTTTGAGGAGGAGGTTGATTAACTGCAGATTCCCTTCCTGATAAATTTTAGTAGTTCTTCAAGTGCTTGCTCATGTCCATTCCAATTTGGTGTGTGTGCGCCATGTGCATGGATTCTGGAGCTTTTTTCCCCCAGCTGTACCTGTTGGGTCAACCAGGGAGCCCCCTGGAGTGATGCTGCAATATCAGTACATATATATCCCTGCTGGCCCTCCCTGCCCTCAGTTCCTTCTTACCACTGGTGATGGCAGCTAGAGTGTTTGTCTTGCTAACTACTTAGCCAGCAGCGTGTGTACGTAGTTAATTAGCTTAGGTTTATCTATGTTCACATTTAGGATTTGTTAGTTCTTAATTAGTTGTTAGTGGGGGTTTCCCACTTATCTCTCCCCTCCTGAGGAGGGGATCCCTGACCTGCATGGTTCAAGTCATGTGCAACCTGTGGGACAGGTCTAGGTTGGATATTAGGAAAAACTATTTCACTAGGAGGGCAGGGAAGCACTGGAATGGGTTACCTAGGGAGGTGGTGGAATCTCCATCCCTAGAGGTTTTTAAGCCTCAGCTTGACAAAGCCCTGGCTGGGTTGATTTAGTTGGGATTGGTCCTGCCTTGGGCAGGGGGCTGTACTTAATGACCTCCTGAGGTCTCTTCCAGCCCTATGATTCTATGAACCTGCTCCAAACCGATGTTCTGCAGCAACCCCCATGACTCTTGCCTGAAGTGTCTGGGGGAGGGCCATCTAGCAGACTTCTGTAAAATTTGCAGGAGTTTTAAGATGAGGATTAAGCAGGAGTGCAATTCCCGGCCTAAGTTGATTTTAATGGAGTCTGCTCTCTGGCCGGCACCAGATTCTGCACCGACGGTGTGCAGTGCCCCGGCTTCAGTGCGTGAGGCCTTGATGGCACCAATGCACTCAGCAACACTGCAAAAGACCCCGGCACCGGTCACAGTCACCGGTTCCTAAGAAGAGGAAACAGCATTGGGGAAGATCCCCCTCCAATCATAGATGTAGAGGGTGGCACCCAGAGGGTCGGCCAGAAGAGGCAGTCCCCTCTCCCCCCCCCCCAACACCTTGAGGCTCCTGGGCCATCCAGGCACCGGTTGAGCTCAGCACAAGGAGTGAGTCTGGTTCAGGACATGGTACTCAAGGATGTCTGACCAGCATTGACTCACGACATGTTTGCATCTTGAGACCTTATAGAGCTCATGGCATCATCAGACCCAGTACCAGCCATTGACGTCTCACAGTCAGCCCCATTCCGGCACCGGAGCCTGCACAGCGTCCATCGCAGCCATGGTCCCAGATGGCTGTACCAGCTCCACAGGCATCGACATCGGCACCAGCATTGAGCACACCAACTCTGGCACTGGTACCAGTGGCGCTGTCTTCCCGCTTAGTGATACTGATGCATGTAACATTGGGGGCACAGGTACCAGCTATGCTGCCGCCCACACAAGGGCTTGTGGGGCCAGCTATGCCCCCTCCAGCACCAGCCCATAGGGGTAAGCCAGAGGCTATGGCGCAGCACCGTCCACAACACCATTCTCCAGCACCATCCTCAGCCCCTCCATGTTAACTGAAATATCAAAATTAGTGTAACTACAAATCAGGGAAAGAATTGGTGCCTTATCCAACAGGGATGATTCTTTATTGTCCTCCTCAGTCACAAAATGTGTAACTTAGCATTAGAGCCCAGAGTCTTCATCAGCACTGCTACTGTATATGTTACAAATTCCAGATAACAAAAAGTGCACAAATGCAGTTTACTGTGTAGTTTTCAAATGTCTGAATTTACCCTTTGAAATAAAAACAAGTGAAAGTTCTCTACAGTAAAGAGCATTGTACTGGTATTTGAAATGCAATGAGTTAACATTATATCAGCACTTACTATTACAATAGCCTGTTTTCAGGCGATCATAACTATAGTATTTAAAAATTCCCTTCTGACTGAAAGTCGAAAAAAGGTGTGGTCTGAAAAGTGTTTTTAGCTATTTTATTTTTGACAGATGTCATGTTTGCAGATGAGTCTTTAGGCAATAGAAATGCTGCATCTTTAATATGCTTATTGTGTGGGACCATGAATTACAATGTGAGCTACCTGCACGATCTCCATCACTGAAGTAAAAATAATGCTTTTTTCCTTTTTTGTAAGTTTAAAGAAATTACTTACAGTGACTTGCCTCCCAACATAAATCTTTCTCTTAAAGGTCCAAGTACATATGCTCTGCTGTCCTCTAGCCTTTCCAGCTAATAATTGATCCCCAAATTATATATTCATTTCCAAACAAGATTTTTAATATGTGATCTATGGCTTTATTATCCCATTTGCTGAAATGTTTGGTATGATCACACCAATGCCAGTGAATGTGTCTCCCTGTCAGAATTCACAGGAATGCCTCATTTGCCCTAGATCCCCAAGTGGTAACCATCATCTTATTTGAGGGGAGGTGTTGTTTCAAGTTCTCCTTTATTGAAACTCCCTTTGGAGCCAGTCAGTGTCACTCTTTAATGCAGAGGGTCATTGTTTTTGTTTAGCAGTGAAGTTGCATCCTCCTCACCCACGAAAAACTTCAGGGCAGTGTAGTATGACCTTTTGTGTTTCTTTCCCCTTACATTAAAAGAATGCTAAATAGAATCAAGAGAGAAAACAATAAAAGCAAAGATAAGAGTGAAACTTACCATATGTCCTCCCATTTGTAGGCACAAGGGAACATCACTGTAATGGTTCTCTTAAGGCAATCCATTGTGATTAGGTAGTGGAAGGCTGTGTGATGTATTTCTTCCTTAACTGTAAATTTCCTTGCTTTTACTATCATCTGTCAGAAATATAAGGTTCCTTTTAATGTGGTTTTTGGTGTGTGATAATAGATAAGGCTGTTCTGTTTAAGAGATGCAGTGTTAGCAGTGTTTGACCGATAAGACTAAATTAAGCTGTAAATTATGATATAACATTTCTTAAAGACATTTTATGTTTTAATCGGGACTGAAATGACACAGGATGCATAGCTACTGAAGTAGTAACAAGAAAGGACAACTAGCAGGTGGTTGTAGTTTTTCATAAAGTATAATAATATGTTTAAATATAATTTCTGTGTTTAATTGTTTATCATGAAAAACCAAATTGGAGCTTGATTGTACAAGCACTCAAGCCCTACTAAATGTATACATTCAAAAAATAAAAGATAATTGTCAATTGCATCTTCACATGCAGTTTAAATAATACAATATAGCATCATATATATTTTCTACAGCTTTAAGTACCTTTGTGAAGTATTTGATGTCTATTTGCATTTTTTTTTACTTAGTCATTTTACATAGGTTCCTTTATCCCTCTGGTGTTATAATAGTTTACTTGGCATTCACCTATTTACTATATGCTTTTTTTTTTTTTTTTCAACCAGCAGTGTCCCTGCAATATTCTAATTTACTGAATAAGAAAGTTAACATTCAAGCTAATTTAGCTCTGAATAAAGGTAGCCTATGTAAGCCACCAAGTTTTCACTGCTATTTTGTTTTGTTGTATCATATTGCATAAGGATGATTTAGTCCAGCATTTCCCAAAGTATGGGAGACACCCTTTTTGGGTGCAATGGGAGATGCAGAAGATATATAAATGAATATGAATAGGCTTTCAACACACAGGATATGATGGGGGGAGACATGACTGATTTAATTTCCTTTGAGTGAGGCTTCATGTCCAAAACTTTAGGGAATGAAATTTGCATTGTACTACTTACTATGGAGACACTGAGCTCCAATTTTTACTTAAAGTAGTGATGGAGCCTTATTTTGTATTCCTCATACTTTAAAGCACTTACTCTGTGTAAGAATTAATTTTCTGAGTTTTTACAAGTAAATTTGTTAGTCCCTAAGTGAAAATTCAGTTAAAATTGTCCTGTACAAAATTGAGTATCTGTCAATCTTTTCTTTGATCCTAAGGATCTTAACACAATAAGGCAAAGTCTTCAAACTTTCTATACCGTTAATGTTACAGGTTGAACCTCCCAAATCTGGGACTCTCTGGTCCAGCAACATCCGTGGTTACAAAGGACCACAGATTTTGCTAGACCAGAGAGCTCCGGAGGCGAGGAGCACGAGTCAGCAGGGAGTCCCGCGGGTGCTGGGGAGTCCTGGCTGGGCTAGCAGGGGCTGGTCCTGCGGTGGGTGGGGAGTGCAGTCTGAGAGTCCTGATAGCAGCTGGGAGGAATCTCCAGCCCCAGCAAGGAACCCCGGTGGCAGTAGGGCTGGCAGTGACCAGGGGGAATCTCTGGCCCCGGTCAGGAATCCCAGCAGCAGTGGGGCCAGTGTAGGCTGGAAAGTCCCAGCCAGAAGAGGCTGACCCTTGGAGCCCTGACATGGGACTAGTAGCAAGGCAGGGAAGAGAGGAGCCTGATCTCCCCTGGTCTGGTAAACTCCCTAGTTTGGGATCACTCATTTCCTGAATGCCGAATCTTGGCAGTCCAACTTGTAATTGAAATCAAAACATAGACTATATTTGAAAAAAATTAGTTTGTAATTAAGCTAAGTTATTAATGATTTATTAACATAATGTTTTTGCATATATGGGCTACAGACTGCTTCGGGTAACTTTTTAAGTGGGACCATTGTGACATCAAAGGTAATTCAACCAATCACTAACTTTTCAGCACAATCATATCAAGACTACTCACTGATTGTTTGGCCCAACTAGCTCTGCTCTTTAAAGATTCTGTGGCTCTGTACTAGTTAGACTATGAGTGCTTGAAAGGCTCTGTGTAGCCCTGTTGCTTTGGCTCCACTGTGCATTGAGATGGCAGTGATGGGAGAAATGGGGCAGATGTGCAGGGGAATAAAGAATAAACATACTGGAGCTTGGGGTTTGAGTTCTCTCCATGTTGTGCCCATTAACATAGCCATATATAGTTATAAGGAAATTAATATTAAGTGTGACATTTACCAGATGCTTCAACTGCCTGCCTCAGCACTGGCAATGCAAAGCAGCTGGGACACTGGCAACTTTGCAGTACTTCACTGAATCTGCTGTTTGAAAGCTTAAAAATATGTTAGGATGTTACTCAATCCTTATTGCTTTAAAAACTAAAGACATTCCCATTATTGATACAGGGATACCATAAGAGGAATAATATGGAGACTAAGGGATGTGGACCATAAACATTCTATTTTAATCATAATTGCATAGTTATAGTATGAAATTAATACAGCACAGTTTAATATTGTTTGATGCCTTAATTCTGCATTTCTATCAAGTATAGCCTTCATTCAGAATTTCCAGAGTTTCTAATGCTTGATTTTTGAATGATTGAAACATACCTGTAATGCATTTAACCCTTAAATTACTGATATAGACTTTCAACCTTAACATACTTGTTTTGTATGAATATAAGTGACTTTCATGGCATATGCTACTCATGTGGATCTAAAATGTTTTGGTATGATTCATATCTGAGAAACAATAGGGGCTCATGTAATTAAAAGCTCTATTGTAATGTACACACAAAAGGAGATGGAATTAAGGTAGCTTGTGCAAAATTAACTGGACATTTTATTTCTTTTGAATGCTTAGTGGTTTTTTAAATAACATTTAATGGAGTTTCTTTCTTAAAAGAAGAAAGGAAAATGACAATTGCATCTAAATATACATTTAAAGAAAGAATGTGAGTGTCCAAGACTTTGATATTCATTTGGCTTTCAGAAAATAGCATAGAGCATAAGTAAATTCCATTAGTTGGAACTCTCTGGTTAAGCACTGGTTGAACACAGTCCTTTCCTCCCTGTCCTTTAGGAGTATGTCAACGATGTCCTGCCCACCTTAGCACTTCTGCAACTGGAGACTGTTCTGAGTATTTTTCAGTGATTCTACACTCTGCAACAGTAGGGACTCTTCTGCTAGATCTCAGAAACTCTGCCAGACAGTAATTTTCCTTCTTGCAAAGCTTCTACGGTGATCCCACAAGTACTCTCATCTTTACAGATCCACGGAAACCACTTTACAAAATTGTAAATTGTTAGTTACAATTTTCCCTACTAAACTGAAGCAATATAAAGGACTAATCAGTTCACGATAAATGCAGGTGGAGCACATTCACATCTAAGTGCATATATGTGTAAACTCTTATCTCCTCCAAGCAACCACTTGGTTGAGGGAGTGATGGCATACCTGGTACCTATTCATTCTGCAACTCAACTTCTCTGGAAAAAGGAATTTGGGGAGGGACTACGATCCAGTTGGTGCCTTCCCAGAAGAACCTAGGAGGGATTAGAGAGAGATCTTCACACTCTCCACTTAATTCTCAGTGTCTACTTGAAGAAAGAGGATGAGAGGAGAAGAAGGTGCCAGGCTTGTGCCTAAATTATTTCATCTTTGGGTTTTAGATACCACAGAAAATAGACACAGTATTAGAAATTGAATAGAATAGTGAAAAAAAACATGGAAAGTGGTTCTGGATCCATCATGTTTGATCTGAAGTTACATCCTCTCCCCAGAAGTTCAAACAAACTCTCCTTTTGTATTTAGATATATTGGTTTTTTGAAGTGTTTGATATTACTTGAAAACATACATACTTTGAACATTTACCTTATTATTGTGTAGCCAGTGGAGTAGAATCTACAGTGCCACAAGTGACTTAATCAGCATTTTAACTATTTTATTCTGGTCCTTAATCTATCAGTTGACTAGATTGTCATATTTAGTGCTATCTGCAATCTTGACTTCTCTGAAATGCAATGGAAGATTTTTCAGACATTTCAATGAAACAGTTACACTGCAGGGCACCAGAAGACTAGAGAGAAAGTACATAATTTTGTTTATGTTCCTGCATGATTTGTGTTACAAACATAGATGAAAAGCACAGTATTATTACAATGGAAATTTAAAGTTCTGTTTCATCACATGTTTGAGGGCCTCATGTCTCAACATATCGAAGTTCTATGTCAAGTTTTCTTTTTGTAGAAATGAGAAGAGGTTTTTAAATGCTGGCAAGAGTTGTTGGCAGGCAATGAATTTATTCCAAAGTGAATTATGCCTGCAAAGAATTCCTCAATTTTATTTTATACAGAATGTATTGTAAACAAGGAGTGGAAGACATTTTGACAGTTCTGGACTTTAAAACAGTTCAAAGCTAGATAAAAGGAAATAAAAAGGACCACTGGTAATGGAAGTGTTTACTGAAGAAGAAATTATAGCTAAAGTTGATGATATAGATCAACAGTATGTCGCATTGTCATGCAGGATTCAGATTCATAGCTGCTATTTATCAAATATAGTGATACATACACCCAGTCTCTCCTAGTCTGTAGAGAGACATTGACAACAGTTTCAAAGATGGCTTAAACCTTTTCATGAGGAAGGGACTGAGTTAAAAGGTCGCCTACAGAAAAGGGGCCCTAGAATGTACAAATATCCAGTAACACTCTCCAGCACATGTGTGCATGAAGTCTGCCATAAAATTAAAATTTTTTCTCTCACCATTATACTAGATGCCTCACATGACAACATATACTTGCAATTAAAAGCAGCTGTTGGTATACAGGAGCGTTAGAGCATCATCCTAGAATGTACACTGAAATTAATGTTCCACAGTAGCTGGAGGTTTGTGTATAAGGTATATCAAAATCAAGGTTCTTTTAACTGCCTCCATTAAGTATTGTGAAATGAGTCATCCTATCAGGAAAAACACAGGTCAAGAGCTTTTTGATTCTTTAATAATTCCTTGACCCAGAGACATTACCATTGTTATGATTTTCCAGCTTTCTCATAGGTTCATAGACTTCAAGCCCAGAAGAGGATCATCATGATCATCTTGTCTATCTTGTCTGAGCTGCATATTGTAGGCCACACAACCTAACTTATCCACGAGTGTAATAGACTCAGAACCCCTAAGCCCTCAAATCATGACTTAAGATTTCCAGTTACAGAAAATCTACCATTTATACTGGTTTAAACCTGCAAGTGACCCATGCTGCAGAGAAAGGTGAACATCCCCCCAAAGTCTCTGTCCGTCTGACCTAGAGGGACATTCCTTCCCAGTTTCACATACAGTTGTGAGTTGGACCCTGAGTATTTTGGCCACACCCAACAGCCAGACACCAGTGAACAAATTATCTATAGTAACTCAGAGCTTTCTCCATCTTGTGTCTCATCATCAGCCATTGGGGAAACAGTCATATTAGTAGTTGCAAATCAGCTATGTGCCGTTGTAGGCAGTCTGATCATACTCCATAATTTATCAAGCTCAGTCTTGAAGCCAGTTACATTTTTTTGCTCCAACTGCTCCCCCGGAAGGCTGTTCCAGAACGTCACTCCTCTGATGGGTAGCAACCTTTGTCTACTTTCAAGCCTAAACTTGTTAATGGCCAGTTTATATCTATTTGTTGTGCCAATACTGGCCTTTAACTAACATAACTTCTCCTCCTCCCTGGTATTTATCTCTGATGTATTTATGGACAGTAATAATCTCTCCCCTCAGCCTTTTTTTAGTTAGTCTAAACAAGCCAAGCACTATCTCCTCTCATAAGGTAGGTTTTCCTTTCCTCTGATCATCTCTACACCTATTCCAGTTTGAATTCATTCTTAAACCTCAGAGACCAGAATTATACACAGTGTTCTAGATGAAGTTTCACTGATGCCTTGTATAATGGCACTAACACTTCCTGTCTCTACTGGAAATAATTCACCTGATGCATCCTGGGATTTCATTAGGCTTTCTCATAGCAACAGCCGATCTGACACAGTTCTCTTGCTGCTGTCTCCTGCTTTCTCCCTACTGAGTCTACCTGAGCATTCATGACATGGATTCACATATACTTTCTACTCTATTAGGATTAACTCCCAGGCCTATTCACTGTACAGAATGACTCTTCCAGTTCTTTTTCAGGATAACTAGTGACGAATGCGGTGCTTTTCCATGCTAAAAATGTCTTTGGATTGCAATCCTGCTTCCTCCCCACAAGACACAACTAAATTAATTTAGCTTCTTTAATCTCAAAAGGGTAGCCATGTCAGTCTGTAGCTTTAAAAACAAGTAATCCTGTGGCACCTAGGAGACTAACAATATATATATAGGATCATGAGGTTTCATGGGCAAAATCCACTTCTTCCGATGATCTTGAGTGTACTATATATAATTTTCTTAGCTTCTTTGGATTCTTTTTGTCTTAAGAATAAGCATTGACCTATAGTTGTTGAAGCACTTGGGCAGTGACTCTCCTTCTCATCATATATGAATTGTTTGCCTAAATGGGTGGGGTGAGGTTAGTATGTATCCAGCATCCAGTTTTTCCTGCTTTTAATTAAAGGTATAGAAGCACCTAAAAAACCTCACATTTGTATTTGAAAACTTTGCACCCACCTGTTGTAACATAGGCCCTAGGAAGTGATTAGAGTGTCTTGTATTGAATGAGGACAATGATATAATTGGCATCACAGAAACTTGGTGGAATTAGGATAATCAATTGGACACAATAATACCAGGGTGCAAAATATATTGGAAGGACAGAACAGGTTGTGCTGGGGGAGTGGCAGTATACGTGAAAGAAAGTGTAGATTCAAATGAAGTAAAAATCTTAAATGAACTGAACTGTTTCATAAAATCTTTATGGATAGAAATTCAGTGCTCTAATAATGTGAATATAGTAGTAGGGATATATTACTGACCACCTGACCAGGATAGTGATCATGACTATAAAATGCTAAGGGAGATTAGAGAAGCTATAAAAAAAACCTCAATAATAATGGGGGATTTCATTATCCCTATGTTACTGGGTACACATCACCTCAGGACAGGATGCAGAGATAAAGTTTCTTGACACCTTAAATGACTGCTTCTTGGAGCAGCTGGTCCTGGAACCCACAAAAGGAGAAGCAATTCTTGAGTTAGTCCAGTGATTCTCAAACTTTTTGGCCTGCAGTCCACCCTGCTCAACTCAAACTTTTCCATGGAACACGAGCCAATTTTGATGGCAAAATGGATGCAGGAATGGGCTGGGGGTAGGAGTCGGGCTGGGATTCCATCCAGTGGGAGCAGCAGGGAAAGCCTCTAGATGAGCCGTTTCCTGTGTTGCCATTTCCCCAGCAAGAGGATTGGGAGTGGCAGCGTGTGGAGCCACTTCTCTCCATGAGCTAAATCCGGACCATGAGGCTTGGGGCAACCCCTTCTGCCCTCCACTACCACCACAGCATTAAGCCAGCCTCACAGGGGGCGAGTGGGTGTGTGGGGCTGGAGCATCAGCAAGGGCTCCCCACTGAGGGAGGGGGGTGAGCCCCAATCCCATGGCCCACCTATATGATAGTCGCAGACTATCATGCTCCACAGAGCACATTTTGAGAACCACTGATTTGGTCCTAAGTGGAACGCAGAATCTGGTCCAAGAGGTGAATATACCTGGCTCACTTGGAAGTAGTGACCATAACATAATAAAATTTAACATCCCTGTGGTGGGAAAAACACCACAGCAGCCTAACACTGTGTCATTTAATTTCAGAAAGGGGAATTACACAAAAATGAGGAGGTTAGTCACACAGAAATTAAAAGGTACAGTTGCAAAAGTAAAATCCCTGCAAGCTGCATGGAAACTTTTCAAAGACAGCATAATAGAAGCTCAACTTAAATGTATATCCCAAATTAAAAGAACACAGCAAGAGAACCAAAAAAGGGGTCATCATGGCATTACAGCCAAGTAAAAGAAGCAGTGAGAGATAAAAAGGTATAATTTAAAAGTGGAAGTTAAATCGTAGTGAGGAAAATAGAAAGGAGCATACATCTGTCAAAAGAAGTGTAAAAACATAATGAGGAAGGCCAAAAAGGAATTTGAAGAACAGCTAGCTAAAAACTCAAAATGTAACAGCAAAACTTTTTAAAAAGTATATTAGAAGCAGGAAGCCTGCTAAACAACCAGTGAGACGCTAAAGGAGCACTCGAGAATGAGAAGGTCATTAATTCTTTGCATCAGTCTTCACAGCTCAGGATATGAGGGAGATTCCCAAACCTGAGTCATTCTTTTTAGGTGACAGATCTGAGGAATTGTCCCATATTGAGGTGTTGTTAGAAGTGCTTTTGAAATAAATTGATAAACTAAACAATAACATGTCACCAAAATCAGATGGCATTCACTCAAGAGTTCTGAAAGAGTTCTCAAATGTGAAAATTGTGGAACTACTAACTGTGGTTTGTAACCTATCCTTTAAAACGTCTTCTGTACCAAATGACTAGAAGACAGATAATGTGATGCTAATCTTTAAAAAGGGCTCTTGAGATGTTCCTGGCAATTACAGGATCAGTACTAGGCATATTGGTTGAGACTCGAGTAATGAATAGATTTGTAAGACACATAGATGAACATAATTTGTTGGGAGAAAAGTCAGCATGGTTTCTGCAAAAAGAAATTACTAATCTATTAGAGTTCTTTGAGGGCATCAGTAAGCATGTGGACAAGGGGATCCAGTGGATCTAGTGTACTTAGATTTCCAGAAAGCCTTTGACAAGGTACCTCACCAAAGGTTCTTAAGTAAAGTAAGTTGTCATGGGATAAGAGGCAAGATCCTCTCGTAGATTGATAACTGGTTAAATGACAGAAAACAAAGGGTAGGAATAAATGGTAAGTTTTCCGAATGGAGAGAGGTAACTAGTGATGTCCCCCAAGGATCCGTACTGGGACCAATCCCACTCAACATATTCATAAATGATCTGAAAAAAGGGGTAAACAGGTGGCAAAATTTGCAGATGATACTAAACTGCTCAAGATAGTTAAGACCAAAGCAGGCTGTGAAGAGCTTCAAAAGGATCTCACAAAACTAGGAGACTGGGCAATAAAATGGCAAATGAATTTTAATGTTGACAAATGCAAAGTAATACATATTGGAAAACCATAATCCCTACTATACATACAAAATGATGGGGACTAAATTAGCTCTTACCACTCAAGAGAGATCTTGAAATCACTGTGGATAGTTTTCTGAAAACATCCATTCAATGTGCAGCAGCAGTCAAAAAAGCAAATAGAACGTTAGGAATAATTAACAAAGGGATAGAGAATAAGACAGAGAATATCTTATTGCTACTGTATACTGCGTACAGATGTGGTCACCTCATCTCAAAAAAAAGATATCATTAGAAAAAGTTCAGAAAAGGGCAACATAAATGATTAGGGCTTTGGAGCGGCTGCCATATAAAGAAAGATGAAAATGAATGGGATTTTTCAGCTTAGAAAA
The DNA here is from genome assembly GCA_019425775.1 of Rafetus swinhoei. Taxonomy (NCBI): domain Eukaryota; kingdom Metazoa; phylum Chordata; order Testudines; family Trionychidae; genus Rafetus; species Rafetus swinhoei. The sequence continues at coordinate 143,541,642 of CM033440.1, read as the reverse complement.
GAGCAGACTAAGGATATGTCTACACAGCAAAGTTATTTTGAAATAACAGCCATTATTTCGAAATAACTTTACTACTCTATTACACAAACCGCTATTTTGAAATTAATTCAAAATAGCGGAGCGCTTATTTCAAATTTGGTAAACCTCATTCCACGAGGAATAACGCCAAATTTGAAATATCTGTTTCGAAATAAGTGCTGTGTAGACACTTATATCGAAATAGGGGGCCTCCAGCCTTCCTAGGGTGCCCTGGTGGCTACTCCGGCCTCAACCAAGAACACTCCTCTCCCTCCCCCCTCCCTGGAGCCCTTAAAGGGATTGACTCTGGCCACAGTGCCTGTGCCAGCCTGCCAGCCCAGAGCCAGCAGTCACTGCCCCTGACCCAGTGGCCCCAAAACATGAGCCAGCAAGCCACTGGCAGCCAGCCCTCCACTGCTCCCCAGGAGCAATCTGCCAGCTCCCAGGAGCCTGCCAGGGTCCAGAGAAGGTGGGCGCCTTTCTGGTCCAGGGTGGAGATCATGGACCTTATCTAGGTTTGGGGGGGATGCCCCCAATGTCCATGATCTCCGCACTAAGAACATATAAGAACATAACATAACAACGGCCGTACCGGGTCAGACCAAAGGTCCATCTAGCCCAGTATCCTGTCTGCCGACAGTGGCCAGCACCAGGTGCCCCAGGGGTGGACCAAGACAATGATCAAGCGATTTGTCTCCTGCCATCCCTCCAGCCTCTGACAAACAGAGGCCAAGGACACCATTTTATCCCTGGCTAATAGCCTTTTATGGACCTAACCTCCATGAAATTATCTAGCTTCTCTTTAAACTCTGTTATATTCCTAGCCTTCACAGCCTCCTCTGGCAAGGAGTTCCACAGGCTGACTACACTGTGTGAAGAAGAACTTTCTTTTATTAGTTTTAAACCTGCTACCCATTAATTTCATTTGGTGTCCTCTAGTTCTTCTATTATGGGAACTAATAAATAACTTTTCTTTATCCGCCTCTCCACACCACTCATGATTTTATACACCTCTATCATATCCCCTCAGTCTCCTCTTTTCTAAACTGAAAAGTCCCAGTCGCTTAACCTCTCCTCATATGGGACCCGTTCCAAACCCCTAATCATTTTAGTTGCCCTTTTCTTTACCCTTTCCAAGGCCAAAATATCTTTTTTGAGGTGAGGAGACCACATCTGTACACAGTATTCAAGATGTGGGCGTACCATAGACACTAGACAGAGGAACGCGGCCGTCTCTGGCAGGATAGCTGCCAGCCTGGCCACCAAAGGCCACATGCAAACCCAGGAGCAGGTTTGCATGAAAATCAAGTTGGTCCGGCGAGACCCCCAACCCTGAGCCCTGAGCTTCCCCTCCCGTTTCTTTCCCTTGCTTCCCCATTCCAGCTCCCTCCTCCCCTCTCCCACCCTCTTTCGCCTCCTTTCCCCAGTCTCACCAGAGTTTCATCCCCGCCTCCCCCCCATTTTGTTAAATAAAGAGAGTTTGTGTTCATGAAAATACATGTATTTTATTTGACATCAGGAAGGGAGGTTAGGGAGGGGTAAGTGGAAGGACGTGAGGGAGGAATGAGGCACAAGCCCCCAGTGGGGCAAACCAGGGAGTCTCTTAGTGCTCCTCAGGGTGGAAACTCTCCTGCAGGGCCTCCTGGATACTGACAGCCCCCCGATGGACCTCCCAGATGGCAGCCTGCAGAAAGTGCAGCCAGGCTCGCAGCAACACGTCCAAGAGAAGCACCAGAGTTCCCAGGGGCAGCTCTGGCTCCATGTTGCCGAGTGCTGTGGTGTCCCGAGTGAGGGCAACCAGAGCATTTGGAGACAAAATGCTTTGCTGTCCCTCATCGAGGTAGGCAAGCAAGCAGGGAAACCTGAGAACTGGCTGTCTGGGGGGGTCCCTTTAAGCACAGGCCTCAGATAGCCTCAGGCAGCAGCCACACAAAGTAACTCCTGACCTGATGCCCTGCCGGACCTGGTTCCAGCCGGCCTTAAATGCGATTCAGCATCCACTCAATGTGGACGTGCTATTTCGAAATAGCAAAAAGCTATTTCGAAATTCATTTTGTGTGTTGACACGTTATTTCAAAATAAGCTATTTCGAAATAAGCTATTTCGAAATAACGCTGTAGTGTAAACATACCCTAAGGGGGGGACATGATAGAAGTCTTTAATAGGATAACAAGTCTTGTGGATAAGGGGGAAGTAATGGACGTGGTATTCCTAGAGTTTAGTAAGGCATTTGACATGGCCTCGCAATTATCAATAAATTAGGGAAATGCAACCTAGATGGGGCTACTATAAGGTGGATGTGTAAGTGGCTGGATAACCATTCTTAGAGAGCAGTTCTTAATAGTTCATATTCATGTTGGAATGGCAAAATAAGTGGGGTTTCGCAGGGGTCAGTTTTGGGACTGGTTCTGTTCAGTATCTTCATCAACGATTTTGCTATTGGAATAGCAAGTACACTTATTAAGTTTGCAGATTATACCAAACTGGAAGGGGTTGCAAGTGCTTTGGAGGTTAGGATCATAATTCATTTGATCTGGACAAACTGGAGAAATGGTCTGAGGTAAATAGGATGAAGTTTAATAAGGATAAATGCAAAGTACTCCACTTAGGAAAGAACAATCAGTTTCACACATACAGAATGGGAAGTGACTGTCTAGGAAGGAATACTGCAGAAAGAGATCTAGGGGTCATAATGGGCCACAAGCTAAATATGAGTCAACAATGTGACAGTGTTGCAAAAAAGCAAACATGACGCATGAACAGGAGTGTCATGAGTAAGACCCAAGAAGCCATTCTTCTGCTCTACTTTGCACTGATTAGGATTCAACTGGAGTATTTTGTCCAGTTCTGGGCTCTACATTTCAAGAAAGATGTGGAGAAACTGGGGAAGGTCCAGAGAAGAGCAACAAAAATGATTAAAGGTCTAGAAAACATGACCTTGTGAGGGTAGACTGAAAAAAATGGGTTTGTTTAGTTTAGAAAAGAGATGACTGAGAGGGAAAATTATAGGAATTTTCAATACCTAAAAGGGTGTTACACGGGGGAGGGAGAAAAATTGTTCTCCTTTACTTCTGATGATAGGACAAGAAGCAATGGGCTTAAGTTGCTGGGGAGAAATTTAGGTTGGACATTAGGATAAACTTCCTGTCAGGGTACTTAAACACTGGAATGAATTGCCTCGGAAGGTTGTGAAATCTCCAACACGAGATATTTAAGAGCAAGTTAGTTACACATCTGTCAGAGATGATCTAGATGGTGCTTGGTCCTGCCATATGGGCTGGGGACTGGACTTGATGACTTCTCGAGGTCCCTTCCTTTCCAGTTCTAAGATTCTATGATTCTATAAAATCATGACTCGTATAGAGAAAGTGAATAAGGAAAAGTTATTTACTTGTTCTCATAACATAAGAACTAGGAGTCACTAAATGAAAGTAATAGATAGCAGGTTAAAACCACCAAAAGGAAGTACTTCTTCAATCTGTAGAACTCCTTGCCAGAGCATGTTGTGAAGGCCAGGACTTTAACAGGGGTTCAGAAAAGCGGTAGATACATTCATGGAAGATAGGTCCATCAATGGCTATTAGCCAGGACCGGTAGGAATGCTGTCCCTAACCTGTTTGTCAGAAGCTGGGAATGGGCAACACAGGTGGGATCAGTTAATGATTACCTGTTCTGTTCATTCCCTTCGGGGTGCACTTAGCATTGGCCACTGTCGGCAGACAGGATCCTAGGCTAGATGGACCTTTGGTCTGACCCAGTATGGCCGTTCTTATGTGAAATAAAGGCAAACATTTTTATTTTATATTTCAGGACTTTGTTTACTTTGTATTTGCTAGTCCTTTGTGAATATCCACTTTCACCATTTTGTGGATGATGCACACATTATATCAAGCCCTGAAAGAGGATGTTCACTGGAAAAAAGGAGCAGCAGAGCTGAAACTAAAGAAGCAGCACAGAGAGTTCTGTGCAAAAAAAATGGAAGGGAGAGGAGGTGGGCCTTAAATATATCTATATCTATATCTATATCTATATCTGAGAGAGAGAGAGAGTGTCTCTTATGCCTGCTCAAAAGAGCCTTCTAAACAAGGGTGCAGACAAACCCTTTATTTATAAATGTACATGCATGTGTATATGCACTCTCTCTTTTTCTCTCTCCAAGAGTGCTTTCTACTTAAAAGATAACAATTTTTATATAACCATTTTTTAAAAATGTACAGGGTTTTTTTTAACAATAGAAGGCTTTTCCCTGATGGATGTCAACCCCATTACAATTTTATTTTCTAACTCTTTCCCCTCATTCTGATATAGAGGCTATATTCAAGTTCATATGAAAAAATTGACTTGCTGATACTTCTGAGTGTGTGTGTGTTTTGTCTAGTTGCACTGCAAAAGCTAGCCTAGAAATTCAATAGCAATGGAAAATTTGGGATATCTGTGGAACCTTGTTATCAAAGGAAAAGGAAATTTGTTTAATTGGCTTTTCTGTAAAACCCTCTGTTAAAGAGACTGGAGGAGTACCTGTAATTTCTCTTCATCCTTTCTCTTCCCTCCCTTGCAACAGAACTTTATAGTGATGGAGGTTGGTGAGAAAAATGAGTGTCTAGTACAGGGGTGGGTAATAAATTGATGGCAGTTCACCAGGGTTAGCCCTTGTTGGGCTGCTGCCACTATAGTTACCTGCAACTCTGCAGGTCCAGGCGATCGCAGCACCCATTGGCCGGGAAAAGCGATCTGCGCCCAATGGGAGCTGTGATCCCCCCTTACCTGTGGAGGTTCAGGTAAATAGGGCAGTGTGGGGGCTCCCGAGGGGCTAATCCTAGCATACTGGATCTGGCCCACTGGCTGGTATTTGCCTATATCTGGTCTAGTACCACCATCTGAATCCGTCATTGTTTTGTTGTTGCTATTTCTTCTCCTAAATTTGGGGTTGAGTGGGAGTGAGTGTAATTGTTGTTCAACCCAAAACAGAGCAGCAAAAGGAACAACATTTTCCTCAAGAAGGGTTGGTATTTCCTCAGGGAGGCACATTCCACAGCTTAAGAATAATGCTTTGCTACAGTGACTTCAACTGAGTCCCAAGAGTATGCCATGAGAAGTGTAACTGTTCTTTGAGGGTCTGAAAATTTGTCACAACTTGATTTGACCTCATGTCTTGTCCTTAATGCCAAATCTTTTTGAAACACTTCCACTTGTCCACAACATAACTTCTCAGAATCAATTAAGAAAAAATTATATTTAAAGACTGGACAAAGAATTAAAGTACAGTAATAGCATGTTCCTATTTGTTCCCATATTGGCGCTGAGGCAGAGAAATCTCTTAGAAAAACTGTTTGCTCTTTTCCCATGTGTCCATGCTGAATAACTGCAGAGTTGGGTATGCTGTCTTTTTTCCTAACAGCTGTCTTATGCTTTAATAACTGGTTTGGCACTTATTATATTTTTTAATGCAAAGAGGAAATTGTCAGAGTTTGCAGCAGTAAAATGGCTCCTTTTTAACTTTCATTATTTTTCCCATAAAGTATTTATTTTGCCCCACACTCCCACTCCTCCTCCCACGAGTTTCTTGATAAAATTAGATTCTACTCGGTAAGCATGTTGGCAAGACATGCAATGCAAGTAATGTGAACACTATCAGGGCAAACAGGACTTATATAACTTACTAATTACTGTTCTTTTATGTTAATATAAAGGAGCAAAGTTGTCTGATCAAAACCTAGCTTAACCTTTTAGATCGCAGTATAACTACTTGTAGGCAATTTTATTTTAGTAAATTTTTCCTGCATTGTCCTAAAAGTGGTGATAGATTACTGTCTGCTTCATAGGAACATCACAGTTGCTTCTCCACACAGAACAATTGCCTATCCAGTTAAATAGCCTGTCTCTAGCAATCACTTAGAGAACACACATCAGAAGAAATCATAAACATCATACATTGTTCTTAATTTTGCAATAACCTACATTTCATTTATTTATTTATTTTATTTTAAATATTTTTACCCCGCCTCTCTACTTAAAATATTCGAGGCAGCTTACAAAATGTTTTAAACACAATACAAATATATATAAAAATTTAAAATACGAGACCCCCGAGGGATATAAAACCCGCTAAAAAATATTGAGAAGGCCCTCTTCAGCATGAGAAGAACATAAACACTTAACACAATTTTATAAGCATATAGCCCATCCTGCATTTGCAAATACCACAACTACCACCTTTCTATGTATTAAATTTCCACATGCAAAGTAATGTGTGATGCTTTCACCAGGATATACAACAACATCAAGAGATGCAGTTTCAATGGGGCATATATGTTCCTGAATCACATAGATACCTTTGAAAGTCCCACTCTTAGTTGTCTAAGTATGGAATTAGGGGCCTAATTTTCAGCTCCTGTTTTTTAAAAAATTTAATCTGTCTAAAATGTTCGCAGTAATTTTGTTCATGTATTGAAACATAACATTTCATTGTTAACACTGAGGCACTTTTGTTTTGAGATGACAGATTTTGTGCCACTGAGAGAGGTTATGTTTTTTTAATTAAAATACAGTTTTAGCTCCTCATGCTGCAAAGATTCATATGCATATGTAGTTCCATTGAATTCAACAGGAGAATTCATAGGAAAAAAGTTAAATACCTGCTTGAGTGTTTGTAGGATCAAGACCAAAATTGTTGAATCTTTTACTTTAGCAATTTTTCAAAATTCAGATAAAATACCCTACCAGCAGTAGCACTTCAAAAAACAAAAGCAGTCAAGATTTGTAATTCAGTTTTGGGTCATTTTGAATTTAAATCTGTAATTACACATTTTTAAGTAAGTTTTTCAAAATTTTATAACTCAGTTATATTTGTTTTGCACCATTTCCTATTAAAAAATGAGGGACCTTAATGAAGATACAAAGGAAGCATCTCTTACAGTATGATCTTTCTCATTTGGCTATTCATAGAATCATAGAATACTAGGACTGGAAGGGACCTCGAGAGGTCATCGAGTCCAGTCCCCTGCCCTCGTGGCAGGACCAAATACTGTCTAGACCATCCCTGATAGACATTTATCTAACCTACTCTTAAATATCTCCACAGATGGAGATTCCACAACCTCCCTGGGCAATTTATTCCAGTGTCTGACTACCCTGACAGTTAGGAACTTTTTCCTAATGTCCAACCTAAACCTCCCTTGCTGCAGTTTAAGCCCATTGCTTCTTGTTCTATCCTCAGAGGCCAAGATGAACAAGTTTTCTCCCTCCTCCTTATGACACCCTTTTAGATATCTAAAACTGCTATCATGTCCCCCTCAATCTTCTCTTTTCTGAACTAAACAAACCCAATTCCTTCAGTCTTCCCTCATAAGTCATGTTCTCTAGACCTTTAATCATTCGTTGCTCTTCTCTGGACCCTCTCCAATTTCTCCACATCTTTCTTGAAATGTGCCCAGAACTGGACACAATACTCCAATTGAGGCCTAACCAGCGCAGAGTAGAGTGGAAGAATGACTTCGTGTCTTGCTCACAACACACCTGTTAATGCATCCAGAATCATGTTTGCTTTCTTTGCAACAGCATCACACTGCTGACTCATATTCAACTTGTGGTCCACTATAACCCCTAGATCCCTTTCTGCCATACTCCTTCCCAGACAGTCGCTTCCCATTCTGTATGTATGAAACTGATTGTTCCTTCCTAAGTGGAGCACTTTGCATTTGTCTTTATTAAACTTCATCCTATTTACCTCAGACCATTTCTCCAATTTGTCCAGGTCATTTTGAATTATTACCCTATCCTCCAGATTAGTCGCAACCCCTCCCAGCTTGGTATCATCTGCAAACTTAATAAGCGTACTTTCTATACCAATATCTAAATCGTTGATGAAGATATTGAACAGAGCCGGTCCCAAAACAGACCCTCATGGAACCCACTTGTTATGCCTTTCCAGCAGGATTGTGAACCATTAATAACTACTCTCTGAGTACGGTTATCCAGCCAGTTATGCACCCACCTTATAGTAGCCCCATCTAAGTTGTATTTACCTAGTTTATTGATAAGAATATCATGCGAGACCGTATCAAACGCCTTACTAAAGTCTAGCTATACCACATCCACCGCTTCTCCCTTATCCACAAGACTCGTTATCCTATTAAAGAAAGCTATCAGATTGGTTTGACATGATTTGTTCTTTACAAATCCATGCTGGCTGTTCCCTATCACCTTGCCACATTCCAAGTGTTTACAGATGATTTCCTTAATTACTTGCTCCATTATCTTCCCTGGCACAGAAGTTAAACTAACTGGTCTGTAGTTTCCTGGGTTGTTCTTATTTCCCTTTTTATAAATGGGCACTATATTTGCCCTTTTCCAGTCTTCTGGAATCTCTCCTGTCTCCATGATTTTCCAAAGATGATAGCTAGAGGCTCAGATACCTCCTCTATCAGCTCCTTTGAGTATTCTAGGATGCATTTCATCAGGCCCTGGTGACTTGCAGGCATCTAACTTTTGTAGGTGATTTTTGACTTGTTCTTTTTTTATTTTACCTTCTAAAACTACCCCCTTCCCACTAGCATTCACTATGTTAGGCATTCCTACAGACTTCTCGGTGAAGACCGAAACAAAGAAGTCATTGAGCATCTCTGCCATTTCCATGTTTCCTGTTACTGTTTCTCCTCCTCACTGACCAGTGGGCCTACCCTCTCCTTGGTCTTCCTCTTGCTTCTAATGTATTTATAAAAAGTCTTCTTGTTTCCCTTTATTCCCGTAGCTAGTTTGAGCTCATTCTGTGCCTTTGCCTTTCTAATCTTGCCCCTGCATTCCTGTGCTGTTTGCCTATGTTCATCCTTTGTAATTTGTCCTACTTTCCATTTTTTATGACTCCTTTTTTATTTTTAGATCATGCAAGATCTCGTGGTTAAGCCAAGGCGGTCTTTTGCCGTATTTTCTATCTTTCCAACACATCGGAATAGCTTGCTTTTGGGCCCTTAACAATGTCCCTTTGAAGAACTGCCAACTCTCCTCAGTTGTTTTTCCCTCAGTCTCGATTCCCATGGGACCTTACCTATCAGCTCTCTGAGCTTACCAAAATCCGCCTTCCTGAAATCCATTGTCTCTGTTTTGCTGTTCTCCTTTTACCCTTCCTTAGAATTGTGAACTCTATGATTTCATGATCACTTTCACCCAAGCTGCCTTCCACTTTCAAATTCTCAACCAGTTCCTCCCTATTTGTTAGGATCAAATCTAGAACAGCTTCCCCCCGGTAGCTTTTTCAACCTTCTGAAATAAAAAGTTGTCTTCAATGCAGTCCAAGAACTTATTGGATAGTCTGTGCCCTGCAGTGTTATTTTCCCAACATATATCTGGATAGTTGAAGTCCCCTATCACCACCAAATCTTGGGCTTTGGATGATTTTGTTAGTTGTTTGAAAAAAGCCTCATCCACTTCTTCCATCTGGGTAGGTGGCCTGTAGTAGACTCTAGTATGACACCTTTGATGTCATGCTAAATAAATCTAAATAAATCTATTTATATATAAATCTAATTTATAAATAAATCTAAATAAATCTAAATAAATCTATTTATTTAGATTTAGATAAAAAACCAATGATCCTAAAACTGTGCTCAGTACACACAATTCTGATTTCTCTCAAAAGCCCAAATAGGATTTCAGTGTACATTTGGAGGTGGAAAGACTTGTGCTATTTCATACAGTAGGGAAGCCTGTTTCAGAGCTCATGACCCTCATATATATAATAAAATAATGGACGTCAGAAATATACATACAAGATCCAGGATTTCATTCATGAGTTCATTTCTCCTCTCTGTTTCTGTATGACCTTTTAGGCTACCCAGAATGATGTTGGACTTGAGTGCCTTAAGTTCCTACATTCAAAGACCTGCATTATAGGTGGAGCTGGTAGCACTATCTGTTGTTAAGGTTGCCCAACACTTTCCATTATAAGGCCTTGTTTTCAGTTCTGTTGCTTATAAAATATTCCATATTAGGGGTCTGCTTTAGGCTAGGTAGTTAGAGAATTTCTACCAAAATGGTCCAGTCATTTTTTATGGCAAGTTTAAGGAGAATGATGTTAGCCTGATGTTAAAATATCTATTCTGGTAATCTTTGAGAAGCTCTAGAGTTCCCATGCTTTGGAGTAGAGACTTCCAATTTGACAGGAGGGTGGCCTTTGTGTCAGCAATATGCTTTTTGTTATTCTCATTCAAATCTGCCCAAATGTAACCAAATCATAAGCTTTTGAAAAATAAATTTGCAGCTAAATTCACTGAAGATTCTGTCTACTCTGGGTATATTCCAGCCCAAGGCTGAGCAGGATTTTCCTTGCATTTGCAGCTGTAGTTGCTACTGCTCATGCTGGGTTTAGGTGTCTGAACTGAAAGCAGGGAGTTCATGCAGTGAGGAAAAATAGGGAAAAGCTGCCTGATTTGAGTTCAGAGGCATCAAGATCCAAATGTGCTGGGCGTCAGAGAAGATGATCAGGACAAGGAGTCTATGTGGTGCAGAGAAAAACTGAGACTGAAAGTTAAAGGCGTGGGGACACTGGGAGCTGTCAGAGGCTGGGACTGGCTGGGCAAGGAGACTCTGTGGAAAAGAGAGAAATTGAGTGAAAGAGATTGGAAGCCAGCAAGTGGGAGGGAGACTGACATCAAATGGGAAGATGATGGGAATGAGACTGGCTGTTCAAGGAGATGGAGACTGAGAAGCAGTTGAGAGGGGGAAGAAGGTAAGTGGGGAGGGAGACAGGTTTGATGAGGAGCCAGGACTGGCTATGCAAAATGCCTGGGACCAGAGCCGGGGTCAGATAGGGAGATACTGAGACAGAAAAAATTTCACGGAAAGGTAGATGAGGACTGGGAATTAGTGAGGAATGTGGGTGACTGGAGTCCAGTGTGTGGGGGGGGGGAGGGTCGGGGTTCAAGAAACAGGGCAGGGATGAAATGGGACTAGGAGTGATTTACACTTGGAGCGAGGAATGAGGAGACCAAAGTGTGATTGCGTGAGGAAATGGGGGTAAAGAGCTGTGGGAGATTATAGGGAAACTGTGAATGGTTTGGCAGTGAGAGTGGAACTGAGAGTGGGGGAACAGGTTAGGATAGGAGTCCACAGGAGTGAAACCAGGACTTGATGGGACTGGAATGAGAAGCCTGAGTGGGTGGAGACTGGGATTGACTAGATGAAGAAAGTAGGACTGGGGCAGGGAATCAGGGTGTGAAACAGACCAAGTCTGAGATACGACAGAGGGGAGTGGATTGGGCAGAAGAGGTCATGCTTCATGGGAATGGACAGATGTGACATTTCCCTTCAAGAGCTTGGAGTGGAACCCAAGATCTCAGAGTCTTAAAATTTCTCTGTAGTCAGCAAATATCTGTGAAACTCATTTGCACCCTCAGTCACATCCACCTTTAGAGCTGGTCCACATAAATGATGATAACCTACTGCAGCTATCGGTGAATCCTTTAGCTCAGTGTTTCCCAATTTTATTTGGCCATGGAACCCTTTTAAACTGGAAAGAATTTTGCGGAACTCCTAATGAGTCTTATATATGGAACTGAAAAAGTAGACCACAAATAAATAAGGATAATAACAAGCAACTGGTTTGACAATTGAAGCTTCGACTTTGTCTGACGCGGCGCTAGTATATTTGTATTCAGTCACCTACGTGATCCACGCTCCCTGAGAGTGAGTACAGGGATTTACAATGGTATATAACAGGCGATCACACCACTGACTGCACGCACAGCGCTGAGTAGTAAAATCATCGTCCCCACTCTCTGGCTAATCTGGCATTACAAAAGGACACTTATCGTGGCAAACACAAATGAAAATTGTTTTCAATAAAATTCATACTTGCTTAAATATTAATTATTATTTTTTTAATCATAAAATGTTATTGTAATGGAATTTTCTGGTAGAACCCTTATTTTCACTTCACGGAACCTGTATTAACTCAAGCAGCGGAGCGACCCATGTAGGTGTCAAAATGATGCCACATGCTGGAATTGGATTTTTTCAGTTTGATTTTGTTTTAAATTTAGGAAATTATGGGCACACAAACTGTGTTAAAAGCTTCAGAGGGGTAGCCGAGGAAAAACTTAAAAAACAACAAATAGTCTAGTAGCACTTTAAAGACTAACAAAGCATGTAGATGGTATCATGAGCTTTCATGGACACAGCCCACTTCTTCAGAGTGTTGGAAGTCCAGATCCAAGAATAAATAAGGGAAGGGGGGGAGGGGGGCAGAAGGAAAAAGTTGGAAGGGGAGGAAGAAAAAAAGACAGTGAGTAGATAAGCTTCAGAGGGATAGCCAAATGAGTCTGTAACAGGAAAAACTTTAAAAAACAACAGTCCAGTAGCACCTTAAAGACTAAATAGTTACAAGAGGCTGATAAGAACCATTAGTTAACACTTGGAAAGGAAGATGACCAACACCAGATTCAAACCATAGGCATAAGAATTAAACTTGTGAATGAAGTTAAGCTCCAATCTTTCTCTGTGTATTTGGCTTGTTGAATTGGTCTGAAACAAAACAGTGACTTTGGAGATCCATTAATGAGTGTCCAGGAAGATTAAAGTGTTCTCCAGTAGGTTAAAAGAAAATTACTAAAATTGCAAAACCAAAAAGTCAGAATTTAAGATTATCAGAACTAATTTGACTGTCTTGCTAATATGTATTATGATACAGTGTGTAAATTGTATTGATATTGGCGTGTAGTCTGTTACACACGGGGCTCATCGGTGAATCCTAATGACTACACTCATACACACAGAGGCAGCGAGGGGGATGGTGGGAGCCGGTGCCTGTGGGGAGCAGGCTTTTAAGCCAGCTCTCCTGCCGGAGGGCTCCTGCAGAGCTACCTGCTCCCCTCACTGCCACCCACAGATGCCAGCTCGCCACAAGCACCAGCTCTCCTGGAGCTGCCTCCCGTCCACCCCCCCTTGTGCTGCTGCCTCTGATAAAGAAAGCAGTGCAGGGAATGAAGGGGACAGGTGGGAGCCAGCTTTCAAACCAGCTCCCTTCACATACTGGCTCCTGCAGAGCCTCCTTACCCCCTCCCATGCTGCTGCCTCTGACAGAGAGGCAGAGGAGAAGCCGGGGTAGGTGGGAGCCAAAGCTCATGGGGAATCAGCTTAAAAGCTGCCTTCCCCCCAGCACTGGCTCCCGACCTCCAACCCTGCATGTAACTGCGGAAAAATTCAGCGGTTATATGGTTACAAAAATAAATGTTTGCTAGCTTCTCTAGTAAATACATTATCTCTCACTGTGCATACATGAGAAATTTGAACTTTCGTGGGTATGGTGTTCAGCATAGATAACAGATTAGACCTATCATTTCAGGTACAAACCTCAAGGATGCACTTGGAAAACACACATTTTGGTATGAATCCATTTTACATTTTTTCATTTAATACGCTAGACCCTTTCTCTTGTTCATAATCTATCTATATATATGAATTTGTTTTCCTGTGGGATGACAGAGTGACATCACGTCACTCCGGTGTCCCACAGGCTCTGCCCTCACGCAGCCTTCCTGCTCTAGACACTGTTCAGGGACCAGCAAAGCCACCTGGCAGCCTGGCCTGGGAAGATTCTGCCTCCCTGCAGGAGTACCAAGGGGCGTGGCAGCAGCTCCTCACTGTGCTTGGTGTCCGGAGACTCCGGGACCCAGCAGGGAACCGCTGCCTTGAGCCAGGGCCAGGAGTGCTTGGGCCACCGCCTTCCTGGTGCTCCAGCTTTGACCCCCACCCCCACAAGATTAGCACATCAGCACTGGCTTCCTGCGTGGGGAGGTGGAATAGGAGAGAGCCCGAGTCTTGGGGCTTTCTCTCCCCCTCTCCCTACAAGATTAGTGCAGGAAGCTGGCGCTGCCACACTAATCTTGTGGGGTTGGGAGGAGTAGAGGCTGGAGCATGGGGCAGGCAGCGGTCCAAGCACTTCTGGCCCTGGCTCTTGCCCCCACTGCCTCCTGGCCTGGCCGTGCCCTCCTCCAGCAGCCGGAGGGGGACCGAGAAGCCAGGGCTGGCTGCAATTGGGGAGGGATGTGGGGAAGCCGAGAGGTGGCGGGGAAGCCAGGGCTGACTGTGACCATGGAGGTGATCGGGGGGGCTGAGGGGCCAGAGCTGCAATCAGCAGGGAGGCCGGGGCTGGCTGCGACTGGGAAGGGGCTGGGAGGCCAGGGTGGCCAGGGCTGGCTGCACCCGTGGCGGGGGGAGCTAAGAGGCCAGGCCTGGTACAGCCCCCAGTCCTCCCTTCCCCTCCTCTCTCTGGCGACCGGGGGGGCCGAGAGGCCTACCGTCTCCTCTCCCCAGCAGACAGGTCTGGTGTGGTTCCTGGCCCTCCCCTCCCCAGTGGCTGTGGGGCAGTGAGAAGCTGGGTCTGGTGCTTCCCCGGCCCTCCCTATCGTCTGGGGGCAGAGCTGGGCTTACCTACTTGCAGGACTGGTGCAACCCCAGTGGCCAGAGAGGTGGGGGGGCTGAGAGGCTGGGGCTGGTGTGACCACCGGCCCGACTCTCCCTGGTAGCTGGAGAGGCTGGGGGGCTGAGAGGCTGGGGCTAGCATGACTGCAGGTCCTCTCTGGCAGCCCGGAAGGGTGGGGTGAGAAGGCAGGGCTGCTTACCCTCACAAATGGGAGTTGGCAAGCATAGCAAGCAGGGGGCACCACATCTTAGTTGTTTTTAAAGATAGCTAAGTGCTAAGGAGTGTGCTGATGCCAAAGTGAAGTTGAGAATTTAAATACACAAAAATCTGGAAATTCGTAAGTTATGGCTCCCACAATAGTGTTAACTCAGCCACATTATAGTTCTAAGCATAAATGTATTCACATGCAGAATAAAGTAGTACCAAATTAGATTGATAGTGTATGCAAGGGGATGAGTTATGACTACTGTGGGCACCATACATTAAAAGTTCTAGACTTCATTACGTTTAAACTTTCAACCTTAACATTTTATTAATATAAGGTTTTTTATTTTAAATCTATAATACAGAAATTTGAAATCTTAAAGCTGACATCCACACAGCTGGTTTCCAGTTAAACATTCATAACAATGAAAGATAAATCTTTTTTGTAATATTCTTGCAAGTTTCAGTAGTACTAAAATGCCATAAGAATAATGAATTTTTCTTGTTGACACAAAGCTTAAAAAGAAAATAATTTTAATGGAACCGACTGTAGAAAATGTTTTCTAATTTATTGCCTTGTTCATTGCATGTTAAAGAAGAAGCAGTGAATCATATAATTAAATATGACTGTAATGGTTCTCTGCTGTGGATTTCAAATTGTTACCCACTGGCATTTTAGTTAGTCTTTTTGAGGTAGGAGCTTTTCAAAAGACCTACTATTCTATAAAAAGAAAAATGTGAAGGAGAATCATTTTTGCACAGTTTGATGCTAATATTGGCTTGACTTTGACCCTACATTATTTATCTAGAATCACTCAGAGCTCCATCCTGTTCATTGATGAATTTTTCTGTGTAATATAGAAAGTGCACAAGTTAAAACAGGAACTGCTGTGTTCTGTGTTCTAAACAATAGAGTAAGACACCAGGTCTTTTCCGGTCTTTCTAAACATAAAGAACAGATAGAGCTACAAACTCCAACTAATAAGTTGAAGTAATTAGAGCTTTATTTAATATAATAAATAACAATAATTAATAAGAGCATTATTTCCTTTTCTGTGCATTTTGAAGTTGTTTTTACTTCTGAAAGAGAAAGAAATGGAAAGGTATGCTTTCGGCTGTAAAAATACTGAGTGGTAGTAATTGGTTGAACTTGCAAGGAACTCAGTATTTAGAAATTTCTCTGGGTGTAACACCATAATTTCAGAATGCTATATCTCATGAATATTTAAGAATTTCAAGGATGATTCTAGACATCAATGGCCTGATTTTCATTAAAATTTGAAAAGCTAAGAGAGGGGAAAAAAAGAGGACACATGAAGCCGATAGCATCTGGTTAGCAAAGCTATCTGCCTTAGCTATCTCTGTTGTTGTCTGTCTAAGAACTGGTTGATGGCAGTCGTTAACACATTTTGGCATAACTGAAATGAGAGGTATTATCTCTGTTGAGAGTTTTAAAATGGTGCCCTGAGAGAAAGAAATGGAAAATAAGAATGGCGGGGAAAATGGGGAAATTGCAGATGTGCACACAGTGATCCTGGCCTGGATGGGGTGGCGGCGAGAATGGGAAATCCTGGCAGGTGTGTACACAGCCCTTGGTTTGGAGAGATGGTGGGAACTGAGGTGCACACAGCCATTGTCATCCATGAGTGAAAGAATGAAGGAGCTGTCGTGGACAGATGTAGGACATTCAGAACCCACGATGGAGAGGAGAACAAATTATCCTGGGATGGGGGAAAGTAAGAGCTTGGTGGCAAATATATTTGTGGGTCCACATGGACAGTAGGCCAGCTGGGGGCAATAGGACATGGCACGGGGGAAGGAGCTGTCCCCAGGGCATGGCGCCAGCCAGGAACAGTTGGGCATGGGGGCATTGCGAGGGGAGTAAGTATGGGGATGGTAACTGAGGGCATGACTCTTGTGTGTGCCATGCTGTGCTGAGGACCTGTGGGGGAGGACAGGCTGGTGGTGGTGGGTGTCTGTGGGGTTGAGCTGGGGGTTCTGAGAGGGTTGGACTAGGGAATCCCAGATAAATGTGTGTGGGCAAGTCCTACGAGTGGGGTGTGTGTGTTTCTCTCCATAGAGCCAGCTGAGGGCCTTGTCTGTGATTGAAGTAGCTGGGGCCAGCCTGTGGTGGGACCCAGTGCCAGGACTGGAGCTGTTGTTAAGGGCCCTTTCCAAGTATGGGGGTCTGCCTGGAAACTTGGCACCATGGTAAACCTGGTACTACAGAAAGTGTGACACACAGCTACTGGCATGGGGCAGGCCTTGTTGGGAAAATGAGGACTCTGCCACACAGGAGAATGGAAGAGGAGCCGTTGAGGTTAGGGATACCTCTGGGTAAAGGAAGTGGGAGTGAGGACTCAGATCCTTTTGCTAACTCATTTAATCAGAGTAATGTAAAAACCAGGAAATTTCCCCACAAAGACAGGACTGTTCCCCCGCTTATACGTACACAAGAATAGTTATCAATGTTCTGCTGTCAAACTGGGAGGACATATCTAGTCAGGTCTCATTCCTGGGTCTGGTACTAGTCAATATTTTCATTAATGATTTGGATATTAGAGTGGTGTGTATGCTTTTAAAATTTCCAGATGATACCAAGCTAGGAATGGTTGCAAGCATTATGGAGGGCAGGACTAGAATTTGAAATTACACTGAGAAATTGGAGAATTGGTCTGAATTTTAAAAAATGAAATTCATTGAAGGCTTGTGCAACATAGTTTACTTAAGAAGGAAAAATCAAATGCACAACTACAAAACGAGGAACGACTGGCTAGCTCAGTGGTCACTGCTGGGGAGGGACACAAGGGGGGCGCCAGCCATGTGACCACCACCTTACATGACTCCTCTCCACACCATCCATAGCTTGAGGGAGGGCCCCACCTCTTCCTACCTCCTGCCTCACCCCCCACTCCATCCAAGGCCCTGCCTTTTCTCATTGCTGCCCCCACTCTACACCTTCCATCAAGCCCCCTCCCTCGATCAGTGTGGCTCCAGGGGACTAGCAGAGGTTGGGCCCTCCCACCATGCTCACCAGTAGTGGGAAGCGGAGCAACCTGGCTCCAGCCTGCTCTACTCCCCCAGCTCCCAATGTGTCACTCTGCTTCCTGCTGCCAATGAGTGTGGGGACCGGTTCCTCCTCTTCCCCCAAGCCCATCCCATAAGCAAAGCAACTGGAAGTTGGGGAAGTGGAATGTGCTGGGGCTGAATTGCTCTGCTTCCCTCTGTAGCCAGTGAGTGTGGGGGCAGGCCTGACCCTTACTGCTGGCACCATCCCCCCACAAGTTCCCCAGGCTACCCTGGGGCTTTTAGGGCCTTCCAAAGTGTGGGGCCCGAGGCAGTTGGATGAACCCTCCTATGGATGGGATGACACTACCTGCCAGCTGCTGGCTCTTGTCTCTCCCCTTCCCCCAATGTGGGGGCATGTGACCCTTCCTCCACCCCTCTCCCTCATGCATCGCCCCAGGCTAGCTAGTACTATTAACAAAAAAAAGGGATCTGGGTGTTATAGTGGATCACAAATTGAATAGTAACAATGCAGTGCAGTGGCGGCATCCTGGAGATGGTGCTGGGGGAAACTGGCTTTTAAGCTGTCTTGCCCCAGCACCAGTTTGTGTGCCTCTTCCCTTGCTGCCACTCTGCTTTTGCTACATTTCAAAGGCTGAAGCACTGCAGTAGGAACCAGTGGGGCACTTTCAAAGCACTGCAGTAGGAACCAGTGCAGAGGAGGAAAGTAACTAAGTAGAAATACTTTGTTACACTACTCAAGTACATTTTTTCATTATTTGTACTTTACTCAAGTAATTTATTTTTGTGATACTTTGACTTTTACTCAAGTAGCTTTTTTTGAAAATATTGTACTTTTTACTCCACTACAATTTCAGGAAGCGCTTAATTACTCACCTCTTTCATCACCCCACTGACACTTGTGCAAGCCAGCATTCTGATTTGCTAAAACACAGCCACATGCATTTGGGTGGCTAGGTACCATGTTTGAATCCCTGGATTTCATACTTGAGGTCTGCTTAAAGCTGCATGCCCTGACTTCAAAGGCAGGTAGCTCTTAACTGCAATAGAGTTTGAGCACTTGCAGCTTTGCCTTTGTGGCAGGGAGTTTGTCATAAAAAAAAGGGAGGCGGGTGATTAAGAATAACAAAAGACTGGTCATTCAAGTAATTAAGGGATCCTTAGATCATCATGAAAACATTGCCAGCTATTTAAAGCTGGGGGGAAGAGAATCAATAAGTGTTGTGCTGCTAGGATTTGTATTTGGACCAGTACTGTTAAACTTGTAAATGTTCTTGAAAAGGGGGTAAATAGTGAGATGCAAAATTTGCAGATACTACAAAATTACTTAAAATAGTTAAGTCCAAAGCAGACTGCAAAAAGTTATAAAGGGATCTCACAATACTAGGTAATTGGGCAACACAATAGCAGATGAAATTCAGTGTTGATAAGTGCAAAATATTGCACATGGAAAAGTATAATCCCAACTATGCACACACAAATGATGGGATCTAAAATAGCTGTTGCCATTCAAGAAAGTGATCTTGGAATTATTGTGGATAGTTCTCTGAAAATATCTGCTCAATGTGCAGTGCAGTCTAAAAATTAAAAAGCTAACAGAATATTGGGAATCATTAGGAAAGGAATAGATAAGACAGAAAATATCATATTGCCTCTATATAAAGTCATGTTAGCCCACATCTGGGGTGCAGATCCCCTTCTAAAAAAAAATCTGTATTGGATTTGGAAAAGGTATAGAAGGGCAACTAAATGATATGGGGTAAGGAACAGCATCCATATTAGGAGAGATTAACAAGACTGGGACTTTTCAGCTTGGAAAAGAAATGACTAAAGGGTGGGGGGATAATACACACATATACACACACACACACACATACATACACATATACAGGGCTCGCTGAACCGCGGTGAGCGTGCTGTCCGGCGATCTGCGCATGCGCAGATTGTTCTGCACATGCGCAGATCGCCCGAACCCGGCTCTTCCGGGTTGTAATCTACTCGCCACGGGCAAGTAGATTACATAGTTTGTCGAGCCCTGCACATATATATACACACACACACGCACAGAGAGAGAGAGAATGGTGCTGTACAATAACTTGTGTGGTTAACCACAGACTTCCATAGGACGGCTACTTTTTACTTCTGGATTCTCAAGTACAATTAAGATGGGATACTTTTGTACTTTTACTCAAGTAGTTTTCCAGAGGGATACTTTGACTTTTACTTAGTTACATTTATTTCAAAGTAGCAGTACTTTTACTCAAGTAACTTTTTTGGGTACTTTTTCCACCTCTGAACCAGTGCGAGTGGAGACTGCCATTTCCCTGCTGTGCCTCTGCCTCCTCTGCCCCCCATGTAGATGGTGCTGGGGGGAGCCAGCTTTTAAGCTGGCTCCCCCCAGCACTGGCTCCTTCTCCCTTCCCCCTCCTCCCCCCGCCTCTGATAGAGGCAGCAAGTGGGGTGGAAGCGACTAGTTGGGACATAACACTAAGAAAGATCAAAGATCATCTTCATTTATACAGAAGTGTTTGGGGAAAAGAGAAAAAAAGGAAATTCTTGCCAAAGTATTATGTTTCTGGAAATTAGTAAATAGGAACTATTACTGACGGTGGTATGATGAACTTTGTATTAACACTTTAGTTTATCTTTCTGTCTAAGCATCAATAGTAAGGTGACAGTTTAATGAATGTTACTGAGACCCCTTTAAGATATGTACAGCCCAGATAAATTAGTTATCTTTTAGCATGTCAAAATGATAGATTGTACTCCAAATTAAAAAGGCAATACAGGTTGGACGTCCCTCGTCCGGCACCCTTGGGACCTGACCAGTCCTCATTGAGTGGATTTGCCCTCCCAGCATGGCCCGTGATGAACTCCTGATGCCTGCTAGGGCTCCAGCCATGGCTCCCCAGGCTGGATCTCCCTAGCTGGCACTGCTGGACCCTAAGTGCTGGGGCCAGAGCTCCACAACCACTGCCAGACCCCGAGCTCCATGGCCAGGGCCAGAGCTCCGCAGCCACTGCTAGACCCCAAGCTCCGCAACTGCTGCTGGACCCAAGCGCCACACTGGGAACTGGGGCTCCCTGGCTACAGCCGGGGCCAGTGCTCCATGGCTGCTGCTGACCCCTGCTACCTCCCAGCCACAGGGGGCAGAACTCTTCACTGCCCCACCTGCCCTTCTGGGTCTCCCCCACATAGGGCTCCTAGCTGAGTCACTGGCCCCCTACCGCACTCCTGCCCCACAGCCTGATCTCCCTATTCCTGGGCTTGTGGTCCAGGAACATCCCTGGTCCTGATGGACCATGGATGTTGCTGGACCAAAGAGTCCCAGTTAAGGGAGGTACAACCTGTACTATTAGTTAAACCTAATACTGGATATGCTATTAATGAATTTATTCAGTTTCTCTGTTTGATGTAGGAGAAGAGATGACCACTAGAGGATATATTAATTGGCTGTTGTTTCTAAGTTATTTGCTAGGCGATTTTCTTCATTTTAGCACTGACTTCTAACTCTCATGAGGTTATTTTTAGAATCTCATGTAGCGATTGAGCTTATTATATTATTTAGTTCTACAGTCTGGGATTGGTTGATGTCACTAATAGTTTCTCAAAATATCAATGCTGCATCTCTAGAGATTTTCCTTTTTAAATTTTTTTGTCATTCACATTGTTTGGGAAGTGTCTCTCTAAGGTATTAATTTGTTACTTAATATTTTTTATTTAAAAAAAAATTACAGTTGGTGCATTATTCAGGGTCCCCTCTGTGGTTTTGATATGTGAAAAGGTGCTAACTTTGACTATGAAACACACAGAGAACGCTTAGTGGAAAAATGTGTTCAGGCATATCCTGTTCGATTTTTCTTGAGGAAATTCATATGTGTGTTCAGAGAGAAAAAACTACTATATATTGTTGAATTATTATCTTGTTTCCCCATAAAACAAAACGACTGAAGGAAAGGTGGTGGTCGTGGGGAGACAGAGTACTGATGACAGGCTCATTGCAGGTTCTTTTCTAATAATTTACATAAGCTCTTCATACATTTTTGTTTCTTTAAATTAAAGGAAAAAGAATTCTGAGGTGGCTGCAGCATTGACAGGCAGGGTCCTTCTAAGTTTTTCAGAATTTCAGGAAGATTGAGTGTCTCTACTTTTGATTACTTTAGTCTCGACAGTCTCTCCCGTTTTAGCTCTGTCATCTGGCTTGTCAACTAGTAAACTCTCATAAAAAGAAAGAGTTCATCACTTCACAGACAAACAGCTAGCTGGGAATAAACAATCATAAAAAGAGAGTCTTTTTCAAGGCCATCTGAGAGGTAGGAACCAGCTGTTTCCTACCAGTAAAAGTATACTCTGATTTGATGATGCCGTACCATAATTATGCTCCTCCATCATACTAGAGCTGAGTATTCATCACTAAAATATTTCCTGATATGGGAAATGATTGATGTATCTAGAAAAATGATCAGATCTCAATGGTGATAAACCAACAGATCCATCATATTCAAGGATTTTCATCATTCAGCTGAAAAATATCTTTATTTGATGGTATTTCCAGAGCACCCATCATTGCCTTAGCATCTAAGCCCCAATATAATATATGTGTTGCTGTGACCTGCTGTATTTCATATAGAGAGAGATATGTAGGAGTTTCATGTCTGACTCAAAGTCCTGTTTTCTCTTGGCCTGAGATCAGTCCCAAGTTCTCATAAGTGACCATAGCATTTTTTTTCTTTTTAACATTTTCCTTCTGACCGAGACAGTGGCTCCAGAGTTACTGAATGGATCAACTGAGAGGGTTCTAAATATTTAGTGGCAACTCTCTGTGAAACTCTGTACCTTGGGGGAGTGCCCTGTTACCTCCATATTCCTCATTTTTATATCATCATGATCTTGCATATAAAACATGCCTGGTAAGATATCAGGGGAAAGGTTATGATCTGCTGAAATTCATTTCTCTATCTGTATATGTATGATTATCAGTGCATATGAAAATACGTGAATGTGTATTATAGTTGTCTCTAAAACATGCTGTAAACAGATATTCACTTCCCTGTTACATCAACAAGGAGAGTAGCCAACGTCCAGGTGGGTATCAATGGCCATTAACCAGCAAGGGAGCTACAGTGCTATGACTCACCTGCATGAGGTGACACCAGGGGAATTGTTCAACTTTTCATGGAAACTTAACAGTGCTCTCAGACAAGCCTGGACTTGTACTTCCCAATCATATGGACTGAGGTTATGAAAACCAAACAAAAAGACCCATGCTTTTCTCTTGCCCCACAATGCATCAAACAACAAGAATACACTGAAGAATCCAAAAGAGGGGTAAGGCTCAGATTTCAAGGGTGAAATCTGGGTACTATTGGCTGCAATATCTAGTGTGGTGGGAAAAAAACCTGTTTGGTCTAGTTGTTGCCAAGTTTAATAGGTTTGAGAGTTAAGACTGACTTTTTGCTATTACTACTTAAAATCTATCCATTTTAGTCAATAAGCTTCTTTTATTGTTTATCTTTCCCAGTGACTCTGGGTGAAGTGTGTGACAGATCAGCTCAGATTTTACAAAAGCTGGTGTATGTCCACTTTCCATTGTTGAAGTGGTGAACCAATTAATAAATTAGGTGATATATTCTTGGGGTACAGTGCTGGGAGGGGGGGATTTGGCTCTAGTGCCTTACTGTGAGTAATTCATGAGTGGCTCAGGGAGCATTTATGCCATCTGGCAGTTGTGCTGAGTGATAACATTGACTAGTGGGTTTGCTGCTGATCACTAGCAAGGCGTTGTGAGAGAGACCCCAGGCGGGAGAGAGTTCAGGGGGCATAGAAATCCATGATCTCAGGTTGCACCCCAGGGCAACCATCACACTTTCCATTCCGGAAAATGAGTTATCACCTTTATGAACAGGTTATATGACCTAGTCCCTAGCTCAGAGAAGGGCAAAATGCAGCCCACAGGCTGAATCTGGTCCACCAAGCCACCAGATCCAGCCCGTGGACTGCCCTGCCAGTACCCTTAGGCACAGAACACCCCACACTTCTTAAAGCATCTGGCTGCTCCCTTTGGCTCTCTGCTCCAGGAGAAAGGGGAGGCTTTGCGCACTGCCCTCATCCCCAGCCTAATCTCTCAGCTCCTATTGGCTGGAATCAGCCAATAGGAGCTGAGAGATTGGGCTGGGGGCAGGGGCAGCCTGTGAAGTCTCCTCCTTCCTCTGGCTCCCGGAGCGGTAGCCGTTTTGAGCAGCATGGGGCTGTGACAGGCAGGGAGCTTGCTTCGGGGTCCTGCAGGGCTGCTGGTTGGAAGCTGCTTAGATAAGAGCCTCCCAGCCAGAGCCTGCCTCTGACAGCACACCCCCTCCTGCACCCCAACTTCCTCCTAGACCCTGCATCCCTTCCCCTAGGCTGGAATCCTTTCCTGCATACATACCCCCTCCCGGATCTTGCACCCCAATCCTCTGTCCCAGATCACAATCTTCTCCTTCACCCAAACTTCCTCTGAGACTCCACACCCTGTCCTGCACCGCAGTCACCTGCACTGAGCTCCCTTCTGCACCCAACCTCCATCCCAGACCCCACTCTCCCTCCACAGAAAAGTGGGGCCTTTGACCACTTACCAAAATCTTGGAGTGGAAAGCCCTCAAAAATGATTGCGCACTCCTGCCCTAGCTGCTCGAAATACCTCCGCATCAGGTCACTTCTAGAAAATCTACTACAGGTTGAACCTCTAGTCCAGCAAAATCTGTGGTCCGGCATGATTTTAGTTAGACTGATGAATCATGGTTGTGGGCAAGTTTCCCACAGTCCCATAAAGTTTGTTTACAGCCACTAGTTCTGGCTCTCAGTGTTCTGTACTGTCATCTCTCTCTATATAAAAAAAGCTTTTCCTATCAACAACAGAATGACGTCATCCCTGTCACTCTGCATCCCACAGGAACAAGCTCCATCTACCCCCAACGCTCCCCTTCCCAGCGGCTGCAGGAAAACCCAGTGCGACTCCGGCCTGGCTGCTCCCAGCGGCCTGGCTTGCAGTGCGTCCTATCCCTGCCCATGGGGGTTGGAGCCAGGCCTGGCTCACGCTGCAGCGCAGTCTGTCCCTGTCCTTGGGGGGTTAGGATTAGGCTGTAGTGCGGGGTGAGGAAGAGGGAGCCCTGGCTGGCAGAGCGGGGGGAGGGAGAAGGGGCCCTGGCTGGCAAGGGAGAAGGGGCGGCTGGTGGAGGTGCATGGGGGGCAGGAGAGAGAAGAGGGGCCTTGGCTGGCATGGTGGGGACGGGAAGGGGGAGGGAGAAGGGGCCCAGGCTTGCACAGCTGCAGCCCAACCCTCCCCAGTTGCCAGGGAGAGAGCCGGGGTTGCTTACCCCACGCGTGGGAGAAGGGGTTGGTGAGTGTAGCGAGCAGAGGGCACAGCCCCCAAGTTTAGCTTTTATTTACCTCTAAATGTCTTCTAAGACCCCAGTAAGCAGTGGAAGTGTTGGTAATGCAGCTAGGCAATATTGACCTCGCATGGTTTGGCAAATTCTCCAGTTCAGCAGGGGTCAGTCAGGTCTGGAAGGTGCCAAAATAAAGAGGTTCAACCTGTATTTAAAAGCATTGAAGCTGTGATATAACAGGATAGCATTTTAAACTTTTATTTTGCTCTGCATTACCACAAGTTTTGTTATTTTAATGAATGCTATCTGGGAATCAGCAATTAACCATATTAGTACCCCATAAAATATACAGTTAATTGTGGATCAGAATAATTAAATCCATAGATGAAATGTTGTTTCAGTTTCGTAGTAATGAAGAGGTTGACAATGCAGTTTTTGCCCGCTCTGAGAGAAATCTTCAAACGATCTTGAATGTGTTTGCTGATGCCTACACATGTCTTGGTCTCACCCTCAACATCAAGAAGACCAAAGTGCTCAATCAGCCCTCTCCAAATGAGGTACCATATGCTCCATCTATTAAAATCAATGGAGAGGCACTGGAGAATGTCGGTCATTTTCTCTGCCTTGGAAGTTATCTTTCATCCAAGGCAGATATTGATGTAGAAATCCAACATCATCTGAGCTATGCCAGTGCAGTCTTTGCTTGTTTACAGCACAAGGTTTTTGAATATCATAACATTCGAACATACGCCAAAATTCTTGTCTGTCAAACTGTCATTCTCCCAACACTATTGTATGGGTCTGAAACCTGGACAGCCTACGGACATCACTTAAAAGTCTTTGAGAAGTATCAACAATGCTCCCTCTGCAAGATCTTGAAGATCAGATGGGAAGATAGGTGCACTAACATCAGTGTTCTAGAAAAGGCAAAGACCACCAGTAGCGAAACAGTGGTAATCTGTCAGCAACTTCGCTGAACTGGTCACATTATTCAGGTGCCAGACCATGGCCTTCCAAAACAGGTCCTGTTTTCTCAGCTGAAAGAAAGATACCATAATGCCATAATGTGGGAGGATAGCGGAAGTGTTATAAGGACTTGCTAAAGAATAACGTAAAGAAGTGCAACATTGATGCACTTGGAAGACACTCACCCAGGATTGCTCAAAATGGAGAAAAGTCCTACACAATGGCTCCCTGCATTTTGAATTTGCCCACCGACAAGCTGAGGAGGAGAGGAGGCGCAGGAGAAAGGTGAGACTGGCTTCTAGTTAGGGTCAACAGCCTCCTGCTGTACCTGGAAACATCTGTTTTCACTGTAACAAAACTTGTGGTTCAAGGATTGGCCTTATCAGCAGCCTAAGGATCCACAACTCCCATGGAGGATGATCATACTCAGCAACGAGTGATTGCCCATCAATGGAGAGGTTGCCTAGAAAGCTGCATTAAAAGTAAAACCCACATTTTGAAAATAAAGAAGGGTATCTTGCAGGAGAAAACTATAATGAAACCCAGAGCAGTTGAAAAGGGTATGATAAATTCTGAAGAGAGTTTTCCATTTTCTGTCCCTTTCAAAATTCTAGTTATATACACTATTAGTAATCTATATAAAATAATAAGAGATGAAACCCTGCTGGTATGGAACTATTACTAACATGCTACTTTACATAAATTTTTACTTCAAAGATTGAGGACTTCTCAGTAAAAACCTGTTACACTGTTTCCAACTAAATAAATGAGACCTACGATTCAACTTTGAATGGTTCAAACTGGAATTTCTGAAAAGTAGAGTAAAACACTGGGTGTGTGTCTAGACTACATGGCTCCGTCGACGGAGCCATGTAGATGAGTTTACTCAGCAAAGGGAAATGAAGCAGCGATTTAAATAATCACTGCTTCATTTACATCAAAATGGCTGCCGCGCACTGTGCTGATCAGCTGTTTGTCGGCACAGCGCGGCAGTCTAGAGGGGGATCTGTCGACCCCAGAACCCTTCGTCGGTAGATCCTGTAAGCCTAGTTTCCGCCGCGCTGTGCCGAAACACCCTGGTAGAGAGGGAGACAGATTTTTTTTTCCATTTAGAAATCAAATATACCTATATCAAATTGGAATACTGTAATTATCTCTAGT
Source organism: Rafetus swinhoei (assembly GCA_019425775.1). NCBI lineage: Eukaryota > Metazoa > Chordata > Testudines > Trionychidae > Rafetus > Rafetus swinhoei. The sequence continues at coordinate 143,514,486 of CM033440.1, read as the reverse complement.
TTTTAATCATATTATTTATTTCATTTTATTCTTTTACTAGGATCAGTTGGCAGGGGATGGAATAGATTAAAATCTTGTGTCAGTTTTTAGCAATATAATTAACACAAATAGTTTCTGACCAGTAATAGCTTTTGGTTTTATGACTATTGCAGGCTGCTGTCCCCTCTTTATCTTGATGGCCTTTTTCGGTAGTACCCAAAACCTCTTTGTTAGCCATCACACATTCAATTGCAGATTTTAATTCATAATGGATCTTGGACTGCTTTTTCTGAATTATATAATCTCACTGTGTTCTATAACACTTAATAAGAAGCAGCCAAGAACTAGCTGGTTGGTCCAAGCAAAGTTTTAGTCTAGTAAATTGATGGTTCCCTGAAAAGATTGGGAACCTTTGTAATAAAATATGTTGAGCTCTGTGCTTAGTCTAATTTGTTAGAGTGAACAAATGCAAACTCTGATTCTTGTAAACAGATCAGGAATAAACAAGGGAGAAGAGAGACTTTTTGTTTGTTTCTGTTTGCTTACTCAGTTTTGTTATCTGTAACTGTGTAAACTTTGACGGTGCTAATTGTATGTGGGCCTTGTGCTTAGAATTTACTTTCATAGTAAAGGGTCTAGAGAGCTTTAGAGAACAGCTAACTCCATGTGAATAATACTGAATAATACTGTAAATTTAAGTAAATTGAGTTCTGGGATAGATAATAGGAAATAAACATAGACTATGGTGACCTTAAAATTCAGGGCTGTTAAACTAAAGTTACATGAAGCCCACATGAGCTTCATTATGCTTTGTATTGGGCACTATATGCTGTATTTCTTTTTTGGCTTTTATAGTTGACAGAATTTTACATTATACCCCCAGTAGAATTGGAATACTAGGCAGCTCTGCTCAATGTGAGATTTTTTTCCACTGGGAAGGAGTGAGGTGGTATTTCTTCTTTTCCCAGAATTGTTTTGGAAGGTGTTTTTCCTTCATCCTGTTACTTTGGCCCCTCAGCAAAGATGCTCAACTGTCAGAGATGGTACCAGAGTGTAGTTGTATTGTAAGTAGTCTACACTGAAAGTTATCCTTGAATATTTCCATTCTCACTCCCCCAGCTTGTACTAACTTGTTCCTGTCTATTAGATCATTTGTTTTCTTCCTCTGGTGCCTTTTCACTGGAATAAAGATACCAGTGACTTTCAATCATCTCAGACACATTATCAACATATAACTTAAGTTTTTTTACTCCAGGTTCGAACTCTTTGTCTGTGGCATCACTCTGGTGCAGTTTATTAACTTAAAATATTGATTGGCTTTTGCCTAAGACTTTTGGTTTACAGTGTTTACTCTTGTTCCTTCCACTTACTATTATAAAAATCATTGATAATGACCTCTCTTGACTCAATTATTGTAAAACTCTGTCAGTGGTAACTTAATTTTTGTAATTTTCTTTTTAAAACCAGAGTTTTTTGATTTATCAGGTAAGGCTTGAAAATAATGCAGATGATGAACAGTTTTGTCTGTATAATTTAATTTGTACAGAATTATGGCTTAGTGTACTGCATCCTGATGGAACCTAAAAAGCACTCTTATTCTCATTTGAAATCCCTACCCAACATCAGTTTGTTTTAGCTACCATCCTTCTCTCTGTAAAGGACTGGACAGGCTATCTTTCATATTTCTTAAAATTACTTCAGATATATTTTTGGAAATGCTGATGTAGAGATTTACATCTTCTCAAGGACTAAACATGATGTCTCTGTGGCAGTCTTAGTCTTCAGTGCAAGACAAAATAAACCGAAATATCTTGCATTATAGCGTAGGACACAACTAGTAGGCCATCAGATCAAACAGTATTTTTGCTTACCCTGAGTTGCCTTACTGAGGGGCCCCACTAGATCTATCGCCACCCTCTGGAAAGGCTTCTCTATGATGGGCAGGACCCCCAAAGCAGCTCTCTTCCTATCTCAGGCTTTCCCCGCCCTCTGGCAGGAGTTACAAGACTGGCAGTACCGCTACATAGCCATGAAGATCCCCGGCCAGTAAAAATTCTGCAGCAGCCTCAACTGGGTGCGCCGGATTCCCTGGTGCCCCAAGAATGGGACTTCATCGGCCAGGTGCAGCAGCCTGTGGTGATACTTTTGGGGAACCACCAGCTGCCGCTGGACCCCCCCATGACTCCACTTTCCTTGGGGGGAGCCATTCCCGATACAGGAATCCCCTCTCCCACAGAAACCTCTCCCGGCAGCCTTCCCCCAGGGTTTGAGCTGCAAGAGGCCAGCCCGGTCCTTCAGCTTCTGCAAGGAGGGATCTGCCTGCACCTCGGCCTGGAATTCAGCAGCTGGGGAAGGGACAGAGACCTCTGTTGAGCTCAATCCCCTGGGGCCCTTTGCTGAGATGGGGCCCTGCACCCCCTGCAGAGTGCCCTTTCCAGGGTCAGGGTTGCGGGCCCCTCGCTGGCTCTGGCTACAGGTGATGACTAGGGCACTGTGGGGTCCTTCTGGCCAATCTTCTAGGTCACCCCCAATCAGCACCCCAGTAGGCAGGTGCTGGTGCACCCCCACTTCCTTGGGGCCCTCCTTAGCCCCCCATTTCAGATGCACTTGGGCTAAGGGTACCTTGAACGGGGTCCCGTCTATGCCCCTCAGGGTCAGCGGGGTGCTGGGCACCATGCGGTTTGGGGCCACTAGCTTGGGTCAGGCCAGCGTCACCTCTGCCCCAGTGTCCCAGTAACCCATAACCTTCCTGCCATCCACCTCAAGGGGCACGAGGCACTCGCTCCACAGGGGCCGCCTTGCGCCCACCCAGTACATAGAGAAACCTGCCTCCGGAGCGTCAGGTCTCCCAGAGGAGCTGGCCTGAGGGGCCTCCCCCACTTGGGCTGAGGGCAGCCTGCTCCTCCTCCAGCCCCACCCAGTTAACCTTGGAAGGTCTCGGGTTGTGGAGCCTGTCCAGGGCTTTGGGGCACTGAGCTAGCTTGTGGCCCTTTTGCCCACAGCGATGGTAGGTCAGGTCCCACAGGTCCTCTCAGGCCAGCTGGTCCACCCGAGTACTGGCTGGCCCTCTAGGTGGAGGATTGCTGGCCCCTCCTTTCTGGACCCGCCCCATAGGCGCTTCCCCCAGTTGCACAGCCAAGAACCGGTCTCTCCGGGATTCCCTTTCACACTTGGACCTGTTGTCTGTGAACTCATCAGCCAACTTCCCCGTGCCGTGTGGGTCCTCCGGCTTCCTGTCCTTCAGCCACAGCCTCGGGTCGGGCAAGCACATTTCATAGAACCATTCCAGGACCATCAGCTTAACCAGGTCCTCTGCAGTTTGGGCTCCCACCCCAAACATCCACTTGCAGAACTATTGCATCAGGTGGGAGACCAGGTCTATGTAGGTCTCCTCAGGGCCCTTCTGCACATTCCAGAATTTTTTCCTGTACGCATCAGGGGTCAGCCCAAACTTGTGCAGCAGGGCTTCTTTGACGCGTTCATAGTCCCCCAGATGCAGCCTGGTACAGCTCTCAGGCTCACTCGAAGGAATTAAGGAATCCATCCAGGTCCCTTACATCCTTACACTGGGACAGAACGAACCTCTCAAAATGACCTGCAGTCCCTGGCCCCCTGGGCCTCTCCCCACTCACCGTAGCCGGGGCCCCGCTCTTTCTCAGCTCCGCCATGGCCCACTCATGCTACCGCTGTTCCATATGATCCTTGCACTTCTTCTCCCATTCCTGCCTATCTTTCTCCCATTCCTGCCGCTCCTTCTCTTGTGCCTCCAATTCCTTTAGCTGTAGCTCGATCTCCAGCCGTTGCAGATCCACCGGGGGGGACCCTGCCCGGGATGAACTGCTGCTGGCTAAGCGTGGCCTGGTGGGCACCGCATCCATCTGGTGGACTCCAGCCTTCTCTCCTGCCTCAGAGCCTGAAACGCTCCCGGGGGTTTCTGGCTGTTCCCAGCCAGGACAGGACCCAGCCCCCTGAAACTATCATTCTCTTCCAGCTGAGCAATTAGCTGGGCCTTGGCAGGCCTCTCTCCTTGCACAGTTCCACGGCGTCTACCTTAAGGAGTTGGTTGTAGGCCATCTCGCTTTTCCCAGGGTGCAGACTCACAGGCCAGTGCTGCAGCGCCCCACGATTCCCAGGAAGAACCCTTCAGTGGGCCAGCCTCCTTGAGCATCACTCCCCACAGGGTTAGACTGTAGACCCCTCTGCCTTCTGGGGCCACTTCCCATGATCCCGGGGAACACTCCTTCTCTGAGACCACACTCAGGTTAAGCCGCCTGCCCCTCTGCTTCCTGAAACCGCTTCTCACTGCCTCCAGCACACCTGGCTCTTGCAAGCCCCCCTTCTTTCTACTGCACCCCAGTCACTTACTACCGGATGCTCCATCCACAGGGTGCAGTCGAACCATCCTCTGCCAGCATTGTCACGGAGTGTCGGGGAGTCCCCGACCCTGCACCCCCATCCGCAGCCAGATGTGACTCTCAGCCAGCAGGTAGAACAGAAGGTTTATTGGTTTACAGGGGCACAGTGTAGCTTAGGATCGATGTTAACACAGGAGCCAGGGCAGGCAGCATTATTCCTCTAGGGGAGAAGGGGTCCCGGGCCCTTCTCCCCCCCTTTCCTGACCTAAGCCCCTTCTCTCCTCCTAGCCCAGATGAGCCTGACTCTTCTCACAGGCCCTACCCCCCCAGCCTGGAGTCAGCCCCTGCCTATCCTTTGTCTCCCTTCCCGGCCAGGAGTTGTTATCTCCTATATCTGGCCCTCAGGTGTCTGAGCCCAATACACATCTGGAGTGAGTCATATTCAGCCTCTCCCCCCTCATGCAGAGAGTGCTGCAGTGTGTGTGTGTGGGGGGGGGGAACTGAGGTATACACACACACACACACACACAGCAAAGAGTGAATGTAACAACACCTCCACTATGTCACATCAGGATAGTGGGATGTGCATAAAATGCAATTGTTTCTCATAAAATGGAAAGGGGAGGAGTCTGGTAGGAGGGATAGTTATACTGCAGAATAACAACAGGGAGCAGCAAGGGGAACAGGACATCTGTAACTCCATTGGGCCAGCAGGCGGCAGTGGCAGAGAAAGGGACAGCTATCTGTTATATATTTCAGAGAATGTGGCTGTATGTGTCTTTCTGTCTGTGTATCTGTCCCCCAGCCAGGGGAAATGCCCACCTTCAACCACAGTAGCCACTGCAGCAACCATGGACAGGCACATCTCACCTGGTCCCAAGCTGCTTCAGTGAGAGAAGGCTGGGGTTGTCCTCTCTCCCCAGGGCAGCCTGCACACTGAACCCCTCATCCCCAGTCCCACCCCAGAACCATGATTTAAGTGAAGAAAAACAAAACTTATTTGAGTTAAGGACCCAAGTAACACCGGGTAAGTAGGGAGTAATACATTCTAAGTAATACATTACACTTACATTTTGACTTTGTTAAAGCGTGCAGCATTTAGACTTTTCTGTCTTTAAAAAATATGTGGCAGGGGACAGGCTGAAAATATTCTTTACTTTAGTGACATGTTAAAGCCATCCTGTGTCAGAAGTGATGAATAGTTTTTGTGGGTTTGGAGCAGGTTCCTGATCGATTGGCTATTAGCTAACGAGGGAGAAGCAGAGTAAAAAGAAGATGAAGTCCAGCTGCCTGTACTAGAGCCCACCTGCCTTTTCTCTTTAGTTCATTTTCTCTCTAATGAAAGAACCAATTGGTTTAGAGAGATCAATGCTGACCTGTTAGGCTCAGACACTGTTCTGGCAATTATATTCAGCAGTGTAAAGATTTTTTTAAAGGCCAGAAACTTTGAATTGAATAAGAACTACACTAATGTTAAAGATAGGGTAAAAAAAAAAGTGTAGGTGAAAAGAACCAATCATAATCATGTTCTGTTTTCATGAGATCAAAAATCAGAAGATCATTGCCATTTTTCCTTAGATTTAAAAAGTCATGGGGTCCTGCTTATATGACAGAATGTAGTGATACATGTGAAGCACCTGTATTTACGTGGAGTTGAATCTGTTTTAAATTTTTTCATTAGCTTTTTTCAGAACATTTTTTCCCAAGTAATAATCAGTTTCAGTATACACTATTAAAGTCTGACTCGCTGTCCAACTGTATCATTCAGTGTATTGTTAGGCATCTGACTGAAAAAAGTAATCTTAGTAAACAATCTTCAGATGTACTCACTCTGAAGTGATATGTCCAGAAAATAGCAAGTTTTCACTTTTGATGTGAGTGGGAGTAAAGGAAGACAAACAGCTGAAACAAATTCTTTCCGGTAACTGTGCTACTCAGCTACATCATAAGCATTCAGGAACCCAGCCCTGCAATCAGCCCTGGTGCCAACTCTGCCCACATATCTATACAAGTGAATTCATCACTGCAGCCAACCATGTACGCCACCAAATCAGAGGCTCATTTAACTGCACATCCAGTAATGTGATTTATGCCATCAAATGCCAGCAGTGCCCCACTGCAATTTATATTGGACAAACTGGACGGTCCCTACGGGAAAGAAGCAATGGACACAAATTAGATATCCGTAAAGGGAACATACAGAAACCTGTTGGTGAACGCTTTAATCTGCCTGGTCACTCATTAAGAGATCTTCAAGTTGCTGTTTTGTTACAGACCAATTCCACAAGTCAAATACACAGGGAAGGGTTGGAACTACAGTTCATTCACAAGTTTAATTCTCATGACAATGGTCTGAATTGAGATACCGGATGGCTGGGACATTATCAACCAACAAAGAATGAAGGTGCCAATGGTTCTTAGTGTATGTAGAATCTGGTGCTAGTACTCTTCCTTTCTAATTGCTAACTAATGGTTCTTATCTGCTTCTTTTAACTATCCAGTCTTTAGGTGCTTATAGACTATCAGTTTTGCCTGTTACATACTAGCTCGGCTTTCCCCTTTGATATTTATATACCCACTGCCTCTTCCCCCCCCTCCCATTCCCTATTTATTTTTGGTTCTGGACATCCAACACTTGAGTCATCTGAAGAAGTGGGCTGTGCCCACGAAAGCTCATGATACCATCTTCATGTTTTGTTAGTCTATAAAGTGCTATCAGACTATTTGTTGTTTTTTTAAGTTTATCCTGTACAGACTAACTCGGCTACCCCTCTGAAGCTTTTGGAAATTTTCTGTTATGATGCTCTTTTAAAGGAAGTGATCCCCCTTTTCTGGGATTTCAGTCCAGACAAAGCATATTTTTAGAGGAAGATGCAGTTACCAGATGTGAAACTCAAGATGGTCTTTCAGTGCATCATCCAACATCTCTCAATTTATTGAATATGGACATTAGCTAGCAATAACAGTTATACCACAATATCACATGTAAGGATGTGCTGTTTATGCCTCCCTGCATGTTTGGAAGAAAGGTAATACATCTGTACTGTGATAAAATTCATATATTCTCAATCTACCAATTTTTATTTTTCCCAAAACCTGCAGAAATACCTGCATATAATCCATATGTCTAACTGGATATATTTTGGTTGTTGATATGTATGTTGGTAGTTGTTTTTAGAGTGTTGTTGTATTTCTCTGACTGTAATATCTGGCCAACAATATAATATTTTTATTTCATAATTATTATGTTGTCAGATGATTTTGTCATTAAATACACTGAAGAAAATTATAGTTTTATTCCTCCCAGGGCCTCAGAGCTATGCAGTAGATTGGGTTTGGGGGAAGGGCATGTGTACAATGTCCTTTAGTATATATAGGATCTTCACAAGGATTAAGGCACCAATGTAGTTTTTAGGCTCTTAACATTTGGTTAGGGGTATGAAACAGCTTCTATATGAGAAGTGATTAAAATGATCAGGACTTTTCAGCTTAGAAGAGAGACGACAAAGAAGGGATATGATAGAGGACTATAAAAATTTGACTGATGTGGAGAAAGTGAATAAGGAAGTGTTATATACATCTTTGCATAGCACAAGAAACATTGGTCACCTAATGAAATCAATAGTCTGCAGGTTTAAAACAAATAAAAGAAAGAAATTACTTCTTCACACAATGCATAGTCAATCTGTAGAAATCATTGCCAGGGGATGTTGTGAAGGCCAAAACTGTAACAGGATTCAAAAAAACAAATAGATAAGTTCATGAAGAATAGTCCATCAATGACTGTTAGCTTTTAAGATGGTCAGGGCTGCAACCCCATGTTCTGAGTGTCTCTAGGTTTTGTTTGCCAGAGACTGGGAGTGGATGATGGGCTGGATTGCTCAATGATTGCCTGTTCTGTTCATTCCTTCTGACGCATCTGGCATTGGACACTTTTGGAAGACAGGCTACTGGGATAGCTGGACCATTTGTCTGGCAGTGCGGCTGTTATCGTTTGATTTTTGATGGGAACTGCATAGTTGAGTGGTGTGCTAAAATTATCACTCCCCTTTGAATTCCTGGGCTTCAAAGAAGGACAAGAAGCAATGGGCTTAAGCTGCAGCAAGGGAGGTTTAGGTTGGACATTAGGAAAAACTTCCTAACTGTCAAGGTGGTTAAACACTGGAACAAATTGCCTAGGGAGGTTGTGGAATCTCCCTCAGTGAAGATATTTAAGAGCAGGTTAGACAGACACCTGCCAGGGATGGTCTAGACCAGTGTTTCTCAACCAGTGGTACGAGTACCCTTGGGGTACTTGAGAGAAGTCTGGGGGGGTACGTCAAAACAATTGAAATTTGAAGAAAACTGAATTTTTGTTTTAAGTTTTACAGCACTTTATTATTTTTGTACTTTTTACACCCAAAAATTTCATTGCTCGCCCGGCTACAGTTAAGTTGTTTAAAGAAATGTGTTGCAAAGGTAGAAAAAAAAATTGTGCATCTGAAAACTGTAGGTACTGGGGGTACTTTTAATTTTTAAAGGGGTACTTTATAAAAAAAGGTTGAGAAACACTGGTCTAGATGGTGCTTGGTTCTGCTGTTAGGACAGGGGACTGGATTTGATGATCTCCTGAGGTCCCTTCCAGTTCTAGTGTTCTGTGATTCTATGATTCAGAACTGTAGTCCACAAATGCCATTTTGAATTTTAGACTTGAGGAGGTTTAAGCCACAAGAGCTTTCTATTTTATATTGAAAAGTCCTCTTTGAATATAATCAAGCTTTTTCTGAATGAAAAGAAAAAAAATTAAGCCAATTGAATTCTCCAGTGAAACCAATCTCTAGTGGTATGATTTAAACAAAAATAAACAACCCAGGAACATTTTGTGAAATGTGGTTATAATGTTAGCATGAGAACAAATTTTGAGTGGTTTAGGAGGCTACTTGTTATGTATGGGCTAGATCAGGGGTGGGCAATAATTTTTGATGGGGGACCATTCCAAGGTTTTGATATCAAGGGCTGCACATTTCTGTGGAGGTAGGTACAGAAGGGAGCTCAAGGTAGGGTGTTTCAGTACAGGAGAGGGAGTTTGGGTGAAGGAAGGGGTTATGACATGGGCCAGGGGTTTGGGATGCAGGGTCCAGGATGGGGGATGGATGCAGGTGAGGATTCTGACCTGGTAGAGAAGTGAAGAAGAGGGTGCAGAGGATTTGGGTTATGACCTGGGGCAGGGGATTGGGGAGCAGCAGGGGTTGCAGGGTTGGGGAGAGGGTATGGGTACAAGATAGGATTCTGGCTGCAGGGGGAGGAGTGTAGGAGGAGGTGCAGAGTCTGGAAAGGAGTTGTGACAAGGGGCAAGAGGGGTGCTGAGGGTTTGGGTGGTGACCCGGGGCCGGGAGTTGTGGTGCGAGAGAGGCTGGGTGCCAGATTCAGGTTCTGACCAGGAGGTGCTTACCTAGGCGTCTCCCACACAGCAGCCCAGCAGGACCCTCAGGCAGGCTCCTAGCTGGTTGCTGGGGCCATGTGCCTCTTTGTGCTGCATGCCCAGGGGGAAGACTTCATACACTCCCCTGCCCCCAGCGCAATCATTGCAGCTCCCATTGGCCTGTTTCCAGCTGAGGGTGGGAGCAGCATACAAAGTCTTCTACCTTCCCCCCTCCTCAAGGGGCTCATAGCACCTAGAGCATGGGTTCCCAAACTGGGGTGGGGGAATGAAGAAATTCCAGGGGGGGCGCGAGGCAACCCAGTCCCCCCGTCCCCCCCGTTTTGCTCTATTTTTTTTTTTTTTTTGGCCCCAGTCAGTTCCTTCTTTTTTTTTTTGCTCAACAAGTTTTGCTGCTTTTGCGGGGGGGGAGGTTCTCAAAAATCAAAAAGGGGGCATGATGCCGAAAAGTTTGGGAACCACTGACCTAGAGGCACATGGCCATAGCAATTGTCTGCTTTTAGAGTGCTCTAGGTCTGCAGCAGGCAGGGAGTCTGCCTGAGGGTCCTGTTGGGCCATGGGCTGAATCCAAAGGCTTGGCAGGCCAGATCCAGCCTGTGAGCCATATCTTGCCCACCTCTGGGCTAGATTGTAGTTTATGTACATTCTGGAAGGGAGATGAATTTAAGGAAGCTTTTTCCTGCTTTTGTGCACCCTGTGCAAGAGTGAGCCACAGTTGTAGTCTGTAATATTCTATTGTTTCTCTCTCTGCTTACATATGTTTGACTTTCTGTAAATGTTTTACTTTAACATATATTAGCAAACGTGATGATTTAGGATTTTTTTTTGGTATTATAATATCTGAATTTGCTATTTAAAAGGCAGAATTTTAACTCTGACATATCCTGAATGATACCATTGTAAGATGTAATGTCACACTAACCTCCAAGGCTGTACACAATATTTATATATCTGTACAGTTGCTCAACTATTGTGAGATGACAGATTATTTTAATGCTAACTCTCAGATCATAATTGGTGTACTGTAAGAACACTGGAGCATTTACATTAATTGTGAACTTATAATATAGCTGTCATGCTCTGTAGAGTCGCCCAGAAGTATGAGTACCATCCTGAAGGTAAGAAGCAGAGCACAAATCCTGAATTAGTTATGAGTTCTATATTTACATTTCACCAACCAAATATCAAGTGTGAACTCCTCAAGCACTGTAACAGCCTTAGCATGGAGTCAGAGACAGTTTCTTCTGTTCTATCTTGCAACCTAGGTAAGCTGGCCTTTCTTTTAGATGGTCCCTTTACACTAAAAATCACAGTAATATTCAGGTTACTGTGAGTTTCAAGGAACCAGTCACTTACTGCAAGTCAGTTATCACTTAGGTCCTATACAAAAGATAACACATATAGCTAATCCTATAATAAATTAAAGATTTATTAATTAAGAAAAATAAGTTATTTACAAGTGTAAAGCAGGTAAACACACACACACAAATGAATTACAGTTTTAGGTTTCAAAAGGTGACAGAATCTGCTGTAATGAGTAAGGTCTGCATGTCCTCTAGGGCTACTGAAGGTTAAGCATCTGAAGATCTCTCTGTCATGCTTAGAAATCATGTTCTCCCAAAGTCCTAGCAGCATAGAGATCCAGTTTCCTACTGTTAGGGATTTTTATTCTCTTCCCCCCACAGCTCAAGCTGATCAGACGAGTTTGCATGTATGTCTCTTCTTCATGGATATGATGGTGGAGGGTGCAATTAATAAAATCATTGTTTTTTAAGATTTTATATTGGCTCATTTGGTTTCAGTGGGCCTTCTTGGTGAGCATTACCTAAAACCTTCTGTAGGAAGCCAGCATTTTACATTTGATGACCTGTATGACTAACAAAATTACAGAGGTTTACAATGTAGACACTCAGCACAGATGTTGTGGAATATTACATGCAGTGTCCTACAAGCATTTCAAGTCTAAACACTGAACACATTCGTAGAATCTTAATATCTATTTTAACAATGCTAACACAAATAAGCCAGACTGGTGTACAGCTCTATATTGGTCAATGTTCACGTGAAGTCTAGGAGCCTTAATGTGAGAAGGCACCTGGTCTGCTGGTGTCACAGTGACAGTGATTCATTTCAACACAGAGAAGAATGATATAAAACAGATTTCCATTGAATATGAAAAGCTAAATATTGCATATTTAATTAGCTACATTAAAGGAAATGAAATGTATTCTTTCTGCTTTCATAGTTAGGAGTTGAGGGTAGTGTTCATTTTACTACTAAAATATGTTCTGAATACAAATGGGTACAAACTATTTTAAGAGCCTTTTCAGTATTAATCTATGTAATTCTAATAGAAGGCAATTTAGTCAGGCATGAACTCTTCCCCTGTTAAGAACAGTTCACGCTGCACTTCTACAGCAGCAAGAGTAGTATATTCCCAGACCAAAGAAAATGTTAATTTACCAGTCTCAGCCTTTGCTTAAACAAGTTCAATCTATAGTTCAAGCCTTTTACTAAATACAAAATTGGAATTTCAATCTCTAGAAAGGACAGCAGGATGCATCATAAAATAAAATGTATGTAATCCCTTTTAAAATGTATTTTTATGATGAAGCTTTAATATTTCAAAAGTCATAAAGGTTTTACTCTGAGTCTCATTTCAAATATTTCTCATGCCTTTGGGATGATTATTTATGAGAATCTGAGTCATTTCAAGGTTGAAGTTTTAGGGGTAAAATAGGCATTTTCATATAAAGGACTATATAAGCTTTGAGCCATAGTGCTCTCCAGTTATAATGTACCAAAACATGTTCTCATTGTATATGGAATTCTATATTTTTTTCTTTTCTATTTGTGGGAACTACTACAGGTTGTACCTCCCTAAACCAGGGCTCTCTGGTCCATGCCCAGGGACAGGGAGACTGGTGACTTGGCTGGAAGCTCCGTGGCAGGGGATGGGTAAAGCAATGGGGAGCTCTAGCCCTGGCAGCAGCAGGGCTGGCAGTGGCTGCAGAGTTGTGGGCCTGGGGAGCCCCAGCCATGCTAGTGGCCGGGAGGCTGGTTCTGGAGCCTAATGGCAGTGGGGCCGGAGCCCAAGCCCAGGGGAAGTGGGACCAGGGTGTGGGCCAGAAGCAGCCAGCAATAGGGAAGGGCAGAGGGCTGGGAGACAAAAGTTATGTGACCTCCCCTGTTCCGGCAAATTCCCTCATTCAGGGCCAGTCGGGTCTAGGGATGTTAAATAGTGGTTAGAAAGTTAATCGAGTTATCAATGGAATTTTCATCAACTACTCGATTAGTCAATAAGGGGGTTCGATGCAGTTCTGCTTTTTAAATGTAATAAGAGCCACCAGGCCCTTACTACATTGAAAAGGTAGAGCTGCAGCGGTCTGGAACTGGGTGCGAGCCGGGACAGCGGAGTTGCGGCTCACACCTGGCCCCAGACCCTGTGGCTCTGCTTTTTAAATGTAGTAAGAGCTGCTGCCTCTGCCCCCACTTCCCCTTTTAAGCCAGCTCCCCCCAGCAACAGCTCCTGCTCCCCCCCTTGCTGCCTCTGATACTCAGACTACTCAAGTAGTGACTTGACTACTAGATAAGCCTAGGCTTATCGGGTCGTCAACTACTCGACTAGCGACTTACATCCCTACGCAGGTTCTGAGGGTGCCAGACCAAGGAGGTCCAACCTGTAATGCAGTGAAAAGATTGCAGAAAATTGGAACAGTAGGTGCAAAAATCAATGTGTCAACAAAGGATTTTCCCAGTTACAAAATTATTATTCTATAGCTATAGTCTATGGGAAACATTACTGTTAACATCTGGTCCAGGTATTATACAAATTGTACTCTCTCTGGTGAAGAAAATCAACTGTTACTAGAAGATTTACTCAGCGTTGCATGGGTCTGGGATCAGCCCGGGGCAGGGGGATGCCATGCAGCCCCCACTCCAGCTTTTCCCCTAGAGTGTGTGGGGGCCATGCACGCCACCCACTGGTTTCTCCCCAGGGCTGGCCACCCTGCAGCTGCTCCCTGGGGGCAGCCTGGGGTGGCAGGGGCCTCATGGCACCATGACCTGGGAGTGGAGCAGCCCAGGGCAGCAGGGGCAGTGTGGCAGGCGACAGCTGCTCCCTAGGGTGGAGGCCATGCTGCCAGCCAGGAGCTGCTCCTCTGGGCTGGAGAGTTTCCTGCCCCCCTGTGGTCATTGATGAGTATAGCTTCCCCACCCATGTGCTCGCTGCCCCCTGTATGGGCATTCATGAGTATAACTGTCCCTGCTGTCAGAACCCTTCCTTTCCGTTTGATGTGAAACAATCGCATTCCATGCACATTCCATTGTCCTGGCACAACCAAACCAAATTTGCTGCATACCACATTTGGTGGTCCTAGCTCTCACCATTTAGGAGACGTTCTTAAACAAATGAACTCATGGACAGATGGACACGCAGACAGACATATGCAGTAACCCTCTAAAACATGGATTCCCAAACTGGGGGGCATGCCCCTTGGGGGGACGTGAAGAAATTCCAGGGGAGACACGAGGTGACCCAGCTCCCCTTCCGCTCCCCCTCTTCAATCTCTCCCCTCCCCCCAAGTTTTGCTGCTATTTTTGTTTTTCGGCCCCGGTCAGTTCCTTTTTTTTTTTTTGCTCAACAAGTTTTGCTGCTATTGCGGGGCCGGGGGGGGGGGGGGCGGCGTGAGGGTTTCTCAAAAATCAAAAAGGGGGCGTGATGCCGAAAAGTTTGGGAACCACTGCTCTAAAATATGTAATAGATTTCCTTGTTTTGAATTTTGAAGACAGAGGTACCTTCCATGATATTTGAATAAATAACAAATCAATTACAATCACTAGTTCTTTAGTTGCTTACATGGAGCAGACTGAATCATGCTATTTCCTCAATCAGCTTCTTATGTACAGATAAACACCTTAAAAAATCTCATTGAATGCAAATGTTACATTTAGTAGTCACTGAATAAAGTTGATAATTGAAATAATTACAGAAGATAGAAATCATACTTTGAGGAAGTAATTCTTACTGTTCCAATTATACAATGGTATTGGCATTGAAATTTATCCAGATCTAGCTACACAAATATAGTCTTGATTCATTTATGTTCAGGATCCTCTTCTACAGGAAAATCTAGACCAAGAAAGGACTATTTAGTTGTATCTTTACATTGGATGAGATCATAGACATTTCACACTTTGAAAAATCTATAACCAAAGAGAAATGCCAGTGTCATTACTTATAAAGAATTTTTAACTTGGAAAAGAATGATTGTTCAATACTAGATGGAATTCCTAGTGAAGACATAATAGAACAGTTTGTAAAGAGCCACAGGCTTGCAGAAAACGTAAAAGTGAATTTATATCTGACCGCAATCTTTATCTTTTTTAATATCATTTTATTCAATTCTTCATTACACAGAACTGTTCATTGAGGCTGAAGATACAAAATGTGGGACCTAGGAGTTCAACACACTAGAAGTTAAATACAATAGAAGGGTATTAAAAATATTATGCAGTACAGTGTGATTTTTGTGTGTGCATAGTTTAGTATGCTAGATTGCAAGATGTTTGCAGAGAGACTCAGTTGCAAAGTAAGGGAATGTAAAGATGTTAATGTGACATTTAAAGAGGTAAATTGGTTCAGTTGGGACAGAGGATTGCATGTCATCTCCAAACACATGTGATTGTACAATTGAGAGTGACCTGAATGTGAAATATTGTGGGGTGGTGACAGAGGAAGACAAGATTAAAATAATGGCTGAAGGGGGCTTGGAAGTGGGAGTTGATTGCTATAATCTCAGAAGGATTTGGTGGAGATTGAGAGAATTTTATGATTAGATAATTGGGAGGAGGTGGGTACAGTAGAAACATACAGCTGTGACCACTGGACTGGTTTGGTTTCACAGCAAAATGAAACTTGAATTTGGAGGCAGTGACACTAGTAAATGTATAGTGAAGGCACACAAGTAAATCATTAACTTCAAAATGATCTCAAAATTTCATATAAATTGATGTTGTGAGGTATTCATTCTGACCACATCATCTATGCTCGATACTGGATAGCTCTGCATGATGGTTACTTTACACTTGACACTCTGGAAAGTGAGAGTGGAAATTTTAGGATAAGTGAGCAGCAAAGGGTAGAGGTAGTGAATATGAGCTCAGAGGGGTAGAGTAGATTGAGTCCAAATTCAGAAAACAAAATCTGAAATTTTGAGTTGGAGGCTTGGAGCGGAGATAGATAAGAATCCAGAGAAGCTGATGGAGCAAAGGAAGTACTATGGTACCACTTTTTGAAGTAAAAGAATAATCTGATCACAACTTTATAACTTTCTGAAATGTATCCAGTGTTCTTCTGTAATTGTTAGCTATTCAAAATATGGCAATAAATAACATTGGGTATCCCTGCACTCAAATAGGAGGGATTATTTCATTACGCTGAGAATAATAATATTCTAGTGGAAAAGATAGTGTTAGCCTCATAATAGTTCACTTGTCATAACTGACATCAATTACCACTGTGAATAAAACATTAAGCAACAATGAATAGCTTCCTGCTGAAATGTGTCTTCTGAGAATGAATATGTATTAATATAAGGCATAGAACTCTTTTACTTCAGTTTATCTGTATATTGAAATAAACTAGTATCAACTTAAAATTTGTGCTCTCAGTATAATGAATGATTACAAAAATAGTAATACAGAAGATTCAGAAAAATAGCCATGACATGTTAATGAAGGTGCAGTCCACATACTTCAGATTTATACAGACTGTGATAAGACTTTTAAGCTGTATTTGCACTGGCATGCATACACGAATACTGGTCTTCTACATGCTTCACCATCTACAGGTTAGACCTCCCTGGTCCAGCACTCTCAGGACTTGACTGGTGCTGGACAAGGGAGTTTGCTGAACCAGGGAAGATATGGGAGGGGCACACCATCCTTCCCACCAGGCTTTTCCCCCTAGCCACCGAGTGCCGCAGCCCCCTGGCTCTGGTGGCCTTGTGAGCTCAGGGACATCTCCCCGCCCCTTCCTGCCCCTTCTGACTGTGGGCTCTGCTCTCTCACCCCATCCCACAGGCTTCTGGCAGCCCCATTGACTTTTTGGCTCCACTGGATTTGGGCTCTGGTGCTCCATGGGCTCCGCTGGCCCCACAGGCTGGCTCTGTTCCCAGCTTCCAGCAATCTGTGTGTTGCAGCTCTCTTGTCCAGAAACATCCATGGTTGCTGGACTAGAGAGTCTTGGACCCAGAAGTTCAACCTGCATATGCTCCCCATATTGTGCTGTGCTGCACACAGCTATAATGCTTAGTACATACACATACCTGAATCCACAGTGCTGCTGTTATGTGACATTAGCATTGCCATTTCAGGCATGGTATCTCAAGGCTCCTTGTATCTGGGCTTGGTACTCTAGTAAAATTTTTTTGTAAAGATTCATCATTTGTTGTGCACTCCACTGCAACATATTTGGCAAAATTTGTGTTCGTGCTTTGGCATAACATGTCGGATTATGGTAACCTAAAGGCATTGTGCTTCCCTAATTCTGAATCAATGAGCCATGAGTATTTGGAGAAGAATATGTTAATTGATGCACTGTTTTCATTTTTTGTGTTTTTCCTAATTAAGAGACTATTACACTAGGCTTAAAAATCATCAGTGTCTTATGCTGCTGCTGGGTCCAAGAGACTCTGCTCTCCACTCCTGCAAAGAGTCTCTCTGCTTGCTAGAGGGAGTACTCAGCATGATGTCTGTGGTCTGAAAGCCCCTTGCTAGTGCAGAGGGCAAAGATAGGTTCTCAGTACTTAGAACAACTGAGAGTTACATGGCTTACAATGACAGAGAGCCACATGACTCGCAATGGCTGAAACTGACATGACTTATAATATAAAAAGTTACATGTCTTACATTCACATTATACTGGATTGGGTGGAGGTTTTACCCAGGTTTAAACCTACAGAGACATTTAGAAATTGAGCACTTAGAATTCATAAACAAAAAACGCATTTTTCCTTCTGAAACTAGAAGAATTAAGATAGCAAAAAGAAAGTCCTACCTAGAGAATCAGCTATTCCTCAAAAAACATAGAAGCATTTTAGGTTGTTTCCATGTGAATTCCAAAATGCAGACAGGAACACTTTATCAGCAAGATCCTTCTACTTCTAGCACCAATGAATGTACAGAATTGTGTTTGGGGAACAAGAAACCATGGCACTGAAAACCATTCCTATGTAAAAATAATGCCATTTGTTGATGCACTGATGGCCTTGCAGACAACATCCAGGATCAGTTCATAGACAAGTTAGGAAAAGCCAATATTTCATAGTGCAGCTTGATGAGAACAGAGATGTAGCGAACATATCTCAGTGTCTGGTTTGTGTGAGATTTTTCAAAGCAGGTACAATAGCTGAAGAACTCTTCTTTCCAAAGAAATCCCAACCTAAGCAACTGTTGAAGAAATATCCAAAATCCTTCATAGTTTCATGATAGATTAAGGTCTTAACTGGGCAACATGTGTGGCACTGTCAATGTGTCTGCTGCCCCATCATTGCAGAATGAATAGTAGGGGTGCAACACAAGTAAATAAAATGGCACCAGCCCCAATTTGGATACACTGTATGATTAATCATTATTTTGGGCACTGAAGAAGTTGCAAACTGAAGTGAAAGAGGACCTTAACATAGTTATTAAAATTGTTAGTTTTATAACAATTCAAGCAGAAAATATATGGTTTTAGCATGATGTATAATCAGATGGACTCTGACCAAACTTAGCTTCTGTTTTTTCATTGAAGTCAGGCAGTTATCTAGTAGGAAAGTGTTACAGTGCACCTTTGAATTGCACAATGAAATCAGAATTTACTCCTTGAGGAAATGAATCTTGCAAATTACATATAGAATGTGGACTTCTTTGTACGTTAGCTTAGCTTACCTAGGGGACACACTTAGCATATTGAATGTGCTGAATGTAAAACTTCAAGATAAAACATCAATGTAAAATATACTAGCTTGTAAAGAGAGAATTGGGGGGGGATGAATGAAGAAGCTTTGGCTTTGGAAGTGCCACACTGAAAAGGGAATTACGGAGATATTTCCAGTAATCAGCTTCTTTAAAATAACAGAGTGAAAGTGAGAAATGTTGTGAAAGACCAAATATTAACTCATTTGTCTGGATCGTATTCCTATGTTGATAATTATTTTTTTGGAGTTGAACAAAATTTTCTAGATACTAATTGGTTTCAGATAGATAGCTGTGTTGGTCTGTTTCAGCAAAAACAAGAGTTCTGGTGGCACTTTAAAGACTAAAAAAATTATTAGGACCTAAAAAATGTCTTTAAAGTGTCATCAGATTCCTTGTTGCAAATACCGATTGGCTTCCAAATCTAAGTACTTTGGATCAAGAAAATCTTGTTGAATTGTTGATTGATCATATGCTGAAGACCAATTTTTCAAATCTAGCAAACTGAAAATGCTAGATTTCTGTTAAAGAAGAGTACAAGTGTGATGATATGATAAAAGTGCTGCATCTATTTACTTCCAGTTATTTGAGTCTTGCTTTTCAGCAGTGATTTTGGTGAACTATAAACATGACATATTTAAACTTGGGAAAAAACCTAACATTGTGCAACTATGCAACTTGAAACAAGCCATTCTTCTCACAAAAATCTTTGTCTGTGTCTGAACATGCCAAAAATCCTTATTTTCAAATTATAGTTTAAAAAACTTAGAATATGTTTGGGTTATATAATTAAACAAACTGTGTGTAGTTGCATAAAGTTGCAAAACTGTCCAAATTCTGGGTCTGAACTCTTGAATCTATTGTCATAAGTTGGTACAAATAAACAAACAAAACAGCATTTAGTTGTGGGGAGCCAGCAAATTTAAAATATCTGTTAGTAAACCACAGTACTAAAATATTTGGGAACCATGGGTAGAATGACAAAATATAGCATTTGTCCCGAAGGACATTTGTTTTGATAATGTGCACGATAATTTGTGACATTCTTTAAGCCAGCAGCTTTTACAGGGAACAGGGTTATATTGTAAATTCAGTGAAATGTCAGACTTCTTAGTCTTCCAATGGAAATGAGTTTTTTGATGTACAGGGACACTATCACACAGAAATTCTGTTGTTTAATGCCTAGAGACAGAGTGAAAGGGGAATTCATTCATTCAGCTCCCTTTCCTAAATATGTTTGGTAACAGATGGGCTTGTAGGGATTGAGTTGCATACATTATCAGAGTTAGTAAAAGCTTTTTGTTAAATGTTTGAAGGTGGTTACGTTAATGTGGCATTACATTTGAAATTTTAATTTATTTCACTGATGCTCTATTACACCTATGGGTAAAGATGCTCAATCTTGCTTCACCTGAGTTGTGGCCAACAACAGATTTGTACCCAATAGAAGTTTGTGATTAGTTTAAAAAATAAGAGATGCCAACCAAGGACATGGACAAGGGCAAACTGACTTCCAAAAATATATATTCCATTAATTTCTATAATGTTGATAAAAACCTAACAACTTCTGCTGTTCTCATTCATAGTACATGTTTTTACCAGAATGAAACTGTCTGGCTAATTCTCAAATACCAATTTATTTAGATAATGACTGAATGATGTTAATCTACATTTGAAATAGGATGACCTAAGTGTAATTATTGTGCAGGTGAACAAATAATGGAAAGATTAGAAAAGTAATAAATGTATTTATTTCCTATTACATACCAGACAGGAGTGTTCTGGTCAAAAATCCTTTTTCCCTGTTTCTAGTAATTAATACTCCTTTTGATTTCTGCCTTCCTTCTCAACAAAGTGAATCTGGATGGCATTACAATAAAAATGTTTTCTTAGAAGATTTGGCCATGTGAAGTTGGTATAACATTGGTGTCACTTGTAGATGATTTTTAATTAAAGCCCTGCTTTAGGACTCGGGAGATCTGGGTTTAATTCCTAGTTTTTCCATGGACTTCCAATATGCCATTTGATGAACTGAGATATTAGATAAATTGTCCTATGTGTAAGGCATCCCTTGCTGGTTTTGGCAATTTAGATTAGTAGCTCCTTGGGATAGGGGTTGTCTGTCGCTATGAATACAACACTTTCGACAACATGAGATCCAATTACAATCTGATATCTAGGTGTAACAGTAATACAAACAAATTATAATACTAGGGGCTTCCTAACTTGAGTCAGTTACCTGTCTACCTGCTGTTGTCATGGTCATAGTGCTAGAATATTTTATATACACAGAGTTGAATTTTAGCAAAAGAAAATTCTTTCATATACCATGCACAAAACACTAACCACTTAGTATACTAATACCCACTGTAATCCATTAAGTTGGTGAGGTGTTGCCAATTATTCCTGTTGTAGATTCGTCAACTTAGATTTTTGCTGACTCTCCAGTCAGTAAGAGCAATGTGATGAACTGTAGCTGATAAACGTGGTTTTGTACATGTTTGAGTTGAGAGAAGTAAATAGCAGGGACAAGGGTCCTTTAAGTAATTGTTTTTCCTGAATATGTGCTCTGAAGAGTACTTTGAAGTATACATACATTAGGGTTGCCAGGTGTCTGGTGTTGAAAAGGGACCCTGGTGGCTCCAGTCAGCATTGCTGACCGGACCATTAAAAGGCTGGTTGGCGTGGGACTAGCAGGCTTTTACCTGGCTCCACACAGCTCCCCAGAAATGGTGACATTTCCCTCGGCTCCTAGACAGAAGAAGGATGGCCACAGGGACTCCACCCTGCATGTTTTGCAGCTCCCATTGGCCAGGAGTCATAGCTGCGCCTCCAACTGCGATCCGAGAGACTTGTTAGTGATTGTGGAGAGCCACCTGAGGTAAGCACCATGGAAAACCCAGATCCCCAATCCCCTACCCCATCCCTGAGTCCCCTCCTAACACAAAATGCCTCCCAGTGCCTGCACCCCACATCTCCCATGTTCCACCCCCCAGCCCTGAGCTCCCTCCTACATTCAAATGCTCTTACCCCCAGGCTGAAAGCTTTTGCACCCCAAGTTCCTCATCCCTGGTCCCACCTCAGAGCTCATACCCCCAGGACAGAGCCCGTACCCCCTTCCCTTGCCCCAACCCTCTGCTTCAGCCCAGAGCCGCCTCCCACACTCTGAACCCCTTAGTCCCACTCCCACAGCCCCAGCTGTACCCCTCCTGTACCTCAGCTCCTTGTCCCAGCCCAGTGAAAATGGGCAAATGAGGGAGGGTGGAGGAAAGCGAGCAACAGAGGGAGAGGGGACGGAATGAGCAGATGTGGAGTCTCAGGGAAGTGGGAGTGGGACAGGACAAGAGTGTTTCATTTAGTACAATTAGAAAGTTGGCAGTCCTAATACACACAACTTGATTTCCAGGAGTTGAATTTTGGGAGGGTTTTTTAAGGTTCTTGATGAGCTTCTAAGATGCAGCCACCTTCCTCTTTAGTCATCTTTCTGGTTGAGAAGAAACTTCTCTTGCTGAAGTAATAGGAAATGTTTGTTTGTAGGTTAATATAATCTACTGTTCATGTGAATTTATTGTGCTCTTTTGCCATACCATCTTTATAATTTCCACTAAAATACAATTTGATTTAAAAATAACTGGTCCTTTCAAGGTTGAATCCAATGCACTGTCTGTATCTGATGAATAACTTCCTAAATAATTCATTCCTTTTGTCATTTGTGTGCTGCTTTTTTCTGACCTGCGCTAATTAGCAACTAGTTCTTGAATATACTGGAAAGTACAGAAAAGTAATGCAGACTAATATACACTTACTTGGTAACTGGAATAGACAACAGTAAAAACTATAGATAGATCTCCAATGATTTTGCTAATTGATATAATGCTAAATTTCTTTTATAGGGCACAGAAATTTAAAGCTCTAGAAAGAATTAATTGATATTTTATTTTATATATTTGGAAGGACTTCTGGAAAGCTAAAGATAGGTTGGCTTACTTCCAAGTGTATTTGATTCCTCTGTAAATCCTTCCCTAAACCAGTGGTTCTCAAACAAAGATCTGGGGCTCCAAGAGGGTCCTGTGTAGGTTTCACGGGGGCCACCTGTCTGTACAAGATTTATGATAATTTACAGCAAAATTTACAAGATCAAAGCAATAATCTGTTGAGAAAAAACTTAGATGATTATCTATCCTGTAAATTTCCAGCGATTTTTTTACCACTGTTACTGTATTTGGCCATACAAAATATCTAGTCTTTGGCTTGCTTATTAACCACAAACTGGGATAGGATACCCTGTTATAGAACTTTGAAGAATGATTACATTCTGGTTAAAAACACATCAAAAATGAACATTTAAAATTAATGTTCATAGAACGAAAGACTATTTTGTATTACAGTGACTCTGCTTTTTATTTTTTATTTGTATTTTTTTTATTCATTAATTTACTCCCCATATGAAAAAGTAGGCCAACTTTGCTCTATCTATAGCTTTACACTGCACGCTTATTTCGGAATAAGCTATTTTGGAGGAAATACTCCGAAATGGCTTATTTTGAAATAGCGCATCTACACAGCAAATGCCAATCAAAATAGCACATCCACAGTCATTGGACACTGAATCACATTTAAGGCCACCTGGAAGCACTTCAGGCAGGGCATCAGGACAGCAGTCACTTCTGAGGCTCGAGGGTAAAGGGACCCCCCCTATACAGTCGTGTCTCAGGCTGCTCTCCTTTGCCTACCTCCTTGAGGGACAGCAAAGCCTTTTCTTTTCCTGCTATGGTTGCCCTTGTGGACACCACAGCTCTCTAGCCATGGAGCTGGACCTGCCTCCCAGCAGTTGACAACTCTTATATGTCTTAATGC
The DNA here is from genome assembly GCA_019425775.1 of Rafetus swinhoei. Lineage (NCBI taxonomy): Eukaryota > Metazoa > Chordata > Testudines > Trionychidae > Rafetus > Rafetus swinhoei. Next base: position 143,490,915 of record CM033440.1, on the reverse strand, counting down.
ACCTCCTGCTGCAGTTTCTTTGAGCTGCTTTCCTGGCCCTGCAGGAACAAGATCCCCAGCTCATTGTGGGGCAGTTCCTCACCCCTCTCTGGGTGCTGCTCATGCAGCTCGACCCCACCCTCCCCTGCATATTGTGCACCACTGCTTCTAGTGACTGGACACCAACTCCGTCTGGTGGGACCGGATCATCCTGGAGTGGTAGGGCAACCAGCAGTGGCTCCAGAAATTCCTTATGCGGAAGGACGCCTTTCTGGAGTTGTATGAGTGGCTTGTCCCTGCCCTCTGGCGACAGGACACTCGCATGAGACCCGCTATCTCCCTTCAGAAACAGGTAGCCATTGCCATCTGGAAGCTTGCCATTCTGGACAGCTACCAATCCATTGGGAACCAGTTCGGCATAGGGAGATCGACCGTTGGGGCCATGGTCATGCAGGTATGGTGCTCTTATGCTATTGTCCCAGGAGGGTGGTGAACTGAACAACTGGAGTGGGGTTCCCTAGGCAAGCGGGAGTGGGGGTGGGAGTGGTGGAAGCACCCTCACTGGGAGGTTTTTCAGTCCCACCTTCACAAAGTCCTGAGGGAGAATGGAGCAAGTCGGAGTTGCTTCTTGTGGGGGGGGGGAGTAGGGGGTTGGGCTTAGGGGCAACTGAGGGCCCTGGAAACTCTGTGATTCTCTGTTTGTCTCCTTCTGCAGGTGGTGAGGACCATCAACACCGTCCTGCTGTGCAGAGTCATCAACCTCGGTGACATGGACCCCATTATCACCGGCTTTGCTGCCATAGGCTTCCCCAACTGCAGGGGGGCTCTTGACAGCACCCATATCCCCATCTGGACCCCTGATTACTGGGCATCCGAGTACATTAACCGAAATGAGTACTTTTCGATGGTCCTACAGGACCTCATCGACCACTGTGGCCAGTTCATGGATATCTACTTTGGGTGGTTGGAGAAGGCACACGACGCAAGTGTCTTTTGAAACTCCAGCCTCTTCGGAAAGCTGCATGCCGGCACCTTTTTCGCTGACTGCACCATCACAGTCAGGGATGTGAACATGCCAGTCTGTGTTGTACGGGACGCAGCCTACCCTCTGCTCCCCTGGCTCATGAAGCCCTACACCAGACACTTTGACCCCACCAAGGAACATTTTAATGCTAGGCTCAGCAGGACCCATATTGTTGTTGAGGGTGCCTTCGGGCATCTCAAGGGGAGGTTCTATTGCCTCCTCATCCAGCTGGACATCGGTGAGCAAAACATCTCCTAGGAGGTGGCAGTGTGTTGTGTCCTTCACGATATTAGTGAAAACAAGGGAGAGATGTTCCTGCCATGATTGGGAGCAGAGGCTGATCCAATCTTTGAGTAGCTGTGCACAGGTGCCATCTGGCAGGCCCATTAGGGGGGTTGTGCATATCCGTGAGGCCCTGAGGGAGAGTTTCACACAAGGATCCTAGTGATACTCTTCCCTGGGCATCCGCACAAGGAGCTTGTGCATTGCCCCTCTTTGCCTTTTCTCCCACACCCCTCCCTTCCCTTAGCCTCCCTTCTTCCCCTCCCCTGCACAGACAATAAACTACTTTTGATTTGGAAACAGCAGACTTTTTTTTTTTATTGGAGTAAATGTAACTGGGGAGGGACTGTGGAAAGAACCTGGGAGGAGGGAGAAGAAAAGTGGAAGGGAGAGGAAGGGGGGGTGGAGAGGCTCAAGGCTGGGGCTGGGAGTGGTGCCTGTGTCAGGTGATGCCACTGTCTCGTGTGCAGCCCCGGCTAGAGGGGTGGAGGCTGGTGCAGGAGCAGCCACCAGGCGGTCGTGGACTGTGTGGAAGGCTGCACAGATGGATTGGCGCTGCTGCAGCAGCTCCCGCCAGGTGTCGTGGTGCAGCTGGAGGTCCTCCTTCAGTGTCCGGTCCTACCTGTCCATGGAGCGCTGCAGGGCTCTCAGGGCAGCGATATGCTCCCTCTGGACTGCCTCGTCTGCTCTCCAGCACCGGTCGGGAGGATTGCATGGGAGTCCAGCTGTGGGGAACAAAGAGAAGGGCAGTCATCCCGGGAGACACCGTGCATAAAGCCTAGCCCTTATCTCTGAGCTGAGACCGAAAAGCCTCAGGTCAGAAGAAAGTGATGTACTTTGAGCAAGGCCACCTGAGGCCTAGACAGTGGGCCCTTTCCTGCAGGGGCACAGATGTCCAAGGGGGAGCCTCACTACCTCCATGTCCTGGGGTCAAGCAGTCATGGGAAGGTGCCAGCCAAACTAGGAGCCTGCAGGCATCGGGGGGGCCACGAAGAGGCTGGGCTTCCCTCCATGCCGCACACATGCCGGCTCCAGCAGTGGCAGAATCCCACAGGGAGAGGACTTGTATCCCTGTCCACTGGAGGAGAGGGGGGTGGTGTGTTGGGGGGAGGTGTGTGTGAGTGGCAGATGCTCCTCCACCTCGTCGCGCTGTCCCTGGGAGCGGATGCTGCCCTGAGGGTGCGGGCATGCCCTTGTGCTGTGTGCGGCACTCCTGAGTGTGTGTGTGTGGTGGGGGGAGGGTGTCTCCATGTCCCCAGTCTGCTTCTAGTGGTGGCTTGTGGTGGGAGGGGAGGGTGTCCCATCCCAATGTGGGGAGTAAGGCAGGCCTCTCCAGACACCCTGTGAGGCAGTGCACAAGGGTCCTCTGTTGTAGCCTCCTGGGGCTGTGTACTCCGGACTTGCGCTCCACGTGCACAGGCTGCTGCATAATCCTCAGGCTGAGAAGGCCAAGCAAGGAGCATGCAGCAGCCTCTTGCTGCTTGCTACTTCCACTGAAGTGTATCTAGGGAAAGGAATAGCACTTATCGGAGGGGCCTTCCCTGGCTTCAGATGGTGCCCGGGAGACATCCTGGGAGGGGGGTATCGGCTGCAGGGTGAGCATGACATCCTGGCTGGCTGGCATGGAGCTGGTGCTGGCCTCATTCGGCTCCTCCTTCTCTACACTGTCTCTGGCCCCCCAGGAGGGCAACAATGGGTGTCTCCAGCCCAGATTCCACAATGAGGGGAGTATGGGACTGCCCCCCCCAGGATGTGATGGAGCTGCCCGTAGTAGGGGCAGGTCTGGGGTGCCACCTCTGACCGGGATCTGTGCTCCCTGGCCTTCGTGTAGGCCTGGCACAATTCTTTGACTTTCATGTGCACCTGCTCCTGGGCCCTTGTGGCCCAGACTTTCAGCCTTCCAGCCATAAATATCCATATTCCTGTGTCTGGTGCAGAGATCCCACTGTTTCTCCTCCTCATCCCAGATCTCAAGGAGACCTGGGATCTCCGCACCAGTCCAAGATGCTGCCCTCCTCTTTCGGCCCTTGGCAGGGTCCTGGGAGCATGCTGGCAGCTGCAGGGGACTCAGCTGGAGCAGTGGGCTTGGTCATTGCAGCAGGGAAGGCTGTGCAGGGTCCTGCTGTGTGGCACAAACCCTTTCCCTTCTGCTTACAGCTCTAAGGGCTGCAGGGGAAGGGAAGCTATAGAGTTCTGATGAGTGTGAACAGCAGCCAGCAGGGCACCTGTGGGATTTCCTGGAGGCCACTTATTTTGAAATAACTCCAGCTGCCCTGTCTATACATGCCCTGTTTCAAAATAGCTATTTTGGAATAGGTGTTATTCCTCATAGAACGAGGGTTACACAATCTGGAATAAGACTCCCGTTATTTCGATATTATTTCGAAATAGCAGGCTTGCTGTGTAGACCATCACAGAGTTATTTAGGAACAAAGCTTTTGTGTAGACGTGCCCTCAATGAATTACAGGAAGTTCCCGGGTTACGTACAAGATAGGGACTGTAGGTTTGTTCTTAAGTTGAATTTGTATGTAAGTTGGAACTGGTACATACTGTAGGGGAAACTCTAGCCCTAAGGGAAATCACGTTGCGAGAAGCAGGGGGAGCCGTGGCTGATGAGCCGCACGCCAGGGGCCAGAGGGAGAGGGTTTCCCACCAGAGCAGGGACCGTGTGTTGTGCTCAGCGAAAGGAGGGCAAGTCAAAAGCGAAGCGGGCCGGGCGTGCTGTGACCCCACGCAGCGCTCTGGTCACCTCCCCGCGAATCCCTCGCTGGCCGCGCAGGGAAGGGGGCTCGGGAGTCACTCGCCTGGGGTGGCGCTCGGGGCAGCGCCGGCTGAACCGCCTGTCAGGCGGCACGTCTCGGCGGTCCCGCGCCCGCGTCCTCCGCGTCTCCCTGGTCTGCTGGGGGGGGCGCCGAGCAGACCGCCGAGCAGACCTCCGAGGACGCGCCGTGGTCCCCCCCCAGCAGACCAGGGAGACGCGGAGCGGCTTTTCTCGCCGCGGAGGATGCGGGCGGCGGGACCACGGCGCGTCTCGGCGGTCTGCTGGTGGGGGGCGCAGCTAGTGCGGGGTTGCCTCACCCCGTTCGTAAGTAGGGATCCGACGTAAGTCGGATCCACGTAACCCGGGGACTGCCTGTAGTTGCAGGCAATTTAGAAGCAAGAAACACTTCAGTCAGACTCTTAATAGTTCTTCTTACAGAGTAATCAGTGTAATTACTGGTGGAAACATACCATAAGCACTTGCATTATAAACATCTTCTGTGAGTGAAAATTTCACAATTTTGGCTTGTAAATAAGTTCTTGAACACGGGGGACATTGTCTTTAACACAATTCATTTGGTCTAGGAAATCTCACTGAAATTGTGTTTATGCTTCCTGGTCTCTTCCAAGAAACAGAATGCAGTATTATTACTGCCACACTTCTGGACAAAATTTCTTTTCACATCCTGCTTGTGTCTATAAGACTGAACCTGCAGTGCCATGGTCTGAAGAGATTCCTTAGTGGTTCCATGTTGCTGTGAGTTTTCATCTGCAAATGTGAAAAGATCTTTGTTAAAAGAGAGCTGTGCAAAACTTATGTATTTGTTGCACACAGCTGCTAAAAGCCAATCTGATCACAATAAAAGAAGCCAGTTTATAAACAAACCACATGATTGCGTTCTCTCAAGATATTAGCTATCAAATTTCATGCTCTGTCTGTTTAAGTGTTCAAAAATCATTATCGGCCCCTCATCACAACGGGTCCACTATTAAGTGAATGAAACCCCTCCGTGTGTTGACTTTAATAGATATAAACCTCCATGCTTCAGCATATAAGACAGCCACAAACTGCCCACCACTGGAAAGAATGTCCCTTATGTCCTGGATACTTCAAGATTGCCCTTAACAGGGTTGCTTAAGTTTTTTCTGATGCATATATCACTAGCTTCTGTCTGAAACTTCTTGTTTTACCATTGGTCTGATCCAATACAGTTTGAACCTCTACTCTGGTGCCTTTGAGACCTGACCAATACATTGTAACAATTTTTATGTCCATATGCTTTCATTATTACTTTTTCATTATTTATTCTGGTCACTCCCAAAGACCTATTCAAGATTTGGGAGTGATTATACTGGGTACTGTACAAACACAAAGGTGATCACTGTTCTTCTTCTAACATCTTTGTAAACTAAAACCCAATCAGATCCGTGCAGATAAACCTTTTGTGCTTAGACGGAAACCTGTTGACTTCAGTGGGGCTCTCTAAGTGCATAAGAGCATATTCAGTTACAGAATTGGGTCTTTTTTTAATTATTAAGAAATAATGGCCATTAAGCAGACCACTTCTTGGCAGGTATTGGAGGAGTTGAAGACTTTAGTTCAATCTTTTAAAAATAGCCATACAAAATAGAAATAAACAATAAAGAATTAAACTATATAGTATCACAGAGATTTATACTGTAGCCAATAGAAAAGGAGGATTTTGTGCTTTTAAAATATTTTTGTTACATTTATATAAATAACTTGGGGAAAATAAGGCTCTGGTAAAAGATGAAAGCAAAACCAAAATAAATTATAGCTAATTGTATGTGTGTGTACAGAAGCACTCAATTACTGATTTTGTTTTCTTAGCATACACAATTGTGGGGAAGGATAATAAAATACAGAGCTCTGGACATAAGAGTTCTTTATAAAATGAGAAAATAAGTAAGCAACATACTCTATGAACAATTACATAGCTCATTCAACTCTGTAAAGAGACAAGCTGAGTGAGGTAATATTTTTTAGAAGACCAGCTTCTGTTAGTGAGAGAGACTAACTTTTGAGCTGCACAGAGCTCTTCCTTGGCTCTCTCTCACCAACAGAAGTTGGTCCAGTAAACCATAGGTGGGGAACCTCATGCTGAGGGGCTGGATGCGGCCCCCAGCTTGCCTCCAAGGCTCCGGGCCCTCCCCCCCTAGCACTGGGGAGCCCATGCTGGCACTCCAGCCCCCTCCCTCCTGCCCTGTCCCACAGCAGGGCTGGAGAACACAAAATCTACTAGCCCGGGCCTCCCTACGCTCTGGTATGCAAGGGGAATGTGTGGAGTGTCTTTCTCCTTCTCAGTGAGGGTGTGGGTTTTTTGTGCTTCTCACTTGTGTGCAGCCCCCAACTGATTTTTCGGTGGGTCAGTAGCCCCTGACCCAAAAAAGGTTCCCACTCCTGCAATAAATGATATTACCTCATCCACATGGTTAATTCTGGGACCAACATGTCTACCTCTACAGTTCATACAATAAATAAAGGACATTTTAAAAAGTTTATAGTGATAAAATATGTGTTGTATTTACTGGAAATTCGATTATTCTAGCAATTCAAGAGCATGGACTTTGTTTTCAAATGTTCTTCCTAAATTATGGGTTTTGTAAGTTTAATGTGTGACTTCATAGCATGAGTTTTGCTGAGCCTTTTTAAAATTTCAAGTCCATTGTAAGACTTGATCCATCTTTGGTTTGTATAGTAGATAACTGTAGACACTTAACAGTATGGTACAGTTTCCTGAGATTTTATTGCTTGCTCAATATAATTTGCTATAATCTGAGTCTTTTGCAGTCATAATACAGGCCAGTGTGAAATAACATCTAATTTTATGGGATCCAATACCCAGTTTCATCATTAAGATTGTATTCAAAACTGAACTTTAAAATAGGACACAGACTCTTGGGTTGGTGATTTGGTTGGGGTTTTTTGGGGGGGAGGAGGTGTTTTTTTTGTTTTTTTGGGGGGGGGGGTTGGAAGAAGTTTGGTTCTTTTAGGAAGGGCTTGGGGTTTTTTGGTTGATTGGGTCCTCTCTCCACACCCCTCCACTATCCCAATTCTAGCCTGCCAATCATTGTGAAAACTTCATATACTGTTAAATTTTGTACTCTTTGAATTTGTTGTAGAATTACTTTCATAATTTTAATAGGGTTTTCTAAAATTTGACTCTAGTTGAAACATGTCCTTGGCAATCTAGCCTTTCATTTTGACGGATACCTTAAAAATATCTAACTAAACAATATTTAGTGGAGAGAGATTTTTTCAGTAGATCTGGTGCAACCTGTAGGCCCCTAGAAGGTTTTTAATGTATGAATTTTAGGTCATTTAAGTCATTGTTTGTCATAACTGAAAATGTATGTGCCAGCTGTTACGAGCAAAGACATTTTATGTGCTATATGCCATAAACTTCTTATGCATCAGTTTTATTTGTAGTGTGCATAGGCTTTTTGTGCATGAATTTTGTGCTGGTACACACATAAAACTTTCTATTTATATATAATCTTCTCTATGCATATGAGTCAGATTGCATCCTGTAATGGAGGTTTTATGTGAGGGATTAGCTTTAAACAGTGCTGAACCAGGACTGGGATTCAAGTACAGATTTCATGGCATCAGAATCTCATTAGCCACTCTTACAAGATTTCTGCACCTAAATGGCAGAAGTCATGTGAAATCAGCTGATGTTACAGAACTTCTGCTTCTTTGGACAACATCCAAAGACGATCAGAACAGGCTCATTCCATTTTGGGATCTCACCTGCAACCAGAGACAGGTTCAGATTTGAGGATTTGAATGTCAATGCATATATTCTCTCGCACAATTTGAAAGTTCAGATTTGAGCAAATTGCATGGTTTGGGCTTATCTCTTATATTTGGCATGTTTATTATTTTTTTTATTTAGAAAATTAATCTGAAGTTAGAAATGAAGAATAATTTTAAATTTTTTACTTCTGTGCAAGCTTATAATTCTGACTTGGAAATGGAAAACTCACCATCAAGTTATGCCACTGTCTGTCCCGTGATATTGCTTCTGTGTACAGGAGGCCCCCACTTTACAACAGCCCAATTTACGACCCCCCGCACTTACAACCTTTTCCGTAAGTGCGGAAGGGGCCGAAATCCCCCGACTTACGTCCTCGGCCCCGCATTTACAACAGTGCACAATGCCTGTCGTAAATGCAGGCTCGAGTTACGATGCCCGCGACTTGCGATGCTATCCCAATAACCAATTGTGTCACAAGTCAGGAGCAGCCTGTATACAAATGCTCAGTTGTTTAAATATTTCCATATCAGTTGCACAGCTTAGTGACAGTTCAAAGGGTATGTCTACATTGCAGAGTTTTTGCGCAAAAACTCGCGGCGTGTCCACACTACAAGCGCATTTTTGCGCAAGAAAATTTACAGTACATCGTAAGAAGAGAGGGCTTTTTGCGCAAGAGTTATTCCTCTTTTTTCTATCGGAAAAAGCACAGGTGCTCTGATGGCCATTCTGTTAATGGCAATCAGAGCTTTCTTGCACAAGAGCGTCCATGCAGTGTGGAAGATCTCTTCCACAAAAAGGTTCTTGCGCAAGAAGCCTGTAGTGTAGACGTAGCCATAGTGTGTAGTTGCTTGTGCAGCTATTATACATAATGTATGTATCCATCACACAACTGCATCAGTGTTTTCATTCCCTCAACTGATCCACGCAAAACAGCAATATGAAGGGTTGGGGTAAACAGTTCAGTGAATCTACTAAGAGGTCTGCATTAATGAAACCACCTATTACACTGCTGTTTGTGTCTGAATCAGCTGCATCTATTAAAATAAATTTGCTCCTGTTCAAGGTTTACAAGTTTAGATATGTTTTGCCTGCTAGTGTTAGATGGTTTTGTGTAAGCATTTTATGTGGTTCACGGCCATTATGAGCCATTTCATATCTTTAGAGCAGGGGTTCTCAGTCAGATAAATTGAGTCAATTTTTAAGGAGATTTTCCCTTCCAAGTATAGTTGCTCCTGTGCAAAATTGTTTTATGTGATGTGGGACCCTTTTTCACATTTGTTCTGGCTTCATCCCTTCTTTAAGGCATAATGTGCCCATTTTGCATGTTTAAGGCTAGCAAGACTTCGTCTCTTCCTTCTCATTCTTTTATCTTTTTGCCATTAGTCTGTTGGTTCAGCTGTGTGGGTTTGAGAGATTGTGCATTTGACAGAGTTGCCAAGAAAAAGAAGCATAGATGATTGTGAATGACACTGTTTCCTTTTCTAGTGAGAAACAAACACACAATGACCTTTTAATGCCCTTGTCTGCTCAGCTGTACATTTTATAAGCTGAAGAGCATCTCTGAAGCAGGAACAGCTTTCTATGATAAGGAAGGTAATGATCAGAATGTGAATGCTACTTGCTTCTAAGTAGTTGTTAGGTATGTGAGCTAGGGAGTCCTGCTAGTTGTATTCTTCCATAAACTGATCTGCACAGAAAAGGAATCTCAACATTGGCTTGAATCTATTTTTATATGTATCTAATTTATTTTTCTTTGGCATTAACCCACTTTGTCAAAGGCAAACAATCTTTTAGCTGCTCTCTGTGCACTAGGTAGTAAGTTAGAAAGGGATATTGCTACAAGACAGTCCTCGTTCACTCCTCTACTTTTCAGATTGTTGTCTTAATCACTGTTCTTATGGGATTAGAATTTGTGCCTAAGCAATACCAGTGTTTGTCCCCATTTTACTGCTGATGTTACAATTCTAAGGCTTAAAGGGGATCTACAATAGATACATAGTTGTGCTTTGGCACATATGTCCCAAGTACTGTTCTGAGGCAGCTCACTGAGCTGTGGCATTAGAAGTCCTTCAGGGTATCCACACCTAAATGAATCTATGGCATACTCAACAGCAGCTGTTATGTGAATCAAATGTGTCAACTGTGCACACGAAAACAGCAGAAGTAAGATGCAGTTCAGTTGTTCAGAAAAATATCAGAAGCATTTGTATCTCCAATGAAGTGTACAAGGGAAATGTGTCTTTGTGGTAGTTGCTGTGCATTAGCTAATTTTTTGGTGAGAGGTAAAAATTGAGGGGATTGTGCTTCTATAGCTGACGTGTAGCCCATTCAGTTGTTTATGATATTCTACCAAATTGCCAGCAGACTATTTTAACTGTTCCCTACAGTTATTGTAAATAACATATTTATTATATTCATATTAACATGAAAAGGAAAGTTTTAATAGCAAACCTCCATGACATTGCTGTCATGGGAGTTGGCGGGCAAAATGGAGTATGACTAGAGAAGTATGACAAAAATACAAGTGAAACCATTATAACCTATAGCTAGCTGGAAGTATCCATTATTCTCAAAGAGGATCAAACCCCAAAATTAAATGTTTTGTCAAATGGCAAAAATGTAATGTTTCAGTACAGTTCCCTTGACTACAGAAACATCTGTTTAGCACAAAAATGATAAAAGGTTTCATTCTATAAAGAAGTATTTTTCTTCGTATTTGTAGTAGGGTGTGGATTGGGGTGTCATTTGGCAGGAGAACTAACACAGCCCTTGAACTGTGATTCTTTCCCCCCATAAATCACAGGAAGCTTTATAGAAAATATGTGCTGTATGAGAGTGCTGTATTTCTCACAGGACGGTCAACAGTTTCTAATTTTATTGGGAAAACTGCCTCTAGTGTTTTAGTGTCTGTACTCCTTGTTTGTGTCTGTCATTGCTTGGAAAGAGAGAGACGTGTCATTAAACTTCAGTTTGGCTCCAGGTTTTTGGCTGCATGATCCATTCTTTACCATTCTTGTCTCATAAAATAAAAAATTTATGCCCGAGTTTACACGACTCTAATACACAAGCATATAGGGTCCTACCAAATTCATGGTCCAGTTTGGTCAGTTTCATAATCCTAGAATATTAAAAATAATAAATGTTCATGATTTCAGTAATTTAAGTCTGAAATTTCATGGTGTTGTAATTGTAAGGGTACTGACCCAAAAAGGATTTCTGGGAGGGGTTCCAAAGTTATTTGCAAGGGGGGGCAGGAATTGCAGTACTACTGCCCTTACTTCCGCCATGCTGCTGGTCAGCTTGAAATTGGTGGCTGCTGGCTGTGATCCCAGCTCTGAAAACTGTCCAGACCAATTTTGAGTTTCCTTTTCCACATGGATCAGTTTATTGAAGAATACCACTAGCAGGACTACTTAGCTCATATACCTAACAACTATTTAGAAACAAGTAGCATTCACATTTTGATCATTACCTTCCTTATGATACAAAGCTGGTCCTTATTCGGCACATTTTGTTTCCAACCTCAGTGCAGAAAACAACTAAAATAAACAAAAAATAAATGAAGCACCTAAAATAGTCCTTAAGTAAGCACAAATAAAGTTATCATTCTGTATTTGATTGTTAGGTCATTAGGTTTGTGTACCTTATATGTACATCACATACCAAAAAACTACATTGAAATAAACTTTAAGATTGCAAAGTCAAGCTCTCAAAAGTGAGTAAATGCCACAATTAAGGTTGCCTGTGCAACCTTAATTGGGCCCTTTTGTTGGTACGCGTTTTGACCCTATCTATTTGACCCTATCTATCTAAGTTTGCTGTCTTAATCACTGTTCTTAGGGGATTAGAATTTATGCCTAAGCAATACCAGTATTTGCCCCCATTTTACTGCTGATGTTACAACTCTAAGGCTTAAAGGGGATCTACAATAGATTCATAATGAATAATTATAGGGATCTGGTCTGTCTTTTAGATTGATCAGCTAGCAGTCACCCCAGGCTCTTAAATAGCTATGTTGCTCATGAAAGAGATGTAACTCAGTATCTCTTTTATACATTTTATTAAAACCCATAAAAATCAATTCAAGAAAACATATAATCAGACTAGTGTAGCTTGTTTATTAATGCTGTTGCTTCTTCACAAGGTGGCCAGCCTTAGGCCATATCTACACTATGAGATAAGATCAAATCTATTATGGTCGATTTCTGGTCATTTGATTTTGCAAAGTCAAAGGTCCATGTCCTCACTGAGGAGAAGAATCCAATATAGTTCAAAGTAGCATGTCCCCAATAGGGAGCCTACAGTCGACTCAGAGAGCAATGCACCATGGGTAGCTTTGCGTTCTGAGCAACGCTCTGGAAGCCTGCTGCAACCAAAACTGTGTAGTGGGTTGGTTATGGGTTTGTGTCGTCAGTTTCCCATAATGCACTCGTCTAGTTCCTCCCTCCTTGCTTAAGATCAATGGGAAGTAGTCTTTTTGTGCCTAAAAGGCTTGCCCTGGTTTCCTGAATGCACACCATAGCAGCATGAGCATGGATCCTGTTTTGTAGAAAACCACTGTGATGCTGATATCTTCCGTGGGGCGCCTAATGGCACAATACTTTGAGAATATACACGTCACTCCAGCAGGAAAAGGAGGAGGATGAATCTCAGCTTGCCATGGAGTCATTGGTCATGCAAGATCTGGCGCTGATGCAAGCACAGCCACCAGTTAATCCAGTGGACACAGTGGCATGCTGGTTCTGGGATATGAGACAAACACAGGCTGGTGGGACCGCGTTGTGATGCAGAGATGGGATGATCAGCAGTGGCTGCATAACTTCCGAATGAGCTAGGCTACTTTCTTGGAACTTTGTGAATGGCTTTCCCCTGCCATGAGGTGCCAGAATACCCAAATGAGACCTGCTCTGACCATGGAGGCATACATGGCAATAGTCCTCTGGAAGCTTGCAACACCAGACAGCTACCATTCAGTTGGAAATCAGTTTGAAGTAGGGAAATCTACAGTGGGGGCTGCTGTTATACAAATAACCAAGGTGATCAATACCATTCTGATACAGAGGACTGTGACTCTGGGAAACATGGATAACTGTAGGGAATAATTCCGGATACACTGGGTGCAGGTGAAAACAAGCAGAGGATTTATTGGTTCACAGAGCTGGTAGAGTACCCATCAGGGGTTAACCTGGTGAGCACTAACTTAACCAAAACATGCATTAGATTATATAGGCAGCAGATGGGTGGAGGGGAAGTGATTTGATAGGTCTAGCGGCAGAAATGAGATGTGCAATAAGCCAATGAACTGTGAACGTTACACAGGCTCCCCGCCCATTGCCAATTAAACATGTTATCACTAATACAAATAATTATTCCTAACAAGCTAAATAAGCCAACATAAACAAAGGCATGTTGATGGTCATTTTGTCGGCCGGAAATATAATGCGTCTACTGCGGGGGTGGTATTGCCTTGGCGCGATCTTTGGGATCCAAGCTTATTTTCTAGGAATAAAGCAGACAATGAAAAACAATCCCGCACGGTTGTTTGGTACCAGCCTTATCAAAGTGAGGCCCTTTTGGAATGTGGTTGTCAGGGAAACCAGGGTCAAGTTAGCTGCAAGGCTGCATGAAGGGATCTGTGTATTTCTTGGACCTCAAATTTAGGATTTGAGTTGAAAGTTCTCAGCAAGATACCATGGACTGCCTCAGTTTACCCCTACAATAACATAGTGGTTGGCTTTGCAGCGATGGGGTTCCCTAACTATGGTGGGATGATAGACAGAATGCACATCCCAATCTTACCAAGGATTACATAAACTACAAAGGGTACTTCTTCGTGGTGCTGCAGGCACTGGTGGATCATAAGGGCTGTTTCACTTACATCAACGTGGGATGGTCGAGAAAGGTGCATGACATTAGGAACTCCTGCCTCTTCCGAAAGATCTAGAGTGGCACTTTTTTCCGAGACAGGAAAATCAGAATCAGAGAAATAGAAATGCCTGTTGTGATCCTTGGCAACCCAGCCTACCCCTTGCTCCCATGGCTCATGAAGCCGTACACAGGCAGCCTGGTCCCCAGCAAGGAACAGTTCAACAACAGGCTGAGCAAGTGCAGAATGGTGGTGGAATGTGCTTTTGGATGTTTAAAGGGTAAGTTTAGGAGTGTCCTGAGTAGGTTGGACCTCAGCAAAGGCAACATTCCGTTTGTGGTGTTAGCCTGTTGTGTGCTCCATAATCTTTGTGAGAGCAAGGGGGAAACTTATCTGGCAGGGTGGTGGGATGAGGCAGAGCGCCTAGCCAGAGGCTTTGAGCAGCTGAATACCAGAGCAATAAGGAGAGTACAGTGTGGCACAGCACAAATCAGAGAGGTTTTGAAAGAAAGTTTTATGATTGGCCAGTTTTGAGACTCTTCCCCATTGCTCTCAACAAGGTGCCCCTGAATTTACTATGTTTGTGTGTAATCCCCACCCCACCCTCCCCCTGCAGTACAAGCAATAAAGAGACTGTTGTTCAGAGATCTTGCTTTTTTATTTCTCTACGCTGGGTCTACACTACCATAAATTCAACCATGCAAGCTCAGGAATAGCGTTACTTGTCGTGAAACCAGGAGTAACCAGCATCGACTTCAGTGACCCTTAAGGTCAACGTGACAGACTTGGTAGTATGGATGCATCATTTAGAAAATTGACCTTATGTGGCTAAATTCGATCTAAACTCCTAATGTAGACCAGGCTTTACAGGTTCTGGAAGGTCAGTCCTCCCTGAGATGGTTCACTGACCCAATAGTGCAGGGTTTCCCAACCTATGGGTCGGGACCAAATACATTTCCAAAGGGTCGCCAAGTGTCTCCCCAGGTAGCTCTGCCCTCCCTCTTCCCCGCGTTTTTGAATTGCCTTGGGTCACCAAGTCTTTCTGAATTGTCAAAATGGGTCCCCATCTGGAAAAGGTTGGGAACCGCTGCAATAGGGTGAGACTTCTTGGCATTACCCATGTTCCTTATAGTTTGCAAACTGCAAACTTCATTAACTGTGCCACCAAGACCAGATTTACATCTTAGACATCCCTAGACACAGCATTTTAATCTCCTCCCAAACTCTCCCCCCCCCCCCAACTATAGCTGACCTTCACGTTGCACAGCGTTTTTAGAGAGGTAAGATGTCCCTAGAATGCCCATTGCCTTTGGGCTATATAACTCGGTCCAGTCAGATTCGATTTAGATCTTTAGTACCACCAACTTGGAAAAGTTCTGCTTTAAGTAGTTTTGTACACAAATACTGATATTTGTGACCTCCCAAAATATGAAAAATCCAAATACATGAGTCTAGTTTTGAAGAAGCTAGTATGGTCTTATTGGGGTGAAAGTTCTGAAGATGATATCTGCCAGCTTATAAAAAGTTTAATATTAAAATCTTATAAAAATAGCTAATTGGAAAAAAGCCTAGTACGTTCAATCACTCAATATTCATTCATCAGTTAAATTAAAAATAAGTTCAAACTGATGATCAGTGTCATCACCTCCAGTTTCTTATTCTTGGAAACAAAGCAATTACAGTAGACTTTCTATCTTATCTTCTGACATCTACATCTTGATAAAGTTATTTTATAGTTTATCAAGATGAAACTATCTTCTACTATATATTTGAAAGAATTTGTCTGTCTGTCCATCTGTCTGTTTGTTCAAGAATTCCTTCTAAATAGTAAGAGCTAGGACCACCAAATTTGGTATGCAGCTTCCTCTTATCATAACTTAAAGCAAGGGTTTGGTTGTGCCAGGAAAATGGGATGTGCCTGGAATGGGCTTGCTTCTCAGAAAACATACAGAAAAAAGACAGAATCGCTAGGCAGCTGAAAAGGGCTGGCTGGGGGTGCCTTCCCCTTCTGGGACTGCCCCAGTACTGTGCCCCTCCCCGAGTCTCATGGGAATAAGACTGGTGGCTGTTTCCCTGCATCAGGCAGCTAGGGAAAAATGCACAGTTTGCTGCGTTCCTCACTCTGGCTGGAGAGCGCAGGGGGCAGATGAGCCCAGACCTGCCCCAGCCACAGGACATGCACTCCTCCCCTGGCTGTATCCGATGAAGCTGCAGTGACCTTGGAGATGCTTGTCTCACCTGGCCCCAAGCTGCTGTGGTGAGAGAGGGCTGGGGTAGTCCTCTCTCCCTGGGCCAGCCTACATAGTGAACCCCTTATCCCCAGATGCATCCCTGAGCAATTATTTAAATGAAGCATGTACATTTATTTTCCAAAAACCAAAAATTAATTGAGTTAAGGATCTGAGCACTGCTGGATAAATCTTCTAGTATGAAATATATAAAATTTAAACAATTGTATGTTACGTCCCCTCCATTAAAGCTATTCTTCTCACACTCCTTTGCTATTATTCCACTTTCTATACCCATTTCTGCCTCATCCCCCTCTTGAAGCTTTACTGGTTGAACTAAAGGACCAGAAACACCACCGTGTTATCTTGGATTACAGGTGCATCTTTTCAACTCCTATACAAAAAGAACTGTAACATTCAATCATCGTAATTTACATTGTCAGTGCCATATGTCTCGACTTCAGTTCTGATGACGTGCAACAGAGTTGATTCCTGGTAGCACTCGGGAGTTGCACGGCCTCCCTCTGCCCTCACCAAAATTTTAATTGCTAAATGGGGTTCCCTCCATGCCTTCTGCCCCTCCGGGTAGCCCTCCCTGCATGCTCTGATGATAATGTTTTGAACTATAAAATATGATTTAAATAGAATTTAGATAACTTAATTTCCCTTCTTAAAATGGATAACTTTGTGAAGCTTTCATTATGGTTGCATTATTACACCATCACTCATACATTTCAGAACCCTCTCTCTAGTGTTTACGTGATTGTTTACAATTACTTACATGAAAGCAAACTTTTTCAGTATAACTAGTTGAACAGTGTTTATAGGAGGCTTCTGAGGCTATCTGCTTAGTAAATATAGCTGGGTTTTGGTGGTATTTATCATTCAGACGTAGTTTGTCCTTTACCAGATGTACCAGACAGTCTGAATCCATTCTGTTTCACTTTGTGGAAGATCCAGTGTCAGGCAATGCCTTTTTTTTTTTTTTTTCAGTTTGGATGAAATGAAACATAGACTTTAATTTATACCCCTGAGCTGAAAATGTGATTTAAAAATCAGGGTGGTAGAGTAAATTGTTAAAGCTGTGGGTTTAATGATTTTACATCTAGAATAAATTCTTGCCACATGGAAGAATGCAAGATTAAGGCAGAAAACAGTGCTGCTTATTAATCTAATGAGAAACTCAAGGGAACAAAATACACAGAATTTACTAGGAGAAGGTCTGGGTTCTTATATTGTTAATTCCCTTTTGTAGTAATACAACCGTAAGTACCCTTTGTGCTAAGAGTATTTAAATAATCTAACTGGATATTAACATTAGAAAAATATAACTAATAGCTGGACTTACCCGGCGTTGCTCGGGAAACCGGAGGAACAAAATTTAGAAAATTTAGGAAAGGAGGGGACCCTGAGCCAGGGGATCCACAGAGCCATAGACCCTGGGGGCTGATGGCTCCTGGCCCACACCTGACCCTCTGAGAGCAGCAGGACCCTCCTCTCCCCAGGACCGAGCAGCCAGCCCCCAGGAGAACAGTACACAGTCATGCGGCCAGTAGCAAGGGGACTTCTCTTTGCAAGGTTGGCTCAGGGATCCACTTGCCCTGCCTTGGCAAGCAAAAGCTCAGAGCTCACATCTAACCCCGATGGCTGGAACCAGACACAGAAGAGCCCCACTCACAGTACGAATAGCAGCCGGCTGGCTTCACAGCAGTGTAACGCATCGAGGGTTTAACCTGGCCCCTCCGCCCTGCGCTGCAGCAGGCACATGGATTCCTTCTGCTCAGATAAGCCCAGCGAGCTGAGCAGAAAGGCTGTCCGGCTTTAGTTTTTGTTTCCGGGGGGGGGGGGGAAGTGTTAGGTGGGGAGCGACCCCGGTGGAGGGGAGGTTACACGCGGGAGGGGCGCCTCAGCTCGCGCCCAGGGCTGCAGGTGCCACAGGGGGCAGGGCGGTTGCCCGAGCTGTTGTGCGCATAGGGGTGGGGGCACTGCGTGCCGGCAGGGGAGGGAGGGGGAAGAGGGTCGGTTATGTAACCTCGCGGCCGGGAAGGAGCGAGTGCCGGGAGGCTACACGCGAGTGGGGTGCCCCAGCTCGCGCCCAGGGCCGCAGGTGCCACGGGGAGCAGGGTTGGGACCTTGATTGGGTCCAAAAGTACCTTAAAACCTTCTCCTGGATGAAAGGTTATCCCATGCAGTTTGGTTGCGGTAGGTCTTATAGTGTCCAAGTTATTAGAGCACAAACATACAAACATTCTCCTTTATATATTAGACTAGCAGACTTACACAGTGATGTCTGGGTCCATCAGAATAGGGGGCTGGAGATGTAGAGGGTGTAGGACTCAGGGCAGGGCCTTGGGGACGTGGGGTGTGTGCGCACAGGCTGGGGATGGAGAGGGTGCAAGAGTTAGGATTGGGGGGTGAGGACCGACTCAGGCCTCGAGATCCCATCCAACATGAGCTTTTTCTCTCCCTTCCAGCCCCGTGGCCACCAGGAACCTTTTTCTCTTCCCTCCAATATCCCCAGGCCATCAGGGCCCTTTTTTTCTCCCCCCACAGGTGCCCCCAGCTGTCAGAGGCCTGTTCTCTCCCCCAGCTCCTTCCTCCCCTCCTCCACCGGAACTGCAGCCAAGGGAGGGGGGAGGAAGGTTTGGGGTAGGAGGGCTACTTACCAGTGTTCTGGCAGACAAGATGGTGGAGCCCCAGCCCTGCTGGCCACTTCCTTGGTGGTATGGCTGCTCTCAATGGACACTCTGCAGCAGGGGTGGGCAATAATTTTTTTGAAGTGGCCTCAGGCTGCCCCGGAAGGGGCAGGGCCTCAGGCAGAAGGGGCAGGGCCAAGACACTTCCGTGATTCCCTGCCACAGATCCTGATCGGTCTGTGGGTGGGGGAGCGCACAAAGTCTTTAACTCTGCCCCCCCAGGGAGAACTGCCAGCTGTTCAGAACAGCTGGCAGTTCCCTCTAGGCACCTGCGCCCCTGGCGGTGGAAGGAGACTTCGCAGGCTCCCTCTCTGCCCCCAGGTCAGTCATGGTCTGGGGGGCGGAAGGAGATTGTGAAGTCTGCTCCAGCCTTGCAAGGGAGTGCTGCGCCTAGTCACCCGCCAGCTGAGCAGCAGCTGGTGGCTGACTCTAAGTGCCGAGCCCCTTGCAGGGTGGAAAGAAACTTCTCTCATTCTCCCTGCCCCCAAGCCAATCAGGGCTTGGGGGCGAGGGGAGCGTGTGAAGTCTCCTCCCGCCCTGCCCCCGACCTGCAAGGAGCGTGCAGCACTTCTAAGCACTGTAGGGTGGGAGGAGACTTCGCATGCTTCCCCTTGCTCCCAGGCCCTGATTGGCCTGGGGGTCGGGGGAGTGCAAAGTCTCTTGCTCCCTGCCCTCTGGTGCGCAGTGCTTAGAGTCACCCACCAGAGTTCACTGTAAGCACCATGTGCTCCCCCATCCGTAGGCCCTGATTAGCTTGGAGGTGTGGGGGGCAGCAGGACCTCCGCGGGCCAAATCAACCCACTTGGCAGGCCGGATCTGGCCCGTGGAAGCCCTTTTGTCCACCCTTGCTCTCTCCTT
This sequence comes from Rafetus swinhoei, assembly GCA_019425775.1. Lineage (NCBI taxonomy): Eukaryota > Metazoa > Chordata > Testudines > Trionychidae > Rafetus > Rafetus swinhoei. The sequence continues at coordinate 143,471,439 of CM033440.1, read as the reverse complement.
GGGCTTGCTGCCCCCAGTGACCATTCTCATATTGCATCACTTTGAAAGCAGCCCCTCCCTTTGCATGCTTTGGAAAACTGTCCCTTTTTGAAGCTTCTGGTTCTCCTGGCACAATCAAACCCTGACCTTGCTTTAAGTTAGAAGAGGAAGCTGCCTACCAAATGTGATGGCCCTAATTCTTACTGTTTAGGAGGAATTCTTGAACAAATGGACTTGCAGACAGAGGCATTCTAAGATAGATAGCTAGATAGATAGATAATCTATCTATCTGATGGAATAAGTTTTATTATAGATGATCACTAGTGTGACATGCTCTTAGCTATTATTCAGGAGAGAAGAACAAACACTCTTAGGTGTGTAATTATATCATAAGTTCTTATCCCGTGTCAAATGTGAACACTGCCATCTCATTTATGCTGTATAGAATATTCTTGGGTCATATTAAAGCTGCTGCTGCTATGATCTTGTATGAGTTTCTCGGTCTTACTTGGTTGATATTTAAATAAAGAGCAAGAAAATTTCTGTTCCCCCCTTTGTTTGCCAGATTTGACGAATGGTATTGCTTAATAAATATTATACAGCTCAAAACTGAAACTGACGTAGGATGTTCATGCTTATGCGGAGCAGTATTTGTTGTCAGTGTACTTTTTTCTCATAGTTTATTTTTTCCTCCTTTCCCTAATTTCTTAAACCAGAATCTGTGGTTTCTGATTATCCCAGTTAGTAAGGCTCTGTTGATTAGCGTAGAGAGGATTCTGTACAAGCATAATTTCTTGCCTATTGCCACATTATCCCATAAATGTAGCTGCAACATACCAATCTCCATTTGGCTTAGGGACATGAGTTTCAAGGTCACTCCCCAGCCCTAGATGTTCAGCTTGGTAGCATGCTGCATTACTCTCTCACCCTGGGCTGAATGGAAAATATGACCATTTTGAATTGCATCTTAGTAGGTACAGTTATTTTCACTTCAGGATTACACGTTACAGTATGCCATTGCTGAGACACAGTGTTTGATTAAATGGTGCACTGCAACCGCATTGAAGCTATAATACTGCTGAACTCTTTGCTGAGTGCCCAGTGAATGCAGAACACTTACGTTATTATAAGCAGTCATTTTCGTCATTTTCATGAGTTGCTGTCCTCATGTTGGCTGTGTGAAGGGATGTGTCAGTGTTTGTGAATTGGGAGAGAAACTGATTTGCAACATTGTACAAAAAACATAAACAACATTGTACAAAAAGCACCTGTAATTCCCAGAAGAGAAGCTCAAGCTAATATGCAGAAATGTAACACAGCCCCAGTGCTAAACATTGCTTCAGACTATAGGGGAGCTTGCTAATGAGAGCAGAACAGGGCAGACACAGTTTTAGTTCCATGTTCATTTTAATGATATTCTTTGCATTAGAACTTGCATGTTGGGCTTACAAATAGATGCCTCTAGACTAGGCCTCCAGTGCTTAGATCGAGGGATCTTAACATTTTTCCAATATCTGCACCAGTGCCCAGTGCTTTCCATTCACTTGTGTAACAATCTGAACGGTAATGAAGTATGAGCTGCTCCAAACCACAATCTTCATTCCAGATAACCAAAGCTACATTTTAAGTTAGGGCTTAAAGTAATGAATGGAGGAGACAAGCACTGGCAGTACAAAAGGGCACACCAGAGATAGAGGCTTTTTGTCAAGTGATGGAAAGGGTGTTCTCTACTATGTCTGCCAGAAGTATAAGTGCATGCACCTCTGGATGATTGACTCTGATTTAGATATTCCAACTTTCACTTTGCTCTGCCTCTCACAATTTAAATTAGCTTGAAGTCTCAAGTACTTTCCAACCTTTCCCTGTTCGTGTACTCTGAACTGTGTTCCTTTCCTGCACCAATCTTCATGAGTATACAATAGCCCAGTTATTGTGTATAATTGCTATAAAAAGAGGAAGATAAAGATGGAACTCTGGATAGCTAGGTAAGGATTTATGCCTTTAGCATTCATTTGTATCAGAGATGGTCACTTTCTTTTGCATATATACCGTTCCTGTCTTTGGTTGAGTTTTAATTATCTGGCTAAGATCTTACAGAGGAAATTAGAGATACTGAGGAGCATCCATTCTTTTTTTTCCAGCAGTGTCCCTCTACAGACTAGATGTAGTCAGATGTCTGCAGTGCCCTTATTATCAGTTTAAATCTCAGCCTCCTGTGTTTTTGAGACATGACATTGAAAGGGGAAGAGAAACAAATAAAACCCCCAGCTTTCAGTCAAAAATAATTGTCTAGAAAGTGTGGTTTCTGTCGCCATTGTTCCTGTGCCATGATCTACAAATTATATACTAAGAATAAATGCAGAACGTTGTATTGATTGATGTATGTTACCTAGGGGTTTATTTCAGGGGTAAATGGATAATGAGACTTAGGCTTTGATGTAGGCTTGGGATCTGGCATGAAGTTTGCACCCCAGGTGTTGAGCTGTATAGACTGGCTATATGTCATTGGGGATGCAATTGGTTTTTTGTGGTGATAATGTGGTCTTACATTTTCATGTAGTTCCTCCTGCTGGGCAAGTTACAAAACATTCTTTCCCTTTGGTCAGTTTGACTGGTAAAGGATTGATGATGTATTTATTACTAGACAACCTTTCTATTAAACAGCCACCATTCTTGTCTGTCTGTCTGTCATGGGATTTTTAACTTTCACACACACTTGCTGCCCCCCGGCAGCTCCTGCGCACCAACGCAGCCTAGCTCAGTGCAGCGCCGCGCAGCTCCACTCGCAGGGAGGAGCTGCTGCTGTGGCAGACGCAGCGGGCGTGCTCTACCACCTGGCTCAGTGCCACACCACACGACTCCATTCATGGGGAGGCGCAGCCACTGTGGCCAACGCGGGCAGGCATGCTCTGCCACCTGCTCAGTGCCATGCCGCATAGCTCCACTGGTGGGGAGGCGCTGCCACTGTGGCCGATGCAGCAGGCATGCTCTGCCGCCTTCTCTTGCCACTGCCCCTTCCCCCCGGCTGGCAGCTCCCACGCACGCTCCATTTGTTTTTCTTTCTTTTTTGATGAATAGTGTGCTTACAATGTTGACGGAGGAGGAAAAGCATCAAAAGAAGAAAGTACTCACGCTGATACTCTATCTCAAATGGAAGTTGACAGAGACAGCAGAACAATGTGAAAAGCAGCTATAAAGGCCAGAGAAGCAACTAAAAAACAACAACTCGAAGAGACCGAAGAAGGTGATGTTGCAAAGCACATCATCGAGCCAATCACATGTCACTTTCAAGTGAATTTTGGATACGGCTTGGTGGAGTGGCAAATGCTTCCAATCATCCACACTTATGCAGTCACCGTCCACAAACTACAAGGGACCATGATGGATAGAGCAGTTGTGAACCTTGGCTCTCGATACTTTGTGCCAGCTCAACCATTTGTTGCCCTCAGTCGAGTACGTTCTTTGGAAGGCATACAGATCGATGAAATCAGTACAAACCAATTTATGGGCGACAATGTTTGTCATAAAGACGCCTTAGAAGAATTACAGCATCTTCGAAGCCTTCCTCCTTTTAACCAACAAAACAATTGATTGATCACCTCACTTAGGCTACATCTACACTACAGGCTTCTTGCGCGCAAGAAGCCTTTTGCTCTAGAGTTTTTGTGCAAAAACTTCTTATGCAAGAGCACGTTCACACCTCAAAGTGCATCACAAAAGCAATGTGCTTTTGCACAAGAGAGCATCCACACTGCATGGATGCTCTTGCGCAAGAAAGCTATGATTGCCATTCACAGAATGGCCATCAGAGCACCTGTGATTTTTCTCATAGGGGTTTCTTGCACAAGAAACCCCTCTGGAGCATCCACACTTGCCTTCCTGCGCAATAGCTGTAGCGCTAACAGCAGTTATGCCTCAGAAAAAGGAGGTTTACCTACGGCGGAAAAAGCCCTCTGTTCTGCCGTTTAACTGCCCATTTAATTGTGCAAGAGCTCATTTGAGGTGTGGACGCTCCCCAGGTTTTTGCACAAAAACAGCTGGTTTTGCGTGAAAACGTTGAAGTGGAGACGTAGCCCTAATTTATCCTTTCCTTAAACACAACAACTGTTTTTAATTAAAAATGTAAATACCTAGTGCATAAAACATTTTGTAAAACACTCTAGCCCAAAATACATAAGCATATCAAAATAAACCATGCAGTTTTTATTAGTTGAAACATACTAGATTTAAAACTAAAAAGACAAAAATTAAAAATATATATAAAAACCTTTTTTAAAAGATAGTATTTCTAAAAGCGCACCAAAAGACTAAAAATAATAAAAAAGTGCACCAAAATGTCAAAAATAAAGTTTTAAGCTAGCAAAATAGGAGAAAGAGTGCCTGGCTGGGTACGATTCAAGGTAGTTGCTAACTGTTAGCCATCCACTCTTTCGCCTACATTGCTAGCTTAAAACTTTATTTTTGACATATTTTGGTGCACTTTTTTTATTAATTTTTGTCTTTTGGTGCACTTTTAGAAAGATTATAAAAAAGTTTTGTTGGTTTTTTTATTTACTTTAAAATGTCATACATTTTGGGACTTTTACAGTTTAATCTTCTGAGATTACAGTGAATGTTAAAAGTGAGTAATTAAACATGTACCACTATAGGTATTATATTCCCAGGATAGATGACAGTAATGGTAAGATTATGGATTTAAGATAACACAGTTTAATATCTTTCATTTATTTATCTCTTTTAATTCTGAAGTATTCTCTAATGCTTTCCAAATTATATCTAATTTATTGTACATGTTCTGGAGGCACTGATTTGCACCTTCATAGTGAAGGTGAGTTCTGTATTGCATTAAAGCAGGAATACGACTTCTTTTATATAAAAATACAGTATGTATGTGTGTGTATTTTTCATAAATAAAAATACAGTGTATGTGTATATCTACTCACTGTATTTTTCATACATAAAGAAAACTTATTTCATATTGAAATAAAAAGTCTCCAAACATTCCACTTAGTTAAAATTAATTGAAATTCTGTGCATAGTCTATTTTTGAAGAAACTTAGTTGTAATTAAGCCATGTTGTTGTTGATTTTTTTAATCTGAATGTTTTTAAGTAAGCTACAGAAAAGATAAGGTGAACAACTTTTAAGTAGCTTTTAGATCTGGTCTTTATGACATCAGTGGTAGCTCACCCGATCACCATCCTTCCTTTTCAGCTACTTTGCACACAGAATTTCTCTTGGTTGTACTCAGTAAGTGGTTTGAGGGAGACTGGACAGATGAGAAGAGCTCTTGCTTATAAACTGCTTGCCCAACTGTCGTTGCTCTTTAAAAAATCCTTCGCCACATAGTAACTTGGGTATCAGTGCTGAGAGGTTCCGCGTGGCCCAAGTGGTCTGACTCCACTGCCAGTGAGCCAGGCGGGCAGGAGACCTCTTAAAAACAGAGCCATTAGAGCCCTGGAATGAGGCATCATGCAACCTTGCCTTCACATAGCATCAGTGTCTGTAATATAGCTCTCTCAAACATTGTCAGTTTAGCTAATGAAGGGCTTGATTCACCAGTAGATTTAGCAAATGAAGGGTCAGATTCACTGGTAGATTTCTGTAACTTTGTGTCTCACTAGCAATGTGAAGCAGTTGTAAACCCAGTTTAATTATAATTTGGTTGCTTTGCAGTGCTCTGGTATATCAATGAATCTGAAAAAAAAAATTTTTTTTAATTATTCAGGGTTGATACTACATAACATCAAGCTATTAGAAGTATTGTATAGAAACATGTTCTCTGGATTTCTTCTTTAAAGTTCATGCATGAAACTTTTAATGCTTTTAAAAAAACAGAAAAGTCAGGCAAAATTGTGATGAAATGGAAACAAGCTTGAAAGTGAGTGCTAGAAACTTATTGTGAAAAAAATATTAGAGATGTTGCAATTATCTCAAAACCAGGTACAGTAAAACTCCAATAGTCCGGCATCCAATAGTCCAGCACTCCTGATAGTCCGGCATCAAAATGGCAAGAGCCTAGTGAGTGACCTTCGGCAAAAAATGAGTCACAAGGTAACAGTGGCAGCAGCTGAACTGAGCAAAAAGGGTAAAAAAGGCTTAAAAAAACTAAAACATTACAGTATACTGTATACAGTATGTACAATAAAAAGGGTTAAGAACACTTTATATACAGTATATAATGTATACAGTATATATATAACCATTTTATAGTACCTCCTGATAGTCCGGCATATCTGATAATCCGGCACCACCTAGGTCCCATAGGTTCCGGATTATCAGAAGTCTACTGTATTTCAAACCCTGAAACTTCAGAGCCAAGATTATACACTTAAAAAAATGTACACCTGTCAAGGTCCAGAAATGCAGAGTTAAGGCTTCCAAAGAACCTTAACTTTGACTTGTAAATACATCAGGAAGTTAAAAAAAAAAATTTTGTGGGGAGGAGAGAATGCTCTTTAAAAACCTCTTTAATCTGGAACCAAGAACTAAAATGTTCATTGTGTGGCATCATTAGGGAGAGTAAGGATTGTTTGGATACCACATTGATGTCTTTCTATATCTTTTCACGTGTTTGAATTTCTTTTAAATGCAGCTTTACCTCTGAACTTTCTGGAGTTCTAATGCTTTGTTTTGGTATAATGGCAGCAACTATATAATGTATTTTACCCTTAAGTTACTATTCTATACCCTAACCCTTTCCTCCATTTTGCTACAGTTTTGTCTTAGAAATAAAAACACAAGATACATAATCACTTGAGCAGCTTTTGTTGTAGAATGCAGTGAAAATTTAATAGGGCACATCTTCAGTACAGAACTGTACAGGACAGGAAGTGAAGAAAAATACCATATCCAGCTGAAACTATTGGGAGAATTTAAGGAGCTGAAATTTAATTGCCTGTGTTGCAATTTGATCATGATGCACAAGTTAACACCCATGCTTTTGGAATACAGCAAACCCTCGCCATTCGTGGTGGATGGGAACTCATCGCAGCTGCTGGGAGCCGCAGTGATTTTTCCCAGCCTCCGCTGCGCCCCCTCCCCACCTGCCCCCAGTCTGGGACAGGAGACCTGCAAATATGCAGAACTGCGAAATAGTGATTCAGTGAATCTCAAGCATCTGAATTTTCATAGGATCTTTTAATAATTGTATGTAGTCAAAACATTGTTCTTTACAGCTCACACTAGAGAGCATCTCCCTTAGGCAATGTGTTAATAGCCGTACAGGGTAGGGAATTTCTTCAGTACCAATTCTAAGAGCCGAATGTTGCTTACTAAATCAACTGTTCCCTTTCCTGCAACTTGGGCTTTTCTTTGGAAGCATCCCATCCAAATGCTGATTTGGTTTCTGTTAGCTGGTAAGAACTGGCACAATCCCAGTGCATGATATAGAATTCGTTATTGCCAGTGCCTATATTTAAAAAAATCATGAGTCAGATCTTAAAGAAAAAACGTAAGATATTAGTTCCAAAATCATGAGGTTAAAATAAAAATAAATAATGTTAATAAAATAATGTTTTTGGCATTGTCTTATTTTTTAACTCCCCCTGCCAACTCTCAATATGTGGGCTTTTACAAGAACTCAGATAAGATAAGGGACCCATCTTGCTAGTATTGTACAAGCACTTATTGTGAAATGTGGTGAGTTTGTGATGTGAGAGCTAGAACTGAAACCCACCAATCTCATCTCATGTAAGGGCAGGCCTGGGCAAAATATGGCCTGCAGGCCGAATCTGGCCTGCCACTGGATCCAGCCCACAGATGCTCCGGAGAGCCCCAGGCAAGCTCCCTGCTTGCTGTGCCCCACCCACACACCACTCGGAAAAGCAGCTGCAGGGCCGTTTCTCTTTAAAAACTGTGAGCCCGGAGGGGAGGAAGGAAGGCTTTAGCAATGACCTGAGACATTCAGTTCCCTAAAGATAGGTTTATTATAAGTTCTGAAATCTTTGGCATTTACAAAGACACATTCTTCCCGTCTCTGGACTCAACAGCAAAATCTCTTGCCCCTTGTTCTCAATCTGAAAGAGTCGGTACCATATCTTGTTCTTAAAGGGAAAGATGGAAACCCCAGAAATGCAACAATAATACAAATATTAACATGACACCCAAATTCATTTAAATACATTTTGCGATATAAAATCATGCTAACAGGTGCTCTAGGGTTGTTTAACTTTTATATATATATGTATATATTGTTTCACCCCACATGGGTCATAGACAGGGTATGACAACCTTCAGTTTCAAAGTATGACCTCTCCTACTATACTTTAGGAGTAACAGATGGAGGACAACAGCATGCTGTTATTCTTTATGTGGACCAGCCTAAATAGGGAGACCATACACACTTTGCAAGTCGTTTTGAGACATAGTAGAATTCTGGGCATCAGTGTTTTGGTTTCCGTTTCTGGCTCTCTGAGCTGTGTGATCTGTGAATTACCCTCACCAAAGTCAACCTGCTAAATGTAAGAGCATAAACGCCTACTACTTAAGCTAAAGAACTAGAGCTCTTTGTGCAGAAGCGATAGCATCTAACCACTAGAAGTGACACGAGCCACACTGCCTTAGTATAGTTTACTAAGAACCTGATTTGTCATATTCCTTCTGAAATGCTGCATGGGTAAGTGTATAATATTTAGCTCGGTTATATTAGACTGCTGGATTCTAGTCTCAGCTGTGCCTGAAATAAACCTTTATGAGCTCTCATTTATCTATCTGTGAAATGGATGAAAGATAGTTTCCCCCACCCCCAACATAGTCGCATGAAGTCTTGGTTCATTGTAAGGATTGTGAAGAGTTCAGAAATATCAACAGCAGTTAGTGAAAGAATTGGGACTAGAACTTTGTTCTATAAGCATGCAGTATAGTACACTTTTCTTGTATGAAGGATTTTTGTTGCCCTCAAAAATCACATGACTACGTGAGCTTTTTGTGGAATCACAGAACTGACAGCAGCCAGGGCCAAAGTTGTGTTACTCACAAGAGTTAACATTGCATGTCTTGCATTATGTTTAAGGCATGGAGGGCTTACAGCTCCCTGATGGAGAAAGTTCATAAATTCAGTATGATTTAGCATGTCATATCAGTTAACCCAAAAAAAGTGTATTTAGTGATAACTTTGAAGGTAAGTGAACACTTTGAAACAATCTTCAGATAAAATAAGTAAATGTATTTGCTGGCTGCCTAAAGATAGACTAAAATTCTGTCTGCAATATCAAATCACAGTGTTAGGAAATTCATTTAAAAGTTGATCTTTCAAATGTTTTCAGCTTAGTGTACATAGTTGAGGCACATTTGTGAAGTAAAAAAAATAATTGTAAAAGTTATTTTTAAAGAGTTTCGCTCTGCCTACACTAATGAAAAATACATATTGGTTGAAACATTTATCAACAGTGGTTTTTAAGAATTGTTCCTGTAACACAATAATTTTGGCATGTAGGTGGGACCTAAATAAAACTTAAAAGGGAAACTAGCCCCAAGTATGAAAAGCTTTCTTAGTTAAGGGGTAAAAAAAAAAATTATTTTACCTAGTTAACATGGAATGATGAAGAACGTCAGACAAGCTTGCTGTATTAGCGAACAGTCATTAAGTTAGAACTAAAATTACATTAGATAGATGAAAGATTATTTTACATAGCACATAGAAGGATATTGCTAAAGTCTTACAGATTCTACTTTTTCTTAATTGAAATCTGTTAATTTAATATACATCTTCATTTAGTGTGGATAATTCATAATTGCAGAAATGCTATCATCTATTCAACTCATTTTCATGGTTGTTTTTTTAGATCCACCAGGACAGCATATATTATCCCATTTGGGATTTTCCAGAACTCATAATAGTGACTTCAGCTGTTCATTAACCTCTGAACTGTCAGATCCCTTTGGAAAATGAGGGGAGTAGATTGATTCAAGGTTAATACTTGTTTGTAGAAGGTGAAGCCTCCAAGGGAATGCAAAGGGTGAAGAGGCCACTTTGTTCAAGAGCTGTTCCATGTGACTTTGCATTAGCGTTCAGAAGTGCAAGCTATACAGCCAAGAGTGAAACCCAGAGGTAGCTTTGTCTAACAAAGCCTGACTATTCAAATAATTTTCTGTAATTAATAAAATGTACATCCACAAAGAAGTTGGTGTCCCATGTGTCAAGAGTTAGCAATATGGAATTAGAAGCAGCATTATAATAAAAAAAGAACTTATGGCTTCTGTAGGGAAGTGACGTTTCTGTATTGAGTTTTGGTGGAAAATTGTGGTAGTGTTCCACCGCTTTCATTGTGGTGGAAAATTGTTGGTAGTTATATTTTTATATATATATAACACACTAAGTCTCCAGAGCCATTGTTAGAATGCTTTTGCTAAATGATTTCTCATTTTGATTTTCTTGATAAATCTAATCCAAAACCTGTACAATTCTGGTACATTTTACAACTCTTAAATGTGCTACTATTCTCCTAAGTTTTGCTGGAGTCAGCACTTGTGAATACTGCTATATCTGTGGTCAAATCCATAATCCATACAGTTCTTCAGTTCTTGTGATTGTGTAAAGTACTTAACTAGGTCAAGAGCCCTGGCAGCATCCTGATGAATCATTAGTTACTTGGGAAGGAGGAGTGGGGCTGGTCTTCATTGTCTTTAAGTTGTTTTTCCTCTCTTTTCTCTCAGGTACATCCGAATAGTTGGTACCCACAACACAGTGAACAAAGTTTTCCATATTGTGGCATTTGAATGCATGTTTACCAACAAAACCTTCACTCTTGAGAGAGGTCTTATAGGTAAGAAATACAACTGTTTTCTAATTATGGTTATCTCTATTGTATGTAAATTACTAATGACACGTTTATTCTTAGTCATTTCAGGTTTATTGCCTGAACTCATTATGTCCTTTCGAGCCTAAGGTCCCATTTATACCACTAGCCCATTTGTTTGTAAGAATGTTTCTGTGCTGCCTTCCATTGTAGGTTGGCTAAATGACTTTAAGGAAGTTTCTAACCTACAGAATCTATGGTGGCATAGTAGTGTCTTCATAGCCACCTAGTGTGGACACAGCATATGTTGACAGAATTGTTCTGCTAATATAGGAATAAGACCTCCTCATAGATCTTTTCTGATTGTGTCTACATAGTGGGTTTTATCATCATAATTGTGTTATTCAGGGATGTGGTTTTTTTCATACCTCTGCCTGTTATAACTATGCTCCCTTAAGTTTTTAGTATAGGCCAAACCTAAAAGACTTAGCGTGACTGTGTTCTGGGATTTTCAGCACTTTGAGTTACTATGCTATCCCTCTCAAGTCTCAAAAAGTGAGAATTGTGCTACAGGTAAACTGTGTGACAGCTCCCTGACACAATAGCTTGCCTGCCTTGCCAGCAGATTCTTAAGGACTCTGTTCAGTCCAAATGTTGTCCTGCAGTTAAAGACAGTGAGCCCCAACTCCTGAGTTCTTCAGAGGTGTCTTCCTGTAGTGTCCAGCCCCCTCACAGAACACTCACTTTAAGTTAATTTTGTTTCTCCTTTAAAGAGGTAATATACCGTTGCTCATTAATTTAACTGGGGTTTCACATATGCTCTTATTCAATCACAACAGTGAGTTGGTTTATAGTAAAATAAAGTTTAACAAACAGACATAGGATTAAGTCATACCTTTGTAAGGAATAAAGATAGAAAGAGTTACAAGCAAACAAAAGTAAAAATATTCTTTTACTATTAAAGTCAATTTCAGCAAGTTACAATCTTTTCCTAAGCATGGTAATCACCTAAACTAAGTTCCCAGAGATTTCAGCTCCCTTGGATGAAGTATTCAGTATTACGTGATTTCAAGAACCTTGGCCCCTTTAATCCGCCAAGTGATGGACACCACACTGCCGCTCTCTTTTTGTCTGTACCTTCCAAAATTCATCAATCTTGTAACAAGAGCTACCTGTTGTTCTTCCCTTCTTGTTGACTTCACATCTCCATGCTGATTCATATGTAAAAAGGAGTTTCATTGTTTTGATTCCATAATGCTTAATTTACACTGGAGACAGGTATATATCTACCTTCCTACCTGTCGGGGAGAAATCTTGTTTCTCTCTTTGGCTACGTCTATACTGCAGCTTTCTTTCACAAAAGCTTATGCAAATGAAGTGTGGAGTAGAATATCACCGTGCTTCATTTGCATAATTAATTAGCAGCAGTTTTTGCGCAAGAGGCTTTTGCGCAAAAAGGAGCTGTGTTTTTGCGCAAAACCCCCTCTTGCGCAAGAGTCGTTCATCCTCCTAAGTTTCTTTTGTGAAACACCAAGATTTGACTGTTCAGAGTTAGTTTCCCAGTCATCTATTTAACCATGTACTGTGGAGAAACAAGGAAATTTCACAATCACTCTTCAGGGTCCCATGAGTTTTGTCACAAAATCTCTTTACAATCTCCTTTTAGGCTTGTACACGTGAAAGATGAATATTGCCACGCCTCATTTGCATAATTAATGAGCCACCATTTTGCACAAGGGGCTTTTGTGCAAGAAGGAGCAGTGTACACTGCTTGCACAAAAATGGCCCTTTTGCCCCTTGTGCAAAAATGGTGGCTCATTAAGTATGCAAATGAGGCACGGCGATATTCCTCACCACGCCTCATTTGCATATGTTCTTGCGCAAGTCTGGGCAATGTAGACATAGCCAAAAGGTATAGCAATAGTCCATTCCCCTTTCCAGGGAGATTACTTCAAGGTCATCCACCATTGAGTCCACCAGCACTCAGTTCTCAGTTCCTTTCTGCCCTTATTCCAGAGCCCCCAGTCTATTGGCCATCCACCAGAGTGTGACCAGTTTCATGATTCTTCTGCCCAAACACAGTCTAATTACGCAACCTTTTTTAGCCCTCACTGGCTCTCCAGCTCAGGAGAGTCAACAGGATAGCCTGTCGACTTACCTCCTACACAATTCCTCTCTATTTCCAGGTAATGGCTTGCAGAAATGTCCTGTGTCTCCCAGGCAGCTACCCTTTGCCTCTTTCCTTGCTCCTCCCAAACAGTCTCAACTGTTATTCTCCATGTCTCTCTGACAGCTTTCTTTGGTAACTTTCTGACCCCTTTCCTTGCTTCTCCCAGGCAGCTCTCTCTTTCCTCTTCCTGACTTCTCTCTCCTCACAGTCATGGGCCTGACTTAATTAAACTCAATTTGGTAGCAGGTAATCAGTCACAGGTGCACTGGACACTCACTCTTTCTTAAAGGGGCCATTCACACTGTGACAAAGATACATGAAAGATCAGGTTAAGTCAGTGATGGGCAACCAAGAACAGTGAGTAGGCTGCATGAGTGGCCCTCTCAGTGGGCCGTAGCAGCTCATACCCCATGGGGTTCCACCTGCAGCCCACGGATCCCTTGTCTGCTCTTTTTCCTCTCATGCACTGGGGCACAGGAGCCTCACACTTCCTACTCCCTCTGCCTCTCTCCAGCACTTTCGGAGCACCATGAATCACCTGATTTGCTCTCCATCCCAACTCCTGTCTCTTCCTCCCAGAGTTTGAACAGCCATAAACAGCTGAGTCACAGCATTCCAGCTCTGAGAGGGAGGTGGGGGAGCGGGTACAGAGCACAAATCAGGCAATTCAAAGTGCTCCAAAAGTGTTGGCGGGGGGGTGGAGTAGGCAATGTGGGGTCCTGTGTCCCAATGCACAAGAGGCGCAAGGGGGAGGGGGCAGACGGGGCCTGCAGGCCGCAGGTGGAGCCCCAACCCACAGGTTACCCACCATTGGGTTAAATTTGTTTCACATGGTCCAAGAGTATGCAAGACACCTCATAATACAGATTAAAAGACTTTATCTGTGCCCTGAGGAGTTCACAAAATATATCTGATGTCAGCAATATTGGGTAACTAGACAGTGAAGGGAGGAATTGCATTTAAAGAGAAAATGCTACATTAATAAAAGTATGCAGTTTTCCAAAAAGAACATGATGAGTAAACCAACATGATGAAGTAAATACTTTTACATTGCAAAAGGACTGGAAATGCAAAAGTCCTTTGCTATGTCTTACCTAATTTAAGGTGAAGAAATCTTGTGCTAAATCATGTAAAGCCATGTTCTTCTTCGAGTGATGTTCCTGTGGGTGCTCCACTGTTGGTGTCGGGCTCATCACGGTGCCACGGATTGGAGACTTTCAGAGCAATGTTCAGTCGGGCTGCACATGCGCGAGTGGTGAGCAGCGTTCCCGCCTTTGAAGTTAGTGCGCGCAACCCGATTCCCCTCGGTTCCTTCTTCGCTGCTCTCAGCTATGGACGGAGTTCCAGCTCTCTCCTCCTCAGCGCACTTCTGAAAAATAAAGAAGTAGTAGCTAGTTAGATAGATAGTGTTGAATTACCCCGTACTTCTTTCCCTGTTAATACAGTTTAAACTTTTTAAAAACCCGTATTTTTTCCTTCCGCTTGTTCATAGTTTAGTTAGACTATCTGTTTACTGCAGCGCTGCAGCAAACTACAAAAAAAAAGAAAAGAAACCAAATACGGACAGCTCTATTCATACAATTACAAGCAGCATAATCCGCCACTGGGAGACATCTAAAGTCCAAAGATGCAACAAATGCAGAGACTCTGTGCCAGCCTCAGGTAGTCACAGCGAATACATAAGCTGTTAGGGGTACACGTATGTTTCACAAAAATGTGTCCATTGTCGCAGTCTGACAGCGAGAGCTCGCAAGGAAAGAGAGCTTAGAATACGCACGCTGTCCATTGACAAAACCCTAGAACCCCATAGGTATAAAGGGGGCAATAAGGGCTCAGGCGTAAAGTCCCCTCAGGGGAACCTCTCAAGCCCTTCACCTCAGAAAGCGTGCTCAAAAACCAAACCCTCACCAGCCTGTTCCCTCCCATCATGAATGAGTAAGGGAGATGAATCTGGCACCTCGGGCATGGCAAAATCTCGAGCCTCTGCACTAACAGGCTCAAAAGCATGCACTAAACAGGCTATGAAACCAGCCACCCAGTCATCAAACAGGGAACCTACTAAGGGCCCTGAATTAATAGCGGCACCACCAGCATTACTGGCAGCCGTGATGCTGCCAGCACAGTCGATATCCCCGGCACAGTGCAAGCCCTTGGCGCAGCTTTCACCTTGGGCGCGAGAAATGATAGGCCTACTTCTAACTGCCCTCCTGTATCTCACACTAACCCCAGATCTCCCGGGGTATGAACTGCACCCATGGCTCCACCACAGGCACTGGCAAACTCGGCAACGGGGCACAAGTCATCAACCCACCACCGTTCTCCAGTGCGCAAAACACATGCTCCACCAATAAATGACAGGAGAACTAGAACCAGATCTCCTGCCGAGTCTTCGGCACGACACCACTCTCGCTCCCCATTATCAAGGAGACTCTCTGCCCTCACCATGCTCACCTGCTTTATCACAACTCAGTGCCTACCACGGGGATACAAGGAGTATTTTCTCCTCACAACACTCCTCCCCACACAGAGCACATGCATCATACGGGGCATACAGACTACCGCATTATCAATTCCCCCTATGGCACCCGGACTGGCAGTTTTATTCCTGGCATAATAGCTGATGATCCCCATATCGCTACTGGGCACCACAACACACCTCCACTGCCCCCCTACACCTGCACAGAGGTCACTGCCCTCTATACACTTAGATCCATCACATTCCCCATCTAAAGGCACAGATCTCGAGGAAGGGCAGATTGAGGATGATCCAACCATCCAACAATCAGACATGACACCAAATGATAACTCCTCCTCTGCTCCTGATGAAGCAGTTATCCCAAATGACCCAACACCTAGTGACAACCTCAAACAATTCCAGGATTTATTCAATAGAGTAGCTGTCAGTCAGTCAGTCAGGGGGTCATATGTTATCAGAGGTGCAGGAAAAAGCACAGGCTTTTAAAGAACCTTCAGCCTTCTGCAAAATCCAAAATTGTGCTGCCTCTAGATGAAGCAATACTTGAAGCACCTGATGAAGTATGGCAAATGCCAGCCACAGCTCCCCCCTCCTCCCCCCAACAGCAAAAGGACAGATAGAAAGTACTTTGTCCCATCAAAAGGCATGGACTTTACTATACTTACACCTTCAACCCAATTCATTAGTGGTTGATGCTTCAAATCAAAGGTCTAAAAATCCTCAACACAAAACACATACCCAAGACAAAGACCACAAACGCCTGGATGTGTTTGCGAAAAAAATGTACTCCTCCTCAACCGTTCAACTTTGCGTAGCCCACTACACAGCCCTACTTGCCAATCATGATTTCAACAACTGTGCGAAACTAGCAGAGCTCATGCAATATCTCCCAGATGACAAGAGACCTATCCTTAAAACCATCATTAAAGAGAGATATCCTCTATCCTGTACAGCTCTACAAATGGCCCTCGATGCCGCAAATACCGCGGCAAGAGCTACTGCCATGTCCTTAGTAATGAGACATGCCTCTTGGCTTCAAACAGCAGGTGTTCCTAAGGTTCTCCGGGCCAAAGCAGAGGACCTACCATTTGATAAGGCCAAATTGTTTGCTGCTGGGACGGACAAAGCCTTGAATACTAGCAAAGACTCACACACCACCTTACGCACATTGGGGATGTACACTCCCCCTTACCAAAGGAAGCGCTACACACCCTACCAAAGACACAGGGATACAGCCTTTGACAGACAACAGCAGTATTGACCATTTGAACAAAACCGCTTCCAACCATGAAACTAACACAGAAGAGCCCCAAACAACCGCTCTTCTGCGACTCAGGTCTCTAGACAGCATGTTTGAAAATTTGGTCGAGGATCTGCCCGCCTCCCCACCGCACCAGTGCCGGGCAAATCCAACACATTCCACCACCACTTGCATCCCTTTTACAGTCAATGGGTGGCAATCACCACAGATCAGAGGGTTCTAGAAATCATCAGCCATGGATATTCTATCCCTTTCATAACGATCCCTCTAACCTACCCACCCTCTCCCTCTGTCTTCAGGGACCCCTCTCACAAAACATTGCTCCACCAAGAAATTCAACACCTTTTCAACATAGGAGCCATAAAACGAGTGCCCAAACAATACAAAGGGAGTTTCTCTTTTCAGTGAGAAAGTTTGAGTAAAATAACGGGGGGTTGGAGGTCTATCTTAGACTTCCATCAATTAAACAAATACCTTCTCAAGCAACACTTCAAAATTGTTACACTCTCCACAATCATTCCCACACTGGACAGGGAGGATTGGTTTGCAGCCCTTGACCTCCACGGTGCATACTTCCACATCACGATACATCCCTCACACAGACGTTTTGTACGCTTCACAGTAGCATCAGACCATTTTCAGTGCAGAGTCCTTCCATTCGGACTCTCCTCTGCCTCCAGAGTCTTCTCCAAAACCCTGGCGGTTGTAGCGGTGCATCTCAAATGAAATGGTATCACAATCTTCCCTTATTTGGATGATTGCCTCATCCGAGGTCACTCCCAACAGACCACAAGGGACATGATCAGATTCACAAAGGCCTCCCTTCAATCTCTAGGCTTCATTACCAATGACCAAAAGTCCACAGTAGCCCCACACAATCCCTAGAGTTCATAGGGGCTCACATAGATGCCACAACAGCACGTGCCTATCTTCCCAATCACCGTTTCGACAAATATAAAGCCTGGTCACAATCATGACCATCAGCCCAACTGTCCCCATCTTAACTTGTCTCAAACTTATGGGACATATGGCAGCCACCACATATGTCCCACATGTCAGACTGCGCTTTTGATGTTTCCAACACTGGATTTCCTCAGCGTATACACCAATCAGCCGCCACGTCCACAGACACGTTTTGCCTTCTCCAAAAGTCCTTTCCTCCTTACAATGGACGACCCAGGCACAGAACCTCTGCAAGGGGGTGCTCTTCCACCGGACTCAACCGTCCAAAGAGATCACTACGGACCCCTCACTGCTAGGTTGGGGTGCACACTTCCAACAACAATGCGCGCAAGGGAAGTGGTCCAAAGATGAGTCCAGACTTCACATCAACCTGCTCGAGCTTCAAGCAGTTCACAACGCATGCAAGCACTTCCTTCCACATATTCAAGGGTCTTCAGTGCGTATCCTCACCAACAGTAAGACTACTATGTTTTACATCAGCCTCCAAGAGGGTGTGAAATCCCCTTTGCTATGTGCAGAGGCAATCTGCCTTTGGAATTGGTGTATCCACCATAACATAACCATCACAGCGGCATATCTACCTGGGGACAAGAATATCATGGCCTATACCCTCAGCCGCAACTTTCTCATAGAACACAGAACTGCATGGTCAGATCACCCACCATCTGTTCCAGTGCTGAGGTCGACCGCAAATAGATCTCTTTGCAACCAGACAAAATTCCAAATGCCCCCAATACTGTTTGAGAGCAGGCATAGGACACGACTCCCTGGGAGACACTATGCTCCTCCCACAGGATGCTCACCTATTATATGCCTTCCCTCCTATATCTCACATTCCCCAGAGTTCTCTGGAAGATATAGACAGATGGGGCCCATGTAATTCTAATAGTCCCATCATGGCCTCAACAGACAGGGTTCCCATGTCTTTATGAACTGTCTCTACAACCTCCCTGCCCACTTCCGACCCGCCCGGACCTCCTCTCCCAGAACAAGGGTGCGATACTTCATCCCCAGCCGCAAATACTGCGCCTGACAGCATGGTACCTATCTGGTTCTCAGAAGTGGAGCAGCAGTGCTCCCAACAAGTGAGAACTGTCCTACTGCATAGCAGGAAACAAACAACACGCAAGACTTACCTGTACAAATGGCAACAATTTACACAGTGGTGCACACAGAGGGGAGTCCAACCATCTATGCTTCTGCTCCATCTGATACTGGAATACATTATGCACCTGAAAAAACAAAATGTATCCCTTTCATCACTCCGGGTTCACATGGCCGTTATTACGGCTTTCCACCCCCACTTCCCCCATTGATGGGTTCTCTATATTTGTCCATCCCATATCTAAGAGATTTTGGAAGGGCCTCCGGAACCTTCACACTTTACAACCTTCACGGATTTAGAATTGGTCCTCCACTCACTCACAAAACCGCCCTTTGAACCAATGGCAACTCCATCACTTACCTTTCTCACCATGAAAAAGTTATTCCTTTTGGCAGTCTCATCGGCAGGGAGGTTTAGCAAACTTGCAGTTCTCACAGCCTCACCTCCATACACAACCTTTCACAGGCATAAAGTTATTCTAGGGCTTCATCCCTCCTTCTTACCCAAAGTTGGTTCCGAATTTCATATCAATGAACTGATAGTCCTTCCCCACCTTCTACCCAAAACCACACCGCTCCAGAGAAGAACCCATATTACACACTTTAGATGTCAGAAGGGCCACTGCCTTTCCATCTGAATAGGATTCAGCCCTTTCTACTATCCCAGAGACTGCTGGTATCCCTAGCTGAAAGGTCCAAGAGAAAACCACTTTCTTCCTAGTGCATATCAAAATTGATTACTACCTGCTATTCACTCCAGAATAGGGCATTACTGATGACTCCCAAAGCCCATTCCACCAGAGTGATGGCAAATGACAACTGCCTTCCTCAAAGGAGTCTCACTTCAGGAAATACGCAGATCAGTGACATGGTCGTCCAATCACACCTTCATAAAGCATTACGCGATTCCACCATGCTCCACAGCAGATACTGCAATAGCCACTGTGGTCCTCACCAGAGCCTGTAACAATTAGCCAAAGCCCACCTTCCTTCTAAATGGGCACTGCTACACAGTCACCAACAGTGGACCACCCACAGAGACATCACCTGAAAAAGAAAGAGAAGTTACGCTGTGCAGTAATGATTGTTCTTTGAGATGTGTGTCCCTGTGGGTGCTCCACTACCCACCTCCTTCCTGCTTCTTTGGGCACTAATAATTTGCCACGAGGGCGTCAAAGAAGAAACAGAGGGAATCGGGCTGTGCACACTAACTTCAAAGGCAGGAATGCCACGCACTGCTCGTGCATGCGCAGCCCAGCTGAACACTGCTCTGAAAGTCTCCGATCTGTGGCACTAGGACGAGCCCGACACCAACAGTGGAGCACCCATGGGGACACACATCTCGAAGAACAATCATTACTGCACAGAATGAGTAACTTCTCTTTATTGCTGTGTGCAAATCAGTAACAGATACATGTGTATTCTTGTATTGTCAGAGCTGGCATTTTAAGAACTCCTTATGGTGAGGGATTTGAGATTTTTCATCTACAGTTTAGGGTACATGTAACAATGTTTGCTTTCAACTTGTGAGGTGAGAGCTGTATTATTTAAAGGCTACTTTATCAGAACAGTAAATAAATAGGTAAATGTGTGCATATGTGTCAGTTAGATCCTAATTCACTTGTCTTTGAGATAATAGCTCTCTGACACTTGGGTTGGTTTTAGCAGAGTTCTGGCATGACATGTTATGTGTCAATGGATTCCTGATAAAAGCAGTTGTATTTCAGTTTCAATCTAGTAGTGGAGACCCTTGATTTTGCTCAATGTCTGTTGCTAAAGATTGTAAAGACTTGAATATCTTTTATATAGAAACATTAAATGGTAAGTTACACTGTTAAAGTCACAGTTAGATTTTAGGAAAGAATAACAGTATATTGAAAGCATGCCATTATCTATGTTATAATTAGCATATAAATGGCATAGAATTCTGCCAGGAAATTATTTGAATTTTAGCCTGATCATAACAGGAATAGATAGTCTGATCTTTATTGATTTTTTCCATGTTACCGTTATAAGACAAAACTGAAAGTGCAATAAATTGAAGTATAAATGTGAATATTGAGAAGCCTTGAGATTTGTTCTAAAGTTTTGCAAATATCCATGGAACCCCGTAGGATTGTTGAAATGAATTATATTACAAAAAATTGAAAAATGTTAAGGTTTGAATCAGAAATATTTAAAGTATGTTTACGTACTTTTTCTTATAAGTATTGTTGGAACAGAGGGGGGACATGCTCCCATTCTATAACTTCTGTTGTGTGTTGTAATACAAGGTATTTGGAATGTTTATTCAGAGTAGGGATGTAAACAAGTAGTTGAGTTGACTACTTAACTACTGGCATTCCGGCCCGCCCCCCCAAAATGCTGCCTCTGTATCAGAGGGAGCAAGGGGGAGGGGAAGCGGGAGCCAGTGCTGGTGGGGAGCCAGCTTAAAAGCCCATTCTTCCCAGCACCGTCTCTGCAGTGCTGCCTTCCCCTCCCCTTGCACTGCTGCTTCTATCAAAGGCAGCATTGTGACGGAGCAGGGGAGGGGGGGTGCGAAGCAGCCTCGGCCCACAGCAGGTCCAGGCTTGCTGTGGGCAGAGGCTGCTCCACATCCTGCAGAGCAGCTCCTGTCCATGGGAGCCTGGGCTGGCCATGAAGCGAGGCTGCTCCAGCAGCATCCCTGTCTATGAGGGGTCCCAGCTCCCTGCTGGAATCCTTTGCAGACAGGGGCTGCTGCACCTGGTGCAAGCTGGGACTGAGTAAGCCTGGCTTAGTCCTGGCTCATGCAAGGGCTGGGAACTACCCCCAATGCGATTTAGCATTTAAATGTAGTAAGAACTGGGCGGGCAGGGCACCCAGCACTTACTACATTTTAATGTATAACTGCAACGGGGGTAGCTCCTGGACCTGTCACGAGCTGGAACTGAACACCTTCCTTTATCGACTAATCGTGTAGTCAATAAATTTTATCGACTACACAATTAGTGAAATACCTGCTTCTTAACATCCCTTTAACACATTGCTTCTGACAGTTTTTTGAGAATGCAGGGTGCTATAGGTAACCACATTCTTTTCTAAACGATCCACTTTTAGCCTTATTGCCCTCTCATATAATTCTAGGAAATGGTCTTGTCGAGTCATTCACACCCTTCAATGTTGTTTGAACATTGCCAGATAACATAGGCCTTTTCTACACTACCACATTAAGTCAACCTTAGTTACTTTACTACTCCAGCTACGTGAATAACATGACTGGAGTTGATGTAGCTTAGGTCGACTTAGCACGGTGTCTACACTATGCTACATTGACAGAATATGCTCTCTCATCGACTTACCTTACTCCTCTCGTGCAGATGGAGTACTGGGGTGAACTGGACTGTGCTCTGCCATCAATTTGGCAGGTCTTCACCAGACGCACTAAATAACTGTTGTTGAATAAATAACAGCAATGGCAATCTCTGGTAAGTGTAGACATGGCCTTAGAAAAGTGTGAGGCACTAACAGAAAGATCTTCATTAAGCAGCACAGTAAGAGCTAAGTCCTGTGCCAGCCCCCCAACTGACCTCACAAAGGCCCAGATCCACACTGGAACTTAGGTAGTGCAATGCTAAGTGTCAAGGCACCTAACTTTCAGGTGCCTAGAAAATCATTGGAACAACACAGAAATTCACAAAGCATGAATTTGATGCCTGTGCTCTTATAAAGCCAATAGGGAGCCAGCACACTAAGGCTACGAGTAGACTACATCCCTCTGTCGGCAGAAGGATGTAAATGAAGCACTTCGAAAGTGCAAATGAAGCGGGCATTTAAATATCCTGCACTTCATTTGCATAATCACGAATGGCGCTCTTTTGAAAAAGTGCTATTTCGAAATTGAAACCACAGTCTAGGCGTGGTTCTTTCGAAGACGGGGCACTTTTTCGAAAGATCCTGTAAGCCTCAAAAAATGAGGTTTACAGGATCTTTTGAAAAAGCGCCCTGTTTTCAAAAGAACCGCGTCTAGACTGTGGTTTCAATTTCGAAATAGCGCTTTTTCATAAGAGCGCCATTCGTGATTATGCAAATGAAGCACGGGCTATTTAAATCCCCGCTTCATTTGTACTTTCGAAGTGCTTCATTTACATCCCTCTGCCGACAGAGAGATGTAGTCTAGACACACCCTAAGTGGGGAGATGCCTTGGAGGCAAAAGGATGTTTCCTATCTCTCATGAGTGCTGTAACCCCGAGCTATGGGGTAAAATGAGGAGGGTGTTTCTCAATCTGTGGAAGCTGTTGCACTGTGGCTAAATACTTAAATACTCAGTGGGCCAGAGAGAGAAAGAGAATGGCTCTCTAGCCTAGTTATTAGGACACTCACCTGCGAGGTAAAAGATCCAAGGTCCACTTCCACTGCTCCAATCCTTCTTTGATTATTTCTCAAAAGTGGAACAGCTCCAACAGGAAAGACTGAGAAAGACCCGTATCACAATATCCTATAGCTTAAGGGTAAGAGCACTTTCTGGGGCATGTGGGAGAGCCCTATTCTGTTTCCTTTACCTCAAGCAGAGGGGAGGAATTGAATCTGGATTTCATACATCCTAAGTGAGTGCTCTGACCACTGAGCTAATGATTATACACTGGAAACCATCATTCCCTCCTCGGGACAGCTATTGAATGTGCCCTGATCCAACAGGCAATCTCTGAGAATGGGGCTCCCAACCCTTCTGTGCCTGGGAGATTATGGGCAGGATCAGAGATGGTCTTTTAAATCTGTAATGACATAATCCATGGGCAGTTCCCCAGGCAGAGGGGGAGTGTGTCAGCTGCAGAGGTAAAGGAAACTGTCTGTTTTCCCCTTCTTCTGCTTCATTGCAAAGTACTAGAAAGCACAATCCAAAAACTTCATAAAATCTGGCCTGTAATTTCTGGATGAGAAGCAGAAGACACATGACTGGGAAAACAAAAAGAAGCTGGAATCTAACCCTGTCCCAAAGGATGCAGGGGAGCTGTATCATCTGCAGAGCCTTCTGACTGAGGTCTTACTGAAAACCTAGTCACCTTGAGCTCTGTGTTAAACTGAATTATTCATAAGATTCACAAACTAAAAACACCAAATGGCATTAATTCTCCCAGCTTTGAATTAGGGATGTTAAGAAGCGGTATTTCACTAATCGTGTTGTTGATAAAATTTTTATCAACAACACGATTAGTTGATAAGGGAAGGTGCTCAATCCCAACTTGCGCCAGGTCCATGAGCCACCCCTGCTGCGGCTCTGCAGTTTAAATGGAGTAAGAGTGGGCTGTCTGCGCCCCCAGCTCTTACTACATTTAAACTTCAGAGCTACAGCAGGGGTAGGTCCTAGACTCGGTGCGAGCTGGGACTGAGCCAGACTTGCTCAGTCCTGGCTCACACTGGGTCTGGCAACCCCTGTCTGCAGCTGGGACCTCTCGCGGACAGGGGCTGCTACCGGAGCAGCCTCTGTTTGCGACTAGCCTGGGCTGCCGTGGACAGGGGCTGCTCCATGGGGGTAGGTTCCTGCTTCCCCCCACACCTTTGCTGCTTCTGATACAGAGGTAGCAAAGGGGGGGGGGGTGAGTAGTTGACTCAGCTACTCACTTCCATCCCTAATGTGTTAAGGCTTGTCTAGGTGGACATGGATAAACGTTCAGAGGGGCACAGCTGGGGCCTGAGCCAGCCCCCATGGGGATGGGAAGGGAATGCCACCCAGCTCTGCTCCTGGCTTAGCCCCATCCGTTGAACCCATGCCTGGACCCTCAGCTGCCAGTTTCAGCTCTGTTCCCACTTGAGTCCCTAGCTATAGTCCAAGCCTAAGCCCACTGACCTGTGTGTGCACCTTCCCCCTCCCAGAGTTAAGGCCCTATTCCTGTTCCAGGCTCTGGGGGTTGGGGTGTGTGGATTGGGATAAGAAGGCCATGAGGTAAAATGTTTGAGGACCACTATCTAAACAAACAGTGCATGGCAATCTAGAATGTAAATGAAGTATAGTGTATTAGCCTGCTGGTCACTAGCTCTCTGTGTGGATCTTGCTACCATTATAGGTTCCCTGGTGCACACTTACCTTCTGTTTCAATGTGGAATCACTCAAAGTGCACTAGGGAACTTTTAGGACACAGTAGCACTAGTTCACTGTGGATTTACACCCCAGCTTGCTGTGCACTATTTAATTTTAGACTAGCTCTTAGATACCATTTCTGTGTTGACTGTGTAGACAGTGTGACAACCATTAAATACTAGACATGATATTACATGCAGTCATTATATGAGCCTGTTTTATTAAGAAATGAATGTTGGCTAGTCCATCGGGGGAGCACAGGTTTTTTAGGAAGAGCTGTGTGACCTTTCAACAACTTCCTGTACAATTGCTAAAAATGATACAAAAGGGGCCTCTTATCTGGAATAACAAAAAATTGGGTCAGTGAGAGAGGCTTTTGGGGGGAGAGGAAGGATCTCATGCATACAGTCTACATTGTTTAATCTCTTTATTAGACTTATTAATTTGGATCAGGAAGCTATCCATACAGGGAGGATCATTTGTCAGACATACTATTTTCAAGTGTGTAGCGTGCACATAATGGCCATCACTGTAAAGTGGAGATTAGAGCCTGGCAAACAAGTAATAAAAGTGAAGTGTAATTTCATGTGGTAGATTGATAATAGCAATTTTATGTCACCGTGTTTTACATACAACATTTTCATGTCAAAACCATTAGCTCCCAACGTATGACATTTAAAAGTTAATGTGAGGAGAGATATGTAAAACAGGTACTGTAAGCAATAGCCAAAAAGCTTTAATGGCAATTGTCTAGCAGTTTTAAGGGAAAGCTAGATGGAATTGCTCTTTCTAGCACTGCTTGTTTTAGTGCCAGTTTACAGTTCATTGTCCTGATAAACAAGATAAGTGATATAAATGAATGAGATCCTGTGAAATTGTTCCCCAATGCAGATGATAAGGCTGAGATTTAATTTTCCTTATGGCATCTTGTTAGTCTGTAAATGCATCAGGGAACAAAACAGCCCTATCTACAGCCTTACAGAATTGACATAAATATTTTGCTTAACAAGGACATAAAATTTAAAAAAACAGGCTCAGTGATTTCTTTAATGAATTTCACCATCAAAAATGTCGAAGAGCATTTAGTCTGAAAGTTCCTTTATTCAGAAATGTAAGGTCAAATATACCAGTGTCTCAGCAAATGATAGAGCTGTTAGTTTGGGTGCAGTCAGGGTCCTCCGATGTGATGACTTTGCTAGAGCTCTTTAACTGCCTGGTGACAAGGGTCTACAGAGGGTGAGGAGCTTTCTTAGGCATTGTGTTGTCTTTTCTTGCTTGATTTTGTCCTTCTCTGTTTTGGAGTTAAGAGAATTTTATTTCCTAAACTCAGTCCCAGAAGACAATTCCAAGTGTTATAATATCCCTGGCATACTAGACTCATTGATTTTAAGGCCAAAAGGGACCATCATGATCATCTAGTCTGACCTCCTGCATGTCACAGGCCACAGAACCATGCCTATCCACTCCAGTAGCAGGCTTCTAAACTCTGGCTATGTAACTGAAATCCTCAGATCTGACACTACTGGTAACTTCTGTGTAGGAAATGTCAAGGTCTGTGTAAGCAAAGGGATTTGTGCAACCTGTCACCCTATCATGAGGTCTAGTTCAGGTCCTTGGGAGTACAATCTGAAAAGCCTATGTTATATGTTGTTGTATTTATCTCTGGCTTTGCAGACTGGCCTCAATTTATCAGCCTATCTTTCCACTTCTATAGAACATGCCAGGGAAAAACAGTGAATAATTGGTAAAGAACAGGAGATGGATATAATAAATAGAATGTCCTTGGTTGCCCTCTGGGAAATGCTATTGAGAACTTATGAATCATTGTGAACCCTCATTTGCAGACCATCCTGTACCTTATGAGAAATTGTTTTAAAGAAAAAAGGAAGGAAAGAAAGAAACTGAATAAATAATCATTCACTTGTCTTTTGTTCAATGGCAGTTATTTAAAAAATCATTTAAGCATATAGCAAAGGGAAAACAGCCAAATCAATTTCCTAGTAATGCAATTCAGCTTTGTGAAATATTACTCTCTCTTCCATGGTGAAGCAGTGAGAGGTGCTGTTTTCTTGTCCAGTTTAATGTCAAATCTACACAAAGCTGTCGTATCTTGTTCCCACTCCTCTTTTTAAAGGTTAGCTTTTTTTCAAACTTGAACAGGTCTTCCCAGTAACATCTGTCAGCTTTTGCGCTAAGCGTACCCTTAGGAAATTATGAAAATTTTAAGATTATCTAAATACTCCTGGGATTTTTTTTCCTGTACAGTAAAGAACAGCCACATGCCAGTTTTATTTACTGCTGCCGATTTCTGTGTAGATCTAAAGATATAGTCCCCTAAGTTTAGGTTTTCTTTCTTCACTGTTTCCAATGCTTCAGGGAACAATGCTCATGCATGTCTGCAATTGCCATTTAAAGTGGGAAAAAGTCCCTTTTTTGCACAAAAACTGTGGGAACATCTACACTTGCACTTGACTTTTTGCAGTGAAACTCAGAAGCTTCATTGCAAAAAGTCTAACTATCTCCACAAGAGGTGGATAGCTCTTACCAGTGATGTTTTTGTGGTGATGTGCAAGTGAAGACGTATTCTTGCTGTTTGAGAGCTTTTAACCTCCATATTCCAATATGCCTTGGTGACCACTCTAGCCAGCACCTCTGCTGCTCTAACACCAGGTAAACAGACATCCATTTCTCCCTCTGAAAATCTCTGGAAACTTGGGTATTCCCCTTCGTATATTCTTGGCAAATGCTCACAGGCGAGGTAACAATGCCTTCTCCATAGAGCAAATGATCCCCTGCTTGCAACACAGCTGAGCTACTGTAACTGATCAGTTTTTAGAGAGAGGGGGCTGGTTAGGGACTCAGGATGCCCTGCGATCACTCTTCCCGGGTATGTCTACACAGCAAAGTTATTTCGAAATAACAGCCTTTATTTCGAAATAACTTTACTAGCGTCTACACAGCCAAACCACTGTTTCAAAATAAATTCAAAATAGCGGAGCACTTATTCCGAATTTGGTAAACCTCATTCCACGAGGAATAACGCCAAATTTGAAATAGCTATTTCGAAATAAGTGCTGTGTGGACACTTATTTCGAAATAGGGGGCCTCCAGCCTTCCCAGGGTGCCCTGGTGGCCACTCTGGCCTCAACCAAGAACACTTCTCTCCCTCCCCCTCTCCCCGGAGCCCTTAAAGGGCTAGACTCTGGCCACAGTGCCTGTGCCAGCTCCAAGCCTGCCAGCCCAGAGCCAACAGTCACTGCCCCTGACCCAGTGGCCCCAAAACATGAGCCAGCAAGCCACTGGCAGCCAGCCCTCCACTGCTCCCCAGGAGCAGTCTGCAGCTCCCAGGAGCCTACCAGGGCCCGGAGAAGGCGGGCACCTTCCTGGTCCAGGGTGGAGATCATGGACCTTATTCAGATTTGGGGGGATGCCCCCAACGTCCATGATCTCCGCACTAGACAGAGGAATGCGGCCGTCTATGGCAGGATAGCTGCCAGCCTGGCCGCCAAAGGCCACATGCGAACCCAGGAGCAGGTTTGCATGACAATCAAGTTGGTCCGGTGAGACCCCCAACCCTGAGCCCTGAGCTTCCCCTCCCTCTTCTTCCCCTTGCTTCCCTCTTCCAGCTCCCTGCTCCCAGGTTTCCCTCTCCCCTCTCCCACCCTCTCTTCTCCCCTCTCCCGCCTCCTTTCCCCAGTCTCACCAGAGTTTCATTCTCTCGCCCTCCCCCCCCCCCAGTTTTGTTAAATAAAGAGAGTTTGTGTTCATGAAAATACGTGTATTTTATTTGACATCAGGAAGTGGGGTTAGGGAGGGGTAAATGGAAGGACGTGAGGGAGGAATGAGGCACAAGCCCCCAGTGGGGCAGACCAGGGATGCTCTGAGTGCTCCTAAGGGTGGAAGCTCTCCCGCAGGGCCTCCTGGATATTGACAGCCCCCCGATGGACTTCCCGGATGGCAGCCTGCAGAAAGTGCAGCCAGGCTCGCAGCAACGCATCCACGAGAAGCACCAGAGTCCCCAGGGGCAGCTCTGGCTCCATGTTGCCGAGTGCTGTGGTGTCCCGAGTGAGGGCAATCAGAGCACGCAGAGACAAAATGCTTTGCTGTCCCTCATCGAGGTAGACAAGCAAGCAGGGAAACCTGAGAACTGGCTGTCTGGGGGGGTCCCTTTAAGCACAGACCTCAGATAGCCTCAGGCAGCAGCCCCACACAGTAAGTCCTGACCTGGTGCCCTGCTGGAAGTGGTTCCAGTCGGCCTTAAATGCGATTCAGAGTCCACTCAGTGTGGATGCGCTATTTCAAAATAGCAAAAAGCTATTTCGAAATGCATTTTGTGTGTAGACACGTTATTTTGAAATAAGCTATTTCGAAATAACACTGTAGTGTAGACATACCCCATCCCCCTCTTCCCAATAGCTTTGTTGTCAAAATGGAGGGAGCTGCACTGTAGAATAGCTGCCCTCCGGCACTGCTGTCATCAGCGATGAAAATGTGAATGCTCTGAGTCCCATGGCAATAAGTGAGACCACAAACTAGCGGTTTTCTTTTACAGGTTCACTATCACCAGTGAAACTGACAGTGCAAAAATTCTGCAAGTGTAGACTCAGCCCAAGTTTTTCTAAAGCAATTGCTGCTTCTGAAAGCAGGCTGCAGGTAGGCCCTCATGTTTAATGAAAGAGCTCCATAGCCACTGTGGTGTTAATGAAAAGTCTGTTTCATTCTAATGATTTGAATTATCTTTATCTGATTCGTTGGGTCAGAAACTGCAAGCCTCAGTAGATATTAGCCAGAAGAAGCAGAACTTCTCTTTTGTTGTTCTAAACCAGCCAATTGAATGCAACACTAACAAGTGTTACTAGTTTTAATCAGCTTAGTGGGAATCTTACTGATTGCAACTTCCACTCTTTGATTCCAGGTAGCAAATACCACTGCATATGAGTGTATGGGAAAATTTTACATTCCCATGTAATACCCAGGGTGCCCACTGGCTTGTCTGACTAATAACAAAAATTGCCATTTACAGCAGATAATATGTCAGTCCTCAGGTTTTCAATATTTAAAGGTGGAAAGGACTGTTGTTAATCTAAAAAGTCAGTATTATTTACTGGTTAGAGTTAAGGATGTTAAATATCAGTTAATTTACTAGTCAAGTAGTCGATGGAATTTCCATCGACTACTCAACTAGTCGATAGGCCCTTCTGCATTCCTCCATTGAAATGTACAGGAGCCCCCGCTGGGACTCTTGTTATTTCAAAGGAGGAATGTAGAACTCCTCATGCAGCCCCGGGCCAGCGGGAAGTCCCGCTGACTCCAGGCTGCGTGTGGCATGCTGTCAGCCGATGGTCAGGGCAGTGAGTGGTGTGTGTGTGTGTATTATACACCCGAGACTTCAACTGCCAGGACCGGGGTCCCTTAGCAGTGGGCAACCTGGAAGAGGTTGGACGGCGCTACGGATCTGTCCCTTATGACCGGCTGGAGTTCTTTTAAATTGTGCTTGGTTCTGTTACAGCAACTGAAGGAGTCAGGTTAAAGCTTAAACAGTTACTATTTTATTGTTACAGGGTAAACTTAGCTGTTAAATGCTACTGCTGTGTTACAGATAACACAGCCACTACAAAAGGACAGGACAGAAATTACACTTAAAACAAAAGTCACTTACAGGTACCATGAAACCCTTTTGGTTCTCTGAGCTCTTATTAAATGCATGCAAAATAGACACATAGCAGGTATATATTCTCACCCCTGCGTTCCAGACTTGGCGTGGCCAGCGTCTTTCTCTCAATCCCTCGGGAAGAAGTAGGGCGAGGTTGGGCGTCCCACAGACCTCGGAGACAATCAATACCTGCCAGCAGGTGTAGATGATTAGACTCAAATGGGGTGGGCTACTAAACCCCTCTTTATACCCCTTGGGTCAGGTAGGCTTCTTCCTGGTCTCAAGTGGCCAATTAGGAAAAATGGCTTTGAATGCCAAGTTTCCCACGAAGGGTGCAAAGCATAATTCACACCTGGGAAAATGCAGACAATGGGCACCTCTGGTATGTGATGGGCAAAGATTCCTCTCCTGGGACAGTGCAGGCGTGTCAATTACTGGTACTAGCCATCAGGCGACGGAGGCCCGGGTCATCAGCTAGCCCATTTACTGTCTGGTTTCTGTTTATGGTAGTCAGGGACAGGTAGCACACCTGCGTTCCCAGGGCATCAAAGGCTGACTGCTTTTCTCTTGCTCTTGGAGGGGGGAGGGGGCAAACAAGATGGGGTTCATGTCTGGCTACACATGCCAGCTTTGAAATGTACAAGAGTCCCCAGCAGGGGCTCTTGTGTATTTCAAAGTGGAAACACTCACAGGGAGCCCAGGGTCAGCGGGGGACTCAGAGTCCTCCGTGGACTCGGGGCTCCATGCTGCGCTGCTGCTCTGAAATGCCACGCGGAGCCCAGGGTCAACTGGGGAATCCCCAGCTGACCCCAGGCTCTATGTGGATCTGCCACTTTGAAATGCCATCTCAGTGTTTCAAAGGGGGGAGCACTGCACAGCTGAGCCCGGGATCAGCTGTGTGGTGCTGCCCCTTTGAAACGCCACTACAGCGTTTCAAAGTGGCAGTGCCGTGTGGAGCCAGGGTAAGAGCTCCATGCGGCACTGCCGCTTTGAAGTACCCCCTTTCCTCCCCTCTCCCCCACTGCCTCTATCTGATAGAGGCAGCAAGCGGGGGTGAGGGGGAATCAACTAGCTGACTCGACTAGTCAACTAGTCCTTAACATCCTTAGTTTGAGTACAGGACTGAGAACCAGGATCTCCTGACTTCTAATCCCAAATCTGCCATTTACCCACTGAGTAACAAATCTTACTCTTTCTGTGTTTTCTTGTGTGAAATGCAGCAAATAACATATACCTATTTCAAAAGGTAGTGAGCATGTATGTTACATACATTCTAAGTATTAATAAATACTGTTAATATAATCATTAGTACTTAATACAGATCTTTAAGATCTCATTGTAGGTGGTTAAATATCATTTTGACACATGAGGAAATAGAGGCTCAAAGAAGTAAGTGTCTTGCCCATGGTCACATAGTGAATCACTGGCATAATGAGGGAAAATCCAGGTCTCTCAACACCTATTGTGATAGTCTAGCCACAAAATGAAACTGCCTTCTATTAAATGTAATGTAAGGTTTTGGGGAGAGATTTTCTAACAAATGGGAATTAAGCATCTATCTCCCAGTGAAAGTCAGTGGGAATCAGATACTTGACCTAAGGCTATGTCTGCACTGCCTTAGTAATATTTTGAGATACCAGAGGTATCCGCTATTCTGCATCTTTTGAGCATGCCCGTTATTTTGAAATATAACGGGCTCTCTATTCCGACATCCCTGTAAACCTCATTCCACAAGGAGTAAGGGATGTTTCGGAATAGCAATTTATTTTTAAATAAATGCTGTGTAGACAGCACCAAATTTTAAATAAGCTATTTCGAAATAACACTGAAATAAGATATACCATTTGCGTAGCTCAAATTGCATATCTTATTTCAACCTACAGTGCAGTGTAGATGCACCCCTAATGTCCCAGCACTGGTTGTTGGGGATATTTGCTACTAGCAGTCATAGATCAGCTACATGCCATTGTAGGTAGAGTCTCATAATGCCATCTCCTCCACTAACATCAAATTCAGTCTTAAAGCCAGTTAGGTTTTTTGTCTCGATCTTATCCATCTTTCAGTTCTCATATTAATTCCATTTTCAGTTTAACTAATGATTTCCCATGTGAAACTGTATCAAATGTCTCACTTGGATTCAGATAGATTTTAGATCTACTACATTTCCATCTCTACACCAGGTGTGGGGACCTCAGGTCCGGGTGTGGGGTTTTTTTGTTTTGTTTTGTTTTTTGCTTCTCACTTGTGCAGGCCCCCAGCTGATTTTTCTGTGGGTCAGTGGCCCCTGACTCAAAAAAGGTTCCCCAGCCATGGTCTAAACAATCATCTTCTCAGAGAAAGAGATCAAGTTGGTTGGCATGATCTATCTCTTATAAAACCATACTGTATTTTATCCCAATTACCATTGACCTCTATGTCCTTAACTACTTTCTCTTGCAAAATTTATTCCAAGACCTTGCATACAATTGAGGTTAAACTAACCAGCATGTAGTTTCCCAGATCACTTTTTTCCCATTCTTAAAGATAGGTGTCCTACTATCAATTTTCTAATCATAGGGTATAACCCCTTAAAAGCTGGCTTGCCACAAGCACCAACTCCTGCCTGCCTGCCCCCTGAAATATTCAGCAATTACAAATTTACAAAAATAAATGTTTATTAACATCCCTACCCGCACTCCCAGCCTACTCCTGCACCCTACCTCCCGTCCAGACCAGTGTTCCCACTAAGCTGTGCAGTAGCACAGCTTCCCAGGCAATTAATCAGCCTCGCCTCCCCCATCCCATCAGAGGCTCAGGGCTCTGTGCATGGAGCTGACTGACTAGGTGGGGCTAATTAATCACCTGGGAAGCTGTGCTGCCCCACAGCTTAGAGGGAACACTGGTCCAGACCCTGCACCCCCACCCTCAGCCCCTTCTGCATTCCACTTCCCACCAAGACTTCGCACCCCCACTCCCAGTCCATATTTGCACCTTGCCTCCCAACCAGAGCCTGCACCCTTACTCCACTCCCCAGCAACCCACTTCTGCACAATGAACCCCTCATTTTTGATCCACAAAATTTACTAGTCCCACGCCCCCAGAAGCATTTAATCCAGCCCTGATCCAAGCTGTTCCTGAGTATGTTCCCCCAGTGACCTGGATATATTGCATCTACACCCTTCCTAGAGCTTTACTGTCATCTTTGATTTTCGTGCTCAAAAATGTTTTGGCCTCATACAGTATTATAAACTAGCATTGAACGAAACCCAACTATGTTAATTTCGTATGTACTGTGTATTACAACACAGGCTACACTTAGAAACACCCATCTAGGCTTTTTTCTACTGGGTGAGATACAAACATATCAGACAGTGCCAGCCCAAATGAGCTTGTGATCCTAATAGGGACCTGATGCAACAGATGAATGTAAACCAGGGGTAGGCAATCATTTTTGGTGGGGGGCCACTCCAAGATTTTGGAAAGTGGTCAAGGGTGACACTTTTTTGTAGAGGAGATGTGGGGTCTAGGATGGAGGCTGGGTGCAGAAGGGACCACAGGGTAAAAGAGTGGGGGTGCGGGAGACAGTGTAAGGTCTGAGAGAGAGTTTGTATGGAGGAGGGGGTTGTGACCTGGATCAGGGATTGGAGTATAGGGTAAGGGAGGGAGTATGGGTGCAAGAGAGGATTCTGGCCTGGGGGAAAGGCTCTAAGAGGGGGTACAAAGTCTGGGAGGGAACTGTGACCTGGGAGAAGGGAAAAAGGGGGTGCAGACTGCAGAGGGTTTGGATGGTGACCTGATGGGGGAGTTGGGGTAGGGAGGGGCAGGGGTGTCAGAGGCAGGCTCTGGTTGGGAGGCACTTACCTAAGAATCTCCCTGCCTGCTGTAGCCCCAGACCACTTGAAAATGAAGTCTGTTCCCCCCACATGGCTCTCACCTCTGGGATGGGGAAGAGACTCGTTGTTTCCAGCCAATAGGAGCTGAGAGATTGGTCTGGGGGCCGGGAGGTCACACAAAGCCTCCCCTCCCTGCAGAGCAGAGAGCAATACGGACTGCGCTTTAAACCGCAGCAGCTGCATGCCTGAGGGTCCCAGCAGAGTGGTCTGTGGGCCAGATCCGGTGGCTTGGCAGTCCAGATCTGGCCCCCAGACCGTATTTTGCCCAGCCTTGATGTAAACCCCTGTTTGAGGGAAGCAGGAATGACGGGAGTGACAGCAATAGGAATACAAGTTCTCATGCATGAGTTAAATATGCAGTCTGGATAATTAATGTTACTTAATTTTTAACAAATAATCAAGATATGTTCATTTTATCTGTACTCAAAATACAGGAAAAATCCTTGGGTTTCCCAAGTCAAAAGAGATTAAAGTAATGCCACATCATTTAATTTTTTTGACATAATAGGAAAGAGCAAAACGAGTATCAGCAGTAACAGTTCTGATTTGCTTTCCCCTTCCCCTCAGCATTGCATGTCTAGTTTGCCAGAGAGGAAATTTTAACCTACTCGGAGTGAATGCTAAATAGAGAGAAAATAAATTTTTATCACTGATACGAGGGAAGGTAAATGGGCTGTCTGACAGGTGAAAGAAGGAAAAGGAATGGTCACTTCACATTAAAAAATATTTCCTTTAGTATCATTGGCTGTTGATTATTGTCCTTACAGTCTGCGGAGAAATAGTCATACAGTTCTTTTAATTGAAATAATAGCTCTGCCATGAGTTGAAATGTATTAAGATATTGTCTCTTGAGCAAGCCCTACAGGCATTTGTGTACTTTCCTAACTGCATATCAGCAGCACTGCTCTTTGGAATTAGAGTGATCCCGAATTCTAGGAATCCATTCCTAGAACACTGAACTGTTTAGCCCAAAAGCCCCAACTCTTCAGTTGGAAGGAAAGCCTAGATGATCTCATCAGAAACACATTCAACGGATAGTCTTCAGTATTGTAGACTGAGTTCTCTTACAAAAAATGGTACTTTCTTACTTAGTGTATTTGCTTTTTCTGTATATGTGTTATATCTACTTATTTTATTAACTACATTAAGTTTTTATTACTCCATTATCCCTGAAAGCCAATACAAAAATCATCTGGATGTTATCTGTTCCTTCTTGTTCGCCAACAAAATTGTTTGCTTATTACCAAGCATTTGTACCCATGTTAACTAGTTGAAGGCATTGAAGGTGCACTGGTTTCACTGAGGCTACGTCTACACTGGCATGATTTTCCGGAAATGCTTAAAACAGAACAGTTTTCCGTTATAAGTATTTCCGGAAAAAGAGCGTCTACATTGGCAGGATGCTTTTCCGGAAAAGCCCTTTTTCTGGAAAAGCGTCCATGGCCAATGTAGACACGCTTTTCCGGAAAAAAGCCCCGATCGCCATTTTCGCGATCGGGCTTTTTTTGCGAAAAGACTACTGGGCTGTCTACACTGGCCCTCTTCCGGAACAGTTTTCCGGAAAAAGGACTTTTGCCCGAGCAGGAGCAGCATAGTTTTTCCGGAAAAGCAGCTGATTTCTTACTGTAGATCGTCAGTGCTTTTCCGGAAATTCAAGGGGCCAGTGTAGACAGCTCGCAGCTTATTCCGGAAAAGCGGCTGATTTTCCAGAATAAGTGGCCCAGTGTAGACATAGCCTGAGAGTAGAAAATACTGGATGTTAAAAATAGTTATTTAAAAAAATACTAGTCAGTTTAAAAAAAAGGAAAATATATGTGTCTGACTGACATTTTTCTCCACCACTTTCTCTCATAGCTAGAAGGTAGTTAATAATGTGTCAGTGTAATCTTTAAACATGGATGATACAGGTGGTCCTCAGATCAAGTCTTGGAAGTAAGACTGCCTTTAAATATGTTAAATATGCTAGCTGGCTGTCGGCTACTCTTTGCTACAGCATAAAAATGGGAAACAGTAAAATCATTTTTAGATAAGTTATTTTCTTGCTGCGATCCACCACTACAGTTATTGTTTACTTTGCTTACTGAATGTGCACACTTTAACATGCATTCTTTGCATTTCAGAACAGCAAATTAAATTTGTCTGAGCAAAATTGCTATGTGCACAGAAGGCAAAAAAAGTAATTCCCATCCATGTAGTCATTCCTCTTTTGCTTTCTCTTGCTGCTTGGGTTACTGTAATAGTTGGATAGCTGAAGCACAGAAAAAGAAAAACAAATAGATAGAAACAAGATGGTTGTTTTTGGCAGTGCCTTTTCGTAAACAAAATGACACAAATTGAGGCAGAAATTCCAGTGGGAAAAAGGAAGAGAGCCAGAATGCTGAAAATACAGCCCAGAGCCTAGTCCCATCCAGATGGTGTTTTTAATAAATTTATCAGGTGGGTATGAAAGACGATAATGAACATTCAAAATGGGGAGTGGCAGACTCCCCTTGGGAGCAAAAACAGAATAGCACCTTCTGTATATTGCTGTTAGAATCACTGTTTAATTTACCAATGTAAAAAGGGCCACAGTGTTGCATTCAGTGTGTAATAAAACAGGTTTCTGGGCAATTATTAGGCAGTCCAGCTAGGCAAGGTAATAGTTTTTTAGGAGTGAGGAAGGCATAGAGTAGTTAAAAAATCACTCAGTGTAACAAATGGAGGTTAGGGCTTGGTGTGTGCAAGTAAAATATTGAATAGAGTGGATGTGTGCAGTGCTAAACTCATGTCTTCCACAGTTTACAAAGTATCTAGAAATGGGATACAAAGCCTCCAACCACAAACTGAAGGCATTATTGTCACACTGGCATTGGCGCACTGCCTCTTTTCCAACACAAAGGTCAGTAGTTTTCCCCCTTAAACTGAAAGGAGCAGGCTCTGTTTTGTTAATCCCAGGAAGTCTCTGTCTGAATGGCAAGAAGGTGGGAGAAAAGTAAAACCAAGTGGTGCTGGCACTTGTTTTTACCATTAGGAAAAGGGAAATTTCATGTCTGTCCTCAATAACTTATGTCAAGTCCTTCCTATTGAAACATGTCTAGTTTTTGAGACAATGCTATGTATTTTGCTCATAAATCAGGAATTTGCTGAATGACTCTTTTCGAGCATGGAGAATCAGATTTTTTTTCATATCATATATGGTCATTTGGTAGCTCTTAATATGGCAGATGAAGAGGTGGTACTTGGTGGATTTCTGTCGTGGATCACACATAGGACTTGTGCAATGGATTTCTGGCATAGGGAGTGATTTTGTCTCAGTGACGTCTGAAGTGTTGTTTCAGCAAGAATAGCCATTTCCCCACTCCTCTTTTCGAAGAATCTGTCTTTGCTACCATGATCACTATAGTAACAACTGGATTCTTGGGACGCTCTTAATTTAAAATTGATTTTGATGATTTTTTAGAGCTATGGAGTATTATGAGTAGTTATCAAGTTTCACAATATCTGTGTTTCACTTGTTTTCAAACAATGCAATAGTTTACAAGCACATTATAGAAGCAGCAGTTGCAACTCTATAATTGTTTTTGTTCTTCACATAAAGCATAAATTCCTGGTTTTATCTCCTTATAAGTGGTCTTTTCCATGTGAAATTTCACACAGTGTTAGTTTATTATGCCTACAGAATTTTCTGTGTAGTTCTTTTTTTCATCATTTTTAATATGAAGTGTTTGAAATTGGTCTTAAGGAGAAATTTATTTTTGGCCATTAGTCTTTTAGTTAACTGATATATTTAAAAAAAAAACCTATTAGTTACACAAAATTGGTTAAGTACTAAATTTTGAGTAGATGTAGTGCAGTGGGTAGTTTCAGAAAATAAATATTTAGCATAAAGGATAATATTTTGCTCGTACTCTTTACCACTGAAAGTTTATCCTTCATCGGGGGCTGGCATGAAAAAACCTTCTATTTCAGTAAGATTGCCATCTCCCACTGATCTCAGTGGACAGAGACCACAGGCTCTGTCCTAAGCTAGGAGGGTTGTGTTTCTTTACAGTCTGTGCAGAAGAAAGTTTCCGGATACATGTAGCTAAGATGGCCACTGACTTACATTTTTTTGAAAAAGAGTGAATCCAACTTACACCTCTGAAGAGTAAGTGAATATTAGAGGGTGGGAGGGAAAACAAGTACAAGGGCGAAGGGCTTTCACTCAGACTAGTAATATGCCCATCTTGCAGCGATGATGCAAACTAAATCAGTTTAGTGCTGACAGTCATCCATTGCCTTCCCCCTAATTAACTTCATGTGTGCAGAAAAACAGACAGGCCTCTCACAATTCACTGGAAAAGAATCATAGAGTAGCTGAGCATGCAGTAGCACAAAGTGCCAAGGTATATGCCCCCAAACATCCTAGCAATATACATGTGTGCACACAGCATTGGTGAGGACATAGTAACTTAGTTGTGGCTTTGTAATGTGGGTACTTAGAACCAGGTGATGACCACCAAAGTTAACATTGCAGTGAAGACATAATCCTAGACTTAGAAAGGGGGAATCACCAGCTCCCACCTGCTCCCACACCACTGCCTCTGTGGGAGGCAGCAGGAGGCTTAAAAGCCGGCTCCCCACATATACTGGCTCCAGCCTGCTCCCCCCCACCCCCCAACGCTGCTGCCTCTGTATCAGAGGCAGCTGCGCAGGGCGGGAGGAGAGGGGCAGGTGGCTCCCCCCATTGTCTCTTATACAGAGGCAGTGGAGGGGGAGGGCTGTGTAACCGTGCTGGGTTTATCAGTTAACCACATGCATAAATACAAATTAACATCCCTAGAAGAGATTGGTCCCTCTACACCTCATGCTCATATCTTGTTACTACCACAGCTACAATACGCTACAGATCACCACCACAATCTTAACGCTGTCTCCTTAACAACATTAAACTTCCAGCATTCCCTATACCAAACATGCCACAACTAATATTTGGAGCCGATAGTATAATAAAGGGAATGTGCAGAAGGGAAAGTTGAGGGGTTTCATCTGGTTGTGTTTGAAGGAGGTAATTTGGAAAGGATGGTGCTGAACAGGTAGCATTATGAGTAAGGCAGAGTTAAGGTTGTGTTTATTATTGTAGAGGTCCAGTTCTAAACGGTCTTCTTCTTTTGTTCATAACTTCATTACATTTTTACTCTTTGGGCTGATAATATATGTACAGTTATTCTTAGTGTGAGGAATGGGGATAGGTTGGGTTGAATTTTTGATTTTGAAGGCCAGAACAAAAATGGTTAAACCATTTTAAAGAATGAAGAAGAATACTTGTGTCATTATGAAATGTTTCACACCCTCCTTTTTTAAATAAGAGTAGTACTTCAGCATGAACTGGTTACCAAAGTAGGAATTTGGATGAGACAGTAGGTCTATGAGGGACATAGAGGTCTGAGAAAAGTCTGTTCTGTTTTGCTATAGTTGTAACAGTTAACAAAGCGTATTTTGTGTATGTGCACTTCCTTTTTGTTGAATAGTATTGGCATTGCACGTATTCATGTATGTAAATAGATTAGAAATTTTCAGGCAGTACAGGATCTGTGAACATCTATTGATTCTGCACGGGAATATCTGAGAAAATCAGGCGAAGATATTTTATTTTAAATGTGCATGTGCATATGATTTGTGAGGGTCCTTGTGAATGAATGAGGCAAGGATGTGAAGAAGTCCAGCATCTTTCGATACAATGAGTTTGTCTTCACTTTGTTGCTCCCTAAGATGACCGCTCTTCACATACAGAAATCTCTAGTTTGAGTTAAGTGGTGCTTTAAATTTGAGCTAGCTTGTACCTCAGGAGGTATGGGTTAAAGCTGAGAGCTGCTGACAATTACTCTGCTCTGCTAATCTAAACTCTCTGAGCAGTTGGAGTGCTATTTTGCAGTGTGATCATTCTCAGTTGAACTAGGTTAACTCAAGAGGAGTTTACACAAGTGTGAGTTCGAACTAACCAT
This sequence comes from Rafetus swinhoei, assembly GCA_019425775.1. Taxonomy (NCBI): domain Eukaryota; kingdom Metazoa; phylum Chordata; order Testudines; family Trionychidae; genus Rafetus; species Rafetus swinhoei. Next base: position 143,431,222 of record CM033440.1, on the reverse strand, counting down.
ACACTGAAGGCAGGACGGATATATGAAGATGAATATGGAAAGAGGCATGCCTCATTCAGTGTACTAAGTGAAGGTGTATATGGAGGGATACAGGGTTATATGATGACCCACAGTGCATGTTAGATTGTGTTTTAGCACAACAGGGAAAGGACTCTATAGTGTGCAAATAAGGTAAGGCACCACGAGGAACATTGTGAGGGGAGAGGCACACACACACACACACTTTATATATATATATATATATATATATATATATATATATATATATATAATTGAACAACTGCTTTATTCACTGAGTAATGTCTCATCTGAACACCAAAAGAGGCAGTAGCACTGTCTCTCTCTCTCTCTCTCTAATTCCTGTGGAAGGTTTTCTTTAGACAACTAAGAGAAGTTTCCAGATCACAGGCCCCTGGTTCTCATGGGGAACTTTAATCACCCTGACATCTGCTTGGAGACCAATTCAGCAGTACACACACAATCCAGGAAGTTTTTGGAGAATGTTGGGGATAACTTCCTGGTACAAGTGCTGAAGGAGCTGACCAGGGGCCATGTGCAGCTTGACCTGCTGCTCACAAAGAGGGAGGAACTAGTAGGGGAAGTAGATGTGGGTGGCAACCTAGGAAGCAGTGATCATGAGATGGTCTATTTCAGGATCCTGACAAAAGGAAGAAAGGGGAGCAGCAAAATATACACCCTGGATTTCAGAAAAGCGGACTTTTACTCCCTCAGAGAACAGATGGGCAGGATCCCCGGAGTTGCTAACATGAAGGGGAAAGGAATCCAGGAGAGCTGGCAATATTTTAAAGAAGCCTTATTAAAGGCACAGGAACAAACCACCCCGATACGCAGTAAGAAAAGCAAATATGGTAGGCAACCAGATTGGCTTACCAGGGAAATCCTTGGTGAGCTTAAACAGAAAAAGGAAGCTTATAAGAAGTGGTAACTTAGACAGATGACTATGGAGGTAGTGATCAGTGACTCATGTATAGTTGGCGGTCAGTTTCAAGCAGCGTGCCCCAAGAATTGGTTCTAGGGCTGGTTTTGTTCAATGTCTTTATTAATGACCTAGATGAGGGATGGATTGCACCCTCAGCATGTTTACGGATGACACTAAGCTGGGGGAGAGGTAGCTAAGTTGGAGGGTAGGAATAGGGTCTAGAGTGACCTAGACAGATTGGAGGATTGGGCCAGAAGAAATCTGATGAGGTTCAACAAGGCCAAGTGTAGAGTCCTGCACTTGGGACGGAAGAATCCCAAGAATTGTTACAAGCTGGGGACCGACTGGCTAAGCAGCAGTTCTGCAGAAAAGGACCTGGGGATTACAGTGGATGAGAAGCTGGAAAAGAGTAAATAGTGTGCCCTTGTAGCCAAGAAGGCTAATGGTATATTAGGGTGCATTAGGAGGAGCATTGCCAGGAGATCTAGAGAAGTGATTATTCCCCTTTGTTCGGCACTGGTGAGGCCACATCTGAGGTATTGCATCCAATTCTGGGCCCCTCACTACAGAAAGCGTGTGGACTCATTGCAGAGGGTCCAGCGGGGGGCAACCAAAATAATGAGGGGGCTGAAGCACATGACCTATGAGGAGAGACTGATGGATTTGGGTTTATTTATTCTGCAGAAGAGAAGAGTGAGGTGGGATTTGATAGCAGCCTTCAACTTCCTGAAGGGAGGTTCCAAAGAGGATGGAGAAAGGCTGTTCACAGTAGTGATGGGTGGCAGAACAAGGAGCAATGGTCTCAAGTTACAGTGGGAGAGGTCTAGGTTGGATATTAGGAAAAACTATTTCACTAGGAGGGTGGTGAAGCACTGAGATGGGTTACCTAGGGAGGTGGTGTAATCTCCATCCCTAGAGGCTTTTAAATCCCGGTTTGACAAAGCCCTGGCTGGGATGATTTAGTTGGGATTAATCCTTCTTTGGGCAGGGGGTTGGACTCAATGACTCCTGAGGTCTCTTCCAGCCCTGGGATTCTATGACAGAGTCACGTAATCACGTCATCTGCATCCTCATGCCACTGCTCCCGCCTGCCTCCGCCTCCATCCTCAGCTGCTTGCTGTTGCCAGCCTCAGTGTTGTCCTCTCCAGCCATGGGCTGCTCCAGGTCCATCTCCTGCTTCACACGCCAAGGATCGCTGCTTCTGGGGCTGGGTCCCCTTTGCCATCTGAGCCCAAACCTCCCTCCCTCCCAGGCCGTGCCGGATCCCCTCTGCCATCCTAGTGTGCCCCCCCCAGGCCATCTCGCGTCCCCTCCACCATCCGAGCCCACCCCCCCAGGCCACATGGGGTCGCCTCCGCCATCTGAGCCCACATGCACTCCCCACCCAGATTGTCCCGGGTTCCCTCCGCCATCTGAGTCTGACCCCAGCTCCTTCACCTCTTGCACTGAGACCACACACACCCAGCCCGCTCCTACCCTCCTCCCCCCTCTCCTCCCCGGCCAGACACCTACCCCCAGAGAGAGGAGGGCTGGCAAGCATAGCGAGCATGAGGCACAGCTCCCTAGGTATCATATAATTAAATTAAGTATCATAATACATGCATGCAAGTAGCCAAGGTTAAGGCTGAATGAGTAACTTGAACATTTGATTTCTAAACTTGAGAGCTTCATTTTGCAATCCAGGTGTTCCTTTACCATAGTTTTTTGCATTTGCACTGATGTTAGATGAAAATCTGAAGGGTATAATTAAAGAAAGAAGGAATATCTTACAACCCATGTGTCCATTTTTAAGAGGGTGCTGGACTTGAATAATAAATCTTTAATGAAGGGATTTCTGCCATCTTTATAAATGTAAAATGTATGTATTTGTCTCTTTGCTGTCAAGATGAAGTTTGAAAACTTGACAGAAGCTTTTAGGCCAAATGAGTTATAGAATGGAGCTAGTTAAGATTGCAATACACCTGTTTAAATCGTTGCCTGGAGTAAATATTGGGAAATTCGAGAAATAAGAACTTTTTTGTGAAAGCACTCCAGGCACACACACAAGCCCACCCCATCATTTCAATAAGCTTTGAGAGGAGTTAAAAGCCTTCACATTATTGTCTTGATCTTCAGGGAAATTGCTTAAATGGTCTCTACCCATAAATAAACTGTTACTGTAATGATCTGTATTTACTTTGGAAAGATGAGAAGCTTTTCAGAAGGATGAAACAGATTGGAGTCCAATGAACATGCAGTCCTAAACAGAATAAAACAAGGGTGGGCAATAATTTTTGATGGGGGTGCCACTCCAAGATTTTGAAAAGTGATCAAGGGCTGCACTCTTCCAGGATATTAATGGAGGAGGTACGGGTGTGGGATGGAGGTTGGGTGCAGAAGGGAACTAGAGGTAAGAGATTGAGGTGCAGGAGGGCCTGTGAGGTCTGGGAGGGAGTTTGGGTGAAGGAGGCAGTTGTGACTCGGGGCTCAGAATTGGGGTGCAGGTGTTTGGGTTGTGACCTAGGGCAGGGGATTACAGTGCAAGGGTTTGGGCTGTGACCTAGGACAGGAGGAGGATTGTAACCTAGGACAGGGGATTGGGGTGCAGGGTCTGGGAGGCGGTATTGGCTTAGGGAGGGGCAGAGGGTTTGGCTTATGTGGGGTAGGGGGCAGGAGTGAGGGGACAGAAGGCTGGGGTGCCAGAAGCAGGCTCGGGCTAGGAGACTTATCTGTGGGTATGTCTAGACTGCATCCCTCTGTCGGCAGAGGGATGCAGATTAGGCAGGTCGACATTGCAAATGAGGCAGGGATTTAAATATCCCACGCCTAATTTGCATTAAAATGGCCACCATTTTTGCCGACTCAGCACTTTATCGGCAAAAAGTGGCAGTCTAGAGGGGGATCTGTCGAGAAAGAAAGCCTTTCTCAACAGATCCTGTAAACCTCCTTGCAGGAGGCATAAGGAATCTGTCAAAAAAGGCTTTCTTTCTCGACAGATCCCCCTCTAGACTGCCACTTTTTGCTGAGTCGGCAAAAAGCGACGGCCATTGTTATGCAAATTAGGTGCGGGATATTTAAATCCCCGCTTCATTTGCAATGTTGACCTGCCCAATCTGCATCCCTCTGTCGACAGAGGGATGCAGTCTAGACATACCCTGTGAGACTCCCAGCCAGCAGCCCAGCATGTTTCTCAGGCAAGAGCCTGCCTTGCCCCTGCACAGACTGCAGAGCCTAACAGGAAGGGTGCTTCACACGCTGCTTGTTCTTGAAACCGGCCAATGGGATTGTGCTGGGGGTGGGAACAGCCATGAAGTTTGTCTGCTCACAGTTTGTGAAACACAAACAGCCCAGCAGCCGCTTTTCTGAGTGATGTGCAGGGCTGGGCGAGTAGGGGAGTCTGCCTGAGGCTCCCTACTGCTTCTGCAGGCCAGATCTGGTGGCTTGGTGGGCTGGATCCAACGCACGGAAGGTGTTTTGCGCAGGCCTGGAATAGAACGTGTAGGAAAAGAATCAGTCTATGTAAAGGAGCAATCTCTAAGAAGATGTCTTTCCTGAATCAGAGGAAAATGCCCCTAACGCTCAAACATTGATTTATTCTGGCACAAATGAGTTTATGAACTTCCTAAACTTCTAAACACATTACAGAAAATAATTTTGTTTCTAGGTTTTAATTTGTGGTAGAATTGCAGTCTAACCTTGATTATCTGAAATTCTCTGGTGTCATAATCAGTCATCCATTTATTACACTGAAGGTTCCCTCAATTTTCAGAACATATTCACTGTTGCTGTGACATTCCAAAAAATGCAGTTCTGCTACATAGGAGATACATATTTTATTAATTATTATAATTATTGTATTAGCCCTGGGGTCCAATTTTCCGTAGTGTAAACCCTTTTACTTTGTGACAGCAGTGGTACACTGGCATTATTGTAGTCATGTATAAATGGGAATGTGATCCAAAATGAGTTTTGGATAAGAATTCATGTGGAAAATAAAAGAAAAATCTCTACCTACCCCCTGGTAGGAAATTAACATATTCACTTTTCCCCTCCACTCCCATTAAGTTAAGATCCATATGGTCTCTTTCCTCTATTCTTTGCCAAGAAGCATAATAAAGTCTTTTGTGCAGGATTTGATTTCTGCTATCTGCCTCTGCTGGATTGTTTGGGGAATGCTCCTGTTATTGGCATTCCGTTCACTCTGCCTGAACCTGGGCATGCTTGTCTGGCAGAAACTACTAGATAGGGTCCTTTCACACCAGTAGTAAAGGAAGCAAAATGCTAATGTCCCAACTGTGAAATCCCAAACTTTAGTTATCCCTGAAGTTTCCACTTTGTGCACCTGTCATGGCTGTTCCCCACTCTGGCACGATAAATGCAGAAATGGGGACCCTCAAAAGCACCCCAAAACCTGATCTCTACAAGCTTTGATACAAAAAAAACCTCCCCCAAAATCCTAATACCTGGACTTTGGAGAATAAAAACCGCTGCCACCACCCAAGTATTCCAAAGAAACCAGGGAAGAGATCACCTGGGAAATCTCTTCCCTAAAAAACCTCAGGGGTACCTCAAGCTCTTTTCCCCAAAGAGCTTGAAAAAGAAAAGAGAAAATACAAGCTGCAGTCTGTGGTATCTGTCCCCTAGTCAGAGGCATGCAGATAACCACAGACAGATTTTTCAGGACACAGAAATGAACCAATACCAGGTTAATTATAAAAAAGAAACAAACTTTTATTATCAAAACAATACCATAGTTGCCAGCATAGTGACTAGATGGAAAAGAGCCACCAATTATTCTAGATACTCAGGGGAATCCCCTGGGCTCAGGACTTAGTTACAAAAGAGAAAGAAAACCCACTTTTAACAGCACAGCCATCATTTCCACATTCCCAAACCAGAAAAACAATAAAACCTGACGGATGATCTAACTTTGCCCTACTTACACATTTTGAGGAGACTTTTCTTGGAGAGAGACAGGCTTTCCCTGTTACTTGGAAGAAACTGCTCTGCCTCAGACAAAGGAGGGGAAAGTTAAAAATTCCTTTGTCCCAGTTTGAAATCCCTACCTGCCTTACCATTGGCTGACCAGATACCTGGCTAGGTTAACCCCTTAGTCCCCAGGCTGCTGGCCATCCCTCATGGTTATGACAGCACCTGACAAAGTGGGCTCCAGCCCACCAAAGCTTACATTCTTTAAGGTGCCACAGGACTCCTCATTGGTATGCTTGAATGTTAGTTATCAATACTTATTTTGTCACACAACTATACTAGAATCAATGTATGGGTCTAGAGCGCTCATTTGGTTTTAATTTATGTCATAGAACAGATCCATATCTCACTGTGTTAGCAATAACGTTATGCTTATTTTTTATTCTTTGCCAGAAATAAAAATGTTGAATACAGAAGAACTATTTGCTTGTCCATCTGATCACATTTGCTCTCTTTGTATTTTAATTCACAGTTCCTACTGAGAATGTTGCAACAATTGCAGATTGTGCCAGTGTGATTGAGGGTGTGAGTCGAAGTCGCAATGCCTTGTTGAATGGAGATACAAAGAATTATGACTGGGATTCTGGATACACATGTCATCAGCTAGGCAGTGGTGCTATTGTGGTACAGCTAGCACAGCCATACATGATTGGATCTATACGGTAAGGGGATTCTTCTCTAAAGAACTGACAGCAAACAGGCTTTCAGCAGCCTCACAGATACAATTGCTTTTTTGTTAATCAGCTCTGAAATGTGTAGAATTGCCTTGTCAGAAATCAAATCATTGAGGCTATTTTAGTATTTATCTATTTGGGCTTTTAAAATTTTTGTTTCAATTTAACATACTATGTTTAATTTCTCAACAGCTGTAAGATGTTATGTCATAAAACAGTAATATAAAATCAGAACAAAAGTAAAATGTATAATATGTCAAATGATTGCCTTGTACATCTGTGTGGATAGCACCAGAATACAATAGTAAGATTTTTTTAAAATAGTCTACTGTATTAAAACAAACTTAGTTGCAGCCTTAAATATGGAGCAGCTCAATGCCATGTGAAGCACATGTTACTGGATAAAAATGAGAGCTGCAATTGAAAAAAGGAGTGAGCCATGTTAAGATCATATATCCGCTCTTGGGGTATGTCTTCACTGCTGAGTTAGGATGGTCTCCGATGGCCTAGGCTAGAGAGCCTGAGCTCTAGATCAAGCCTCAATGTCCATTCTGCTATTTTTAGCATGCTAGCTCAAGTCCCACTAGCATAATTCTGTGTATCTGGGCTGGTAAGTGCAATATACCTACAGTGTAGACTTCCCCATTGAGCAGACTGTTTTTACACTAAGGGTTTGGCTACATGAGAAAGTTAATTTGGATTACGGTTGTGTGGGGATTTAAAGTGCAATAGTTATTCCTGAGGAACTCCATAATTTCTGAAATAAGAGTTCCTTGTTCCTGTTTATCATATTCCACTTTCAAAATGGATTATGCTGAACCAGAACAAGGCCCTCTTATCCTAGAGTAAGTGTATGCACATGAAATTATCCCCGAATAGCTGTGGACGAACTGACAGATTCTTAACCATAATGGTAGAAATTATGATAATACTGCTATAGAAATTACTCGGAATCTTAATCCAGAGATGCTGCTGGTGAACATTCAATGAGCAATGATACTACAGTCAGTACATTTGCACAGTGAACAGTTCACACTCTTCGGCTGCGTCTAGACTGGCAAGTTTTTGTGCAAAAGCGGCTGCTTTTGCGCAAAAACTTGCCAGCTGTCTACATTGGCGCTGATTTTGCGCAAGAACACTGATGATCTAATGTATGATTGTCAGTGTTCTTGCGCAAATACAATGACTCTCCGCTGAAAGCCCTCTTGCACAAATGCTTTTGTGCAAGAGGGCCATTGTAGACAACTGAGAACCGTTTTGCGCAAAAAGCCCCGATGGCGAAAATGGCGATTGGGGCTTTTTATAAAACTGTCTAGATTAGCCACGGATGCTTTTGCGCAAAAGCGCTTTTGCGCAAAAGCATCCGTGCCAATCTAGACGTTCTTTTCCGCAAATGCTTTTACGGAAAAACTTTTCCGTTAAAAGCATTTGTGGAAAATCATGCCAGTCTAGACGCAGCCTTCTAGTTTGGGCCTTTACATCCTCAACCAAATATTACAGCTTACATAGAAAAAGGGAAACTACAGTACTCAGAATGTCTTAAAAGTTGGTGGTGGAGAAGCAATTACATCGTTTTCATGCCAATTTAAGAATAAAAAATCTGCGGAGACCTGATCACATAAAAGATGAGGGGACAGATGTAATCACTAATGTATATAATTTCTCAGTTTATAGTTCTTCTACCTATTATCTTTCAGTTAGCTAATCATTATATCCTTTTCAGTATTATCAGGTTAGTGCAAGAAATTGACTATTTTCTGTATTAAGCTCGGTGCCATTATCTGTTGTCTTCCAGCAGAAACAGTTTTAATAATTCTCATTATTAAACAGTCTTAGCTAAATCATAGCTTTCAGGGCCAGAAAGAGGTGGTTATATAATTTGTTTGTCTAATAGTATAACTTAAAATATAGACTATATTATTCCATATTATAAAACTAATAGTTGTAATGAGAGTGAACGGTGAAAACATGGGGTCAATTTCTCAACTCGGACTCTGCCAGCTTTTTGCTGCTACAACAGAATAAACCAAGTAGAAAACTGCTCTTAAGGGGCATCCAGGGATTCTTTTGAGAAAGGAGAATCCTCCAGTAGTGTAGAATTAGAGAAGGATAGTGCTACATCATCTGTATACCCTCCAGTCCAATGGGAGAGGGCAAAAGGGATAGTTACCCTGGGGCCCAGCGATTCAAAGGCTCTGGGGGTTCCTGGGGTGGTCGGAATTCTGGGCCCTTTAAATCACCACCCACCACACCTTGCCTGTGTGGTTCTGATGCCTGGGGGGCACACAGCTAGCTGCCCCAGACTCACCCCTTCTGGGAGCGTGGAGCTGCCCCCTCATCTTGCCCAGGGGCCTGCAGAAGCTGTCGGCACTCCTGATGCCTCCATCTCTCTGCCACATTTTAAAATACCAAAGAAATCTCACTTTCTTGTCATAGAGCAAACTAAAACCAGATACATATGGTTCAGCTTATGTAATTGCATTTGCTACTTTAGGAAGATTCACCAATCCGTACAGCAGTCTCCAAGGAAATGCCCATGCAGTCACCCCAAACATCTGTATTTGTTTCACAGTTCATAAAATGTTAACCTCTTGATGCATGTCAAGCATTTAATCTAACATCAGACTTTAAAACGTGAAAAAACGCAATCTATTCCATTGTAAGGCAAGGCAGCCACAGACAAATGTTTAGTCTCAAATGCTGAAGAAGCACAACACTGCCTTGGTCACTAGTGAAGTGTCTTGTCCCTGAATAGTATAAACATAGAAACCTGGAAGGTCAAAGGTGCTGCTATTATCAAGAGTCCCAGAATGAGAGGCCAGAATTGAGTTAAGCTGAATTCAGCACAAAAATTAAGTCAGTTAAGTTCCCCTTCGTTTAAACCTGAATTACTTTGAGAAGTATGGAGAATCCACCACAGTCTTTGTCCTATTCTTCTTTCCCTACCACCCTCAAAGACCCTTTGATCCCATTTTCGAGCTGGGAGAGGAGGATCTCTCCATGGTCCAGCAGCACTTCTCTTAATTAGGCTATAGAGAATCAATTGCTCCTCCCTTCAGAAGCTGACTTTGATACTAGCCCAGCGTTTCTTAAAGTGTGTTCCGCAGCACACCAGTGTACCGCAGAGAACAGAGCTCAGAATTGCCTCCCTTAAAAGGGCAATGCCTGTTCTCCTGATAAAAGGGCAAACTGTTTGGGTTTTTTGCTTAACAACTTCTTTCCCCCCAATTTTTTTTTTTTTTCTGCTCAACAGCTTTTCCTTGGGGGCTTTTCTTTTGGTCATCAACTTTTCCCTTGGGAATGGCCACCCTTAAAGGGGCAAGCCTCCTTTTTTTTTTTCCTCAACAAAAAAATCCTTGGTGTTCCCCATAAAAAAAAATCATTGTTTGGTGTTCGTTCCTTGGTCTTAAAAAGTTTAAGAAACACTGTACTAGACTAATGGGCTGGCCCTAGCCTATTGATTAGGAATGAAAGCATGTTTCATAATCATTGCTATATTCAGATTACATGGTACATCCCAAGAGATCAAGAACAGAGATTCTTTTGAAAGGATAGTACAGTATATGCTTGCACCTGTAATCTACAGACTAGAAGTGGCTCCATTAAAGTCATATTTGAGGGTTAGAAAATAATTACTATGGAAACTAAACTGTGCCTGTCTACAAAACTGGAAGGGCTGTTGAAACTCATATGCATTGCAAATGCAGAAGGTTAAACACTTCAGGGACCTGTTTTGTGCTTGTGATTTACTGCAGATTTAATTTATTTGTCTCCTTCAAATGATTGTTTATAATCTGTCATGCACTTGACTCACAGATGTAAATATTTATCAAGAAATTCTAATGGATGTTATGAACTTAAACGTTTTCAAAGTAGGCAGCTATTGCAACAGAAAACCTGTAAACATTTTGAATTTTTGTATAGAAAAATTAGAATTAATTTGTGCTTTAGATTTTGGATAGGGATACAAAATTATTATTAAATAAGTTTAATAAAAAATTAAAAATTAAGTTTAATAAAAATTAAAAAATTAGGGAAGATAATATACTTGAAGCAAATAACAGAGGCAGAATATAAAACATCCCTTTAGCCAATTTCTCATGCTCTATTTTCTACTTGGACTGAAAATACCTTTCACGTTTTCCCCCCTCTGGTTGGTCCTTCTCAGTAACAAAAAAAAGTTATAATCCCACCAGGAGCAGAAATGTGGTAAATTGTATATTTAACATGACAAGCACAGTACAAGAGCCCTCCTATTTAACTGCTAACATTGTTTTTAGCTGCAGTATCAAAATCAGCTGAATAACTATAAATCTCTTCCAGCAATCCTTGAATTGGAGGTTTTAATGATATTTTAGTTCCAGATTTGGCTGATAACCCTATAGATTTTTTTCTACGGGTTTCCCAAAGGGAAAAAGCAACCTACAAGTACATAATTTGTAACAGCATTTATGGTATTTGCCTGCATCTTAATTGCTTCCTCATGTTAAAATAAATAGGGTTATTTTATACCTCTGCAAAGCCATATTAACTACTCGTCTTTCTATAATAGTAATAGGCACATATATTGTACTTTTCATCTTCAAAGTACCTTCTAACATTAAAGATTCTTGGATTAATTTGTAATATTTTCTGTGTATTTCATCATTCCATGCACCTTTCTATTTCCAATTATCCCATGCTATTTCTGCTAATTATTACTTTATTCCTTTACTGCTAATCTATGCTTTCCTGTTCCTGCAGTGAAGTCATAACTCTAAATAAGTGATGCTATAAGCACAAAACCAGTGTGCAGGATTATGGCTTCTCTGCAGGATTCAGCAAAGGGGCTGGCTGGCTGCAGAAAACCTATTCAAACACAAATATAGTAACAGAAAGGGAGATTACAGAAATTGCTGGTAATTTAAGTGTCTTTGCATAAAAATACTCTGTTTAGTAAAGCTTGCACATTAATGTTTTCCTTAAGAGTGTTGTTATCTTGTGCTTGAATATTTTCTGACCCACAGCTGGTTTTCTAGCAAACTGCACACACAGGCTGGACCTCCCTAGTCCGGCACCCTCAGGATATGAGTGATCCAGAACCAAAGAGCTTGCCAGATCAGGGGAGGTCAAGGCTCCTCTCTCGGCTGTGGGTGTCCCCAAAGCCTGGGCTTCCCTCCCCACTGCTGGCCCCACGCTGGGGCTCCCAGGGTCAGCCTCCTTGGGTGGAGATTCCTTCCAGCTACTGCTGGCCTCTCTCCGCCAGGATTCCCAGCCAGGACTTCCTGCTGGCCCTACTGCTACTGGGCTTCTGGCCTCTGGCTGCCACTGGCCCCAATCCCACCAGGAATCGCGCCCCCCCCTTCCTGGTCGCCAGTGGCCCTGCTTCCACCAGGAACCCCTCTCTGGCCGCTGGTGGCCCCGCTTCCACCAGGGTTCCCGGCTGGGGATTCCCCACATCCACCACTGGCTCAGCTGCCACCTGGGTTCCCAGCCGTAGTTGGGGATTCCTTTCAGCCGCCTAAGGGGCTCCTCAGCCTGGAGCTCCCCAGGGCTGGACTCCTCCCCCGTCTCCACAGGACCAGCCCCTGCCAGCCTAGTCAGCACCTGCGGGACTCCCAGCTGACTCAGGCGCCTCGCCTCTAGGGCTCTCTTGTCCAGCAAACCTCCATGGTCCTTCCTTCTGGACCATGGATGCTACCAGACCAGAGAGTCCCATGTGTGGGAGGTTCAACCTGTATTGTATTGGTATATTACAATCTGGTGTCTGTGTGTCATGAACTGCCATTAAAGTATTCAAGGAAGGCATATCTTTTTATAAAGTACATTATTATTTATTAAGTATTTTCTCAGCTCCTGAGCATATACTGTTATTTACTGTACTCTGAATATACTGGCCAGGGAACAAAAATACTTCCCCAGAAAGTTGACAAATGGAGAGTATAGAATAATAGAAATATAGGGCTGGTCAGGATCGTGAGAGGTCACCTACAGGAGCTCCCTTCAGTGAGGTATAACCAAGTATTCCTTGACCATCCCTGCCAAGTGCTCGTCTAACCAGTTCCTAAAAACCTCCATTGGAAGCCTAGTGTAGTGCCTAACTGTCTTTATAGTTCGAAAACTTTTTCTAATATCTGACCTAAATCTTGCTTGATGCAGGGAGAGCCCATTACTTGTCCTACTCTCGGTGGACCTGGAGAACAGTTGATCACCCTCCCTTTTATAATAGCGCTTAACATTGTTAAAGGCTGTTATATGTCTCCCACTAGTCACCTCCTCTCAAGATTAAACAAGCCCAGTTTTTTTAATCTGAGCAGCAGCAAAACAAAATACTGACATAAATGCAGTAAAAATAATCACCAGGGTAGCTTATGACACTTTAGCTATTTCGAAAAAAAAGTACTGTTGCCTCTTTTGGCCTAAGTCATTAACTAATATTTGAGGCCTTGCACGTTTGTTCCAGTAGGAGAAATTGATGCTATAAATGAGTTATTTCTTTCATCAACGTACCTAAATCTTGTTTTCCTTAACACAGTACAGATAAAGAGGTTTACTCAGAAGTTCTGAATCCTGCCTTTCCAGCAGGTTGCATGCCCAAGGAGCTTTTAGTTCCCTCTTAAGGCTCACAACTGCTTCTCTCACTTTCTGCTGGTCTTTTTTTCTCATGGCTTTTTACTTCTCTCATACACATCTTGCCAAATAATCTCCTACTGCCTATAGTTGCAATCAGAGGACTCTTTAATGGGTTTTGTTTCTGATCAGGCCCTAACATAGTACTTATTGCCTTGGGTGGCAGCTTCTCTTTTTCCAGCTATGTCACTACATAAATGGGTTTAATCACTCCTTGTACGAAGTCTGTGTGATGGGTGTTTAGCCTATCTATCAGCTTTCACTGGGTCTTTGATTGTAGCTCAAAAACCTGCTTGGTGGCAGTCATTAACATCTTCCAGTATAACTGGGTTTACAATGTTCATTTCTTGAGCTTGAAGACAAGGTATCGTTGATAAAACACCCAGTAATGAATGTTGCATATGTTTGCATGTGAATATCAGAGACACTGAATGTCAGATGCAACAAGTTTACTTTATGCCCATGTCTAGGAGAGAGGACATTTGGATTCTGTGCCAGGCTTTATCCTGGTTTTGCAGCGAGGACTAGGACAAATCACTTCATCTCTGTGTGCCTCAGTTCCCCCACCTGTAACATGGAAATATTTACCTGCATTTTAAATGCACTTTATAAAATGCAGAGTGTTATCAAATTTGTACAGTAAATAAACACTGCTGATTAAATGAATAATAGGGGGAGCCTTGGGCTTTTGGGAAAGTTGATATAAGAGAAACAAATGTTTAGTGCTCTTGATATTGCTGAGAATGAACTGCAAGGACTTTCAGTTCACTTAGCATTTGTCTCTCAGCTCACAGGGCAAGATTTACTAATGAAAGCTAATGTCACATTTTATTTTAATATGGGAAGTTCCAGTAGCATCAGCAGCTTTGCCCAAAACTGATGTATTCCTATGGTGTATACAACTCTTTCTTCTGTAGTTAGATATTCTTCTTTCAGCCATCCCATATTCATCATGGAAAAACACATCTTCTCAAAAGAAATATACCCTAGTAGCTTGCCTGGAATACATCTGAAGGATTAGTGCATGTGGCATAAAAAGTGGCCCATGTGCCCAGGGCGTACTGGTGAATATTCATGCAAGTGCCTAGGAGGCTTTTGCTTTTTTTCTGAAAAGGCAGCTCTTGCAGAACAAAATCTAAACTGGGCATGTGTTTCTTTTCTCTCTTTGTTGTTTAAAAAAAACAAGTGTGGAGGCAAAGCCCAAACTCTTACTTTGCATCTTTTGCAAATCTCGAAAGAGGAAGGTCTATTATCATTCATATTAAATCTCTTTGGGAGTGACTCTTCATTCTTAAATTAATACACTATTTGCTTATAACTGAGCCATGACCTCTTTCAAGCAGTTGGGACTAAGCGCTGTTGAGACAAGAGCAACTCATGTCACAAAAAAGGGGATGTGTGCATTTAGCCTTTTGCTCTGGTTCCACACCACTTGTGTTTTGATTAGAGCATTTAGTGGTTAGAATAATGATAATTACCAATGTGTTATTGGAAATGTATGTATTTTACATTCTGAATCATAACTTTGAAGACCTGGCACAAGGAAACTTCACTGAGCCCCCAATAATGAAAGGATTCCATGGAAAAACATAATTACCTACTTTTTTGCAGTCTTTTTAAAATAAAACAATGTACTCATGTTTTTGCCTTTTCACTGTTTATAATCCTTCAAGTGATTTAGCCTATGATTAGAAATTGTTAAACAGATTCAGTATCTGTTATTGACGAATACTTACCACATCTAGGATTCTACTCTGACATTGTCAGACTTTTAACAAGGAAGTCTGCTATAGTCAATCTAGCCTTGAGCAGGCAAAC
This sequence comes from Rafetus swinhoei, assembly GCA_019425775.1. Lineage (NCBI taxonomy): Eukaryota > Metazoa > Chordata > Testudines > Trionychidae > Rafetus > Rafetus swinhoei. The sequence continues at coordinate 143,416,213 of CM033440.1, read as the reverse complement.
GACCTTAATAGCTGTAAAACAGCAGAGTGGGTGAGGATCTGAGGAAGGAGAATTTTTGATAGCTGAATTCTTCTTCTGACCAAGTCCTGAGAGGATGCCTCTGGGAATTTGACAGAATCAGCTCTGAATTTTTAATTTGCAGATAGATTGCACTAATGAGAGCTAAAAGGCTTCCTTTGGAAGCTTTTTTATTTTAGCTTCTTAAAGTATTATTTATTAATAATACTAACTGCCTGATATTGAGTTGAGAGATCCTGAAGAGTCTCTTTAAAATCCATTTGTCTAGCCTACATTTTCTGAAGTAGGAAATATAATGCTAACCTAAAGTTTTACTTGGTTCTGATTTGCATAAGATCATGGAAGCATGAGGCCTTAGCGCTGTTCTTGGGGCATGGATTGGACCCATGTATTCCTACTAAATGAATTCCTAAAGCAAGGCAGGTTCATCTATGGGCAGCATTTTCCCATAAGGAAAAGGGCTCCATGTTCAGCCCCCAGCTAAGTTTTTTCACCTCTCTACCAGCAGCCAACTTAAAAGAGTGGAATAATTTTGAACATTAATATTTGTCACAGCAGAGATAGCAGCTGAAAGCAAGAAAGATTGCCTCACTGCGGAGAAGTAAAATTATATGAGACTTAAGCATTCTGGTAAGAGACTCTTAAAGACAAACAAGCTTGGTATTTTGCTACTGGGAAAGTGTATAAATGTGAGCAAGTTTCTTTTTTTTTTTCCTGTAAGATTCTAACTGGCTCAACTTGGATATTTCTTGACATTTTCATGATAGGCAACAGTCCTTACCTCCAGGGGCTTGAAAAGGGTTTGTTTTTTATAGTTGAGGAAAGAACCCTGACTAGCCTCTTTTGTTGACTGTGCTAATTAGATTCCGCAGTTTTCTTTTTACTTTATTTATAGCTCTACTTCTAGTTATTTAGATGGTCACAGTAGTTCTAGTCATTTTGATTGGTTAGTTGTGCTCTGATTATTGTGGTAGGAACAGGTCCCATTGGATTCCATTGCAGACAGCAGGTGCACTCAAAATATAGCAAGTGTTCATTACAGTTAAAGCTTGTCTGCTTTTACACCAATGCAGGTGTGACACTGTAGCACTTAGTGAAGACACTACCTGTGCCAAAAGGAGAGCTTCTCTCTTTGGCATAGGTACTTCACCTCCCAGAGAGGCAATAGCTGTGTTGACAGGAGAAGCGGTCAACATAGTCCTGTCTATACCTGGGATTATAACTGCATTGCTCAGAGGTGTAGGTTTTCCACGTAGTTATACTGACGTAAATACTACAGAATCTGTAGGTCAAATTATCACAAAGGCTGAAATGTTCTCACTAGTGCATTGCAAAAACACAGGCATGTTGCATAAACAATATGGAGCAGGCATTTTCTATACATTTTAAAGGGTAGCCACTTAAGTGAATAAGCAAAGGACTTCAATCTTTGTGACTCTTAATCTGACAGAGACTTAATCCCTTAAGGAAAAGAACAGAAGATTTTTAAAAATCCCACATTCAGCACAACATAGTTTTCCATAACATGCATAATGCAGACTTTCCAATTAGAATGTTACAATTCAAAACTTGGTTCACAGACTGATGAGAGAGCAATTATTTTGAAGAAGGGGAAGTGCAGTCTGTTGAGTTTGCCTACAGTCACTCCTAATTCAAATAGCAAAGATAAGAATTTTGAAAACTTACTTACTGTTGAGCTTTGTATACAAACAACAGCAAAGAAAGCAATTAATTTTAAACTGAATCCCTGCTAATCAATGGTAAGCAGACAGCCCAGGCATTTATGTAAGATATAAGCAAAATCACATCTACTAATCAGTTTTTTAAAATGCTTCATAACTTCTTAAGAAAAAATATGTCATGAGATTGTCCCCGGCCCCCACCAGGCATGGGCCTGGTCTATACTTAAAATGTAGGTTGACATAGTTACAGTACTTGGGGTGTGAAAAAGCACACTCGGAGGGCAATAGCTATGCTGATATAATCCCTGGGGCCGACACTGGTAGGTCAGAGAAAGAATGCTTTCATCAACCTCACTACCTTTGTTTAGGGAGGTGGTGTTCCTGCAGCAATGGAAAAAACCCTTTTCATCACTGTAGCCTGCATCTACAGTACAGGGTTATACTGATATTGCTACACAGTGCCATAGCTATAGTGCTTCTAGTCCCTGTACCATGGACACAGCCTCAGAGCAGGGAAGGTTTTGTCTGGACTATCAGGAGAAAGAAAACCGTAGGCCCGTTTAAGGATTGCTTCTCAGGGTTTGAAAAGGGAAGAAGGCAGAGCTCTGTGACTCATTGGTTGGACAAGGGTTCATCATAAACATTCTGCTTGCCATGCATCCATGGGGAAAGTCAATAGACCTTTCTTCCTGTCTGAGGATGCCATTCTGTAGTGGGGTGAAGGACTTTTGCTCCACCACTTCCCACCCTTTGCATTATGATAGGACTGGGCTTGTGGACCTTGTTTGTGGGTATCATCTACTTGCCTTTTTAGTACTGGGCAAGAATTTCTTCTGCTTCCAGATTGGGTTGAAATGGGTGTATGGTTTCATCTTCCTGTCAGCATCCTGGAACTTAATGGATAGGATAGATTGTGAAATTAATTTTTTTCATAGGTGCCCAGTGCAGGTAAACATTGGGTATGGGGTTCAGTTAGCTAATAACCCAGAACTCAAAAGAGAAGTAGTAAGCCACATCTCATAAAGAAGGTGGGAAATGGGGATGGAGCTTCTAATGTTTGGTACAGTGAGGACCCTCTCTTTCTCACCCCTTTAAACCTCATATGGGGAAAAAAGGGCAATGGAGTCTCAGAAATGGTGCTGAGACCTGGTTAACCAAAGCTGACAAAAGTCCTACAGCAGATAGAACAGAGGAGTAAGGGTTGAAGGCCTTCCTCCAGGTGCCACAGATTACAAAGGAGGTATGTCCTGCCCTGGAAAAGCTATTGCCGGATACTTCCAGATGTGTTTCCCTTGATAAAGTTGGATCTTAGTTAAACGATATTCCTAGTGTTTTGTTTTCCTGCACTGTCCAGGACACTGAGGGCGTATCTAGACTACATCCCTCTTTCGACAGAGGGATGTAAATTAGGCACTTCAGAATTGCAAATGAAGCTGGGATTTGAAATTCCCATGCTTCATTTGCATAATCGCGTCATAGCGCTTTTTCGAAAGGGCACTTTTTCGAAAGAGCGCCATGACATGGTTATGCAAATGAAGCTCAGGAAATTCAAATCCCGGCTTCATTTGCAATTTCAAAGTGCCTAATTTACATCCCTCTGTCGAAAGAGGGATGTAGTCTAGACGTACCCTGAGGTAAGGTGAATGGAGCTCCTTAACATGAATGGAAGGAGGGGTTCTTCTTAAGACCTGACCTGACCTAAGCCATTTCTTACTTTTTCTTTTTTTGCCAATTTGATTCAAAGCTCCTATTCTAAGAAGTTTGGAGATGAGGAATTCCCATTTCATAAGCAGGCCTTGAGTTCCCTGTTAATGAGTAATCCTTATGTTAGCCATAATAAGAGAATATGTGCAAGAGGGCAGTATTCCACCCAATCAGAAGGATCTGTTTTGTTTTTCTTTGGCCCTTGAGCTATGCTTTCTGTGCACAGTCACATTATCCAAGCAGATCTTCAAGTCAGTGATATGCTGGCAGTTCTACTTGGCAATTGAAATAGTGCATGTATTTATTTGTAAATAAATCAAAAATAAATTGGATAAATGTTGTAGAATGGCTATAGGGGATATAGTATAGATTGTTTCTTTGCATTGATATAGAATGGTTTGAATAGATGGGATTTGGAGGAACACTCAGTGTGTGAAAGGAGAAGGCTATCAACAGGGAACATTCAGTATTAGAGGCACATTGTAGAACAAAACTGTTTAGATAAATAAGGATTAAAGGGAAGTGAGAAAAGCCTAAAAAATAGTAAGCAGCTTAGGTTAGTGATCATTTTACTGATCACTTTTGCATTCTGTTTCTCCCTTTCCAGGTTACTTCTCTGGGATTGTGATGATCGGAGCTATAGTTACTACATTGAGGTTTCCACTAATCAGCAGCAATGGACCATGGTGGCTGATCGAACAAAAGTTTCCTGCAAGTGAGTGTAATTTTTTTCCATTTATTTGCCTACAAGAGAAACTAAGCAAACTATTCTTCCATTGAGCTGGAAGATTTACCTCTCCCTAACACTGGTTGGAATTATACCATTATAACTTGCAAATAACTGAGACTAGAACTCTGCAAATGGGATTTTGGGAGTGGAGACTTCAAGTGCAGCTCAAGAATCATTTTCAAGCAAAAACCAATTTCTGAGGATGCTGCCGATCGATCCAGTTCCACATTTTTCCAGACTAGTTTGTCAATCTAATATTTATAAGCAAACAACAACACTGTTTAGCTATGGTTAAGATTGCAGTGGAACACACCCCATGCACCCAAGATTTGACAAGCATGGTGTCACAGGCTGGCCCAGGCTACCTCTCTTCCTACTCATCTGTCCCTTCAGTTTGGGGCATGGCATTTAGAGTCCAGTCAGTCAGTCAATTAGCAAAAGAGACCAAAGTGGCTGGGCCCTGCAGTGCCTCAAAGGGAGCAGTGGCTAGAGAAGGCACTATTTATGAGCCTTACCTGCTCTGTGTCCCCTTACACACAGTCATTTGTCTGCTTCCCGGAGGATTCATCTCTCCTGCAGCTCACCCCACAACCATTTCAATGGGCTTCTCAGCTCCTTATAACCCACTTCTCCAGAAGGAGCATGTGCAATACGCCAGGAAGGGTAGGTCTCCTTGGGCCCAGTATTTCTTTTTAACCCCTTCAGGTGCAGTGTGAAGTTTGTGTATCCCAGTACATCCAGCCACAAAATAGATACACAAAAGAGGTTACAATAAAAAGTAAAGTCTGAACCAAAATGGGCTCCGAGCAGTGTTTCTCAATGGCAAGCCACGCTCCTGCTCCAATGGTAGGACCTGTGTCATCAGCACTGCAATCTGCCCTTGACCCTGGGGCCAGCGGCCAGCAACCTGAGACTCTGAAACACAGGGTGGTCACATAGCCACCCCACCCCACTTGTGACTGGCTTCAAGCTACTTTCAATCAGGGACCACCTTGAGAAGGTCGTCACCATTCCCCCAGCAATTCTTTACTCATTAAGGCAGTGGACAAAGAGTGAAAATATCTCAGAAGGCATCTTGTTCAACAGCCCCACTTCCTTTTTCAAGCTGATGTTAGACACCTCAGACCTTAGCTGAGTGTGCACCTCAGAGGTCTCAAGACCAAGGGATGTGGTGCTGGAGGAGATGACATTACACCAAATGGTGGGCAGGCGGAGTCTTCCTATCTCAGCATTTGGGCAAGGTGGTGAGAGTTCTGATAGACAATAAGGCCTCAATGTTCTACGTCAATAGGCAAGGAATAGTATGCTCATCAGCCCAGTGCCAAGAGGCTTTCTGCCTCTGGGATTTTTGCATTGGCCACGATATCCACCTGGAAGCTTGTCACCTTTCTGGTATCAGGATTGCCCTGGGAGATCATCTCAGGAAGGACTTCTCACCACAAGTGGTTGCTCCACCCTGAAGTGGCCTGCACACTCTTCCAGAGGTGGGAATCTTCCCAACTGGATCTGTTCACCATCAGGCAAAATAGAAAGTGCCATTGATTTTTCTGTTACCGGGGGCTGGACAAGGGCTCCCTCACTGATGCCTTCCTCCTGTCGTAGGCCATGGGTCTGATGTACATGTTTCCTCTAATCCCTCTCGTCAGACAAGTCACTGATTTTTCAGTGTGGTTCCCCACCCCTGCAATAAATAAAGAAAACACAGGAACTTTTTGTGTTGGACATAAATTAATATTTTACTGTATTTAGAATGAAGTTTGATAAACTAACACGAGAAAGTTAAAATGCTTAATCTGTTCAATAATTTAAATTCATATTTCCTTTCTTACTGGTTAAATTAAACCATTCTCCTCACTGCAGCACTAGCAAAATGGCTTGCGCATAATTATGTAATTATCAGCAAGTTTCCATTAGCAACTGGTGGTCCATGGAAAGGTTTGTATTGAGCCAGGTGGGCCTCGAGCCAAAAAATTTGAGAACCCCTGTGCCACAGCAAATTTGCCATCAAATTAAAATTTGGTGGATTCACCTTGGTTCACATATTTTCTGTTATAGGTAAAAATGTATAAATGATATTCTTAGACTGAGCACATAAATAGCAATATAGTGGACAAAGGATGGGTTCCAGTGTGTGTTAATTCCTGTAAAAGGAGTGAAGTGGAACAATCCAGTGGGAAAAATTGCCCCAAAGGGTGATTTTTAAACTGTTTTTATTCTTTGTGTATTAAGGATGTTAAATAACAGTTAATTTACTAGTCGAGTAGTCGATGGAATTTCCATCGACTACTCGACTAATCGATAGGTACTTCTGCATTTCTCCTTTGAAATGTACAGCAGCCCCCGCTGGAGGAATGAGGAACTGGCCCCGCGGTGTGCCAGCGGGGGCTCTTGTGCATTTCAAAGTGGAAGCACCTGCATGGAGCCTGGGGTCATCGGGGGACTCTGAGTCCCCCGCTGACTCCGAGCTCCATGCAGCACTGCTGGTTTGAAATGCCGCGCGGAGCCGGGGTCAGCTCGGGACTTCCCAGCTGACCCCAGGCTCTGTGCGCTTTGAAATGCTGCGCACGGAGCCCCGGATCAGCTGGGGAATCCCCAGCTGACTCTGGGTTCCGTGGAAATGACACATGGAGCCCGGAATCAGCTGGGGAGTCCCCAGCTGATCCCAGGTTCCGTGGAAATGCTGTGGAGGACTCCACTCAGCATTTCAAAGCGGCAGCGCCACATGGAGCCTGGGATCAGCTGGAGACTCCCTAGCTCACTCCGGGTTCCACAGTAATGCTGCAGGGAGCCCTAGGTCAGCTAGGGGAGTCCCCAGCTGACCCCGGGCTCCTTGCAGCACTGCCACTTTGAAGTACCTCCTCTTCACTCCCCCTTTGCTGCTCCTCACTGATAGAGGCATCAAGGTGGTGGAAATCGACTAGTCAACTGGACTATCCGATAAGCATTTACTTATTGGATAGTCGACTAGTCCTTAACATCCTTATTGTGTATCAATTCATTTTTCATCAAACCACCATCAAAATTCAAATAGTACTTCAAGTTTACATTCTATTCAGGTTTTTCCTGTTTCACTGCAATTTTTACAAAATAAAGATTGAAAATTCTTATTAAATCCGAACTCTGTAGCACAACTTTAGCTATAATGTAGCTATTATTTTATTAAAATTACATTTTAAAAACTACATTGAAAGAATCATAAGGTTGAAAGGTCAAACTCTTGCAATCATAATTTGATGTCCTTATGCATGTGCATTATGATAGTTTTTAATTACGTGATCACATACTGTTTTTCCACTTATATTATTTCTTAACCATTCAAGTCTGTCACTCTCCCAGGCCTGTGTCCTGCCTCTTTCTCCTCATCTCAGTTTTCACACCTTGGACCCAGCCACTCCCAGTCAGTCTCATCTAATCTCCCTACTTCTGCATCTGATTTCAGTTTCCTTTCTCCCCCCCACCTATAACTCCAAGATCTCTACTGGCTGTTAGTCCCAATCTCCTTGCCTAGCCAGTCTCCATTCAGCTTTTACCACTTTCCCTGTCCCCCGCTCTGTTCCTTCCCCAGGTGCCTCATCCCAGTCTGCTCCCTCTGACACCAGCCTGTTCCTCAGATGTAGGGTTTCCAACCTTTCAGGATTCTCCTGGAGACTCTAGGAATTAAAGATTATGATTAATCAGATTATGTCAGGTGATGAAATCTCCAGGAACACAGTTCTTGACTACATGCAGTCAAGGGCCCTACTTCTGGAAGATCGCTTTGGGTCAATTACAGCCCTGATGAGGTCTCTCCAGGCTCATCCAGTCACAACTGCATGAAGTGTCTGAGCCTTCTGGACCACATGGCTTTATGCATGTGTGTAGTGCAACACAGAAGGCTACATTTCAGACCTCTCCAAGCCTGGTTGGCCACGGTATATTCTCGCTCCTGTCATCACCTGTACTTAGTGCTCACTGTTCCCATCCAGGTCCTTGATTCTCTGATATGGTGGCTGAACCACTGTGTGACATGTGCACAGTACCCTTTTTGTGGCCTCAGCTAAATACATTGCTAGTACCTGACACATCAGCTCTGCACTGGGGATCCCACCTAGGGTCCCTCAGAACTCTGGGTCTTTGGTCTCAAGAAGAGCTTTCCCTCCATATTAATGCCTGGGAACTCAGGGTGGTTTTCCTCTCCTGTCAGGTGTTCTTATCTCACATAATTAACAAGATTGTGTCAGTTCATACAGACAACATAACAGCCATGTTTTACATCACGGACAGGTGGAACATGCTCTCCCTGCTCCCCATGTTAGGAAGCATCTGGCTGTGGGAGCTCTGCATTGCGCACTCAATAGGTCTAGAATCCTATTTTCCAGCAATGCAGAACCATCTGGCAGAACACCTCAGCAGGTCTTTCTCCTTTTACCAGGAGTGGTCCCTTTGACCAGACATCAGGAGGGACATCTTCTAGCAGTGGTGGACTCTCCTTACAAATCTGTTATCTAAAACAATAGGGCATGTTACCACTTTTGTTCCCTGCAAGATCTCAGCTTGGGGTCTCTTACAGACATGTTCCTGTTGTCATGGACACATCATCTGTATTGTGGATTCCCTCCTACTCTGCTGACACAAGTTTCTGATAAAGAGTAAGCAGGAATGAGTGCTGGTCATTCTCATAGCCCTAGCATGGCCCAGAAAACATTGATTCACCACCCTCTTAGGATTTTCAGTGGAGGATTGCTTCCTCTGCACCCAGATCTGATCCTCCAAGACCGCAGTTGGCTGCTTCATCCAAACCTCAGCTCTCTTTATCTGATGGCTTGGAAGCTCTGTGGCTGAATCATGAGAAGAGGGCTTGCTCAGAGCAGGTCCATAGAAGCCTATTGGGAAGTAGAAAACTCTGCACCAGGGCTACCTACCTTGAAAAAAGGAAGCAGTTCTCCATTTGGTCCTACCAACAGCAAATTCTACCAATGCAGTTCTCATTTTGTAGTACCTTCTGCTTCTGAAACAACAAGATCTGTCCCTCTCCTCAGCAAGATTCTTTTAGCAGTCATTTCTGCTTTCCAGTCTAAGGTCAACAACTGATTCATGTTTTCACATAATATGGTTATCTGTTTTCTTAAAGGCCTGTAGAGGATATATCTCCAGGTTAGAGAACCCATTCTTTCCTGGGATTTAAACCTTGCCCTGTCAAAACTCTCGGGTCCACCATTTGAGCCACTAGCAATATATATAGGACCAAACCATTCTGTAGATTGACTTAGCTGTTCATAGCAGTAGCAGAGAATAAAGGGCCTTCCTGTCTCCTTCTAGAGAATTCCATCCTGGATTGCTTGATGCATCCAGGTATGCATGTTACAAACTCGCAGGCGTCTCAACCCCAGCTAACCTTACTGCTCATCTCACAAGCTCTCAGGCCACCTCCGCCACTTTCCTAGTGCAAGACCCTATTCAGGACATCTGCAAAACAGCAATCTGGTTGTCAGTGCACACAATTTCAGTGTACTGTACCATCACCCAGCAGGCTAGAGACAATGCCAACTTCAGCCATGCAGTCTTGCAGTCAGACTTGATCTTCAAGCCCACCTCCTGTACCACAGCTTGCGAGTCACCGAAGTTGAAATGAACATGTACAGGAACTTGAAAAAGAAAAACCATTCTTAAGCTTTCTGTAACAATTGCTGTTTTGCACATGTTCATTCCAAAACCGAACCTCCCGCAGCATTGGAGTCGGCTGGTAAGAAGCTAAGGGAGAGCAGAGTCAGCAGGGGCCCTGTATAACAGCATTATGAGCAAGTGTCACCAGAGGGCACTGGAGTTGATCTGACCAATACTGCTAGGGCAAAAAATTCTGGCAGCTGTTCTCAGGGTGTTCGTGTACCTACATTGCAATGGACCTGTGCAAAACATCTTGAAGAACAACAGTTACGCAAAGTGTTATGTAATACTAGAAGATTTACCCAGCATTGTTTTGGTCAGCAATGTACCTGAACAAATTGAGGAGGGGAAGCTTCACCTGCCCACACACACCTTCCCTAAAAGACGCCTGGAGAGTGGGAGGTTTGGGCGAGGCTGGGGATAAGGAGGTCAGTTTGCAGACTGCCCTGGGGAGAGAGAGCTACCCCAGCCCTCTCTCCCTGCAGCAGCTTGTGCCAAGTGAGAAGCACTTCTCCATGACTGCTGCAGCTCCAGCAGGTACAGCCAGCAATGTTCTTGTAGGAAAGGGGGGAGCTTCAGCCCCGCCCCTCCCCTTCCCCACTTTACATAAAGGGCGCTTGGCGGTGGGAGGTTTGGGGCTGTGGCAGTCCTGGACAGGGGCAGGGTGTCATGCCCACAGCTAACTTGTTTCACCTGCGTGGTGTTTGTGTCTCTTTTCTGTATGGTTTTATGAGAAGTAATCCGATTCTAGGCACATCTTATTTTCCTGGCACAACCAAACCCTTACCTTGCTTTAAGTTATGATAAAAGGAAGCAGCATATCAAAGTTGGTTGTCCTAGTTCTTACCGTTTAGGAGGGGTTCTTGAACAGACAAAGACAGAGAGACAAACTCTCTCAGATATATAGTAGATAAAGTTCATGGTTGTCTGAAATTCTCCCATTACTGTCTTTAGCTCAAATTTTACAGCTAATTCTGTTTTCTATTGTGAGCCATAGAAAAATGAATAAAGTTTCATACAATGTGGCATATGTTGCAGTAGTAAAAGAAAATGGGGCATATTAGGGATGAAATTTTAGCTTTAGAGAGAGAGACTCAGTGTAGCAGACTTGGAAGAATAAGTGAACATTTAAGCCAAAACAATGTATTTAGCTAGATATATTCTGTATTCCCTTTGCTGTTCTTAAAGGTGTGCTTGGATGAGAGCTTTTTCTCCTGCAGTCTGGCTTGTCTGTCTCCCTGATGCTGCACTGAAATTCTAATTCTTTGTAGACTGTTGTTTTGAAAGTACTTATGCGGTCCCCAAACCAGCTTGCTGGATTCCCAGCAAGAGAAATAGAACAAACTATAAAAGTAGCAAACTAAAACTTCAGCAAACATATTTGATGATCAGTAAGAATGTCAAAGGAAATAGTAAGAAACAAAAGGAAAGTAAATTGAATTTTGTTTAAGTAACATATACTGAATTTAGTAGTCTACGCAATTGTGAAAAAAATTAAACTCTGAATGTGTTGCCTTTGGTGAAGGTAATAGTATTTGAATGCAGTATTTTGCCTGAATTAATAATTCAGCACTCAAAGGCTCCAGTGACAGGCTATTCCTAACCTCCTCTTCTCTCATACTCGGTCTCAAAAGGCTGAGGACAGAAGCTGGGGTGTTGTTATCTTCACAGGGAAAGCTTGCTGTCCTTAAATGGGAGCCAATTAATGCACACTGATTATATAATTGTCATTTTAAAGATGTGGTTTGTAGGCTAATTTTTTGCCTTTTCAAAATAAATCCCTGTTTTTCTCTACACAGTATGACAGTAATGAAAACCAGTCAGGTTCTGTTTTTGTATTTTTTTTTAAAGGGCAGACATTTCTGATAAGTTTGCGTGAGTCTGTTAGTTTTGAACAATTGAAACAGGTACTTGTTAGAAGAATGTGCTGACAAGAAGTCTAGAATTCATATTAAAAACAAAAGAAACCAAAGGCCAATAGGAGTCAGAGCTTGAGGTTAATGATTCTTACTTGTGATAAAATAAGTACTATAATTAAAAAGGGGGAAAATATCACCAAAATTAATATCAACTAAAGTGTGTTGATCTTTGAAGTTCTGTTTTTTATTGTTCTTGTGAAAAGAACTCTAATCATTGGTAGGTATTTTACAATACTCAGTTTCCCAGTGGAAAATCCTCTACAGCCCTTTTATGGAATTATTTAGTAGATAAAACCAAATGTATGGCTTATGCATTTGCAATTCCTAGAAAATTAAACCAATTATCTATGTGACTATTTCAGTCCAATTTCATCTTTTTCATAATGGAAGGTATTGTTTCTTTATTGCAAAACTAATGACACATTATTTTTATTTACCCTTTTCCCCTACTTGACTCTTGTTTATCTTCCATACTAGAGTGCTTTGTTGTGGTACATGTTTAAAAAGTTCCCAGACATCGTTGTTATTGTAACATGCCCATATTGTTTACTGAGGCTATTCCACTTCCCAAATTCTGAGCTCAGCTTCCAGCATTCATTACATCTGTAGATGCCATTTGCACTGTCACCATTAGAACTGAATGAATCCCATGTAAAAATCTAGGGGGAGGAAGATACTTCGTAAGTACAATTGTGTTTGTAGTTCACATTTTCTGAGTGGGATTTAAATATGCTTTTCCCAAAGAAATTATCTGTCCAGAGAGGGTTTCATTTCTCTGTCCTTTTCCACATGCATAGTGATAGTAAATCATCAGGCGTCAAGAAATGCAGAAAGGTCAATGGCTAAATGCAGCTAACGTGTATATACCATACTTTTTAACTATATTTCAAATAACATGGTTTGGTCTTTCCCAGATTGTTCAAGTACTTAGAACAAGAAAATATCTATTAGTTATCTCTTTTTTGCAACCAGGATTTGGGATTTAATTTCTAAACATAAATTTACCAAGCATTTGTAATCTACTAGTAGGTTTACCCAACATTGCTCAGGTCCTTAACTCAATTAATTTTGTGGGGTGGGGGGGTTGGAAAATAAATTGAAAATGTTCATGCTTCATTTGAATCATTGCTCTGGAGTGGGGCTGGAGATGAGAGGTTCAGTATACAGGTTGCCCCAAGGAGAGAGGACCACTCTAGCCCTCTCTCACTGCAGCAGCGTGAGGCCAGGTGAACAGCACATGTCCATGGCTGCTGCAGCTCTAGCAGGTATAGCATGGGGAGGGGTGCATGTACCCCAGCTGGGGCAGGTTCAGATTCATCTGCCCTCCATGCTCCCCAGCCAGAGTTGAGGAATGCAGCAAACTTTGCACTTCCCCCTTGCTCCCTGATGAAGGGGAACAGCCAGCAATGTACTTGTACAAATCCTGCCCTCTTTAAAGGGTGCCTTGCAGGGGTGGGAGGCCCAGGGCTGGGGCAGTCCCAGGCAGGGGAGCCCACCCCCAGCCAGCCCCTTTCACCTGCCTTGTGTTCGTGTCTCTTTTCCATATGGTTTTCTGAGAAGCAGTCCCATTTCAGGCACATCCCATTTTCCTGGCATGACCAAATCCTGATCTTGCTTTAAGTTATGCTAAGAGGAAGTTGTAATCGAATTTGGTGGTTCTAGCTCTTATAGTTTAGGAAGAGTTCTTGAACAGACAGATAAACTCTCAAATTATAGTACAGGGGCTGGCAACCTATGGCACAGCATGTGAGCCGATTCTCAGTGTCACGCGGGTCAGTAGCTCACTCCTACCTCTCCTCCCCCACGCAGCAGGGAGCCTGTGCTGCTGCTTGAGCCTCGTGGCTGGCACGCAGCTGCAGCACAAGCTCTGGGAGGCGGGCGGAGAGGCTGCAGATTGGGCTGTGTGCCAGCGGCTGGTGCTCTCCCCCTTCTCCGCCAACCCAACTCCATTGCAGCAGTGAGCCAGTGGAAGCAGCAGTAAGCCGGTGGAAGCAGGTGAGCTGGTGCTGGTAGGTATGTGGAGCTCAGCCAGGCAAGCTCCTCAGGTGGCTGGGGTTTGGGCCACACAGGCTGCCCCTCTAGCAGTGGGGCCAGGACCAGGGCAGGTGGCTGCCCCTGGACAGACAGAGCTGGGGTTTGGGCCACATGACTGCTCTTCTGATAGTGGAGCCGTGGTAGTGGGGCAGGGGCAGCCCGGCAACCCAGCTGGGGCCGGGGGCAGTACATGTGTGCCGGCTCAGCAGGGGGGTTGTGCTGTGGACCGATGGGGGCTGCGTGCTGGCCCAGCAGTGGGGACAGAGCCGTGGCAGACTGGCTGTCCCCTCCCCCTCCCCCCCACACACACAGGGGAAGTCTGTTTGTGGCTGCAGAGCTGGGGCTGCAGCAACCCAGCTGGGGCTGGGGCTGGGGCTGGAGCAGGCTAACAGCCTGAACAGGGCTGCATGCCGGCCAGCAGCGGGGCTGATGCCCTGGCAGCGAAGCCAGGGCTACGTGCTGCCTTGCCAGCTGCCATGCTGGCTGGAGCAGCAGTTATGGCAGCAAGGCCAGGGCAGCTGTGTCTCCCAGCCAGCAGCGGGGCCGAAGGAGCTGGTGGCAGGGAGGGGCAGCAGGCTGATGGGGCCAGCTGTTTTCTGAGCTCCACATGCAGGGAACTCAGCTGATCAGTGGTGATGGGGCGTTGTCTTGCTGAGCAAGCAGCTAAACAGACCTGCTCCGTGTTTGAAATGGAGGAGCTCCCAGAGCAGGTATTAAAACATAAGATAAGGAGAGAATAAATGGCTAGTCAGGGGGAGGAGGAATGAGAGAGTGGGTGAGTGGGTAATTGGAAGGGGGAGTCAGAGGAGAGGGGAGTTTGGAGAATCCCTTGTGTGCGGGAGAGAGAAGCAGAAACTCAGCACTCTCAAGCCTCTTGAGAAGGGGGAGATAAGGGGCTGACTGCATGGGGTAGGTGAGGGAAAGAAGAGGTGGGTAGGTGTTGGCATTGGAGTAAGGTGGAGGCAGGGAGGTAGTTTGTTAGTGCTGTGAGGTGAGGGAGGTATGGGTAATTTGTTTGTGCTTTAGCTGGGAGTTAGGACAGGACAGATTGTTGGTGCCTGCTACTTTGAGAAGCAGGATTTTATCCCAGCCCCCACCTGGGCTGGGGAGAGCAGATTGCACAGGGATAGGTGGGGGAAAGGCTATTATTGACTTTAGAAAGTATCAATGGCATGCAGACCCCTAAATAGAAGCAAATAAGTTAAATCTCAGCACACCGCTTCTGAAAGAATGCTGACCCCGATATAGTAGATAATTTTGTGTGATGAATTATGTTGCTCTACAGAGAAAAGGGAGACAAACAGCCCAGTTATCCATGTTGCATGTGTGTTATGTATTCTCGTATATGGCTTGTAGTCCAAATGAGCAGTAGAGGAGGAACTGCCCTGTACCTCTCAAATCAAACGTGTAGGTTTTGGCATAATTATGTCTATTTTGCATTGAATTGTCTTCACCCCAATATTGTGTACTCTAGACTGCCCAAGATTCTGAAAATTCACTAACAAAACATGTAGATGGTATCATGAGTTTTCATGGGCACAACCCATTTCTTCAGGTGAATGGAGTTTTTAAAGGTCCAGTTCCAAAATAAATAGGGGATGCAGGGGAGAAGGAAAAAGAAGGGAAGGGGGGGGGGAGGGAGAGACAATTAGAGTGTCCACACTATGTGAAGCTGATAAAGAAGGTGCAAATTGTTCTTAAGTGCCCATTGTTTGTTTGTTTTAAAGCCATTCGTTTTTGGATAGTACTCTCAGCAGCAGTGGACAGCATTATAGAGACTTCTGGCCATTTGGAATGGGTCCACCACCACCAAGAACATGCTACCTTCAAATGGGCCAGCAAAATCAACATGAATACATTGCCATGGTTTTCCAGGCCAGTCCCATGGATGTAGAGGTGCCAACTGAGGTGCATTCCTCACACTCTGGCATGAAATACAAGCTCTTGCCATCTCTTCAATGACACAGTCCAAGCTAGGCCACCAAAAATAGCTTTGTGCAATTTCTTTCATGCACACCATTCCACAGTGACCTGAATGTAGCTATTCTAATACCTGTTGTCTCAATAGTGTTGGAATAATGACACACATTCCCCACAACAAGCACCCAGAAAAGATCGATAACTCCGTCCTCCAGGAGATGTAGAGAACAAGGTTGGGTGAGACCTGACAGTCCCATAGAGATGTTCCGTGAATCACTAGGTCCATAACTTAGAAAAGGACTAGGTCAACACGAGTTGCTCTCTTAACTTGCATAGCAGTGATGGGCATATTCTCTACCTATTCAAAGTAGAAGATTTCCTTCTGGCTACTATCCTGATGTTTGACTAGCAAAGACAGCCTTGAGAGACCATCTGCATTGCAATACAGAGTGGATTTCCGATATCTGATCTCATGTCTGTCCAGAAAGCCACAATGCCCATCATTGCATACGACTAGCAATGTTATTTGGGTTTTTTTGTTTTGTTTGTTTGGTTGGTTGGTTTTGCTTCTTTTGGAATAAGAGACATACAGTGCATGTATTACAAAGAAAAGGAAAAATCAATCAGACTTCTTGGACACAATGGATAAAAAGCAGCTTGGGAGCTAATGTTTGAAATATGGTTTACTCCAGAAAGAGAGCTCTGTTAAGGATTTGAGAATCTTGTTTGTCAAGCATTTTGAGCAGGAGAAAGGTGACCCAGGGTTGGGAACCAGCCAGACACTAAACCCCTGCTGCAGGTAGAGCTGGCCAAATTGAAGCTCCACAGAGACCGAGGCCTTTGAGCACCAGGTGCAGGTGGCAAAGCTGAGAATCCAAGAGATAACAACATGAGCTGCAGCACAAGAAAGAACTAACAATGCTTTGAGGTGATTGAGGCAGCCAAAGCCAATAATGAGGCAGAGGAGTGGGCAAACCAGTGCAGATGCGACTTAGGCAGCCATGGCCAACTAGAAGGCAGTGGACAAATGGCAGCAATCAAAAAAGAAGAGAGAACATGCAAGCAGCAAATGGAGGCACAAGAAATGCAGATCTGAATACTGGACGAGCAGAACGGTATTTCCCAGCCTGTGCATAATGTCTGAGAACTCTCTCAGCTGGGATAGATTGTGCCCACCTTTTAAAGACTCAGACAGTATAGAAGAATATTTAGCTGCATTCAAAGAAATATGCCAGGCCAATGGAATGTCTTGTCTGGTTCCCAGAATTTGAGGTTAAAGCTTTCCAAGTCTTTACTGGCATGAAGTGGGGGAAGCTATGAGCTACTATAAATATAAAGAAGCTGTGTTTCTGAGGTTTCACATTATGCCAGAACCATACTGTTTGAAGTTTAGAAGTCTGAAGGATCATGACAGTATCAATCATGAGTAGTTTATGCATAAAATATATGATTATATGAAAAAATGGGTAAAAGGTAAAGGGGAGAAGGAGACTACTGCAATTTGTGTGTGTGTGTGTGTGTGTGTGTGTGTGTGTGTGTGTGTGTGTGTGTGTGTGTGTGTGTGTGTGTGTGTGTGTGTGTGTGTGTGTTTGCCCAGGAACACTTCGTAATTGCTTGCTCAGATGAAATAAAAACTTGCCATATAGGAAAAGTCTCCTCATATAGTGAAAGTGGCTGCTCAGGCTATTGATTTGCATGTGCAGGTCAGAATGGGTATTGAAAGAAAGCCCCAAATGGAAAGGCGCAGGCCTGTTATAAAAGGTGCCCTCTAAGGGTACGTCTACACTCCGGAGCTATTTCGGGATGCCGGAAGTATCCCAAAATAGCTATTCTGTGTCTATTGAAGCAGCCTGTTATTTCAAAATAGATTTCTAAATAAGAGGTGGCTTACTCTGACATCCTGGGAACCCTTGTTCCATGAGGATTAAGGGAAATTTCGGAATAGCAAGTTATTTCAAAATTTGGCACTGTTTAGACACCACCAAATTACAAAATAAGTTATTTTGAAACAGCAGCAAAATAAGCTACGCAATTTGCATAGCACAAATTACATAGCTTATTTCAATCTAAGTGTGCTGTGTAGAGGCACCGTAAGTAATTCAGATACAAACTCCTGGCCCAGAATGAGGGCCTAGGAAAATGCTTTATGTATGACTCTGCTGAGCACATAAAGAGGTATTGCCCCAAACTTAAACCCATCTGGCTGCATCTAGACTGGCATGATTTTGTGGAAATACTTTTAACGGAAAAGTTTTTCCGTTAAAAGTATTTCTGCAAAAGAGAATCTAGATTGGCACGGATGCTTTTGCGCAAAAAGTGCTTTTGCGCAAAAGCATCCGTGGCCAGTATAGACGCGATTTTGCGCAAAAAAGCTCCGGCAGCCATTTTTGCCGTCAGGGTTTTCTTACGCAAAAAATTCCTTCCCTGGCTACACTGGCCCTCTTGCGCAAGAACACTTGCGCAAGAGGGCTTTTTCCGAGCGGAGCGTCAAAGTATTTACAAGAAGCACTGATTTTGTACATTACAAAGTCAGTGCTCTTGTGCAAATTCAAGCAGCCAGTGTAGACAGCTGGCAAGTTTTTGCACAAAAGCACCTGCTTTTGCGCAAAATCTTGCCAGTCTAGACGCACCCATCTAAGTTCAAGGCAGAATTATAATCTTGTTATGGAGCTGGTACAGCATAATCTGCCAAAAGGCACAAAAAAGCCAAGCAGTACAAAAAGCGTGATATGAAAAAGGCACATGAAAGAGCTCAGTGGTTATAGATCAGTGGTTCCAACCAGGGACATGAGTATTCTTTGGAGTATACAGGTCTTCCAGGGGGCTCTCAACTCATCTAGATCACTCATCAGATCAGTGTTTCTCAAGCAGATGTTTGGAACCACCAGAGTCTTATGGGCTGGGTTGGGGGAGGAGAGGGTGTCACAAATGCAGGGCAGGCATAGGGGGAAGCAAGCAGGGCAATTGCCCAGGTTCCCAGGCCCCAGGCAGCCCCCTGAACCTAAGCTAGGTGTTTCAGCCCCAGGAAGAGGTCTTCAGCTTCAGCCCCTCCATCTGGAGCTCCAGTTTCAGAGATGGCTCACAACTGGAAAACAGGCTTGAGTATCATACCAAAATGTAAATGCAGTATTTATATTCCGGTTGATTTATTTTATAATTATACTAGAAGATTTACCCGGCGTTTCTCAGGTCTGTCTGGGATTGAGGGGTTCAGTATGTGGGCTGTCCTGGAGAGAGAGGACTACCCCAGCCCTCTCTCACCACAGCAACTTGGGACCAGATGCAAAGTGCCTTTCCATGGCTGCTGCAGCTCTAGGAGGCACAGCCAGGGAAAAGGTGGATGTCCCCCAGCTGGGGCAGATCCAGTTTCACACTGCCCTGCTAGAATGTGGAATGCAACAAACCACACTTTCCCTTTCTCCTTGGCAGCAGTGTTCCCATCTGAACAAATTTGGTGGTGCTAGCCAATATTCCCTCTAAGCCGCGGGGCAGCACAGCTTCATAGGTGATTAATCAGCCCCGCCCAGTCAGTCAGCTCCCCTAGAGCCCTGAGCCTCTGACTGGATGGGGCTGATTAATCACCTGTGAAGCTGTGCCACCCCGCAGCTTAGAGGGAACACTTGTCTTAGCTCTTACTGCTTAGGAGGAGTTCTTGAACAAACAGACACTCAGACAGATAGACAGACAGACAAACTCTCTCAAATATATAGTATATGGTAAAGGCGATAAGCAATATTTCAGTAGTAGTATGCTGTGACACTTTTGTATTTTTATGTCTGGTTTTGTAAGCAAGTAGTTTTTAAGTGAGGTGAAACTTGGGGTATTCAAGTCAAATCAGACTCCTGAAGGAAGTACAGTAATGTGGAAAGATTGAGAACCACTGATATGGGGGCTTTGTTTCTGATAATAGTCCTTGTAAAGGAAAATAAGATGCAGAATTTATGGGAGAATCCCTTTGAGGTGAGAGAGACTAAATTAAGTGCATGTATAGAAACCTAAGGTCAGTGCTTACCCCAAACTGCTCATCTTCTATGTATTTGAGAGAGTTTGTGCATCTGTCTGACTGACCATCTGTGAGTCTGTTTGTTCAAGAACTCCTCAACAGTAAGAGCTAGGACCACCGAATTCAGTAGGCAGCTTCTGCTTAAAGCAACATAAGGGTTTGGTTGTGCCAGGACAATGTGATGTGTGTGGAATGCAATTGTTTCTCATCCAATGGAAAGGTAGGGTAGGGCTGTGATAGCAGGGTCAGTTATACTGCAGAATGGCCACAGGGGTGCAGCAAACACAGGGAAGAGTTATACTCCAGAATGACTACAGGGGGGCAGCAAGCAAGCACGTCCCCAACACCCATAGGGAGCTGCAGAGCAGCCACTGGCTGGACAGCGCAACTCCTGCCACCCCAGCCAGTCCCAGGGGAGCAACTGGCACTGCCCTCCACCAGTCCCAGGGAAGTAGCTGGCAGCCATTTCCACCCCTGCCCTGACTCCTACACCCCTTACCTCTGCCCCAAGTCCCTGCTCACCCCCCAACCTTGATTCCTGTCCCTTCCACACCTGCAGCCCCCTGCCCTGACTCCTGAACCCCACACACATCCAGTCCCCTGCCCTGAAGGACCCAAGCAACACCAGGTAAATCTTCTAGTATTAACACATTTAAAACATAGCAGGGAGGTTATATTAAATATGATATGCTATGCAGATAAGGGTCGCAGAGTATTGCCTCTCTTAGGGTATGTCTAGACTACATGGCTCTGTCGCCAGAGCCATGTAGATTAGTTTACTAGACATACCCAAATGAAGCGGCCATTTAAATAATCGCCACTTCATTTAAATTAAAATGGCTGCCGCGCTGTGCCGATCAGCTGTTTGGCGGCACAGCGCTGTAGTCTGGACACTCCGCGGTTGACATCAAAGGCATTTGTCGACCTCCCCGGTATGCCTCGTGGGATGACTTAATGTCTGAAGGTAGAGGGGAGTTCCAGTTAGAGAACGTTAATCTAAATTAAAGGCTAACCCTGCTAGAAGTCCTGGCTGTATTACAGAGTCAAAATAAGTGGGGCCAACAGACTTGCTGAGCTTCTTAGAAAGGTGAAGGGGACTCGCTCTGCACTCCTGGAAGGGTGGGCCCTTGGACAGAAGAGGCAGGGTTGGAGATAGCCAGCCCTTAGCTTTGCCCAGACTGTGCCGTACCACCCACCTTCTCAGGAACCCCTCAGAGCTACCAAGAGCATGCCATGTGGCATCTGGAAGTGATTTGAAGGACTCGGGGCTTCAGCGGCCACCGCTGCCATAATACCAGCAGCAACCGGGAATGCCAGGCCCTTTTGACTCACTGGGCCTTTAGGTAGTTGCCCTCTTTGTCTTTCCCCCCATTGGCAGGCCTGGTCAGAAAGGGTTTTTTTCTAACAAACCTAGTCCAACTCACATAAGAGAACATCTTATTAACACTAATAAAACATACCCAATAACCAATGGAGCTTACAAGACAACAGGGGCAATGAGGGAACAGATCAAGGGGGAGATGCAAAATATGCTAGACATGGGAATTGTATCAGTCTCAGACTAGGGTTGCCAGGTGTCCGGTATTCACCCGGACAGTCCGGTATTTTTACCTCCTGACTGGTAAAAAAATTCAGAGAATACCGGACACCTAAAATGTCCGGTAGTTTCTGATTTTTTCCCCGGCCAGGAGGCAAAA
Organism: Rafetus swinhoei; assembly: GCA_019425775.1. NCBI lineage: Eukaryota > Metazoa > Chordata > Testudines > Trionychidae > Rafetus > Rafetus swinhoei. The sequence goes on along the minus strand of CM033440.1, from coordinate 143,394,863 downwards.
ATGCCGGGTACCTGGCAACCCTACAAATACTCAGCGCCCGGCCTCTCTCTCCCCCCACTCCCCCCTGGCTCCCAACACCCCCAGCCCCCGACCCCAGCCCCCATGCTTACCTGGTTCCAAGGCTGCCAGCACAAAACCTGGGAAGCAATGCTTCCCCTGGGTCTTAGTGCTCAACCGCTCCCCTGTTCCTAGCCCTGCACTCACTCTTAAAGGGGACATGCTGTTTTAATGCTGTTTTATTTTTAATTTTTGCTTAATAAGTCTTGGAGTCCGGTTTTTTTTTGCTCAACAACCTAGGTCTTCCCCCCCCTTTTTTTTCCCTTTAACAGAATTTTTCCCCTGTTTTTTTTTGAGGGGGGGAGGTTCGGTATTTTTGTTTCAACCATCTGGCAACCCTGTCTCAGACAGGAACCTGGGCTTCCCCAGTTATCCTTGTGTCCCACAGTCTTTCTGTACAGACTGTACAGTAAGGTTTTATGTAAATGGTAGCAAATGTAATGTTGTTACAGTCCCAGATGCTTGTGTGGATGATATGTTAGATATTTCTAGCAAAGCTAAATATTTAACTGTTGTGGATTTAATCAAGGAATCCTGGCAAGTTCCCTTGGATACATAGTCAGAGAAAAAGTCGGAATTCCATGGGCAGTGAGTGTCATAGGCAGGGGAAGGTTTTGCCTCCCCAAACAGCCTGATGTGGCCCCACCTATGTTCCACTTCCAGACATTCTCCTGTGTACTGTTCCCAATTCCTTGTGGCACATAGCCTAGGACAAGCAGGCTGGAGGCCACGGTGCTCACCAGACCCCTGGACCGCATCACCCATCCTCCTAGTAGTGAGTGAACAGCACTCTAGAACAGCACTCTGCCTGCCCAATGATCCTGCTGTGATGCTTCTCTGCTCACCCAGTGCTGGGGTTGGGTGTACTCCAGCCACAGTGCCCACCCAGAGTTGATGGGTGTTCCAGGTACCATTCCCATCCAGTGCTGGACCTGGAGGGCTGGCAGTTGTGGGTATGCTCCAGGTTCTGATGGTAGAGAGCTGAAGGGTGAGGGCCTTGAGCAGAGGAGGAGGGACCGGAAGCGAGCCTCCCCCGAGGGCATGTTCACCCACCACCCATGCTTTATTTATTACTGATTTTTTACTTTTTGAGGTTAAGGTACTATTATTTGGACTAGTCAATTAACCCGTCATAAGATGGGATTTTCAGGTCTCTCCTCCACGTCGGTCTTCTCTCCTGAGCCTCCCGTCTCTCGCTGCATCTCTCTCTCTCTCCTCCTATTGCCTCCCCTCTCTCTCTCTCTCCGCCTCCTGCCTCTCTCTCTGTCTCTCTCTCTCTTCTCCTCCCCTTCCTGCCTCTCCAACGCCGCTTGGGCTCCGTGACTTCGCTGCTGCATGGGGAGCACAGAGCCCAAACGGTCGCTATGCCACTTGCTCCCACGTGGCAGCCTGGCTGAGCGGTGCAGAAGTCAGCCGAGCGCCACGGTGGGAGGCGAAGGGTGGCAGGGCAGTGACGTTCACGGCGAGGGGCCGGGGCCTGGAGCCGCTGTCACGCCGCACATCACCACCCCACTCCTCTTTGCCTCCCGCCGTGGCGCCGGCTGACTTCTGCGCCGCTTAGCCGGGCCGCCACGGGGGAGCAAGCGGAGCAAGCGGCCGTTTGGGCTCCCCCGCAGCCCAGCTGAGCGGCGCAGAAGTCAGCCGAGCACCATGGCGGGAGGCGAAGGGGGCCGGGGTGGTGACATACACGGCCAGGCCCAGCCCCCTGGCCATGTATGTCACCGCCCCACCTCCCTTTCCCTCCTCCGTGGCGCTTGACTGACTTCTGCGCCGCTCAGCCGGGCCGCCACGGGGGAGCAAGCAGCGCAAGCAGCCGTTTCGGCCCCGCACTCCCCATGCAGCACGGGCTGCCCAGAGGGAACAGCCAGCATTTCAGCAACAGCACCGCCCAGAGGGAACAGCCAGCATTTCAGGCAAGAGCGCTGCCCAGAGGGAACAGCCAGCATTTCAGGCAACAGTGCCGCCCAGAGGAAACAGCCAGCATTTCAGCGTTACAGACTCTCAGACACTGGGCTACTGTATATATGATTAGCTGATGCAGGGGTCACATTCCAGAGGCAGTTCATCAGGTTCAAGGAATTTGCTATATGCTCCACAGATAATATTGCTATATTTAGCTACACCTGAGAGGAACACGATATTTTGGAAAGGTATTGAGAAACCTCAAGGAGGCAGGCCTCATAGTAAAGGTGTCAAAATGCATGCTGGGGCCGCAAAAAACTATTAACCAGGGTTATTAGAATCATGGAAGCAAGATCCACTCAGATCTCCTAAAAGTGGAAACTATTGTGATTTGGCCGGTCCTCACAGCTAAAATTGATTCAGTCATTCATGGATCAATTGCCAATTATTTGTGGGAGGTTTCAATGACATCACTGTTCCTATCACAAAACTATGCCAGAATACAAAGCCAGAAAAAGTGACTTGATTAGATGTCTGTCAAATTTTTGATGTTGTGAAACAAATTTTATCAGAGATACCCGTTTTAGCCAATTGAAATTTTAAGAAAATGTTTAAAATAATGCAAACTGAATGCATATCTTGAAGTTGTACTGATGCAAACAGGTGAGGAGAACAAGAAATACCCCACTGAATTTCTTAGCAAAAAAGGTCTCCCACTGAACAGAATTACTGTGTAAAAGAAAAAGGAAGGTTATATTGTTGGTCCTGCTTTGGGCAGGGGGCTGGACTCAATGTCCTCTTGAGGTCTCTTCCAGCCCTGGGATTCTATGATTGTATTATTCTAATCCAGACCCTACAGCATATTCAGGGGTTTGAGAACTACATAACCACACTCTGCATTAGGCATTCACTCACGTATATATTCGTTTTTGCAACTATTAGGTTTGAACAAGGCAAACTGCTGCCAGAATTGTTGATTTTGTGTTACCTTATAAGTCTTGAAAATCATGATGATGAGATGCCATGGTGCTTTCATCACAAGCCATTGCTGTCATTTATCTGTCTTGTACATGGCCCTCCTGTAGTTATCTTGCCTGCCATTTTGATGCCTGTGACTTTTAAAAAGTATTATGCCAACATGCAGTTGCAGTTGATCTGTTGAATTTGTATGAGTTGGTCATGTTCAGCTGATAACCTTTTAAAGCAAAATCATGGATTATAGAGTCAGACTTGTGCCTTCCATTATTTCTTTGTATATGGCTCATTATCGCCCTTTCAGACTTAGGAACTTTTCTCAATCCCTGTCCACAAAAGTAAGGATTAAATGCCTGTTCTCAAACTCATAGTTTAGTAGAAAGTTCTGCTTTAACCACCTGAATTCAGGTGTTTTTAAAGAACAACTTTTTTGTTAGTATTGACAGTTATGATTTCTCTTCCATTTTCTTGCTAAGATAAGCAATTTACATTATTTTAAACCACTTCACCAGCTGTATTTCTTATGCCTTTGACTTTATACAGGTGGACTTGTTTATAGCTGTGAGACACGAGCCATATAACAGGCTTTCATCGCCCACATCTGCATTAGGCAAATGTATATAACCTTTGATTCAGGGTATCCACCTTTTTCTTCACTTCATTTCCTTTCTATTTTCTCATACGGTGCATTGATTTAAATAATAAATTGTAATCTTGTTTCGCATTTGTACTTTTTGATTATTTTCCTAAAGAAAAATTGAAACATATTGGTTTGCAACTAAGCATAGCATTCTCTCTAAATGTGGTACTTTTTGTTAACCAGGAGGATTCATGACATCTGTATACATTTAAGCAGTTAGGTAACTGAATATATATTCATTCAGATTCTTTTTTTTTTACATTTTTATTATAATATAATATGGTGATTGATGCCTTACTTATTTATTGGTTTTTTAAACTCATTATATGTATCAGGCTGCATTTGGATGGAAATTTGGATTTAACGAATAAATGCACAAAAACAGAATTTTAAACTTGTTTTTAATTAAATAAGTAAACTACATTATATGTCTGAGATACATAAGGAAGAACAAAATTTCATCAAAATATGATTTGCTCTTAAAACTAAATGTTTTATTAAACAAAAGAAGTATTATTAGAAGATAGTAAATTGAAGGATTATTTCTAGTCACCATGTACTCCAAGATTTTAGAATTCATAGATTGCATCTTGTCATACTTTATTTTTATTTATAGATCAAAAGAAGAGAAAAAGCTTTCTTGCTTAGACCCAGTTGGCTACTCAACTTTGAACTGAAATGGGCCAAAAAAATTCTCTGTACCTGTAGAAGTAGCTACTGTTGTCAAAAGCTGATTTAGCACATCAACAGACTCTGATTCCAATGAGATCCTCTAGCACAGTGATTTGACTTTCTTTAAAACTTCAGCAACAAACATGTACTAGTTGAATATTTTATATTTATTAAGTTCAACCAATTGTAAAAGATTGAGATAAAATTTTGCCTTAACATAGATTGTCATAATTTCATATTTAATTTTAAATAGGTTTATTTTTACAAAGAAAATATATTTAACTTAAATCTAAAAAAAATCAATTTAAATTTAAAAAAAGCTTTCCCCCACTTAAAAAAAGTCATTGGGTTTTATCCAGCCTTCCTTCTGATGCCAGTTGGCTTCATTTAGCAAAATATGTGTCTGTCTAAGGGAAGCCTTTTCAGCATTTTATATTGTTGCACTTATTTTTTGGTAGTTTTGATTTATGCAATAGCTGAAATAAGAAATGCAAAAGTGAAAGGCTAAGAAACCAAATTGTTGAGTCATTCGGACCTCAATACAGACACCAATAAATAAATCTAAATAAATAACATATATAGCGAAAAATAAATTATTAAAATATGTTCAGTGTAGATACTGAGAGCAGAATAGGTGGCCATTTTCAACAAATATTGAGCCAGATTCTCCAGTCTTTACTCAGGTAGAACACTCACTGAAGTCTGAAATGTTGTATGTGTGTGTCAATACTACTGTCTTTATACAGGCAAAACTGCTGAAAGAGTCATAGCCTTCTATTGGAAAAGTGAGAATCTTGATGCAGCATTTTCCCCTTTATCACAAAAAAGGCTCATTTAATCTACAAAACTGTAATTTTAGGAAAATTTTAGGTATAACAGGAAATCTTAAATGTGAAGGTCTCATTTCCTTTGAAGAGCAATAGGTTCTCAAACATGAGACAAATAAAGATCGTTCGCTGAAAAAGGGCAGAGAGGTTAATCTTTCATTTATAAAGTTATGAGTTTCACACACTGCAATTGGTCCCTGACAAAAGTGACATCCAGGAGAGTCTTCCTGGATATTTTTAAAGTTATATTTGTTCCATCTAAAAAGGAATGTTTTATATTATTACTAGCTTTTTCTGACCTGAAATAAGTTTATTCATGAACTAAGTATATTGTCATTTTTATTGAAAGACAGCTATTTGATTGCAGTAGACTTCCATATCAATGTGTGTTTATTTTTTTAAAGTGTTGAAAAAAAATCAGAAATTCAGAATAGCAGTCTTTTCAGAATTTAATAGTCATACTTTTCAGTTAGCCTGAAGAACACAGCCCAATAATTAGTGCTCAGATACACATGGTGAAGTAATATTGGATTTTTCCAAAAATATATGGAAAAAATGTAACTCAGAGAGTTGCATCCTGATTATTGCTCCTCTCTCATTAGAGCACAGTACTTGCTCTTTTTTACTATCTTCCATCTGAAGACCTCAAATTACTTTTCAGTTATGAATGAATTAAGTTTCACAGCACCATTGTTAAGAATGGAAATAATATTATCTGCATCTTATAGATGGGGACACTGAAGTACCCTGAGGTTGTGACATACCCCATTTCTCACAAAGTCTGTGATCTTCTCATTCCTAATCCTGTGCTTCAACCACAAAATTATCTTTAGCTTGTCCTCTTTGACTTGTTTTATAGCTCCGTTTCCCCTTCACTCAATAAAGTGTCTCTGAGACTAAAAGGAAAATCAGTACAATGTGAAAACCCAATTTATTAATTCAGAGACAGATATGTTAATTACAGGGATATCAAAATGTAAAGAGTTCCCCCAACCAAATCAACTTTTAACTTTTCACATTTATTAAATATAGCTTGCCAAATTTCTGTCTATTAAGCGTGTTCTCCAGAAAGTTGCAATAAATAAATAAATAAAAAGCCACTCCTCCTCCTGATTATCTTTACTACCATATCACTGAGAGTAAAACATTTTCAAAATGATTTAAGAATTTAATGTCTCCCTCAGGAACTTCATTTGTAGGGCATGGAGAAGAAAGTGTTACCAAAAGTGCTTTTAAGTATAACTTAATTATGTATTCAGAAGCCTCAACTAAATTTGGGTACTCAATTAATGACTAATCACAGTTCGGAAAGGTTGAAATATGTAATTGGTTTAAATAGACAGTGACCAAGCACTCCTCCCCACAAGTGTCTCTGCTGTCTTCTTTTGGGTTACTGTGGTTTTACTACTAAATGTCACCTGGAGAGAGTTAAAAGCACTCCTAAGTATAACTTGCCCACATCCTTTTAAAGCTATAATTGATGCTTTTACGTTTGCAACATGAGTGAATCTTTTGGAAAATATAGCTTACAACCTTTTATCTTCTCTTTTGTTCTTTTGATATTTGTAAATGTTAAGCAATGTAAATTATGTGACTTTTGAAGCTGAAATATCCACATTGAAGATCAAAATGTTAAAAAGGTGTTTAAGGGGTGATATCTTCAGATTGGGTTTTTTCCCCATTTCTTCATTTAATCTGTTTTCTCTTTAGATTATTATAGCAATTGTAGCAGCAGCAGCCGCCATAGTTAAGGTTGCTTAAGAATATACATTATAATTGTATATTATTAAAATACATACTTTAGAGAGAAAAGAATTTAAAGTGTAAGTCAATAAAGATACACTAGATCATTAGAACATAAGAATGGCCATACTGAGTCAGACCAAAGGTCCGTCCAGCCCAGCATCCTGTCTGCCAACAGTGGCCAATGCCAGGTGCCCCAGAGGGAGTGAACCGAACAGGTAATGATCAAGCGATCTCTCTCCTGCCATCCATCTCCAACCTCTGACAAACAGAGATTAGGGACACCATCCTGGCTAATAGCCATTAATGGACTTAACCTCCATGAATTTATCTCTTTTAAACACTGTTATAGTCCTAGCCTGCACAACCTTCTCAAGCAAGGAGTTCCACAGGTTGACTGTGCGCTGTATGAAGAAGAACTTCCTTTTATTTGTTTTAAACCTGCTGCCCATTAATTTCATTTGGTGGCCCCTAGTTCTTATCACAATGAAAGTAAAGTATGCAAGAATGAACGATATTAAAAGATGCTACTTATGAATGTCTAAGGTTGTAGGAAATACTTCAAGAGGATATATGGCTTTATTTGAGCTTTCTATATCAAAAAAATTTATCTAGAATCTGAGAAACATAAAGTCTGACTTGAAAGTAGATTCAAGGGGAGAGTTTTTGCTCCCCAGTTAAGTTAGAAATGTTTATTTACTGAATAGATAGTCAACCATGTGTATGCTGTGACTCTCCCAATCTTTGAAGCTCTCTGGTTTCCAATTTGAGTTATTGCAAATGTGGATTATTAGTAGTGAGTGTCATGGGTGAGAGAAAACGTATCTTTGATTATATGACCAATATCTACATTAAAATGCATCTGAAAAATATGGCATGGTTAGAGTTGAAAATATAACCTTACCTTTCACATTTCTTGACATTTGAGTGCTTATTCATGCACTCTTAATATCCTGTTTGTATAGTTTTGGGATGCAGTTTTTCTTTGTACTACTGACTATCAAGTTCATAACTCCATCAAGATGTTGAGATTCTCGATCATATTATCTCAGTTACATGTGTAAAGCTTCCAGAGCTTTGGAAGATGGTGAAAAAGATCTAATTTCAGCTGAAAATATTAGCTGTTCTGAATATATATAGAAACACAGATGTTTGTCTACTGATTAAATCTGTTTCTGTAATTGGGTTATATTACAACAGAGTATTTAATTAGAAATATCTGCCCTTTACAGACCTATTACACAGGGTAGAGTAGCTGTTCCAAATATTCTGTTGTACTACCAAACCAGCCAATTCTCAGCAGTAGTGAAGTGTGGGGATGGACTAACCCAGCAAAACACTGGACCTTCAGTGAACAAGAACATTATAATATAAATATTGTTATGCTACCATGGATAAATTAAAAAAAAAGGTGTTCTCCAGAAATTTACACACATTCTTTAACAAAAGTGACTCTGTAGGTTTGGGATAGAAATAAGATATGTTCTTTTCCTTTGCCAGTGACACCCACTGCTAATAGTCCACATCTTAGCCCCTGTCACAGACCAGATTGCTTCAAAGTTTGTGGAAATCATGGGATACACATGACTGACTGGCTATTAAGTGGAGACATTTTTACAACAGAATTAATTAGAGAGCAAAACTAACTATAACTGGCCTACTCTCCCCCTGGTTCCAGTGCTTTTGATTTAGGCATTATTTTTCTCAGCTTTCTAGAATATCTTTTTTTATCGAGAAAGCTAATTGTAATGAAGCAATGGTAGCTGGTCAATTAGAAAACAAAAGAACTATAACATTGATATCAAAGCTTTCCGGATTTCCTAATAAAATGTTTCCATAAATGACATGCTGGGAAAAAGATGTAGAAAGGCAAATTGCACCAGAGTAATGGGGTTTGATCTGGGAAAAAAAAAGCAACTTCAGTCTGTAGCACAATAAAAGAAAATTTCTTTAAGATTCATTGGTACCTCACACCAGTCAGGTTAAAAAATGTACATAGATTGAATGGGAATGCATGCTGGAGAGATTGTGGTGAAAGAGGAGATTTAATGCATATATGGTAGGCATGTCCAGTCATTAGAGAGCTCTGGGATGCAATCCATAACCAAATATCACAAATTGTTGGATATTTATTACCAAATGATCCTTTGGTAATCTTCCTTGGGCTTGCTAGTGGAAATAGTGACAAGAGGAAATGAAAAATTAATCTCTCATATGCTGGTAGCTCATCTGTTCAGCTATTGGTAGCCTATCATAGGAAAGAAAAATAATGCAACTGTAGAGGAATGGCTAAAAAAAATAGGAGGTTGTGGCTATGGAAAAAACATGCTAACTATTTACCAAGCAAAATTCTCTTAGTATTTACATATTTCGTTACTTTTATTCAATAATCAGATATAGTACATTCACCTTAAAAAACCCAGCACACCTGTCCGTTTTCAAATATTGAATATTTGATAGACATGCCTGCTCTGTAAAATACGTGAATATTGAGATTTCACTCATAGAATGCTACAACTCGAGAGGTCTTCATGTCCAGTCCCCTACCCTCCCTGATAGATGTCTATTTAACCTGTTCTTAAATATCTCTGATGATGGAGATTCCACAACCTCCCTAGGCAATTTATTCCAGTGTTTAACCACCCTGACAGTTAGGAAGTTTTTTCTAATGTCCAACCTAAACCTTCCTTACTGCAATATAAGGCCATTGCTTCTTGTCCCATCATCAGAGACTAAAGAGAATATTTTTTCTCCCTCCTCTTTTTAACACTCTTGAAAGCTGTTACCATATCCCCTCTCAGTCTTCTCTTTTCTAAACAAAACAAACCCATGTAAACTTCAAAGAGACTTTAACACCAGATTACAGAGGGAGACTTCAGAACTTTTATTTATGCTAAAATTTGGCAAGTTGTGAATGGGCCTTCATTTAGATGATAATTACCTTACACATTACAAAGACTGCCTCCCCACCTTTTGATAGTCCTGTCTTCCCCACCTTTTGATATTCATAGTAACTACAGATTAGCCACTTAATTGACTCTTACAATAAGCAATTTCCTCCTTCCTTGTCTCTTCCTCGTCCCCTCCCCCCCACCTCCTGTAGCTGATTCGTTACTGTATAATTTGTTTACTTCTTCATTGTATCCCTCTGTTATATAATGGTCATGCCAATTCACTTTCAGAATATGATCTGAAGAAGTGGGTCTGCCCCACGAAATAATAATAAACCATCTTGTTAGTCTTTAAAGTGCTACATGACTGCTTTTTTTGTTTTACCAAGATCAGACTAACACGGCTACCTCTCTGTTACCCATTAACTAGAAACATCTGATGACTATTGTGTCAGGTTGGGACCCTTGGGATGCCAGCTGATGTTCTGAGATACCTCTGACATAACCTATTCTGCCAGCATAGGTCCTTCCCACCCACCCTCACCCCGTCTTGCTGAGCCAGCCACTAAAGCCCCCTCTAGCAAAGCTCACGAGAGAGGCTGCTGAAGTACACACAGTGTACGCTGCGGTTATTTTTCGCTATGTCTACACTGCAGTTATTTTTGGGAAAAAGGTACACAAATTGCGGTTTGCAATTTGCGTAGCTTTTTCTGGTTCTTTTTTTTTTTTTTTTTTTTTTTTTTTTTTTTTTTTTTTTTTTTTGAAGAGGCTTTTCCGACATTTGGCCCATCTACATGGGGCCAAATGTGGGGAAAATCTCCTCTTCCGGAAGAGCCCTTATTCCTCATGAAATGAGGAATACAAAGCTTCCAAAGGAGCACACCTGCTTTTTTTGGAAACTCATCCGAAAAAGTGGACGTGTTCCCTGGACATGGCAGAGTTTTTCTCGGATCTCTCTGGTATCCTGGAAAAACTGTAGTGTAGACATAGTCTGAGCTCAGCTCTAGGAAAACCCAGTATCCAGATATCCAGTCCCCTTGGAGTACAGACCCAAAGTTATATAAAGTTCGCCGCTTTTCTCAGTGTTGGTTACAACTAATAATTTCTCATTCTGCACATTGTTCCAGATAGAGTCCTTCATAGGCCAGATGTCCCACCCTTTCAGTTTCAGCCCTTTGTTTCCAGGTGTTTTCAGGTACAGTAGACTTCCGATAATCCGGAACCTATGGGACTTAGGTGGTGCCGGATTATCAGATATGCCGGACTATCAGGAGGTACTATAAGCAGGTTAAATATATACTGTATACATTATATACTGTATATAAAGTGTTCTTAACCCTTTTTATTATACATACTGTATACAGTATACTGTAATGTTTTAGTTTTTTTAAGCATTTTTTACCCTTTTTGCTCAGTTCAGCTGCTACCGCTGTTACCTTGTGACTCATTTTTTGCCGAAGCTCACTCACTAGGCTCTTGCCATTTTGATGCCAGACTATCAGGAGTGCCGGACTATTGGATGCCGGACTATTGGCGTTTTACTGTATATCTTTGGGATGGAGGAGCAGAGGTAAACCAAGCTGAAGACCATTCTTGTTTTCATCCCCCTTCTTATATAGAATTTCCTTAAAGCAGGAAACATGTGACTTCCCCCCACTCCCTTGTGAAACAGTTCATCGGACCAACGAGTTGAATAGTACCAGATGCCTAGGTCACCTGACTCTGTCGTCCATGATTCACTGGCAGTATGGAATATGCTATCGGAAGGCCAACCAAATGCACAGTGCATTGAACTACTTGATGGGCCATTAAGCTCTGATGGCTTTTCCATTATAGTCCCTGAAGTGTCAACACTGTGAGTGACCCAAAGCAGCAAATCTGAAATACAGATAAAGAGGTCCTAACTTCAGGTACAAAAATGATACATGCATACAAATGGGATAATCATATGCATACGATTCATATCATAAGCATATTTTCATAAAGCATAAGGAATGCCATGTCACAGCAGTATTCCTATATAATATTTCTTTAAACAAAAGCAACTGTTGTAACGATTGTTTTGTTTCTGATATTTACATGGCAAGAATTTAACTTGTTTAAAATTCCTTAATGAATAAATAGTTTAAATATATTTAAATATATATATATACACACATACATACATACACCCTTTTTGAATTTGTTTAATCAGTTAAAGTAGCTTTTTCCTAAATTACAATTTAGATTATACAAGCAACAGAAGTTATGGTAAAATAAATATCCTGATGTTTTAATCAATCCATTATTTGACTGGCTCTTATATAGTTCAAATTCAGCAGAAATGGATATGATGTTCTCGCAATAGTGTCCATTAGAGCTATAGATGTCACATTGTTGCCGACAGCTTCCTGTTTTATAAATATAACCTAAGAGTTAGAACTATATGAAAGCAGAAATGACTTGTGCTGAGACACCAGAGATCATGGCCACTGGCATGCACAGTTCATTAGCGAAAGGAAGAGTAATGCACTGACTGCCAGATGTGCAGCTGATCTGTCATTAAACAGAGAGATTCTGACTTAGTTGCTAGCAATCTCTCGGGCTTTTCAAAACATATATTTTGTGCAACAAATGCTGGAGTAGGGAGCATATCTATTTTAGAATACTTTGAACTTGCTGTAGTTATCATTTTCTTTTTTTGCTGTATGAGCTCTCGCTGCAATTATTTAGATTTTCTTTCATGGTTATGAAACTTAAGATGTATTACTTTTTTTTTTAATGTTTTCCCTCAATATTTAATCCTCTCAATTTTGCTTCTTAATCAGCTAATGAGGGCAAAAGACTCTGCGTCCTAGCTGAATGTGTCACTGTTATCAACCTCTTCTGGTTTACAGTATTGGATTAATTCTTTAGTGATAGAGATGCAGCCGTGTTAGTCTGGTCTAGCTGAAACAAAAGACAGGACTATGCAGCACTTTAAAGACTAACAAGATGGTTTATTAGGTGATGAGCTTTCGTGGGCCAGACCCACTTCCTCAGATCAATATGTGGGAGAAAATTGGCACGACCATATATACCAAAGTGATACAATCGAAAAAAAAAGTGAACACATATAAAATTGATTAATCAGATTTAAGAACAGAGGAGAGATGAGGGGGGAAGGTTAGTGTCTGTGAGGTAATGATATTAGGGGTGATAGCTTCCCCAATTATTACCCCTAATGTCATTACCTCACAGACACTAACCTTCCCCCCTCACCCCTCCTCTGTTCTTAAATCTGATTCGTCACTTTTATGTGTGTTCACTTTTTTTTTGATTGTATCACTTTGGTATATATGGTCGTGCCAATTTTCTTCCACATATTGATCTGAGGAAGTGGGGTCTGACCCATGAAAGGTCATCACCTAATAAACCATCTTGTTAGTCTTTAAAGTGCTGCATAGTCCTGTCTTTTGTTTTGGATTAATTCTTTGTCACTATCAGGATTGCTCATTGCACAGTGCTGAGCCATTAGAGAATAATGTTATATTTAAAATCAACTTTCCATAGATGTTACTGAGAGGTTTAATGTAGCTAAGTCATTATTATCTAGTTTTGAAAAGAAATTCAAGGATATTGAAGAAATGGTGTAAAACAGATAAATTTAATATATGGCCATTTTAGTTGATATTAAAAAATTAAGATGTTGAAAAACTGAGATGGCCATCTGGACAGACCAGTCCTGTGGAGAAATATGGAATTTTTAGAGGTGTTCTTTGTTATCTGGAGGTGGAAGGAATTGTACATTTTTTTTAAATTGTCCTCTAGGCAGTCTAATATTTGGGAAGACCAGTCAGGTGGAGTTTTACCTATTTTTGTAAGATATGTGGATATGGGGATGTACAGCTTGTGTTATGAAAATGGCAATACATTATGGTTATGGATATTATATGAGCCAGATTAGACTCATAGGTCACTTTATGACCAGGCAGCAGTTAGGCCTTTCAACACAAAACTAAAATCTATGGCCCAGACTTTTGTACTGATTTGTCTTTCAAGATGTAGAATTTTTTTTCAGTGGCCAACTTACTTTAAACATGTTGAGTAGTTGGTATTTTCATAAATTCTCATGTAGAGAGTTTTCTACCCTCTCCCAGAAAGTTTATTCCTTTCTTAATTTCATCCCATTATTTCTAGTTATACTCCCTTCTGTCGTTCTAAATAATACCTGTTTCTCTTTCAGATATTTGTAGTTGTTCCCATGTCCACCCTTGAGTCATCTCTGACAGGCTATGCAGTTTTAAATCTTTCCTCAGTTATCCCCTCCAGCTCCAATTTGTCAATTACTCTTTGATAACAAAGTGTCCAGAATAAGTACAGTATTGGAAGAATGAGTTGTGGAGCCATTGTGTGATGCAATCTCTTCATATGTTACTAAAAAGTGGATTGCTCTTGAAAATTATTTGGCTGCAAAGAAATGCTTCTGCACAGTAACTTGCTGTGTAGATAAGCCCCTAAGGTGGTAGATTTTTTTATTTTTTGTGGGTTTTTTTCATTTTTGAGTATCATTTCTCCCAACCTGTTCCTTCCCAGGAACGAGGATGATCATAATCTGTTTATGGAGAACTTACAAACCATCAGATTATTCTCTTGTTACTTGACACAAGTTACTTGATACTATCTTCTATCCAGGTCGATGGTTCTTGACCAAAGCCAAAACTGTCTTGGTTTTCATTACTTAGTTAACTTGCTGTACCATAGCTCTGTGATTTTTTCACTGTTGCCCTTTCCTCTTATGTGGGACTCACATTATCTGTTTTTCTGAACTACAAAGTCAGTTTGCCTTTAATGCTAGTGATTGACAATGTCCAACTCGATCAAGCATTTGTAATATTTTTATGATAAATTGTGTGTAAAAAGAAAATAAATGGAATTTTACATTGGTACAGGATTTCTTGTTTATGGTTATATTGCAAATAATATTCCTTTTCTTTTTTCAATTAGGGCCTGCTTTATAGAGGGTACAGGTGTCTCTCAATTTAATATTCCACCATGCTATGTTTTTTGCTCCTGCTGTAATATTTAGTACAGTCAAAGGATCAAATCTAGAGGTAGTGGATAAGGTGCTGTAAAGGAACCTAAGGGACCTCCTATACCTTCTTCTGGACCCTAAACATGTACATTACAGTAATTTAGACTCATGGACTTACGACATCGTACTCAAGATTCAGGGAGCTTCTATGGCCAGTGCTATTCAGGAGATCAGACTAAAACTAAATGATCACAATGGATCCTTCTGGCTTTGAAGTCTATGATGTATTAATCTTGCTCACTTGTTTGTTGCACTCTTAATATATCACATTTCAATTTAGCTTCCAGCCTTGAGCAGCTCTGAAGATGTTTGCTAAACCTTATACAGTGATTGCCATCTTTTCTGAACCTAGCAAATTACTAAGAGGCTGCTAAACTAATCTGTGTTACTAAAACTTATGCACCTGAAACCTGAACACACCATTTCCACTAGTTCTGCTTCCCATCCTCTTGTAGACTTGCCAGATACCTTCACAAAAAATCCTGAACATAGCGGAGGGGAAAATTGGTTGGGCAAAAAAAAGGGGGGGGGGGGAGAGAGGGACCAAACTTGTTGAGCAAAAAAAAAAAATGGCCCAGCCGGCCTTCCGTCCAAGAGAAACAGAAAATAACGGACATTTTCTGGGGGGGTTTTACCGGACAAAAACGCGATTTCCAGAGTGTCCAGGTGACAGCCGGATACCTGGCGACCCTATCCCCTTGTCTAGGGCACATTTACAGTTGCTGGAATAGGGGTTGGAGAGTTCTGGGGACTGCCTGCCCATATTTGAATAATTGGGAATGTACTCAATGGAATTCCTGCTTTTTTTAATCTTGAAAACGATTCTGGACAAAACACTAGAAAATATAACAGAAACAATCCTGTATGGATCCCTGGGGTGATGGCTGGGCTGGAACCTAAAAGTATTTTCCATCTCTGACCTGTATGATTTTAGATCGCTGGCTTTTTTCATGAATATACTTTTTATTTTATAATTTATTTCTTCCATTTGATGACTGCATATTTTAATAATGGCATTTTGGCTATATTTTCATCTGTAAGGTATCTCATGGCCAAGCATATCTTGAGAGACTGCTTTTGCTGAGTCGTGGTATTCTGAAAATAAATATTTTTATCCTGAATATAAAATTTATATTATAAATAAATATACATTCCCCCATAACCAACTCCATTGTCATTAATTATTACCACAAAATAATAATCCCAACATCAGGCATTTCAACAAGAGAGGACTGACTACCCTTTGATGTACGGGTAATATCGGAATTTTTATTTTGTGGTGATGTTTATTTGCTGTGGAGTTAATTGTTGTATAAAATGGTCACTTAACAATTTAATTAATAGAAATTGTCTGAATATTCACAAACTAGCTGGTAGGTTGCTCTGCCAGGCCTGGTCTATACTAGACCAGGCAGGTCAGCTTTAGGTACGCAAGTCGTCTTACCTTAAGCCAAGCCATGGCGGTGTCCACTCAGAGGGAAGCTGACAGGAGCAAATGCTTACGTTGGTTTCCCTTACTCCTCATAGAAAGAGGAGTACTGGACACCAGCAAGAGCTGCCCTCAGCATTTGATATATGGGTCTATACTGGACCCACTAAATCGAACATTAGAAGATCGACCTCTGGAGCTTCGGTCTTCTCCTAAGTATAGATGTGCCCTCAGTGCCTAATTCCCCTAGTGTTTGCAACTGCACTTTGTTACAGAAGTGTCCATTAAACAATTGTGACTGTTAGAATCTCATGTACAGACACAAACCCTGTTGGAGGTTAATGTATCTTATGCTAAAGTTGGCGTTTCTGTTGTCTTCCAAAAAGTTCTATCCTAATTACATTGCTGGCATGCAGGATCTAATTTCATTATACCCTTGAAAGTCACAATTTTGCTCTGGCTGGCCAAATCATGTGTAGTTATTGTAGCTTTATAAACACCACCCCAGCTGGCATAAAATGTTATAAAACATAGGCAATATCAAACTATTGATTCATTCCAGGTAAAGATTTTCAGTCCAAATTAAATACATGAATCATAGAATCAAAGATGGAGCAGAATTGTTAGGTCTTCAGGTTCATCCCTTGGGGGCTGCTGTAGGATTGTTCCCTGCAGTAGAGTTGCTAGCATTATATTCAGTCAGACAAATTTCATATGACCCAAGTGATGGAGCTTTTACTTCTCACTCTAGGTAACTATTCCCCAGTTCACTAGCTTTCCACCATTAGTACTTTCCTGATATTCTGTCTGAATGTCTCTATCTAATTTAACTTCATTGCTTCCCCTATATCACATTAAACAATCACTCTCCTTTCTTGGATTTCACTCTCTTCAAATAGGGTATTTATAAACATTTTCTCTCTTTTACCACCATAATGGTAAACTTAGTGAAGTTTAATTATGTTTAGTTTTTATTCTTTCTTCATAAACCAATCCCTCCACACTTCAAAATCATTTTTGTCATCTTCTCTGAAATCCATCCATTTTGTCTACATCTTATTGGTGTTAAGATGTAGGGAATTGAATGAATATTCAAAGTTGAGACTCACCAGAATCATATGGGGATCAACTATCATCTCCCTGCTCTGACATGATGCAAACCAAAAATTGTACGCCTTTTTCCAGCAGCCGTATTTTATGTTTAAAATAGTTCAAATTTGAATCACTATGAACTCAGGTCAGTGTTTTTGCTGTGCAAATTGCACAAATCTGAATTGCAAGTTGAGTGGCTTTATTTCCCAAACTCAGGTTAATAGCTAATTCAGCTATTCAGTTGGTGAGAATAGAAGGAGAGGAATTTTCTCTCTTGATTGGCAATTTCTGGCATGTTCGTATGTTGTTACAGAGAGACAGAGTCTGAATTATCTTTTTACCAATTTATGTTCTTCTTGGAGGTGGTGCTACAATTTACTACATTCCTTGGGGGTTTGACATGTCAATTCGATGTTATTGACAGTATTAGAGGGTCGGCTGCTGTAAATGTGAAGTTTTTATGTGTAGGCCATGAAATGACACTCCAAAGGAGTGTGTGGGAGTAGAGAGAGAAATATTGTGTTACCCTGCATACAACAAAAGAACTGATTAATAGGGAACATGATTCTATCTCTCTCACCAAAATTTTATTTATTAATTTGCCATCAGTCAACATTTCTGTTCTAGTTGTCTGAAAAGTTAAATAATCAAGGGGGGTCACACGTAGGGATTTGGATGAAAATCTGCTCTAAATTATAAGCAAATCCCTGTTAGTTCATTGTGTATTGCATATTTTATGATCCTGTTACAGTCCTTCATTACTTTTTGATGGTTACATGAACAACCATGAGCTACAGGTACACAATCCATCAAAAATAGTGGAAATAAATATACACAACAAAATGTTCAATATGGGATGTGCTTACCCTCCAGATTTGTGCTTGCAAATCTTCTGGCTGCAAGAATTTGTGTGCACCAGGGGTGTACCAATCAGATGGTCTCTCTCCCTCTTTCTCTATCTCTCTGTCTGTTAACAGACATCCAAGTGGTTGTACATATGTACTTTTTGTGTGCATAAGTTTTGAGACCATATTGGAAAATTTGGCTCCTAGTGTTTTGTTTAACTAAGTAACATAATCAAGAACAGTAGGGTTTAGAGCCAGATTTTCAAAAGTATGTTGGTGCCTAAAGGTACAGATAAGACACCAGACTAGATTTTTAAAAGCTTCTAAGGAACTTAGGTGCCTAACTCTTACTGGTGTTTTTGAAAATGCATCTCTCAGCATCTTTAGCTGTCTGAATACCTTTAAAAATCTGACCCCTAGTGACATAGTTCTTTTTTACTAATGCTCTACTTTGACTATTTTATAAGATTTTCTTTGCTGCATTTTTAAAAATATTTTATTGTAATAATATTACACTGAAGTTGTGAAAGGAGAAATTATGTTTAAAGGATTTTTTTTCATTAGCAGCTTTTTAAAGATGTCTGAAAGTCAGTATAGACTTCATTAAATCTCTTTCATAACTCTGTCTTTTTATTGTCATAAATATGCAGTATCAAGTCTATGTTTTATGTCTACCATAAATATCACACTGTAAAACTTTTTATCAGTTCATTAAAAGATCCCTTGTTGACAATTGGGGATTTTATTTTGTTTTCTTTTAATCCATGCAGGAGAGGTACAGCTTGAAATCCTTGTGCAAATGCTTATAGGATTGCTTGTCTTCCATAGGGGAAATATATTCAGAATAAAAACCTTTTGGGAGATTATCAGAAGCTTTTCTCCATAAGGAAATGATAACAGTAACTTTATCTTAGAAAGCCCAGAATAGAGCCCAGTCCATATTGGGCAGAATGCCAAGATAAGGTTGTCTGTTTGTGATTACCCTCTGGTTTTGAAGCCTCAGATGTAAATAATGTAGCACTCTTTGCTTGCATCTTGGAAACCAGTAACTCTGTGCAGGAAAGTAAAATACAAAGAAGTGTGGGTCCAATATTTTAAATTCTTTAAGCCAGGTCCAGAGTCCGTTAACATCTCATCTCACATCATCCTAATGACTTCACATTGGCATTGTGAACTCTGGATGAAAAGATACTCCAGTTATAATCAAGGGACTACTTTTTTATTGTGATCATTTGTAAATAAAGCAGTTTCCTGCATTGTTTGTCAGAGTATTTTAAACAACAGACAGCTGCCTCAATACATGAGTCTGATAAAGTGTATTAAAAACAAATTAGCCAAAGAGTAGCTAATTGCTAACTCTTGGGAATGCAGAGTTTTTGGTATCCTGGATGGAGTACCTCTGAGAAATTATGTATAATGTTTACCAGCCTTGTTTGGTGTTTTTAATTAATTTGTATTTGTGTTTAAAGTTAAGGTACTTCTCCAAAAGAGGGTAACATATGTTTACTTGTTAATACATACGCAGTTGTGTAACAGATACTGCCACAAGTAATGTGTAGTATTTATTTTTCTTGCATTTACTTTGGAGATTTTGTTCTGTCTTTCTTCAAACACTTCTATTATCATTTCATGTCCTCTTGCTCTACTTCACATCTTTGTTCAGTACTATCACATAAATGGAATGTATCATAAATGTGACCTAGATGCACTCTTAGTGCCAGCCTTTATTTCAAAATAATGTCGAGCTGGAGGACTTCTTACTCCGACTCCTGTAACCCTCAATTTATGAGGAGTAAGGGAAGTCAAGGGAAGAGTGTTCTTCCTTCGACTTCCTGCTGTGTAGACAGCACCAAAAGCTGAAGTAAGCTATTTTGACTTAAGCTATGCAATTGATGTAGCTCAAGTTGCATAGCTTAATTTGACATTAGCCCTGCTGTGTAGACATACCTTCTGATAGGGTTGCCAGATGGTTTCGACAAAAATACCGGACACACTTGACATGACATCACAATCTACATTACATCTTATTTAGAAAATACCGGACATTTATATCTTCTCCTTTATATTTTCTCAATTTGTTTCCCGAACAGAAAGCTCAAATACTGGACTGTCCAGTTCAAAACCGGACACCTGGCAACCCTACCTTCTGATGGCTTTCAGCTTTCCTTCTTCTAAAAGAAAATTGCGAGGGAAAACAACTACTTGAGTTTAACAGTGCACCCTTATTGCTCCTTTAGAAGTAGCAGGTTTGATAGTCCTCTTTTATGGGAGGATTTTGCCAAGGTCTTTGGAAAACTGTAACAGTGACATCACAAATGGGGAGATGCAGAGCTATAGCTCTCCTAGCCTCCACTGAGGGAGGTGAGGAGAAAAGGGATGCTAAGTTTGACTTTAATTTAAAAATAAAATTTAAATGGCCTGAGCTTTTCTTATGAGAGTCCCTTTGCAATATAGTTTTCTTCTTATGTCCCAACATAGTCCCTGCTGGTGCCGTAGAGTGGAGGACTCAGCGTGGCTTCCTAACTTGGCTGCATTATGTGGTCATGCAGCTGCTGGATCTACCCTGTTCTGACAGTAAAGTGCTAAATCAAAAATTTCCCAGAGAGGGTAGTTTGGGGGTTATTTTATTTTACTGGCACCACTATATCTGAAAATGAGCTTTCCTTTTTAAATGTGAAATGTACAGGCAATTAGTCTGTAAAGTGGCTTAGTCTTTTTTGGTATTTAAAAAGGAAAAAGAAAACTGCCAACTTATTAACATTTGAAAATTGGCTGCTGTACAACTGCAATGACTGTTTTCATAGCATTTTTTAGTACACATAGCCATGTTAATTTTGTAGTTGCTCTATAGTAGAAATTGATCTATTGGTTATAATGCAGGAGTATTATTTATGCAGAACATGCTGCAGTGCTTGTTGTAGACCACAGGCTTGCCTTTTGTGTAGTACACACACTTTTATGTTAACAAACGGGAGTTTGCACATACTAGTTGGGTGCTTAATGACCCATTTTATGTCAGTGCAATTATCAGATTTATGTGTGCACAGACAGGAGGCCATTTGAAATTTTTACTGATCCTAGTGTCCATTTTTACCATTAATTCTTCTTATCACCAGAACTCCAATAGGAGCTACTTGTACATACCTCACACACAGCCAATGATTCATTCATCAGATTTTTTAAGCTGGTTCCCTGTGACCCCATAGGCCATCTAGAAGAGCATAAGAAAATGATATCCCTCTACTATTACCTATCCTGGGGACTGGCACTTCTGCTTCTGTCCTTCCTCACTGAGAATAAGTAACATTTGGATCTCCAGTTTAGCGTCATAAATTGCAGCTAGGCTGGACCTATGAAAGAACTCCATGTTAGATGTAAATTCAATTTGTATTCATTCATGTTTTAAAGTGGAATCTGTGTTACCAGTGGATTTCAGTAGAAATTAGGTGCATTAATGCTGTTGCTTGGGTCCTGTCTGTGTTTGAAAAGGTAGCATACTGCTAGACTTCATTACAATATAGTAGTATTTCACATAGTTACAATATGGTTCTTGCAGTGTAGCAAGCACCAACCTTTTTTAATTATTCTTTTGTCATGCTAAACTCTTGGAATTAGTCCTGTTTGAGAGCCATGGTTCAGCCCTTTCTGCACTGCAAGACTGAAGTGGGTTTTAACCACATTCAGCTCTTCTGTGTTGTAAGTAGATCCTGCAATACAGTAGCATTTCATTCTGTCAGTGGATCCATAGAAAGAAAACCTTTTAACTTCCTTCCTTCTAGAAGGAAGCACGTAAAGGTAAATGGTCATTATTTGGATTCCTCAGTGTAATCAATCATATTAGCAAAACTGCACCTTTTCCAATGACTTACCAGGCAAGAGTTTAAACTGAGAAGAAAAACCATTATACCCTGTAAGAGGTAAAGTGTCATAATACAGATATAGGCTATAATTTGCCTATTTACTAATGCCTCTTCCATTCTTCTTCTCACACCTGCTCTAATAAATAAAAAAAGACACACAATTTTTTTTTCCTGAATCAGTTGTTGGATGTGCAAAGCCATTGAGTTTCCTAGTGGCAGCTGTTACTGTTGGAGAGATAAAAGCACTTGGCCCGAGAGTCTGTTTATGTGTTTGAGCAGAGAAAGCGATTTTTGTTGCAGAGAGCTTTAAGTGAGATAGACAGAGTAAGAGAATAAGAGAGTGAGAGATAATTATCTAAATTATGTTCGGGCTATTATCGAAGACGAATATAGTTAAAATGTAATTAAATATGACGGGCTCACAGGATGCAAGCTTGGTTTTGGAATGCTAATTATCAATTACTGCTTCTCCTTAGGGGAGGCAGGCAGAACGAGAGAGTTGGGTGTGTATGGCTGAGGTGAGAGGTAGAGTATTAAATACAACACCCTGGGGCTGTAACAAGACTAATTTCTTTTTAAAAATGAAGCTGTGGTGCCCGGGGAATTCTGCTGGCCAAGCAACTTGTAGTGCTGCCTTTCAGCTTGAGGACCTGAGTGTAAGTCTGATGTAGGCTATTGGTCCCTACTCTTTTCTTCAGGATCTAGATCTCAGCTGGAGGTAATGATTATGTCAGTGTTAGAGTGATGACCAGGACTGCCTCAGCATAAGCAGCAAATCTAAAGTGAATCAACCAGTCTGATACTGTGCAGGAGTAGAAAAAGATTAGCACAAGAGGAAATACACCAAAGTGGCATGTTCAGGATATTTTTATCTCAGTTTTGGAAGTGTTTGCTGCTGAGTGATGGTGCTACAGGTTGGACCTCCCTGTTTTGGCACCCTTGGGACCTACGCAGTACTGAACTAGGTAATTTGCTGGACCAGGGAAGGGCAGGCCCCAGGCTTTCCCAGTGCTCCCCTCCTGGCCACAGCCCTGGCCAATGCACTACCCCCCACACGTCTGCTGGGCTTTGATGCCCCCAGCCCACTGATGGGGCTCCTCTATAGGCCACTGGCCTCACTCTGGATGGTGGGGTTCCCTACCCCTGGGCAGGCTCCTCTCTAGCCAACAGGGCTCTGCGCCCCGGCTGGCATTCTCTCCAGCTGCCCTCAATCCAGACACAGTGGGGTACCGTGCCCCTGGCCAACAGGACTCCCTGCTCCCAGTTGCTGGCCCTGTTCCAGCCAGTGGGGCTTGTCAGTAAGTGTTGAACCACCATGGCAACAGTTGTTGTATGCACCAAAAGTTGTAAAGCTGCTCTTGACCAACTTCAGTAAAAAGTTAAAAACCCTATTCCCCCTCAAATCTCAGATCCTCAAGAAACTCTTCAAATCTGATACATCATCTTTCTGTATGATTAAAGAGGTAATTGTGGTACTTTTTCTAGTCCCAGCATTGTGGCAGCCAATAAGGATTCACCTCTCCTGCCAGTTGTGAGGTCACTTCAGAGAGCAATCTCATCAAATGTTTTTGAAAGGCTCTTCAGTGGACTTTTACCACTCGTTCAGTGCCTTTTACTACCAGTCATATCCCACTCCTGCACCACTGGGTAGATGAGTCTTCCCCATTGTCCCAACTCCATCTGACAGATGATACTCTTTGTTGTTTATTCCCATTTTAGCGGGATCTGCATTGAAAAATGGCAATGTTAATTGACCAGTGCTCAGAACTGCTATAAATAGATCTATTTCTACTTACATTGTATACTAGGATCCCTGAACTGACTTTTTCCTAGTCCCAAAACTACAAGCTTCCTAGCCTGGAAAGCCACAAAGGCATAGCCCCTTCCTCATACTTTTTCTTAATATATTGCACCCCTTCACGTAACATAGTTTCACAGTATTTTCCAGGGCACTATGGAGAGAGGCAGACCTGGCCTTTTCAGAATTGCTTTTTCTTCTCTTAGTGGTAGGTCTGTAAAAAGAAATAGTTATTAATTTTTCAGTACATACATTGCATATACACATATGTGCAAGCATGTGCATTAATGCAAACTAAAGTGATGGAATATTACTAGTAAGAGTGACACAGCTCCAAAATAAAACTGAAACTCATCTTTAGCAGCTTGCACTTCATGCAAAAGCCAAAGTGAATACATAGGCCTTCCAATAGGCCCTGAAGTTTAACTTACTCAAGCCCCATCAGACTAATAAGGGAAGCAAACTCAAGAAGCAAGGATACCTCACTGAGAATACCTGCACTCCCACAGCCATACAAAGATATGGATAGTCAGTGAAAGAAACCTATCTGATTTCATGTTTCATCTAAAGCATGAAGAGACAGTCAGATCTCTGTAATAGGAGGGACCCAAACAACAAGGAACACGAATTAGAGATGTAAAATCCTGTTTAATTTGCTAACTGGTTAAACGTTATGTTTAACTGATTAATCAATTAAATGGGACTGGTGGGGGCAGGAGTGTGCCCCCCTGCCATGGGCAGGAGCTGCTCCAGCCCAGCCAGAGTAGTCCCCATCCATGGCAGGTCTGGCCCAGGTGTGCCGCAGATGGGGGCTGTTCCCACTTCCCAGTGTGCCCGTTTCATGGACGGTAGCTGCTTTGGCTGGGTTGGAGAGGCCCTGCCCACGATGTGTCCTCCAGTACCCTGTGGGTTAGGTTAACCATTCACATCCCTAATACAAATCAACAGTACGTGATGTGTAAACCCTGAGTGTTGATAGATGTGGTACCTCGGGGTACAGGAGGGGGCGATTCATATCTCACTTGTGTAAATCAAAAATAATTCCACTGAAGTTAATGCCATAAAATAGCTGTAAGTTAGATCAGATTGAGATTCATGGTCTCCTTTAAATGAATACAACCTCACAATAATAAAACTAGTAAAACTTTAACCTAGACACAGTAATACCATCTTTGTGACGAAGAGATCAATAGTTTATTATCAGGACAAAACTCTAGTTCAAGTCAAATGGCTATGTGAGCAACAAAGTTGTTATAACATACTGGCTCCGACGTGCCTGTTACTTTTTCTCTTGCTATCTTGTTTCTTCTGTGAACAACATTTGAAGTTATTCCAAAGAAGTTCAGGAAAATGATTTTTCCCTTCAGGAAGTTCATTGAATGATATTACTTACTTTCTTATCATTCAAGTCACTTTGTAATGGTGGTTTTACTGAAGGTTATTTTGTATCTAGAATTCAGGTTGCCTTTCTGAAAATAAATTCTAATGCAATTATGTGTTAATCCAGCATGTTTGCAGTGTTGCTGAGCTGAAGAAAATCTCTGTATACCTCGACAATTTCTCTTTTTCACCAACGGAAGTTGGTTTAATAATACATATTACCACATTCATGTTGTCTCTCTAAAATCCAGTACAGGTTTAACCTCGGGACCTGACCGGTGCCGAACCAGAGAATTTTCCAGACCATGGGAGGTCAATATTACCAACATTTCCACTGCTTATTGGGCTCTTAGAAGACATTTAGGGTAAATTAGAGCTAAATAACAGCACAGAACACTGAGAGCCAGGACTGGTGGCTATAAACAAACTTTATGGGACTGCAGGAAACTTGGCCAAACCCATAAGTGAACATCTGGGTCATGGATGTTGCCAGCCCAGAGAATACCAAACTAGAGAGGTTCAACCTGTATAATGGAAGATAGCTGTTAAATTGAGACCTCCAGAGCATATTATTATTTCCTCTTCCTCTGCCTACACTTTTAGCATGATATGTGAGCTTGAAGTAATAGTGGGAATCAGAATGCTTTGCATATTGTTTATTGGAATAACCCTGCTCTATTTAATATGAGGGAGAGATTTTACAAGCTCGTGCAAAGCCTGCTACACAAGATTGTGACTCCCCACAATGTTTGCAAATCAAATATTCCAGTTCAAGAAAAAAAATTATGTTGTAAAAGTCAGAATCCAAGGCAGTAAGTTGAAGAAGCAATTTTCTTTTTCACAATGCATGGTGATTTTTCTCT
Organism: Rafetus swinhoei; assembly: GCA_019425775.1. NCBI lineage: Eukaryota > Metazoa > Chordata > Testudines > Trionychidae > Rafetus > Rafetus swinhoei. The sequence goes on along the minus strand of CM033440.1, from coordinate 143,368,836 downwards.
CTCTCTGTCTCTCTCACACACACACACTCTCTCTCTCATATATTTATTTCCTTATGGGAGCTGATTTGTCATATTACATGCAATTTTTTCTTGATTAATTGTTGTAAGTAAACTGTCTGGAGTACAGGAAAAGATATACATTGACTGCAGTTCCAATTTACACAATTTGCTGCTCCGTTTACATAAAACTAAGAGAACTGTATCTCTCTGGGATTCTGTAATGAGTGGGATCCCTGAAAGTGAGATGAGAGTAATTTTTTTCCATTGTCTGCCATTGCATCACTGGTATTCTAACTCAAGATTGCTCTGATACAGCTAGATCAACGCTATCATCAGTATAATGTATATGTGCTTCAGTCACACTTTCCAACTGCAGCTTAGACATACCCTGTGATTTTCTACCTCTTGCTTTTTCTAATAGCTGGCATAGTTCACTTTGTTATAATGAAGAATAAGTACTAAGTTAACATGTTGGTCTTTCTCTTTCTATAAAATTGCTTTATATAGTAAGGACTCAGCAAAGAGACCAGAGAACAATGAACTTTGCACCTGACATAAATCTAAATACAAATAATTATGATCTTTCCTTTCTAATTCGAAATAATCACTAAAATCATCTGTCTGCATTTATCTGATGTAGGAGGAAAAAATCTAATTATGGACGGGAAATCTTTGAGATAAAAATACTATGTGATTTTTGCAGTTGTGCATGCCAACATACTGATTAGAAATAGAATTGTATAAACTGCAATAATCATGATACTAATCAAGGATTTATGGGACCAAGATACCATGGTCATGGATGCAATAAAAATACATAGTTAAATGACTGAAACGTTGAGGAACCAAGCAAGCAAGCAAAGGGTAACTAAGGATATATCAACACTGCAGTTAAAAACCCGGAGCTGACTTGGGCTAAGGGCCTGTTTAAATGTGGTCTAGACATTTGGGCTCAGGCTGGAGCCAAGGTCCAAGGACTTTGCAAGGTGGGAGGGTCCTAGAGCTTAGACTGCAGCCCAAATCCCTCCACTGCAATTAAAGAGCCCCTTAGCCTAAGCCCCGCCAGCTTGTGTCAGCTGACATGGGTCAGCCATAGCTGTTTGACTGCAGTGTAGATGTTCCCTGAGAGACTTGAGTTATTCCCAGAGCCAGATAAAGGCATAGGTATTAAAGACCAATATTAGAACCCAAGCACCTTGAATCATGTGATCACTTGAGAAGAGTATTTCTAGCCCTACTGGTTGCAGAAAATCTGTGCATGTCCATGGGGGTTTTAATATCTAAGATCAACTTCTCTGTGGGGCCCCACTAATACTCTTCTTCTCCCTACCCCCCAAAACAGCGCACTGTGTGTGGCAGGAAGAGTACAGTGGACTCTGTCTTACCCACCTACTCAACATTTACACCCCAACTCCAGCCCCTCTGAGGAGCCATGAGGGAGGAAGGGAGGTTCTGTCATAATGTGCCAACAGCTGATTTGTCTAGTCCTTGTAATTCCTTTGGCCTACCATCCCTTTTCTCCTGTACATTTCTATTAGTGATGCTGTCAGAAATTAATATAAAGGAACTTTAGAGTTTTGACCAATAATTTTTTCTATTACATTTTTCTTAAAAGTCTTTTACAATTTAATTTCTCTCTAATAATTTTTGTACCGAATTGTGTGTGGAATCACCTAAGTAGAATCAAGGCACTTAAAAAATCTAAACCGAACCGCTGCCAAAAATTCAAGCCATGAAAAGTATGTTTCTTCTTCGAGAAGTGTCCTTGTAGGTGCTCCACCTTAGGTGTTTAGGGCGCTGATGTGTGCCTAGTCAGAGATTTTTGGTAGCAGTGCCCTCCGGTAGGCTGTGCGCACAGAGCAGACGGCTCACGCGGTGCCACTACTATGCATGCGCAGCCAACTGTCCCCTCAGTTCCTTCTCTGCCGACAGCTGCATCAGTCGGAACCACAGTTGCTCTCCAGCTTTTTGCCAAAATTTTCGAAGTTTTCTTGTTATTATCATTAGTATAGTTTAGTAATAGTGTTCCTAGTTAGTAGTAGTTTTCTAGTTACCGGTAATTATTGTTTAAAAAAAACCTTTTTTATTTTAGTTGTTAAGGCCGTTTGCCTTAGCAAGTTTTTTCTTTCTGGGATGCCGCGTTCCCCAGGATTCAAATGCTGCCTGTCTTGCAGGCTCTCAATTCCCATCTCTGATGGGCATTCGCAGTGTGTCCGGTGCCACCCAGTGCTTCCACTGCAAGCAGCTAACGGTCCACACGTGCAAGGCAAGGGAGCTCCAGCTTAAATGCCTTTCCCTTGAAAACACAGTGAGGCCAGCTTCAGATCCGGAGCACTGTACCCTGCCTCAGCATCTTCTCCCCATGCCATGTCCGAGAAGGAGGCTCCGGCGGGCTCTCTTCCTCAGAACAACCCAGGAAGAGATCTCATTCTTCAAGTAAGGGTGACTCCCTTCAGAAAAATGGGGACAAGCACCCAAGATACCCCCTGCACTGACCTTGACCAGGGCACCGGACAGGGAGGTACCGGGACCATCAGGCACCGACAGTTCCCGAGGGTCCAAGGACCTCACTAAGATGGGTACCAAGGCCCCAGAGAAGCCTAAATCTAAATCAGTGGCACTGGCAGCATCTAATCCCATCTCAGTGTCCACAAAGATGAAGGCAAAATCAGCGTCTGCTGAGGCACCACTGACACCGAAGAAATCCAAGCCTCACTCAGCACGTCGGCGCCTATGCCACCTCCAGCACTGAAGAGGCACAAACATCGACAGCCTCCCATGTGGCACCGCAGATTGAGGCCGTAATACCCTCCATGCTGCCTCCCACGCCAGTGACACAGCACCCAGCCCTTTACTACTAAAAAGGAGCTCAGGGTAACTTCGGTACCCACGACCCCATCTCAGTAACATACCTCTTATGGACATTTGCAGATCTACTACATGGTCCTCTGCCCATATGTTCACCCATTATGCCCTTGATACTTACCTCTCCCAGGGTACTCGATTTGGGCACACTGTTCTGGGCACTATCCAAAATACTGACTAACCGAAGCACCCACCTCCAATCACAGGTACTGCTCTTTAGTCGCCTATGGTGGAGCACCCACAAGGACACTCCTTGAAGAAGAAGAAGAAGAAGAAGAAGGTTACTCACCTTGTGCAGTAATGGAGGTTCTTCAAGATGGTTGTCCCTCTGGGATCTCTACCACCCGCCCTACCGACCCTCTGCTTCGGACAGGGTTATTTTTCTTCTGGTGCAGAGAAGGAACGGAGGGGATGGATGGCTGCACATGCATAATAGCGGCAACACATGTGCCGCCTGCTCCATGTGTGCAGCCCACTGGAGGGCACTGCTACCAAAAATCTCCGACTAGGCATGCAGCGGCACCCCAAACACCTAAGGCAGAGCACCCAGAGGGGCAACCATCTCGAAGAACTTCCATTACTGCACAAGGTGAGTAACCCTCTCTTCCTTCTGGCCCCATTAAATGGCAGCTGGTTTTGTCACTTCAATGGATTATTTTTGTGTTTCACTGAAACCTGTGGTGACTCTGTGTGATATGGTATGTCCCTCTGCTTTCTTTTGTAGATCTTGGCAAGCAATAACTTTTGACAGACAACCTGCATCCTTCATCAGAATAGTTGGAACTCACAACACAGCTAATGAGGTATGGAACAGTTTTTTTCTTGAAGGATATGTAGATTTCATTGCATTTCCATTGTAAACTATTAATAATGCCTGAAATGGCATTATTTATGCCTATGTTTATTGCTTTTCTAGCAGTCTTTTGAAGAAGAAAGAGTATTTTCCTCACTTTGCCATTATCTTTCTAGACTGTGAAGGTTTCTTCACAGCCAAATGTGAAAACCACTGTAGCGCTCTGAGAAATGATAGCTAGGTTGAAAAAAGCTAGGTATCTTTCCTTCTTCCTTTGATGGCGTTTTTGATTCTTGACCTGGTGGTGTCTATATTGTAGATTAGGTCATCTTAATTACATCACAGCAAGGCATGGAATTTTTCACAGCTCTGAGGACAAGTCTATACTGGCACTTTAAAATGCTGTAACTTTCTGTTCGGGGTGTGAAAACACACATACACCTGAGTGCAGCTGTGCTCCCGCCACTTTAAATACTCCCCTCACAGACATGATTTACATATAGCACTGGGAGAGCTCTCTCCCAACTCTTGTGGCGTGACCACACTTTCAGTTTAAAGTGCTGCCACTGAATTCATATTATTTACGGTAGACACATCAGATTGTGCACTAGCTAACCTGCAGTACATAACCATGTCATCTTTTTATTGTTACCTTGCTACTCTCCCCTCTTCCTGTAGTGTGAGACAGTCCTCACATATTGTCTCAAATCCATGGAGAGGAGGATCATCACCTTGTAGCGGTGGAGAGACTTGCGTGTTCCAGTGACCCCCAAGAGCGTCGCTGCCTAGAGTAATGTACTCCCTTAGGATCACCCATAGAAGAACTGTCAAAGGCAGGGTTCCAAACAAAGTGTGATCTAATAAGTCCTCAGCAACAGAGCAGATGGAGGATAACTGCACAGTGGAATTGTGTAATGTTACAGCGGTTGTGAAGGCTGCAACAGATAGAGGATCTCCAATTGTTGTGGTGTCTACGCTATTGGTTTCAAGCCCTCTGTCTGTCAAGGAAAGTGTGGTGACTGTTGTGCACCAGTCTCCCCACTTTTAAAAGTAGTCCCACAGAGGAATCTTTCAGTTTTTGTGAAAACAGCACCTGTTCAAGTCAAAAGTCTGGTGGCAATCAACAAGTGGCTATAGGAACAGGACAGTGAGATCCGGAAGTTCCTAGTCACAGAGTGACACACAGGTGATAGGTGTGTGATTCAGTTGTCTTGCTCGAGGACTGAAGCAGTTTGAGCATCTTGGCAGTTGCACCCAGGACTGAGCAGGCCTCTTTGGGGCCCACTTTGCTCACCTCATATGGGGAGAGGGCTAGAAAAAGTTCCCTAAAATAGCCTTGCCTATTTTCCTCTTGGTTGGATAGCTGCATCCAGCAGGATCACCACCCAGCAGTCAAAAATGTAAAAAGCTTTTCAACCTTGGAACCTGGAACGTACGTACCCTCATGGACAACTCAGACAACGACTGACCAAAGCAACGTACAACTATCATTGCTCATGAATTGAATCAGTTTAACACTGATATTGCTACCTTGTCCAAAACTAGAAGAGCTGATGAAGGTGAGGAGGAGAAAGGAGGATACACCTACTTCTGGAAGGGAAAATCTCTAGATGAACCTCGATTGTATGGAGTAGGCTTTGCTATTAAGAACAAGCTCTTAGGTGCCTCTCTGAGCTGCCAATAGGCATCAATGAGCGGCTTATGACCGGCTTATGACACTCCAATTGAGGCTCACCAAAAACCAACAGGTAACTATTGTGAGCGCCTGTGCAACAACAATGGATGCCAATGAGGATGTAAAGGAAGATTTCTATTCTCGGAGACCATTTTATTGGAGACCCCTAAAGAAGATAAGATCATTCTTCTGGGGGATTTCAAGGCACTCGTTGGATGAGACTCAAACCTGTGGAAAGGAACAATCAGGAAAGGAGTTGGCAAAAGTAACTCAAATGGAATCTTGCTTCATGTGCTGACCATGAACTTATCATCATGAACACTCTTTTTTGACAAAAGGACAAGTTCAACACATTTTGGAGACGCCCCCGTTCAAAGCACTGGCATCTTCTCAACTATGTCACAGTTTGTGCTTGAGATCATAGTGATGCACTTCTCACAAGAGCAATGACAAGTGCTCATGACTGCTGGGTTGATCACTTCATTCGATCCACAGTGAAAATTAGGATCACCCCCATACAGAGGCTGCAAAAGAAGCAGGTCAGGCGCAAGATGAAGGTTCAAGATCTGAAGTACCCCATTCATCGTGACCACTTCGAAGCTTTTCTTCTAAGACTGCTTGGGTCAGAGTTTGTGGAAGAAATTGAGGAACGTTGGAGCCAGCTGAAAGCAGTAATCATCAATACCTGTAAGGAAACCGTAGACTACCACGCCAGAAAGCATTAGGACTGGTTTGATGTGAATGATGCTGAAATCAAGCAACTCATCAATGACAAGAGAATGGCATTTCGTGCTTGACAGAATGATATAAATTGCAAGACAGAGAAGCCTATGCTAAGGCAAAGGTAGAAGGCCAATGTAAAACCAGAGAACTCAAGAACAAATGGTGGACTGAGAGGCTGTGTCTACACTGGCACCCTTTTTCGGAAAAGGGATGCTAATGAGACACAGCGCAATTGCAAATATCCTACTTTCAAGTAGGAATAAGAGATCTTGCGGAAAAGGGTTTATTTTCCGCAAGATCGCGTCTAGACTGGCGCTTTTCTCCGGCAAAACCCCGAGCCGGAAAAAAGCGGCAGCCATGTTCATACAAATACCGCGGGGGATATTTAAATCCCCCGCGGATTTGCAATTGCGCTGTGTCTCATTAGCATCCCTTTTCCGAAAAAGGGTGCCAGTGTAGACACAGCCAGAGAGTTCAAGAACTCCAACATTTCATAGACACCCATAATACATGAGGTTTCTTTAGTGCCATTAAGGCTGTTTATGCACCAGACTGTCATGGCATGAACCCCCTTCACTCTAAGGATGGAACCACACTTCTGAAAGACAATGCTGGAAAGAACATTTTGAAGATCTTCATTTTCCTCTGGTTTCTATAGTGTTTGAATCATAAAATCATAGAATCCCAGGGCTAGAAGAGACCTCAGGAGGTCATCGAGTCAAGCTCCCTACCCAAAGCAGGACCAACCCCAACTAAATCATCCCAGCCAGGGCTTTCTCAAGTCAGGACTTAAAAACCTCTAGTGATGGAGACTCTACCACCTCCCTAGGCAACCCATTCCAGTGCTTCACCGCCCGCCTAGTGAAATAATTTTTCCGAATATCCAACCTAGACCTCCCCCACTATAACTTGAGACTATTGCTCCTTGTTCTGCCATCCGCCACTACTGAGAACAGCCTCTCTCCATTCTCTTTGGAACCTCCCTTCAAGAAATTGAAGGCTTCTATCAAATCCCCCCTCACTCTTCTCTTCTGCAGACGAAATAAGCCCAAATCCCTCAGCCTCTCCTCATAGGTCATGTGCTCCAGGCCCCTAATAATTTTGGTTGCCCTCCGCTGGAGCCTCTCCAATGCATCCACATCCTTTCTGTAGTGGGGGGCCCAGTACTGGATGCAATACTCCAGATGTGGCCTCACCAGAGCCGAGTAAAGGGGAATAATCACTTCTCTAGATCTTCTGGAAATGCTCCTCCTAATGCACCCTAATATGCCATTAGCCTTTTGGGGTACAAGGGCACACTGTTGACTCATATCCATCTTCTCATCCTCTGTAATCCCCAGGTCCTTTTCTGCCGAACTGCTACTTAGCCAGTCAGTCCCCAGCCTGTAACAATGCTTGGGATTCTTCCATCCCAAGTGCAGGACTCTACACTTGTCCTTGTTGAACCTCATCAGATTTCTTTTGGCCTAATCCTCCAATTTGTCTTGGTCACTCTGGACCCAATCCCTACCTCCCAATATATCTACCTCTTCCCCAAACTTAGTGTCATCTGCAAACTTGCTGAGGGTGCAATCTTGCTGAGGGTTCATCCAGGTCATTAATAAAGATGTTGAACAAAACCGGCCCTAGAACCGATCCTTGGGGCACTCCGCTTGAAACCGACCACCAACCTGACATCAAGCCATTGATCACTACCCGTTGGGCCCGACAATCTAGCCAGCTTTCTAGAACCAGCTTCCTTGTTAGCCAGTTTGACCCTTGTTTTATTTTTTGTAAAACACTGTACAATAGGATCAACAGTCTTATTGTGTACTACACCATGTCCTCAGTGATAATTGAGTTTGTAGTGTTTTTTGGTTATCTCTCACAAGCTTTTTATCTTAAATTTCTCTGCATTTACTGAAATGTAATACATTGTCCTGACAGCTCCTCTACTCCTACTCCATCAATCTCTGAACCTGGTGTACTTTTTGTCTGCCCCCAATACAGTTCTACATCATCTGTTAATGTCATTATCTGCTGCTTCTTCTAAGTCACAAATATGTACAGTGTAGTGTATAAAATCATTCCGCTAACCCAATAGTTTCGTCCATCTACCTTGCACTGTCTCCATTTGGATATACCTTAATTTTTGGCACTTAATATTAATTTACACTGCAGCTCTTTGACACTGCTCTGACAGTGTAAAATAGCCCTAACGTAGGAGTAAATTATATTTATAACAAGTTTCGTGCCACAAATACAATTTATATCCATTTTAGGGCCATTTTGGGCTTCTGACCAATATAATTGGGTCTTACTGTAAATGAGAATCAGGTCCTTTAATTTTTGTTTATTTTAACCTCTTAGTTCATAAAAGCCACTATGATGTTTTATATAGGGTTACAAATCATGAAAGAAAATGTTAAACTCAGGCTATGTCTAAACTACATTCCTCTTCTGAAAGAGGAATGTAAAGGAGGCTGATCGAAAATTCAAATGAAGCATGGATTTACAAATCTCCGTGCTTCATTTGCATAATCGCTTGCGAGCGCTTTTTCGAAAAAGGGTTTTTCTAAAAAGAAACCACAGTCTAGACGGGGTTCTTTCGGAAAAAAAAAAACCCTTTTTTGAAAGAACCCGTACTCCTGAAAAAATGAGGAGTATGGGTTCTTTAGAAAAGGGTTTTTTTTTTTTTCCGAAAGAACCCTATCTGGACTGCAGTTTCTTTTTCAAAAAACCCTTTTTCGAAAAAGCACTCACACGCAATTATGCAAATGAAGCGCAAAATTTGTAAATCTGCTTCATTTGAATTTTCGATCAGCCTCATTTACATTCCTCTTTTTGGAAGAGGAATCTAGTTTAGATATGCCCTCACATTCTTCTCTCTCAACTTTTCTTCCTAATTTATCTTTTTCATGCTGCACTGTATCAGAAACTTTTCTTCTAGAGCAAGAAAATTATTTGTCCTGCTTGCCTTTCCTCCATCATCTGTTTCATTTCTTCAGAACAATACGATATTTGTTTGGCATGATCTTTCTGTGAATGCATGCACGCTTCATTAATTCACACCATTTCAGGTGTTGTCTGATTAACATTTCCACTATTCTTCCTCATTTTGAAGGTTAATATTGTTAATCAATAGTTCCTAAATTTTCCCAGGTTGTTAGTAGGGCTGGTTCTGAGGTTTTCAATAACATGTTGTTGCACACGACATTGTCAGAACTATCAGTCATGCTCCATGAAAATATTTTAAAATGGAAACATGATTATACTTGATGGCATTGAAGTAGATATACAAGACCAATGCGCATCAGCTCTTGAGAATGGGACATGGAACTTGCTTGCCAAGACAGACCCATGCAAGTGACTTAGTTCTGTGCAGTACAAGGCATAAGCCTGCCATTTGTTGTCATTTTTTTCTTCAGTCTTGGAAGGTACTGGGCATGGTTAGTTTGCATAGAGTTAGTCTGTGGGAGCAAAGACAGTGATCAGCAAACTGGGTTTATGGAAACTCACAGGAGGGTGAGTTTCACTTTTTGCAGTGTTATCAATCATAATACACAGTTTGATTATATTGTCCAGCGTGAGTAAGGACTGCATTAGCGCCAACTCATCTTTGTTTTTTATATTGAGGCCATGCTGGAAGTGGTGACACTGCCCTCTTTCCAGTCAGTGTCTGCTACCAGGCACTGAAATTCTCTGGCTAATCACCCTCTTTGACGCAATGCCTGAAGCACAGCCTCTGTGATTTAGGACATGAAAGATTACTGCCATGGCTTGCACAAAGTTTTCAAACTGACTCAAGAATGGGCTATATTTTTCCATGAGTAAGGAAGCCCAGCCAGAACCTCCTCACTCACCAAGCTGATGATAAATCGTACCTGGGCTTAGTCACTACACTGGTTAGCGTGCCTGGGAGTTAAGCTGAAACAAAAGAAAGAACTATGCAGCACTTTAAAGACTAACAAGATGGTTTATTAGGTGATGAGCTTTCGTGGGCCAGACCCGCTTCCTCAGATCAAATTCTGGAAGAGAATTGGCATGACCATATATACCAAAGGAATACAATGAAAAAAAGTGAACACATTATAAAACTGACAAATCAGATTTAGAACAGATTTGTCTGTTCTGAATCTGATTTGTCAGTTTTATAATGTGTTCACTTTTTTCATTGTATTCCTTTGGTATATATGGTCATGCCAATTCTCTTCCAGAATTTGATCTGAGGAAGCGGGTCTGGCCCACGAAAGCTCATCACCTAATAAACCATCTTGTTAGTCTTTAAAGTGCTGCATAGTCCTTTCTTTTGTTTCAGCAAGATCAGACTAACACGGCTACATCTCTATTACTATTCTGGGAGTTAAGCTGACAGGTGAGCAGCCTAGCTGGGGTTCCTTATTCCTGACAGGAGCCGGCTGATGAAATTCTAGCTGTCTGGAATTCAGTGGCATAACTTTCATTGGTATCAGTGGGGCTGGGGTTTCATTCCATGTGTTCTAATCCCTGCTTCACCATTTCCATATTGTGTGGTTTTGAGCAAGTTACACTCTTTTATCCTGTTTTCCTTATCTGTAAAATGAGTGGGGGGTAGGTATGTAAGGATTGCTACTTAGCTTATGCTTATAAAGTGCTTTGAAAATGTAAAATGATTTGAATCAGCATTAAGGAAAAAAAAGTCCCACAAATAAAAAGATGTACAACTTTTCACAAGTTCAAGAATATTCTAATTTGAATTGCAGCCTGGTACATGACAGGCTGCCACCTGCATGTTTTAAGTAAGATGTCTTTAAAGATAAAAAATCTGATTCTTGTTTAATTATAGGTATTATGCAAGCTTCTCTCCCACCTGCCACTACCTTCCCTGTTTTCAAAAGCTTTGAGCTATGTTTCAACAATGTTAATATTAGCCATTTCCTTTGGAGTATGGTCTTGATAGCGTAAGAACAGCCATACTGGGTCAGACCAAAGGTCCATCTATCCCAGTATCCTGTCTGCCAACAGTGGCCAATGCCAGATGCCCCAGAGGGAGGGAACACAACAGGTAATCACCATGTGATCCCTCTCCTGTCATCCATTTCCAGACAAATAGAGGCTAAGGACACCATTCCTACCTATCCTGGCTAATTGCCATGAATGGACCTAACCTCCATGAATTTACCTAGCTCTTTTTTGAACCCTGTTAAAGTCCTAGTCTTCACAACATCCTCTGGCAAGAAGTTCCACAGGTTGACTGTGTGATGAGTGAAGAAAAACTACCTTTTGTTTGTTTTAAACCTGCTACTATTAATTTCATTTGGTGACCCCTAGTTCTTATATTGTGGGAATAAGTAAATAACTTTTCCTTATTCACTTTTTCCACACTAGTCATGATTTTATAGACCTCTATCATGTCCCCCTTAGTCTCCTCTTTTCTAAGCTGAAGAGTCCAAGTCTTTTCAATCTCTCATTTCAAACTCCTAATAATTTTTGTTGCCCTTTTCTGAACCTTTTCCAATGCCAATATATCTTTTTTTGAAATGAGGCGTCCATATCTGTATGCAGTATTCAAGATGTGGCCATACCATAGTATTCTCTATCCTTTTTTAAATGATTCCTAACATTCTGTTTGCTTTTTTGACTGCCACTGCACACTGAGTGGATGTTTTCAGAGAACTATCCATGACTCCAAGATCTCTCTCGTGAGTAGTTGTAGATAAATTAGTGCCCATCATATCGTGTATATAGTTGTGGTTATTTTTTCAATGTGCATTATTTTACATTTATCAACATTAAATTTCATTTGCCATTTTGTTTCCCAATCACTTAGTTTGGTGAGATCTTTTTGAAAAGGGAAAAGAGAAAAGTTAAGGGCTGAGAGTAAAAGGTGTGCTGCTGGAGAGCTGAGGGCTGCAAGGAGGATGCTGTGCAAGAGTAGGAGAGATCACTCAGGACTGTTTGTTGCCACTCTGGCGATATGTTGGATGCCCAATCAGATTCAAAGAATCACAGTGGCAGCTAAACCTAAGCAGGGCTGGACTGTATCCTACTTCAGAGCATAATTCATCCTTCTTCCCATTGCAGACATCTTCTTTTACTTCAGTTCTGTGGTAAATCCACTCCTGTACAACATCTCTTCTTAGCAGTTCCGAACCATATTTCTACAAGTCCTCCAGTGTTGTCTGACATGCCAACCAGCAGAAGCTTCTGAGAGCCAGTTATAATTCTCAAACTATTGATCTTCATTTAATCTAAAGGCAGCTCTTCTAAAAAGAGCCCTGTTTTCTTAAGTAGTTTTCAGAGTGAGACCAAACCTGACTGCAGTCCGCAAACATTGAATCTTGAAACACTGAAGACCAGCTTCGCAGTAATGCTACTGGAGACTAATTTAGAGGCTAGTCCAGCGTACAGATGGCCTTCATGAACATGAATATGACTCTGTATAAAGCAAAGTTAGATGACTAGCAATAAACATAACATGGAAATGAAAATCACAGAGGATCTAGAAACTGAACAGTCAACTATATCTTCTTTAAGTGCTGTTTCTGATAGACTTGTTTCCAGTTAGAAAAATGGAGCATGAGATTTGTGTGTCATGTGGGATTTTTTTTTTTGAAGTGCACAGTGATGGGGTGGACCAAGCCCCGACTCCCCCTATAGGAGGCTGAAAGCCTTGTCACACCCCACCCCAGTGAGAGGAGCAGAAGAGAGGTCCTCCAGGCAAGATAGAGTGGCTGCCTCCACAGTGGCCAATCAGGGCCCAGCAAACCAGTATAAAAGAAGCTGCTGGGCAAGGGCCTGCGAGTTCCTCACAGGAGCTGGACCCAGACAGACCTATGTACTAACTGGGAGAACAGCAGCACTGTGGATTGCTTCAAGTGCAAGCTGAACTTTAGGCCTGGGTGAGGCCCAGGTCCAGTGGTCGAAGACTGGCCACAAGCTGACTAGAAGAGTTGATAGCACCCTGGACAGGGTCTATTGTAAACCCAGCCACAGAACCCTGAAAAGACCAGACGGAGCAGCATCCTGGGGAAGTGGCCCAGGGAACAAGGAAGGAGCAGACAACTGAGACTCGTAGCAGGCACCTGCTACTTATAGGGGGTCCCTGGGTCTCTCCCAACCTCTTAGCAGCCACAGCAAGGGGGCAAAAAGAAGCCTGGTTCCAGACCATATACCAACGTTTCCTCTGCCACAGACGGCCAGACAGGGAGCTTACCATTACCTCAGCCACAGAAGGGCACTCATAAGTGGGCGGATCCTGTTACATGCACACTAGAAATTCAATATGGCAACTGAATGTATTAGTTGCTGATGAAAAGGGGGTAAAAACAGGGAAAAGAAGAGAGGGAGGAGGGCAGTTCTTGGACCAAACTCTTCTTTTGTGCCTTGGAAAAAAGGCAGACATAGAACAAATAATGCCAGGACAGTTTAGCCAATGCACTGATGATAAAAGAGCCAATTTGAAGAGCAAAATAGTAATTAATATGCCTGCCTTGGGCACTGTGCCAGAATTCCCCCTCTTCTTGGGCTAGGGTCTATTGCAGAGTGGAGTATTGCAGCAGCTGATACAGAGTTCATTTTCCCCAGGGAACAGAATGACTGGAATCCAGCAGAAGCTATGAGACAGGCTGCTGAGGATGTATGGGATTTGTGATGGACTGGATTCCTGTGACTGTGAAGTTTTTTTACTCTTTGGATGTTTTGACATTTTTTTACATTACCTATTCAGCAGGATCGTGATTTCCGTCAGTATTGTATGTTTCCTCTGGGAAAGTCTGTCTACTTCTGGCTCTCAACTTTTGAAAACACTGAGGCAATTAATGCATTACATTTTTAGCAGCATTTACTACTTCTGTCAAATTCCCCTAATGCTGTCTTTTGGAGGCCCTAGTGCCTTCTTCAATAACCTTTTGTTCCATATGCACTTAGAATTGTTCTTCCATTCATTTATTTTAACTTCTCATTAAATGTTTTTTTTTATTCTCTACCCCCCTTTTCCCCCTCCTCTGATTTCACTCTGTAATCCTCCTGTGAACTGGATGTTGTATATCTCACCTATTTTAGTCTGGATTGTATTTTATACTAGGGGTGTAATTGTGTAGTTGATTAAATGATTAACCAATAAGCAGATGCTTATCGATTAATGCTATTGCCTACACGCATTCTCCCTACCTCCCCCCCCCGTGCCAGTAAATATTTTAGCCAGGCTGGCCAGGAGCCTGGCTCAGTCCCATCTCATGCCGGGTCCCAGGAGCTACCCCCTCTGCAGCTCTGTATAAAAAGTCATTTAGGAGCCGGGATGGCACGCAGCCCTGTTCTGTCAAGGGAGCTACCCCCCCTGCAGCTCTGCAAGAGTGGGGGTAGCTCCTGGGACCCGGCACAAAGCCAGGACTGAGCAGAGCTGCCTGCCCACCCAGCTCCTAAATGACTTTCAGTGCAGAGCCACAGAGGGGGTAGCTCCCAGACCCGGTGCAAACTGGGACTAAGTGCTTGCAGTGCTAACCCTTATCGTTTAATCATGTAGTCAACAAAATTTTTGGCACCTACACGATTAACATATTACATGCTTTTTAACATCCCCATTTTATACAACCATGTTCATTCACATTGGCATTTTTTTCTATCCTTACTGTGCTTATCACAAGATGGCAGGCATCCATTAATATATTTTTGAAAACTTCCCATTTCTCAGTTGTTCTTTCTTTTTTTATTCTTTGATGCCATTTGACTTCACCCAATCTTTTTTCCTCTTCCAAAATTATTTGTTCTGTTTTTATCATGTCCTTTTATTCCTCATAAGTCAGTGACTGCTCTTCTTAAAGGGAAGTGTTCTTTTTCTTTTGAAGTCTGATAGCCAAACTCCCATTGACTTCACAGAGAGAAGAACTGGGTCTCTACTTCCTTCTTTTACAAAATATGTACACCTAAGCTGTTATCACAGGATCTATAAATGTGTTACTCACTTTGTTCCTTCTGTTCAATGTGTCGCAGTTTGTTTAGATTATTGATATGTAGCAGTAGCTCATTGTTACTGCTTTGTTCTTTTCACAAATGTGTGTTTGATTTGTTACATGACTTCCTCATCCTTTTCAGATCAGATGCTCTTTGGCAAATTCTTACCAGTCACTTCCTGCCTTTATCATATTTATATTCAAACCATAATTTATTCTGCTCCTTTCCTTTTATTCTTTCAGGATTTCTTAGCTCAGATACATAGAAAATTAATCTGGGCACATGCTTTGAAATTAATATGGGCACATGCTGCTTGTGTATGATTCTTTTTTCAAACAACCAGATTTATTGGCCCATAAAAAGTAGACTTCTTGATTGAAACAGTGTAATTGTAAACAAAATGGGCTGCTGACAGCCTGTTCTCAATGAGGAGTCCACAACTCTAGCATGTACTTCCCTGCTTGGTTTGTCAGAGCCTGTATTTTATGGCTTTTAGAGCATAATCTCTGTGTTTTCCAGGCATTTCTCAGGATGGCAGTGGAAGGTTGAGTGTTTTTTGCAGTTGGTAGTTGGGAGAGTCCGTTGACATTGAGCCATTTTGTAACTGTTTTTAATTCTTATAAACTCTTCTGTCCATTTGTTTCTTTACCATTTGCTGACAGAATTGAAGACCACAGATTTCAAATGAAATGTTGATTGTTTTTTCATATTTCAGTATAAAAAGTTTTCATCAGCTCTTTTTCCTTGTCTTGTCTATCCTTCTATTTTTTTAAAATAAGAAAAAAGAATATTTGTTCTCCTCAAGCCTTTTGTCATTGGTTTATTGTGACTAACAACTTTGGATAATATCCTTAATAGACCAGTATCATTTGTGTCTCTTTTTCCCCCTTCAGTTTTAGTAGTCATACAAAGGTGTTTCAAAATCTTCCAGCTGGGAGAGGACTCTTGTCTTCAGACTAATGTAGAGAGGTTTGGTTCTCCCTATTTGGATGCCAGAGCTTCATTAAATCTCCAAGGAAAGCACAAGAAATCCTCAAATTAGAGGATAATACTGAGCTCTTGGTTCCTGCTTTTATAAAGGAGCACATGCCTCATTGTTTGTTTTACTTCAGCTATAATAGATATAAATGAAATACTGAGTGGAATTGATGCATCCAGGACTGTTCTTCTGAATCCTTTCTCCCCTTCAGCAGCACAGCTCTATATGTGTTAAATTGAAACAATGATAAAACACCTCTTAAGTCCACAGTTGTGTCAGTGTGGCAGCTACTGGGGTGAACATTACAGCCTGGTAGGAAAAAGAAATGGTAGCAATTAAAGGTATAATTTAGGAGCCAAGATTTTTTTGGTTTTATAGACTGATATCAGCTAATGGTTAATAATAGCTACTCTATAAAAAGATGTACATATAGAAAATAAAATCTTAGATGAGAAACACTATCTACATGATTTCCAGACTTGTGCCCTACCCATTTTGACCACACTCCTTTGCTACGAAAGCGGTATATGATAAAGATGCATTGATCATCTGTAGTCCATTTCCTTCAATCCTGATGCTTACAATGGAAGCAGGAAAAATGACAGTGGCTGTTACCTTCAAAACCTGGCAAGTAATGACAGTCTTTGAGGAATCTATGTAATGAAAGATTAGCACGGCAATTGCAAATGCAGAGATTAGTTAATATTAGTTAATATTATATATATATAACCTCACACCTGGAGGTGGAGAGAAAATAACAGAGCAGACAACAAAAATTACAAGAATTCTGGCACCAAGCAGGACACAAGAAATTATAATAAGAGAGCTACAAAAACATGACTGTGAATAAAGCTCTGTTGATTTCATACATGCAGTTGGGTTCTAAATTAGCTAGCAACTCTCAGGAAAAAGATCTAGGGGTTCAGTGAAGATGTCTGCTCAATGTGCAGTCACAGTGAAAAAAACTAATAGGATTCTAGGTTGTTTTGAAGAGAGGATAGCAAATAATATATAATATTATAATGGTCTTGTATAAAGCAACAATATGTTCACACTTTGTATGCTTTGTTTGGTTTCGTCATCTGACCTCAGAAAGGATACTGCTGAACGTAATAGGCCTGGCAAAAGACAGCTAAGATTTGAAGAGATTTCAATGGGTCTGTGTGGATATGAGATGAGATTTAAAAGTTTTTGACTATTTAGGAGGAGAATAAGATAAAACATAATAGAAGCATACAAAATAATGAACAGCTTGGTAAAAACTGATCAGGCATCTCTCTTCAGCCAGTGCCATGACAGAAGAACAAGAGGACACTCAATGAAATTGATTGGCTGCAAATTTAAAATTAATGGAAGGAAAGATTTCTTTACGCAGTTGGTGGTAAATCTGTGCAAATCACTGCCCTGGGAAAATCATTCAGGCAAACAGTTTAATGGCATTTAGAAGGACCCACTGAATAGCTACATGAACAGGTGTTCTCTAAGCAGCTTTACTAACCTAGGAAATTAGGTGAAAAATGTTTAAAGGGAAATCCTCCTGTTTCAGGACTTAAGCTTCAGGGTCTGGAAGGCCCTACGTACTGCTTTCACAGTGACCCAGATGAATCTTGAAACATTGAGTATTAACTGCTATTTGAAACAGGATACTGAATTTGATGAAGCAGAAGTCTCTTTGGACCTGGCAAATCCTATTTTTGTGTACTGCAAAATACTGCATCTGCTGAGGTGTTACTGAATACAATAGAGATAATATCATCTGCATTAATTTAACTTTAATTCAAAGATAACATGGACTTTTAGCCTTTCTGGAACTTAATTAAGTCACTTTCATTCTCATTTGATAGTTTTTAATTATAGATATGGTGCTTTGCAAGCTAAAGGATTTTTCCAAATCAACAAAATGTCCCCACATGCCTCAGAACTCTCTCTCTGATTTCAGGCTCATCACCTCACATTAAAGACTACCTCTCCCTATGTGGCTGTTGCTCACATTTGTTTCAACCATAGCAGTTGTGGGTCCTGAACACAGACTGTTAACCTCATGGTGAAACATTCCAGCTTGGATCAGCCCTTTGGCACTGGCACTGTGTGCTTCATTTACATTGTTTTTCAGTACTCTTCATGCTTTTGCTAATGTTTAATTGTTTTGCTTTATCTCTTCATTTTTTCTAGGTGTTTCACTGTGTGCATTTTGAGTGTCCAGCACAAAACAATGCTCCCAAGGAAGAGGGTAACAAGGAAGTGTCAACAACAGAACTGGGCACTGGCACACAACAGCTTGTTTCTCGTCCAGTTCGAGCCTCAAGCACCAGTTCTCTGCACTCCCTCACTGGATCCACCTCACGTACACATGCTCACCAACCATGAAGGAGAGTGGAAAGGAGCTTTTGCCGTCTCCATGATGCTATATAAAAATATTCACAACCTTCTTCTACAGGCACCTTTTTCATGTTCTCTCTGTGAACAAAGGGGACCATGCCTGGCAGCAGGAAATGCTGAAATGGAAAAGGCTTTCCAAGGACACAGAGCGGCTGCTGCACTCTCTTCAATTTGCTCAAATCAGGCTGGTCTCTGGGGGAGGCGGGGAGGGAGAGGGAGAGGAAAATAGGTCTTCAATCTATATCAACTCCTCCATTAACACCCTACCTCTCTAATCTAACCAAGGAAAGGAGAATGGAAGGAAATAAAAGGCAGAGCCATGTATGAATACAAAAATGGCATATAAACAGTGACTAGAAGGAATATAAATTCAGCATTTGTTATCTGAAGGCACCTATTAGGAAATAGAATGTTTATCTTTATGGCATCAATATGGAAAATAGATTTTTTTTATTTTTTTAAATTATTCTTAATCCATATTATTTTGTACATGATAAGATGTTTTCTAAATCATTAATGGCTGGGTCTCCAACTTCTCCCTTATTTTTTGGCTGTAGCACATGCAGTGCAATAGATTATGAAAGTAACAAGCATGTATTTCACCTGATATGACAAAGAAAAAACCCTCATGATAAAAACGAATCAATTCATGAATGTTGTCTTTAATTCTGACTTTTCTTGAATTGTTGAGTTATGAAACTGTCATTTCTTATCTACGATCCAACTGGAAAATTCCCTGTCAAGCTTCCAACCTGACAAACATAACTATCTGCTCAATTTGAAGATGACTTTTCAAGTTTTACTTAAACTTCTACAAAAATTATTGTAATTTGTCAAAAAAATTTGTTGGTGTTTAGAAAAGCAGAATTACAACCAAGCACTGCTGTTCAGACTCAGCAATACAAAAATGAGAATTTGAAGTCACACTTTTTTAAACAAAATAATAGACAACAGTGTTCGAGTAGTGATTTTAAAAGCCACTTATAAGCTTCTCTCATAATCTTTATGGGAAAGATTTAGTTTGACTATTGTAGTTTGATCTGACTCTTTATTGGTTCTTGCTTTAGTAATTTACATCTCAGTGTTTGCTGCCCTTTTGTAACTTGATCAGATTACCTGTTTCTTTTTCTTATCTTGAGCATTTTCACATTGTGATCATGCTGGATTCTGTCCATGTCACTTAGCAAAAGCTCCCCATCTCGCTGTGCTTGGCAATATGGGAAGAAGAGGTTCTGCTTTTAAAAACAATATTGATGCAATTGGCAAAAATAACTAGGAAATGTTGATATTTCTTATGAAGTATATGACCTTTGGAGTATCTACTATCCAAGTTTATTGACATGGATTTTTTTTCTGTTGGCTTAATGTACCTTTGCCAGAAAAAAACAATATGACAAGTCAAAGTTAGTCAAGTTAAATATGAATTTCTTCTGCTTGAACATAATGATGTAATGAGTTATATATCAATCTATCACACTGCTTAACCTGAAAGATTTTCATTCTGAATACCAGACGGGCTAAAAGCATGAAGGAACAAGTATCATGGTGGCTACAAAACAACAGAGACCTGACAGAGAAGAAAATAAATACTTCCTCTTTTTTAAATATTTTCTGTAAAGTTGAATAACTTTGACAGTTTTACCTTTTTTCCCCCCCTTATCACCAGACCCAATTTCAGTCTTTCTTATATTAGCCCTGACTTCTCTCCCCAAGCCCTTTGCTCTCATTTCCTGAAACAATAAGTGCTCATTGGAGATGCCTGGACATTACATGGTACATTTTATTAGGTATCATGTCTACCCCATAATGTTTAGCAGAAGTGCTTTGCATGTGAAATTTTGCTGCTGATTAGCAGGTTCATTTGGCAACTCCTAACAGTGAAATTCAGACTAAATATTGCATACAGAGCTCTTTGATTAACTTCATGTACAAATGTAGAAAATTTTTAGACTAAACTTTTCTTTTAAAAAGTACAAACAAATACCCCATGACAATTGTAATCTTTCCTTGACCTATTGAGTTGCATGGAGCCTGCCTTGTCTTTCTTAGGTTCATCCTTCAGTGTCAGAGTTGATGACATTGGCAGGAGACTACAAATAAGTTAACAACTAATTTCACCATTCTCAGACTGTGTATAAACAAATTACATTGTTTTCTGGATTTGTTAGCTCCAATTGCCACCATTGTAGGGAGTGCTGTAATATAAGAATGAAACAGACTTGTACCAATTGTCCTGGGTATAGATTTTCACAGGCAAAGTGTATGGCTTTGAATATATACTTCCCAGACGAGGACAATTATACTGTCGAATATAGCTAAGCCAAAAAAAGATTCTTTAGAAGCCATCAGTCTACATCCCTCATTCTATCATTCTCTCTGAACTTGCCCTCTGAGGCCTCATAGATCAAAAATATCGATATATTCTAGATTTGTTATTACCTCTACCAACCATCCAAGGCCTCTGTTCATCCAGTTCTAGGACATGAAGAATTTGAAAATTAATCTGTAGCAGAGAACATGTGAGAGAGATTCTCAAAGCACAGAGCAACAGGACCTCCTCTAGAACTTTTAATATCCAAGGGTATGTCTACACTACAGAAGAAGTTTGAAGCTGCCGCTGCCAATCTTCTAGGGTTCAAATTAGTAGTCTAGTTAAGACAGCTAATTCGAAGTGAGAGGAACACTGTGGTCAATTCCACTAACCCTGCTTTCATGAGGGGCAAAGGAAGTCGAAGGAAAAGTGTTCTCCTTTCGACTTCCTGCAATGTTACAGCTCCAAAAGCCGAGTTAAGCTACTTCGACTTCAGCTACACAATTAATGTACCTGAAGTTGCGTATCTTAATTCAACTTTGTTCTGTAGTCTAGACATCCCCAAGAAAATTGTCAGCCAAAGCTCAGGTAAATCATCTTATCCTTCCTCACAAACAAATAGGAATTTTTTAACATTATGATTCCCAGTCACATCATGCCTCTTTCACACACCCGTTAGTCCCCTATAACAATTATTTGTGCTTTGAATCGGTCTCTGAAGTGAATCATTATATCTGTGTCAGCACAGAATTTTCAAATCTATACAAGCCAAAATAAACCCACCATTTTCCATTTCATGGTTTGTGTATTTTAGTCTTGTATAAGAAGGATAATGTTAATGGTTTGGGAGTAATATGTTATTGAGCATCTCGTTTATGCTCAGTCTTTAAAAACCCATAAAATCTATTTATTACCTGGTATGCTCTTTTGCCATGAACATTCTCTTTCTCATATAATGTGCCAAGTGGTAAGGCAGGAAGAGAATTGCACACAGAATTCATTTATATTTTAGTATAAACGTCCTTAGCTTTTTCCAATTTTTATAGGATTTTCTTTATTGTGGGATTGCTCCTTAATTGAATTCTGATATTTATGTATGTTTTTTGTCAACCCTGCTAAGAGTTTTTAGCTTGTTTCCTGATGGAAAGAACTAAAAGCATAGTTGAGTTGTTAAGATGTACCACGAAAATTGAGATCCTTCGGGATGATGGGAGATATATCTATATCGATATCAATATAGTTATTCTGTACTATTTACCAGATATGTATATTTTATCTGTGACTGAGAAAGAATAAGAATGGCCAGATGTTCTCTTGTCTCTTGTCAGACTGTGAAGAGTTTTCTTGTTAGATCTCTATGCTAATAGCATTTGTTTATATTCTCATTATAGAAACATTATTTCTAGTTAGCACTTAAATGGACACTGACATTAAAATGATAAACTCCACCCTCTGATTTTCCCTATTCTTTTTCATTTTCTCTCAATGCTAGCATCAGTTTAGACTAGCATTAAGTTAATGTAATGCTCAGCAGAGTTACCTTTAGAGTTTCCTTTTAATTGTCTGTTTCTTCCAAATACATTAAAAACGCTTTTATTCCCAGAAATGTCTGGCACCAAACCATATTTGCAGCATGAATAGGCTGTATTTGTAAAACTGATTTCTCTGGGAAAATGAGTTTTTGAATTGAGTAAAAATTGCTCAGTTCTGTTTTCCAAACCATTCTCAAACAACCCTTACAACAAGTTACTGAAAGATCAGTTTAGACTTTCTTTAATTTAAAAAACAAGAAAATATAATTTTGACTTTCTCTAGCAAAGGAAACTAGTGTATCACTGAAATAAGTATATTTATTTTTCCACGGAGGGATATTTGGTAATGCTGAGGCACAGTTTCCCATTTCATGAGACTTCAATTAAGAAGTTCCTTTTGACAATGAAGCAAAGTGGTCTTAAGCAAGAAAATTATTTTTTTTTTCTTCCAGGAATTCGTAGTGTGTATTTTTTATTTTTTTTATCTTCTGCAAAAGTAACATGTTCAATTTGAATTATAACACAACAAATGAATCCGTTTGATGTGAGAGGGTTAGTATAGAGGTGAAATTACCCTTTCTCATGTAGAGAGAACTTAATGCTTCAGTGCAGTTTGCTTCCTCTGGAGCTCCATTTATTTCTCTTTTTTCAGCAATCAATTCTGCATGCTTGTCCCGATCACAATTCCCACCAGAGATCATTGCTTATTAGTGGTGTGGAAAATTAAAATGCAGTTAATATATCTTCACCTTAATGTATTTTTATTATAACATTAAATTAGAGAATTTTTTTGTCTGGTATCTGCCTTTTGAGTGGATGGTAGGTTCTCCTCACAGAGGAAGAAGGTGAAAGATCAT
The DNA here is from genome assembly GCA_019425775.1 of Rafetus swinhoei. Lineage (NCBI taxonomy): Eukaryota > Metazoa > Chordata > Testudines > Trionychidae > Rafetus > Rafetus swinhoei. The sequence goes on along the minus strand of CM033440.1, from coordinate 143,345,812 downwards.
GATTAAGGCCCTACTTGCATTTTGGGATGGTTATCCAATAATTGCAGTTGAGTTGTGGGCAAGACATGGAAAATTGCGGAAAAGTGATAATGGAACTCTATTGTTTATGGTGATTTGGAAAACCTGCTCCTTCTATTAGCCATGCATGGGATTGACAGCAGAAGCTCTCGCTGTCAGCCACCAGGCTGATGGATGTCCACCGACTAAAGGAGGACTCCCACTGTCAGCTGTGCAGGGCAGGGCTCCTACGTTCAGGTGCCTGTCTGAGGGCTGGGTTCCTACTGTCAGCTGCTGGACTGACAAAATTGTGGAGGAACTCTAATGTTGCAGAATCCACAGTTTCTGCAGTATCACAAGTTAAATAGGCCCTTAATCATGATGTTGGTTATTCAATACTGTAGGTTAAAAAAAATCTTATTTTCAGGATTTCTTCAATTGATAGCATGCAGAGCCACAATGAATGCAGAGACTAGAAGGTACAGTTACTAGAATTTATTATTGGATTGTTAGATAGAGAACTAGTCCTGTTTGGCCCGCATGAATGCTATGTCTTGCCTACCAAAGAATATAAAATATGGAATTAGAGTAGACTGACTCCATTTTCTTAACTTTCCTAGCAAATGGGAATTTTGTAATTGTTTTCAATTTAACGAAGTATTCTTGTCAAGTTTTTCAGGGTGCTCAGATATGATTGGGGTGAGTTTGGAATAAATGTAGTAGTGATGGTTGTAGCTATTGGGGAAACATCATAGCTGATAGGAACAACAGCTCTGTGGGAGAATAAAGTCAAATTAGCAGCCATAGTGCAAAGACATATTTTAGAAACATTAATATATGGGTTTCAGAGTCTCTGGCCTGGTTACCCACTGCCTCCAAATTATGTGTTTATTAGTGATTTATGTATCTCAAGTTAATTAATTGCCTGCACATTTTAAGCTAATTAACACAATTGTAAATTGCTCTGGTAGTATAGCCTTAGCAGTCCAAGGATATTAGAGAGACAATATGGTGGAGGTAATTTCTTTTACAGAACCAATTTCTGTTGGTGAGAGACAAGTTTTAGAGCTGCAGAGAGTTCTACCAGAAGAAGAGCTCTGTATAGTCAAAAGCTTATGTCTTTTACCAACAGCAGTTGGTCCAGTAAAAGATATTATCTCACCCATCTTTTTAGACAATTGTAAATGTTATCTGAACACTCTTCAGTCCTGTGTTCTCAGATGTAAATGTTTGTTTCTTGTCCCAGTCTCTCAGTGTATCCTACAACAAACGTGTTTGTGGAGGAAGGGGTGTAGACAACCATTTAAAATGTTGTTTGTGAACTTGGGCTGACTGGTAAATTGATTAACTTGAGTTACAACAGTACCAAGTACTCTTGTCTAGATGAGGCCTTACACCAGTGCAAGAGTATATAAAATACATCATTCAGATTTGGTAGTATATTGCACCCTTTTTATGGCCACTTAAAACTGATGTAGATTCTACACAAGGTGTGAAATAGTGGACATTCAGTCTCAGGGTGTTCATGTTGTGCCCAGTTGAGGGATGTTTGTAATTTGGATGAATGTAATATGCATTGAATAGAGCAAATTACATGTATCCATCTTCAAGATAGCAGTGCAATCCACAGAAACTCCAGGGCTCCCTTGGCTCCCTTGTATGCTGTGATCTGTTGTCTCCCTGGAGTGAACTTCCATATTAAAAATGAGGGTGTTTGTGGAAGTGTGTAGGCCAACTTGAGCCAACTCTCCTATATGCAATTTTTGTAAGTGACATTTGGAAATCCACAAGCCGTCATTGGAAAGCTTTGAGTGAAAGAAGTAGGAACTGTGCCTACATTACATGGCCAATTTTTGGCCCTTTGTTTTAGATTTTAAATGCTTTAGTAACAGTTCAAACTTCTGAAATTGCCATGTAGTTTATCCTAGATAAAGAGAAACCAAGATGACAGTTGTGATGTATGGGAGTCTCATGGGGAAATGGAAAATTCCTTCAATTTTCCTATAGGATGGCTACAATTTACAGCTGATACAGTTCAGTTACACTTCACTTATGCTTAGTTACTTTATGCATTTTATTACTGTAATTCTTTAAGTATATGAATGGTGGCAGTAACTGAACACCAAATCTTATTCAGAGTAATAATATCCTGCTGGCATTAGTCATTATTAGCATATCAGACATAGCAGTTTTCTCCCTGCTACATACACATTCTCACCCCCAGTCTAATACAATGATAATTATAACTTTTTCCAGAACATTGAGCTATATCCCTTACATAAGGGTGTTGGGAATTGCCATTCAGACTGCATCAGGTAAACTCTAAAATCCTCATACAGGAGTAAACAGTAGCTGTAGTAGAGGCAATAGAAGTTCTGTGGGACTGCATTGTTGGTATAGTATAAAAACTATAACAGTGTATCCCCAGAACTTTCACTAGAATTATTCCCTTATTGGTCATTTCAGCCCATCCGTTATTTGTGTGCAATCCCAATGAATCAAACCCCAGTTAATAGAAGGGAAGTTTGTTTCCCAGGATTTTCAGAATTGTGAAGTGAGTCATGAAAGCTGACTAGAAATAACACTCTAGTCCAGGGGTGGGCAATAATTTTTAATTTTTAACAATACATTTTAAAATTTACAAATTTCTGAAGTAGTCCTAGGCCACCTCACAAGGGCCGGGGTGTCAGGCAGAAGGGGTGGGGCCAGGACACTTCCTGTGCTCCCCCACCCACAGACCCTGATTGGCCTGGGGTTGGGGGAGCCTGCAAAGTCTTTTCCCTCCCACCCCCATGACACCAAGAGGAAACTTTGTGCGCTCCCCCTGCCCCCAGGCCAGTAAGGGCCTGGGGGTGGGGAGGCATGTGAATTCTTTGCCCCCCATCCCCACCCTGCAAGGGGTACATGGCACCTGGAGTGAAGCACCAGCCGTTTTGAACAGCTAGAGGTTCACTCTAGGCACCATGCTCCCCTAGTGGCAGGAATAAACTTTTCACGCTCCCCCTACCCCCAGGCCAGTCAGGGTCTGGGGGTGGGGAGCACGTGAAGTCTTTCCCACTCTGCAAGGAGCGCAAGGCACCTAGAGTAAATCACCAGCTGTTCTGAACAGCTGGCAGTTCCTTCTGGTGCTGCACATCCCTGGCAGGGGGAGGAGACTTCACGTACTCCCCCATCCCCAGGTCTCGACTGGCCTGGGGGTGGGGAGTGGCAGGACAGCCGCAGGCCAGATCAACTGGGTTGGTGGGCTGGATGCAGTCCACGGAGGCTCTCTTGCCCACCCCTGCTCTAGACTCTGGTATGTTTCTCTGAGGTTTCTGGGGCATATAAAAACTGCCTTAAATACTCTAGCAAGCTAAATACTGTTTATTCAAATCTGTCAAATGTCTTCTGAAACCTTTAGATAAGCAGGGTTGTACTGTTTATTCAGACCAGTGCCTACACCTGACTCAATAACAATTAACGCAACTTCTCCCTAATACAAACACTAGTAAACTTCCACTAGTTTACTAGTGGAAATACAGTAGTTCTTTTTCTTGGTAACATTTTGAAACTATACAAATACCGGTAGTATCTATATGGTGCAGGTGATTTATAACTAATACCTAGCATTTACATGCCTGTATGTGTATAGATGCGTGGTATAAAGAATTTCCCTTCAATTAATATTTTCCTTTTATGGAAACATTTAGATTATTCCCTTGTAATACTGTCAGCTAGTAGAATTGTTATCTGGCACCTTCTACATATGTTTATTGCTTTTTGTTTAATTCAGCTGCTAAATTCTTCATAGTAATTTGACACATTTAGAAAATACACTTTCAGAGGAATCACATGTGGCTTTCAGTACTAAGAAACAGAAGCAGGTTCCTTCTGCTGTCTACCTTTTAGGACTATGTCGTGCGAGAGGAAAAGACAGATATGATCTGGGGAAAAATAGGATGATGATGATGATTATTATTATTATTATTATTATTATTAAAAGTGGGTAGAGATTGATTCTAGAGTGTTAAAGGGGGCTTTTAATAAGGCTATGTCTAGACTGCCGCTTTTTGTCGGAAAAAGGTACTCAAATTGCGCTCCATCTACACTGGGCCAAATTTTGGAAAAACCTCCTCTTTCAGAAGGACTTAGTTCGAGTTAACGTTTGACTGCCACATGTAGCCGCGGGCAGTTAGTTCGGACTAGGGGGATTTAAAAATGGCGCCCGGACAGGAAGATGCAAATAAAGCCCGGGATATTTAAATCCCGGGCTTCATTTGCAACTTCGAATGCCTACATTAGCCTCCCTAGTTCGAACTAGGGGGCTAGTGTAGACATACCCCTATATTAGAGAGTGCTCTTATAGTGAACCATCTGATGATGAGATTGTAGTATAGTTGCGTACATGCACATATAGCTTAGAAACTATATGTAGATGCTTTGTAAGTCCATGTCACCAGAATCCTGAAATTCATTTCAGAGTCTGGTTTCTACATATATTCCGATTCAATTTTTTTGTTTTAATTTAAAGAATTTTATCGTCTACATTTTGGTCATGGAAAGGAGAAAAACAAAAGTGGCCAGAAAGCCACGGAGAGTCAACTATAAGGAATAATATTGAAATAGTTTTTCCTGGGGGGAATTGTTCAGTTGAGATCTCAAACTTCTATGGTTCTATCCTGCTACTATTTCGCCCCGGGCTTACCAGCTCCTCCTCTTTTTCTGTCTACTCACTGGTCTTGCTCTTTTTCTCCTTTCCCCACGTAACATGTCATGTTGCTGTAGCTGCAGCCTTCAACAGCTCTTTTGTACATATTTTTCTGAATGATTATGAACTAAAGACACTTAGCTTTTCACCTTTCTGCCCCATGCCTGAGTAAAGTATGCAAGTCCCAATTTAGTAGAATCCAAACTTTCATTTTATGTGGCAGAAAGTTGAGAATTATTAATGTACAAAGTTTAAGCTAATCTATCCAACCAACAGGGAAGCATTTCGTTTTCACAGTCTGCACCACTGAAGTCAATAAAGGAATTGCCGTTGACTCCAGTGGGTGCAGGATCAGGCTTTTTATGTGGGATTGTGTAGTTTTTTCTCCACTATTGGAATGCACCAGTGCTATCCGCTGATAAATGTATTATATTGTGAGTGTGTTTTTCAGTAAGCTGCGTTGGCAAAAGCGAATCTTGAAAGAATCCATTGAGCATGTCTTGCCACCGCTACAAATACAAAGAGGATGATTTAATTAGCTTTAGATTCAAACATCCTATTGATAACCTAGCCTGTTCCTCAGATTCCTGAGACACAATGTTCTGGTAATATTTTGTGTTCCCCTCTCCTTTACTATTATAATTTTAAATAGCTGGATTTTCTTTCTGGAATAAATTTTGAAGACTTTGTTTCAAAGCTCATGAAAGAAATGTTAGGTCCAGGCTTAATCCATGTGGGGCCTGTTATGAATTTCTCCACTCATCTGTCAATGGTTTTCGTTTCTGATCTGCAACACTCTCTGGTCTCAATCTTCCTCTGAGCAGAGACTGCCAGTTGTGCTATATAATGGTGAGTTTGTGCATTGACTGTCTTTTGCCATCTTCCCTTTCTCCCCCTGTTAATCAGGTTTCTTGAGCATAGACTTCTATAGCTTGCTTCTAAACTACCTCACACGCTGTTGTGAACAGAGATATGCTGAAACTTAAGTACTATGTCTGTGATGGAGGTGTTCAGTGCTCTTAAAATGCCTGTATAGATGTGGCAATACCACCCTTTCATGCCTTGGTTGATTTTTGGGAATGCTGCCCCCAAAGAGAGGCGTTTACTGGCATGAGCTCAGAGCCACACCCACTAGGTCCCATACTTGTCCCTCATTCCAAGTGGAATCTTTAAGGGGCATTTCTTCTGACAATTGAACGTGATGCAAAACTCTTGCCATATCCAATCTCCTTTCTGAGTTTGAAGGAATATGACATTTTCTGCACTAAACTATTGTAGCCCATTTTTAACTAACTGTAAAACCCTTATAAAAATTGCTTTGTCAGTCCTTGATGCCTTGCTGTTACATGGAGCTATGTGATTGCGGGGAGCTGTGCTGATCATGTAAGGATAATTCCATCCACAGCATGCTCTAATGACCTTGGTGGCATGTTTTATATTGCAGTTTATGTGCATTGCTAGCCATTTTGACTAATTAGATTTGAAGTAGTGCTCCAGTCCTAGATTGTACTACAGTTATGCAATCAATAACTTTGGGAATTGTCTGGACTTGTTAGTTATGCATTGATCAAGGCAGCAAACTTCTTTAGTACTGATTTCCTTGAAGCTTTGGGAACTCATCACCAGTGGACATGTACATTACCAAACATTTTGTAATATGGAATTTTCTGTGAACATTTATATCCTTTTACATTATCTCCCAGAAAACGTGTATTAGTAATGAAGGATTTTTGAATTGTAAAACTGGTATAAACTAATCCAAGTAAACTCCAGAATGAATTGTCTTAAAGAGGATGAAAAAGCTGATTATTTGAGAATTTTGGAGAACTAGCTTTGGGTTGTTGTTTTTTTTTTTTTAAAGAGGAGCAAAACTCCTCAGAGTGAACGCCAGAACAGACAATGCTCAAAGCAGATGTAAAGTTGAAACTGTTATGCTTTATATTTATTTAGTTCGTTTCCTTTAAAATATAAATGTTAAGAAAGAAAAAATGATATATATTTACAATGTGGAAAACTAGAAGTGCACCTCTACAAGGTGATGTGGATGTGATTTTAGGAATAAAGTGATCTTTTGTGCTTAATCTCTCGTCTGGGGTTTTCAGGAAAATAATGACCATTTTTGACAAATAGCATCTGGTGCTGTTACATGTTGTGTCTGTGAATTGAAGTAGTCAACAGAGTTGGGCAGAATTCCAAATTAACAGCAAAGCCCATTTTGGCATAGAACACAAAATACAAGTACTCTGTTGTCAAAAGATAGAGTCCATAGGATTCCCAGTGGGCTTCGATGCAAGTGTGAATCTCTGTAGCGAATGGGAATGTTGAGTTTAACAACTGGAGTACACAGCTTCATTACACTTTTGCTACAGGAACATACTACTGTAATTTCAAGGAGAGGAAATGTGTGGGGGAAGAATGCAAAAGAAATGGTGATTATATTCTATAATTTTAAAAAAAGCTAACATTTTCAAATGTGAGTGCTTAAATGTTGGGTCAAATAAAAATGGATTGCCTTTCAGCGGTGACGGTTATCCTGGAAAATCATAGAAGTTGTTGAGTATTGAGAACTTCTAAAAATCAGGCCTGTTTAATCTGGAGCCCTAAAAAGGATTTTAAATGCCTAAATTTAGCAGCCCCATGTATAAAAATTGAGGTTTGTATGCTTTGAATTGATTTCAAAGAGCCCTTCATATAACAGCAACTAATGTTCTAGCATCAATTAATTGAATTCCATGTAACTTATGACTGTGGTGGTTCTCTGTGCATGTACTGGTTGTGGGGTGCTTTGCAATATTTTTTCTCTTGTCTTGTCATACACAAATGTGCAAACCCTGTTGCCTAGACAGTGCAGAGCTCAGTTGAAAGGGGAAAAGGTAAGTGATGTTACTGTCCCAAAACATGGACACAACCAGGGCTCCAGCAACTTCTGACACAAAATTGAGATACCACAGTAGACTGTGCAAATCCATAATATGACCAACACTCTTTCTCCATGCATGTTTTGATCAGCAGTGCCACAGTTAATAATGTTGACATTTAGAGTACATCTAGACTACACGCTTCTTTCTAAAGAACCTTTTTTGAAAGAATCTTTCAAAAAAGCTTCTTTCGAAAGAGATTGTCTAGACAGCAACAAGTTTTTCAAAAAAGCAATCTGCTTTTTTGAAAGAGAGCACCCAGGCAATCTGGATGCTCTCTTTTGAAAAAGCCCTGTTTGCAGTCAAGAACGCCTTTTTTCAAAAGAGCTCTTTCAAAAAAGGAGTTCTTCCTCGTAAAATGAGGTTTATCACTGTCAAAAAAACTACCACGTTCTTTCAATTTAATTTCAAAAGATCGCAGCGGCAATCTAGACACAGGTGAAATTTTTTAGAAAAAAGACCACTTTTTTGGAAAAAATCCTGTAGTCTAGACATAGCCTTACATTGTTAGGTTTTCGAGTAATTATCATTATTTGGCCAGTTCCCACTTCTCAGAGTTATAATGCTGCCGGCTTTCTGCAGATTTAGGCAGACATTGGTGCATCTGTTTTCATTTTATTTTGTATTTTTGATCTGTTTTTTAAGATCAGTTTTGCAATCATAAATGCTTCTTTTAAAGGTGAAAGTTTACATTTTGGTGCACAAGATATCAGTTAACTAGCTCACTGAATTGTAGCAAATGGCCTATTTTGATTCCTGGATCACTGTTGTAGACACTTGACGTCTGGAATGGTATCCATCTAATGCAGCATTGACTAAATGCAGCTTACAGAGTTCCATCATATGCTCTTGAGTCACAGTCCAATGTAGTCAAGAGGGAGCATTGCATGCTTAACAGTTCATCCTGAAAAAATGAGGTATATGGGTTCTTTCAAAAAAGGGGTGTGTTTTTTCAAAAGAACCCCATCTAGACTGTGGTTTCTTTTTCGAAAAACCTTTTTTCGAAAAAGCGCGCTCACACGATTATGCAAATAAAGTTTGAGATTTATAAATCTGCGCTTCATTTGAATTTTCGATCGGCCTCCTCTTTCAAAGGAGGAATGTAGTTTAGACGTGCCCTTAGAGAAGGACAGTGCCGAGGAGAACATACTCAATTTGTCACTGCTCTGGGAAGATGAGAGCTTGCTATAGTAGTCTCACCAAGATCTTTGTACTGGTAAGATCTCTCTATCTATTGGTAGAGCTTCAAAGAGAAAATAGAGGGAAAATGCAGCCTAGTTACCAAAGGATAGCAGAGTGGAGAGGTCAGCTTTGGAGCTCTAACCTGGAGCCTTCTTCCCAAGTTTGATTAGAATTCTAAAGGACAGACTCACCTGTTTTAGTCAGTGACCGTTTAAGCTTGTAAAAACTTCATGATGGATCCTTTGAAACTGGTTTGGAAAAGCTAAAGGGTACTGATCTTGTCAAAAATATAATTTTCCCTTCATAATACAGAGCAAAATTCACATAAACGGAACATTTTTGCTTTCAAATTCATTTTGAAGCTCACCCTCTATTAGCTACCAGTTAAATACCCCTGTGACTGTACTAAAGAAATTAACATCTTTTGGGAGAGCAATTACACAGGTTATGGCTCCATCACAGCTCAAGGCAAGCACAAGAAACCATCTATATAAAGATCTTAGCCTGTCTCCTATCTTCCTCAGTCCCTCACACCTCTCTCCCCCCACCCCTCCCCATCAATATACAGTGCCACCAGAGAAGAAAACATGACAATCTTCCCCATTATTTTCTAAAAGGCAGCAATAGAGTGTCATGGAGATAGAGAGAGTCATAGGGGACCTTTAACAATCAGCAGGCACATCACGGGAATATCTCCAGGTGCCAAACAGTCACTGGGCAGTTACCTGTGTCTAGCAGATTCAGAATTAACTACAGTATCAAACGATGGAGAATTTTTTTTCTTTTGATTTCTAATTGTTTCATGGACTGAGACATTCAGGGGAAAACCAAATATATACACAGATTCTCTGCTCCACCAGCTGCAAAATGTCTAACTACTGCAGTGGTTTCTTCCTATCAGTAGATAGATGAAAACTATGGCTTGAAGTGCTAACAGAACCTTGCACTTCTGTAGTGCCTGTCAGTCAAGCATCTCAAAGTGCTTTCTGAATATTTAAGCTTCACAAGACCTGTGTGAGGTAGGCAAATAGTATGGGGCTGCTTGACTTAACACTGAAAAACAGCCATCTCTAGGATGGAATCTGTTTAGCAGTGTAAAGCAACATTGAGGAAGTGCAGGTCTATGCTGTACTTTTGTGAACTAATAAACACCACTTTCCTTGCAGAGATGGCTCCATGTGGTGGTGGGCAAAATTATTCCATTGTATGCATAAAGCCAAGATTCAAGGTGAAGCATATGCAGGTGCACACACTTTTGTTCATACCCGACATGCACAAGTGGCCAAGGCAAATCAAATGTGTATGCATAAAGTCTGTTGTGAGTCCGATTTTGATATTTGCACTTCTAAATTAGGTAGATGATTCCTACAGGCCCATTGTTTATCAATTAATTTTTTATTCCTTTGTTGAGGAAAGCAGCATCACTGACTAAAGCCACTATATAGAAGTAAATGTCTTTCATCATCACCTAACCCCAGCTTTGGGTACTTCACATAAAGCAGGGCCCAGGCTGCATTCTGAAGTTTCCAACTGAGCAGACATCACACAGGTGAGGCTCCTGATTTCATAAGAGGCAATGTCAGTGAGAGAGAGTGCATGCAAGCAAAAGATGCACATACCACAGTGATAGGCATGCTGTAAGATATTAACTAGAAGACAGGAATGGGAGGCCACACAGAACAAAACTGAGGCTCTTAGAAGTTTCACAAGTCTATTCAATTTAATGAAGCTGTAAACTATCAATGGATCATTGAGATGCATTAATATAATGGGTATCAGGATCTGGAAAATGTCTTGTTTTCTAACCATTTCATAACCTAAATATATTAGACATGTATGCAAGTAATTATAATATGGCACAACTGGATACATGTCTGACCTGTGTTTTTCTTTGCAGAACGCTCTTTTCTGGAATACTGCACAAACATTATTCTGTTATTGACTGCTCTGAGAAAACCATTTTTACTAACGAGAGACCTATCAGCTCTTCTAGTCCTCTGTCCTGAGGAGCTAGTGCACAATTGTTTGTTCATTGCCTTGTTCCACAGTTTTATATGGCCTACGTGATGGAACTTACACCTCTTTCTATAGGAGACAGTTTCACACCCTAGCAGATCTCACTTTTAGTAAATGTTGCCTACAAAAGAAAATTTTTGTTAAGGAGAGTGAGCCACATTCTAGCCTGGTTCCATGTAAAGAATCCATAGGAGACAGTCACAAAAGTCCAAGTTAGGCTACAGTGTTACTTGTATTTCCCTGCTTATTGATATCGGTATTAAATAATATCCCCATCTAGGCTTGAAAGTAAATCATATGAAAAGGGAATGAAAACTTTTGTTGCTGGTACATATGTTTTTTCTAGATGAAATCTGCTAAGAAAATGCTGTGGTATTGGCTTGCTTGCACTATATAAGGGAAGGGAAATGATGTCCCTGAAATACAGTCAGTTAGAAGAGATGTCTTTTTCAGATGCTTGTGAAGGACACAGCAGTGCGTAGAAGGAAACCCCCATTAAATCACAGCTTTTGCTGTCATTTTGTCTGTAGAGTTCTTCAGTGGCGAAGGTGTATTTAAAATCTTTTTCTTATGGATAGTGATATTACTAAAAACTGGACAGGATGGCAAATGTCCTCTTCTGGATGCAATGGTAACCCTCCTCCTAAAGAAGTCCCATCTATAGAAGTACTTGTTCTCTGACACCAGCATCCCTTTCCTCCTGTGACTGGAGGCCATACGAAGTAACAGGATGGAGAACACTAAAAACAGTCTGGAAGATCGGCTTTAAAAGGAAGCTAGAGACGATTTGTGTGGCTCTTACATTCTGACGGTGCTAATATCCCGGAATTAAATCAGTCTGTGAACACACATTTCCTCCACTCCTGTGGCTTTGGGAGCAATAGCCCAAATATAAATAAAGGAGTCTTGACACTAAGGCTATGTCTAGACTACATCCCTCTTTTGAAAAGAGGGATGTAAATGGGCGAGATTGAAAGTGCAAATGAAGCTCGGATTTAAATATCCCGTGCTTCATTTGCATATTCGCGTCAGATCACAGTTTTGAAAAAGGGCATTTCGAAAGTGAAACCGCAGTCTACACGTGGTGCTTTCAGAAAAAAAAAACCTTTTTTGAAAGATCCCGTACTCCTGAAAAAATGAGGAGTATGGGATCTTTCGAAAAAGGTTTGGTTTTTTTTCCGAAAGCACCGTGTCTAGACTGCGGTTTCACTTTCGAAATGCCCTTTTTTGAAACTGCGATCTGACATGAACATGCAAATGAAGTGCGGGATATTTCAATCCGCGCTTCATTTGCACTTTAGATCTCGCCCATTTACATCCCTCTTTTGAAAGAGGGATGTAGTCTAGATGAGCCCTGAGATACTAATTCCTCATTATTCGTTCAGACTACTCCCAGCCCCTGTGTCTCCCTGCAAGAAATCCAGTGCTCTTCAGGCATCTGTGGGAGTAAGGCTTAACTGGCAGTGACTGTTCAAGAACTTTATTTCTTTACACTGAGTTCACAAATAATCTGTTTAATTGAGGATGGGCCAGCATTTATGGTTCCTTGAATATGGCTGGAGTGATTAAATCCTCTTCTGAAAAAGAGATGTTGCTGTTCCGTTCATGCCCATATTGATACTGGCAACCTCTGTGACATGAACACCTGCTTCATGTTCACTTGTATTTCAGGGTATTTTCTTTTTTCTTTTCTAGCTTACTTATTTTGAAAATGACTCCCCTGTGTTAGCTCATCACAGGAGAACAGCTATGCCAGTAAGAAACAAACCATGTGGTTTTACTATTGGAGACATTTTCTCTCAGCTGTTAGAAGGTAGAATGGGGAGGATATGTTTCTCTGCCATCCTTCAGATTATAATTCCCTAGTTTTATCAACTTCTGCTAATCCAAACTCATTGTATGTGGAAGACCTGATAAGGGAGTTTGGTTGGTCATTTTAGATGAGGTTGGCATGATACATGATCAAAATGGCATCTACTGATAGTTTTTCTACTGATAAAAAATGCTTTTTATATGGTATGTGCATTAGGGCTGAAAGAGGCTGATGAAACGCATCCCTATACCAATCTGTGTTTAATAAGCTTGTTCTCTTTAGCAATGAGCAAATCTTAAGTGATGCGATGGTTTGGAATTCTGGTCTGAGCATCCAACACAAACTGTCCAAATGTTTTCAAATTCATCTTGGACGACAGATTGTTGTGTCAGGCCGGTGTGTCCGAACTACAGCAAAAATGTGAGTCATGGCAACACAAATTTTTAATGAAGATTTTGGAGACAGAGGGTGCCAGCACGGGTAGCCGTTAGGAGCCATGTGGAGCCCACATGCTGGGTTTTGTATTCCCCGCAGATCACACCTCCATATCAAAGGTGAGGTAGTGGCAATCTGGTTGTATTTTGCCAATTGTGTGCAGCCTAGCAAATTTCCAGTTTAGCCTTCTGTTGATAGAGATTGGGAGTGATCTATAATCTAAGTGGTATCTCAATCGTACGGCAAAGTTGTTACCGATGAGTTCTGTCCCCTGAAAAAAAACTATATAGACATTAGATAACAGTCCCCATATGAATTCTACTTCTGGGAGTCCAGAACGGTGGCCTTCACCATTGTTTTCTTTCTTTACACGCAAATACAATGGCTCGTGTTTCTTGAGTGATTCTGACTTTGAGGCTGACAGGCAGGTCATGTAATGTTAGCTTGTTTTCCCAAGGGAAATAATTTTATTCACCTATCTCCTGCTCAGCTATGTGCCCACTTTCTTTCCTCTTCTCTTCCACAAGCATGTGACTGGAGTGCAGCAAAAAGAGGTCCTTTGTGCCATGGATTTTTTTTATCATGAACACTAAAAAATTTAAGTTTCTAGCTCACTTAATCATTTTGACAGATGACAATACTAAGTACAATCACCAGACAGATGACATTAGACAGATGACAATACTAATCCTACCGCAACTTCTCAAGGGAGATTCTTATTGTAAAAATTGACATATATTCTACCAGGGTGCACATAATGCATTTAGGAATGCTGCAGTTTGCTGCTTCACACAGTTTGGTGCATCTCTAGGTCTTTATCCCTTTTGTGTCAGGGGTTCCGCTAATCTCTGCCATCTCCGAGTTTTGGGCTTTGGTAAAATTGGCAGATCCTTTGTCAGCCCTCACTACTGGGGCTGTTGAGATGGTGATTGATAGGGAAGAGCACAGATGTTTGCTTAATGGTTGTTTTCCCAGGGGCTTCTGTCAGAGCTGTTGGCAGGGAGAGGACAGAGAGGTACTTTGGATATTGCCAATTCATTTTCTCTGAGTGATAGGCAGGTTAAAACAATGTCATGGCAAAGTCAAGATTGTGTAACTTGTCTTCACTAACCCTTTTTATATGATCCTCAGAGCTGTTGTTGCCTGCTTTTTCACCCAGTTTATTGCTAATGAGGAGAGGAATTGATGATAAAACACAGCCTTGTCTAACTCTAGTCACAGCTTCAAACCAGTCACCCAGTACTGTATCCAATCTTACTGCACCTGTTCTTACATCATCTAAACACCTTGGTATGTTGATCATCAGAGGTAGAAGAGGAAACAGCAAAAATTAGACTGAAAGTAAATGCAGAAAAAAGCTGAGATTATGAAGTCAGGAAACTGGCCAACAGATGTAAAGGCATACGTGAATGGAAACCAGAGGTGAAAGTAAGCTGGTGCAGCACTGGCCCTTAGCTGCAGTGGGAAGGGCGGCACAGTAGGCAGCCAGGCAGGTTAGAGGGCTGCCCTCCCCACAGTGCCCCAGCCTTGAGCCCCCTTCTCCCCATTGCCACTTCAGGGGAGGGGGCAGCAGCCACACTTACCAGACCCTGTGTGTTGCTTTTCTTCTACTTCCTGCTTTTTCTGACTCTCAGCAAGCAAGGGGAAAATGCAGAAACTGCTGGATTCCTACCCTGCCCCTCTCCGGGCAGCCAGGAGTCAGAGGAATGCACCAGGCTCTGCACTTTCCCCTCACTCACCGAGAGTCAGAGGAAGCAGGAAGGAGAAGAAAAGGAACACACAGAGCTGGTATGTGCTGCTGCAGTCCCTCCCCCCCGACATGGCACCCTTAGGCCCCACCCACACTCATCCGTACACACACCAAGTTCTGAATCCTGCACCCTCCACATCCCTGCTTCTCTGAGCCCCCCAGCCCTTGCCCTTATTTCTCATCCACCTGCTGAGGAAGATACTACTCATTTAATGAGAAGACAAAATAACAAAGGTGAGAATAACGGAGTTGACAGAACAGAGAATATTAGAAAGTATCATAAAAGAAAGAAGACTTGGGTAGCTGGGACAGGTACATCATATGGAACATGGGACAGGGCAACATTAAGGAAGCAATAAATCGGGTACCAGAGGGAGGAAGGAGAAAGTGAGGAAGACCAAGAAAAAACTGGCAGAAGATCATGAGAGAGAGGGTATTTACTGTACTGGTGTCACCTGGAAAGAGGTACCACAACTAGCAAGCAATCATAGTAAATAGGAAAAATGGACTGGCTCATGTGTCAGAGGTAGAGGAAGAACTCCGTTCTAAGTAAGCTAAATAGGTTGGTGCATCACAGCAAATGGGGTGAGTTCATAAACATACAGGACTGCATCCAGAAAGAACAGAGCAGAGTTGCTAACTCATAGAAGCATAGGATTTGCTCAATCACATCAGTTCTTTGGTCTATCCAGTCTGGTATCTTGCCTCCGTCAATGACGAATGCCTGATGCTTCAGCGGCAAGTGAAAAATTCCTGTAACATACCTGGTCTATTGTCCAGTACTACAGATGAGAGGGAGAATGTAAGGGGCAATCCCTTATAGCAGGCCTGGGCAAAATATGGCCCATGGGCTAGATTCAGCCCACCAAACCACCGGACCTGGCCTGCGGACACTGTGGGGAGCCCCACCCGCATGCCACACAGAAACACAGCTGAAGGGTGGTTTCTTAAAACTGTGAGTCCAGAGGGGAGGAGGGAAAGCTTTAGGAGATGCTCCCACCCCCAGCACAATCCCACTGACCAGTTTCTGGCCAGAAACTGGCCAATGGGAGCTGCCTGTTTCAATAACAGGCAACCATGAAGCACAAGGGGCTCCAGAGCACATGGCTGCAGCTTGTGTGGGGGCGGGGCAGGCAAGGAGGGAGGCTGATTCAGAAAAGGGCTCCGCCCCCCACTCTTGCCCCCTACTCTACATGCCCAAATCCTCTGCTCCCTTCCTGCACCCATATCCCCTCCCAGACCTGGCCCCCCAAACCTCTGCCCCAGATCACAATCCTCTATAGCCCTCACTCCCAACTCAAATCCCTGCACTCCTACCTGTACCCCAGTTCCCTGCGCTAGGTCACAATCCAACCCCCTGCACTCCAGTCAGTGCCCCAGGTCACAACGGCCTCCTTCACCTGTTAACCTGAAACAGATTTATGATTTTACTGGTCAGAAGATGGGCTGTCTGCAGTATCCTACCCCTCCGCATCTATCATCAGTGTTTAGTGTAGTTGAGACACAGGCAGGTTAGATAAAACAACAAGATTGTTATTAGATAACACAAATAAACAAACCAGGACTTCTTGCAACATAACAATAATGGCTTGGATGTTGGCACAGATGTTACCATAGGGGGATGAACCCCAGAGCCCAGACCCTTACCATAGGGAAACAAGACAATAGGGAAGGACTATACCATGTCCTGTAGACACTGGGATGACACAAGGGTGGACACAGGAAAGTCAGGAACTGGATTCCAGGAACCTCTGGAACAGGTAAGTGGACTTCCCCCGATCTTCTGTCCCACGCGTGGTATGCAGACACTCCCTGTCTGGTTTTGTACTTGGATGGTTCCTTCTAGATGTTATCTCCCCTGGCTCTAGTTCTTCAGCAAGGCTGGCTCCCTGTAGGAGGTCTCTGTGCCCCACTGGGGTGACCTGCTTGCTCAGCATCCAGAGACACAGAGCCCTGTCAGAGTGACATACACTCATATATGCTTTCCAGCTGCTGGGCAGATTTACTGTTACATGGCACTCCATGTTCCCGCCTTTTCCTCTGATTTGGCGCCAAAAGCCTGGAGAAAAAGGGGCACCAAGATGGAGGCCAGGTTGTCCTTTTGCCAATTCAAGATGGAGATTCAACCAAAATCGCAACTATATAAATCAAACATACTTAACCCATTTCAACACACATGAACTCCCTCTCTTACCCAGGCTCCCTTCTGCACCCAACCTCCATCCCAGACCCCCGCATCTCCTCCATTAATACCAGGGAAGAGTGCGGCCCTTAACCACTTTCCAAATTCTTGGAGTGCCCCCCCCCCCAGCTCTATGGCGTAGTGGTTGGAAAGAGAAACCTATGTTTACACTTAAATACATTTTTAAATACGTAGATATCATGGTGATGGGCCTGGTATAAAAATATGAAACAGAAATGCCTCTTTTACTTCCTCATGTGATCAGTTCCTGCCCTGAAGCATGGAGTCTGCTGACCCTTTTCTTAGCATGCTTCACTGCAATTATCTGTGGTCTTAAAATTGGGTTGTAGTCTGAGGAATCGAAGTGACTCCTGCACTTTCACCTGGGGAATGGGCATCAGTCTGGACCGTATTGGGCTGTTCACTGTGCTTCATGGATTATGCTGAGTTGCTTTTAGATCACATCTAAACTTTGGTCTTCCATCTATTTGGTTTTTTTCTTGGCATTGAGAGATATTTTGTGACTTGTATAAGAAGCACAGAGCCCTAGCTGGGAACTGCCTGAGCCTTGCTGATTCCTGCCATATGTTGATTTATTCTGAGAGATATTTTTCTTGATTTCTCTGATATATTCAACAGCACAATCCCCACACGGTATTTTTGTAGCTGCTTTTTGAGTATTCCAGCAGGAGTTTTGCTTTTGCTTTCCAAAGTTTTTTCACAGGAACTAGCCTTAGCAGATCAGCAGTGTGTGCCTGGTTCATTTAATTATCCTCCCTAATTATAAATGCATTGATGGTGCTGGGTTAAATTGCTGAGATTTTCTAAAGTTAAATATTTGAGCAATGAGAACTATGCTGTGGAAACGTCAAAGAGTGAATAGAAAGCATCAAATGCTGAGCAGCAGCATTCTAAATCCAACTTACCCCAAAGAGGCTTCTTAGTTCTCCCACTAATACAGCTATCTGTGAGGCTAGCAGCCCATATGCCAGCTCACGCCATTCTAACTGAACACTGATCAATGCATCACTGGAATTAGTCAGGCTCACTTTAGTATTGTTAAAATAGATATTGGGATTATGAGAATGTGTTTAGGGCTTAGTCTTTATTAAATGCTTGCAATAATCTCACTTACAACTAGGGATGTAAGCGAGTAGTCAAGTAGTCAACTACCCGATAAGCCTAGGCTTATCTCTCTCGACTACTCTCATTCCCCCCACCCTCCGCCCCCGCCCTTCTGCCTCTGTATCCCAAGATCCACAAACCTGGATCCCATCAACTCAAGCATTGGCACACTTACAGCAGGATTATCCAGTTATGTTGACTCTCTTCAGACCCTATGCTGCCAGCACACCTAGCTATCTTCGAGACACCACCGACTTCCTGCGGAAACTAAACATCAGTCAACTTCTGAAAACACCATCCTGGCCACCATGGATGTAGAAGCTCTTTACACCAACTTTCCTCTTGAAGATGGATTACAGGCTATCAGGAATACCATTCCTGATGATGCCACTGCACACCTAGTAACAGCTCTGTGACTTCGTCCTCACCCACAACTATTTCCAAGTTGGGGACGATTTATATTTTCAGGTCAGCGGCACAGCTATGGGCACCCACATGGCTCCACAATATGCCAACATCTTTATGGCTGGCCTCGAACAACATTTCCTCAGATTTTACCCCCTAGAACTCTTACTCTCCTTACACTACATTGATGACATCATCATGTGAACCAACAGAAAGGAGACCCTTGAAGAATTCCACAGGGATTTTAACAACTTCCACCCCACCCTCAACCTTAGCCTGAACCAGTCCACACAAGAGATCCACTTCCTTGACACTACAGTACAATTAAATGACGGCCACATTTCCACCATACTGGACACCTACCGACCATTACACTTATCTACATGCCTTTTGCTTCCATCCAAGACACATTTCCCAATCAATTGTTTAAAGCCAGGCCCTAAGATACAGCTGGATTTACTCCAATTCCACAGACAGAGACAAATACCTACAGGGTCTCTATCGGGCATTCTTAAAACTGAAATACCCACCAGGGAAGTGAAAAAACAGATTGACAGAGCCAGACAAGTACCCAGGCATCGGATTCTTCAAGACAGGCCCAACAAAGAAAACAACAGAATTCCACTTGTCATCACCTACAGCCCCCAACTTAAACCCTCCAGCACATTATCAACCATCTGCAACCTATCCTGAAAAACGACCCTTCACACTTACAGACCTTGGGGGACAGGCCAGTCCTTGACTACAGACAACCCCCTAACCTGAAACAAATTCTCTCCAGTAACCATACAGCACACCTCCATCATACTCACCCAGGAACCCACCCAAGCAATCAACTTTAGTGCCAACATCTATGCAAGTGACACCATCACAGGACCCAACCACGTAAGCCATCACATCAGAGGCTAACTGCACATCCACTGATGTGATCTATGTCATCAAGTGCCATCAATGCGCCTCTGCCATGTATATTGGCCAAACTGGACGTCTCTATGGGAAAGGATTAATGGACACAAATCAGATATTCAAAATGATAACACACAGAAACCTGCTGGGGAACATTCTAACTTGCCCGGGCACTCACTAACAGGTCTAAAAGCAGGGCTGGCCTTACCATGAGGCGAACTGAGGCGGCCGCCTCAGATGCCAAACTGTTGAGGGGGCACCACTAGGACCCAGAGTGTAGCAAATTGTGTCTGCTGCTGGTGCATATGTATTCTCTCTGCTCTAGATGCACAGAGATGGTGGAGTACTGTGCTGGAGGAAGGAGGACACAAGAGACATAACAGGCAGGCAGGAGAAAAGGTGGCATTTGAGCTCCCTGCCTCAGGTGCCAAAATGTTGTGGGACGGCCCTGTCTAAAAGTGACCATCCTGTTACAAAGCAATTTAAAAAACCATCTGGAAAGAGAAGCTGCAGAAATTGCCTTCATCTGCAAATTTGACACCTTTAGTCAAGCTCTGAACAAAGACCTTACTTGGATGGGGCGCTACATTCAACACCCTAATGACATAAAAAGCTAAGCACCAGCTACTTAGAGCCCACTCTATTGGCCTCATTTAGCATGGACACTCTAATTGACAAAAAATATATATATATTTTTTCTTTCTCTTTCCCTCCCCATCCCCTCTTTCTCTGCTATTTATTTGTACACTGGACTCCTTAACTCCATTCATCTGAAGAAGTGGGTTGTGCCCACGAAAGCTCATGATCCCATCTACATGTTTTGTTAGTCTCTAAAGTGCTGCAGAACGATTTGTCATTTGTTTTTTAATGTAAAATGAGTTTGCTGGTTCATCTACATAGTTAATAGACTCATCACAGCACAGCTTGGTATGGTTAAGGATAGCTGCTCAGGATGAGAATTATAAGGCATAATACTGCCAGGATGGGGACAAGAAGATTTCTCCTGTTTTTTCATTTAATTAAAGGGAATACATTTGATGCCTTATGATAATGGCATCATTGAAAGAAACAGCACCATGAGGGATGTCACCATCAGTCAATATAGTACGGGTGTATCAGCAATGATAAAACATTGTAAAAAAGGAAATGACAGTATTAGAAAGATTTTGTTGTACCTTTGTTCATTGTTTTCTAGGCAGTCCTGCAATGGAATAGTGTCCAAATAAACCCGGAGCCTCCTGCAGAATTTGGGAATATTGGTGGGTATACGGGTGTTGCAGGTTGGGGGTGAGGTGTAGCCTTGTTATGGTGAGGATGTAGGCTACTCACATAGATCCAGCTTGTATTTTCTCTGTCAGTCCTTCCTTTTTCTAAAACACCAAATGAATAAAAGAACAGAATAGGAACAAGGGGCTACTGAAAAACCATATCAAAGGGTCTGTTCTGGAATAGTTGGTTGTGTCTAGTTCTTTCACTTGTCACCACTGTTATACAAGCCTATTCAAATCCAAGATTTCACACACCTTTCTTGACAAGTAGGGATGCAGATGTATGAATAAATTAATTTACGGGGAGAGAGCTTTGTATGAATTAGCTCCCCAAGTCTCACAGATAACTGGCAAAATATCACAAGTGTAACAAGGCAGCTCAAACCAGCAGAGACGGTTGCTTTATATTTACCCACAATTCTCCTCCTCTGATATAAATCACGGAGTTTGGTGGTGAAGTTACACAAATGTGATCGGTTGTAAATCCTGAGTTTTATACTAAAGTTACACAGTAAGCTCTACTGTATTACACACTAAATCATAGAGCTTTATCAAAGAAGTTGCAATATCAGCCGCTTGCCTGCATTGTTTGTATTTATGGGGGAGCATCCATCTGTGATAGATAAGGTCAGCTCTCTGCTGCTGCTATCGCTGCAACTGCCCAGACATGGAGAGGACAATTATTGCTCAGAATTTCTCCCACATGCTTTTTGTTTCCTCCTGTCATGCAGGAAACTAACCCTGGCAAAAATGGTGAGAGGTGCAAAACAGTCATTGTTAAATCCCAGGGACATTAGAGGGAAGCTTTGGATATCATTGTAACGGCATCATTGTTTTGTTTCAATTCCATTGACTCTTAGTGAAAGCTGTTGTGTGGTTCACTGTCCAGGCACTCAGATGGAGATGAGTAAGGCACAGATGCTTAACTGGATTTGCTAGGTAGGATAAGGGTGCAACTCTGTAGTAATCAGTGCAGAAATTTCTATAGTATAGAAATAAATAAAATATTTGAAAATAAAAACCACTATCACAAGAGAGGAAATGCCCACACCCTAACAAAAGGTGCCATTGCACTGTTCAGGGCTGCCTTAGCAGTGTAGCTGTAGCAGAGCATGTGCACTTTATAGAAAATCTCAGATCTAAGGAGCAGTGGGGAGAGATCCACTTGCAAGCCAAGAGGTGAGTGTTTGTAAGCCAGATGGCTTAGTCCTGGGGCTTGGGCCTATGCTCAGGCCAGTAAATAAACCCCCAATGGTTCCTTTCAAACCTGACCCTGAGTACGGGGCAGGGCAAGCAAACAAGTGCAGTTTAACAATTTAGGTAGGCCCAGGCCCTGATGCAGGGTGGGTAGGTAAACAAACTATGTATGTAAGCCCAGGCCTTGGTGCAGGTAAACAAACAGCAGTTCACTTGCAGGAGAGGGGGAGACTGCCTCCCAGGGTGTGGAGTGGCAGGGGGGACGTGGGCTCTCCCTACTCCACCACGTCCCAGCCCAGGGCCCTGGCAGTGGCAGGACTGACTGCCACTGGGGTCAGCGGGGATCCAGCCTGCACTCACTGACTCACTTGAATACAATGAGATTAGCCTGACTGTCGTCGGCTTCCCTTGGGCCATTTCCAAACTCCTGCTTGGAGGATGCCTGGCATCGCAGCAGGTTCTTGGGTTCATTGGGGTCTGAACCCTCAGCCACAGCCAACAGGGTTTCCTTGTATGTTGGGGGGCCCAGTGGTCTGGGTCAGTCCTTGGCCTCTGTAGAGTCCTTAGCGACCTCGTGGCTCAGGAGCTTAAGGCAGGCCTCTGCTTCTTCTGGCGGGCTGGGGTCCTACTGAGCGCCTGGCCTTTTTATACAGTTAGCTCCGCCCCTTGGCTTCCAGGGAGTTAAAGCAGCAAGGCAAGGCTCAGCCCACTAGGGCTCAAAGAGAGGTTCTTCCCCTTCTGTGTCAGTGAGTGGCCACCCCTGCTCACTTAATTTTAAAGCAATTAACCCCCTTCCCCCCAAAAAAATCCCCACTAGGAAGAGATTGTTGAACAAGAGAGTCTGGTACTCAAATATCCATGATAAAAGCAGAGGTTATTATAGTCAAGCAGCTGGGGGGGGTGTGTGACAGAGATGGCTGACTAGCAGATGCCATCAGGAGAGATTCTACTTTTCCCTGTTCCTTCAGTAAAATATACTGACATCTATGCCATCTGCACTAGCATCTCCATTGTGCAGGTCCCCCAGCTAGTGGGCCTGGAGTCCTGCACTCATATTTTAATGCATGATGCAATAAAGTTGGGATAAAATAAAGCATTTTGCATGAGACAGAATACTTTCAAAGCTCAAGAAGACTGAAGCTTAAAAATATGCTCTTCATTGCTCACACACCTTAACCGCGTACAGCTTAGCAACTTTAGCTCCAAGACATGCCCCAGACTCTTTTGTACCGGAAGCAAACCACTGTAGAAACATTAATTAATGAAACCCTATGATATTCTGTAAATCAGCAAAATTTCCCCCATCATCATCTTCGTCATCTTCATTTTATTATTATTTTATTTTAAAGCACCCAAAAACGTACTAAGGATCTGGACAGTGCAAATAAAATTACATGTCCCTGCCTCAAAGAGTTTGCAATCTAATCTCAGTCATGAGTTCATAGAGGGAGTAACAAAATAGCAGGCAAGTGCTGGGGAAAGGAGGACTGGGGGTGGTGGAACAGTAAGATTACATAGACAACAAACATTAATAATGAAAAATAAATGTATGTCTTTTTGATGAGATGTTACAGATCGGGTCACTGAGTTGTACAGAAATGAAATGACTTACTGAAAGATCTCTTAAGCAACAAGAATCACAAAAATGCCAGTTCCCTGCATAATATCCTGATATGATTTCAGTTATAAACCTAAGGAAAGCAGCCAGTCTTCACAGTTTTGGGTTGGCCCTGCATACAGATTTGCTTCAGCACACTGACAATTTAGCTTACTTAGTTGGGATGCTGAATTTTTTTCATTCATACCTAGAGGCAAAACAGATTATGATGGTTGCCTTTCAAATAATATGTCTGGGCTTCCGTTTCTGTTTCTTCTGAATATCCCTTATAACAGGATTTAGAGCAGGGGTGGGCAAAAGGGCCTCCATGAGCTGGATGCATCCAGCCAAGCGAGTTGATCCAGCCCACAGAGGCCTTGCCATTCCCCTTCCCCCAGGCCAATCAGGGCCTAGGGACGGGAGAGTTCACAGTGCTTAGAGTCAACACTGGCTCTTAAGCACTGAACGCGGGAGGACAGGGAGCGAGAGACTTCGTGTTTTCCCCCCCCCAGGCCAATCAGAGCACCACGCCCCTTGCAGGGTGAGAGCAGGGCAGAAGGAGATTTTGCATGCTTCCTTTCACCCCTAAACCTTGATTGTCCTGGGGGTGGACAGTGGGGGGAGCACACAAAGTCTCCTCCAAGCGCTAGGGGCACGGGCACCTAGAGGGAACCACCAGCTGTTCTGAACAGCTAGTGGTTCTCTCTGCTGGGGAGAGGGGCAAAGACTTCAACCCCCTAGACCAATCAGGGTCTGTGGGCAGGGAAGCACAGAAGTGTCCTGGCCCTGCCCCTTCCGGGTGGCCCAGGGCCCTTCCAAAAATTCCTGAAGTAGCTCCCAGTCAAAAAGTATTGCCCACCCCTGATTTAGAGTCACTAAAACATTATTTTGGCTCTACTAAGGAAATAATTAAGATGTTTAAAGTAAGGCTGTACTGCAAGTGAAATGCTCAGCCTGGGATTATGTTTCCCCAGAAAATAGCCCAAAGCTACCCTGTTTAAGAGACAGGAAATGAAAGCCAACAGCCGGGTAAGGCACATCTGTGGTGTTGTGTGACCCTGCTGAGGCATGGGATGCGTGGAAGATGTTGTTGCTCAGTACAGAGCATATACCATATGTACATTCCTGCCATCTCCTTTCCCACCTCTGGCCCCATCCTTTTCTCTTCCCATTGCTCTCCTGGCTGATCCTTGTGTTGCACAAAACCACTACATCTCTCCCATTGGCAGAGCATATCTTAGACACTAGGGATACATCTAGACTACAGGCTTCTGTCAACAAAGAGTGTCTAGACTTCAGCCAGTTCTGTCGACAAAGCAAGCCGCTTTTTTGACAGAGAGTCTAGACGCCTCTTTGAAAAAGCACAGTGTGGATGCAATAGCGCCTTTTGTCGACAGAACTGTCGACAAAAGGTGTTATTCCTTGTAAAATGAGGTTTACCGCCGTCGACAAAACTGCCACGTTCTGTCGACTTACTGTCGACAGAACTCAGCAGTAGTGTAGATGCAGGTATAGTTTTGTTGACAAAAGTCCACTTTTGTTGACAAAACCCTGTAGTCTAGACACACCCTAGGCTCTCCCAGGAAAATGGCTGCAATCTGGTTTTTCCAGGAGAAATGAGTATCAGTATTCCAAGATGAGAGTAAAATATTTTCACATGAGTAGCATTGCTCAGTTTGCCCAGGCCAGTGAAACTTGACTAAGAAGGACTTTAGGGCTGTAACACCAAATTCATGGCTGCCTGAGGCTTTCCTGTTGAAGGAAAAGGTCCAGGTAGAGATTGTCAATTCGAGGAAGTAAATGTGTGGTTGCACAGGTGGTGTCAGAGAGAGGGCTTTGGTTTCTTCAACCATGGGATTCTGTTCCGGGCACAAGGATTACTAGGAAGAGATGGGATCCACCTAACAAAAAGAGGGAAGAGCATCTTCATGGGCAGGCTTACAAAACTAGTGAGGAGGGCTTTAAACTAGTTTTGTGAGGGGACAGTGATCTAAGCCCTTAGGTAAGTGGGGAAGTGGGATACCAGGAATAAACACAAGCAGGAAGGTGCAACAGAGGAGGACCCCTGATTCATACAGAGAATGTTGGGCAATCAGCTAGTTATCTAATGTGTCTGTACACAAACGCAAGATGCCTGGGAAACAAGCAGGAAGAATTAGAAGCCCTGGCCCGGTCAAACAACTATGATTTGATTGGAATAATGGAGACTTGATGGGATGACTCGCATGACTGGAGCACTATCATGGAAGGGTATAAACTGTTCAGGAAGAACAGGCAAGAGAGAAAAGGAGGAGGAGTTGCACTTTATGAAAGAGAACAGTATGGTTGCTTAGAACTCCAGTATATAGAGGGAGAAAAGCCTGTTGAGTGTCTTTGGGTTAAACTTATAGGAGGGAGCAACAGGGGTGATGTTGTGGTTGGTGTCTGCTATAGACCACCAGATCAGGTAGATGAGGTAGACGAGGCTTTCTTCAGACAATTGAGAGCTTCCAGCTCACAGGCCCTGGTTCTCATGGGGGACTTTAATCACCCTGACATCTGCTTGGAGACCAATACAGCAGTACACAGACAATCCAGCAAGTTTTTGGAGAATGTTGGGGATAATTTCCTGGTGCAAGTGCTGAAGGAACTGACCAGGGGCCATACACAGCTTGACCTGCTGCTCACAAACAGGGAGGAACTAGTAAAGGAAGTAGATGTGGGTTGCAACCTGGGACGCAGTGATCCTGAGATGGTCGATTTCAGGATCCTGACAAATGGAAGAAAAGAGAGTAGCAAAATACACACCCTGGACTTCAGGAAAGCAGACTTTGACTCCCTCAGAGAACTGACGGGCAGGATCCCCGGGGATGCTAACATGAAGGGGAAAGGAGTCCAGGAGAGCTAGAAGTATTTTAAAGAAGCCATATTGATGGCGCAGAAACAAACCACCTTAACACGCAGTAAGAAAAGCAAATATGGTGGGCAACCAGTTTAGCTTAGCAATGAAATCTTAGGCAAGCTTAAACACAAAAGGGAAGCTTACAAGAAGTGGAAACTTGGACAGATGACTAGGGAGGAGTATAAATATATTGCTCAAGAATGCAGGGGAATTATCAGGAAGGCGAAAGCACAATTGGAATTGCAGCTAGCAAGAGATGTGAATGGTAACAAGAAAGGTTTCTACAGGCATGTTAGCAATAAGAAGGTGCTCAGAGAGGGTGTGGGGCCCTTACTGGATGAGGGAGGTAATGTAGCGACAGATAATGTGGGAAAAGCTGAAATACTCAATGCTTTTTTGCCTCTGTCTTCACAGACAAGGTCAGCTCCCAGACTACTGTCTAGGCAACGCAGTATGGGAAGAAGGTGGGCAGTCCTCAGTGGAGAAAGAACAGGTTAAGAACTATTTATAAAAGTTGGACATACACAAATCCATGGGGCTGGATTTAATGCATCCAAGGGTACTGAAGGAGTTGGCAGATGTCATTGCAGAGCCTTTCGCTATTATCTTTGAAAACCTGTGGCTATCGGGGGAGGTCCTGGATGATTGAAAAAAGGCAAATGTAGTGCCCATTTTTAAAAAAGGGAAGAAGGACAATGCAAGGAACTACAGACTGGTCAGCCTTACCTCAGTATCCAGAAAAATCATGGAGGGAATCCTCAAGGAATCCATTTTGAAGCACTTTGAAGAGAGGAAAGTGATCAGGAATAGTCAACATGGATTCACCACGGGCAAGTAATGCCTTACCTACCTGATTGCCTTCTATGATGAGATAACTGGCTCTGTGGACATGAGGAAGTCAGTGGATGTGATACACCTTGACTTTAGCAAAGCTTTTGATACAGTCTCCCACAATATTCTTGCCAGCAAGTTAAGGAAGTATGGATTGGATAAATGGACTGTAAGGTAGATAGATTGTTGGGCCCAATGACTTGATGTATAGCTGGAGTTCAGTTTCAAGCAGAGTGCCCCAAGAATCGGTTCTAGGGCCGGTTTTGTTCAACATCTTTATTAATGACCTGGATGAGGAGATGGATTGCACCCTCAGCAAGCTTGCGGATGACACTAAGCTAGGGGGAAAGATAGATACACTGGAGGGCAGGGACAGGGTCCAGAGTGACCTGGACAAATTGGAAGATTGGGCCAAAAGAAATCTGATGCGGTTCAACAAGGACAAGAGTAGAGTCCTGCACTTGGGATGGAAGAATCCCAAGCATTGTTACAGGCTGGGGACCAATTGGATAAGCAGCAGTTTGGCAGAAAAGCACCTGGGGATTACAGTGGATAAGAAGCTGGATATTAGTCAATAGTGTGCCCTTATAGTCAAAAAAGGCTAATGGAATATTAGGGTGCATTAGGAGGACCATTGCCAGCAGATCTAGAGAAGTGATTATTCCCTTTTATTCGGCACTGGTGAGGCCACATCTGGAGTATTGCGTCCAATTCTGGGCCCCGCACTACAGAAAGGATGTGGACGCATTGAAGAGGGTCCAGCGGAGGGCAAGAAAAATGATAAGGGGACTGGAGCACATGACCTATGAGGAGAGGCTGAGGGATTTGGGCTTATTTAGTCTGCAGAAGAAAAGAATGAGGGGGGGGGATTTGATAGCAGCCTTCAACTTCCTGGAGGGAGGTTCCAAAGACTATGGAGAGAGGCTGTTCTCATTAATGATGGATGGCAGAACAAGGAGCAATGGTCTCAAGTTGCAGTGGGGGCGGTCTAGGTTGGATATTAGGAAAAACTGTTTCACTAGGAGGGTGGTGAAGCACTGGAATAGGTTACCTAGGGAGGTGGTGGAATCTCCATCCCTAGAGGTTTTTGAGTCTTGGCTTGAGAAAGCCCTGGCTGGGATAATTTGGTTGGGGTTGGTCCTGCTTTGGGCAGGGGGGTTGGACTTGATGACCTCCTGTGATCCCTTCCAGCCTTGGAATTCTATGATTTGCAAGAGGAGTATATGATGGAGTGTGGGACCCCTTAGGACTGTTCCCCAATGTCATCATGCCACTGACATCACCTTCTTGCTCTCTGGGGCTTCCTACCACCCTGTCTTGCTGGGCAAGATCTTCTGGTCTCCCCCAGTCAAGGCACAAAGTTGGGGTTACTGCCCCTCTGAAGAGCAGTGCAGACTGAGCCACTTCAGCTCTGGGAGAATGCAGTTATAGGATATAGCACCCAGGAAACAACCCCCAAAAGGGATCACAACCCCAAAGTCAACCCCCAAAAGGATTAAAATGCATCTTTCTCTGTGTAAAAGTTTTACACAATGAAAGCTCATTCAGGTAAGACTCCTTTATCAATGAAAGAAGGCTCTCTACACTTGTAGCTCCCTCTAGGTAACAATTATTTACACTGGGCTTAATAGTAAACAAAACAAAAAGTGTTTTTATTAAGTACAAACAGTAGGATTTAAGTCATTGTAAGTGAAAACAGACAGATCAAAGTAAAGTAGTGAAAAAAACTTAAAGAAAATGCATAGCTAGTTCAAATTTACTAAAAGACTTATTACAAGCCCTTACTCTAATGGGCTTGTTCTCATTCAGGCAAATCTTAAAATCAAAGATGACCATTTATTCTGACTTGGTTCTCCAATTCTCTGTATGTATTTGTATCTCAGGCTATGTCTACATTGGGAAGGTTTGGCGACAAAAGTGCTGCCAACATGCAAAAGTGAAAACCGATCAAACTTTTTTTCTGCCTCCCGTTGTTGACATTTCACGGTCTCATTGCTAGCTAGCTCCTCCATCAATAGATAGAGCAAAGCAATGTGGGAGGGCAAAGCTAATCCCTGTGCTTCTTGGGATTCTCGCTAAACTCTTCCACAGCATTCTCAGCTGCTGGGAGCAGCATCAAGAGTAGCTCTGTGAGCTCTCCATGCTGAGGAATGTCAAACAGCACAGCAGTCTCTCCAGCCTTCCCTCTGCAGGAGCTATCTGCCTGTTGCTATGTTTCAGAATGGGAGCATTCCAATGATTTGCTCTTTTTGTTTTTTTCCCAAACAGAGCAACTCCCTCAGTTGTCA
This sequence comes from Rafetus swinhoei, assembly GCA_019425775.1. NCBI lineage: Eukaryota > Metazoa > Chordata > Testudines > Trionychidae > Rafetus > Rafetus swinhoei. The sequence continues at coordinate 143,316,334 of CM033440.1, read as the reverse complement.
GATACTTCTTGGAGCTTTGAAAGGGGAGGGGCATATGCCTGCAGGGCAGCAGAGATCACAGAACACTGAGCACAGCCATCTGAGCACAGCCATTACAGTCATTGTGCAATACTGGCAGAAGCCAGTTCTCTCAACAAACAGAGTCCACACTCTGGAAAAGGAAGGGGAAAAGAGAAAAGTCTCTCACAGAGGTGGAAGTTTTTTATCACCAAAACTAAGTGTTTTTCCCAACAAAAGTTGCATTGTAGTGTGTACACTCTCACCGTTTTGTCAACAAAAAGCAGTTTTTGGTGACCAAACATGCCAGTGTATACAAGGCCTCAGTGTGCCAAAACATTCCCCAGGTCAGTCGAAGACAGACCTGATAACGTCACTTTGCTGATCTAATCTTTCCCTCCATGACGAGAACCTTTTGTTCTCCATTCCCCCTTCCATGGAAAATTACCTGTCTTAAAATGGAACCCCAGTACCAGGTGGTATGGTCACATGTCTTACTAGTTCAATTGCCTTTGGACTTACAGGACAAACAAAGCTGTTTATAAGTCATTAAGTTGATTACCCAATTGTTAAGGAGCACCATTGATGGCTCTCATTAATACATTTAAAACTATAAACAGTCTCACACCTTATATTTCTAACTTTACATACAAGAATGATATATGCACCAAAATAGGATATACAGAACCAGCTGACTGTAATATTAAAATTGATAGGTTACATGAGATATTTTGTCCAAAACATCTTCATTTATATTCATGAGCCAATTTTCAGAAAGCATGGGGGAAACAGTCACAGAGTCATGATTAGCCAATGTGCTCATTCATTCATTAAAAGAAAGAGTGAGCTCAGCACAGTAACAGTCATCACTGCTAGTGTTATTAGCAACTGGTAAAATATGGACTCTGAATAACAGTGGGATGAGAATTCATTAATGCCTGAGGCTAGAAAAAAACATAATAGCCACTCTTGTGTTTTTCATCTTTTGCTAGGTTGACTAACCTACCAGGAAACATGGGGACCTGTTGGTGAAAGTATCTGAATTTTGAGGAAGAGGCAGCAAGGTGTGATGATCTAAGCCAAGAAACTGGAGCCAGGATGTTCTGAAACCTAATCTCACTTTTGTCCTAGACTATCAGTGCGTGGATATAGACAGGTTACTGAAGCTCTCTATGAGTCACGTTTTCAAAAGATATAAAACCCAGTCTTTCCCTCTGATAGGGGAAGCACCTGTAGAAAGAACAGAAAGAACAAACAAAGCAACATATGTTCACATCAACCCACCAGATTGATATTTGCAATACGGTAGCTACAGGATCAAGTACAGTTTGTGGTTGCCATATAACTGCAAATGCAAAAATGCCATCTCATTTTGCAGTTATAAATTATACGTATTAAAGGGAGGGAACCCTTTTGAAAATTTGGCCCCTAAACTGAATTTTGCCATCCATGAATGGCGGTCTGCATTTTGCCAGGGAAACGATAGTTTTCACCCCAGCCATCCACATTATCTGATAGCTAAGGGAGAGTTGTCTTGTGTTCTGGTGAGAATTGGATTTCAGTGCCCTTTTGTTTTATTGCCACTAAGCCCTCTGACAGAACTGATTCATTTCTCTGTGCCTTGTTTTCTCCTTCTGAACAAAGAGATAATACTAGTTATCTTACACCAGTGGTCTCCAACCTTTTTACACCCAAGATCACTTTTTAAATGACAAAACAAGGCAAGATCTACTGCCCTGCCCCTTCCTTGAAGTCCCGCCTCTTCCTTGAAGCCCCGCCCTCTCTATTCTCCTCCTCTCCATCACTTGCTATCCCCAACCCTTATACTGCTGCTTTTTTCCCTATTCTTCTGTAGGAAGAGGTTTTTCCAACATTTGGCCTGTCTAGACTGGACCAAGTGTCAGAAAAACCCCTTCTTTTGGAAGCCTTCTTATTCCTCGTGGAAAGAGGAATATAGGGGTTACCGAAAGAGCTTGTTTGCTCTTCCTCTAAAAAGAGTGGCAGAACAAACGCATCCCTGGATGTGGAAGAGTTTTTCTGGGATATCTCCGGAATCCTGAAAAACTCCTGCAGTCTAGCTGTACTCTCACTGGGTTGAGACAGGATGTGTGGGCTCTGGGGTGGGAATGAGGGGTTTGGGTGTGGGAAGGGGTGAGAGTTGCAAGCTCTGGGAGGGAATTTTGATGCAGGAGGAGGTGGAGTAGGGAATGCTGGCTCAGGGAGGTGGCTCCAGGCTGGGGAGTGTTGGGGTCAGGTGGAGGGTTGGGGTACTGAGCAAGCCACAGGCTTGTGGATGTGAGGGTGCAGGAGTTTGGGTTGGGGGATGGGAGGGGCTCAGGGCAGGGAGGTTAGGAGTATAATGGGCTCAGGACACAGATTTGTGGTGTGTGGATGGTGTAGGAGTGTTGTGGCAAAAGACTGAGGATGTGGGGATGCAGGAGTTTGGCGATGTGAGAGGCTCAGGACAGGGGGTTCCAGTGTATGATAAACTCAAATCTAGGGTCGGGGGAGGGGGTGCAGGAGTGTTATGATGCTGCGGACAGATGGGGGTTTGTTGGCCAGGCTTCATTTTTAAATAAAATATGTCAAACACAAAAAGTTTCAGCATTGTTTTTATTTATGAGAACCTGTTTTGATTCAGGGGTCACTGAAAAGTCAGCTAGAGCCACACAAGGGAGATGCAAAAAAAATAAAATAATAACTCCTCCAAAGCCTCACTAATGTGGCCCCAACTGTGCTGGTGGGAGCAGGGGACATGGTACTGGGGAAGGGTGCTAGTGGGTGCTGGGGCAGAGGACAGGGTGTCAGTGGAGGCAAGGGACAGGGTGTTGGGGTGGGGACAGGGTGCCGGTGGGGGCAGGAGCCAGGATGCCAGTGGGAGCAGAGTGCCAGTGGGAACAGGGGGGCAGGGTGTTGGCTGTGGCAGGGCATCCTCAGCACACGCCTTCCCCCCCCCTCAGAGGAGGGAAGCTCTGGCAAGAGCCTCCTCCCAGGACTCCTCTCCCCTCCCCCACAAAGGAGGAAAGCTCCGGCGCACATTTCCCCCTGGGACTCCTCCCCCCTCCCCGGCGCGTGCTTCCCCCCGGGTCTCCTACCTCCTCCCCCACAGAGTAGGGGAGCCCCGGTGTGCGCCTCCCTTCCCCTCTTCTCCCCCCCCCCCCCAGGAGGGAAGCCCTAGTGTGCACTTCCCCCCGGGACTCCTACCTCCTTCCTGGCATGCGCTTCCCCTCCAGACTCCTACCTCCTCCCCCGCAGAGGAGAGGAACCCCAGCGCGCGCTTCCCCCCCCCGGGACTCCTCCCCCCCCTCCCCGGCGCACGCTTGCCCTCGGGACTCCTACCTCTTCTGCCGCAGAGGAGGGGAGCCCCGGTGTGTGCCTCCATTCCCCTCTCTTCTCCCCCCTGCCCGGAAGCCCCAGCATGCACCTTCCTCTGGGACTCCTACCTCCTCCCAGCACACCACAGACCTGGAGGAGGGGAGCAGGCAGCGCACTTCCGGAAACCCCGGGAAGTGGCGCGCAGCTGCCGGACTTCCCTCCACCCCACGGGAAGCCAGCACTGCCTCCATTTTCAGAGGTAGGTAGTGGGGCTTCTTGGGGGTGGGAGGAATTGGGGGGGGCCCTGAACACCTCGCAATCGACTGGTCGAGCCCTTTCGATCGACCAGTCCATCGCGATCGACGGGTTGGTGACCACAGCCTTACACAGAGACTATCAGGCGTAATTTACTAAGGCTACATCTACACTGCAATGCTATTTTCGGATACTGGAGTATCCCAAAATAGCTATCCTGTGTCTTCACAGCAAGCCTGCTATTTCGATGTCCCTGTAAACCTCATTCCACAAGGAGTAAGGGACATTTCAGAGTAGCAGATTATTTCAAAATTTGGCGCTGTGTAGACAGTGCCAAATGACAAAATAAGATATTTTGAAATAAAATCAAAATAAGATGCGCAATGTGCATAGCTCAAATTGCGTATCTTATTTTGAGCTATGGTGCAGTGTAGATGCACCTTAATAGGTTTAAAGATCCATATATGGAAGACTTTATTGAAGGGTGGAAGAATATTGTTTATACTCATCACCTTGAAAAATGTAGCTCTTGGGGCAAAGAGAAACTACCTACAATTAAATAAGTCTAGATATCAGTGTATATATCATGGGGAGATGTATAGAGGGAGAGGCTGTCAATATATCTTCTTCTCCTGTGTAGGACTTCATTGCTGTTTTTTGGTTTCCTCTTCTCATGTACACAGAGTCAAAACCTGTCATTTTCCCTTCCCTAAGAGAGTCAGTCATGGTCTTAGTAAGCAGGTATCCACATCACAGTAAACATCACCCTATTCAACACTAATTGTACTTTAAGGGTGCATCTACACTCCACCATGGCTCGAAATAAGATATGCAATTTGAGCTATGCAAATTGCATATCTTATTTGAATCTTATTTTGAAATAGCTTATTTCGTAATTTGGCGCTGTCTACACAGCACCAAATTTCAAAATAGCCCACCATTCAGAAATGTCCCTTACTTCTCATGGAATGAGGCTTACTGGGATGTCAGAATAGCGAGCCCATTATATTTTGAAATAATGGGCTTGCTGTGAAGACGCGGGATAGCTATTTCGGGATACTCCAATACGTCTACTACAATAGCGTTGCAGTGTAGACGTAGCCTAAGAAAGCATGGTAAGTCCCTAAAAATCAGAGCTTGAGGCCAATTGATGGTGATAGTGGATGGATTAAGCTTGTACTGTTTTAAAGGACGTTTGCGTCTAGGATTATTTGTCTATCATTTTCACAAGAAGAATATTCACCTAAAAATGAAAGTACCCTTTTTGCCCCAGAAAAGAATGGTTTCTCCAGATACTACTAGAAACTCATTTAGAAACTGCTCAACCAGGTTTGTTAAACTTTATTACCGTCCTCATGGCTCATCAGAGTGTATTAGCAAAAATGCTCTCCTGATTAAAATTCTTGCATTTTTTGAATCTGACTATCTGACTCTAGCACTAAGCAAAACATAATCCATGGAAAAAAGGATAGTCTTGTAGTGAAGGCACAGCTAGGCATTCAGGATACTGGAGTAATTTCCAGTTCTGTTTTTAAACACCTAAGTCAGGGTGGGGAACTTTTTATGGGTCGGCAGCCTCTGACCCACAGAAAAATCAGTTAGGGGCCACACACAAATGAGAAGCTAATAGATTTTGTGTGCTCCAGCCCCACGGGGTGATAGAGGGCAGTGGGGCTACATCCAGGCCCCCGCGCCTTAGTTCCCCACCCCTCACCTAAGTGAACATGATACAAGGACAAATCTGATTGTCCTCTGTAAAGGTGATGGTGCCACTCTAATCTAGAATTTTTGAGAATGTCAACAAAATAATGGATAAAGGAGAAACTTTATGTGGACTTTCAAAAAGAGCTTGATAATGAGAACATCCACAGCTAGACTGAACTGGATAAATAACAGCTTTAGTTGGGATATTGTGATAATTTGTGAATGCTGTATGTTGGCCTCCACATTGGGATATTGTTTACTGTAAGATCTATTAATTTCACTCAGTGGGCTGGATACAGGCATTAAGGAAAAGAATGGTTTAAGATAGCCAGCCATGAGCGACCACTTAAGAACTGATAAGAGACAATGCCAGAACTACAGGTTGAACCTTCTAAATCTGGGACTCTCTAGTCCAGATTGCTGGACCAGAGAGCCCTGGCATCTGGGAGCATGAATCGGCTGGGCATCCGGTTCCCAGGAAGCCCTGGCCAGGCGGGGCAGCTACAGGACAGCCAGCGAGTCCCATCCCCGGGGTGCGGCAAAAGCAAGACAGCCAGCAAACCCATCCTGGGGAACCCCAGCCAGGCAGGGGAGAAGCAGGGCCACAGCTGCTGGGGTGCTCCATCCCCGGGGAGCCCCAGCCGGTCGAAGGCAGTAGGTCAGGGCCCAAGCCCTGTGGCAGCAGGGCTGGAGCCCAGTGGCAGTGGGGCTGGAGCAGAGCCAGCTGCAAGGAGGGAGAGCATTCTGAGAGGCTGGTGGCAGAGGACCTCCCCTGATCCAGCGGATTCCTTCATATGGAACGGGTTAGGTCCCGAGGGTGCTGGACCAGGGAGGTCCAACCTGTATTACCTTTGATCTTTCCTTCTATGGACAGACTTCAAAACTGGTTTGACCAGAAATGGCCAAGAAGATCTACCAGACACAGGCAAACAAAAAATTCTGCTACCGAGAGGGAGAGCTATGAGAGCAATACATCTCAGATGCAGGAAGCCCTAGGGGCCTCTTGAGAAACAAGGCCTGCCTAGGTCATCAACATGGGATGACAGGACTCTAGGGGAGAGACGCGTGTGAAGAATGTTGTTGTAAAAAGCTAGTCTCCTGAAGTTCTGTTCCTATTGCTTTTGTTTTAAGGCCTTTGGCCGCTATTTAGCATTGGTTACCGACTTTCAAAGGGATGGGCTGCAAGGGCGTGGACCCAGTTGAGACTTAAAGGTAGGAGGGCCAATATCGGAGGAGTGCAGGAGGACTAATATCGGAGGGGAGACCAGAAAGGAGCAGAGGTGCATGAGTCCTGCAGCTGTGACTAATTTATGTCTCGTGACATAAACGAATCATTAACTGAAGGGGGTGAGAAAGAAGCTGTCCATGAGAGCAGATAATTCCATAATAGCTCATTGTGCAGTTTTTTACATTTGGTGTGATGCATCTGATGCTGGCAACTGAGAAATACAAGATACTGGACTAGTGCCCTGATTCTGCAGCATTAAAGTAAACGGGAGCTTTGCTGTTAACTTCAATGAGTGTTGGATCAAACTTTGGTGGACCAGCCTGAGCTCAGATGGCAATTCCTATATTCCTGTTTTCCATTCCTGCTTCTCCCATTGATTCGCTATGTGACCCACCTCCCTTCTATGTGCCTTAATTTTCTTCTCTGTAAAATGAGAATAATAGATCTTCCGTATCTCACAGAGGTTTGTGAGACTGAATTAATGAATATTTGACAAGTGCTTTGAAATCATTGGCTGGAAAGAATTATTCTCAATTTTCTGCACAGCCTGCTGCCCTGCTTCAGAGAGGCATGAGGGACAAAAGCAAGTCAGACCAGATATCAGCAATGCGTGGTTACTGTTACACAAGGAAGGAGGCAGCTACACACTTTTTCTGGTCCCTTAGGTAAACATATACCCCAGCACTATTGTTTGTTAGGGACTGGGAACTAGATCTGTATCTGTGCAACTTCCAGAGCTATCCTGTCCGTAGGATGGTTCAGGGCAGCTGCCCCAGGGCCCACCTGAGGCGGTCATCTCAACTGTCCTATGGCATAGCGGGTGCCAGGCGGCAGCAGGGGTCACCCGCCCCTACCCTGGCACTCACCACAGTGATGGTATCTGGAGTTGCCTGGCAACATTCTCCGCTTTGCCCAGCTGCTGTCTCCTGGCCCACTGTGCTCGGCTTGTCCATGGCAGCAGGAAGCAGAGCACCCTGGTCCCAGGGTGAGGGTCGGATGTGGGAGATGGGAGACCCCTGCTGCCGCCTGGTCCCTGGCTTGCATCAAATGGGACAGGGCCAAGAAGGCACAGCAGGGAAGAGACTTGTGGGAAGGGGTGAGGCAGGGCAGAGCGAGGCCTGCAGTGGGGAGGCTGCCCTAAGCCCCATGCCTTGGGCACTGGGTGAGGGGGTTGCCTCAGGCCCCGCGCCCTCTTAGGGATGGCACTGGCGACTTCTGTGTAACAATCAATGGAAAGAGCCCTCCTTCTTCTGTTATTTCAACCTGCTAAGTAAGGATTTAGAATGAATGTTAACGGGCAGGCAATAGCTAAATCCCCTCCATTTCACTGAATATCTGTCTGCTCTATTATGTTTATGAGAAGAAGCAGAATCCAGGAGCCAGAGGATGAGTGTGGGTTTTCTTCAGAGGATGTAAGAGACTGGGAGCCTTGAAGAAGAGTGGGTGTCAGAGGTGAGATCCCTGCTGATCAGCATCTATCCCTTTTTGCCTCAAGGGCTGATGGAGGGGGCAGCTTTTGTCTACAATGATCCGGGGAGGAGATTCCCCCTTTTCCTTTTCACTAATCACCTCTGTCAGACAGGTGGCAGCACTCTCAGCAAGGAGCTATGTACAGGGCTTAGTCAGGCACAGTAGGCAGGAGAGAAGCAGGCACCGGGGTTTTGAATCCACCAGAATTGGAAAAGAAAATCATGCAAAAGGGCTCGTGTTTAATTTGGGGAATGATACGTTGTGCACAGCCCTCTTTAACAGTTCCTCCTCCTGCCTGCTTCTGAGCCACAGCTCCTTCCAGACACCCCCAGCGAGCGTCAGTCTTGGTGCCCTGGCCCCCTGGGGACGTAGTAAATGACTGAATACTGGTCTTGTCCACCTTATAATACAGGATTTGTATACTGGCCTCCCCTTCCCTCCCAACTGCCTCTCTGCCCCTCCACAGAGCTAAGCCATATCAAGCTCAATCCATGCTGTAGTCCTGAACCGCAAACCAGCCAGAACTGAGACTATTTTTACACTTCAGTTTCTGATATTTGCATTCATGTGTTTTATGGCAGGCACTTCCCATTGCCAAGTCACCTTGGCTTTTAATGAGTCATATTTAAAACTACCTGCCAGCATTGAAATCCCTTGTTATTATTTCAGCTGTGACTCTGAGATAAGGCAGATGGTAACACATCCAGCCGGACAGCGGATTTGTTTATAAATACATGTGCTTGTTCTCTTGGAAATGTAGAGTGTTTGGCTTGCCCTTTTGTTCTATTATCACTCCCTGTTTCCTGCCTATAGGTCCATGCCTTGGATCTGAATCAGTTGACAAGACAATGCATTAACTTCCTCCTTACTAAGGACACTGCACTTTCTGCTTCTGGTGCATCTTGATCTGCTGAAGGTGTCTTTACAGGTTTAGTCAGTGGATACGCAGATAGGTGATGCTAGCTGTTCCTGCCTGACACATTAGAGTTGGCCAAACTATTTTCAGCAAATTATTTATCCACTGAGTTTAGCCCTGTCTTTGGTTTTTAAATCCGTTGCAAACAGATCACAATTTCTATGAATGAGTCTGTTATTTTCAATTATTCATTGAATGTTTTGTGTGAACATATTTCAGCCTACAGCTTGCTCTCAAACTGTCTGAGTGTTGCAGTTAGGGCTACTGGGTGATTAGGGCTACTGGGTGATTAATCGTGCTGTTAGACAATAATAGAAAAACATTTATTCTTCTTTGAGAGACATCCCTGGGGGTGCTCCACAGCAGGTGTCGGTGCGTCCCAGTGCCACAGAGCGGATTCTTCCTAGCAGTGCATTGGGTGTTGCACATGCACGGTGCATGAGGCGCTGTTTGGCACTACCACACATGCATGGCCACCCTCCCCCCTCAGTTCCTTCATACCATCCCCAGCTCAAGACGGACCTGTGAAGTGCTCTTCATTCCTCCATAGTTCTCTGTAGATAAGTAGTTTAGTTAACTCCAAGTTCCTCTCCCTAGTTGTTTTGTCAAGTTCTTTGCCAAAAAAAACCAAGCCAAGCCGTTCGTTCCTCCAAGTTGGTTCGCCTGCCACTTAAGACCACCCATCCAGGATGATCGGCTCTCCCAGTTTCTAACATTGCACAGACTGCAACGAGGCAATGCCAGCCTCAGACGGCCACGCAAAATGCGTTAAGTGTCTGGGTGGCTCCCATGTTCAATGGGAATGCCCACGCTGTGCTAAACTTAAGGCGTGAAGGCAGAGAGACAGAGATCTCCGCTTGAAGATGCTTGTGATTGAGAAGGGCAAACATCCTTCCACAGACCCGGGCTCTCAGCAGATTGCCAACAATAAAGGAGACAAACCCAAAAGATCCCCGAAGAAATGTGCCACCTCTCTGTCTCAAGACCTACACTTGCTTAAACGGCATTTGAACAATAGGCAGGTGTGAAAAGCTGACAAACCACATCTCAGCATGTATGATAAACCAGGCACCTCTGGTGCTGACCAGGCTCTTCACAAACACACCTCACACGGCACCTGTATGGAGGCTACAGGCCATTCACTGAGCATGGCGCCGACCAGCACGGCACCCAAGATCACACTGCCAAGAGCGCTTACCATGGCACCGCAACTGCTGATGACGCAGCCTATTGGCACCGCCCGCCATTACAGACAGTGGCAAATACTCACACTGCAAGCTTTTCGCTGAAATACCACAGGCACTGGCACTGGGTGCAACACCATTAGCCTCGGTGCTGTTTACTCCTACACCTTGCTACCGACATCAGAGAGACCTTGTGGTCTCCTCAACTTTTAACTATTTTAAAGCACTGACAAACCATCTTACTCAGCACCATCCAAATACATGTCATCACCTACCTTGTTATCAAGTGATAACGTTGAGGAACCAGGGGTTTTCTCACCCCAGCTGTATCCGGGCACAGAAACATCAGGGCATTCATCCAGGGCTGAATTTGCCCACCCTACCAATGTGAGCATGGCCCCTGGGCTCCATACCCATGGATACCACCACCCATGCCTTACCCACCGCCATGGCAATATTGGAGCCCATGGCCTCAACATCACAAAAAGAGGCTATCTAAGGGAAAGCACAATATAAAGGCACTTTCTCCCCATCCCAATCCCCTCTAATACAGAGGGAACAGAATGAAATTGATGCACCGCAGTTTCACAACTTAGGTCCGGACACATCACTAGACACAAACTCACCATCTGTGATAGGCAAGGCTATCATGCCACCACCCTCGGTAAGCACTGAAGATTTCACCCCTCTCCAGGAACTTTTTAAGAGAGTCGCAGCTGAACTAAACATTGCGATGGAGGAAGTGCAGAACACACAACACGAGCTTACCAACATCCTGTAGGCTACATCGTCCTCTGAAATTGCCTTGCCTATCAACTCAGCCAACATGGAACCTGCCAAAATTGTTTGGAAAACCCCTGCCTCCATTCCTCCCACCTGCAAAAAAGCAGACTGCAAGTATTATGTTCCCCCAAAGGGTTCTTATTCACTCATCCACCACCAAAATCCTTGGTAGTCGACATGGCTCAGCAAAGAAATAAACAGCAGCAAAACCATTCCACACCATCAGACAGAGATAATAAGAGGATTTGACACTCTGGGTAAAAAGGTTTGTACCTCAGCCACGTTACAGCTAAGAGTGGCCAATTATGCGGTGCTCCTCAGCAAATATGATTTTAACTATTATGCAAAGTTTAACACTTTTTTTGACGATATACCAGAGGTGAAAAAGCTGCAGTTTAGAGCGTTCATCGCAGAGGGCCAGGCAATTATTGAGGACAGCCCTTCAAGCTGCCCAAGCACAGTGGACATGGACACAAAGGCAACAGCTACAGCAGTTGTCATGAGACAGGTTTCATTGTTCAATTCCTCTGCCTTCCCTCGAGAAATCCAGTCGTCCGTGGAAGATCTACCATTTGAGGGCAAAAAGCTCTTCTCATCTAAAACCAACAAAAGGGCCACACTATGTTCCCTTGGCATTCAGACACCTGCAACAAGAAGAAGGCAATATAGATACCAACCAGACCAGAGGCTGAGATATCTGCAGTTCCCGTATCAATACCAAAGGGAAGAGCACCCGTCACACCAACAACGCAGCCATGGCAGGCAACAGCGTAGACACAATCAGGGCAACACTACCAACCATCCGCCTCAGCCCAATAAGCAAATCTGAGGCATTTGTCAAGAAACTGAAAAGCACTTTGCCTGCTCCAGAGCTCCCAAACACTAGAAAATCTTTCACCTATCGACTCTTGCCATTCTATGACAAATGGGTGCTACAGACAATTTCATTTGGCTACACCATCCTATTCCTGTCCATTCCCCCCATCCCACCCACCCTCCCCATCCCTCTTCAGGGACCCCTCTCATGAGACTATATTACAATAAGATCACCTTCTACAATTGGGTTCTATAGAACTTGTTGCCCCAGAATATCAGAGGACTGGGTTTTATTCTTATTGCTTCCTCACTCAGAAAAAAAACTGGAGGTTGGTGTCTATTTTGGATCTGAGGGCCCTGAACAAATTCGTAAAGAGGCAAAAGTTCAAAATGGTTACATTATCCACCATTATCACCTCTCTGGAGTTCTGTGATTGGTTTTTGTCTCTCAAATTACAAGACACATATTTTCATGTGTCTATCCATCCTGCTCATAAATGGTTTCTCTGTTTCACCATAGGTACGCAATACTACCAATATATGATTCTACCCTTCGGACTTTCCACAGTGCCAAGGGTTTTCTCCAAGATGCTAGCAGTGGTTATGGCCAACCTCAGCAAACAGGACATTACCGTATATCTGTACCTTGATGATTGCCTTATCAAGTCAAGAACTCAAGACAATTCCTATCTCTGCACCCATCTAGTACTTCAGTGCTTCCAGTTGCTGGGACTCTAATCAACAAGAAGAATTCTTACAGCAACTCAGTCAATACAATCTAACAGGGCGCACCTCAACTCTGCCTCAGACACTGCCTCCCGACAGATTCCTAAAGATCCACGAGCTAGTCTAATCACTCCCCATAATGCCATGCATCACAGTCCTCAACTGTTTACAACTCCTAGGACATATGGCATCCTGCAACTCTGTAGTCCCCAATGCCCGTCTATTCATGAGGTGCCTCCAGGGACGGCTCAGATTGAATTACAAGCCCAGTCTACTCTTCCTGACCAAAACACTGTCAGTCCCCAACACAGTAAAAAATGCAATTCCATGGTGCACAAAGCTGTACAATTTATGCAGGGGCATACCCTTTCAAACCTCAGAACCCATAGTGGTCATCACCATGGACACTTCCCTCACAGGTTTGGGAGCACACATGAGACACCTCACAACCCAGGGCCTATGGACTCTGGCAGAGAAGATGTTACATATCAATGTCCTCGAGCTCAGAGTAATTCGGTTTGCGTGCCAACATTTTCTACCTCACATCACAGGAAAGCACATCAGGATATATACCAACAATACGACCTGTATGTTTTATATAAACAGACAAGGCAGGGCACGATCTCACACCCTATGCACATAAGCCATAGCACTTTGGAATTGGTGCCTCACTCATGGCATCTCCATAAGTGCATGCCATCTCCCCGGCGCCCTAAACATCACAGCCGACGCCCTAAGCAGAGCCGTACTACAAGATCATGAGTGGCAGATCAACCCTTAAGTTCTAACAGAGATATTTGCACAGTGGGGATAACCTCACATAGACATATTTTCCACCAGAACAAACAAAAAGTGCCCACTTTATTGCTCCAGGGTGAGCATTGGAAAGGACTCTTCGGAGATGCTCTTATCCTCAAGTGGGACCATCACCTGCTCTATGCATTCCCTCCCTTTCCCCTCCTCAATGGGGTACTCATCAAAATACGGAGGGACAAAGCTATTATCTTAATAGCACCTTGTTGGCCTTGACAACCATGGTTTCCTTTCCTGAACAGAATGATCCTACATCGCTCGATCACACTCTCATGCAACCGGAGCATATTATTCCAACCGGGAACTGAAGCTCCCCATCCACAATTTCTCACACTTCACCTCAAGGCATGGTACCTCAATGGGTCACGCGCATAGAATTACAATGTTCAGACCAAGTACGGGAGGTGCTCCTCCACAGCAAGGCCCCTGCAATGAGGAAGACATACAATAACAAATGGTCTTGTTTTGTACATTGGGCTGCTTCCCGTAACATACTGCCAGAGGAAGCCCCCCTACCTGCAATCCTTGAATTCTTACTGCACCTTAAGCAATCTCACCTTTCCGTGAGCTCAAATAGAGTACATCTCGCAGCAATAACAATGTTCCACATGACCGTTGCTGACACCACGGTCTTTGCACATCCCACAACCAAACACTTCCTCAAAGGCCTACACACATTATAGCCTGATTTTACTGCTCCACAGGCACCATGGGACCTACATCTGGTACTAACCATGCTCACAAAACCTCCATTCGAACCTATGACCACATACTCCCTTCTCCACTTAACACTCAAAACAGTGTTCCTAGTCAGGGCCGGCTTTAGCAAGTGCGGGGACCAATTCGAACAGTTTTGGCGGGGCCCCACCACCCAGGATTTTTTGTTGAGCACACCCACACCCACACAACAAACCACAACCACACACAAATATCATATCAGAAGTAGATCTGATCAAAATGTATATCAATATAGTTGAACATTTTCAAAAAAAAATGCCATCCTTTATTATGCAAAATTTTACACAAAATTAAATCAGTTGCCTTAAGTGTAGGTCAAATATTTTCAATTGCAAACTATCCAATCTTTTCAATAAAGTTTAAAGTTTGATTTTTAAAAAGTTACCAGAGAGCGTTGCAGTTTTCTGTTACATTGATTTACTTTTTAAATAGCAAAAATGGAGTCTTTGTTAAGAAAGTGTCAGTTCTGTGGTCAAATTCCAGTCCTTAGTGATTTCAACACATTGCCTGCATGTTGAGTCCAAGGTCAGTGTACACAAGGTTTTATCAATGATTTTTGCTCAAGCGATCACTGAGACAAGACAAGGACTCTCAATTGATTCTAGTCAGCTCTACCTTTAAACACTGGATGTAAAGTGTCACATATAATTGAGGACTCCCAAATAGACTCTACACCACCAGAAATAAAACCTGTTTCCATCTTCTGTGACTTTCAGTTAGATGTGACTCACTATCCTCTGCTTAGTGTTCAAGTCATGGTAGACCCTAAGCCAGGTCATATTAAGTTCAGGTCTTATACCTTTTAATCATACAATATGGATAACAACATTTCATTCTCCCAGCTCCAAGTCTTAAGTGAATTTCAACCCAAAAGAGCCAAAATTGATCACCTTGACACAGCAAGTGTGTCTACTGATCTCTGTGGCAAAGCTAGGTATGTCTATATAAATAAGGTCTGCTCGTGAAGCCTTTTCCTACAGTTGATTAACAGATGGCAGTAGATAGCTTATTCAGACCACTGGCTGATAATAGTTAGTCACCCTGACCAGTCATTAACCATAGTCATGGACTCACCCTACTCTCCATTGTCTCTATGATTCTCTGATGACCTGTGACAAAAAAGGAAGGTGGAAAGGGAAACTGAAGGGAGAGACCTCTCTAAATTCACCAATCAAAGAGCAGCTGGAGTATCATGTCCAGTTCTGGCCGCCACATTTCAGGAAATGTGGAGAAACTGGAGAAAGTCCAGAGAAGATCAACACAAATGATGAAAGGTCTAGAGAACATGAGATATGAGGCAAGGCTGAAGAAATTGGCCTTGTTTACCTTGGAAAAGAGAAGACCGAAAAGGAACATGAGAGCAGCTTTCAAGTATCTAAGAGAGTATCATAAGGAGGAGGAAGAAAAATTGTTCTGCTTGGCCTCTGAGGTTAGGATGAGAAGCAATGGGCTTAAATTGCAGCAAGGGAGGTTTAGGTTGGACATTAGGAAAAACTTCCTGCCCATCAGGGTGGTTAAACACTGGAATAACTTGCCTAGTGAGATTGTGTAATCTCCATCGCTGGAGATATTTAAGACCAGGTTAGACAGACACTTGTCAGGGATGAGCTAGGGCAACTCAACTTTGGAAGCCCCAGGGGCCACACTGATACTTACAGAACATGCTGAGGGCCTCAACTTAAGTGTGGTTGCATATGCAAGCAAATATATACAAATAGCTTCTCTCACACTGACAGGCATGAATACAAAGATTAAGGCAAGACTACACAACACACAGGCCCCCATTTAAGTCAGTTCTACTGATATTAATAAAATGCAATATTTACCCGATTTCTACCCATGTGACAGCACTTTTCATGAGCAATGACAGTCCAAGAATGTAACTACTAAAACACATATCAACAGAAGATCATTACACTGACTACTTTTTTGTTTTGTCTCCCACTCGCCGGCCACGTGTTGATCCCCACATAAACCCAAACTGCACCACAGGGCGCAAACAAACTGGCCGTGAGCAGCATACCAAGTTATTAATACAGATTTTTAAACCTTTACCTTTTCTCTCTGCTGCCATGTCTCCTCTCCTTGCTCCATCATCTCCCCTGGTGCCTGCTGCCCCCCCACTCCTCACCCTCCTCTGCTGTCCTGACTCCTGCCCTTCTCACTGCCCTCAGCCCTCCTGTGACCTGCCCCCCTCCACCAGCCCTTCACTCCCCCCTGTGCCCACTCCTCCAGTAGCCCCACTCTGATCATGTGAGCTACCCCTCTTCTAACATCTCCCTCTACACACCTACCCTGCCTCTCTCCTCTGGTGCTGGTCCCTCCCCTGCAGGTGTCTGCCCTTCTGCTTCACCCCAGAATCCTGGCACCTGCACCTTCCCTTAGCCCTGCACCCTCCTGGTGCCTCCCCCTTCCCTTACTGCCCCTGCCCCTTTGCCCTCTTTTTCTCTGATGCCCACCCCCTCACCACTCTCTGCCCCGTTCCCCTCCTGCCCCTCTGTGCCCTCACACATGACTTGCTCCATCACCACCTTTCTCATGCCCACCCCTTCTTTCAAGCCTTCTCCCAGCACCTCCCCTTCCCCCTCTAGTCCCCAATGCCCTTCCCCTCTCCTCTCCTTTCCCAGCATCATCCTGTCCTCCCTCCCACTGACACCTCCCCTCCTGCCCTTTCCCTCATTGTCTGCACTCGGCCCACTGCCAGTTGTCTCTCCTCCACCCTGTCTCTTGGTGCCTTCCCCTTTCTTCCTCCTCCCCTCTGCCCAAGTCCCTTCCCCCTCCCCTCCACCCAAGCCCCTTTCCCTCCCCTCCCCTGCCACACAAGCCCCTTTCCTCCTCCTCCGCCCAAGCCCCTTCCCTCCCCTGCCGCACAAGCCCTTCCCCCTCCACACAAGCCCCTTCTCCCAAGCCCCTTCCCTTCCCTCCCCTGCCGCACAAGCCCCTTTCCCTCCCCTCCGCCCAAGCCCCTTCCCCTCCCCGCCGCACAAGCCCCTTCCCCCTCCACACAAGCCCCTTCTCCCAAGCCCCTTCCCTTCCCCTCCCCCCTCCGCACAAGCCCCTTCCCTACCTTCTGCCTTCCACTTTGTGGGGCTGGAGTCTTCACTCAGGCCCCGGAGTCCAAACCCGGAGGCAGGCCATGCCCTGCAATGTGCCTCCGAGGAGTTTTAAAATCCCAGGCCGTGACATCACGTCATGCCCGGGCGTCCTCCCCGCCCACCTGCAACGCTGGGCATGGCAGCAGCAGCCAGCAAGGGGGAGCCGCGCGAGGCAGGGACAGTCCGGGGCCGAGGGGGACACTTTGGGGGCGGGGTGGGAGGATGCGTGGGGGGGCCGGCGGGGGGGACCGGGCCCGCTCCAGGCAGAGCCGGAGGAGAGACCCAGCTCCACATATTGCTGGAGCAGGGCCCCGGCTCTGAATAGTAACTCGCCAGCACACTTCCGGGTTCAGGGGCATGGGGCCCCCTTAGGTGCGGGGCCCGATTCAGCCGAATCGGTCGAATTGGCCTAAGGCCGGCCCTGTTCCTAGTTGCAATAATGTCAGCACGTCCGGTGGGAGAGATGGCTGCCCTAATGGCAGACCCACCATTCACCATCTTTTTTAAGGACAAAGTCTCTCTATGGACACATCCGAAGTTCTTACCCAAAGTACACACCACCTTCCACCTTAATCAAACAATACACTTACCTATATTTTTTCTGAAGCCTCATGTCAACTCCTTCGAGGCACAGATGCACATTCTCAACAGCTGCTGGGCACTGTCCTTCTACCTCCACAGAACAAGACCCTTTAGATCGTCCCCAAGACTTTTCGTCTCCATTGCAGAGCATAGCAAGGGGCATCAGATATCTTCTCAAAGACTATCCCATTGGATCTCTGACTGCATCACAATGTGCTATGATTTGAATCAGTTATCACCACTTACCTCTGTCCGTGCACATTCCATGAGAGCAGTCACCAGTTCGGTCGCTAACCTGAGGAAGGTTCCCATTCACGAAATATGTGCTGCTGCTACATGGACATCAGAACAAACTTTTGTTAAGCACTATGCACTTTCTGCCGGCCCACTTCACTCTACAAGGGTAGCAAAGGCCATACCAAAGACACCTGCCTGATCCGAAGTCCCTACCTCCATTAGACAAATTGCTTTGCAGTCACCTGCTGTAGAGCACCCCCAGGGATGTCTCTTGAAGAAGAAGAGGAGGTTACTCAACCTTGACTGTAACTGACATTCTTCAAGATGAGAATCCCTGAGGGTGCTCCGCTACCCTTCCTTCCTCTCCTCTACTTCGGACCCAAAAAGAAAGAAATCTTTTCCACCAGGCTGGGTTCCAGCTAGAGAAGGAACTGAGGGGAGGGTGGCTGCACATGTGTGGTAGTGCCAGACGGTGCCTCGCATGCTGCACATGCGCAGCCCCCAATATACTGCTAGGAAGAATCTGCTCTGTGGTGTGAGGAGGCACCAACACTTGCACCTCCAGGGACGCTCATCTCAAAGAATGACAGTTATAGCCAATGTGAGTAACCTCCTCTTTAAATATTTTGGAAGGTTTTCTACATTTTGAAATACACTGATTTCAATTAAAACACAGAATACAACATGTACAGTGTTCACTTTATATTTATTTTTTATTACAAATACTTGCACTGTAAAAATCAAAACAAATAGTATCTTTCAATTTACCTCGTACTGTAGTGCAGTCTCTTTATTGTGAAAGTTGAACTTGCAAATGTAAATTTATGTACAAAAAATAACTGCATTAAAAATAAAATAATGTAAAACTTTAGAGCATACAATCCACTCAGTCCTACTTCTTACTTAGCTATTTGCTCAGACAAACAAGTTTGGTTACCATTTGCAGGAGATGATGCTGGCTGCTTCATGTTTACAATGCCACCTGAAAGTGAGAACATGCATTCACTTGGTACTTTTGCCAGCATCGTAAGAGATTTATGTGCCAGATGAGCTAAAGATCCATATGTCCTCCCTTCATGCTTCAACCACCATTCCAGAGGACGTGTCCATGCTGATGATGGCTTCTGCTCGATAATCCAAAGCAGAGCGACTTGATGCATGTTTATTCTCAGATGCCACCAGCAGAAGATTAATCTTTTTTGGTAGTTCAGGTTCTGTAGTTTCCTTTTTGGAGTGTTACTCTTTTAAGACTTTTGAAAGCACGCTCCACATCTCATCCCACTCTGATTTTGGACAGCACTTCAAACTCTTAAACCTTGGGTCCAAAGCAGTAGCTATTTTTAGAAATCTCACATTGATACTTTTTTTGCATTTTGTCCAATATACCATGAAAGTGTTCTTAAAATGAACATGTACAGGGCCATCATATGGCGGAATGCAGCTAGAACAGAAGATATACAATTCTCCCTCAAGAAGTTTAGTCACAAATTTAATGCATTATTTTTTTAACAAGCATCAGCAACATGGAAGCATGTCCTCTGGAATGTTGATCAAAGCGTGAATAGGCATACGAACATTTAACATCAGTGGCGCCGAAGCCACTGTGAGGGCAGACTACAAAAGAGCCATGTGAATGCCTTTTCTCACTTTCAGGGGACATTGTAAATAAGAAGCAGGCAGCATTATCTCCTGTAAATGTTAACAAACTTCTTTGTCTTGTTTGTCTTAGTTAGTGATTGGCTAAACTACAAGATGTAGGACTGAGTGGACTTGTGAGCTCTAAAGTTTTACATAGTTTTGTTTGTAAGTGCAATTATGTAACAAAAACATCTATATTTGTAAATTACACTTTCACAATAAAAAGATTGAGCTACAGTACTTGTATGAGATTAATTGAAAAATACTATTTATTTTATTTATCATTTTTATAGAGCAAATATTTGTAATAAAAATAATATAAAGCAAGCACTGTACATTTTGTGTTCTGTGTTGCTAAAGAAATCAATATATTTGAAAAGTTGAAAAACATCCACAATATTTAATATTTCAATTGGTATTCTAATGTAAAATAGTGTGATTAATCATGATTAATTTTTTGAGTTAACTGTGATTAATTAACAGCCCTAGTTGAAATGTCTGCCATTTGAAATTCAGTCATATTGGATTAGGCGCATAAACCACATGATATAGGTCACAATAAGTCATGTGGTTGTTGGGACACAGACAGTATCTACAGTAGACTTCCGATAATCCAGAACCTATGGGATTTAGGTGGTGCCGGATTATCAAATATGCCGGACTATCAGGAGGTACTATAAGCAGGTTATATATATACTGTATACATTATATACTGTATATAAAGTGTTCTTAAGCCTTTTTATTGTACATACTGTGTACAGTATACTATAATGTTTTAGTTTTTTAAGCCTTTTTACCCTTTTGCTCAGTTCAGCTGCCGCTGTTACCTTGTGACTCATTTTTTGCCGAAGCTCACTCACTAGGCTCTTGCCATTTTGATGCCGGACTATCAGGAGTGCCAGACTATTGGATGCCGGATTATTGGAGTTTTACTGTAATATGTTCTTGAGAAATTCCCATTGGCACAGCCTCTGGGCATGTAGATTAATTCCTTGCCTGGGTGCTGGAGACTTTTTATACCAAGGTGTATGAAATATCTCCTGTCATGTGCCATCTGCCATGTGGTGCTGTGGCCTGGGATCTTGAAATCCCTTGATTTTTCTGTCCTATTCTTTTTAACCACCCATTGTCTAGTACACAATTAGAAACTGATATAACCCCCTAGTCTTATGCTTAGAATAGATCAAGGAAATGTATATGTGATTATGATATCTAATTCCACACAGAGCGTCGCTTAAGACACACACTTTCTTACCCCCTGCCTAACTGTTACCATCATTATTATTGTAGGAGTCACCAAATGGTGCCATTACACATCCTTTTACAAGTTCTTTTTCTTAGTTTTCGAGAAATGTACAGTCTTGGGACCAATGCTGCATTGTTACTTTTATGATGTTTCTTGTTGGGGGAGCTATTGGAAGCTGCAGAAGAGTTTGTTGTCTGCCTTAATCTGTCTAACTAGAGTAAATTCTTAAAACTGAGGTGTTTCCTGGGTAGTGGGCATTGTTGACTCTGCTGACATTTCTGAAAAGATTGCCCTAGAGGGTGTTCAAAACCAGATGTTACATAGGACAAATGAGATAAGTCTTCCATTTTGTTCATTTGATGTTGTTAAATATTTAACTTTTCTTTCCCTTTCAAAGACTTTCTGTTCTTGTTCTATTTTTTACTCTAGCCTATTTATAATCCTGTAGGTGGGGATAGACAAATTATCAGATCACCATGTCTTCTTAGCCAATCAAGAGTTGGGAATCACTTCCTTCATTAGCGTTCAACCTATTACAACTCCACGGCATATACAAAGGAATTATTCTGTATGGCTCACTCTGAGCTCTGAATGATAGTGATGATGATTTATTAATCAGTCATATATTATTTGCCCACTGTCACAGCCTCTGTGTGTAATACACGTGCGAAAAACCCAGCCTCAATCAGTGTTGCCCAGTTGCACTGATCAACATTAGCCTGTCTCCTATCAAGCATTATATGGCAAAAAAAACTCTGTAGTCTGAACCCAAGGTAAAGCAAATGCTGGGTAAAAGGTGAACCTTCTGCTTTGCAATGATGGTCAACAGTTTCATGCACTAGCATGCAGCAAGAGGGAGCAAGTTCCACAGCTGAGAATGGCCTGCCCCCAGTTCTCAAGAAGCTTTTGTTGATTTCTGCGTTTGTTGTGGAGTACAGAATATTGAGGAAGTGATGATGTCATGGATAGCCAGATCTCAGACAATGCAGAACTTTATAGATTAAAACAATTATGTGAATTGCACCTGGGAAACTATTATTCCCAGTTCTTCAAGAGTAGCACAGAAGCATCACACCACAGTCATTCAACCAGGAGGAGACAAAGGCATGAATGCCATGGGAGGTTCATAAAGAAAGACAGAATTCTCTTGGCTATCTGCAGTTGTCAAAGTGGAATGAGTCAGTACAGATGGCTGGAAATCTAGGAGCAATCAGGTTTCCATAAGGAGCAGTGATGGATTAGGGCTAATGGATCAGCTTTCTTCTCATCATGAGCCCTGGGAATACCTGGCATATGCCAGGCAAACTGAAGACCAGTGGAGTGCATGCAAAGTCCTTTCTAGAGTGAATATTAGCCACTTGCCAGCCAATGTTCCTGTTCCAATTCCACCTTCCAACATTTGAGCCATCGGGCTAGCTCTGAGAATACTACAGCACTTCATTGAGGACCATCAGCAGCCAAATGCACATGGGCTCTCGCAAAGGAATCACACTCACTTGTGGCCTTTTTCCATTCATTGTAGTATAGAAGGGTGGTGACAGAAGACTCATCTCTTCCCCCCTTCCATGTGCTTCTAATTCAGATTGTGAGCCTGGCCCTGAAAGCTGATCTCGTGTGAAGAGAACTTATGGTTAAAGTTTATTTGCAAATGGTTCCACCAAGTCCACATAAGTATACCCACTGGAAAATGTTCCAGAACTGGCAGTAGCCTATTTCTCAGAAAAATGAATGAGTTAGATAAAAACAAAATGTTACCTCTTCTAGGACTCTAGGTAAATTATTTAAACATGCAACCTGTTTATATCCTCTCCATATGAAAAATTAATGCACCACAGGCTCTTTTGTGTTTTCATGGTAAAATAAATCTATTCATAGATATTTCCCTCTTGAGGAACAGAGAAAAGGGCTTTCCACTGCCAGTTTCAGAATTTTCCATTATCAATCGTTCTCTGCACAGAGAGGGGACAGCTCTATTAATGAGCAGCCAGGTATTAACAGAACAGAACAGCCCCATTAATTTCCAGAGAACCCTGTAATGCTGACAAAGACAAACTGAGATAAAGCCTGGTTGCTGTTAGCATTACTGGGGAAATGAGTGAAGACTTTCTCCACATGCCACTTGAAACTTGTGTGGTGCATCAGACTGATGCATTTTAAAAATCTAGATCAAAATATTCAAACTTAGGGTGCCTAGTTAAGCCTCCATAGTTAAGCACCCATGTAAAAGTGCCCTTATTTTCAGAGATACTGAGCATCAGCAAATCCAATTTACTTCACTGAAAATTGAGAATTCTCAGCACCTCTGAAAATCAGATCACTTTGATTTAGGTGCCTATCTTTAAGGTGGACATGTTTGAAAACTTTGGCCTTAGTATGATGGTTCTTTGGGTGCCCAGGACTATGAATCATCTTGTTGCTCCCTGCCTCCATTGAGAGGGAGAATTTCTTGTGCTTCACTGAGTGTCAGCTCTCTGACACCTCTGGTCTGCTAGCCATCCAATCTCCCAAGGGCAGTGATTCCCAAACCATGATTTGAAAACCCCTTGGGGACTGTGAAATATTATAGGAGGTTCTCAGAAAAAATTCCATAATGGCAGACAGAGTCATCCCTAGGAATCCCAGGCATGGAAGGCAGCAGTCAGGATCTGGGCATGCAGGATGGAAGCCTGAGCCCCATAGAGTTCTGGGCAGGCAGACCAAGCCCAGTGGGATACAGGGCAGGCAGCTTGGAACTGTTGTGGCAGGAAGGGCAGAGTGGGAGGGGGAACTGCAATTTACCTGGGGGGCTATCCAGACTAATTTGTCCCTGGCACCACACCCCACTAGGAATGGTCCTGATGGTGGAAGACATAGTGTTTGCATGCCAAACCAGCCAGAACTGAGGTAATTGTAGCCAATGTAGCGGCAGTACGGTCCCTTAGTCAATACTCAGTCATTCTCTGTGGAGTGTTGTTTTGCTCCAGTGAGACATGAGTGAATCTTTTCATTTACCCTTTGTTCGTTTCTTAGGGTTCTCGTTGTATTATTTTTATTTGAACGTTGTACAACCTGTAATGGACAAGTGGCTGAAAACGGAAAATGTCAGGACTGCGGACAGACTTTTCCGGGCTCCCCAGAAGAGACAGAGCTGGGAGTTAGCCTCCTCCAGCCAGCCCTTCAACACCACTGAGATCACATTGCCCGGGGCTGCGGTGGCCATTTAAACAGCATAGGGCTCTGACCACTGCCAAGGTAGCAACAGTGGCAGTCAGGGACCTTTTAAATCATGGGCCTTGAGGCAACTACCTTTTCCCCTCCATCCCGTCAGTAGTCCTGGAAAGTGTAGACACAAGAAAATGCATGTTCGACATCAGCTAATGTTTGTCAATTCCAAAGTGTGGAAATACTAAGTCAAATAATCATGATGGTCCTGGAAAATCACTTATGAAAAAAGAACAGATGACTATAATTACATAAAATATGGCTTTACATGCATTGGTAATCAAGAATGTCCAAAATCACAGTGCGTAATTTGTGGTAAAAAAAAAAGTGCATAACAGAAATTAACAGGTACAATGACAAAAGTAACATCTCTGCAAGCTGCATGGAAACTTTTCAAAGACACCATACTAGAGGCCCAACTTAAATGTATACCCCAAATTAAAAAACACAGTAAGAGAACCAAAAAAGTGCCACCGTGGCTTAACGACGAAGTAAAAGAAGCAGTAACAAATAAAAAGACATCTTTTAAAAAGTGGAAGTCAAATCCTAGTGAGGAAAATAGAAAGGACCATAAACTTTGTCAAGTGTAAAAATATAATAAGAAAAGCCAAAAAGGAGTTTGAAGAACAGTTAGCCGAAAAGTCATAAAGTAATAGGAAAATTATTTTTAAGTACATCAAATGCAAGAAGCTGGCTAAACAACTAGTGGGGCCCTTGAATGATCAAGATGCTAAATGAGCACTCAAAGATGATAAAGTCATTGCAGAGAAGCTAAATGAATTCTTTGCTTCAATCTTCACAGCTGAGGATATTGAGGAGATTCCCAAACCTGAGCCATTCTTTTTAGGTGACAATTCTGAGGAATTGTCCCAGATTGAGGTGTCATTAGAGGAGGTTTTGGAACAAATTGATAAACTTAACAGTAACAAGTCACCGGGACCAGATGGTATTCACCCAAGAGTTCTGAAAGAACTCAAACGTGAAATTGTGGAACTATTAACTGTGGTTTGTAACCTATCCTTTAAATCTGCTTCCATACCTAATGACTGGAAGATAGCTAATGTGATGCCAATATTTTAAAAGGGCTCTAGAGGTGATCCTGGCAATTAGAGGCCAGTAAGTCTAATGTCAGTACCGGGCAAATTAGTTGAAACTATAGTAAAGAATAAAATTGTCAGACACATAGATGAACATAATTTGTTGGAGGAAAGTCAACATAATTTCTGTAAAGGGAAATCATGCCTTACTAATCTGTTAGAGTTTTTTGAGGGGGGGCTATGTCTACATTATATGGCTTTATTGGAAAACAGCACGTAAATTGCACTCCGCAATATGCATACCTTTTTCCGATAGTTTTTCTGGAAGAGGCTTTTCGGAAATTTGGCCCATCTACACTGGGCCAAATTTCGGAAAGACCCCCTCTTTTGGAAGAGCTCTTCTTCCTCATGTGAGGAGGAAGACAGGGCTCTGAAAGAGTGTGCCTGCTCTTCCGCAAAAAAAAAAAAAAAAAAAAAAAAAAAAAGCGGAAGAGCAGACACGTTCCCCGGGTGCAGCAGAGTTTTTCTGGTATACCTCATTGAATACCGGTATCCCGGAAAAACCCCGTAGTCTAGACATAGCCGGGGTCAACAAACATGTGGACAAGGGGGATCCAGTGGATATAGTATACTTAGATTTCCAGAAAGCCTTTGACAAAGTCCCTCACCAAAGGCTCGTAAGTAAAGTAAGTTGTCATGGGATAAGAGGGAAGGTCTTTTCATGGATTGATAACTGGTTAAAAGACAGGAAACAAAGGGTAGAAATAAATAGTAAGTTTTCTGAGTGGAGAGAGGAAACTAGTGGGGTCCCCCAAAAGTCTGTCCTGGGACCCATCCTTTTCAATTTATTTATAAACAATCTAGAGAAAGGAGCAAAGAGTAAAGTGGCAAAATTTGCAGATGATACCAAACCGCTCAAGATAGTTAAGACCAAAGTGAAGAGCTTCAAAAAGACCGTGAAGAGCTTCAAAAAGATCTCACCAAATTAAGTGAGTGGGCAACAAAATCACAAATGAAATTTAATGTTGATAAATGTAAAGTGATGTACATTGGAAAAAATAATCCCAACTATACATACAATATGATGGGGACTAATTTGGCTACAACTACTCAAGAGAGAGATCTTTGAGTCATTGTGGATAGGTCTCTGAAAACATCCACTCAGTGTGCAGTGGCAGTCAAAAAAGAAAATAGAATGTTAGGAGTCATTAAAAGGGGGATAGAGAATAAGATGGAGAATATCTTATTGCTTCTATATTAAACCATGGTACGCCCACATCTTGAATACTGCGTAAAGGTGTGGTTGCATCATCTCAAAAAATATATATTGGCATTGGAAAAGGTTCAGAAAAGGGCAACAAAAATGATTAGGAGTTTGGAACAGGTCCCAGCTGTAGCACTGGAATGGAATTTTGTAACTAATAAGTCAGTTATAATAAATGTATGTTATAGCAAAGATTTGGATTAAATGTAAATATAAGAGGTAGGCTGCAGACAGGCTTAGCCAGCTTTGTTAATTTAGCTCCAGCTCTGTTTCATGTTAGCATGTTAAAGTGAAGGGATGGAATATTGTAAGATATAGTGATGTTAGTGTTAGATAAGGCCTTGTAGTAGATAGAAAGAAGTTTAATGTTGAAAGACTTTGTAACTTTGTTAAAGTAACTAGAAGTACCCCTTTGTTCCATGCTGCAATTCTGTAAATGTATTGTTAGTGTGAATGAGAGAGAATGTTTTAGGAGAGATAAGTGTGAAGGCCACTGCATGATCAAATAGTCAGAGGAAGGAGCAGAGACTCAGAAGCAATAATTAAAGCACACTGAAGATGCAGACTACCCAGGCAGACTGACGAACCCTGAAGCTAGAGGCAAGCACCCCTTGATAGGGAACCAATCACAACTTTCGCCGGAAATATAACACCCTCGAGGGGTCGTCAGCATACTGATATCAGATGACTATGAGAACAACTTCTTCCCAATAAGCACGTCGTAGGAAGATTGATTGTGATGCTGAATGACTGACGAAGGCCTGACAAGGCAAAATCCATAGACTTGCATGGAAGGAAAGTCCTATAAAGGATAGGGTGTCTTGTATGATTCTTCGGGTTCTGTCCTGCTACGATCAAGACCAGCAGGGGCATCAGTCTGGACTGACATGAATCTCCGGCTCCTACCTCGCACATGACCTATCTGACTAATAGGTTGGGCCGAGCAACAGACTGGTAACTATTCCATCAGCAGGATGTGTGTGTGTGTATGTGTGTGTAAATACATATACTACTTTGTTATATTGTCAGTAAATGTGGCATGTTGCCTTATCCCCCCTGAAAAAGATCCCGTGTGCTTCTTATAAGCATAACACAGCTTAGAAAAGAGGAAACTAAGGGGGTGGGGAGGAAATGATAGAGGTCTATAAAATCATGACTGGTGTGGAAAAAGTGAATAAGGAAAAGTTATTTACTTATTCCCACAATATAAGAACCAGGGCTCACCAAATGAAATTAATAGGCAGCAAGTTTAAAACAAACAAAAGGAAGTTTTTCTTCGCTCAGCGCACAGTCAACCTGTGGACCTCTTTGCCAGAGGATGCGGTGAAGACTAGGACTTTAACAGGGTTCAAAAAAGAGCTAGATAGATTCATGGAGATTAGGTCCATCAATGGCTATTAGCCAGGATGTGTAAGAATGGTGTCCCTAGCCTCTGTTTAGAAATGGGTGACAGGGGAGGGATCATGTGGGGATTACCTGTTGTGTTCCCTCCCTCTGAGGCATCTGGTATTGGTCACTGTTGGCAGACAGGATACTGGGCTAGATGGACCTTTGGTCTGACCCAGTATGGCTGTTCTTACGTTCTTATGTGGTGATGTTCTAGCAAAAAGCAGTCTCAAACATTCTCTGTTTCAGTTCCACTTAGAAACCAGGCATCTGCCACAACTCAACCAGCCTATCAATTTTTTCAAGCCAAAATTAGCTGAGAGGGAAAGTGGTATTATCAGTTTTGTATCCAAAGCAAATACTTGAAGCATCGTACTAAGTGAGCTTACAAGTAGCAAAAAAATCAGAAGCACATACCATGGCAGAGATCTTGATTGGTCCATGAATAAAAGACATAGTTCATTGTATGCACGTAGAAAAAGCTGCAAAAAAGATTGACGTAGTACCTCTGTCCAATAATACATTGTCACAAAGAATTTATGACATGTCAAGTAATATAGAGATCACAATTATACACTGAGTGAAAAATAGTTCATATTATGCTATACAGTTGGATGAATCAACTGATGTTGCTAATCTATTTTGTTACTCTGTACATTATGTGAATGAAGGTCTGGTTGAAGGAGACTTGTTGTTTTGCTGATAACTGGAGAAGATATCTTCAATCTGACTAATGCATATTTTCAAGAAAAGGAAGTAAATTGGTCTCATAGCCTAAGAATTTGCACTGTTGGGGCTACATCAATGACAGGGAAGTATACCAGATTTGTAGCTCAAACAAAAAAGGTTGAATCAAACACCTCTTGGACTCATTACAGTGTCCATAGACAAGGCCTTACGGCAAAATGCATGCCTGAGAGACTAAAGGAAGTGCTGGATAATGTAATGAAAATGGTGAATTTCATAAAATCATAGCCAACAAATTCCAGAATATTTCACCTACTTTGTGAAGAAATGGATAGTGTACACAATTATCTGTTGACTCATACCAAAGATAGATGGTTTCCGTGGGGCAAATCCTTGTATGCTTGTTTGAGCTTAGAACAGAAGTCCGAGGCTTTTTTTCAACAGCTACCTTTGCCACTTCTCCAGCTGTATGGAAAATCATGTCTGGCTCCATAGCCTTGCTTATATAGCAGACATTTTTTTGAGAATTAGTGACCTAAATTTATCTCTTTCAGGCCTCACTACAAGAGTTTTCAACATGCAAAACCAAGTTGAATCAATGATCAAGAAGTTGCAGTTCCATGAAAGGTGTCTGGAAAAGAATCAAACTGTGTGTTTCAATACTCTTCATGCAGGATGTAATAAATGGGAGGGCTACTACCCTTTTTATGGACATCCCAGTCATTCAGTTAACTAAATTGCCTGTAAGTCAGGGCTGATCTCCACTCTAGCACTTCGAGTGCAGGTGGGGGGCATGTAAGAGACTTTAAAGTACCCTGCCACTAAAGGCTTCTGCTTAAAAAAAAACCTCCCCAAGGTCACAGATTCCCTTTGAGAAGCCAGGAAGATGCACTTGGAAATTTCTTTCTCTAGGGTATCCCCAAGCTCTTTAAATCTCTTGCAGGAGAGCGCTTGAAACCAAACTGTAATTACTAATAGCTGACCTTTCAGGCATCTGCGCACAGAACCTCCTGCTTTCTAGGACCCAGGAATCAAATCATAGTCTTAAAAAGGTGATTTATTAACAAAACAAGAAAGACATAATTGAGAGAGCACACTTAGTTGCTAGGCATTATAGAGCAACTGAAATGGTGATGGTTCTGCTGTTGTTACCTGCACGGAGTGTGCCATGTTTGTCTTCCTCCCGGAAGAAAGAACAGATTTCATCTGCACTAATTGCAAGCTGGTCGCCATTTTGGAAGAGAAAATTAGAGGGCTGGAGGCCCAAGTGTCGACCCTACGCTCGATCAGAGAGGATGAAGACTTCCTCGATAGAAGGCAGCGTTTAATCCTTCAAGCACGGCAGGTGGAAGAGCCAGAGAGGGCAGTACGTGACCAGGAAGAGAACTGGCAGCATGTAACTTCTAGAAGGGGAAAAAGGCCAGCATGGGAATCCCCCAATGCTATAGAGGTAAGTAATCGCTTTCAGGCTCTCTCCACAGGCTCTGCGGTGCTGAATGCTTTGGAAGGGACCTCACAAGGAAGAAACCGGAAGGGAACACCATCTACTGGAAGGCATGGGATGCGTAGTCCTAGGGATGGGGTTCACGGCCACCACCCCAAAAGAAAACGACGGGTGGTGGTGGTCGGGGACTCCTCCTAAGAGGACTGAGCCATCCCTCTGCCGTCCGGACCTGGAATCTCGAGAGGTCTGCTGCTTACCGGGAGCTCACATTCAGGATGTGACTGAGAGGCTTACCAAACTGATCAAACCTTCGGATCGCTACCCCTTCCTGCTTCTCCACATGGGAACTAACGTTACGGCCAAGAATGACCTTGAGCAGGTTACTGCGGATTATGTAGCGCTGGGAAGAAGGATCCAAGAACTCGGAGCGCCAGTGGTGTTCTCGTCCATCCTCCCTGTTGAAGGGAAAGGACTGGGCAGGGATCGTCGAATTGAGGACGTAAATGCGTGGTTGCGCAGGTGGTGTCGCAGAGAGGGCTTTGGTTTCTTCGACCATGGGACTCTCTTCCGGGCACAAGGATTGTTAGGAAGAGATGGGATCCACCTAGCTAAGAGAGGAAGGAGCATCTTTGCGGGCAGGCTTGCAAACCTAGTGAGGAGGGCTTTAAACTAGGTTCGTCGGGGGACGGTGACCACAACCCTGAGGAGTGGGAAAGTCGGATACCGGGAAGAAATGCAGAGGAAGCGAGCAAGAAAGGAGGACCCCTGTTTGAATGGAGAAGATAGGGCGATCAACTGGTTACCTGAGGTGTTTGTACATTAATGCGAGAAGCCTGGGCAACAAACAGGAAGAACTGGAGGCCCTGGCCCAGTCTGAGAAATATGATTTAATTGGGATAACAGAGACTTTGACTCGCATGACTGGAGCGCTGTCATGGAAGGGTATAGACTGTTCAGGAAGAACAGGCAGGGGAGAAAAGGAGGAGGAGTTGCACTATATGTAAGAGAGCACTAAGATTGCTCTGAACTACAGTATAAAGAAGGAGAAAAACCTGTTGAGAGTCTATGGGTTAAGTTTAAAGGAGCAAACAACAGCAGTGATGTTGTGGTTGGTGTCTGCTACAGGCCACCGAATCGGCCACCGAATCAGGTGGATGAGGTAGATGAGGCTTTCTTCGGACAATTGAGAGAAGCTTCCAGATCGCAGGCCCTGGTTCTCGTGGGGGACTTTAATCACCCTGACATCTGTTGGGAAACCAATATGGCAGTACACAGGCAATCCAGGAAGTTTTTGGAGAATGTTGGTGATAACTTCTTGACACAAGTGCTGAAGGATCCAACCAGGGGCCGTGCGTAGCTTGACCTTCTGCTCACAAACAGGGAGGAACTAATAGGGGAAGTGGAGGTAGGTGACAACCTGGGAAGCAGTGATCATGAGATGGTAGATTTCAGGATCCTGACCAAAGGAAGAAAAGAGAGTAGTAAAATACACACCTTGGACTTCAAAAAGCAGATTTTGACTCTCCTCAGAGATCTGATGGGCAGAATCCCTGGGAATGCTAACATGAAGGGGAAAAGAGTCCAGGACAGCTGGCAGTATTTTAAAGAAGCCTTATTGAAGGCACAGAAAGAAACCATCCTGAAGCGAAGCAAGAGAGGCAAACATGGTAGGAGACTGGATTGGCTTACGAGGGAAATCCTTGGTGAACTTAAGCACAAAAGGAAGCTTACAAAAAGTGGAAACTTGGACAAATGACCAGGAGGGGTTTAAATGTATAGCTCGAGAATGCCGGGGTTATCAGGAAGGCAAAAGCGCAAATGGAATTGCGACTGGCTAAGGATGTGAAGGATAACAAGAAAGGTTTCTACAGGCATGTTAACAAGAAGAAGGTGATCAGAGAGGGTGTGGCCCTACTGGATGAAGGAGGTAACCTAGTGACAGATGATGTGGGGAAAGCTGAAGTACTCAATGCTTTCTTTGCCTCTGTATTCACGGACAAGATCGGCTCCTGGACTTCTGCTAAGTGACTCAAGATGGGATGAAGATGGACAGCCCGTGGTGGGTAAAGAACAGGTTAGGAACTATTTAGAAAAGCTAAACGTACACAAATCCATGGGTCGGACTTAATGCATCCGAGGGTACTGAGGAGTTGGCAAATGTCATTGAGAGCCTTTGGCCATTATCTTTGAAAAGTCGTGGAGATCGGGAGAAATCCCGGATGATTGGAAAAAGGCAAATGTAGTGCCCATCTTCAAAAAGGGCAGAAGGGCGATCCAGGGAACTATAGGCGGTCAGTCTTACCTCGGTTCCTGGAAAAATCATGGAAGGGATCCTTAAGGAATCCATTTTGAGGCACTTGGAAGAGAGGAAAGTGATTAGGAATAGTCAGCATGGATTCACAAAGGGCAAGTCGTGCCTGACCAATCTGATTAGCTTCTATGATGAGGTAACTGGCTCTGTGGACATGGGAAAGTCAGTGGATGTGATTTACCTTGACTTTAGCAAGGCTTTTGATATGGTCTCCCACAATATTCTTGCCAGCAAGTTAAGGGAATGTGGATTGGATAAATGGACAGTAAGATGGATAGAAAGATGGCTAGAAGGCCGGGCCCAGTGGGTAGTGATCAACGGCTCGATTTCAGGTTGGCGGTCGGTTTCTAGCGGAGTGCCCCAAGGTTCGGTTCTAGGACTGGTTTTGTTCAATATCTTTATTAACGACCTGGATGAGGGGGGATGGATTGCACCCTCAGCAAGTTTGTGGATGACACTAAGCTAGGGGGGAGAGGTAGATACGCTTGAGGGCAGAGATAGGGTCCAGAGTGACTTAGACAAATTGGAGGATTGGGCCAAAAGAAATCTGATGAAGTTCAACAAGGACAAGTGCAGAGTCCTGCACTTGGGACAGAAGAATCCCAAGCACAGTTACAAGCTGGGGACCAACCAGTTAAGTAGTAGTTCTGCAGAAAAGGACCTGGGGTTACAGTGGATGAGAAGCTGGATATGAGTCAACAGTGTGCCCTTGTAGCCAAGAAGGCTAATGGCATATTAGGTTGCATTAAGAGGAGCATTGCCAGCAGATCCAGAGATGTCATTATTCCCCTTTATTCGGCTTTGGTGAGGCCACATCTGGAGTATTGTGTCCAGTTCTGGGCCCCCCACTACAAAAAGGATGTGGATGCATTGGAGAGGGTCCAGCGGACCCAAAATGATTAGGGGGCTGGAGCATATGACCTATGAGGAGATGCTGAGGGAGTTGGGTCTGTTTAGTCTGCAGAAGCGAAGAGTGAGGGGGGATTTGATAGCAGCCTTCAACTTCCTGAAGGGAGGTTCCAAAGAGGATGGAGAGAGACTGTTCTCAGTAGTGACAGATGGCAGAACAAGGAGCAGTGGTCTCAAGTTGTGGTGGGAGAGGTCCAGGTTGGATATTAGGAAAAACTATTTCACTAGGAGGGTAGTGAAGCACTGGAATGGGTTACCTAGGGAAGTAGTGGAGCCTCCATCCCTGGAGGTGTTTAAGTCTCGGCTTGACCAAGCCCTGGCTGGGTTGATTTAGTTGGGATTGGTCCTGCCTAGAGCAGGGGGCTGGACTTGATGACCTTCTGAGGTCTCTTCCAGCTCTATGGTTATATGATTCTATGATTCTATGAAAATAGACAGATTAAAAAAAACACAGAGAATTGCTTCCCTGGAATTCAGTTTGAGTGACTATGGGTTTTGGGGGGGCAGGGAGCAGATAAATGGCCCAGCACAGAGGAGAATTAAACCCAGAATTAAAGACAATAGGCTGGTTGTGTCTCACTAAACATTCCCTGTTCTACTTACATCTCTGTCATTGTTCCAAAGTTTAGTCCTTCCTAGGCATGGCTAGTGTTGGAAATTCCATTCCTGGCATAATCTCTCTCTCCCAGCTCTCCTCTGCGCACACAAAGACTGCAGCAGGCACATCACTGCTTCAGTTGAAATCTCACACTCTTCCCATTGGCTCTCCTGTTTCCTGCCTCACTTCCTGGAGATTCTCAGAGACTCACTGTCTCTGGGCTTAAACCTTACAGACAATTTAGTTAATGGAATGGCGGGGATGTCCAGAAAAGGGTAGTGGGCCTCCCATTCATTGCACAGGAATGATGTGTGAGGAGTGCATAAGGGCCACATGCACCCCCTAAAGCAGAAGGGGCCAAGGTCAGCCAGCAGCTGGCAGGGAAGCTAGTGGGCCAGAGGGCTGGTGCTGGCAGCAGGAGTCTGCGCCGTGCCCCCCCGCACTCACTGGCAACAGTGGCAGGGAAGGTGCAGCAAAGCATCTCCAGCTCATGTGGCGCTGCTCTCCAGCCACCCTGCTGCAGCACTCCCCAGAAGGAAGTGCTGTGGCACATCCAGCACCGTGATGCCTGCGCCTTCCCCACCACTGCTGGTGTGTGGGGGGGGGTGGACTCACAGTAGGACTAGTGGGACTGCAGGGCTGCGCCCTCCATGCCTGCACTCACCGCCAGCGCAGGCAAGATGGCTCCAGCTCATGCTGCGCTGTGCTCTGGCCATGCTGCTTCCTGCCAGGGGAGGGCTGGGGCATTCCCACCCCTCCCCTGGAGTGGTGTGGTTGGAGAGCAGCACTGCATGAGTTGGTGCCATCTTGCTGCACTTTCTCCACCACTATTGCCAGGATGTGTAGGGGAACGCATGGTGGAGACTCCTGCTCCCAGCGCCAGCCCTACAGCCCTTCTAGTCACCTTGCTTGGGGAAAGAGGCAGGGCCAGGATGGAGCAAGGGCGGGGAAAAGAGCAATTGATTGAGATCTCCTGTGATTATAAACTGAAAAGAAGTTTCAGAAATCTGGCATTAATCAACTTTTGTCTGACTTTAAGAAACAAGTACCTCTTCTGGCCAAAAAAAAAAAAAAAAGCCACTATAGTTTTGTTACCGTTTTCAACAACACACTTACGCAAGAAAGCATGCACATCTGAAAACCAAATGCAGAAGGAGACTCAATACCAAACCAGAGACTTTATTATTCTCCTGTAATTCCAAACTTCTAAGAGCTATGCAGATTAAAGCAAGAACATATATCACACTGAAGAGATTTAAACTTCAAGTCTCTTTATGAGAAATAGAATGAGAGGTGGATATTTTTTGCTGTTTTAAAAATTAAATAGGCTGCAAGTGTTTTTAAAATTACTATGAAGAACAAATTTGTTGTAGTGGTGTGTTGTTTACCTGGACTGCTCAAGACCTGAATGCTTGTGTAGGAGAAACTCTTTATTTGAGTTGGCTTCTTAAATACCTTCATGCTGTTTTGCATTTGATATGTCTTGATGAAACACAGGAGTCATATATTATAATGCACGTAATCAAATTGATACGAGCTACCAAAGTGAAATCTTGGGAAAGTGTTGCCATTTTCATAATGCAATAAAATTAATACGGTAATGATAAATAATGATAGTGTGTAATAAGAATGTCATAAAAACAAATTTTATATTTCCAAGGTCACTGCTGTTATAATTTGTGTTCAGGAAGGGAGAAAATCCCTGAAAATATTTATTTTCAGGAAGAGATTCACAAGATTTGACATTTTCATGAAAGGGATTCATGGGTTGCTAAAGTTTGGGAACCATTGTCCTAGGATAATGCCAGTCCTTACTTTGTGTTGCTGGTTACAAATAGAGGCATCCCACTCCCGGAGCTCTTTTAAATAGTTCCCATGTAGTGTCAGCCCCTTCTCCACTGAATACTCACAGTAGTAAAAGGTTTGTTATCTCCAAGGAGAGAGTGTACCATGAGTGTGTTTGATTCAACCAAGGATCAACTCCTATGAAACATCACGGCACTGAGATATAGCTGTATTTATTGTGTAAACAAGCATAAGTTTATCAAAGACTGAGATTTAAGAGAAGTGAGAAAGGCTAATGATGGAAACAGAAATGGCTTCATATAAAACAAAAATCATAAAACACAAACCTGACCTCTACACTTATCAATGGTTACTTTTCTTACATTTCCCAGAAAGTTCAGTCTTTTGCAGAGCTAGCTGATTTCAGACAAAGCAGGAGCCACCGGTTCAAGAACCATGCCAGGGCTTTGCCTCAGTGAATGGATAACAACATGTCTCCTTGCTTTCTTTGTATAGTCTTCAAAGTTTCTGTTTGTCCGCCCCGCCCCCGCCCTTCACAGGATAATATCCTGTTGTTTAATCTTTGGTAACTTCCTAACTCTTTCTTGACTTCATATGTAAATTTGGCTCCCACGGAGTTGATTTACAGTGCTTAATATACATGGGCACTGAGATTGGTACAAAGAGACCTCTATGGATAAAAATGTGTATCGCAGCCTATCTGCAATCCACAGAAATGATCCATGGATCAGCAGCATAGCTAGGCTACGAAAACTGGGTGACTTGCCCCACTCTGGTTGCTCTGGCTGTCTACCAGAAACTGAGGTGCAGGCAGGGAACCGGATCCGGGTGTGACATAGGTGGGCCTGGATGCTAAGTGGTCCACCCATGGCTATGCCTCTGCTGTCAATATCTGTGAATTTGCAGGGCTTTCGGTATAAAATTTGGATCTATATCCATTTGCATTCTGCAAAAATGGTCCATGGATATTGGCAGCTATAACACAGATATTTGTGGATTTGCAGGGTTCTATATAGACGTTCTTTGTCTGGCAAGAACCTGTTTGTCAACCTTGCTTTGATTCAGACTTTACAAATGATTTTGCAGCATTTATATACAACTCTTTATACAGTGTCAGTACATACATTTCAGAATAATGACCAGTGTGATCCTGGCATTAAATGTTACGTTTAACTGGTTAACTGATTAAATGGGGATAGGTGGGGGGCCCCCTCACACCCGCCACAGCCGTGGGCTGGGAATTGGCAGCCTTTCATGGGGCCAGAAGCAGAAGCCCGCTCCCTCCCACCCTGCTGCTTCCGGGCCCCTGCAGGCGTCTGCCTGTTCACATCCCCCACTCAGAACATAAATATAGTACAGCTTTCTACAATAATGCTCCCAGTCACTGAAATTGTCACCGCAGGGTGTTGTAGGACCATCAGAATTGCCGCGTGCAATCCTGCAATCCTAGTCACATAAATGCCCCAGCCCAGAGACAGATTAAAACATCATACTTGTGGGTTGCAATCCAGTGTTGTATAGTGTTGCAGTTGAGTTCCATCAGGCTGCCCACGGTCACTGAACTGACTTCAGGCTGTCACAAATCCCTCTTCACTTGTTCATTTCTTCCAACATAGGCACAGTTCTGGGCACATTAGTCTTTGCTCCCCTATTACAGGTCTACACTCTTTACTAGTTCTAGGAGTCTTGGGGGGCAGTGGTGGGTAAGGATGGGAGTAATATCACACAGTGAATCTCAGACTTGTAGCTATGGGAGCTAATCTAATAGTTTTGCATGGGGCTCAGGTTTGCTTGAATTGGTTCTAGAGATCATTGGACAATGTGGTATTTTTATAGTCAAAAGCTGAGTCTAATCTATCTGTGTAGAACGGTCAAATGATGTTTCTCATTGTCAGGTCTTGAAACTGATTTTCTTTTCCCAGTGTAGGACAGTAGGATTTGTTGTCCTAGAATTCATTATGGTTCGACTGTGTTTTGATGCCTTATTGTCTCCGCCCTGAGAAATGTCAGGCTTCTTATTCCATGTTCCTAATATTGGATGTGTGGCTGGGACCAAGGTGATAGCCTTTCCCTTTCTTACAAGACAGCTCTCTGGGCATTATCCATCTCCTTGTGAGCATGTCTTCCTCGGCCCTCTGCTTCCTCTCGTTACTTATTTATTGCATTTAGCAGCTTATCCAGCTGATTCTGCACTTTCTGTCCTCATACACCTTGTCCCCTTCAATGTGCCTCATACATTTTAAAGACAATTTTATTAAAAAATAAAGGAGGTGAGTTAAATAACCCTTGGTTGGTCAAGAACACAAAGGGAGATTTAAGTGAACTGCAGACTTCTACTGCTAAGGAAGGCAAAATAGAAAATGTTTGTTTTTCTTTCTTTCGCATAATTTATTGCAGAACATCACAAACAAATGCAGCCCCAGTGCAGTGCAAGCAGAGTGAGAAACAAACCCTGCCAATTACTTAACAAGCTCTGCTTTCTGATCTTTATACTCTCTGCCAGGCAAACAACAGGGTGATATATTGAGGTTGTCATTGTTCGCTTAATATGGTCACATGCTTAAGGTTATTATTTTGCTCTCTGATCCTCAACGAAATAAGGTGAAGGAACCTGATCAGGACTTCTTGTGGCCCAGAATGAGTTTCCTCTATAAAATGTGCTTTGGGCAAGTTCTCTTTCTCCCCAGCGGTGGCTGATGTGCCAAAGCCAGTTAATTTTCTTCCTTGCCATTAATTATGTCAGGCTTATACTGAGTAATGGTTTGTGAGAAATCCTTTGGTATTTGCATTAAATCTTACCCTTTCGTTATCACTTTCCCTACAGCAGCTAGTGTCTTGTCAGCCCCAATGCAGTATGATTTGTACAGGCAGAATTAAAAAATAAAACCAATTATTTTATTAGATGGGACAGATGTTCAAATACAAGATATGAGTATTTGTAAAGGTGTTGCTCTTCTCAGATACCAAGCTCATGGACACATAAGAAATATCTCTGTAGATTAGATGAACATCACCAAGCAATGGCAAAAGGAAGCTACTTGATGGGAGGATGAGAGAAGTGAGGTGGTGGGAAGGGCTGGGGGAGAGAGGCGAGAGCAGGCATCCAAATTAACAGCACAAAATTTCCTGTCCTGATTTTTTTTTTTTTTTTTTTTTTTGAGAGCTAATCAGCTTTGTGTGGTCCCATGTCTACTCGTGGAAATGTCTGGAAACTCCCGAGCACGCCATGGGCACAATCATAAACAAATACATAATAATGTCACGAGGTGGCTTGGCCCCTTGCTAGTTGCTCTTCCAATAGCAGCCTTCATTCTCTCTCCCTGAATTCATGTACATTTGTAATGTGTGTTAGGGCAAAATTGGAG
This sequence comes from Rafetus swinhoei, assembly GCA_019425775.1. Taxonomy (NCBI): domain Eukaryota; kingdom Metazoa; phylum Chordata; order Testudines; family Trionychidae; genus Rafetus; species Rafetus swinhoei. Next base: position 143,277,583 of record CM033440.1, on the reverse strand, counting down.
CCGAATCGACCTGGAGCAAATTTCTAGGCTTTCAGTCCCAAATAATTCCTTGACCTCCTTCATATAGAGTTGCCAGTCATCCAGTTTTCAACCAGAGCACCCAGTCCAAAAGAGACCTTGGCAGCCCCAGCCACATGGCAGCCCCTACAAGTGATGCCTTCCCACCTCACCCTTATTAGCCTAGGGGTGGGGAGAGGGCCTGCCTCTTCCCACCCTGCCCTGTCCCAAGTCCCCGCTCCTGCTCTGCTCCCTCCCTGCCCCTGCAACCCCTGCCCCACCCCCTTTCCACCTCTTCTGACATGGCTGGCAGCTGGGGGAGTGGAGAAGGCTGGGTCTGGGTCACATGCTTCCCGCTGCTGCTGAATGCAGTGGCAGGCCTAACCCCTGCTGCAAATACTAGGCCCCTTGCTAGTCCCCTAGGCCACCCTGAACCATGCAGACCCCCCGCTCCTCAAAATGTGGGATGGGATGGCTCTGCTGCTCCCATTGGCTAGGAATGTGGCTAATTGGATCTGTGGGGGGCAGCAGCTGTAGCTGGGGGCTGTGTGTGGAGCCACCTGGCTCTAGGAGCCTAAGAGACGTGTGATTTCTTGGAGCTGCTTTAGGTGAGTGCCACCTGAATCTGAACCCACTCCTGCTCCCCGACCCAGCTCCTCCCAGAGCCTGCATCCCACCTTCCAAATCTCTGCCTCAGCCCTGAGCCCCCTCCCATAGCCTGCCCAGCCTGGTAAAATTGAGCAGGGTGGGGGAGAGAGCAACAGCTGGAGGGGGGAATGGCATGAGTAGAGGTGGGGCCTGAGACGGGGCAAGGTTGTTCTATTTTCTGCAAGTAGTTGTCAACCCTGTTTTCAATCCCCCCCTCACGAACTTCTCCCTAGCTCATTACCACCGATCTGGTCTCTAATACAGTGACTGAATACGGCTGCCACAGCCCCCCTGCCTTTCCTGCCCAAGTAGTCTTTTACAAGTGTTCCATTGTTCTATATATAACCCCTCACAGAGCATGCACAGCCATTGGGTTGCACAGCATCACCAGGGGTGGGAAAACCAGGTAACCTGCTCTATCTACCCACAGAGCTGGTCATCTGTTGTAGGGTAATAGTCACTGATCAAACAATAATTGTGGCTTGTTTAAATGGCAAGGCTCCAGCAAGTAGTGTTGGTAACAGTGTTCCTGCGCTGGCTGCATCAGGGGCCTGCCCTGGTATAGAATACACCTCACTGGAGTGAATCTTGGGTGGTGGAGGGGCGAGATTATAGTTACAATGCGCCATGAAAATTTAGGGGAGTAAGCCTTAATTTCTTGATTTCTTATCTCATCTGACAAAGTGGGTTTTGCCCACAAAAGCTTTCTCTCTATTTATTAGTCTCTATGGCTAGGTCAAACTGCATGCTTACTTCAAAATAAGTTATTTCCAAATAGCTTATTTCAAAATAGCGCATCTACACAACAAACTGCCATTGAAATAGCACTGAGTTACTTCGAACTACGGCATCCACACAGATTGGATGCAGAATTGCATTTAAGGCCACCCAGAAGCACTTCAGGCAGGGCACCAGGACAGCAGTCACTCCCTGGAGCTGCTCCCTGAGGCTTTCTGAGTCTCAAGCTTAAAGGGACCCCCTCTGCACAGGCATGTCTCTGCTTCTCCTCCTGCTTGCCTACCTCTCTGAGGGACAGCAAAGCGTATTCCCTGTGCGCTTTGTTTGGACACCACAGCACTCCCAGCTATGGAGCCAGAGCTGCCTCCCAATTGTCGACAGGTCTTACAGCTACTGCAGGCTGCCCTCATGGCCTTGCAGGAACAGTCCCCCCCCCCACCTCAGTGCAGGGCACCTCCTCTCCTCTCTCCAGGCACTGCTCTTGCAGCTCGACCCCTCCCGCCTTCCCCTGCACACCGTGCAGCGCCGCTTCTGGTGCCAGGACACCAGTTCTGACTGGTGGGACCAGATCATGATGGCAGGGCCGCCCAGAGGATTCAGGGGGCCTGGGGCAAAGCAATTTTGGGGGCCCCTTCCTGGCACTCCCTGTCTCAGACCTCAGACTTCAGACATTCTTGTGGGGGCCCCTGCGGGGCCCGGGGCCTGGGGCAAATTGCCCCACTTCCCCCCCCCGAGCAGTCCTCCATGATGGAGCGGTGAGATGACCAGCAGTGGCCCCCAGAACTTCCACATGCAGAAGGGCACCTTTCCAGAGTTGTGTGAGTGGCTCGCCCCTGCCCTCCGGCAACAGGACACCCACAGGTGACCCACTATCCCCCTCCAGAAGGAAGCTCACCATGCCAGACAGCTACTAATCCATTGGGAACCAGTTCAGGGTGGGGAGATCGACCATCAGAGTTGTGGTCATGCAGGTATGACTCCCTCATGCCATTGTCCTGGGAGGGTGGACTGCTGGAATGGGGTTTCCCAAGGGAAAGAGGGGGGTCTGGTGGTGGTGGAAAGGAGGCTCCCTCCCTGGAAGGGTTTTCAGTCCGCCCTCACCAAGGCCTGTGGGGGAGTGGGGCAAGTTGGGGTTGCTCCTGGTGGGGAGGGTGAAAGGGGGAAGCGGGCTTGGGGCCCTCCCAAGGGCCCTGGGAATCCTGTGATTCTGTTTGTCTCCTTCTACAGGTGGTGAGGGCCATCAACATCATCCTGCTACTCATTGTCCTGGGCGATGTGGACCCCATCATCATTGGCTTTGCCATCATGGGCTTCCCCAACTGTGGGGGGGCTATTGACAGCTCCTACATCCCCATCCAGGCCCCGACCACCGTGCATCAGATTACATCAATCGCAAGGGCTACTTCACCATGGTCCTGCAGGCCACCATGGACCACCGAGACGGTTCACCAATGTGTACTTCGGCTGGTTCGGGAAGGCGCATGACCCCCGCGTCTTTCTCAACAACACCATCCAGATCAAGGACGTGGACATGCCACTGTGCATGGTGGAGGATGCAGCCTACCCTCTACTCGCCTGGCTCATGACGCCATATACTGGACACTTGGACCACACCAGGGAACGTTTTAATGAGAGGCTTGGCAGGGCCCACATGGTTGTGGAGGGCACCTTCAGGTGTCTCAAGGGGAGGTTCCGTTTCCTCTTCACCCACCTGGAGATCCATGAGCAGAATGTCTCCCAGCAATTGCCAGGCTACAGAGGGGCACAGCTGCCACTGTGTCTGCATGCTTAGAGTGCAAGACACGGTGCTCCAGCTGAAGTGCCCGAGTGAAAGCTGCATGCCCATTGCAGTTGAGGGGCTTCTGTTGGCTCCATCCTTCTGCACAGTGAAAGTAGTGACCAGGAGGGGACCACAGGCATCAGCCTGCCCCCGCCCCCAGCCCAGCGGAGCTCTGAGCAAGGGGAAGGGGTGTGCACTGCAGCCCGTGGGGAGCTGCTGACTGGGTGTGGGACCTGGAGGAGGAGTATCTCGGGGGATGAAAGAGCAGCCTGGAGCAGGGGTGGTGGGGAGGAAGCAAGAGCTGTGGGGCAGAAAAATCAGGGAGAGAAGGCGCCCGAGGGGTGATTTTATGGGGACAGAGGAATTAAGGCAGGATCTTGACTCCAGGGGGGCACAGAGCAGAGGGCATGGGGAAGAAGTGGGGCACCTGTGCAGCCAACCCTCCTCCCTCCTACCACACTTCAGTGGTAGCTTTGCCAGTCAGGGACAGTGCTTTGTCTCTGCTGTCCCTGCAGCTTGGATACCTTGAGACCCCAGCATGGCTGGGATTGAGGAGAAAGTAAGCACTGGGGAGGGGGAAGCTGGGGTTGGGAGGTGGCAAAGATGAGGGACTTGGAAGAGGGTGGGGAGATGGTCTCTGGTACGGCCTGCAGAATGAGTCACAGGGGAGCCCCATAGACACTGGTAGCCCTACTGAGAAGTGACTGGGTATGCTGCTGCCTCACGTGGTGGACCATGAGAACATTTTTCCTCTCCTGTTTCATGTTAATGGCTCCATGACCAAGCATTAATAAAGAACAGTTGAGTGACTCTTAAAACAGTTCTGGTTTGGGCGTGAGAAAGGTGGGTGCTATGGCTTGGTGAGGGTGTGCATGTGTCTTGTTAGTTGTACCTTGGAAGAATATAAGGACAATGTATCACCATAAATACGTTAATTTTTTGTAGATGGATGAAGGGGCAGATAGTTGTTTTATGCTCCAGAGACGTTTCTTGTTAGATTGATGATTTTTAAAAAGGTCAGATTTTTGGAATGAGTAGAAGCCCCAGCACCCCCTCATAGGCCTAATCTAATCATGTCCGGGAAATGATTTTTTTAACAGACATATACAGGTACAGCTCCTTTTGGAGACATAGTGATGTTGGCATGAAGGTGCTTTATACTAGTGCTGTAGTTTAGTCCCCTTTCCAAATGGAGCCGTGGGCCCTTTACATTGCTGCTGGAGCCCTGTGTGCTGCAGGGCTGGCTGGGAGAGGCTGCTGTAGTGTGCAGACCCCAAGTCAAGGGAACCATGTCCCAGAGTCCCTGGGGCATGTTCCATCCCATCAAATGTGGCTGCACTGTGGCAGGACTTCACTGTCTGCTCTGTATGGTGCAGGAGATTTGACCGGGCTGCTAAACCCACTGGAAATCCAGCAGGCTCTCTGATAGTGTGTTTGCAGAATGGGTTACACTGAACTGAGCTGCGCCTGTTCTCCAAGGGAGGGGAGATGGCTTCCATTTTCAACAGAGTGCATTGCAGATTGCTGGGAGGACTAAGGAAGGTGTCACATGGAATTGTGGGTTTCTTTTGGATGACTCCCAAGACTCTAGTCAAGTAGGACTGCAACCATGCTGCAAAGCAGGAGGGTTTGGACTCTGGGTGCCAGCTTGACATGAGCTCAGACCCCTACAGCCCTGCAGGATTTTAGGACCTTGGGTCTGAGCCCTGGGTGAGTGCAATTACAAGGTAGAGGTAAGCAGGGGTTAGACATAGCACAGGCATATTCTGCAGTGTAGACATACTCTTTGGGAACATCCCCTTGGCTTGTTATTCTGGGGCTATGTCTAGACTGCAGGCTTCTTTCAGAAGAAGATTTTCTGGAAGAGATCTTCTGAAAAAACTTCTTCCGAAAGAGAGCATCCACACTGCAAAAGTGCATCGAAAAAGCAATCTGCTTTTTCGAAAGATCGCATCCACACTGAATGGTCACTATCTTGCATTTAAGCTGTGATTACTATGGATGGAGTGGCCACCAGGGCCACTTCTTTCAAAAGAACTCCTCCTTCCCCATCCACACATGCCTTTTTCCAAAAGAGCGCTTTCAGAAAAAGACTTCTTCCTTGTAGAAAGAGGTTTACCAATGTCGGAAAAACCCCTCTGTTCTTTTGATTTTTTTTGAAAGAACGTGATTGCAGTGTGGACCTAAGTGAAGTTTTTTCGGAAAAACGGCAATTTTTCCGAAAAAACTCTGCAGTGTAGATATACCTTGGGTGACACTGTGGCTCTTTTTGATTGGCAGGCAGCTCCTGTGCAGAAGACAGGTTGTGGGTTTTGACTTGTGCTAGCTGCCGATGGATGATGATGTGAGCCTACTGGATAAAGAAGTGTTTAGTATGCTGGAGATTTCCTCTTCTTGTTTCTCATTTCATTTTGAGTAATCAATTGGGCTGCTTTTTTCACTTGGGCTGCTTTGGAGCTGCTGTTTACTGCCTGTAATTTGTATAATTTGATTTGACAGTAATTCCATTGTCATTACATTTATTTACAAGACATTCTCTGTGATTTGTTCATTTCTTAACTGTTATCTTTGCTTCTCTAATCATGGCTTTCATAGCAGTTGATCTTTTTTTTAAAAAAAATGGTGTGTTTTAATTCTGAGGGATTGCAGTGTTTTCCTGACAGCAAAGATTGTGTTTAGCTGTTCCCTTTAACATCTAATGAAGAGCAGGGAATTATAGTACCTCCTTGTCTTTGCTTGCAAAAGGCATGTTAGACTGAGTTACCCATTTGTATTTTGATGTCGCAGTTACTTTTGAACTTCAGGCTTGATCCAAAAGGGCCATTGGTGGTTTACTGCCTCTGTAGGCACCGAAGTCCAACATTTAGGCATAACTGAAATCTTCGGACCACCTGCTTAGTGGCCACCTAACCCTGTGGGCACCTAAATTTCTGTTGGCGGGCATGTGCAAAACCACCTGAGCCCTAGAGCCATCAAACAAGTGCCCTGTTTAATGCACATGCATAAGCCCCACTGGGTTTCTCAAATTACGCATCCCATGGCTTTTCTTTGTTTGGTCCAGTAGCATGCTCTGAACCCACCTACTGAACTATGCCCCAGGCACATGATGTGTTTCTACATCCAAATGTGTCCATGCAGGAGTTGGAGCACTCACCTGGAATGTGGGAAACCAAGTTTGCACCCTGTTTCCCTGATCTGAACCAGGGCAATGAACCCAGATATCCGCCAGTCAGGCTGAGCGCCATGGCTGTTGGGTATTGTGGTGTGAGTCTGAAGCTGCTTCATTTTGTACAACCCTTTTGAATATTCATTTTGTATTTTCATTGGAGCAGAAACTTGAACCTGAGTGTCCCGCAGCCTAAGTGAGGGCCTTTGCCACTTGGGCACATAGACAATCTTCCGCTTTTTCTCTGTGTGGTCTGGTGAAAATGTAATGATGTATGCAAAGTGGAACAGCTTCATCAGGGGGAATCAAGAAAAGCCCACCCCAGAATACACAGTAGCCCAGCTTAGGACACTTTCCTGGAATGGAGGAGACTGAATTTTAGATCCCAGCTTCAAACTGGACAGAAAACGAATTTGAAAGCTGTTCTCTGATAACTGGGGTGAGTGAAAGAAAAAAGAGCTGACCTGGCTTGGGTAGCTGACTCAAGGGGAAGATTCACTGCTGTGAATCCTTCCTTCATTCCCGTGTCTGTGTCCTTTTGTGGAGGTGGGCACTAAATCCTGCCTTTCCTTTGCCATTCACTCCTGGCTAGCTTGGGTAACTCCCTGCTTTGCTTGCTGATGCCTGTGAATCCATTCCTTAGACATCTATCTCTCCCCATTCAATGTATGGAGAATCTGGATGTCTGTCTCAGGAATATGAATTCCACTGGACAGGAAGGCTTCTTCAGGTGTTAGGGGTTGCCAGGCTAAGCATGCAATGCCATAATCCCCTTTGTGGGTTCAGCTCTTAGTTATCACCTATCGTTTTTTCAATTTTTGCCCTTTGCCCAAGCTTGACTCCCCACAACACGCATTGTTTAACTATAGGATGCCTGTTAATTTGGGGGAGAGGGGAGAGTAGATAGGAACTAAACTATCAGAACTTTCCTTAAGACTTATTCCATCTATAACATTATCTTTCACTTAGGATTATGTACTATTCACCTAGGATTATCTATTATTCCATCTACAGGTTAAATAGCAAGATCACTTTTTTCTCGGCAATACAACTTGCAGCTTTCTCTGTGAGTAAAGATAGGTAAACGTGTTAGTGCTGACTTTCATTACACTTTGTAGTGTTTAGTGTAAGTTTAAGTGCAGCATTTTCAATGCTACGGTGAAAAGATTTCACACCCACAAATGTATGTGCACTAGGTGCTCCTTCAACCCCATGTATCCACATTTGTAAACTGCATTTGCATATATCAACTGGGTAATGATGTGCACAACAGGCAGTTAGGCAAGCAATTAATAAATAATAACGATTTGCACTTGGTAATTGAAATTTATGAAGTTGTGATGCCTTGAATAAAATTGTGAACACTTCAGATACAACTGATAAGTAGCATAGAACTAACTATTAAAATAAGTTAAATTAATGTAACACCTCTGTCCGACAAGTCTAATAACATATATTTAAACAGGTGTCTGAACATGACTATCTCCATTTTGTAGATGGGGAAATTGAGGTAGAGGAATTAAGTCACATGTCCAGGATCATCCACAAAGTCAGGAGAAGAGCCGGGAATGGCATTCAGGAGTTCTCCCCCAAATCCCGTCCCAACCATTAGACTGCAGAAATTTGTTTCTATGCATAACTTCTGCTCCCATTCTATAAAAAGCTTCATCTTGATTGTTTACAAATGCTAAAGTGATTGAATTATGTTTATGCTCATTCAAATGGGGTCAGCCAGTAATTACGCCGCCTGTGCGACTCACCTGTTTCCCTACATATTAAAAGCTACAGGAACTTCATTTTTTACGCAGTGTTCCTTCTTGCAATTTGAATTCCTTTTCCATGCATTGAGTATAGAATTTTCCTAGCTATGTCACCCCCTGCACCACTGGCTACTATTACTGCTGTAGTGAGTCTGGGATTCAGATCTCTATCTGTTCTTCTGAAATACTGAGGTGATGATTTGCAGATCTTAAGTGGCTCAGCTCCTGTCTTGGGGATTTGTGGAGCAGTGAGTCTTCTATCCCTTTAGAAGTGAGACACAACTGGCTGGTTTTGTTCCCAGGAATCAATTTGAATGTGCCTTACTGCTTTGCAGCAGTGTTTGTGTTTGTAGGAATCACACTTAATTTTATTGCTTCATTTTAAATATATTCCACAATGTATTGAAATTACTTCTTCTGTTTTATTTTCTAGACCTGAATATATATTGAGGCAACCATGGGCAATCTTCCTCAGTAGAAAAGTGCATCATACTTACCAGTGAATCAAGTGCTGGTCCAATTAGAACAGTTCTTCCCTTTCTATTTTAGTGACTGTTCCAGTTGGATGTAGCATTAATATTTTTATGCTGCAAAAGATTCAATTTCCTGAATGTTCTTCTTGCATTGCAATGTCAGACTTTCCAGGGAGCCATGCCTTCTGCGGAAGAAGACAAAAATACAGCGAGGTGATCTCATTGAAGTCTCCATTTGATCATATCACACCAGACTGTTCCAGAAGAGCCCTTGAATGAAAGAGCATCAATGCTGCCAACCAAAGTTACTGGACTAGAAATGAATTGGCAGCGACACAGTTGTGGAGTGCAGCAGGCTGATACTGAGGCATGATGGCTGTGCTCTAAGACGGGTCCAAGACTTCAGGAGAACTGGGCTTGCAGTAGGTCAGGATTGAAGGTGCATTTTTGGGAGAGAAGAGAAATAGCAGTGTTGACGTTGTGGGTCAGGATTGACATGCATTGGCAGTGGTGCATAGAGGTTCAATTGAACCAGCTCTTTAATGTTTTGATAGCTAGGAATTGGTTTATGCTAGGGATATGAACCAGTAGCAAAGTAGTCAACTACTCGATAAGCAGGAGCTTATCGGGCAGCACTATCGACTACTCGATCACATGCAAAGATACTGGCTCAGTCTCTGGTCACCTGCCAGGTCTCTGGACAACCCCTCCCCCCCACACACACACTGCCATTCTGCATTCTGAAAGCTGCTTAAGCTGCTGCTGCTCTGTCCCTTTAAAAATGCTGAGTGGCAAGGGGGCATTGTGCTGAGACCCACGGGACTGGCTGCTGCTGCTGCTCTGTCCCTTTCAGAATGCAGAAAGGCAGCGGGGGGTGGCGGGAGTGGCAGTGTCCTGCTACCCGGCAGGGGACCAGAAATTGAGCCAGCGTCTTTGCCGCTCTGTGCTCTCAAAGGGACAGAGAGGAGCCGGCGCGCAATGGGGGGTAGGGGAGGTGTGATCGAGGTGTCCCTTTACAAATGCAGAGTGGGGGGGAGGATTGTGCTGAAAGCCGGAAGCGAGCATTGTAACTGCCTTTCTCTAGCGACTAGTCGGGTAGTCGATGGAAATTCCATTGACTACTTGACTAGCAAATTAATTGCTACTGAACATCCCTAGTTTATGCTCTGCCCCTACCCCTCATCTCTCACTAAGACTAAGCTCCAAATTAAAAGTTGGTGGGAAGAGCAGCAGGGCAATGCAACTGATGGACAAGTTACTGCTACTCCTATTGTGCAAATGAAGTATCTAACGAGCTGCAGCACAGTTCTGTGTGTGTTTGTTTCTGTGCAGATTACATATTTCTGTCACCATGAACAAGCATATTCGCCCTTGACTTGACCCGATTCCAAGAAAGATTCCTCTGCTTGACAGAGAGCTCTTACAATGATATGCCAGTCCAAGGATGCAGGAGGTGGCATGAGGACTAGAGCTGGGTTGAATGTGATGTGTATAATCTCCACAGTAACCTCTGTCTCCTTTAGGGCACTTATTCTGTTGTATATGAAGAGCTTACCATTGTCTTACTTAGCATAAGAGAGGTGGACTGAGCTTAGAGTCTGGGCGTAAAGGACACTGCACCATAACTTTTTATAAATGGGGGAAAGAAGGGGTTGAAACGTATGCTCAGAATAGAGCAGAGTGTCTTCAAGATGGGGGTGGGGTGGGAAAATTGATCCCAACAGAAACCTATCTCTTCACACACACCCTTGCTTGCCCTTCTTTTTCTTTTAATCAAATTTGTGATTTTTCTTTCAATGCCAGACTCCTGTGTAACAAGTTTTGCTTGTCACTGGCCCTTGAAGATCAAGCTGCTCAGTGAGGAAACGATCTAAGATGATCTTCTGGAAAGACAGTCATACCACTTCTTTGCCCCCCATAGGAAAGCTGCTACTGTGCTTTGTCTGTCATTTTGACAAGGAATTCCACTTTGGATCTTGGAACTTTTGTCAAAACAACTATGTTCCTATGAAAAAGCCACATGTCTATGACACCCTGAATATGACCTGTGGCATTTCATTTTTGATTCATCAGCATTTTCCAACGAAAAAAACCTGTTCTGTTGAAAATTTCTGTACGGCCTCTAGCTTCCAGGCAGAAGCATTTTCTATTTTAATTTTCCAGAGTTTTGTTCAGACAAGTTTTGAAAAATCTTTTTGTCTTTTTGACAAAGAATTGAGTGGTGTTCGCCCCCTTGTTCCAAATAGGCTCCTCTGAAAAGGATAACATACAATATGAGTGATGGCTGGTTTCACACACACCCTTCCCTCAGGCTGGGTTCCTGGAGGGAATCTGTCCCTATGAGAGGGCACTGAAGACTGACTGCTGCATTAGATCTTGATAGCTGGATGAAACTGACTGAATTCAATGCTATCAATCATTTGAGGGGCCAGATATGGGAAATGACAGACAGACGGGAACAGGCCCTATCAGAGGGATTTAAATCATTGTGGGACCTTGGGCCTTCGCCAATGTTTCGGTCACATCCGAGTTTTCATCTGTGTGATTGGAGACTAGGGATGTAAGCAACTAGTCGACTATCCAATAAGCAAAAGCTTATTGGATAGTTGACTAGTCCCTCATTTTTTGAGGAATACAGGAACTTTTGAAAAAGGCTTTTCTTTTCAAAAGAACCATGTCTAGACCACGGTTTCACTTTCAAAAAAGCGTTTTCCAAAAAAACACCATGACGCAATTATGCAAATGAAGCACAGGAAATCCAAATCCTGGCTTCATTTGCAATTTCGATATGTCTAATTTACATCCCTCTTTCAAAAGAGGGATGTAGTTTAGACGTACCCTAAATCTTGTCAGTGTTGATTGCGCTGAAGCATGCAAGGAAGCAATCACATACTTTGGAACAATCCAGCAATTGTACAACTTCTTCAGTAGCAGTCCTCCAAAGTGGGAAATTCGGAAGCAGCATCTGCCTGTTTCCCTTCACGGCATGTTGACAACAAGATGGTCAGCATGAATTGATGACGTTAACCAGTTGCTCAGCATTTGGACTCTGTCAGAAAGGCTTTAAGTGAACTTGAATCTCTTACTCTCACAGCACAGGCTTGCGCTGAGCTTAAGTCAGTTCAGAAGTATATATCCACACTTGAAGGCATTTTAATGTCATCCATGTGGATGAAGCTGCTAAAAATGATCCATGAAACTAATCTTGTAATTGAAGCATGCAATGCTACAGTGACGGACTCCCCCCACCCCCTGCAATTCCATGCATTATGAAATGATCTTATGGACACAAATACATAATTCAAAAGTGCTTGGGACAAATTGCTTCATGTAACCTATCAATCTTTGGGTAATCAATCATAGAACCATAGAGCTGGAAGAGACCTCAGAAGGTCATCAAGTCCAGCCCCCTGCTCTAGGTAGGACCAATCCCAACTAATAATCCACTGCATCTGCTTATCTTATTTTGGTGTATGTATCTATCTTGTGTGTGAAATTAGACATATGGAATGTGGAGTGCTTTATGGTTTTTAAATGTGTGAATTAAAGCCAGCACTGGTGTTACCCTCAATGACTTGATGACCAACTGTTAAACAATCTCTTTTTGTCCTGTAAGTCTTAACAGTGGTTGGTCTGGGGAAGTCACATGGCCACCCCAACTGGCCAGGGGACTTCCTATGCAAAAAGGGAATCTTTAACAACAATAGGAAAGCAAGAGTCTTGGGTCTTTTGGCTGGCTGGTGTGGCACACCCCTAGGGGAGGTAACCAAAGACCCTCAGGAAAAGGAGAGTGCCCTGGTTTTGAAGGTTTGGCCAGGAAAGGAACAGTTTTAGGGTGATTTTGTGGTAAGTTTGTAATAAGTTTGTACTGAAGTTTTAATATAGAAGTAGCTAAGCATTTTCTGTTATTTTGAGTTTGTAATCTACTTTGCTCTGCCTGATCTCACTTATTACCTCTTAAATCCTATTGCTTGTACTACTTAAAATCACTTTTATTTTCCATCAAACCCAGGGTAAATGATCATTACCTGGGGGAGCAACCAGTGTGTACATTCCCCCTTTCATGATTAAAGGGGGCTTATCTAAACAATTCATTTGGGGTTTTGATCCCATTTGGGGAATGGTATCCCAGAAAGCTGGGCCCCAAACTACATTTTCCTTAGACCTGAAGAGATTCATTGTCTGCATTGCTTCTTGGGGAGGGGAGGGCAGTGATTCTCAGCTCGGTGCCTTGGCTGGGGGACACCTGAGAGCTGACCTAGCAGGACAGGGCAGCAATAAGCCCCAGAGAGCAAAAGGGAGAGTGGCAGTGGCCTTGTCAGCATCCTGGGAATCACCCCGAAGGGGTTGTCTGTGACCTTACCTCATCACAGCTACATTTGATGTTGAGAGGGATAACATTGAGCAACTTCTTAAAGACATTCAAAAGATTCATGATCAATGGGATGCAATCCTTTCTGAGTCCAAACCAGTATCACAGGATACTGACGTATCATCTGAGTGTTCCAACAATTGCAGCCAAACATCTCAATCTGATGCAGAAAGGCACTATTGAGTCAATTTTTTTTGTTACTATTGACTCCATCAAATCTGGTCTTATACATCAATTTGAGTCACTGTGACAAATGTGTACCCTTTTTGGATTCCTTTGGGAGTGCAGAGAACTAAGTGATGAAGCTCTATAGTCAGCGGCCAAACAGTTTCAACAAAGGTACAACAATGAAATTTCAAGAGATCACTGTGATGAGATCATTTTCTTGAAGCGTATTCATTCCACCAACTTTAATTTGGATTGCAAGCCACAAGAACTGCTTCAAGAACTATTCGATCTCGGTCTGTCGATGGTATTTCCTAATATCACAATTGCATTACGTATTTTTGTCAGTCTCCCTGCATCATTGGCTCCAGGTGAATGCACGTTCAATGAGTTAAAACAAGTAAAGAACTGTCATCAGTCTACAATGGGACAAGAGCGTTTGAATGGGCTCACAATGCTTAACATTAACAGTGATGTTGCGCCTAAATTAGATTTTTTCTTCAATTATAAAGGAGTTTGCACACAACAAAGCCAGAAAAGCATTGCTAAAATGAAGAGTTTTGCTTGCAGTGAAAACTTACAATTAAAGTTGCATTTTTAATATACATGCTGTTGGTATAATGACTTAATTGTTAATAAATAAATGTCTCAAGTGTTCATTTTCATATATTCTTTTGGTTTTAGTACGACCCTGTGGATGAGAAGTTAGATACTTCGGTGGCCTGGGGCTTCGGCCTCTAAACTCTAAGTGGTCTGGGCCTTTGTCATTCTCTGAGAGGGCTTGGACAGGAGAGATAAGGATTGTGGACTTGGGATCAACACAGATACAGACACTAGTATGCAGAAACTAGTGTAGCTACATTGAGAGAATACCCGGTGGCAAAGCTCTGATTTGCATTTATCTTGATGCCAGACAGGAGTATGCTCAGCCAGTGCATATTGAGGCTTTTCTTGTTTAGAATCATAGGGTTGGAACCCCCTACTAAAAGCAGGATCAATCCCAACTAAATCAACCCATCCAGGGCTTTGTCAAACTGGGACTTAAAAACCTCTAGGGGTAGAGATTCCACCCCCTCCTCCCTAGGTAACCCATTCCAGTGCTTCACCACCCTCCTAGGGAAATAGTTTTTCCTAATATTGGAGTCACCAAATGAAATTAGTAGGTAGAAGATTTAAAACAAACAAAAAGAATAATTTCTTCATGCAACACACAGGCAACCTGCGGTGCTGTGGGTATGAACCCTCCCTCTGCCTGCCTTAAGAAAGTCTTTGGAGCAGTTTCAAACATAGTTATGCTGCATGTGCCCTGGGTGATGCAGGGCTTGCTTCCCCTCTTGCCTGTAGACGCCATTTAATTTGCTCAGCGGTTTGACTGTGGGCTTGCACTGTAGCAGGTATGAGTCTAAGCTTCCGTGTGCCTGCCCCCGTTCTGTAATAGCCCTGGCTTGTGGCTCTGCTAGCGTTAAACGTGCTTTGGGCCAGGCTCACAGCTACCCTCACTCTCTGGTCCGGTTGCGTAAACAAGACAGCAGGAGCCTGGAGGCGTTTCATACACTTTGTGACCAGCGAGTGATGGCCATTTTTGACTATTTGATTTTTATCTGTAATTGGGATTTTTTATTGAGAACTGGGCTGGAGTGGACTGAAGTCCTCATTGGTCCCTGCCAGCTGGAATGGTTTGGCTACAAGAGAAAGTCCCTGCACACTGAGCCCTGAACAATGAGATCATTGATTATGGAAACTCCTGTAGTGCTCCTCTAGTTATGCTTACAGAACATTTTACCTTATTACATAGGCTGGAACAGTCTCCTTCAGTAGGTAGTCTGGTAGCACTTTATAGACTAACAAAACATGTAGATGGTATCACGAGCTTTCGTGGGCACAGCCCACTTCTTCAGATGACCGGAGTTATGACTAGGGGATAAGAAAACTCGAAATAAATAGGAGAAGGGAAGGGAAGGGGAGAGAAAGACGGCTACCCCCCTGAAGCTCCTTAAGTAGATGCTGTGATGGTGGCAGATGAGTCGCCAGCTCGTGCCATGGTCTCTGTGTCCCAGTGGGACGTTGACAAACACATACCTGGGGGTCTGGCTCATTTAATACAGTATTGACAGAACAGCATGGGCGGTGGGTACTGTAGGCAGGGGAAGGCTGAGCATCCCCACACAGCCTGTTGTGGTCCCTCCCCCAGGCCAATGTAGTTCCCACAGGGAGTCAGGGTTGGATGGATTGCCTGCCCAAGGGCTCTGGGGCCCGGAGCCCTGGAACCATGGGTGCAGTGGCCATGCCACCCAGGAGTTGTGGGTGCTGAAGCTGTGGCACACCAGGGCTGGGGCCTTGCCTCCCTGCCCCCAGCCGAGTAGTGCTGGGGTAATGGACCACAATGGGCAATCTTTGGGTGCCTGCAGGGGTGAGGAAGATAGAGGAGGAGGGCACAAGGGGAGGGGCTGAGGACTAGCCTCCATGGGTGGCTGGGTCACGTACAATTCCACTTAACCAAAAATAGAGCTGCAAATGGGTCTGGTTTTTCTCTGTGGCATCAACAGCAGAGGAATAAGAGTAATTCCAGCAATTAAATGTTAATTGATGTCTGAGTGCATCTATTCCTAGAAACAGCAAGACCACATACAGCATAACTAGCATAATTAAACAGCATCATCTCCCCTCGGTGCTCCACAAGCTAGAATGGAGACACTCACCCAAGGACCCTTTCTAGGCAGGAGAGCAGTTGTGGATGATTCAGGTGGATAGAACCGACCTTGTCTTAGCAATGGCAGATGAAGGAGGAGAGAGAATGAGGCTTGTTTTTTTATTGGCTGATTAAGTTAGAGGAGGTTAAATGTAGAGAATGTGACAGACTTCCTTGTGTTCTTAGTTTAAAAAAAAAAATGTGGTCCGTGTCACTAGTGCTGCTTAGGTCTGTCCTGCAGTTTTGATGCAAGACGGTCAAATGTAAAGAAGAGAAATTTGCTTTAGCCTCTGGAGGCCAGCTACTAATTAATTACATGGAATGAGAGATAATTGAATTTATCTTTTTCTATGGTAGGTAACATCAGTTACAACCATTTCAGTCATGTGGTTGTGTTTCTGAGCTGCTTGCGCTTTCACAATAAAGCACCGAATGCCATTTGTTTCACTTGGTTTTTCATTTACAAGTAATAAAAATCTTTTCCAACTAGAAAAAACCAAAACACAATACAGAATAATAAATCCAGTGCTTCAGTGGCATGGCTTTCATCTGTGGATCTTAAAGAGCTTTGTAAACATCAATTAATCCTCCCACCATGCCTGTCACGTAGAGGAAGAGTATCAGCTCCTTGCTGCAGTTATTGTTATGAATTTGTATTGTAATAGCACCTAAAACACTAAAATCAATACCCCATTATACCTGGTACAGTGTACACACAATGCTAGGGTGGTCTCTGCCCCAAAAAACTTACTAAGAGAAGAGAGATAAGGGACAATGCCAGTACACCAGTTGTGGTCATATGTTTTGTAGACAGCATAGCAGAGGTGAGGAAGAAGCTGGAGTTAGAGAATAAGGCTTTTCAGATTTGAGAGAGCCCTGTTCCCATGCATTAGCAGCAACATAGGAAAAAGCACAAAGGTGGTTGAGGACAGTTGGACTAATGCATATTCAAGACGGAGGTCATTAGCCTAGTGAAGGGAGGTTGATGGTTCAGAGAACTCGGAGTGGGGATAAACTCTGAAGAGCCTTTGAAGTGAAGACAAGTAGTTTGTGTTGTTGGGGGTGAAGATAGTGCCAGTGCTTGGGTAGGAGGAGAGGGGTGGTGGGCGGTCAGCAATCGGGATACTACTGCAGCACGTGTTGTGTAGCCATGGCTTTTTTACCCAAACTAGCTTTCCTCTAGCGCCAATAGCTTAAAAACAATAGCTGTGGCAGCAGCCCATTTGAGTAGGTCCCGACTGAGAGTGCTGCTCCCCTTTTGCCCTTTCGTAACCGTTATTATTGATCTATTCCAGTGGTTCCCAGCCTGAAGGTATTGCAGGGGGTCCGTGGAAAAAATTAAAAAATACATAAAAATGAGCACAGAAAATAAGTTTCAGATAAATGGCAAAGTTACACTCAATTAGTATTTTTAAATTAAATCTCTTCCAATAATGTTACTAGTTGAGGTCAGAAAATCTATGTTGTGGTGCCTTTGTGTGAGGAAACGATCGCTATACTGAGAAGCATACAAACGTTAGCCATACATTCAACATGGATCCGTGGCTGAAATCAGGTTCGTTGGCGAGAAGGGAGACTGATGAGCAGTGTGAAGCATCCACAGGTGGAATGTCTAATCAAACAGACATAAGTAAACGAAAAGTGAGAAAATACTCTGCTGACTACTAGAATTGTGGCTAGAATTGGTTTTGATGGGTGTCTGCAAACGATTTGGGGGAATGATTAGGGGGTCCACACTAGTGAAAATGTTGGGAACCACTGATCTATTCCGATCAAAGCCAACTCCTCTGTAACTGAGTAGAAATACTTGCACTACCCAAGTACGTTTTTTTCGGTATTTGCACTTAACTCGAGTAATTTATTTTTGTGATACTTCGACTTTTACTCAAGTAGTTTTTTTTAGAATAAATTGTACTTTTTACGCCACTACCACTTCCGGAAGCGCTTAGTTACTCACCACTTTCAGCACCCCACCAACAGCTGCGCCAGCCAGCATTCTGATTGGCTAAAACACAGCTGCACGCGCAAAGCATCCTTTTTTAAATAACCAATCAACAAGCTCAATGACCCTGCCAATGAAGAAGCCCTTTAATAGCCGCATCAACACTTCTACATTCAAAAACAGTATCTGTGCAGTGTTGGGCTGGGTCCAGCTTGTGGGGGAGAAGACATGGCACCATGCACTGCCGCTCACTCTTCCCCCAACTGAGGGACTGCAGTGCTGGAAACCACTTGTGGGAGAGTTTCCCCACGAGCAACCCCCACCCCACTCTCTTCCTGCAACTACCTGCCCCAGGGCGCCACCCAAACCCTCTGTATCCCCTCTTCCCGCCTCCTCCAGGTCACAAGTCCCTCCCAGACCCTGCACCTCCTCCTAAACTCCTCCCCCCCAGGCCAGAGTTATAGCCCTTCCTGGACCCTGCACCCCAAACCCCTGCCCCAGATTAGAACCCCCCTCCTTCACCCAAACTCCCTCAGACCCCACACTCCCTCCTGCACCCCAGTCCTCTATTCCAAGCTCCACTCTGCACCCCACCCACAGACTCAGCCCCGATGTCTCCTCCACAGAAGTGCAGCCTTTGACCACGTACCAAAATCTTGGCGTGCCCGCCCCCCCATTAAAAATTATTGTTCACCCCCAGTGTACAGGAAAGTGAGATGTATTGGTGCTAGTGCTCAGAAATAACTGAACCTCTGGAATGGCTTAAGATAATGTTTGCCATGGGTGGATCTCAGTGTCTGGAGAAAGGTACCATCCTAAATTGAGCAATTTATCACCTCTCTAATCTGGAAGTGTTGGGAACCCAGACTTTCTCTGTGGAATTTCCATATCATCACATTGTGGCCACGCTAGAGTGAATTCCAGGAGTCTCGCTCAAATAATGTCAACCCTGGTGTTCTGGGTTTAAGCAGAACAACATTGCTGGTAGTTAGCTAGTCTGCATGGCGACGTCTAGACTGGCATGATTTTCCCGCAAATGCTTTTAACAGAAAAGTTTTTCCATTAAAAGCATTAGTGGAAAAGAGTGTCTAGATGGGCACGGACACTTTTGCGCAAAAGCACTTTTTGCGGAAAAGTGTCCGTGCCAATCTAGACACGGTTTTGCACAAGAAAGCCCCGATCGCCGTTTTCGCTATCGGGGCTTTTTTGTGCAAAACAGTCCTGAGCTGTCTACACTGGCCCTCTTGTGCAAATACATTTGCGCAAAAGGGCTTTTTCCCAAACGGGAGCAGCATAGTATGTGCGCAAGAACACTGACAATCATACATTAGATTGTCAGTGTTCTTGCGCAAATTCAAGCGGGCCAGTGTAGACAGCTGGCAAGTTTTTGCGCAAAAGCACCTGCTTTTGCGCAAAATCTTGCCAGTCTAGATGCAGCCCATGTGCAGTGATATGAGCTGAGTGAAAACTTGTTACAGGTGGAGTTCAGCTCATTGAAAAGGATTTGTGACTAATGCCCTTCATTTAAGGTAGTTGTAAAAGACAAGTGAAGGGGGCTACACCTAAACCAGAGAATTAATGGAAGCGGCACAGAAACTCTTAACTTCTGAGCAGGGCAGTCAACTGAGGGGGTTTGCTCTGACTACATGGGTGTGTGGGCCCAAGAAACGGAGCCAGATTGAGGCAGGAAAAGAGTCAAGCAGCAGCCTGTAAACAAGGTGAGATCCGGGAGAAGCTGAGAAAAAGGTTCTGGATCTGGTGCTGGTTAAGGCGGCTTGGTATTAAGCAAAGAAGCAGTCCTTTGTTTTGGCTCTCTTGTTGGAGAAAGGAGAACTTCGATGCAATTTGGATTATTTATAAAGAACTTACAAAGAAAATACCAGTCACCAATTTCTGCTTCCATCTGAAACATCCCTGCACTTTGATGAGTTGCTCAGTTTAAAAAGGGGAACACATGTGAAAAGGGGTCCCATTTCCAAGGAGAGAGATTGTGCACTGCTAGTCCGGTTGAACTAAGCTAGAACAGGCTAAGGCAATTCTTGCAGAAATCAAAGCTTGCCAAACTCAATCAAAGCAATCTAATACCGAGCGGCCGACGTCGCCAAGTGAATTTAAAACAAGCCCTAAAACAAGAGAGGAACGTTTTCCAGAACCGGCTCCGAGATGACTTACAGGCCCTGGTGGAGCAGCAGTTTCAAAGAGCTCTGACAGATTGACATTTTTCATGAAAATGGGGGAGACTAAGGTCCAGGACTCTGAACTCTAAACTAGCCACTCCGATTAAAAAAATCGACAGACATGTAGTGCTCCCTTTTTCAAAACTGCTCACCTTCTGCATTTGTCCTCAGAAAAAAGGACCATTTTCCACAGGCAAAGTGGCAGAGGTTATGAACATTATTGAATACCCAGAATCAACCAAACTAGGCTTTATAAAGAAGCTACAAATATTTCAGGACTTGCCCAAAGATAGAAACAGGATTCCCAGTGGACTCAGCTTGATGGATCTTTACTTCACGTTTTCTCTAGAGCAGGGGGTCAGCAACCCATAGCTTGTGAGCAAATATGGCTCAGTTATGGCAGCAATTATGGCTCTTTCGGCCATGCCCTCTGCCCCATGTGCCGGAACTGGAGCTGGGCAGCAGCGTGGCTGTCGTTACTGGGACAGCTGCACTGTGGCCCCAGTTCCAGCTACGGCGGCCGCCACATGGCCCAGAGCTGGAACTGGGCTATGATGTGGCTGCTCCTGGGGGGGGGGCAGCTGCCCACCAAGTAGCCCCACCCTGGGAGCAGCTGGGCAGCCACCATGCAGCCCTGGCCCTGGCTTCAGCCCTTCCCCAGCAAGGCTCCAATTGGGGCCCAGTCCCCAGCTGGCTGCAGTGTCCTCTCCCCTGGACTTGATCCTGGGGCAGGCCCTGTAATGGGCAGGAGGAGTGCTGACCAACACCCGGTGACTAAGGGGTTAACTCAGGTAGCTAGCAAAGGTGTTGGTCAGGGAGCTGGGAGAACCAATCAGATTGAGGGGTGAAATTTGAATTAGATATAGGTTCCTTGCCTGCTTTCTTTGTGTGGGAGAGAGAAACCAGGAGTTGAGAGACACAGGGGCTACGTCTAGACTGGCACGATTTTCCGCAAATGCTTTTAGCGGAAAAGTTTTTCCGTTAAAAGCATTTGCGGAAAAGAGCGTCTAGATTGGCACAGACGCTTTTGCGCAAAAGCACTTTTTGCGGAAAAGCGTCCGTGCCAATCTAGATGCGGTTTTGCACAAGAAAGCCCCGATCGCTGTTTTCGCCATCGGGGCTTTTTTGCGCAAAACAGTCCTGAGCTGTCTACACTGGCCCTCTTGAGCAAATACATTTGTGCAAGAGGGCTTTTTCCCGAACGGGAGCAGCATAGTACTTGCGCAAGAACACTGACAATCATACATTAGATCGTCAGTGCTCTTGCGCAAATTCAAGCGGCCAGTGTAGACAGCTGGCAAGTTTTTGCACAAAAACTGTCGCTTTTGCGCAAAAACTTGCCAGTCTAGACGCAGCCAGAATGATTTAAACCCAGGCAAGGCTACCATGGCTCCTAGGAATCTGGGGCACGAGAGTGGACTGAACAAAGAGAAAATTGGAAGTAAGTGAAGGGAATCTAGTCGCATTCAGAATAATTTTTCTTTATTTTGTGGTTTGGTTTGAACTGCTGTGTGTGATGCTGTACCTCCCCCTCCCCATTTACCATCTAGCACTGTGGCCAGAGACTTTTTTCTGTGTTTTAATTTGTTTTCCTTAGTTGCTCTGTAACATCTAGCAACCAAGTATGCTTTCTCGAGTTTATCTTTTGTTTTGTAATTTAAAAAAAATCACTTTTTTTAAGGTGATGATTTGATTCTTATGTCCTGGAAGGTCTGTCTGTGTGTGTGTATCTGCACACCTCAGACTGAGAGGTCAGCTACCAGAGACTGCATCTTGTTTTCCTCTTTTGTTTTTTCAAGCTCTTTGGGGGCAAGAGAGGTTGGGATACCCCTGGGAGTGGTTTTAGGAATAAAAATCACTTGATGGTGGCAGCTTGTTTGTTTGTTTATTTCTCAGGGCCAGGGAATCTGAGACTCTAGGAAGTTTTGGTAACCAGTGCCTGTAGAAACAAGGTTTTTAAGCTCTCTTGAGGGCCGTGACCTTCTGCACTTGGAGTACCAGAGTGGGGAACAGCCCTGACAGGCTCCGTGTTGCGACCCCCACCTGGCTGCAGGAAGGGCTGGCAGCAGTCCCCCCCTCCTGCCCCCACTGTGGCATGGGTAGGAGAGGAGGCCACGATCCGGCTGTGCTGATTCTGGCCCAGACCCTTGTCCAGCTGCTGCTGCCTGGGTGCAGTAGCCCAGCCCTGGCCAGATAAGGTGATCCGGCCCCAGAGCCCCTCCATGTACTCTACTTCCCACCCCTAGTGCCCTGCTCCCTGCACCTCCCAAACCCCTGCCCTGAGCCCCTCATGCACCCCAACCCCAACTCCTGCACCCCCATATCCCCAGCCTCCTGCCATAAACTTGACAGAAGACAGCCTGAATGTGCGCATGAAGCTGGATTTCACCAGTTATGATGTAAACTTCAAAGAAATGTGCAAAAAGATACAGCAGCAGAAGTCCAATTAAATAATCTGTGAGTATGTTTCCTTTGTGCTATTATTAATCATTATGTCAATTATCAATAATATTATGTTGCATATTTTCAGTCATGTGAATGGGCATTCTTATACGTCTCTTTGTTGACCACTTGTTCTGAATTTTGATGTATTTTTGCTCTTTGGTTTGAAAAGGTTGCCGACCCCTGCCACAGAATATTGGTTTTCAATTGTTATGATACCATGGACTGACTTCCTGCCTTCCTAAACTGTGGCAGGGAGATCCCAGGGTTAGACCAGTGGTCGGCACCGGTTCATGAAAACATGGCACCAGAGTAGCAAGGAGAGTCCTCTTTCTTCCTAGGTTGAGTCTCTTCCTTTGCCACGGTGCTGAATGGGTTACTCCTCATAGACTTCTGAAAAGAGAAGTTTGCCATGCAGACTAGGCCATTCAGAACATGGTCGCTAAAAGGAAAGTCTCTGCCACCACAAAACAATCAATATAACTTTTTCTGTGAAGTCCACCATGACTGAAAATAATGCAGGCTTAATCATAGGCATTATGCTACCCTGAGCGAGAGGCAATTCTCCATCAGCTGAGATGGACTGGGCTGTCACTGGAGCAGAAGAGCCTCCTTGTTTCATTGTTAACTGAATATTTTCAAGTCATAAAACCAGTTTAGTTTGCCACCAACTTTTAGGTTGATTTTCATTAATATTTTTACCCAGAAGGAAAACCAGGTGGAAATGTAATGTTCCCCTACTCCTCCCAACAAAAAATACTAGTGTCTGTAAATGTATTTACGCTGACATAAAATGGAATTGGCTGCTAGCTATGTAGGTTGGTTTGATTAGAAACGTATGGATTGACTTCAGTTACAACACAGCCCTTCGGAGGAACAGTGCTCAGACTTGATGATTGTGCTGGAATTTAGAAAGATGAAGGATGGAGGCTTGAGATTAGCTGTCATGCTTCACTCAGCTCTGGAGAGCACAGACCTCTCTGGGTACAGAAGTTACAAAGGGTGTTGAGTGTGAAAAAACAGCCTCCTCAAATACATTAACTCTCTCAAGTATCCCATTGTTCAAAAATTTACAATAATCTGTTCTTTCACTTCAAAATACTCACCTTTCACTTCTGTCAATGTCACGTTGAGTAAATGATCCCTGCAGTTTGATTCTGCATGTGGTGTATTGAGCTCACTAGTGGTATATTGCTGAAGACTAAAGTAGAACAGTGTAGGCACACGCCCTGAATTTTCTTTTAATTTTTTGAGACGACCCCACAAGTGTGCTCCTAAACCAGAAAGCCTTAAAGAAACTAATGGCATAGAGAAATGAAACATTTTTGCAGCTGGCACAGGAAATGCAAAACACTAGGACTTTTATTTTAAAATTTGTTTTTATTACAAGGTTACACAAATCTTGGTACAAGAAAAAAAAGAGAGTAATTATACAAATCCTATGCTTCCCGTTCCTGCACAGCTTTGTAGTTGTCCCCTATTTACATACCACAGCAGAGAGCAGCCATACAGAGCGAGCACAGCCAAAGCACAGGTTTTAAGGCCATCTGGCATACACTACTCAACTGTCCATCATCTGAGACCCAATGCTACCTCTGCACTCAGAGACCTGCTGTTATCTCAGTTTCTCTATTAGTGTCATTTGTTGACATCAAGAAATTGAGGTAATGGAAAATGTTTGTGAATAAAACAAGCTCCACTTAATTGGCAGCTACCTTCCATCTAGTTCCCTGGTTTGTGTGTGTGTAGTTGTCACTACAGTTGTCTGTGGCCCAGTTGTAAACTGAGTGGGACGGACCTGATCTCAAAATCAAGCTTTTAGCTGTCTTAGCTGAAAAGATAGGCTAGACTTCCTGACCTTTCTGTTTATGCTAATAGCTCTTTCCTAGTTTCCCATGGTCTGCAGGAATTTAATCATGATGAATTTACAATGGTGAAATGACTTGAGAGATTCTAGTTTAGTTGTATTAGGAAAATTATTTTTGAGTTTTCACTGAATAATTGCATGAGTGCAACAGCAAAGAAAAATGCAAGTAGAAGCCAGGAATTCATAGAATTGTAGAAACATAGGCCTGAAAGGGATCTGAAGAGATCATTTTATCCATCCCCACTCATGCTGAGGCAGGATTAAATATATCTGTACCATCCCTGACAGATGTGTGAAGGTTTTAAAGAACAGGTTAGATCGGGGTGGGCAATAATTTTTAAAGGGGGCCACCCCGGAAGGGACAGGACCTCAGGCAGAAGGGGCAGGGCCAAGAGACTTCTCATGCTCCTCTGCCCACAGACTGGGGGAGTGCATGAAGTCTTGCCTCCTGTCCACAGCACCTAGAGAGAATCACCAGCTGTTTTAAAACAGCTGGCGGTTCCCTCTAGGTGCTGCAGTGGGAGCAGACTTCGTGCACTCCCCGTACCCCCAGGCCAGTGAGTGCCTGGGGGCAAGGGGAGTACACAAAGTCCCTCGCCTCCTACCCCTGCTCTGCCAGAGGCGCGTGGCGGCTAGAGAGAGCCGCCAGCTGTTTTAAAACCGCTGACGGCTCCCTCTGGTGCCGCACACCTTTGGCCAGGAAGGAGACTTCATGCGCTCTCCTGTCCCCAGGTCTTGATTGGCGTGGGGGTGGCCGCAGGCTGGATCCACTGGCTTGGCAGGCCGGATTCAACCCGCAGAGGCTGTCTTGCCCACCCCTGGATTAGACTGTGACAGGGATTCCACAAACTCCTTAGGTGAACTACCCTCAGTGCTGACCTGTCTTTCCAAAGTGTTTCTTTAGATCTAACCTAAATCTCCTTTGCTGCAAACTAGCCATTTCCTATGTGTGTTACCAGAAGTGGACTTGAAGCACAATTGTGATTCTCTCCATAACAACCTATAAAATATGTAAAGATGTTATGTCCCCTCTAGCATTCTTCTCTCTAAACCAAACATGCATCACTCTTTCCATTTCCCACAGAGGACATGTTTGTAAGTGTCTTTACATTTTTCTTCTTTCCTGGACTCAACTTCAGAGTGTTCCTTTCTTTCTTAAAGAGCATCCCCTGACCCTGCACACAGTCCTCCAGTGGAGGCTGTACCCGTACTGCATAGCACAGGACAGTTACCTCCTCCCATGTAAGGTAATACATCCTAGGAAGACATTTGTCTTTTTTTAGCATCGTACTATTGATTCAGGTTCCGTCTGTGGTCCCTCAATGCATTTCTGCAGTATTGCTGCCTAGCCTGTTATTTCCCATTTCCCGGTTGCGCATTTGATTTTTTCCCCCCTTTCTAAGTGCAGAACTTTTGTGCTTGTCTTTATTGAATGCCATCCTTATTGGACAAGAGGAAACTAAATCTTTAACCTGATATTCTGAAAAATAAGACAAAAGGCATGTAAAGTGGACTATGTCCAGTAAAATGACAATTTCTCAGTATAGAAGCAATAGGCTAAATAAGTAGGGATAGCATAGCTAGGTTAAGCACCTAACTGTATCGTGAGGTGCTTGGCAGGCAACACCAGTGCTTACACAGAACAACTGAAGGCTAGAATAGCAGTACTGTCGGAGAAGCATTCAGGAGACAACCTACAACACACACCTAAGACTTAACTTCTATCTTGAAATGCTCATCAGCCTTAGTCTTAATGTTTGTGTCCCTGCCAATAATACTAAGTCCTCCTGAAAAGAGCAGTGAGTGGTCCACTGCTGTTCTTTCTGATTGCCACGTGGCAGCTCCAAACCTCCCTCAAAACCACACTACTTTGGCCTGTGAGGCCATGTTGGCTGGCTGGCTTCTCTCAGTCACTAAAATCTCTCTTTACACTATTATGCTTTATTAACACACCCAGCATAATTAACACATTAAGCTGGTGAACGGAACCGTGGGCTGGGCAATACGGAGCCTAGGTTACTAGCCAAGCTCTGCCTCATGGCTGCGGTGCGGCGATGAGGTGGGGTGGGCAAGAAGCTGTAGGGAGTGCAGGGTGCGGGAAGACCCGGAAGGCACCGGCTCAAGGGGCCGAGGGAGAGACGGGTGAAGCGTGGCAGGCAGGGACTTACCTCCAGCCCCACTGCTCACAGCACCTCCTGCTTTTCTTTGGCCCCGGGCCCGATGTGCCGCTCGGAGAAGTCATCATGCCACAGCAGCAGCTGCTAGATGGATCATGCGGTGCTGCCCCCCCCATCATGTTCTGCTGCCCCCATCTGCTAGATAGGCTACCCCCAGTACACAGGAGCAGTCTGGGGCCCCAGCCCGCAAGCCGCCCCCGCCAGCGGGCACAGATCTGCCTGGTACCACCACTGGCAGCCACTTGCTGGGAGGCCCCACGCCCCACCCCCACTGTGCTCATAATGGCTCACTCATTCTGGCACTTTCTAGAAACTTGACAAGTCTTCTGGCATAGTCTCCAATGTTCTCTGTGACGGACAGTGGGACGGACACCTCTCCTTTTAGAATAGTAAATACAGCTCTCTCACAGTGTACCTGTGGCAAGTTTTATTTTCTCTTGTGCCTCCATTCCTCCCCCCCCCCCATAAAAGCAATATGAAAAAATTGCATTTAAAATGGAGCTCAGGCTGTGCTCTTCATCTTTGTAAACAGCTTTGAGAGCAATGGTGGTGAAAGTGCTGTAGCACAGAGTATTGTCCCTTGTTCCACGACCCTTTGGTAGCGTAAGGCGGTGATGGCAATTGGTGTTTTAAATTCCTCAAAAACGGCATGATGCATATTGTTTCTGCTAGCACTCAGTCTGACTTACTGGCTTAGGCACCCCAAAGGGCAGTAACACAGGGTGGGGAGGTTAAAATTTAGTTCCCAGAGCTGTGGGACCTGAGAGCAAGTCATTATTACTCTTGCTGCTCTTACAAAAGAGATAAGCACCAGAGGGTTATAAGCCTCTTTGGAACATCTTGCGGTGACATGTCTGCATGGGATCTTCTAGGTATTCTCTCTCATGGCAGGTGGGGAGGCGGCAGATTTATTTTCACTATTTCTTCGAAGACCTTGATAATACCACTGTGAGCTGTGTGAAAACGTGCTCAACTTCATTGGCTGATGGGCGTGCTTGGTACCTGTGAGGATTAGGGTCTTATTGGGAATGTGTGTGTTGGACTGTGGTGCTGTGTGTGTGAATGATAGCTCTACAATTTAGGCAGGGCATGTATTGCCACCGGGGTGTTCCCTATTCTAGCAAAGGGTACATTCAGAATGAATAAATGAAATGGTATGAAAGTGAGGTTTGTTCATTTTTTGTTAGAATTTTAGCATATATAAAAATGTTTGTCTGAATGTGACCTGTCTGGAAACAATTAACAGCCCGAACCTGATGTACTAGGTCTCATTGCAAATCTATGGACAATGATTGTGATATGGCCCTATCTTTCATAGCCTTAAAAGGTGTAACTATTTTTTATTAGAAAATTTACCCAGCATTGTTCGGGTCCTTCAGGCATGGGGGGGCAGGAGTTAGGGTTGGAAATGAGGGGGCACTCAGGACAAGGAGGGGGGGCAGGAGTCAGTGAAGGGAGTGCTGAGGTCACGGCAGAAATATGGGGGGGTGCAGAAATCAGGGCAGGAGGTAAGGTGTAGGAATGTAAGGGACTAGTTGAGTAGTCAGCTACTTGCATTTCCTTTCCCCCTTGCTGCCTCTGCACCTGGCTCTTACTACATTTAAACGGCAGAGCTGCAGCAGGGGTAGCTCTTGGACCAACAGCCAGGACAGAGCGCCTTCCCCTTATCGACTAATCCTGCAACCGATACAAATTGTATCAGCTACACAATTAGTCAGTTACCCACCTCAACATGCAGGCACTTCCCATTGTCCTGGCACAACCAAAATAAGAGGAAGCTGCATACGAAATTTGGTAATCCCTGCTCTTACAGTTTAGTAGGAGTACTTGAATAAACAGACTCACAGATAGACACACAAACTCTCTCAAATATATAGTAAATTTCACTAGCATGAAAAGCTCCGCTCTGCTGCTGATACAGAAGTTGGAGGATCTTGAACCCCCATGGACAGGGGCCGCTACTGCAAAGCAGCCTCTGCCTGCAGCATGCCTACTTTCCCCTACGCGCTGCTGTCTCTGATAGAGGCAGCAATGTGTGTGTGGGCGGGGAAGAGGGGCAGGTGGCACTGCTGAGCTGGTGCTGGGGAGAGCTGGCTTTTAAGCCGGCTCCCCCCAGCACTGTTACCTGCTTCCGCCCGGCTTCCTCTGATACAGAGGCAGTGGAGAGGGAAGGGGGGGGAAGAAATGCAAGTAGTCGATTAGATTAACCGATAAGCCTAGGCTCGTTGGCATCCCTACTCGTTGACATCCCTACTACAAACATGGGAAGAATTGGGCTTTTCCCCAGTGACTCTGTTCTAAAACGAGATACAAATAAATTCATAAATAAGTTGGGGTGGAGAAAGGCGGGCACGAGTAATAGCAATAGGATCACATGCAAACAAACTGCTGTGTTCATAGCTGCAAATAATTTTTCAACCAGAATCTCTAAGCAGGATCAGCCCTATACCTGGTTTGGGACTGTGTTCTGTGCCTTTATTTAGCTGGATAGATAAATTAGCCTAGATTGGACTCTAGTTGCTAGGGATAGCATTTCTCTAATGAGCATTACTGTACTTCAAATTGTTTATACACAGTAGCAGCTTGGTATGAAGAACTTGCCTCTGCCGATAGTGAAATTAGCAAGGGCAAGTTTTTTTTTAATTGTAAATTGATTAGTAACTGATCTCCCCATCAATTAAAATATTTATTATAAACCCAGAAAGTTGTTAAGAAACTTGCACTAGATCAAAAGGTAAATTGCCCAAAGGACGCTATACAAACACTTCCTGCATGGATTAATGCACCAAATTTACTGTCATTCCTCTGTGAAGTTCCTGTTAACAAGGATTTTTTTTACACATTCAGAACTATTTTGCCCAGTGATTATGCTATAGCCACAAATTGCATTTCCCAACTAATTCATCTAAAACTCAGTATTTGCACTGGGTATGTTAGCTATCTGGTAACTGAATAGTCGTGTAACCGCATAAAATCTTTGCAGTTACACAACTATTTGACAGTCCTGGGGGGGGGGAGGGTTTGGCAGCCAGTGTGTTCCTAGCCCCATTCCCAGGAAACTCCCTGCCACCCTGCACTGCTGCCTCTGTATCACAGACTGCCTGCCTGCTGCCCCGCAGTGCTGCCTCTGTCTGGGGGGGGGGAGGGGTGTCTGAGCTCCCCATAGACCGGGGCTGCTACCACAAAGGCTTATGCGCACTGTGGACAGAGGCTGCCTCCCCACTTATACAGAAAGCAGCACAGGGGGGCGCAGGCAGCACTGCCTGTGCTGTGGGTAGGAGCCGGCTTTTAAGCTGGCTTCCCCCCATCACCGGTTCCTGCTTCCCCTGCCCCTTGCTGCCTCTGATACAGAGGCAGCAAGGGACGGGGATGCGAGTAGTTGACAAGCTTAACCGATAAGCCCAGGCTTTTTGGTTAATTGTCTAGTTGACTACTCCTTTACATCAATAATTTGCCCCATAAAATCTACATTAAGAGTGTGAAGGGAATCTATAGCCAGCAAAGAAACAGGTAGGGTCAAAAGTCTCCATTTTATTCCCAGTATTTAGTTGATCCTGATTTTGTTCATTATTCTGTTTAATCCTCTCACTTGCCTGTTTTGCTGAAATTCTCCAGGAATTCTATGATGTACCCCAACCCAGAACACAATGTTAGAGGTGCTTTTTTGCCCAACATGCCTGGTACAGTAGGCAGCAAACTTCAACCTTTAGTAATAAATACTTAGCACTGTATAGCACTTTCCACCTTCAGGGTACTGTCAGAATGCTAATTAATCACTCCTGGCCCTCAACAGGGAGAGATGGTATAAGCTTATTAAATAGAAAGAGATACCGAGGCCAGAAAGGCTAAGTGACTGACTCAAGATTCTGCATATTGCAAGTTCATGACAGATTGCATTCAACAGCATTTAACTTTACCTTGCTCAAGGTAATGTAGTTTGCATTGATATCATAGCATCATTTAATGCTCATTTCATGATAGCTGAAATAAATTATGTACAAATAGTGTGTCCATGAATGAGCAATTGTGGTGTATTCTGAGAAGTGTTATAGATAACTTAATTCCCTTCTCCTTTCAGTCAGATAACACTTTGTCAGGGGAAAGCAGATTGGTTCGTTCCCAGGCCATCACAGATCAGGGTTGTACAGTTTAACACAATTAATACATTATACCTCTTTATTCACAACCCAGTGTGTTGCACAACAAATATTGACCTCCCTTACTATACCTAGTTAGACATTGCAAATATAATACATAAGGGCTACAGCTTCTAAACCCAATGCTTTACATTTGCCAGGAAAACTAACTCCTAGTTTGGTGGGGCTCAGGGGCATCATTTATGAGGGACTAGGAGGGGCAGCAGCCCCACTCCCGAGTTTGAACCCCTGGATTTAATGCTTGAGATCTGCTTAAAGCCCATATCCTGACTCCTTGTGTGCCCTGCTGCTATGCATGCCCAGCCCTCCTAGGCACTGCTTTGAAGAGTCTGGTCTGTGGCATTAGGATGCACTGACACCAGGGCTACGTCTAGACTGGCATGATTTTGCGCAAATGGTTTTAACGGAAAAGTTTTTCCGTTAAAAGTATTTGCGCAAAAGCGCGTCTAGACTGGCGCAGAGTTCGCGTTAAAACGGTGCGCTTTTGCGGAAAAGCGCGTCTACATTGGCGGCACGCTTTTCCGCAAAAGCAGAAGCCGGGAACCATTTTGCGGAGGGCACAAGGGCACCAGCCCTTTCGGGCGAGGCTGGCGGCCATTTCAGACACATGCTTAAAGGATCTCCCGGACAGCCATTTATCTGCGCTCCGTGGTAGAGGCCCCTTGCAGGGACTGACAGCCATAAGCAGGTTTGGTGGTTGCCCTCTGACCTTGGGACACCGCTGCCTTTGGCCACCTACTGCTTTTGCCAGGGCTTTTTCCTAGCCCTCTGTCTTGTGCCATGGAACCAGGGGTGGCCATGTGCCTGCTCTGGCCTGTCGGACATTTTGGAGTGCCTGCAGCTGCTGCTCCAGGTCGGTGCCCTCCTCTTCCAGGACCAGGAGGGCCCTTCGGTTTGGACCCCTCACCAGTGAGGCCATGGTGTCCCTGTGGCACCCCACCCCAGGGTGCAGAGGCGAGTGTGGAGACTGGGCGCCAGCACCGACTGGTGGGACCGGCTGGTCCTAGGGCAATGGGGCGACCAGCAATGGCTCCGGAACTTCCGCATGCAGCGGGACGTTCATGGAGCTCTGCGCCTGGCTCACCCCGAGCTCCAGAGAGCCACCACCCGGCTGCGGGCACCCATCCCGTCAAGAAGAGGTCGCCATCGCAGTCTGGAAGCTGGCCACCCGGACAGCTACCGATCGGTGGCACACCAATTCGGGTGGGCAGATCCACCGTCGGCGCCCGTCGTGATGGAGGTAAGTCCCAGGGGAGTGGGAATGGGGTGGGGAGAGGGTGCTGCACTCCATGCCCAGGGGCAGCCAAGACTCCACGCTGGGTCACCCAGGGGTTCGGCCCGTTCCTCCCTTGCACAGGCCTGCTGGGAGGGGGTGTAGGGCGAGGTGGCTGTGGTGTGTGTGTGCGTGAGGACAGAGGGAATCACGGGGAGGGGGCCAAGGGAGCGCACACCCACCCCTGCCTTACGTGATGTGTTCCCCTGTGTTTCTCTGCACCCTTCTGCAGGTCGTCCGCGCCATCAACGACCTCCTGCTCCCCAGAGTGATCCGCCTGCGGGACGTGGGCCTTCACCGTCGCCGGCCGCTGCCCTCGGGTTCCCCAACTGCGGGAGCGCTGGATGCAACCCACATCCCGTCCGGGCCCGGGCATCGAGCAGCCCATTTCATGAACAGAAAGTACTGCTCCATCGTTCTGCAGGCCGTCGTGGACCACCAGGGCCGCTTCCTGGGCGTCTACGGGCTGGTCCGGCAGGGCACACGACGCCCGCATCCTGCGCAACTCCGGACTGTTTCGCAGGATGGAGGCGGGCACCTACTTCCCCAGCGGGAGTTGACTGTCGGGGATGTGCCTATGCCCATCTGCGTCGTCAGGGGACGCGGCCTACCCCCTGAAGCCCTGGCTAATGCGGCCCTACACGGGGCGGCCGGACCAGAACCGGGCCCGGTTCAACGACCGCCTCAACCGGGCCCGAAATCCGGTGGAGCTCGCCTTCGGCCGTTTAAAAGCCCGCTTCCGTTGTTTGCTCACCCGGCTCGAGATGGGTGAGCGGAATGCAACGGAGGTAGTGGCCGCCTGCTGCGTGCTCCACAATATTGTGGAGCGGAGCGGGGAGGCCTTCATTCCCGCATGGCTGGCAGCAGAGGGCCAGGCCTACGAACAGCCCCACACAGCTGCCAGCCACCAGGCGCACCAGGATGGGGTGCGCATCCGGGAGGCCCTCACGGACATGTTCTCACAGGCCCGGGTAGGGTCGCCTCGGTTTCCCTGGACAACTCCTCTCCTCCTTCCTCCCCTCCCCTCCCCTCTCCGTTACCTACCAACACACAACAACACAGTTTGGTTTCAACATAAACACGTGCTCGGTTTTTATTTACAAAGGGGGGAGAGGGAGAGGAGACCTTGAACTGGGAGGGGGAGGAGAGCTACTCCTGGGAGGGGTGTCCCGTGCGACCGCTCGTGCGGGGGCGGACCTGGACATGGGGGGTGGACTGCGTTGGGGCAGGCTGAGCGGGAGGTGGGCAGGAAGGGCAGGAGCAGGGGCAGGAGTGGGAGGGGCAGAAGCAGGGGCAGGAGGGGCTATTGCAGGAGGGGAGGAACAGGAGGGGCGGGGGCACTACTAGGGGAGGGATGGCGGGGGCATGGGGCGTGGCCATGCCGTAATGAATGGCATGGGCGATCTGTGCAGACAGGCTGGCAATAGAGTTTGCCATGACTGCACAGTGCCCTGGAAGGTGGCCCAGGCCCCTGGCGCCACTGCAGGTCCGCCTCCGTGCGCCTCTGGATGGCCGCCTCCACCCTGCTCCATGGCCTGCACGTGGCGCCGCAGGAGCTGGCCTGGTGTCGGGTGCGGGGCCTCCGTGGTTGGGCGGCTGGGGGTGCTGCTGCTGCCGGACCGGAGGGTCCCCCGCTCCTGGTTGGTCCCGCTGCAGGGAACAGAAGAAAGGATGGGTCAGTCAGGCAGCCCGGCCACTGTCCCCACACCTCATGCCTTCCACCCCACCCCTGAGCCCAGGTGACACCACAGGGGTGGTGTGGCTTGGGCCCCTCGGTTCCTCCCCGCCTCCCGGGTTGTATGTTTGCATAGAGGACCGCCCCTGGAGTAGGGTCCTCCTCCATGTATTGGAACCCCGGTCTGTGTCCTGGCCCGTGGAGGCGGGAGGCGCTGTGTTGCGTTAACCTGTGGAACTCCCTGCCGGTAGAGGCTGTGAGGCTTTGGGCTAATCAATGGTATTTGACAGGAAAGCAAGATGAATCCCCACACAGTGCCTGGGAGCACGTCTGGCAGACGTGGTCTGGGCTCTCAGATCCCCATCGCGTGGGATATCTCCTGGACGGAACCAGGAGAGTGACTGGGAGTGTCCCATCCTTGCAGCAAAACTCAGGCGGCCCTAGGGGCGGCCCAGCGCTTCCACCCTTCTCCTCCCACTATCCCTCACACGTAGCCCAGGGGCGTGTGTGGCTGCAGCGAGGACTTCCTCGGGAAGCAGGCGAGGGCTCAGTGGGGCCACGCTCATGGGCTGTGATGCTGCGGTTTACCCAGGAGCAGCTGGCTGTGCCTCTCAGCCAGGCATGGGACAGTGTGTCGTTCTCCGTGCTGCACCCTTGCGGTGCAGGCTCTGGGCTGAGTCCTGGGGCCCTGGCCGGTTCCAGCCGGCACCCACCCTTCCCCCTGGTCCCGCCGAATGTGTGTGAGCAGCGCGGTCCCAGGCGTGCCCTGCAGCTGCCTGCCACGGCCACGTGCTGCTTGGTCACCAGGCTGCACGTGGTTGGACGGGCTGCTTGCTGCCTACTGCTACACAGCATGCAGCACACGTGGCCTGAGTGACATGCTCTCCCCCTCCCCCCTCCGGGCACCTGGCTCCTCCCCGGCCCCCCGCCCTTGTGAGTGCAAAGTGCAAGACTCACCGGTGGATCCTTCCCCGGCCTCGGAGGGTGCGCGGGAGACGTCAGGGCTGCTGGAGGGCCTGCTGGGTGGCAATGCTGGCCTCCTCCTCCGAGTCAGCGCTGTCGTCTCCTTCCCCGCCTCGGTGGTCCTGGTGACGGGCGCGCTGCTGTCCACAGCCACGTCTGGGGCTTGCGGGGCTGGCTGGCCAAGGATGGTATGGAGCCGGTCGTAGTGGGGGCAGGTGTCTGGTCCTGCCCCCTGGCCCGCACGTAGCCAAGGCGCAGCTCCTTGACTTTCGCCCGGACTTGTTCGAGGTCCGGGCGGGATGGCCTTGCTGGGCGCGCCTTGGCCATGCGGCCAAAGATGGTGGTGTTGCGGCGCCGTGAGTGGGTCTCGTGGAGGCCCTCCTCCTCCTCCCATAGGTCCAGCAGGCTGTCCAGCTCCCTGAGGACCAGGATGGGGCCCGTCTTTTCGGCCCCTGGGGCCTCCTGCACTGGGGTGCAGGTGGCTCCTCGGCTGGAGCTGCCATGCTGGGGCTTTGTGGTGGCTGCTGGGCACAGCAGGGCAGCGTGGCAGACCTCAGGCCCCTGAGGTCTGAGGCGGTCTGCGTGTGCTTTAAGGGCTCGGGTTACCAGGAAGTCTGGGCTCCTACGGGGTCTCCCGGCGTCCAAACCGCTTTTTTCCGCATAGCCTGCTTTTGCGCAAAAGTCTTAGCTAGCTGTCTACACTGGTCCCTTTTGCTCAACACTTTTGCGCAAAAGGGACTTTTGCCCGAACGGGAGCGTCAAAGCTTTTCCGCAAAAAGCACTGATTTCGTACATGAAAACGTCAGTGCTTTTGCGGAAAATCGAGTGGCCAGTGTAGACAGCTGGCACGGTTTTGCGCAAAAGTGGCTGATTTTGCGCAAAAAAGTGGCCAGTCTAGACACAGCCCAGCTGTGGGGCACCCAAAGGGAGGTCCCTTGAAGAAAGAAATGGTATTCATTCCTTCACTAACAGCCCAAGAAGCTGACCCCATTAAATTTATAGGCAGCAGATTTTAAAACAAACAAAATAGGCAGCAGGGAGTGGATCATGATGATTGTCTCTTGTTTATTCCTTCTGAAGCACCTGGCATTGGCCATGGTCAGAGGACAGGATACAGGAAAATAGAATAAGGAAATGTTATTCATTCCCTCACTAACATAACACAAGAAGCGGAGCCAATTACATTTATAGGCAGCAGATGTAAAAACCAACCTGTCAAACTCTTTGCCAGGAGATGGTGGAAAGGCCCAAACTATAACAGGGTTCCAATAAGGACAAACTAAGTTCAAGGAGGAGAGGAGAGGTCCAACAATGGCTACTAGCCAGATTGGGCAAGGATGGTGTCCCTAGCTTCTGTTTGTCAAAAGCTGGGAATGGATCACAGTGATTGCCGCTTCTGTTCATTCCTTCTGAAGCACCTGCCATTGGCCACTGTTGGGAAGATAGGATACTGGGCTAGCTGGACCTTTGGTCTGGCCATTCTGATGTTCTTATATAGAGCGGAAATGTATGTGCCCCCTTGCTGTAACCCACTAGACACCACTCTCCTTCCAGAGCCCAGGAGTTCTGACAGGGTCTCTCTCTCTCTCCACAGAGTTAATAAAGTAAGAATAGACATTAACATTTTAAGACTACCTAGTGCCACTTAAGTGATTTGCCACAAGATGTCACAATATGTTGGGCTACGTCTACACTGCAGGCTTCTTGTGCAAGAACTGTTTTACACAAGAGTTCTTGTGCAAAAGGTCTTCCACGAGAGCACGTCCACACTGCCATGTGCTTTTGTGGAAGAGATGTGCTTTTGCGCAAGAGCGTTCATGGCAGTGTGGACGCTCTCTTGCACAAGAAAGCTCTGATAGCCATTTTAGCCATAGGGCTTTCTTGAGCAAGAAATCCCTGTTGCCTGTCTACACTGCCTTCTTGTGGAAGAGCTCTTGCACAATAGGGCTTATTCCTCATGGGGAGAGGAATAACTCTTGCTCAAGAAGCCCTGTTTTTCGACACTTTACTGTAAATTTACTTGCGCAAGAACGCGGGTGCAGTGTAGACGCTCTGCAAGCTTTTGTGCAAGAACAGCTGTTCTTGTGCAAAAAGCCTGCAGTGTAGACATAACCTTAGTATTTGAGCTCAATGGGTCTAACATTTAATTTTTTCTTTTATAGAGGAATTGGATACAGTGCTCCTGCCAGCTAACTGCTAAGTTGTCTGCCAAAAAAAAAAAGCAGTTTTCCAGTGCCTTAGTAGCCCTGGGACAGAGCTGATGTGTGTGGGAGAAGGAATTGGGTTCCCCCCCCCCATTTGGTGCTTGGCATATACTGAGCATACTCAGTAACACTGCTGAAGCTGCTGCCGTCAGTCTGCCTCCTATGCTCTTACTCACCCCTCACACCCCATCATGGCCCGCACAGGTCGGTCCCCCCCTGTCAAAATCTGAAATGGTACCCCTGGTGGGCTGCTACTGAGATCTCCGGGGCATAAGGTACAAAGAGGTGAGCACAAGCCTCTCTGATAGCACCAAGCCACCAAAAGCACAAAATATTTAAAATGTTAGGGGGCCTTACTGAGCTCAGTCAGGATTGTCATAAGTTCAGTCAAGTATCTTTATGAATGTAGTTCTGAAAATGGGGTAAACATAGATTCAGAGATTCAAGGCCAGAAGGGACCATTACTTCATTCTTTAAATAGCAGCAGCAAAGTAATTCAGCATTTACGAATTAAGATCTTCATTTACAAGTAGATTGAGATCGATTGGCAATAAAAGTCTTGTGGCTGTGATATTAATGGATATGACCGACTGCTCTACAGACGGACTGTACTAGATCATGCCCTTAGCTATAGTTTACTATGAAAGTGACCATGCATAGTACAAAATGGATTTGTAGAGCTCTGAAGGTGACTGTTGCGTTGCTAGCAGTACCATTACTTTAAAATACTTGTAACTTTTCCTAGGATAGATGCAGACTTTGATGAGTAAGTAGAGACAGTAACACGCTCAGACAGAGCATCCAATAGTAATAGATAAGAGGCCACATGAAGCCACAGGCCCTAGTAAGCAGCAAAATGAGGGAAGGTACAGGAAAGGTTTGGGAGCTCAGGAATCATTGGCAGGCCACTTTCCACCTCTAAATCTGTTGTGACAAAGCCTGATGATTCGATGTGTGTATATAATGAATTTGTCTTCCTTCCCAACAGAATAGGTCCTGCTTCACTCAGGCCTCTACTTTACAAAGAACCAAACATTGTGTTGCCTTAACCAAAGCACACAAAGAATGCCACTTTGAAACTACTTGGAGCAAAATCAACAGCAAGGAGCTGAAAGAAATAGCATGCATACTGGTTGGTGGTTGTGAACATACATTTGGGTAAGCAATTAATTGTTTAATTAATATTTAATCCAAACATCTTAATCTGGGTTTTCCCCCCTTCATTACCTGTCTGTATATTCAGCATGCACAAAGCATATGAAGAGAGATTTAAAAGAGGGGGACTTTTCAGCTTTGAAAAGAGGAGACTAAGGGGGGGGGGAGGAATATGATAGAGGTCTGTACAATCATGACTGGTGTGGAAAAAGCGAATAAGGAAAAGTTATTTAATTATTCCCACAATATAAGAACTAGGGGTCACCAAATAAAATTAATAGGCATCAATTCGAAACAAACACAAGGAAATTTTTCTTCACTCAGTGCACAGTCAACCTGTGGAACTCCTTGCCAGAAGATGTGGTGAAGAGTAGAACTTTAACAGGGTTCAAAAAAGAGCTAGCTAGATTTATTGAGGTTAGGTTCATCAATGGCTATTAGCCAGGATGGGTAAGAATGGTGTCCCTAGCCTCTGTCTGGAAATGGGTGACAGAGGAGGGATCATGTGAAGATTACCTTTTATGTTCCCTCCTTCTGGGGCATCTGGCATTGGCCACGGTCAGCAGACAGGATACTGGGCTAGCTGGACCATTGGTCTGACCCAGTCCGGTCGTTCTTATGTTCTTGTATATGTGTAGACGTATTCCAGACCAACTCAGAGGTAAGTACCTCACTGAGCTTTGTCTAGACGAGGGCTACTCAACACAGAGCCTATAGGCCACATGCGGCCCGCAGCCTGTTTGTTTGTGGCTCATGGTGCAGTTTGGGTTTATGTGGGGCTCAACACACAGCCCGTGGGTGGGAGCCAAAACAAAAAAGTAGTTGATATAATGGTCTTCTGTTGATATACGTTTTAGTAGTTAAATTCCCGGACTGTCATTGCTCATTAAAAGTGCAGTCAAATGGGTGGAAATCAGGTAAATATTGCATTTTATTAATATCAGCAGTACTGACTTAAATGGGACCTTTCTGTTGTGTAGTCTTGCCTTAATCTTTGTATTCAAGCCTGTCAGTGTGAAAGAAGTTATTGCATATATATTTGCATGTACATGCAACCACACTTAAGTTGCGGCCCTCGGCATGTGCAGAGAGTATCATTGTGGCCCCCAGGGCTTCCAAAGTTGAGTAGCCCTGGTCTAGACTACAGTAAAAGGTTCATTAGCTAAAAAGGTTTGGAAACTTTAAATTGGGCAAATTGAATTTTAACATGTATTAGCTCGGAGATAGACTAACGGGAGTTTAGGCTTTAACTCAGCATGCCAGTTTAAAGCACACCCTACCTTGTTTATACTCAACATGCTACATGTTTGCTAGAACATTTTATCATCACATCTTTTAATCCTAGCCTACCCAAGACTTTGAAGAGTCTGAATGTGAATTGGTGTAATTTAGATGCCAAAGGGGAAGATCAAGATATAAAATTATAGGACTTTA
This sequence comes from Rafetus swinhoei, assembly GCA_019425775.1. NCBI lineage: Eukaryota > Metazoa > Chordata > Testudines > Trionychidae > Rafetus > Rafetus swinhoei. The sequence continues at coordinate 143,238,329 of CM033440.1, read as the reverse complement.
AAGTTCTCTCTAAATCTCACGCACCAAGCACATGGTTTTCTTCCCTCAGTTTATATTTTCTCTTTTGAAAAGTAACAGGTCACTGTGGGGTGTTTTTGCACTTAAGGAAACATTTATTTCAGGGAAAGAAATCTTGGATTACCTTGGTAGTGCTGATCACATAGCTCTTAAAAACCATACACACACTGCTGCATTGGCAAGTACTGGTGTCAGGTTGTTGGGTTTTTTTAAATTAAGAAAGTAGGATTACTAAAATTCTGAACAATACTGGAAAAGTATGGAGTAAAACATTACCCAGACACAGAACAAATCTCCTGTGTCACTTTCCATTCTCACTCACAGTAGGTCAGTCCTCTTAGCACTCTCTGCCATTAGTCAAAGTTTACTTATTTTAAAAAAGTAGTTTTCTAAAAAGTCAGGACTTTGATCAGATCCCCATCTTCATTAGCAAAGTGATGGAAAAGTACTATTACATCAGACTTCTCCTCCTGCAAAGGTGGATCATTCCCTATAGTTAGGCTTGACAGAATTCAGATTTTGCTTTTATTTTTATAATTTCCGTGGATAATGCCAGTTTTTATTTTTAAAGGTTTTTATTGCTTTACATTTTCAAAGTTGTGCAAAATTATGTGGGTCATAGAAGAGATTACACAGTTATTTAATGACAGTAGATGTTGAGAACCAGTAAGTTTAAAGCACCATATCTATTAAAACAAACTGTCAACATTAAGGGTGTGTCTACACAGCACCCTAAACGCGAAATAAAATATGCAATTTACACTATGCAAATTGCGTATCTTATTTCGATTCTATTTAGAAATAGCTTATTTTGAAATTTGGCGTGCCTACACATCACCAAATTTCAAAATAATGCACAATTTTGAGACATCCCATAACCCTCATGGAATGAGGGTTACCGGGATGCTGAAATAGCACGCCCGTTATTTCAAAAAAATATTTCAAAATAATGGGAGGCTTATTAAGATGCGTGGTAGCTATTTTGGGATACTTCCGGTATCCCAAAATAGCCGCACTGTAGACATACCTTAAGTGTCAACATATGAAGTAAATTGCCTTAAATAAAACTCTAATGAAAATTCTTGAGCAGCATTTTTCAATGTTGCCCATCCATAAATTTTAGTTATCAATGGAAGTTCTGTTGTTGTGATGTGTGTAAATGGTGAAATCAACATTTAAAAATAAAAATATAATCCTTTTAAGGCCACATACAGTATATTCAGTTAGGTTTCAATAGATTTAAGCAGGCAGAGTTCCACCAGAGTCCAAGAGCTCATTTAGGAAACTTTTTCTTGGGCAGCTAAATTTTCCCTTCCTTAATCTTTTTTTTTTTTTTTTAGCTGCACCTCTTGAATGGTAGCTGCTTACTCTTACCTTAAACAGACCCAGCCGAAAGGAACCTTGTGCTTGTAATTAAACCAAGGCCTTCAAAACTTATCACCATCTAAACAAATTGTTTTATAGAATGCAATTACATGTAGTCCCTGGGTTATGAATGCATCGATTTACGACTGTTTGTCCTTATGACCAACTTCCCACTAAGCACGTCCCCGAGTTACAAACGCGATCCATGCTTACGAACAGCGCGGTCACATGTAAATGAATGGGGTGCGACTTATGAACAGATCGAGTTACAACCAACTGCTTGGTACGTAACTCGTTCGTAAGTCGGGGACTATCTGTACTTTTTTTTTTTTTTTTAAAAGAAAACTTTTCCCAGTACTTCTGGTATGTTTAATCTTTTGAATTAGGTATATAATTTATTTCCCAAAGTTATGCAGAGTTTCTGCATTAGGGAATGTATAATATATTGTAGTGCAATAGCAAAACAGACTCATTGAAGCAAAATTGAATTCCCATTAAACCTTGAAAAAAATTGTTTTAGACCAATATAAGCATGTTTCCATTTTACTTACTTTGTAAATAATGGAGTTCTAGATGTTGAATCAGATACCAGGACACTATTCAGATGCATGGCACTTGGTAATGTGTGTGTGTGTAATCTAGTGACTAGGGCTGACTTCAGAAGATGCAAGTGGATGTGACTAGTATATGCATATAGATTTGTACATTCTCCATTCGATTATCATTCTACACTTCCTCTTGCTGACTCCCATCTACAGCCTGCAGGATAGTGTACTCTAGGTGTCTGGCACCTCGGATTGAGGGAACTCTATAAAAAGTCACAGTTCACATCCAGAGAACCAGATCAGACAGGACACCTCCACGATGTGCCTGATGTCCATGGAGTAGGGTCACTATCTATACGCCCGTGGTGATTATGGGGACCAAAGACCATTACAGAACAAAGCCGGTGATTCAACCAGCCTGATCTTATATTTTGAGGGTTGTAAAAGAAGAAGAATTGATACTACTTGTGACTTCCTGGAAATGCTGCAAATCAGTGTACAGTAATAGAAGAGAGTGCTCTGGTAGAAGATGTGCAACACTGCCTCCACATACCCAGCTAGCTTGGGGAGTACATCATCAAGAGGAAAAAATTAACATAGGAACAGGACAAAAGCATATGAGATGATTGTAGCCACAAGTAAACTTAATTCAGCACAAAATCAAAATATGGTTCAGGGGATTGGGGTTTAGAGGGTGGTCAAAAACTGACAAACTTTTCACTAGAAAACATTCACATAAATCATGTCACCAGAAAAATTAAAACTGAATCTTTACCAGCTCTGAGGATACAGCACCAGGGAATGTTATACCTTCAGACTGAAGTATAATTGTTGCAAGATAATAGCAGATACAGAGTTAGAAAGGATTTTGGAGGTAGGTCTCTACTCATCCTAGTTGAGGCCTTGTCTTTACTTACTGGGAGATCGGCATTGGGGGAAGGGAGGGTGTCGATCCCCTGGGAGTCGACTTAGCAGGTCTAGTAAAGACTCATTAAATCGATCACTGATTTTGCTCTCATCAACTCCAGTCTCCACTGGATCAAGAAACGTAAGGAAAGTTGATGGGAGAGTTTCTCCAGTGGAGACACTACGGCAACTCTAAGGTACGTTTGACTCCAGCTACACTATTCTTGTAACTGGAGTTCCATACCTTAGTTCGACATTGCCCCCCAGTGTAGGCCTGGCTTGAGATCTCCCCTTTTCTGAAGCCTTGGTTCACTCCTTGGAAGTATGCCGATAGCAGGTGGGATAGCTCTAATTGTGACTAACCTTGCTATACTACTGAAGTGGTGTGCAAGAACCACAAAACACAATCATCTTTGAAAGTATAGTTCATTTGAGGGGAAAAATAGGGGTACATGTCCCATGATGTAGGCATAATTTCATTCCAAACTGAATTTAAAATAAATGTTGATAGTACCAGTTTGACTTTGCCTCTTTGTTCAACACATTCCATTGTTGCTCAACTGGTTCCATATTTTAGTCATTGCAAGATCCAATCTATTAACTTTAGCGCCTAATTACCAATTACGAACATCTCCTAACTATGGAACTTTACATTCAGAGTACAGCTACTGCAAGTGAAGAAGCTGTCAAAAACATTTACTTTAGAGGACATTTCTGTACTTCTCATACCACTGTAACAGTGCAGCACCATATGCATGGGACTTAAGAGCAAAGAAACTTGTTTGCTAAAAGTGACTAACCTCACAAAACTTTATTTCCCAATAATGAGGTTACAGTAGATTTAACTGTATTTGCTTACAAAAGAAATTACTAAACGTGAACTCTGCAGAAGTGCTAGCTCCAATGACTGGCAGCAAATACTGCCCTTTCCCCAACAACTTTAAACACAATTTGAAATCACTGGCCCAGTGCTGAAGTTTCCCCCATTCACATTTCATAAACAGCAGAAACAGTGCAGATCAACATGACCTGCTGGAATAGTCAGAGAGGAATTCAAACTTTTAGTCTGATTGGTTTAATTTTGTTTTAGCAGGAGGAAAAAGAATAAAGTTACAAGATTCTTTTAATATTTTCACAATGTTAAACTAAAACTGAGCTCTAGGCTACATGTGTAAGTAAATCTAGAACACAAAAGGGTTAAATAAGATTTTCTTTAAAGATACAAGAACTTAAGCTTTCTTTACGTTTAACAAACTTCACAGAACAGATACTGCAAAGGAACAACCCCTCCCCCCACTTTTTAAAAAAGTGAATATTGCCCATAATCCACATGAACTTTGAGTAGTGTTCTCTTAAGAGCCACTTCAAACCAACTGTGCCTTTATAACAGGGTTAAAGAGAGGAGTAGGAGGGCCAAATAGCATCAGTATTAATGCGGATGAGTCTTGTGTTGTGTGTCAATCAGAATGTCCACCAACGACTATGCTAGAATTTTAAAGGAAAAGAAAGTGCGTATCTCAGCAACAGCTGAAATCCATGATTTTTAAACTCTCCGTGGCAAATGTTAAGAATATCCTCAGACTGCCCTGTCACCAGGATGGAGCGGGACTATCTCCTGAAAAATATAGCTGGAAATTTCGTTGCTGATTCCAAAATCTTGAATAATAAATAGCCTGGGTTACATAGCTTGCATTGGAACATTTGATTTACTTCATGGTTAATTCACACTAATACAGTCTGATGCCAAGTGTATTTTAAGAGAACCATCTAACGAGACAATTTTTATCTGGCTACCAAACTAAAAATTAATTAATTTGGCCTGTATGAAATTATTTATCTTTCACACATACGGAACAGAGGGTGACTTATTTAAGCTCTCTCCCTCACACGCATCTTTTTTGGAGTGGCAAGATGCTACTTCGCCCCTTGGAAGTCTTACACAAGCCCAATTTTTCAAAACTATATAAAATCCTCCCCCCTCCCAGTTTTCCTACTAAACTACCTGATTGTTAATGCTTTCCTAACTCTGATCAGGGAACCATATCCATATAGGATGACTGAGCCAAATCAACATGAATCTTCTTGACCTGCATAAAACTGTAGCAGGAAACATGCTGATTTTTCCTTTTTTTAAATCTGTGCTGTTCAGTTCTATGTGGCTCCGGGTGAAAGAGCACATATGCCTAAACCACAGATCCAAAATGTTCTATTCCATGTAATGTATTTCACATTCACTTGCTACACCTGCTTTGCAATATATGCGGGCAGAGATTTTCATGAGAGCATTGAGCTGCATAGAAACAAGGCTGACATAGCCTATTTGATTATCTTGTTAACACTCTGGAAGCGAGGAGTAAAACTCAAGCTGATGAGGGATGCTTTCCTGGTTGTTCCCCAATACTGTTACTGAATTCCGTTTGCTACAAAATGTCCTCCCCCCACCCCAATATATAAGTCTACTACAGAAAGTCAGTCTGTAGAATCCAGCCTTGGCTACTGTGCTGTGAATTAGCCTTATTTGATCAATCATCAGATACCTGCACTTAGCAAAATGCAAACCAGAGCCAATCAGATTTCGGCTGGTGGGAATGGCAGCACTGGTCAGCAAACAAAACAAATGTGGAATCTGGTCAGACAACGTTTAGAAATTCTGTGGATGCCATGTAGAGAATGCATGCTGTTTACTGCTCTAAGATGGACCCAGCTTTGAAAGGAGATCACTGTAATTTAAATGAAGAAAAAACAGGTTCTCTGCAGCAAGTTAGATATAAATGTTTTTGTAAGAATCTGCCCTCCTCTCTTTTTGGCTTCCTGGGAAGAACCAGAAAGATGTTCCCTCCCCAACAGAATCCCTGATGCTGGTGACATTGCCTAACCTCAAAGCCACGCGTGAAGAAGGCACGGGTGACCAGTCAGGTCCTCTGGGCATCGCGGCTACCATGACTGCTCTTAGTGGAGTTTCACTTCTTCAGGATTAGCTAGAAGTGAAGAGGTGAAAGGCTGCACATTAAACACAGTTTGTCTGAAAGCCGTGTGCATAACAAACTTTCACACCGGCTTCTATTTTAACTCTGTAGCTGGAAGGTTTCCAGCATAAGGCTTTTAGACTCCAGCAATAATAGAAACCTCTGGATTTTTTGTTTTGTTGTGTTTTAAATCCACTAGCCATGCTCGAAAATTTTTTCTCTTCATGTTTTAATTTTATACATTGGCTAGCAGGCACCTTCATAACCAGCCAGAAATCAATTTCAACCACCATCAATCCCTAAACTACAGTACCAGGACGGTTGGCTAAAGAAAGGAAACTGATTGGCTGTAGTCTGAAACTTGCCCAGTACAAGGTGTCTGGCTGACTTTGTCCTAAATAAGGCTAACATTAGTGAACTAAGAACAGCATTTGGTTGCAGAGTCTTGCACTCAGGAACACCCTTCGCCGATGCGCTGGCATGATCTCCCTACTTTCCGGTCCAGTTTCACCATTTTCATAATGGCTTCCTCACGCCCACGGCCCATGTGGTCAAATGTGCAGTCATGTTGTTCAGGCAGGCGATGTAACATACAGAACACGTAACCTGCCAAGGAGAAGGAAAGAATGCATTGTATTAACAACTCCCTTGAAGTGGCCGAATTGTATGTCACCCAGGAGGGCAGGGGAGCAGCATTATGCTGTAGATTAGTGGGGTTTCAATATCAGTAAAAACTTCACATTTTCATCTGTTTTCATGATATCGTCACAATAAATATTGGTATCAACAACTTTAAATTCAGTGTGGTTTTGTATCATAGACATTCAATGAGAACCATCATAGTATCATAGAATCCCAGGGCTGGAAGAGACCTCAGGAGGTCATCGAGTCCAGCCCCTTACCCAAAGCAGGACCAACCCCAACTAAATCACCCCAGCCAGCGCTTTGTCAAGCTGGGACTTAAAAACCTCTAGGGATGGAGATTCCACCACCTCCCTAGGTAACCCATTCCAGTGCTTCATCACCCTCCCAGTGAAATAGTTTTTCCTAATATCCAACCTAGACCTCCTCCCACTGTAACTTGAGACCATTGCTCCTTGTTCTGCCATCTGTCACTACTGAGAACAGCCTCTCTCCATCCTCTTTGGAACCTCCCTTCAGGAAGTTGAAGGCTGCTATCAAATCCCCCCTCACTCTTCTCTTCTGCAGAGTAAATAAGCCCAAATCCCTCAGTCTCTCCTCATAGGTCAAGTGGTCCTACACTTACAGAATTTATCAGCATATCTGAGTTCAACTCATAGATTAGTAATTTATGCTTGCAACTCACTTCTGGGGAAGAAAGATTCCTATTTTACTAATGAGACAGAATAAAATTAAAATTTTCTAAATTAGTGTCTGATTTTAGGTGCCCATCTGGAAATACCTAGCATCTGATTTTCAAAGGCATTGACTATCCTCAGCCTCCTTTGACTTTATAGTTGTGACTGCTGAGCATGTGTCCATGGTGTCTCAGGTTGGGGACCAAAACACCAAAGAGAGGACTATGCAGCACTTTAAAGACTAACAAGATGGTTTATTAGGTGATGAGCTTTCGTGGGCCAGACCCACTTCCTCAGATCAGTACCAAGGTACTCAAGATCAGAAGTTATTTTTGAAATTTTGATAACATTACCACCAACAACCGTGTGACTGAGCTCGGAAAAGAGCCCAATTTCCCAAGTCCAGTTCCAATCCAGTTTTGAAAACAGTTGTACTGAATGCCAATCTCTTTGCTAAAGTGTCTTCTCTCACTGTCAGAGCCTGGATGGATTCCCTGTCCTCATGCTGCTATGTTGTGCTGTTATCCTTTTGGCGGTGTGCCAGTCTTCTCTCTCCCCTCCTCTACAAGCTACCTAATATCATCGAGTCATCCAGAGCCTTGCAGTTCAAAAATAAAAGGCACCTTCACTTTCAAAGGTGAAGAATGAAGCCTCGTCAGCACCCAGCCTTTCTCAATGTACGGAGACTGAACATTAGGGATGTGGTCTGAACATTAGAGTGTGTATAAGAAAATCTTGCCTTCAGATATTGGCTTTGACGGATACTTGGCAACTCTGAACAGCGCTCCCTGCCTCAGTTTCCCTATCTGTAAAATGAGGATAATTGTCTCACAGGGACTTTGCAAAACATATTTCTAACGGTCTTTGAAAGTGAAGAGTGTGGTATGATGGCAAGTAGTACTAGGTTGATACAATATGGCAGAACAGCAGCACACACCTACTAGGTTGGCATAATCCACTACATTTGAAAAGTAGTACGATATAATATATGCCAACAATATCCTCCTCAAAGGACGTTCTGCCGCCCACAAAAACACTTTACTACTGCCTCTCCAGAAGCACTAGGAACAGATTAATACCACAAATATTTCAAGCTTCTAAAACAGTATTGCAAGAAACTACTAAAGAAATGGGAGAACCAACAGATTACACTGGTAGGATTCTTAAGAAAACTGACCTCCCCTTCCCCACAAAAAAAAGTCTCATGAGGGATAATTCTTACAAAACTAACTTGAATGCAAGATGGATTTATTTTGGCTCACAGTTTCAATTTCTCTATTTCAAATCCCTGTCATCTGCAGAGCATGTATTCTGGGAATACCAGCAACAAAGATGGAACTTCCTTAACAGAGATGTTATTTAACAAAACAGACCATGATTCAGACTAAATTAGGGTATAAAATCTCTATCTCTGTCCCCATTTCTTGTCAATTGCTGATCCACAGCAGACATATGCAAGTACGTACCAAGCACTTCCAAGGTCAGATCATAAAGATGATTCAAGAAAGAATATCCTTGGGTCTCATCTTAATGGGCTACTTGCCTGATTCTCTCCTGTACACAATAGGGTGGGGAACATCTCCAAATGAGACTGGCATTTCCCATTTCCATAAACCATCAGACAGCTGAACCAGTACCAACTGGACAGAACAGGAATATAGCAAATACTATAGTGGATCAGACTTCAGATCCAGTATCCTGTCTCTGATACCAAATTTTTACAGAAAGTGCAAGAAATCATGCAGTAAACAGATATGGGATAACCTGGTCACCATGAAAGTCTCATCCTAATCCCCGTTAGAAATTTGTTTAAACCCTCAATAAGAGGTTTCATATCCTTCCCACTTTTTAAATCATAATTGGCTAACAGGTCTGAATATTCTTGTCATCCATATAAATGTTCAATCCTTTTTTGGATGTTGCTAAAACTCTTGGCATTAGTGATATTCTGTGGCAGTGAGTTCCAGAGTCTAATTATTTATTGAAAATATATTTCCTTTTATCAGTTTTCAATTTGTCACATTTGAGCTTCATTTTCTTGATCCTGTATTATGAAGCAGGGAGAAAGGAAGCTTTCATGCCATCTTCTCTAAACCACTGTTTTATCTAACTATCACGTCTTACTTCTTTTCTCTCTTACTAAGGTAAACGATCCCATTCTTTTCATATTCTACATGAGTTTTTCAAAGTACCACTCATTCTCACTACTCTTCTGAGATCTCTTTAATTCTGCAACAGCCCTTTCGATTTAAAGGTGAGCAGTATTCTAGATAAAGGTATCCCATCTACATTTTCTCTATTTTTCTCCAATTCAATCCTCATGCATCCTAACTTTTTTTAAAAAAACTGCAGCTGAACACTGAGCAGAAATTCATCAAACTGTCCACAAAAGGCACCCAGATTCTTGAGTAGATTCTGTTAATTTAGAGTCACACTATTCCAGTGGGGAGTGGGGCGCAATGAATGAGCTAAACTATTTTCAGCTGTCTTACTGCCAGGGCTTTTGCTTTTTACAAAGACGTGCAAGTGAGAGAAATGGCTTAAAACCCATATGGAAAATGTACAGATTGCTCATGCAGAATAGCGATAATGCGTACAACTGAATAAATAAAAAGTCCAGCATTAAAAAAAAATCAATATCCAATACAGGATTTTTAACACTGTACTTAAGACAAGATTTTATACTATTAGCTTTTTCTTGGGCATGTCTACACTGCCCATGTTACAACACTGCCATGCAGTGTAGTTGCTACCCCCCGGGCAGAACTCTCTCAGTAATAAGCCACCCTCTTCCCCCAAAAGAGCAGTGGTAACTTCTGACCAATGTTCTCCCTCAGCTGCAGGGCAGCACAGCTTCAGAGAGGCACCGCCTGGGCGGGGCTGATTACTGTGCTTGGAGGAAATATTGCTCCTGACAAGAAAGCACTGTACTGTGCTTAGAGGAAATATTGCTCCTGACAAGAAAGCACTGTCTACACAGGCACTTTTCAGCACTAAAACTTATTGCTAAGGGTGTGTTTTTTCACACCCCTGAATGAATAAAGTTTTAGCACTGAAAGTGGCAGTGCAGACACAGCCTTTTTAAATAGGTAAGGGATAAAACTTTCAAAACTGCCTAAGAATTTAAATGAGCCATGCATCATCTTAGTGGAGCTAGGTTGTGTAACAACTTAGGTCTGAAGAATCTGTCATTAGTTCACAGCTGTATTATAGTTTTGGTATTCTCTCCCAGCTTCATTAGCCTAGGGCAGTGGCGCACAGCATTTTTCAACCGCAACCCCCATGGCTGGGCCTGGTCATTGGTGGCCATGGTGCTTAGATCCGGGCAGCTGGGGGCTAGGCCCGGACGTTGGCGGCTGCACGGTACGGTGACCCCCCACGAAGACAGTGGGTTGCACACCACCGGCCGAGGGAACTAGGGAGGGCACTACATAGTCAGCTGTGTGCGGCAGTGCTCATTCTAGTCCTAGGCTCGTCAACTTGACAGCAATTACATCATTAATTTATGAGCACTAGGAGAAAAGGCCAGTATGTTTCTCTCTATTCTTATCTAGTCCAGATTTAGAGATGAAATGGTCTCCTGAGAAACAAGAGCTCCCTCTTGGTTAGACAGCAGAGTTAGATTAATGAGCTCTTGTGGTATATTTACTGTTACGTTCATTACTGAAAGATACTGGATACAGGTTGTCTCTTCTACAGGATATTAGTAGGGAAATGCAGAATTGCTTTGTTAGCACACTTAAACTAACAAGCGAAATAACTTCTTGCTGGGGAAAAACAGCTGTCAGCTAAGGCTAGTTTAGCAAAAGAAGAGTCATACCAAAAATTTGGCAAAATGAAAGACTTCAGCTCCAGGTGGCAGATCTCAGTCTGATACACTTCATGTCAGGAGTACGTTATTAAATGTACTCTCTAGTCTACAATCACCTAATGCAGCATTGCAGAAAGGTATACTGTAGGCATTAATACCTTGTAGGATCTTTTAAGTGCAGCAAGGACTAGTCTCTCATCAAAATCCATCATCAAAACAAAGCTTCTGTTACAGTATTCAAAAGATCAATGGGACACTGAGGACTAGGACTGCACCCAATGTAACCTCTCTCTCTCTCTATAGTAGTTATGCCAATTCAGGTGACCCTAACAATGGAGAAAGCAGGATTCAAGTCTGTAAGGCAACACAGTACAGCTGTGAAGTCTGCTCATCCTTCCTAAGGACTCTACTAGAGAAAGTACCTATGAGATGGAGGTCCCTGAAGCAGCTTTATGTACTTAAGATGGGAGATCACATCAGACGGATGGTGAAAGGGATAGTGCAATGGTGCTGAGTCCCTGTTAAGTAAGAAACTGTTCATGTCACTGGATGGGAATATAAAACATCTACTGGGAGTTTCCACTAAGCTACCAAAAGAACCTAGAGACATTTAATTCTTCTTGGCATTTTAACTTCCGAGTTTTGAAAGGAGCAAGCTTCTAAAATTCCAGCATGGTAGTAATTAGGAACAATTAATACAAATGGCATAGTAATTCAGTAGAGAAAAGCCAGGAACGAGTTTTGGAGGGTTCTTAATTCCCTCAAATGGCATCAAAAATTCAATTCCTTTCCTTGTCAGAATAACTCAGGGGAAAGAAAATCCAGGAACATGTCCCATATGTTGAGTAGATGTTGCAGGTGTTATGGCAAGCCAACAGTTTTGCAAGCCAGCAACCGAAAGCTACAGCAGGAAGGACTGGGTATTATCTGATGGGGTTTTTGTGTGTGCGCGCAGATTTGGAGACCTCAGTCCTCTAGTAATAGACCCTTTCTTTGGGGCATGAGTATGTCTTGGAAAGCTAGCAGAAAAAAATGCTTAAGTACAAGTGTCAACAAAGACTACTATTAAATATTTATGTAGTGCTATAACTGTGCATGGTGATTGAGAGATTTGAAGACAGTGCCTCATCTCAAAGATCTTAGCCTAAATTATCAAAAAAGCCATTTATACATGACTTAACTACCCTTTAATAATTAATTATTCAATTTTCAGCACTTTTAAGCTTTAGCTTTGGTAGGAATCGGAAAAATGTTCAGACTTATTCCTAAATTTTCATAGCAAATATGCCCAGTTGTAGACTCATCCACCAATATTAAGACAAAACCCCAAACTCCACATTAATAGGGGTTTATTTTAATATTTCTAAAGACCTAGATTCACACAAGTGCAAAAACCTCTTCAGTGTAATTTGACAAAGAACCTGATGGTAAAATGCCATAACAATTGTAATAATATTTTCTGAGTCATAAATTAGCAATGTTCAGAGTTGGTTCACTAGTCAAAGTGAAAGTGAGCAGTTCTCTCCTGAAACACTGGCTGTTAACCTGCTAATTTTCAAAGTTATGCACAGGGAGTATAGCCATATGGACAAACCATTCTCAAAGTCTCCCTCTCTTCCATACATATGCAACATTGACTCTCCTAACAGCTTTTGACGGGAAAGCTTCCCTGGTAGGTAAATGGAAGCAAAGTCAAGTTTCACAGCCAAAGTCAGAGCTCTTGATGTTTTAAATTCAGTCCTGGTTTCACACTAGTGCTGAGATTTGTCAGCTATTCCAGAATGAAAAAGGCACAAGTTCAAAGCTACCAGATTTTGCAGCTCACGCCACTTCCGAATTTTAATTAACAACATACTTGTTTCCTCACAGATACTCTATTCGGAGTCTCTGCAAAAGTGATCTAATAAAGCCACAGACTTATTCCTGTGCAGAATTCTGCTTCGTATTTTCTGGCTTCTTTCACCTCTCTTGCAAGAAATTTTACACTTTTCTGCTGCTTTGAAATTCTAATCAACAGAGGTTCAAGGAGAACCTAAAAATACCTAGAAACATTAGAGGTGAAGGTACTGCAAAAATTGCATTGCATACCAAAGTGCAGTATTGTCTAGGGATGCGTTTGTGTGTGTTTTTGTAGACTGCTATAGAAAGATTATGTGCAAGTATATAATGCAGAAACAGAGATTAAAATAACTGCAGGAAATATGCTTGAAGTACCAAAATTACAGGACTACAGTACTTGTTTTTAGACCTACTTATATTGGCAGACAGTAAATGTGTGTGCATGTGCAGATCATAAGTATGCAGAAAGTTGGCGCATCAAGAGCTGTTCCAGCGAGAAGCATTATAGTTTATTCACACATACAATCTTTGCTAAGGCTTATCGGAATGGCTTTTCAAACATGTTCAGCACTTACAACTAGAGCCAGATTGAGAGAGCTCCACTCCCTTTAGGTATCTAAAGACAAATGGGAATTGCTATGCTCTGAGCTCTTGAAAAGATGACAAACATCATAGGCCAACTCCTTTTTAACCCCTTCCCCATCTTATCCCCAATTAGGTTTAAACAGAATCAAAGTGATTGTTTAGTCACTGTAGATGTTCTTGACTTAACTCAAAACTCTCTTTAAAGCAAAACTGCAGCAATTCTATCTCATGTAATCCCCCAAACTAGCAAACAAGATCAACTACTGAAAGCATCTTTTTTCTCCCAACAAATGACCACCTTTCATAACTTCTCTTCCCTTCTCCTGTCTGGGGAGGAAATGACTGGGAGGAAGGAAGTGAGCTTTCTCATGTAAAATATAGTGTCACAGCTGATTATCCTATCTGTTCCCCAGCAAACTAGCATAGAAGATAGATGGTACTGGAGGCATTTTTGGCTTTCTGCTGCACATTAGGTTGACTTGATTACAGTCTATAAAATACCTACATGGGGAATAAATATTTAACAAAGGATTCTTCAGTCTACTAGAGAAAGGTATAATAGGATCAAGTAGCTGGAAGAAGTTAGAAAAATTCAGACCAGAAGAACTAAGATACACATTTTGAAGTGAGAGTAATTAACCAATCTTGCCTAAGGGTCATGGTGGATTCTCCACAACACACAATTTTTAAATCAAGATAGGATATTTTTCTAAAAATAGTATTTAGAAATTATTTTGAGGAAGTTCTAAGGCCTATGTTATACAGGAGATCTGTTAATATTATCACAACAATCTCGTCCAGCCTTGGACTTTATTAGATGCACCAAAGAAACCACAGATGGTTCATAATGCCTACTAACAAGTTACCAGAGACAAACAACTCCAACTGCCACTCCCTAAACTGGCACCCAGTCACTGTACTGATTCCGAAACTGCACAGAATTAGTCCTAGCTACCTGAGAGATCACATTTTCTTCTCCAGTAATCACCTTGCACAGCAGCTTTGTTTTACTGGAGCAAAGTTTTTGACAAGACAGATGAAAATTCCTACCCACAGAGACATATTTCATGGCTCAATGATAATGGAAGCATAGATATCAAGAACTCTAAAATACAAAATACATTTCCGCTCAATCTTTTCAGTGAGCTAGAAACTCCTAGAAGATCTGGACAAGTAGGAGGCCAGAGAGCTCATTTGTAAGTACATGTCTAACAGGAGATGGCTATAGTCAGTGGTTTGCAGGCAAGAATTAGTAGTTCATACTCTGCCAGCAAAAATACCTGAATTACATTGTGTCTACTGACCCAGTGCCCAAGGCAGAATTTGTAACAGAGATATATTAAAGCATCTTAATACATTTTATTTAATCAAGCCTATGGCAGGGCAGAGAAGCTGCAAGTATTCCATGAGTAAAATAGATCTGTTTTACATTCCCTTCCATTCCTGGGCTCTACATGCCTCAGAGAAAGAATTAAATTTACTCTACATGGCTGGAAATGACTGGCCTGTTACCCAGTATAATGTATGTGGAGGCAGAAAAATCAGTAAGTAGAGAAGAGATTACCTCCTACTGAGGATACAAAATGCTTCTGCACTGTTTAAAATAATTAGACATCATTCATAACAAGGTTACTGTAATTCCCAAAGCATTGTGTTTATGCAACTCTCTCCTTCCAAAGGGAAAGAGGACTTCATTTGTTACAAAAGATATTATTGACTTTAAAGCTATTAAACATTAGGGCAATCCTAAAATAAGTGTAATCTGCTGGTTTTTCAGGGAAAGGAAAAATGGAACATATAAGACAAATGTAAAAATAGAACAAATAGCTACAAGTTACAAAGCAAATATTTTAGAGACTTGTTTAGAGTAGAAACTCTTCCTCTATAAATTCCATTGTGATCCAGTTTATTCCCCTGATACTCACTGTCAAACTGCTATAAAAGAGCAGCCAACAATGGAAACAAATAAAATTGTGTTACAGTCCAGCTTAATGAAGCTCCCAATGCAGTTTGTACACACTGTCACTTTAAAGTTTAAAAAAATACTCTCTTCTGCTGACATGTTTTATTGTTCTCCTTCCAGACAGTTCCCTTCTTGCACAAACTATAATTACCTTTTTTCCTCTCTTCTGGGGGAATTGTTCTGTGCTGGTAAGGCCTGCTTTCACTGAACCATTCTAGTAACATTCAATTTTAATGACATTTACAAAAAGGGGGAAACCCATTCCCACAAATTCCAACAAGCCACCAAACAACTGACCTTTGGAAATAAATGAGCCAAACTAATTTCTTGTTTCCCCTAACTTTATAAATGGCAGGGACTCTAAGTAAGTGCTAGGGATGGAGGTAACATTTCTGTTGTCAACAAACTTTTGCTGGGAGTCTCGTCACTTCCCTCTCCCAAGAACGAAGAGAGACAAGTCGCATGATAAACCTTTTTATCCAAATTAATGTATTTTTAAAAATTCCAGGGGAAATGGCCCATCGTCATTTTTGCCACACACGGTGACATGTTCCTTCTATCATTTCTGTTCCAAGAGGAGAAAAGGGGAAGTGTTAACGTCTTGGTGCTGGACATTAGGGTTCCTAGATATTAATATAAAGTACCTTAGAACTTATCAAGTGATCCCAAGTTAATCCCCGCTCCGACAGACACACACACAGCTGCAAATGCTCAGGAAACACAGCAACAACAGATGGGCACAAATGTTTTGATGACCGTGTTTATTCCACAGTCTCCCATAACCACTATAGCTAGCCTTTCCCGGTCTTTTTAAAGATGTCCTTTTCAACTGAATGATTACGAGAAGCTACCAACAAAAGTGATAACTGAACTGAAAGCAGGAAAAGGGGAAGACATCAGATAGCATAAGATACATCAAAATGTTTCTCTGAGTCTTTCCACTCATGCTTTAGGATCAGAGCACAACTAGGTTGCAGGCAAACAAGTCTCATTATTGATTCATATGGCAAACATATCATTCCATGACATCAATTATGCAAACTAGAAGTTTATGCCTCAGAGCCTCAGGATAGAGGTGCTGTTAATTCACTTTGCAGTTTTGATGCTGGATAGAAAATATGTCTTTTCTGATACCCTTAATGGTGTGTAAGAGCGAGGGGTGAAGAGGCTCGTGAGAAAGAAAAGTATGTTTCCCTTCTGTGTTCCTCCTCTCCTGCAAATAGGGCCTAAGCCAATATACACAACTACACAGAGACACAAAAATCTATCGGTGCAAGGCTGCCATAGGAATGAATGGGAGAGCTTCTCCACACAGGAGAGGGGATATCACCTTAATCCTGTAGTAGTCATTGAACAGGTATGGTTAAAGATTCTGCAGGAATCTTTTATAGACTCTGGGACAGAGACTCTGTAATTCCAAGTTGAGTCGCGTATAGCCAGTGTTTCAAAGTGTCTATTTTCTTGAAGACAATAAGACTGGGGGCTGCCTTACAGAGCATGAGAGAGAGAGATTTGCCCCACATATCTGCAAACTACCTAGTATCCCAATTTGTATTAATTTCAGATCCACTTTACTATTTATCTTATCTCTTCACTTCTACATTGAACGTGACATGAGCTGTGAACAGAATTTATACTGTATGAGAACAGAGCACACGCTGAATTTCTTGTCATCCATATTAACAAATCCTCAAAGTGGTTCTATGTAAGTTTCTAATTTTACTCCCTAACCTCAGGGAATAAGAAAAAAAGTGCTGCCAGGGAGACATTTCTTGCTTCTTTGAGAAAAACATGTCCACAGAGGAAAAAATATTTTACAAGAAAGTGCACAGAAAATGCCTAGTATGTTCAGGGAGTTGCTTTTGTACCATTAAACATCTACACATCACAGAGCTTTTAATGTTCAGAGAGAGAACTAGAGTAGTAAAGCTGAGGTTCTTGGAAAGTTACTTCTTAGTATGAAAGAACCCTCCATTACCGGGTCAAAGTGGTAAATACACCGTCCCTACCTTACACTGCTATCTTGGAGAATAAGGTGCCACAAGAAGTTTGAATGGTAATTGGAACTCTTTGTGAGAAGGTCAACTTTGACATTTAGTCATCCCTTATTATTAATTTTCCTATTACAGTAACATACAGAGGCTTCACTCAGGATCAAGGCCTCATTCTACAGGATGCCCTAAAGTAATTCATGCACGTAGAGAGTGCCTGTCTCAGAGACCCAGCAGTTTAAGCTGGGAGAAAAACATAGGAAGGGTGCAGGGCAGAGAAAAAGAATTACATTTTACATACATCAACATTTTATTTTTCTAAACCACGTACTGTATTAGTAAATAGGAAAAATACCACCTAAAAGCTAAAAGCTGATTAAAATTCATACAAAAATATTCTTATTACATTAAAATATTCAAACCTGATCACAGCAGCTCTAGCAGGGGTTGAGTGTCAGTAGTGGACAGCTAATCAGCTTCAAGGCACAAATAACTTACTGAGGGAAACCATGTTAAAAATTAAAGAGCCAGAGCTGAATTAAGTGTGTAAAGGGCTGTAGCCTATTCAAGAAACCTGTTACATTGCATCACTAAATTCAGAAGGGCTCATGTCATCTTTGTGTCAATCACACGGATGCTTACATCCCAGTGTTTGCTGATTTAGCATTTCTGTTACACTGTGAGTGTGTCTAGACTACAGGATTTTGTCGACAAAAGTGGACTTTTGTCGACAAAACTATACCTGCGTCTACACTGCTGCTGAGTTCTGTCGACATAACACCGACAGAACTCAGCAGTTTTGTTGACGGCTGTAAACCTCATTCTACGAGGAATAACGCCTTTTGTCGACAGAGTTCTGTCGACAGAAGGCATTATAGCATTTACACTGTCCTTTGCGTCCACACTGTCATGTCGACAAAGCGACTTGCTTTGTCTACAGAACTGGATGTAGTCTAGACGCTCTTTGTCGACAGAAGCTTTGTCGACAGTATCTGTCGACAAAAGCCTGTAGTCTAGACGTACCCTGTATGTCTACTCACGCTCACCTCTACCGTTTGAAGGAGGCTGCAGACTTCAGGATACAGGAGAATTGATCCAAATAGCAGGCCAGAGAGGATTCACCAGAAGAGGATTCATCACAATTTTGCAACACCAATGTGTTACTTTTTAAAAAAATCTTCCATGGAAGGACAACTGTAGTGTGACAGACTAGTAGTTCTCAACCAATGTCTATACTTACCAGTAGATCAGTGCTATGACAATCAATGCATTGGGTTGATTTAGCAGGTCTGGTGAAGCCCTGCTAAACCTACAGCAGCATATTCTCCAGTATTCCAGCAGAACGAGAAGAGTAAGATAAGTCAACGATGCTGTCCCCACGACGTAGTTCCATGTAGATACTGCAGTACTGTGACCTATATTACATCAATTCCAGTTACATTATTCAAGTAACTGGAGTAGCATAACGTAGGTTGACTTACTGCAGTAGTATAGACAAGGCCTCAGTCTTCGAGCACCTATCCCAGTCTAACACTAGAATGAGATTTGACTGCTCCAGTCAGTGCATGCCACCAGCTATTCAGCTGTACCATTATTGAACCTGAACCGCCCCAAAGCTCAGTCCTGTGACTATGAATCACCCTTACTGCATATAAAGGTGAAGAATGTGCACAAGAGAATGGGAAGTCACACTGGCATCATAGCTCAAATTTTCACCCCAGTAAAGGCAGACTAGATGACCAAGAACTATGGTCTGAAGTACCTACCAGTGGTACTAGCAGATAACAATGGAGTTTCTGTAGAATTGTAAGTTGGAGAGGGTTGTGTGTGGGGGGGAGAGGGGGAGGAGAAGACATAACTTCTTCCCTTTCTTTTCCTTTTGTTTTCCCCTAGGGAGGAGAAGACAATGAGGACTACTGAACCAGCAGCAACAGTGACACACTGAAGAAAGGAGGCAAAAAAGATGATCAGATGCAGAAGCTTGGGCGTGCACATCCCCCCTTGAACAGGTATCTCATGGGAGCTACTGTTGCACAACATGCTGCCTGACAGAGCTCCTGGCAGAGAAGGATTCAAGGATTAGAGATGAGACTGAAGGCAGTGATGAAATGTGGGAAAGGAGAATGCAAGTGCCACAGATAACTCAAGATTTGGGGACACCTGCCAAACAAAAGCATCAACAGGTTAGACTGCCAGTTGGGACTGGTGATCCATGGAAGAGTGTAACCATGAGGAAAAGCAGAGGAAGAGAACAGCTGATGACGGTGAAATAGAAGACATAGCGGACGTTGCAAGGGACTGGAGCTTAAGGAAAAATTGAGGATGCTGTACAAGGGCCGCAAGAGGTAACACTCCCATGGTGAGACTTTGATATGGATAGATATCTCTAATATTAGCACAACTCCCAATAGTATGTTTCTTCTAATGGAAGACTGACTTCCTAGCTACAGATTGTGGAATAAATGCTACTAATACTGGCAGGGCCTCATCATTCCTGGATGCAAGTTTTCTTCATCAAGGTGTGCCAACCCCACAAGAGATGATTTGATTTTAGACATTGTTTTGGTAAGCAGTGAGGACATAACACATACATGGATTTAGTTTAAATTAAATGAAAGGATAATGAAAAAGAAGTCATCAAGTATGATTTATTTTTCAAAAGGGCAGGCACTTTGGGTAATTAAGGGAAATAGTTAAACAAGTCAACTGGACTAAAGACCTCAATGACTTAAGTGCAGAAGAGGTTTGGAATGTAATCAAATCAACTGTATAAAAATCTGAAATTTGCATAACAAGGAGAAAAACTTGTAGAGAAAAGCTCCAGACCCAACTGGATGAACAATCACCTCAAAAAGGTTATTAGAAGTAAGCAGAGAGCCTATTTGGAATGGAAAAAGGGGCTGATCAGCAAAGAAAGCTACATTGTGGATATTAGAAAAGTTAGAAATAAAGTGAGAATTGCTAAAAGTCAACTAAATAAAAAAAGAATAAGGATGGATGAAGTTGGGATGCTATGCAGTATGGTTGGGAAGGAGATTAAAGATAATCTAGGTATAGCCCCAAAACTAAATGAATACTTTGCCTCCGATTTCAATAAAGATGATAATATGGAAAATGGGCATGAAGACAAAATGGCTAATGGAAATGAGCGTCTGGAAATGAAAATTACCATAAATGAGGTGGAGGAAAAACCTGAAGAGCTTAATGCAACTCAGATCAGGGGACTGGATAATTTCTACCCCAGAATACTGTTAGAAGTGGTATATGAGATTGCTGTCCGATAGCAAGGATCTGTAATAAATCTGTCTATTTGGTGACAGCATCGAATAACTAGAGGAAAGCTAATCTTAGCTATACCTGTACTATGGGAGGGTAGGGGGACATGATCCAGGCAATTACAAACTTATTAGTCTGATCTCAGTAATATGGAAGGGCGTAGAACAAATTGTAAAGGAAAGAATAATTTGATTCATGGCGATGAATGGTAAAGGCGATGTAATGCAACTTGGGTTTACCAGAAGTAGATCATACCAGTTACTTCAAAAGAACTTATTTCTTGAGATAAGGGTGTGCAGGAGATATAATATACTTGGACTTAACTGAAGCATTTAACAGGGTACCACATGAGAAATTATTAGGCAAATTAGGGAAGGTGGAGACCAGTACAAGAATTTTAAGGTGGGTAAGGAAATACCTGAAGGGAAGAAGGTAATGAGGTTGTACTGAAAGGTCAATTATTAGACTGGTTGGAGATAGTTAGTGGACTTCCCCATATAAGTCATCTAGGGACCACTTTCAGTCAATATTTTTATGAATTATCTTGGAACAAAAAGTAGGAACAAACTAATGAAATTTGTTATTGATACAAAAGTTGGGAGGAAGATTGGAATATTATACAGGATGGTCAGGATAACACTGAAGACTGGAGTGACACAAATGGGCTGAAATTCAAGGATCTTGTAATGAATCTGTCTATAGTAAGGGGTGCAAGGTCACGTGTTTAGAGTCTAATCATTTCTGTTACTTGCTGGAGAGTCATCAATTGGATGCAACAGAGGAGAGGAGAGACATGAGTAGGGTGACCAGATGTTCCAATTTTATAGGGACAGTCCTGATATTTGGGGTGCTTGTCTTATATAGGCACATAATACTGCCCCCCGATCCTGATTTTTCCATACTTGCTATTTACGCACTCTAGACCTGAGTAGGTGGCTTGATCACAGGATGACTGCAATAACCCTGTGAAAAAGGCTAAGGTGATGAGGCATTTCAAGTACTAATGCCATTTTACAAGCCACTAGTAAAACCTCATTTGGAGTACTGTGTATAATTCTGGTCATACATGTTCAATGCAGGGAATTCAAACTGGAACAGACATAGAGAAGAGTTATAAGAATATTCAGGGGAATGGAGACCCTTTTATGAAACAAGACTAGAAGAGCTTGGCTTGTTTAGCCTAGAAAAAAAAGAAGGCTGAAAGAGATACTATTGCTCCAAATCAACACATTGGGTGACAAATACCAGGGAGAGTGAAGAGTCGTTTAAGCAAAAGAACAATGTTGGCACAAGAACATATGGCTATAAACTGTCCATGAACAAACTCAGGAAGGTTTCTAATCATTAGAGGGGGGAGGTTCTGGAACAACAGGTTGGCAAACAACTGAGTTTGGAGATAGAACGGGTCAAATTCATGAGTGCAATTGTGTGATGGATGAGGGCAGGCTCAACAGCCCTGGGGCTTGATTCTGGTTTACGTCTTATGTTCCAAAAAGTTCATCTTTCAGGGTTTCAAGCTGGCCATGAAGGGATTTACCTCATAATACACTGGGAGGGATTTTTAAAAATCTCCTTCTGAAACACTGGCAAGTGTGAGGGGTCTGAGGTAGCACCAAGCATCCTCCCTCTGAGACGTGCCTGGTAGGTTGGTTCCTGCTCACATGCTCAGCGCCTAACTGATCACTGTATGTGGGGTTAGGATAGAATTTCCCCCTCCCCCGTGGGGGGGCATTTAGGCTTTTCATCTTCCTTTCCAGCATGCGGGTGCAGGTTTCCCAGAGAATCCTGGCACCTCTTGCTCAATTATTTATTTCCCCACCGCTGCAGGGGCTTTGGGCACTGGAATATCTTGATCCCTCCTATTCTCTGCCTGGGGCACATCGAAGTTTAGTTTCCTGTGGGTTCTAATTATGGGTGTTGGGGTTTCTCTTTGGGTGCTGGGTGGTACAGGTGGCCTGTCGTATACAGAAGGTCAGTTTAGGTAATCGGGTGGCCCTGTCTGCTTTTGAAGTCTATGGCTGTGAATTGGTAGTGCTCTGATATTACAGGGGTTTGCATCTAGAGGAGCAATCACTATGTGCCAAAAGCTTTGAGTCTTGAGTAAATAGCCTGAATTCTTTAAAAAAAACCACCACATCTCTCTTGAAAAAAGTAAAATGGAACACAGCCACCAAAGAATCTGCATTGGGGGCACTAAGTTAAGGGTTCTTGGGTTTAGAAGATTTCATACTGTGTAATGACTGATTTAGTATTCATACTTCTCAAAGTCTCTGCACATCAAGTTCATCTATACTAATACACTCCTCCAAGAAGTTGAGGCTTTAGTTACAAGCCAAAGTGTGTCCAATAATTTAATTAAAACAAGCAAGCAATACTAGGTGATCTGATAAAGTGTATGTACCTGCTGCTTTTTTCAACCTAATGAAAATGGAAATCAGATAAGGTCATTAAAGAGCTAGAATAAATCATGACAAGATTCTATGCTGAAGCACTGTTCAAGGTACATAAATCAGGGCATTTATCTGGCTTCTTCATGTATTCTGACCTCAGACCTTCCCGTGCCTACCATGACTCCAGTGCTTTAACTTGCAACACAGTCTCAATTAGATTATTTATGCCCTGAATTAAATAGCTGTCTACAGCTGTTGCTGTAAATTGATTAATCCGTTGACCATAGTCAGAACTGCTGACCAAAGCACAGAGACAAAAAGCTCTAAATTTAGGCTAAAAAGTCAGTGCAATCCATTTTATGTTCTGTTCTCCTCTCCAGTTTAGGGGACTCTAAGTGCCACTGAGATTTTTCCTCCTGCCCCCTACTTCACAATATACATCATAGTATCCTCTTTCTTCTGACAGAAGGGGGCTGGATGGAGCTTGACATTTGTACTGTCAAGGTATGCAAAAGAGCTGTACAATGATGTAAAGTCATTTCTTCCCCTCTCTGAGAAGCAAGCTGAGTTTACACTGTACTTCCAGCCCTTGCTGGCTCAGCATGTGACCAAAGTCACACATATGCCTGAACCCAAACTCACACTCCCTGCTCAGAAACCGCTTCCAGGGCTTCTCCGCTCCTGGCATCTCATCAGTCTTAGTTGACTGACAAGAAGCTGGGAGTCTGGAAGCCTCTGGGAGCCACAAGTGACTCAGATCAATCTGGAACTGACTGTAAACAATTGACATAGCCCATTACCTTCAGACCAGCCCACGAGTGACTCAGGAGTCTCAAGTTAGTATCCAGGGCTCCCAGCTCTATTCAGATAAGGCAAACTGTCAGAATGAGCAAATGACTTACTTAAAGCTACAAAATAATCCTCAGAGTTGAAATTAGAAAGTCTCACCTATCTTTCCCATGTTTAAGCTTACTTTAAGTGTAAACCTCTCCTGCTGAGTAGGAAATACAAGTCCAGGTTGAACCTCTCTAGTCCAGCGCCCTCAGGACCTAAGCAGTGCTGAACCAGGTCAATGTTGTCTAGCAGTTTTACCAACACTTCCACATCTTACTAGGAGGTTAGAAGATATTTAGGGGTAAATTAGAGCTAAACAACAGCACAGAACATTGAGAGCCAGGACTCGTCGCTGTAAACAAATTTTATGGGACCACAGTAAATGTGGACCCACCCATGATATACAGACACCTGGCTAACTAAAAGCATGCTGGACCATGGATGTTGTCAGACCAGAGTGTGACAGATTAGAGAGGTTCAACCTGTAATGGCTTTCTTACCAAAATTACATTATCTTTTAGTTTACATGCATATTCCCTATCGCCTACCTCAACTGCATCATTACTACGTTGAGAAAAACACTAAGCAGGCCATCAGAAAGATGTGGTAGCATCCCCACAAGAAGTTTGCACCAGGTTGAATACATAACATCTGTTTAGTTTTGAGCTAAACACACATTCTTCTAGCCCAATGTTTAAATAGGTAATCCAGATTTCACACTCCCATTCTGATAGACAACAAGAGCAATTGAATCCGTGAAACAAAAAGTAGACAGATTCATAAACACATAAAGCACTCCAAATGCAAACTAGATGTGCATTGCTTTGTGTCTGTTATTTTTAAAAAGAACAAGTGTACCCGTACTCTACTTTCCTTTTATAACCCTATTACTCTAAAACCACAAGTCAGTGATCATCCTTCCAGCCCAGACTGGACAGACTTTAATCTGCCAGTGTCATGCAGAAATAAGGTTGCACTTGAATGACAAAGTACATTTAGCTTTTTGCTATCAGACATTGGTTCTGAAAAGGACAACGAAAATGGGGAGGGGTGTAGAACGACTGCCATTTGGGAGTCACTGCTAAATCTCTACCCAGGCAGTCCAGAAACCTCATTACTCTTCAGGTCAGCTTGTTTTCTTCTTTTATATATCAGAATACAATACCTGCCTTATTGTTCCAAGTGCACAACAAAAAATCATGGCTTTAAACACAGTCAAACCATAGTAACGCAAGCATATTGTAAAGGGTATTTTCTCTCCTCTATGAAGTCAGAAAAAGGTTATAACCATGGGAGCCATGTTTTACCAAAATATGGATTATAAAAGAGGTCTTAATAGTCATGTCATTTGTCCATAAAAGTGAGAAAATTCCTTATATGCAACTTGCTCTACAACCTTGTTTCAAATTAGTGCTTATTTCCATGGCCTTAAATGGAACGTTTTCCCATTTCTTCCTTCAATTTCTTCCATTGTTTAAGGTTAGAGTCAGGATTGACAATCAGGGAGACTAAAGGTTTTTAATGACAGAAAAGAAGGGACCATCACTAGGGTCTAAAGGGAAGCTCAATTTCAACAGCCCATTCAGCCTCCACTTCTGCCCAGACTGCCAACAGAATGTTAATTAGTGACACTTGTTATGGGTGGGGTGGGGGTGGAGAGGGTTTGGGATATGAACAAGTATGTCCACTAGGAACTGAACTAAGAACACTAATTCATTTCACTCAGAGACCATGGAAAAGCCAGCAGATGGTAGTAATTTTTCTGTTACTGCTGACCAGGGCTGGCTTTGAAATGGAGAGAGAGGTGAAATCCCATTACTGCCAATCCCCTAAGCCAACCTCGTAAGTCTTTTTAAGAGATTTTTAGCACAGAGGAGAAAAGCTCAGCTCAGTTTTCTGTAATTTTATACTACTTCAGAAAGCCACTGTAAATCCAACACTGTTAACAAAGACCTCTACAGGCTTTTAAGGTTTGGCTTTAAAAATCAAGTGGTACCAAGAATCAATTTTTAGTGACTAAAACAGTTTACTAGTTGTAAATATTCATCTGCTGTGTGGCAAAATAACTGCCATAAAACTGAGCAACATTTACTATGCAAACTGTTTCTATGATTTAGACTACTACAATTTCAATGTACTTTTGAAAATGTATACAGCTTAGTTAATGGTCACATATATCTTATCAATCATTAAGGTAAAGACTATGAATCCAGTCTACAAATAATCAATTGGGAAATTTACACTGGAAAAAAATTCTCAACTTTATGCTGCCATTTTTACTGACAACTTTACTGTCCCTAATTTTAAATTTGATAGTCAACGAATTTGCTCATGGTTGGCAACCTTGCTCCACTGAACTGGCAGCTTGATTTGCAGAGCAAACATGGCCCACTGCTCAATTCTGTGTTGCTTACACTCTTGGCAGGAAGCTTATATTAAAACACACTTTAGGAGTTAAGATTCCTAACGCAACAGCTGATCTACTTGCCCACTGAACCAGATATTAAACAACAATATTTTTATGTCATCATTATCCATCATGGGAAACTAAATCATTCAAGGATTCACACAAAGCAAAAATCATCTGTCTGAACACATGCCTGGTGTAATTGGCTTCTAGAAAGGTTTCATAGGAAACTGGTGTTACTCCGATATTGCTGATTTAAAGGTTATCCAGTCAGAGAGGCACAGAATGAGAATTCATTTTCAAATTTCGCCTCCTCACTGAAGCCTGCAAAGTGCATTGGCAATTAACAATTCCTATCACCTCTCCCAGTGCACTGAGAGAAGGCTCAGAACTCGTCTTACAAATTGCTCTTTTGAAGATCAAAAGGAAGCAGAATTTGTCTGTGTGTGCTCTAGATGAGATTGTAATTTAATGGAATTCTCAGAGAAAGCTTGGCAGTGTGTTCATATGACAGCCCCAGGGTAGAGAATTCAGGGGAGCTCTGTAACTCTTCCCTTCTGAGCCCCTTCCTTGCCTTTAATTGGCACCTCATTAGAAATTAATGAAAATGACATCCTCTATTCTTCCTGCTTTAGGCATAGAGTGCTACAAAAAGACCCATCACGATTCATAACACATTCAATTTATATAGCAATGGCTCTTAAGTATTATTTATGAGATGTGAATTTCTTGTCAGCAGTTAATAAGCTGAACAGAGGGAAAGGGGAATGAAAAAAAAGATTGTGAATATATAAAAACAATCTTTCTACAGCTGAGAAATGTTGTGTTTGCGCATAAAGCATCTTTATTGGGATTCCCTTCTGAGTAGTAAATTGTTTTGTTTCACCCTCCCCTCTAAAGCCCCTACAGCATTGTTAAATTTGTCTGAAGTTCCATGTAGTGTCAATGAAATTGGACCCATAGTTATGCCCTTCTCTGGATACACACCGAGAGGCAGTGGGAGAAAAGGAGCAGTTTGCAGTTCAGAGATGCCTCTCAAGGTATAAAGGTTATGCCTGCCCCCCTGGTTCTCTGAAGTGCAGTGTCCTACAGGAGAGTGATTACACCTGAAAAGGTGCAACAGCCATGAAGCATCATATTGTTAGTTTTTCAGTGTCCAATGCCTATGTTGTAGGCTCTGGATATAAATTTCAGACGGCGCTGGTAAGCAAGGCCATATAGGCTCAAGCTAATGGGAAAACCCCCACTGGAAACTGCTGAAAGTAAATCCATGCTTTGTTCGGAATGTAAACATTTTAATAATAATCAACGAGAGCACATGTTCCTGAGTATGGCAGACTGTGAAGGACACATTTGTGAAATCTGCACTGGGAAACAGATTGCAGACACCATTATCTAGTGAACTTCTAGACAGCCATTTAATAGATGAAATATTCAGAAATAGACACTGCTTGCTTCAGAACTTTGGAGTAGATGGTGAAATATCACTGCATATGCAGCTCATGTGACTGCTCACTGCGTGCCCAATAATAGCAAGAGGTATCGCATCAGCCCTTGCATGCAAATAAGTCTGCTGGAGACAGCATACCCAACTTGATGAACAAATGGCCTAATTAAATGTTGCAAATATTAAAAGAAAGTTTCTTGACACCTTAAATGACTGCTTCTTGGAGCCGCTAATCCAGGAACTCACAAGAGCAGAAGCAATTCTTGATTTGGTTCTAAGTGGCGCATAGGCTCTGGTTCCAAAGAGGAATATAGCTAGACCACTTGGTAAGAGTGACCGTAACATAATTAGATTTAACACCTCTGAGGTGGGGAAAATACCATAGCAGCCCAACATGGTAGCATTTAATTTCAAAAGGGGTGAACACCACAAAAATGAGGAAGTTAGTTTAACAAATTAAAAAAGTAGAGTGCCAAAATGAAATTCCTGCAAGCTGCATGAAAACTTTTAAAGTCACCATAAAAGAGGCTCAAGTTAAATGTACACCCCAAATTTAAAAAAAACATAATAAGAGAATCAATAAAGAGCCACTATGGCTGAGCTGCAAATTGAAAGAAGCAGTGAGAGGTAAAAAGGCATCTTTTAAAAAGTGGAAGTTAAATCCTAATGAGCAAAATAGAAAGGAGCATAAACTCTGGCAAATGAAGTGTAAAAAAAAAGTTTACTCATCTCCGTAACTGTTGTTCTTTGACATGTGTTGCTTATGTCTATTCCACGTAGGTGTGCGCACACTTCGTGCATGTGTTGTTGGAAGATTTTCCCTTGGCAGTACCTGTCAGGCTAGCAGGGGAGCCCCCTGGAGTGGCGCCAATATGCTGGCTAATATATATATCCCTGCTGGCCTTCCACCCCCTCAGTTCCTTCTTACCAGAATACGCTGAAGAAGGGGAGGCGGGCAGGATTTGGAATGGACATGAGCAACACATCTGGAAGAACAACCGTTATGGACGTAAGTAACGGTTTTTTCTTCTTCAAGTGATTGCTCATGTCCATTCCACATAGGTGACTCCAAAGCGGAAACCCTAGAAGGCAGAGTCAGAGTTCTAACCTTCAACTGAGCATAGCACAACCCTGCTCAAGGCTGCATCCTCCATAGCCTGATGAGCCAGTGCGCAATGGTTGGCAAAGGTGTGGATAGAAGACGATGTGGTCGCCCTGTAAATGTCCATTACTGGGACCTGAGCTACGAAGGCCATAGAGGAGGCCTGAGCCCTAGAGGAATAGGCTGTGAGGGGAGGCGCTGGAACCCCGGCCAACTCGTAGCACTTCTTAATACAGTAAGGGTATGTCTAGACTACATGCCTCTGCTGACAGAGGCATGTAAATTAGACATACCGACATAGTCAATGAAGCGGGGATTTAAATATCCCCCGCTTCATTAGAATAAAAATGGCCACCGCGTTGTGCCAGCTCAGCTGTTTGTCGGCACAAACTGGCAGTCAAGACTGGGATCGGACGACAAGGAAAGCCTTAGTCGACTGATCCCTTATCCCTTATGTGAAACGAGGCATAAGGGATCGGTCAACGAAGGCTTTCCTTGTCGACCAATCCCCGTCTTTACTGCCGGTTTGTGCTGACAAACAGCTGAGCTGGCACAACGCGCCGGCCATTTTTATTCTAATAAAGCGGGGGATATTTAAATCCTCACTTCACTGACTATATCGGTATGTCTAATTTACATGCCTCTGTCGGCAGAGGCATGTAGTCTAGACATACCCTAATTGATCCCGGAAGAGATCCTCTGTGCGGAAACTGGCTGCCCTTTCAACTGTTCCGCGATTGCTACAAACAGCTGAGGGGACTTGCAGAAGGGCCTTGTCCTGTCTAAACAAAATGCCCAAACTCTCCTGACATCTAGCATATGTAACACTTGTTCTTTGCCTGAAGCATGGGGCTTAGGGTAAAATGCTAAGAGGAAAATGTCTTGGGAGACATGGAAATGAGACAGCACCTTTGACAGAAATGCTGGATGGGGATATAACCTGATCTTATCCTTAAAGAACACTGTATAGGCAGAGTCCAAAGTGAGGGGCACTCAGCTCAGACACCCATCTAGCCCAGCGGTGCGCAACCTGTGGGCCGCGACAGTCTTCCTGGGGGGTTGCAGCACTGGTCCAGCCACCGTTTTGTTTTCCTGGCTTGGTGCCTGACTACATGCAGCGGGGGTGGGGGGAGTGGCAGGGGAGCGGACTGGCACTTCAAATTAAAGGGGCTACAATAAAGTGTTCCGTCCGGCGTTTTTTTGGGGGGGTTTTTTTGGGCTTAACCAAAATTTTCCCAGCCCTGAGGTGTCATGAATTAAGAAAGGTTGAGCACCACTGGTCTAGCCAACATGATAGCCACCACGAAAGACACCTTCCAGGAAAGGTGCAGTAGCGAACACATCGCTAGGGGCTCAAAGAGGGGCCCCATACATTTGGTCAGGATCAGACTGAGGTTCCACTGAAGTACAGGTTGGCGCACATGTGGGTAAAGCCAATCCAAGCCCTTCAGGAACCGATGGACAACCAGGTTTGCAAAGAGCATCTTGCCCTGTGAGTGCAGGTGGAAGGCTGAGATGGCCGCTAAGTGCACCTTAATCAATGAGGAGGATAGTCCCAGAACCCTAAGGTCCAGAACGTAGTCCAGGACCAGTGGGACCTCGGTGGATGGCCCAAATGGAGAAATGCTTCCACTTAGCTAGACAGGTGGCCTTAGCTGAAGGCTTCCTACTTCCTAACAGGACCTCCTGCACCCGCTTTGACCATTGTAGTTCTGCTGCTGTCAGCCACGGAGCTTCCAGGCCATTAGGTGCAGGGACCGCGTTATCCTGCGTTATCACATCTGGGTCCAGAGGGAGGGCTATTAGCCTTTTGCAGGAAAAGCTCAGAAGGAGCGTGAACCAGTGCTGTCTGGGCCACGCCGGCACAATAAGTATCAGAGAGGCCTTGAACTCCTGCACCCTTAGGAGCACTTTGTGTACCAACAGGAAGGGCGGGAATGCATAAAATAGTCCCTTGGGCCAGGGGGTGATGAGTGCATCTCCCAGAGACTCCCGACCCAGACCCATGAGGGAGCAGAACCTGGGGGACTTTCTGTTCTGGCTGGTTACAAACAGGTCCAGGAGGGGAAACCTCCATCTGCGGAAAATTTGGAGCACCACATCTTCCCTGAGAGAAGATTTATGTCAGGAGAAGGACCTACTCAGCTGGTCTGCCAAGGCATTCTGAGACACTGGAAGGTAGGCTGTAATCAGGTGGATACCCTTCCTGATGCACAGCTCCCAGAGCTGGAGAGCTTCCTGACACAGGGAAGGGAAACGCGCCCCAACCTGCCTGTATGTATGAGACCACCGAGGTGTTGATGGATAAGATCAGAACTATCCCATCCCCCCCGAGTCTGGGGCGAAAGGCCTGACAGGCGAGGTGGACTGCCATCAGCTCCCTGATGCTGATGTGGAGGAAGAGGTCTTCCCGCGACCACATACCTTGGATCCTCATGTTGCTGACATGAGCTCCCCAACCGGCGTTGGATGCGTCCGTCACCAAATGAAGGGTCAGGAGGGGCCTGGAGAATGGTACTCTAGCACAGACCACCTCCTTCTGGGCCCACCAATCCAGGAAGTGAAGGACTTTGGGGGGAACCATCACAACTCTGTCCCAAGAGTGGAGGGATGGGTTGTAAGCCTGTGCCAGCCACAACAGCAGCGGGTGCAGATGGAGTCTGGCATACTGGATGACGTAAGTTACAGGTAGCCCATGACACCCAGCAGGTGTATACAGTTCCTAGCCATTGTCAATGGGAATGCCCACAGGGTCATAACAGTGTCTCTGATAGCCAGAAAACGTGACCTAGGCAGGGAGGCCATAGCTGACGTGGAGTCCAGCCGAGCACCTGTGAACTCTATGACCTGAGTGGGGACCAGGATGGACTTGATGTTTAAGAAAAGGCTTAATTCCTGAAATAGATCTTGTACCAGGGCAAGCAGAGACCCCGTACCTGCCAGTTGTCCAGATAAGGAAACACTTAGGGTATGTCTAGACTACATGCCTCTGCCGACAGAGGCACGTAAATTAGACATACCGACATAGTCAATGAAGCGGGGGATTTACATATCCCCCGCTTCATTAGAATAAAAATGGCTGCCGAGTTGTACCGGCTCAGCTTTTTGTCAGCACAAAACGGCAGCCAAGACGGGGATCGGTCGCCAAGGAAAGCCTTTGTCGACTGATCCCTTATGCCTCGCGAGCCGGCACAACGCAGCAGAGGCATGTAGTCTAGACATACCCTTAGACACCCATTTTCCTCAGGACAGCGGCGACTACAGCTATGCATTGCATGAATACCCAAGGGGCCATGGACAGGCCAAAGGGGGGAGGGCCGTAAACTGGTAATGGTCCTGTCGAACCATAATGTGCAGGAACCGCCTGTGATGAGGGCTGATAAAACGTGAAAGTAAACGTCCTTCATATTGAGGGCAGTGTACTAGTCTCCTAGATTCAGGGATGGGATGATCGATGCCAGGGTCACCAGCTTGAATTTGGGGTCACCAGTGGGGTCACCAGCTTGAATTTGGCCTTGGCGATGAAGGTGTTGAGCACACTGAAGTCTAGAATGGGTCAAAACCCTCCTTTCGCCTTGGGAACCAGGAAACACCAGGAGTAGAAACCCATGGTGGGAGTAGGATCGGTGTTGCGATCTTGATCTGGAGCCCCAAGAAGATCAATTTGATTCCACCTCAGAATTGGTTGAGTATTCAGATATTGGCAGTGCGGTAGCCATGGCAGTCGGCAACCGCTGTCATGGGGTGTGCCGTGCCATTGATTCGGGCTTATCCTGGTGCCAAGGGGGAGGAGGAGGCATGGCTGAAGGTGGTGCCAGGCCACTCAGTACCACATCTGAAGGGGACGGCACCAGGGCTGGTGTCGACTCTGGTGCTGGCGCTTGAGTAGAGGCGGGGGGCAGGGCCAGTGCTGACACCGGGGGCAGTGCTGCAGTGGAGCGATGATGCCCTCTCGCCTCCGGGCCGGAGTGCTGGACACCGCTTTTGAGGCGTGGTGTCGTCTGGTGTCCCGCTCCTTAGCCAGACCCGGTGCCGGAGTTGGGGCAATGTTAATTCGATCGTGCCCCTCATCGCCTCAAAAGTGTCTAGAGTGGAGGTCTCCGGGAAATCCACTGCTGGACTCTGCATGAGCTGGAGTGGCGTCGATCTGATCACGATGGTCTGGATGCCAAGCTTGCCAGTGCCACGTGCCCCGCCTGGGGGCGCACAGAGGACACATGCCTCGAAGGAGACCTGCCCCGCCTAGGTCTCCCCTTCTTCTGCAGCAGCGGGGACTGAGACGGGCGCCGAGGCCTGCATGGCACTGGAGAGGCACGTGAGTGGCCAGGTGCCTTCCACACCAAAACCGGTGCGCTTTGAGTCGCTGGTGCTGAGTCGGATGCAATGCCACCTCCATTAGGATGATCTTGAGTAGGGACTCCTTCTCTTGTTTAGTGCGCGGCTTGAAGCCTTTACAGATTTTACAGGCCTGAGACCGATGAGCTTTGCCGAGGCACTTGAGGAAGGCTTCATGGGGGTCTCCACAGGGCATAGGCTTCTGGCACGTCTCGCAGGGCATGAAGTGTTGGGGCTTAGGGATGCCCCGCCAGATGCGCCGTGCCTAAAATTGTGCAGTAAGTACTGCACTTAACTACTAACAACTATCAACTGCTAGATAAAGAACAATGAACTGTGAAAAACTTTAATGACTAAACTACTAAGACAAACTGCTAAGAGGCACTTGCAGAGCAAGAGCAAAACATGTTCCAATCAGTGTCGCAAGCGGTAAGAAGGAACTGAGAGGGTGGAGGGGCAGCAGGGGTATATATTAGCTGGTATATCAGTGCCACTCCAGGGGGTACCCTGCTGGCCCAACGGGTACTGCTAAGGGAAAATCTGTTGACAATGTGCATGCACACTGCGCGCATACCTAGATGGAATGGACATGAGCAATCACTCGAAGAAGAAATATAATTAGAAAAGCCAAAAAAGAATGTGAACAGCTTGCCAAAAACTTTTTTGCTATTTAGTACATCAGAAGAAGGAAGCCTGCTAAACAACCAGTGAGGCCACTGAACGATCAAGCTGCTAACAGAGCACTCAACGACAATAAGGTCATTATGGAAAAACTAAATGAATTCTTTGCCTCTGTTTTCTGAGGATGAGAGGGAGATTCCCAAACCTAAGCCATTCTTTTTAGGTGACACATCTGTACCAGATTGAACTGTCATTAAAGAAAGTTTTGGAACAAACTGATAAACAGCAATAAGTCATCAAGACAAGATGGTATTCACCCAAGTGTTCTGAAGGAATTCAAATGTGAATTTGTACCTATCCTTTAAATAGGTCTCTTAACTGATGAGTTAAAGGATAGCTAATGACATGCCAATTTTTGAAAAGGGCCAGTAAGTCTAACGTCAGTACCAGGCAAACTGGTTGAAACTATAGTAAAGAATTGTCAGAAACATAGCTGAACATAATTTGTTGGGGGAAGAGTTAACATGGTTTTGTCAAGGGAAATCATGCCTCAATCAATCTACTAGATTTCTTTGAGAAGGTTAACAAGCAGTGCTTTTTTTGTGACGGTACTGCCTGGTACACAGTACCGGCACCTCCAGTCAGAGCTCAACAACTTTTCCCCTAGAGTACTGGCATCATTAAAAAAAAATTTTTTTTCCCCCCCCCAAAAAAAGCACTGTTAACAAGCATGTGGACAAGTGGAATCCAGTGGATATAGTGTACTTAGATGTCCAAAAAGCCTTTAACAAGGTCCCTCACCAAAGGCTATTAAGCAAAGTAAGCTGTAATGGGATCAGAGGACATGGATCAGTAACTGGTTAAAAGATAGGAAACAAAGGGTAGGAATAAATGGTTAATTTTTAGAATGGAAGTAAAAACTGGTGTCCCCCATGGGTCTGTACTGACACCATTCCTATTTAACATATTCATAAATGATCTGGAAAAGGGGGTGAACAGTGAGGTGGCAAAATTTGCAGATGATACAAAACTGCTGAAGAGAGTTAAATCCAAAGGAGACTGAAGAACTTCAAAAGAATCTCAAAAAAACTGGGCAATAAAATGGCAGATGAAATTCAAGGTTGATAAATGCAAGAAAACATCCGCTCAATGTACAATTGCAGTCAACAAAGCAAACAGAACTCAAGAAATGGATAGAAAATATCATATTGCCTCTGTGTAAATCCATGGTACACTCACACCTTGAATACTATGTGCAGATGTGGTCGCCTGACTAGGGATGTTAAAGGTTAGCTGGTTATGCATATGCCATACCAGCATGCTTACTGGGAAACTGGATAACCAGAAGGCCCTGGCGGTGGGGCAGGGCTGGAGCAGCCTCTGCCACCCTTGGCTGTGGCGGGGCTGGGTTAGCCCAGAGCAGTGGAGCCAGGCAGGAGCTGCCCCCCACCACACCATGGCCACAGTGAGCCAGCGCCGAAGCAGCCCCCTGCCTGCGGCTACTGGTTAACCAAACTGTTTAACCAGTTAACTCTTTGGGGGCACTTTTTAAATCCCTACGCCTGACCTTAAAAAAAGATATTAGAATTGGAAATGGTTCAGAAAGGGCAACAAAAATAGTGAAGGGTATGGAATGGCTGCCATATGAGGACAGATTAATAAGATTCAGACTTTTGAGCTTGAAAAACAGGGCCATGATTATATCCTACAGGGGGTGGGGTTCACCAAATTAAATATGTAGCAGGTTTAAAACAAACAAAAAGGAAGTAGTTTTTCCACACAACATCCAGTCAACCTGTGGAATTTCTTGCCAGAGGTCATTGGGAAGGCCAACACTACAACAGGATTCAAAAACAAATTAAATAAATTCATGGAGCATAGGTCCATCAATGACTATTAGGATGGACAGGGATGGTGTCCCTAGCCCCTGTTTGATAGAAATTGGGAATACGCGACAGGGGATGGATCACTAGATGTTCTAGATCACTGTTCTGTTCATTCCCTCTAGGGATGTAAAATCCTGTTTAACTAGTTAACCCGTTAAATGTTAACTTTAACTGATTAAATGGGGGCAGGTGGGGAGGCTGCTCCAACCTACTTGGGCTGGAGAAGTACCCACACTGCGGGCAGCCCCTCACCGGACTGCCGGCTCCCAGTCTGTGACCCTGCAAGGGCTGGGAGCTGGCAGCCTCCCTCCCTCCACTGCAGCTTCTGGCAGCCTTGAATGCTGCCAACTCCCAGCCCCAGAGCTGGAGCAGCCCTACACTCACTGCGGGCCGCAGGGCTGCTCCTGGGTAACCGTTAAGCATCACTCTATAAACATCACCCATTGAGGGTGATACTTTCTGTGTAACTGGTTAACCGTTCATATCCTCAATTTCCTCTGGGACACCTGGCATTGGCCACTGTCAGGAGACAGGACACTGGGCTAGATGGTCCTTTGGTCTGGTCCAGTATGGCTGTTCTTAAGTAAATCCTCTCCCTAGCAAATGGGTTATCAATGTGGAAATGAAGTACTACAAAAGAAAAAGGCACCTTATTTTGGAGGAGCCGTCTCTTGAGGGTTCGTTGTTAATGCTGCCCTTCCAGAGAAGCAGCAGACATTTTGGGAAAATTTTCTTAAAAGAAAAAAATTGGTAACAAAGTAAGGGACATCCAAATTAAAGGAAAAGGCACGCATATTTCAGTTATCTATTTCTCATGTTTAGTGTTAATTCTAGTGTGGGAGGAGGTGATTTTATGGGAAAAAGACACATTGTAAATGTTGAAAAGATGTTAAGCTGCCTTTGGAGACAGTATCCTTGCCTCTTTTGGCATAGTTGTTTTGACAGCTGGCACAGTGTCACAAGCTGTGAAAATAAAAGTTTATGGAGAGTCCCAAATCTGAAAACTGTAGCTCTGGAACATGGACAGATGATCCTGTTATCTCGTTTTTGATCATTTCCGTATATGGGTCGACTTTGAAAGTCTGTTACTTTTCTTGGGAGAGTTCTATGTAGAGTTGCATCTTAATGTCTGTTGATCTGGCTATGGCCCAACATTACAGAATTAAATTCAATAGAAAGTTGTCATCCAAACCAGTTCCCCATCAGCTGAGCAATGGAAGCCCCTTTCTTCCTGTCTCCCACCTGATGAGACTATGAAAAGAACTCCCACTCCAAGAATCAAAGGAAAATGTTTTCTTCGGGAACTGAGTTCACTTTCCAAAGAAAATAACAAGATTCTTCTCTTGAATTGGTGTGATTCATTGCAGAATTAGAGCAACACAGCTTGTTTTAGCAACTTACTGATAACTCATAATTTGCTTAAGAATTGTGAAGAATTTTTAATTTGCTGGCTCCCCTGTGTACAAAAACATACCCCAAAGCCATACAGTACACAGGCAATTTTTTTGCAGATTTTTCTATTTTAAACCATATCCAATGTACTACATTCCCTTTCTACTAGTGTGTTATCCACTGCACCTTCTAGAATGGCAGTGGCTCTTTCGGGCTAACGTCAAGGTTACAAAACTATATGGAATACATTGCCAAGGAGTGAGATAATTTGCAGTGGTTTTTTACTCAGGCTAATGTGCAATCTCAGTCAATACAATCGTTGTGGTGAGTGGCTAACATAGCCTACATTGATTTTAATCCCTATTCCAGATGGATTTGTGTGCGATTACACACAATCATGAGATTTATACAATAAATTCCCCTTTTTCTGCAGCCAAGAAAAACAGCCCTGTTTGTACTTTTTTGATCACATTTCTGCCAAATATTACCATGAAAACTACTCTTGAAATATAAAAATTTGGAGAACTTTCCAAAAACTCTTTTTCCTTCCCCTCAATTAAGAATAAAGGATCCAGGGATTTAACGTTATACTGGCAAAGGGTCCAGAAGTCCCATTAGTTTTGTCTCCCCTCCCCCCACAATTTACCCCTTCCCCCAGCCACCAGGGACCTGTTCTCTTTTCCCCTCTGGCATTGCGGCTAAGGGCTGGGAGGAGGTAGAAAGGGCTTGGGGTAGCAGGGCTACTTACCAGTGTGCTCATAGGCAAGATGGCAGAGACCCAGCCCTGCTGGCCACTCCTTTGGTGGTGCAGCTGCCCTCAGTGGACATATTTCAGGATAGCTCTTTCCCTTGTGGGCTTACTGCCCTCAATGGCCACTGTCATATTTCCTCCTTCCGAATAGCAGCTCCTTCCTCTTCATGTTATGTAAAACTGTCCTTTTCCCGGAGCTTCTGGTTGTCCTGGCACAACCAAACCCTGACCTCGCTCTAAGTTAGGAGAATAGGAGGCTGCATACAAAATCTGGTGACCCTAGCTCTTACCATTCAGGAGGTGCACGTTAACAAACGGACATGCAGACAGACACACACGTGCAAATGTAACTGTTTCAGTAAAAAACGACATCCCTACCTGAAATAATTATACTGATACAAAATATATATGTATTTATACATATATAAATGGCATTTGATTTAAATGCTTTTCAACTTTAATAACATGAAGATATCACTAAATTAGAGAAGGACCTTAAAAAAGTTTTTAACTTAATTGTTGCTCACTTTTGTTTATTTTGGCATTTAATTGCCACTTTTGTTTAACAAGACAGTGCAAAGACGTTTAGACCAGTGGCTCTCAAACCTTTCCAGACTACTGTACCCCCTTCTGGAGTCTGATTTGTCTCGTAAACCCCCAAGTTTCACCTCATTTAAAAAAAAAAAATCAAGACATAAAAATAGAGAACTGTCATAACTATTCCTGAAAAATTGCTTACTTTCTCATTTTACCACATGATTATAAAATAAATTGACTGGACTTATAAATATTGTATTTACATTTCTGTGTATAATATATAGAGCCATATAAACTGTCTGCATGAAATTTTAGTTTGGACTGACTTCACTAGTGATTTTATGTAGCCTGTTGCAAAACTAGGAAAATATGTAGATAAGTTGATGTCCTCCCTAGAAGACCTCTGCATACCCCCAGAGGTGTGCTATCCCTGGTTAAGAACCACTGTCTCTACTACTAAGGCATACCTAAAACAAAAGGAAAAACTATGTAGCACTTTAAAGACTAACAAGATGGTTTAATAGGTGATGAGCTTTTGTGGGCCAGACCCGCTTCCTCAGATCATATTCTGGAAGAGAATTGGCATGACCATATATATCATGCCAATTCTCTTCCAGAATATGATCTAAGGAAGTGGGTCTGGCCCATGAAAGCTCATCACCTATTAAACCATCTTGTTAGTTTTTCCTTTTGTTTTAGCAAGATCAGACTAACACGGCTACCTCTCTATTACTATTCAAGGGATACCTAGTCAGGGAGGTGTGCATTTCACACTTACACTTGCTACTGTTTGGATAGAAATACTTTTCTACCAAACTAGCAGTGATAGGACAACAGTATGTAGACTGCCAATGAGATGGCTTCATCTTCACATAAGAACTTATTTTTAAATGGAAATTTAGAATTTGCAGAATTCAGAAAAAATTGCTGATACTAAAATTACACAATCCACTTATTTTTATACTTGCAACATTTTCTTGACTCTGATGTTAAGGAGGATGTGTGTGTGTGTGTGTGTGTGTGTGTGTGTGTGTGTGTGTGTGTGTGTGTGTGTGTGTGTGTGTGTGTGTGTGTGTGTGTGTGTGTGTGTGTGTGTGTGTGTGTGTGTGTGTGTGTGTGTGTGTGTGTGTGTGTGTGTGTGTGTGTGTGTATTTCAGGCAGGCATTTACAAACTCCCTCATTCAAACTATGACATACACAGCCTAAGAGCTGCAGCTTCTGCATCCATGATGCTGGAAGAGAAAATATACCAAGCTACGTCACAGAGAGCAGGGCTGCACTAGTTTGCTGAAAATCTCACTTCTGGACATGCAATCTGCTTCCATTAAAGCCTCTACACCACAATTTATAAGCAGCTAGTGGCTCTAGTTGAGTCTTAACATAATTCCAGTACACTTCTATGGTTAATACCCAATACCAGGGAGTTAAACATATTCTAGCCCATACACGGTTGTCTTTGTAGCACTTATTTTCAAGAGACATTTCATACTGAAGATAGGCTCCCCTAACTATGCTTCTATAACCAGTTTGGCACTCATTTCTACGGAGTAGGACATCCCAGAGTGCATTGCTCCACATGGCTCAGGGTGCTATTGTATGTGCAAGTCTTCTGAGCATTCAGTTACCTTACTGAGGTGTCATAAAAACAGCTAGACAGGCTTCACCAAATGTATCAACAGGAGTAGGCAGTGTAGTATGCAGAAAGCACAAACTTGGGTGATACATGATCATGCCATGAAAAAAAATGCAAATAAAACTATGATGTGTTTGCCATAACCACATCTAGTGAGTGTATTAGAAATGAATTACAAAAACACAATTTTATGTGTGTGACTGAAACATTAATTTTTCCCCACAATGTCCACTCACATTCATCACTTTTCCAAAAGAACCTTTTGTGTGTAATATTCCATGTTCCGAAGTCTGATAATTTTAGAGTTGTCTGAATAAAAAGTTGGTGGCCAGCAATACTGACAAATGCATCTGCTTTCTCCTCCCCCAAAATAATGAAATAGCTGAACAACTTCCTCTACTTTTGAAAAAGTCTCCTTAGGGATGACATCAAGCATAGAAATGTTCATTGCAAAGGAAGGGGTAGCTTGGTGGGTTTTTTTGTTTTGTTTTTTAAAGTTACAGACCCATTTAAAGATGGAATTCTTATACAGGAGAAAGAACTGCCTTGTAATGTATATACAGGACAGAAAAATGTATTTCTGCTCCAGGTTCTGCAGCAGACTTGTGTGTGATTTTCAGCAAGTCAACTGATCTCTCTATCCTTCAAGCTTCTGCAGCTGTAAAGTGGGCATAACATTCACCTACCTCACAGGGAGTTATGAAGCTACTTTCATTTATTTATGTTAAATGGTTTGAGGCCTTTGGAAAATAAGCTCTACCAAAGGACAAAGCATTAGTGGAGATCGATCTGACAACATTAACTGTAACTTTTGCCACCAATGAAAGCTAGATCCTCTCTCTCTCTCTCTCTCAAAAATCTGAATCTGACTGCTACATTTTCTCATCCATGCAACATTACCTAATGTCATTCTGTCAAAAAGCTGCATTTTAAGAGTACTGACACCAGTACTTACCACAGCGGCATGATCCCAGTTCCTGCTGTACTAGCTCCAGTTTTGTTTGGCACTGGAAGCACCTACGTCTGCTCTTCTGTTTGGATCGACTGGTTTCCTCAGGCCTGTCATTACTGTCCTCCAATAGTCGTGGCCGTTTCACAGGAGAAGCCTCGCTCTCTGACTGTGAATCTGTCATACGCAGAACAAACATTTGGGGATAATGTTAATCTCTTTTTTGAGGTCATATTCTAGAAAATTTAAAGGTCTATTACTTTCATCTGGGGTCCCTTGCAAGCAGCATGTTCCTGCCTGTTCTGTTGCACTGATACATTCTTTAACAGTCAAAACAGGAACCACCTAAGGGAGCAATTATCTTTGTTCCCTGTAAGGACCCCTTCTGGTTCAGAATACTGAACATGAAATGAACTGGATAACTCCTCCTGGCCAGTGTTCCCTTTAAGGTGCACGCTTGTGCGGACGCGCACCAAGAATTTGAGGCCTGCCCACCTGCTCAGCAGGGCCGCACAGTAAGTGGTTACTCAGCTGCTCCGGGGTGGGGCCATATGGTGGGTGGCTGACTGCCCTTTCCCCCCGAGGAGCAGGGCAGCCACCACGCAGCCCTGGCCTTAGCTTCAGCCTGGCCACAGCCAGAGCCGCATGGCTGGCAGCAGCTGTTCTGGCAGCCTTGGCCAGGACCAGAGCCACGTGGTGGGCAGCAGGTGTTCTGGCGGCCCCGGCTGGGACCAGAGCCACATGGCAGGGGGCAGCTGTTCCAGGGGTTGGAGCTACCATGCAGCGGGAAGCCGCCTGCGGGTGTTGCCGCTGGATGTGACCTGGGAGCGGGATGTAGCGGTGGCCAAGGAGTTCATGCTGCGCAACCTGTCGGAGACAAGTGAGAGCAACCAGTGCCCAGCCCTTACTCCGGAGGCAGAGTGTTCACACAGTGTTGTCCGCTCCAGATTGGGCCGCCGGCTTCTCGCCTCGCCCCTTGCTGCCCCCTGCCACACACTCCCCAGAGACAGCAGCCGCCAGCTCATTCTTTGCCCCTGGGCCAGAGAGATCAGAACATGGGGCTGGACTGAGTGAGTGGCCCAACACTCAGGGCTGGGAGATACGAGGGAGCCTGGTAGAAAAAATAAATCATAATCAACAGATATTCTAAGCTCCTGGGGGCAGGGACCCCGCAGCCTCTCTCTTTCCTTGGTGTCCTGTCTAGTCCCAGGTTTGCTTTGACACTTAATCCGTAAAATGTGTTGAGCTGGCCCTCAAAAGTTAATGGAAACAACATGGTAAACACCTGCCCCTTTCCCTGCCCATCTCTCCTTCTAGTTCCCACTTCCCCTGTGCTGGTTGAAGGGAAGACTAGAGCTGCCTAAAAACTGATGGTGCTGGGGGCAAAAGTTCCTGAAACCTTTCTCCTGAGGCTTGACTGCTTGGGGTTTGCGCCACTATTTATTACTGGTGTTGTGTAGTAGCGCTATTGGCACTTAGGGGCAGCCATAATAATAGGGATGCTGGGGTGGAAGTTCTGACTTAACAGCTCTTTTTTATTCTTTGTGACTGGGAAAGGGCTGTTTTAGCATTCTTTTCTCCATAACATTCAAAAATTATATATAAACACATATGATATTTGTTAGTAACTGGTGGGTGCCACAGTGGCACACATCCGAACTAGTGCAATACATCAATATTGGCGCACAAGACAAAACTCACTCCGCTCATCGATGGAAAATCTTAGAGGGTACACTGCTCCCGGCCATGGTTCAGTTGTGCACAGGCACATTTAGTGTGCACACCATCCTAAACAATTGCAAGCTTTATTTTTCATCTTA
This sequence comes from Rafetus swinhoei, assembly GCA_019425775.1. NCBI lineage: Eukaryota > Metazoa > Chordata > Testudines > Trionychidae > Rafetus > Rafetus swinhoei. Next base: position 143,195,641 of record CM033440.1, on the reverse strand, counting down.
TTTAATTTCCTCTATAGGACTTTATTCCCCCTATTCAAACTAACTGCACAAAGCTTCTGATGAAAGACAACTGAAAGTGAGGTCAGCTTATTTCTTGGTGGGATAGAAGTGAAGTTTTAAGGCACTGAGTGCTAGCTCTAGCTCTGAAAACTGAAAGCAGAATACAAAAACATCATACTGTGCCTCCCTTTCTCTACAAAACATGTAGATGGTATCGTGATACCATCTACATGTTTTGTTAGTTTATAAAGTGCTACCACACCATTTGCTTGCTGTTTTTTTCCCTATAACAGACTAACTCGGCTACCCCCTGAAGCTCCTTTCTCTACAAGGATAACAATCTAAATGTAAATGATTGCATATCACCAAGGTAAACAAAACCCATTGATGCTGTAGATTCAAAGTACTCCTGGATTTTCTTTAAACTAAGCACAGCACTACTTTCATTAATAACCTTATTTATATTAATTTCCTCTTTTAGAAAATGGTGTGTGTATGTGTGGGTGTGGGGGGGGAGGGAATGTGCTACTCTTCGAGGATATAAATCAGCTGATGCTGCAATTGTTAGTGTATCTGTTGTAAGAAGGATAAGCTAATTAATTATCTGCATGCAACATATTGTCATACCACAGTGATTAGCACTACAGAAGTATAAGATGAATGGATCCAACTCTCAAAACTGCCATCTTGCTTGTGGGATGCTCGTCACAAAACTAACTTCCTTCAAGCTAAAAGGGTTAGATAAGCATTTGTTTTAGGTGAGATAATGCAGGAGAAAATCCATGTTGGGAGTCCAGGATTGAGACAGAACATACATTCCCAGACACCATGGTCTCCCTTCCAATATGGTCAGATTCTGAGGTACCCCTTTCCCCCAGGCCTAGAAACAAAGTAATATTTAAAAACAAGAAGCAAATCCTCCTTCTTCCATGTTATTTCTGCAACTACAGTCCCCCTTGATTCAACAGCCACTGCTCAGAAGATAACCCTTCTGTGCACAGGGAAAAAAGGCTTGTTTCTCCAATATAATATCCAAGTGTATATTTTGAGGAACAACTCTGATGTAACATTACAGGCCTGCACTAAGGGGAGGGGGGAGGAACGTAATTCAACATTGCTGTTGCAGCAGAACCAAGTCTCAATCACTTCATGAAAGGTAATGAAAGTGTTTTTGTCCCATCTACATTACAAATCAAATTGACTGCAGTACTATGTCGAGGAGATCCACTGCTAAAAGCCCTTGATAAAATGGGTCAATATCAGAGTGTAGGATGGGAAAAAAAATCCAGGTTACTGTAGCGACACCAATTGTAAAAACATAAATTCGGCAATACAGAATAAACATCTCTTCCTGGTAGAACCCTAGGACCTTGGATGAGTAAACAGCTTTATTTTAAAAGGCCACGGTGTGGTTTACTATCATGGTGGAAAATTGGTTTAATTTGTGTGAGCTGAACTATTTTTAAAATAAAATTTCATCAGCAAGAATAGTTTTAGAACCAAATTGAATGCTCTGTACTTTATCATAACACCCTATAACAAGGGGTGAGGAAGCCAATCATTACCCAAGCAACAAAGCCAGGACTCTGCAGGAGTAGCATAACAGCTTAAACAGTAATCAAAACCCTTGTTACTTTCTATACTGATTACTATTAAACTCCTCTTTGATTTTCTTGATATCCATAGTGTGCGTTCTCCCAGCCAGTCTGTCCAAAAAGCATTAGCCAACATTATCTAACCAGACCATGTCACCTCATTTCTAACCTGCTCCAATGAGTTCCCATCTTGTCTACCGCATACAATTTAGCCACATTCCTTTCAGACCCTCAAAGGCTACAAAACTCTTTTCCTACTTTATTTCAGATCTTGTCACAGATATTTCTCCCTAACCCTCTTATTCCACCACCAAAGCCATTATCAATTTCTCACCCTTGTCTTTGGGCTTTCATCTGTGCTGCTCTGTGTATAGTATCCACAGGTGCCTGCCTCCTGGAATAGTATACAGGCCACCTACAGCTCATTCATCACTCACCAAAAGATTCACTTTAGTGAGGTCTCAAGTAAAAGACTTACTACATTTAAATAGTTTACCTAGAGCGAATGCTTCTGGATTTCTAAATGCATCTGATTTTATGTCAGTCTTTTTAATCTGTTTTGTACAGCTCTAAACTTATGGCTGGTATGCAAGTTCTAAATAAATATAGGATTGTAGTTAACAGCCCCCCTCCTGCCCACTCAGATACCACAAAGATGACGGCCATGAAAGAATCTAGAAGGGAAGAGTGAGAAATGGATGATGGATCTTTGTAGTTATGGATCCACTGGTATTTTATCTCAGACCACCTCTGTGCAGCAACACAGATGAAGTTCCACAACAAAGACTCTTTGAACAGGCTCCAAGAATCCTAATTAAGCCAGACTCCTGAGTAGTAGATTTGCATCAATTCTGCTGTACCTAACAACATTAGGCTGGGCACACTGGATTCAGAGGTTAATATACACCTGATGTGCCAGGAGTACTCCCTTTCCACAGGAATGTGCATACAGTGTTTAATCAAGTGGTCTGCTACTGTATACCTCTTTCGCTGCTCAACAGTTGGGCATAACAGAAACTGTCCTACTCACCACTCCGAGCAACATGTACATTTCCCTTTCCAAATGACTAATCTCACACATATCTCTGCTCTGAGAAAAATTAGCCATTCTGGTTCTTCTCAGCAGTCAATTTTGCATTTTAAATCAAGTCAGTGGCCTACTGGTTTATTATGAAGTAGGCATGAGAAATTCAAATCCATGTGCCAAACGCTGTCTAATTTAGATACTATAACCAAGTGCCTGGATAGGCTCCACCAAAATTAGATAAACAGCTGCCCAGGGTCAGGCTTGCAACTGTGTAATTAACTACATCCAAATATTTAATTACACATTTCCTGTTGATTAGTAAATTACTAATGGACTATACAGACAAGATGGCTCATATCATAGAAATGAGAGAAGATTTAGAAATAAAGCCTTTCACATGCAGGTATCTTCCTAGCTTGCTTGGTTTAAAAACACAGAGGTTGCTTAGCCTAATCTTAAAGGACAGTAGCACATTTCTCAGTTATCTGATTAATTAGAAATGATATTTAGTATTGCACGCACAAATAACTGTATAAAAAAACCAATCCTCACAACAAAATGCAATTCAGGGAAGCACTATCCCCACTTTATGGATGAGAAAACTGAAGCAGGGAGATAACTTGCCCACCCAGACAGTGGAAAAGTCATGTTAGAATTTAGAAATTTGACTCCATTTGTATTCATTCCCCCAGATCACTCTGTCTTCCAAAAGATCAAAGTAAAACAAATTGAAACCTTGTAGCAGTATACAGAGCAAACAATGAATGGAAATAGTTTATGTATTGTTTTAGTGACAGAATTGTGAAATGCAAGACAAGTATGCAAAACAACATGATAGAGGAGCTACAGGATAGCACTGATGAAGTCACAGAAGTCAACAGTAAATTCTAATTACAAGCAATTAAACCAATCAGCATGAGCTACAACAAAGCAAATGCTTTCAGGTGCTGACATGTTCTTACAAATCAAGGTGTCATGTGACCAGCAGAAAAGGTTGGTTTTTTTTAAGTAAGTTTTCATGCTCATTTTGGAGTTCTATTTGCTCCAGCCTGGTGAAGAAAGGGAGAAGGGAGCTTTCTATTTCTTAACTGCTGGTGTAAAAATACAAAACTTCATTCTTGTGAAGGAAGAAAAAATTAAATAATCGAGCCAACCCAAAGTCTCATGACAACTAAGTCTCCTCTACAGAGTAACACATCACACTATCCTCCATTTTCACTAACGGCAATGCTACATTTAGAGATGGAAAATTTCAATTTTTCTAATCTAACATCTGCATCTAAGGATGCAGATTCTTCTAATTGTAGCTTCGCTGTCAAACTCATTTAAAAGCAAGAGAAGGTTGGTAATTCAGTAGAACGAGATTTTAAATTGGAGAGTTGAGTGGAACAACAAACAAGAGTAATGTTCTTAAAAATTCTGTTTTGTCTGACAGGAAGTCATATTTGTTCCTTACTGTCACAGTTCTTGTCTTCATTACTCATGTTCTCCCCCCTCCCTCCCGCACTGTAATTTCCAAATAAATTGTGTCAGGACTGTCAGAACTGAATCCCAGTCTTCCAGTCACTCTCCTACCACAGCAGAGTTTGAAGCCTGCAGACACGTGGCTTCACTAACAATCACTGTAGCTCTTTCCTGACATTGCTGGGGGAGTCTGAGGCCAGCAGAGAGGTGAGTGCTTGCAAAATTATTGTACTGGGAAGGGGAGGGAGGGAGGGAGAGAAGGAAAAGAAGTAGGAGAGAAAGGAAATCCCTTCCCTGGCCGGTTGCTTTCAAGGAAGAAATGAATCTGTTTAATCTCTGGCTTCATGACAGCTTTTGAGGCACTCAAATCAGGCTTTTTTTAAACCTGTCCCATTCTGACAGATTGACATGATCCCAGCTGCCTGGGCAAACATCAGTAAGAGCAATAATTAATGAACCCTCAGCCCATTTAAAAAAGGAGCTTAAGCTATTAAAACCACTGTCCACAAATAACCCCACATAGTCATGGGTAAAAAAACACAACACTGACTGAGAAATATAGGCAGTCTTCTGGTTTTTAGCAAGTCTGTTTTTAGGCGAGGGATTATACAACAGGAATGTCTAAGAGGAAACAGCCTCATTGCCTGATTTTTACTATTGCAATTGCCAGAATCTTTTTCTTTAAATAAACCATAACCTATATTTCAAGTGCAGCTAAATTTAATACGTGTTTGAAACAGTATTTACTTGTTTGCGGCAGTTAGAATCATAGAATCCCAGGGCTGGACGAGTCTGATGATGTAAGGAAAGCTGAAGTACTCAATGCTTTCTTTGCCTCTGTATTCACGGACAAGGTCGGCTCCCGGACTAATGCGCTAAGTGATGCAAGATGGGATGAAGATCGACAGCCCTTGGTGGGTAAAGAACAGGTTAGGAACTATTTAGAAAAGCTAAACGTACACAAATCCATGGGTCCGGACTTAATGCATCCAAGGGTACTGAGGGAATTGGCAAATGTCATTGAGGAGTCTTTGGCCATTATCTTTGAAAAGTCATGGAGATCGGGAGAGATCCCGGATGATTGGAAAAAGGTAAATGTAATGCCCATCTTCAAAAAAGGGAAGAAGGACGATCCAGGGAACTATAGGCTGGTCAGTCTTACCTTGGTTCCTGGAAAAATCATAGAAGGGATCCTTAAGGAATCCATTTTGACGCACTTGGAAGAGAGGAAAATGATTAGGAATAGTCAGCATGGATTCACAAAGGGCAAGTCGTGCCTGACCAATCTGATTAGCTTCTATGATGAGGTAACTGGCTCTGTGAACATGGGAAAGTCAGTGGATGTGATTTACCTTGACTTTAGCAAGGCTTTTGATACAGTCTCCCACAATATTCTTGCCAGCAAGTTAAGGGAATATGGATTGGATAAATGGACGGTAAGATGGATAGAAAGCTGACTAGAAGGCTGGGCCCAGTGGGTAGTGATCAACGGCTCGATGTCAGGATGGCGGTCGGTTTCTAGCGGAGTGCCCCAAGGTTCGGTTCTAGGACCGGTTTTGTTCAATATCTTTATTAATGACCTGGATGAGGGGATGGATTGCACCCTCAGCAAGTTCACAGATGACACTAAGCTAGGGGGAGAGGTAGATACGCTTGAGGGCAGAGACAGGGTCCAGAGTGACTTAGACAAATTGGAGGATTGGGCCACAAGAAATCTGATGAGGTTCAACAAGGACAAGTGTAGAGTCCTGCACTTGGGATGGAAGAATCCCAAGCATTGTTACAGGCTGGGGACCAACCAGCTAAGCAGTAGTTCTGCAGAAAAGGATCTGGGGGTTACAGTGGATGAGAAGCTGGATATGAGTCAACAGTGTGCCCTTGTAGCCAAGAAGGCTAATGGCATATTAGGTTGCATTAGGAGGAGCATTGCCAGCAGATCCAGAGATGTCATTATTCCCCTTTATTCAGCTGTGGTGAGGCCACATCTGGAGTATTGTGTCCAGTTCTGGGCCCCCCACTACAAAAAGGATGTGGGCGCATTGGAGAGGGTCCAGCGGAGGGCAACCAAAATGATTAGGGGCTGGAGCATATGACTTATGAGGGGAGGCTGAGGGAGTTGGGTCTGTTTAGTCTGCAGAAGCAAAGAGTGAGGGGGGATTTGATAGAAGCCTTCAACTTCCTGAAGGGAGCTTCCAAAGAGGATGGAGAAAGGCTGTTCTCAGTGGTGACAGATGGCAGAACAAGGAGCAGTGGTCTCAAGTTGCAGTGGGAGAGGTCCAGGTTGGATATTAGGAAAAAATATTTCACTAGGAGAATGGTGAAGCACTGGAATGGGTTACCTAGGAAGTAGTGGAGTCTCCATCCCTAGAGGTGATTAAGTCTCGGCTTGACAAAGCCCTGGCTGGGTTGATTTAGTTGGGATTGGTCCTGCCTAGAGCAGGGGGCTGGACTTGATGACCTTCTGAGGTCTTTTCCAGCTCTATGATTCTATGATTCTAGGTCACTGAGTCCAACCTCCCACCCAAAGCAGGACCTACCCCAACTAAACCATCCCAGCCAGGGCTTTGTCCAGCCAGGACTTAAAAACCTCTAGGGATGGAGATTCCACCCCCTCCGTAGGTAACCCATTCCAGTGCTTCACCACCCTCCTAGTGAAATAGTTTTTCCTAACATCCAACCTAGACCTCCTCCGCTGTAACTTGAGACCATTGCTCCTTGTTCTGCCATCCGTCCATCACTACTGAGAACAGCCTCTCTCCATCCTCTTTGGAACCTCCCTTCAGGTAACTGAAGGCTGCTATCAAACTCCCTCAGCCTCTCCTCTTAGGTCATGTGTGTTACCTAATTTCACTGGAGAGCAACCCAGGGTTACATGTATACTGATTTATTCAATGCTGCTACTGGATCAAGCAAAAAGGGAATGGAACTCCTTCACACACACACACTCCCATTCATACACTCAGATACCCTCAAATGAGTTGCGCAGAGAGAGCAGAAGAAGCCAAGCATTGTGGGTCCGGTGCATCTGCCTACAGTTACCAATCCGGGCCAGCGAGCTGATCATACGGCCCGCGCTCTGCATGCTCTTGTCTCTTTATTGAGCTGGGCGGCCCCTGTCACATACAGAGTTCTTTCTCTGTGTCCATCACCGAGAGGCCCACCCAGACCTCATTTCCCTCATGCATATTAATTCCTTCTTCTCGTCTTCGCTGCAGCTCAATTTCTTGTGTCTCTCATGTGGAAGCAAAGATTACATCAGACCCCACCTAGTCCTGGGCTCCTAGTCTGTAGCCTCACGGCTCCTCTCCACAAAGGCACAGACATTACCCTATTCACACCACTTACGCACACCCACGCACTCCTTGTCACAGGATAGAATGTTAGAGCTGAAAGATTGTACAAGCAATAGCTAGAAGTTACAACCTTGCAAGAAGTCACAGAACTTGGAATATTACATAAAAGTCACATGGCTTACAACAGAAACCGACATAACTTAGAACAACTGAGAGTTACATGGCTTACAATGGCAGAGCCACGTGACTTGCAATGGCTGAAAGTGACATGACTTATTATACAAAAAGTTACATGTCTTACATTCACATTATGCTGGATTGGGCGGAGGTTTTCACACAACAATGTGCTCCAGCCCCCAATCATTTTGGTTGCCTCCACTGGACCCTCTCCAATGCATTCACATCCTTTCTATAGGTGAGGGCCCACAATTGGATGCAATACTCCAGATGTGGCCTCGCCAGTGCCGAATAAAGGGGAATAATCACTTCGCTAGAGCGGCTGGCAATGCTCCTTCTAATGCAACCTAATATGCCATTATAGCCTTCTTGGCTACAAGGGCACACTGTTGACTCATATCCAGCTCTCATCCATTGAAAGAGCAAGTTTGTGGATGACACTAAGCTAGGGGTAGAGGTAGATATGCTGGAGGGCAGGGATAGGGTGCAATCCATCCCCTCATCCAAGTCATTAATAAAGATGCTGACCAAAATCAGCCCCAGAACCAATCCTTGGGGCACTGCGCTTGAAATCAACCGCCAACTAGAGATCGAGATATGGATCACTACCCGTTGAGCCCCAACAATCTAGCCAGCTTTCTATCCACCTTACAGTCAATTTATCCAATCCATACTTCCTTAACTTGTTGGCAAGAATATTGCGGGAGACCGTATCAGTTTTTCTAAAGTCAAGGTATATCACATCCACCGACTTTCCCATACCCACAGAGCCAGTTGCCTCGTCATAGAAGGCAATCAGGTAGGTCAGGCACGACTTGCCCTTGGTGAATCCATGTTGATTATTTCTAATTACTTTCCTTTTTTCCAAGTGCTTCAAAATGGATCCCTTGAGGATCCCCTCCATGATTTTTCCAGGGATTGAGGTAAGGCTGACTGGTTTGTAGTTCCCTGGATTGTCCTTCTTCCCTTTTTTAAAGATGGGCACTACATTTGCCTTTTTCCAATTGTCTGAGATCCCTCCCTCCCACCCCCAGATCTCTACAAGTTTTCAAAGATAATAGCCAAAGGTTCTGCAATGACATCTGCCAACTTCCTCAGATGCATTAAATCTGGGCCCGTGGATTTGTTTATGTCTAACTTTTCTGAATAGTTCTTAAACTGTTCTTTCTCCACTGAGGGCTGCCCATACTGTGTTGCCTAGGGCAGCAGTCTGGGAGTTGACCTTGTCTGTGAAGACAAAGGCAAAAAAAGCATTGAGTACTTCAGCTTTTCCCACAGCATGTCACTACCTCCCTCATCCAGTAAGGGTCCCACACCCTCTCTGATCACCCTCTTATTGCTAACATGCCTAAATTATAGAATCATAGACTCATCAAATCCTAGAACTGGAAGAGACCTTGACAGGTCATCGAGTCCTGTCCCCTGCCCTCACGGCAGGACCAGGCATTGTCTAGATCATCCCTGATAGATGTCTATCCAACATGCTCTTAAATATCTACAGCAATGGAGATTCCACAACCTCCCTAGGCAATTTATTCCAGTGTTGAACCACCTGGTCAGTTAGGAAGTTTTTCCTAATGTCCAACCTAAACCTCCCTTGCTGCAATTTAAGCACATTGTTCTTGTCCTGTAGAAACCTTTCTTGTTACCCTTCATGTCTCTTGCTAGCTGCAATTCCAATTGCACTTTGGCCTTCTTGATTACACTACTGCATGCTCAAGCAATATATTTATACTCCTCCCTAGTCATCTGTCTAATTTTCCACTTCTTGTAAGCTTCCTTTTTGTATTTAAGCTCACCAAGGATTTCACTGCTATGCCAAGCTGTGTGGTTTTTCACACCCCCAAGCCAGAAAGTTATGGTGCTCTGAAATGCCAGTGTAGACTTAGCCTTAGACAACGAACAACAGCTTTTTGTATCTGAGTAGTAATAGCTTAGTTTAATGGTCCCCCACTTTACAATGTTATCACATTTGTATTCTTTGGAAGATGAATGATTTGGTTCTTGTTTTAAGGTCTTCCCTTAATCATTAATTGTTCTCTGGTACGTTGACCTAGCACTCTAGAGATCTAGGTTTTATCTGAGATATCTGAACATCTTCCATGTTAAATTGCTCCTCCAAAAATTTCTTTCATAGCATAAAATTAGCCTGACAACTCCTATTTTATGTAACTTTTCAGTCTTTCTAGGCTATAGCTCAAAAACCCCTATGGCACAACACATTTCCTTAGCAACATTTGATGAGAAGTCCTGCTGTGATAAGTTAAAATTGAAGGCCCAGTTAATTGTGAGCTCAACTGTGAAAAATGAGTGAAGGTTCATAAAGTATCACAATAACCTATAACCATAAATGTTATGGCTATGTATGTCAAAACTGGGCCTAATTCATGGACAAAATAATGTTCCACTCATCTCTCCCTTTTAGGATTCTTAAAAGGAAAATACTTTTTGCAGGAAATTAATGGAGATGAAACAAAAGGGGATAGCTGCTGACTGAAAAGAGAGGGAGAAGAGCAAGTTTCACTACCATGGCTATCACCCCACTTCTTCCTAGGATCCGTGATTCAATATGGCAAGCTATGCTTTCGTTAGCCTAAGAGGTGCTCTGCCCAAGATGACATCACCACCTCCAATGGTTCTGGGTAAATCCTGAACACCATTTGACTTGTGACTGATACACATGCCCCACCCTCTTTGTTTGTCTTGCCTTGCCACTGATATTTCTTCTCTTTCCTATTTCTCTCATGTTTACAATTCCTGTTTAATAAGAGTCAGACTTGCCCTGCCAAGACTGTATATTTTGCAACACTGCTGTGAGCCTCTGACCAGAGAAGTGGCTAAAAGCTATGTCCAAACAGTTGGTATAGGTTCATCAGTTCTCAGAGTGATTGGTAAAACCATGTGCTCTGCCTGTGTTTTTCCAGCAGAGGTTGCAAGTGAGAGTCACTATTTGAAATCCAGGGAGGGTGGGCCAACACCAGAGACAGAAGCTGCATTTTCTGTGTTGTTTCTCTTCTCCTTATGTGTGTGTCTTGTTCTGTCTTCTAGGAAGCAGGATCAAACTTTAACAGCAGCAGCAGCAGTGACAGCTCCAATCCCATCTCAACTAGCTTCTCTTTTCACGAAAAGGACAGTTAGTACAGTCATTCATACCATCTAAGACTGTCAGACAAGAGGAAGCTCTTTCTTAAAAGAAACAAAACACACACAAAAACCTCTCCAGCTAATGGGAAAGGGAACAAGGGATGCTGCTAAAACGAAACCTTATTTAATACTTTACATTTCAAATGCTTTAACTGGCATTGCTTCTTTTCTGTCTCTTTAATGAATAGTTAAAATAATTTTGTAATGGCTTGTTTGACATGGTACTAAGCAAACTTAGGTCTTGGTTTACCAAATCCCACCAATCTCGTAACACTGTTTAATGTTGGACCATGACAAGGTGTATTAGCACCTTTGACCTTTTTGGCCCAAATATTCCATACAACCGTCCAATTTTCCATCCCATCAAATATTTGTTTTGATGTTACTACAATATTCTAGCATTATTATTCACATTAATAGATGTTTCTAACCTTCTTGCTCTAGAACGTTGGGAACTTGATTAGGGGTGGTTTGTTTTTGTTTTGTTTTGGGTTTTTTTTTGGGGGGGGGGGGGGGGAGATTTTTAAAAAGCTTGTTGTGATAAAACTTATATAAAGAGTCCCAGTACAGTTTAGGCTGTGTCTAAACTGGCCAGTTTTTCCGGAAAATCAGCCGCTTTGCGGTAAAAACTTGCCAGCTGTCTACACTGGCCACTTGAATTTCCGCAAAAACACTGACTTCCTACTGTAAGAAATCAGTGCTTTTTGGAAATACTATGCTGCTCCTGCTCGGGCAAAAGTCCCTTTGTGCAGAACTTTGCAAAAGGGCCAGTGTAGACAGCTGAGATTTGTTTTCCGCAAAAAAGACCCGATCACGAAAATGGCGATCGGGGCTTTTTTGCGGAAAAATGCATCTAGATTGGCCACGGACGCTTTTCTGCAAAAAGTGCTTTTGCGGAAAAGCGTCCATGCCAATCTAGACGCTCTGTTCCAAAAATGCTTTTAACGGAAAACTTTTCCGTTAAAAGCATTTCCGGAAAATCATGCCAGTCTAGACACAGCCTTTAGTGTTTTCAGACTCTTCAGGAATTCCTGTAGAACTCAAAAGCTCTGTTAAGCATCCTCTTCTACTTCTGTGGAGTGAATAAAATAGAGAACTCCTCATGGAAATTATCATTATGGGGATTTTGGATATCACCCAGAAACAACAAACAACTTTTACATTAACTACAAAAAAGTTCAACATGCATTTCTTCTAAGTCCTAATGAAAGCAATAGTTTGGAATTCCTACACTGCTTAAGATGCACAATGAAATAATTATTAGAAGACATTCCGAAGGTAAAATACTGGTCTTCTGAAATCACACCTTTCTAATAGTTTAACCAATTCACTTCAAATTCTGACCCCACTCTACCTCCGCTCTCCAAGAGAGAGATCTCGCTTGAGATTATATACACAACATTTCAGAAAGAAGAGTTTGTGTTTTTTGAAATGTAGAAGTTATTGATAGGATTGGGTCAAAACTGACCTCAAATGAAATCGTATTTATTATAGCTGGAGTGACAGCAACTGCTATATTTAAATTTCCTCAAGTTTTCACTCAAACCATCAATTTTTATTGCTTGTAAGTTTGTGAAACTCATCTTTTGGGCTGAAATTTCTAGGCTTTACTCTTTCAGAACATGAGTGGATTTGTTTAACTAAATTTGCTCAAAATAATCTGTTTAGAGTAATGGGGAAAATTCCTCTATTATAAAAAATGGCACTCTAATTTTAAATGGCTTTAGCACTAAAAAGATGATCTAAAAAACCCTAAAATTTCAAAGAGAAATACTTTTCACTGACAAGCAGTAAAAACTTTAATTGTGAAAATTGATTTTACTTGACCAAGTTGTTAACTTACAGAAGTCACACTGTGCAGCATGTTCACAGTAAATTTTGAAAAGGACTTTTCTCACTAAGCTTATGAAAGAGAAACTACAGAAGGCTGCGCTCCAGGTGTGAATAGCTAACTTCAGCACTGTGAAAAAACTGAAAAACAACTAATAGTCCTGCAGCACCTTCGAGACCAACAAAACATGTAGATGGTAACAGCTGCAGACAATTGTTGATGCCCGTGACCCAGCATAATTATATCTTTTGACTAGAATCAGGCTCCAGAGTGGGGCCGCAGTGATGAGGGGTTGAGGATGCGGGGAGGAGAGGGGAGAGCGTGACTTGGCTTGGGGGTGTGGGCTCTGGGGTGGTGCCACAGATGAAGGGTTTGGAGTGCAGATTTGGAGGGTGGGGCAAAAGAGTTCAGTCTGTGGGTGGGGACTTTGGGCTGGGGCCCCAGGGGTACAGGCTCTGTCTGTAGGGTTGCCAGGTGTCCAGACTTGAACCGGACAATCCAGTATTTGAGCTTTCTGTTAGGGAAACAAATTGAGAAAATATAAATGACAAAATATAAATGTCCGGTATTTTCTAATTAAGATGTAATGTAGATTGTGAGATAATGTCAAGTGTGTACGGTTATTTTTGTTGAAACCATCTGGCAACCCACTGTCTGAGGGTACAGGCTATGGGCCGGGGCCAGGAATGAGGTGTTTCAGATGCAGGAGGGATTTATGAGTTTGGAGAGACTCAGGGCTAGGACAGAGGATCATTGGGGCATGGGCTTACCGCTAGCAGTTCCCGGTCAGTGATCCAGTGGGATGGTAAGGCAGGCTTCCTGCCTGTCTTGGCACAATGGACTGTACTGTACCGTACCTTGGAAGTGGCCAGTAGCAAGTCCAGCTCCACAGGTTGCCCCCACCCCAAGCTCTGGCTCCACACTCTCATTGGCCATTCCTGGTTTGTCACCAAGCAAAAAAGGAAGGAGCTCATTTGGAGCTTGTTCTGAAATGGGACTGGCTTCACATTTTGGTTTGTTTTGCTTTTTTATCTTGTGGGAGTTGGCTACTCTTTTCCACCTAGGAGCCAGATCCGCTACTGACCACTTCCAGGGCGCAGCGCAGTCTACAGTGCCAGGAGAGGAAGGAAGCTGGCCTTAACACCTTGGGTATGTCTAGACTACACGGCTCAGTCGACGGAGCCATGTAAAGTAGTTTACTCGGCATAGTCAGTGAAGCGGGGATTTAAATAATCCCCGCTTGGCCACCGCTCTGTGCCGACAATCAGCTGATCCGCACAGCGCAGTCAGACAGCGCGTCGACAAGGGAAGCCTTTATTGACCGCTCCGGTATGCCTCGTGAAATGAGGTTTACCGGAGCGTCGACAAAGGCTTCCTTGTCGCATCAGCGCCGCCTAGACTGCCACTCTGTGCCGGATCAGCTGATTGTCGGCACAGCGCGGTGGCCAAGCGGGGATTATTTAAATCCCCGCTTCACTGACTATGCCGAGTAAACTACTGTACATGGCTCCGTCGACGGAGCCGTGTAGTCTAGACGTACCCCTTATGTCCTTACAGCAAGGCAACCCAGTGCCTGACTTTCCACAACCCACTTCTGGGTTGCGACCCACACTGAAAAATCACTGATTAATAGCTATTTCTCTTAAAGGTATGGATTTTTCATACCCTGGAGAGTTGTAAGCAAAACTGAAATAAATTCCTAGTATGAACCAGGCCAAAGATACATGGTTAAGCTCTCATCAGTGTATCACAAAGTTGCTGCTGCATGTTTCATTGTAATGATTACTGCTTACCAGTGTGCATTTTTATGTATTGTTTTTCAAACATACTTCTTCCTACAACCTTAGGTAAATGAGCTTTGTTAACATATTTTAGGTTTTTTAATTCAGAAGGCGGCTGTGCAGCTGGCTGGGAGGAAATTGTGTAGAGCTGGGTTCTGACTAAAGTAAGGTATCTAGAGAAAGACTTTTATCAAAGCTAAATCAGTGGCATGCCAGACTATTATGACAATGAAAATAATACATGTATACATGAATGAAAATATAATGCAAAATGTTAGACAGGCATATTTATAGTAGCAACAGTATGTTGATTTGAGAACTATTATGTGATTAGTAAATTCAAAAGTAATGCATTCATATGCACATAGGCGCAGAATTAAGGTTATGTGCATGATCTTGAATCTTTTTACTTCTAAGTACTTAATTTTGAAACCTTGCTATTCTTATTTTCAAAAATATACATACAATTTATATATTTAGGATCACTGTTTTCCATTATGCCTTGTAGGCAAACAGGAAGATAAGGACATTACCTTGTAAGCTTCCCGCGGCAATCATAAAAGGATGACAATTTATGAGGGGGAAAGAGAAGACAAACTGAAAGGTTGGGATGGGAGAGGAGTGTGACCTGCAGATTCGTTCCTAACTTTCAGCAGTTTGCTTTGCCCCATTCCCGAGTAAGAATAGGAAGCATATTGTAGTAGAATGCATTTTAATGAGGTTACTACCATCATGCTAATGAAATGAAACAGACCCATCTAACTCCAAAAAAAGATGAATGAAACTGAGGTTGTAAAGTGAAAAATAAACTAGATATTTCAAACTCTTGATATAATAATCTAAGATATAATTAGTAAAGCTGTGAAAAAATATTTTTAACTTCATGGTATTCCTTTAAATGTTAATATACCTTGTCAAACTGCTTTGCTTCTGACTGTAGTTGAACTGTGACACCCCAGAAAGGGCTCCTGCACTAGTTTGTTTTGAAATCACAGGCATTCTCCCTCAACCCAGTATGTACTTCCAGTGGTGTCGGGCTTGTCGTTAGCCTGGGAATGTTAATTGCTTACATATTGTTACTTATCCACTCAGTTGATTCAGTTAATGTATATGTTCATATGTATTCAGACACCTGCATTACAGAACTCCTTTGATGGATTAATAAAGGGATTTCAGTTAGGTTAAATGTGTTATAAGGCAATAGCTGCCTAAATTGTTGCTAGCTGCAGAAAAACTTGACTTTGTTCATAAGTAAAAATAGTCCAAATTACACTGGCTCATTTCCCAAGAAGTGACAGCAAGGAGATTATAAACCCTCTAGAGCCCAAAATAGCAGATCAGTTTATGTTGGGGAGGAAGACAGAGAGCCTTCTCAAACAGAGTCTACCACCAGGTGTCTGCTGTCTGTTACAGGTGCGAGTAGCTCAGCTGCTTGTCTAGAAAGAGCTGCAAACCCATGCACCTCTAGTAACCACCAGTGATTGGCAGGCACCACGCTGGGTTTGTGATGACCCTTGATAGTTTTGAGAAATTTGCCCAGTGCAGAAATTACATGGTAATCCATGGAGGTCAAAGGAAATTGTTACAGCTGGGTAATTGAATGCCATATGACCCTTACTTTCAGCTTATCAGCAAAGCAGATGTATTTTGAAGCAACTGCTCCAGCAACTGACATCTTATCTGCTAGCCTTCCAGAAGTTGATAACTTTCTTCACAATAAAAGTGAACTATTAGCTTCCCCAAAACATTCTGTAGTTGCCAATGAAAAATAATAAAATAAACTGTACGAGTGTTTCATTTCTGTACCTAAACATTAGTACTTCAGTGCTCAAAATCACTGAAACTCTTTTAAAAAATAAAAATTCTATATCACACCAGGTCACAAACCAGTTTATAGAAAATCCAGCTAAAAGGAGGGGTAGTAGTGAGGTTTAAAGAATGGGAATGACCTGTGCCCTGGAAAGTGTTCAAAAGAGGTGGTGCAGGCAGAGTGTAGACAAAAAAGAGAGCTTAGAAGAGTCAGGTAAAAGGTATCAAGTAAGGGGAGAATGAGGTCATACAAATAGAATGGTATGGAAAGTTCTGAAAAGCAACTGGATGCAATCATATACATTACATGCATCCCACCCATCCATAGTATTTAAAGGGAACCAATCACTTATAAGACCTAAGCATACTTACCTATGCATATGGTTGTTAGCATCTGAGGAAGGCAAGAAGCAATGGACTTAAACTGAAGCAAGAGCAGTTTAGGTCGGACATTAGAAAAAAACTTCCTGTCAGGGTAGTTAAGCACCGGAACACACTGCCTAGGGAGGTAGTGGCATCTCCATTATTGGCGGTTTTTAAGAGCAGGTTAGATCAGGGATGGGCTAGATAATGGTCTAGGACTTAGTCCAGCTTTGAAGACAGAGGCTAGGCTAGAAAATGTCCCAACATCCCTTCCAGTCTGTGATTTGATATAGAAATAGGACTCCATGGTATTCAGCTTGTACAGCACACAAATACTGGCCAACATTGTACAGATAATGTGGGAACTTTGAAAAGAGTCAGCAGTGGCCTAACTGCTTCTCTTGAAGTCACTGGGAAAAGTCCCATAGTTAGTGAAGTACCCACATGTTGTACTTACTGAAAAGAATTGGTAAGCACGATGTAACATTACAATTCTGAAGTGCACTCAAGTTTACATTATATAAGCCAGCAACTGCTTCCTGCTTGAAAATAAGAGTTCTGTGCGTAGTCCAGACACATCCCTATCAATCAGAAGATGGACAGTATTCAAGGAGCTGATTTTTCAGACTAATGAACCAAACAAAGGTTCTGGGTATATGCCATTTGTTATAGTAGCGTGTTTTGCTTTTTTTAAAAAAAAATACATATGTTGCTTCCTAACCCCACCCACTCCTGGAATAACAGGATTTCCAAAGCTAACCCACAGATGCAGCAAAGGAAGAGCTGTGTAAAGCTATCTTCACTGTTACTGAGCAAAGCACTTTCTGCACTGTCTCTTCAAAACATGGTTTGTGAATATAGAACAGGTGACATGTTCCTAATGACAGGAATCTTGCAAGGAGAGATTGTCGTTCCTTGAGTTACTAGGTCATTAATGTACAGAAAAAAAATGAAAATTCTACTTCATGCATTTGAAAATAGATTCTAAAATTGCTGATTTGGTTTCCAACTACTTTCATTTCCAATCAGTATAATCTTAAATCCACATTCTCTCTTTATCACTTTGCTTTTTGGGCCACTATTCTTTGGAAATGAAGCAGACTTTGCTGTGGTATATAGATATGTTACTGTAGACTGAGCTTATGCTTACAGACAGCTGCAATAAAACAAAAATCAAGTCTGGCTGAAAAATGTACACTCCATTTTGAAGAGAGATTTGGGAGTATCAACACTTATTTTTGATGAAGTACCCAGCTCCAGGCTAGAGGAGAAGGAGAACAATGAACCTGAAGTTCAGGGAACACACATATGGACTTTGTTTTGATTTGTTTCATTCCTGATTCTTTATTAAGTGCAGGATCTTAGTTCAGTCTTTTGTTGCTTCCTTCAGATTACATTTGATCTGCTGGGTTGTGGGAGGAGGACTGGAGATGAAGGAGGTGGTTTACATTGCAGATACTTTTTTGTGTATCTTACTAGAAAATGGAACATTCTGCAGTCAGACTGTATGGCATACTGCATGCAGCAGAGTAAACCTTGGGAACTGTACACCATGTAATTTGGTTACAGAAATTAGAGAAAATAATACCTGGCATGTGAAGCATGTGGTTAGAGAGATCTCTGTCATTAAGGATCAACACAGTACAAACCCAGGCCTGGTGGGTGGGTGGGTGGGGAAGCGATTTAAAAAGGCCCAGAGCACCAACCTACTGCTGCTGCTACTGTTGCAGAGGCCAGACTCCCGAATCCTTTAAATCGCCACCGGAGCACTACTGTGAGGGCTGGGCGAGGGGGTGCACTGTGGTCTGAAGAGCACTGAGGGCTGGCTGCCCCTTCTCCCATCCCTTCAGGGGGTGCAGAACCTAGAGGCTCCCACACACACCTTGCCTGGGGGCCCGCGGAAGCTGTCAGCCTCCCTGAATACTACTTCCATTAAATGTATTTATGTAAGACTCCAAGATGATATCTATATATTTTGAAGAGTTTCACTGGAAATTAGTTCCTTAATTGGAAACAGAGAAAGCTGTTTACTTGGAGACCTCTGCTGCTGTCTGGAATTATTAAGCTTAGATTCTAAGGTTTTAACCCAGAGTCAGATAAAACCTTTGGGACACTGTCCCCATGTTAGAATGAAAAAACAACAAATAGTCTGGTAGCAGTTTATAGACTAACAAAACATGTAGATGGTATCATGAGCTTTCGTGGGCACAGTCCATCTGAAGAAATGGGCTGTGTCCATGAAAGCTCATGATACCACCTACATGTTTTGTTAGTCTATAAAGTGCTACCAAACCCATGTTAGAAGTACAGCAATTGGCTTCTATATTGTATACACTTTAAATTTGAACACAGTAATAGAAGAAGCAAGAGGTAAGTATCCACCTTTTCAGCCAATTCCACAAGCCAAATACAGTAAACTTCTGATAATCCGGCACCTTTAGGACCCAGGGGGTGCCAGATTATCAGATATGCCAGACTATCGGAAGGGGGCTATGAGGGGCCTGGGGTGGGGTGGGGATGTCACCCCAGACCCCTCATAGCCCCCTACCGATAGTCCGGCTCTGCCCCAGGCGTCCCGATTCAGCTGCTGCTGGTCAGTTTCAGCAGCGGCTGAATCAGGGATGCCTGGGACAGAGCAGCTGGGGTGCTGCCGGGTTGGTCCCGTAGCGCCGCTCCTCAGCGCTGCGGGACCAACCCGGCAGCACCCCAGCTGCTCTGCACCAGGCGTCCCCAAGTCGGGGGCAGAGCTGCTCTGCCCCGGGCTTCCTGGAATCAGCCGCTGGTCAGTTTCAGCAGCAGCTGAATCGGGGATGCCTGGGGCAGACCAGCTGGGGTGCTGCCGGGTTGGTCCCATAGTGCCGCCCCTCAGTGCTGCGGGACCAACCCGGCAGCACTCCAGCTGCTCTGCCCCAGGCGTCCCCAAGAGCAACTGGGGTGCTGCCGGGTTGATCCCGCAGCCCCGAGGGGCAGCGCTATGGGACCAACCCAGCAGCACCCCAGCTGCTCTGCCCGCTTCCCGATTCAGCTGCTGGTCAGTTTCAGCAGCGGCTGAATCGGTGAAGCCGGGCGCAGAGCAGCTCCAATTGTCCGGCTGCCCGGAGCACTTCCGGGTTCCTGATGGTGCCGGATCATCAGGAGTGCCGGAGCATTGGATGCTGGACCAATGGAGTTTTACTGTACACAGGGAAGCATTGGAACTTTACTTCATTTACAGGTTTGGGAGCTATCAAAAAGGTATGAATAAAGACATTACCTGGCTAGCACATGACCTTCCACATCCTAATGACTTAACCAACCAAACAATGGGTACTTAAGAACAATTTGCACCTTCTCTATTAGCTTTTTGTAACTTGAACACTCTAATTCACTATTTTTTCCTTTTCTTCCCCCCCCCCCATCCATTTATTTTGGAATTGGACTTTTAATACTCCATTCATCTGAAGAAGTGGGTTGTACCCACGAAAGCTCATGATACCATCTACATGTTTTGTTAGTCTTTAAGGTGCTGCTGGACTATTCATTGTGTTTACATTTTTCCAGTTACAGACTAACTCGGCTACCCCTCTGTACTTTTTCCAGGGTAGTTACTTAATATTGAACTAGTTAAAAAAACCACCCACACACCCTCCCCCCCTCTAGCACACTAAAATATCTCATTGAAAATGATAAAGAGTTATCTTTTGCTATATTTTTAAGCCTACTGGTAAAAGAGTTATTTCAGACCTGGACAGATAATCAAGCAGCTGCTTAATAACTTTAGCACTCTGTAGTGAAATCAACTCAGCTCCTTCAGGCTGGCAGTAGCAGAGTCCCTGATGAATTTTTTCAATAGGATATTGGCTCTGTGCAAGTTAACGACAAGGATTCTTTGCTACATTCTTTATTTTGCCCTGCTAAGGCAGCCAAGACAAATTAGCCCAATCTGAAGTAAAAGCAAGCCCTCAGCTATCCCAATCTTGTACTAATATATATTTTTAATAAGTTTTGGGAAAGGGGCATAGGTGGGAAATGCATGACATGTAACACTAATTCCCCTGTCCCTTGAATAAATGGAGATGTGGTTTATTTAAAATTCTGAGCTGTAGTTTTGCTATTTGGGAATAGCTTTCTGAAAGTCTGTGTGTGGGTGGATACTGGTAATGAAACAGAGAATTCAGAGCTGTGGGGAGCATAAGGCCAAATAAGCTTTTATACCAGTCTATATATGTATTCTTTAAAAATAATTATACAGCTGTAGTGGAAGGCTAGTTAACTGAACCCACAGAGACACTGACAGTTCAGACAACTAATCTCAATATGAAATCCCCCATGGCAAAGTGCTGTACGTTTAAATTCCCCTATTTTAAACCGTAACATTTAAATATATTGGGTAGTGTCCACTCCTCCGTCTCACTGGATCAGAGAAATGATTTTGTGAAAATATCGTTTCACACAAAGACGATGTGATAGCTGGCTCTCAAGTGAAAAATTTGATAGTCTCCAAGTCTTACAAACTTCCCTCCCGCTGAACTGGATCGGAACCCTACTACATGGATTGAAGAAGACCTAAAGGAGCATGAAAAGTGTAATGGGAAATGGCAATGTACAGTAAGGGGGAGATGGTTAGTGAGGGGCTGCATGGGTTAGTCTTTCCTTTAATAAATGATCTAGGGAGGGGAGAGAACTAGCAACATGTCTCAGTCATTGCACAACCCTTTTCTTTGGTCTGGATAAAAGCAATGTCACCCTGCTCAGGTGCAGTTAGATTGCTGCAGCAAAAAACTTTCTCCAAGCCCAGTTACACTCAGACCTGAGTGGTTCAGGAATCAAATTGGCAATCAATACTCCCCAAAGAGGCACAGTGGTGTGAATTCATTGCTTAATATACTCTAGTATGAAGGGAAATACTTAGGGTGTGTAGGCGTACGTAGTTTTCACAGCAAAAAGATGGACCAAGCATCATTATTTTATCACAGGGGTTGGCAACTTTTCAGAAATGGCATGCCAAGACTGAACTTCTTCATGTATCTGTGTGCCACGGGGAGAGGAGGCAGGGGCAGGCTGGGTACCGTGACCATATTTTCCGAACCAGCTGCAGCTAGGGAGAATTGTTTAATTTAAATTATTAAACAGATTAAGTGTTTTACCTCTCTCATATCAATCTTCATTTTAAATAAAGTAAAATAATAATTTATGTCCAACACAAAAGGTTTCAATATTTTCTCTATTTATAGCATGGGTGGGGAACCTTTTTGGGGTCAGGAGTCAATGATCCACAGAAAAATCAGATGGGGACTACACAGATGAGAAGCAAAAAAACTCTTCCAAAAACCCCCAACCTTCACTGATGTGGCCCCCAACTGAGATACCTCACTCCTCTGGTGCTCTAGCCTCACGGAGTGAGGAGAAGGGACAGGAAAGACTGAGGTTCAGGGATTCCTATAGGACAGATTTACTTTTTTGGGGTTCCACAGTTAGTGGATTTTATGGATCCCCTTAAGCTCTGGGGTAGGGACAAAAATGAGGGGTTCAGTGTGCAAGACAGGGCTGCCAGAGAGTGGGATGGGGAAAGGGTGCAGGATGTGGGAGGGAGGTGGGGTGCAGAATGGGGAGAGGTTGTGAGGTCTGGGTGTGAGGCAGTGTGCAGAAGCAGGCTGGGAGTGGGGTGTATGTCCTGGTGGAGGGAGCAGGAGCAAGGGAAGTTGCAGTATGTGGCCTGGAGGAACAGTGCAGGAGCAAAAAGGGAGGGTGTCAGAGCAAGCTGGGGGTACGGCATCTTGGCGGGAGGAGGGGAATGAGTGAGGTAATTAGGGTGCCCATCTTTTTAAAAGGGAGGAAGTATAATCCAGGGAACTACAGATCAGTCAGCCTTACCTCAGTCCCTGGAAAAATCATGGAGGGGATCCTCAAGGAATCCATTTTGAAGCACTTGGAAGAGGGGAAAGTGATCAGGAATAGTCAACATGGATTCACCAAGGATAAGTCATACCTGACCAATCTCATTAGCTTCTATGATCAGGTAACTGGCTCTCTGGACATGGGGAAGTCAGTGGATACCTTGACTTTAGCAAAGCTTTTGATACGGTCTCCCACAATACTCTTGCCAGCAAGTTAAGGAAGTATGGATTGGAAAAATGGACTGTGAGATGGACAGAAATCTGGCTAGATTGTTGGGCCCAACGGGTACTGACCAACAGCTCAATGTCAGGTTGGCTGTCGGTTTCTAGCGGAGTGCCCCAAGGATCGGTTCTAGGACTGGTTTTGTTCCATATCTTTTTTAATGACCTGGATGAGGGGATGGATTGCATCCTCAGCAAGTTCACAGACGACACTAAGCTAGGGGGAGAGGTAGATACGCTGGAGAGCAGGGATAGGGTCCAGAATGACCTGGACAGATTAGAGGATTGGGCCAAAAGAAATCTGATGAGGTTCAACAAGGACAAGTGTAGAGTCCTGCACTTGGGACAGAAGAATCCCAAGCATTGTTACATGCTGGGGACCAACCAGCTAAGCAGTAGTTCTGCAGAAAAGGATCTGGGGGTTACAGTGGATGAGAAGCTGGATATGAGTCAACAGTGTGCCCTTGTAGCCAAGAAGGCTAATGGCATATTAGGTTGCATTAGGAGGAGCATTGCCAGCAGATCCAGAGATGTCATTATTCCCCTTTATTCGGCTGTGGTGAGGCCACATCTGGAGTATTGTGTCCAGTTCTGGGCCCCCCACTACAAAAAGGATGTGGACGCATTGGAGAGGGTCCAGCAGAGGGCAACCAAAATGATTAGGGGGCTGGAGCACAGAACCTATGAGGAGAGACTGAGGGATTTGGATTTGTTTAGTCTGAAGAAGAGAAGAGTGAGGGGAGATTTGATAGCAGCCTTCAACTTCCTGAAGGGAGGTTCCAAAGAGGATGGAGAAAGGCTATTCACAGTAGTGACAGATGGAAGAACAAGGAGCAATGGTCTCAAGTTACAGTGGGAGGAGGTCTAGGTTGGATATTAGGAAAAACTATTTCACTAGGAGGGTGGTGAAGTACTGGAATGGGTTACCTAAGGAGGTGGTGAAATCTCCATCCCTAGAGGTTTTTAAGTCTCGGCTTGACAAAGCCCTGGCTGGGTTGATTTAGTTGGGATTGGTCCTGCTTTGGGCAAGGTTCTGGACTCGATGACCTCCTGAGGTCTCCTCCAGCTCTATGATTCTATGGTGTGGGAGAAGGCGGGGGAGAGGAACACCACGCTTATTTGGCTTCGCGCCCCCTTGCAGCAACTGCCGTGACCATGAGATCCCGGGCCCTCCGAGATCTCAGGTGCTGAGAAATTTTGCACAAGAGCAGCAGAAGGTGGAAGTCAGAAAGATGGGGAAAGCCGGCACTAGAGTCAGGATGCTGCAGAACCTTTTTCAAGGGCCAGTGCTTCTCAGGACACATACTGGGGTGTCCAGCCTGACACTCCCAGGTTTTGGGGTTCCCACTGCCCTGCATTTTTCTGAACCCTCCCTCCCCCCAAGTGCAGCCCTGGCCAGGCAGCAGCTACCCGCAGGTGACACCCAGGCCCCAGGTCCGGCAGAGGGAGGGGAGGCAAGCCTAGGCTGGGGATGGGGAGGGTAGTGACCACTATGAGGGGTGGGGCTCGGGGACCAAAGCCCCTGAGGCCACCGAGACACGTGCAGCATGACAGGGTCCCTCCTGCTGCACTGACCTGTGGGCGACATGTACTGGACCTACCTATGCCAGCGCTGCTGCCTGCTCCGGCTGGGCCTGGGCCCCTGCCACCTCCACTGTGTGACCTGGGTCAGAGTGAAGCGAGTTGGGCCAGCTCAGAGGCACTTCAGGCGACCAATGGCAGCAGCGGCTGCTACAGTGGCTCATGGGTGATTTGCTGCTGAGGAGCCTCAGTCCCAGCCGCCTCCTCCCACCGCAGCAAACCAGCTGCCAGGGACGAGTTAGGGTTCCAGTAGCATAACGGGCTCCCCACTGCGCGGGGGAGCAGGGGCAAGGCTGAGCTCCCTCCATGTGCCAGTGAAAATCGGCTCACGTGCCGCTTATGGCATGTGTGCCAGGGGTTGCTGATCCGTTTTATCAACCACAATGGCTTAATAACTGACTGTGCTTTAATATCACGTGCTGCAATGAGCTGTAGAAGAGCCACTTGTGGATCATGTGCTTCAGTCTGAATAACACTGTCCTAGCCTGACACTTTGACCATGTCACTCCTCTCCTTGCATCTCTCTACCAGCTCCCCCTTCTCTGTGTCTTCATAACATCATCCCATGGTTGGCAAGCTCGAGGCCCTTCATGGCCTAACTCCCTACTTCTCTGTCAGTTCTCACCTCCAATCAGCCCATGATGCCAGCCTCCATCCCCACTAAATGCTACATTTTCAAACAAGCTTCTTCATGCTTTCTCCCATTATACCCCTCATGCTGGACACTCCCCACAAACAGCCACAAAACCACCTTGCTTATCAATCAAATCTCTCCTCAAGCCTCTCCTTTGCTATAATGCTTTCAAAATACTTGGAGAGAGATAAGCCGTGGTCTCAGCACACCACAAACCTATCACGCTGATCAACCTTCTCCTGTGTCCTTAATGGGTTTCTCTGATGGCTTGGTGAGAAAGAGGAGTGGTTTCTGGAATGGAGATAGAAAGGGTCCCACAGCAATGATGAATCTTTGGTTCCCATGCCATTTCCCTGCACTTGGTGAAAGAACTATGGGGAGGGAATGATGGAGAACCAACATGCCACAAAAATTAAACACTGAAAATGAGTTCACAGGAAAGGCAGATTATGAACAGAATAAGTTTCCATTAATATCTTGGTTTAATGTACTTCACATTAGGGATGTTAAAAATTTGGATTAATCAGCTAATTGAACAGTCGATAGAATTTCCATCGACTACTCAATTGTTCAATAAAGTGGAGGTGGGGCACTCACTATCCCTGGCTGCGCCTCTGCTTTTGAAACGTAGTAAGAGATACCCATGGCTCTTACTACAATTAAAAGGCAGAGGCGCAATGGGGAAATGTGGCGCTTCTGCCTTTGAAATGTAGCAAGAGCCCCGCAGGGCTCCTGCTACATTTCAAAGGAAGAGGCACAGTAGTCAGGGCCCGACGCAAGTGGGGACTGCTTGAGTCCTCGCTCGAGCTGTTGACCCACTGTGCTTCTGCCTCCCCCTGTAGAGACGGTGCCAGGGGGAACCGGCTTTTAAGCTGGCTCCCCCCCAACACCGGGTCCTGCTCCCCCTCCTTACTGCCTCTGATACAGAGGTAGGCATGGGGGGAAAATAGGGGGGAAGCAACTAGTCATGCAGTGAGTTGATCACCCAATAAACCTATGTTTATCAGTTAGTCGACTAGTCGCTTACATCCCTACTTCACATAAGGTATAAGGCCAGTGGGTAATGTACAAGTCTTCTTGTCCAGATACCTGTGCACGTGCAAGATAATCTGTATCACTCACTCTTGGGCTTTCCTGGGTAGAGCAGAGAGAAATGCCAGAATGTTCTGACTTGCTATCATGCATTTACATTTATAAAATGTTGTTTTTCATGGCCCAAAGAATGATTGCTCAGGAGCAAAAAGCATGAGTGACTGGTACCTGAAGTATCAGACTGCATGTAAATGTCTTTTCAGGATCCGCTAGTTTGAAGGCTAATTTCAACAGCAATATATTTCCTCTGTGGCTTTTCTGAAGAGATCATCAGTCAGAAAGGTCTATAAGATTTCAGTGGACGTGAAAGATCAAAGATCAGAAAAATAGCTTTTTTTCTTAGCATTTTTAATTATCAGGTGTTTACATGGTCCTTAAAAGTTTTCCAGTAAAAGCCACAGTTTTGCTTTCATAACTCCGGGCTCACCTACATGAACATTTATTTTTCAGTGAGCTGGGTATAAACGTACCCCTCAGTAGCCTGCTATTCACTAAAAGTTCTCTAGTGCACTTTGATCTTTCCCACTTTGAAATGGGAGTAGATCAAAAAAGTACTGGGGAACTTCTGGGCTACGTCTACACTACGAGTTTTCTCGGTAAAAAATATGCTAATGAGGGACTCATTTGCATAAGTCACACTCTCATTTGCATATGTTCTGCCAATCCATTTTTGTGCTGGAATTTTTGCGCAAAAATAAGCAGTGTGGATTTTCTTTTTGTGCAAAAACCCCTTTTTCCGCAAGATCTTTATGCCCCAAAAAAGGAGGTTTACCGATTTGTGGAAAAAGGGGTTTTTGAGCAAAAAGAAAACATCCACACTGCTTGTTTTTGTGCAAAAACCCCAGCACAAAAATGGATTGGCAGAAAATATGCAAATGAAATCACAACTCATGCAAATGAGTCTCTCATTAGCATATTTTTTGCCGAGAAAACTTTTCGTGTAGATGTAGCCTTAGTGGGTGGCAACAGTTACCAAATGGATACTTAGCACATGATAGGTACGCCGGGGTAGATAAACACCCCTGCTTACCATGAACTAAATGTTTGTGTAGACAAGCTCAAGTGATGATAGCTGCTATGTGCACTTTAAAACTAATGCTGGGAATCATTTTCTTTATTAACACAATATAGGTTAAGATACACCTAATTTTTTTGCAGACTTCAACTACACTGATTATGAATTAGGTCCAGACAGGGCATCATTTAGTATAGAAGAGGATTCAGATGAAATTCTCAGATATAGTCAGTCACAAAATTTAGGAAGCAGTTTTGTAGGTCAAAATTAAACAAGACTACTCTTACGATGATGCTGAAATGACACCCTAAAACTGCAGCAGTGGGCCCTTAAAACTGTTTACCCGCATATTACAATACTTAAAATTAGTATCTTAATCTATAATAATCATAAAAGGGTTTTCAAAATGCTCTTAGATACCATCCTCTGAAACTAATGCCAAGTATATGTGCAGCAAACGTGAGACCACCTTTTGGCAAGAGCGGAAACTGATTTGTCTATCCAGATAGATATGGGAGTATGGAACAGATAATACAACTCATCTCGGAAATAGGCAGCAAAATGAGGCAGTAAAAACCCATCAACATACATCATCCGATCATAGTATAGTGTCATTTTCCAGCCTCTATTAGCCCTCGCTGCATCAGTGCAAGTCCCAGACACTTTATCCTGTTTATAATTGCTGATGAGCAGTAATAAGGCCTCCATGCCTCAGCTCCCGTCCGTTCCACTTCAGCACCCACCTCTTAGGTAATAACTTTTATTTACAGCCTTGCTTGATGCGCTGTTCTATTAGTACAGCCGGGAACGGAGCAGGGTAAAAAAGTGTCTCTAATGGCCACTATTATTGCTGGGGTTGGGAGATTTATAATACAGCTTTGTGGCTCTTCTGGCATCATATTCCTTCTGGTGAGGAGGCTATAGGAAGGTTGGATCGCTAACACAATGCCATCCAACAGTCAAACACTAAAGAGCATCTCAAAAGGTCAATTGGAACAACAACAAAAACACCTCAAAGTTGTTTTTATAATAAAAAAATCCGTCACTAACCTTTTTTATATTGTTAGCTCAGACACTTTACCTCTGCAGAGCAATAGACTGTCTAATTAATGGTAAACTAGAGATTTTTGTCCTTACTAGATGCATAAGGGATGATAAACAGTGATCATAAAAAGGAAGTTTCAGCCACAGCCAAGGAGTCAATCATCTGACTGGCATTTCCGCACTGTGCTAGCAGCTCCCAACAGGTTGTGATCTCAGGCAACATGGGCTCAACCTTGCAAGTAGCTGAGCACTTTGGCACTGATCTAGCAAAACATTTAAGCACATGCCTAAATGTAAACATCAGTGCCAGAGTACTCTGGGTTTCAGGATTGAGCCTCTTACAAGTAGATGCATACAGCAAGCTCCTAAAACTGAAACCCTGTACCATAAAAGTACCACTTGAGAGGCAAAAAAAGTTCTGGTGCCTTGGTGCCAAGACAAAATTACAAATGAAGTGCATACATCTTTGTCTAACACAAAAACCTTTGGTTTCCATCAGCTCCCACTGGAAGTGGATCAACCCTGTGGATTGATTGTATCATTATTGCAAAAGATCTCTTTCTATTGCACCCTCCTTTTTAAAGCACAATTAAGAATTGGCAGAGTGCACTCAAGGAGTTTCACTCACCTTTCCAGGAAACCTCTACATTGTATGAAAATGGCTTAAAATCTGGCTATTATGATTTACATAGTAAGTCTTCTTAGCCATATAGCAGAATAATAAAATTCGTGTACAGCATTTAATACTGTACTTTCATGACACAGACATGAGTATAAATGGGGTAAGGATGCCAAACTGAGTTGAACAAGTCTTACTGCAATAATGCCAACCATTAATCCTGACATGAATTCTAACTGATAAAAAACCAAATTAAAATACACAAAAATACCCATTCAGCAGACCAGAGCCTAACATCTTTTCTACACCATTCACACACTTCTGGCTCTTCAAAATCTTTAAAACCTCACCCTCGCTAGTCATTCTAAGACTTCTCAGTCTTTTCCATCATAATCCGTGTCCTTTGGGTACAATTTAGAATATATATATACTTTTACAACCAGACCATCAATCCTGGCAAAGGGGGGAAAAAACCAGTATTTGGCATCAATGTGATTTTTTTTTTGTTTTGTTTTGTTCAGAGGGCTCTTCCAGAATCCAAACTGACAAGTGTGCAAGGTAAAAACTTTGCTTTAAAAACAAAAATCCAGTTTTTCCTTGTCTTCCCAGATTTATTGTTTTGATCTTTCTTCAGTGGTTACACTAAACGCTAATAAAATATGAAAGGTTTATGTCTTCCTTAATATTCTCCTGACAGGAGCCAGCATATTACATAAATAGGTCAAATTTCTAATTTTTTGTCTCGAATGCTGATACTGCAGACCTAAGAAAAACTACACTCTTCCTTTAAAGCTCAGACCTGAGGAAATACAGGGCTCTTACAACAGGAAGAATTATATGTAAAGTATAGTATATACAGTTATCCACTGAACTAACCGACTTCTTAGGAATGAGCACATAAGTTGACATGTTACTATGGTTATCTTGAGTATAACGTGAAATGTTCGCCTATAGTAGCCTTATTACCCCACCTCTAAATCCCAGATCAGTTTAGAACTTTATATTCATACAGTAAACCTCTTTGTAGCCTACACTATTACTAATTATTTATATTTACTGGAATTCCCAAACACTGGCCCAGAAAACATATCCATTTTTTCTTAAAGCACCACTGGTAACATTTGCTTGAAATATAAGTTTTGAAATAAGTAATCGTTGACAAAACTCAGATTTAAAAAAAAATATTACAAGTGGTGCTTTAACAAATCAACATTTTATGTATTAATTGTACCCAAAGAGAACTGCTTACAGGCCAGAACTTCTAGAACTAGAAACTGGCAACTCCAGGTGAAATGCTAAAAGTAAGTAAAGCATAAATAGTGATAAAAATCTGATATTTAAAATACTGGTGTTTTGGGGGGGTAATTATAATTTTTATTTAGATTGACCTTTTAACTCCTGGAGAACAGCCTCAGAAGAGTGAAAGACTCCCAACTAAATAACATTGGCCCTGACCAGTGAACAGAGGACAAAGTTATAAATAAGAAAACTACAAACAATGCAAAACAAATTAGCTTTACTTAATTGGCTATAATACTAACAAAGAGGCTGGTAACCCAAACAGGCTTCACTTTCTGTTTTTGTTGATAGCTTACAAAAGAACATTGCATATGACAAAGAGAGCAGAATAAAGGAACCAAAAACCTCTCTAGTTTACTAGCACAGACTGGGAATAAGAAGGCTGCCGGGGGAAAACATCTTAATGTTTAATGGGAAATTTTTAAACATGTCTAATAGTTCCATCTGCCTTAATCTAATCTAAGGAAATATTGCTTCTCCCATATGGCCTGGCAAATTGTAATCTTACTTGTTGTTATGCTAATTATGATCACATTTTAAAAATTCACCTAATGTTTTTTTACTATCATTTTTCAAGACCATCTATCCAGAATGCTATTTAACCATCTTACAAGCTAAATTTTAGTTAAATATTACAGCAATATTGTATGAAGGAAAACATATGCAGTTGAGCTTAGTTTGTGCAGAGATAGAGGCAAACTTACTTTCTTGTTTAGAAGCACCTTCACATCTAAATGGGGCAGAAAAATCTTGATCTTTGATGGCTGGAAAGGGGGGGGGCATGTAAGAAAAGAGGCAACAGTAAAAGTGTACTGTATTAGCTCATTGACAAACTGAGAATGTTTCCTGCAAGAGTCCCTGCAGAAAAAGAATGCCCCAATCTCTGAAAGAGAGGGAGTCCTTAACTCTGCTCAGGAATAGCCCCCATTCAGCAATCGGTACTGCAATATTGATGCTTAAGACAAGAACATGCAAAGGTTTGCAACAACTGATCTAAATCAGATTTACCCCTGTAAATACTGTGAAGTCATTAAGGAAGGGTGCATCCAACTGCTTTGCTTTAACTTTTTTTCCCTTTGAAAGTGGGACTGTTATAGGTCTAATCTAAATTGGATTAAAGCAACAGATTTACTTCTGTATTGTTCTCTGGTTTTGTCATGTTAATTACAAACAATGTAAATATAACTTCCTTCCATTTTTCATGATTTCACTGTTACTCTTACAAGCACGTCTCCAAGGTTTATTTTCCACTGCAATTTTCCTGGTATACTTACTACATTTTCTTGTCATTTTACAACTATATATTATGCAAAGCCAAACAGAAAGCAAAACTCACCAGAGTCACAGGATCTTTTGGTTGGCGTGGTTAAGGAGACATGAGGTGTACCTGTGCATGGCCCACCTGGAAAAAGAGAATCAAGTCAATTCCTAAACACGTTGATATGCAGCATTTGCCATTTTGCAGCTAAATCAAATGTCTGGGGATGCACAGGTACTGAAACATGCACATGTCCTGAGAACTTATAAGTGTTGAGAGTCCAATATTTATTCAGCTCTGTGTCCTCCACCCCTTCTTTCCCATTAATATCTGAAAATGACTTATAATTAAATATTGGGATGCCATTTTTTTATATGCAGTATACATTTTGTTAGAAATATCTTTAGAGAAATACACTGGCCAAGGTGATCCTACATTCCAACAGACCTGGGATCTCCCACAGTTAATCCACTAAAAAGCCCTGGGGTGAAATCCTGGCTCCCCTGAAGTCAATGGGAGATTTGCAACATGTTTCTATAGCATTTTACTTTGCACAAGGACTTAGAGGC
This sequence comes from Rafetus swinhoei, assembly GCA_019425775.1. Taxonomy (NCBI): domain Eukaryota; kingdom Metazoa; phylum Chordata; order Testudines; family Trionychidae; genus Rafetus; species Rafetus swinhoei. Next base: position 143,163,948 of record CM033440.1, on the reverse strand, counting down.
AGGTCATATATATGAATGCAAAGTCATAGACTTTAATGAGTGGAATCTACTTACACCAAGCCTAGATTTTGTCCCATTTCTAAAAAACATTTCTCTCATCATGGGAACGTTCTTTCTTTTGGGTGGAATGAAGTAACCACTGAGCAGCACTATAGTTTAGGAAGGGAAGTGAGAACAGCATATCCAACTGAAACTGCTGGAAGACGTTATACAGTCGGAATGTTGACCAAAAAGGAATATGTATCACAAATCACCACAAGTGGTCAAAGCTTTGGTTTTACATACAATCCAAGCATAAGCACATCCTGCATTAACTCTGTGGACAATTTGTTTCAGGTTCTGGACTCTTGCCCATGCATCGGGTATTTGTTTCGTGGCAAATTGCTGTTAGGTTTCCTACCATATTTCAACACACAGCATCATGGAAGAGCTCTCCAGAGATCTTGTTAAACTAACAACCCAATTCAGTATATTTACTGTATTGCAGTAAAGCACAAACAAAACCATACAGCTGAGTCAAGACAAATTGACAAAAAGCCTAACTGACAGCAATAATACATTGTAGTTTGGATAATTGGAAGATATTATACACTCGGAACCTGAAATTAAGTCTGATTGAGTAGACTTTGGCCATCAAAATACCAACAATTCAGCATAAATATAAATGCATTATATAGCAAGGGATTAGATTAAGTATGACCCTAAAGTATGGATGTGCTGCTAACTGGACCTATGTCTATACTGCCAGACAGTTCAGACTACGGGGTGGGCACTGCCATGCACACCAAAGCTCTGCACTATAATGCCCCCGTGTGGCTGTGAAGTGAAAAGTTCAGTTCACATTTAACAACGTCAAACTCAAACAGCTCGACGTTAATATGAACGAAGAGAACCTTTTCATTTGCTCCTGCAGCGTCCACATGGGAGTTACAGTGCAGCATTTTTGCGTACACTGCTATTCACACACCTGTCGTCCAAACTGGTGAACAGAATACAGAAGTCCTCAATTGTTACTAGTCATCCAATATTTGCATGACCTGAAATCAGCATTGTTACTAGAAAAAAATTAGTGTTTTCAAACCATTTCAAATCTGGACTGGTAAAAGAGACCTAAAAGTAAAACAAATAGTACTTTTTTGTGTCTTTACATTTTATAAAAAGGCAACCTGAAATTCTCGCATGTTAAGTGTTGCTTGCCAACTCTTTTTTTTTTTTTTTTTATAAACATAAACAAAGGTGAGGGAAACATGGCCAACTGGAGGGGTGTGTGTGAAGGGGAGAGAAGAACACATTTTTAGTTAGACCGCCTACAACTCTGTTGTGTTTAAACTAGGGATGTTAAGGACTAGCTGACTATCAGATAAGCTTACCAGATAGTCTGTTGACTAGTCAATTCCTCCCCCCCATTGCTGAGAGGCAGCAAAGGGGGGAAGGGGTACTTCAAAGTGGCAGCGCCACATAGCTGAGACAGGGATCAGCTGTGCGGCTGCTGCCCCTTGAAACGCCACCTTGGCGTTTCAAAGGGGCAGCGCCGTGGAGCCTAGCTGATCCCGGGCTCCCCAGGGCATTTCAGCTGAGGCCAGGGTCAGCTGGGGACTCCCCAGCTGCCCCAGGTTCTGCACAGTATTACCCCAAAACCGGGGGTCAGCTGGGGAGCCCTGGCTCCGCATGGCATGCAAAGCAGCATGGAGCCCAGAGTCAGCGGGGGACTCAGTCTCCCACTGACCCCAGGGTTCATGGCTTTGAAATGCACAAGAGCCCCTGCTAGGGACTCCTGTACATTTCAAAGCCAGCACCCACCTGCAGCCAGGAATCAGCGGGACTTCCTGCTGGCCCTGGGCTGTACATGGAGTTCTGCATTCCTCCTTTGAAATGTACAAGAGCTCCAGAGGGGGCTCTTGTACATTTCAAAGGAGGAATGCAGAAGTGCCTATTGACTAGTTGAGTAGTCGATGGAAATTCCATCAACTACTCAATTAACCACAATTTAACATCCCTAGTTTAAACATCTGTTTAACTCAATCTTCTGAAAAACACTTGGGACCAGAGGTCTCATTTCAAGGTTTCAGAACCCAGCTTTTCAAATGAGAGAAGAATCAGTTCCCATTTAAGTTCCCTGCTCCTTCGAGGAGTCCTCAAACCGACATGTGGAAGACTAGTTCAACAGTACAATTTTTAATCCCCCTTAGGTCACTTATACAGTGATTTCAAGGTAAATCAAAACTATAAATCTAACAAGACTGTCATTTGAAATCATTTAAGACTTCAGCTTCTTTGCCTGTGTTAGACTTTGTTAGACCATTAAATATGAAATTGCAACTATTTCTCATTCTTTTGCATTTCCAGAAGTGTAACAGAAGTTTGTTTATTGCCTCATTAGATAGGTTCGGATGAATCTGATTTTTTTATTGCACGGTAGTAGGGTTTCAACAACGAATAACTTGGGATTTGCATGCAAATACATCAGAGTGTTTCATAACAGATGAAGTTTGTGTGCCCTGAGCAGTGCTTTCTTCTACAGTTGTTTTTTGTTCCAGCATTAAAAGTCATCATGCATAATTGTGGATGGTGGGCTTGAATTTGAAATTTTATGTGGAAACCATGATGTTGAATCCACTGTATTATTAATAACAATAAGATCTTTATGCTATTTGAAATAGAGGCAGTGTATTCTTCCCTGGGACAAAATTAGTGGAGTTTATGTGGGAAAACAAAGTTAAATCACTATCCTCAATTGCTACAAAAAACTGGCTAAAGTTAACACATCCCTCTAAGTATCAAAACCTTAGTACCCGGCTAGTTGCCCAATTCTTAGCGTAACTCAAATGACTGGAAACTGTTAATTGCTCTTCTATTAAATGAAGCAAGTCCAGTGCCCCGTGCCAGAACAGATGTCCCCAGTTTGGCCAAGTATGTACCTGACGCTATAATGGATCAGAGGGAATCAGAGGTGGGAGGTTCCTGAAGGAAGCTGTAGGAGGTTCCTGGGGCAAGGCTGAAAGGGGTTTGTGTTGGCCAGTGGTGGGCAAGAATTTTTTGCTGGGGAAATTTCAGAAGTGGCCCCGGGCTGCACAGGATGGGGCGGGGCATTGAGTGGAAGGGGCGTGGCCAAGATATTTCCAGGTTCCCCACCCCCAGACAATGATTGGCCTGGGGGTGAGGGAGTGCCTTTACTTTCCACCCCACATTCCCCCAAGGTGCCCATGCCCCTGGTGTGGGAGGAGACTTCCCTTGCTCCCCTGCCCCAGGCCAATTAGGGCCTGGGGGCGAGGGAGCATGTGAAGCCTCCTCCCGGCCCCCCCAAGGCACAGCACTTCAAAGTGTCACGTGCTCCTGGCACGGCGGGAGGAGGCTTTGTGCACTACCCGGCCCCCAGACCCTAACTGGCCTGGGGCCGGGGGAGCAGCAGGGCCTCCGTGGGCCAGATCCACCCGCTTAGCGAGCCAAATCTGGCCCACGGAGGCCCTTTTGCCCACCCCTGGTGTTGGCTGACCTCCACAAGCCAGAGAGAGCTGAAGGCGGGGCAGCAACAGAGGAAATTTCCTGTTTACCTGCAAGCTTTATAACTGGATTCAGAAAGCTGGTGCCAGGAGATCTTCCCAGGGATTTGCCAGCTGGCATCCACAAGCCAGAGAGCCAGGTTCAGAAGGCTGTAGGCAGGAGAGCCGTGGAAGAGCCTACTTGCTGGTCTCCCTGAGAGGAGATGTTAACAGAGCAAGGAGATTGATGGACACCACCTGGTGAAGATCAGCTCCCCAAAGGGGGTTGCTTATGGGAAGACCTTGGCTGCACTCCGGCTGGAAGGACTGGGGTGGCTAAAGAGCCTAACTATTTTGGAAGACACCAGTCCATGGTTTGTGCTAGTCGGACAGACTAGATGTTATGGGATTTTCAGAACCACATCATGGGAAATTATAAAAGGATGTTTGGAGACTTTTGTTCTGCATTTTTTGCTCTGCTATAAACTGGCCCTAAGGAGAAATATTAGAGAGGCAAGAAAAGTGTTAGGTTTTCTTCCCTCCATAATACTTCTTCTTAGGGTCAGTTCATAGCAGATCAAAAAATGCAGAACAAAAGTCTCTAAACATCCTTTTATAATGGAGGCATTAAGACCCAATGGTCATGGAGTCATTTAGACCCAAATTGGGAAGTAGGATGGTAATCGTAGTGTTAGGTGCCCAGATGCAAACAGGTGCCTGAAGGAATCATTTAAGAAATCATGAGGCTATCTTAGAAGTCGTGAGATTTTAAAGAATTTGAGTTATTTTTATATGCCCTCTAGGGTTTTCTGTTTGTTCTTTAAACAAAAGTTAAGCTTCCCTTATAATATGACTCCAGGGCTTCAAATATTGCAAGACTTGCAATTGTGAGGCAGTCAGTTAAAAATTGTGGCTCAATAATCAAACATTTCTCGACCAGTTTCTCTCATAACTCTCTATAAAAGATAAATAAAAATGTAAAAAATCGTTAACTTACCTATTTCTTTTGCAAATTTATTACACCTTCAATATTCTCTCTTAATTAGCATGACATTTACATAACAATATAATTTTAATCTACAGGCACAGTGGACTAATTAGAAACGCATAATCCCTTTTAAATACCTTGTCAATTTCACTCCATCATAATTTACTTTTGCATAACAAAATATACTAGTAAGGTCAAAATATTACCCTCAGACAAACAATTTTGGGCCCCAATATTAAAAATCAAGGTTAAAAAAAATGCACTCATGTAAAGTATCTAGTGACTAAGGTTCTTGCTAAAGTGTCCTTTAGAGTGGATCTGTAAAATAACGAAGTCTGCATTTTTTCTTGTTTGTCAACATGAATTTAATACTCTAATGTTATAAGCATCTACAATGGTTTTCTCATCAGAATAATTCTATTTAAAGAGAGATTCTAACAAATGTAAAACATAAAAATATCAAAGGAGACTATTATGCTTTATTTGTTAAGTGATAAGTGTGTGCTCTGTGGAGCAAGACAGAAAACTTGTGAAACTCTAGCAATTGTAGTTAGAAGAGATACACAGCACAGCTCCTCACTTTTGGGAGCACATGCATGCTCAACACCTTAGTCAGAAGCCTCTAGAACAGTGGTTCTCAAACTTTTTGGCTCCGTTCAACTCAGACCTTTCTGCAGACTGCCAACCAGCCACCCATGATGACAAAATGGGTGCAGGAGGGGTATGGGACTGTGGGGCCTGAGTGGGAGATTGTGTGCAGAAGCGGGCTGGGGGTGTGGGGGTCTGGGCGGAAAGGAGGGTGCAGGAGTGGGCTGGGGGTGAGGGATTGGGATGGGAAGGAGGGTGTGGGACAAGGGTGGGTGGGTGGGTGTGCAGGTTTCGGTGGGAGGGGCATGGGGGACACTTACCTGGCTCCATGTCACCTGTGGCTCCCTGGCACCCTGACCTGTAAGAGGTCTTCTCCCCATTTATTCAGCACCCTTTGCATAGATTCCAAAGAAATGCAGGGGAAAATGGGTGGGGACTGGTGATCTAGGCTGTCAGTTCACTGGAGGAACCAAACACTGACTAATACTGTTGTTACAGAAGCCATAGTGTTTGAACCAAAATACTTTTAAATCTGATGTGTTGGCTCAGCCTGGCAATTTCTCAGCCTGGTTTTCCTGGTCTACCAACTAGCACTGGAGATACACAGTGGGACTGAAACCAGCCAGACCACATAATGGCATGGAGCCTAATACTAAAGTCAGACATTTCCAAAATATTTAAGAACCGTGAATAGACTCAAAGCGTGTGACTAAGATGAAGTGAAAAAGATACAGAGCAACGTTTCCATATTCCCTGTTCACAGTGCTCTAAAAAGCGCAGTATACGTCTGAACCTTGGCCTGACCTTTCACTGCTGGGAGAGAGTTAGCACAGAATGACAAATGCCATTAGTTCCCAGAAAGTTCCTACTTGGATGCTAAAAGCACGTGCATTCCCTGAAGGGAGTAGCTAACAATCAAAGGAGAGCTGGATTTCTTGGGATATTAGTACAGTAAATAGGGGAATGACACTGCAGCAAAGCCTTTGCCTGCAAGTTTTTTCCCTGCTGTTCCCAAGCAGCTGGGGGCATGGAGCCATGTGTGGTTCCAAGAGTGGGGTGCCAGGTAAGTGCCCCATCTGCATTCCCCTCGTGCCCAGACCTCACAGTCTCAACCTCCTTCCCTCCCTCCCAGACCCTGCCCCAGGGCCCTCTATGGTCCAGAAAATTCCTTCATTTAGCAAACCCTATTTCCCTGAACTGGTGGCTTAAAGAGGTTCAAGTGTAAATCCGTATAATCCACCTTGAAAAGACTAATTGATTAGTGGCACAAATACAGATACAAACTAGAGCTGTGGTTCTCAACTGGTGGTCTGTGGTGACTTTTTTGGTGGTCCACAGGAACATTGTCCAAAGTCACACGGCGTGAGCAGGCGCCGCCGTTAGGCTGTTTTACGGTGTGTTCACAAGCACGCGGTGTGTCATCCATAGTGTCAAAGGCAATAATTTGGTTCAATTTCCATATGTGGATGCCATGCTCAGGGAAAAGGAAGCCATTCAAACCAAAATGTTTGTTGTCTACTCTTTTTTATCATGTCTCAAAACGGAGGTGGTCCACGAAAATGTTTTGATTGGCCTGGTGGTCCGTGGACTGAAACGAGTTGAGAATCACTGAACTAGAGGGAATCCAAATGTGTGCAAGTTCAGTCAGTAGAGATTCCACTGTCTTTCTGCAGAAAAACATTCCAAGTTGTGAGAACTGCTGATGTGCTGCAGAAAGAGTAAGCTGCACAACAATTTTGGGTATGTCCACCCTGTAGCTGGGAGCGAGTCTCTCAGGCAGACAGACATTGTCATGCAAGCTGCAGCTTGGGCTCTGAAGCGCACCCCCTAGGCTTAACAGCCAAAGCCACACCATCCACACGGCTATTTTCAGTGTACTGGCTCAAGCCCTGCTAGCGGAGTTTGTCTGACCAGACTGGGAGACACGGTTCCAGCTGCTTGAAGACATACCCTTAGGTTACACCCACGTTAAATATATAAAAGGGTTAAACACAAAAAGTTTAGGAGTTTAACGAGTTAGCCACAATGAGGGAATAACTCATTAAACTCCACTAATTAACTAATAAGGACTAAGAAAGTCTTTGCTGCTGCTCTCTGGTAGTCATAGTTACTGCTTATAGCAAGGTATTCTGCAGGGCTAGCCCTAGGAAAAATGGCACCTGGGCAAACTTGCATTTTAATGCCACTGACCCCAGCTGCTTCCCCCAGACCTGCACCCATCTGACCTATTGTCCCTGGTTCCCCCACATGTCCACTTTCCTATGAAGAAGTGGCCAGACTTCTGATCAGTGTAAGATGGTACAATACTGGGGTGCAAGAGCAGGCACCTGGGGGAATTGGCTGGAGCCTCTCTATTGTTGGTTCATATGTGGCTGGGAAACCATTCCTGTAACTCAGTTGGGTGGCCTTTCTCAAGGACCTTTCTAAGTGCAGTCCCTATCCGAAGCTTGTAGCTTGACATTAGAATCACAGCGTGAGGTACACCCCAGGCTAATGGGTTTTGGAGGGGAAAATAGCTCCACCTTTCCACGTTGTTCCCCAGGAACCCTGTCACAACTTCCCTAACTCAGAGGTCTAAATTTAATGTTTGCAAAATGCTCTTGATATGTGCAATTAAAAAACTGGATTATTAAAGGTCATTTATTAGTATTAGGCTTAGGTTGCTTTACTCACACTTTTGTGTTTCAGTTTCAGCTTTCTTGGACCCTTCAGTCTAATGAATGAAGACACAAAATGTATTGCCAAATATGCATTGCTATGACCAGGATAAATTGGAGGAAACAACACTGGCAACATTTGCAAATTTTAATCAGACTTAAAAATTAACACATCACTGACATAAAAAGGAGCTCATTTCAAAGTTCTATGTGTCATCTCTTCAGTTCACCTATATACTTAAGGCATCCATTTTATAACACTCATCAAAGAAACATCCCTTAACTACATTGTTCCACCACCTCTCATATAGCTCAAGTGTACACTACAGGGGAAGGCTGAATTAAAATATGCAACTCCAGCTATGTTAATTATGTAGCTGGAGTCGACATATCTTAATTTGAGTTTCCCCACCATCCCCACAGCAGGAGGTCTACGAAGCAAATGCTCCCATCGGCTTCCCTTATTCCTCTCAGAAGCAGGCATACCAGCACTGACGGGGACACCCTCTGAGTTTGATTTAGTGGGTCTTTACTAGACCCACTAAATTGAGCTCAGGAAAATTGATTGCAGCAGTATTGATCTTCCCTGTAGTGAAGACAAGCCCCTACTTAACTCAAAATGCCTGAGAACAGTTGGGCCTTACAGCATGCCCTAAAGGTCAACAGACTGACAGCGCTGTCAAAAATTAACCAGAGAAATACATTCTAGAGTCAAAGGCTCTCCAATGAGAATGCCTTAGGATAATTACCAGATGTACAGGAGGCCCCCGATATGTGACTGCCCAAATTCCGACCCCCTGCACTTACAACCATTTTTGTAAGTGCGGAAGGGGCCGGAAGCCCCCGACTTATGTCCTTAGCCTGCATTTACGACAGCACACAGTGCCAAACCATAAATGTGGGTTCGAGTTACGATGCCTCTGACTTGCGATGCTTCCTCCGGAACCAATCGCGTCACAAGTCGGGGGCCTCCTGTACAAACTTGGGTACCAGCGTGTAGGCAGATACCAATTGATCTCCTGTGTTCACAGGAAAACTTCATGTTTTATTCCTTAAGGCCCCTGTTCTATTTGTACCTTTTGTCAATTATGAGTGGAAATACAATTAATTACAGTATTAACCATGTTGTAATAACAGGCCATTGTTGCAACCCAGCACATTTTTAATAATTGCTACATTCCTTTTAGAGAAAAGGCTAGAAATTTGCTTGGGGAGGGAGGGGATGTCAGATTTGTGGATTTGCAATTTTATACTATAAAGTAGGGCCAATGCCTTTCCCACAATCACCTTTCAGAAATCAATCAATTCTTGATTGCTTGGCTGAGAGGTAGTGCGGTTTAAAGTCTGTACGTGTTTACACAGTCAACATATTACAAAAGTATATACTAATTAATATTTTTCTCTCCCCACTATTCATATATTGCTCATAATATTTGAAAATTCTTCAAAGTAAGGACTGTACACCAGATTTGCAATACTAACTAGTATTTGTGTGTGCCCATATGGAGATACCTTAAAACCCTCCAATTTTAAAGAAATGATGAACATCTGCTCTCTCAAAATCCAGCCCCTTTCAAGTGTCTCTGATTGGGCATCCAGAAACGGAAGCATCCGAAGTAGCACAACATATATATAACAATTCTAAGAACTACGAAGAGCCACTAAGAACTACGAATGCTCAGCACCTCTGAAAAATCAGACCTAGGTAACTAAAGATGTGTACTCAAAAACTGAGGCCCAGTCCGTGGCCACCACTTAAATTTCTGGCCTAAACCATTAACGACTGTTCTTCATCTACACTAACTACTATGTCAGAGGCATATGTATCTGATAGAAAGTCTATTTCCATATCTTAATTAAAACAGTTTAAGCACTGGAATCCAGTGCATTTAATAGTTCAGGAAACAAAAGCAATTCCCTTCCTCCCTCTTCTGACTACAGTATTTGAAAATTCAAAAAGGCCAGGAAAAAGTTAAGCACATAATAAAACCATGTCAACTGAAACTAAGAACTACTGAAATATCAAACCTGATCCAGCTGCCAAAGTCAGAGTTTTTCACACTGACATTTTTCCTGTCTTATTACAAGCTAGAGGTAGCTCTAAGCCAGCATAGTGTCAACTTTAGCTCCACCGCATAGAAAAAGGAAAACAGTATGACAGCCCCAACGAAGGAAATGAAGGGCTAAAATTAAGTGAAACTGTTCCATATCTAGTGTGACCTTTTCATTACTAAACTACAGAGAACCTTACCTTAATAAGCAGATTTTTAGACTGTGTTTAGGGGAAAAAAGCCTCCTTGCGAGGTTCTGCACCCTTCCCACCAAGATTAACGTTGGCTAGCTACCTACTAAGAAACCCAGTTAATCATTTCCAGAGCAACAGACAAATGCTATGCTAGTGCTGCCAAGTAACTAATGTTAGGACATCCTAAACAAAGGATGATCAAACAGAACTATGTAAGACCTATACACAGCTTTTTACTGTGTTTAACTTTTTACTGGTTTAACTGTATCTGTTTCCAAACAGACTTATTAAATCGGTGCAACTCTTAATGCAGCCAGAGTTATACTATTATCAAAGTGCTTAAATCTCTATGGCCTATTTCAGTAAATAGACTAAGTTTCTAGACCAGTGTAGTTGTAATTGCAGTTCATAAAGAAAATGTAGTGCTTCATGGACCCAAAACATAAATGAACAAATTAGTTACACAGCTTTTGCTCTGGGTGTACTAATGTATTCAGTCTGTAACTCTTTCATAATTCTCTTAAGTCAGTTCTTTATCAGCAAACTGGCCAAACGCAGAACAATCCCTCCAATGGCCAGGTAGCTGTTCAGACTTTGATGTGGCAACAGATGGAAACCTGTAGAATGTGGCTCTGTATACAAGATGCTCTAGAAATTACATGCCATTCTCACAGGAAAAGCAATCAAAGTTTAAAAAAAAAGCAAGAGATCATATTTAAATATTGTCACAAACTGAACTCCTGCAAAACCTAACCTTAGGAACTTCCTTCCTAGACCATTCACTGAATATTTAGAAGTTAAAAGTCTCCCTTAAAGAGAAAAACCAAACAAAAACAAAACCAAAAAACACCCTTCCCTTCACACAGAGTATGAATTGTATCATAAAAGATGTGTGTGGTTCTCTTTCCTTGTTATAACCTGATGAACAGACTTGTTAATTAGCTGAACGACTTGCTGGCGTTCTGTTAAATCTGTTTATCCTGCCAACTCAACAACCCTGGCAAATGCCTGGATAGGGGACTGATTTAGAAGGCATGAAAAGAGAGGGCAGAGACACTGCAGCCTGAGCAGCTCCTGAAAGAGAATACCTCTGAGCACACCAGTCTTTCCACACTTTGATAGGGATTAGCTTAATGATCCTGGACATTGATTCCTGGTGAATTACTTCAGTTCTATTCAGTACAGCATGCAGCTGTACATCATCATACAGTACTGCAAAAGATCAATCTTCTCCCCACACTGCTGTAATGAGAGAGGAGTATGCTTTATAGAACGAGCTACAAAATATGTAAGTAACGCGCAGAAAAAGACACCTTTAAATTAAAAAAAAAAAAAAAAAAAAAAAGATTTGAAGTTTGGGTATTCTTCATTAGTGGGAAAGAACCTTCCACTATGAGGCCATTATCCATCAGAAAAGCTCCATCTGTTGTATAATTATCCCTGATAAATGACATTAGTCTGAGCTTCATTAGAGGGGGGGAGCGGGAAGCAGAAGCGATAGCTAGCTGGAACTGTAAATAAATCTCACCACTGTTTTTCATTTAAAAAGCCATCCCAGCAGGAAGGTGTAAAGCATTTTTAATAGGAAATATTTTCAAATGCTCTATAGGCTGTATTGCCTAATATCGGTCACCTTGGAGCATCCATTGATGAGTGCGTAGCAATTAGTGATGGAACAATTTTTATTCCTTTCATTCCCTCCCCTCTCCACACCCACACACATTCCTTGTAATGCAACTCAAATCTCAATGAAAACATTTTCACAAAACCTGGCCCAGCAGCATGGAAGAGGTGCCCTGTATCACCAAATGGTAGATCTTGGGTTATGAGTAAGCAGGGGATTGAAGGCCCCAGACCTGTGAAGGCCCAATAGGCTGTTGAATTCTCTAGGAAAGGTGCAGTAAGAACTGCTTTTGCAGCACCCCACAGGTTTTTCCAGGGAGAGGCGCTGGACGGAGGGAAGTGATGGGATGGTGGCCGCCAGCAACTGTGTGTGTGAAGGAGAGACAACAACGGTCACATTGCAAATTAACTCTTATTACAGCAACTGATAACAGAGTGCCTTGGAGTTTAATTAATAAAAGGTGCCCAATACTGCCTGCCATCGCGCTGGCAGGGTATACAAATATTGCACTCCTAGCATAATACAATCTAATATTAATTAAAAATGTATGTACAATTATTATAAATGAACTGTCTTAATCACATCCTTGTATGTTGTTGGTCCCAGGATATGAGAGACACAAGGTGAGTGAGGTAATATCTTTTACTGGACCAATCCACACAGAAACCTACAGCCTTGTTCAAACCACTCAGACTAAAAATGAAACCCAAGAAAGGCCGTGTATCAAAGCTCCTTCAGCCCTGGCACTTTGAGGCAACTACTATAAATAAGAACTCAAAGTGTTTAAAAACGCTGGCATCTCCAGAAGCTCCCCTGCTAAAAAGAGATGTGGATATAAATATGTTCTCCTTGGAATGTATTTGTGTATCTCCCGGTCATTAGATACAAGAGTATTAAAAGCAAGAGAATTTTTCCATAGCCCGCAATTCAGAAAGTTAGACTTTAGTCTGAAGAAAATGAAACTATGAATCAAGCATTATTGACAAGGGTAACATGTTGTAAATTTTTAACTCGATATATTATACACAGAATTAACCTGTATATAAATTTAGAATAAATTTTCTTGAAAGTAAGGCAGCAGACATTAGTCCAGAGTTTGAGCATGCCAAGTCTGAGCACTTTACCTCTGCATTTACACAGGATTCTGAACCGTAAGAGTTCTGTACACAGAGAAATATGAACAAGGAGATGGAGTCAAAGATCACCCCACAGTTTGTTCTGAGAGAGATTTACCACCAGTCCAATCGACCCTACGTTACAGGTAATACTGTGGAAAGCCATTTTTAAAAGTTTTTAAAATAATGATATATGGATAGAATGAATCAGATTCTGGTTTCCACTCTATACAATAGTTTACCTATAGTAATACAGGGGAAGAATTTCATAGCATGGATCAAATTGCCTTAGAGTCAATCAAGATCAGCATTACTTAAGTTCAAATAGCTTGTAGATCAGTATAAAAATATTTTCTAAAATCATGGTGGCCCCTATTTTGTTTGTTCATTTTTTTATTAAACCTAACTGTTTGAGTTTCATGATTATGTTCCAACCCTCTTCCTCCCCAAAAGAGGGCAAATCTTTCTAGTGAGAGCTAGTCACAAATGGCACTGAGAAGAGAACAGATATTTAGGTCTCCGCTGTTTTTCCCTTCTCAGGGCTCACACACTTACATTCCTCTTTACTCAGTGAAGTTACATTCAATTCTGTCGAAAGTTGCTGGTTGGAGTTAACAGTCTGCGTAGTTAGAGAGGTATTGCTGTTGTCACTGTTTATTTCTCCAGAGAACAAGTCTGATTGGCTGTTGCTTGTGCTAGGGGTGGAGTCATCATCTGGCTGCTTCTTTTGGAAATCTATCAAAAACAAGATTGAGAAAGTGGAATGAAGTATGAAGGCTACTCATTTAATTTTATGCTTGAAGCAGCAGAATAGAGAAAAACGAAAAACAGTCCAAAATGCAACGAGTACATGGGCAGGATTAACATCACGGCAACTGATTCCGTGCATATGCTGTGGAATAAAATGCTGATATAGCCTTAAGTTTTTGATTTATCCCCAGATGTGAAACTTCACTTTAGAATTTCCTTGTTATTAACATGTATTAACAGAAAGCTTAGCACTATACATAGGACACAGTCCTTGCTCTAAGGATCTTGGTCTAATAGAGCATCCAAAGTTTGTTTGAGTGTTTGACAGTCAAACACTTTACATGTTGTTATATAAACGTTTAAAACGAAGTGCAGAGAAAAAAGGTACACACATCCGAGGAGATAAGAAATGGAAGAGGCTCCTTGGGTTATCCCATCCAACTATAAAAATATTTACACAATAGATTTGTGCAAAATGTTTCTAATTGTTGTGACCTGTAAAGTTCCAGGATAGCAATGATGGGAGTTTTAGAGAAGACAGGGCTTCTAGTTGTCTGCCAGCACTGTAAGCACAGGATGGTGTGACCGTGTCCTGAGAAGACCTACGAAACACGAGTAAAGTGCCTGTGTGGGATGTCTGGTGCTTTGTCTACACCAGAGCTCCCCACCATTTGGTTCCACTAATGGAGCTGGACTGGTGGCAGCAACTATGGGAAATTTTAGATCTGGTAAGCCAGAGTCAAGAAGCCTAACTGTAGGAAAAGGGAGTTGCCCCTACTTTACTTTCTGTGAATATTTTATCTAGCCTGGTATTTAAACACCATTCCTGATGATGTCTAGGGCTACCTCTACAGTGCAGCACAATGCAGACTACAGGCACATGACTTTCGACCACACCACAGTGTTGTGCTTTAACTGCCCTTTGCTGACACTGCTAGCAAGAATGAAAAGGTCCCTAGCCTCTGTTAGCATAGTCCTGTTTGAAAGACGATTATGTTAATGTGAGCTGGATACTGTTTGGTTTGTGTCAGCAGCATCTTCAGAGGACAGTTAAAGAGCAACACTTCAGTGTACTCTGTAGTGCACACGTCCATAGTCCTTAATGTACCCGGACACCACTTAAGTGAGGGAATTTAACACCTAAAACCTTCAGTTTTCCTTTCACACTGCTGCTGTTTCTCAAACACTGAGTAATCCTCCATCCTCTGTACTACTTCTCAAATCTTTGCAATCATCCATAACTGTCCCACTTTATCTTTTTGCCAAGCTTGGCTGGCAAGGAGCAGTTCAAACAAAAAGACAGCTGTTGCAACAGCACAGTTTTGAGACACTGGCAGGGATAGCAGTTGTCGGATGGGTTTTGAAACCCTGGGAATGCCTTGGCCCAATGCAAACTGCTGGCAACCACATTTCATTCAGTTTGCGCATGGCCCTTGAACTCCTGGCTGGTTATCAATCTGACCCTTTGCTAGGGAGTGTTGGGCACTCAGTGTACATAAATGCTCCCTACCTGCAAATGCAAGGACAGAGCAGAGATTAGATAAACTGTGTTTTGTGACCGAGTTGTAAGGAATGTGCTCCACAAAAGTATTGTATACATCTTAGAAATGGAAGTATCTACAACCCTTGGACAGTGGAACAAAATATATAATGGTTACACTCCATAGCTACACCATTAGTCAGCTGCAAAACCTATTTAAAAAGTCAGTGTGGAGATACAATAGAAATTAAAAAATTGATTAACATCCCACAAATCAAAACATTCTCAGCTGATTTCTTTTCCCTCTCCAAAGTAGGTAAAATTTACAGGTGAATTTTAAAACTAGTAAATTAACCTGCATAATTAATGTAATGACAGACCCCTAATGACAATACAGCTAACTGGTGCTATACTACCTCTCCCAAAGTTATTTATTTCTTCAGAATGCACACTCAAGCAAATCCCTCCTCCCCCCTGAAAGGCTACTCATTTTAACACCCTACTGATATGTCAACCATACATCCTGGATTTTCTAGGACAGTCCTGATTTAAAATATTCTGTCACACTGTCCCCATAAATCAGGGATTGGCAACCCACGGCACGCGAGCCGCTTTCCTGTGGCATGCAATGAGGGAGCTCAGCTCCATTCTCCCCACCCCTCCCCCTGGTGCAGTGGCAGCTTGTGCTGTGGCTCTAGCCTCAGCCATGCAGCTTCAGGCTGGAGCACTAGCTCTGGCTACCTGCTGGAAGGGGGGGGTGAGAAAGGCCTGCACACATCCCTGGGACTGCCCCTCCCCAGGCTGGGCATGCAGCTTCCAGGAGCTAAGGGGTTAACACCCTCCCCCCCAGAGGGTTCTTGCTTGGGAGGGAACAGGCCTGAGCCTGCTCCACAGAGCCAGGGCTGGGCGGTCAGCACACCTGGCATTCTGGGCTGGTCCTCGTGTGGGGTTGGGGAGCCCCTTCCCCAGTGCCCCTTTGTGCCCAGCTGGGCTGGAGCCAGCCCTGGACAGCCCTAGGCTCTGCCTGCCCCAGCCCTGGAGCTTCAGCCTATAGGTAAAGGGCTGGTCTGTGCAGGGAATAGACTCTGCTGCCCTGCCCTCACCTCTCGCCCCAGCGCTGCTGCCCCGGCAGCGAGTGCGCTGGGGGCACAGGGATGTGGGGGCAAATGGGGGGTGAAGGAAGATGCAGGGGCTGGATGGGAGGGAGCAGGGGTTGCACTGAGGGCCATGGGGCGATGCAGGGGATCAGGTTAGGGGGGTCATGGGGCTGAAGGGAGAGGCTGGAGCAGAGGGAAGATGTGAGGGGAAGATACAATTTTACTTTGCAGAAGCTGCACTTTCCTTTACTCCCCACTTCTTTGCCTCCCTCCCCAAATAGCTATTTGGCTGCTTTCTCACCCTCTCACCTTTTCTGTATTACTCCCCCAACCCCCATCCACCCCCAAACTCCTCTCATACCCCCACCCCACCCCGTCTCCTGCTGCTAAACTCCCTTCCAGACCCTGCCCTCCTCACCCCGTCCTGCATCCCTATCCCACTTGCTGGCAGCCCTGTCCCATTCACTCATCACCTTGCCAACACCCCGCACTCCCAGCCTGCTCACTCACAGCCTCCACTGAGACACTGCACACCCAGCCCTCTCACTCACAGCCCTGCTGACACCCTGCACCCCCTGCCTGCTCACAAATCAGAAAAAAATCCTTTGTCAAATCATGTCCCCCGATTTTTGGTTTGGAAAATATGGTCACGGTACCTACTGATAAAGCTCTCCTGTCTGAAACTAGGCACAAAAGGCTGACAACAATTCATTATTCACCAATGTCATTCTCCAGAAGCTTAGTACTGAAAAACTAGCAGACTGTAGCAGAGTCTACATAACAATGATACACTTTTAGCCATTGTGGCCCTAAGATGTCCTACATTCACAACTGTATTCTTTATTCATTAGGCTCTCTAGTAGATTTGGCAAACCAATTAGCTCACAAAGAACTCACACTTGATCTGCTTTGTGTGGTAACTGAGCAGGATTTTGTTTTTGGTTTTTTTAATAAAGTAAAGTCAGACAAAAGGAATCGGGAAAAATGTGGAAACTGCTACTCTGAATCAGTTGAAAGATATTTTAGTTCTTCCAAATAAACCTTGTTAGCTTTGGAACACAAATTCAACTGAAAAACTTCCAGCAATAGGTTTTATGGGTCCTCAAGATGACAGACTAGTACTATCAAAAACATCTCCAAAATGTATAGAATTCAATGTATAGAATATGCAAGTGGTCTAAAATAGAAACTGGGATTTCCACATGTTAAGTAGTTCGGTGCATACAATATTAGTTGTTGAATCTGAATCAAACAGATTTTGCAATTAGCTTTTTTGAAGTAACGAGGAGTTCCATGGCACCTTATGGTAGGTTGACAGATTTATTTGGGAGTAAGTTTTCGTGAGTAAAAACCACTTATATGTATGGAGTGGAAATCACAGATGTTGGGATTACACACACACACACGTTAAATATTGGTTAATTAAATAGTCAGAATTCTTATCGGTTACTCGACTATTCTATGGTTCCCAGGGGGTGGGGCTGGCAGCCAGTGCAATCCGTCCTCACTCCTGAGGAGCCCCATGCCAATCCACGCTGCTGCCTCTGTATCAGAGGCAGTAGCACAGGGTGCCACACAGGAGCTGGTTCATGAGGGGAGCCATTTTAAAAACCAGCTCCCCATGCGGACCAGCTGCCTATAACCCTGCACTGCTGCCTCTGAAAGAGGCAGCAGCGCGGGTTGGCAGCAGCCCCTGTGCTCAGTTGGAACTGAGCCAGGCTGCCTGCCTGGCTCCTAATACATTTTAAATGCAGAGCCGCAGCAGAGGTTGGTCCCGGACCCAGCGCAAGCTGGGACTGAGCTGGGCTGCTGGACAGCCTGCTAAAAAAAAATCTAGTGGCAGAGGTGGGGGAGGGAAATGCATGTAGTCTATAGCATTAATCTATACGCTTTTGCTTATCGGTTAATTGACTATACTATTACATGTCTACATTAGCATAGCAAAAGAAGGGAGTTATCAAATTCAGTCAGGGAGGATGTGGCTCACTCCCAGCAGGAGGTGTGAATACCAAGGGAGGGAAAATTTCCTTTGTAGTGAGATAAACATTCTAAGTCCTTATTCAGTCCTAATTTGTTTTTGCAGATACAGACTAACAGAGCAACCCCCCTGAGTCTTTTTTGCAGTGTTTGGTTGATCAAAGAAGCAGAGGCTCCATACGGAGCTCTGAGCTTTTAAATAGATCATACAAGTTTTTGGTCATATGCTCTTCTACAGTAAGTTAATAGTTTCTGGGTTCTGCTAGAACAATGTAAACAAGTTGCTACACGACTTCATTTTCCTGGGGTATCTTCCCTAGATGCCTTAGCATTCAAATGAGTTTTCTTATCTTAAAAAAGTTATAATTAAATATCTAACAGCAGAACTCCCTGATGTCATCTACATTTCTTATTCTAGTAATAACAGTGGCGTGGTAAAAGCATAGTTTGGAAGACTGAACATGGAGATGAGAACCTGCTACTCATTCTATGGACTCATTATGCTATCATATCCAAGTTGCACTTTTTAATTGCTGGTTCCTGTAAAATGGTAATAGAGGAGCCCTTAAATTACACCCTTTTCAAAGATTACTAAAAAGACAGAGGACAGCACTCAAAAAAATAACTTTTTTAAAGTTGCTACTTTTTAAAAGTGTGTCCATTATGCCTCATTGAAGTGTCTTAGCGTTCTGAAAATGTTAGTTTACTATTTCAGAATCAATTTTTCAAGTGTAAGAGTCCCAGACCGTTGTTGACATTAAGAACTCAGTGTCAGAATAAAGCTTGCATATTAGCAAACAAAATATATTAGTAAAGATCTAACAGCACAAGGGCATTAAATTACTTAACATGGTTGAACAACTGTAGTTTGGACAGAAATCAAGAGATACAACCAACAACTAATCAATAACAGAACACAGCTTCAGTACATGTAACTACAACTAATTATCGAAAATGGTATTGGTAATAAAAGATAGCTTAAGCTACAATGCAGGACCCATTCTTTCATACACTTTGCATTTTTAATACTGATGCAAACAATACATATATTTTAAATCTTGAAATATTTCATATTAAGTGTAGTGTTCCAACTTTTAAATTGTGCAGATGCAAATATTACTGACAAACTGAATTAGTCTTGTTGGTGTATATTCCATATATATATATATTTCTTTGAGTAAGAGCTTCAGTTAATTTATGGATCACCTCAATCTCACTCCTACATCCCAAAACCTGGCAGTAATTTCAGAAATATTGAAGCACAAGCTGCAAGCAAAACTGTTAGCTGGATCCTGCCAATTCTGAAAGCATTTTTAGTCTTTTAATTAAAATCTCAGTAAGATTCTCTCCAATGTTACGCTTGCTCAATAGCTTCAACAAGACCATCAGAATAAGAGCTAGTGAGAATCAAGTAGTCTGTTACCATTTTAAAAACTTTATTTAAATGAAAATGGTCTGAATACAGAAGACTTTTCTTTGCTCCCCATTCATTTTTCATCATAGAGAAAGCAACAGTGAGAACTACAGGTGAAATAATGACTGACTAAAAATCCAACTTATTACACTGATAAATTACTTTCCTGTGTCCTATACTGAAATATTATTTTGTAACTTTCTATAGGAATAATCCCATGAGTTTCAAATAATACTTAGAGGTACACAAGAAAGATACTAAGTCAGAAGTAATCAATTATTCTTTTGGCAGAGTCCAAATTTCTTGATCAAGGTATAGTCAAGGTCCAAACTCAAGAGAAAACCTCACAAATAATGATTATAGTAAGTAAATAAATAGATTTTATGGTCTGCTCAGAAGCACCTGGCACTCCAGATTAGGCCCACAGTCTACCTATTGATTGTCCTGTAGTATGGTCTCTTTCCCTAGCAGTAAGATTTTGTGCACTGGCCCTCCTTCCCACAGAATACACTTTAAAGAGTAGAATTCTATTGGCACCAGTTTCAATTTGCACACTCGCTGTCTTTTGTTGGGGGTGAGGAGGCAAAGAAAACAAAACAAAACAAAAACCAAAGACTTTCTGCCTGAAGGAGTAAAAGGAAATTATCAAAGAGAGATGCCTAAAGTAGGGATATCAACGTGTAATCGACTATATGATTAATCAACAAGCCTAGAGTTATCTGTTATTCTTGTTGACTACATGCATTTCCTCCCCCTCTTGCTACCTCTGTATCAGAGGCACCAAGGTAGGGGGGAAGCATCAGTCAGTACTGGGCGGGGGGGAAGGGGGTGGCTAGCTTAAAAGCTGGTTCCCCCCAGCACTGGCTCCACGCTGCTGCCTGTATCAAAGGTGGGGGGGGGGTGAGCGGGAGGCTGCCACAAAGCAGCCTCTGTCCATGGCAGACCTGAGCTCCCCGTGGACAGAGGCTGTTCTGCATCCCATGGTGCAGCCTTTGTCCGTGGGGAACTTGGACCCCCTACGGACAGGTGCTACTGCCTCTGCATCAGAGGCAGCAGGTCCGCAAGGGGAACTGGGTTTTAAACTGGCTCCAGCTGCCACCCTGCGCTGCTGCCTCTATATCAGAAGCAGCAGTGTAGGGTGGCAGGGGGCTTCCTGGGAGCAGGGCTGGGAGCACACTGGCTGCCAGCTCTGCCCCCAGGGACTATCAAATAGTCAAGTAACTGCTAAGATTTTATGTGGTTATACAACTAGTCTAGTAACCATCTAACATCCCTCACATAAAGTGAAGTCTGTGGGCTAAGTCCCACTCACACAATTCTATAACACTTCACCCAGCTGCCTTCATCTTTAACAAATGCTGCAGGCAGACATTTTCTATCTTCTCTTCATCCAACAGTTGGCAACCCCCAAAACAAGATAAACTGATACATTCTAGAAGCTAACTGTCTTTTCAAGATAGTGCCTTGTATGACATTCCATTAGCACAATTAGATTAGTGGGGAAAGAAGCCTAATGCAGCCCTATCTTGTGTCAGCTGTTTAGCAATCTGAGAATGTAAAAGGAAGGGAGAAATTCTTCATAACTTACATTACTTAAATATTTATATGCAACATGATCCCACATATATATACACACATACACAAGAAACCTATGGAACACACTATACGGCAGAATTTCTAATTTTCTTCATGTTGTGGACATTTAAAAGAAAAACAATACTTCACCTGCCTTCATTCTAATTTTTTCAGTTACTCTAACTCAGAACATTTATTTCTAGATGGCAGAGATTCAGTTTTTAGCTTAGGCCCTCCTCTGAGAGAATAAACTGGACACCAACCTTAAAAAAAGGTCTCACACAGAAGTCAGAATTGCCTCTTTCCCCATTCATTATCAAGTCAAAGCAACCACCAGCATGGCTTTGGGTTTCAGTCCTCCAAATAAGAGAGGCACCACACACAATCTCCATGATTTTAAAACTACCAAACCAGTGTAATCCTATCTGTTTAATCTCAGTGTCTGGAGTTAAGATTAAAAAAAATAGTGTACCTTCCAACTTCTCCATTTGATCCTCAAGCTCTGTAAGGGAGAGATTTAATATGAACTGTTCCGTTGCTTTAGAAATACTGTGCAGAAATACTTAATATCTGAATCAGCCAAGTAAAGTTCCTAACCAAAAGTCATATATGTAATTAATTTGGTTAATTGCTAAAATTATACTGTCTTTTGATTTTTCATTCCTAGTGCACCTACAGCTTTGAGGTGTTAACTAGCAAAAAAGCTATTTGGAGAACATTTGTTTCTTACGCAGCATTTATTGTGCAGACCACACAGTTTTCCCTGCAAGAGTATCTTGTTATTTTACAGAGCATAAATTAATGTGGTAGCATTACAGCAAATGTCTAACAATCCATTATCACCACAATAACATGCACAAGAGACTTTTACCTTATTCTAGTCTAATCAGAAAATGGTTTCATATCTAAAATAATGCATATGTTGAAAGTACTGTCTGAAAAGGAATATGAATATTATGACATTAAAATTGCTACCATGCATTGTTTATTTTAAGTTACAGTATTTCACTTTTTTTCTTCTTCAAGGGCCTGGAAAAACAGTTAATACTCCTACCTCAGATTAGTCAAGATATTACTCCAAGTTAATGAAATATCATCATAAACGATTTATCTTTGCTGCTTCACAGCATATTAAAAACATATCAAGTGCCTTTCATATTTGACTGCATTTAGGATAAGCAGCTAGGTTCCATCATAAAATGCTTCCACTTATGTACTCTAAATATACATTTTAAATACAATCACAGGCTCTGATCCTGGAAAGTCAACTGGACTTGACAGTGGATTACAAGTATGTTTATACCAGGAAAAAGACGCAAACGGATGTGCGCAGCAGTTTACAGGTAAACAGATAAGGAGCCTGCCCTGAGAGGGCTATAATGTAGAATTTAGACAATTATTTCTATTACAGGATCAGGGCCCCACTATGCTAGGGGCTGTACAAACAAGTAATTAAAAATAGTTTCTCAGGCAGCTGACTGTAACAGTGGGTACGTCTAGACTACATGCCTCCGTTGACGGAGGCATGTAGATTAGACAGATCAGCATAGGGAAATGAAGCCGTGATTTAAATGATCGCGGCTTCATTTAAATTTAAATGGCTGCCCCGCTCTGCCGATCAGCTGTTTGTCGGCAGATCAGGACAGTCTGGACGCTCCACGGTTGACAAGGAAGCCTTTGTCGATCGGCGCAGGTAAACCTGATTTCACGAGGCATACCTGCGCCCCGGTCGACAAAGGCTTCCTTGTTGACCGCGGCACGTCCAGACTGTCCAGCTGTTTGTCGGCAGATCGGGACAGTCTGGACGTGCCGCGGTCAACAAGGAAGCCTTTGTCGACTGGCGCAGGTATGCCTCGTGAAATCAGGTTTACCTGCGCCGATCGACAAAGGCTTCCTTGTCAACCGTGGAGCGTCCAGACTGTCCTGATCTGCCGACAAACAGCTGATCGGCAGAGCGGGGCAGCCATTTAAATTTAAATGAAGCCGCGATCATTTAAATCACGGCTTCATTTCCCTATGCCGATCTGTCTAATCTACATGCCTCCGTCGACAAGGCAATAGGTGGATGAAACAAATTTAGAAAGGGAGTAGGGTGAGAATTGTAATTATCAGAATGTTTTGGTGCAACACAGCAGCACATACAATAGAGGTTCTCTCATATATAGGCAACAAGTGAAAAAAAACCCTAAAAGCAAGGGGTGGGGTGGCAATGGATAGCCTGTGGAAACTCTATAGACATTGAGTAAATGTTCATTTTTTAAAAACACCTTTATAGTCTTAATTCGCTCACAGACTTATTAGGAGGGGGTTAAACGAAAGGCTGGCATTGTTAACAGAGCAGAGAGGGCAGGAAGGATATAAAAGGAAAAGTCAAAGATGTAAACAGGGAGGAAGGGTACATAGGGCCTTGAAAGCCTGGGCAAGCAAATTCCCTTGCCAGAGCATGGCCAGACAGAGTAAATGAGGAATCCTATTTTCCTAATGCAACATACTAAAGTGACATTATTGCACGTGTAATGTGGCTCACTATACCTGGGTCTAAAAGCTTTCAGCAAATGATCTGCCTGCTTTCCTGTACTATGCAACTTCTTATAATACAAGAGCATCTGATGCAGAACTTCCATTCACTAACTGAAAGGTTCTTTCCACCATGTAGGCTTCACATTAGTGTTTGTTTATTTTAAGCCTGCTTGCTCTCCCATTGTTGTTATATTTCCTTCTAATGCAGGGGTGAGCAAAGGGGCCTCCACGGGTCGGATCTGGCCTGCTAAGTGGGTGGACCTTTCCCACAGACACCCTGCTACTCCCCTGCCGCCCGGGAATGGGGGGAGAGAGCAAAGACTTCACATGCTTCCCCTCTCCAGGGCCTGAGGGAGAGGGAGCATGAAAGTGTCCTGGCCCCATCTCTTCTGGGGCAGCCCGGGACCACTTCAAAAACTAGCGAAGTGGCTCCCCATCTAAAATTATTGCCCAACATGTTCTAATACAAGGTAGTGGCAATACTAACTTGACTTAGATACTACAGTAATTTGCAGGTTAAACCTAGGTTTTCACATCTCATTTTTTTCTATTTAAACACCAGAAAAAGGAGACACAGCAGCTTTAAAAAACAAGCAATGCTACAAACGAAAAGTGAAGGTGATCAGCAGACAGTGGGACTATATTACAGTAAAATCAAAGGTCCAAGTTATCACTTTAATTGTATTCCTGGAAGCACTTGTTTTCAACCTGTTTCTTGGATGACCAGAAATCTAGGTTAAACGGTATAGAAAGTTGCTTGCAAAGATTATATTTAAACTTTTATGCTAATATGTAAGACACAACATACAATATATTAATTTCCCCCCTCAGTATTAATTCTGATGACACTTGTGCTTTTAGGTAACTTTCATCTTCCTTCTCGCAAGAGAAACTTACATATGAATAAAAATATCAAGTCTTCTCCCTTGTGGCTATTTTACTCCCTACACAGTCTGGCGAGATTGATATTCTGGCTCAGGAAATCCCTGCTTGATTAATAGGATGCCCTGATTTTAGTATATTCAGCTAATAGGAAAGTACAGCCATATACTAGAGTAACTACTGAACAGAAGCCAACTAGAACATAGGTTGAACAATGCGATCAGGAAAGTTGTTTCTATCTAAAGTCTAAGTAACTAAAAATTCCAAAGGTAAATATTTGAAAAACAAAGATGATAAATGGATGTATTCATAACTGAGCAGAAGTATCTATAGGAACTTTATTAGCCCGGCTTCCAATATAGCTGTTCTGAAAACAATGTCATTTCCACTGTACCCCATGCTCCCATTATCTCCACAGTAGTTGCGCAATGTGGGTGATGGAAAAGTAGTTTCCCTAGCACCTGCAGAAGTATTCACTGACAGTAACTATCTCACAAAACAGACACACCACCAGGACTGTCAGCGATGAAAAGTAACTTACTGTGTCATTTTTGCCATTCACCAGTAAAAGTCAGACAAATGCATGTAAATAAATCTAGCTGTGTCACTTTTTAAACTGGTGTGCCTGCATGTTGACAATGCTGTTAAAAAACTTTTATCCTATAAAACTGGCAAAGGATGACAAGGAAGCATATTTATTCTGACTCACAAAATGCATTAATTTATTGAAGCTATTACCTTGGCAATTGGCATTTCTCATATTCCCTGATATAGGACACCTTGTCTTACACAGTCAGCATTCACACTTACTCCATTACACAGCATGCACAGTGGAAAAGTGCTGTACGCCACTGCAAAAATATGTCTTATTGGAAAACTAAAAACGTAGAAAGTCAGCTATTTAATGGCTGGTTCTCTTGGTGAAACTAATAAAAAAGGGTTTCTTTTTATAATGCAGTTGTAATATATGGATTTTTGTGACCAGAGTCCCACAGGGCCTACTGAGATTACTCAGTTCGGGACAAACTGCAAAAAATGGGGGAGCCAATCCCCAAAGCTGATGGTTATTCTGGTACATAGATTTACCAAGCCAGCAGCCCAGTATTAGGCCTCCATCCTGACACCCAACCCAGGTCAATGACTATTTCAGATCATATCTGAAATACGTGCTTATAGCAATTCTTATCAACTAAACTAAAATGGTTTAAAAAAAAAAAAAAAAAGTGCACTGGTTCAAAGAGTATACATACAGACTTGAGTACAGTTCTGAGATCAGATTCACAGTACAAATGATGGGTGTTGTAGATGCAAAGAATTCTTAACAGAATAAGTCTATAGGTTATACTCCAATGTTTATATTTCAAGGTGGATCCAAGCAGGGCTGGAGACCTCGAATCTTATGACAAAGCTTTCCCAGACAAATCATCAAGCAGATCAGAGATACAAGGGATCAGGACCCAATGGCCTTTTATAAAGTTCCAGACTTCTCTTCACAGTTTTTAAGGTGAATAATAGAACAATAGACCATCAGTAATTAGTTATACAGATGAACATAAGGTAATTGCTTTCTACCATTTACTGGTGATTTGCTATACACTTCAAAGACAGATGAATACGGCATAGACAGAAATTACTTGGTTACATTGTTAACCGTTAACATTATATATGTAAACACAAAAAAGCATAATTATCATCTACCAGTATATCCCTAATGGTTGAATTAGGGTAATTTATCCTGCAGGATTCTTGTCTCTTTCTTAGCTATAAGCCACAAGCCCTGAACCTGTAGCAGGGGAATGGCTGAGTCAATCAACCCAAAGTGAAAGAACCCAATGTATTCTAACTGAATTGTAACTCATGTACATTAGGAACCTCCGAGTTTCGAATGCCTAGGGAATGAAGGCTGTTCGTAACTCTGAAATATTCATAACAAAATATTCTGATTGAAAACTTTAAAAAGAACAACTGAGCATTGACTTAATACAGCTTTGCAATTTTACTATGCAGAAGAAAAATTCTGTGTTCCCTTTTTTAAAAGTAGTTTACGTTTAACACAGTACTGTGTTGTATTTGCTTTGTTTTTGAGTCTGATGCTGCCTGATTTTGTACTTCCAGTTCCAAATGAGGTTGACTGGTCAGGTCATAACTCTAGTGTTAATAACTGTACAATAGAACTTCACCGTTACTGTGCCTTAAATATGGCAAGAGGAAACACTTTGCTTAATTTAACATTTTCAAATATAATGAATGTTTACATACACCAAGGACAGCTTTTTCTGCAGTGAAATTTCCGTGATGCACCATTCCCACTAGGTCATTTGCACTTAGTGTTAACAGCCAATATAAAATACTGTTCGAGTAATATAGTAAACCTGCGAAACTGAAGGAAGCAGGAACAAAAGTGATTCTGAAGCTGACAGGAAACAACTCATGAGGAAGGAGAAAAAGATCTAAGGGTATATCCACACTTAAAATGCTACAGTAGCACAGCTGTGCTATTGTAGCTCTTCAGTATATCCGATACATTTACCAACAGAAGAGATTATCCTATCAGCACAGGTAATCCACCTCCCCAAGATGTATGATAAGGGTTGACAGAAGAATTCTTCTGTTGACCTAGCGTTGCCTATGTGGGGTATTAAGTTAGCTTAATGCTGCTGCTCATGGGAGTAGATTTTTCACACTCCTGACTGATGTATTTAAATCAACCTAATTTTCTACTGTAGACCAGGCCTAACTCTTGATTAAGCAATAACTAGGAGGTGATATGTTAATTTTCTACAAGTATTTCCAAGTGCAAACGTCAACAAAGGAGAATAATGTCTGGTCTGAAAGAAGAAAAACAGTGGTCTATGAAACTAAAGAAAACTGAAGCTGAAAAAAGATCATGTAAAGTGTACTAAAAGGTCTGGTCCCACTTAAGTGAAGAAGTGGAAGCCCAGGTATAGAGGCATTTAAAATATTGACAAGACAAACCATACGCATCAATTTTGTATTGGCTGGTACACAGATTAAAACGGATGAAAGGACTGCAGTTGCTTACCTTCCCTAAATGTCTATGATTTCACTGCTAGTATTCTCGAAGGATAAGTACCAACATAGAATAATTGAACAACGCTGATTATTTAGACTAGGCACACACACTTCCCAAGTGATTTCATGGAATATAGAGACATCCAAAATGTGGTGTGCAACAAGGGAAAAAATTCTCTCACTGTGATTAGCATAACTTAATAAGCAAACACACACACAAATCAAGGACCTGGCAACATGGGAGAGTCCGAGGAAATGGACTTAAATGAAGTGAACTTCTAGAGGTATAGTCATAATAGCTGAGGGCCCTTGGAAACTGGATTACTAATTGATGGATACAGAATTTAATTATACTTCACATTTACTCTGGACACTTGAATCAAAAGGCATATAGAGAAGCTAATATTGTTTTAATAAAAAACTTTCAATTAGCGTGTCTTGTACTGCTAGTATCTTCATAGCCCGCCTTGACGTGCCCTTTCTGATGTCTACAGAGAACCCTAGAATTTCAAAACATGTCTATTTTTAATTGATTCTTCTAGTCCAGCCTACATAGTTCCAATTAAAGTGAACGTTTGCCTCATTTTCTGTCAATGAGATTCATTTACAGTTCAAGCATTCTCAAATATTTGCCTCATATATGAGCTGCAAGAATTTTCATAAGTGACAGAAGGTTAAATTGAATCTTTCTAGTTCTAATTAACAGTTAGCTGGCCATTTACCTTTTTCCTCATCCCTAGTTAAGGTACCTTAACTACACAATGAAGTGGGTAAAATACATTATCAAGCTTTAGGTATACTATAGAGATTCACCACAACCACCCAGTTGTTAATTTCCTTAGAACAGCAAATGTACAAACCTATACTTCTCTCTGGTTGAGTGAAGGGAAGGAGGAAAAAATCCCATGAATCTTATAAAGGAAATGGGGGAGCAGTGGAGAGGAGAAGCAAAGACAACAATTTTCTTTGTCCCACCCATCACAGACCAGGAATGCTGCATTCCTCCAAAGAGAGGATCTAGATCAGGGCTACTCAACATGCGGTCCATGGGCTGCCTGTGGCCCATGGCCCGTCTGTTTGCAGCCGCGGTATGGTTTGGGTTTGCAGCCTGTGAGTGGGATCCTTTGAACATGGCCTCCACTGGGAACACACTCCACAACGGCGAGGCGGGGCATTGTGGGACGCGTTGGCTGCTTAGCCTTGTGGGCAGAGCCCGAGAGGTGCTGACTGGCTCAACACTGGCCACATTTGGGTCCAGTGCCGCAGCTTAAGGCTTAATCTTTGTATTCATGCCCGCAAGTGTGGAAGAAGCTATTTGCATATATGTGCAACCATACTTAAGTTGTGGCTTGCTCAGCATGTGCTGTGAGTATCATTGTGGCCTCCAGGGCTTCCAAAGTTGAGTAGCCCTGATCTAGATAAAACATGTTAACTAGCCAGAGAGTCAACTTGGCCTTTCATTATGGGTTGCTTTCCCCACAAATCACCGTCTCATTCATGCACAGGAGTCACAGAGTCACACACAGTCAAAGCAGTCACACTTTTGTGGAAAAGAGAGTCAGTTATTTTCGTGATGGTGTTCCACACACAGCTACTAGGAAGAGGAACAACTTCTTCATCTTCCATGTAAATTCTCACCTCTTACAAACCCTGTCAGTGAAGACCTTGGTTACTTCAATGCCTTTCCTTAGTTGCACATTATCATCATTTTGGGGGTGCTTAAGAGGAGGACACAAGAGTTTACCTCTTTCCTGTTCAGTTGACCATTTGAGAGTTACCTTAAATGGCAGTATAAAACTCTATAACCATTGCACCTGAGAGCCTTCTACATAAAATCGGCAGAAAGAATGAAATCCCTAACAGACTTCATAGAATATCTGGCACATCTCCCTTTTGGGGGCAAAACTCTCGGGGTAGAATTTTTAGACAATTAAATAGCAGCTGTCAGAGCCAATAGAAGCATCTGTAGCCTCTTCAGGCATCCGCAACTGCCCCAGTTGATCTGACCATCTGCAATGATAGAGGAGTCTAGCTGAGCAGGGCTTCTATCTAGCCAGATGAAGCCAAAGGAAATTGCCAAATCAGGGAATGAGAGGCTAAACACACATAACACTGCTCTACAGCCAAAATGCTTCTGAAATAAATGTAGTCAAACTTTACTAATTCTGGGTCACTGAGAACAAAAATGATGCTTAAAATTGTTGATTGGCTCTAGTTTTCAAGATATGCTATTGGGTCAGTATATACGACCCTTGACTTGGGAATGGCGGAGGATAAGTGAGTTATAAAGGGAAGGGATCTCAATTTAAACCAGAAATGACTAAAATACATCTTTGACTGGATCTATGAATAAATCTATGACTGGGTTTGGACAGTACTTGCTTTTTAGGCAAAACAATGAATGATGCAATCTGAAGCTGGTATTGCATCATACATGGTATGAATTGCATCATGTTATTCCTAGAAGTCATGGATGATGCAATCATAACGAAGCTTACATCACTCTGCTGAACAAATTGTCCTATATCAGCTCTAGAAATCACACAGTGTCGTGCTCTCTTATTTGTCAGTGTTTGATTTTGCAAAGGGACACATTTCTGTTTAGCCAAAGTGAGCAGAGATGCCTCGTACTTGTGTGAACAGTGCAGATAACTTCTGCTATGTTTGTGGTGAAGTGACTTTTGCATCACAAAAGCGCAGTATAACCACTATGGTTAAGAAAGCCTATCACCTTTATTTTGGCTGCAAAATTGGAGATCAGGACAAGAGGTGGGCCCCACACATATGCTGCAACACTTGTGCAACAAATCTTCGCCAGTGGTTGAACAGGAAAAGGAAATCTATGCCTTTTTGCAGTGCCAATGATTTGGAGAGAGCCAACAGATCATACCAGTGAAGCTAAGATAAAGGAAGGTGTCTTTGTTGGTCCTCAGATTCGTGAACTTCTTCGAGATGATGCATTTGACCATGCACTGCGTGGCAAGGAAAAGACGGCATGGAAAGCCTTCCAGTTAGTGGCAATAAATTTTCTCGGAAACAACAAGGCAGACAACTACAGGTTGTTGGTGCAAAACCTCCTCAAGGCATACAAAAGCCTTGGTTGCGACATGTCACTAAAGATACATTTTTTGCACTCTCATCTAGATTTTTTTTCCACCGAACTGCGGAGCAGTGAGCGACGAGCACGGCGAGCGATTTCACCAGGACATTGTAACAATGGAGAAACGCTATCAGGGCAAATGGAGCCCATCAATGCTTGCAGACTATTGCTGGACAGTGACAAGAGATGCTCCATTTAATGAATACAAGAGACAAGCCAAGAAGCGCCGAGTAGACACTGAATAGGACTAAACTATGTACATAATAGTTTTTGCCTTTTGTTTCATAATAAATTTTATTTATATAACCCTTTTGCTGATTTTTAAAGTGTTACATAAACAGGACAGGTGAAATATTATCATGTAAAGCAACCATAAACACATGAAAAGACCTAGGTTTACAATTTATGATTAAAACTCTACCATCTACACAATATACATAAACGTAAAATGTAAAAACTTAAATATCTTGGAAACAGTAGCCAATCAGTTGTTTTAATTGTCATATTTGAATTCAGCACATCAAAATCCATAATAAATAGCACATTTTATCTCTGAAGCAGACGACTTCTAAAAAATTGTAGACCAGTGTAATTAGGACCCAATTCAATTTAAAAGAAAAGATCAAGATTAGTCATTTACTCACACATCGGATTAAAGGAGAGACCTAAAATGACTACAGTGAAAGTTTTGTTATCCCACACTCATGGGAAATGGGAGCTGCCAGTTACGGAAAGTGCTGGGTAAAGTTTATTGCTCTGCCCCAGCCCCCTACTGGCAGATCCAGCTCCCAGCAGCTCAATGCAGACTTAGGGGGAAGAAAGTGCTTGCTGATGACATCAGCCAGGTGTGTCATGGATAGAAACCTTGCAACAGCTGGCTGGAAAGGCAGGAGTCAGGCGTGCATACCTGAAGATGTGGCGGTATTGTAGGTGGGGGCAATACTGGCTACAAAGTTTTCCAGTTAACAGAGTGCCAGATAATGAAGCTTTCACTGCCCCTAATCATATGTTGAGAACAAACATTTCCCTATGCATATTACTAAAATAATGTTGATTACTAAAAGTGACAGATTTAACAATTCATATTTGCCACTATTGAGGATCGTTTTGTTTTTGTATTGCTCATTTTGTACAATGAAAGTTAGTGAAGTTAGGTTCACTTTCAGGTTCCAGGTGCCACAGTGCTTGGGCTTCAGATACTTCAGGTTAGTGTTATTTTTACAGGATTTATTTTTTAAATTTTGTGATTTTTTTTCCATGTGTCTTATTTTTTCCCCCCACAGAAACTTGTTTTTAACAAAATTCAACATCTAGGTCTAATTTACACTGCTAGTGCCTCTAATGCGTTTTTGTGGACTATGAGGTCCCAACCATTTGTATTCGAGAGACCGTAACCATTTGAAAATACATTAATCTTTTGAAGTGATGAAGCAGTGATGAAGCTCTCTATAGGGTAGGAAGTGAAACTAATATTTTATGTCAAAATATATTTGAGATTATAAAAGGATGGGAAAAAGTAGTAACATAGAAGTTCACTCTCTCTCAGACACTAAAACTTTCAAAGTTTCCAAAAATTCAGAAATAAACTGTATTAGCAATTGTATGTTGAATGTGTATGCTCAGCAATACAGTTCTGGATGTTTAGAAATAAAGTAAACATTGCACGAACAAACTAAGAGAAGCATCAGAAAGAGGTTGTCTATGTCTGATGAAAATAACCCAATTATTGAAATTACATATTCATCTCTTTAAAAAAATAACTAAAAAGAAGCGGGAGAAAACATTAATCAGAATCTTTTACATCCTACACGAGAAGTGGCTTTCAGAAGAGAGAGCACTTTAATCCCTGTTACTGTTGAGAAGTGTCCTTCAAAATTGTACAGCTTGTTCCACAAGAAAAAGACCAACTAATAATGCATGTAAAAAATTTCCATACCCATGCATCAAAGTGTCAAAAAACCACCAAGGAAAGAAAAACTGACCTATATTTATGAATCCAAAAGGTCAAGCGAAGCAAACTTTTCACTAAACTCAGTGGGTGTAAAATAACTGCATTCCCATCAAATTCTCACTGTGGAACACTTGGAATCAGAAACTCAGCATCAATACAGACAACCTTTGCTATCACTTAAATTACTTGCTATATTCGAAGGTGCCTCTCCATTTGAACACTTCCTTAGGAGA
Source organism: Rafetus swinhoei (assembly GCA_019425775.1). Lineage (NCBI taxonomy): Eukaryota > Metazoa > Chordata > Testudines > Trionychidae > Rafetus > Rafetus swinhoei. The sequence continues at coordinate 143,131,240 of CM033440.1, read as the reverse complement.
AGATCTGAACATCACTACTGAACAGTTCTCAAACTTTTTTTTGTATGGACCACTTAAAAATTGTGGAGGGTTTCAGCAGACTACTTAATGATCTTTCCAAATGTTGTTTTTACCATTAGCTAACAAACATAAAGCGCTTTGTATAAAAGTGCCATATAAAAAAATTAAGGTTTTTTCTTCTACAAATAAAGGCACACAACTCACTTTAACAACCAGCAAGGGTCTCACCCTCTCTCCCCATCCCCCCAGCAGCCACAGAGCAGAGGCTGGGAAGGAGGGCCATCCTTTCTGGGTCTGGAGCTAGAGAAACTTGCTTCTTTCTCTGGCTGCCACAACTCTTCATGTACCAAATTCCCTCTTTCATCATCCCACTGCCCCCTCCCACCTAGCTCCCTATTCCACTAGGGACCACCACCTCACCTTAGAACCCTGCTCAGATACAAACTGGTGTCTGCATCCGCAGAAACAATCCACGGATATCCATATCCGCAGATGCAGATACCTGCAAATATAAAGAGGATATCCACAAATTTGCATAGATATAAAATGTGTATACACATCCACATCAATATCTGCAAAAATGAGCCAAGGTCCAGGGATCTAATCAGTGGAGTCATGCCTTTGAGCCACTACTTAGGTGGGCACTGGGCAAACGCTTCATTCTCTTGTGTGTGGATGCCCAGGTTCAGATCTTAAAGGGAACTATCTATGGACCACGTGAATGGACCTTGCAGACCACTGGTGGTCCACGGAGCACCGTTTGAGAAACGGGGTAGTTTTAGAAGTTAAAATTAAAAAAGTACACATTAAAAATTACTTAGAAAATTTAGATGTCTTTAAGTCACCAGGGCCTGATGAATTACATCCTAGAATACTCAAGGAGCTGATAGAGGTATCTGAGCCTCTAGCTATCATCTTTGAAAAGTCATGGAAGTCGGAAGAGATACTAGAAGACTGGAAAAGAGCAAATATAGTGCCCATCTATAAAAAGGGAAATAAAGACAGCCCAGGAAACTACACACCAGTCAGTTTAACTTCTGTGCCAGGGAAGATAATGGAGCAAGTAATTAAGGAATTCATCTGCAAACATGATAGGTAACAGCCAGCATGGATTTGTAAAGAACAAATCATGTCAAACCAATCTGATAGCTTTCTTTGATAGAATAACAAGTCTTGTGGATAAGGGAGAAGCGGTGGACATGGTATACCTAGACTTTAGTAAGGCATTTGATACTGTCTCATGAGACCTTCTTATCAATAAATTAGGCAAATACAATGTAGATGGGGCTACTATAAGGTGGGTGCATAACTAGCTGGATAACTGTTCTCAGAGAGTAGTTATTAATGGTTCACAATCATGCTGGAAGGGCATAACAAGTGGGGTTCCGCAGGGGTCTATTTTGGGACCGGTTCTGTTCAATATCTTCATCAATGATTTAGATGATGGCAAAGAGTACGATTATTAAATTTGCAGATGATACCAAGCTGGGAGGGGTTGCAACTGCTTTGGAGGATAGGTTCATAATTCAAAATGATCTGGACAAACTGGAGAAATTATCTGAGGTAAACAGCATGAAGTTTAATAAGGATTTATATCTATCTATATATTGTGTTTTTAAAAACAATTGTAAGCAGCCTCGAATATTTTATAGAGAGGTGGGGTAAAAATATTTTAAATAAATAAAAAAAATTAATGCAAAGTAATCCACTTAGAAAGGAACAATCAGTTTCACACATACAGAATGAGAAGTGACTGTTTAGGAAGGAGTACTGCCAAAAAGGGATCTAAGGGTCATACTGGACCACAAGCTAAATATGAGTCAACAGTGTGACACTGTTGCAAAAAAGCAATCATGATTCTGGGATGCGTTAATAGGAGTGTTGTGAGCAAGACACGAGAAGTCATTCTTCCGCTCTACTCTGCATTGGTTAGGCTTCAATTGGAGATTCTGTCCAGTTCTTGGCACCACATTTCAAGAAAGATGTGGAGAAATTGAAGAAGGTCCACAGAAGAGCAACAAGAATGATTAAAGGTCTAGACAACATGAGCTATGAGGGAAGACTGAAAGAACTGGGTTTGTTTAGTTTGGAAAGGAGAAGACTGAGAGGAGACATGATAGTGGTTTTCAAGTATCTAAAAGGGTGTTACATGGAGAAGGGAGACACATTGTTCTCCTTAGCCTCTGAGGTCAGGACAAGAAGCAATGGACTTAAACTGCAGCAAGGGAGGTTTAGGTTGGACATTAGGAAAATCTTACTGCCTGTCAGGGTGGTTAAACACTGGAATAAATTGCCTAGGGAGGTTGTAGAATCTCCATCTTGGGAGATATTCAAGAGCAGGTTAGACAGACACCTATCAGGGATAGTCTAGACGGTGCTTGGCCCTGCTGTGAGGGCGGGGAGTGGTCTCGATGACCTCTCAGGGTCCCTTTTAGTTCTCATAGTCTATGATTCTATGAAAAATAGCTGTGTGGATGTTCCGGCAGAGGCATGGCTAGCCACCCAAGTTCAGACTGGGGATGTAAGTGACTAGTCGACTACCCGATAAGCAAATGCTTACCAGGTAGTCAAGTAGGAACTCTATTAGTTGCTTCCCCCACCTTTGCTGCCTCTATCAGAGAGAGGCAGCAAGTGGGGGAGCATGAGCCGGTGGTGGGGGGAGCTGGCTTAAAAACCGGTCCTCTGTCCCCGGCCCCGCAAGCACCGTCTGCGTGGGGGGCAGGGAAAGCAGGGGGCAGCAGGGACATGCTTCAGTCTGACTGGTTTGGATTCCCGCTGCCTCTTTCCCTTTGAAATTTACAAGTGCCACAGCAGCGCTTGTACATTTAAAAAGGGAGAGGCTCAGTGGGATAGCAAATGCCCCTCTTATCGACTAATCAAATAGTAGAAAATTCGAATCGACTACTCAATTAGCTGATTAATCGAAATGTAACATCTCTAGTTCAGACTCATGGTCTGAGGTCAGGTCACTAGCTTAAGCTTCCAATAGTGCTCCAACATCCACACAGCTATTTTTACCTTACTACTCCTAGTCTTACTAGCACAAGTTTGTCTACTCAGGCTCGGAGGCTCACTCCTTACTACAGTGTAGAGATAAACCTATATAGGCAAGAAAACATGACAAGGTGTTGTGTTACACTGGACACCTATAAGATGGGTCATAAGTTTTGTCTATTTTATAAAATCATTTGCTTGAAAAAAGTATGAAAGTTACATGCCTTTAGGTACTGATTACAGTAATTTTGATTATCCCACAGACTATAAAAGTAGCTCATCGAGTATTCCATGTACAGTACTATGAAATGAAATATCGTACTGTAAAAGTAAGCAGATTTATCAGGCTACATTTGTAGTTGTTTTTAAAAAATATTCCTAACATACCAAAATTTTAAAAAAGTGGAAAAAAGATCTTCCAAGGGTTATGCATTCTTGTCCCTCCAGTGGAAAATGCGGCTAATGCAACTCCTTTGGACCAAATTATTATTAAACAACAAATATGTCTGAGCTTAAAGTAGTCCTTGTGATGCCAAAAGGAGCTTTTTAATTCCCAAAGTTTGTGAATCATAAATTATGGATGATAAAAATTGGTGTCACTGACTACTTTGTATTTTCTCTACACGACTACAGGAAAAACTTAAAAAGCAACAGTCTAACAGCACCCTTAAAATTTAACAAAACATGTAGATGGTATCATGACAAGAGCCGCAGCAGCTCTGGTACATTTCAAAGGGAGAGAGGCAGTGGGAACTCGCGCCAGCAGGGAGCAAAGCTATTGCGGTTTAAAGCGCAGTCCATGAGGCTCTCTGCTCTGCAGGCAGGGGGAGGCTTTGTGTGATCTCCCGGCCCAATCCTCAGCTCTTAAAGGCTGGAAACAACCAGCCAACAGGAACTGATCCCAGTCAATCTCTCAGCTCCTATTGGCTGGAAACAACCAGCCAATAGGAACTGAGAGCTTGGCCTGGGGGATGTGGGGCAGCACAAGCCTCTTTCCCTTTCCGGAGCAGAGAGCCACATGGAGGGAACAGCCTGCAGTTTAAAGTGATCTGTGGCTGCAGCAGGCAAGGGAGCCCAGCCTGTCTTGGGGGTGCTGCAGGGCTGCTGGCTTAGGTAAGTTCCTCTCAGTCAGAGCCTGCCTCTGGCAGCCCTGCCCTTCCTGCACACCAACTCCCTCCCCCAGGTCACCATCCAAACCCTCTGGCACCTCCTTCCCCCAGGTCACAACTCCCGCCCAGACCTTGTACCCCTCTCACACCCCTCCCCCATACCAGAATCCTCTCCTGCACCCAAACATCCTCCCAGACCCCGTACCCCATTCCTCTGCCCCAGGTCACCACCCAAACCCTCTGCAGTCTGCACCCCCTTTTCCTGGGTCACAGTTCCCTCCCAGACTTTGAACCTCCTCTTAGAGCCTCTCCCCCAGACCAGAATCCTCTCTTGCACCCAAACTCTCTCCCAGACCCTGCACTCAATCCCCTGCCCCAGGTCACAACCCCCTCCTTCACCTAAATTGCCTCAGACCTCACACCATCTCCTGCACCCCAATCCCTTACCCCATGCACCATTGTGCACCCAACCTCCATCCTAGACCCCGCATCTCCTCCACAGAAAAGTGCTGCCCTTGACCACTTTCCAAAATCTTGGAGTGGCCCTCCACCAAAAATTATTGCCCACCCCTGCTCTATAGCAATACAGTAGTTGCATTGAACTCAGAACTTTAAATTTTAATTAGTGAAAAGTTTTTGCACAACTTATTGCAGTGTTAGGGTACTTCAGGTAAAACAGGACATTGAGGTCAGTGGTTAGGCTGAATGTTTCTACAAACATAGCAGCCTCACTTCCATGGAACTGGGAACCCTATTTTTTTGTCCACACTTGTTTTATGCTGCTCCTGTTGGCCCTGAAGCAGAGATTTACAAACACCCTCTGACTGTCCTATTATCAGTGACAATAAAGAACAAAGCTGCCTGAGCCTCATAAGGTACTCTCCGTGTTAAAGGTGAGGTTAAAGAAAGGCAACCTTGATTTCTGTTCTATTCAAAAAAGCAAGGTGGAAAAAAATGTTTACGAAACAGGAAAGCTGGGAAGAAAAATAATTCTTGTGTCAAGCTTCTAAGATAGTTTAAGTTTCCTAGAGTTTATAATGAGAAAACAAAAATTACAGTCTTCTTTACAAGAGTATTTGTTTAACTTTGCTTAATTCAAAATATCTCTATTAAATAATTGTTCCATGCAGCAGCTTTAGATGAAAACTCAATGATGAGTGTAATATGATTGACTAGCCCATCAACATAAAACTTTTAAGGAAAATATTAAAATGTAACTACTTCTTCGCAATTAGAATAAAAAAAAGTTTAAGGCTCTTCCACTCAAACAATGGCTAACTGTGCATTGAGTAGAAACAATTAAAAGCATTACAACAGTAAAGTAATAACATGTAAATTGAAGTGTGAATACTCGCAGAGAGCTGAATCATTGTTCTCCCACTCCTACTTATACACACACACACACGTCAACCAACTCTGCTGTTAGAATTGATCTGCACAAGCAAAGAGTAAGAGAGACTCCTTGCACTTTCTGGATAAGTAACTACAGTAGGAACAGATTAAACTACTTTGTATGTGCCACCAGGGGAAGCCCTTCTACTAATCTGAGTTTCTTGAGACTTTTCTTAAAGTGATTTCATTCACTGTCTTCAGTTATCAGCATCAATAAAGAATAAACTTCCAAGTTCACATAAAAGAATTTCATGAAGAACACCTCACTGTGCATATGCATGGTACAAGAGTTCATTCACACTTATTTGCATAGAAAACTGAATCTACAGCAAATGAAATGTCATTTTTTATTTATCAGCCCAAACACAGCAGCTCGGTTTTCTGTTCTCCTCCTCCTCCCCTCCTCCCCGTGGTGGGGGCGGGGCTTCAGCAGAGGGGCGGGACTGTGCGTGGGGCTGAGGGCGTGCATCCCCCTAGAAACGTCCCAAGCCTTCTCAAATGTTCTCTGTGACAGATGGCGTGATGGACACCTCTCCTTTTATAATAGCATAGATTTAATATTTATAAATTAAAGTGGACAGATGCTTGACAAAACAGAGGCAAAACTGGTTTCATTTTCTCACAGCAGGGTGCAACTATGAAAAGTTTGGGAAAGGCTGTTCCATAAAGTCAGAAGACAAACACTATTCCAAGTTGCATTGTGGGTTTTTTTGTTTTTTAAGCATGGTTAGCATCTTGCCAATGTTAGGCCTGGGTCTATAAGTAACATTAGGTTGACACGAAAAATCCACATCCCTGAGTAACATAGCTATGCCAACCTACCCCCAATGTAGATGCAGCTATGTCAATGGAAGAATTCTTCTGTTGACACAGCTACCATAGTGCTGGGAAGTGATATTCCTACACTGGTGGGGAAACTCATTGTAGCAGTGAAGGCTGTGGCATAAACCCTTTGTGTAAATGGCATAGCTACGGCAGCCCATACATTCATTACCACCTCCTCCCTTGGTAACCAATTCATGACCTCAGCAATGCACTCAGGAACTACTATCTACAGTCTGATCCTCAATTTAAGACTCCCAGTTCAGAGCATAATGCAATCTTGCCTACACCACAAGTGTGACTGTCTACTCTCTCCTCCGCCCTCAATTCCCCAAGGCCTTATCAAACCCCGTCAGCTGCAGCAGGAACAAGCACTGTGGTTACAGATACCCAACTTTCAACTGTAAGATTTCATTCCCATACATTTAATATTAGGATGCATATTCATTTTACTTTGCTATTGGATTTATACTGACAGGCATGCTGGTGTTTCTGCAGCCAGAATGTTCTGTGCAAAAGTGTATGTATTAATAAATTACCACTAAAGCAGCAAAGAGGGAAATATGCTTCCCCTATTGTGATTGCAAATTTAAATAATATGGCATCATGGTTAGCAAGTTTAAATAAAGTTCTGAAATACAAAAGACTGGTATTCAGTCAATACAGCTGGTTAAGGTTTCATGATAATTTGCAAAGATATATTATCTCTATTTTGCAGCTGGGGAAACATAGGTATAAAAGGGTTATATGATTTGCCCAAATTCACATAAGCAGTATGTGATAAAGACAGTAATCACACAATGGAGGAAAGTCAACTACTTATTTCATGCATCTATCCTATCACTTACCCAAAGGAGAGGGGTTTACCGTTATCAGGAAGGGGTGTAAGAACTCCCACATTGAAATTTACAGGATGCTGAGGTAGCAGTGGTCCATGGCTGAATGAGTATTGGGGAGGGAGAAGACACAAACCCACACATTTGCCTGCCTCTACAAACATGTGCCTGGATCAAATTCAGATCAATTTGATTCAAGCTTAGCCAGGCCACATAACCATCTAGTTTCAACTCTGAAGAAACAAGAATGTAATGTTATTGTCACTGTTAAATTTGTTCTCTTTCAACTCAGCAGTGCGATTCCCTAAATATCTTGGTTGGAGCACAGCAGAGAGAAGAATAGTGATTATTCTGCAATTGGGCTTACATACAGCAGTGCCGACACACCTGAAATTTTACTTTGCAGCCACATGCAACCTCTTCAGGCCTAAGCAGAGAATGTTTATCATAATAAATGATGCTAGATCCACCAACCTCAGCCACTGTAGGATATCTAATCACTAGGATATAATTACCAAAGTAATTCATTGGCTCTACAAAGAAAAACTCACTTGTGGCTTCTTTCCTGAGAAAGTACCTTTACAAGTCCAATGAGACCAGAGTGAAAGTATACAATACATTCAGCAGATCCGATGCAGTAAAGAACTGAATGCTACAACTTTCAAACCAGGGTGAATTATTCATACTGAAATATCTCCAAAAGCATCATTTGCATGTGTTTTTAAAAACAGTCTGAAAGCGTGGCTCTGTGCTTTAACATGTCTGACTTGACTGATGTCTTTTGCTCAAATTCAGCCACATGACAGATCTTTCTTTAGTCGAGGTAAAGGTTAACTTTCCATTAATGATATAAAATGCTGTTCCTCAAACAACAGAAAAAGAACAGTTGTGTAGGAGGTTATGCTGCTGACCTGGAGACCAGAGTCTGGAAGTAACCTTAAAATGGCGATTTCTTTCCTATATCCTATGCTTGGCATCTACAAACAGTGATGTAGGAATACAAGTATACCAAACATCCACAAGTGGTACTTTATCATTTTTAATAGCAGTTGCATACCCTTGCTGAGACTCATCTTAAATCCACAAAATAATGTCGAGGTGCTACACAGCTGCAAACATCAAGTACAGATTAGGGATGTTCAAAAGCTTGTTTTTTTTTTTTTAAGGGGTGTGTGTGCGTGTGTGTAACTGCTGAAGTTTTCAGTGGTTAAAAGCTGGTTTCCCGCGAGTACCAGCTCCCGCCTGCTCCCCCCACATCAGAGGCAGCAGCACAGGGAGGGGCCTTGTGTGTAACCATAAAAGTTAACTATGTATCTATCCTAACACATCCTTAGTACAAAGATCAGAACATCAGCACAGGAGACATTTCAGAAAACTTTGCTGCTCAAACTGCAGAAATGCCCCTCAGTGGGCACACAAATACACACAAATACAAACCTACAGATATAAATGATTTAAAATTCAGTCTGACATTTAACTGACTTATATTTGTTTCCAAGTGAAAGTAAAAATCAGGACTTGAACATTTTTCCTACCCCTAAGATAAAAGGCACTGCCCCTGGAGCCATCAGGTTTCACCTCTTTAAACTAGACAACATGGATGTGTATTAGCATGCAAAAATCAGCTTAAAACAAGGCCAAGTAAACAAAACCTTAAAATACCATGCCATTTACACCGTGTTATTTTTATGTAACAAAAACGGTCAGAAAATTTTTAGTTCTACATTTTCTTTCTTTTTTAAAAATATGATATAAAAATAAAATTAGGTATGAGAGACGGTACCTATTATGAGAACTTGACACATACCAAGAGCTTATCAAGACCATCCTATAAATAAGACAAAGCCTTTTGGATTTTTATCAGCTCACCCCACATTCGAATGTGTCAAATTTATTTCAGTATCTCTGAAGCTTGTGTCCAATTCATCATCTTCATAAAGTTTTCATTAATCCAGCAGATTCTATAAACCCTATTCGCACACTATTTTAAGTATAGCCTACTGGCCTAGATTTCTTTATTCCACAAACTCTGAGTAAGTACAAGGGATTGTCAGTGGGTAGAACTGACTGGTGAGAAGAACAGGTAGAGAAAAGATTGCTCTGCTGGAGAAAGGAAATTTATGAGATTGCATTTTCAAAAATAAGAACTGGTTACAAAAGTACAGCAACAACTTTGTCCTGTACAGGACTTTCTAGCCACCCTTTAGCTCTCAGAATTGCCACTAACTTGAACTTTCCAAGGCCCTCCAAGTGGACTTAGAAGAGTCTCCCTCAGTCCATACATACACTGACTCTCCCACAGCCAGAGTAAAAGGCTATTTGGAGCCTCTAGAGCTCTTGTACCTCTGTTATGCAGCCTTTGAACACAGCTAGCATCAAAATGCCACATCCAGAGGAGTTTTTCTGGTTGCCCCAAGAAACATCTGCTGAAGCTACAGCACAAAAGTACAAAATCTAAACTTACAGCTCCCTTCTTTACTGAGGTTTAACACTTCTGAGCAGGAAGCTCTTGAAAAGAACATGGAGAGGACACTTGAGTCTCAACACCTTAGACCAGTGTCTCTCAATCTTTTAACAACAGGGACTGGCTTGCTGACTTCCTAAACCAGCGGTTCCCAACAGCACCAGTCCGCAAACTGCTGGCTATGGGGGCTGCCAGAGTTGAAGCCGGCTGTTTGTGGCAGCTCTGGGGGCCATGGTACATCCCAACCCCCTGAGCTGCTGCACAGCAGCCAGCTTCCAGGGCTCTGCAGCCTCACCCTCCTGCCTCACCGTCCACCCCCCTGTAGTTGGAGCGCCAGTGCTGGCTTCCCACTGGGGAAGGGGAGAAAGCCCCAAGCCTTGTTCTGTGACTCAGCTCGCGGAGCAAGGCTTGGGGCTTTCTCCACAGTGGGAAGCCAGTGCTGGTTCTCTACCCGCAGGGCAGGGGAGGTCCTGATGTCACTAGGGACTGAAAGTCCCTACTCCAGCTGTTTATGCAACTGCTCCACCAGCCAGGTTTGAGGAGTTTCTGATCATCTTAACTCCCTGTTCTGTGCCCGAGTTCCCTGCATGTCAAATTGGGGTCACAGTGCTTCTTCCTGGGTGTGGCATGAGGACAGGCAGACTGGAGAAGATGTAAGGACCTAACAGGGCACAAAGGATTGCAAGTACAGACGAGATAGCTAGGTAACCAGAAAAACAAGAAACTAGTGCAAAACAGATAGGCACCGGCGTCCCATGACATCTGTACAGGTGCCCCCTGCTGTGCCCCTCCATCCCAAGACAAACCTGGGGATTATTGTAGTTGGTGTGGGGGAAGGAGGAGTACATATTTAAAGCCATGATTTACAACCATTAACCTCTTCCAACCCTCACCCCACTTCTGGGCTAGACATCACTTATTGTCACCTCCATGGGGAAAACTAAGGCAGGAAGGGATAGGGACAAGAGGCAATTTTGGGCATCCACTTGAAAGCACCTGATTTTCAGACTCCCTACCCCCTGCCTGCTCCTGCATCCTCCCTTGCTCCTGCACACACTGCACCTTCCCTTGCTCCTGACCATCCCTCCGGCCAGATACCCTACTCCCTGTGCCTGCTCCTGCACCCTTCCTCCCATCGAGACCCTTCACCCCCTCCTGCACCCAACCTCCAGCCTAGATCCTGCACCCCCATTCCTCTCGCTTGCAGCCCTGTCCCACACACTGAACCCCTCATTTTTGTCTCAACCCCAGAGCCTAGTGGGGTCCACAAAATCCACTAACTCTGGAACCTCAAATGAGTAAATTTGGCCTATGGGAAACCCCAAACCTCAGTCCTCCCTGTCCGTCCCTCTCCCCCAGTAGGGTGGAATGCCAGAGGAGTGAAGTGTCTCAGTTGGGGGCTGCATCAGTGAGGCTTGGGGGTTTTGGAGGGTTTGCTTCTCACTGTAGTCCCCAACTGATTCTTCTGTGAGTCAGTGGCCCCCAGACTCAAAAAAGGTTCCTCATCCCTGCCATAAAGAAAGAAAACATGGGAACCTTTTGTGTTGGACATAAATTAATCATAGAATCTTAGAATACTAGGACTGGAAGGGACCTCGAGAGGTCATAGAGTCCAGTCCCCTGCCCTCATGGCAGGACCAATACTGTCTAGACCATCCCTGATAGACATTTATCTAACCTACTCTTAAATATCTCCAGAGATGGGGATTCCACAACCTCCCTGGGCAATTTATTCCAGTGTCTGACTACCCTGACAGTTAGGAACTTTTTCCTAATGTCCAACCTAAACCTCCCTTGCTGCAGTTTAAGCCCATTGCTTCTTATTCTATCCTCAGAGGCCAAGATGAACAAGTTTTCTCCCTCCTCCTTATGACACCCTTTTAGATATCTGAAAACTGCTATCATGTCCCCCCTCAATCTTCTCTTTTCTAAACTAAACAAACCCAATTCCTTCAGCCTTCCTCATAGGTCATGTTCTCTAGACCTTTAATCATTCTCGTTGCTCTTCTCTGGACCCTCTCCAATTTCTCCACATCTTTCTTGAAATGTGGTGCCCAGAACTGAACACAATACTCCAACTGAGGCCTAACTAACGCAGAGTAGAGCGGAAGAATGACTTCTCGTGTCTTGCTCACAACACACCTGTTAATGCATCCCAGAATCATGTTTGCTTTCTTTGCAACAGCATCACACTGCTGACTCATATTCAACTTGTGGTCCACTATAACCCCTAGATCCCTTTCTGCCGTACTCCTTCCCAGACTGTTGCTTCCCATTCTGTATGTATGAAACTGATTGTTCCTTCCTAAGTGGAGCACTTTGCATTTGTCTTTATTAAACTTCATCCTATTTACCTCAGACCATTTCTCCAATTTGTCCAGGTCATTTTGAATTATGACCCTATCCTCCAGATTAGTCGCAACCCCTCCTAGCTTGGTATCATCTGCAAACTTAATAAGCGTACTTTCTATACCAATATCTAAATAGTTGATGAAGATGTTGAACAGAGCCGGTCCCAAAACAGACCCCTGCAGAACCCCACTTGTTATGCCTTTCCAGCAGGATTGTGAACCATTAATAACTACTCTCTGAGTACGGTTATCCAGCCAGTTATGCACCCACCTTATAGTAGTCCCATCTAAATTGTATTTACCTAATTTATTGATAAGAATATCATGCGAGACCGTATCAAACGCCTTACTAAAGTCTAGGTATACCACATCCACAGCTTCTCCCTTATCCACAAGACTCGTTATCCTATTAAAGTAAAAAAATATTTTACTTTATTTAAAATGAAGTTTGATAAACTAACATGAGAAATTAAAAGCGCTTAGTCTGTTTAATAATTTAAATTCATATTTCCTTTCTTACTGGTTAAATTAAACTGTTCTCCCACACTGCAGCACTAGCAAAATGGCTCGGGTGTAATTATGTAATTAATGGTGAGTTTTCCATTAGCAACTGGCGGTCCACAGAAAGTTGCATTGAGCCAGGTGCGCCACGGGCCAAAAAGTTTGAAACCACTGGCAGAAGGTGTTGGGATACTGGGCAGGGAGGCAGTGTGGTAGGCACACTGTCAACACAGGGCTGGAGCTGGGGGTGCAGGTGGGATGGATATGCAGGGGCTGGGGTAAAGATGGCATTGTGCAGAGGTTGGGGTCAAGGGGACAATGTTGGGGTTAGGGGCACAGTGTAGGAGTTAGAGAGCAGGAGAGGCAGGAGTTAATGGCAAAGGGGGCACAAGATGGGAATCTAAGGGCGGGGGAGCCCATGGCAGCCCACGGGAGGGCACTATTCCGGGGGGGGGGGGGGGGAGAGACGGACGGACGACAGGGATGCCAACATACGAGTTCATCCAGGGTGCCATTTTCCCTAAGACTGGCTCTAGCTGGGGTATATATTATGACGGTGACAACACTGTATTTGCATATTCATTATGTACATAATGAATATGCCAATATGCAAATTCAATGTTACAGGTCTGCCAAACGTTTGCGAATGGGTTTGCCAGTTTGCAGCATGAAAAAAGTTGGGAACCACTGTACTGTATCAAGGAGCTTTCAGGGAGTGACCATCAAGGAACAATTTCCTAGATGATGCCTCACTAAATCACGGGCCCCAGAAAAAAGGATTTACTTCAAATTGCACAAAAACTAAGCACCCATGCCATGCCCCCTTCTCTGTGGCCCCCCCTTTACACCAAGGCTCCATTTCCTGCTCACTCTCTTCACCTCTCGCTTGCTCATTTTGACCTGTCTAAGGCAGGGTGTTGGAGTGTGGGAGGCGGTGAGTTGGCTGGCAGTACCAGCTGTGGGACGGGACAGGGGATAAAGAGTTTGGGGCTTAGGAGGGGGCTCTGGGCTGGGGCTGAGTGGTTTGGAGAGCAGGAGTGCGCTCCTGACCAATGGGAGCTGCAGGGAGTGCGCTTGGGGCGGGACAGGGGGCACCACATAAAGCTCCTGTGGCTTTCCCTCCAGATATGGAGCCAAGGGATATGTGGCTGCTACCGGAAAGCCGCGTGGAGCCAGGTAAGGAGCCTGCCAGCCCTGCACCAACCGGACTTTTAACAGGCTCAGTTGGCACCACTGACCCACCAGTGTCTCCTTTTGACCGTAAACTGGACACCTGGCAACCCTAGTTTTACCTGATTTCCCACTTCTATCTCATTTTGCAAAAAAGTGTCTTTTGGTTTTAGGGTTCCAGTTACTCTAGTATCATTCTGGTTACTGTGGGCAGACATTTGTTTTCACCCTCTTCATTCCTTTCAAGTAATCATTAGTTTAGACCAGCCTGATCCCAATGCATCTTGTGTGCTTGCCAGGAGGGAAACTCTAGACGTTTACATGGTGATAAGAAGATTCATGTTTGACTTGGATACCTAGATGAGAAACAGTATAATGGCTACTCCTCAGAACTCCTTTCAACACCACATCTTTTGGGCTTCCTTATCCCTTGGCCTCTTGGCCCAGTCAAATCCTTGATGCTACTGTCAAACACGGGATATTTTGGACAATACCTATTCTTTTCAGTTGTCTGTGAAGAAGGCAGCCAAGAATTCTACTCCTGGTATTTCCAAGAACATGATTTTACTGGAATTTCTTTCACATTCTGGACTTAAATCTTCTCAACATGAGACTGCACATAAATCTTCTGATAAGTAGGAATGAGCATCTAGAACGCTAAACAGGGATTAGGGGAAAAGCACAAATGAGAGGCAATCATTGCATTTGGCTTCAGAGAGCTCTGCTTCATTGAATCACTTTTGCTGCCTTGGTGAGATCTTACTTTTGCTGATTCAGAACCTTTTCCCCCTCAGATATCCAGATAGGTTACATAGCCTCCGCTGAGAGCAGCAGCCTTTTGTAGAAATATTAATATTTTATACTTACCAAGGCAGCCAGCCATGAAGAACAGTTTTTCCTCAAAATTTTACTTTGATTCTCTGTGATTCTCCCCTGTTATTCAATGTCAGGCAAGTTACATAGATACCACCAGGGGTTTTCAATCTTTGGTACATTCATTAATATTTGATAGGTTTAATTCTAAGTAAACCAAACAATATATATCTATTAAAATATTTCTATATATAAAAAGAGTGGGTCTTAGAAGAACAAAGAACTGTTTGACACAGAACTTTGCAAAGAAGATCTTTCAAGATACTAAGTAGCATTTAGCTGAGGTTAAAATTTCTTCTTTTAACAACCACCCAAAGCAGACTCAAAAAACATGCTTGCACATTCTTTTGTTGTCTGATGAAAATCTCCACATATGCATGCTATGTCCCTGAATAAATACTTTTGGGGACAGAGTTTTATGAAAGATAAACTTTAATGACTAATAAAATCAAAACATAGGCAAATGACATAGGCATTAAATAGCTATCCAAAGCACCTGTTGATTTCTAATTTGGTAAAACCCACAGATGAGGCATGAAAGATGGACATTGGAGAAGGGGGAAATACAGGGACATAAGATTTATATTGATGAACTCTTTGGAGCTAATGAAATCTGGGACTTCTGCCGAGGAATGTGAATGGTTGACCAATGGTTAACACCTTCGTGATACTTACCGGTTACAGTTTACCAGGTGATGCTTACCAGTTACAGTTAACCAGCAGAGGCTGGAGCAGCCCCCTGCCTGCAGCAAAAAGGGGGCTGCCCCAGCCTGGTGGGGCCCACCACAGGCAGATGTTGCTCCAGCTCCCCCAGAGCAGACCTGGCTGGCATTGCGCCCGGCCTGGCCACAGCAGCGCACAGAATACATAATGTGTGGGGAGCATGCAACATTAAAATTTTGGGAACCGCTGATTTTTAGGGGACCACTAAGTTATTTCATTGTCTGAAAATCTGCAAGACTAATTTCTGAGTTAAGGTTCATGCAACAGGAACAATGAGTGCCTGAAAAAGAGATATACCCACTATATCACGTTCCAATCATACAGGAAACAAAAATCAACTCCTCAGCCATTCATAAGGTTTTAGTTACAGGCTTCTGCAAGAATAAACATAATATCTCAAAATATGCTTAACTCTGCCATCAGCCACTCTGCTTGTGAATTGCATCGACTTATTAATTACAAAACAAAGCATTTCAGACCTCCAACAAATAAAAGATATACAGTCAAATTACAAATGCTGTGTATAGCATTTTAGAAAGCTGGTTATGCTCTTGCTTAGCAGGTAAAACTTGAATTTGGGATTTTGAGCCCCTTTCCTACAAGAATGGAGGGAACCTAAAACAGAACAAGATACTGCAGTTTCCACACTGTGAAGGTATAGGTCATTCTTCACTGTACAAAAACAGGGGCAACAGATGTCTGAATGCTGGTTCTGGCAAATAAAAAAAAAGAGGAGGTGAATCCTCCATTAGCGTGCATGTGACTAGAAGCTCGTTAGGACAGAGAACTGTCTTTTTTTTTAAATATAGCGGATCCCCATTCCTAGATAGGTATAGCCTCCATCCCCTTAGTATCGGAATGCCACACATTCTCACAAAACCCTTGAGAGGCAGGACAGTGCTCCTATCCCCATTTTACAAATGGGGAGCTAGGGAATTGAAACTGGGTCTCCCAAATCCTAGATTAGCACCCTAACCAGTGGACCATCCCTTCTTCTCTAACTGGAGCCCTATTTGTGCTATATTGCTAATACTACTTCTTGAGCTTATTCTTCCATTGATTTAGATTCTTAAACAGCCTTTATAACTATATTCCGATTTAAACTGTTAAAAGTGCCAACCAGCATTACATATGGGGGAAAAAATCTTCAAGGGTGCCTAAGAAATTCAGGAACCTATGTCCCATTGACTTAGGCAAACAGACCAAGTCATTTTGAAAACAGACCTTCTCATTTTTGAAAATGTAAACACATTAAGTTCTCTGTTTGTGATTGGAGGTTAATTTAATTATACACAGTTTGCATTTTAGCTTTTAGAGATTTCATGAGTGGAACAATATACTGAAGAGGTGTGGATTATGTTTCCCTTCTTCTGTAAGAATATTACTGCAATTAATGGTGATTGATAATATACCTATTCCTCTGGGAGAGAATATGCAAATACCCAAAACACAGCTCTTTAAGATGCAATCCAAACTACAAGAAAGTTCGTGAAGAACAGAATTAGATTAAATCTGGGGAGGACTATTGGTAAGGGGGGGAAGGGAAAAAAAAGCTAGAAGTCATTTTTTGGTTCCTATGGCAGTGAGATGCAATGGTATTTTTAAATGTGTAGAATTGATGAAATTTAGAAACTAAATTGGATCTTTTGGCTATCTCAAAGTCTGAACACGGGAAAGTTCATAAAGATGCATTTCTTACATTGGTGTGTACAGCAAGCCATTTTTCTTCATTATGTCAGATGTTTCACCCATTAAACTTTGAGCTTCCTCAAAGGATAAAAACAAATTGCCAGTCTGGTTTATTGGGTGAGAACATCAAGAATAATTATGAAAAATTACAGGGTGTCCAAAAGACAAAATTCATCTTTCCTTAGGACAGCAACTCCCACCAGAAAGTATAAGATACTGGATTTGTTTTAAAAGTCATGCTTAGAAGGCAATATGTTAAATTACCTTTTTCGAAGGAATTTAAAATGAACTCAATGAATTAATAGATTTTGCAACACGACAATGCAGATAATTGTTGACCTTTCATTGCAGACTCACAAGAGATAAGGAAGCAACAACTGCTAAAAAAAGTGTCAAGAATGTTCAAAATACATAAATCTAACCATAAAATACCTTTCAGAGTGGTAACCGTGTAAGTCTGTAACTTTAAAAACAATGAGTGGTCAGGGGGCACCTAAGAAACTAATCAAAATATATAGAACCATGAGTTTTCGTGGACAAAACCAAATTATCTGATGAAAAGTGAGTTTTGCCCACGAAGGCTCATGATTCTATATATTTTGGTGCCACAGAGGTGGGTGGCAACCTGGGGAGCAGTGATCATGAGATGGTAGATTTCAGGATCCTGAACAAAGGAAGAAAGGAGAGTAGCAAAATACACACTCTGGACTTCAGAAAAGCAGACTGACTCCCTCAGAGAACTGATGGTCAGGATTCCCTGGGATGCTTACATAAAGAGGAAAGGAGTCCAGGAGAGCTGACAGTATTTTAAAGAAGCTTTATTAAAGGCACAGCAAGAAACCATCCCGATGTGCAGCAAGAAAAGCAAATATGGTAGGCGACCATATTGGCTTACCGGGGACATCCTTGGTGAGCTTAAACACAGAAAGGAAGCTTATAAGAAGTGGAAACTTGGACAGATGACATGGGAGGAGTATACACATATTTCTTGAGAATGCAGGGGAGTTATCAGGAAGGCGAAAGCTCAATTGGAATTGCAGTTAGCAAGGGATGTGAAGGATAACAAGAAAGGTTTCTACAGGTATGTTAGCAATAAGAGGGTGATCAGAGAGGGTGTGGGATCCTTACTGGATGATGGAAGTAACATAGTGACAGATGATGTGGGAAAAGCTGAACTACTCAATGCTTTCTTTGCCTCTGTCTTCGCGGACAAGGTCAGCTCTGAGACAAATGCACTAGGCAACACAGCATGGGAAGGAGGTGGACAGCCCTTGGTGGGGAAAGAACAAGGGTATGTCTACACTACAAAGTTAATTCGAACTAACAGCCGTTAGTTCGAATTAACTTTAATAGGGGCTACACATACAAACCGCTAGTTCGAACTTAATTTGAACTAGCGAAGTGCTTAATTCGAACTAGGGAAACCTCATTATACGAGGACTAACGCCTAGTTCGAATTAAGTAGTTCGACTTAAGGGCTGTGTAGCCACTTAATTCAAACTAGTTGGAGGCTAGCCCTTCCCAGCTTGCCCTGGTGGCCACTCTGGGCCAAACCAGGGAAACTTTTTGGCCCCCCTCCCGGCCCCGGAGCCCTTAAAGGGGCACGGTCTGGCTACAGTGCTTGTGCCAGTTGCAAGCCTGCCAGCATCCAGCCAGCAGACCCTGCACCTGGCACGGCACGAGCCAGCCACCTGCTGCCACCCAGCCCTCCGCCTCTTCCCAGGACCAGGCTGGCGGCTCCCAGGAGCCTGCCCGGGGCCGCAAGAGGCGGGCGCCCGCCTGGTCTAGTGCGGAGATTGTGGACCTCATTGAGGTTTGGGGGGAGGCCTCCAACGTCCACGACCTCTGCACTAGGCACAGGAATGCAGCCGTCTAGGGCAGGATAGCTGCCAGCCTGGCCACCAAAGGCCACATGCGAACCCAGGAGCAGGTTTGCATGAAAATCAAGGTGGTCCAGTGAGACCCCCGACCCTGAGCTTAGAATATAAGAACATAAGAACAGCCATACTGTGTCAGACCAAAGGTCCATCTAGCCCAGTAGCCTGTCTACCGACAGTGGCCAGCACCAGGTACCCCGGAGGGGATGGACCAAAGACAATGACCAAGCGATTTGTCTCGTGCCATCCATCTCCAGCCTTCCACAAACAGAGGCCAGGGACACCATTCCTACCCCCTGGCTAATAGCACTCCATGGACCCAACCTCCATGAATTTATCTAACTTCTCTTTAAACACTGTTATAATTCTAGCCTTCACAGCCTCCTGTGGCAAGGAGTTCCACAGGTTGCCTATGTGCTGTGTGAAGAAGAACTTTCTTTTATTAGTTTTAAACCTGCTGTCCATTCATTTCATTTGTTGTCCTCTAGTCCTTCTATTATGGGAACTAATGAAGAACTTTTCTTTATTCACCCTCTCCACACCACTCATGCTTTTATAGACCTCTATCATATCCCCCCTCAGTCTCCTCTTTTCTAAGCTGAAAAGTCCCAGTCTCTTTAGCCTCTCTTCATATGGGATCTGTTCCAAACCCCTAATCATTGTAGTTGCCCTTTTCTGAACCCTTTCCAAGGCCAAAATATCTTTTTTGAGGCGAGGAGACCACATCTGTACACAGTACTGAAGATATGGCGTACCATAGTTTTATACTTCCCCTCCTCCTTCTTCCCCTGGCTTCCCCCTTCCAGCTCCCTCCTCCCAGGTTTCCACCTCCCTTCTCCCACCCTCTCTCTTCCCCTCTCCCACCTCCTTTTGTCAGTCTCCCCAGAGGTTAATCACCCCTCCTCCCCCCCCCAGTTTTGTTAAATAAAGAGAGTTTCTATTTTTGAACACGTGTCCTTTATTTTTTACATCAAGAAGGGGGGCTAGGGAGGGGTAAGTGGAAGGAGGTGAGGGAAGAATGGGGCACAAGCCCCTGATGGGGAGGACTGGGGTGGCTCTGCGGGCTCCTTGGGGTGGAAGCTCTCCTGCAGGGCCTCCTGATCCTGACAGCCCCGATTGACCCCCCCCGGATGGCACCCTGCAGCAAGTGCAGCCGGGCCGATGGCCGAGTGCTGTGATGTGCCGAGTGAGGGCACTCTAAGACAGGACTGCTTTGCTGTCCCTCATCAAGTTAGATAAGCAAGCGGGGAACACGGAGAACTGTCTGTCCAGGGTGGGGGTCGGGTCCCTTTAAGCACAGCCCTCGGCTAGCCTGAGGCAGCAGCTCCACACTCTAAGTCCTACCCTGATGCCCTGCCAGCACTGGTTCCGGCCAGCCTTAACTTCGGTTCAGGGTCCACTCAATGTGGACATGCTATTTCGAATTAGCAAAACGCTAATTCGAATTAGTTTTTAGGTCTAGATGCACTAATTCTAATTAGCTTAGTTCGAATTAACTAATTCGAATTAAGTTAGTTCGAATTAGTGCTGTAGTGTAGACATACCCCAAGTTAGGAACTATTTAGAAAAGCTAACCATACACAGATCCATGGGCCCAGATTTAATGCATCCGAGGGTACTGAGAGAGTTGGCAAATGTCATTGCAGAGCCTTTGGCCATTATCTTTGAAAACTCGTGGAGATCAGGAGAGATCCCGGATGACTGGAAAAAGGCAAATGTAGTGCCCATCTTTAAAAAAAGGGAAGGAGGACAATCCAGGGAACTACAGACCAGTCAGCCTTATCTTAGTCCCCGGAAAAATCATGGAGGGGATCCTCAAGGAATCCATTTTGAAGCACTTGGAAGAGGGGGAAAGTGATCAGGAATAGTCAACATGGATTCATGAAGGGCAAGTCGTGCCTGACCAATCTGATTAGCTTCTGTGATGAGGTAACTGGCTCTGTGGATAAAGGAAAGTCAGTGGATGTGATATACCTTGACTTTAGCAAAACTTTTGATACGGTTTCCCACAATATTCTTGCCAGCAAGTTAAGGGATTATGGATTGGAAACATGGACTGTAAGATGGATAGAAAACTGGCTAGACTGTCGGGCCCAATGGGTAGTGATCAACGATTCAATGTCAGGTCGGCGGTCGGTTTCTAGTGGAGTGCCCCAAGGATCTGTTCTAAGACCGGTTTTCTTCAACATCTTCATTAATGACCTGGATGAGGGGATGGATTGCACCCTCAGCAAGTTCGCAGATGACACTAAGCTAGGGGGAGAGATAGATACACTGGAGGGCAGGGATAGGGTCCAGAGAGACCTGGACAGATTAGAGGATTGGGCCAAAAGAAATCTGATGAGGTTCAACAAGGACAAGTGTAGAGTCATGCACTTGGGATGGAAGAATCCCAAGCATTGTTACAGGCTGGGGACCAAATGGCTAAGTAGCAGTTCTGCAGAAAAGGACCTGGGAATTACAGTGAATGAGAAGCTGGATATGAGTCAACAGTGTGCCCTTGTAGCCAAGAAGGCTAATGGCATATTAGGGTGCATTCGGAGTAGAATTGCCAGAAGATCTAGAGGAGTGATTATTCCCCTTTATTTGGCTCTGGTGAGGCCACATCTGGAGTAGTGTGTCCAGTTCTGGGCCCCCCACTATAGAAAGGCTGTGGACGCATTGGAGAGGGTCCAGCGGAGGGTGACCAAAATGATTAAGGGGCTGGAGTGCATGACCTATGAGGAGAGACTGAGGGATTTGGGTTTGTTTAGTCTGCAGAAGAGAAGAGTGAGGGGGGATTTGATAGCAGCCTTCAACTTCCTGAAGGGAGGTTCCAAAGAGGATGGAGAAAGGCTGTTCTCAGTAGTGACAGATGGCAGAACAAGAAGCAATGGTCTCAAGTTACAGTGGGAGAGGTCTAGGTTGGATATTAGGAAAAACTATTTCACTAGGAAGGTGGTGAAGCACTGGAATGGGTTACCTAGTAAGGTGGTGGAATCTCCATCCCTTGACAAAGCCCTGGCTGGGTTAATTTAGTTGGGACTGGTCCTGCCTTGGGCAGGGGGCTGGACTTGATGACCTCCTGAGGTGACCTTCTGATTCTGTGATATGCAACCACACTTAAATTGCGGCCCTCAGCATGTGCTGTATCATTGTGGCCCCTGGGGCTTCCAAAGTTGAGTAGCCCTGATGTAATGAATGCTACTTGTGTTTGCACAGTGAAGAAACCTAAGTGATAGGAGTGCTGCATGGATGGGGCATCCGTGGCCACAAGCCTCTCCCTAAAACATCAATGAGGGCAAGATGCCAGTGGCCGAGCCCGAAGGGAGGAAGCCAGGGCCATTCCCCTTCCAGTTCTGGCCACGCTGTTTGCCTGGGACACTGCCTGTGCTGAACTGGGCAGGCAGCGGGGTTGGCGAGGACAACGAGCAACCTCCCCCTCGCCATGTTCACATAGGGGGGTTACATGGAGGGGTTATGTTCCCGCCCCAGCTGGTGCCCCCTTTATGAACCCTCTTCACTAGTTGCCTCTGCTGAGCAAAGACTCTCAGATTTAATCAAATTCCACAGTGATCTCTTACCAAGTGACTATTAACAATCTAAGTCATTTTATTTGAAGAGGAAAAAAAAATCAATCAATAGTCATTTAGGCCAAATAATAAATGACAAAGCTTAAAAGAATATTAATGTCTTTTACAGTGTTACAAATTGCTAGATTCAAAACAGTCTGGCAATATTCAAACAGTGAACTGAGATAACAAACCTCAGTTTTACTTGCTAAGCCTTGTGTCTAGCTGTTTCCTCCCTCCACAGCTGGTTTGAATATAAATTCAGCCTTTTTTCCTTTTTAAGTAACAATGAAGCCATCCTGTATACAAAGCAAGAGAAACCTGGCCCCTAAAAGGGATTAAAAAAGTAGCCATTTCAGATTCTTTTTCTTACCTTCATTTCTTACAAAAAGCTCATGACAAAGCAGATTTGTTATTCTCACCTCCAGGATCAAGTTTAAATAGGTGTATTTGTATATAGCATCTCTATAAAATGCAGAAGCTTCTTAACTTGTATATGAGTAGTTGACATGGATCTTAGACTTAAAAAACAAACAAAAAAAAAACCCAGTTACTTACCTCGTAACTGTTGTTCTTCAACGTGTTGCTCTTGTCCATTTGAATGAAGCATGTGCGCGCCGCGTGGTACACACTGGGCCAACAGGGAGCCCCCTGGAATGGTGACACTATATCGGTACATATCTACCCCTGCTGGCCCTCCCAGCCCTCAATTCCTTCTTGCCGGAACTCTCTGACGAAGGGGAGGTGGGCAGGATTTCGAATGGACATGAGCAACGCATCTCAAAGAACAGGTACAAGGTAAGTAACTGTTTTTTCTTCTTCGAAATGAGCAAGCACTCCATTCAAATGAGGTTACTCCCTAGCTGAAACACAGGGAGTGGGATCAGACGTTATTAGTTCCTTTACTCAGAGATCAATTGCAGCTCTGTCGTGCCAAGAGCAGCAGCACCCCTTGCCTGCCGAGCGATGACGTAACGTGTTGCGAAAGTGTGCACCGAAGACCACACTTTCGGCTGTCCTGAAAGTGTCCAGTGTGAGAACCTATGCCAGTAAGGATGACAAGGGGTGCGCCCGAGCGGAATGAGCCAGGATGCAGGGTGCTGCCTTACCAGCGAGGTCATACCACTCCATAATACAGAAAGTGATCCATGATAAGCACTGGGCTGATACTGGCAGGCCCTTCATTCTCTCCACTACTGAAATAAAAAGCTGTGGTGATTTCCAGAACCCTCTCGCCCTGTCCATCCAGAGTGCAAGAAACACTCCCTAGGTGTTGAGTAGGGTTTTGGAAAAAAATACCTGGAGGTAAATATCTTGTGACATGTGAAAGGTGAAGACCATGTTAGGGAGAAAGGCAAGGTAGGGGCGAAGCTGAATCTTGGCCTTGAAGAAGAGTCAACGGGGACTCCTTGGACATGCCGAGTTTAACCAGTGTCTAGACAGACCGGCAGCCTCGATACACTAAGGGGGCAGATCTTCTAATGGACGCTCGTCCTGGTGCCGCCCTCTGTGCCCCTGCTCCGAAGGGGACCTCCTCCTATGCTGCCTCCTCTTCTTGGACACTGGAGATTGCGATCAGTGCCAAGCTCTTCTGTTGAGCCACTGAATTCCTCGATGCCGTTGAGGTCTTGTGCACTGACACTGGCGCTCTGCACACCACTGGTGCCGATTCTGGTGCCAGCTGCAGCCCCATACCATGAGGAACAGTTTTAAGCAGGAATTATGTTCCTGTTTAGTGCAGGGCTTGAAGCTTCTGCATATTTTGCAGAAATCTGCGAGGTGACCCTCCCCCAGACACTTCAGACAAGAGTCATGGAGGTCCCCACATGGCATTGGCTTTGAACAAGTCACGCAAGGTTTAAAGCCGTGTGGACCTGGCATCCCTTCCCCAGGAGGGGAGAGATAGGTGGAAAGACCCACCAACACTATTTACCTACTTAACTATTTACACTACAAGAACAATTGAAACTATCGATTGGGGGAAGTCTAGGTTGGATATTAGGAAAAAATCTATTTCACTAGAAAGGTGGTGAAGCACTGGCATGGGTTACCTAGAGAGGTGGTGGAATCTCCATCCCTAGAGGTTTTTTTAAGTCCCAGCTTGACAAAGCCCTGGCTGGGATGATTTAGTTGGGGTTGGTCCTGCTTTGGGAAGGGGGCTGGACTCGATGACCTCCTGAGGTCTCTTCCAGCCCTAGGAGTCTATGATGATTGATCTACAAAACTAACTATATACATGCTGGGTTAGTTGAGAAAGCACAAAGACGCTCCAGTACCATCACGGGCAGTAGGAAGGAACTGAGGGTGGGGAGGGCCAGCACGGGTATATATGCACCAAAATAGTGGCGCTATTCCAGGGGGCTCCCTGCTAGACCGATGCATACTGCTGGGGAAAAAGGTCCGGAATCCATGCACTTGGTGCGAGGCACATCTCATTTGAATGGACATTAGCAAGCACTGGAAGAAGAACTAATTCTTTCATGACTTTTCAATGAACACTAGAAGCAGCAACATTAACCCCCTAAGGGAAAAAGGTGTTTGGAAGAGAATTGCTCCATCATTAAGGACTCTGTTTTCAGTTTAAAATGATTTTTACAAAACAAACAAACAAACAAACAAAAAACACCACATCCCTGGGTTTTACAAAAAGTGTCTTTATTATAATCATTATAATACTTCACAAAAAGTATTAATTAATTTTTACCCTATTTTCACCCTACTTTTGTATCATTCAAATACATAAAAAAGTAACAGGTTTTTGTAGGAACATATAATACATCGCATGAGATTCCTCTATTATGATAATACATTATTCTGTGTGTATGTGCAAAGCTTCCTGTTGAAGTAAAGCTATGTAGTAGTCTAGAGGATAGACAACAGTCACAAATGCCAACTCTGAAGTGCGTGCACATCTGAACTTACTGATGAATCTCATGCCCACTGTTGCACATATAAGACATAGCAGATAATGGTTTAAAGATCTGACATACTAAAATGGGAAGGTGACAAAAACCTATATCAGAATACATTTCAGAACACAATGAAGTATTCAAAAGTTTTGTTCCGGGATTAGAGATCTATTGTTTTCTTAAAACTCTGAAATGGTATTGTGCTCTGAATTTTATTTAAGTCCTGCAACAAACCACACGTAATTCTATTAATCTACTGAACACTCTGCCCGCCCCCACCATCCTTGTGTCCACCAAAATAAAGCCCAATATTTACCCAGAAAGATGGGAGGTTGAACTGATTTTCAGCTCTTTTTGTTGTGTTAATAAACACTGATAAATTGCCAGAAAATAAAATACAATACAATAAAATCTGAAAACAAAGGGTCCTAACATTCAACACCAGTCCCCCCAGCAATTTAAAATGCAGCACTGATAACCTCCAAAGCAGCCTGAGATCTTTGGCTATGATGATGGATAGATAATGTGGGTGAGTTTTGAGGACGGCAATTTATTGGGTGAGCAACTCAGAGCTCTGCAAAAATGTGAAGGGTTTGGGAAAAGAAAAAAAGGAAAAATTCTCCAACTAGAAATTCTTGGGAGGCAGTGTAGTACAGAGGATAGGGTCCCAGACTAGGTCCCAAGAAACCTGCATTCTGTTTCCAGCTCTGAAACTGACCAGCGATATGACCTTGAGCAAATCTGTTTCTCCTTTCACCATATCCATCTTGTTTCTTTAGACTAAGCTCCTTAGACAATGACAGATTCAATACATATTTATATAGCACCTAGCATGATGGGTCATAATCTCATTTATCACCATCTAAGAATAAGTAGATTTTTGAATTCAGCATTTTAAAATTTTTTTATACATCTAAGGAACATACTTGTGAGTGCAGAAAGGCATCTTTTATTAGACAAACCTCTTTAGCCTAAAATCTCCAGTTCTGCAAAAATACTTCACACGCTGTTTCTATTTAATTCAAAGGCATGCAGGCTAGGTGCAGCTTGTCAAACCCACATCCAATCACCACGCTACTTCCTTTGAAAATCCCCAACCTTGTAGTAAACTTTTTATACGCTGACTTTCATGGACAACTCATTAACCTTCTTCACATTATTTATCTCAGCTAGGATAATGTTTGATCTAATTCTAAGAGATTTTCATTTCAGAACCAATCGTAAAACTCAGCAGGATGCTATATACAACTTTAATGAGTGCGCCTTATCCAAGATGCCACCAATATGCACTTCTTTAGATCTACACCATTTCCTTTTTGTTTTTGTTTTTGTTTTTAGGGGATGGGAGGACAGGCAGGAGTAGGAAGAGAAACAGAAAGGTAAGTTGAGTAAGGGAAGAATTTAAAAAGAAATGACACCTCTGTTCTGCTAACTACACTGATATGAATACTATGAAATCTGACCTAACTGCTCATGGCATTTCTATTTACTTTTAGCAACCTCTATACACACTCTCTGCACCTCTTTTATGGATGCTTTTCATTGCATCCAGTGGCTAGCAGCAATTAATGCAGAGCAAGCGAGCAGCTCTGTAAACCTGCTGACAGCTGTTTAATGGGAGAGGTAGAAAGTGGTGGACAAGTCCTGGCAGCGTACTTAATGGATGCACAAACACCCACAGTCATCAGCCTGAAACGATAGTGGCAGAAAATTAACTTAGAGCTACAAAACTCATTTAGTAAAGAGATCCACAGCAATCTGGACAATGCGAGACTTCGTAATGGGAATAAGGGGGAAAATAGGAAGAAGCATCTCTTGCATTTACTTTCAAGGAGTCTTTAATTTCACAAGTCTTTTTACTTAGCCTTGTTGCTTCAGTGCACAAGCTAGTAGTTGCCTCTGTTTTGCAAAGCAAATGTTATTGTATGGGTCTATAACTTCTATGGACAAAGTATGTCAAAGACTTGTTTGAGTTAAAAGGAAATTTTCATGTTAATAAGAGTACCACCATGCTGTATTTTCTTCAGATACTCTTGAACGTGGTTGCACTATAAATGATGCTTCCCTTTAACTTATTACCACATTCCAACTTTATATTTCAGTCACTATCACGTCTAGATTGCACAATTACTGGCAGAAAAGCAAATCAGTGCTCTGACTTTAAAACATTGTAGCTATTTACAATGAAAAATATTCTAACCCCTGAATTAAAGACAAGACTTAAAAGGAGGTTATCGAATTTTTTTTTTTAAATCCCTTACCACATGTACTATAAATTATCAACACAATATAGTTTTAGCTTCTCATCTATTTGTTTTGAGGTAGCATCCTAAAAATTGGGGTCTCATACAAAGACAACAACCCATACTCTAAATAGGCTGTCAATAAAAAAGGGGGGGGGATGGGAACTGCACAAATGAAAGTGAGTGAATTTTGAAACAGTGTGCCTCAGGTAATGTACTTAAACCATAAGACCGAAGTCTACCATAGCCCATGGGTCAGGATTTTGTGTGTGTGGCGGTGAAGTTAAATTAAATTATTTTATTGCGTACTTATAGCTATGTTGTTGCTGTGTATTTGATCAAGAGACAAAGGACAGGTTAGTTTTATTAGTTGCTTAAAAAAAAATATCAAGGCATTTTAAGCTTCGGATAGTCCAGGGTTTCCCAACCTATGGGTCGCTATTACATTTCAAAAGGGTCGCCAGTTGTCTCCCCAGGTGGCTCTTAAGGAGCCATTCACACATTTTTTTTTTTTTGAATTGCCCTGGGTCACCAGGTCTTCCTGAATTGTCAAAATGGGTCCCCATCTGAAAAAGGGTGGGAACCGCTGGGATAGTCACTCATCTTTTAGACCAACAAAATTCCTATTAAATTAATTCTTAAATATCATGGAAATTAGGGAGTTCAAGCTACTTGTTTTGTGTAATTGAGACATTACCTTACCCATGGAACATGCTTTCCTAAACTAACCTGCAAACCACTACTCTCTCCCTTCTAGGGTTGCCAGGTGTCCGGTATTTTTCGCCTCCTATCTGGTAAAAAATTCAGAAAATACCGGACACCTAAAATGTCTGGTATTTTCTGATTTTTTCCCAGCCAGGATGCAAAAATCTCGGGTGCTTACCTGATTCTGCAGGGGAGCTGTCTGGCTCAAAAGCATTTCTGAAAAGGGGCCTTGCTGGGGGTTTTTTCAATTTTTAAATTTTTTTTGCTCAACAACTTTGGTCTCCCCTCCCCCTTTTTTTCCCTCAACAGAATTTTTTTCCTTGTTGGGGTTTTTTTGGGGGAGGGCAGGTGTTCGGTATTTTTGGTTAAACCATCTGGCAACCCTACTCCCTTCCTTCAGTACTGGCTTAAACCCCATCTGTGCCCTAAAATAAATCAGCTCAAGAAAACTAGGCTGACAGGCAGTAAGGAGAGCAAACATCTTATACGATTATTTAAAAAAATAGATAAGCATTTTACATATTTGACTGTATCCCACCCCCAAGCCCGATCCTTTATCACTTTTCTTAGATCAATATCTTCAGAGTAGGGAATATCTTTGTGTAGTATTCAATATAACGGGGCACCAGTCCTAACACCTCGGCATGCTACAACAGAAGAAATGTTAAATTTATTATAATAATTATGTAATAAATCGCATCCTCTGCTAACATTTAAAAAACTTGGATGGGGGGGGGGTCACATTCAGTGATGCATTTTATATTTTAGCATAATTGAACAAATCCTCATATAATATTAAAAATGGAAATTTTACATGCAATAAGAATAGCAGTCGCCAATTGTGATTACTATAATTAATGCTGAAAAACATTATAAACTCCATTTCAAGTTTTCAATTTAAAAAATTAATCAATCTTTGCAGTAAAAAGATGGGTCCTTAGACCAAGTTGGAGCAAAAGCCTTTCATTAATTTGCATTATGAATTAACCAAAACTCAAGAATGTTTTTATATTGGGCCAAAATTCAGACACTTTTTTTGAAAGCCTTTACAGAGAAAATAAGGCTACAATGTTACATGTAGCCCCTTATAAAAGGGACTTTTATAAAATGTGTACAAATCAAGCCTATTTTAAAACAGTATACTGGGAAGTGTTAATTCTACAGATTGGGGTAATTAATTCTGTGCTGCTAGGTTCAAGGCATTTATAAGGTCTATAATTCTAGCAGCCAACATTTTCCTTTCCTCTTTCATATTCCTTAGAAACTAAAAGGCAAAAGCTAGCCTTGAACCACAAAGGGCTCAATCCTGCAAGCACTTATGCACAGAAGCACATATGCCTATACTGTTACTGCTGTTCAGTTTAACTGAATATATAGTATAGCTTTAATACCCCTTTGCATTATTCATTGTCTCACAAAACACAGGATATAGTATGCAGTCAAGTTTCTAACAGGAGCATTGTCTTAGTCTTAACACATCATATTCAAATCAATTAAAATACATAGTTGAATACTTTTCCACACTGGCTGTGCTGTGGTTGGTACAGCAAGATGCATGATCACAAATGAGACAGGAGAAGTCCACAAGATACTCTTCGGTAGGAGGTGGCAAAAGCATGGTGAGAATCCCCATCTCATAAGAAGCACAGCTTTAAAATGTTTAAACATTTCCTTATATTGGCATGAATTCAGGAATAAACAAACAAACATTAGTACCAAATTGCTTTTCATTGTAAATTCAAACTGGCGCCAGTGTGAGGAAATTGAGTGCATTTCCATGCCATATTTGCAATATACAATTTCCTTATTCTCTCTTTCACACAGACAAATCCCAAAGTGGAGGAGGATCAGGGAAACAAATCCTTTTCAGTTCCAGCCTAATTTAAAGTATCACATAACCAACACTGAAAATGTGAAAAAGAAATGCAAAATTGTGAAGCCATGTTCATCAGTTCTATACAAGTATTCCAGGAAGAACTGGTATTGAAATATTAAGGCTGCATTCTGAATTATTTTTGGATCCTTGAGCATCCTTCCCCGCCCAGGAAAAAAGTTTGATTTCTGACCTTAGAGAAGAATGAGCATAGCCCCAAAGGATATTCATATCAAATCCAAACTTGAGTGTGATTAATCTGGACTTAGACCATCTAAATCAATGGTCACCAATTTATTGCGTCACCTGGGAAGTCGACTAATCGATCGTGATCTCTGGTGCTGGAGCCCCACACCACCAGCCCGGTCTCAGAAGTGGCCAGTGTGGACCATGTGCAAGAAGGGGAGGGCAGGGGGACAGGAGTCTCTGTGCTCTCCTGCCTGAAAGTGTCACCCCTGCAGTGCCTATTGGCCAGGAACAGAAAACTGTGGCCAATGGAAGCTGAGGGGGCAGTGCTCCAAAGTGCAGCTGCACACAGAGTCATGTGTCCCGCACCCTCAGGTCAACGCTGACCCCTTCTGGGAGCAGTGTGAGGCTGGAGCAGGCAGAGAACCTGCCTTAGCCTTGCTGCACTGCTGACCAGGAGCCACTGATGTTAAGTGCCACCTGGCAGGATGCCACACCTCAAGCCCACCCTCCTCCCAGAGCCAACACCCCATACATACTCCTGCACCCAAAACCCACTCCTGCACCCAAAGCCTCTGCCTTGACCCCTCTCCAAGAGCCAATACCTAAAAAAACCCAACCCTGACCTCTCTCCCAGAGCCAGTACCAAGGCCCCTCCTGCACCGTGAACCCCATTTCAGAGCCTGCACCTCCCTCCTGCATCCCAACTCCCTGTTCTGAGCCCTCTCCCAGAGCCAGCATCCCATATCAACTCCTGCACACTAAGCCCTAGCACCAAGTCTCCTCCCAGAGCCAGCAATACATACCTCCTCCTACACCCCAAACACCTGTCCTGAATCCCCTCTCAAAGCCAGCACCCCATAAACCCCTCCTGCACCACACCACTCCTCTGGTGAAAGAGAGGGAGGGAGGGAAGGGGAGATGGAGTGAGCAAGGTGGGGCACTGGAGAAAGGGTGGGGTAGATCTTGTGTTGCCCTTCAATTCAGAAAAGGTCGGAGACCACTAATCCAGATAGAGCAGCAGTTCTCATTGTGAGTTGGGACCCCAAAGTGGATCACAACCCCACATTAATGGGATTGCCAGGGCAGCCTTAGTCTTGTTGGGGCTAGGAGTTGAAGCCCAAGCCCCACCACCCAGGGCCAAAGCTGAAACAACATCAGGGCTTCAACCCAGGGTGCTGGGGCTCAGGTCCTTGGGCTTCAACTATGTCTGTCGTCCTACTCTCCCGCCCTGCCAGCCTAGAATACTGGTGTTTAAGCTTTGCCCCCTCTCACCCGGGCAGTGGGGCTCAGACTTCAGCGCCCCCTTCAGCGTGGTGTAGGAATTTTTGTTGTCAGAAGGGGTTCAAAGTGCAGTGAGGTTTGACAGCACTTGAGACTGGAATGAGTTACCCAGGGAGGTGGTGAAATCTGCATCCCTAGAGGTTTTTAAGTCTTGGCTTGACAAAGCCCTGGCTGGGATGATTTAGTTGGGGTTGGTCCTGCTTTGGGCAGGGGGTTGGACTCGATGACTCCTGAGGTCTCTTCCAGCCCTGGGATTCTATGATTTATGATTCTACGAGACAGAGAATACTTAAATACAGATCACTGCAATTTCACATGAAGTCACCCTGCATTGGGACAGGAGTCCAGCACCAGAAAAAAACAATAGATTACCTATGTTTGCCAGTACTTTGGGCCAAGCAGCAGCAGTCTGCTGGGGAAATTAGTAGACTAATCAGATCTGTGGAGAGGATTCTAGCCTGACTGAAATCTGTAAGACTTTTGCTAGTTTATATAGGCAAGAGCTGCCAGGGTGTAGTGAAAGGGAGGAAAAAAAATAAGTTAGATCAATTTTTTTTAGATACTGTTCATAAAAACTATCATTTAATAGAGGGTGGTGACCCCTGCTTGCTACGCTTGCCAACCCCCCTCTCCAGGGATAGGCAGCCCCAGACACCGGGGAGGGCCAAGTCAAGGCGAAGCAGCCCTGGCTCTCCCCACTCCGGCTGCCAGGAGCAGGATGGCCCGCACTGAGGCCACAGCTGACCCAGCTCTCTCCCTCCGGCTGCCGGGAGAGGGGGTGGGGGGGCTGAACCAAGGCCACAGGTGGTTCTGTTCCCTCCCCTCTGGCCACCAAGGGCTTGGGTGGGGCCAAGGCCGTGGCTGGTCCAGTCCTCTCCGTCTGGCAGGGGCACCCAGCCGTCTCCCTCTAACTGTGAGGGGAGAGGCCACTTGGCTCCAGCTCCCTATGGACGAGGGGCAAGGCCGCGTGGCTCCTGTGCGCCTCCTTCCCCCCGGATCACTGACGACGCAGCACATGTCCTGCATATGTCCCACCCCCACCTGAGCCCCCGCAAGGTTCTGTGGCTCCTGCACACACCCCTACAAGCCTCCATGGCTCCTGCATGCCCATTCCCCCCACCCAAGCCAGACAGCGGAGGAGTCGCTCAGTTCAATTTAAATTCCAGCAGCCGTCCGTCCACGTAGTGCCTGCGGGAGGGACGCTCAGGGGACGCGGCATGTGGGGGAGGGGACAACCGCTGGACTGTGCGGCACAGAGCCAATAGGGGATCATGGGGGAAGGGGGACAAAGTAGGGTACCTGCATGCCCTCTCCCCGGAGCACTGGGGGGGGGGAGGGAGCTGCATGACCCAGGAGCCACTCAGCACATGGCTCCTGTCACCCCAGGCCTTGCTGGGGCACGTTGGAGCATGGGGGAGGCTGTATGGCTTGCAGCTCCCACGGAGCGTGGGGAAGGGAGAGGCCACACGGCTGAGGGCAGAGGGAGGGGCTGCAGATGCAGCGTGATTCATGAGGTCACTCTGTCGTCCCGCAGGAAAAACCTCTCAAGTATACAAAGAAAGTTCATATACCATACATATATAGGCCTCCATAGCTAACAAAGCATACGAACACAGAGAAATTGAAACTAGGCCTGAGTAGTATAAAAGCACCAATGGGTGAAGTTAATACAAAGAGGGTGTATGAATATTAAATTGGTAACTCCTCAGAACAGGCAGGGTTCTAGAAGTGATTTGAAGAGAGGTAATTTGTAGACTGTACCATATTGGCCTCTCAAGGGGATGGTTCTATTTTTAAAATAAATCAAATTACATATAAACCCACACTTTTAACTGTCAGTTGAGAAAATCTGTGAACATCCTGGCATCTATAGTGCTCTAAGGAGATAACCCTAAGGGAAATCCCTATATTGAAGTAAACAACCTCCAAGAGGTCATACAATTTTCAGTTTGGTTTTTTTTTTCCTTTAGGTTAGACAGGATATAACTAATGAGACAAGGAATTTTATTTGGTTCCTATTGATTCCTTCCATGGCCCCCAAAAGATAACAGAAAACTCTGAAATGTATGTTTATTCTGAAAGCTTTCTTAATCTTGAAGCTCTGTATTCACAAAATGAAAAGACACGCTCTACTAAGGTGCCTCCAAAAACAGGAACTCTGGTTTAGTGGAATTAAGCAGATCAAGCTTTCAGACATTATTTTAAAAACACAGCTACCCCAAGAACGCATGGCTCGCTGGGCACACTAATAACCAGCTTCAAATACCAGCCAGAGTAACTCTGTAATGGAAAAGCAGTCTGACTAACTGAATGCCAAACAGGGGAAACAGCTTATTTTTCATTTGTCTTGCTTGCTTGTTCACAGAACCCACAATTTTGTCCTCTAAGTTATCATTTCAAGAATTAATAAGCATTTAGTCCTGTAAATGGAATTCTTAGGCATTGCAAAACGGTTAATAATCTGAGGTAAAAGTGAGTTGGAAATATCTGAGGTAGAAGTTCAAAATAGATAACTAATTATGGCCTAAACTGTAAAGGTTCAGGGTAAAATTTTCAAATGTACTTATGCCTTATCACAGTAAACATTTGCTAGAACCATGGTTACTATATTCCTGTATCTACCATGGTAACAATAAGCCTCCAATCTCTTCTCTTAACGCACCCTTATGAGTGAGTCTGTACCACAGCCACAGTTCTAGTTGACTGGGTGGAGGCCTCCTTCAGATACCAAAGCACACCATCTCTGGCCCCTTCTAGGATGCCACCCCCAGTGACACAAAGCCTTTGTCAACCTTGGATTGAGCATACAGCTCCCACCAAGTTGTGGAATGGGTGTAGGAATGAAACTGAATCATGCTTCCCACATGCCAATGCAAAGCTAACAGGAAGTAACAAAGCCTCTTCACACTGTCATGGTATAGAAATAAGAATCAAGAGATACATTACTTAGATTGCAGCAGAGCCCAAAATATGCTAGACCTGCGCCAAATAGCCCAGGCATTTCCTACTATGAAGAACATGCAATCTAATGACAGACAAGATAGGGGAGGGAACAGGATACAACATACAAAATTAACAGGTTGATAGGCTTAGATTTGATCAGTTACCAAGTGTTTTGTTTTGTTTTTAAGATTCAACATACTAAAAACTCCCCTGCCTCCCACAAATTCTGTGGAGACAACAGGCCATTTTCATTACAATACATATGGCCTCATTGTAGTGTTCATAGTTGAAGAGTTTAGCTGTAACCATCTCATCCTGATCATTAAAAGCAGCAAGTTGGGGAAAAAAGAGGGGAAGAGGAAGAGAAAGCTAACCATACCTTTCTAGGCAGTTCTTAAGTGGTCTGATTAGTTTTTTAATTTTAATCCCATTTTGCACATCTTTCACTTGTTCCTGGTAATGTTCTTGCAATGAAATAATCCATTAAGGCAGAGACCTTGTTCACTGAAAGTTTATAATGACTGACCCACTTTATGAAGCTCTTTAAAAAAAACAAACAAAAATGAAGACTGCCCATGAGGGAAGTACAACAACAACGTTAACCTCAATGATCTTTCATAATTAAATTTGCTGGTTGAACTCAGCACATTTAAAATGTTCTAATGTTTCCCCTGGGTCCTGCACTGATTTTTAAGTTCCAAAACTTTTAATTGTGCAACTTATACATAAATCAGACTCCATTTTGTGTAACTTATAACAACGTGTAGCCATTGCCAGACACTGCCTTGAGATTGTAAAAACCACGCTAAACCCTGTCAACTTTTGCTCTCAGAAAATCAAATTTTTGGTATGGTGAAGTTTCTCTAACTCCGCCACGAAGCCTCTAAGGGTTTCATGCCAGTCCCAAGCCTGGATAAAGGAGGAGGGTTGGTCAGATGAGTGTCAATGCACTGATCGTAAAACAACAATACTAATGAAATCTGATGCCAGTACAATTAACTGATAAAAGATGCTGGCTCAGACGTCACCCGGATAACCAAGTTCCGCCATACTGATCAAGCAATCGGGGTTGGACCAATAAGTTGACTACCAAAAGGAAACTACAACTAACACATATACTATCAATCAGAATGTGGAACGTCCAAACACCGTGGGCAATGGGAAAGCGAGAAATGCTTTGAAAGGAGATGGAGAGACACTGACGTGACATATTTGGACTGGCAGAGATGCGTTGGCCGGCATTGGGAGAGATGTGCGGTTGCGAAGTCATTTGGTCAGGGAACGAAGTGAAACATGAGGCAGGAGTCGGATTCCTTCTTATAAAAAGAGCTAGAGGAGTATTGTTAGGATACAAACTGGTGAGTGCGAGAATGATGGTTGCGAGAGAGTCGAAACAAAACGGTTCAACATTTCGGTCGTTCAGGTGTATGCACCCACGTCGGACAGCAGTGAGGAAGAGATTGAGCTATTCTATAAAGATTTGACAAAGATGCTGGAGGAGATATCGAAGAAGAGAGATGTGTTGATCATCAGAGGAAACTGGAATGCGAAGGTTGGAACAGATAACGAAGGTTGGGAGAAAGTCATGGGAAGGTTTGGATATGGAGAAAGAAATGAACGAGGTGAGAAACTACTAGAATTTGCTATGGAGCATGAGATGGTGATCTGCAACACGAGATTCCAACAAAAGGACTGTAGGAAATGGTCATGGCAATCGAACGATGGGAAGTTCAAGAATATGATAGATATGATCTTGATAAGAAGAAGATGGGTAACATCAGTACAGCAGTGCCAAACTTTCCAAGGAGCGGATATGGACTCGGACCACAGTCTAGTGATTGTGAACATCAAGATGAAACTTAAGAGAAAATATAAGACACAGTTTAAGAAATGAAGAGACATGGCAAGGCTAGGCAAGGAAGAAATAGGGAATGCGTATAGAGCAGTGCTCGAAGAGAAGATCAGGAAGGCGGGCACAGAGAAAGACCTAGATAAGAGAATTGAAGGGATAGCTATGGCGATAGAAGAGGCAATTGAGCAGATGGTTCTGGAAGAAGATTACATAGGAGACACTGAAGTTGGCCCAAGAGAAGCGAGTATTGAAGATCAGAAGGGATGTCTCCAAGAGGATGGCACAACAATATAGAGTGAAATGCAACGAGGTAAGGAAAGCGGCCAGAATGGATAAGGTGAAAAGGTTAGAGGAGCAGTGTGAAGATATACAGAGGTATTACGGTGAGTGTAAGATCAGGGAGATGTATAAGATGATTAGGAATATTAATAGGAAATAGCAGTTGGCAATCAAAGACGAGAATGATAAGGTGCTCATGAACAAGGAGAAGGTTGTGCAGCAATGGATGAGCTATTGTACCAATCTGTACAAAGCACAGTAGGACCCAAGTGTCTCAGAGAGATCGATCGAAGAACTGAAAGAGATATCACTGCTGAGCATCGAGAGCGAGACCAATATTTTGAAGGAGGAAGTAGAAAGAGCAGTGAAACGACTAAAGAACAATAAGAGCCCTGGAAATGATAAGATCACGGGAGAGATGATCAAATATGGTGGAGAAAGTATGATTCAGGAACTACATCGACTATGTAATATAGCATGGAAAGAAGGGAAGGCACCTAAGGAATAGACAAGATCTGTGCTAGTGACAATACACAAGAAAGGAAGAGAGTTGGAGTGCAAGAACTACAGAACGATTGCTTTAACGAGTCATCTAGGCAAGGTGCTGATGGTACTGACAGAGAGATTGAGATCGCAGATAGAAGAACATCTAGCAGATGAGCAAGTGGGATTCAGGAAAGACAGAAGTACCATACAGTAGATATTGGCACTACGATTGATAGCGGAGAAAGCTCGGTGAAAGAACAAGTACATCTACAATTGCTTCGTCGATTTTCAGAAGGCATTTGACAGTATAGATCAGAAAGTGACTTGGGCCGTGTTGGAGTCGTACGGAGTAGATAGTAGACTGATACGGTTCTTGAAGGATATCAACGACAATGCAGAGGCAGCGGTGAGAACATGTAGAGAGTTGGGAAGTTGGTTTAGAACGAGTAAAGGTACGAGACAAGGAGATCTGATATCACCGAGTATCTTCTTCATGTACTTAGAGAGAGCAATGAACAAGATCAAGGAAGAGGAAGAAGAAATATTGGTGCACGGGATGAGAATTAACAACTTGAGGTTTGCGGATAATATCGTTATCATTGAGGAAGATGAAGAAAAGTTAGAGAGAATGGTGCAGGTGCTAAATGAGGAAGGGAAGCAGTATGGACTGATTATGAATATCGATAAAATGAAGACAATGGTATTTGGAGATAAGGAAATAGGAAAGATGATCAGTGTAGATGGGATCGAATTAGAGAATGTAGAGAAGTTCACATATTTGGGGAGTAACATGACGTATGATCTAGACTGTAAGAAGGAAATAGCGACTATAATAGTGAAAGCAAGAGCGAGTTTGAAGGCGATGGATAAGATCTGGAAAAGTAAAGCGATTAGCTTAGGAACAAAGCTGAGTGTCTTGAAAAGTGTGTATTTAGCAGCATGTTGTACGGATGTGAGACATGGGTAACAACAAAAGATTTGAAGAGAAGGATACTGGCATTCAAGCAGAGTTGTTATAGAAAGATCCTGAGAATAGGATGGAATTATATAGGAAGATACAGCCAAAAGAGAACCTACTGCCGAAGGTTATACAACAGAAGTTACAGCTATTCAGGCATATATGCAGAATGAATAAAGAGCAAAAAGTTAAGACCTTGGTATTCGGCATAATGGATGGTCCGAATAGGAGAGGCAGACCCCACAGAGAATGGGTAGACGATATAGTAGATTGGTGCGGAGCTAGTCTACAGAAACTAAGCCACTCTGCAGTGGACAGGGAAAGATGGAAGGAAATAGTGAGGGAGGCATCGGACACCAACAGGCATTGAGACCATGGTAGTTGGTGATGATGATGATGAAGAAGTTTCTCAGAATTGTCTGTAACACCCTGTGAATGGGCCTAAGCAATAGGCATACCCTGATAAAAGTCTGAAGTTACATGAATTAAAAACAGTCCTTCAACCATCCTGAGTTCAATATTCTCCTCACTGCAGGTACCCCCCTATCCTCAGAGCCCAAGAGGGCCTGGGAAGGGAAAGGGACATGGTTGTGTGTGAGAGAAAGGAAAGCTCACAGATTTTCATGCAATGTGACAATGTTTAACATGTATCTTCCCCAATTCATGAGAGACTATATTGGGGTGGGTAATAATTTTTGACCAGAGGCCACTTCAGAAATTTTTGAAGTGGCCCCAGGCCACCCCAGAAGGGGCAGGTCCTTAGGTGGAAGGGGTGGGGCCAGGACACTTCCATGCTTCCCCACCCACAGACCCTGATTAGTCTGGGGTTGGGGGAGCGTGCAAAGTCTTTGCCCCCCACCCCTGAGAACTGCCAGCTGTTCAGAACAGCTCTAGGTACCTCTAGGTACCTGTTTCCCTGGTGGTGGGAGGAGACTTCACATGCTCCCGCAGCTCCCAGGACAATCAGGGCCTGGGGAAGGGGAGCACATGAAGTCTCTCTCTCCCTGCCCCTGCCCTGAAAGGAAGTGCCACGCTTAGAGTCAACTGTTAGCTAGCAGCAGCTGGCGGTTGACTTTAAGTGCTGAGCCCCTTGCATGGCGGAAGAAGACTTTACTTGCTCCCCTCTCCCCCAAGCCTCGATTGGCCTGGGGGCAGGGGGAGCGCATGGAGTCTCCTCCTACTCTGCCCCTGTCCTGCAAGGAGCATGTGGTGCTTAGAAGGGCTGCACCCCGCACAGGGCAGGAGACGCGTTTGTGTACTCTCCCCTCCGACCAATCAGGACATGGGAGACCGGGGGAATTTCAACTATTCACCTCAAGTTTGTAGTCCACTAACACCTCAAAAGTTATTCTAGCCTGGTAGCACTGAATTGCTCGATCATCCTGGCCAATTTTAGAGCGTTTATAAATTTACGTAGCTTTTCTTTGTATCACAGTGCATCTTCTCAGACAAAGATGAGATGTTTGGGATACTTATCATGCAGACCTGTCATTCCACCCATATACTGCAATCCAGATTTTGGGTTTTACTATACATGGGGCAATATTACAGCCTGAATTCTGAAATATTGGACTTCTCAGTGAACATTCCCATGCAAATAGATAACATTACATCTTGCCAGAAAGATCAGAATTAGCAATCTTGGAGTCATTTTTCCACTACAATGTTTTCAAGTGTTTCTATTTTGCTTGGGTACATCTTGAATTTTCCCTCCCAACACAGCTACATACATCCCTTTAACTATACAGTAAACTCACTAAAATTCTGTGATTTTTGGTTCTCAACTTCAATAATTTATAAAGCATCATTTCAAACCAACCCAATAACATCCTAAAGAACAATCCTTGATTTGATTTCCTAGAGAATTCCTAATAATTTTCTAGAGGGAAAGAGGTTAAATTGGGTTGCTAACAAGGAAACTAACTGGGTTGCTAACTAACTGAAACCAACAGGATCCCAACTATTGTAATATTGTATTGAACGTATGCACATACACAAGCAACGTATATTTGATCAATTACTGCCATGCACCTCATCACCTCAGCTAGCCTCTATCCATTAATATTTCATCATAAAGACTTATCATAGAATCATAGAACCATAGAGCTGGAAGAGACCTTAGATAGAAGGTCATCAAGTCCAGCCCCCTGCTCTAGGCAGGACCAATCCCAACTAAATCAACCCAGCCAGGGCTTTGTCAAGCCGAGACTTAAACACCTCTAGGGATGGAGACTCCACTACTTCCCTAGGTAACCCATTCCAGTGCTTCACCACCCTCCTAGTGAAATAGTTTTTCCTAATATCCAACCTAGACCTCTCCCACCACAACTTGAGACCATTGCTCCTTGTTCTGCCATCTGTCACTACTGATAACAGCCTCTCTCCATCCTCTTTGGAAGCTCCCTTCAGGAAGTTGAAGGCTGCTATCAAATCCCTCCTCACTCTTCACTTCTGCAGACTAAACAGACCCAACTCCCTCAGCCTCTCCTCATAGGTCATATGCTCCAGCCCCCTAATCATTTTAGTTGCCCTCCGCTGGGCCCTCTCCAATGCGCCCACATCCTTTTTGTAGTGGGGGGCCCAGAACTGGACACAATACTCCAGATGTGGCCTCACCAGAGCCGAATAAAGGGGAATAATCACATCTCTGGATCTGCTGGCAATGCTCCTCCTAATGCACCCTAATATGCCATTAGCCTTCTTGGCTACAAGGGCACACTGTTGACTTATTTCAACATTCCATACTCCTGCATGGTATTAAATAGCTACCTTTTTAAAACTGTAAAAAATGAACTGCAACAAATTTTCTTTATATCAAGCTATCCTCACCAAAATTAAACTGCAGCTCAAAACAGCAACATTTTTAAAGGCTAAATCTTATAACGCTGCACATCTGTAGTACTGGAAAGGGGAAACACCCAGATTTCCAATAGACTGGTGTACTTACTGCTACTGCTGACAGGTCCTGAGATAGGCAAGTTGCACATGTGAATTAAAAAAAAAAAAAAAACAACCGAACTATTTTTGGCTGTTTTTAGATGTTTCATGTATTTACAAGTTGGACCTCCCTGGTCCATCACTCTCAGGACCTAAGCAGTCCCAAACAAGGGAGTTTGCCAGACCAGGGGAGGTCAGGCCTCTGGGCTCTCCCAGTGTTCCCCTCCTGGCCGCTGGTCCAAGCAGCGCACTGCCCCCAAGCCCACCTGCCAGCCCCCACTGCCTCAGCTGCCAGCCCCCACTAACCCAAGCTGCCTCTGCCACCGTCCCTGCTCCAGAGGGCCATCAGTCCCTTCTGGCTGCTGGCCCCACTCCAGCTGACAGCAGGGCTTCAATGGCTCTGGCATCTGGCTCCACTCCAGATGCAGGGGCTTTGCTGCTGGCCCTGCTCCAATCAGTGGGGTTCCATTGCACCCAACAATGCTCAGGCTGTTGGTGGGGCTGTGCTACTCCCAGCCAACAGCCCCACTTCAGCTGGTGGGGCTTCCTGCCAGCAGCCCCACTCAGGCTGTCAGCCCGCCAGCAGGGCTCTGCTCCCGGTTAAGTGGCCCTGCAGGCTGCCAACCAGCCGCCCTGCCTCTCCCAGTTCCCCTTCCCCCGACCACAGATGTTGCTAGACCAAAGAGTCCCAGACCAGAGAGGTTTAGCCTGTAGTTATAGTTTTCCTCTCTCTGAGCCTTTTCAAGTTGGGACTCCTGATTCCGAGGAAGTCCGGCTTAGTAAGTGGTAGGACACAAGAAATAATCACAATAGATGTGTTAACATTTCTAAAGTATCTTCTCTGTAGAATTTGTGATGTGTGGAATACATGGCGGTGTGGCATGGCACAAAGGGTTTATCATCACTCATTTGGAATGACTGGTAACACTCCCTTTGGACTGCAACATTTATAAGCAATGTAGACATCAAAGGCGTGCTTTCCAAATATTGACTACAGGGTGAACCTCCCAAGTCCGGCACCTGACCTGTGTCAAAACAGAGAATATGCCAGACCATGGTAGGTCAGTATTGTCTAGCAGCATTACCAGCACTTCCACTGCTCACTGGGCTCTTAGAAGACATTTAGGGGTAAATTAGAGCTAAATAACAGCACAGAACACTGGGAGCCAGAACTGGTGGCTGTAAACAAACTTTATGAGATCATGGGAAACTAAGTCACACCCATGATAAGTGGAAATCTGGCTAACTAAAATCATGCCGGATCACAGAGGTTCAACCTGTATCACCAACTTGTATTTCACTCTCAGCGAATGTGTTACTTTTTTTATAATACAGAAGTATGCCTATACATGTATAAAAATGGACTTGAACAGAAAACAAAGAAAAAGGACTACTGATGAAAAACGTCTAAGAAATCCTTTCTGGAGGATCACAGTTCCATTCGGTGACAAATTTTCAGGTTTAAAAATTGGTTTTCATTTCTCAACAGAACAGAACCAAAGACATTTGAACAGTTTCATGAAAATGAAGTTGTATCAAACATGTGCAGTATAGGCCACATTCTACAGCCAGCTGCTTCCAGCATTTGCCTGGGAAAAGTCCCTGCTCTGCCTGATTCAGCATTCTGGAATGAAAAACTGCTCTGAATTGGGCAGAACAGGGACTCGAACCTGGTCTCTTCCATTCCAGGACAGGGCTAACAGAAGCAGGCTATATAGCCTCTCTCGCCTGCTAACCTTCCCAACAATTTCCTCAAAGGTCCATCTTTGATGAAACTGTTTATTTCACAAAAATATCACTTTGGCAAAACTGTTCTGGCCAGCTCTACTAGTTACAGAAACATTCAATTCAAGATTTTGATAATCATACACAAAGCAAAACCCAGAACAGGCATGCTCGCTAAAAGGATGACTTGGTAATTAAAGATTTATCATTTATTTATTCAAAGCCTCATAAATAC
Organism: Rafetus swinhoei; assembly: GCA_019425775.1. NCBI lineage: Eukaryota > Metazoa > Chordata > Testudines > Trionychidae > Rafetus > Rafetus swinhoei. The sequence goes on along the minus strand of CM033440.1, from coordinate 143,088,273 downwards.
TTTGCTTACATAATAATTCTTCCCTATTATGTCCACCTTTGATTGGTACCACTTATTCAAAGCTCCACCAGTAGTAGCAACAGAGGGAGCCATTAGTATGAACAAGGCAATGGGTCTACTGGCATTTTAAGCAGGTGTGGATCACCGCGCATGAAGCTCCAGCAGACAGCCTGTGCACTCTCTACAATAGTGAGCACTGTTGCACCTATAAGCTAGATTAATTGGGGGCAGCAAGTATGGAAAATTTTAGCAAAATCATATATAAGCTAGATGCAAGCAATGTGACATCTTCGAAATAACTGAGATTGTAGCAAAAGCTACATTTATTAATAGCTGGTAGTGAAAGCAAGATGATACTGAACAGAACAAATACATTTTAATGTGCACCTTTAAAAATCTGGTGCTGGCTGTAACTCTAAAAATACAGGCTAGATTTCTCCCACTAGAAAAGACTTTGGGATACAAGGAATATTGTATATGCTCTTCTTACTAAATAACTCCTTGACTTGTAATAAATATTCTTTTTTTCCCACATTATCATGCACTGTCAGTGAAATGTAGTGGCAGTCACCATGCACAATATGAAATTAAAATTCAAGTGAAGAAAGCAGCACAGAACCACAGACTATTGATAGCTTGGCAAATATTTATTATATTTGCAATACAAAACCTGATAAACTAAATGGAAAAGCTGAAGTTTCTTAAAATATTATGACTGACTGACTGACTGAATGACTAAAATTAGCCCCCATTGTACCATGAAAAGGATCAGATGTAAGAAAGTATATAGCTCTAGTATCAGACTTCTAAGTACAAAGAAGGACTTAAGTGAGGTCTGAAAGGTCATTGCACATTATAAGAACACGTCAAAGACCTCTGAAAGCATAAAAACCTGTTATTACATCTGATGTTTTTGCAGCGAGATGCCAAAACAGATTTGAGAATTTTATATGGTTTCACCTCTGTTACAATTTTCAGATATTTCCACTACGTGTTTCAATAGGCTGCAAGATAAACACTGTTCTCACCAGATATATGGCTGTGTTGTGGAAAGGATACCGCTCCACAGAGAGTGACGGTGAAAGATCACCTACAAGCACCAAACATTAGTGCATGCAAGACAGCAATTACATAGGACACCGCTTTTGTCTATTAAGTAGTTTGGGCAAATATTTGCCTAAAGACACTAAATTAACCAAGTGAAGTAATTCAGATGAGCATGAAGAATTATCCAATTAAAGATGGCCATTTGCTGTCTACTTCCAAAGATACCACACAGTTGCTACTATTACCACATTATGCACAAATAATGGAAATACTGGATAATACTGTTGGACAGAAAAAATCATAGTAATCTGCCTTAAAAGGGCTGATTATCTCTACCCTGACAAATGAATTAAATAAATTAAGTAAGTAATAAATTAAGTAAATAATACTTAGTTCTCATAACATTTCATGTGCAGATTTTGAAAACTGACAATGCAAGTATTATCCCCATTTTACAGAAAGAGGGGAAGCTGAAGAGCCTTGCTCAAGACCATACCCCATCAGGGGTAAATCTGGGAAGAGAACCCACATCTTCCAACTACCTACCCAGTGCCCCAGCCACCAGGTGCACATACCATCATAATTAGACTATAGGGACTAACTAGTTCAAACAATGCACACAAACTAGAGATTTTGTTTGTGTCCACCCATCTATACACAAAGACACTCAAGATATATCAATGGACATGTTGCAAGTTCCTGGGTAATAAGTCAGTGATTATGTGTGTGTTAAATTCAGGATGATTTCACATTTAAAGACTAGTCCAGAACATAGGCAGTAGTATGGGTGAGGACCTCATCCAAATGCAGTCTGGACAGGTTTTCCTATACAATACTATCCAGGCCACTGTACCTTCTTGGAACTGGAAGAAGTACGTATGCTCCAGGAAAACAGATTATTATCCCCAGCCAATTTAATCATTACATTTCTCTAGGGAGATCACCAAGAAGGTTGCCCGCTGTTCACTAAGCAGCAAAGAAAGCCAACATAATTCACTCACACATCTGATGGTTATTTAGTAGCAGTTCCATTCCAAGCTGTATAAATTGCATTATTTTTATCCTACAGAGCAAAAATACCTGATACAAAATGTGTGTAGGGTCTGTACATAGATATTAAACAACCCTGGCTTCTGCCTATCAGAACACTTAGCTGTTCAGAGAGAATTGGGAAGGGTTCACTCATGGTAACTGATCCTTCAAAAGGAGAACTTTCAGCATGTTACTCAGCCAAAAAATCTAAATATGTCAAGAAATGAGTCAACAAGAAAAGAAGTAAAATATAATTGAAAATAGTTTCCACTTACATACAACTCCAATATTTCTGAACCAGCTAACTTATTTTGGATCAATTTGCTGCATCATGCTGAACTCATCTCATACTATGACCAGTTTCACAGTAAGTTAGAAGGAATTTTTTGAAAATTAAAAATTATGCTCAATACTAAACTAAGGGTGTATATCTTTAGATTGTTGATCTAATGTTAAGAATATAATTGAAAATTTTCTCTTATATTTGTTTCCTATGCTGCATGTTTTAAAACATTTTCTTGACCGTAAGATGGCTGCACTATTGTAAGGAAGTCGGATAACAAATCTCTCTATATAAAAACGTTTTCCTGCCACGCAACAGGATGACATTATCAGGCTCTCTGGCCGCGAAAGCAGCGGGGGGAGGGGGAAGGATTGGCAAGTGTAGCAAACACGGGACACAGCCCCCTAGCTTTATTGAAAATAAAGTTCACATATATTTTGAGACTCACTTCTGATCATTTAAATGATATACTTGTAGGTACATATGCTTGTATGCTTTTGAACCATCAAAGATTTATCTTCTATACTGCATAAGAGCAGTTACACTCAAAGTAATTTAAGGATCAAGATAATATATGACAAGCTTCCATTTAACTTTCAGTGAATCATGGTAGTAGTGGTCAATATTTTGGCACACTGCCTGTTTTAGAGAGTTTTTGCAGCTAAGACACTGACTGTTTTCTTAATACACCTAGATTTGAAGGGATATTTTAGCTCATGTCTTGATCCTTGAAGCTACTTTGAACAGTAAGAGTTCATTTAGAGTGGATTTAGTGTTCTTATACTACAGTTAACTTCTTGGGAAGAAATGATTATTCATCCTATGCAGTAACTGGGGTGCTTTGAGATATGTTTCCCTACAGTGGCTCCACTCCAGATGCACTTCCACCTTCTATGCCCTTTGATCAGAGAGTTCTCCTAGCAGCGTCCATTTGGCTCGCACATGTATGATACTCTGTCTCATGCACTGTGTTGTTATATAGTGCTGCACAAGTAAACCACTTTCAGTTCCTCTAGCATGAAGCTCCATAGCAGAGAATTCCAAAGCAGAGGAGGGGAAAAGGGCAAGTAGTGGAGAGCTCATGGGGGACGCATCTTGAGGAGATGCAGTTACTGCACAGGGGGACAAATCAATTCTTCTCCTTTGAGTAGTGTCCCTATGGGTGCTCCACGCTAGGTGATTACCAGGTCATTCCCTTTAAGGAGCATGGGGGTTTAGCATCAAGTCCAGTATTGAAAAGTATAGCCAAGCAACATGTATCATCAGAAGTAGAGATGTGATTTACTGCGCAGTGTTCAGCAAAGGTCTGAATAAAGACACAAGTTGAGGTTCTACATGTTTCAGCCATAGGAATACTTTTGAGAAAGGCTGTCAAAAGACTGAAAATAAATCTCAGTGAATTTGTATGTCGAAGGGTCCCTGGAAATTACAAGAGTGGTAACGACTAATGCACTCATACAGCCACTTGGAGATATAGAGATTGCAAATCCTTTTGATCAGTCTTATCAGTTAATGCTATAGATTACATGCATTCTCCCTGTCCCCCCGCCGCTGCCCACCAGTAAATTTCTTAGCAGGCTGGCCAGCTGCCCAGCTCAGTACCGGCTCGCACCAGGTCTGGGACCTACCCCTGCTGCAGTGCTGCATTTAAAGAGTATTAGGAGTCAGGCAGGCAGCCCAGCTCAGTTCCAGCTTGCACCGGGTCTGGGAGCCCACACTCCCCCCCAGGACAGGGGCTGCTGTCACCCTGCACTGCTGCCTCTGTATCAGAGGCAACAGCGCTGGGCGACAGGCAGCCAGTCCATAAGAGGAGCTGTTTTTTAAACTGGCTCCCCTCACAGACCAGCTCCCGCCTGGCACCCCAGCTGCTGCTTCTGATACCACAGAATAGAATAGTCGAGTAACCGATAAGAATTCATGAGGTTAACTGACTATTCAATTAACCGATATTTAACATCCCTAATCCATAGTAGCCATCAGTTTAAATGCAAATCTTTTAAGGGATTTAAGAACCAGATTGAAACCCCAAACTGAAGTAGGGTATTTGACTGGTGGACAGATTTCTGAGCCCTCTGAGAAACCTTATCATTGTTGGGTGGGCAAATATGGAATAACATTCAACTGGAGAACAGAAAGCCATGAGGGCTGCCGGATGGGCGCTAATGGAACTCAGCCACAGCCTTGAGTGTTTTATTTCTAGAATGCAGTCTGCATGTCTGAGAGCAATGAGGCTGTCAGGGGAATGTATATGAGGTCACACCAGCAAGCAAATCTTGATATTTTTTTTAAGTAAATGGCTGTCTACTGTGTACCAGCGCTCTGTTTAATTCTTCTGAACAGATGGTACATGGGATTAGAAACTATCAAGCAGCCATGCTTTGAAGAAAAGAGCTGCAAGAGTGGGGTGAAGGATGTTCCTGGGAGAGAAGATAAGGAGATACTTGGAGAGTGAACAGTTAGTGAATGGACAGTTGTATCAGATAAGGAAGCCATGTTTGTCTGTGCCACATAGTGTCTATTAGGACACAGCCAGAGTTATTCTTTTTTATTCTGAGCAGGACTTTGGATATCAGCGAAGTCAGGGGGAGGAGGGGCAATGCATACCATAGAGTAGATAACCTCTGAAGATGAAAGACATACCCTAAGGATCAATGATCCAGCCTGCCTCAGGAGCAACTGTTCAAAAATCAATTGTTTAGGTAAGTAAATAGGTAAAGATGTGCCACTACTACTGATATGACCTTTTGAAAGATCGTTGCGGGGAGATGATAGGTCAAAGGGGAGCATCTTGTACTGAATATGGACCAGAACAATAGTAAAACACAGGAATCTTCTGTGTGATAGGTGGATCACTATATGGATATATGCATCTTGAAGGTCAAGGGCTGGGAACTAATCCCCTTGGTCTAGTGACAGGAATTATTGTTGAAAGTGTCACCATTTTGAATTTTTATGCCTCCACAAAAGTGCTGAGTAGCCTTAAATCTAAGATGGATCTCCAGTCACCATTCTCTTTTTTAGAACCAGGAAATGCCTGGAATAAAACCCTTTCCCTCTCCTGCCTGGGAACTGGCTCTATAGCACCCAAGGGTAGAAAAGAGTCTATTTCATAGCAGGTTCTCATGGGAGGGGGTCTATGAAGGAGGAGGGAGAATGAGTCGGCAGGCATAAGGTAAGTGAAATGGGTGGAATACCCCAGGAAGATGATCTTCAAAACCCACTTGTCTGTAGCAATGGATTGCTAACTCTTCAGGAAGTGGTTTGGAAGTGAATTTGGAAATGAGAGCTGAAGCCAGGAAGCCCTCCTCCTAATTACCAATATAGAAAATCGAGTGAATGACGCTATTAGTCATATTGAGAGACCCCCACAGAGAGGGTGTGGTGAGCAATTGATTTTCTGCAGTAATTGCCTGGAATTGCTCTCTGTGTTCTGCTGTAGATGTTCAATAAAGGACTTCTGCTTGGTCTAATTTGTGTGATTGTATTTCACTATTAATGCCTGATAGTTGGTGATTCTGAATAGCAAAGGAACACAGATTCACATGGTGCTGCCTTCCATGTTCATTAACCACTTCAGCCACTAAGAAGTTAGGAAAAGGGATGAGAAAATAAGAACCGAGTCCTTACAGAGGGTATTTTTTTAATCCAGTCTCTTGCACATGGACAAAACTGAGGCCAGAGTGTAGCAGATAATCTTTGCAGAGTCCAGGAGTGTCTGGTTAATAGTTAGGGATTTGTAGGTAGAGAAGGCTGTAGAGAAAATGCGAAACAGCTTATGATGGGCACCGCATTTCAAGAAAGATGTGGAGAAATTGGAGAGGGTCCAGAGAAGAGCAACAAGAATGATTAAAGGTCTAGAGAACATGACCTATGATGGAAGGCTGAAAGAATTGGGTTTGTTTAGTTTAGAAAAGAGAAGATTGCTATCATGTCCCCCCCTCAGTTTTCAGGTATCTAAAAGGAGGAGGGAGAAAACTTGTTCATATTGGCCTCTGAGGATAGAACAAGAAGCAATGGGCTTAAACTGCAGCAAGGGAGGTTTAGGTTGGACATTCGGAAAAAGTTTCTAACTGTCAGGGTAGTCAAACACTGGAATAAATTGCCCAGGGAGGTTGTGGAATCTCCATCTCTGGAGATATTTAAGAGTAGGTTAGATAAAAGTCTATCAGGGATGGTCTAGACAGTATTTGGTCCTGCCACGAGGGCAGGGGACTGGACTCGATGACCTCTCGAGGTCCCTTCCAGTCCTAGTATTCTATGATGTGGTTCTTTAACCTCTTCAAAAGGAGGATCTGCAAAGAACCTGGGAGCCTCTTGATAAAGTTCTGGATGATAGAGGTAGCGTGACTAAGAAGAGATGTGGGGCTGGTGGAGAGATTTCTCTCTCAGCTCTAGCTTCCTGTTCCTCAAAGGTTTCTTCCTGAAAGTAGTGGTCTTCTGGAGAGGAAGGGTGAGGAAAGTTGTCTCTCTCTGTGAGGCTCGAGACCCTAGAGAATTACTGATGATGGGATGCCCATGGGTCCCAATATGGCTAAGGGAGTGGTGCATATGCCATGGCCGCTTGTACAAGCAAGATAGTAGTTGTGGACTTCTCTCAAGAGAGATCAATTTCCTGAGAGATTTATGGGAAAAAAGGCTATCTACAGATGGATTGGAGATCGTGGGGCAGATATTTGAGAGATTAAGGCAAAATACTTTTCTCCTCCAAGACATTCTGAAGCAATGGCACAGAAGAAGAAACGTGTGGTACAACCACTGCTACTGGACAGGTGTCTGTGAGGCCTGGAGGTCCTGGATACCGAAAACAGTGTAAAGCCAAGCAAAAATGAGTTGGAAGTCTTGGACACAGCCAGGTCTCAGGGAAAAACAAAACTCCTGCCATTTAGAGTTGTGTGTGCCATGTCCATGGCTTGAGCCTAAATAATAGTACCTGCGAGAGTTAACAGTAGCATGAGTCTTAAATGACCCAAGGGAAGTTCAGATGCAGTCAAGGAAGTCTTCTTCAGTACTGAACATGAAGAAGCAGAAATATTGAGCCCAACATTTTGGAATCCCTGGGCTTAACAGAGCCGTCAGCATCTGAGGAACCAGCAGCCTTGTGATGTGAGTACCAGGCTGGAGACTAAGGAGATCTGAAGTAGACTGAGTTCCTAATGACTTCTTTGAGGTATGTTTCCTACCTGAAGAAATCTTATGAAAAGAATCTCAGGTCTCGCTCTTGGATGCACCTCCAGGAGTGCAGCTCAAAGATGGAAGAGGTAGCTGACTTACTCAAACTGGCCTGTGAGGAGGGTCCCTGGCTGGGGTCAGAGGCCAGTTGCAGCAAGCTCTCTAAAGTCAAAGTTTGATCTCTCCTTTTTTTGGCTTTAGATTTATCCATATAGTGTGAAAATTTTTCCTAATAACTAATTTAAACCTCCCTTGCTGAAGATTAAGCCAATTACTTCTTGCCCTACCTTCAGTGGACACAAGAATAGCCATATTAAGTCAGAGCAGTGGTCCATATACTGTAGCCCAATACCATCTTCCAATAGTGGGTAATGCTAGATGCTTGAGAGGTAGTGAACAGAACAGGACAGGACTTATTATCAAGTGGTCCATACCACCATCCAATCCCAACTTCTAAGCAGTCAGGTGTTTAGGGACACCCAAGAGCACGAGGATTGCTTGTCTAGCCACCTTGGTTCACGAAGAACAATTGATCACCATGCTCTTTATAAACAGTCCTTAGTATTTTGGAAGATTTATCCGACCTCCCATCATACTTCAATTATTTTAGAAGTTTTTCCAAGTGAAATCAGTAAATAGCTTATCTGGATACACCTCATTTATACAAAGAAAAGAAAAGCTGTGTCTAAACTTACCACAGTGTGCCATTTGTAAAGATGACTTGTTTCAGCTGAGTGGCAAGGAGTTTTATGCAGCACTTTCCAACACAGTGCTGAAGAGGGGGGAGTATACTGAGCAATGCTGAGTTTCAATAAATTCTGGATTTGCATTTAATTTAGAGAGGGTGTTTTCTTAATTGAGAGAGGCTTTTTTCATACTTTGCAATGAAAAAAACCCAAATAGAATAAACTGAAACAAAACGTGTGAAATTTCTCACAATTTCACATGCCAATACAGCAAGTACAGACACATATAACAGCTGGTCAATTTAACTTACATTCTCAGTTATTAAACATTACCTGCAGGTCCATTAAACTGCTTTTCCACTGGAAACACTATATAAATTACTTACTACTCACAACACAGAGGATTAAGTTGACCTTTCTCTAGGGCATGATATTCCAACTCAGAGCCACTGAAGTATGAAGCCAAAATGATATTAGCTGTTCTTATAGTATCTGATTTCACAGCTCCACCTTTAGTGAGTGAGTTGTTGAGCATCATAACCATTACCCATACTGCTTCCTTACTATGATCACTATGGAGTTAATATCCATTTATATAAAAACCCCATAAACTGAAGAGATATAAAACTAATGTGTGAGTTGAATTCCTAGTCAACGCAGGGAACTGGTCAAAAATTAAACTGTTTTGTGTCTCTTACTGTTGCTATAATTAGCTGCTAAACTTATTTTATATGTATGTGTTCTCTTCCATCCATATATTTTCCATTATATAGTTCAAATAATGGAAAATGCATGCATTATTATACCACTGTTTTTATTTTTTCATCTTGAAGAATTAAAACATTGAGAACTTGATCAAACAGAGGTTCATCAGTAGTAAAAGCTTGCCTTTTGGCAAGCTGCATCTTATTAATTATGCAAATTTCTATAATGATGTGTTAATTAAATGATTTTTAAAATCCATCATTACAGCCAGAATAATTATTGGATTTAATATGCTCAGATCCTTGTAAACCAGAAGATGAAAAGATGTTTGTTGCTAATAAAACCTGAAATAAAAACTCTATTCCTGCCTCCGACACCGGCATTTGGAAGATACAAAGCTAAAGTCAATCTCTTTTCACTAATAAACTCACATGCCTTTTAAAACCTAAGCACCTATCAAAAGACTTTAATTCTTCTGTAGCCAGAGCTCACACATAGGCTCCACTCTTGCAATACAAGGTACTCAGTGTAGAAGATGTAAGGCAGGGCCACTCAACATGCGGACCGTGGGCCGCATGTGGCCTACGGCCCATTTGTTTGCAGCCTGTAGTGTGGTTTGGGTTTATGCAGGGCTCAACACGCGGCCCACGGGAGCCAAATCAAAAAAGGAGTCAATATAATGGTCTTCTGTTGATATGCATTTTAGTAGTTAAATTCCTGGACTGTCATTGCTCATTAAAAGTGCTGTCATATGGGTAGAAATCAGGTAAATATTGCATTTTATTAATATCAGCAGAATTGACTTAAATGAGGCCTGTGTGTTGGGTAGTCTTGCCTTAATCTTTGTATCATGCCTGTAAGTGTGAAAGAAGCTATTTGCATATATATTGCATGTATATGCAACCACACAAGTTGGATGTGCTGTGAGTATCATTGTGGTCCCCGGGGCATCCAAAGTTGAGTAGCCCTGATGTAAGGGAAAATGGGCACTGCCCATTCTATGGGAATGAGGTGCATAGATGGGAGCAAATAAATACGGTGTGCATCTCAATCTCCCATGAACATGTTGGAATCTTACTCTTCCCACATAAGGACCGTGCAAAGGTTACTGCAGTCCCAGGGAAGCATAATGCTAGGAGCAGCCTGAGACTTGCAGGGGAAAGCCCTTGCAGAGAAGAGATTTTCACCATCAACAATTTTCCACTGAGTTTTGCAGGAAAACTGAATATATGGGATTCTTCTTTTTCACACGCTGTTAAGTCACTTGTTTACAAAAGAGACTGAGATAAGGGATTACAAATTACCAATTAGATGAATCTGACAGTGACTGAAGAATGGACATAAAAACTGTTACTACAATTCATTAATTTTGCCAATTGCAGAGAACAAGCTTTGTCCACATATCCACTCTGCTGATACCATTATTGGACCTAACCAAGTGAGTTATAAGATCAAGAATACATATTCCTGCGCATCCAGAAATATAATTTATGCTATCATGTGCCGAAAGTGTCCGTCTGCTTTGTACATTGGACAAACGTCTCAAACACTTCGCCAAAGGATCAATGCCCACAAAACAGATATTAGACAGGATCACAAAGAAAAAACAGTTTCTTGCCATTTCAACCAGAAAGGACACTGTCTCAACAACTTAATTACCTGCATCCTGCTTCAGAAGCCTTTTAAATCTGCACTTGAAAGGGAATCCTCTGAACTGTCATTCATGCTAAAATTCGACACTCTACGTCGGTCTCAACAAAGACGCTATCTTACCCATTACAAAGATAGCTTCCCCAATTATCACCTCTAATACCATTAGCTCACAGACATTTACCTTCCCCCCCGCATCCCCCTTCTGTTCTGAAATGTGATTTGTCCTTTTCATATGTGTTCATTTTTTTAATTGTATCCTTTAATTGTATCCTTTGGTATATATGGTTGTGACTATTTTCTTCCACTATTTGATCTGAGGAAGTGGGTCTGGCCCACGAAAGCTCATCATCTAATAAACCATCTTGTTAGTCTTTAAAGTGCTACATAGTCCTGTATTTTGTTTCAGCTATACCAGACTAACACGGCTACATTTCTATCACTAAGTTAAAAATAGGTATTACAAATGTGCTAGCTAATATGATGAATGCCTCTTCCCAGTTTCTTTGTGGCCTTGTCTCCTGTGTTAACTTAGTATTGCCAGGATGCCATGCTGGGGCCGCACACATGTACACAATCTTCAAGAGTAACAGAAATTCTATTCCTGACACTGAAATTAGGCAAATTACATTGAATCAACAGCCTTTGTGTAACCTGCAACAACCTGCATGAGTTTTCTGTCAGAGGTACACCATTTTGTAACAATCTGACCAAAGCATTTCAGTTTAAAATATACTTCCTCCTTGTGATCAATTATGCTTTGCATCTGAATTCAAATTAGTTCTGTCCTAAACTATTTTAAGAGCAAGATATGTAGAAAACACACAGTCACCCATACTCTCAGATAAGAGTAATCTTCCAGACTGACCTGTGCAGTACAGCATTCACCTGGTCATCATGCTTTGGTCAGCCCTAGAATACACAAATATAGCCAAGGGAAGAGTACAAAGGAGCGTACAATGTTCCTGCACAGGACTGCTAGAAGTAAATTTAGCTCATGAGACTCTGCATGATTGAGGCTATGTCTACACTATGAGCTAGGGATGTGATTCTCCTGCTTGTGCACACACTCATATTAACTCTGATTGCCTGAAGCCAGTGGATTTATACCCTACACAGCGCTGAGCTGTGCTTCTGCTGCAGCTACCAATGATATTGTGGCTACACTTCTACTTATACTAGCGGTAGCGCAAATGTGTGTACCAAGCAAGGGATCACTCCCCTAGCTCATAGTTTAGACATAGCCTGAGGGCTGAATGAGTTCATCTGAGATTCTTTGTGAATGTGTGAACAGCCTGGATTTGCTTTAAGACTTGGAACATGCTTTGCCTGGATGTTTGTTTAATACAGCTTCAGTGCTGTAAAAGCTCTGAAATTACAGAAATTAAAATTAAAGTTAAAATAAATTAAAATTGAAATAGTAAGGAGAGATTCCATATACCAGCGTTGCTCCCCCTACCCCATCTTGATTTTAAGGAATCCTGATTTTTAGGAATGTGCATCCATCCCTTCGTATTGAACTCAACATCAATGATCATTCTCATGTCCTGTTGGATTCCCTTGTGAAACAAAAGAGCACCACTGTGCAATTACTTAATATACAAGCATAGGTCTATATTTCACGGCTCTATCCGATGTCCCTTGCAGCCAGTGAAAGCCAGAGTTAGTGTGCCACTCCCAAAATTACTTTAAAGCTAACTACCGTGAAACTTTTGTTATCCGGCACACTGTTAACCAGAAAACTTTGTTAACCGGCATTGCCCCCAACCACAATAATGGTAGTAAAGCACCTCCCAGAAAAGTTAAATTAACTTGAGACTTTGGCTATTCTCCACTCTTACATTAAATAGGGGAGAATAGCTTTTTGGAGGAGGGGAAAGGAGCAAGGAAGGGGTAGTTGTCATAAAAGCTTTTTCATCATAAAAAAATGACACTATCAAATTGAAGTGTTACAACATAACCTAATCAGGATTATCACTGTATCGTTCTAAAGCCTAGAATGTCTGTTGAGTCAGCGTGAAGCTATGGAAACAGATTCAGATATGATAGAGAACTCTTCCTGTTCAATCATGACTAGGTTTCAGAAACTACTGCCATCCACATTTTAATTTCTTAGCCATTTTTAACTCTTTTACACAAAATGTATTGTCAGCACAGGCTTTCAGCTACTAATATTAAATATACACCTACAAATCACAAAGTACACACATTTGGTCAGTAATCCTAATTGTTAGGATTGTCACCAGTTTTGCAGTGAAATTAAAACTGATCTGATCTGCTTCTCTATTCCTTACAGTTTAGACTGTCATCAGGCAGAAATTATTTATTGTGATTCTACCATTTCTCTTTTGCCTAAACTCCTCAATGGGATGGTAGATATCTGATTTGCATTCCAATCCCCTTGAGAGTTGCAGCCAACCAGTTCTCTGTCAATTTTCATTCCCATCTAATCTGCTCTCCCTTTTATGTTTATTTTTTCCTTATTTTGCCTGTCACATTGCTCAGAGTAGGAGACTTTTCCATTAGTGAATCTATGAAACCAAATTACATATACTTCTGTGGCTCAGTACCATTTTCCCCTCCCCTGCATCTTTCTTGTGCCAGTACTGATGTGCCAGCTGGACGCTAGTTTTTTCCATCCCTCAGATCAAAGATATACAGCATCAAAACAAACAGAATCAAAGTACAATATAACCAAATCAGAAAAGAATCAAAAATATGCACTACCAAAATAAAACAGCATCATAGGAGTAGAAAAAACACTTGGGACTGCCTGAGCCCTTAGCCCTCTGTGCTACTTCCTCCAATGACTGGCTATATTAGCAGTAAGTGCAGGAGCAAACAGCTGTCAGAGTCCTATCACTTTCCCTGTGGCCACAAGAGCATGTTAAGGAGTGTGGAACTGGGCTCATGGTGCTTATGTTGACTACATTTTTCTCCTCTGCACACCCATTTGTCCCCCAGCTCAGAAATGTTGAATTTTCCCCTTTGTTGGAGAAATATTATTCCTAATACTGACATTGCATAGCCTCTTCTCACTGACATATTTTCCCTTCTAGGCCCTATCCCATTGCACTGAGTAGGCCTAGGAACTAAGGTGTTTTTTAAGACTAGGGTAGCCAGAATTCTAGTGTATTGCTTTATTAGCCACAGTGCAAGACAGGGGAAAGCAGAGTAAATTTTTGAATAAGATGGAATAGAGTAGAAGTGAACAAGAATTTCTCTCTCCATTTGCTTCCAGAGGATTTTTACAGATCACCTATAGTCCGACCTACACAAGTCACAACTTGGACTTCAGATTCAATATTAATAAAGCAAACATCACAATTCAGCTGTTACCTTGAACAAGTCTCCCAATTTAATTAGCAGATAGGTACCAGAAAAACTCACATCCTATTATCATTGTCTCAATGAATCATTGGATTATTCATACCTCTGAGCGATGTAAATTATGCCATCCTAAGATCCATAAAGATGTAGAGTGCTATGCCTCATGTACACAGCTTCTCCTGCTGACACAACTACTGCCTCTCCCAGAGGTGGAGTTAAGTCCAAGCAAAGCTCCCTCCCAACTAAGGATGTTAAGAGGCAGGTAACTGTGTAGTTGATACAATTTGTATCGACTATGCGATTAGTTGATAAGGGAAGGTGCTCAAAAGGAGCTACCCCTGCTGCAGTAGTACCTGGCCATAGACTCAGGCTTTCTGGTGTGCCACGGCAGCGGCGCTGACATGACCGGCAGTAGACCTGCAAGGACAGGAGTAGGTGCAGGCAGGCCTAATGAAAATGGTGATGCTGCACACACGGCCTGGGTCAGTGCTGAAGCCGTTGACAGAGGAGGTGCCGGTGTCGAGGTTACTGGTGCCAGAGCCACATGGTGATACCCCTAGGGGCTGGTGCCATGACTTCAGCATGGTGCCGTGTAGAGTCGCGCAGCCTCACCGAGCCCAACGCTGGAGACTATTTCAATTCGATAAGGTCTCTAGCACATCGAAGGTGTCCAGCATCAAGGGCTCTTTCACTGGGCTGGGATCTCGGCGCAGACGGGGCTGGTGCCAACCTGACCTCAATGGTCCATGTGCTGAGCCAGACGGTGCTACATGTCCCGCCTGAGGGCACACTCCAGCACATGCCTCAACAGAGACCTACCCCTACTAGGTCTCCGTTTCTTCTGAGGCACCTGGGATTGAGACCAATGCCAAGGTCTCTGCAGTGCCAGGGAGGTGCACGAGTGGCTGGGTGCCTCACATACCGAAGCCAGTGCACTCTGGGTCGCTGGTGCCAGGTCCAATGCTGGTGCTGGGCGAAGAACAATCTCCATTAGGAGAATCTTCCGGCGGCACTCCCTTTCCCTATTGGTACGTGGCTTGAGTCCCCTGAAGATCTTGCAGGACTTGGACAAATGGACTTCCTGAGGCACTTCAAGCAGGCTTTGTGGGGTTCCCCACAGGGCACAGGCTTCAGGCACTTCATGCAGAGCTTGACGCCGTGGGGCCTGGGCATGCCTCGCCACACGCGCCGGGAACGTGAAGCAAGCCCCCACGCTGAAACCAAACTATCTACACTAACAAACCAATTACAGAAGAAAAGAACAATTAACCAGAAAACCCTATCTAATTTACAAGACAACAGGTAAGAACTACTAAGAGGTACCTGCAAAAGCAAGAGCAATGCACGTTCCAATGACTATCACAAGCAGTAGGAAGGAACCAAGATGGTGGAGGGCCAGCAGGGACATATATTAGCTAATATAGCAGCGTCAATCCAGGGGGCTCCCCTGCTGGCCCAACGGATACTGCTAAGTGAAAAAACTTCCAATGACGTGTGCACACAGCACGTGCACACCTACATGGAATGGACATGAGCAATCACTCGAAGAAGCAGCACCACTTTCCTCACCCCATTCCTCCCACCCCTCCACCCTGAAGGTGCCAAATCATAACTGTAAAGAGCTATTCAGGTTGGTAACTGCTTATTAACCCATCAACTATCTTCCTAGTTCACGGAAAAGATTAGCCACATTTACAGGAAGGTTCTCAGGTTGCATGGCTCTTTCTTCATATGCAGGGATGTAAATACAACCTATCTCAATTCCTTCAGTTCAGTCTATTCACTTGATAAGCAGGATTTGACAATCTCTAGGAGACTCTACCAAAGACCTATGAATCCAACATGTGCCTTTCTGGGTGGTTACAAAAATCATGCACCATTGATACATCTCCTCCTGCCTAAAATAATCAGTGTCTCATTCAGTGAAGCAGTCTTCCTCCTTCAAATAAGCACAAACGTGACCAATAAAGAAATACCATCCCGTATATACTGGACGGGCCATCCACCTCTCCAACTCCAGTTAGCCAAAAGCCACCTTTAAATGTAGCTAGATGCAGCACATATCCTAAACATGAACAATCCAGAAATGTAAGCCAGGACATGGAACAGAAACAGCACTGATGGATGATCTCTTGATTTTAATGGACAGAGGGCCTTTGAACCCTCATGTAGCAACACGCACGCATAATGCACCCCAAGCAATGATTCCATCAGAATCAGATGATCTGGCCTCAGTCATGCATTCTTTGTCATCACCTGACTGAACTATAGTAATTCTGGGCATAAAGCTGAAAGCCTTCAGGAAACACCCAACTAATACAGAATGCCAGAGTCTGTCTCCTTAGCGGCACAGGCTATGAAGCATACCAAATCTGTCTTCTACACTGGCTTCTCGTAGAATACCACAACAAAGTCACGGTCTCGGTCCTTTTTCAGAGAATTCAGAACTGGGCTTATAATAGCTTTGTTTGCTTTGAAGGTCAGACAATACTCCAAATGATGCTGCTAAGACACAGAACCCTTGACAGAGTAAATATTTCGAGAAGTGGCACATAAGTCAGCATAGTTTCCAGGGAGTTAAGAGTATTATTTTGCTTGTACTTCAGTACCATTTCAGGAATTTTTTTATAATTCTTGAAGCTCCAATGAATAAACATTAGCCCAAGTACTTTACTACTAAGACAAAGAGTTATTTTTAGAGGATGTATGTATGTGTCCATACCCATAAAGGTGCATCACAATACTCTCATTGTAACCTTTATCACAGATTTGAACCTGTTTTCTTTTCGATTCCATTTGCTGTCCCGTGCTAGTAAAAAAAATTATGCATCACGTTCACACGGAGAGACACAGTTATATTAGAAATTAAGCAATACAGAAATAAAATAAACTTAATAGTATTGACAAGAACAGCCTAGAATTCAATCAAGTGTGAATATTTGAACTGAGGCTCTCACTACAGAAAATCATTTGGACCATAGTACTTAGTATAAAGCAAGTTATTCTACCTTTCAGTACAGGGGTATTGCAATTGATTGGGGTCTGAGATTAGAAGTTCCCACAGCTATTCCTGGGTTGGCCTTTATAGGGTAAAATATATATATTGATTTCCTTAGTCTCTCTCTTTCCCAGCTCTTCATTTTATTTATGTGTATTTTATATATAATATTTTCTATATAGGTATTAATCACACACACAGCTCAGCAAAAATCCCTCTCTGTGGAAGAACTTCTAGAATTTTTTACTATGGAAAAATACAGTATACTTGCTCATTGTGTGTTCTTGAACTATCTCTGAAGGTTTAGACGTCAGGTAAGATTTATTATGGAGATTTCCTTAACAGGGAAGTCTGCCATTGCTTCAACAGAATAGGAACTGGTATAAAGAGTTCATTCTTGGTCCCTGGAGAGAAGACTGCATGTTGTTGGGTCTTTGGCAAGGTCTGATTTAAAAGGCTGACTAAATCAAATAAAATAACTACTCTCTCAGAACAACTTTAACTCACTTTTCAGGCAATAGGGAAAGAGGAAGACAGTCAATTTTTACACTTTTCCCAAATTGCATCATTCCTTATACTGGCTCATTGTGGCCCTCTGGAAAGGGAGTTGAGGGAAAGGGATCGTAAGTGAATTCATTTGAGATTTTTTATTTTGAGGAAGGTATTGAAAGTATTTTAAGAACAACAATATGTAAAAGCATGGTAAAGGTTTGCTAGAGAGTCATAACCAACAGTTTATTAAAATTTAAAACCCATTAAGGCTTTTCCTATCCCATTCCCATGTTTATTTGATTTACAGTGATCCAGACACTTCATATAGTCAGAGTCACAGTTCTACAGCCACATTCCTATGAGACAGGCAGGTAGCTGTGTCTTAGCTTGATTAGGGCTCTTTGTGAGGCTGTTGCAGAACACAATCATCATCAACCATTTTAGCAACCGATGGTGGGGGGAGATGCAGTTTCCACCCTCCTGTCCACAATAAATTACATATTATTGAAATGTTTTACTGATCCTATTAATACTTCTTATCTTCTGAACCACAGCTCCTTGACCTGAAAACATTCTTAAACTGCTAAGGAAGATGATCTGAGTTGCAGAGCCATCAATTTGCTGCTCTAAATCTCCATTTCTTTGGAGCTAGCTGGTACAGATATTTAGCTTTCCAAATATCTGGTCATGGATGGGTCTCTTGCATAAAAACTAGCCAATTAAGGCTCTGATCAGACAACACTGTGTCTGTTGCAGGAGCTATAACTCATAACCTAGAGAATTTTACTGGATCCTTCACAGCTTCTGATTGTCCAAACAACAATAGTGGCCATTTCCCCACACTCAACTGGATGACCTTTCCTGCTGGATATGGGCCTTGTCCATCAGAGAGCTGTATAGTACAAAATGACTGTCTGATTAGTTAGCAGGGTTCCACAGTGCTTCAGTGGGCTGCGCTGGCTTCCAAATTATTTTTGGGTGCAATTCAAAATGCTAATTATGAGCTATAAAGCCCTTTCCTGATTTAGGCTCTGGTTACTTTAAAGTATGTTTACACTGCCTGCGGCAACCAGCCTCCCAGACAAGACGGAGAGCCTCGGCCTGGTGGGGCTTGCGCCAGCGCTCTAAAACGAGCTGTGCAGGCTGCGCGCTGAAGCTGTGGCTTGGGCTACAGCCCAGGTTCTGAAGCAGGGTAGGGGGCTTCACAGCTCAAGCTGCAACTTCAAAAGTACTGTCTGTACAGTGATTTTTCAAGCCCAAGTGTGAGCAGCAGCACTACTTCATGTCTATCAGTCCAGGCAGAGAGGCACACTGCCACAGGCTGTGTTGACATTCCTTTAGAGACCTGCCTCTTGCCCTCAAACAGTGCCTGTTGGATACAGTCAGTTCTTATGCATCTCTGGGAGCTGCTGGCAGGGCACTCCCAGGGAAGGGGTCCCCCATGTTACTGCTTTCCCTTATTTGCCTCGAAGCCCAACATTTGTTGATCTGTGGGCACAATGCAAGGCCCATCTATCTTTCCAGACTTCTGAGGAGATTTTTTTTTTGTATTGTGCTCCTAATGTAATTAAGATTGTTGTCGTATCTAAACTGAAAAATAAAGCAGAACAAAATAAACAAAATAAACAGACCCCATCAGTATAAATGTACATATTTAAGAAAGTAATTGCATTTGAAAAAGGTAATTGTGTCTGATTTAAGGACTACAAGCTCTGCACCATTATGTTATTTCTGTGTATCCATAATCTGCACTAGCAGAGTGATGTTGGATTCAGAAGTCTTAAAAGTTAAATTTAAGACTGTGTATCTATCACCCAAGAAGGTTGACATGTGAATTTTTTTTTTTAAATTAAGTAAGTCTGAGCTTCCCAGGACGAGATCCTACCAGGAGTCTTGTTCTTGAATTAATATGGAGCAGGATAAAGTCATGCAAGTGCAAGTGCCAAATGGAATT
Organism: Rafetus swinhoei; assembly: GCA_019425775.1. Lineage (NCBI taxonomy): Eukaryota > Metazoa > Chordata > Testudines > Trionychidae > Rafetus > Rafetus swinhoei. The sequence goes on along the minus strand of CM033440.1, from coordinate 143,068,927 downwards.
CACTGCTCTAATGTATACTTTGAGTTGCCTAAGGCAACTGATCTTGAAATTTATTTTAAAGATCTGAATTAAAAATTTAAAGATCTGAATTAAACACTCAGAATAAGGCCCGATACAAATTCATAGCCTTGTACTAACTCAACAGGGAGGGAGGGAAAGAGGGAGGGAGGGCTTGTGTGTCAGGTTAACAAATTAAATTCCTACCAAGAAGCTTTCTAAATTGGGCAAAAAAACTGGTTAATAGGATCTGTCCAAGAGTCAATAGCTTCCTTTGTGCCCTTGACACAGTACAATGCATCAATAGACCTAATATTCTCTCACAAATGTCTCAAGCATTATGATGCTGTCTCCTTCCCTTTTCTACCCTCACCTTTCACTCTCCTTTTCATTCACTGTCACATTCAATACAGCTGATCAACTGTTACTTCACTGGCAGCTGCGTAGGGAGATTTCCACTTAGAACTGTCAAATCAGTTGAGGATGTACATTTCAAGCCATGCTCAAGAAGTCTTTCCCTCCCTTTTTAAATGGCTGCAGGTGCCATAAAGTACACATGACTGGGAAATCCACTGACAGAAGAAACTATAAAGGAGAATACAAAACCTGCTTAATGTCATCCAGGAACTCTGATAAAAAGTCTTCACTGCCTTGAATTACTGCACAGAGTAATAATATGCAGTGAAGTACTTAATATATGTTTATGTATACAGGTGCTTAATAAACAGGGCTTGACAAACGGCGGCAAAAACCGCTCACCAGCCCCGTACTGCACATGCGCAAGAGCCACATTGTGCATGCGTGCGCCTCGAATGAACGGGGCGCGCGGCTGAAATCTACTCGCCACGGACAAGTAGATTGTATAGTTTGTTGAGCCCTGTTAATAAGCATGTACATTTTGATTAAACTTACAAGTTAGTGTTACAAATCACTTTCAAATTTAAATTTCAGTAAAGTTGCTGGTCTGTGGACCATATATTTTGCTTTTTCAGAATATCTGTGCATTAAGGATGTTAAGATGCGGGTAATCCACTAATCATGTAGTTGATATCGACTACACGATTAGTCGATAAGGGAAGGCTGCTGCAGCTCTGCCGTTTAAATGTAGTAAGAACTGGGTGCGCGGGCAGCCCAGCTCCTGCTACATTTAAACTGCAGAGGAGCAGCAGGGGTAAGGTCCCAGACCCGGCGCAAGCTCACCAGCCCCTATCCACAGGGCATCCAGCCACCTCTGCCTGCAGCAGCCGGGGCTGGCCGTGAACAGGGGCTGCTTCACAGCAGCATCCCCTGTCTGCGAGGGTCACAGCTCCCTGCTGGGACACCCCATGGACAGGAGCTGCTTTGCAGCAGACTCCTTTGCCCCCCTCTATCCCTGCACTGAGGCAGCAAGGTGGGGATAAAGCGAGTAGTTGACTGCTCGACTCCTCACTTACATCCCTACTGTGCAGTTGCCAAAGAATATAGCAGAAATCCATTCCATTTCAATTTACACCAAATTCTTGTATCAAATATAGCAAAACGGGTTATTTTGCCTCAGTCTAAACTTCAAGACTTCCACGGCCGTGGAACTTGATGGTGGGTGGGAAAGAAAAAGTCAACACTTAATCTCAGAAACAGTGTCTTCAGCTAAGGCAGAAGTCTGGGTATAGTATGGACTCATACCTGCTTCTTTTATAGCTAAAAGAAATTGTTACTGATTTCAATGGGAGCACAATTGAGCCTTAAGAAAATTTAGGGAGTTTGATAACTTTGTATGCACTGCATTTACATTAAAATCATGTTCTAGCTATTCCAGTTTGCTATATCCACAGTATTCAATGCATATTCCACAAATATAAGAACATAAGAATGACCATACTGGGTCAGTCCAAAGGTCCATCTAGCCCAGTATCCTGTCTTCCGACAGTGGCCAATACCAGATGCCCCAGAGGGAGGAATCACAACAAGTAATCCTCATGTGATCCCTCCCCTGTCACCCACCTCCAGAGAAACCGAGGCTAGGGACACCATCCCTACCTATCCTAGCTAATAGCCATTGACGGACCTAACCTTCATGAATCTATCTAGCTCTTTTTTGAATCCTGTTGAAGTCCTAGTCTTCACCGCATCCTCTGTCAAGGAGTTCCACAGGTTGACTGTGCGCTGAGTGAAGAAAAACTTCCTTGTGTTTGTTTTAAACCTGCTGCATATTAATTTCATTTGGTGACCACTGGTTCTAATATTGTGGGAATAAGTAAATAATCTTTCCTTATTCACTTTTTCCACACCAGTCATCATTTTATAGACCTCTATCATATTTCCCCTTGGTCTCCTCTTTTCTAAGCTGAAAAGTCCAAGTCTTTTTAAATCTCTCTTCATATGGGACCTGTTCCAAACCTAATCATTTTGTTGCCCTTTTCTAAACTTTTTCCAGTGCCAGTATTTCCTTTTTGAGATGAGACAACCACATCTGTACGCAGTATTCAAGATGTGGGCATACCATGGTTTTATATAGAGGCAATAAGATACTTTCTGTCTTATTCTCTATCCCTTTTTAAATGACTCCTAACATTCTATTTGTTTTTTTGACTGCCGCTGCATACTGAGTGGATGTTTTCAGACAATGACCTCAAAAATCCAAAATACAGGCAGATGTGCATCGTGTCATGTCTAATATAGACTAAGTCCCATGGAAAGAAGCAGTCTTTCTTTCTGTAAAGAGTAACAGACTAGTGTACAATACTAACCATACACAACAAAATGGCAGCAGCTTCAGCATGTTACCAACTTACACATCAAAATGCACCACTCACTTCCTGTGGGAGAGAAAATGCACTGAACTCCAAATAAAGGGGAGACCAGTTTATGGTTCAATTACTGGGACTCAGGAGGTGTGAATTAAATTGCCGGCTCTGATGCAGCCTCCCCCATGTGATCATTGGTAGGTCACTTACTCCACCCTTGCACAATGACAAGTATGAGAGGGGTGACCATATTATTCTGTATCTGCAAAAACAAGGAGTCCTGAGGCCATGCATCTGATGCAGTACGTTTTTGCCCACGAAAGTTTTATGTCCAAGTGAATTTTAGTCTTTAAAGTGCCACAGGACTCCTCATTGTTAATCCACTCAGTGCCTCTGTTCCCCCAACTATAAATATGAAGATAATTCTCTTGATCACTTCATTCTGATTAGAGTTGGTTGGAAGCTTTGCCAACAGAACAGTTTTCTGTCAGAAAATGCTAATTTCTCAAAAATGAAACATTTCATGGAAAAGTGTCTATTTCATAAAACTATCAAGCAAAAATAAAGATACATTCTTCTGATAAAATCAAATTGTACAATTTTGACAGTTTCAGAATGAAAAGTTTTCATCTTTACCTTACAAATGACTTTCTTTAGAAATTTTACACTGTAATTTTATTTATATATATATATATATATATAAAAATTGGAACAAAATGAATATATTTACTCTATTTTCAAAATTCTGTTTTGTGGGATATTTACAAATTTTGTTTTCATTTAATTTCAGAATGGAAAAAGTTTAAAAAAACAGAATTTCCCATGAAACAAAAAAACCCAGTTCTTGCTCAGCTCTATTTGTGACCTTTGCTTTCCTGGTCTGTTGTACTCTTGTTCCTTATACTCATATTGTAAGCTCCTCACAGAGCAGGGACATGTGTTTGTACATTAGGTAGCACACTAATGTATTTTCATAATGCAAAGGATTAAGCAGACAAAACTCCAGTTACTCCTCAGTCCATTTCAAAAGGAAGATAGCTAGTGGATACCAATCCCATCATTGGTTGATTTATTACATCTCCAGATGAAAATTTATTCAAATAGTAAAAAAAAAAAAAAATTTAATACTAATTAATAAACCTGAAAAACAATGGATATTTGACTTGTAATCTTCATCCCCAGCGATGCCAGTGATCTGACAGTAATTCAGCTCTCGTGTTATCTACTAGTCACTGGATTCAGTTTGCTTGCAGAGAGTACATCATTTACCAGGACAACTTAAAATGATACAGAAGTAATGGCACTGCTTTCATTCAGCATTCTCATGAAAACACGACAGTACTAGCATGACAGGACTGACAGTTTGTAAACATGCCTCAATTTCGTTAACATTTACAATAATGTTAAGATTCGTCTCCTGAAGAGATTCACATTTTTATTGAATTCCTAAAACTTATACTCTTCGCACCCTTTCTGCCCTGTGGAGGGAGCTCTAAGGTAAGGTGTCCTCTGAGCTGTCCATCTTAACTCACTCTTTCCCAAAAGCAGCAGAGAAATAAGAGCTCAATAATACAATCTCTGTGTGGAGAGCATCCAATTGCAATATGAATAAAGAGAAAAATTTAATTGCACTCATTATTTCCCTAAGGATCCCCTTTAGAGTTAGTTACCACCATCACCCTTTATCTGTCTGTTTTGACTTAATAACTCACTCTTTCCCCAGCCCAAGTCTCTTAGAAAAAAAAATGTCAAATCAAATACCGGTCCAGTATTGTCAGTTTAGAGTTTACACTTATTTTCTGTTTCTCTGAACAGGAAATAATCAGAAACAGACAAATGTTTATTCTAAACATAGCTTAGTACATTTCAAGGGTGAACTTAACCTAGGAAAGAAAAAAAACCCAGTACTGAAACCACATTTTATAAGAGTTAAAAGAAAAAACCCAATCAATTTAAGTAACCAACAGCACAGATGGTGGAAATGTTGCTTTAAAATGCAGCTCTCATTTGCCATTTATAAATAATTGGGGTAAGGAGGGCAGAAAGAAGAGAGAAGTATTATAAAAAATGATTTATCAGCTTAGCAAATAATAGTTTTTAACATTTCACTTATTTGCTTTCATATAGCATAAACAGTAAGAGGGTGATGTTTAATATTTTAATATGCAACTGCCTCATTAATTCATTTTACTATACCTAAACTAGGGATGTAAGCAACTAGTCAAGTCACTACTCAACTAGTCGCCTCCCCTCTCTCCTTGCTGCCTCTGGGTCAGAGGTACCAAGTGGGAGAGAGCAGGACCCAGTGCTGGGAGAAACTGTCTTAAAAGCTGATTCCTCCCCAGCATCGTCTCCACGGGGGGGCAGAGGCACAGCAGGGGAAACTGCGTGAGCAGGAACCAGCTCACGCAGGGTCCTGACTGCTGCATCTCTTCTTTTGAAATGTACAAGAGCCACGGATGCCACAGGGGGCTAGCAAGCGCCCCCTTATCAACTAATTGAGTGGTTAATGGAATTTCCATTCACTATTTGATTAACTGATCAAAATTTAATAACCCCAACCTAAACCATCCTATGGGTACAGCAAATTTAAAAAGAGACAGCTGCCACAGCTCTTCAAATTTTTAAAGAGTTCTTGCCACTGATAATCCAAGCCAGGCATCATATCACACAGAAAAGATTAGAAACTACTATTCAGGAAGCTATCAGTAATATGAAGATTTCCTCCTAATGCTTATTTTAATATACCAGCACACTAACTGGCCTATAAGTATTACTCCCTTTCTGAATCAAAAACTAAAGGATATGAAAGCTGCTGAGTTTGAAATAAGGAAACTATCTCTAAGAAGAAAGTGTTGGTAAGAAACAGGTGGCAGCATAATTCACTGTCTTTTGGAAACCAAAAGGTTGGACCTTGAACTCTGCCCCTCATTCTGCCAGGTATCCTCGGTCCGTGTATTCAGTAGCTGATGAGAGAAAGAGGATCATCCTGCACAATTATCTCTGCTAATTTGTTGAAAGCAACATTTACTTGTATTGAATAATAACGCTGCTAATAAAACATATTCAGTAGGATTCAAACTAAAATCCAACTATATTCTACAGTCCACAGAAACACATTTAGTCGCAGTATGAATTCAGGAGCAAATGGCAAAAGATCATCCCATCCAGCAAGACTACACTTTTTAAGCGGGACCTCACTATTTATCTCTCTGCCATGAAAACTGACCATTTATTCCTAGCCTTTGCTTTCTAGCTTAACCAGTTAATGATCCGTGAGAGAACCTTTCCTCTTAATCCATAATTTACTAATTTGTGATTCTTTGGTCAGAGACTGTGTCAACATTTTTTTTTTTTTGGAAGTCCAAGTACATTGTATCAACTGGATCACTCTTGTCCACATGTCTGCTTACTCTCCCAAAAATGCTAATTGGTGAAGCTTTTACAAAAGACAACAGATTATGTTCAATTATGGGGAACAGGCAGAAACCGGTGCTGGGGGGAGCTGGCTTAAAAGCTGGATCCCCACCCGGTACCAGCTCCCCAGTGCTGCCTCTTCCCCTCTTCCCATCCCCATGCTGCTGCCTCTCAGAGAGGCGGCAGTAGCAGGGGTGAGGGGATAGAGGAAACTGCTGCAAAACAGCCTCTGTCCACAGTGGGCCCGAGTTCCCCATGGACAGAGGCTGCTCCACATCTTATACAGAGGCAGCAGCACGGGGTGGCAGGGGGTTCCCCGGGAGTGGGGCTGGGAGTGCACTGGCTGCGGCCTCATCCCCGGGGGACTATCAAATAGTTATGTAACCACTAAGATTTCATGCGATTACACAGCTATTCAATTACACAATATCTAACACCCATCCCTATTGCATATTACCAACTCGACGTACACACACCTGCCCAGCCAAGTTTAAAATGGGATTTGCATTTACTTAAACACAATTAGGGTTTTTTTTTTTTTCATCTTCAGTAAATCACTTGAATCTCAAGTCAAAGCACAGATCCCTAACAAGCCAATAACATGTTATGGGGAGGTTACTGAAGATGCACTGTCGCATTCAGGCTGTGTCTACACTGCCACATTCAGCACTAAAACTTTAGTCATTCAGGGGTATACGATCCCCTCACCCTTGGAACAATAAGTTTTAGTGCTGAAAGCGTCCATATAGATAAATCTACCACCTTCCGCTCATTTAGGAGCTTGTTTTTTTGAATCACCGGGAGCTCTCGTCTGGCACTAAAGAGTAACTACACTGCCCATGTCACAATGCTAAGGTTGCAGTGCTGTAACGTGGGTAGTGTAAACATACAAGTCTAGATCAAAAATTGAGTGCAACTCACTTTTGTTTTAATTTTGCTTGTTTCTCTTTTGTTCTCCTGATGCCACTTACAGCACTTTTTTGTGTCAGAAAGCAGGAAGGAAGCATGTAAACAAATTCACATTACAGTCTTTCTAGGAGTATTCTACTTCAAGAAAGGTACTGCTTCCCCTATAATTAATTTTAATATTCTAGCAGGAAAGCTTTTTCCCTTTATGTTTTAATCCGGGGACAAGAATAAATCTAGTAACAGAATGTCAACATTAATTTGAGGGGAGATGAAAAATGACTTAACAACACTGCAGCAGGATTAATATTGTACGATAGATCATGAAACCATAAAACTCTTGACAAATTCATTTTTGAAACAGTGTATATTCTTGCTAGTAGGGCAGGGCGCATCTGATGGCCAATTAATAGCTTCCCGCGCAAAATCAGGTATCAATGTACACAGCAAAAACAAAAAACACACACCTCTCACAGTTTCAGTTCCTGCTCAACAGTAACATTAAGAGAAAAAAAGTAGGGTCAGAGTGTCTTCATGTAGGAAGCCTTCCTCTTGCTTCAAAAAAAAATAAAGAGACGTAAGTCAGGAAATGACTTAGGAAATTCACCTCTTCTTTAATCCTCTCTAGCCAAGACATTTGAATGAAGTACAGTAAGTGGTATTATAGAGAAGTTTTAGCAAAGTCAATTGTAAACAGAGACCCAGGCTAGCACATATCAGAGATAGCATTTCTAGAGGAAGCCTAGACTACATCTACACAAGAAAAGTGACGACTGCAATTCATTACCAGTGATTACTTGTGCAATTTCACAGCTAGAAAGCTGAGTATACACATAACTCAGGAAACTCTCCCGCTATATTATATAACTCAGTTAGATAACTGTGGTACAGGCACCTAAACCCCATCTACAATACTGCTTTCTGCTGATGTTGCCAGCAGGGAATGCACGAGCACATACAGGGAGCGCACGAGGTAAATTAAAGAGACCCATTTTTGGCAGTTTATATGCAACCCTAATGACCTAATCCAGAGACTAAGATACCAGCATCATCATTCTTTACGTAAATGAAATTCAAGGCAAGACAATCTTACCAAAGGCAAGGCAACACAGACTCACACTGTTCTGTACTCCTCACAGGATTACACTGTTAGGTATTTATTCCATAGAGAGGTTATGAACCTTGCATTCAAAGGTTCTTGAAGATCCTAGTATGAATGATGAAGTTCTATTACAGGTTGCACCTCTCTGGTCCGGCAGCCTTCAGGGCCACACAGTGGGCCCAAACCAGAGAAGGTTAATGCCGGTCCCTTGGCTGCCACTGGCTGCAGGGTTCTATTCTGGCGGCAGCAAAGGGGGCTCCATTGACTGTGGGGGGACAGGAACAGGGGTGCTTGGGGGAAGAGGCAGGGTGGCTACAGAGCCCTATGGCTGGGAGCCAGGAGGGCAGTCCAGCAGCCACAGGATTCAGTGCGCTCCTGGCCCCTACCCCTGCTCAGTCAATGCTGGCCTCTCTGCTGCTGGACCAGGAGCACAGACTCACGGGAGCACACTAAGCCCTTTGGGCGCTGGGCTGCACTCCGAGCCCCCTGCCCCAAGGCTCCCACAGCCACTTTGGCTCTTTCCTTTAGCATCCCCCATCCTCACTCATCTTCCTCCCTCCCTGAGTGTGAACGCTGCAAATGAGCTATTTGTGGTGCTCCAAAAACTCTGGGAGGATGGGAAAGGAGATGCTGATTGTGGGGCCAGTGAGTGCTCCAGCCCGGGACCACTCATAGGGATGCCAGACTGCAGATGTTGCTGAACCACAGAAGTCCAAACTATAGCGGTCCAACCTGCTTCACGCCCGCTTTCACTTGTGCGGATATCCAGTGTGACAGTTATCCTTTCCACAAGGAGAACTTTGCCAGGTACCCAATATGAAAGGCTACCCAGGCCTCAAACCAACAAAGCCTGCTTCAAATTTCCACTCATTGTTCAATAGATTTTTCTTCATTAGATACCTATGAAAGTGAACATTTGTCCAGGCTTTGGCCTTCACCAGTACACTCTGTTAGGGCTGTACTGATTTATCTAATGGGGCTAGGCTCTCTGTGCTTAGTCAAAAGTAGCTGTATGTTTGGAGAGATGAAGCTGAGCTGGGCTCAGTCTTGAGAAGAGTAGCTCTCCATGCCCTTCCCTCACACTGGTGCAGGAGTCATGGAAATCCCATTTCCACCGCAGTAAAAGATTCAAATGGGTAAAAACCTTTTAGAAGTAAAAAGAGTTCCAATAAACCCAGTATACTGGTGTAAAGTGACTGATGTAAACAGCCTGTAGAAAACAACCAGGTCAAAAGGAGATTTATATTCCTGAGATTTACAGACTGTTTCTGCTGCTTACAATGGGGTTTTCTCTCTTAAAGGAAAAAAAAAGAGAGAGAGAGAGAGTTAGCAACCTTTCCGCCCCCCCAAGCAGCAAGCAATCAAGGAGCACTCAGACAACAATTGCCTCATGAGTTATAAGGACAGATCAGTATAATATAATACATTTCGTTATATAGCATGCTTCATATGATGGATCACAAAGTGTTTTTATCACAGATGAGTTAGAGGAGATGTAACGTGGTACAGTGACTTGCACCAACAAACAGAAAAGAACATTCCAAGACTAAATGCGAACACAAAGCTCGTTACAAGTATTAAATACGACATAACTGCAAACTGGAAAGAAGTGCGGATGGAGAAAAGGACTCCGCAGAATGGTAAAGATTTGTGGAATGTAGTCAACAATTGCATAAAGGGAAGAGGTGAGTTTTAATCCAAAAATGTAAGACAGGAAATCATTCAATCATTTGGAGCTATAGATGGAGGTTCAACTGATTTTTCATTTTCGCAGCCCTTCCAGCTTTGAAGAGGGTTCCATTTGACCTCCATCACTTTAGTAAGGGAATGCCCAAGAACCAGACGCTACCAGGATTCGTGAACAAGAGGTGGAGTAAGTAAATACAAAGTCAAAGGGCTGAGTGGCTTCCATGCAGAGTTTTGAAATACAAGCTGAACCTCTAAAATCCAGAACTGGACCACGGATATTGAGCCCTGGCTGCCCATTTTCAGAAGCGAAGCCCAAGCGCTGGTGGCAAGGAGCGCAGCCCCAGCCAGAGCTAGAGATAGCGGGGCCAGCGGCCAGAAGTGCAGCCCCGCTGAGGCTGATGAGGTGGTGGAGCACAGCTGGCACAGTGGGGGAATGGAGGCAGCAAGGCTGGCATTCAGGAGAGCAGTCCTGGCTGGGGCTGGCGGCGGAGAGCGCAGCCATGGATGGAGTCAGCGGAGCCGGCAGTTAATTTCCCAGCACGAGCCAGCGCTCTGAAGGGGTGCAGCCCTGGCCACGGTTGTAGGCAGCAGGGCCGGCTCCTGTCTGGGGCAGGTGCAGTGTGGGAAACAGCCCTGGCCAGGGCTGGCAGGGTGGGGGGCTGGAGGCAGTGGCAGGAAGCACAGCCCCAGCTGGGAGCAGAGCCCCACACCTAGGTAGGGAGCCTTGACCTCCCCTTGTCCAGCAAACTCTGTGGTTTGGGACCACTCGGGTCTTGAGGATGTCAGACAAATGAGGTTCAACCTGTAAAAAAGAATTCTGAAATGCATTTACACAAACAACAAAGGAGAGAGTAAAATAAACTTCCAATTTCCAGAGCTAGGGCCAGTTTTAAACAGCGATCTCCCCCTAATTTTAGGAAAACCACAAAGAGAATCACTTCACCATCTAAATAAAGTAAGTAAAGTACTGTTACAAACTTTCATGATTTCACTCCTGGCCTCTCCATATCTGGTGTTTCCCTTAAGCCCCAGATCCTGAAATCATGAGACACTGCTTGCTTTTAAAACACATCATTTGAAGACCTCGCTGTTATGCAGAAAATCTGGAAAAATTTGACCCGAATACACCCAAAAGACTCACAAACCAAAAAGCAATGGAAAAGACTTCCTTAAACCATTGATAAACATTTTACAGGAAACCCTCACCTTACAACGGCCCAAGTTGCCACCCGCCACACTTATGACCATTTTTGTAAGTGCAGAAGGAGCCGAAAACCCCCTGACTTATGTCCTCAGCCTGCATTTACAATGGCACACAGCGCCTATTGTAAATGTGTGTTCAAGTTACGATGCCTCCCGACTTGCGATGCTTCCCCAGGAACCAATCACATTGCAAGTCGGGGGCCGCCTGTATAAAATCTGGTTTTAAACCAGTTTCATTATTTTTTGAAGGGTTGGGGTTCACAAGACTGCAATGGGGAGCACTAAAAAGAGGAGCAACAGCACTAGTGACTAGTCGTCTAGCCTAACAGCAAATGTAGCATAAGCAAGAGTAACAAAAGATTCCCTGCACTGCTACGCCAAATGGTTCTTTTACCCAGGGCTCTCAAACTCCTGGCCCATGGGCCATCCTCGGGCCAGAGCACTTGCGCAATGGGGCCTAGGAGTCCCGGTGGGCCCCGTGTCAGGAAGGCTGTCTGTTCCTGCTCCCCAAGCCCCGCCCCTTCCTGCCACTGCCCCCCCATGACACCCCCTATGGCACCCCATCCCTGAGGAAACAGCTTCAGGGATTACGAGGATTGGCACGGCACATTAGCAGAGGTCAAGTCCCTCTGCACGCCCTGCAGGAGCAGAGCAAGTCTGTCTGCCGAGTGTACTCCACCTCCCGGCAGCTCCTGAGGCCATGGAGAGTGTAGGGGAGGGAAGGCGAACAAGTAATTCCCCCAGTAGTCCCCGAAACTGCATCCTGGGGGGAGAAGGTGGGGCAGTGACAAGAAGGGGTGGTATTTGGGGGGGGAAGGGAGAACAGGGCCGGAAGACTCCCTCCAGCCTACCCTGAAGGACTGGGGGGAAGGAGGGCTCATTCTTTATCTCTATTCAGTCCTTGTGCTTGATAAGGTTGCCAACAATGCTATCACTTGTGATGCGGTCTTTGGCAACATGGACCTCCATCTGGCAAAAAAACTGTATTGTTACAAGCAACTACGTTGTCATAAGTCCATTCACAGAAATAAAATTACAAGCCTGGGACAGATTCAGATGCACAGTGGAAATAAAAGGCTTCCTATCGTATAGATGGTTGCAAGAGTCAAACAAGTTCCTCACAGTTTACACTGGGAGAGAAGAATGTGGGAAATCTCAGAAGTGATCTCTCTCTACATTTTTACCTATGCACGAAAGTGTTAATAAACAAACCAGACAAGGGAAGAATTCATTATAAGGCATAAAAAAGGCCACATGTAATGGAAGAACAATACATTAGTAAATGAATTCTGAAAGAAAAAGCACAATTAGTGAAAACAAGCAACTACAAAATACCTCCTTTTGAACAGCTGCCACACTTTTGTATTCTACTCAGTTATCACCTTGTTAATCATTATAAAATTCTGGTAAGTTGTATGAATAATTTAGGTCCATTTCAGTTAAGTGGTATCTTCATTAAACCCATATGTAGTGAGAGTTTACAGCACCTGTCTAAGCAAAGCTGCATTACACAGTTCTAAAACCCACTAAGCATTACTTTAAACCCTGTTTACATCTGGCAGCCCCTAGAGCAGTCACCTGTCTTTACTACTTTGAGTGGAAAGAGAAGCTTGTTTTTAAAAGGGGGGAGAGGGAGGGGGAGGAGTAAAGGCCTCTCTCCGGTGGCATGCTCATCCATCTCTCTCTCTCTCTCTCCCCCCTTCTCTATATCTGTATCTTTTAGAAATGAAATGTCTGTCTGTTTGTGTACGAACTCCTCCTAAATGGTAATTGCAAAGGACATCAAATTTGGTAGGCAGCTTGCTCTTACCCTAACTTAAAGCAAAGAGACCCACGGCCTGACATTCCACAATCCGGTATTGGGTCACGACCCTAAGTTTGAAAACCACTGCACTACAGAAAAGAGTAAGAGTGCATCTACACAGCACCCAAAATTTGAAATAAGATATGCAATTTGCGCTATGCAAATTGAGCCTCTTATTTCGAATCTATTTCAAAATACTTATTTTGAAATTTGGCGCATCTGTACAGTACCAAATTTCAAAATAACGCGCTATTTCGAGCCTTATTCCTTGTACAACAAGGTTTACCAGGATGGCGAAATAGCGTGCCCGTTATTTCAAAAAATATTTCGAAGTAACGGGTGGCTTCTGTAGACGCAGGGTAACTATTTCGGGATACCTTCAATATCCCGAAATAGCTGTGCAGCGTAGACGTACCCTAAAATAGCAGAGTCTTAACAAAAAAATAAAAAGTGTAAATGAGAAACAAATTTATATTTAGAGCTGGTCAAAAAAATGTCAATGAAACAGAGTTTAGCTGAAAACTGTTGAAATAGGAACATTTAATAGGAATGTCCATTTTTGACAACTGAGGAAGAAAACTAAAAATGAATAATTTCAAGTAATCATTCTGATTCTTTTTGGCATAATATATAAATAAGTACATTTATATAACATTTTGACCTTACTGAACAAAATGTTTTGACAGTTCTGAAAAAAATTAAGAATCTGGATTTTACAGGAAATTTTCAAATTTCAGCTTTTCATTCAGATTAGAATGTAAAAAATTTTCAGGGCCAAATTTCTCACTGGATGGAAGGTTCGATTTCAAAACAGTTCTATTTATATCCCAATTTTAAAGTCCACTGCTCCTACATTATAAAACAGGACATTACTCATAAACCCCATCATTTAAAATAATTAAACACAAATTGCAACACATTAGAACATCTACTATATTAAATGGCAATAGGTGCCTGATTATATGACTCAAAAAGCGTTTTCCATCTCTAACATCTATGGTATGAGTGCCAAACTTACTGACCGTTTGACCCACACACAAACATCTTCAGAAATTTCAGAGCCACAAGACACATAGAACCTGCCCTGTGAGGTGGTGCCTGCAGAGATGCAAGGCTTCTGCCCCAATATCCTCCCACTGGGCTAAAGCCCTTAGAACCCCCTCTCTAAAACGCTCCTAGTGCCAGCACCCCGCAGCAGGGCAGAATCCCTGAGTTCCCCACGCACAGTCTTGTAAGTGAGGGGAGGGGGATTGCATGGAGGGCTCTTGGAGCCACACTAAGTGTAAAATAGCTGCATGTGACTCACAAGCCGTAAGTTGACCACGCCTGAGCTATGGGTTTATTGACTTCTCTCCCTCTCGCTCACAAAGGCAGAAATGAGATGACACTTCCTGCATTAGAAAACTTCTAATGAAAACTGATTTGGAGTCCAAATCATTTCACAATGCCCTTGGGAATTAAATCATAACAATGCAGAGTCAAGTGGACAAGCATCTAGGATCCAATTCTGATCCTGCATCAGTGGCACAATTCCATTTACTTCCATTGGGGTTTCTCCAGATTTACAGCACCATAAGGGGGAAAAAATAGACCCGTGCTCTTACTCTGTAGGTAAAGGTCTCTGAGCTGTGTCATCACAGCTTCCCAAAAAGTCAAAGCACATTTGTTGTCCTTTCCAGAAAAATCAGACATTCAGCTTTGGTTATGTCACCCTGAAAAAGGGAAGCAGAAGCAAGTCTGGAAATGGATAACACAAATATTATATAAATATAGGCATCTAATTGTATATAGACAATTGGATTTGGGCTCAGTTACACCGTCTATAAAAGGTGAAAAAATGATATTTACCCACCTCTGACAGGAATGAGCATGAAAGGCTTTACTTAGGAATGAAGATCAGTCATCAGAAGAAACGGGATCAAACTTCAATCTCTAGGAGAATATGCAAGAGGGCCAAGAGCCAGCTATTAAGGCAACATTTTGGGCAAGCCCCTTTCTTTGGCTATGTCAACATTACAGCTTATGTCAGCATAACTTATGTTGCTCAGTGAGGTGAATAAATCACCCATGAACAATGCAAGTTACACCAATATAAGCACCTGTGTGAACAGTGCTATGTACTTGGGAGAGTTTCTCCCACTGACATAGATACTGCTGCTCGCAAGGGCTAGAATAGTTAAGCTGACAGGAGAACTCTCTCCTACTGGCTTAGAATAGCTACCTTAGAGGGCTTATGGTGAAGCAGCTGTCCAGATGCAGCTGCACTGCTGTATAGTCTCTTGTGTACCATCGACTCTGTATTTCCCGAAAATATTTTTTAAAAGTGGTCCTACGACATTCAGTGCATAGCTAAGTACCTGCATGATGTAGCAGTCCTTAGCTGCACATTTTGAAAGCTCAGAATGGGGAAAAAAACAAACAAGCAAATCATCTACTCCACATGCTCTATCTGATATCCAAAGCTTCACACCTATAGGAAGTCAAAACCCATTTACCCTGGGACAAGTCCATATACTACTCTTTATTAAGTGCTATTTCCCTGCCCAACTTCAACCCAACCTGTTTCTTCACTAAAACCTTTTTTTAAAAATAAAAATTAACTCTAAGTCAAGTGAAAAGATCATACACAAGCCTCACTAAATACTAATGACTCATTTTCATTCAGACTTTCCAAAATACAAATCACCATCAGGCAGAGACCAAGTACTGAAATTTTCAAAAGCTGAAATTCCAAAAAGAGTTATGAGACTGAAGACACAGAGCTGTAATGGAAACTAACAGGCTGAAATCAGCTCCCTACCAAAGAGAAAATAGAAAAGACATTTTTGCCAACTGAGAAGCAACAGCTTTCTTCTTCCTTCACCTACAACTGCTCAATACCATGAGTGAAGTAAAAGCAGAATGGCACTGTCAGAAGACTGCCAAGATAAACTGCTAACATGATTTTCGATGCTAACATTACTTTGGTGAACCCAGGCCAGAGACACTGTATGAAACCACCACTATGGCCAGACACTGCTTTATAAATATTAAAAGCAAACATTTTCTGTTGATAGACTTAAACAGCCACACCAAAACTTGATTTATGAGTCCTGTATTTTATCATACTACATGCATCACGCTGATTAAAACTGCAGTGCTAAAATAAATTGTAGCATGAGAATTTTGCAAGTATAAAATACTGGGTTAATACTAATTCATACAAGCTGTTTTGTCACTATGCAAAATGCATAGGTATAATCAGAGCATTAATAAACTTAGCCAAGTTCATACTTTGCAATTTAACAAGCATCACTAACTCATTCATCTTCCTTGTGATCACTTCAACAGTATGGACTCCAGAGTTTGCTAATGTAAGCATCATACCAAAATGGGTTGTAGTATGGTGCTTTTGCAGATATGGATCTGGATACAAGTTTAGTATCTAGCACCCTGCAGCCACACCCACACATGTGGAAACCTATGTATATAAAGCGGGTATCTGTGGATTTGTAGGGCTCTACAGGAAAGAACACAGCTTAGTTTTCAGATACAGTATCATGCTGAGCCTGTACTGCTGCAGTTAGAAAAAACTTATTTTGACTTGTAAACTGAAGAGATTTGATATGGAAGTCAGTGAGGAAGAATTAGTATTGAACACTAAAGTTGTTTTTCACAGTTTCTTTTCTGACCATTGCTACACTTGTTATGCAATTTGAACAGCTTAACATTTGTGTTTGCATTATCTTGCTGATCCAGTCTGGTCTATCTCTGCATAACTAGTGCAAGGTTTTTGCACTAAAAATACAGATTATATAACACTGGGTATGTTATGCACAGAACATACTAACCCAGAGACATATGCATCAATTGCTCATTTAGAAATGTTTACTGGAGTAAGGCACTGTTCATTATACGGAGGCTGAAATTGTTTAATATGGGCATATCACAACGGTAGACCACAAAACTATATAGCTAGTTGGTGAAAGCATGAACACTCCCCATACTACAACATAAAATGTTGCAGAAATTAAGTGTTTATGATAGTAGTTATGACATTTTATCTTAATTATTTCCATTATGTAAAGGTGTTACTGCAATTTGGTAGTTGATAAATTCACTTTTTATAATTTTATGCAAAGTAATTTAAAGATTTGTAATTTAAAGATTTGAGAGATACCAAAATTAGATGCTAAGTAAAAAGTCATGTCACTTCCTTTGTATAAAATTCTTTATAATGAATACTGAAAGGATCTATTTATTTAATCTCTATTAGCAATGGGGGGAAAGGGAGAAGGGGAGATTGTTTTGTGGCTAAGCCACTGGACTGAGTCAGAAGACCTGGGTCCCGCTCCTGGTTGTGCCATGATATTGGGGGTGTGAAAGCTCTTTAATGCTTGTAAAGAACTTTAAGATCTTCAGAGATGAAGTGTTGAAGAAATGTAAAAGTACATTAAAACCTTGCAATGGAATCATATTTACCTTATCTTTTTTGCCAAGCATGCTCATGAAAGGGTGGCAAACTCTCCATTAGACATATGGCCAATGTGGGAAGTCTTACAATGCAAAAACCATGTGTTATCTTTAGTAATACAGTGGGCTAAGAGTCTGAACAGACTGGATGGTGTTATTTAGATCAACACATCTACAGTGAATAAATATTGTATCAGTCAAGCATTAACATGCAGTGTTGGTAAATTTATTCAAGCACATTTGGGAACAACAGGGAAAAATACATGGTATACTGCCTCAGTTTGCAAGAAGCTAAGAGTGTTAGCTGTTGTGAGGCTGGTGGTTTTAAGATTCAAATAAAAGTTATTTTTGCTAAATTTTCCTCTAGAACTTTTTTTAAACAATTGTTTAAATGTTAGCATCTGGAAAGGTTCTGGAAAGGTTCAGAAATTCCCTTTTCTTGATAGAAATTCCCTTTCACAAAACACATTAAAGAGGAGCTTGTGATGAGCAATATAGCTTCATGTGTACTCTTATATATGTTCCAGAAGACATCTCCATACGGCTCATACAGAAAACTGCTAGTTCTTTTTATCGGTAAAACGTGCTAATACTGATTTTTTATTCCATAATTCAGTGGTTCCCAACCTTCTTGATACCGTGGACCGGCAAACCTATTCACAAAGTTTTGGCGGACCAGTAACATTTTATTTTCATATTTGCATATTCATCATTTGCATAAACATTGCAGGTCCACCAAAAGCCCAGCCCCGTGCCGGCCCTAATCCCTAGAGCCTCTCACCCGTCCACTACTCCCAAGCGCCAGCCACTGACCCCAGAGTACCCTGCACCCCTCAGTGCCAGCCTCCCATCCTCAGAGCCCCCCCATGCCAGCCCCCCATCCCAAATGCCTCAGTGCCAGACCCCACCCCTTAGAGACCACCACCACCAGAACTCCCAGTACCAGCCTCCTGCAACCAACTCCCCAGGCCCTCCACCAGTGCCAGCCCCCAATATTAGCCCCATCCCCAGAGCCCCCAGTGCCAGCCCTGCCCCTGAAACCTCCAACTACTAGCTCAGCCTCCAGAGCCCCCCAGCACTAGCCCCGCCCCTGCAGCCCCCAGAGCCTCCCCTCCCGCCCCCGTCACCTAACCCTGTGCTGCTGCCCGCATAGCAGTGGCTCTGGGGTCAGAGCTGGGGTACACCACCCAGTGCCTTCTCTCCCACCGTGGCTGTTGGGAGAGGCGTGTCCTGCCCTGCCTCTCAGCCAACCAGCACCAGGCAGGGGCTGGGTCTCCTCCCAGCCGTAGAAGAGTAGTTCTACTTGAGGCAGGCGGGCCATGACGCAGCATCTCCTCCCGGATGCGGAAGAGCACTTCCCTGAGTGGCAGGAGGGCCAAGTGGAACGGCTCCGTGCAGCCCTCCAACTTCACAGGGAAGTGCTCTTCTGCAGCCAGGAGGAGACCCTGGCCCTGTCTGCCACTTGTTGGCTAAGAGACAGGGCAGGACACGCCTCTCCCAACAGCCACAGTGAGAGAGGTATATCCCAGCCCCAGCCCTATTGTGGCCCGGCATGGGCCGCAGCCCAACAGTTGGGAACTGCTACCCTAATTGACACAGTCTACGTTAAGAGAGGCTAAAACTTGTTTATGTGCATTAAAAAATGCTCTCTCCCCTACCACACATTTTTCCTTATTTTTCTGTAAGTCTCAAGTGCTCTGCTGGCAGAATGCACGTGTTTGACTGTCAAAAGATGTTTTGCATTTCAGAACAAATAGTTTAGCTATGATACCAGTTGGATGAAGAGCTGTCCGTTGAGCAGCCAGTGAATCAACAGTACAGCACAAAACAGCAGGGATTGATTTAAAATACTGCAGAAAAAGGTTGTACAACTCCCTTCAACTCCACCTCTACCACCATAAGGGGAATGAGCTGTCGTAATGCTGCGTAAGATTTAACATTATAAATGCTTTTTTGTGTGTGTGAAAGCCCTTAAGAAGGGATAAAATATCAAGTACCAGTAATAACATTTTCAAAAGTCAGAACTGAGTGAGCTATGAATTTTCCATCCCTGTAGGATAAGGTGATTTAATTTCTTAGGCTCAGGTGTGCGTCGTGAGGGGGCTCACAACTGACAACTCATTCTCTCTCCAGAGGGAGTTACTTACTGGCGCTTGTTATATGGAAAATGATTTCATGTTAAAAACAGAACAGTTGCTTCTGTTCTTGTGTAAATAGACTTTTCATACTTTGCCATGGGATATAAAGAAAAAAAGCACGAAGAAATTAAATGTCTCATTCCCCCCCCCATGTACAGAACGTAGCCAGTGGAAGACAGAAGTGCTCTCAATGTCAGATGTTTATGCAGTACTAACTCACAGTAAATATCTTATAAATCAAGAGCGAAATAGCCTTCATCCTGTCAGAGAGCTTCAAATAGGAACAAATACATGAAATTTGACCTTTACATTCAAAAAGCTCCCTTGGTTACCACCAAGAAAACAAAACAGGGTTTGTGACAAAAGTTTCCCACAATTCTGCATTTCTAAACCTACTCAATGAATATCTCTATAATTTTTTTCTTCTGTCTGAAGAACATCAAAATCCTTTTTGGTGCAAGCGCTTAATGGATTGAAATACACTAGAGATTTAATGCTACCCCAGAGGTACCAAGTAGATTGATTTTCAGGTACTGCTGGCTATCTGATTTTAGATTTAGAAACATTCCCCCTGCTTCAGTCCAATGGTTCACAGATTCAAGTGTCCAATTAAAAAAAAAAAAGGAGAGAGTAAATGGCGCTGTTATAGATGCCGATCCAGTTACAACTGACTAGCAGTCATGCATCAGCTGTGCTATTCATGTGCTCAGAATGTCAAAAGAAATGACTGCTGCTTATAACCAAAGCTAAACCTTTCTAGTTTATCAGATAACAATGGAGTTTTCAGATATGCAACAATTTTTTTAAAAAAATTCTCTCACTGACAGGAAAATGGTCAAGAAAAAAGCGCATAATTTCAATTTCTAATATTAACTTGCCATGGGGCAAGTAGGTATATGGAAACTCCTAGTAAGGGCTTCTGTGTTTCCAGGGTTATTTATATCTGCCACTACACTCTTTAGATGCTAGTGAGTCTCAATGAAAAAAAAAGTAGCTAGTACTGTCAAAATGTAGTTTTTAAACTGCTACTGAAGAGCCTTCAGCACAAGTCTTAAGTGGAACTGCCTGCAAGTGATACAGAAGCATTGCTGATGCACACAAAGTGTCACAGTGAAAGAGTGCTCTCATCTATACTAGGATCAGCCTTCTACTTCTTCACACATTGCAAGACAGCACATGTCAACACAGGTGAATGAGAGTTTGTTTCATAAGGGTAGAAAAAGCTATCCTGAACACAGCTGGAATACAATGGCAGATAGCAACACAAGCAGAAATGGATATCATTTTTCAACCTGAAAATAACCTAGAACGTGACATCTTTCCTTTCTTTTTGCTTCAAAAGGAAGACATAAGATAAACAACACCTTTAGGAAAAAGGGCAAAGCCTATGACCGCCATGAAAAAGAGAAAAGATTCTTTACATGTAGACTTTGTTCACTGAAAACAACTTTGGCCTGAGGTAAGCAGAGTTTAGCAGAAAATAAATGATACCTTTTCTACTCTATATAATCTTAAGTATTTCTGAGCATCTCTTTGAAGGCAAGTTTTCTTTAGGTGAATTGATACTCAAACTGATACACCCCACTGACTGTCTCCAACTTGCACTGCATGCGGAGAGATACTCTTCTCCACAGCTCTGCCAATGCACTTTGGTTTTAAAACGCAACACTCCATGCTATTCAAGGACTGGGAGTATGCAGTATATACGAATTCTTGCTGCACTGATAATTTAACACTTTACATTTATAGACTACCTCTGATATGGAAATCTCCAAGAGTTTCATAAATATTCAGTTTCCATAATCCTATACAGCATAAAATTCAGTAATGTGTTTATTTTGAGTTACGTTAACTATAGCAAAGGAGATCCCATTAACTATGATAATCAATGAGAGCTAAAAATCAACAAAGTAAGCAAACTCCTCCAATTTGTCTCAGGACACAAATACCCAGGTAAATATACTTTTGCAATAAAATCCAAACAAAATGTAATCCTCTGCAATGTATACTACACACATACTACTCAAAGCATGCAAAAATCCCCACAGTCCCCAACCCAAGAAAGAGACTAGACTAGCTTTGTGACATGCCATTAAGGTCAGCACACTGGCTATGTCACTGCAGAGATAAAACAAATTCAAAGATACGGTGACCGTAACAAAAAAGACTTGACCAGCCACCTCATTTATACCAAAGAGACTTCAAGTAAAGCATCTTGTAGACCAAAAGAACTGTGGTGTAAGAACATAAGAACGGCCATACTGGGTCAGACCAAAGGCCCATCTAGCCCAGTATCCTGTCTACTGACAGTGGCAAATACCAGATGCCCCAGAGGGAGGGATCACAACAGGTAATCCTCATGTGATCCCTCCCCTGTGTCCCAAATTCCAGAGAAACAGAGGCTAGGGACACCATTCCTACCTATCCTGGCTAATAGCCATTGACGGACCTAACCTTCATGAATCTATCTAGCTCTTTTTTGAATCCTGTTGAAGTCCTAGTCTTCAACGCATCCTCTGTCAAGGAGTTCCACAGGTTGACTGTGCGCTGAGTGAAGAAAAACTTCCTTGTGTTTGTTTTAAACCTGCTGCCTATTAATTTCATTTGGTGACCACTGGTTCTTATATTGTGGGAATAAGTAAATAACCTTTCCTTATTCACTTTTTCCACACCAGTCATCATTTTATAGACCTCTATCATATCTCCCCTTGGTCCCCTTCTTTTTTAAGCTGAAAAGTCCAAGTCTTTTTAACCTCTCTTCATATGGGACCTGTTCCAACCCCCTAATCATTTTGTTACCCTTTTCTAAACTTTTTCCAATGCCAATATATTTTTTTTGAGATGAGGCGACCACATCTGTACGCAGTATTCAAGATGTGGGCGTACCATGGTTTTATATAAAGGCAATAAGATATTTTCTGTCTTATTCTCTATCCCTTTTTAAATAACTGCTAACATTCTATTTAGCTTTTTTGACTGCCATTGCACACTGAGTGGATGTTTTCAGAGAACTATCCACAGTGACTCCAAGATCTCTCTCGAGTCAGTGTAGCCAAATTAGTTCCCATAATATTGTATATATAGTTGGGATTACTTTTTCCAATGGGATTATTTTTTACTTTGCATTTATTAACATTAAATTTCATTTGCCATTTTGTTGCCCAATCACTTAGTTTGGTTGAGATCTTTTTTAAGTTCTTCACCGTCTGCTTTGGTCTTAACTATCTTGAGCAGTTTGATATCATCTGCAAATTTTGCCACCTCACTGTTTATTCCTTTCTCTAGATCATTTATAAATAAGTTGAATAGGATGGGTCCCAGGACAGAACTTTGGGGGACCCCACTAGTTACCTCTCTCCACTCAGAAAACTTACCAATAAAGATGGTCTCTTAGGTAGGTCTCGGGCCATCCAGGACTTTAGAGTTCAGTATAAAACACAGAGGGGAAAAAAATCCACCAAGTGCTTTCATGGAAGAGCACAGAAAACAGATGTAACGTGTTCAGAGAGATGCTAGTCGAGATCTGAATTTCAAGCCAGCACCAGTCTCTGAACAGATTTTAAATGTAGCGTCAAGTAGAATACATTGTAGTAATTCAGTCTACCCAGTATGCAGGGAGTTATTATCGACAGCTGTGGACAATACACACTGGGAAACCAAGGAATAGATTTTAAATGACTTGGACAAAACTCCACCCACATACAAAAATCAATGGCAAAACGTGATACACAGCTCAAAAAGCCAGATTCCTAATCCTGTGGTCTAACTACACTGTGCTCTAATCCTGTGCTCTAACTACGCAACAGAGTTTGGTGACATAACAGTCTCCTGCAGAACAGAGTGAGTCCACCTAAAGAACTTAAAAATATATGCTTTAATCAGTGACACTTTAATAAGTGTGAAATGAAGTTCCCTAACGGTAGCTAAAGATAGGGAATGTGAAACAAAAATGAAGGACTAATTAGCATAAACAAGACACATACAAACATGTCAAACACAAGTGACCAATTTTACAAGAACTTACTCAAAAGTACAATTTTACTGCTATAAAGCACCAACAGCTATAGTGATTTGCAAATCTCAAGTGTCAGCTCCTCCTGGCTACCAGAAGATGAGATGGCACACACTGTAATTGCCTTGTTTTGTATACTCCCACTGAAGCTCTGGTATGGACCACTACTGGAAATCTGGTACTAGCAAAGATGGACCACAGTTGGTCAGAGCCAGTGTGTCACCTCTTGCTTTCTCCCTCTAACATATGGGGGAAATGCCTAGCCTACTTTGCAGTACTGAATACTTTATTCTTTACAGCCAGAACTGACAGTGCCATCCATATTTAAGTCGCCCCCCACTTTCCATGATAAGAGACTCTGTTTTCAGTTGTTGAGACTTTGCTAAACTTTAATGATACAGGCTGAAGTTTCAGTGCCACGTGTCTGCCCCAAGCTGAATTTCTGGGAGAGCTCCAATTAAAATGTTTTTGGGTTTTTTCTAAAATGACTTAGAGTTGGGGAAAGATACATTTATGTGACTGTTAAACTATTGCAGCTGTATCACTGAGAAGCTATAGCATGTAGGGATGTGAACAAGTAGTCAACTACCCGATAAGCAGGGGCTTATCGACTACTGGATCACACCCCCGCCACCGCTCTGCACTCTTAAAGGGACAGAGAGGAGCCGGTGCACAAAGACGCTGCTTCAGTCTGTGGTCCCACACTGGTTCTCCGGACAACCCCTCCTTCCCGCTGCCACTCTGCATTCTGAAAGGGACAGGGCAGCCAGTCCCATGGGTCTCTCAGCACAAGCCCCTCCCAACCCCCATTGCCACACAGCATTTTTAAAGGGACAGAGCAGAGGCAGCCGGTCCCATAGGTTTCAGCACAAGCTCCCCCACCATCACCCCTTCTCCCCCTGATGCCACTCAGCATTTTTTAAGGTACAGAGCAGTGGCAGCTTAAGCAGCTACCGCTGCTCTGTCCCTTTCAGAATACAGAGTGGCAGTGGAGGAAGGGGGGTGTCCTGAGACCTGGCAGGGGACCAGAGATTGAGCCAGCGTCTTTGTGCACCGGCTCCACTCTGTCCCTTTATTAGTGCAGAGCGGGGGGGGAGGGTTGTGCTGAGACCCCGAAGTGAGCCCTGTAACTGCCTTTCCCTAGCGACTAGTCGAGTAGATCATGGAAATTCCACCGACTACTCGACTAGCAACTTAATCGCTACTGAACATCCCTAACAGCATGTCTCCATACTTTGGAAGAGGGCATCTAATTGTGACAAGACAGTTATCAGAGAAGTGTCATTCGGTGTCCCTGTGAAACTTCTCAAAGTATGGCTGAGTTTCAAGCCTCTGAAAATTGCAAATGCTCACTAGAAACTCACTATAGTTTGGCAACAAGATTATATCAAGATTCCTTCTCTACAGAGAAGGCTCCATTCTCACAGAGCTCCACGCCAACTAAACAAAGCATGCTCTTCTCCAATAGAGCATGGGCCAAGACTATTTAGGGCTGAGGAGGACTTCAGCAATTGCTCCTCCAGCTTGTCAGGAGCTAATGTGCCAGAGGGCAGCAGTACTGACAGAAAGGAGACACTTTCCCCTTTGCTATTTATTATGTGCAACCCCAACAGTGCCTAGAAGCCATAGCCGTGGACGAGGACCCCACTATGCTAGGCACACTACAAACCCAGAACAAAAGATGATCCCAGCCCAAGACAGCTTACAATAAGTATAAGACAAGTGACAACAGATGGATAGACAGACCGACCAACAAGCGAGTAAAAAGGAAGAAGAAAGTCCTGTCAGTGCTGCCACGAGCACTGAGAGACTAACTGGAATGTAGAGGCATGGGCGCTGACTTCCCTTCTAGACAAGGGGTGCTGGACCCCCTCCAGCCCAGGCCGTGTCCCCACTCCACCCCCATTCACCAGGACCCCACCCCTGTCCTGCCTCTTCCCACCCCCTGCTCCTGTCTTGCCTCCATGCCACCTACTTCCCCAAGCATCCACTCTAGCTCCATCCCCATTCCTTCCCTTCCCCCAGACTCCCACACCCTCCCCCAAGTGTACCCTGTCCCTGCTCCTCCCCTGCCCTCCTGGATCTTCCTGAACACCATGAATCATCTGTTCACAGCAGTCAGTGAGTGCTGGGGAGGAGCTGATCAGCAGGGCTACCAGTAGGCAAGGAACAGAGAAAAGGGAGCCAGAGGGGGGAAACTTGGCTGCGGGTGGGTGCTCAGCACTCACTAATTTTTTCCCCATGCGTTCTCCATCTCCACAGAGTCAGCATCCAAGTGTAGAGGGGAGAGGCGCCAATAGGGATAGAGAGAGAGGGGCACATATAACCACAACATCACTTTGGCCTCCAGAACATGGAACTGAACCCAGAATTCACAAACTTTAGGATTCCTGTACTCTCAGCAAATTCCTATGAGAGCCCTGGCAAAATGTGTCTCATTCCTCTATACTTATCCTCAGGGAAAGCCTACAACACTATTGCCAGTTTACTATTTACTTAAGCATTCATGTCTTGGATTTAGAAGTTCCAACTCCAACATTGCTGATGACCAAGTTGGAAGTCTATATGGCTCCACGTTATTAACTTCCATGACTGTGTGATTAATTCTTATGCTATGTGGTGTTTTTCTTAAAATGATAATAGAATCTCAGCTTTTAAATAGGAAACAGACAGCTCATTTATGGAGAAAAGATTGAAAATGTAACCAGAGTACATCCTAAAGAACCAAAATACAAAGGAAAATCTTTTCAAGTCTCAATTTGAGATCTGGCTCATGAGTTTTGAATGCTTGGGATTAATACTACTGGTGAATCCACATGATATGTATAGGGATGAGGTTCTATTAACTTTTGGAAAACAGCAGAAATTACTACAAAAACACTACATAAAAGAACATTAAAGTTAAAGTTAGGAACTCCCAGTATTGATGTTGCCTGCACAACTTTAATTTGGCCCCCTACTGAGCACATAATTAAAGAGTGTATCATCACACATAATAAATTATATTTTCCAAAGAACCTCTGCCTTATTCAGAGCACAAGATAGATGATGCTCCAGGATGAAATCAGAGTTGCATAATAAACAAAACTGTTGTCCGCATAACCATTCACTTCATTTATAACCACAGTTGGAAAGTGCATAACAAACAAGGCAGGGAGAATTGGATTCTATGCCTGGCTCTGCCACACAGTTCCTAGGTGATCCTGGTCAAGCCACTTACACCAGAAATTTCATAGGTATTTGTATATTCCTCATTTTCTGAAGGCTACACTTCAGACATCTGGATCCCAATTTGCAGAAATGCTAAACATACAGCTACATCTGAAGTCTATGAGAGTAATAGTCGAACACAGTGTTTCTCAACCTTTCCAAACTACTGTACCCCTTTCAGAGGTCTGATTTGTCGTGTGCATACCTCAAAGTTTTACCTCACTTAAAATTACATTCTTGCAAAAACAGACATGAAAATACAGAAGTGTCATAGCACACGATTACTGAAAAATTTCTAATTTTCTCATTTTTACCACATTACAAAATAAATCAATTGGAATATAAATATTGTACTTACATTTCAGTGTATAGTATGTAGATATATATAAACAAGTCATTCACTTGTGCTTTTTATGTAGCCTGTTGTAAACCTAGGCAAATATCTACATGAGTGGATATACTCCCTGGAAAACCTCTGCATACTAGGGATGATAAAAAGTGGTTAATTAGGTAACTGTGTAACTGCTGAAAAATCTCAGCAGTTACACGCTGCAGGCTCTGCAGTATAAACCTTATACTGCAGAGCCCGGGGCGCAGCCGGCTCCCTGGGAGTAGAGCCGGTTGCGCTGCAGGCTCTGCAGTATAAGCTTTAAACTGCAAAGCCGGCAGCAGGGGGTGACAGCCAACAACCCGGGAGCTGAGGTGCACCAGAAACCAGCTTTTAAGCCGGCTTCCAGCGAGTACCAGCTCCCCCGAATGCTGGCCCCACTTCCAGGGACCTGGCTGCTTGCCCTCTCCCCCTGCTGTTGCCTCTATATCTGATAGACAGCCTGCAGTGCAGGATGGAGCCTATGTGTAATCTGTAACGGGAACCAATGAGCCCAGACTTATTGGCAGGGTTGCCAGGTGTCCGGTTTTGAATAAAATGTCCAGTATTTTCTAATTAGGTAAGTTTATTATTATTAGGAGTATCAGTACATAGTTG
Source organism: Rafetus swinhoei (assembly GCA_019425775.1). Classification (NCBI taxonomy): domain Eukaryota; kingdom Metazoa; phylum Chordata; order Testudines; family Trionychidae; genus Rafetus; species Rafetus swinhoei. The sequence goes on along the minus strand of CM033440.1, from coordinate 143,041,289 downwards.
CGAACTGCCTGGCTGGCAGACACTCTCACGCTGCATAAGTGTGTCTACCAGCCAGGCAGCTTGCAAGTACATGGGGGGGGGAGGGGCTTAAAGGGGGGAGAAGGGAATCCCGGGGCCATACTCGCTCTTGCTTCGCTGGGACCGTGCGCGCCCGGGTCAGTCCCACTCCCCACCGGCCAATTCTCTCCCCCCGCTGCTTCCTGCCAGCCAGTCCCACTCCCCCAGATCAGCCTTGCTTCCCGCCGGCCGGTTCTCCCCCCTCCTCCTCCCAATCTCCCCCGGATCAGCCCTGCTCCCCCTGGTCCCCTCCCAGCCAGCCCTGCTTCCCTCCGGCCGGTCCTCCCCACCCGGATCTTCCCCAGCCAGCCCGCTGCCCCGACTCCCGTCCCCGCCCACCAGCCCTACTTCCCGCTGGCCGGTTTCCCCTACACACCTCCTCCCAGCCAGCCCCACTCCCCCCTCCGAGATCAAGTATGTCCGTTTTTTTTTTTTTAAGCCACCTGGTAACCCTACTTATTGGTTAACAATTTAAATAATTATATTACAACTTCCCTACTGCACGCCCCAAGGGGTACATATACCCTTGTTGAGAACCAATGCCTTACCATACAAAGCACTATGTAATGCTAAGCAAGCTGAAAAAAAATCTGGGCCTAGGCATCTCAGATTGGGCACTTAATATATGTAGGCAAAGAGGCAAGATTTACCTAAGCTGTCTTTTGCAGAATTGAAGCGAGAGACCCTGGTTCCTATGGCTCAGAGCTAATGATGATATTTTTGAAGTTACACACATTTCAAAAGTTTTCAAGAACAAAACACTGCCATTAGAGTACATCATACAAGTGATCTGCTTGGCCATTTTGTATTTACATGCACATACAGCCATCCATGAAGAACAAGCCTATTGCATATGTTCAAGGATTTAAATTGAAAGTAGGTTTGACCAGCACCCTATCCTCTCTGCAAAGAAAAAAGCCCAGTATATACAGTAGACTTCCGATAATCCGGCACCTTTGGCACCTAGGTGGTGTCGGATTATCGGATATGCCGGAGTATCGGGAGGTACTCCGGCGGGGGGCTGTGACGGGTCTGCCAGGACCCATACTGCCCAGGGGGCGGGCAGGGAACAGCGCAGCGAGGGGCAAACCCTCCGCCGTTTTGCAGGAAGGCGGGGGAAGCCCCGCACCGCCGCCGAGAGTTTCCGGGAGGGGAGCGGGCTCCCCACCCCCAGACTGCAGTAGTTATCGCCGAGCAGGGGGGTAAGGGGTGGCGCTGTGGGACCAACCCGGCAGCACCCCAGCTGCTCTGCTCCACCGCTTCCCCAAGTCGGCCGCTGCCCCTGCTGAAACTGATGAGCAGCGGACTTGGGGAAGCTGCAGAGCAGAGCAGCTGGGGTGCTGCCGGGTTGGTCCCACAGCGCCACCCCTTACCCCCCTGCTCGGCGATAACTACTGCAGTCTGGGGTGAAACCGCTCCTCCCGACTCGGCGGCGGCGGCGGGCTTCCGCTTCTTCCTGCAAAACGGCCACCCTCCACCCAGTGGCAGTGCGGGTCCCGGCAGACCCGTCATGGGGTATTCTCCCCTTCCCTTTCCCAGCTGCAAGCGCCCATGGGGCTCACAGCAGCTCCAACTGTCCGGCTGGCCGGAGCACTTCCGGGTTCCAGTTGGTGCCGGACTATCGGGAGTGCTGGACCACTGGATGCCAGACAATTGGAGTTTTTCTGTAACCTTACACTGTGCTAGGGTGCTTGTTGCATACATTTTTCCATTATGGCCTCTCTCACAATCCTGAAGGCTGATACAACTCTAGTGTAGGAAGTGCTAGTTTCTCTTAGAGACCAGTCTCTACATAATTAAAGCTGCAGACACATACTATTATAAAACTGTTTAGACCCTGGGTTGCTGTGCTTATTACACTGATTGTGGCTATAAAACTGTCGAGTTCACTCTGAAATCTAAGAGGAATTTTTTTTTGCCACGTTTGAGAATAGCTCAACCTTGAATTTGAAGTTTTGAAGATTGGAAGTTTGAATTACAGATATTGTTTTGAAATGCTGACTTCTCCTATTCAAGCCTAGAAACACCTAGTTATTTATTCTTTCTTCTTTTCACCTAATTAATTCTCCTTGCAAACCTATACACAGGCTACCTTTGAAAAAACAAGTTGTAATTAAACAAAGTCTAACTGTAATGGCTAATGCATTTGAGTAGTTTGCCCTCTGGTGACTAGTTTTGAGAGAACATACCCATGTCCCACAGCTCAAGTGGCAGTGATCTCTGTACATAAAACTAAAGCATAAAACTTCTATTCTCAGATTCGGGCAGGTTAATCTAGTAATTGTGAACTGACAATCCACTAGAAGCCAAAATTTTGAGGTGACACAGAGTAGAGTGAAAGATAATTTGACTAAAAACCCATTCATGCTGCATTGATGTATTTTCTCCAGAGTGCAAAGGCAGACCTCTTTTAGGTATATGACTCCATTACTGTGGTATCTGAGCACCTCTCAATCTGATGTTTTCATCCTCAATACCCAGTGAGTTAGGGAAGTGCTATTATCCACATTTTACATATGGGAAACTGAGGCACAGAAAGATTTATGGGACTTTCCCAGGGTCAGTCAGAAGTCCTCTGGCTACACAAGGAATTGGACCCAAACTCTCCAGATCCAGGAGCTTCAGGGGGGTAGCCAAGTTAGTCTGTTACAGAAAAAAAAAACAAATGGTCTGGTAGCACTTTATAGACTAACAAAACATGTAGATGGTATCATGAGCTTTCGTGGGCACAAATCACTTCTTCAGATGACTGGAGTTATGAGTTGGGGATATGAAAACTCGAAATAAATAGGAGAGGGAAAGGGGAGGGGGGAGAGAAAGAAAAACGGAGGGGGGTGGGAGACCACCCTTACTCTCAGGTAAACACGGATGGGTTACTGGTAGACCCTCATTTTTGCAAATATAAAAATTGAACAAACATGGAAAACATAAATCAAAAAAATGTACCATGCAACAATGGTTCTTGACCCACAGGGCTGGGCCCAGCTCCCCACTATGAGTGTTGTGATCTGGCACATGGGGTTGCACTGCCACAGCACCACTCAGCTTTGGCCCAGCTGTCCCTCAGTTACATGGGGGAGAGGCCAATTTGAGTGAGTGTTGCAGTGACCCCTGGGAAGCCCGTACTGAGGAGTTGGGCCTACCCCTGCAGGACCAGAGTTGTCACTGCAAGGTGAATGTAGGGTATTCTTCCTCTACAAACACTGTCCCTGAGATCTCCCACTCCCTCAGAGGCAGACCTGGCATCCACCTCGGACAAAAATCCCCAAAACCAAAACAAATAATTTAGGGGGAGGGTTCTTGTTAGTGGCCATCTATCACTCACAAAAGACTTTATGTCCAGACCACATTTGTCCAGATACCCAATTATGCTGGGCAAGTGGCCTGTAATTGAGCCTTCTTAGTAGAGATCTAGCTTTCAATACCCAAACTTTTTCCTTTTTTTTTTTAACCTTTTGGTCTCTCCTTGCTTGTAAATGGAATGGCTGTTGAAATAATGTTGCCTGACTTGATCCCACTGACTACTCACCCAATTTCTCTCTCAGTGGCCTTAGTTAGAGATACTCAGAAAAGAGTCTGACTTCCTTCTATACCTATGGTACACAAGTAGATGTAATCTAGGGCAGTGTTTCTCAACCAGTGGTACGCATACCCTATACGAGAGTCTGGGGGGTACCTCAACACAAGTGAAATCTGGCAAAAAATGTCCAGAATTTTGCCCTGCAAATGGGATCAGCAGGGGGTGGCGGCACATGCCTGTCAAATTGAACGTTCGAAGCTGTGTGCCAGGACGTTAAGAGCAGCTCTGCACACGCACCCCAGTGCTGGTGGGAAAAGCGTGTGGCTGCAGCGGCTGCTCCGGTGAGACCCAGGGCAGTTCCAAGTTGGGGGGAGGGTTTGAGCGGGGAGAAAGAAAAAAAAAAAAAAAATCACTTCCACAGCCACCTCTCCTAGTTCGTTTCCTCTCCAGCAGCCTTCCTGGGGTCCTCTAGCAGGAAGGGCGGCTGAACCTGGAGACGCACGCGCGTTACCCCCACCCCTGCCAGCTGCTCAGTACAACGCATCCCCATTGCCCCTTCACCACCTTTAGCTCCTCTCCGCAGCGCCACGGGGAAGTGGCACAATAATGAAGTGGCACAATAAGCCTTGCTCCAAAGGACATGCTCCCTCCCCCCCCCGCATCAGTGGCATAGCGACAGGGGCTAGGAGGAGCAGTTGCCCCCTGGCGCCATGCTAGGGGGTGCCAGGCTGGGGTGGGAGCGCACAGCCCCACGCGGCGAGCCCGGCACTGGCGGGCCACTTGCTCCCTGCAGACAAGCCGCTGAGGCAGGGCCAGGTGGTGGGAGCAGGCACTTCAAAGGTAGGGTTACCATACGTCCAGTGCCTGGCTCTGGGGGAGGGGAGGGGCAGTGGATTAGAGCAGGGGTCTGGGGGTGTCTAGCTCTGGGGAAGGGGTGGGTGCATTGGGTTAGAGTGGGGGGGCTGGTGGTACTTTTTTGAAAAAGTGGTCCTTTATTATAAAAAAGGTTGAGAAACACAGGATCTAGGGGACAAGGAGGAGAGCAGAGCAGAGGTAAACTCCAGGTTCTTTACTGTGTCTTGATTGAATGTAGCAGTTCAGTCACTGCAAAAACCAAGGTAGGAAGAACTGCTGATAGTTTTTCCAGCAGATGTATGTATAAGTAAGAGCACAAAACTCCGTTTCTGTGGGTTACTTTAAGTTATGAAATGGCAATGAGGATTTCCTTATGGACTCGACTTTTGGATTGTCCGCCAACGGCACTTTTATTAATATGCTTATTTAATCTGTCTCCCTCCCCCCCCAAATGAAACTAAACTCCCTGCAGGTGAACTGGGTGGTAATTAATTAGCTTTAACAATAGTTTCTGGACCAAAGATGGTAACAAGTTCACCTAGTATGTAAAATTGGTTAAAAAAAACCCTTTATTTAGCTTCTTTCCTGCCTGTATTTCCAAACAGTCTTGCAAAACAACTCTCCAGTACCCCTTTTTTCACTAGGTACGAACTTTTGTCCGAACACAGACCTTGAGGTGGAGGTGCAAGGAAAAAAAAGCAAGTTTAGCTGCTTGTGTTCTATATAATTTTCCACATGGCATTGGTGGCTCAGATCCTAGAAAATGTGCAGTAAACCAGACAGCTATTCTGTTGCATTTCTTAATAGTCAACACACATCTCTGAACAACAGATACCTCCAATGACAAACTAAATTTTATCCTATGACAAAACATGAATTTGGGTCACATATCTTTGCAGGAATGAAGTGAATGGTTTAAACATGCATTCAGATACTGAATTCTTTCTTTGCACAAAGAAAGAGTTAAACAGTTTCTTTTATTCCCCAAAGACTGCCTGGTCCCACTCAGAGGTGCCATGTTTTATTTAAAACATACTCTCTCAGTAACCACTTGTTCTAATTGGCAAAGCAAGACTGGGTCCCCAAAGCACACAGCTCGTTACATTCAGTTTGGATTACAAAAAACACGATGAAACAAACTGCATCGAAATGTACAAATTAACAGCGCAGGAGTGTGCGACATGGACGTGGAATTAGATTGTAATACGGAACAAACTCCACAGGGAGGCTAGGGAACAAATCACTAGTGTCTCTATAAGCTATATAAGGTTACCAAATGAGCAAATACCCAAAACAGAGCATAGTCTTTTCCATAACTCATCCAAATTGCTAAACATGAATAGTAAAGATTCCTTCCCTCTCCCCTTATGCACACATGTAAAAGAGAATGGAGTTACAAACAAGAAGGCTTAATGAATTAAACCTGCAGGTCGCACTGTCTAAATATGTAACTCATCTTTGCTTTCATGCTGACAATGCACAAACATCAATGTAATTAAGTCATACTTCTAAACATTTTTTTAAATCACCTGAGAACCAGAACACAAGGGACTAAATTAGAGTTGGTGTTTCAGCAGGCAGCATGTAGAGGTTAATGAGCTAGAAGTTATTTGAACAATATATTTATGGAATAGGAGGAAATAGTCTCTTCACTACAAACAACAAAAGGCACAAGACAAAATAAAAGAGCAGCTCTTTGTACAAAAACAGAAGGCAAAAGGCTACTCTACTCTGCAAAGAAAGTTAGTGGGATTAGCCAGCCCTTGAGATAACAATAGGCATGGAAAATGCCAAGAAATAAAATGGCTCAGATACGAACATATATTAAAATGAAAAAACAGACATTGCAGTCTTTTCAGAAAGCCAGCACCTAGTAGAGGTCACACTTCTAGTTAACTGGATAGTGCAGTTTGTAATGGTTTACAAAAACTACCAGGCTGTCAAAGTCACAACAGCCACAAATCTTTTGTGATCTTAGTTCCATGTCTCCTTAAATAGGAATTATGGAAACATAAAAGCAAGACTGCATTGCAAGTGTAATGAAACTCATCATGGCTTCTTCAACTATTAACTTTGTCATTCCCCCAACAAAAGGGCTCATACACCTTACATGAGAGTATTCTCATATCTAGAGTGGGGTCATGAAGAAACGTAATATGCTCATGGGATGGCAGCATTTACCCCATTCTGGCCTTGCTAAATCTACTGGCAAGTAGAAAATGCCCCTGAGTGTGTTGGAGGCTCCCCCCTGCCCAGGCCACCGGTTAACCGGCTACCAGTAGAGATATTAAATTTTGATTAATCAGCTAATCAGACAGTCGATGGAATTTCCATCAACTACTTGATTAGTCAATAAGGGGGGTGCTTGCTATCCCACTGCACCTCTCCCTTTGAAATGTACAAGAACCACGGGTGGCTATGGTAAATTTCAAAGGGACAAGGGGGCAACGGGAATCTGCACCAGAGCAGTCCCGCTGGCATAGGTTCCCCTCTGTGCCTCTTCCTTTGAAATGTACAAGATTCATAGGCGGCTCTTGTACATTTTAAAGGGAGAGTAGCAGTAGTGAGACTGGCACAAGCAGGACTGTTTCAATCCCAACTCACGTCGTTTCCCCGCTGCGCCCTGCCCGCCCCGCGGAGACATTGCTGGGGACCGGCTTTTAAGCCAGCTCCTCCCAGCACCAGCTCACGTTCCCCCCTTGCTGCCTTTCTCTGATAGAGGTAGCAAGGGGGCGGGGAGGAAAGTGACTAGTCGAGTTCCTACTCCAGTACCCAAGAAGCATTTGCTTAATGGGTAGTCGACTAGTTGCTTACATCCCTAGTTACCACTAAGATGAAACGCAGTCTTCCTGACTTAGGGGACATGAAGAAAGAAAGATATTAATTGTCCCGACCCCACGCACAGTTTATGTTCCAGGGATTCATAAAGAATCCTTCTTCCACCCCTAATTACAATGCAGCAGAATATCCAGTCAGTGGCCACATGGCCTCCCACAATGCTCCCCATACTACTTTGGGGAAAGAAGGGGATGGCACAATGGGACAGGGAGAAAAGAGAGAACAAACTAATGGGCAGATGAGCCCAGTCAGTGGCTGAGCCACTAGCCAAGCTCTCAAAATCTTTGTTGCACACCTGTATACAAGGAGTCCTCATGCAGCTCAGCTATTGGCATGCAGGGGGCACACATCCCTGAAACAGGATCCCCAATTTCCACCTCGCAGCAGCGCTACACTTATCCTGCTACAAGGGTGTAGGACCTTGTCGTAAGACTTCTACTCTGTGGCTACAGAGAAGAGGGCAGGATCCACTGTTGAAAGAGGTGTAAGTTATATTCAACTCATTGAGTAACCCAAAATATTGTATTCACCCCTCAAAAAGTGCTGTATACTCATCCTGCCCACTCTATACCCTGGACATACTGCTTACTTGCCACATTAGAGGGAATCTTCTACAGCATAATTTGTCAAGGGTTACATAATCAACCAAAGCTAAATTAAATTAGGAATGCAACTATATTTGAACTGATTTCCTATTCATTAGTATTTCTCCTCCAAAACATTAGGACTTTTTCTTTAGTCTTGTTTGCTTATGATTTACTAATCAAGTTGAATTTAGAAGAGTAGTAAATGTCCCCACACAACCACAAATATAAGCTGCTTTAATGAACTGTGCCAATACTATCATAGAATCCCAGGGCTGGAAGAGACCTCAGGAAGTCCTCGAGTCCAACCCCTTCCCAAAGCAGGACCAATCCCAACTAAATCATCCCAGCTACTGCTTTGTGAAGCCAGGACTTAAACTCTAGGGATAGAGATTCCACCACGCGCTAGGTAACCCATTCCAGTGCTTCACCACCCTCCTAGTGAAATAGTTTTTCCTAATATCCAACCTAGACCTCCCCACTGCAACCTGAGACCATTACTCCTTGTTCTGCCATCTGTCACTACTGAAAACAGCCTCTCTCCATCCTCTTTAGAGCCTCCTTTCAGGTAGTTAAAGGTTGCTATCACAACCCGTCCCCCCCCCCCTTCTTTTCTGCAGACTAAACAAAAATCCCACTAAAATCCTTCATTTAGCTTTCATTTAATTTTTTTCCCCCCACAATCAGAATTCTTCCTCTCAGTAAGGTTTGATATATGTTTGGATTATATGAGTTTTTACAAGTTCTCTGGCATTCTTCTCTTTCCTCTCATTACAAACACAAAGCTTTAACTGGAAATTGGGGAGGCATGGTTAGAAGATCAAATGAAGATCTGCTGAATGCTAAATAAATATCTATGATGCTTCTGTATCCTCCAGATAGGCATACTAGAAATATCCATCATGAGGGTCAGTGTTCCATATAAGCTGTGCACTTGTTCAGCTGCTCGGGAAAAATTCAAATGCCACCCAGCTGATTAGAAGAGCACCCACAGCTAGGTTTTGTGTGTCTATTGGTGGTGCACATTCACACATGCCTTAGTGCTCATACAAATTTATTCCACACATGGATGGAAAAGATTACAGGAAACATTTATGAGCAGTCTAATTGGCCACATAATTTTCAAAAGATGGTTTATTGGTTTGAATGCGTAATACAAAATGGATTGGAGCACAAGAATTCTACCAGAGTCTCACATGCTAGTCAAGTGAATTTGCTTTAAACAGTCTGCAGTAAACATTCTGTATGCTACCAACTCTAAGATATGAATACAGTTGGAACCCGCCACGATCAAAGATCCAGCCTAATGGAGCAATACAAATGGAGGTGTCAGCTTATATTAGAGACTAACACAGACACCATACTGAAGTGCTCCTAAAAAAAAAAAAAAAAAAAAAAGCGTGTATAGACAATACTGATGTAGGTATTTCTTTTACTGCTCTTCCAACATCAAAGCACAAACACAAGGCTGTGTGTCAGTAGAGAGGGTAAGCACAGCAAGATGGACAGTGCAAGTCCACTGGATTTTTGATATTTCATTTAGAGACAGAAGTTTCCTTTGGGGAAAAGGGGTAAACAAAGTACATACATACATGGTTTTCCATTTATTGTGCTTTACTATAGAGCACAGACTACAGGATATGAAACAGCAGTCTGCAAGATGCATGCATTTTTGATAGAATTATTTTCCATACTGCAAGCCAAAAGACTGATCGAAGGTCTGCTGTGAAGTTTACTGACACCAAAAATTGGCATAGAAAAGAACCCCCAATGTGTGCTTTTCGAAATTAGTATTTGTCAGGTCATCCCTATGGTAGCTTTACATTGCCATGAAGAAACCCTACGTGGATTCCAGTCTCTTGCAGCCTAGAACAAGCACGATAGAGCTACCACCAGGAAATCATTCTGGGAGGCAGATAAATGTTTTATTGAAGAGCAATTCGTCCAGTCATTTAACAAGTTCCTAAGAAAATCATTTCTAATCCTTACAGCAGTGGGCCTCCCCAACAGAAGTGGCAGGGTTAAAATGTATAGAAATGAAGGCAATAATTCTGCACAATCTGGGATGCAGATGAATTCTGGGGCAAAGTTTTGCCACTGAAATGCATTTCAGTTTTCTAGCTCTACATTAAAAGATGGAAACCAATGCAGAATGTTGGTGTGTTGTACATGTGACCCCAACTTTAGAGGAAGTAGTGCCATTTATTTCCTCTCTTTTCTTGTTATAAGCATACCTCAAACTCAAGAGGGAAAAAAAAAAAATCAATATTGTGTTCAAGTAACAGAACATTATAGCCTGACATATAGCCACTGCACATATATTGAAACATACTGCCAGTTTGATGGTGAGCAATAATGATTTCCACTCTATAGAAGACTGTGATCACAATTAAAAATAATTTTATTTGTCAGGACGGTAGCGCACGCATGCACACCCCCCATTTCAAGCAATAAATGAAGGTGAACCAGAAATTAAGACGTTCAGACCTTGTCTTTTCTGACAATTTTAGAGAACTTACCACATGCAAATAAATGTTATAGCACAGTCCAGAGAAAGAAGTGCATTCTTAAATTGAATTATGCTGATATAGTGGGTCAGACAAATGTGGAAATCTTGTAGCATAATAAAGATTGAAGATACTTTAGGTCTAGTTCCCTCATACATACCTTCAATTATAGCCTCATTGAGAGCACTATGAAGCCCCTTAAGACTTTTGTTAGAAATATTTTACCCCCACTAAACGTATTCTGTTCTAATTCCAGCTGTGTCTGCGTGTCTCCACATACTCCTTTCCCATATCATCTTGTACTATGGCACTTACCTTTGGTTTCATGTATTAGCCCTTGGGCAAGCTGCAACTATTACCTGCATTCATTTTCCTTTCCTGTCTGTTCCATAACAACTACCTTTCTCCAGTCAGAAAGCAAATGGACTAAAGGTGAAATATATTTATATAATGATTTAAGGCAAAAGCACACAGTTTTATGGCATGCTACTGGAGTGCACATAAATATCTGGAGTTACTGAGGAGTCTATTTGTTTCACAGCAGTGCCCAGGGTCTCAGGATTAAGACCTTGCTACCAGGTTCTATACAAACATAGAAAAACAGCAGCGGCCTGAAAGAGCCACCAATTTCAGGCAGGGGTTTCATAAACAATCAGCATTGGCCTAGCCCTGCTCCCACTGAAGTCTACAGTAAGAGTCTTCAGTGGAAGCAATTAGGTCAAGGATCCATGCTTTTGAAAATCCTGCAGAGTGTCTAGTAATTCAGGCACGGAATTTGGCATAATAGTTTGTCAAATTGACATGACAGGTTGTAGTAGTAATGGTGTAAAATGTGGAGTCTATGAAGTATCTTGTCTATCTATCCATTTGCATTTTCTCACTTACCATTCTATATGCCAGTTTGAACAAATTTTGGATGTGCTGGATGTCTGAAGTTATGGTAGTTTAGTTACCTACAGCAAATTCCTCTGTAGTAATTCCAGGGGAGCCAACAACTTCACCAAGGCCACTGGGCAAGGGGGCGGAAGGGAGGTATTCTGCATTCCTAGAAGGAGCAGGGCCTTGAACAGAAGAGGCAGGTCTGGGGCAAGCAGCCCACAGAGCCTTCTGGACCACGCCACATGGCGCTCCAGCAGTAATTTAAAGGGTCTAGGGCTCTGGGCACTACTGCTGCCACAGCAGCGGCTGTTGGGAACTCTGAGCCCTTTTGAATTGCTGGACACTGGGACATTTTGCCCCCCTGATCTACCCCAATGGGGGGAGGGAGGGGGGAAGCTGGGCAATTCAATATCAAGGCTTCATTTGTACTGTACTTGTTCTGAAGACAGTGGGACAGACAGGTTTTAGGCAACACCACAAAATGAAGTCTAGCACACTTTAAAGTACTTTATTGACCCAGGATTAATTTTAAGAGTTTCTGTTGAAAGCATGTGAACACTTCAGGATCTGTGATTTTTACTAGTGCTTAAGACAGGTTTGATTTTTCTCAAAAATTTTTGCTTGTTCATTTCAAACTCTTCTCTCCAGAGTTACATAAACCAGGCAATTTAAGAACTAAGTATTAACCAGAAATGCTAAATGTGTGGCCATGCAGAATAGTCCTGTGAACTGTCAGGGCTTTTAAGGTTAATAATTCAGTTTCTACCAGGGAGGTTTACCTTCATACTTGCCTATAAAGTGCCTAGCATGCTGTGTCTATACAAATAAGATGAATCAATCCTTACAAATCCTGTCAAAGGCAGGGGAATACTATCACCATTTTTTAATATGGGAAAGTTGACATAACTCGCAATCAGAGATTCCTGGCTTCTAGCCCCATGATCATGCTGTTTTTCCTTTTTGACCATAGGTTAAACAAGTTGCCAGAACACCCCATATGATCATCCCCATAGCCATTTGGCAGTCATTAGTATTTGACCACAAGAGAATTTAATGAAACAGCTCCTAGACACTACTCTTTGCTCTGACTGAGGCTAGGTCTACACTGGTGGAAGAAAAAAAAAAAAGAAATCGATGAAAGACGGCAGCTCCAGCTATGTGAACTGCGTAGCTGGAGCTGAAACACCTTGCATCAATTTTCTGGGGTGGCTCCATATGATGTCAACTGGAGAAACTCCCATTGATTTCCTTACTCCTTGCAACTGCGAGGAGTTCTGGGGTTGATAGGGGTGCCCTCTAAGGATGTTAAGAGGCGGCTAACTGACTAATCGTGTAGTCGGTACAGTTTGTATTGGCTACACCATTCGCCAATAAATCTCTGCAGTTTAAATGTAGTAGGAGTCAGGCGTGCAGGCAGCCCAGCTCCTACTATATTTAAACTGCAGTGGTGCAGCGGGGGTAGGTCCTAAAAGCCGGCACCACTGTGGCTTTGCATTTTAAGTGGAGTAAGAGCTACAGCAGTCCCGGACCAGCACGAACCAGGACTGAGCCGGGCTTCCTCAGTCCTGGCTCACTCTGGGTCCAGCAGCCCCTGTCTGCAGCCAGCCCTGGCACCTCCCCTAACCCCCCCACCCCACACCGCTCCCTCATCTGCCTCTTAGAGGCAGCGGATGGGTGGGGGACAAGGCAGCACCATGGAGACTTTTAAGGCCTTTAAGCTGGCTCCCCCCAGCACCAGATCCTATTCCCTTCCCCCCCCTTGGGCAGGCAGCAATGGGGGGAAGCAAGTAGCCGATTCTACTACCGGATAAGCTTCGGTTTATCAGGTAGTTGACTACTCAACTACTCACTTAAATCCATAGTGCCCACAGTGTTCAATTTAGCGGGACCTTACCAGACCCGCTGAATTGAACACCATAAGATTGACCTCTGGGGCATCAATCTGCCCAGAAATGTAGATGTGCCCCAAGCCTGAGGCAATGTAATCCTCTTTCTTATCACAACTGAAGACAAATTATGAAATACCCATGAATGTTTCACAGAAAGAAAGATCATATCAAGCCATCATTATATATTTAGGAAATTGTACATAATTTGGCAAGACAAATTATGGCAAAAAAAGATAAGGGCGGGCAGGAAGACACTCTTTCCATAATTTATAATACAATGCAAACCCGGCAATTAATTTTTTCATTTTTTCAAACAGCCTCTTGTCCTCCTTACCGGATACATTTAAAATTCTACTTTGTATCAGAGTGCAAGGTTGTTTTCCCCCTCTCAGATGAAAGGGATAGAAGAGACCCATCGTCCATGTTTTGTTTTAAGTCAAAGTTACTCAACTAAATAGTTACTAACCTTTTTCATTGTGTGGATTTCTTTTTTCTAAAAGAAAAAGGAAAAAGGAAACAAGCATCAAGATAGGTAACAACACTTCCAAATTCTCCCCTCCATACAAATCTGCTACAACACTATTTATAGCTTGCCATCTTATCAGAAAAATGTAAGAGGAAGAATTCTTGACATTTCTGGAGTGTGTAAATTATTATAAAAAGCAGATTTTGATGGCTTTCTTGCTAACTATTGTGGTTCCGTTTATAGGAGCAGAGCGTAAGTCTTTGTCTTCCTATTTTAATGGTCTGGCTGAAATCCAATGACATTACATTAAAAAAAACACATAAAATTAGTCAGTCTCTTTTTTTTTTTTTTTTTTTAAAGGAAAAATAAGAGGGGAAGTATTAGAGGAAAGCATACTAGTTATCACTTATTAATGAATACTAGAAGACTCCTGCCATATGAAGATACCAACACACCATAACAGGGACCTTATATAACAGAAGCAAGTTCTGGCACTCCTAGAATATCAGTTCCCGCTCTGTCATAATGACTCGTGGCAATTTGATCACTGATCCCAGACTGTCAAGGTCTAATGGATATGGTATCTTGAAATTCTCAGAATACTGTGCATTTCAGAAAAGAGACTAAAATGGCTCTAAAGGGATCCTTGACATTTTAAAGTTGCTACATAAAGGTATGAACAATATCACTCTCAGTGTGACTAAGCATGTGGAAGGTAGTTATTCAGAGGGGAAGGGCTTTTCCAACGAGACTTGAAAAACAAGAAAATACCTCTTAAATTTGTTTTACAGAAGCTCCACTCCACAACTGATTTGCTATTTGTACAGACAGCCTCGTGTATTCTGCTAACTCCGAGATATGCAAGATTGTCAGTTTATAGATAACTATCAAATATGCAGACTGCTTGTGTTGCTGCAGTGGTGTTGCTTTCAGGATGCAAGAGACTCAGGTGAGGTAATACCTTGTTGGATCAACATTTACTGGTGATGGGTACAAACTGTCAAGCTACACAGAGCTCTTCTGTAGGCCTGGTGAAGTAAGCAAAGTATCACTTTGCCTAACTAGACCTTCCACCAACACAAATTGGCCAAATAAAAGATATTACCTCATCTGCTTTGCCTCTCACAGATAAAGGTGTATATCTGATACTTAAACATACTTGTATGTTTAATACTTACTTGGATTCTGAAATCTGCATCCTTCTGCGAACTCAAGTACATCAAAGTTTGTGGCACTTTATTCCATTGCAAACTTAAAATGGTGAACTTGTATATGATCTATGATCCACCAAGCAAAGGTCTTCTTAGACTTTACACAAATTCCAAAAGGAATATGGTAGGTATTTTATTTTATTTATTTATTTTTTGCCCAAATTAAAAAACAAAAACAAAAAAACAAACAAACATGGATTTAGACATTCAAGATGTGAACAGTCAAAAAAAATTCTAATGGACCATTATATTTTGGTTTTAGGGATTAACTAAGAGTCTAAACAATAAAAAGGTTGAATGTTTTGCTTCAGCTTTTAATATTTACTTCTAGCTCCCTTTACGGAGATTCTTTTAAGATCTTCAACAATGGTATTAGTATAATGATTTCAAAACTGAGAAAGTTAACATAGGAGGGGCAAGCAAGGGGAGACTAACAAAAGGTTGCGAACAGTTCCCAGCAATATGATGCAACTCTTAGGGTTAAGCTTCTTGATCAACAATCAATGATTCAATGCACAAGTTGGATAATAAAATATCCATGAGCAGCAGGACTGATTTCCATACCCGTGCCTCTTCCTTTTCTAGTTTCAACTATATACAAGATTTTGGTGTTTACTAGTAGAATAAACCTCTGACCTACTGACTTCAAAATTCCAAACCAGACTGATACAAACAAGCTGTGTCATATTTACATGAGTTGAACTAAGACTGGAGCTCTACAGTTCAAGGGCATTCCAAACTTTCTGTTATCTTCAGTGAGTGAAGGTTTGATCGATGTATTTACACAAGAGGCTTTTGCTTTACATACACTGGAGACTGTTTCAATAAATCTGAGCAAATAAATGAAGCACCAAAGGAAGGAGAATCTGATTTCACACACACTGGGGAGAAAAAAAAAACCACATGCATAAACCCCAAAGGAGATGGCAACAATGTGATCTAGATAATTGAACAAAAACACAAAACCTTTTAGTGCACTTACCAGCAAAGCATTTGGAACAGAGATTCATAGTCTTGCTAGACCTAGGGAAAGAAAAGAAAAAAAGAGCAGAGTTAAAAATTTATTATAATAATTCTAATCAATAAATCAAGAGTTTTCTGAAGAAAAACAAGGGTAGGAGGAAGCAAAAATTCAAATAGTTAAGCACCTATACAAGTCATCAGTGGCAAATGGTTGGCAGAAATGAAGGCAGGGGGATGAAGGGGGAAGAATCTCATTTGGCAATCTTTCTTCAACTTGGGAAAGAGCTTTCAAAGCATGGCTTCCAATTTATCCTAGCATTCATAAATAACCTGTCGGATAGCAAATATGATAGACATGAAACGCTAAATTATTCCACTTGATCGTTATAGCTCCCCTTGGCAACAATTTTTCAGCCCTGGCACATCTCCTGTTGTAACATTTTAGGAAATATGTTGACATGTTTTCTTCTATACAAACTACACAAGATTTGATCTGTCCAATATGCTTGATTCAGTTCTAACCAAACGCCATGAAAGGCACTGTTGAGGGTTACATGAGAAAGCAATTTAACACCATCCTGAGAAGTGTTGAACTACATATTGACAAGCAAGGTTGCACCCAAAATGCCCATGTTAGGGGAACTCACTTTTCATGGGCTGTCTACCTGGAGCCTCTCACTAGCACTGAATTAGCTATATTTCTAAAGGTAAAGACGTGTGGAAATAAAAATAATGGAACCTACCAAAACAGTTACATTTCTAGTTTAAAAATCAAACAAGGCTTTAATTTTGACAAAGTACTCACAACTTACATGGCACATATGTTGTAAACTTCTTCTAGGCACTCAATGGAGACATTATCATCAAATGGCAAGTATTTCTATAAGTGTCTTTTCAGACCAATTATTTCTCAGATTTAATTTTTTTCCTCACTGAATAATAGAAACAGTCTAAGTGTTCAGTAAACAGGGCATTTTAAATTATTTTCTTGTTAATATGGAGAAAATCCAGATAGGATTACTCAGGTATTTCAGGACATGAAATTGCTTTTGAATTCCTGCACAAGCGAAAGTTGGTTTATAATTGACTAAAACTTCCCAGTAGAATACAGGTGACTGCAGGTATGAGAGTCAAACATCTCCAGCTACAGCACGAGATGCAGACACACAGAGACACTAATTTTAAATATGTGCAGAGGAGAAACATTAAATCCCAGGGGGCGGAAGGGGAAGCAGAGTAGCCCTTTCAAGCCATACAAATACATTATCTAGTTGATACATACCCAAATATTCAACACTCTACACAGATTATCTGCTTTCAGAAGAACTGCAATTACTAACAGCAGGTGAGCCCACACCAACAGTAGTAGCAGGCTGCATCCAATACTCACTGCCTGGGAGTTAGACATTCTGGACTTACTCAACATGTCAGACAATGGCTTCTCTGCAAAACCACGAAACCCAAAGGGCAGTCAAGAGAAAGAAAGGCAGAGCATGGATGTCTCATACGGATGACATCAGAGCTGACAATGACAAAGAAAGCTTTCTGAGGCGTAAGTAGCAGCTGAGGCAGATTGGTTATCAATCCAAAGGCTTCATAGGATTTTATTTTAAAGCACAGACAGGGAAGGAAATGTATTGCTATGTTAAAGAAAAAATGGCACTCGTTCACAGGAACTTGACGTCCCTAGTGAGTGGCGCTATGAAAGTTCCCACACATTCATCTTACAGGCTGAATAGCATCAGGTCACTATACAGTATCTTTCAATTTCTATTTCACATAAGAAGGAAAGATCACTGTAGTCAAAACGCCACACAGAAGAAAGAAGATGTGCCGCTACATAACTGGCACATCCCTTTTTTACTCAATAAAATAAAAGAATAGTGAGCAAGTTGAGCAGATTGCACATTCCAGATCCAGTCTCTATTACTAAATTTCAGTTCAACATTATGCAGTAATGCAACTGAAAAACAAAGCAGAAAAACCAGACTCACTAAGATAGTGAATAAACTTAGACTCAAAACAAAGCTCCAGAAATTGTGGCTGCATTCAGCCAGAAGACAAGAAAAATTAAGGACCCAATGCAAGAAATTAAAGATGAAGCAAAATCCTAAAAAGGTCTTTGCTTATTTTGAATACAACACAAGCTGATGAGAAACTTAACAATCCTTTCTTACAAAGTCCTAACCTGCTTAGTACTAACTGCAAATGAGAACAGCCCTACAAAAATCCACTAGATTCTGATTCCAGTCACTTCATCATTTTCCTTTAAAGTAATACACAAGATCCTCAGATGGGTGCAACAATATTTATAACTCACTTCAACAGAGCACTTAAGTTACATGGGATTCTCACATAGGCTTTATCTACACTAAAAAGCTAGGTCAATCCAACTGCATTGCTCTGGAGTGTGAAAAATCCACACACCCCCAGCAAAATACCTAACACCAAGCACAGACCACACTTGGTTGGCAGAAAGACTATTCCACTGATGAAGCCACCACCTCTCGGGGAGGTGGATAACCTACATGGATGGGAGAAGCCCTCCTCGCTTTCCACCCGAAAGCCTGGTCAAAAAGGTGATTTGACAGTATCTGGTCAGATCTACTGAATGGACACCCAAAGTCTGGTTACAGTGGGCTGAAAGGCAGGGAGGTGCTAGGTCAATCAACCACACCAGCCCCTACTCAGTTAGAATCATCTTCTACCTGTGGTAGGCAGCTGCAGCTCCCAGCTATATTTCGCTATAAATGATTAACAGCTAACCCATCTGGCCAAAACACTGGAAGATAAGGCTGAAGCTGAAAAATCCTTAATACAGCTCTAGGAAAAGCAAGTCACTATGATTGTCCAAGAAGTCCATCTGAATTATTTTTGTGAAGGTGAGGAAAGTATCGTGGTTCTACAACTCCAAGTTAATACAAAAATGTGGAGTCTTGTGCTGGATGGATAAACTCCTTGAATTTTTTTTTATTTAAATTGATTTTATTTTATTTAAATTATATTTTTTCCTTTTACAAATAAACCTATTTAATAAGAAATCTGAATTGAGTGCAAACTATGTTAAGAACTAAGCTCATTATAATCTCTTAAAACATTTACATAAAAATAAATAAGTCGAATCCATACGCCTCTGTTAGGAACTTTGAGTTAGGCTGTTTTTCTATATAAAGAAGGGCTGGAATTAACTTTTGAGGTCAAGCTTTATAAATATGACACAACAGGTCATGTACTACTTTAGGGAAGTGATCCTGTGGGGGACCCAGTGACTGTGTGTTTCATTGCTGGTAGGCTTCTATCCTCACATTTCTATCACAAGAGTCAACCACAAACTTAGTGATAGCGAGGCATGTTAAAATTCAGTCGGACTAGCATGTTAAAATTCTAGTCAGCTAGGTCAGGAGTGGAGCCCCATGACCAGGATCCCGGTGGCAGCAGAGGGGCTGCTGGCCAGGACCCCTGGGTGAGGAGCTGGCAGCTGGAACACTGGGGCCAGCATCAGAGTACCTGGGCCATGGTTGACATCCTATGGCTCAGCAAATTCTCAGGTTCGGCACTGGTCAAGTCCTGAGACTAGAGAGGTTCAACTTGTAATTCAGATACCCATTAATATGAATAAATGAAATCAAACTGATGGCATTGACTTAGACAAGTACTATGAAGTTAAAAGAAATTTGAAGGTACAGTGTCAGAAAATAAACCATTTAATTGATGTAAAGTTACCCTGTGGATTCAGGAACTACAAGGTGAAGCAAACCACCAAGGTTAAGTAGCATGACATAGAAGATTATAGGCAGAGGCAACTACAGGCAACTGGAAAATCTCAGAGGATAGAGAACAATCAGACGTAACATTTTTACAGGCCTTGCTGGCTAAAGCAAAGTTCAGGTAGTCAAGGAGCACGCAAAATGAACATACTATTCCTTTGAACAGATAGAGAAGAAAAGTAGTAGCAGTGATTAGGGATGTTAAAATGTGTTTATTTTTGTAAATGCGTAACTGATGAAAATTTCAGTGGTTATAAGTTTACACATGCAGGGGAAGGGAGGGAGCCGGTACTCGCAGGGAGCTGGCTAAACGCTGACTCCCCATGATCACCAGCTTCTGCTCTCTCTCCTCCCGGGCTGCTGCATCTGTAGGAGGCAGCAGCGCAGGGCAAGGGGTGGGGACAGATGGATGGACGTGTGAGGAGCCATCTTAAAAAACAGCTCCCCATGCGCACCATCTCCCCCCCTCCCGCCTCTGATACAGAAGCAGCAGCGGGGCAGGGTAGCTGTGTATAACTGTGTACATGAGTACAAGCTCACTTCCCTAGCAGCAATATTGGACATTAAAAAAAAAGGAAGAAATGTACAAGTCTGCCCTCCAACACAACTACAGGTAAAATGATATTTACACACTAATAAACAGTAGTATATTTAAATATTAGTATAGCAAAAGAAAACTCTGAAGTCATTTGCACTGCCATCTTTCACTTTCCCTGCTAATGCCTACAAATTTCCATAGCAGATAAAGAAGCAATTTTAAGGATTTAAAAGCACCTGGGTGAATGCATGCCCATAAACACTGCATTTTAAAATCTTTATTTATTAAGCAACATTTATACCCACCCCAACACCAGATTAAAAAAATAAAAGCTATTAGGCCAAAGCCTCAAGTTAACCTTCAGCCTAATCCAGAGTTTTGTTGTTGTTTTATTTTTAATGGTCAAGGACCATAGCGGAAAATGAAGGCTGTGCAGAGAGAAACTATTGCTGTGAAAATCAACATATTTGAAATCTATTAGAGAAACTTACTGGCAAGCTCAATCACATATAGCAATTTGCAGATTTCTTTAAGTTCTGTTATCACTGATTCCATTTTTCTACTGTCTCTGAAACTGTATTAAGACCTGAGCTCATCCACTCCATGTTATTGAATTCTAGTCACTATTCCACTCAGTATTCCATTTATAACTAGCAGTGTGGCTAAGTGTTATCAAAAAGTGGCACAACTCAAGGCACAAAACCCTGCTCAGTACCTGCCGGTATTTTTGCAATAAATTACAAAGATACTATATGTAATCCCATTTTTTTTATACCAGCAAGGCATGACTAAAATCCTAACTACAAATGCTCTGAACAAAGACTGCTAGAGGCATTGTTTAAGAATAGTAATTCAAATCTAATCTCAATCTAGAATTTTAAGATAAATGGTCAATTTTGAGCATTAGAAAAAAAAAACCTGAGGGGGGATATCCAGAAATCTATTTAATATCCAAACCTGTTCTGCTATTCCATTTAAATCTATTTTCTGAAAAACAGCGTTAGACGTAGCTCACAGAAACTAATGGCTTTTGTCATGAAGTGGACTGAAAATCTGTTGAATTTTCGTTCCCCACTTTTTATTTGTTAAACGCATACTTCAGATCTAATAGCAGATTACTCTTCCCTATTGCTAATAAGCAACGTAAGAAACCCAGTTCCCCAAACCCTGTCTGTGTTATGAAATTTCTTACCCTCTCTCCAGTAACAGATGAAGTAGCATTGAAACGTGTAAGCACTTTTCACCGTTGGCAGCACTGGTGCACCTGCAGCTTTCTCCAAAACCATAAGATTTTTTCTATGCTTGATGTACCCCTTCAATGCCTGAGTAGAGCCAGATTTCCCTAAACATTGGTTCACTTCTTTTATTTGACAGCAGGGTGTACATGTGCTATAGTTAACTTGATATTCATTTGAACACTAGATACAATTTCAGAACAATTGGAAATCTCGTAATCAGCGTTTCTTTTGCAAGTAAGGGCTTATCTATACAGCCCGCAAAGCGCTCTAAAGGGGTGTGATTTGTAGAGCACCATGTGTAGACCTTGTTGGTGCTCTTTAAAGGTACTTTGTTTAGACTGCATTAATGTGGAATAGGTACTTTTTAAAGAGCACCAAGGGGACCTACGTAGGCCAGCTGGAGTGCAGAACGTTATTGTTCACTACAAATCACACCCAACTAGTGTGCTTTGCTACGTACGCTAACACTGAGATATTCCAGCATGCTAGGTAACAATCCTTTTACAACTTAGAAGTTGCAATGAATTGGCAGTAGGAAAACTCTGATCTGCTTCATTGACACTCTAATTGGAATGGTGATTAAATGCATCGTGGTTAATGCTTCCTGGGCCTTTTCCAGAATAGCAATTATACAGCAGGATCTCAGTATCGCAGCAGACTAAACATCTTCACTCACTGAATGATACCCGTCCAACATGTCAGAGGTCATAAAGCCTGAGGAATATCTTGATAATTAATGAATGGCATGACCGGCAACAAAGATTATACACAATCTTCCTGATTTGATATGTAAAGTACATATTGTTTAATGTATTCAGCCATCTGAGACACCTATGCTATGTGTATGTTAGAGCAATGCATTTGTAC
This sequence comes from Rafetus swinhoei, assembly GCA_019425775.1. Lineage (NCBI taxonomy): Eukaryota > Metazoa > Chordata > Testudines > Trionychidae > Rafetus > Rafetus swinhoei. The sequence continues at coordinate 143,019,110 of CM033440.1, read as the reverse complement.
CACTGTAGCTAACAGTCTGTCAACATTTCCATTATACAGCAATGTGCAAAGGGTAATAATTTTGCTGTATTTTAGTTTCTCTTTATAATGCTTTTCAACAGTGCCACCCACAGTACAGTAACACTGTATGGGATGAAGAATAATTAGATCTTGTTAATTAAACCCTCAATCAACTCTGGATAAAGTTGTACAAAACTTAACAGAACCATTTAACTTTTCTATAAAGTAAGTGTAAAATTAAGACTGTGTATAGGTTCAACTTCTCAAATCCAGGAATCTCTGGTCCAGCAGGACCATGGATACTGCTGGACCAAAGAGCCCTGGCCCTCAGCCAGTGACTACTGGAGAACCCCAATTTGGAGATCTCAAGACAGTCTGGCAGCAGAGGGGCCAGCGGCCAGGGATCCCCCAACAGCAATCCCCAGCAGTGGCCAGCAGCGAATGGGGATCCCGAGAGCTTGGGATCCCCCAGCCACTCTAACAACAGCGGGGCCGCCAGCTGCTGGGGATCTCCAGGGTCTGGCAAAATCCCTGGTCCCTGAGGGTGTTGGATCAGGGGAGGTCCGACCTGCATCGCATAGTGAGGATGCCAATGGTGACGGGTTCTAAATGAGCAGTTCAAACTGTTGTATGTTAAATTCAAAAGTGGGGTGAACAGCAATAGAAATTCCAAACTGAAATTGATAATATTAATACAGCGCGAAGCTTAAAACACAACAGGAAAGATCTAGTCAATGATGAAACCTCAAACTTCACTTTATTCTTGTGTTCATGCTTTAAATCAGTCTACTGAAGGAGAGCCCCGTGAAAGGTTGTCTCTCTCACCAACAGTAGTTGGTCCAATAAAAGATATTACATCACCCTACTTGTTCTTTCACTGTGCATTAGTCAATTTATGTAAGCTTACACAAACAAACCCATGTTTAAAAGGTGCTGAGTCTAGCATGCCAAAGTTGGGCAATGTCAGCATTATCACCACCCATGGAGCCTTAATTTGGTCCCCACATAGGTACACATTTTAATAGTCTTCCATAGGAATGATGGTGTTCACACAAGTGCTGACTAGTAAAAATGAGTCCCTCTATCAGCACCTTCCCCTGCCCGCCGCATGCAGCTGTTCTACAACATGCAGGAGGTGCTGGAGAAAGAGCAAGGGCTGGGCATGTTCAGGAGAGGAGACCTGGGGGAAGGGATGGGGTAGAGACAAGGCCCCTCCTAGCACATTAGAAATTGTGGGCATGGTATTCACTGAATGAAAAGTTATTCAAAGTTCATCCAAACTCTTCTCAGTCCTGGTGACACTAAGGCTTCCAGAAGCCAGCAGCGGCAACAGTCATGCTCAGCTCTGGGTTGAAGCACAACCAGTCACTGGGGGGAGGGCGCACATCCAGTCCATTTCATGCAGGAGTTGTGAGGGGATAGAGCATGCCCAGTGCAGACAGAGTTTTGGAGGATTTAGCTGCTAAGCTATAGCAAGTTTCTATTCAGCACATGTGAATTAAGAATTTTCCAAGTCTTATAAATTACCCAAACATGGATGGTTTTTCATAGGGAAGAGTTAAGCTCCAAGCCATTGACTGGACCCCTGAAGAGAGAGAAGGGTTTCCAGTGCACCTGTGACTGATGACCTGTCATGCAATTCCTTCCCGGGGAAGGAACCTTGACCTCATAAGGGAAATAGACGTACCCATGGTGAAGCGAGAGGAGAGCTCCTTAAAAGGCTCAAGAAGAGAGGAGCTGGGGAAACAGCTGGATGAGCGGCCACACAGTTTAGCAGACACAGGCCCAAGAAATGAGTCTCTGCAACCTCCCTTTCATGAGGCTAAAACAAGATGGGGACAGTCTTATTCCATAGAGCTTGGTAAGGGCTGATAACTGTACCAAGTAGGCTTGAGGCCAGAGACAATGAGTAGGAGGAACTGTTCCCATGTGGAGAGTGGGGAAGGGGGATGATTAGGAAGAGGCTTTACTTTGGGTTTGTTTTATTTTAATAAATCAGTCCCCAAGAAAGGGGTTTGTTATTTGATACAAACCTGTGTAGATTATTCCTATGAAGAAAACATCAGCACAAGGGCCTGCTGACCCATATCATGCCATAAAGGGGGGATGAGGAAAGGTAAAAGGGCATCTCTCTGACACAAAGACCACCCCAAATTTCAAGTGCCTGCCCCAAGCCATTGAGATGACAATGTTTCTGGATGAAATGGTTGTAAAAATGTGCAAAAATGTATTTTTCCCTAATCTTGATCTTGCAAACAGCTGCTGAAGCTTTCCTTAAAAAGAATTCAGCCTCAAGGACACACCTGGACTTGAAGAATTCAACTTTAACTGTTTAAATGTGGCAAAGTTACAAGCAACTGAAAACAGGATAATATACTGGGAAGCGCTGAGGCAAGCTTAACTATGGGTGGCATGCTAGCTCAAGCACAGATGTCGCAGGCACCTATATATGCTGGGAAGCACCTGCCTAGTTGCTATGAAGACATACTTTCCAAATGCTACATTTGAGGTAGGCTAACTCAGCTAAGAATGGTCACACTGCACTGTGATTCAGCAACACGGGTAATTAGATTAATAACTAGTAAGCTGTGTTAACCTGAGCTGTAGCTGGATCCCTACTGCATCACTTGTTCAAGCACCAGCAGCACTTAAGCTCATATGCCCCGATGGGCAAGCCAGCTCAAGCTTTAAGTATCAGTTAAATCAAGATAGAGATTTATATGTGTAGATGTGAGTCAGGCTAACACTGCAGAGAAGGCAAACCCTGAGTGAGAGATTTAACTTGCAGACTTCAGACATTTATTTGTAACAAGTATTCAATCCATTTTCTTTCAGTATTGCCTGTTTTGTCAAGGACATAAAAAAGAAACTAAGCCTGAAGAATATGCATAATATACTTATATAAGAAAGTGTAATTGAAATTTGTCACTATGATAATATAATGTGGGACAATGTTAAATGAACAGGCACAGAGGGGCAAATTTAAGGTTGGCCTTTCATATTTAACTCGGTCCTTCATTACATGATTACCTGACTTCACTATTTTGACATTGCATTCAAAAAGGGCTTTTTGCCTAGCATATTATTTGCATTTTTGAAGAAAAAGGGATCAGCAAAGAAGCCTGCAAATTCCATAATCATAAACTGTCTACTTTAATGTTTCCCAAGCAACCAACCACCCTTGACCATTTGCTTGACAGGAAAATGTATCCCTTCATTTTTATCAATTTAAGTGTGGGGTTTTTTTTAATAAAAACCCAGCAGCACTTAGAATTTAACTCCTGTTTCGCCACTTTACTTGGCAATAGCTAAATGCATCTCCATAATAATATTTTTGCTAATTTTTCCTCAGTAAAGTACCACAATACCACTGGAACAGGCAGGAGCCATCTTTATCTGTTTTGGGAGACATCTCCAGCTGCCAAACCATCCTCACCCCCAACAAATCAGTTTCCTAGGTCTCATCTATTTTGGTATATATAAAGTGTCTAATCATAGTAACTAGCTGAAGAATATAAATTAGAAATTGAAATAAAATGTTCCACAAAGGCATCTACTGCTTGGTTAGTTATTCTCCACTTATGACACTTCCCCTCTCATGCTTTTTTCCCCCTTTTTCCTTACTTTGCATTCTCTTTTAGAAGTCAGCTTCCCTGCTAAAAATGCTACTGTCAAACATTCTCCCTCCTCAAATCACTAGCAATCTTCTCATGTGTATCCTGTATACCTCACTCCCTTCCAAGCTCAAAAGAACTAAAAAGATACAGGAAGTGTGTGTGGGGGGGTGGTGCTAAGTATGTACAAAATATGAAGAGCCATAAGTTCTGACCTACATACCTTCTGCTTATTCCTCTCAAACGGTGAGTGGGGCCCCAAAGTGGGTAACAACCCACTTTGAATGGTGTCGCCAGGACTACCTTAGATTTGCTGGGGTCTGGAGCTGAAGCCCAAGCCTCACTGCCCAAAGCTAATGCCAAAGCCCCCTGGGCAGTAGGACTCAAGATGCAAGTCCCTTGCCTGGGGCTGAAGCCCTTGAACTTCAGCTTTGGCCCCTCTGCCTGCCTGGAGTGGTGGGGCTCAAGCTTTGATTCCCCAAAAGGCAGCAGGGCTTGCGCAGGCTCAGGCTTTGGTCCCCTCCTTTGGAGTCATAAAGCGTTTTTGTTGTCAGAAGGGGGTCACAGTGCAACAAAGTTTGGGAACCCCTGCTCTAGAATATCATTTTTGTTCACTGTTGTACCTAAATGTGGCCTCCATTGAGAGAAAACAATCTATCTGAGATTTTACAATATGTAATTGCCTTGTTCCTTAGACCAGGTATTCAGATACGGTGATAAAGGACTAGCAAATACCTGCCTTACGCCTCTACTCTTTTCCACAAACCATCTCATTAAGATCTACAAAGCACTGTCATGTTTGAGAAAAACGGGCACTGTCATCACTGAGCTGTGTTTGCAGAATCTCTGACAATATTTGGGAAATTTCTTACATGTGACAGTCAAGTAGCTAAACAGATTTTACAGAATCTTGCAAAAAAATGTCCAGGACAAAGTCAAGTACAGAATTCACAAACTGGCTAAGAAAGCCAGAAACAACTGAAAAAAGGAGAAATATTATAAAAGTTGAGTCTCAATCTTAACACTGAACTCCCCATGCAATAAGACATGGTTTCATGATTCTTTTAATGTATGTTGTAACATGCAGCAGAACTGAGAGACTAATACAGTTGAAGATATAAGGTCATTAAAATTACCGGAGAAGACTCAGAGGAAACAAGTCTCTATCTGTAATATGAATATTGAAGGAAATGCATTTTCAGTGAAGAAATATTCAATGAGGATATTTACAGACTGCTGAATATGTCTATAAAGCTTATAACTTCAGAATGAGGAACAGATGCCATTCAAGTTGTTTATGTTTCAAGGCACTTGCTCCTTTGAATGTAGGTTAAATATGAATAAGTTTCTCTGTCAAAAGGAGCTTTTATATTCTGATACATTCCCTTCAAGACTGTTTATTTTTAGGAAAAAGACTCCTCACAAACTGATGCAGGCTTCAACAACCAATGAGAACATTTACAAAACAGTGACAGGGTGGCCCAAACAAGAGCAAAGTCAAGAATGAACCCAAAGTTCACCCTGTAGTATTGCCTCACATATATATCTCATATTGACCTCTATGATCTAGTCGCCATACCCAGGTGAATTAAGGACAACATGGCAGCCTCAACTTTTACATCACCCTATTTTTCTTGTTCAGCAATAACATTTTCAGTTAAACATTTCTTTGAATGCTGTGCTTATAATGTAATGCTGCTTGAAAAGCCACAGTCACACTCTGAACAGGTGTTTTCAATAATATCTTAATAGCTTCTTTCTGAAACACACATGTAATGAACAAAGAAAGCATTAACTTCAGACATTTAAAATGAAGGGGTCTAATAAGTGATATGTAAACTATCCAACATACCTAGTTAACATTGTACCAGCTACTATGTGCAGCCCGCTGTACTCAAATCACACTTTTTACTTTAGGATATTAGTGGAGGTGGCACATTTTGCTGTTAGTTGGCATAAATTTTAGATTTCCACAGCTTGCCAAAAGGGAGCTTTCAGGGCACATGTGTACACTATGCAGATATATGAGAGAAGTTCATGGAAGAGAAGGCTGTTGAAACATTGACCCCTTTGGCACTAAACAAACAAAATCTCATTGCCAGAGTTACTTCTGCTACAGAGAGAGAGCACAGAATGTCTGGAGGTATAGAGAAATAATATCAAGAGATCCATTGACAGCTACAAGTCATTGTTATAATACCAGTGCTCAGGAAAGCTCAAAATGGGGAGAAGAACAGTATCTACACAATCACCAACTCCACTAAAATACTCTGTTGCACTTGTCTTTGACTAAACTGATTTTTTCTCAGTACATGGTTCTCTTTAGGATGCAAATAAGATTGAAGCTTGCTACTAAGATTCTGGAACAGAGCTAGTCAAACACATTGCAACTTCAGCAACCACTCTAGAACTTACAGAGCTAGACTTGTAGTGATTGTCAAATTGACTATGGCATAAACAAATTAATCTTTGGACTAACACTGGGCATGAAATCTCAGTTCAAAGAGTATACTCTGTAAACTGAGGAGGGGTGTCAAAAGAATGCCTATTTTTAATCTTAATTTCAGGGTCACTGCTGTGAAGTTATAATTAAACAGCAATGATGATACTTAATTCTGAAGAACATCTCCTAAATCATAACAGGAATTTGTCATAATCTTTCATAGTATACCTATCACAAAAACTTGCATCTATTAAGTAAATAAATATAAAAATATTCAAGTTTACAAGTTTCAGCAGGGAAGAAATAATCTGAAGTAAAATTTAGCACACACCATATAAAGAGCTCAGATAACTAACACCACACCCAAATCTTTCATGACCCCATGAGAAAAGGGAAACAAAAAATAAAAGCCATGAACCAGACAGATATTAATGAACAGGAAGTGTTCTGCAAAACAAGAAATTAATCAAAGCCTAGAGCCAGGCAGATTGTCCATGAAGGAAATTCAGAAGGTGCACACATCTGAAGCAAAAACAATAAGGATCATTAGTATAGCCAGAAATATGAGCAATGATAAGTTATCAGTAACAATTCCTAGGTTAGTCTATTATAAAGCTGCAGTGACAACTGCTCTTAAGAGGAAAAAAGAGGCTGTGAAAGGAAGCCTCTGCTATTTTTTTTAAAATCAATTGCACATTGCTTTCTCCCATAAGAAAAATCAGATTTCTATCCTCCATACAAAAAAAAAATACCAAAGTTTGCCCATTGGTGTAGAAGTAATATGTCACCTCCTTACAGAATTTTAGTCCCTTATCAGAATGACTTGAAACAAGGGGCAATAACAAAACGCATAAAGTAACACATATCCCTACTGAATAAAAAGAGCAGTAAATACCTTAATGCTATTTGTTAAACACCAATTCTAATAAATTACTAGGAACAAATGAAACAGAAGAGACTATCTTCACTATGCAATGAAATGGCACACTTACCAACGGATACCATTTAACACAATAGAAGTTTCTCTTTCCATGTTCTTAAGAATTCACATTGTTTATGAAGTCTCAATCTTCCATGGTTACAAAATTGATGACCAATTAACTAAAAGCTACATTTTGGGCAGAGTGTCCCCCTCCCCGCCCCCGCCCTCCAAGCACAAAGAAAGCTATGATTTCATTTCATATGATTTCCAACATATGCCAGATAAAACACACTCTGAGACAAATTTTTGAGCAGATAGCATTAGAAAGTAAGTAAATTCGTAATCACAATGAACCAGACACTCTTACTTGTGTAAACTGTAGTTCAACTGATGACAAAGAGTTATGACAATTTACACCAGCTCAGGATGTCTTTAAATGACTAGTATAGCACAACAATATAACAGTATCACCGCTAGTACAGACTGCCAAATAAGATGACATAGTGGGTAATAGTTATATAAGCTAAAGTTTATCTCAGATTTTCTGTTAGCTAGGAATAATATATTGGCCATGCATAAAGATATTCTGATTCTTCAGTTTTCAAAATAGTAGAGTCATTCAAAATGCAGCAGGCATAAAAGTCTGCATAGCTTAACTCATGGTCTCTAATTTCAAGAAGTCAAGAATAAAATTGGGCTTTGGAACAGAAGAGAAATATCACAGAGCACAGGAGTTCTTTTACCCTTGTGATATTAAAATACAATTTCTAACAGCCAAGAGCCAAAAAATCACTGTCCAATCAAGCTATTTCTTATTTAGTCTCATGAAAAGATTAGTGAAAAGAATGTTCTACCTAAAGGCTCATGACTAGAGATGTTTTCTCTTAGGGTATGTCTACACATCAAAGTTATTTCGAAATAACAGCCGTTATTTCAAAATAACTTTCCTAGTGTCTACACAGCCAAACCGCTATTAGCGGAGCACTTATTTTGAATTTGGTAAACCTCATTCTACGAGGAATAATGCCAAATTTGAAATAGCTATTTCAAAATAAGTGCTGTGTAGACACTTACATCGAAATAGGGGGCCTCCAGCCTTCCCAGTGTGCCCTGGTGGCCACTCCAGCCTCAACCAAGAACACTCCTCTCCTTCCCCGGAGCCCTTAAAGGGGTAGACTCTGGCCACAGTGCCTGTGCCAGCTCCAAGCCTGCCAGCCCAGAGCCAGCAGTCACTGCCCCTGACCCAGGGGCCCAAAACATAGCTGGCTGCCAGTGGCTTGCTGGCTCATCCACTGCTCCCCAAGAGCAGTCTGCCAGCTCCCAGGTCCAGGGTGGAGATCATGGACCTTATTCAGGTTTGGGTGGGATGCCCCCAACGTCCATGATCTCCACACTAGATGGAGGAATGCGGCCATCTATGGCAGTATAGCTGCCAGCCTGGCCACCAAAGGCCACATGCGAACCCAGGGGCAGGTGTGCATGACAATCAAGTTGGTCTGGCGAGACCCCCAATCCTGAGCCCTGAGCTTCCCCTCCCCCATCTTCCCCTTGCTTCCCCCTTCCAGCTCCCTCCTCCCAGGTTTCCCCCTCCCCTCTCCCACCCTCTCTTCTCCCCTCTCCCACCTCCTTTCCCCAGTCTCACCAGAGTTTCATTCCCTCCCCCCCAGTTTTGTTAAATAAAGAGAGTTTATGTTCATGAAAATACATGTATTTTATTTGACATTAGGAAGGGGGGTTAGGGAGGGGTAAGTGGAAGGACATGAGGGAGGAATGAGGCACAAGCCCACAGTGGGGCAGACCAGGGAGGCTCTGAGTGCTCCTCAGGGTGGAAGCTCTCCCGCAGGGCCTCCTGGCTACTGACAGCCCCCCGATGGACCTCCCGGATGGCAACCTGCAGAAAGTGCAGCCAGGCTCGCAGCAACGCATCCAAGAGAAGCAATAGAGTGCCTAGGGGCAGCTCTGGCTCCATGTTGCAGAGTGCTGTGGTGTCCCGAGTGAGGGCAACCAGAGCACGCAGAGACAAAATGCTTTGCTGTCCCTCATCGAGGTAGACAAGCAAGCAGGGAAACCTGAGAACTGGCTGTCGGGGGACATCCCTTTAAGCACAGGCCTCAGATAGCCTCAGGCAGCAGTCCCACACAGTAAGTCCTGACCTGGTGCCCTGTCGGAACTGGTTCCGGCCAGCCTTAAATGCGATTCAGAGTCCACTCAGTGTGGGCGCGCTATTTCGAAATAGCAAAATGCTGTTTCAAAATGCATTTTTTGTGTAGACACGTTATTTTGAAATAAGCTATTTCGAAATAACACTGTAGTGTAGACATACCCTTACAGTGTTAGGGAACCATTTTATTCTAGATCTCAAATAGCATGTGTGTGATATATGCTAAAACACCATTCACTAATGCACCATGTTTTCTCTCCAACAAGGATTGGTTCTAAAAAGCCAGGAATGGAGATTTAGACTAGCTTTAAATGAGAATAGAAAAAAATAGTTTGGGGACAAAGTATTGGAATGGTACTGAAGAGAGGTGGGTTCTAATCCTAGATCTTTCTGTGTGACAGGGGGCCAAGTCACCACCCTGATTTATGGTTCACCTCCCCACCTGTAAAATGGAGATTACATTTCCCTACCTCACAGGAGCATCATGAAAATATATTCATCTATCTTTCTCAGGCTCTGATATTCCAGTGATAAGCACTAGAGAGGAGCCGCTAAATAAAAATGATCAAATTCTATGGTCAGTGCTCTTTTGGGGCAAGGAGAATGGGTGGCACTTCCTTTGGAACCCATCATCTCCTTTCCTTTATCATCTAGTTGCATCACTCTTCAGTTATAAAGGCAATAGACTGCCACATTCCCATAGCTTGCCAACTAAAGAACAAGATACCAGGAAAGAGAACTGAAGAATGGTCTGAATACCAGAACAGGCTTTGCCGGGGAGAGAGTTGCAAAAAAGTGCTATAGGAGTGTGGCTGTATCAGAGCAGAATTTGTTCCATTATTTCTACTTCACAAAAGGACTCAAACAAAGACACATTGCAGATGGGCTTAAAAAAAAACCTTTCAGGGGGACAGAGATACTGAATTACTTTGTTCTCCTAACCCCACTATAATATTTCTACTCTCTTCAGACTTCTTTGTAGGGCTTCTCTGCATCTGACACAACCATCTTCCTAGGCGCACGTAAGATCTTCGGCGCCTCCCAACTCCTCTAGACGCTGCACTCATCGCTCTCCTTTATACAAGACAATTAGCAGGCCTAGCGCCACTAAGATTGTCTTCTCCCAAGCCCTCGCAGGGAAGGGACCATTGGTTCGCCTACCCCATTTACAGCAATGATTATAAAATTAGTCATGCACTAGGTATTTCGGTAGCTACATAGCAGGGCGCCATACATCTTCAGCATAAGCGCAGTACTCACATGAGAGCTTCATGCAAATTACAGTGGTCTAGAATGGAACCAGCCAGAGTACAGGATGCTGGAGAGTTAATGACTCAACTCTCAGGTGTCATTCAGAAACCACCACTCAAGCAAATCACTTCATTCTGATTTGTTGCTTCCTTTAAACTCGCCAGTCGTGGGTCCATAGCTGTTTATGCTGCACCAACACCATTTCAGCTTTACTTCCAGTGGGAAAAAAAAAGTTTAGTCTAGTTATATATCTGAGACCACTAGATGTTTTAGTATAGGAAGGAACACCCTGTAATAACTGTATATTGAGCTAACACATCTCAGCATTTAGTTTCCAGAGTCACGTTGCCTAGGATACAGTTACTTCAGACAGGAAGTGTCTCCTGGTAATCATTTAACACCCTACAGTGATGACAGTTTATTATGTTGTTGAGCCACTTTCATACCAGGAAAATGGTGTCTGGAAGTGAGTATTCAGAAGGAATGCATAGTATCCAGCCATTTTCAAGAAGCTATTTTCAAGAGGCAGGCAAGCAGGGTAACTTACTCTCTGCCTCTCCCACCACAAAAGTGTACTGGCAAGACTAGGTAGTTGGTATCTGTACATCTTAAATTAGAGGAGCCTGCTCCGCTGCGTGTAAATGTAGAACCACTGTCAAATTCAACAGTCATACCTTTACAAAATTAAACCAATTTTAACATGCTTAATCACCAGGTCTAGCTTAGACTGCGAGGGCCAGAGATGAAGCTCAAGACCCAGTGCCTGGAGCCAAAGCCCAAGGGCTCCAGCCCTGGGTGGCAGGGCTCTGGTTACAGGGCCTCTGTTGGGGCTGAAGCTATTGGGTTTCATCTTTGGCCTCCCCATCCAGGGTGACAGGGCTTTGGCTTAGCCTCCAGGCTCCCACGATCTGTCATCAGGAGGGTCACGGTGCAATGAAGTTTGAGAAACCTTGCTATCAACGAATCAAACCACCACTCATACATGTGGGAATAGGAAAGTGTTACTGTTATTTCTATTTTTAAACAGTTGGGAGGCACCAGATAACATGATGATGGAAGTTGTGACAGATGTGGCAATTTCCTTCTGTATCTTTGAAAGATCTTCCTGAATTAAGTTTATGTAATTCTGCAGGAGGGTATGACAACTCCTCCTCCAGGAACTACCAACAGTAGTTGTAAATTTACCCAAATTGTAATATCTGCTGACACCATAAGAACAAATGTGCTTGATTAAAGAACTGTGTGGTAACCTGTGACTGCTGGCAATTACAGCTATGCATACGCCTCAGGAGCAAAATCAAAACAGATGCTGCTCTGTTTAGGTAGCCAGGCTTACTGAGAATGTAACACAGTCAACAAGAAACTGCATGACCTGGAAAAGTAGTCATATAGTTGAGACACACATAGGTCTCTTGCCTAAGAGAAGTAACTGATGAGAGCTAGAAGCCTTGATAGACCACGAAGAAGCAGCACAGGTGTAGTTACCTGGAACTGTTACAGAGGTCGTATATGTACCTATGCAAACAGGACCGTCTTAATTAAACAGTGCTTAGTGTAGGACTTTTTAAAAGAAGTCTCAGTCATTTTGGTGTGAGCAAGAGCTAATCTCTCTGCTCCGTGTTCTGTCACAGCATGCTTTAATTTAGCTCTATGTCCTTCTAGTTCTAACATGTGCGTTTGAGGGAATGGAGAAAGACTGGGTTGTTTTTTGGGTTTTTTTTAAAAGAACTCTACAGACATCTATCCCTGAATATCCCTTTCTTGCATAGTGCATAAAAAGCCAATGCAATTCTTCTGCAGTGGCTATTTGTCCATGTATTCTTCCCTTGTCATCTGTGATACTGGGATGAATGGAAAGAAAGGAGGAATGGCCAGGGGACAGACAGCAAACCATCTGCCCAACTTTTCTGAATTATCAATCAGGTTTGGGGAATTTCTCAATTAAATAAAGCAGAAAAGCAAACACATTTTAGTAGTAAAATAGAAATACAAAGCATTATGGACAAATGTTGCAGTTCTGCTTTTAACACTTCGTTGTCAGCCACTGGACAGGTTTTACCCTGAAGAGAAACTTGACCTATTTACAAGACTTTCAACATAATTGGTACAACACAGGAAACCATGTGAAAAATACTCTTCTATATATAGAACTTTCTTTTTGCATAATGAGAAGGCAGGGCAAACTACAATTCTGCTGATGAAAACCTGACCAACGCTCAGGAGCAGGATTATTAGAGAGCACAAGAACACTGGATCCATAAAGGAAGCATGCCAGCTTATATCACCATCCCAAGTGACTATCTAATATGACCCAGTGGGTGCCTCGGGCAGGTTCCTTGCCAGCCCCACCACCACATGCCGCTCAAAGCAGCCAGCTGTGGGGGCCATGTGCTTCTGAGCACCAGGAGCCGCTGGGGGAAGGGAGAGGCTTTGTGTGCTACCTCCACCCCAAGCACAATCTTGCAGCTCCCATAGGCCAGTTTCTGGCCAATGGAAGCTGCTGGGGTGGGGGCAATGAGCAAAGCCTCTTCCCCATCCCCTCCCAGCTCACGAAGCGAAGAGATGCACATGGCCTGTGCAGCCAGCTGCTCTGAGCAGTGTGTGCAGGTGCAGAAGGCAGGGAAGCTGCCTAAGAGACCTGCTGGGCTGCTGGACGGGAGCCACCTAGGTAAGCACCTCCTGGCCACAGTCTGCACCTGGCACCACATTCCTACCTTCCCCCAACTCTTTTCTCCCCAGCCACCCTCCCCATCCTGCACTCCTGCCCCAGGTCACAACTGCCTCACAGACTTTGCATCCCCTCTTACAGGTCAGAATCTTCTCCTGCACCCATACCTATAACTCCTTCCAGACCCTGCATCGACTACTTGTTTGCATCTCTAGCCTGTACCCCAATCCCCTACCCCGAGCTCCCTTCTGCACCCAATCTCCATCCCAGACCCCGCACCTCCTCCATTAATGTCATAGAAGAATGTGATCCTTGATCACTTACCAAATTCTTCAAGTCCCCCCTCTTCAAAAATTGCCCACCCCAATCTAATAATTGGGGATTACACATTGAACCGCATGCTAGTTTATGAACTCAATTCATGTCTCGGAGGACAGGTGGTGCTGTTTCCGGCCCCCCCCCCCATTCAAATTTTTTATATCACATCTGAAAGTAAAACTACAAAATAAATATATGCAAGTCTGCAAGACTCCAGGTATTATATTTTAACTGCTACATGATTAAGTAGAAGGGGATAAGATATCCACACTCCACTTATCACTCAGGACATTTTAATCAACGTTTAATCCACTATTCTCAGAACCCCACATTGCAATTATCCTTCTTGGCAAGGAAAACTGGACTTAAGTCCCTCCAGTACTCACCTAAGACTGTTCCTAGTTTACTGCAAAGCCATATAGATCATTGTGTCTACCAGAGCTCAGTGCAGAACTCAGAGCCCAAATCAGCTTGATGAACCAGAATACAGGACTTGGCATCAAACTTTGTCACTCACTTAGGCCAGCCACCTGTCATGACAACATTCCCATGTTTAATGCAACCCTCGCAAGATTACTATTTCATGGAGACTCCAGGGAAGAAGTGAACCAACAACGAAATCTCCATTATCTAGACAGATCTTCAACAGCTTTAACTTTTAAATTCTCCACTTTTTAAAACTGAAATAAAATTAATTTAAAGGATGCTTTTAAGGTTTACAACACCCGAGAGATTAATCTCTAGAGAAGCATATAGACAGGCAGGGTTTTACTTTACATTAATGAAACCGAGGCTAAAAAAGCTGTGCTGGGTCTCACAAACCATTCCCCTTTACAGAATTGTCCTTTATACCAATGACTCTCAACCAGGGATCGAGGCCCCACTGGTCACAAGCAGGTTTCAGGGGGCCCATCAAACAAGATCACCATTAGACTTCCTCGACTCCAGGGCAGAAAGCCAAGCTCCACTGCACTGGTCTGAAGCTCAAGGCCCTGAGTCCCACTACCTGGGCCTGAAGCAGAAGTCTCAATAATTGAGCTGTCAGGGGGCCCTGTGGAATGGAGCCCCATGGCAATGCATGGGAGGAGTACAAGGGGGCGCATGCCCCCAAACACTGTGGGTAGGAGGGGCAAGGGACCAGCCAGCACCCAGCAGACCCAGAGCTCCTGGGTGACCTGAGGACTGGGGGGTGGGACACTGGAACCTGCAGCAGGGGTCCAGCCCCCCCACCACTCTGCACTCAACAGCAGCAGGGGAAGAAAAGCAACGCAGCCCCAGCTCATTCAGCTGTCCCAGACGCATCACATGGGGAAAGGGCGATACCACCCTGCACTCGCCGGTGGGAAGCAGAGCGAGCTGAGGCCACATTGCTCCACTTCCCCCACCTAGACCATACCCCTGGCCCCACTAGTACTCCCAGGCCACATCGCTCGGAGGAGGGATTGAGGGAAGGGAAGGGGCAGGGAGAGGCAGGGCCTGGGTGGAAGGGGTTTGTCCTGTCCCTTCCCAAAGCTGGGGGGGTCACATGACCCATTTCCCCCTTCACTACTAAGTAGCCCCTAGCCCCAGGCAACTGCCCTGCTTACTACCTCTTAATGCTGGCCCTGGCTTTTATCTGTAGAAAACTAGTTATGGCATGTCTGGGGCAGTCTTCTGAAAGAAAAAGGCTGAGAACCCCCGATTTATATTAAGGGTTTTATCGAGTCTCCTCTAGAATTTCTCTAATGACAGCTTCATTGACCTTCCTTGACAAGCTATTGCATTGTCTAATTGACCTCACTCAGTTAAAACACTATAATCTCTCAATTTCAATGTTTCTGTTTTTGGTTTTGGTTTCAGAACAAAGAATTACAGGCTCTCTACAGATCATGAATAAAGATTCAGGGTACAGTTTGGTTAATAATAAGAGTCCACAGAATTAATTTCTCAAGCTATAGACAAACTTTCAGAACATCAAAGAAATACTACCAGGCAACATAGCTTACGTAGAACAGAAACCTTTTTTTAAATTAAGTTCTCTAACGTCTTCACCTTTCCCTACAGTTAGTACTAGTAATAAGGAAGCTTAGCTGGAGAGAGAAAAAAGTTCTAACAAATGTTTTAGTCTGTGAACAATGACAATTTGCAACTCTAAAAAAAAATGCTACAAGTGGAGAGTACAGGGATTTTGCTTTCAACTCCAATATCGTACCATTCACTTAGTACTTGGTTTTTAAAGTTAATTTTTCTAAATGGTAACTTAAATTGCATTACGTTTGTGCCTGGCCCAGTTCTGCACAGCATATAATCAACCCTGAAAGTCACTGATGCTGGATATAATGAAGATAAATAATTCAGAAACATTTAAAGGACTAAGTAGTTATTTTGAGCACACACAACTGCAAATGTAATTTTGTCTCAGTTTTAACATGAGGAGGAAAAATTTGGCCCCAGCAGAGGGACATAGGAAGAGGTGGCTCCGCTCTTACAGCACTGAACAACTGGCTATGTTTATTGTAGGCATTGCTCACCTTACTTTGGAATTGCTGAAGATACCAAATCAAATGGACTGTTAATTTGATCCAATATACCACATTCTTGCTGCGGACTCTAGCAGCACTATAATCAAGACCACATGGGGTGCTCAAATAGCACAGGGTGGTCACAATATAGAGACTTAGAGAATAGGGATATTAGTATGTAGTCGTTTACACAATTAACCAATAAGTCTGGTCTTATTGGTTAATCCTAATGACTCACGACACCCTCGCGCTGTTACCTCTAATAGAGAAGAGGCAGCACGGGGAGGGGCGGGAAGGAGGGACGATGGGACGATGACAGGCGGAAGACAGTACACATGGGAAGCCCCCAGCGCAGTGGAGGGAACGCAGGGGGCAGGTGGGAGCCAGCTTAAAAGCTAGTTCCCCATGGCACCAGCTCCTGCCTGTCCCCCCAAACCCTCCCAGTGTAAACATACTTACAAAAATAAACATTTGCTACCGTCCCTACTGGAGAGAGAATGATTAAGTATAGGGCCTTTTTGCTACATTACAAGACAAAGAAGAACCATTTGCATTAAACATTCATAATTCACAAGGTAATACAACCTCTGTGAAACATTTTATCACTAAGGGTGCAACCACAAAAGGGCTCCAGCTGGTGCTAACACTGAATCAGCTGATCCAGAAGTAGTGCTGGAGTAACTCTTATGCCATGGCTTCACGGTTCCCAAATATCCCAAAGCACTGCAACATTCAAGTTAAATCATTAGTTGATCCCATCTACACTGCCAGCTTGAATTAGGTTTTACCTATATTGGGCACTACAGTACAGTAACCCAGCCTGCAACATAATCTACACGATTCTCAATTACAGTCTCAATTACATTTTTGTTGAAAATACCGCATCAGAAAGTTTATCCCAAGTATATGTTGAAGCATTTGTTTTGTGTAACCAGAACAGGGAAATCTGTCAATATTAACGAAGATAAATGAAATAAAACAATAAATCCTTGGATTATTCCGGAAGTAAAGTGCAGATATACAAAACAATAAAGACTCAATCCAGGACACTTTCTTAGCAAATACTAAAAAGGAACAATAATCAGTTCAATAAATATCCATTTAATTTCTCTCAAATAACTTATACGATAAAAGATCTGAACTGCACTCACCCCAACCTCTGCTCATCTTTTAACTTAACCACCAGGTTAAAAAAATTATTGGTTTACTGAATTCCTTGGAGTATTAGGAAAATTAGGGGAAATGATGTCACAAGGTAAATATAACCCAAAAAACCAAATGCAGAACAGACATTTGGTCAGTCTGTTTAAATCTACTGAGTTAAACAACTGATAATCAAAACTCCTTGAGCAACACAGAAAAGTAACATACCTTTTGCAATGCTCCCCAACTCTTTAATTAATGTCTGAAAATTTGCCCTCTTCAGCTCTTTAGACCTCCACTGAATCCGACAAGAGACTCAGGTTTTGTCTGCAGTTAAAAGTTCAAAGCATTGTCATGGCAGTACTTTAATTTTAAAGTGTGGTCACAGCCTGAGTGCTGTAAGAGAGGTCTCCCAGCACTCCATGTAAATATCCTCCATGAGGGGAGTAGCTAACAGCGCTGGGAGCAGCCTAGTTCACACTGGCACTTTACAGCGCTATAACTTGCTGCACTCGGTGGGGGTGTTTTTTTTCACACCCTGACCAAGAAAGTTACAGTGCTGTAAAGTGCCAGTTTAGACTTAGCCTTAATATTCTTAATACTTCATAAGGTAAAAACTCTGCTTATTTTTTAAAAAGCCTTCAGGTTGTTTAAAACACCAAGCAAGAGGCTTTTTCTCTTTACAGGTTGCCTTTAAAAGTGTCAATATTCTCCACTCAATCAGATGAAATATAAGCCTTAAGATGGTTAAGTGTTTCTATAATTATTTCCTTTATGTAAATCATCTGTGACAGAGAACTTCAAGCCTCAGCACAACTCACAGGCTCTACATGTAGCAGCATGATTAAGGGCTACTGTTATATACCAATTTTTGATTTTCAATCATGTTTTTTGGAAATCCTAGGCACACCAGGAACCACACAAGAAATATAACCCTTTCCCAACAGTCAGACTAATATCAAGTCTTTGCTATAATCGCACGTACCCCAGAAGGTGTTAAGGATATTAGAGAATAGTCTACTACCCGATAAGCATAAGCTTAAGGTTACTGGGTAGTCAAGTGGAGTACTCAATTACTCGCTTCTCCCTTCCCCCCCTCGCCTCTGTATGAGAGACAGCAAGGGGTGGGGGGGAACAGGAGATGGTGCTGGGAGAGCCAGCTTAAAAGCCAGATTCCCCCCAGCACTGTCTCCATAGTGCCACCTGCTCCCGCAGCCTATATCAGAGGCAGCCGGGATGGGGACAGGGAGGCAGCTCCAGTAGTAGCTGCTGTCCGCGGGGGTCCCAGTGAGGAGCTGGGCCTCCCCATGGACAGGGGCTGCTGCTGCCAAGCAGCCCCTGTTCACACCTATGCCCTTGGGCTGCTGGACTCGGCATAAGCCAAGACCAAGCAGTCTCAGCTCACACTGGTCCGAGACGCTGCACCTCTGCATTTTAAATGTACTAATAGCCCAGCAGTTTTTACTACATTTAAAATGCAGAGCCGCAGCACAGGTCACTCCCGGAGCTGGCTCGAGCTGGCTCCTGGAGCTACCCCCTCCCTCCCCCCCACCCCTGCAGAGCGGTCCTTATCGACTAATTGTGTAAATTGATACAAACTGTATCAACTACACCATTAGCCAGATAACTGCAATTTAACATCCTTAGAAGGGCTTTGAGTATTTCACAGTGTGAGACTTGGCTGGAGGGCTGAGTAACCAAAAGGCTTTTAAAAAGACAGTGCTAGCCAATACTCTTGACCCAGATGAAGGCGCTCACAGGAAATGAGTGCCACACCGTTACACTCCCCTATACCAATACTTGATTTTTTGCAAAAAGAACCAGCTATTTTCACTATGAAAACTAAGTAGCCTGGACAATTTAATTAGTTAGGCTCATTCTCTTTACATCCCACTAAATAGAGGTTTGAAAGCTAGAGAACAGGCAGGTAATTCTAGCTCTTATTTGAACTTGTATCCCAATTCACTATGTGTCAACATCTTAATTGGCCATCTGTCAGCTGGAGCACCAGAACCATCCTGATGGCAGCAGTTCCATCTGGGGAGCCAAAGGGGTACATCCACTTTTGCATTTTCTGCTACTATTCAAGTGGATTGTGCACAGAAAACACATTACAACGGCATTCATCTTTCTGTCTCCATTACACCCACTGTAAACCAATCACCCAATGATGGAAGGATTTGCTCCTGTAACACACCAGGAGCATTTCATTCCAATGCTCACAGGGAAGCCCAAAAGCTTTTTCAAACAACCATATCAACAGAATGATCCATAGGGGATAAGAGTTTCAAACCAACTTTCTCCTCTCAGCTGACAATGGGCCAGTCAGCCAGATTGGTCCTGGGCCTTCTTACTGCTGTTGCTCCCACAAGCTTCAGGGGGTAGCCGAGTTTATCCTGTACAGACTAACTAAAACCACACAACAAATAGTCTAGCAGCACTTTAAAGACTAACAGAACATGTAGGTGGTTTGAGCTTTCGTGGGCACAGCCCACTTCTTCGGATGATCATGATATCATCTACATGTTTTGTTAGGCTTTAAAGTGCTACCAGACTAATTTATTGTTTTTTTAAGTTTATTTTGTTTTGAGTCATCTAAGACATTTTAGTCTGTACTAGGGTTGCCAGATGGTTTCAACAAAAATACCGGACACACTTGACATTACATCCCAATCTACATTACATCTTATTTAGAAAATACCGTACATCTATATTTTCTCATTTATATTTTCTCAATTTGTTTCCTGAACAGAAAGCTCAAATACTGGACTATCCGGTTCAAAACCGGACACCTGGCAACCCTGGTCTGTACAAAGGCATGACACAGTTAAAAAGAATTTTTGTGAATGGGACTAGCATTCTGAGTGAACATTGGTCTTCAGTGAAGTGTCCCTGATGTACAATGCAGTGCCCTTTACATACCAGACCAAAAGGTTTGGAAAAATTCTTCTTGCTTCTCTACTGCTGAAGGTCAGTGACCATAACTGTATTTCTGGCATTTATAGCGCATGATATGAAAAAAGCTATATGATTTTATTGAAGGGCTTCAGACAATTCAAAGGTCAGAGGAGAGTGGAACACTATAGCAGAACAATAGCCTTCTGTAGGCAAGCTGTGTCATATAAAAGCAAAGGTTTACATTAAGCCCCCATCTACACTACAATTAAACTATGCTACCAGTGGATGGGACAATACATTTAATTGTGCTGACGACCAAATACTAAGGCTGTTGAGACCGCAGTAGGCCAAGTACCATGGCCTAAAACATTTAGAAATTTTGACCTCCCAGGGCTGTTGGCACCTATTCTCTGCTTGATATGAGACACAAACTCCAGGAATCAACAAGAATTTCATGCACTTATTCAGTGGAACGAAACCGTAAATAAAGACTGTATTTCTACAATCAGCAAGCACTTCAAATGACAGTGAGTTCGCAGCAAGGTGGGTTAGCTATTAGCACTAACTAGCGGGGCAGCTATTGACATTTTCCCCGTCTCCATTCCCTTTATTCTCCAAGGATAACTGGAATTTATATGCATTTGGAATACAATGTTTTGATTTAGAAAGCTAACTAAACTATACTGTAAACAAGCCAATACTATCACCGTTTTAATTTCAAAAAGTTACTTTCATTTACTACTTAATGGTTCTATCCCATTTACAACCTTTAACGGTGCTGTAACTGGGTCAGGGGACAGCCATATTGGTACCAGCACTCCCAATGCACAACTGCAGTGTAGACAAGCAGGATCTCTGGCATTATTGATTTATTTTGATTGATCACTAAAAAGACACCCATTGTGTGCTATATGGGTCTTCAACATAATTGAAGTGCAATGACATGAAGAAAAACAGCAGCTTTTCCTCGCCCCCAAGCTAGAAAAGAAACGATACAGATGAAAAACAAATTCAAACTCCACCAGAAAATATCCCCCATTATTAAAATCCTCCCTCGCTGAAGAGGCAGGCCTTGCAACATGCATCTAAGGTCAGATTGGTACTTCACACTAAGTCCAGAAGGAATAAATACCAAAAACTGAGGGCCCCTCAAAAGAATACACTGTACCAGGATCTCTGCTGATCCCAGTTCTGGCAGTAATATATATATGCAAGAGATGCAATCTCTAATACAAGCAAGTCCCTCACAATTTTGGGCTCTACAGGTATGAGCTTGGGAATCTGTCTGGGTGAACCTATGAGTGCCAGTTTGGTTTTTACAGTTTCAATTATTTATACCCTTCCCTTCTGGCTATCTTCTCTACACTTGTAAGTTGTGTCACCAAAAAATCCTTTCCTGTGACAAAACCCGTTTTCTCCCCGGGACTCCTGACTAAACGACTGTCTACACTGGCAACTAAAGGATAAAGCTTGTCTGTCTCTCGCACACACACCAGTTTTACTGAGGCAAGTACTAGTGTAAACAGTGCTTTGTCTGCAGCAGGGCACTTTTGCAGACAAAGCAAACCCTGCTCACAGGGAGTAGAAGCTTTTGGTTGGTAATAGTGCCAAGAGTGTTTACGTTGTCTGACTTTCAGTGACACCACTGTCTCGACAAAGCCACGTTGCTAAAAGCTGTGAAGTGCAGACATACCCTAAGGCAGCAGTTCCCAAACACCAGGCCATGGACCAGCCACAAACTGCTGGCTGCCAGGCCGCAGCAGCTGTCAAAGCTGAAGCCAGCTTCAGCTGCGGTAGCTATGGCAGCAGACAGCGGTGCGTGGCTGACACAGCAGGAGGTGCCTCCCACCTAGGTAAGACAGCAGCCCAGATGGGACTCCCCCCCGCCACCTCTACTCATGGGAAGAGAGGGGGTGCAAAGGAAGAGGGAGCGCGAGCGCTGCCAATGGCTGCTCTCCCTGCCCACGCAGTAGTAACAGCCACACTCCCTAGAGGGGGCAGCCTCACGCTGGGGGAGTGCAGGGGTGGGGTGCACTCAAAGGGCAAAGAGGTGTTGGGTGAGAGCGTGGTGGTGTCATGGGGCAAAGTCTTAAACTGTACTTATAAATAGGAGGACTTCTCTGTGTGTGCTTAAGCAGAGACAAACCAGAAAAAAAGCTGGGAAAGGAAGGAAGGAGTACAAAAGAACTCTGAAAGATGTTTGTTACTTTTCTGTAGCTCTGTATAGCAATGTGAACGACTAGTCAACTATCCGATAAGCAAATGCTTATTGGACAGTCGACACACCAATCAACTAGTCCCTTCCCTTCCTCTTGCTGCCTCTATCAGAAAGAGGCAGCAAGGGAGGTGGAAGGGAAAAGGAGGAGTCCCCCCCAACTGACTCTATGCTTCCCCTGCAGCGCTTTCGTCCTGGGGCTGTTCTGCACTTCAAAGGCAGAGGCACCCTTAACTATTAGAATTGTCGATGCAAAAAGTAAAGTATGTGTCTAGAAATTACTTTGCAGAGTTTACATTCCTTGCTCCCATTGCCACCGAGTCTCCAGAGTGTGAAACAGTAAATGTAAGAAGCCACCGCTTCAGTGGAACTCTATGAGCACGCAACTGTTACTGGAGAGGCACTAGTTTCAGAACCTAAGCAACTAATATAGATATCCTACACGTACCCAACACGAGGAGCTCATCAACACTGTGGTAACAGGTCTTATCTAATACCTTAACATGCACCCAGAGACCTGAAGGCAGTCAATGGTAATCCCAGAACACTGGTGTCACAGATGCACAAGGAGGAGCCTACTACTGCATTCTGCATCTACCTTAGGCTATGTCTACTCTTGCAATTCAGTGACAAAACTTTGTCCAAAACAACAAATGGTCTGGTAGCACTTTATAAAATAACAAAACATGTAGATGGTATCATGAGCTTTCATGGACACAACCCACTTCTTCAGATGACTGGAGTTTAAATGACCACATCTGAAGAAGTGGGCTGTGCCCAGAAACCTCATGATACCATCTACATGTCTTGTTAGTCTATAAAGTGCTACCAGACCATTTGTTGTTTTTTTCTGTACAGACTAACTCGGCTACCCCCTGAAGCTTCAAAACTTTTGTCGTTCACGGGTGCTTAAACTGCCTCCCCCACCCATGACAAAAGATTTGCCTCGGCAAGTGCAAATATGAACACTGTTTTATCGACCTTTAGCAATAGAGCTGTGTCAACACAGTCTTGTCACTAAAAGCCATGTTGTAAACATACCCTCAGCTTCCAGCAACTAGTCGGGAGAGAGGGAGACAGAGGAGGCACCAGCTTGGGAAGGGAAGGTGAAACATCCCCCATGAGTTCCCCACATGACTCATTCTTGCCCTTCCCCCAGCCCAGCCCCTTCACGCCACATTATCGGCGGGGGCAGTGCTCTGTCCTCTGGCAGTGTCCGCTCCAGCCTCCCTAGTGTGTGGTGCCACTAATGTACTCTCCCAGGGAGCCTCCAGCCACGCTGCCTGCTTGGAAGAGTGCAACCCTTGCACCACACCACGCAGGCAGTGTCCCAGCAGGCAGGCAGCATGGCCAGAGGCAGCATGGGTCCTGGGAGTGTAGCTGCTGTGCTGGGGAGAGGCTCTGGCCCTGACTCTTACCTCCCAGCTCTGGCTGTTGGCCTCTCCCTGCACTTGTATTTTAGGGAGGGGCATGTGACCCTGTGAGCCTCTCCCACACGTTGCCCTCCCCCCCCAACCCCATGCAGAGCACTCTGGAGTAGCCTAGTCTAGAAATGACAAAGTATGGATTATGATAATAAAACTGACTGACTAAAAATAAAGATCATTGTGAGGCCATACAATGAAGAAAGAGAGCCCGTTTGAGGCACTACTACCATATAATCATGCAACAACAGAGTTGGACATGATAGGAAGAGAGGGTGTGTAAATTCTGAAGTTAGTTTTGCACAGCTACCTTTCACTTTAAGATATGAGCATTTTCTCATGGGTTTCCTCGCAAAACTTCTCAAGGTCGCAAAACATTATTTATTATAACACACCTCCTGTCTACCCAATAACGAAGACCTAACAAACAGCAGGCCTTGAAAATTTGGTGTGCATATAGCACTCATTTCAGAGAATGGTCATATCCAAGTTGGAAAAAATTGGCTGGATAATAAAATGAAACCATTTAGCAGATAAATGAAGTCTGCCTCTTGTGTCACGATGTACATCCTCTGCATAGTTTGATCAGACTAGAGGAGGTTAATAGGAAAGTTTCAACAAGATACATGCAGACAACATTGCACAATCCTCTTCATCCTTCTCCCCAAAGCCTTAATATCAAGAACAGGAATAAGTTGGCGCAGTGAAAAAAAAATGCTGCTGTCTTCTGAACCATCCTGCAGGCAATAACTTTTTTTTTTTTTAAGATAAGAAAGCTTATTCTTTAAGATTGGCTAGGGTACAGACATCAAAATGTACAAAGATAAAGTTTAAAGGCTTTTCCTTTTTTTTTTTTTTTTTTCTTTCAGTACTTTTAAACACAAAGGAAAAACAGGAATTGTGCTCTTTTTGCCGTTAAGATTGCATAGTAAAAATTAAAACATGGTTAAGCTGGCATTGCCATATCAACATTAACTTCCTTCATTTGCTGGCTTTTTAATATTAAATGCATGTAATATAGTTGAGCTTCACATTAGGCACAGGCCAAAAAAAATGTTTTGTTATTAGTAAACCAAAGCAAAATGTTAGAACAGTTCAAAACCATTTTATTCTGAAACAGAAGTCTTACTTATTTACCGTTATTATAAAGGCAACACACACAGATCTAAAACACTGTCACACACTTTAGAAATGCATTGAAAAGTAGTTTTAAAACTATCTGATATTAGCCCGAGCATTTTCATGCCATCCTTAACTCATCTCACTAGCAGGGTTCCCACGAAGGTATGCGCCTGCGCAGGTGCACATGAAGAATTTTACTCACATGTACCTTCTTAGCAGAGCCGCGCAGAGGCTACTTAGCTGCTCCGGGGCAGAGCCACATAGCAGGCGACTGCCCCGCCCCAGGAGCAGCTGGGCAGCCACCACATGGCCATGGCCCTAGCTTGAGCCCTTCCTCAGAGCGGGAGCTGCAGCCAAGGCAGACTGCATGTCAGCTGCCGGAGCTGGAGCCTGGGCCATGGTACTATTTTTAGTACTGTGGTCAGGACCGCAGAAGTTGCCACGCAGCCCTGGCCCCAGCTGCTCCTAGGGTGGGACAGCATGGTGGGTGGCTGCCCCACGTGTCGGGACTGGAGCCAGGGCAGCCCACGGTGCTATTTTTAGGAGAGCTTCTGGTGCCACCTGTGAAGTGCTTCTGGGGCTGGGTCTGAGGTACTAAAAATAGCACTGTGGATAGCCCCAACTCCAGTCCTCGCACATGGGGCAGCCCCCTTCACACTGTCCCGCCTCAGGAGCAGCTGGGGCCAGGGCTGCGTGGTGGCTTCTGGGGCCCTGACTGTGGTATCAAAAATAGCACCATGACCCCAGCTCCAGCCCCTGCACATGGGGCAGCCACCCACCATGTCGAAGGCAGAAAGTGAGGGAAGGGGCAGGAAGAGAACCAAGGGGGAAATGGGGGTGAGGAGAGAAAGGGGCTTGTGCCAAGGGGAAGGAGGGGGCCAAGAAGAAGAAAAGGGAAGGCACCAAGAGCAAGAGACAGGGTGGAGGAGAGACAAATGCCAGGGTCCAAGAGGCAACAATGAGGAGAAAGGTGTGGGAGAAGGGAAAGTGTCAATGGAGGTGGAAAAGGGAGGGGACAGGGTGATGCTGGGAGAGAAAAGGGGAAGGGAAGAGGGGAGGGGCAATGGGGGCAAGAGGAGAGGAGAGAGTGCAGAGAGAAGAGAGGTTGAAAGGAAGTGTGGACATGAGGAAGGCAGGTGATGGAGCAAGTCGTGTGTGGGCGCAGAGGTGTGAGGTGGGCAGCACCAGGCAGGAAGAGGGCAAGGGGGAGGCAGGTGTTGGAAGGACAGGGGCAGTGAGGGAATGGGGATGGCAACCAGGAGGGTGCAGGGGGTAAAGGAATGTGCAGGTGCCAGGAGGATTGTGGGGGTGAAGCAGAAGGGCAGACACAGGGATGGAAGTGGAGGGAGGGAAAATGGGCACCAGAGGGCAGAGGAGAGAGGCAGGACAGGTGGGTAGATGGAGGTGTTAGGATGGGGAAAGGGGAACTAGAGGAGGGTGGGCACAGGGGAGGGGAAGGGCAGGTGCAGGGGTCAGAGAGGATGGGGAGGGGGCAGGGCCCAAAAGGGCTGAGAGGAGTGAGAAGGGCAGGAGCCAGGATAACAGAGGTGGGTAAGGGGTGAGTTACTGAGCAGGGTTTGTGAGGGGCGTGGGGCTCAGACAAGGGCAGTGTTGGGGGACGGTAGCATGGACATCTTGGGAGGACTAAGTTTCCATGGGTTCTAGCCTTTACAGTTAAGGCCAAGTCTAGACAGATTGAATGACTGTGAGGTCATTCTAGGTGCCCCCTACTTGTGCGTATACCACTGCTGCACAATATTGTAGCGTTTCTTAAAGACCAGGAGCTAAATAGGTGTCGTTTGTTTTGCTGATTTCCTAGTGGCTCTGAAGTGAGATGAGCCACGCTCTGTTTCATATATATTTCAAACATCCCTCTGCCCCTTTCTGTCTGGCAGCTTTAGCTTTTTTTGCGATCCAGATAGACCTTCCCATATGAAGAGTGGAGATTTAATGGCACAGTAATAACTATAGAACAAAAATAAATTTAGGGTTTTTTCAGTCTGATATAATTAATTCAAGCATCTTTGTAACTAGTGTTTATTTGAAACAATTGTGCTTATCGCATTCATAAATCAAAATACAGACTTGTTCAACCGGAGGCTTTGCAACTAAGAACATGGAGTTAGTGATCAGACAGTAGTTGTCTGTAGATCAGAACCACTAGGGTAAATAGTTGTACAATGTATAGAAATGTTACTCAATATCTATTTTAAATAAAAGCGCACTATGAAAGTTCTTGCCCTAACAACCTTTATCAGTTCTTGTTTTTATATACACAAAAAGGTAGAGAAAATATATTTCTCTGAATACTTTGAATGTCTTTGTGAGGGAACATAAAATGAAGTACATACCATAATACACCTCTCTTTTTAGTTAAATAAACCAGACTCAAAGTCCAATGAAGTTAATGGAAAGATTCTCATTAACTTCAAGGAGTTTCAGAACAGGCCTTAAATGTTCTTTGTTTTCTTGTCTGCTTGCTTTTTTTTATTTAAAACTGCAAGAAATGAATTAAACCCATCCAGCATATGCTTAAGCTTCACGCAAATTCCTTTGGTAACTCTTCCATGCAAATACACAATTCTTTATTTTGAGGAAAAATAAGAACTTTTGTAATTGAGTCGATCACTTGAAATAATACAATCAAGTATCTGTGTACTCTGACAAAGCAAAAAATATTATTTGTCACTTTTCTTATACATTATTTTTATTAATAGACATTTAAGCTTTAAAGAATGCTTATGAGTGGATCAAATCAGACAATTAAGGGAAATCTGCACTTGATTCATCAGAGTTTTAGCTCTGATTTATGTCTTGTGTGCAGAACAAGCATTCCATGTAACTACTTTCTAAGTTGGATATTTATCTGTAATAAAAAGAATTGTCTAAAATTATACTGGATTGGCTTCACCTCTGATCCAAAATAAAATATAGCTCAAGAGACACAATGTGAATGAGTAGAAATATTCAATACACTGTTGTCGAGGTGTACAATGGAGAGAGTATCCTACACAAGCTCAAAAAAGCCAGTCAACATAATTCCCTGAAAGGAGAGCCAGATTTAATTGAAGAGGAAGCCCAGCTGGGGTAAGGCCTGGGAGACGGCTATAAACAGAGGACGTTGGCTACTGAATTTTTTTTTTTTTTAAGTATTACCGGTAATTTTCTTTATATTTTACTTCATATTAAACATTTAAAGTCATGCACCCTATTATCCCTTATTTTAGTATTCTTTCTTCCACAGCATTTTTAAATGTTTGTAAGATATCTGTTAATAACTTGGGTGCCACGGTGGCACACATCCGAACAAGCGCACATAACCTCAATATTGGTGCCCAAGACAAAACTCACTCCGCTCATGGACGGAAAATCTTAAGAGGGAACACTGCTCACTACCATGAATTGTTGCAGAAGTCTAAGAACACTGTTGTGTGCTCAAAGACAGGATGAAAAAATCTAGATACAAGGTCCTTAACTTGGATCAAAAAACATTAACTCTGAATTCATATCTTCTGTGTTTTAACCCCAGTTCCTAGCTAGAGTTTGGGATGGAAAAACTAGACTACAGTACCCAATTTCCCCTTAAGTTTCGATTATATAGAAGATTCTTGTGTCATTTTATGGATAAAAAGTTGTAGTTACTTTTACTAGAGAGAAATTATATAATAAGTTTCACAATATATTTTAAAAGTACAGCTAATACTTGGGAAAGTAATCTTCTAACTAAAATTATCTAACTCCAAGTAGCTTTGGGATAGATCACATGGAAAATACAAATTAGATACACTGCTACACAAGAGACTGTCAAAGAAGCAGTCATAAATACACTGTTAGTACAACACTGGATATGTATTTCTGGAAGAAACAGCTTGTGCGCAGCTACAATAATAAATTACTGTTTAGTGATGCATCTGTCTCCAAAGGAAAAAATATCCTTTTAAATATATACAACAGTTGGATGCTGACAATGTTATTAAAATACATACCTTAAGGAAAGCAGAACTTCTAAAAAGACAGATATATTAGACTATTATGGCAATTAAATTACAATAAATCTACAATGAAAATAATTACAAGGCAGTACTACATTTGCTGTATAAAACACTGTAGACAAAAGCATGATATTTGAAAAGTATTAGGTGAAAACTAGGACATGATTACATAACTACAGTTCATTCTAACATGTGCACACAAAATGGGCAGAGTTCAGGCTGAGCATTCCACCTTACGTTTAGTGCTGAATGCCTAATTTTGCAACCTTAACATAACACTAAAACCAATCTATTAAGTAAGAGGGAAAAAATGTTAGTATTTTGGCACACTGCCATATAAAAGTCACTAAGGCCACGTCTAGACTACAAAGATAAGTTGGAAAAAGATATGCAAATTGCAAGCCGCAATCTGCGTATCTTTTTCCGCTTTTCTGTCGAAAGAGGATTTTCCGAAATTTGGCGCATCTACACAGTGCCAAATTTCGGAAAAACTCGCTCTTTCAAGCCATCCCTTCTTCCTCATAAAACGAGGTTTACAGGGATGGCAAAAGAACGTGTCCGCTTTTTCAAACTCTTTATTTAAAAAAAAAAAAAAAAAAAAATGACCCATTCCTTGGATGTGGCATTGCTTTTCTGGGATACCTCTGGTATCCCGGAAAAAAGCTGCAATCTAAACGTAGCCTAAGTGTAAAATTCTAACAAATAATCATTGTAACAGTTACAAAAATCCAATCAGATCAATTTCAAAGCCTGTTAAAAATCAGGGGGCAAAGGAGTAAGAACAGTAGTATTCAAAATACTACATTTCTATAAAGAGTCACATTAAGTAGTGAGAAAAGTTAATGTGCACAAGTCTACAATATTATTATGCTATTTTGGAACAGAATAAAAAGTAAGTTATCTAAAACCTTGTTCACGGCAGTACTGATTTTGAGCCCAATTCTTCAATTCTTTAGTCACGGACTTCACCAGGACTACCCATATGACTAAGGGCTGCAGCATCTGGGATAAAAATTTAACAGCACTGAATGGCAAGTTTTCAAATGCACCTAACTTTCAATGGGACTTAGGCACCTAAATCAACTGGCATTTTGAAAATGCTACCAGTAAACAAGAGTCACATTGCCCTGTGGTACATAAAAAGGAAGGTGCTATGTTTTTAACTTGGCTATGCTGCTATAAGTGACACAGGGGAACACTAGGAAAACTATTCCAAATTAACTCAAGGTGTTATGTTAAAACAGATTAATTAGACTGCATTAAAGTCATGAGCGGACACACACATTCAGTTTAGTAAATCTGGCTTTATTTAAAGAGAGAGGTGTGCATTTATATATTTAAAAAAAAAAAAAATCAACCTCACCTAACAGCACAAATATGTATGAAACTGAAAGAAAATGGCTATTTAGCCAAGCTGAAAATGCATAAACACAAAACATCTTAAATAGCTATCTCACTTTTAAATTTCTTAGTTTTCCATTATCTAAGACCATGGTCAC
Organism: Rafetus swinhoei; assembly: GCA_019425775.1. Classification (NCBI taxonomy): domain Eukaryota; kingdom Metazoa; phylum Chordata; order Testudines; family Trionychidae; genus Rafetus; species Rafetus swinhoei. The sequence goes on along the minus strand of CM033440.1, from coordinate 142,988,939 downwards.
CAACCAGTTGATCGGGATCAACTGGTCGATTGCAGAGGCACTGCCAGTTGATTGCAAGGCAGTGTTCCCAGCCCCCCCTTGCTCCCTCCACCCTCAACGAGGAGCCCGTGCTAGCACTACAGCCTCCCGCAAAGACGGAGCTAGCTCCGGCTTCTTGTGGCATGGGGGAAGTCCTGAGGCTCAGGGCTTCCTGAGGAGCCGGATATGGTGCAGAGCCTCAGGACTCTCTTCTCCTCCTCCTCCTCCTCCCTCTCCCCCCCCCCCCCTTGCTTCAGGAAGGCAAGCAGACAGCACGGGGAAGGAAGGGAAGACAAGAAAGCGTGCACACCTCCTCTGCCCACAACAGTACTTATGCTTTGTCTTCCATTCCTTCCCTGTGCTCCGAGGGCGAGGGGGCGGGAGGAGTGGGGGTAAGATGGAGAGCACAGGATCCAGAGCGGCTGGATTTCTTAAAGAAGCCGCACGTGCGCTTCTTCCAGAACTGCCTGCAGATCCTGCTCCAGAGATCCTCATCCCTGGAGACCCGCAGTTACCAGCGGAGCTGCTCCTGCCCCCTCCCCCTGGCCAGACCCCCACCAGCACCCTGCCCTCTCCCTCCTGACCAGACACCATCAAGCACCCTGCCCTCTCCCTCCTGGCCAGACACCTACCCCCAGCTTGCTCCTGTACCCTACTTTCCACCAGGACACTGTACCCCCATCCCACTCACTGGTAGCCCTGTCCCACACACTGGATCCCTCATTTTTGGCCCCACCTCAGAGTGTAGAGGGGCCCACAAAATCCACTAACCCTGGAACTCCAAGAGTTAATCTGGCCTGAGCCTTGAACCTCCGTCCTACCTACCCTCCTCCCCGCCCCCATGGGGCTGGAGTGCCAGAGGAGTGATATGTCTCAGTTGGGGCCACATCAGTGAGGCTTCCTACACCCTAATCCAAACTCTTGCACCCCCACATCCACAAGCCTGCGGCTTGCCTCAGCACCCCAACCCTCTACCCGACCACAACACTATCCAGCCTGGAGCCCCCTCCCTGATCCAGCATCCCCTTCTCCACCTCCTCCTGCACCCAAATTCCCTCCTAGAGCTTGCACCTCTAAGCTCTTCCCACAGCCAAATGCCTCATACTTATGAGAATAAGTAAGGGCTGGGGACAGCAAGTGATGGAGAGGAGGGAAATTGAGATGGCAGGGCCTCAAGGAAGGCATGGGATCTTGGGGAAGAGATGGGGTAGATCTTGGCTAGCCCTGACATTTAAAAAGAAATCTTGGGTGTAAAAAGGTTGGAGACCACTGATCTAAGGTGTAGGTGAGGCTCCCAAAATCAAGTTTAGAATAACCTGAATGTAGACATAACACAATATTTTTAAACGCTACGCATTTTCTTACCTGTTCAGAAACCTTAGATCATAAAAACCTAAAATTTTAGAAGTCACATTTATTCATGTATTACATTTTATGAACTTCTTACTGCCTGAATAACAGATAGCTTCAATTTCATGGGTATTTGGTCTGCTAGATGAGAGGCTGATTGTGTTTTTCTGAACTTTTTTTTTAATACTCCGTGTAACTGATGTCATGACACCTAAAGCTGTTACAAATAGCCACCTTTGGCAACTCAGGTACAGATATTCTGACTCAAAATATTATGAAAGACAAGCTTCAATAGAACACCAAGTAAGACTCCACTATTTACCAGCTTTCTAGAAGTACGAACACCTTTCTCCATCATTCTGCCCTCAATCTCCTAGAGTTTATTTGCCAATATTCACAAACATCCAAGGATATTAACATGCTCTTTGTCCAGCATTGATGGGCAACCACCACTCTTATGCAATCTCCTTTTTCGATAAATATCTCATCTTTATAGCTGTGAAAAGAGCCTCCTAATCAGGACTAGATGCAAAATTGCTCTCCTGAGTTATTGGAAAGCCTAAAACAATAGCTACCCGGAAACTATGGCTGAAGTTCATAACAACAGCGACACTGAGTTAGACCAATGGTCCACCCAGCCCAGTATCCTCTCTTTCAACAGTGGCCAATGACAGGTGCTTCACAGGAAATGAACAGAACAGGCAATCATTGAGTGATCCATCCTCTGTTGTCCACTCTCAGTTTCTGGCAATCTGAGGCTAGGGACACCCACAGAATGGGGTTGCATTCCTGTCCAGTGATGGACCTATCCTCCATTACTTGCCCAATTCATCAATTCAAAACTGACTCAAACCCAATGGCAAAAAGATTCTATTGTTGTACAGCTGATCATTTTAAAAGACAGATTCAGCTAATCCAGTGTTGGATGAAATGGCAGTTATGGGGGAAAGGGTATGGTTAAAAGCAGTGGCTCCCTACAGTCCTGTATATAACTAAAAGGAACCCAACTGTATAAGGAACCCTACCCAATGTTTGGAAAGAGGAAAAAATTCATAACACCTTATGTGTCCCCAACTCTACTCCCATCTGTTGTGGGCACTGGACAAAAGATATAATATACAAGGCCTGCCCACAAACCTTAAACATCATTTGGTACTTTTTAAAAGAGCTTGACTGTTCTCAATCTCCTTCAAATTGCCTGGCTGGGATACAACTACACCCCACAAATCTCAGGGAGTTCCTATCTCATCCTCACCTTTCTTCAGCTTCATATATCTAGACCATTGGGATGGATCCTCTTTTCTCTCAACTGATTTACCCTCTTTTCACAATTAGACAAAACCCAATGGCGCCTGCCAACAAGACTGACTCTCTATACAATGTTTCTTTTGCAACTATCCAATGTTTCCAACTACTGCCCCAAAACTGCACAGCATGCCAAAATGTCCCTGCAAGAGCCAGAGTTTGTTCCACCAGGTGACAAGAAACATTACACCAAATAAAGAACATTCTTGCATTACCTACCAACTGGAACTGACCATTCTCCATAAAAGGTAGCTATCTACCTTTGTCTAACGAGCCTTCCACTCAGATAAATGTCTCTAAACTGGTTATAAATCACTCATTATATTTTCCATCTGATCTATGTTTCTCCCGACCTTATTGCTGAACTGCTGTGGACAAATTTATATGCATGCTAAGCTCAGATACTTCCTGGTCGATTTGTACCAAATTACTCCTCCCATATCCAATTACTTTCAGTAGCTTCTCCATTTTAGCATTTTGATCAGTTATATGCAGAACACTTTGAATTATTAATATACTTGACAACTTCACATAACTTCTACATGATAAATTATTCTTCTAGTTTTAGAAGACAGTTGCTCCCTGTAAAGTAAAAAAGTAGCACATTTTTATATAATTGTTGTCAAGTCAAACTCTGCTCCAAGTTTAGACTTAGCAAATTTGAATTTTCATTTTAAAAAAAGGTTTCGACTTAGATTTTAATCATTTCAGGGACTAGGACTGTATCTGCACAGCACAGAGAGCACATACAGCACTGAACAAGTACAGGTGTACAGGTTGGACCTCCCTGGTCCGGCACCCTCGGGACCTGACCTGTCCTAGATGAGGGATTTTGCCAGACCAAGGGAGGTCATATCTGGCCCCCCTGCTACCGCCCCCTCCCCATCCTTGGATTGGCTGCCAGCCTCCTGGCCGGTTCCACCTCCCCCACCCTGTCCCACCGCCAGCTCCGTTGTCCAGCCTGTTCCCCCCTCCTTCCCTGATAAGTTGGGCAGCCCAGCTCCTGGTGCGCCGGGCTCCTAACTCCACCAGGCAGCCCCGCTGGGTTGTACCTAGCAGTGCAGTTGTGGGAAGCCAGGCAGCCCAGTTGGAGAGCCCAGCCACCAGCCCTCCACCAGGACTCTCTGGTTCTGGAACATTGCCGGACCAGACAGTCCCAATTAACTGAGGTTCAACCTGTAGTAAAGCCAACAGAAGTGTTTCTATGATTGTTATTTAATTCTAGTGAGAACCAATTTGTTAAATAACTATTCCATGGTAATTTTTAAAACCCAAATAGTATAACACTATAAGAAATGAAAAATTGTGTGTTAAACTGACTGAACATAAATAAAACTGACTAGCCTAATCTATTTTAATTACCTAAATAAAAGAACATGCAAACATTAAGCAACTTCCATAGTGAAATACATTTTCTTTTTAGTTTTCAATTTTAATACTCGAGTTGCTACCAACAGCTTCTAACAAAACTGGTTTAACATCTAGGATATAACCAGTGTCCCTTTGGAGAAATTACATTAATAGCCATGGTCTTAACCCACAAATTTTATTTGCTTTTATTTCAGCTCCTTCTATAGTACATTACCCCACCTTTTCATTTTAAGCATCAGATGATATTTACTGTCAAAAATTCACCAGGATGGAAAAAAAAATTTAACCTTCCTGAACTAAGTGAACGCCCCTAGAACTTTTCTTTAAAAAAATCCAAAACTAAAACATTTCCTGCCCCTTCATGGCTTGGGGGTAACTTCTTGGAAATCTGAAAATGGTATCTGTTCCAAAGCAGTCCTCATTTCCTATACTGCATATGAACAATGGTTTGTCATGGTAGCACTGTGCAGGTGTGTGGTGGCTTTTGGAAAAAAACAGAGCATTTAAAAGTTAGTATTTAGAAATGTTTGCATCATCTGCATATTTCTGAGTAGATAAAATTTTGGGCCTAGCCACTTGACATTTCCTGTTTAAAATTTGTACCTAAAGAACAAGATCTGAAATTTGATGGTTAGAGGACAGAGAAATCATGATGGTTAGAAGACAGAGAGATCAGGTAAACTAGGTCACCTGAAATGCACTGCCTTAAAATAGAGGTTTTACCTCCTGTCAAGAGAGAGGACCCAGCATTCTCACAAGAAATGAGAAGAGAGAAGGTAACCAAGTTAAATTAATCATCAAAACATCTATGTGTCTTACTGAGTAACTTTATAATCTTATTGTAAACTTTTTCTCCCATCTCCCCCTACTTCTTTAACAAGATTCTAAATTAATTGTGTATTCTATGCAAATCTCTGTGATGCTCTGAGTCAGATTGGGTCAAGAGAGATCTCAAGATACAAGGAATAAATGTAATCAGTATTCATGCGAGACACCTCCAACATAGCCTGCAGTTGCTCTACTAAATGATTGACGCTGGCCTTTCAGTTGCTAGCACTCATCCTTCTGCAGCTAAACCAATCCAACATCCCAGCCCAGTGCAAAGGGGAGAGGGATTACCAGATCCACCATCATCTGGATAACGGGAGAGATCTGATGACACTTTCTCAAAAGGGTGTCAGACTTGGTATCGTGACTCGACTCCATGTCTAAGTGCATTGTGGTCTATCTAGCCTCTGTCTTTAGTTACCACTATGCAGTTGACTATTTCAGTGGGTAGGGCTGAAATCCTCAAACACACTGAATAACTATATGAAACGTCACTAATTATTCAGCACATACGCTTTTTAGAGTTAGCTCTTTTGAAGGGTTTAGATTGGTGGCTCTCAAACTGTGGGTCAGGACTGTGTTTTAATAGGGTTGCCAGGGCCGGTGTCAGACTTGCTAGGGTCTGAGGCTAAAGCTGCAGTCAGAAGGCTTCAGTGCTGGCAAGGCTCACGTTAGAGGCCCCTCACCTGGCGCTGAAGCTCTTGGCCTTTGACTTTGTCTTCCCTAACTAGGGTGGAGGGACTCGGGCAGGCTCAGCCTTTGGTTTCTCCCCCCTACTCCCAGGGTTGATGTCAGAAGAGGGGTGCGGTGCAATGCATTTTGAGAACCTTAGTTTAGAGAGGCAACAATCCCGATCCTTCATCTACTGACAGGCAAAGAACTACAGTTTTCACTGGTTAGTATTTTGTTTTTTCTAGCTTCTGTGCTTTGGATTAAAGCACTGAGTACAAATTTCAATCTTCAAAGTTGCCATTGTATTAGTAAGACTATTTTTGTGATGTAGCTCATAATATAAAATACCTTACAGTAATTAAACAGTTTAACTTCACAACCTGTGCTAAAACAAGAGAATCGTGGCTTGTATAAGATGCTGCCATTTTGCTATTTTCAGCACAGATATACTTTGGGAGACCACTGAGAAACCATAGAGTAGGGATGTTAAGTAGTGGATAATTAGCTAATCGACCAGTCGATGGAATTTCCATTGACTAGTCAATGGGGGGGGGGGGGGTGCTCACTACCCACACTGAGGCTCTGAAGTTTAAATGTACTAGGAGCTGGGCGAGCAGGCAGCCCAGCTCTTACTACATTTAAACTGCAGAGCTGCAGCGGGGTTAGCTCCCAAGGGCAGAGAGCGCCAGGACTGAGCAGTCCCGGCTCCCGTTGGCTCTGGGACTGCTGCGGCTCTGCATTTTAAATGTAGTAAGAGCCCACTGGGAGCCACAGTGGGGCCAGCTCCTGGGGGTGGCACGAGTCAGGACTAAAGAGTCCCAGCTCACGCCGGCTCCGGAACCACTGCAGCTCTACTTCTCCACCCCCTCCCGCCCTGAGATGGTGCTGGGCAGAACAGGCTTTTAAGCAAGCAAGGGGGGGGGAGGGGAAAAGCAAGCAGTTAACTACTCAAGAAGTCACTTCCATCCCTACTATAGGGACAGGTCAGAATATTACCTTTGGTTTTTAATTATTTTACCTTATTAAGAATGGCAGAGTTAAATACAAATTCTATGCTTACTTGTTCCACAGTCACACATCGGACAATCAGGGCAAAGTGGGACATCGCGCCATTTTCATGCAGAGTGCACAAATCTCCTCTCTCCAGTTAATTTTTTATGCATTTATGAAGATAATCCTAGTCAAAGACATTGTAACCATGCACGGAGTGACCATAAGCAGTGTGTAATAAAAATGAGCTCCTGTTCTATTACCTCAGATAGAATGCTATTATTGGAGCTACATGGACCTTTGTTAGCACAGAGAGGTAACCATTGATTTTTAGCCACCTAATTTATCTTCTTCGATACACTAGAGTTGCGAACTAAAGGATCAGACCTGCATCATTATGGAAGTATTTCAAAATAATAGTCATTTTAAATGGAGGGAGCAGCTATAATAGCTTAAGTTTAAACAACAAGAACTGTAACTCACTGATAACTTTTCAAAGTTGTTTATTTCTCCATTTTGTACTGGACAGGTAGAGCTCACACACAAATGCTTCAGTCTTACACTTTTAAAAAACTTAAAAACCAAAAGTGAGCACAGGTTTATTTTGGTTTTTTTTTTTAAGCTGTAGCTATATCAGCAGAAATGCTATCAGAATGATTTAATTCACCAAACTGGGTCTCAGAAGAAGCAGCATCTTACAAAAATGGGTGTTCCTGAAAATGGAAGATTATGCATGAACATTCCTATCTATTATTATAATGACTCTCAATTGCACACAATCAGTCTAATCAATGACACCTTGCATACTGGCCATTTCCATTTTTACAATGATGATTCTTAATCCGTATTTATAAAGAAATCAAGAAGATTAGAACGGCCATACTGTGTCAGACCAAAGGTCCATCTAGCCCAGTATCCTGTCTGCCGACAGTGGCCAATACCAGATGCCCCAGAGGGAGGGAACACAACAGGTAATCCTCACATGATCCCTCTCCAGTCACCCTTTTCTGCCACCCATTTCCAGACAAACAGAGGCTAGGGACACCATTCCTACCCATACTGGCTAATAGCCATTGATGGACCTAACTGCCATGAATCTATCTAGCTCTTTTTTGAACCCTGTTAAAGTCCTAGTCTTCACCACATCCTCTAAGCAAGGAGTTCCACAGGTGGACTGTGTGCTGAGTGAAGAAAAACTTAGCTTTTGTTTGTTTTAAACCTGCTGCCTATTACTTTCATTTGGTGACCCTTGGTGACCCCCTAGTTCTTATGTTATGGGAACAAGTAAATAACTTTTCCTTACTCACTTTGTCCACACCAGTCATAATTGTATAGACCTCTATCACATCCCCCCTTAGTCGCATCTTTTCTAAGCTGAAAAGTCCAAGTCTTTTTAATCTCTCTTCATATGGGACCCATTCATAGAACCGTAGATATGGAAGAGACCTCAGAAGGCCATCAAGCCAAGCCCCCTGCCCAAGGCAGGACCAATCCCAATTAAATCAACCCAGCCAGGGCTTTGTCAAGCCGAGACTTAAACACCTCTAGGGATGGAGACTCCACTACTTCCCTAGGTAACCCATTCCAGGGCTTCACCACCCTCCTAGTGAAATAATTTTTCCTAATATCCAACCTGGACCTCTCCCACCGCAACTTGAGACCATTGTTCCTTGTTCTGCCATCCATCACTACTGTGAACAGCCTTTCTCCAGCCTCTTTGGAACCTCCCTTAAGGAAGTTGAAGGCTGCTATCAAATCCCCTCTCACTCTTCTCTTCTGCAGACTAAATAGACCCAACTCCCTCAGCCTCTCCTCATAGGTCATATGTTCCAACCCCCTAATCGTTTTGTTGCCTTTTTCTGAACTTTTTCCAATGCCAATATATCTTTTTTGAGATAACGCGACCACATCTGTACTCAGTATTCTAGATGTGGGCATACCATGGTTTTATATAGAGGCAATACGATATTCTCTGTCTTATTTTCTATCCCTTTTTTAATGATTCCCAACATTCTGTTTGCCTTTTTGACTGCCGCTGCACACTGAGTGGATGTTTTCAGAGAACTATCCACAATGACTCCAAGATCTCTCTCTTGAGTAGTTGTAGCTAAATTAGTCCCCATCATATTGTATGTATTGTTGGGATTATGTTTTCCAATGTGCATTACTTTACATTTATCAACATTAAATTGCCATTTTGTGGTGCAATCACTTAGTTTGGTGAGATCTTTTTTGAAGCTCTTCACAGTCTGCTTTGGTCTTAACTTTTTTGAACGGTTTGGTATCATCTGCAAATTTTGCCACCTCACTGTTTACCCCTTTCTCCAGATCATTTATAAATAAGTTGAATAGGAATAGTCCCAGGACAGACCCTTGGGGGACCCCACTAGTTAGTTACCTCTCTCTACTCAGAAAACTTACCATTTATTCCTACCCTTTGTTTCCTGTCTTTTAACCTGTTAACTGGTTATAACTATTTTCAGTAATAAAAGCTAGTTACAGCTGAACTCCACTTTAATTTATCCTAAATTAAAGTGTACAACAGTATTTTTAAACCAAAGCCATAAACTGATTAGCAAATCAGCAAACTGAGGTGACTGCACTAAAAAGAAACCTCTGTCATTAAGGTAACCAAATCAATGTCCCATGTCTGTGGCTCCAAGAATTTAATGATGTTTCAGCTATTTGAGCTGAAAAAACTGAAAGTTGAAAATGATAATAAAATCCACTAGTGTCTGCCTTTCAGGCAGCAGCAGATTTAAATCACCTATGGCAAATACCTAAAGCCTTCATCTGGCCTAATTCTTCTACCCAGTTTAGGTTTCCAATTACTGCACTATTTCAAAAGCAAATCTTAATATACATCATTAGATAACATTCTGCAAACTCACAGAGAAGGAGCCAGGCTTGACACGTTACATAGCTGTAATACACAGGTGGTCACCTGACAGTGTATATTTAGTCAGGTCCCAAGTCAAGTGACCCAAAAAACAGAAAAGGAAACAAGTTCAGGTCCTCATTTTCTCTTGCTATTCCCCCTCTTACCCCAAAGATTTGTTAAAAGCTATACGGTTTACAAAAGCGCACATGGTTTGTATGTTCACAGATTAAGAGCACATAAAAAAGAATCAGTGAGGAAGGAAAGCATCAGAATAGCGAACTGCGCCCTAAAATTTCATTTGCACCGTGTCAAACTGCAATCAGAGACCTACCAGCTGACAATTACAAATGCAGCAAAAAACTTAAGTTGATGCAACATTAAGGTTGGGGAGTGAACTTTATAATAGTTAGGAAACTCAAAGGTTAAGCTTCCCATAGCAAAATTAACTCAAACAACTGCACATATTTAAATTTGTCAGTTGCTGCTTCTGCTGCATTGCTGTGGAAACTTTCAAGGCAGGCGGTCAGGATAAGAGTCACCTTGAGATAAGGGCCACAGCTAAGGGTAGTTATTTCTCCAAGACAAAAAAATGCCTTAGGTCACAACTTTATTTAAATATGGTGTCATTAATATTCCTTTTTAAAAATATTAAATTGTTTTTCATAAGAAATGAAAACAGTCCAAACAACTGTAAGAAGTTATCAAAACAAAGTAATACCTCCACTAGCAGACAGAGCCCTATTTGAAAAAGAAAATCACAGGGGAGTCTTGCTCAGCAGTGGGCTGAGCAGGGATTATGTCACAGAAATCAAGGCTATGACAGACACAGAGTCATGAGACTTGATAAACCCAAGTGAGTAACTTCACTCAGATAAGAAGCCAGTTGATTTCAGAATCAAAAGAATAAGAGACCAGTTATTAAAAGTGAAACATTGTTTACCTTTTAGTATGTTATTTACTTTCTTCACTATTCAAGTTGAGGGATGCAGAAAAGAGATTACAGGTTGAATCTCACTAGTCCGACATCCTTGGGATCTGACCAGTGCCGAACCAGAGAATTTGCTGAACCATGGGAGGTCAATATCGTCTAGCAGCATTACCAACACTTCCTCTACTTATTGGGCTCTTAGATATTTTGGGGTAAATTAGAGCTAAACAACAGCACAGAACACTGAGCACCAGGACTGGTGGCTTTATGCAAACTATATGGGACAGCGGAAAAATTGGCCACACATGATAACTGGACATCTAACTAACTAAAATCATGCTGGATTATGGATATTGCCAGACCAGAGAGTGCCAGACTAGAGAGGTTCAACCTGTAATCAATTTCCCTTCAGGTTCTCATAGTACCACAATACTGCTCAGAGATTACTTCTATTATTTGCAGTAGTGGTGTATCAGGATATATATTTCCTTACCTACCTTGTCTCATTTCTATTGAGATTTCAAAAGTAATGGAAACATTCTTAAGGTCTTAGATTTTAATCCCAGGAGAGAGCTAATATTTATTGCTTACATCCATTTTCTTTAACAAAAAAGAAAACCGGCTGCTGTACCAGCAAAGTACCCAAAGGCAGAGTCAAGTGTTGCTCAGAGAAAGGAAGAAGAGCACCCTTCCTCTAAGTCCCAGGCAGTTTTTTTTATAAGAGTCACCAGCTATTTGGCCATTAGGGGGAGGAATTACTAAATTAACCAGTTCAACTTTCTAGCCATGCATGCACCAAAACGTAAAAGTTTGAAACAGATTAGGGATGTTAGCTATCAAGTAACTGACTAGTCGACTAACCACATGAATTCTTAGTGTAAACTTCCGATAATCCAGCACCTTTAGGACCCAGGGGGTGCCGGATTATCAGATATGCCAGAGTACCGGAAGGGGGGGCTATGAGGGGCCTGGGGGTCGGCAGGGAAATGCGCGGCATGGGAGAGGGCGGCGCTGCGGGACCAACCCGGCAGCACCCCAGCTGCAATGCCCCCAGCTTCCCCAAGTCCACCGCTGGTCAGTTTCAGCAGCAGCTGACTTGGGGAAGCCAGGGGCAGAGCAGCTGGGGTGCTGCCGGGTTGGTCCCGTAGCGACGCCCCTCACCTGAGCGGCACTGCGGAACCAACCCGGCAGCACTCCAGCTGCTCTGCCCCCGGCTTCCCCAAGTCAGCCGCTGATCAGTTTCAGCAGCAGAGGACTTGGGGAAGCCGGGGGCAGAGCAGCTCCAATTGTCCGGCTGGCCGGAGCACTTCCAGGTTCCAGTTGGTGCCGGACTATCAGGAGTGCCAGACCACTGGATGCCGGACAATTGGAGTTTTACTGTAGTTAGTCGACTATTCTACAGTCCCTGGGGGCAGAGCCAACAATCAGAGCTCTCCATCCCCACTCCCGGGAGCTGGTCCACAAGGGAAGCCAGTTTAAAAACCAGCTGCCCTTGTCGACTGGCTGTCTGCCACCCCACACTGCTGCCTGTGATGCTGGCAGCAATGTGGGATGGCAGCAGTCCCTGTCCGTAAGGATCCGAGCTTCCTGTGGACAGAGGCTGCTGGGGGTGAAGGGAAGGGGTGGCTACCCAGAAGCACCCTCTGTCTCCAGCAGCCCAGGCTGCCTGAGGAGAGAGGCTGCTCCAGCAGCAGCTTCTGTCCACAGGGGGCTGGGACCCCCCCATGGTCAGGGGCTGCCTCCATGAGGCAGCCTCCGTCTGTGGTGGCGCCGGTGCTGGCTGCGGAAAGGGCTGCTGCTGCTGCGAAGCAGCCTCTGCCCCTCTCCCCCATGCTACTGCCTCTAACAGAGGCAGCAGCACGGGGGAGGAGGGAGAAGGCGGGACCGCGGAGCCGGTGATTGGGGGGGGGACCAGCTTTTAACAGCCCTAATGTACACCATAGGGTGTAAAACATTGCATCTCCTCCCCACAGTGGTACTAATACTAGAATTGCTCACCTTTAGCTTCAATTGCATTTGGCACACTTTTTTATTATTGGTTTTGAACTTATGGTTATTTCCTATCCATACCAGTATTTTTCAGTGGTGTTTTATAGTTGAAATTAGAGCTATACCTGTAAATGACTGAAGCTTAAATATAAAACATAGCCTAGAAAAGAAGAGGGACTTTTGTTAACGTAAAGCAGATCGGGATGGTATCTAAAGTGTCAGCTGACTGACTTTTTTAGATGAGATGTCATTGGGTAACAGTTTCTAAGCCATGTAGGGGTGTAAACCATGTTGGTAGGCATTGTGATAAGGACAGGAGATGGTATTTTAACTCTTAAGTCGCAGTGGTATCTGTGGATATCTGCTGGTACTGCAGATCATGTTTGCAGATGTGGATGCAGATACCAATTTTATATCCGTGCAGGGCTTTACTTGTGAGTTTCAAGATCCTTAAGTAAAGTGGGCGATAGTCTAACACTGGAGAAGGGAAACAAGGTCAATCAAAATCTGACTCAATTTTACGAGATCCCTTACTACTCAGATTTTCAACAGTAAGTGATATTTTGGCAACAAAGACTAATGCTGGAGAGCAGCATCAGTGTAAGTGAAAACAAGAATTTCAGAATGCAGCAAATTAATGCTTGTGCCCAGACATGCCCAAATTATGTCACCCAAACATTTTCATTCTGCTACTCTTATTCTAACCGATCTACAGCCGGCATCTTGTGAGAGACACGTATAGGGGAACAATAAACTAGTTTTTATAATGCACACACGCATTTATGGGCATGGCACACAAGTTGAAAATTAAAATAGAAACAGGACTACACTTCCTACATCTAACATTCAACTAAATAAGCAGGAGAGTGCTATCAGAAAACCTAAGAAAAAAATTACAAGCACTAAAAATATTCCTTCTTCCTAGCACACAGTTATGAGACGTTGCAAATTATCTTGCAAACTAAAAAGTCAAACAGAATCAAACTGAATTATCTCCGACACAATTTCATTTATTTTGTACCTTAGCATTAAATGCAGAGCCCTAGTGTCCAGCAAAAATACTGGAAGATTTCAGACATGATTATCAATTGCTTTTTACACAACCTTCTAAAATGACAACCATATAGGGAGACTACTAAACATATTTTGATTCATCATAACTGTCCTGCATTAATTATACCAAAACCAACTACACAGCCCATGTTTGAGAAAAACATGTAAGACTTGATGAACCCCAAGCAATGACCAGGTTTTTCAGCCTTCTGAAGTGGAGACTGAATACATTTCAAAACTTATCCAGCACAAGATTTTCCTGTACAAAATATGAAACACAAGGACTGACACAGGATCCCCAACATGGATAATGGAGCAAACATTTTATAGAAGGGCCTCAAAAAGACTCTCAAGGAGTATGGTCAATTCTAAAAAGGAAACCGCTGTATGTAAAATTGATGAATGCTCATTGAAAGCTGTATCAAAATACAAGGAGAAATTTATTTTCTGGTACCAACCATTGTTAAAATATTATCAGTTAAAAACCAAAAATAGTTTAACAAGTCAACATGTGGGTTAACACACACGAGTCCAGTTTTAGAAACTGTATTCTCAAATAGCCAGCCAGCACTGAGTAGGGTAAGTAGGGGGATTGTCTGGTTTTATAAATTACTTGGCTTCCCAGATGTAAAGTTTGGATGAAATTCTCCAAGATGGGCTACATCTGTACTGAGATTTTCTGGGTTAAAGAAAAAAATTAAAAACAAACCCCAAATCAACAAACAAACAACCCCACCCCCTCAAGCCCCCTCCCCCATTTTCATAAAAAACCCAGTGAATTAATTTTACCATTGCTATATTCTAAAATTTCCTTAATTCTTGATGTACTAAAATAACACCAGAACATTTTTAAAATAAAAACTATTACTTTGTCTAACATTAAAATCAACACCTGCTTCTGCAAGCTGTTATCAACAATACCAGGCCTAAGATTCAGTTTCTTTCTCAAGCTAAAAATGTGTTTCAATGACCTGCAATTGTTTTTTGTTAAAAAAAAGTTTCAAAGACACATGATTGATTCTCCAGCAAGCTAGACTGCAGGATATTGATGACATCTTGCACCAAAATAGCATCTAATCAACAGCTAGGATAACCATACAATTTCAAATACTGTGGGATTCCTCACTAAGTGAGGCAACTTTGCATACTTTAAAATTACATATGTAACTTATTCTGAGAAGTTTTTCCCAAACAGCATAAAATTAGAGATCAAAACACTGCTGTCATGGTGACAAGGCCAATTTCTGTAATCTGTGCATATTGTGAAAGCTGATCTTGTTTTAGTGATTAAGCCAATGAGACAGGACTTTGGATTCTAGAGTCTATGATAAAGAGCTATTCTGCATTTTTCTAACTTTTGTCACACTAGTACTGCTTTTCTAAGACACTTTGAACTTATACTACAATTTTCACCCAGGGATCTCAAAGTGCTTTACAAACATTGATGGCACAAAGATAAACATATCCATTTTAAAAGACAAAACGAAGGCATACATGTTAAGCAGATCATCCAAAGGTCAAGACCATGTCTGTTTAATAGACATGGGAACGGGAATCCAGGAGTTCTATCAGTTTCTTACTAGAGTCATCAGACAATGCTCCCTTCCCTTTTTATCAGAAAAAACAGTATGCACACATGAACACACGTACAAATTATTCAGAACCGTTATAGAACAAGCGTTTCATATTTTAATTTAGAGCTGTTTGAATTAGGCAAAATACATTTTTGTAAAAACACACTTTTATAAAACCTAAGTCCAACAGAAATGTTTTCAAAATTATGTCAATAAAAATAGTCTTTTTGAAAACAAATAAATATTTCTCTGAAGCATTTACAATCCAAACACGACAGGACTGAACTTGAAAAGCAACTGCCTGCACAGATTTTCAGTGTTCAAGTTAAGAGAATGCAAAAATAGAGCATGATAAATAGGCAGCAGGGTTCCCAAACTTTAGACTGTCAGAACACCAGGAACCCATGGAATACTTGCTAGAAGTAACAATTAAATACTTTTCCAACACTCTTCCATGTTCACAGGTGCTAGAGTTGCCACAGGCTTGCTGTTCAACTGCCAACGAGAAAAGAAGAGGTGGTCCGAAGCGTCCAAGTCAAGCTCTCCATTAAAACAGCATTCCATGCTAGGAACATTTGAAAACTCCACACTTAAGGCATCATTTGCCATGCAGCTAAAGAAATGACGACAGTATGTGGGATCAACCCTGTATTTCTTGTTTGCCTATGATTCCCAGTGACTTCAATGAATGCAAGATCTGGCCATGATTTTTTAATATGATGGTATCCCTTTAAAATCTGAAGTGTTAGTTGTCTGTGGATTCATACAAAAACAGCTACTACTGGACACATCTGTCAGCTCTGACACCTGGAACAAACTTTTACCTGAAATAATAAATGCTAGCAATCCACCCAGACTTAATTTTCAAAATCAGTTTGCATTTGTCACCTGCAATGTCTCCACCTGTATTTGCCCACATATTCTCTCAGGCTCTGCAGGTCATTTTGTTTTATAAAGAACAGAAAATACCTTTTTGAATATTTAGCATCTAGAGAAGCTGTCGCCCCACTATCAGATGTCCCATTTATAATTTACAAAAATCGTAACAGGGCTCTTTGGCAGTAACACTGCCCATGCTGCACTGACTGGAATAAGAATATTCTCTTAGTTGTGAGTATGACAAGTGGGAGGGATATCATTTTCATTCTTTACAAAGGAGGAGGAGAAGGACAAATTAGACTAGTTCACTGATTATCTGAATACATGACTTTTCTCTGAGGCCCAAAGAGGATTTCATCACAATCAACATTATACATCTCTATTCACTGCATGCCATCCTCCTAAGACATCTGTAGGGTAGGTAAACTGGCGCACATATTTTACAGTTAACTAATCCATCTTTTTAAAATGCTAATTTAAGAGGACAAAACACAATCACACTGCAGTGTAAGGCTCAGAATATAAACATAGTGTTCTGTTATGAAAACTTGGTACATCCATCGCTGATATACCCAGTTAAGTGCTGCCAAGAGAGACTTGCATTTATTTGTAGACACAAGTAATCTAATTTCAAAGCCATTCTAAAATCTGACAGCAAGTTCCATGCCATGTCAATCAAAATATTCAAATCAAAACCCAGCTCCTCAATGCAACTAACTCATTTCATGACACTAGCAGAAGTTGTGTTTTATGGCCAACTCCTTTCGTAGCCAAATGGATAGCATGACTCTGAAGGCAGAATTAGCTTTTAAGTCTCCACTTTGCATTCCTTCAAGGATGTAATCCTTTGGGCTCCATATTCAGAATAGTTTTTATAAATTTGCAAGAGTTTAGTGTCAGAGTGAAGATAAATATCTCTTTTAATTATGACAGTTTATACTTGCTTAAAACTGAGGTGTACATTGACAACCCCTGTGTCTCATGGACTATGTAAACTATAAAATGTTGAATAATTTAAAATGAACAGAAAACACATCCAATTAAGTCAACTAAATCAATATGTAAAGACACCGGCGGCAGAAAAGCAGTGTCAGATACTTGAATGACGGATATTATACAGTGAGGCAGTCTATTTTATTCAACAGCATAAAACCAAAGAAGTATTTTGTAGTTCTAACTATCGAGTTATGTTAGCATTATTCAAGTCAATACTTTCAGCTTAACAGAGTTTGGAAAAAAAAAATCAAGGGCAAATCATTCAGAAGCTAATAAGACAGACTAGACTGTAGGTAGTATTGGACCAATGACTCCAGTGCTCCAACTTTCACCAACTAGTTGAGTGAAAAACTGCTTGTTTCTGTTAGTTTACATTCAGAACATTATCTTTGCAACACATTTTTTCCTGTATGAAAGCTTGTATTATGGATAAATTCAAAGGTGACTGGGTTTTTCACATCCCTGGCTTAACTAAAGAAATGAACAGCTCTCTAGTTCATCAAGCATACCAATGAGTTTTCTTAAAGCAGATATTTTCATATGCCATGCGAGGAACGGCAAATTCAACGTTTTTGCTTTGTCTACCCTCATTTTTGTTTCCGCAATTTTGAACTTACTAGTTCCAAATGAAGAAGTTATTTTTTATATCCACAGAGAAGAGGTTTCTGAAGAGAAAGTTGGTTTACCATGTCAACAAAATGCAGCTCTGACAGGCCAATAATTTCCACCTCAATGATTCAATTTCAGCAATAAGCATACTTCTGAAATAGTTTAGCTCCAGCTACGTTGACATCTTGTGACAGGAGTTCCACAGGTTGTGCGCTGTATTCAAAATTTCTACTCTTATCAATTTTAAATTCGCATACTTTTTAAGTGAATGCCTCCTGTATCTGACTTACTTGCTTTATATTATTATTTTATAAAATTCTAGTTCAAAGAGAGAACATGACAAAAGAGTTACAATGTGTTTCATTTTCCCTTTATATTGATGTCTTTCCATGCCTCTGGTCATCTTCAGTATCCTCTATGATGAAAAGTGATGCAAAGAATTTTAGTTTCTCTAAAGTGTTTTTATCATCCTTACTTTACTCTCTTTACATCCAGTGGAACAACCCATTCTCTTACAAATTTCCTCCATTTCAATGGAATACCTAGTTACAAGCCATGAAGCTGGTGGAAATACCTTTATTCAGCAGCAGCTATGGGGCTGAATAAATAGAAATAAAAAAACAGAAGAGAACAGCTAGCTCACAGCAACTGTTGTAAGACCTTATTTATAAAGTGCATTGAAACACTCATGTGAAGATATTGAGAGAGCAGTATTAATGAGTTCATATCTAGTAAACTGGAAATATTACATTCAAGTATTTGTTGCATTACTACACACACAGTCCACAGATAGGGGACAGGAGGTGGACAAATGGGGCAGCTGCCTCAGGGCCTGGCGATTCAAAGGGACACAGGGCTCCTGGTTGCCACTGCTGCTAATGCCACTGGAGCGCCATACCGCATGCTCACTGTGGCTCTGAGGGCTGGGGCGGGGGGGAGGGGAGAGGGATGGTGCGCTGCTGTCCTGGCAGCACTGAGCAACCTTGCTTGGGGGGCCAGAAGCCGTCCCACAATCAGATAACCAGTAAATTAAGCCACGTTAATTACAGGGATGTTAACAAAAGTGTATTTGTGTAAACATGTAAACGCTGGATTTTTTAGCAGTTACACGTTTACACATGGGGGAGAAAAGGGAACGGGAGCCAGTGCAAAAAAACATCCGGCTCCCCACAAGCACCGGCTCCCATCTGCACACACACATCCCAGATAAAGAGGCAGCAGCATGGGGGCAGGCAGCTCCGCAGGAGTCAATACACATGGGAATCCAGCTTGAAAGACACTTCATGCATGTACCAGCTCCTGCCTGTCTCCCTCACCTCCCACACTGCTGCCTCTCTGTCAGAAGCAGCAGCATAGGGCAGGGGAACACAGTAGGAGCACCACATGAGCTGGTACTACCTTCTGTGGGAGGCAGTGGGGTGAGGGACAGGTGACTCTGTGGGAGCCTCACCCTAGCTCTCCCCCACCTTGCTGCCTCTGATACAGAGGCAGTCATGCGTGCAGTCATTGGGATTAACCCATAAATCTAGATTTATCGGTTAATCCTGTAAACTACTACATGCTAACATCCCTAGTTTATTACCCAGATTTAAGCCTTGTAAAGTGCCCCCAGATAGGGCCCTATAAATCTTTGTAACATCTTATTTTGTCTCCTTACTTTAAAAAAAATTGTGTTTTGGCTCTCCTATCAGAAAATGAGTTTTCACTTAGTTAAAAAAACAACGGGGATTAAAGGGAGTGAATATTAAGCTTTTCTGTTCTACTACAGATTTAAATGAATTCACCCCATTTAGTGTGAGGAAATAACAGTTTTGGTAGCACTTGGCCTAAAGTAGTCTTCCTTGCCACAGCTGTGTCAATACACCTCAATCCTGACCCACAGCCCTGCCATCCATCCACAGCTAACCCAAAGCACCTCAACCTTGATGTACAGTACTTACTGCCATTCTTGTCCAGTCTTCATTAAAGACTCCAGTCCACATAAATTGTAACAAGCTGTATGGTAGTTCTGATGAGAACTAGAACAAATCAACAATTCATTCTCTAATAGCTTGCCCCAGAACTTGAGGCCCAAGATAGGAAAGGCACCACTAACTCATTGCATCACAAACTTAAAAAACAACAAATACTCTGGTAACACTTAAAAGACTAACAAAATATGTAGATGGTATCATAAGCTTTTGTGGGCACAGCCCACTTCTTCAGGTGACCAGAGTGTTGGAAGTCCAGAACCAAGAATAAATAAAGGAAGGAGGGAGGAAAAAGGACATTGGGTAGATAAGTTTCAAAGGGATAGCCGAACCAGTCTGTAACAGGAAAAACTTAAAAAACAACAAATGGTCTATTAGCACCTCAAAGACTAAATAGTTAAAAGAGGCTGATAAGAACCATTAGTACTCTTCCTTTCCTAGCGCAAACTAACACTAGTACTTCAGTAGTAACTAAAGATACCTTTAGTTAGGAAAGACTTGGGCCAGGTATGGACTTCAGAGATTAGGAAGTGATTTTTTTTAAAAAGATCACTCAGGGCTCAAGAAGAAGAAAAAGCTTCAGTTTCAAAGTTAAACACTGGCCAGAGAGAGCGTTGTTAAAAACAAAGGACTATTTAAAAAAAATAAATGAATCAGCTTAATAGATTAGAAAAAAAGGAATGCTTCAGAGATCCTAAGTCACAAATTTACCATGCAACTTTGAAACGTATATTTTGTTGATCAAATTATTTATGTTATATAGACAATCATTGAAAAGACCAGGTTAATGTGGCAGGAGCATAGTAATGTACTAACAAGTAGGAGATTCAGATTTGGAAGTAAACTCTGGATTCTCCCAGGACACTAGTAAGCTCGGGGCTGAATGTGTCTTCACGTCTATGATGCAGGCAGTGTCAGTGAGAGGCAGGACCAATGGTAACATCCTACACAGAATCCCTGCTGGCCTGTTCTCAAAGCAGTATTACCATCAGCTTTAGCAGAGTACATCTTCTAAGTTGCCAGAAATAAGATGGGATGAAACTAATCATACTGTGTTTTCAATCAACTTCCTGCTGGCAGCCACCATTTCGAGAATGGAATTCATTGGTTTTATGCTTATTTGCATATTTGCTTCTCTTTCTGGTTTTAAGGCATTGCATAGAATACCTTCAGTGTTGCTATGGGTTTTAAAGAAAATAAACATACACTAGAGCACAGAGCTGTCAAGTTATTTCTTTGACCTCTCCCTTCCCTTCAATCAACTCCTAGAAGTCCAACTGGTATTTCAGCTTGTAATATTAACCCATGCATGTGACTGCTTAATCACAAAGGTCCCAGTCCTGCAACAAACTCAGCACAAATGAATCCCTGAGCTTATGTAGAGAAAGCCCTTCCAAAGTCAATGGGTATCTGCCCACATGATATTCATAACAGGATTGGGTCCTAAAATTTGAGCAAAACAGCTCTAGGTAGCAAGCAAAATGGCTTGATTAGAATACGCATGGCACACGATATACATATCTGAAATCTTCAGCCCTAAAAAAAATAACCAATGCAAACTGTAGCCTGTGATTCCAAAAAGCAACTGAAAGAACCTAAGTTCAGTACAATTGAAACCCCAAAGTACATTACAATGTTCACAGTGCCTGAAATTCTTCAAAGCATATGACATGCTATCATAATGAGAGGAAAGGATAGTGAATAGGGATGTAAGCGACTAATCGACTATTCAATAAGCAAAAGCTTATTGGATAGTCAACACACTAGTCAACTAGTCACTCCCCGCTTGCTGCCTCTATCAGAAAGAAGCAGCGGGGGAGGGAGGAGGGGGCGGGGCGGGGGAGCCAGCTTAAAAGCTCCAGCTCTATGGGAGGGGCGCAGCGGCAGCATTTCACCTTTGAAATGTACAAGAGTTCCCGCTGGGGCTCTTGTACATTTCAAAGCGGAAGCGCCAGTGAAGCCTGGGACCAGCGGGGAACCCCTGAGTCCTCCCACTGGCCCCAGGCTCCATGTGGTATTTCAATCTTTGAAATGTAGCAAGAGCTGGGCAGGCTTTTGCTACATTTTAAAGGGCAAGCGCCCTTATCGACTAATTGAATAGTCGATGGAAATTCCATCGACTATTCGATGAGTTGATTAATCTAATTTTAACATCCCTAATAGTGAAGGTATTTCTAAGATACTGGAAGCATAAATTCTTTTGTAAATGAAGTTCTAAGAGATTAATATAGACTAGGTTTCCTGATTTAGGGTGTTTGGATAGCTGAAATGATTCATTAAAATGTAATGTTCAACCATGTGTACTAAAAGATTTAAACAGATTGTTCTGTTCCGTTCATTTGCTTTTTTAAATGATACATAAAGGCCAACTGACAGGTATTTTCCCCCCTTAGAAAAAAGGAATATCAAGTCTGATCTAGCTAGAAGGCCTTTAAGAGTTTTCAATAATTGTTACTGTGAGCTTTCACAAAGATTAACATTTATAACGGATGTTAATCATTTACTTTGAACAGATGTTTAAAGAAAATTTTACACAGCATGACAAAAACATTCCCTTCTCCCCTTCTTAGTTGTTCAATTCAGTCTCTTTTATCATCACCATTTTGCTAGCTTTCCAGTAAACATCCACTACATCACCACAAAATCCTCCAGCCTACACAGGACCTAAATTTCTAATAGAAAAACAAGCAAATGTTTTTAAAAACTTTTTTACTTTGATGCATCAGAAGACAACTGAACATGCAATCTTCCACCCTCATAGCCTTTAAACATCACTTGATTTTAGTGCTAGGACCAAAAGTAAGTATTTTTACATGAAAGACCTATTTTATTTGCAATGCTCCTTTTCATATTTGTCTTATGATTCCAAATGTTTGTGGATTACTGCAGTGAACATTCACTTCAGGCGAAGTACTCAACATTATACAGAACTTCTGTTTCCCATAAGAATAATTACAACCTTTTCATATTTAGCCAAGACCAACTTCCTGGAGTCCTAGTCAACTGGCTTAGTACACATTTTTCTACCACAAGTGTGATTCAGGATCAAGGGCAGCCTTGAGAGAAATCTTGGGCAACAGGGAACAGCAAGAGGTTTCTGAGAGAAGAGAGTGAGATGTGCACCACTTAATTCCTGTTTAGAGTCCAAGGATCAGGATTACTCCCAAGGGTGATGATAAACTACATTTCCACTAGGAGGACTTGCCAGCATAGCTACAGCAGTCCAGCTCTACCGGCAAACCATTTCTTGTGTAAACAAGGACAAAGGAAACGAGGACAAGTGTGTCTTTAGAAATCAGAAAATAACTGAACACACAATCCTCCCCCTTCGTGCCCTTTATACAGCACTTTTTTTAAGAAATGCTGACATCTTAGTTCACCTAAAGACAGATTTGAGTGCTAGGACCAAAAGTAAGTACACAAGTGCACATGTACACAAGTCATCTCTACAGGCTATTTAACAATGTCAGCCCCGGTAACTCAATGATGAAAAATCTGAGTATCTGGTCAAACAATCTTTTTCTTTCTCTCTGATAAAGTATATTTATATTCTGGAAAGGCGCCAGGTTGCAGACCATGCATATGAAGCCCTGTTTATCAACACTGCAGGTACAGAAGGTGAACTTTTTCATACAGTTCTACTGCTAATGTACTGCATCCCTATCATGGAGGAATCACTGCTGGAATGACATCCCTTCAAAAGGGGACAAATTAATGCCAAATGTGATGGACATGGCTTCCCATTACACAAGCAGTCCCCCATCAAGAACTATACATATAGGCAGCATCTTTAAATGGCCACCTTCTTCACAGCCACCATTTGAGACACCAGATTTTTTTCCTCCCATGACAATGCACTGATGTCACAAACCCAGGGCACTGAACTCACTACAAAGTTCAGCATGAAAAGAGCTGCAAGCTGAAGACTGTGTAATTCCTTCACTGCCTTTGTACATCACCACTGACCACAGAAGCCACCGCACCATAATGGAAGTAGCAACAACTGCTTTTCACCCATGTTATTGAAAGCGTGAGACATTAATTCGGGGGCCTAGTAAATCAAAAATAAAGTAACAATTTGCTGTATATTTACAATATGTCTTGTGAGCTCACTCCCAATGGGACCATCGTAACTGTCAAAGTTCAGACTTGTACCATAACTCACAAATGGGATTTAATTTAGAAAAAAGTTTAGAAAAAAATATGTAAAACAACTAAATCACTCTTAATATGCATCCTTCCACTTCTCCAGAGTACTTTAAATTGTATTATTATAAATCCCAAGGTGGTACATTCATAGACAGGTATAAATTGCAGGTGGACTCCCACAATTCTACCTAGTAACATATCTTTTGAACACTCCATAAATCAGAACTTCAGGGACCTACATCACCACACATATTCAAGACACTTTATTTTCATGTCTCAGCCAGCATATTCCACATGCCACAATCATTTACTAAAAACTTAATGGAAATGTCTTTCTTTACCAGCATGGCTCTGGAGAGTGGAAGAAGAATCAAATGGACTGTTATGTTTTTTCCCTCCAGAACAGAAGAATGTCTTCTTCCTTTAAAACAGGATGAGCCAGCAGATGGTAAAGACCATCCCTGGCATGAAGTCTGCTCAGAAGGTTTTGTAAAGTGGCAAAAGGACACTTTTTATATTGCTATTTATACACGCATAGGTGTAATATGGTTCTTTACAGACTTACAACATGACAGACTGAAAATTACAAGCTAGCCGTAGCTATGAAAGGCTGAAATAAAGGTCCAGAAGTTAAGAAAGTTGCCTGCCTGCTACTTTGCTGATGCCACTATCAGTGTTCCCTGCAAATTGAGTGCTTGGGTGATCACCCAGGAGCAATTCAAATGCTGCCCAGATGATTAGCAGAGTGTTCACAGCCAGGAGCATGTGTTTCTTCTGGAGATGCACTCTGAACATGTCTTTGTGCAAATAAAATGTATTCCATACACGGATGGAAAAAATTAGAGGGCACATTGGCCACTATTATTCCACCTGGGGGCTCAGAAACAAAGTGTGTTAATTGCAATTAAATTTAATCTTTGGATGAATGGGTAAAGAGACATTGAAGCTGATCCTTTCAGGAAATTCTCTACAATTCCTACAGGCCATGGGGGGAGGTCAAAGCTGGAGTGGCTGGGAAGGGAGGGGGGGAAAAGGGGGTTAGGTAACACATGGAGAGATAGGGGGGTAACCAAGTTAGTCTGTTACAGAAAAAAACAACAAATGGTCTGGTAGCACTTTATAGACTAACAAAACATGTAGATGGTATCATAGCTTTCGTCGTGGGCACAGCCCACTTCTTCAGATGACTGGAGTTATGAGTAGGGGATATGAAAATGACTAACTAATAATAGATTTTGAAATAATAGTAGCGTGATAAATAATAATATAAGCCACAGACACACACAGATGGAACCCCCCACGACTGAGAACTAGTCAATGGCTAGAGACAAGAATACAGAAGGGATATTTGGGGATGAGTTAGCTGCTCTTCCCACCCTGACTTAGCCACTTGTACTTGCAAATCAGGAGCCAGCCACCCCCAACCCCCGCCCTGTGATGCAGCAAATAGTCACAGGCCTGGGGGAGTGACGCCTCTGACGAGGGAAGCCCCCTCAGCACAGCAGGGGACACATGCCCCTGCCCTGGAGCAAGCCCGGCCTGGGGTGGGGAAGGGGTGGCTCAGCCTTTGATGACAGGCCCTAAGGGAAGCTAGGAATCCCGGCCTCGCCTGGCTGGCCGCCCCTGGCCTAGCCACTAGGCCCGGCTCTGCTGCTGCCCAGCCCCAGGGTGCAGCCCAGACCCTGGCCCGGCCTCCTCCCCGGGCCTCACCCGGCCCGGCCCCCTCCCCGGGCCGCACTCACCCCCAGAATCCGCAGGGGCAGCGGGGCGGCAGGCTGGGTGCCTTGCTGCGCTCGCTGCCGGCGTCTCCCATGGCGGGGCCGAGTCTCCGGCGGGCCCGGGGCGGGGGGGTCGCTGGGAGCGGAGGGTTCGGGGCTCGGAGCCGGGATTCCAGGCCGGTCAGCTGGAGCCGGGCGCTACCAATGCTGCGGTAGCGGGGAGGGGGCGGAAGGGGAGCAGCCGCGCCCGGCGAGGCCTGAGGGGACACTGAGCTCCGGGCAGCGCCCCTCCCTGTGCGCGGCGGCTGTGACGAACCTGCTCTGGCCGCGAGCCGCACGCACCCCCTGACCCAACAATACCCCTAGCTCCTCCCCCCGCACTGCGCGCGGATGGTATCGCCCGGCCACTTGCTCAGGTGGGAGTGGAGCGTACCATCCTCCTCCTATAGGAGAGATTGGAATAGATTAGGAGCGAGGACCAAGAGAGATAACTGTTGGGAGCGTCGATAGCCCGGAGTAAGGAGTCGCAACTGGTATTAGAGGGTTCAGAAGCAGCAGGGACAAACCAAGTATCTATAGACCCTTCCCTCCCACCACATGCACGAAATGGTTCAGCCCGGGACGATGGCCCTGGGGATGAGACGACGTGAAGGTAAGCGCATGCGCGAGGAGGGAACCCGGAAGTGGGAGAGGACGGAATCTTGTCCCAGGTGGTTTCCCATCTGGAATGCACCTCGGTGGCCTGCTGCACTGCGAACGTCCCCCACTCCGCGCGCGCGCCCGCCGCAAAGGAGCGGCTCGTGCCTGGATTCCCTGTCCGAACCCCCTCCCCGCGGCGCGTGACCTTGGGCATCGGCCCCCGGACCGATTCCCGCAAGACAGCGAGGGGGTCGCTCGCCCCTTCGTCCCAGCTCTGCGGCTCGGGCCCCCGCCCAGCCCCACCCCCGCTGCTTAGTGTGCGTGTGGAGACTCGTCGTTCCGCAGGCTTGCACCTGGGGCGGGGGAACCTTTTTTGGGTCGGGGGTCACTGACCCACAGAAAAACCCATGGGAGTGCACACGACTGAGAAGCAACCACAAAACCACCTCACTGACTGGCCCTTGACTGAGATGGAGAAACACGCCCCTAATTCCCTTTGCACGCCACAGCCTGAGGGGGCCAGACTAGTAGATTTTTGTGCACTCCTGCCCCAGAAGGGAAGAGGGGGGGACTGGAGCACCAATGTGGGCACCCCAATGCTGAAGGGGAGCCCAGAGCCTCCAGGCTAGGTCCAGGCAAGCCAGGGGCTGCAGCCACACCCCAAGCCTTAGGTTCCCCACCCCTAACCTAGAGAGTTCCTTCCTTTGTGCCCTTGTGAGATTTGCTCCTCTCTAATAGGGCGTTGGGCCATCCGTCCTTCAAAACTGTCCCCACTTCATGCCCCACATTCTGCCAAAACCCTCCTAAACCATCCAAAGGTGGCTAAAATAAAATACAAATTACATTTAAACTAATCTGCCACAGGAATTATCTTCTGCACCATTTGTACCTTGTAAATGCAGAATCAGATTAAATTTGGCCCCCAAATATAGGTGAGGTAAAACAAACCTATTAATATTTAAGACCACAACAGATATTTCTGAGGAAGAAATGTTAATTTTCAATTGTAGTGGAACAGAATTTTTTGTTAATAAATATTAATTTTAGTATTTACTACTAAAAGACTGGAGCACCGTAAAATGATTTGTAGGCTCTACAGTTACGATTTTGGTTTTTGTATATTGCATCCTTAGAATTAAAGACTACTTGCTCGTCTACTGGGAGCAGGGCTGAGGAGATTCAAGATTGTGTATCTTACCAAGTGAGAGAAAGACTTTGCTTTCTGTCTCCTGAACACATAATATGTCTTTGATTTCCTTGATGTAACATAACAATAATCTAGAATGAAAGTGCCTGTATTTCTTTTTATGTTTGACAACATAACACATCATACATAAGAAGGAAGAAACTTAAACTGACTAGTCTTTCTTGTCTGAACTGAACAAATTGCAGAAAATAAAAGAGCAAAAAGAGAAAAGTAAAATAGATATTTAAAATAGACAGTTACTAGTTTAGAGGTCTACAAAAATGGGGAAGGGGGTACTCTAGCATTTGAGAGCTGGGTTGTATTTTTTAGATGGACTTGGTGTGTGATGCTGAATAAGTCACCGCTTTTGGCTCCAGGTAAGGATGCTAAGTGGCAGTTAATAAGCTAATCGAGTATCTAATGGAATTTCCATTGACTACTCGATTAGTCGATAAGGAGGTTAGCTCCCAGGGGCAGCGTGAGCCAGGACTGAGCAGTCCCAGTTCATGCCAGTTCCAGGACTGCTGCAGCTCTGCCTTTTAAATTTAGTAAGAGCCACTTGGCTCTTACCACATTTAAAAGGTAGAGCTGCAGCAGAGAACCCAGTGTAAGCTGGGACTGAGCAGTCCCAGATCACGCCAGGTCCCAGATCTTTGCAGCTCTGCCTTTTAAATGTAATCTTTTAAATCAGCTCCCCCCATCACCAGCTCCTGCTTCCCCCGACCTTGCTGCCTCTGGTACAGGGGCTGTGGAGGGGGCTGAATAGTCGAGTAGTGACTCAACTAGTCGCTGACATCCCTAGCTCCATGAGCATTAGTTTCTCTTTTGGTAAAATGGAAATAATGATACTGGTCTACTAATGTAAAGTGCTTTTTAATATTTGGATAAAAATTGTGACAGTGAAAAGTACTTGCGTTATAAGAATATTAAATTTAATATTGTAAGAAATAATAATAATGTAATAATAATAATGTAATAATAATATAATACACTTTTCAACTTTGGAACCTGGAACGTACATACCCTGATGGACAACTCAGACAATGACTGACCACAGCTATCATTGCTCATGAATTGAATCGGTTTAACATCGATATTGCTGCCTTGTCCAAATCTAGAAGAGCTGATGAAGGTGAGGGAGGAGAAAGGAGGATACACCTACTTCTGGAAGGGAAAATCTTTAGATGAACCTCAATTGTATGGAGTAGGCTTTGCTATTAATAACAAGCTCGTAAGGTGCCTCTCTGAGCTGCCAGAAGGCATCAATGAGCTCACCAAAGAACAACAGGTAACTATTGTGAGCAGCTGAGCAACAACAATGGATGCCAATGAGGATGTAAAGGAAGATTTCTACTCTCAGAGACCATTTTATCGGAGACCCCCTAAAGAAGATAAGATCATTTGAGGGGGGGAGAAAAGGCCCTTGGAATCCATGGGATTTGGGGGAGATAAAAGGCCCCTGACAGCTAGAGAGGGGGGATGGGAGGGGAGGAAAGGCCTGAGGGAGGAGAGAAATCTCTAGTAGATGGAACCCCCGTCCTGAGCCACTTCTCACATCGCAACCCTCTCTCACACCCCAGCCTCCTGTCCTACACTACACATCCCCAAAGCCCTATCCTGACTCACGGCCCTCCCTCATCATTAGCCCCCTACCCTGAAGGACCCAGGCAATTCTGGGTAAGTCTTCTAGTTAGTTTATAAATTACAGTGAAAAACTGCAAATAATCTGGTAGCACTTTATAGAGTAACATAAATACTTCATACCTTCTGTCTAGCTAATACTAATTGAAATCTTATACATAGGCTACATTTTCAGAAAGGATGGCTACTTTTAAATCCATTACTGAATGTCCAGGGAGGTTGACTGATGGATTTAAAAGTAGCCATCCTTCTACAAAAGAATGTATCATCTGATTACAGAAAGAGACAGCTAAACTGGAGTTCATTTACAAGTTCAACACTGTCAATTTAGGCTTGAAAAATGATTTTAACTGCTTAATGCACTACAAAGGCAGTTTCCCCACCTTTGATATTTGTATCTCCACATCAAATGCTGTGATTGACACACATCCACCCTGAGGGTATGTCTACACTACAGCACTAATTCGAACTAACTTAGTTAATTCGAACTAAGCTAATTCAAATTAGCGCATCTAGACTTAAAAACTAGTTCGAATTAGCGTTTTGCTAATTCGAACTAGCGCGTCCACACTGATTGGACGCTGGGTCGCATTTAAGGGCAGCTGAACCCGGTTCCGGCAGGGCATCAGGTCAGTAGTTGCTTTGTGTGGCTGCTGTCTGAGGCTATCTGAGGCTCGTGCTTAAAGGGACCCCCCTGGACAGTCGGTTCTCAGCTTTTCCGCTTGCTTGCCTACCTCACCGAGGGACAGCAAAGTGTTTTTCTCTGCGCCTGCCTGTGTCGGTGGTTCCCATTGGGGACGCCGCTGCAGTTGGCAACATGGAGCCAGAGCTCGCCCTGGGCTTTCTGGTGCAGTTTTTGGACTTGCTGCTGCAAGCCCGCCAGTAATGGCTGGAGGCTGCCTGGCACCGCCTGGTGCACGTCAGCCCCCGCCTCTCCACCTGGCCTCCCTGGGGGCCGTGGAGGAGCCACAGCACCGCCCGGATGCCAGCGTGCCCCGCCGCATCTGGCGTCTGGACACCAGCAGCGACTGGTGGGACCGCATCATCCTGGAGTGCTGGGAAGACAGACAGTGGACCCAGAACTTCAGGATGAAGATGGACACCTTCCTGGAGCTCTGTGAGTGGCTTGCCCCTGCTCTGCAGCGACGGGACACTCGCATGAGGCCCACCATCCCCCTCCAGAAGCATGTGGCCATCGCCCTCTGGAAGCTCTCCGCGCCAGACAGCTACCGATCCGTCGGGAACCAGTTCGGCATGGGGAGATCCACCGTCGGAGCAGTGCTCATGCAGGTATGGCACTCACCAGCCACTGGGCCGGGGGGGAGGGGGGCTGTAAGGAGGGGATGGGCCGCCCCAGGGAAAACGGGGCCGGGGGAGGAGGCAACAGTGCCCTGCACGGGAGGGTTCAGTCTGTCCCGGCCGTACTACACGCCGCCCGCGGCGGCCAGGATCGCAGCAGGGGTTGCTTCTGGGAGTGGGGCGCGGGGCAGTGCCAGGGTACGAACACTCCCAGCCACCCGGGCGCCCCAGTGATTCGCGGTTTGCTGTGTCTCTCTGCAGGTGGTCAAGGCCATCAACCGGTGCTGCTCCGCGGTGGTCGCCTCGCCGACCGGACGCCATCATCCGGGGTTTGGCACCTCGGCTTCCCCAACTGCGGGGGCCATCGGCGGGATGCACATCCCCATCCGTGCCCCGGAACACCAGGCCTCCCAGTACATTAACCGAAAGGGGTACTTCTCCGTGCTCTTGCAGTCCGTGTGTGACCACCGGGGCCAGTTCACGGACATTAGTGTGGGCTGGTCCGGCAAGGCACACGACTCCAGGGTGTTCCGCAACTCCTCCGTGTGCCAGAGGCTGCACGCCGGGACCTTCTTCCCCTACCGCCACATCAGGGTCGGGGACGTGGACATGCCCGTGTGCCTGGTAGGGGATGTGGCCTACCCCTTACAGCCCTGGCTCATGAAGCCGTACACGGGGCACCTCAACCCCTCCCGCCAGGCCTTCAATGCCAGGCTCACCAGGGCCCGCATCGTGATCGAGGGGGCCTTTGGACGCCTGAAAGCCAGATTTAGGTGCCTCCTCACCCGCCTCGACCTCGCCGAGCACAATATCCTTCCGTGGTGGCAGCATGTTGCGTGCTGCACAATTTGTCTTGGCGAAAGGGGAGGCTTTCCTGCCAGCCTGGATGGCTGAGGCTGAGCGCATGGCTGGCCAGTACGCTCAACCCCGCACCGCCGAAGTCCGGGAGGCCCAGCGGGGGGCCGTCCGGATCTGGGAAGCCCTGCGAGCTTCCAGGTGGAGGAGGAGGACTGAACTCTCCTGCATGCCCCACTGGGGCCTTCTTCCCACCCTCCCTCCTTCCCCTTTCCCTCCTAACCCCCTTCCTAATGTCAAATAAACACACCTGTTTTGACAACAAAAATGTCTTTTATTTTACATAACTGGGGTGGGGAGGGAGGAATGAGTGGGGAGAGGGCTGGGGAAACCTGGGAAGAGGAGCTAGAAGGGGAGGAAGGGAAGGAAAGCTCAGGCTTGGGGGTCCTGCTGGCTCTCCGTCTCGCACTGCGGGTGCGGGGCGTCGGGGAGTGGGTGTGGAGGGTGGGGCAGGAGGGATGGGGGTGCGGAGGAAGCAGGAGGGGAGCAGGGGTGGGAGGAGGAGGCGAGAGCTGGGGCGGCCGCGGGGCCGGGCAGGAGGAGGCAGGAACCTGTCCACCAAGGTCTGGAGGTGGCCTCTGAGGGCACGGCCCTGCTCCTCCAGCGCCTCCAAACTCCGCTGCCGCAGCCGCAGGTCCTCCCGGACCCAGTGGTCCTGGGTGCGGGCTGGTGCTCCAGGAGCCGCAGGTGCCGCGCTGGTACTCCTCCTGGTTCCTGGTGCGCCTGCTGGCCCGGGTGCGGGTGGCTGTTGCAGGCGAGGTGGTGCGCCCTGCATTCCCAGGTGCTGCAGCTGTGGTGAAACAAGAGCAGTGGTCAGTTCTCCCTGGAGACACGGTGGGTGAAACCCAGCCCCCCTCGGCAAGGCCAGGGCCCCTGCATGACACCCAGCTGCTGCTCCATGGTGGGCAAGGCCCAGGCGCACGGTCCCTGGGCTCCCCCCCCCCACCCCCCATACACATAAGGGGAGCATGATGGCACTCACATGCGGAGCCCTCCTCGGCCTCGGATGACACAGCCGATGTGCTCTGTGGGATGCCTCGGGGGTCCTGGGTCCTGGGTCCTGGGCAGGCTCCCTGCAGGCTCCTGGCTCTCGGCGTCCTCCTCCTCCTCCTCTGTATCAGGGACGGGTCCCTCTGCCCCGGGTCGATCACCACCGGGGCATGGGCGGCGTGAGCCCCAGGATGCGGTCCAGGGCCTCAAAGTGGGGCAGGCCTCGGGTCGGCCCCTGGCTGGGAGGCCCTGGAGTAGGACTGCCACAGGTCCTTGATTTTTCAGCAGACCTGCTCCCGGGTCCGCATGTGGCCTCTGGTGGCCAGGCTGTCAGCCATGCGGCTATAGATGGCCACGTTCCTGTGGCTAGTGCGGAGATCGTGGACGTTGGAGGCTTCCCCCCAAACCTCGATGAGGTCCACGATCTCCGCACTAGACCAGGCGGGCGCCTGCCTCTTGCGGCCCCAGGCAGGCTCCTGGGAGCCACCAGCCTGGTCCTGGGAAGAGGGGGAGGGCTGGGTGGCAGCGGGTGGCTGGCTCATCCCATGCCAGGTGCAGGGTCTGCTGGCTGGGTGCTGGCAGGCTTGCAACTGGCACAAGCACTGTAGCCAGACAGTGGCCCTTTAAGGGCTCCGGGACCGGGAGTGGGGCAGAAGTGTTTCCCTGGCTTGGTTCAGAGTGGCCACCAGGGCAAGCTGGGAAGGGCTAGCCTCCCACTAGTTCGAATTAAGTGGCTACACAGCCCTTAATTCGAACTACTTAATTCGAACTAGGCGTTAGTCCTCGTAGAATGAGGTTTACCTAGTTCGAATTAAGCGCTCCGCTAGTTCGAATTAAGTTCGAACTAGCGGTTTGTACGTGTAGCGCCTATGAAAGTTAATTCGAACTAACGGCTGTTAGTTCGAATTAACTTTGTAGTGTAGACATACCCTGACTTAATTAGCTGAATTAACACTGGTCCTACAATTAACAAATAACTTTCTTTGCTGTTATAGATACCCCCGAATCTGTAATTTCCACTCTAACTCTTCTGATGAAGTGGGTTTTACTCACAAAAGCTCATGACCTAATACATGTATTAGTCTCTAAGGGGCCACAGGCCAGCTCATTGTTTTTACAGACTAACATGGCTACCCCTCTGAGACTTCTCTTTAAAGAGCCTGTGACTGATACTAGCCTGGGCATCAGTGCTTGAAAGGTTCTTTGTGATGTTGCAGCTGGAGCGCCACAGCACACTGAGGCAACACTGCAGGAGAACTATAGCAGAAGTGTAGTTATGAGCGCCTAACCAATAAGTGGGATCTCCCGCTTACCGGTCTCACTCATACAGCCCTCTGTAGACCAATAAATTGATTGCAAATTAAGAGCCAGGTTCACCAATATGCTTTGGCTGTTTTCACCGCTCGCATGATGCATCTTAACTGGCTGGCGTACTCTAGTTTTTTTGTGTAGCTTTAGTGCATGTTGGTGAATCTGTCCTTAAAAGTTATTTTTAAAATTATCTAGAATTCAGACTAATGTTCATATCATTAGTAGTATCACCTAGTAGAATTTCCTGTGGGTTTCTTGTTTAGTGTTATTGGATGGAAATTTAATTTAAAAAAAATAAGAAAATTTCCAGGCAAAACATTGGATGAAATTAAGCAGTAATTTAAAGTTTAAAAAAAAAACATTATAAGCATGTGTTAAGTATCCTACAGTATGTGTTACACAACCAGGAAATGTACACTGAAAAGAAATCCAAAATTATGAAGGTAAATGCACAGTCAAGGCACCCAAGTAACCTTAACTCTGTCCTGTAGTGATGCCATGAAGAGAAAATTAATGTTTCTTTAAACAGTTCAGTTTAATAGGGGCCACAAATACTAAAATACGTGAATTGTAATAAAAGTGATTATGTCATTACAGGGCAGAATTAAGGTTCTTGGGTATATTAATTCTGGGTTTCCATACCTTAAAACATTCAGATTTCTTGCAACCTAGTGGTTAGCACACTGGACTGTGATTTAGGGGTATGTCTACACTGCATGCTTATTTCAAAATAAGACATTTCGGAATATAAACTCTGAAATAGCTTATTTAGAAATAGTGCAGCTACACAGCAAACGCCCATCGAAATAGCGCTGAGCTATTTCAAAATAGAGTGTCCACACTCATTGGACGCTGAATTGCATTTAAAGCCACCCAGAAGCACTTCAGGCAGGGCATCAGGACAGCAGTCACTTCCTGGAGCTGCTGCCTGAGGCTAGCTGAGGCTCAAGCTAAAAGGGACCCCCCCGTACAGCTGTATCTCAGGCTCATCTTCTTTGACTACCTCCTTGAGGGATAGCAAAGCCTTTTCATTGCCTGCTCTATCTGCCCTTACGGACACCACACCACTCCAGTCTTGGAGCTGGACTTGCCTCCAAGCAATCGACAGCTCTTAGACCCTATGTCGCACCTCCTGCTGCAATTACTGCAGGCTGCCCTCGTGGCCCTGCAGGAACAGGACCCCCACTGCTCATTGCAGGCATGTGGAGATCGATGGTCAGGGCTGTGCTCATGCAGGTATGGCATTCTCATGCTATTGTCCCAGGAAGGTGGTGGACTGCTAGAATGGAGTTCCCTAGGAAAGGGGTGGGGTGGAGGCTCCCTCCCTGGAAGGGTTTTCAGTCCTGCCTTCACAAAGCCCTGATGGGGGATGGGGTAAGAAGGGGGTTGGTCATGGTGTGTCTGAGGTGGGGGTTGCCCTTGGGGACCTCCCGAGGGCTCTGGCAACCCTGTGATTCTGTTCTCCTCCTCCTACAGTGGTGAGGGCCATGAACACTGTCCTGCTGCGCCGGCTCATCCTTCCGGGTGATGTGGACCTCATTGTTGCCGCATTTGCTGCCATGGGCTTCCCAAACTGCGGGGGGGAGGGGGACATTGATGGCACCCACATCCCCATCCAGGCCCCCAACCACCAGGCCTCCAAATAAATCAACCGCCAGGGGTATTTTTCTATGGTCTGCAGATTGTCGTGGACCACTGAGGCTGGTTCACTGACATCAATGTCGTATGGTCAGGGAAGGCACATGATGCCCTCATCTTCTGAAACTCCAGCCCTTACGAGAAGATGCACGCCAGCACTTTTTTCCCCGACCACACCATGAGGGTTGGGGACATGGACATGCCAATGTGCATAAAGGGGGATGCAGCCCACCCACTGCTCCCCTGGCTTCTGAAGCCCTTCACAGGACACCTTGACCAAAGCAAGGAACATTTCAATGCCAGACTCAGCAGGGCCTGCATGGTGGTGGAGGGCGCCTTTGGCCATCTGTAAGGAAGGTTCTGCTGCCTCCTCACCCGCCTTGACCTCAGCGAGCAGAACATCCCCCAGATGGTGGCAGCCTGTTGTGTCCTGCTTAATATATGTGAGAACAAGGGGGAGATGTTCTTGGCAGGGTGGGGAACAGAGGCCAAGTAGTTAGCCAGGGCCTCTGAACAGCCATGCGCGGCTGCTATCTGGCAGGCCCATCAAGGGCCTGTGCACATCCGAGAGGCCCTGAGGGAGATATTCATACAGGGACCCCAGTGACACTTTCCCCTGGGCCTCCCCACAAGGGGCCTCTGCGCCTTTCCTCCCACACCCTTCCCTGCTCTCCCTTCCCCCTTCCCTTCCCCTGTTGATACAATAAAACAGACCTTTTGTTTTTGCAACAAGAAGCTATATTTTTGGTTTAATTGGGGTAAATGTAACTGGGGAAAGAACCTGGGAGGGGGAAGAAAAGGGGAAGACAGGCTCAGGGATTGGGCTGGGAGTGGCACCTTCCTCAGGTGGTGCCACCACCTTGTGTGGGGCTGGAGGGGCTGGAGCTGGGGCAGGAGCGGCCAGCAGGCAGTTGATGGCAGCAGTGTAAGCTGTGTACGTGATCCAGGCCTGCTGCAAGAGCTCCTGCCAGGTGGTGCAGTGCAGCTCCGTGTCTGCCTCCAGAGACCACTGCAGGGCACACAGGGCAGCAATGTGCTCCCACTCCAAGTCCTCATGGGCTCATCTGCGGCAGCGGCTTCCATGGGGTTGGGAGGCTGATGAGGGAGGTGTTGCAGGGGCCTCACTTGCAGCTGTTCCAGCTGTGAAGAACAAAGAGAAGGCTAGTCATCCCAGGAGACAGGGTACCTGAAGCCTGGCCCTCATCTCTGTGCCAACACTGAAAGGTTTCAGGTCAGACGAAGGCGATGTGCTTTGAGAAAGGCTATCGGTGGCCTAGACAGCGGGGCCCTTCCTGCAGGGGCACAGATGTCCCCTGAGGGGAGCCTCGCTAACCCCACGTCCCGGGGAAGGTGCCAACCAGGCTGGGAGCCTGTGGGCGGGAGGGGAGCGATGGGGCGGCTCAGCTTCCCTCTGTGCCACGCACACGCCGGGACTGGCAGTCGCAGCGTCCCACAGGGAGAGGACTTGTATCCCTGCCCTTTGGGGGGGTAGGGTGTGTGTGGGGGGGAGGTGTGTGTGAGTAGCAGATGCCGCTTGCCGGGCAGGGTGCTACTGGGGTTCCCTCCATTTCCTTCCCCTCCCAGCAGGCCCCACTAGCAGGGGCTCGGTGTTCTCTGCCTTGCCGTGCTTGCCCCGGGAGCAGATACTGCCCTGAGAGGGCAGAGCTGACCATGTGATGTACACAGCACTGGTGTGAGTGTGAGTCCAGGACCCCAGCCTCCTTAGTGGTGGCTTATGGTGGGAGGGTGTCCCACCATCGGGTCAGGACTAATGCAGGCCTGTGAGAAACCCTGTAAGCAGGAACACAAGGGTCCTCAATGGCAGCCTCCTGGGGCTGAGTGCTCCGGAATTGCACTCCACGTGCACAGGCTGTTGTCCGATGCCCAAGCTGAGAAGGCCAAGTGAGGAGCGTGCAGCCCCTCACCACCCACTGTCTCCCCCCGTGTGTTTCTAGGGAAAGTCAGGGAGCTCACCTGATGGGCCATCCCCTGCATAGTCCAATCCCTGGGTGACATCCTGGAAGGGTAACAGCTCCAAGGATGGGGTGAGATCCTGGCTGGTGGGTATCATGGACCTCATGGCCTGCTCTTCCTACTCAGCTGCAGGGCTGCCCTCCGGGAAGGTGACAATGGGCGTCTCCTGCCCAGAGTCTACAACTGGGCGGGCCGGGGGGGAGAAGGGACTGACCCTTCCCTTCCCAAATGTGGTAGAGCTGGTCGTAGTACTGGCAATTCTGGGATTCCACCCATGAGCAGAAGCTGCGCTCCCTGGCCTTAGTATAGGCCTCTCAGCTCTTTCACCATTTATCCACACCTGTGGATGTGTCCTCTCTGTCCCAGGCTGTCAGTCATAGATGTCAGCATTCCTGCATCTGGTGCGGAGATCCTGGAGGTTCACCTCCTCTCCCCAGACCTCAGCGAGATCCAGGATCTCTGCACCCGACAGGACGGTGCCCACCTCTTTCACTACTGGGCAGGGGCTTGGGAGCTGCCTGCAGCTGTGCTGGCAGCCGTGTGGAGCTCAGGTGCAGTGCTGAGGTCTGCCATGGCAGCAGGGTTGGCAAATCTGGCCCCTGCTATGTGGCGCAGTGTGAGCTGGGCCTGCTGTGTGCCACACACTGTTCCCTTTGCAGCTGCACCTTTAAAGCCTGCAGGGGAAGAGGAACTATAGAGTCCTGATGAGTGTGACAATTAGGGCACCTGTAGGAAACCCTGGAAGCCTCTTATTTCAAAATAACCACAACTGCGCTATCTACATATGCCCTATTTCAAAACAACTATTTCAAAATAGGCGTTATTCCTCATAAAATGAGGGTTACCGATTTCAGAATAAGACGCCTGTTATTTTGCAATAACAGGCTTGCTATGTAGACTCTTACTTTGTTATTTTGAAACAACACTGCTGTGTAGATGTGCCCTAGGAGACGTGCATTCTGCTCCTGGCTCTGCCACTGGTTTGTTCAGTGACCTTGGTGTGATGATTTGGATAATGTAAGTGTCAGTGTATGAATTCTGAAATTATTGCTATAAAAATTGCTATGTCACTGAATGGCCTATGTAAATGTGGAACCCCCCATTGTGGACAGGACTTGTAGCAGG
Source organism: Rafetus swinhoei (assembly GCA_019425775.1). NCBI lineage: Eukaryota > Metazoa > Chordata > Testudines > Trionychidae > Rafetus > Rafetus swinhoei. The sequence continues at coordinate 142,951,001 of CM033440.1, read as the reverse complement.
TACACGCCAGATTGGGGACAATATAGATTTCTTAACTTTATTAATGTGCTGTAATCATGCAATCGTTACGCTAAAGAGTAACTACATCCTAGGGAAAACCACTTGTCTCTCCTTCCCTCTGAAGGGGCTGGCACTGGGAGAATGTAAAATTCCCAAAAAAGACAGAGTGATAAACATGACAAAATGGGTTTAAAAAGGACTCATGGGCAAGGACTAAGGAGGACACACTAGGGGTGCGTCTAGACAGGCAAGATTTTGCGCAAAAGCAATTGCTTTTGCGCAAAAACTTGCCGCCTGTCTACACTGGCCGCGAGAATTTGCGCAAGAACACTGAGTTTGTAATGTACAAAATCAGTGCTTCTTGCGCAAATACTTTGATGCTCCCACTCAGGCATAAGCCCTCTTGCGCAAGAATACTTGCGCAAGAGGGCCAGTGTAGACAGGAACGTTAATTTCTTGCGCAAGAAAGCCCGATGGCTAAAATGGCCATCGGAGATTTCTTGCGCGAGAGAGTGTCTATACTGGGCACGGATGCTTTTGCGCAAAAGCAAATCTTTTGCGCAAAGGCACATGCCAGTCTACACTTTTAACGGAAAAACTTTTCCGTTAAAAGTATTTGCGCGAAATCATGCCAGTCTAGACGCAGCCTAGAAGTCTGGACAAGAGGAAATAAGGTGTTAGGATTTCAGCATACTCTAAGGACATCTGCCCATGCATAAGAAGCACAAACAAGAAGACAAGAGAATTTTTCAAGGTAGTACAAGGGGATTTAAGAAAGGGATGAAGAAAAAGAATTGTGATGGATCTCTGGCTCTACTCCCTGGGTCCTGTACTTGCTGGCGATTCTTAAGAAACCTCAGAGGCTCACGGCAACCCTCCCACTGCTTCTCAGTACTTAAGAGGCGGGGGGTCCTTGCTTAATGAGCCCTTCTCATCATCAGCCAGTCATTAGCTGGGAGGCAAGAGACCCTTTCACAGTCCAAAAGTTCCCTTTTCTCCCAGTGGCAGTCCAGCAGGCCTGAGGAGCATGGGGGAACCTGGGCACACCCACTTACTTCGGGTTCCAGCCCAGGGACCATAACTAACTACTTGCCCTACCTCCTCCCTGGGTCTGAGGGGAAGCCTTTATAAGGGACCAGCAGGCTCTAACTGGCTGCAAGTGTTCCCATGGTCTCCTGAAGACTGGCTCAAATGAGCTCCAGGTGCCTGCCTGACTTAATTGCTGGGGCAGCAGTCTATTCCGGGAACAAAAACTGGTTCACCCAACTGCCTGTATACTGTCCCTCTCTCAAGCTTCTACAACCTGCTGTCTTTGAACTGCTGCAGAAAATGTAGGTTGAATATCCTGAAAACTGTCCTAACAGAAGTCTGTGATAGTGGAAAAGTCTCCTATTGAAGTCAATGGGATTCTTGCCTTAGACTTTCAGGGGACAAGAAATAGAGCCCTTGTGCATCCGTGCTGCAAGGTGCTGTGTGTGTGTTCAGTTGCTATTGAAATCAATAGGCATTGAGGACATTCAATGCCTCACATTATCAGCCTAAGTGACACATCCCAGGCTCAGGCAATGAGGCAAAACTGCTCCTGATCTGGAAACATTAATTGGCCCATTTCTCCAACCTTGTCTTTGTCAAATCTTCTAGACAAGAGTGTGCCGGTACATAATCAGACCATTTTTGTAGTGTTTATTTTTGTACAAACACGACTGCTCAATTGAGGTACACATGCACGACCCTACAGTGGAGCAGGTGGAGTGTGTCACAAGTGCTGCACATCTTCCTTCCCAGCTTAAGATCTAAATTACCATAAAATGAGAAAAGAGACTCATGTGGTGCCAATCTGTTAGAGAGACTCTTCATCTGATTGAAATAATCACCACTTTTTCTCCCACTCCAGTCAGCTGGTATCGTTCTCCATGAAACCCTGTCTTTTAGAAGATCCCTTCTCTTAAAACCCTCTTCTGATGATAGCAAATACGAGAGCTTTGGAAGGTGCAGTAAACAGGACGTGTTAATTGTAGTTCAGCAACACATTCGTTAGATCTTTTACTTTTAGACGGTAGAAAAGTGGCTGAATTTTTCAGCATGTCTCTCGGTGATTGCCATGTTGGCAAAGCACTAAGCTGGCACCAGCTTATGTTGAATTGTGAGTCATATGGAGTTGTGTTTGATATGAGACCTCCACAGGTATAGCTTCATAACACATACGTGTCATTTATTTAAACAATACAGGGAAGGAACATAGTTTAAGGAGCAGAGCATGCAGTTCAGAGTCAGGACTCCTGCACGCTTTTCCCAGCTGTGGCACTGACTCACGAAGCCAATAGCTTCACTGCTATGTGCACTCATTTCCCAAAATGGGGGTGACAGACTGACTTATGTCAAGCAAGGGCTTTGAGGCATAACTCATGTTTGTGACGCACTTTAATTTTTATTGGAAAGGTGCTAGAAATGTGCGATTAATATTATTTAATATTTTATTATATTATGACTATGGGAATGACATTTCCTGGCAGCTAATGGCTAGCTGAAGGAACTCAGGATCCAATGTGAAACTGAAAGCTCTTAACACAGCCAGTCACTAATGGCTAAGAAATTACTAACCTGGAGGCCATCATAAATATTATGAATAATAGTTGTATTTATTATGCCCTTCCCATCAGTCATCTAGGGCACTTGGAGAGTTGCATTATAAAACAAGCAATTTAAGAAGGCCACATAAAACATTAAAAAGCCAAAGAATTAAGCATAATTTATAAAAAGGGGTAGAGAAGAGAAAGGTAAGTTGAAGCCCTGCATGGGTTGGATAGTGACTAATATTGAAACAATCCACAGAAAATTAAAATCTGCAGATGTTTTATATAAGCTGGAACTTTTATTACTATTATAAATGGTCATGTCTAGGAATGGATAATAAGAACCATTGTGCTGGGCATTTTCTGGCAATAAATGACGGGGTGAGTGAAACTTTTACATAACTCCGTTCAGCAGAAGATCTCAATGCATGTTACAAAAAAAGATAAATATCATTATACACATTTTACAATCAGTGAAATAGCCACAGAAAAATTCAAGGTCACACATATCATTGGCAGCTGGGACCCCCTATCGACAGAGGCTATTGCCGGAGCAGCGTCTGTTCAGAGCAGCCAGGGCTGGCCATGAACAGAGGCTGCTTTGACACAGTAGCTCCTGTCCGTGGGGGTCCCAACTCCCTGCTGGGACCCCCCCCGTGGACAGAGGCTGCTGCTGGAGCAGCCTCCCCTGGCTCCCCCGCACGGCTGCCTCTGATAGAGGCAGCCGTGCAGGGGGATGGAGGGGCAAGTGGGGATGCAGAGACGGTGCTGAGGGGGAACCAGCTTTTAAGCCAGTTCCCAGCAGCACTGGCTCCTGCTTCCCCCCGTTGGGCTATGTCTACACTCCAGGCTTCTTGCGCAAGAACATCTTGCGCAAGTGTTCTTGTGCAAGAAGTCTTGCACAAGAACACGTCCACACTGCCATGTGCCAGCTGTGCTTTTGCACAAGAGCGCCCATGGCAGTGTGGACGCTCTCTTGCGCAAGAAAGCTCTAATGGCCATTTTAGCCATAGGGCTTTCTTGCTCAAGAAATCCCTGCCAGAGTCCATACTGCCCTCTTGCGCAACAGCTCCTGTGCAAGAGAGCTTACTCCTGTTAAAAAACAGCGTAGCTCTTGTGCAAGAAGCCCTCTCTTACCACGCCATACTGTAAATTTCCTTGCGCAAGAGCAGGCGGGCAGTGTGGATGCTCGGCAGATTCTTGCTCAAGAACTGCCATACTTGTGCAAGAAGCCACGAGTGTAGACACAGCCTACCTGCCTCTGATTTAGAGGCAGCAAGGGGGAGAGAAAATGCGAATAGTCAACTTGACTACCCGATAAACCTAGGCTTATCAGGTAGTCCACTAATCAACTGCTCTTTACATTTTAGTTTGTTTCTGTAATCTCATATTAATATCTTTATCATAACCACTTGAGATGTCATCAAACTCTCCATGGGGCAAAACACTTCTACCTGTTCAATTTCTTTTCCATTCATGTACATCTGTCATCTAGTTTCTTATTTTCGTAATCTTGGTATTTACTCTCAATACAATTTTGGCTTATTCCTGTTCTTCCAATGTAAGGGCAATCATTCAGCTTCATGTTCCACTTAGTAAAGCAATGTAGTCAGCAATGTAAATGTCATGCTACTCAGCTCCACTAACCCATTTTACACCATCTATTATGCTTTTTGTGGCCTGCTTCCCTACCCAGTATATTTTTAATGCAAAGAGGGATTGGTGATACCACAAACCCTTTTCTAACTTCAGTCCCAATACTGAACTACTCACCAGGCCTGTAACCAGTTTTACTGTGCATCTACTTTCATCATGTAAATTTCATGTTATGTTGATCGATATATTCCACAGCTTCTAGCAATATCCCACGAGGTCTCCCTGGGGATTGTATTGAACGCTTTCTTGAAGTCGATAAAATTGATTGTAATGGGTCTTTTGCCAAGCAGAAGCTTTTTTGATAATCTGTCAAAGAACAACTGTTTACAACATGATCTACTACCTGAACACAACCTAGCTTGTTCTTTGCTTAATATTTCATCAACTGTCTTCTTTATTCTGTTCAGTGTAACTGTAGCCAGGACTTAGCTCAGGATTGATAGCAGTACAGTACGTCTCCAGTTTGTGCCCTGAATAAGAGCCTCCATTTTTCCATCATACCATCTTTCCAGTCTCGTGACACTTGCTCTTTCACCCAGATTTTGTTGCAGAGATGGAAGAAGCAGACAAAAGGGGTGAGTTCTAGCAGCTCTATAGAATAGTGAAAGACTTCTCCAGAAGGACCAGCCCATCACAGGTGATGCCCATCAGAGACACTCCTGGACCGATGTTGAAAACTCATGAAGAACAAGTCAGATGACAGAATATTTCCATTCCACATTACATGGTTCAAAGTTGACAATCATGCACCAGTACAAGCAAAATGCCAATGATAAATTAGAAATAGACGAGGGACCAATAACACCCAATGAAATTAAAACAGCTGTCAAAAGCCTCAAACAGAGGAATGATCCTGGGGTTGACAGACTTGAACCAGAGGTTCTGAAGGCAGGATGCAAAATTCTGATTCAGCAATTAACAAACCATTCCATATTGCTTAATTAAAAAAAAAAAAAAAGGGAGTCCTGAAGTATCTCAGTTGCAATTGTTTTTGTATACAAATTAAAGGATTTTAAAAATACTTTAAATTTCTTTCTCCTTGGAATAATAGCTTATGCCAGAAGGATATAATCCAATAACAGGGAGGGAATCATTTAGAGTTGTTTCCTCTATCCTTTTGATCTATGTTTGTTCCATGCCTAGTGCAATAGGGCCCATGTCTATGACAAGAGCTCCTATGCATTATGGTAATATAAATAATAAATAACAAATCTTAAATAGTGTGATTTTGAATAAATGTGTAACACTTCAGATTCTAAGGCTTATAAATGCTTTCTGGTTACCTTCTGTTTGAACAAGTTGATTTTGCTTTTTCCCCAGCTTCTTTGAAAATGGAAGAGTTCAGGGAATATGTGGCCAAATACTATTTCCATCCCTGCTTTATCAATTCTCTGACTTTTGACCTGGTGTTTCTAAGCACACCTGAGGCAAGTGTTAATTCCCCTACCAAAACTGTGCTGACAGATGGGTCTAAGTGCTTAGCTGCATGAGAAAATGTTCCTGGAATCTAATGATGTCATGTCCTGAGACAATGTTGAATAACTTATTCAGGGTTTGAGTCTTTCCGCATTATAGTAGTAACAGCAGCTGAGAGATACCCTGTTTTGCCATTTGTGGTGTCCATACAACTGAAGCAAGATCAAAAGTAATATTTTACAAGTGGTACCTGCAGCCTAGCTAATTTCCTAAGTACCACCAATTGCTTTTATAGCAGGTTAAAGCCTGAAAAAGTAGAGATAGTAGCTGAAAATTGAGATCATATAGAGCAGCTATTTTATATTTGCACAATGTTCTTAAAGCTATTGAAAATCTTACCCATAGCTATCGGTGGCTCATGGCAGCACTTGGGAGGTGCACTGCCTCCGCCAAAATTATAATCACTAGTTGGGGTGCTCCCTCATGCCCCCTCCCTGTTCCTCTGGGTGGCCCTCCCTGCACCAGTTCACTTATGGCCACAGCAACGTTTCTTTGACTGCATCCACATTTAAGGTTTCACTTTTTGCTAGAAGGCCAAGCGAGAGCTTCTACATACCGATTGCTTGCCTTTTCAAGTTATGTATCAGAGAAACATTGATTCAGTTGCTGATTGAAGGGTAGTGCTTAACAATAGCCCTCCTTTATCATGTATCAAGTGCTGAAAGTATGCTCAATCTTATAAAATACACAGAGGAAGATATGTCCCTGTTCCAAGGGGCTTACAAACTAGCAAACAATACTGTACTGCCATAAATATTCTGGCTGGCCATTATGCAGATGGCTTACAGAGAACACAGGGGGCAAGAAAGGCAACAAGAAGAAATAACATACGTAAGAATGGAATTACTCATCTGGAAGATGAGGACCAGGAGTTTGAATATAATGCCAAGGGTGATGGGAAGCTAGTGAAAGCACACAGATAAGGAAGTGACATAATCTAAGCTGCAAGAGAGGAACATGATTTGTGCATCAGCTTTCTAGCTGGACTGGCAGGGAATGAGGTAGCAAGCGGGAGACCAGGTTTGCAACGATCAGTGTGATAGATGACCAAAGTAACAATGAGATTGTGACTGTAATGCTGGTTAGGAAAGCATCACTTCAAGAAGGGGATTTGGTGGTAGCAGAAAGAGGAGTCAAAAAATAACAGCAAAGCTGCAAATCTGGGTAATGGGAAAGACAGTGGGAATCAACAGAGAAAGAGAGAGGAAGGTATAGGATTAAATTCTTAGGATTTCAGCAGGAGTGACTGGTGCCTGCAGGGGGAGAGGATGCAGGGAGGGCCACCCAGAGGAGCAGAGAGAGAAAATGTCGGCTTACCCCGTTTAGCAGTTAAAATGTTGATGGCGGAAGAGGAGGATGGTGCACCTCCCAAGTGCTACCATAAGTCATCTATGGATTTCAATGTACTGACCTTAAGCAGGCAATGAAGACATCTACAATATGATTTCAGAAGGACAACTGAAATACTGAGAAATAACAGAGAGGGATGTTAGGAGTGAACAAGAGATGTCAGATTAATCAGCACAGAGTTGGTAAATGAAGCCATGAAGGTGAATGAGGTTTCCCAAAGACAAAATGTAGAAAGAGAAGAGTAGAAGACTAAGAACTGAGTCCTGTGGGATGGAAATGGAAAGACGGATGAGGAACTTGAGCAGAGCCTGAAGATGCAGAAGGATAGATTTTAGGTGTGGTACCAGGTGAATGCAGAGACATGAATGTCCAAGGAGAGAGACTTGATGAAAGGCTGACCAAGTATGTCAAAAGCAACAGGTAGAAAGTCATTATGGCCCGCTGAATAAGGAATATATAAGGAATAAGGTGTATATGCAAATGTCATGATTCAGTTTCCCCCTCTTAACCTTTGCCCATCTTGTCCATTTTGGTAAGCGTTTTGGGGCTGGGACTGTTTCTTTCTTTGCATTTGTGCTACCATAATAACAACAACAACAACAACAGAGTACAAGGATGATAACAGAGAAGAGGCCTTTAGGGCTAGCCAGCAGGAGAGTATTAGTGACCTTGGTGAAGGTTGTTTTGGTAGAGTTGATGGGTGAAACCAAAGATTGTTAAGAAAGAAAATCAAAACCAAAACCATGAGAATAGAACATGCACTTAAGGAGTTTGGAGGCAAAGGAGTAATGGCTGGATTGGCAGTGTGATGAGCAAATTGAATGATCAATTAATCTTTTGGATCTTTAAACTCTGATGGGGAGATGAGTCAGTAACTGGATGGGTAGAGTATTTAAGGGAGGGACTTCTTGTTGTTCAACTAAACTAAAAAAGACAGAGAACAGGCAATGTCAAATTTCCTCCTTGAAGAAATTAGTGAGTCTCTGAGCAGACAGCCTCAAACCCTGATTATGTCATTCATGATCCTGCAGCATATAGCCAAATTAGGGCCTACTCATTATGGTCCAGTGTAATAGAACAGGCCATGTCTGGGCACCACTGAGAGCATCGAAACAGGGAGAATTGCTCAGAACCCGGGCTACTTACAGCCCATGACTGGAGTCCTTTCCCATACAGGCACTAAACCAGTCATACAGATCACTTCAGCTGCCAATCTGGCCAGCAGGAAGCCTCACAAGCAAAGCCCCTCAGACATCCCAGCTTTCCCTGTGCCACAGTCGGACTCAGACCTTACACAGGTGAGAGGTTATAAAACCCAATCTCACCAACTCTGAACAGCCACAGTCCCAGGCCAATTTATGCCTCAGATCTTACCCACAAGAGCACGCTGGGCCAATCCTTTAGAATCTAAAATCTAAAGGTTTATTAATAAAAGACAGAAAAGGTTGAGAGTGAGATTGTTAAAGAGGATAATACTTTACACACATCAATCACCACATTCTTGATGCAGGCTCTCAGCAGAGATGTTACAGACTTCCAGCTTAAAAGTCTTTGGTGTACATCCTGTATCAGGATGGGTCAGCAAATCCTTCCTGGCTCTCTGTCCCTAGCAAGGATGCATCTGGAAACAGGAGCAGGATTGAAGACAATATGGTGATGCCCTCATGGAACTTTTATATTCTTGGTGCAGGCATGTCAAACTTGAAGCCTACTGAGGGCTGCACAAATGAAAACTGATAGCTTTCAGGGCCACCAAAAAAAATGTACTTCTATCAGAAAGTCATAATTATTTATTATTATATATTATGTTTTAGGTATATTTTATAATTTTTCAGGTCTTGTTTTAATATAATACAATAATTTGATGTGAAAATTGTTATTTGCCCATATAAAATAATTTTAAATTTAAATATAAACTTAAGGTACTTTTTAATGTTTTATATGATACATAACTTGTTTTGGTGAAATAAAAACAAGTATAGACCATGGTTAATCAAATAGAACGGGCTTCTGTGAAAATTTCAGATACTTTGTAAGTTTGAGATTTTTGCATAAACATATAATATTCATGCAATTGCAAAAAAATTGACATATTTACTGATATAAAATTAATATACATTTTGTGATTTTATTTGGGAATAAATAAATAAAAAACAAAATATTAACAAAATATCCCCTTCCTCTCCCTCAGAGCCAGGCATTCCCAACCTAATGCCTTCTCCCTCTCCCAGAGCCAGGCCCCCCCCAGACTCCCCCAACCTAATGCCTCACCCCTCCCCCAGAGCCAGGCACCCCCAACCTAATGCCTCCTCCCCCATAGAGCCAGGCACTCCCAGCCCCCGCAACCTAATGCCTGGGTCCTGGAGCCGCCACCGCCGCTGCCACACATTTCTTCCTCAGGCGCTGGGGCGGCGTGAGCACAGCGGCCAGTTGTGGGCAAGCCCTTGATGCCTGTGCAGAGCAGCTGGCTGGCTGTGAGCACGTGCTGGAGCACCACGCACAGAGCGGCCCGGCTGGCCGTGAGCAGTCACTGCGGTGCCATGCGCAGAGCGGACGGTCAGCCGGCTGTGATCTGTACTCGGCCACGTGCTCCGAGCAGCCAGTGGGCCGCACTTTATTCTTTTATAAAAATGTAGTGGCAGGCCGCAAAAAAAATTTTGATTGGGCTGCATGCAGCCCACCAGAGGCCTGTTTAACATGCCTGTCTTGGTGTCTCCCAAACTGGAACTGGTCACATGATCAAGTGACCTGTCTGTGTTTCACATGCAAGTAGCCATTATGCACTGGCTGGTTTGCAGGTTTCCAGACGCATTCCTCAGGTGTGTACTGGCCACTCTGCGAGCCATTGTCCATGAAGCAGTGCTAGTTAGCACAGCCATTCACTGAACAATCATTGCTTGCAATAGGCAATGCAGGCCCATTGCTCCCTCCCAGACAGAGAACATTTACAATATCAGAACAGAGCCCTGTAGGGGAGCCTGGACGGCCCTGCCTTAAGAATAAATGGTGATGTCTGCCTTGACCACCGTGTGGATCTCTAACAAGCAAAACCCGGGCCGGTCTCAAGTCTGGTGCACATAAGCATGCAGGCAAGGCTCAGGGGAAGCTTTGAGAGGCAGGAATGTTTTTGCATAATAATGCAGATTAAGCGAGATCACGTCAAGAACACACAATCAACCTTGTACTAGTACTTCTATTTCTGATGAGCAAAAATTACAGATGCAGCCATAAAATTTAATCGTGCATGTAGTTTTTCCTGAGCAGCAGGATATAACCTAAATAAGGGCATTGGGCATTTTAAGTATTTTGCATAATACGTAATCAATTGGTAAATATTATTAGAACAACCAAGTCTTGCTTTGCTATAAAATGGTCTTAGTAAGAAGAATCAATGGGAGGGAGTGAGCAGGATTGACCCACAGGCAGGGGCAGCCCGTGAGCCTAGGCAGACTAGGCGGTCGCCTAGGGTGCTGCTGGCCCGGGGCACCCGATGATGACGTCATGGGGCACCCGGGCGCCCGATGATTACATCATGGCCATTGACAGCCGTGCAGGCGGGGGCACCAATCGCGCCTTCCACCTGGGGCGCCAGCTGCCACAGCCGGCCTCAGACCGCTCCTGCCCACAGGTCCTACTCATTGTAACTAGAAGTAAATAGACCCTTCACACCAGCTACATCAGTGCATGGTGTCCCAATGGGTGGGAATCAAAAGGACCACGACTTCCTGCTTGGTACAGTAGGTAGCATATGGGTGAAGTGTAAGTGAACTAGGCTTAATTATTGTATTATAATAATCTTCTATTAATTGCTTTTGCATTGCTTTGTGCTATATTAATTGCATTAGAATTTATAGTATTTAAGGTTTAAATTGTATAGTAATTGTTTTTAAGGCCTGTGAAATTTAAACAACTATATTCACTGCTTAAAGCTTGCAGTAAATAAGAAAGTGGTTAAGTCTCTCTGGAGTGTCCTGGCTTCCCGTGGATCTAAAATAAATTGAACCACATGACAAGCCCATATTCATAACTTCACATACAAAATCATACAAGCATATGAGTAGCACACATGGAATCAGCAGAGCATAAGCTTTCATTTGATACCTCACATGGCCGATTTTGTACAGAACTGAGAGCAAACACCACCCGTGGGTGCAACAGTGATCTGCCTGCTCATATTAAAATCCAGTAACATGACACCCAGCTCCACTAAAGGGACATAGCCATAGGACACTGCAATACCTAACTTTGATGCCTAGAAAATCACGGCACAACAATGGAATCTACAAAGCCTAGGTTAAGCACCTGGACTCCCTCCGTATGCAATAAATGTGGTCATATGGGTGCCTAAAATAGGGATCCCCAGAAACCAGTATGGTAGGCAGGGAGCCACTTAAACTAGACAATGGGACATGGCAATGAAAGGGATGTGTCCTGAACCCCACCCCTCTCATGGAGTTAGGCACCTCAGTGCAGGCTGCAAGCAGGGGAGCTGACAGGCTTGCTGGCCCCCTGGGCAAAGTGGGGGGGGAGCAGGGGCTCCACACTCCTAGAAGGGTCAGGGCCTCAGGTGGAAGGGGCAGGGCTGGGACAACCAGCCCTTAGCACCGCCCAGACCACGGCACCTCCCCCTGAGTCCTTACTGCTGCCTGGAACACAGCGCATAGCACCCCCCTACCTCCCCAGGCAGTGCCCGGAGTGCACTGCGAAAAATCTTAGTGGTTACATGGTTACACGTGCTGTGGGCTCTGCAGTATGAAGCTTATTTAAGCTTAAATAAGCTTCATACTGCAGAGCCCACAGCAAAGCCTCCCCAGGAACGGGAATGCTAGTCTCTGCTAGCTACACTCCCAGGCAGGAGGTTTCACTGCCGCAGTGAAGCAGCCTCCCTGGAAGTGGGGTAGAGTTTGACCAATATCATTAACCCATGAGCATCAGTTTATCGGTTAAACTCTAACACCCCTATTGATTAGAGCACCATGGTTACTACAAATGTGAAATAAGACAAAATCAGATGCAAACGAACACATACGACTAAATACAGTGGAGCACCACAGTGGCAGTTTCTGCCACCCTTGTCCTGCGAGGCTGGGCCCAACTCCCAACTAGGGCATTACTACCTGGCACACAGGGTCACAGTGCCTCACAGGTTTGGCCCTGCTGCCTCTTGGTAAAGACAGGATGAGTGTTTAGGTGGTTGGGCTAAATCTGAGTGTGAGGCGCAGCATTATGACCTGGTGTATGGGTTCATAGTGCCACTCAAATTTGGCCCTGCTGCCCCTTTGTCATCCTTATATAGGAACAGCCTGGCCAAACCTGAGTGATACTGTGATCCTGTGTGTCAGATCACAACACCCAAAAAGGGGAATTGGCTCTATCCCTGCAGGATAGGAACCACCAGTCTGCGGGTGAGTGCAGGGCAGACTCTGAAAACCTAATCCTAGAACTTCCCACCTCCTGGGGCAGCCTTTCCTCCATGTGGATAAAATGGATAAAACTAAACACAAAATTCACCCAAATGAAAAATAAAAATAATGTCAAGGGGCTCCACCTATGATCAAATAGTAGATATTATGCAACATGTGACAGTCACAGGTGGGGAAATAGGAGGCGGATGAATGACTGTTACTAAAAGGCCACTATAGATACTCATAACAAGATGTGCATAATTATTATGCATCCTAATATGCATAAAACTACTAAAATCCCCTTCTAGGGTAAAGCATATCCTTCTCCAGCCTCCGCTGCTGAAACACCCTTTGTCCTGACTTCCCCTGGAACTTTGGGCAGACATTCTTGCACATGTTCCATGTCTTCCCTGGAGACTCTCTTACCATAAGTCCCGCCCCCCACCTCAAGTGTCTAAGGTATAAAGGCTGCTTCCCAGCCCCCAGGCTGCATGAACAGACAGATGGCAGTGTCTCCCATGAGGAGCCAGTCCAAAAGGCACGTCAATCCCATGCAGCGCCTGCAAGTCTCCTTCATTCCTTCTGATGTCTGACCTCCCAGCTCACTGGAAGTATCAAGGATCCACAGGCTAACTTGCCTTGTTCCTGAGGATACTCATCAGCTGTGCTCCCTGGCTATTTGCACATTCTTTGGAAGTGATGATGGGAAAAGGCAGAGTGCCACATTCTTGACCTTCATCATTGTCCTTTCTTGCTCCTTCTTCAGCTCTTTTCAGGGTGGCATGTGCTTTGCTACCCACGGAGACCCATCGTTGTTGCCAAGCCTCAGTGCTGCTTGGGCACCTAAAACACCACATGTACCCTCATCACTGTCATACCAAAATGCCAGCAGGAATAAGCAGGGCTCGACAAACCGCTGAATCTACTTGCCCGTGGCAAGTAGATTTCAGCTGGTCGCTCTGTGCGTCCCATTCACCGGCGCTTCGCGCATGCGCAGTGCCGGTCTGGCGCATGCGCCGTGCAGGGCTGGCGAGTAGCTCTCGCCGGGGTTTGTCAAGCCCTGGGAATAAGAGTTGCAAATTAAGTAATCATTCCCACTTGCAGTCTGAATCTGCCACCTTTATCCATAGTGGGCAGCACAGTACCTTCCTGAACAAGTAATCCCACTGACTTCAGTTCTACATTCTCACAGACGTCACAATTGGATCCTCAGTAAATTGTGTCGGTGACATTCTTCTTACATGACTTTTGCAGGACTTGGAAGTCTTAGCATTTTGGATTCCCCAGAATCAGGCATTACTTCTGCAGTGTGCCAGCAATGAATTACAATAGACAAGGTGCAGGGGCACTGCCTGGTCCTAAGTCCAGGGTTCAGCCTCAGCTCAGCCTCTATCTTCTCTTGCATAGGTGCCTGAAGACTGTGCATTAGCTGCTCCAGAGACTGAGAAAGGAAATCAAGTATCAGAGAGGTAGCCATGTTAGTCTGGATCTGCAAAAGCGATGAGGAGTCCTGTGGCACCTTATAGACTAACAGATTTATTGGAGCATAAGCTTTCGTGGGCAAAGACCCACTTCGTCAGATGCATGTAGTGGAAATTCCAGGGGCAGGTATAAATATACAGGCATACGAAAAGATTACCAATCAAGAGTAAGGCTGGAGATAACGAGGTCAATTCAGTCAGGGTGGATGAGGCTCACTTCTTCTAGCAGCTGATGTGGAAGTGTGAACATCAAGAGAGGAGAAACTGCTTTTGTATTTGGCTAGCCATTCCCAGTTTTTGTTTAATCCTAAACTGATAGTGTCAAATTTGCAGATGAACTGTAGCTCAGCAGTTTCTCTTTGAAGTCTGTTCTTGAAGTTTTTTTGTTGCCGGATGGCTACCTTTAAATCTGCTACTGTGTGTCCAGGGAGATTGAAGTGTTCTCCTACAGGTGTTTGTATATTACCTTTCCTGATATCTGATTTGTGTCCGTTTATTCTTTTGAGTAGGGACTGTCCAGTTTGGCCGATGTATGTAGCAGAGGGACATTGCTGGCACATGATGCGTATATTACATTGGTAGATGTGCAGGCGAATGAACCCGTGATGGTGTGGCTGATCTGGTTAGGTCCTGTGATGGTGTCACTGGTATAGATATGTGGGCAGAGTTGGCACCGAGGTTTGCTGTATGGATTGGTTCCTGAGTTAGAGTTACTGTGGTGTGATGTGTAGTTGCTAGTGAGAATTTGCTTCAGGTTGTCAGGTTGTCTGTGGGCGAGGACTGGCCTGTCTCCCAAGGCCTGTGAAAGTGAGGGATCATTGTCTAGGATGGGTTGTAGATCACTGATGATGCACTGGAGAGGTTTTAGCTGAGGAGGATAATGCAATCCTCTAAAAAGGAGAGTGGGATGTACAAGGAGGTCTGAACACGGGAAGAAAAGAGTTATCTTCTGCTAAGATTTCAAACTGGATGGAAAATCAAAGAGGTGTAGAAATATTCCTGTATTTAATGGCAAGATCTCCAGGAGAGCTTGTGTGGTGGGATGCAAAAAAGGTTGGGGTGGTCTATGAGTAGTGAGACAATAGAAAGAAACAAGGGCTGTGAGACAGAATGGAATATGGCTGGGTTTTAAAATCAAGGAGGAGAATGTTGAAATGGAGAAGGGAAAACTGCCTTAATTCCAAGATAAAGATTCTTCATATTTTCTGGAACTTCCAGCTGCTCCAAATAATGTCCCACCTGGAAAAGACTTGGAAAGTCTTACTGGTTGCAATTGGGAACTTGCAGCCTCAAGCACTAATGGCTGATTACTGACTGACTAGATCTGTAAATAATGTTGGATAGGAAATGATACCTGTGGCCAAATGGAGAATCATTTCACCTTCCTAGTTATTGAAGATTAAGGTGTGTAAAAGTTCCTGTGTTCAGGAATTGCTTGCTATATTTCTAACAGCTGTATGCAAAGAATGGGGACTGTCTTGAATGGTCCAGAATCTCCCAGAAATAATTTTCATCAGCATCTATGTAGGTGAGTAACATTCCCTTGTCATTATCAAATTACTTGGAACTGCCTTTATAAAGATTCCTGAAATGTCAGCAGGCTCTGACATTCTCCTTTCAGATGTGCTGTGCATTGTCTTCCAAACTTTATCTACAGCTGAAAGATCAGCTAGCTTGAAAAGTTTGATTTTTTCCTCCTTCTACTTACAGTGGTTTTAAATTATGTAGCTCAAATGCCTTGGAATTATTTTTGATTTATACTTCTTATAGCCAAACATATAAGCATGTGCATACTTTTATTACAGTGAACACTCATTAAGTAGCCCTGTAGTGTGTGCGGGACTGGGGCCTATCTAAAAATTAAAATCAGGCTCATTGTGTGTTGGCTTTTAGGAAGGCTTCATTGTCTAATGATTAGAAGTGGATAGTCAGAAACAGAACTCCTAGGCTGTGTCTAGACTGGCCACTTTTTCCGGAAAATCAGCCGCTTTTCCGGAAAAACTTGCCAGCTGTCTACACTGGCCGCTTGGTTTTCCGCAAAAGCACTGACGATCTACTGTCCGAAATCAGTGCTTCTTCCGGAAAAGCTTTGATGCTCCCGTTCGGGCAAAAGTCCTTTTTGCGAAAAACTGTTGCGCAAAAGGACCAGTGTAGACAGCTAGCTAAGACTTTTGCGCAAAAGCAGGCTAAACGGAAAAAAGCGGTTTGGATGCTGGGACCCCGTAGGAGCCCCAAACTTCCTGGTAACCCGAGCTCTTAAAGTAGCCGCAGGCTGCTGAGCGCACGTGGCAGGAGCGTGCCTCAGACCTCTGGCCTGAGGTCTGCCACAGTACCCCTGCTGTGCCCAGCAGCCACCTCACAGCCCAGCATGGCAGCTCCGGGCGCTCAGCCACCTGCACCCCCAGCGCAGGAGGCCCCCAGGGGCCAGAAAAGAAGAGCCCCATCGTGGTCCTCGGGGGAGCTGGAGACCCTCCTGGACCTGTGGGAGGAGGAGGAAGGCCTGCACGAGACCCGGTCCCGGCGCTGCAACGCCGACATCTTTGGCCGCATGGCCCAGGCGCTAGCCCAGCAGGGCCATCCAGCCCGGAATCTGGAACAGGTCCGGGCTAAAGTCAAAGAACTTTGCCTGGGCTATGTGCGGGCCAGCGAGGGCCAGGGGGCAGGACCAGACACCTGCCCCCACTATGACCGGCTGCACGCCATCCTGGGCCAGCCAGCCCCGCAAGCCCCGGACGTGCCCGTCGACAACAGCGTGAGCCCCCCCGTCACCAGGACCACCGAGGCGGGAGAAGGAGACGACAGCAGTGCATCAGAGGATGAGGCCAGCACTGCCACCCAGCAGGCCCCCTCCAGCAGCCCTGACGTCTCCCACGTATCCTCCGAGGCCCGGGAAGGATCCACCGGTGAGTCTTGCACTTTGCACTCACAAGGGCGGGGGGCGGGGGGGGAGCCAGGCCCCCGGAGGAGGGGGGAGGGGGAGAGCATGTCACTCAGGCCACGTGAGCTGCACGCTGTGTAGCATTAGGCAGGAAGCAGCACGTGCAACCACGTGCAGCCTGGTGACCGAGCGGCATGTGGCCGTGGCAGGCAGCTGCAGGGCACGCCTGGGACCGTGCTGCTCACACACATTCGGCGGGACCAGGGGGGAAGGGTGGATGCTGGCTGGAACCAGCCAGGGCCCCAGGGACTCAGGCCAGAGCCCGCACCTCCGCAAGGGTGCAGCACGGAGAATGGCACACTGTCCCATGCCTGGCTGTGAGGCACAGCCAGCTGCTCCTGGGTAAACCGCAGCATCACAGCCCTGTGAACGTGGCCCCCACTGAGCCCTTTGCCTGCTCCCGGTGCCTTGGCTGGCTCCCCAAGGGAAGTCCCCACTGCGGCCACACATGTCCCTGGGCTATGTGTGTGAGGGATAGTGGGAGGGAGAAAGGGGGGAAGCGCTCAGGCTGCCTTAGGGCTGCCTGAGTTTTGCTGCAAGGATGGGACACCCTTCCCCCCCAGTCACTCTCCTGGTTCCGTCCAGGAGATATCGCACGCGATGGGGATCTGAGAGCCCAGACCACATCTGCCAGATGTGCTCCCAGGCACTGTGTGGGGATGCATCTTGCTCCCTGTTAAACACCAGTGATTAGCCCAAAGCCTCACAGCCTCCACCAGCAGGGAGTTCCACAGGTTAACGCAACACAAGCACCCTCCCTCCCTCCACGGGGCCAGGACACAGACCGGTGGTTACAATACATGGAGGAGGACCCTACTCCAGGGGCGGTCCTCCTTGCAAACATACAACACGGGAGGTAGGGGGGGAACCGAGTGGGCCTAAGCCACACTACTGTGGTGTCACCTGGACTCAGGGGTGGAGGGCATGAGGTGTGGGGACAGTGGCCAGCATGCCTGACTGACCCATCCTTTCTTCTCTTCCCTGCAGCGGGACCAAGCACAAGCCGGGGACCCTCCAGTCTGGCAGCAGCAGCACACCCAGCTGCCCAACCATGGAGGCAGAGGCTCCGCCACCGGGACCAGCTCCTTCAGCACCATGTGGAGGCCGTCGAGCGCATTGAGGCTGCGATTAGGCAACGCGTCGAGGGGGACCTGCAGTGGCACCAGGAGGCCTGGGCCGCCTTCCAGGCCCAGTGCGTCCGCATAGCGGATTCGATCGCCACCCTCACTGCCCACATAGCCCATGCCATCCATTATGGCATGGCCTTACCCCATGCCCCCGCCACCCCTCCTGCCCCTGCAATGCCCCCTCCTGCCACTCCTGCAATAGCCCCTCCTGCCCACCTCCCCGTGCAGCCTGCCCCGATGCGGCCTGCCCCCCATGTCCAGGTCTGCCCCCGCAGGGGCGCTCGCAGGGACCACCCCTCCCAGGAGTAGCCCCTCCCCTCCCAGTTGAAGGTCTCTCCCCTCTCCCCTTGTAAATAAAAACATACAAGTTTTTCAGTTGAAAACAAAACTGTGTTGGTTATTGTGTTACTCGAGGTAACTGTAATAAATGATTTGAGAAGCCAATTAGCCAACTAAATTTAAGAGGATTACAAAATGCGGACACCAAATTCTGTATCTATCACCGGTCGTTCCTTTAAGTGGTCATTGGTTTGTCGCGCATAAATAAATACTGACACTTTTAAGTAAAATTTAAACCACAACTATATTAACATAGATAACAAGCAAGAAAGGTTAAAAACGCACACAAAAGAATATGTACATAGTCTAGACGCAGGGACGATTGTAGTGTTGCTGGCAACCTCAATCCTTTGGTCCTTCCGGCCTCGGAGAGGAACAGCCAGGAGATCCCTCACTGGAAGACGACGGCGAAGCTGGCAACCTCAATCCTTTGGTCCTTCTGGGCCTCATGAGAGGAACAGCCAGGAGATCCCTCGAAGACGACTGGAATCAGGTACGCTGACTTGAGCCTTCTGCACGAACCACTAATCCTCTTCCTGTTCTTCGACAGCTCGACAGGCGATGGTGGCTCAAACCCCAGCCTAAACTAAAAGAAAAACTCCTAGCTACGTCCGACGACCGACTAACATTCACGATGACGGCTGATGTGCTTGGAACCGACGCTTTACAACTGGGGGGAGGTAAGGGGAGGGGAGGGGGAAGGGTAGGGGATGGGAGGGAGTTGTATGGGGAGACCAAGGTGACCCTACTATGGGTCTTGTGCGAACATGCCCGTCAGGGCCTCTCGGATGCGCACCCCATCCTGGTGTGCCTTGCAGATGGCAGCTGTGTGGGGCTGTTCAAACGTCTGTGCCTCGGCTGCCATCCATGCAGGGAGGAAGGCCTCCCACTCCGCCTCCACAATGTTGTGGAGCACGCAGCACGTGGCCAGTACCTCTGTTAGACCCGCTCACCCATCTCGAGATGGGTGAGCAAACAACGGAAGCGGGCTTTTAAGTGGCCAAAGGCGCACTCCACCTGATTTCGGGCCCGGTTGAGGCGGTCGTTGAACCGGGCCCGGTTCTGGTCCGGCTGCCCCGTGTAGGGCCGCATTAGCCAGGGCAGCAGGGGGTAGGCCGCATCCCCGATGATGCAGATGGGCATAGGCACATCCCCGACAGTCAACTCCCGCTGGGGGAAGTAGGTGTCCGCCTCCAGCCTGCGAAACAGTCCGGAGTTGCGGAGGATGCAGGCGTCGTGTGCCCTGCCGGACCAGCCCGTGTAGACATCCAGGAAGCGGCCCCGTGGTCCACGAGGCCTGAGAACAATAGAGCAGTACCCCTTCCTGTTCGTGAAATGGGCTGCTCGATGCTCCGGGCCCGGATGGGGATGTGGGTTGCATCCAGGGCTCCCGCAGTTGGGGAACCCGAGGGCAGCGAAGCCGCCAGCGTAGCATCCACGTCGCGCAGGCGGATCACTCTCGGGAGCAGGACATCATTGATGGCATGGATGACCTGCAGAAGGGTGCAGAGAAACACAAGGGAACACATCACATAAGGCAGGGGTGAGTGTGCGCCCCTTGGCCCCCGTGATTCCCTCTGTCCTCACACACGCACACACACATGCACATGCACACACACACACACACCAGGGCCCCCTCGCCCCACGGCCCCCTACCAGCAGGCCTGTGCAAGGGAGGGATGGCCCAAACCCTGGGTGACCCAGCCTGAGTCTTGGCTGCCCCTGGGCATGGAGTGCAGCACCCTCCCCACCCCACTCCCCACTCCCCTGGGACTTACCTCCATGACGATCACACCGACGGTGGATCTTCCCACCCGAATTGCTGTGCCACCGATCGGTAGCTGTCCGGGTGGCCAGCCCATAGCGATGGCGACCCTCTTGTTCGCGGGGATGGGTGCACGCAGCCGGGTGGTGGCTCTCTGGAGCACGGGGGTGAGCCAGGCACAGAGCTCCAGGAACGTCTGCTTTCGCATGCGGAAATTCTGGAGCCATTGCTGGTCGTCCCATTGCCCAAGGACCAGCCGGTCCCACCAGTCTGTACTGGTGTCCAGTCTCCAGAGTGGCCTCTCTACGGTGGGGTGGGGATGCCACAGGGAATCCATGGCCTCCCTGGTGAGGGAGTCCAAGGCGATCTGCGCCTCCTGGTCCTGGAACACGAGGGCACCAGCCTGGAGCACCAGCTGCAGGCACTCAAAAATGGCCGACAGGGGCCAGAGCAGGCACATGGCCACCCGTGGCTCCATGGCAGACAAAGCAAGGCACAAGAAACCAAAACCAGGAAAAAGCACTAGGGGGCAAAAGGGTGGTGTCCAAAAGGCAGAGGGCAACCACCAAACCTGCTATGGCTGTCAGTCCCTGCAAGAGGTCCTAACACATGGAGCAGGAGACAAACGGCTGTCCGGCGAGACTCCTTTAAGCACGTGTCTGAACAGAGCTCCAGCCCCGCTCCCGGAAAGGGCTGGTGCCCTTTTGCCCTCTTCAAAATGGTTCCGGGCTTCTGCTTTTGTGCAAAAGCGCGCCGCCAATCTAGACGCGCTTTTGCACAAAAGCGCATCGTTCTAACGATAACTCCGGGACCAATCTAGACGCTCTTTTGCGGAAATACTTTTAACGGAAAACCTTTTCCGTTAAAAGTATTTCAGGAAAATCATGCCAGTCTAGACGCAGCCCTAGGGTGCTGCTAGTACTACCACTGATTTGTTTGTACAAGTCTCTTGACTGCTCAGTGCCTCACTTTTGCCATTTATGGAATGAGTATAATACTGTAATACTTTTCTTTCCAGGGTGAGAGGACAGAGAGGCTAACTTAAGAAGTGCTTGGAGATCCTTTCGTGAAAACTTGAAGTGGCGCCTGGATGCATCCAAAGCCCTACTTACTGCTCCCCTTTGTGGGTGATTTGTTTTAACTATGTCAGGCTAAATGGTTTGTAAACAAGCAATAACTGAATGTGGAGAGTTTGTCACTGGGGTGTGAATGATTCCAATCAGTGGATATAGTTACAAGTTGATTCAGAGCTTTTTCTGCTAATCCTCCTCCTGGCTTCTCCCTCACAATCCTCTCTAGCAGTGATGAATTTCCCTCTTGAAATTAATAATGCCAAGCCTGCCAGTGTTTTAAAATCCAAACTTAATTTTGTCCTCTTGAGCTTTGCCTTTGGCACGTGAAAGCAGAAGCTTTAAACTCTATTACTTGGAAAGTCTGCTGGGATGCCTTGGCATGGCAGGTGCTATATACGTTTAGTGCTGCATTGCTATTAAAGTCCATTAAGAGGGATCTTTCTGAAGCTGTCAGCACATTGCAGATTAAAACCAGAAAAATAAAGGCATGCACAACACATGCCTATCTAATGGTTCAGATAGCTGCAGAGAGGGGATTCATCTTTGGCTTGCGATCAGCTTACAGCTAGGCTCACTGTAAAGGATATTTGGTTTTCTGCGTGAGCCCTGCCCCCCCCAAAATGTAATCAAGCTTATGTGGAAGCCAGGCTTGTGTTGAATCCAGACCTCTGTGTTTTCTATATTCTGCCCCATACCGATTCTCTAACTTCAGGTAAAAACTAGCCTTTAGCAGTACTAGCATTGTAGACAACTCAGAGTTGGTGAGGTGAGAAATTTATTTGGAATTCTAGAAAGCCTTTGACAAATTCCCTGACAAAAGGCTATTAAAGAAACTAAGTAGCTATGGGGTACGAGGCGAAGTCTGGTCATAGCTCAGAAACTAAGACCTAGGAAACAGAATGAGAATAAGTGACTAGTTTTCTGCAAGGAGGTGCCTCATTGTTCCATACATAGGCCAGTGTTAAATGCATTTATTAATGGTTGGAAAAAGGGAATTAACAGTGAGGTGGCAACATCTGTATCTGACACAGCTGTCGAAATCAATCAAATCTACAGAAGACTGTGAGGAACTGTGGAGGGGCAGTGAATGGATAGCGCAATGGCAAACACAATCCATTATTGACAAACAGGCAATGCATTGTGGAAGGAATAATTTGAACTACTCGGTCATCTGAATGGGTTCTAAATTAACTGTAGCCACCAAAGGAGGAAACCTAGGTGTTTTTTTCTCACTATGCAGTGGCCCAAAACCAAATAATGTTAGTATAAATAAAGAATTCAGTTAGAAAATACTGAAACTATTGTAATGTTGTTATTATTATTAAAATTGGCACAGAATCATCTGGAATGGGGTGCTCACTTCTGGCCATGATATTTTCAAAAGAGTGTATCCCAAACAGAGGGTTCTCAGATACAGGTGGTGGACCTTACTAGAGGTTTGGAAGGCATCTGTGTGAAGAAAGGCCAAAAAGCCTGAACTGTTTATTTTAGAGAAGGTATTAAAAAGAGGAGACATGATAGATGTACACCAAATGAGTGACTGTGAAAATAAATTTGAAACTCTTATTTACCCTCCCATACTAAAAAGACCAGGGGACAGTCAATGAAATTGAAAGGCCATAACATTTAAAACTGTTGAAAGGAAACACATTTTTATGCAGTGCATAATTAACTCATTTTCATAAAATAGCATGAAGCTTAAAGAGATTAGCAGGATTCAAAAGAGGATTAGACATTTATATGAGTAATGTAATTGGGGATGTTCTTAGTAAACAGAATAACTTTTTTCTTTCTTTTGTCATAAAGGGATATAAACCTTCATGCTTCAGGGCCTAAGAGCTTTCTTTCTTTCTTTCTTTCTTTCTTTCTTTCTAAACCCTGTTATTCCATAAATGTCTACTGCTGAGTTTCTTGTATTTTGCTGGTCACTGTCACAGAGCTTGCTAGTCTAGATGGACCAGCGTTCTGATTCTCTGGGGCAATTACAAGGCTTCACAACCAGGCTTTACACTGGAGTAGAGCACAGACCAGCCTAGTAGCATGAAAGTCACTTGTTCCTCCAGATAACGCACAAAACCACAGCTCCACTTTTTCTATTCTTTCACTGCTGTGCCAGAGGAACCCCTTCCCTGCATTTTATAATCACACCACCTATGGTCTTACTGCTCCACTTAATAGGACCCACAGAGTAGTAAAGGCTAACTCCCACGCCCCAAGGCCCCACCTAGTGCGTCCCACAGTGATCCATCCTATTTCCTTCCTCTTTCCAACCCTGCTTCTTCCATTGTTTTTCTCCATGTCATTCTCCATTTTTTACTCCTTTTCTTCTCTCTCCCTCCCCCACCAGTTACAAGGACTGTCAACTTCCAGCACTGGTTTACCTCACCATCTGCTTCCTGCACTCATGCTGCAGAGCATCTCTGGCAGAAGTCCTATGACCAGGCTGACTTTTTCCATTACTCAGGGCCTCACCCCACGTGAAGGAGCTAACTCATCATAAGCACCTCCCTGTGGCCAGGCTCTGCACAGTAGCTCTCGTCTCATGTGCACCCTGCCAAGAGTTGCCCCAGCACTGTGGTGGTCTATGACATGGCCCTCCAGCAGGAGTAGGGAATCTTTTTTTGGGTTGGGGGCCACTGAGCCACTGAAAAATCAATCAGGGCTGAACACAAATGACAAGCAACCCCCCGCCCCCAACACAAAAAACCTCTCACTGATGTGGCCCCTGAATTAGGGATGTTAAGAATTAGGGATCTAATTGTGTAGATGATGCAATTTGTATCGGCTATGCAATTAGTCGATAAGGGAAGGTGCTCAGTCCCAGCTCACGCTGGTCCAGGAGCTATCCCCGCTGTGGCTCTGCAGTTTAAACGTAGTAAGAGCTGGGCGTGCAGGCAGTCTGGCTCCTACTACATTTAAACTGCAGAGCCGCAGGGGGAGTACATTCTGGACCAGTGCGAGTCGGGGCAGAACTGGGACTGCTGTGGCTCTGCATTGTAAATGTAGTAAGAGCCGCCCAGGTCCAGCAACCTCTGTTCACAGAGGCCAGGGCTAGCTGCAGACAGGGGCTGCTGCTGGAGCAGCCTCTGCCTGTGGCCAGCCTGGGATGCCGTGGGCAGGGGCTGTAACCGAAGCAGCCTCTGCCTGCAGCGAGCCTCAGCCCGCCGCGGGAAGACACTGCTTTGCGGCAGCTTCCCCTACCTCCCCCCCGGGGGGCGGGGCAGGTGGCACCACAGAAATGGTGCTGGGAGGAACCGTTTTTTAAGCAGGTTCCCCCCAGCACTGGCTCCTGTTCTCCCCCACACACTTGCTGCCTCTGATACAGAGGCAGCAAAGGAGGGGGGGAAACAAATAGTCAAATACTTGATTCAACTACTTGATAAATTTGGGGGGGGCTGCAGAGGGATGAAGCACCAGTGTGGGCTCCCCAATTCTGGGGGGTCCCTGATCCTCAGGGGCCAGATCCAGGCAAGCCAGGGGCTGCATCTGGCCCTAGGATCTGAGGTTCCCAACCCCTGCTTTAAAGTCTGTCCCCTAGGACAGTCAGTGTGATTGCCAACTCCCTTGACCGGCTGCCATTTATGATGATGATGTCCAGTCTGAGAGAGTTGGCAACCCTAATAGTAAAAAATAAAAAAAAATAAAAAAATCCCACTTCATCTCAAAGTTGGAGTAAGGCTCTCTTCCTTCATACAGCACTCAGGCTCTGGCCCTAACCTGAGCTCACAGATAAGAGAAGGGAATGGTCCCTTTCAAGGTGAGTTAGCATCTGCCACTTCTCTTCACTCAAGCTACATCTCCCAAAATAGCTATTCTGAGTCTTTTGACTGAACCCGTTATTTTGAAATATAACGGGCTCGCTATTCCAACGTCCCTGTAAACCTCTTTCCATTAGGAATAAGGGACGTTTCGGAAGAGCACTTTATTTCAAAACAAGTGCTGTGTAGACAGTGCCAAATTTTGAAATAAACTATTTCGAAATAACACCAAAATAAGATACGCAATTTGCGTAGCTCAAATTGTGTATCTTATTTCAACCTGCGGTGCAGTGTAGATGCACCCTTAGGGCAGGTCTGTCAGCTAGCAGTCATCTGGGGAGCTCCTGTCTTCATTCAGCAGTTTCTCCAGGAGCTGAGGCTACGTCTAGACTACGGGCTTTCAAGGGAATGCGTATGCTCTTCCGCTTTTTTTTGTGGAAGAGCAGACGCGCTCTTTCGGAAGCCCTGTCTTCCTCCTCCCACTAGGAAGAAGGGCTCTTCCGAAAGAGGGTTTTCCGAAATTTGGCCCAATGTAGATGGGTACT
This sequence comes from Rafetus swinhoei, assembly GCA_019425775.1. Lineage (NCBI taxonomy): Eukaryota > Metazoa > Chordata > Testudines > Trionychidae > Rafetus > Rafetus swinhoei. Next base: position 142,925,515 of record CM033440.1, on the reverse strand, counting down.
TTTTCCGATAGATCATTGTAGTCTAGACATAGCCTGAGAGTTGAATGTCTTCTTTCTCCCTCATCTGCCATCCACAACTACTTCTGTTTTATGGTGAAACAGACTCACCTACTGAGTCTGTATCTGCCACATACTGGATTCTTTCCTTCACACCACTACACTTTCTTACCTTGCTCTATCTTCTTAAGAAAATGTAATCCCACTTTCCCCATACTCTCACTAAACCCCTCATAGTAGATTATCCCCTTTATAAAATGTCTACACACTTTCTAAAGAATTATTTTTCCTGGGAATACTCCTTGCATTCTCATAGCAGGGGATCAACTGTTTCTTTAACCTCACATGTTACAGAATCATCTTTGTGTCTAGTCACTAAATATAGATTATTATTCAAACCATAATGGTGAGTTAATCTTTTAAATGTGAGCACATCATTCCACAACCTTGTAGTACCACCTTATCCTCTGTTTTTGGGGCATATTTCATAGACTCGTCTTCCTCTTTTCTCCTTGGTCCATGGTTCTTGCCATTCCTTTTTTAAACTAATTCCTGCTAACTCAAAAGGACTTTTATATCAATTTCTGCATTTTTCAAAGTACTTTTCATTTCCTTATCTGCAGTTTCAATGCCAAGTATCCCAGCATTTGCAGGAATTCATGCTAGTACTATTACTATGTTCATGCCTGAGCACACTAACCTTGTCAAAAATAAAAGGAAAAACTATGTAGCACTTTAAAGACTAACAAGATGGTTTAACAGGTGATGAGCTTTCGTGCGTGGGCCAGACCCACTTCCTCAGATCATATTCTGGAAGAGAATTGGCATGACCATATATACCAAAGGAATACAATGAAAAACATGAACACATTATTAAACTGACAAATCAGATTTAGTACAGAAGGTGGGGTGAGGGAGAGAGAGGGAGGGAGGGAATAGCTATTTATGAGTCAATGAATGGCTAATCAGGGGTGATAAGTGGGGAAGCTATCTTTGTAATGGTTAAGGTAATTAGCATTTATTAGATCTTGCTTATTTTTTGAGGTACTCCTTTTTAATTGCCAATGAATCTAACAATAACATTATTCCCACCAAGTCAGCCTTCATAATGGCTACAAAATGATATATTCTGTTAGATGTCTGAACACCAAAATTCAGGGTACAGAGCAATTTCTACTTCACCTGACTTTTGTCGTGGTTAGCTCTATCAGTATGTAATTAGCCACAGTGATCATATTTATCATGTATCAAACTTTATCCATCCTATAGGATGGCACTTTCTTTCCCTTTATCTTATTCCAAATCCACAGTTGGAGAGATGATTTTCCAGGCATAATTTAATGTCTTCTAGAATTTCCTTTTCACATAATTTTTACCCACATTCAAATCCTAAGAGCATGAAAGACTTTGTGTTGAGCTACATTCCATTGGCTTAATTTCCATCTATCCTCATTTTTGTCCAGTACTCTCCTAGAATCATAGAATCATAGAACTGGAAGAGATTTCAGGAGGTCATCAAGTCCAGCCCCCTGCCCAAAGCAGGACCAACCCCAACTAAACCATACCAGCCAGGGCTTTGTCAAGCCAAGACTTATAAAACCTCTAGGGATGGAAATTCCACCACCTCCCTAGGTAACCCATTTTGGTGCTTCCTCACCCTCCTAAAGAAATACTTTTTCCTAATATCCAACCTAGACCTCCCCCACTGTAACTTGAGACCACTGCTCCTTGTTCTGCCATCCATCACTACTGAGAACCACCTCTCTCCATCCTCTTTAGAACCTCCCTTAAGGAAGTTGAAGGCTGCTATCAAATCCCCCCTCACTCTTTCCTTCTGCAGACTAAATAAGCCCAAATCTCTCAGCCTTTCCTCATAGGTCATGTGCTCCAGCCCCCTAATCATTTTGGTTGCCCTCCGCTGGACCCTCGCCAATGCGTCCACATCCTTTCTATAGTGGGGGGCCCAGAACTGGATGTAATACTCCAGATATAGCCTCACCAGAGCCAAATAAAGGGGAATAATCACTTCTCTAGATCTGCTGGCAATGCTCCTCCTAACGCAACCTAATATTCAATTCGCCTTCTTGGCTACAAGGGCACACTGTTGACTCATATCCAGCTTCTCATCCACTGTAATTCCCAGGTCCTTTTCTGCTGAACTCCTACCTAGCCAGTTGATCCCCAGCCTGGAACAATGCTTGGGATTCTTCCGTCTCAAGTGCAGGAGTCTACACTTGTCCTTGTTGAACCTCATCAGATTTCTTTTGGCCCAATCCTCTAATCTGTCTAGGTCACTCTGGACCCTATCCCTGCCCTCCAATGTATCCACCTCTCCACCTAGCTTAGTGTCATCCGCAAACTTGCTGAGGGTGCAATCCATCCCCTCATCCAGGTCATTCATGAAGATGTTGAACAAAACCAGCCCTTGAACTGATCCTTGGAGCACTCCACTAGAAACCGACCGCATTATTTCACTCAATTTTTGCCCAAAATGTCAGATCTAACATTTTCATTCCTAAATGAATAGCTACCTGCATTGCATGCAGAGGCCATAAAAGAAATGGATCACACAAAATTATCTAGGCTAACTGAATCCAATTTTTTAAGCTCAGAACTAAAGGCTTGACATCAGGTCAATCCATGACTGATGTTATTAATGAACTATATATCACTATCAGCACCCTCTCCTGTTTCCCAGTTAATCCCAGCAATATTTTGGCTGATTATGCCTGCCTTTATATGTTTTTAAATATTTTCTATATGTCTCTTCCAAGTTAATGATCAAACACTAAACCCAACAACTTAAAGTTGTTAATTACATGTACCTGCTCTCCATAAAGACACAACTTATATTCTACTACTGTCAACTGAGTAGGTTTCTCCCTCTTCAACTCCTCCCTCAGACCTGACAGGTGTGGTGGGGCACAGCCACCTCAGCCCACATTGGCCCATTAACACATGGTGTTCAGTATCCTGTTTGTAGAGCCCATCACAGCACACCAGCTTATTATCTCTCTTTCATTAATGAGGTGTCAACTCCTGTCTCTGGCCCATGCTCAAAAGCTTCAGAGGGGTAACTGAGTTAGTCTGTGTGACGGGTCACCCCCGACCCGCACGGGGGAAGGCTGGGGCCGCCGCGCCGCGGGAAGCGGAGGGCAGACCCAAGCCCCTCCCTCTGGCCGCGGCGCAGGCAGGGGAAGCCGGCGGGGCTGCGTTCAGCCTCCACGCCTCCGCCAGCAGGGAAACACTAGCCCCTCCCCGGCGGCCGCGCCGAATGGGGATGGGGCGGGGCTAGGCGGCCGAGCCACGGCCGGCAACGCCGGCGCGCCGCCGGAGGGGGAGGGGCCCCGGGCGGCGTCCGGCACGGCGGGCCAGTTTAAAAAGGCCCGCCACCAGTGGGGAAGGGGGCGGCCTCCTCGCAGGGAGGGAGGAGAACCCCCGGTCCTAGGACGGACCCCGAGCGGCACCGAGGCCGGCAGTCAGCCCGGCCTCGGCCCCGGGATTCCCGGGATGGTCACCGCAGCTGGCGTTCGGCCAGCCCCGGCTCTCACGGGGATTCGACCCCGCTCCGACAGCCCTGGCGGGGATGGCCTGGTCGGGAACGGACCCGGCGGTGGGAGCGGACCCCCGAGGTATCGCCGAGATGACTACAGGCTGGAACGTCTGGACCGGGTAGGTCTCGGAGGTGGGGACAACGACCCGAGGGAACTCGGGAAGGGAGGAAGGAGCCCGGGGCGGAGCGATTTTGGCGACCGTGGATAGACGGGTTACGGGCGGAGTGACCCCCGTCTACCGCGTCGGGGCGTGAGCAAGCCCCGACGCTTAGGGCCCCGGGCTGGGACCCGGAGAGAGGGCGGGACCGGGTCCCCCTCCCTCCCCCGAAGGAGCACTCAGCTCTGAGCAACGCCGGCTTGGGCGCGCAATAGAACCAGGCCCACCCGAATAGGTGGAGACCGGATTGAGGCTCAGGCCCCCACCCCGCAGGGACGGCGACAACTGCTGGGTCCGCTGACCCCCCATTCCGTCCGGGAAGGGGGTGATCGCACCCGATTGCCCGGGCTCCCGAGTAGGGGCCGGGAAGGACACAGGCGGAAAGGGGCAAAGGGGTCCGCCGAGCCCCCCTCTCGTCCCGGGAGGCGGTGATCGCACCCCGAACCCCTCACAGTCTGTAACAGGAAAAACTTAAAAAACAACAACAAATAGTCTAGTGGAACCTTAAAGACTAATAAAACCTGTAGATGGTATCACGAGGTTTCGTGGGCACAACCCACTTCTTCAGATGACTGGAGTGTTAGAAATCTGACCCATGCTGCCAGCCTCCATCAAGTGCCTTTGTGTTTTCTCCTTCACTGCCCAGCACACTGGGGAAAAGCCTTCCAAACCCTCCTCAGAGCTCTCGTGATGCCTACAAAAAACTTTTGACAAGGGCTAGACTGATAGTGAGATGCAACCACTGCCTGTCATGCTGACCAGAGTTGTTTCCCTGTATTTCCCTGCCAGTTTATCCAATGTCTCTTAGGCTGTAAGTGCCTTGGGGGTAGAAATCATCTTTTTGTTCTGTGCCTGTACAGTGCCTAGCCCAGTGAGGCCCTGGCTCTAGTTAGAGCTCCTAGGTGCTATGGTAGTATGAATAATGTCCCTGTGTCAGGGTACATAAACTCTGCACTCACATGGAAGGGGTTAAGGAATTGCTTTGAGCTGTAGTAGTCCAGTCCCACCATGCCCACAAATCATGCTGGGACTGGAGGAGATGTTAAGTGCAGTTGCCGCCTTTTGGGACAAACCTGGGAAGGGGAAAGACTGTTGAACTCCCCAGCCATGAAGAAGGGACTGAGGGCCTGAAGAGCCCCTGTCCTCACAGAGGGAGGGTGCAGAACCATTGGTGAAAGCAACTTACAATGTCTTACAGGCACTGTCCTATTACAACCCAGTCCCTGCCAACTCTTTCAATAGCTCCCTGCTGGCTTTTGCCGCAGCTCTTACTGGAATGGTGCACCAGGGCACACCTCTTTACTTTCCCCTCTCTGCAGAACCCTGAATTGAAGTTGGGGGGAAGGAAAGGATCCAGACGTGCACTGGACTCTGAAGGGATTCACTCGTACCTCAAGGCCCCTCTTGTGGGGAGAGCTGCTGCTTACAGGTTTTTCTTTCCCTTTTGGTCATTTTTGCCCAGTTTGCTGAGTGTGGGCTGTTTCCGTGGCTCCACCTTGGACCCTGAGTGGCAATGAGATAGTTGAGAGGGAGGGCTGAGCACCAGCCTGCTGGATAGATGCTCCACAGCGTTTGCTAAGGTCACAGGGAGTGTACACGTGTGATTCCCATGAAGCCTAAATGAGGTGTGCTTTATAAGTCACAGATTTGGGACAGTCCCCTTGCCCCCTTCTTCTTACAGTGGGGTTTCTCAAATAGCTTACCAGAGTGTTGATGTCATTCTGTTACTCCTATTCCTATGTTAAGTCAACTTAACTATGTCTCTTAAGGGGGAGGGATAGCTCAGTGATTTGAGCATTGACCTGCTAAACCCAGGGTTGTGGAGCTCAATCCTTGAGGGGGCCATTTAGGGATCTGGGGCAAATCTGTCAGGGATGGTACTTGGTCCTGCCGTAAGGGCAGCAGGACTGGACTTTCAATGTCCCTTCCAGTTCTATGAGGTGTGTGTGTGTGTGTGTGTATATATATATATTTTTAGGTGGGTGGAAAGTCCACACCTTGGAGTGGTGTAGTTAAACGGACCTATCTGCCAGTGCAGACAGAAGAAATCTATCCACCTAGTGCTATCTCCTTTCAGGAAGGTGGATTAATCATGGGAGAACCCCTCCTGTTGGCGTAGTAGCATCTGCATTTCAAGTGTAGAGCACAGCAGTCTGTATTTTATTGCTTCATACACCTGCCATATATAGTCAGCAGGCAAAACTATGTAGAGGAGTATATAGAGGGTCAATGTACTCTGCAGCAGGGTGTCTGCTAAAGAAGCCTGCTGCTAAAATTGGTTTCCATAGAAGAAGAGTTCAGCATTGCTCTATTCTTGGCAATGTGTATTTTCCCTCCTCTGCTAATAACTCCTGTAAATCCTTCAGTCCAAGTGGGTGTCTTTTGTGTACTAAATGCTGTCATTATTTATAAAGCACTCTGTATTTGAATGTGCTTCAAGTCAGTCCTGCAGGACAGTTTCAATCAACTTTTGTTCAATTTATTCCACCTAACTGACTTAGAAATGTAAATAAAATTAAATTAATGGTACTGTGTCTCCTGTTACAAATGGCATAGGCTTGAAGTAATACTGACTGTACAATCAGAGGAGGACTACACCATAGAAATCAGCCTCCAGGAAACTGCAGTGTCTAGTATCTTTCCTGAAAGGGCCCTAATGGGCACATTTAATCCATATTTTCTTTTAAAATATGCTTCTAGGGCTTGTCTGTTTTTGTTCTCTTCAGAAAATAACTAGTCCAGTCTTACTCAGTGCAAGTCTCTTCACAAGCATGCAAGCTGTGCTGAAGCTTCAGGGTGAGTTTACTCTTCACTAATGTACTGTTCTGGAACATGCACCAAATTATTAAATAGTACTTTTCTTTTTGACATCTTTCATCCCAAAACACTTCATAAAGTAGGGCCAAATCCTGAGGTCCCAATTAAGGGAAACTCCTATCACAGTGAATGGGAGTGTTTATATGGTGGCCAGCCCCTTTCACAGCTAGGGGACCTGGGGTCAGCCCTAGTCCTTTTATCAGGCCCAGCTGGAAAGGGGGCAAACATTTTCTGTGAAGGGCTGAGAGAGCTCAAGGGAGAGGAGCTGCTGGAGTGACATAGAGCTCGTCTCCATTACACCAGGAATTGATCCTCCATTGGCCATTGATTTATCATGTCTGCTTAGACATGATAAATGTATCTCCGAGCACTCTCCCATCAATGCCTGTACTCCACCAGGACAAGAAGAGTAGCTGGTGTGGATGGGAGAACAGCCCCCACTGACTTTACTGCACACACGATGCCATGGTAAGTACATTGATTTAAGCTACTAGGCTCCTGCAGTAGGACCTGAATCAGAGGACGGGAGGGTGTCATGCTGTCCTTTCAGCATGGGGAGGCAAGTAGGAAAGTCTCTGGCAATTCTAGCCCAGAGTAGGCAGAGGAATTGCTCTTGTTTTTGGTTTACATTTGAAGAATAAAACTGCCTGGAGCAAGACTTGGCCATAGCAATGACTCTTTCTTGGGAAGGTCATGAGAGATAACCTACGTGAGGGGGAAATGAGACAGTGGCTAGCTGAAGTCAGCCCAGATAGGTAGCAGCACAAGCTTATTTAGCATGAAACTCTGGATTTTGTCCTATAGTCTTATTATATACTTTAGAAATGTGCCTCTGTTCATGAGTCTGTTTGTTCAAGATCTCCTCCTAAACGGTAAGAGCTAGGACCACCAAATTTGATATGCAGCTTCCTCTTATCAGAACTTAAAGCAAGATTGGGGCTTGGTTGTGCCAGAATAGTAGGATGTGCATGGAATGTGATCCTTTCTCATTACATGGAAAGGGAGGGGTGTGGCAGGAGGGAGTTATACTGCAGAATGACCACAGAGGGGCAGTAAGGGGTCAGAGATGGGGACCAGGACAGTTATAACTCCATTGGGCCAGCAGGGGTGGAGAAAGGGACAGCTGTCTACTATATATTTCAGAGAGTTTATCTGTTTATCTGTCCCCAAGCTGGGGGACCTGCACCTTTCCCCACTAGCTGTGTCCATTGCAGTGGACATGGACAGGCGTTTCTCACCTGGCCCTAAGCTACTGTGGTGAGAGAGGGCTGGGATTGTTCTCTCTCCCCAGGCAGCCTGCATACTGAACCCCTCATCCTCAGCCCCACCCCAGAATCATGATTTTAAATGAAGAGAGACCAAACTTACTTGAGTTAAGGACCTGAGCCATGCTGGGTAAATCTTCTAGTGTACACATAGAGAGGGGTCATTGTATCTTATGCATTGTATTTTTTCCATTTACTCCTGATCCTCAACTCCAGCCAAGATAGCTACCAATTAAATATCTGGGGCCTAGCTAGAGAAAACATCTTTAAGAACACTAGGGAAACCCCAGATTTTATATAAGAAGGGCTACTGGATCTATCCTATCCAGGCAATCCACACATTTAAAAAAAAGTCTGTTCCAAAGAGGCTCACAGACATTTAAATGACTCAATTTAGCTACCTGAAAATAATGGTCTGAGGTGGCCCTGCTGGGTTTAAACTTGTGACTGCAAGGAGTCCAGGTATTTTGAATGCAGCCATCTATTCTAGCATGTGTTAGTCAGTTTCAGTCTACCAGCTCAATGAATTGTTAGGCTTTGCAGGGTCTCGGGTTCACCTGCCACCAGATTAGTGAGAGGTAGATCAAACGAGAGGAGAACACCTCCTTTTCCCAGAGGACTCACTAGCTTTAGAAAACATCAAAACAAAGCGCCTGCACTGTGATTCCAACACCCATCTCCATCTCTCAGGGTTGCTGGTCCAAACAAAGCCAGATCTGTGCAACAAATAAAACAACTTTCAGAGCAGGTCTGGAAGTGGGACTGTGCATGTCAGTCTCTCTGGAGCTGACTGCCGTATTGCCCCATCTCCCTGCCCATCAGTGCCACTGTCTATCCATAGCCAGTGGCATCAACCTCCATTGTGACTAGCAGTAGGAGTTAGAGCACGTACCACCACCACTGCACAGTGGGGAAAGTTTTGACTCTCCAGGTCTCCCCCATCTTTCTCTCTCTTTAAACCCAGAAGCAGGGGAACTGAGATGGAAAGCAGGGAGGGAGATGTGCAAGATGGCAGGCACTGCAGGTGTACATCCCATTGCTTTCTCCCTCCTCCAATTTGCATCCTGCTATGGGGTAGAGCCTGATTTCCCAGGCTGACCCGCACCTGTACATTCCCAGAGCTTCCTAAATGAACAGAGAAGTTCTTGCACTTGACAAATTTCTTTCCTTGGAGACAGCCTCCCTTCCTGTAAGCCCACCTGTCACTAATGCAGGCCAGCTGCCTTTATTGTCATGAGTCAGGCACCCACAGAGATTCAAGTATTCTCCCTCAACTCCCCTGATCTATGCAAGGATCTCAGTGAGTCTAGCTCAGGGGTGGGCAAAAGAGGCTCCATGGGCTGGATCCAGCCCGCCAAGTGAGTTGATCCGGCCCGCAGAGGCCCTGCCACTCCCCCCACCCCCAGGCCAATCGGGTCGGGGATTAGAGTCAGCTGGCAGCTGACTCTGAGCGCAGCGCTCCCTTGCCGGGCGGGGGCAGGGAGCGAGAGACTTCATGTGCTCCCCTTCCCCAGGCCCTGCTTGACCTGGGGGCAGCAGGGGAAGCACACGAAGTCTCCCCCCCCCACCGCCAGGGGCACAGGTACCTAGAGGGAACTGCCAGCTGTTCAGAACAGCTGGTGGTTCTCAGTGTGGGGGGGAAGACTTTGCACACTCCCCCACCCCCAGACCAATCAGGGTCTGTGGGCAAGGAAGCATGGAAGTGTCCGGGGAGGCCAGCAGCTATTTCAAAAATTTCTGAAGTGGCCCCCGGTCAAAAATTATTGCCCACCCCTGGTCTAGTTTCTCCTGGCATGACCCTATCCAAGGTTAGCCAGTGCCACCTCCCTTTATGAAGGAAACTGTGACAGTGGAGAATCACAATCATGAGGGCCTTTAAGAGTCTAGATCACCCATCAGAGGGAGGTATCATTATCCCCATGTTAGTTTCCCATTGATTTGAAGGTCACACAGCAAGTTAGTGGCAGGACTGGTGTCACACTTGTGCTCTACCCACTAAACAACACTCCCTCCCACTGAGGCCAACTAGCTCACCTTTGCAGTTGTTAACTTATTTCCTTTTGATTCAACCGGAATTGCTATGGACATAATTTAAAGTTATTTGCTGCTCTGAAATGTGAAACCGCTGTGTGTGAAATGGCTCTCTGCTGGGGGCATCTACCGGGATCCTCCTAAAATGATCTGCATCTTCCACTGAGCTCTGGTTGCAGCCGAGAACTGAAATGAAATGAGAGCTCAGGCATGCAAAAAGAAAATGAACACTTCATTTCTGCCCCAAGGATGAAGGGACACACTCCAGCATTCTCTCCTGCTCTCTGCAGTTCCATGCAACATATCCAAATCACATGCAACTTCAATCAGGGAAAATGTGCCTGCAGAGCCAACGAGTAACTGTTGACAGTGGAAGGGGGCGCCTGACTGTCCCTGCTACAGTGGTTCTCCAACTTTTTGGCTGGTGGACCACCTGGCTCAATGCAAATCTTTCCGAGGACTACCAGTTGCTAATGGAAAGTGACCGTTAATTACATAATTAGGCCTGAGCCATTTTGCTAGTGCTGCAGCTAGGGAGAATGGTTTAATTTAAATGATTAAACAGATTAAGCATTTTAACTTTCTCATGTTAGTTTATCAAACTTCATTTTAAATAATGTAAAATATTAATTTATGTCCAACACAAAAGGGTTCCATGTTTTCTTTATTTATGGTAGGGGTGGGGAACCTTTTTTGGGTCAGGGGCTGAGCTCAAACCGTGGACCACCTGGGAGGTGGCCATGGACCACTAGTGGTCTGGGGACCACACTTTGAGAACCACTGCCCTAGAGTCACTTTTACTACCCCCACATCAGTCCATTTGAATGGACTGTCCCCTTCCTGCTTTGCCCCGCCCCAGTCCCACTGCACTTCCACTAACCTCGGGCAGGGTGCATCCTGCCCCCAGTGTTGTGCCAGGGAATCAGCCCCAGCCTGAAGGGGCTACTCAGGATGTCTGTTGGCAAGCTTCTTCCTCCGCCACTGTCTAAGCCTAGGCTGGTACCCTGGGAAAGCCCAAGGCCCTCCAGCATGGGGGGCTACCCAGGAGGAGCCAAGTCCCATGTGTGCTGAAGCCTCCAAGAGCCACACACAGCACTGACACCGGGGAGCCCCTCCGCCTCTCAGATAAACACTGGAGTTGGGCAGGGGGAGGCTCCAACCAGCAGCTCCCCCAGGCAGAGGTTAGAGCTCTCTTTGCTCCCTCCCTGCTTCCTCTGGCCCTGGCTCCAGGGAACCCAGGACTTCTCCAGCCCTCAAGATTTGTACCCAAGGCAGCAGCCATTTGCTGGGCTGCTCCTCCTGCTGAGTGTGTCCTCCCCTGATGAGCCACCGGTGCGCTCCACGGGCGTGGAAGCCTCTGCATTGCTCAGGTGCTGCTGGTTCAGGGCAGGAGGGGATTAGATCTGTTGGTTCCCAGCTCCCTGCTACCAGGCGCTGGCAACAGCCCTGCCCCATTGGCCCTACCTGGCCCTGGTGTGCTGCCTAGATGGATGATCTCTCCATAGAAAGACCCGGGACTCAGCTGCTCCTGCTAAGCTCCCTGGGCTGCAATGACTTCATCTTGCAAGCCCCCCCGCCCCAGTGCTGGTGGATGCCTGGTTGGAAATGGAAGGCAGAAATCTAGGGAAGAGGGCATGTGACCCCCCTTTCTCCCATGTATCACCTCTGGTGTTCAGGAAATCTCCCCACAATGTGTGATTGTAGGAAGTTTGTCAGCAAAAGTATCAGAATTGTAGGTTCATATTGCTGGCTGGCTGCTTCTAAATCCCCTCAAGTTAGATTACACCGGATATGAATCTGGCCCTGTAGCAAAGTCCTCAGAGCACCAGATTGCCTAGTGGTTAGCATGCCCATTTTCAGTCCCTTGTCTCTCAGCAGGAAGGGCCTGAAGCTCAGTTCCTAGCCCTTGTAAGTGGCTATTGTTACCGCAGAGTTTTTGCCATCCTTACCCTCTCCTTACCAGAGAGCAAGTTGGGGGGGAAATGAGGTGTATGGTCCTCCTGCAAGAAGGGCGGTTGGTAGGGGAGCCCAGGCCTGCTGGCCTCAGGCCCAAGGTTCTATGACAGACCACAATGTCAGGAGCTATGGAGTACCCCAGAGCCTCCGGCCTTAATGACTTCCCACCAGCCATTTCCCCCAAAGTTTCTAAGTCCAATAGAAGGTAGCGAAAGAAAAGCCAGCTCAGTCTTCAGCCCCAGCTGTGTTCAGCAGGGAGTTTTCTTCCTCACAGTGAGGCTTCTTTGCAGTCTTGAGTGATATGGTCACCCCAGAGCAGCAATGTTCAGGTGCCCTCCGGATAGGTGTGCCTTCCTCTCTCCCTCCCCTGCCTGCCTTCCTTAAGGGCCCCTCGCTGGCTCATGTTCTGCAGGCCTGGAGGCACAGGACTGCCTGGGCCCTAGATTGTCCTTTGGGTGCCAAGAGGCTAACGTGGGGTTTAGACCCCCCAAGGACCTGTGATGGGGTGTGTATGTTCTCTCCCACTGAGTTGCAGGAATTTACAAGTAACTCCAATTCCATTGCTCTTAGTAGGAGTTTCATACTTAACTACATTGGCTGGTATTCTTATTGCTGTAACACATTGCTATGACCACAGCTATTGGCTCAAATGGGGACAGCAGACAGTCACCTGCCATAAAGGGAACATTGATACAGCGTCAAGTGAGAAGGGTGAAAAGAGCTAACTTAGAGCCATGTTTTGAGTACAGTATTTCTGATTCCATTTGCCTGCATTGGCTTTTTAGCCACTGCTTGGCCCCAACAATGGATATATGGTCACCCCAAAATAGCAATGTTGGCCTGGATAAATCTCACTTTGCAAAATCGTATTTGTTTACAATTCGGTCATCATTTCAACTGCAGTGGGTGTCCTCCCATTCCTCTCCTAACTTGCTGGGTAGTAGTGCTGTGCCCTGGTAGAGAGCTGCCATGTTTCACCACAAAGGAAGGCGGTGAAATGATTTTTGGGTATGGGGTGCTATTTGGAAATTTTTTTGTGATCCTTCCAGTGGCAATTCTGCTGCTCAGAGAGTTGGAGCACTGCCCAACTCAGAAACAAAGGGAAATGGTATCAGAATGAAATGAACGGACCTCTATTGCACTGTTGGGCATCTCTCACTGAGAATAAGATGCCTTTTTCACTTGATTGCAGAAGGATCTTTGCTTCAGCAGCTGTTCCCGTGCCCCTGGCTGAGTTGTGCACATGCATATATTCCAGTAGAGGGCTCCAAAGCAGCAGCAGCAGCTACAGAGAGCACTCAGGGCTGCTTTCAAAACCAAAAGTGCCCTTAATTAATGAGCACATGTGCAGCAAAGGTGAGGTACAGTGCTCCACCTACAATTCTGGATTAGAGCTCCCCCGCCCTCGACTCCTTCGGAATGAAAGATGGTATGGAAATGTAAGATCTAATTGGCTAGCTCAATATGGGTCAGTCCAGTGAGGGGAAGGAGGTTATGTTTCATTTAGAATGATAATGAAGACAGCATTTTCATTTATGTAACTTTCACTGTTAAACTTGTACTTGCTGTGTAGCTTTTCTGCACGTCTGGGGAGGAGAGGAATAATCCAGAGTCTAATAATCTTTAGTTTTCTTTTTCTAGAGGAAATTAGTGCAATTTGTGACATCAACAAACTTGCAGTAATTGCTTTGAATCTATGGTAACTGTTACACCACTGTACACCTACAGCAAATCAGCTGTATTCTGTGTGCTTACCCCACGTTTGTTCTAGTACAAATGAAATTAGAATCTAACCTAATTTGTCTTTTCCTGACTGCTAGGGCAGAGTTTCTCTGTGTGCACATAGCTGTGCCACTAAAATAATTAGAGACACATCAACCGAACACTGCCCTGCTGGACTAGTTATGGGAGTGACTGTCAGTAAATTTCACTGCTCCTGTGCACTGGCTTTGGGGGATGTCAGTAAAAGATACTGCATTAGAGGATTGGTTTTAGGAGACCTCATTTTCTCCCTGTCCTCTGGAATGCTATTGCCTTTCTTGACCCAGATCTTCTGGATCCAGCAATGCAGTGCTCCCGACTTCCAATTTTGGTGCACATTCATTCCCAATTATGTCATCCCTCACAGCTGTTTTCTGAGAACAGGTAGATGCACAGAGATTGAGTGGATGTATCCATGTGGGTTTCTTTCTCATGCACAAGGATTTCATTTAGTCTGTTACTTGCAATGACTTTAGGTTGTCCAGCTTCAAAAAATATTTGCAGCCACCTTTTTCATTCATTTGCACCTAAATGGAGGTTAAGGGGTGGAGACCGAATAAAGCTCTGAAAGAAACATGCTGTGCTCCATTTAGCATTAATGCATAGTTTCCTATTACTGAGAACCATACTAATCCTGTGCTCTTTTCCCAGTTAGGATACATCTTACTCCATAGGAGTTTGCCATGGAAAGGACTCAATTGAAACTTAGTCAGGTGTTATTTAATGATTGTTTAATTTGTGAATAATCTGTAGGCAGCAACTGCACCTAGGGAAATTATGTCATCATAGAGAAGCTAGAATCTCGCTACCCAATGAATCCACTTGTGCTGTCTGGTGAGGCCCAATAATGTTGCAGAATGCAAGAACTAGAGTTTCCACTATTTGTTCCTAGGCGTCTGCTTGCTCCCACCCCCCATAAACTCCATGGAACCACAATATTCTCTAGTGCATTACTGGGAATTTTCTAATTTTTCCACCAGAAAAATGTGGTAAAGACAGATGCCACCTTTGTCCACAGTGAGACCTACCAGGTCTAGAGGTGAAGGATGATGGGATCCAAACAACACGCATCTATCACATGCCTCCAAAGATGAGACCTCTCCTTCTCAGGTCTCTGTTATGTGCCAGGCAGTCTGTCTGACTGCTCTAAGGCTCTGTGGCACAGCAGAGAGCAGTTTCCCAGCCTGAGCAACTTGTTCCTGCGGGGAAGCCCTAAGGAGCCCTGTAATTCAAATACCAGAAAGTACAGTTGGACCTAAAAAGGATGAAAAAAGCCCTGGAGATCTTTGAAGGTACCTCGGAACTCTTAATCACCTCCTCCCCAGGTGACACATGGTGCCAGAGTCTCTCTCTGCCACACAGCTCCCTTCCCTTCCCTCTGATGCAGAAATCTACAGGAGACATCACCTGTCCACCAGCGCTTTGGATTGCTAACTAGCTAGGGCTGTGTCTTTCATCCTGGAATAGCTGATGCTGCTTCCCCCCCCCGCTCAGAGGGAGGATGTAAAAAATGTCATCCTTTATGAAAGCTAGAAGTAAAGGACAGTATCAGTGTGTGATGTGCAGGGACTGTGACAGGGAGAGGAGCCACAGATACACATCCAATGTCACTAATAATGCATGAGATAACATAACGGGAGGTCTTTGGGTGGGGGGAAAGGCAGCGCTTATGGGATACTCAACACATGGAATTGTTTCTTTGGGGATAATTATTCTATGTGGCCCATTTTATTCTCACGTACCATCTGCTTTTATATCTCGGCTCCTTTCAGGTATTTCACATTAAAGGGTGACATTCCTCTTCTTGGAAGTAGCCCTGTCTGATACACTGATGCTAGTGTGAGTCAGACTGGAGCCTGACTGTCTCATATTTGAAGGGATGCCGATCTTATCACCTCACTAGTTTGTCAGGCTAAAGTATATTCTGGATACCATAATTAATAACTGGACTCTACTTAAAAAAAACTATGACATTTGACTATATTAAAATCATATTTTGATTCCTGACTCAGGAATATCCTAGGGCCTCATCCTGCCAGCTATAGGGCACTCTCAGCTCTCACTGATTTCTATGCATCATTGAGTCACTAATATGTGACCCAAGTGTTCCAGGAAGTGTCCAGTGCTGATTTCCCATCGTTGTCACTGACATTCCTGCTCTGGAACTCCTGGCTTTGGCCTTGTCTTGATTTGGACCTTGTGTCCCAGCCTGGACCCAGAAACTTGAGTTGGACTCTAGTCTTTGGTATCAACCTAACCCAGGCCTGGAAGTTGACTACAAAATCCTCCACCACTGTCAGCCTTGGTCTGACCCCTTGGTCATGACTGCTCTTCTCAGGATCCTCACAGTTTGCCTGGACCACCCTAGCTGGTGGTGAGGGCCTACCCTGGACAGCCCTGTCCAGCATGCCCCCAAGGGTACTGGAGATGCCTGAGTAGGTATCACTCCCAGGAGGAGCTCCTCATGCTTTGAGCCCAGGTATCACGGATCCCAACAGAGAACCAAGCTCTGGGCAAGCAATCCACCCAGCTCCATGACCATGATGGAAATCTGACATTGAAAGCCCAACTGGCACAGCAAGCTGGATCTAGCCAGATGCTGTGAGAGCAGGCAGCCCGGCTGCAGGGTGAGAATGCTGCCCTATGGGCATGCACTGCAGTTGCATACCTGGGCTGAGAAGCCTCAGTCCCCCTCCTAGAAAGTTTTAAGGGACTGCCAAAAATTCAGGGGGTTATTGCTGCCTGCTGTTTTGCTCTGCCCAGGTCCTACCTCAATGACCAAGCAAAACCGGAACTCATTATTGGCTATTGGAGTGGGCCTCACCCCTACATGAATCAGTGAGTCCAAAGCAATCTGATTGGGACGCCTTCCTCCAGGCATTTTCTTCCACGTTGATGATCCCCACCATGCCTGCTTGATGGAGATGGTGCAGGGCAAATTCCAGCATGGGCAGGGACCAGCCTCCTCCTATGCCACCTACTTTTGGTGACTAGCTGCTGACCTGGAATGAAAGAAAAGAATCCAGCTCTACCAGTTTTTGTGGGGACCACGCAAAGAGATTAGGGATGAGATACCTCATGTGGAAGCTCCAACCCATCTAGATACCTTCACTGATATCATACACATTGACAGTAAGCTCTGCAAGTGACACAAGGAAGAGGTCTAGGCCATCTGCTTGGTGTCTCTTGGACCCTGGAGCCAGCTCTCACGTGTCCCCTGATGAAAAAGAGTGCCATTGTCACTGTTTTCTACTGTGGAGGATCCAGTCACATTCTTGCCAACTGCTGTATTCCGAACGTTAGCCTGCTCCAGGGCTGGAAATGGCCACCCCCCATTGGAGGAGACCTAGCTATCACCTCTTGAGAAGGTGGATTAAGTACACTGACAGGAGACACTCTCCCATAGTAGCTTCTTCACTAAAGCACTAACGTTGCACTGCTGCAGCTGCAAAAGTATAGCCAAGCCCCCCGCCTTGTTAGGAATGTAGCTGCCTCAAATGTCAACGTCCAGCTCTTGCGTCTGATTGTGCTGTGCATGTGTTAACTGCCTAAGATGCTCAAACGCATCCCTTAGCCAAACTCGGCCCTACTCTAGCTACAAGGAACCAGTGTCGTTACACCAGGGGTGCGTTTGTCCCATTCTGTTTTATTCTATTCAATACAAGCAAAGCTCCAGTCATGGCATGCCACTGAAATAGATGTCAGGGACCTCAAAGCTGATTGTAAGAAACAGCATGGGGGCATAATTTTTCAGTTCCGTGTGGGGGAGGCGCAGCAGCTGACAGAGCCCAGCAGGAGTGACTATCAGTGCTCTGCCTGCCACACAACAAACAGGCTTATTTAGCTAGTCGCATCCTCTGAGCTAGCTGCTATCACCTGACGTAGCTCTCTTTATGTAGCTTTAACCCTGGGCTTGCAACAAACCACCAAGTGTTTGCCTGTGAAGTTCTTGCTGACGCTACCTATGTCTCTGCACTCCATTTCAAGTTGTGAGGAAGGTGAACAACTTGGAAAGAGCATGGTGTGAGTTTGCTCCTTTGAGGCTGAAGGAAGCTCTTCGTGAGCAACCTGCTGAGCCAGCATTCGCTTTAGGCTCTAGCCGATGTTTCCCCGGGTAAGTCCATGGACAGTCATGTGTGAATCACTCTTGTATCCTAGTTTTCCTCTGTTCTGGACTTTGCACAGTCACCCCCCTGTGTGTCCTATGCCCACTCTGCAACAGAAATGCACCCGTTCAGAAAGCCTCACGTGCAGTCATTACCTGAGCATGGCTTCCGTGTCTGCTGCAGCACGGGCAAAATGTAGCCTCTCTCGCTTGCTTGCAGGTTGGAAGAGTGATCATCGTATTTCCCTTACTCTGCACTCTGTGCAATAGCTGGGGACAAAGTAGCAAGCTGACTGTAATATAAGCTGGTGCTGCTGGATTGCAATGCCCCTAAGGGCACAGGTACTTGCTCTCATCGAGATTTGTCATCTTCAAGCTTCATTTGACTTGTACTGGCATTGGGACACAGCCCACCTTTTAGGTATTTCACTGTAGTCTCTTGCTGGCAGGCAACTGAGTCATTGCTGTAGCTGGCACCAGTGCATGGCACACGCTCAGTACCAACATCACTCACATTTTAAAGCTTAAATGGTAGAATTCTTGTCAATGCTCATACTTTACAGGGTGCTTGTGAGCATTGTAAGCCCCGTCTCTGTTCCCTTCCCGCAACTCCTCCTCTCAGTATTCTGCCTACAAAGTGCTTTGAATTGCTTGTATTGCTGTTCTACAGTGCCCCAAGTGCCTGAGCTGGGAAGAGTTTTAAACATAAAGGGATTATTAAGCATATAATAAATGGGAAATGGATTCAATAGTGGTGCAGCTGCAGATGGAAGATCTGTCCTGAATATGTGTGTGTATACACACACACATACAGAGCACTTCTGTTTGTCACATACACACAGCTGCATAGCCCACTGGTACATGGGCATGAGATGCCCCCCGTCCCCCATACAATAGATAAGGCTAACATTACAGTTGTGAATCTACACCCCATTAAGCATTGAGGCTTAGGTTTGGGTTCCTTGTTTCTATTGATTTGATTGCAGGCTGGGCCTAAGCAAAAAGAGGTCTACTTTCCAGGCTGAATGTGAGTGTGAGAAATGGTGGGAATTTTGCAAAATCAGGTAACCCTGTGAACGTTCTGCCATTTGGTATCAAAATCCGGTGAAAAGAATTCAACAGATTTTGGCAGCATGAGATGCAGATTCTAAATCTAGTCTTGATCTGAGTGACCACTGCCACCTTGGGCCATCCATCTCACTTTCTTCTTCCTGGAGTTATCTTCCCCAAAAGACAAATAACAGCAGAGTCAGACCTGGTCATGCATATTCACCCTTATTGAACAAAATACCAAAGAACCTTCTTTTTATATAGGACTGATAAGAGGAATCAGCAGAGTATCTGGAACTCTGGATTCTTTATTATATAATTACTATGGAGTTAGTAGAGAACAGTGGGCAACCTGTGGGCTGCATGTGGCCCATCATGCAGCAGGCCGTATTAACCGTAATGTCCACGAGACATTTTGTTCATCCCTGCCCATGTGCAGGGTAGCCAGATTCCACGTAGGTTTTTTCCTATTGGTATTACTAAAGTGACACGCACGTGAAGTGAATTGCATGTTGGCTGCACACAACATTGACTGTGAGAGCCGTGTACTCTCCCTGCATTCAATCAAAGCACTACTATAGTTCAACTGGCACACACTACAGATTCTAGATACACAAGTGCCATTAGCAAAAGCATCCCATCCCGGGAGACGGTCTTGGTTATGACAATCTTGTGGCCCACTGAAATGATGGAGGCCCACTTGCTAGCCTAGGTTGCCTGTTGCTGGTATAGAATAAGGAGAGAGCATGACTGGTACAAGCAGATGAAGGGACTCTCCGTATGAAAGCATGTGACTTTTTAAACCCTACTGTGACGGGGTATATCAACCCCACACTGGAGAGCAGGGAGTGAGCTCTGCCCAACTGGGTGAAAGAGCCCTTCCCCCACAGCCCTGCTGGGCATGCTCCCCGTGGAACCAGACTATAAAAAGCCCTGGGGCAGCTCACTTGGGGCTGATCGCTGACGGGGAAGGCGCTGCTGGGACACCTCCAGAGAGGAAGAGTGGCCAGAGCTTCCAGTGGCAGTCAGGCCAGGAGGTACCACCTGCAGGGCCGGTGGATTGTGGGGAGGCGACGGGGGAGACAACCAGCAGACCCTGGTAGGAAGTAGCCCAGGCTGGGGGAGTTACCCCAGAACGCTCAGCGTGTTGTGGCAGGATTCCTAGCGGAGCGGGGCAACAGCCTCAGCCACTGCCTACAGGGCCCTGGGCTGGGACCCGGAAGAGTGGGAGGGCCTGGGTTCCCCTACCTCGCTCCTCCTCCCACCCACCCACCCCCGTAGCTGGCTTGGGGGGGCCTACATGCCTCTGAACTAGGCCTCCAGGCCATATTAACCCTGATACAAAGGACTGTGAATAGACTTTGGCCAGAAGGCCATATTAACCATGATATAAAAGACTGGGGAATAGACTTTGTCCAGCAGGCCGTATTAACCCTGGTATAAGGGACTCGGATATTGACTTTGGCCAGAAGGCCATATTAACCATGATATAAAAGTCTGGGGAATAGACTTTGGCCAGTGGACCGTATTAACCCGATATAAGGGCCTACGGATTGACTTGGGCCTTGGGGCAGTATTGCCTCTAGCGAGAGGGGCAGAGGAATAGACTCTGATCAGTAGACCTTATTTGCTACAATAAGGGCCTGTAGAGGGATTTTGGCCGCAACGTCATATTACGTCCCCCCGAGAGGGGCCCTCTTAAAGACCCTAGCGCAAGAGGGAACTAAGCTCGAGGGGGTCTCCCAGGGAAGGCCGCCCCCCTCAACACCTACCACGTAGATGACCTTCAGATAGTGTCAGCTTCATGGAACTGAAGATGGAGCCAGGTTTAGTATCTAAAATCTGTCCTTATATTTCCACTCCTGGCCATTGCTTTCCTGGTGTTCACATCCTAGGGCCAGTGTTTGGCCTGTTTTCTCAAGATAGCTTCAAATTGCCTTTATCTCCATTGCCTTGATCAGTTTTGACTATGAACTAAAACACCAAGTCAAGGTGATCAATAGCAACAGGAATGCACTTTATCTTACATTGCTGAGCCTTTCCCCAGGCTCTCTCTTTCTTGCTTTCTCTTTCTTTCTTTACATTTCTACACTACAGAGTTTTTTTGAAAAACGGCTATTTTTCTGAAAAAACTTCAATTACGTCCACACCACAATTGCATTGTTTTGAAAGAAAATCGAGAGAACAGAGAGTTTTTTTCCGGCATTGGTAATCCTCTTTCTACAAGGAAGAAGCCTTTTTCTGAAAGAGCTCTTTCGGAAAAAGGTGTGTGTGGACAGGTAAGAGGGAGTTCTTTCGGAAGAAGAGGAAAGAGGAAAAAGCACAGGTGCCCTGGTGGCCACTCCGTCCATAGTAATCACAGCTAAAATGCGAGAGAGAGTCCATTAAAGTGTGGACGCTATCTTTCAAAAAAGCAGATCACTTTTTCGATGTGCTTTGGCAGTGTGGATGTTCTCTTTCGGAAGAAGTTTTTTCGGAAGATCTCTTCCAGAAAATCTTCTTCCAAAAGAAGCCTGCAGTCTAGATATAGCCTCTGTCATACTCAGCTATGTCTGCAAAAATTCAATAGGAATGAAAGTCTCACAGCAGGAAGCACAAAGCAGCCTTTTGCTGGGTTTTCTTAGGTGGAAGAGGCCTGAGCGCCAGAGAAAAAGATGAGTGGAAAACCTCTGCTCTCCTTGTCCATTCCTTAATGTGTAAAATGCTAATCAGGTTTAGCAGTTTGTGTCTGTTCTACATTTGGCCGCTAAAGCCTTCCGCCAGCTAAGCGCCAGCGGCCACCATTTTCATCATGGTGTCACCTAACCCTGCTCAGAGCAGCTCTGAATGACGTGGTAGTAAAAACACAGCTCACCGCTGGTGCGCTGTCATCACTAGAGTTTCTGCAGCTGCTGCCATGGGTAGGGCTACAGTGGTGCTAGCAAATATAGGACACTTGTTTCAAAGGAATGCAGGGGATGAGGGCGAAGGCTCAAGGAGACTCTTTGCCCCTCAGAGTTTGCCGTGCTGTAAGCAGGAGTGAAGCAGAAGGGGCTCGGACAGGAGGACTCCCTCACTTAGGAGAATTGTTCAAAGCTGGAGACTGGGTTGAATGTGGCGGCAACAAACTGCTCTGCAGTTCTCCCAGCTGGGGGATCATAGAATCATAGAATACTAGGACTGGAAGGGACCTCGAGAGGTCATCGAGTCCAGTCCCCTGCCCTCATGGCAGGACCCAGTACTGTCTAGACCATCCCTGATAGACATTTATCTAACCTACTCTTAAATATCTCCAGAGATGGAAATTCCACAAACTCCTTTGGCAATTTATTCCAGTGTTTAACCACCCTGACAATTAGGAACTTTTTCCTAATGTCCAACCTAAACCTCCCTTGCTGCAGTTTAAGCCCATTGCTTCTTGTTCTATCCTCAGAGGCCAGGAAGAACAATTTTTCTCCTTCCTCCTTGTGACACCCTTTTAGATACCTGAAAACTGCTGTCATGTCCCCCCTCAATCTTCTCTTTTCCAAACTAATCAAGCCCAATTCTTTCAGCCTTCCTTCATAGGTCATGTTCTCTAGACCTTTAATCATTCTTGTTGCTCATCTCTGAACCTCCTCCAATTTCTCCACATCCTTCTTGAAATGTGGTGCCCAGAACTGGACACAATACTCCAACTGAGGCCTAATCAGTGCAGAGTAGAGCGGAAGAATGACTTCTTGTGTCTTGCTCACAACATACCTGTTAATGCATCCTAGAATCATGTTGGCTTTTTTTGCAACAGCGTCACACTGTTGACTCATATTTAGTTTGTGGTCCACTATAACCCCTAGATCCCTTTCTGCCGTACTCCTTCCTAGACAGTTGCTTCCCATTCTGTATGTGTGAAACTGATTGTTCCTTCCTAAGTGGAGCACTTTGCATTTGTCCTTATTAAACTTCATCCTGTTTACCTCAGACCATTTCTCCAGTTTGTCCAGATCATTTTGAATTATGACCCTATCCTCCAAAGCAGTTGCAACCCCTCCAAGCTTGGTATCATCTGCAAACTTAATAAGCATACTCTTTATGCCAATATCTAAATCGTTGATGAAGATATTGAACAGAACCGGTCCCAAAACAGACCCCCGCAGAACCCCACTTGTTATGCCCTTCCAGCAGGATTGTTACTCCTTTCCAGCAGGGATGTTGGCAAATGTTATCAAATTACCATGTAAGTGTCTTTCACAAGGTTGGCCTAAGTTTTATACTATTAATCCTTAAAAATCGGTTTTGATTATCAGTCACCTTCATGAGTGCACCTCCCGTCTCTGTTTCAGGGTTGCCAACCCACAGAAATTTCATTTACAGACAAAATGGGAAAAATTTACGGACAGACAAATTTTTGTATGGACATAATTTTTCATCAGGCGATAATTCACTGGAGTCGTCGGACTCGTTATTCTCTTCGGCACAATCCATTCTTCTCATAGATTTTGACATTGTAAACTTTAACGGTAAACAATATTAAATTACATAAATTACCAATGTGCTGACGCTAACTCGGCGGGATAATGTAGATGATAACATCACATGATTCACGTTACGTCATCTCAACCATTGAGCTAAATAAACAACTAAAACGTCCAATTTCCTCTGCTCTGCAGTAAAATGGCTGAAGCAGCACAGAAGAGATTTAATTGCTGTAGAATAATTGCTGTTTTTTGAATTTTATTGCGCTTTTCGAAAATTTACGGACAACTAAATTTTTTTATGGACTTTACAGATGTCCAATTTCGACTAATTTTTTACGGACTGTCCGTAAATTTACTGACAGTTGGCAACCCTGCTCTGTTTGCAGTAGCATAACCTTCCAGCATCAGCTGGAGAACAAGACCGGCCTCATTCACACAAGGAAAATGAACTGTTGCTGATCATGAATGGCAGGAAGCCAGTACTGAACATCGCTTGCACCTGTTGTCAGCAACCAGTGAATTTCATAGTGATGACGAGATCCTGCCTAGGCCTGAGATACTCCTCTATTGAGGCTTCCTGTTAGCAAGTGCTGTAACCCTGCATGGAGGTGAAGTGAAATTACTGCTGGAATTATTATTCCAGCAGGGAGATTCTGTTCACACCAACTAGGGTGTAAGGGCTGGAGGCAAATCTTCCAGGGAGAACCTTGGGAGCAGCCAAGCTTAGGCAGCAAGTTCATGTGTGGTTGCTTTTTGATTTGAGTTGCCAATAAAACCAAACCTCAGGAAGGGGTTAAGTGTGGGTGTTGCATTCAGAGTGGGGTGGGAGCTGTTTACAGCACCTAACTTGCACCTTAAATCTTGAATAATTCCTCACTAAGTCGCTGCCTCCTCCCTGTGCCTACACACACACACACACACACACATTTGACAACCTAATACCCATACAGCTTTCTGCCAAACCCATCCACAGCCCCACCAGATAGTGCTCAGATCTCCGTAACCAGGACACACACACACAACAACCCAGCGCCACCAGACAGTGCTCAGACCTCCGTAACCAGGTATAAGATTGAAGGACCCTATGAAGAGGTGCCGGTTAGGTGGTCTCAAGTTCCAATGTGGAGTGACAGGGGGTGGAGTGAGGAAGGGGAAGCAAAGGAGAGAATTAGAGAGCCCCTAAGAAAGCCCTTTATGCTGTAAGCACAGTCCTGCCTTAGAGCTCTGTTACATTACTGAACAACAAAGTCAACACTCCAGAGGAGAATGAATGGTTGGCAAGGGCCTCATGGGAGGTGAATTGTGGGGGACTTTACCCGTTGACATTGTTCTGTATTGCGCCCCCGCTATCCCCTGCACATTCACTCCTTCCAAGCAACTGGGTTCACCCAGTTCTAGTACCATCCATCCATCTGCAAATGTTAATGCCCCTGAGCAGGTCACTAATCTGTTTCATGGGAGACTACGGGCTCCATCTCCCTCTGTGACTCCTGGAAGATGTAGGTGGGCAGAGGGGGAGCCACCAATTCATTGCCAAGATGGAGGAGCTGAAAAGATTCATGAGAAGGGAAGTTGCCAGGTCAATGCTTCCTAATAGCTCCAAGCAGAAGGTTGCAGAGATCCCGGTTTTGCACTGGAGCACTTGGCACATGCCCCAGACCCATTTTCTAGTGTGTGCTGTGAACCAGCCTTGTTTTCATTAAGGCAATATGACAAATGAGCCAATAGAGTAGGGAAAGGACTGCGTGCTATTCAATAAGCACTTTGTATTTCAGTCCTCACCTTCCCCTTATTGATCGACTGCGCCTCGCTTATCTAATTATTAAAAATGAAACCACTAATTACAGGAAATGGAAAGTCGTTTAGTTGCTAGTTGCTAGTAACATAAAAAATAAAAATGGGATTTTTCCACGTCTTACCTGAAGTGTAAAAGCACCCCATCCCATCAGGGGTGGCCCTAGACTAGCTGCCAGCAACTGGCACCCTAGGCGAACCATGCAATCGGCACCCCCACCTCCAAACCCCTCAATGATATTGCGCCACCATTTGGCACCCCATTTGACTTGGCACCCTAGGTGACTGCCTAGTTCGCCTATATGGACGGGCCGCCCCTGCATCCCATACTTGCAGTGCTCTGCCTCTGGAATAGCCATGCCCTTCAGTCACTAGCACACCTCATTTCTTCTGGAGCACTTTGTGCTATGGTCGGTGTGTCTCACTCACACTGTGGCTCACCCCGGGAGCACCCAGTCCTGCAGCTTGAGCCACATGTGGAACACTTCATCCTAGTCCTGTATTTGGAGCATTTCCCTAATTTAAATCTATGGGATCCAGTGTGCCATACTCAGTGTCAGTCTGGCCTGTTGTTCAGAAGTCCTGAGTTTCAGATCACATTCTGGTTCCTTGTACTGAGGGGCCAGAAGCATTTGGCTATGCTACATATGAGCAGGGGGAACAAGTGGCTTCCCTTATCCTGCCTTCCACCAGGGCAGTCTGGGTGTTGGCTGTCCCATCCTGTTCTTCCTGGGGAGAGGGGACTTGAACCCACCATGCTGCCCTCCCCAGGTAAACACCCTAGCCCCTGCCAACACCATAGGTCAGATTGCCATATTTGAATTTTGGCCTGAATGATTTTGATTGGCCAGGTTCCAGAGAGGTAGTCATGTAGATTGACCAAATGTTTACATTGCCATTTTTGCCTGTACTACAGCAATTTAGGATATGTAACTCACCGTAAACTCTTCCCCCACTTTTTGAATCCCTTTTTTTCCCTCATCATGCTTACTGATGGTCTTACATATAAGTGGAAACAAATGAATGTGTAATGACAATTAACCATTAATTGTATTCTGGGCTAAACAAAGAGCTGTTACCAATTCCTTCTCTTTGTAAGCAGACCCAAAAGTGGATATTTGTTTGTGGTCATTGTAGCAGAGGTCACTGTCCCGGGGCTTCGCCCTTCCCCAAATCCCCCTGCCTCTGTCCCTCTACTAGCCGCTCCCGAGGTCCTTATTCCCCAGTCCACCTGTTCACCACTCCCACGGTCCTTGCTCCTCAGTCCACCTCGGGGCTTGGGCCGCCGGCCCCTGGCCGGTCCCCGGTGGGCAAGGGGTTCCTCTCCGGCGTCTGGTCCCCAGGTGGGGTGGCCTCTGCAGCACTCGTCAGTCGCTCCTGGGCCATCGCAGTCCCTCGGCCCCAGCGGGTCTCGCTCCTGGGCTCCTCCGGGCTCTTTCCCCCATCATGGGCCTGAAGGGGGGGATTCAGAGCGACACCAGCCCCTGTCCTCTATCTCCCTCCCCCTTTCTTCCCTCCCTCCCTCCTTTTGTACGCCCCACTCGGCATCCCCACGCCCCCGCCCGGTGTCCACCCTGGCCGTGCATCCCAGGGCCCTAAGGTCCACCGGTTTGGGCCCGGCTGCTACTGCGCCTGCGCGGCACCACCACGGGCATTCTCCCGTGCGGCCGCCGCTCCCGGGCTCCCATGGTGGACCACCATTTCTGGGCTACCGAGAGTGCAGGGGTTGGATCCCCTGTCACAGTCACCACCAGGAAAATGGCCACCTCAAACTGGAATCTTCTACGAGGTCCTCAGATCAAGATACTTAATTCTTGGCCCATGATGAGCTATAAGCAACATGCTGGGATTGCTAATTGGACAAGGGTGATACCCAAGGTGGAACAAGGGGACACTAACCCCTACAAAAGACTTAAAACAGGCAGAAAAAAAAGGGGGCTCTCACACCAACAATGACACCTGAAGTTATCAGGGATGGTCTAGAGATGGTGCTTGGTCCTGCCATGAGGGCAGGGGACTGGACTTGATGACCTCTTGAGGTCCCTTCCAGTTCTAGTATTCTATTATTCTATAAGTTATATCCTGCTTTCTTCCCTGGACGGGCCATCCAGAGAAAGAGATTTGAAAAGCCAACATGTTTGAAGCTATAACTAAGAGAGAAAAGACCACCTCTGTGCAGGGCCAGCCTTAGGCCGATTCGACCGATTCGGTCGAATCGGGCCCCGTGCCTAAGGGGGCCCCGTGCCCCTCAACCCGGAAGTGCCGGCAAGTTACAGAGCCAGGGGCCCTGCTCCACCAATATGTGGAGCTGGGTCTCTCCCCCGGCTCTGCCTGGAGAGGGCCCTGGACCCCCTCTGCCGGTCCCCACGCGTGTCCTCCCACCCCGCCCCCAGAGCATCCCCCTCGGCCCCGGAACGTCCCTGCTGTGCGCAGCTCCCCCTCGCTGCCTGCTGCTGCCATGTGTGGCATTGTAGGTGGGCATTTACGTCACGTCACGCCCGGGATTTTAAAACTCCTCGGAGGCACGTTGCGTGGCTGCCTCCGGATTCGGACTCCGGGGCCTGAGAGCAGACTCTGGCCCCACAACGTGGAAGTCAGAAGGTAGGGAAGGGGCTTGTGGGGAGGGGCATGGGGAGGGGCTTTGGGGAGGAAGGGAAGGGCTTGTGCAGCAGGGGAGGGGAGGGGGGAGGGAAGGTGTGCAGTGGGGAAGGGGCTTGGGAAGGGGCTTTTGGGGTAGGGAAGGGGCTTGTGCAGCAGGGAAGTGGAAGGGGCTTGTGCAGTGGGGAAGGGGCTTGGGAAGGGACTTTTGGGGTGGGGAAGGGGCTTGTGCAGCGGGAAGGGGAAGGGGCTTGTGCAGCGGGGAAGGGAAGTGGAAGGGCAAGGGGCTTGAGCAGCGGGGAGGGAAGGGGCTTGTGGGGAGGGGAAAGGAGGGGGAGGGGCTTGTGGGGAGGAAGGGAAGAAAGGGGAAGGCACCGAGAGACAAATGGCAGGGGCCAAGTGCAGACAATGAGGGAAAGGGCAGGAGAGGAGGTGTCAGTGGGAGAGGGGACAGGGTGATGCTGGCAGAGGAGAGGAGAGGGGAAGGTCATTGGGGCTAGAGGGGAGGTGCTGGGAGAAGGCTTGAAAGAAGGGGTGGGCATGAGAAAGGTGGGGATGGAGCAAGTCATGTGTGAGGGCACAGAGGGGCAGGAGGGGAACGGGGCAGAGAGTGGTGAGGGGTGGGCATCAGGGAAAAAGAGGGCAAAGGGGGCAGGGGCAGTAAGGGAAGGGGGAGGCACCAGGAGGGTGCAGGGCTAAGGAAGGTGCAGATGCCAGGGATTCTGGGGTGAAGCAGAAGGGCAGACACCTGCAGAGGAGGGACCAGCACCAGAGGAGAGAGGCAGGGCAGGTGTGTAGACGGAGGTGTTGGAAGGGGATGAGGCGTAGCTCACTTGATCAGAGTGGGGCTACTGGAGGAGTGGGCACAGGGGAGTGAAGGGCTGGTGGAGGGCAGGTCACAGGAGGGCTGAGGGCAGTGAGAAGGGCAGGAGTCAGGACAGCAGAGGAGGGTGAGGAGTTGGGGGGCAGCAGGCATCAGGGGAGATGATGGAGCAAGGAGAGGAGACATGGCAGCAGAGAGAAAAGGTAAAGGTTTAAAAATATTTATTAATAACTTGGTATGCTGCCCACGACCAGTTTGTTTGTGCACCGTGGTGCAGTTTGGGTTTATGTGGGGATCAACACGTGGCCGGCGAGTGGGAGACAAAACAAAAAAGTAGTCAGTGTAATGATCTTCTGTTGATATGTGTTTTAGTAGTTACATTCTTGGACTGTCATTGCTCATGAAAAGTGCTGTCACATGGGTAGAAATTGGGTAAATATTGCATTTTATTAATATCAGCAGAACTGACTTAAATGGGGCCTGTGTGTTGTGTAGTCTTGCCTTAATCTTTGTATTCATGCCTGTCAGTGTGAGAGAAGCTATTTGTATATATTTGCTTGCATATGCAACCACACTTAAGGTGAGGCCCTCAGCATATTCTGTATCAGTGTGGCCCCTGGGGCTTCCAAAGTTGAGTTGCCCTAGCTCATCCCTGACAGGTGTCTGTCTAACCTGGTCTTAAATATCTGCAATTTAAGCCCATTGCTTCTCATCCTAACCTCAGAGGCCAACCAGAACAATTTTTCTTCCTCCTCCTTATGATACTCTTTTAGATACTAAAGTCATTTTTGATAATTGGCCTTGGAAATCTAAGCTCAGATTTTCAAAGGTAATTAAGCTCCTAAAGAGACAGTTGCCAACTCGGATCTTCAAAGATATCTATCTGATCTTTACACACCTTTGAAAATCTGGTCATAAGTGTCCTAGTCAGTTCTGAATGTGAGATGTAGGAGCCCAGTCCTAATTCCTTCAGGCTTTTTTTTTTTTTTTAATTTGAACATTTATCTACACTAATTCCCCTCCTTTCTCTTTCACTATCCAATAAATGCATGGATCAAAATTATAGGTGCTTTGTGAGTATGCTGACTTGAGAGTGGAAAGATTTCATATTGTCATGTATGATTCCTGGTAACCCATCTCAAATATGAAAAACTAGGTTAATACCTGTTCATATCAGGAGCTGTTGAATTCAGTTTACCATTTGCAGTATCTCATTAGGATGTTTAGTGGAGAAGATATTTTTTTAAATTTATTTATACTGTGGGCAAAGCATGGGCTCACAAGAATTCCTCCGTTGTTTTACCATGAGTCTCAAAACATTTGGGCTGTGTCTAGACTGGTCAGTTTTTCCGGAAAATCAGCTGCTTTTCCGGAAAAACTTGCCAGCTGTCTACACTGGCCACTTGAATTTCCGCAAAAGCACTGACTTCCTACTATAAGAAATCAGTGCTTTTTGTGGAAATACTATGCTGCTCCCGTTCTGGCAAAAGTCCCTTTTGCGCAAAGCTTTTGTGCAAAAGGGCCAGTGTAGACAGCTCAGATTTGTTTTGCACAAAAAGGCCCCGATCGCGAAAATGGCGATCGGGGCTTTTTTAGCAGCGTCTAGATTAGCACGGGCGGCTTTTCCGCAAAAAGTGCTTTTGTGGAAAAGTGTCCGTGCCAATCTAGACACTCTTTTCCGCAAATGCTTTTAACGGAAAACTTTTCCGTTAAAAGCATTTGCGGAAAATCATGCCAGTCTAGACACAGCCTTGATGTTTTTCTAAAGGCCTGGAGTCAATTGATTATGTAGGAATCTCAGCTTTCATTTTAAAAAAGTTCTCTATACTTCTGGGCCTTACAGCTAAGAAGGAAAGCTTTAAAACATGAACCCTAAATACTCAAGAAACAAAAGACCAATAAATCCAACATGTTTTATTTTTAAAAAATCTTATGATTTGTAGACTAGTCTCATAACTTTGTGTAGGCGTTCCTTGTGATTTTTGGGTTGGCAATACTGCTCTTTGATTGGTGAATTTAGAGATGTCTCTAAACTGGTTTTATTTCTGGTGGTGTAGAGTCCATTTGGGAGTCCTCAATTATATGTGACACTTTACATCCAGTGTTTAAAGGCAGAGCTGACTAGAATCAATTGAGAGTCCTTGTCTTGTCTCAGTGATCGCTTGAGCAAAAATCATTGATAAAATCTTGTGTAGACTGACTTTGGACTCAACATGCAGGCAATGTGTGTTGAAGGGCAGTGCAAAGGAGGCAATGGTGGTGAGGTATCATATTACCTAGTGAAATCAGTGGTGCTGAAATCACTAAGGACTGGAATTTGACCACAGAACTGACACTTTCTTAACAAAGACTCCATTTTTGCTATTTAAAAAGTAGATCAGTGTAACAGAAAACTGCAACGCTCTCTGGTAACTTTTTAAAAATCAAACTTTAAACTTTATTGAAAAGATTGGATAGTTTGCAATTGAAAATATTTGACCTACACTTAAGGCAACTGATTTAATTTTGTATAAAATTTTGCATAATAAAGGATGGAATTTTTTTGAAAATGTTCAACTATATTGATATACATTTTGATCAGATCTACTTCTGATGTAATATTTGTGTGTTGTTGTGTGGGTGGTGGTTTTTTTTTTTGCTCAACCCAAATCCCTGGGTGGTGGGGCCCCGCCAAAACGGTTCGAATTGGGCCCTGCACTTCCTAAAGCCGGCCCTGCCTCTGTGCATGCACAATGAGCTCAAGTTACATGGAACATCAGAACTAGTTTTCAGCTCAGACTGACCAGTTGAGTTTGTGATTCTACAAAGACGTGTCAGAGCTTTTCTTAGAATTCTGCAACGTTCTGGCAGAGAGTCCGTGGTGTGTCATCAACGGTTTCTCCAGGGGAGACACTACCCCCCCCCCCAGTTGTTGTTGTTGAAGTAGCAAGAGATCTGTTTGCATTAAAAGCATGTCATTCTAAACCTGCCAAGTGTCTGATTTAAGCATCACTTCTGATTCTGTATAAAAGTGCTAGCAGGTGCAGAAAGACATTAAGACTATACTAGTTGGAAAAGGGAAATGAGCTAAAAGTTTGCTTGCACCGGGAGAGGGGGGATCATTGTGAAGCATTTGGAAAACACTGTGTATACAAACTGAACCATAAAAACAATGAGTCCTGTGGCACCTTACAAACTTAGAGATGTACTTGGGCATAAGCTTTCATGGTCAAAGACCCACTTTGCCACATGCATCTGATAAAGCGGGTCTTTGTTCACGAAAGCTGATGCCCAAACAAATCTATTAGGGCCCGTCTACACAGCAGCGTTATTCTGGAATAACGGACATTATTCCAAAATAACTATGCGAGCATCTACACAGCAAGCCCACTATTTTGAAACAATATCAAAATAACAGGCATCTTATTCCAGATTCTGTAACCCTCATTTTACGAGGAATAACACCTATTTCGAAATAGCTATTCCAGAATAGGGTGTGTGCAGACAGGGCAGCAGGAGTTATTTCAAAATAAGAGGCCTCCACACCTTCCCACAGGTGCCCTGCTGGCCACTCTGTCCATTCTCATCAGAACTCTATAGTCCCCCTTCCCCTGCAAGCTTTAACGGTGCAGCCATAGGGGAAAGGGCTTGTGGCACAAGGCAGGCCCTGACCACCCTGAGCCACAGAGCAGCAGCCTGCACAGCTTTTGCAGTTGCCATGAGCAACATCGTTGCTCCCACTGAGCCTTCCATGGCTACCAGGGAGTCGGCAGCCAGCTCCCAGGAACCTGCCTGAGGACGAAAGAGGCGCGCACCTTCCTGTTCTGGTGAGAAGATCCTGGACATCTGGGGAAAGGAGGCAAACCTCTGGGATCTCTGCACCAGACTCAGGAATACAGATGTCTATGGCTGGATGGCCAAGAGCCTGGCCAGCAAGGGCCACATGTGCACCCAGGAGCAGGTACGCATGAAGGTCAAGGAGCTGAGGCAGGCTTATGCTAAGGCCAGGGAGCATAGCTCCTGCTCCAGGGCGGCACCACAGGTCTGCCCATGTTATGCCCAGCTCCACCACGTCCTAGGGGGTGGGTCAATACCTACCCCCCTTTGCGCAAAAACCCGTGGAGAATCCACACCTAAAGCGTGTTTTTGTGCAAGAAAATTTACAGTAGAATGGCAGAACAGAGGGCATTTTGCAGTGTAGGTATACCTCTTTCTACGAGGCATAACTCCTTTTTGTGCAAGAGTTCTTGCACAAAAAGGTGTGTGTGGACGCTCAACAGGGGTTTCTTGCGTAAAAAGCACAGGTGCTCAGATGGCCATTCTGTGAATGGCCATCAGAGCTTTCTTGCACAAGAGTGTCCATGCAGTGTGGACGCTCTCTTGTGCAAAGCACACATTTTGCGATGCGCTTTGGAAGTTTTGTGGAAGATCTCTTCTGCAAAAGGTTTTTTGAATGAAAAGCCTGCAGTCTAGACGTAGCCTTAGTGTGTACATGGAATATCTGGTTTTGCATTGTGTGTACAAAAGGTGTGTGCAGCTTGTTGTGAACCGATAGGACTGTGTCTTGGAGGGCATCCTATGATCCTTTACTTCACCAAGCAGCAGCACTGCATTCTGGGATTGTTTTCATTATGAATTGTGGGAAGCCAGGGGGTTTCAAATTTTTGAACAGTCCCATGTCTCCATATCCCATTTACTTTCTAGGCTGGCTTGTGCTTTTGGAGAATTGCTGTCAACCAGTGTGAAGCCAACAATATGCTGGTCTGCTACTGTGGCAGCCTCAAAGTTCAGAATACCTAAAGCCATAAAGAACAGAGCTACACCTACATAAAACAAAGGCAAGAATCAGCTTCTCTCCTTAGCAGACTCTTCAGCCAATTAATTAGATTAAAAGAAACTCATTCTTCCTTAACTGTCCTGTGAAGTATTGAAGTAGCTCTTGTGGTAACCATATAAATTGATTTAATTACTCATTGTAGTAATTGGTGAGCCAAATAAATTGAACCATGGATTTACTGATTGAATTTCAGCGGTAACCTTGATTTGATCCTTTTTATATTTGAAGAGTTTAGGGAAATTTGAAGTAAATTAGTCATATTTTGCTTAAACTTATTTTTGTTTCATATTTGCTTATTCTTTTTATAACGCCATGAAAGCACACTGGAGTGGTTTCTCCCCTCAAAACGTTATGGTGGGAAAACAAACCTATTTAGAGATACACTGAATTGTTCCTGGACCTGTATTTTAATTATTGGATTAAAAGCCCATTGCCACTACAGCAGTGTTTCTTAAACTTTTTAAGAGGATTTTTTGTTGAGCAAAAAAAAAAAAGGGGGGGGGGAAGGGCCGAACAAAAGTTCTTGAGAAAAAAAAATGTACCTGCCCATTTAAGGGTGGCCATTTTGAACTCTGTTGTTCTTCATGGCACACCTCTGAGTGCCTCGCGGCACACTGGTGTACCACAAAACACAGTTTAAGAATCACTGCATTACAGGCTACTTTGATGTCACTGGGGAAGAGGCTGGCTTCTCTGTGGGATTTCCCAGCAGGGTAGAGGTAAAAGGGGAGACGGATAATGAGTAGGTTCCACAAATTGTCCACTGTTAGGACCATGGGGACAGAAACCCCCATGCAACCCGTTAGTATTTTATTTCCTTTGCATGTGTTTAGTTCTCATTTGTCTTCCTTGGCAAGGCTCTGGAATAACTCTTCTTTAATCTCTTGGATCCCCTCGCTATCTGTTCATAGCAGCGCCTATTACGGGGGTATCACCATTTTAAATTACCATTCTTGTAGATTCCTCCCTCTGGTCTGCAGCCAAGAGAATGAGATGAAGATTCACCACCAAATAGATGTAACAGAGCTAAAGATGGGCCCAAAGGTGATTTGAACTAGATCTTTCAGGTCACTGGTGCATCAATTAGCTAATAGGTAGTGAGGCTTTCTAGGCTTTCAGAATGCAGGCTGTGTTGCTAGTTATTCTCCTCCAGGCTAAGAGTCTTCCACCTGCAGAAACCCCAGGAGATTTTAATCTTTCTCTCTTGGAAATGCTGCCATTCGTTTTTAAAGTGACATTTGGTAATACAGCAACAAACCAAAACAAAACAAAAAACCCCTCAGACTGCGGAGATGAATAGCCCCTGCCATTTCTCTTTCGTAGGCACTGCTCAGCTATTTGAAAAGAGCAGGAGATAAGTAGCCTTATGACCATCACAGATTAACAGGCTCTGAGGCACTGAATGTGAGTTGTTGCTGCTGGGAGGGCAATGGTGGTTTAATTCACATTTATACAGAGCTATCAGTGAGGGCACTGCACAGAGCATGGTGTGTGAACAGTCATGTACTACATTGTCTATAAACCTCTGAACATTGCAAAATGACACACAGAGCAAAAATCTTGACACCCAAGAAGCAGGGCACTGACCAGTGCTTGCCTGCCACACAAGATACCCAGTATATGAATCCTCCTCAGAGTCAAGGAATATGCTGGAGCCTGTTAAACTCCCCACAGCTTTTTGCTATGAGGGATGCAAGTTTGTGGCTCTGTGTGAGCCTGCAATACGGGTGCAGCAGCCTCTGGTGGAATGTCAGGTTTCCTGCCTGGCTTTTTGATGCAGGCCATAGGCAGTGAGTAGCTTCCCCCACCAGGCAAGCAAAGGGAGCTCTGGAGGACATAGTTACAGTGCAGCTGGTGGATTCTCTCTCTGCCTTGGCTTACTTCCTGTTTTGCACAGCTGACTGACCCGCTCTATAGCCTCCAAGAGCAGCTGGAGCCAGGCAGTCAGAATCACCAAAGCACATGAGGCTGATGTGCTCGAGGCACAGACCTTGACATCCCCTGTCATCACTTTCCAAAGGACATGTCCTAAGGACAAGGGTGGCCATGATGAAAGCAACTTCTGCCAGCCCTGCTTTTTTGCTGGAATAGTAAGAGACTCAGAAAAAGCTGAGCTGGGTTCACACCAAGGCAGTGATGCTAATACTTGACAGTTCTCTGGCACCATTCAGCTAGGAATCCCCAAACTCTGTAAACATGAATGATTTCAGCTTTGCAACCCTTTGGAGAGGTAAGGTCTCTATGGGTATGTCTACACTAGCCCCCTAGTTCGAACTAGGGAGGCTAATGTCGGCATTCGAAGTTGCAAATGAAGCCCAGGATTTAAATATCCCGGGCTTTATTTGCATCTTCCCGTCCGGGCGCCATTTTTAAATCCCCTTAGTCCGAACTAACTGCCCGTGGCTACGCGGCAGTCAGCGTTAACTCGAACTAAGTCCTTAGTTGAGTTAGCGTTGTTAACGTTTGACTGCGGCGTGTAGCCACGGGCAGTTAGTTGGACTAAGGATTTAAAAATGGCGCCAGTGAAAGATGCAAATAAAGCCCGAGATATTTAAATCGGGCTTCATTTGCAACTTCGACATTGCCTCTCCTAGTTCGAACTAGGGGACTAGTGTAGACATACCCTATTATTGTATCCATATTATGGATAGGAATATGGAGATGCTGAGGGAGAAGTGACTTCCCCAGAGCCCTCTGAGGAAAGAACCAAGGAATTTTAATTCCCAGACGCCTGCTCTAACCTCTAGATAATACTGTCTTCTAATAACAATCCTAACAAGTCAGCTATGTACGTAAGTATTTACAAGGTATGGTACCCAACACCATAGGATCTGAGCACCTTCCAGACATCGCAAGTTGTCCCCACAATGGTTTGGTGAGGTAGGGAAGTTGTATTAGACCCGTTTTGCAGATGAGGAATTGAAAGACTGAAATCAAGGTCAGTCTCATCTCCCGTGTTTAAGGCATTTTACATTACACAACGAACTTGTGCAGGTGCCAGTGAGAGCCACCCAAACGAGTTCACTGTAAACACAGTTCAGGGTTCTGGGTCCCAGGAACCCCAATAGCTCTTTCGAACTCAAAAGAAAATGTCCCATCCAAATGGCT
Organism: Rafetus swinhoei; assembly: GCA_019425775.1. NCBI lineage: Eukaryota > Metazoa > Chordata > Testudines > Trionychidae > Rafetus > Rafetus swinhoei. Next base: position 142,889,250 of record CM033440.1, on the reverse strand, counting down.
GTGTTTGCACCTTCAGGAAACAGAATTTGCATATGGCTCTCGGTTTGTTAGGTTTCCGTCTAGCCCTTTTATTTCAGCAGGTTTCTCTGAACTGCTCTTCCCGCATGAAAGGACGAGTTGTTGATTCCTTCCAGCAGGCTCACTGGGGGGGAAGCAAAAGGGGGGCTCTCCCTCTGCAGTCGTGGCAGTGGTGGCTGAAGCACTAGGGGCTCTTAGAATGGCCATCAGAGCGCTGCTCCGTGAGTGTCTCTGAGGGCTGGGGGGGAGGAGCTGCCGCGGTGTGGGCAGCGCTGAGGGCTGGCTGTCCCCGGCACTGTCTCTCCCATCTGAGGCCCTGCCCCTTCCAGGGGTATGGCGCCCTCCCCACACCTTGCCCAGAGGCCCGGAGAGGCTGTCAGCACCTCTGCTCCCCCCTACATTTTTAACAATCCTTTGGTAGTCACATTTTTTATGACTTCCTGCAAATACATGCCATAAATCACTGATGTGTCACCTTAATCCTATCCAGTAACATCCCTTATTCCCCCCGGGGGAGTACCCTGAGTGGAGAATGCCAGTTATACCAAATTGTGTGGAGATACAGTTAAACCTCCATGAAGAACCAGAGTTTCATCAGGTAATCTGAGGTCTACAGTACAAACTAAGGGACTGTCTACACTACCACTTTTGTTGGCATAATTTACGTTGCTCAAGCATGTGAAATAAACATCCTCCTGAGCTACCTAAGTAACTTGGACAGAAGCACCAGTATGGACAGCACTGTGGGTGTGTCTACACAGCAAAGTTATTTCAGAATAATGGACGTTATTTTGAAATAACTATGCGAGTGTCTACACAACAATTTCGTTATTTCAAAATAATTTCGAAATAACAGGCGGCTTAGTCCGTCTTCTGTAAACCTTATTCTATGAAGAATAACGCCTATTCCAAAATAGCTATTTCAAAATAAGGCATGTGTAGACGCTCCACTTGTGCTATTTCAAAATAGCCCCTCACCAGGGCCATTCTAAGTTATTCCTCCTGGGGCTCTTAATTGAGATAGCACGTCTACACTGCAGGGAAGCAGTGCTATTTTAAAATAAGATATTTCAGAATAACTATTCCGGAATAGCTTATTCTGAAATGATTGTGCAGTGTAGACATAGCCTTAATCAGTTAGGGTATGTCTACACTTGCACCCTATTTCAAAATAGGAATGCAAATGTAGGCATTTGAAATAGTAAATGAAGCCGGGATTTAAATATTCTGCGCTTCATTAGCATAATCACGTCTGGGTGCTATTTCGAAACCGCACTATTTTGAAATAAAACGCCCTGTGTAACCACATTATTTCGAGAGAAAACTCTTTTCTCAAAATAATTGGTAAACCTCATTGTATGAGGAATAACAGTTATTTTAAGAGAAGGGTTTTCTCTCGAAATAACACGGTTACACAGGGCATTTTATTTTGAAATAGCGCGATTTCGAAATAGCGCCCGGATGCGATTATGCTAATGAAGCATGGGATATTTAAATCCCAGCTTCATTTACCATTTACCATTCATTTACCATTAGAATGCCTACATTTGCATCTCTATTTTGAAATAGGGTGCAAGTATAGACATACCCTAAGGCTATGTCTAGACCGGCCAGTTTTTGCGCAAAATCAGCTGCTTTTGCGCAAAAACTTGCCAGTTGTCTACACTGGCCGCTCGATTTTCCGCAAAAGCACTGACGTTCTCATGTACGAAATCAGTGCTTTTTGCAGAAAAGCTTTGACGCTCCCGTTCGGGCAAAACTGTTGCACAAAAGGGCCAGTGTAGACAGCTAGCTAAGACTTTTGCGCAAAAGCAGGCTATGCGGAAAAAAGCGGTTTGGACGCCGGGAGACCCTGTAGGAGCCCCGGACTTCCTAGTAACCCGAGCTCTTAAAGCACACGCAGGCTGCTGAGTGCACGTGTGTAGCCAGACATGAACCCCATCTTGTTTCCCCCCCCCCAGAGAGCAAGAGAAAGGCAGTCAGCCTTTGATGCCCTGGGAACGCAGGTGTGCTGCCTGTCCCTGACTCTACCATAAACAGAAACCAGACAGTAAATGGGCTAGCTGACGACCCGGGGCCTCCCGTCGCCCTGATGGCTAGTACCAGTAATTGACACGCCTGCACTGTCCCAGGAGAGGAATCTTTGCCCATCACATACTAGAAGTGCCCATTGTCTGCATTTTCCCAGGTGTGAATTATGCTTTGCACCCTTCGTGGGAAACTTGGCATTCAAAGCCATTTTTCCTAATTGGCCACTTGAGACCAGGAAGAAGCCTACCTGACCCAAGGGGTATAAAGAGGGGTTTAGTAGCCCACCCCATTTGAGCTCCAATCATCTATACCTGCTGGCAGGTATTGATTGACTCCCGAGGTCTGTGGGACGCCCAACCTCGCCCTACTTCTTCCCGAGGATTGAGAGAAAGACGCTGGCCACGCCAAGTCTGGAACGCAGGGGTGAGAATATATACCTGCTATGTGTCTATTTTGCATGCATTTAATAAGAGCTCAGAGAACCAAAAGGGTTTCATGGTACCTGTAAGTGACTTTTGTTTTAAGTGTAATTTCTGTCCTGTCCTTTTGTAGTGGCTGTGTTATCTGTAACACAGCAGTAGCATTAACAGCTAAGTTTACCTGTAACAATAAAATAGTAACTGTTTAAGCTTTAACCTGACTCCTTCAGTCGCTGTAACAGAACCAAGCACAATTTAAAAGAACTTCAGCCGGTCAAAAAGGGACAGGTATAGGGAGAGCTTGGGTGTTTGGATTTGTGTCACTCCCAGGTGACAGATCCATTGGGGCACCTCTCAGCCTCCCCAGGCTGCCCGCTGCGAAGGGATTTCTGGATTCTAGCAGCTAAAATCTGAGGTGTTATAAGCTCTCCCTGTAAACTTATTGGGGCGCCGTCAACCTCCTCCAGGTTGCCCGCTGCTAAGGACCCCGGTCCTGGCAGTTGAAGTCTCGGGTGTATAAGCTCTCCCTGTAAACTTATTGGGGCGCCCGTCAACCTCCTCCAGGTTGCCCACTGCTAAGGGACCCCGGTCCTGGCAGTTGAAGTCTCGGGTGTATAATACACACACACACACACCACTCACTGCCCTGACCATCGGCTGACAACGTGACAGGAGCGTGCCTCAGACGTCTTGCCTGAGGTCTGCCACGCTGCCCCTGCTGTGCCCAGCAGCCACCTCACAGCCCAGCATGGCAGGTCCGGCCAAGGAGCCACCCGCACCCCTAGCGCAGGAGGCCCCAGGGGCCAGAAAAGAAGGGCCCCATCCTGGTCGTCGGGGGAGCTGGAGACCCTCCTGGACTTGTGGCAGGAGGAGGAGGCCCTCCACGAGACCCACTCCCGGCGCCGCAACGCGGACATCTTTGGCCGCATGGCCCAGGCGCTCGCCCAGCAAGGCCATCCCGCCCGGACCCTCGAGCAAGTCCAGGCGAAAGTGAAGGAGCTGCGCCTGGGCTACGTGCGGGCCAGCGAGGGCCAGGGGGCAGGAGCAGACACCTGCCCCCATTATGACCGGCTCCATGCCATCGTTGGCCAGCCAGCCCCGCAAGCTCCAGACGTGGCCGTGGACAGCAGCGTGCGCCCCCCCATCACCAGGACCACTGAGGCGGGGGAAGGAGACAGCAGCGCATCCGAGGGTGAGGCCAGCATCGCCACCCAGCAGGCCCCCTCCAGCAGCCCTGATGTCTCCCGTGCACCCTCCGAGGCCAGGGAAGGATCCACTGGTGAGTCTTGCACTTTGCACTCACAAAGGCGGGGGGCGGGAGGGGGGAGCCAGGCGCCCGGAGGGGGAGAGCATGTCACTCAGGCCACGTGTGCTGCACGCTGTGTAGCATTAGGCAGCAAGCAGCCCGTCCAACCACGTGCAGCCTGGTGACCGAGCGGCACGTGGCCGCGGCAGGCAGCTGCAGGGCACGCCTGGGACCGTGCTGCTCACACACATTCGGCGGGACCAGGGGGAAGGGTGGATGCTGGCTGGAACCAGCCAGGGCCCCAGGGACTCAGGCCAGAGCCCGCACCTCCGCAAGGGTGCAGCACGGAGAACGGCACACTGTCCCATGCCTGGCTGTGAGGCACAGCCAGCTGCTCCTGGGTAAACCGCAGCGTCACAGCCCTGTGAGCGTGGCCCCCACTGAGCCCCTCGCCTGCTCCCAGTGCCTTGGCTGGCTCCCCGAGGGAAGTCCCCGCTGCGGCCACACACGTCCCTGGGCTACGTGTGTGAGGGATAGTGGGAGGGAGAAGGGTGGGAAGCGTTCAGGCCGCCCTTAGGGCCGCCTGAGTTTTGCTGCAAGGATGGGACACTCCCCAGTCACTCTCCTGGTTCCGTCCAGGAGATATCCTGTGATGGGGATCTGAGAGCCCAGACCACGTCTGCCAGATGTGCTCCCAGGCACTGTGTGGGGATTCATCTCGCTTTCCCTGTCAAATACCATTGATTAGCCCAAAGCCTCACAGCCTCCACCGGCAGGGAGTTCCACAGGTTAACGCAACACAAGCGCCCTCCATGGGGCCAGGACACAGACCAGGGGGTTCCAATACATGGAGGAGGACCCTACTCCAGGGGCAGTCCTCTATGCAAACATACAACACGGGGGGGGGCAGGGAACCGAGGGAGCCCAAGCCACACCACCCCTGTGGTGTCACCTGGGCTCAGGGGTGGGGTAGAAGGCATGAGGTGTGGGGACAGTGGCCAGGCTGCCTGACTGACCCATCCTTTCTTCTGTACCCTGCAGCGGGACCAACCAGGAGCGGGGGGACCCTCCGGTCCGGCAGCAGCAGCACCCCCAGCCGCCCAACCACAGAGGCAGCGCACCCGACACCGGGACCAGCTCCTGCGGCGCCACGTGCAGGCCGTCGAGCGGGTAGAGGCGGCCATCCAGAGGCGCACGGAGGCGGACCTGCAGTGGTGCCAGGGGGCCTGGGCCACCTTCCAGGGTCACTGTGCGGTCGTGGCGAACTCTGTTGCCAGCCTCTCCACACAGATTGCCCATGCCATCCATTACGGCATGGCCACGCCCCATGCCCCCGCCATCCCTCCCCTAGTAGTGCCCCCGCCCCCTCCTGTCCCTCCCCCTCCTGCAATAGCCCCTCCTGCCCCTGCTCCTGCCCCTCCCACTCCTGCCCCTCCTGCCCACCTCTCCGTTCAGCCTGCCCCAACGCAGTCCACCCCCATGTCCAGGTCCACCCCCGCAGGAGCAGTCGCAGGGGCCACTCCTCCCAGTTCAAGGTCTCCTCTCCCTCTCCCCCCTTTGTAAATAAAAACCGAACACGTGTTTATGGTGAAACCAAACTGTGTTGTTGTGTGTTGGTAGGTAAGGCAAGGCGGGGAGGAAGGGAGGAGAGGGAGTTGTCCAGGGAAACTGAGGCGACCCTACTCCGGGGCCTGTGAGAACATGTCCATGAGGGCCTCCTGGATGCGCACCCCATCCTGGTGCACCTGCCCCCTCCCCCTCCTGCAATGGCCCCTCCTGCTCCTGCTCCTGCTGCCCACCTCCCCCTTCAGCCTGCCCCCCATGTCCAGGTCCGCCCCCGCAGGAGTGGTCGCAGGGGCCACCCCTCCCAGGAGTAGCTCCCCTCCCCCTCCCAGTTCAAGGTCTCCTTCCTGTAACGCGAGGTAATGTGAATAATTAATTTAGAATGCTGATCACCCTAATAAAATCACGAAGATGACAAATGCGGACTCCAAATTCCATATCTATCACAGGTTTTCTAAAAAAAAAGGGAAATAATTTTGAAGGGTTATGGGTTGGTGATGCATAAATGAATACCAACTCCGAAGATAAAATTCAACCACAGGACTATATTTGACATGCATAAAATCCCAATCAAGCAAGGGATAGATTACAAAAGAGTAAACACAACACAAAATACATGAAACACAGTCTAGACGCGGAGGGCGATTGCAGTGACGCTGGCGCCCTCCATCCTTTGGTCCTTCTGGGCTTCAGGAGAGGAACTGCCAGGAGATCCCTCGACGGACGAAGCTGTGGCTGGCGCCCTCCATCCTTTGGTCCTTCCGGGCCTCAGGAGAGGAACTGCCAGGAGATCCCTCGAAGATGACTGGAATCGGGTGCGCTGACTTGAGCCTTCCGCACGAACCTCGACTCCTCTTCCTGTTCTTCGGGACAGCTCGAACAGACGATGGTGGCCTAGACTATCCCTACACCTAACCCTGAACTCAAAGAACACCCTAGCTACAGCCGACGCGCCCGACGAACAAACTCGACAACGGCCGAAATGCTTTGAACCGACAACGATAGCTAATCTAACTAAACCTAAATCTAAACCTAATCCTAATTGGTAGGTACAAGCCTTCCGCTTGACCTGACCAAACCCTTAACAGAACCAAGAGTACTGTGCTCTGAACTAGACTGCTCAAACATATTTCACATAACAATAACGAACATTCTGCACAACATCCCCCTCTCCTCCAAACAGTGTGTTGTAGTGTATTGGGAGGGGAGGGAGTTGTCCAGGGAAACTGAGGCGACCCTACTCCGGGGCCTGTGAGAACATGTCCATGAGGGCCTCCCGGATGCGCACCCTATCCTGGTGCGCCTGGTGGCTGGCAGCTGTGTGGGGCTGTTCGTAGGCCTGGCCCTCTGCTGCCAGCCATGCGGGAAGGAAGGCCTCCCCGCTCCACTCCACAATATTGTGGAGCACGCAGCAGCCACTACCTCCGTTGCATTCCGCTCACCCATCTCGAGACGGGTGAGCAAACAACGGAAGCGGGCTTTTAAACGGCCGAAGGCGAGCTCCACCGGATTTCGGGCCCGGTTGAGGCGGTCGTTGAACCGGGCCCGGTTCTGGTCTGGCCACCCCGTGTAGGGCCGCATTAGCCAGGGCTTCAGGGGGTAGGCCGCATCCCCAACGACGCAGATGGGCATAGGCACATCCCCAACAGTCAACTCCTGCCGGGGGAAGTAGGTGCCCGCCTCCAGCCTGCGAAACAGTCCGGAGTTGCGCAGGATGCGGGCGTCGTGAGCCCTGCCGGACCAGCCCGTGTAGACGTCCAGGAAGCGGCCCTGGTGGTCCATGACGGCCTGCAGAACGATGGAGCAGTACCCCTTTCTGTTCATGAAATGGGCAGCTCGATGCTCCGGGGCCCGGATGGGGATGTGGGTTGCATCCAGTGCTCCCCCACAGTTGGGGAACCCGAGGGCAGCGAAGCCGGCGACGGTAGCGTCCACGTCCTGCAGGCGGATCACTCTGGGGAGCAGGACGTCGTTGATGGTGCGGACGACCTGCAGAAGGGTGCAGAGAAACACAGGGAACACATCACATAAGGCAGGGGTGGGTGTGGCTCCCTTGGCCCCCTCCCCGTGATTCCCTCTGTCCTCCACGCACACACACACCACAGCCACCTCGCCTACACCGCCCCAGCAGGCCTGTGCAAGGGAGGGCGGGCGAACCCTGGGTGACCCAGCGTGGAGTCTTGGCTGCCCCTGGGCATGGAGTGCAGCACCCTCCCCTACCCCATTCCCCACTCCCCTGGGACTTACCTCCATCACGGCGGCGCCCGGCGGTGGATCTGCCCACCCGAATTGGTGTGCCACCGATCGGTAGCTGTCGGTGGCCAGCTTCCAGACTGCGATGGCGACCCTCTTCTTGGCGGGGATGGGTGCCCGCAGCTGGGTGGTGGCTCTGTGGAGCTCGAGGGTGAGCCAGGCACAGAGCTCCATGAGCGTCCGCTTTTATGCGGAAGTTCGCCATTGCTGGTCGTCCCATTGCCCTAGGACCAGCCGGTCCCGTTGGTGCTGGTGTCCAGTCTCCACACTCGCCTCTGCACCCTGGGGTGGGGGTGCCACAGGGACACCATGGCCTCACTGGTGAGGGTCCAAACCGATGGGCCCCTCCTGGTCCTGGAAGAGGAGGGCACCGACCTGGAGCAACAGCTGCAGGCACTCCAAAATGTCCGACAGGGGCCAGAGCAGGCACATGGCCACCCCTGGTTCCATGGCACAAGACAGAGGCTAGGAAAAAACCCTGGCAAAAGCAGTAGGTGGCCAAAGGCAGCGGTGTCCCAAAGTCAGAGGGCAACCACCAAACCTGCTTATGGCTGTCAGTCCCTGCAAGGAGCCCTCTAACCGGAGCGCAGAGAAATGGCTGTCGGGAGATCCTTTAAGCACGTGTCTGAAATGGCTGCCAGCCCCGCCCGGAAAGGGCTGGTGCCCTTGTGCCCTCCGCAAAATGGTTCGGGCTTCTGCTTTTTGCGGAAAAGCGCGCCGCCAATGTAGGCGCTTTTCATAAAGCGCATCGTTCTTGAACTCCGTGCCAGTCTAGATGCGCTTTTGCGCAAATACTTTTAACGGAAAAACTTTTCCGTTAAAAGCATTTGTGGAAAATCATGCCAGTCTAGACATAGCCTAAGAGAGCGTCTCCCACTGACATAGCTACTACTACTCATGGGGGTGGTTTTATTATGTTGACAGGTGAGCTCTCTCCTTTAGGCACAGAGCAACTACCCGAGTCATTTTAACAGTGGTGCAGCTGCATTGGGACAGCTGTGTTGCTGTAAGCTCGCTAGTGTAGATATGGCCTTACATAGGTATAACTACATGTCAAAAATACTCACCCCTCATGATATAGCTAAATCAGCCTACCTCCTGGAGAAGACAGCACCTCTTGGGTAAATGGATTAACTATGCCAAGAGGAGAGCTCTCTCCCATCGGTATAGTGTATCTGCCTCAGGGTATGTCTACACAGCAGGGCAAAAGTCGAATTAAGATACGTAACTTCAGCTACCTCAATTGCGTAACTGAAGTCAAAATAGCTTAATTCAGCTTTTGGCGCTGTCTATGCAACAGGAAGTTGAAGGAAGTTGAGGGAAGAACACTCTTCCTTTGACTTCCCTTACTTCTCATACAATGAGGGTTACAGCAGTCGGAGTAAGACGTCCTCTAGCTCGACGTTATTTCGAAATAAAGGCTTGCAGTGTAGACGCGCACTTTGTTATTTCAAAATAATGTCAGGTATTCCGAAATAACGCTGCTGTGTAGATGGACCCTTAGAGAGCTACAGTAGCATAGCAGTGCTGCTGCAGCGTTTTCCGTGTAGACCTGCCCGGAGGAGGGAATCCAGGACGAAAGGAGCAGGGGGGCGGAGCTTTGAAGCCGAATGTACTAGCAGAATGTAAGTGGGTGGCCCTGGAATCCTGGGAGGACAGGTGGAGAGATCAGAGCCTATGACTGAAAGCGCAGGGGCTGCTGCAGTTCCAGATTGAGAGGCATTGTCAGATTTGTGGGTCTTGAGCTTTTACATGTGTCCGCGTACATTATTGCTTTCCAAAAAGGGGAGGACCATTCCTCTCGCTACACTGGAACCATTGACCCTCAGGGCAACTTCTGTTGTGCCGATGAATTCACACTCTGTCTTCTGTAATTGCTAAAAGTCAGTGCCAAGCAAGTAGTTTGAAGATAACTCTATGGCTGAGTCTATTGCTGTCTGTAAATAAACACACAGAGTCTTTGGTTTTATTCCAATGCTGAACAAAAACAGTTCTCAACCCCCACAAGCTTGCAGTAAGACAGACTTTGTTATCCTTTGGACAGTGCTGGTACTTATTCCATGGCTTGTCATGTCAGTACATTTGGCTCAAAATGTACAATGAGGCCGGATGGACAGGAGAGTGTGTCTCGCAGGGATTGAGGATTTCTCACAGCTGGATTTCTTTCCTTGTAGTGAGGTGATGATACTGTGGGGCCAAAAGCAAAACTAATATTTTCAACTGAAAAGGGCCAAAAAAAAAAAAAAAGAGGAAGGTTCTCTCCCATCTCCCACAACTCCTGTGGTCAGGTGATGGCCTGTTAAGTGCGCCCATAGAGCTTTTCCCCAAAGAATGCCTGTTCTAGATCCTGGGAATTTCATTCCCTTTGGATCTTTTTCATGTTCTCTGGAGCAAAGAACTGAGACATGAAACCTGTGAGGTACTGAGCAACCTCGACTACTATTCTTCCATTTGCAAAGCCTGCAGTGGTATTAGCAACATACTCTGAGCTATGGCACTCTGAGCTATGGCAAAATATGCTATTCAAATGGGCCTCATTCTCCACTTCCTTACACCTTGAGTTAGAATTTATGCCTTGTGCCAAGTGGCTACCAACTCAAAATAGTAGCATTTAATATCCTCTCTGTACAGGGACATGTGGCTAGGTACAAGGCAGAGGAGGAAAAGCTGAAAAGTTTCAACTCTGCAAATGCTTGAACAGGATAGCATGTCTTCTGTGCGCCTGAATTCTTTAGTCCCCTGTCTAAAACAAGAATGACCTGATCTTGCTCCAAACAATCCAGGTAGAATCCTCACCCTGCAAAACTGGCATAAACTGCTACTAAAGTACTAATGCAGCAGCAGTGGTACCAAAGCTACTAAATCTAAAGCATTGCCTTCTAAGGATTTGCTCAATTTCAACCGGCAAACAGAAATAATTTCTTTCCAAAACCTGGGCCCATAAAGGGATTATAACCCTGCAAGACTGTTTCCTCAATAATGTTCTTATGCCCTTCAATCAGCTACAGCACCAGTGCACTATAGAAACAAAAACACTTTTATAGGCACTTACAATTAACAGACTTTTTATATCCAAGGCTCGCTCCAGCTCTTTACTTTCTTTTTATCTTTCAGACACAGAAATTCTTTCAGTATACAAACAGTCCTAAGTATTCCATTTCTAAATGGTGTAGGATCCTAGGAAATAGTAATTTACATCTTAGCTACAGAAGTGACTCCTTTCCCCGCTCCCCCCAAGAATGAATTTTACTTGGTAATGCTCGAGCCCTCCCTGCCAACAAACTGCAGAGGCTGGGGGCTCAGACTGTAAACTGACTAAATGCTGTATGTGGGAATGGCAGGATGTTGGAGTTGTGGCAGGATCTTACGTGTCTAGCCATTACCACTGTGAATACCTTATTTGCTTCACCTACGATTGTATTCATGGACGTGGTATAGTTCCTATTTTCATAGGCTGCATCAGCAAATGGTGGAAAGGAGCCAAAGTCATGGATGCCACATGCAGGTTGACCCTGACTACTCTACAGAGCACATGTGTAGCTTGCACATCTGTATGAACTGTGCCTCAGCCCTGGTCCACACTAATAACTCCCCTTATTACAAAATAATAAATGGAGCATCCACACTACCAAGCCCGCTATTTCAAAATAACAGGCTGGTTACTTTGAAATCTGTTCTCCTGCTTTCCTCGGGGGGAATAATGCTCATCTCAAAATAGTTATTTCAAAATAGCAGTAGTGTGGACGCTCCTCTGCTGCTATTTCAAAATAACGACTCCCCAGAGTAATTTGAAGTAATTACTCCCCAGTGCTTCCTGGGGCCCTAAGTCGAGGTAGCGGGTCCACAGTAACGGAGCCTGCCTCGGACTAATTTTGAGGCTCCCCCAGAGAGGGGGAGACACGATTTCGATTGTCATTTCAGGAGCTATTTCAAATTGCATTATTTCAAAGACATTTCCTACTCTAGGCATGCCCTGAGACTGAAGAAGGTCCCTGGTTCATAGACAGTTCATAGAGGGCACTTCTGAGCCTTTGTTTCTCTGCCTCATTATGTACAGATCCAGTGCAGGTAGGTGCTGCACTTCACTCTCTTCCCAGTCATGTCCCCCAACTCCCCCGTGATCCCTCACCCAAAACCCTATTGTGTGTGTGACAGTGAGGGTGCTGGGATGAGGTAGGTATAACAATCAAGACTGTTTCATTTGTGAGAGCAGCTCAAATATTTGAGGCCTTAAACTGATTTGTCCTTCTGCTGGTAAATTGCACACTCAATTGCTTGACCACACTTATGGTTTGTTATGAAATATACTCAAGAGAGCAAATAACTAGTCAGATTCATTCACACATGGTACAGGAATAAAGTTCTAGTTGATATCCGTCTCTGTAGAGCAGTCCCAGCGATGTTACATTCCCCTTATGCAGAAGGTATGCTCCCAGGTTACACACTCCAGCTGGTATTATTTTTTCTGATTTTATGGTTTGCGCATTTCTTTACATGTCACTGAAATCAAGTCTCTAATGTCTTGTTCTGCTCCGTCGTTATCTTGGTTTTGGATACTAGCATTTCATGTACTGGTCTACGAAGGCAGCTTGTCCTAATACATAGAACAAATGTATCTTTATTTTGACAAGTTTCCTCTGTGCTTGTGCCAAATGCTTAGTTTAGAAAAGGCACGCTGTTATGGGATCTTCAGGGGGTAACTGAGTTAGTCTGTACAGGATAAACTGAAAAAACAACAAATGGTCTGGTAGCACTTTATAGACTACAAAACATGTAGATATTTAGGATCAAAACATGGGACATTTGGTGTAAGTGAACAGGGTTATGGTAGAGGCCAGTTGAGGCGAGATCATCATTACAATATTTGAGCTTAATGTTTTTGGTGCTTAATGCACATGTGTATGATCTGCTCTGTATATCTATTTATATGCTAGCCAGCATGTATTAGTCAACACTTCCTTTACTGAAGCCTTTTGGCTGGTGTACAGGCTTAGTCAATTGTCACTAATGAAGTCTGTTCACTGGAGGAGCTATAGTTGTACAAAAGGAGTCTGCCTTCCAGTTTATTAGACAGGTATGATGGGGAGTGTGCTCCGAACTGTCCCTTTAAGGGTTAAAACCCAGCCCTGGGAGAGTCTGGAGCCTCAGAGCTATGGAGCCAGCAGCTGTGGCAGGAATGAGCCAATTAGGGCCCAGCTGAGGGCTGTATAAATAAAGACTCCTGGAGGGGAGGAAAGACAAACTCACTCTGGCTGGGGAGTAGGAGGCTTCCTGACTCAGGGCAGAGCTGGGAAAGGCAGACAGGCTGCAGAGCCTGCAGCAAGGTCTGAGGCTACTAGGGCTGTGGGGAGCTAGCCAGGGTAGGCAAAAGCAGCAGGTCCACACCCCCTTGCCAATGATGAGTGGCCATTGCAGACTGCAGTTTGCCCCTGTGGCGGGGCTAGATGAAGACCCGCAGTGGGTCACTCAGGCAAAGTGGATATAGAAGGCTGGGAGTTCCCAAAGGGGGAGGACCCCGGAGTGTGGGGGCACTGCAGCAGGGCAGTACCTAGAGGGGAGCATGCCATGGTCTGGGAGGGATGTGGGACCTTATACGAGACACCAGCCGAAAGGGGGCATGCCAGAGCAGAAAAGCTAATTCCCAGAGGCTGCGTCTAGACTGGCAAGTTTTTGCGCAAAAGCGACTGCTTTTGCGCAAAAACTTCCCAGCTGTCTACACTGGCCGCTTGATATTTGCACAAGAGCACTGACTTTGTAATGTAGAAAATCAGTGCTTCTTGTGCAAATACAATGACGCTCCCTTTCAGGCAAAGCCCTCTTGCGCAAATGTATTTGCGCAGAGGACCTGTGAACAGCTAAAAAGTGTTTTAAAAAATCCTGATGGCAGCGGCGATCGGGGCTTTCTTGCGCAAAACCGCGTCTAGATTAGCATGGATGCTTTTCATAAAAAGTGCTTTTGCGCAAAAGCGTCTGTGCCAATTTAGACGCTCTTTTCCTCAAATGCTTTTAACGGAAAAAGTTTTCCGTTAAAAGCATTTGCGGAAAATCATGCCAGTCTAGACACAGCCAGAGTGTCCAGCAGCAGGCGCCTGTGGCCGTGAGGCCTGCCCTGTTACAACAGGATTTTAATAAGACTGTTATTGAGATTATGGGATGGATTAATTGCTGCTCACATGGTGCAAAGAGTACAGGTTCAAGACCAAAATGGTCAGTAGAGATCCAGAGTGCTTCTCAACATGTGACAGGCCCACTTGGAAGGACAAGGGAGTCATGGGGTGGGGAAAGTGCAAGTACATTTAGAGGGGGGCAACACACAGTGAAGTTAAAGGGGGAGAAATAGGTTCAGTGATCCTGAGGAGGGGTTCAGCTTCTATTAGTTGGCTAGTGCAGGAAATACTCCCATGGCATAAGGCTAATGTGTATGGAGGAGGCAGAGTGTACACTCCTTCCTTGTCAAGGAGGTGTCTCCGAAAAGTCAGAGAGAGGGAAATAACAGAGCAGAGCTCTCCCAGGCCAGTTCTTCACTAGAATAAGGTCCCTAATTTCCACCAAGTTTGGCCAGCAGTGGGTCAGAAAGCCATAACAGCTCCCTGTGGCCCTCTCTTGTGACTGAGCTTTGCTAGGGAGAGGTGGAGAATCCAGCGCTGTGTGTTTGACATTGGCCCGATAATCAGTGGCTCGGCAATAGTTGCTCCCATCTCAGCAAACGAGAAAGAGGTGGGCGATGAGGAAATAATTTTTTAAGGTACACCAGAAGCCAAAAGCCTGCCAAACAATCAGTGAGGCCACTAGGCAATCAAGATGCTAACCTGGCATTCAAGGACAAAGCCATTGCAGAGAAGCTAAATGAATTGTTTGAATCCATTTTCCCTGCAGAGAATATGAGGGAGATTCCCACACCTATGCCATTCTTTTTAGGTGAGAAATCTGAGGAATTGTCCTAGATGTCAACAGAGGAGACCAATACAATTTGTGGATGATACAAAGTCGGGAGATATTGCCAATACAAAGGAGCAGAATATCATACAAGAGGATCAGGACAACCTTGAAAATTGGAGTAATAAAAAAGAGATAAAATGTAATGATACAAAGTGAACTTAAGGACTAACAGAATGTTTGGTATCTCCCCAGCTTGTATCTGTTAGAAGTGACAGAGGCGACTATGTGTTTTGTTTTACCCTAGGATGACTATGAGCTGCCAATGAGAAAGAGGCTAATGCAATCCTAGTTTGCATCAGGCAAAATATTTCTAATACAGAGAGGGAGATGACTGGTAAAAGCTCATTTGGAATACTGTGTGCAGTTCCATCTCCCGTGTTTAATAAAGACGAATTCAAAGTGGAGCAGGTACAGAGGAGGACTACAAGGATAATCACAGGAATGGAAAACCTGCCTTATGGAAAAGGAGGAGGGAGATGCTAAGAGCTTGGCTTATTTACCAAACAAATAGGAGAGATGATTGCTCTCTATAAATACAATTAGGGTATGTCTACACTTGCCCCCTAGTTCGAACTAGGGAGGCAAATTAAGCATACCTCGTGCAATGAGGAGTAACAGTTAATTAGAGGGAAGGGTTTTGGATCAGACTACGCGTCTACACGCGGCGAGTTAATTCGGGCGACCAGCATTTTAAAATGGCGACCGGCTGCGAATATGCTAATCAAGCATGGGATATTTAAATCCCGTGCTTCATTAGCAACTTCAGTATGCTTCATTTGCCTCCCTAGTTCGAATTAGGGGGCAAGTGTAGACAAACCCTTAGAAGGATAAATACCAGGGGGAGAGAGAGAGAGAGAGGAGTTATTTAAGTTTAGATGCCAATATAGACACAACAAATGTTATAAACTGGCCTTCAACAAGTTTAGACTTGAACTTAGATGAAGGTTTCTAACCATGAGAAGAGTGAAGTTCTGAAACTGCCTTGCCAGGGGAGCAGTGGGAGGAGGGGGTTAAAACAACCTAAGTGGTTCCAGGATTGAGCTTGATAAATTTATGGAGGAGATGATATGATGAGACCGCCTACAATGGCGGACCCGTAACTGCTAGTAGCAATTACATTATAACCTCCGTACTCTGGGTGTCCCTAACTGAGGAACACCTATAGTACAGACCCTGGCAGGTGGCGGTGGAAGTGGCTCTGTACGCTGCTGCTCCTTTCTGAGATCAGGAGGAACTTGTCCCCTGGTCAAATTGGCAGAGACCCTAGGATATTTTTTGACTTCCTCTGCAGCACAGAACATCACTTCCTGGTCTAAACTAGTGTAAATGGTTGATTCTCTGTAACCTGAATTGTTTAAATTATTATCTGAGGCCCTAAGTAACTCAGTCAGAGGCTGTGGGTTGATTATAGAAGTGGCTGGATGAGGTTCTGGGGCCTTCAATGTGCAGGAGGTCAGACTAGGAATCATGGTGCTCCCTTTTGGCCTTAAAGCAGAGGTGGGCAAAAGGGCCTCTGTGGGCCAGATCCAGCTGATCCGGCCCGCGGAAGCCCTGCTGCTCCCCCACCCCAGGCAAATTAGGCCAATCAGGGCTTGGGGGTGGGGGAAAATCACACAAAGTCTCCTCCACCCTGCCAGGAGCACAGAGCTTAGAAGCACCATGCGCTCCTGGCAGGGTGGGAGGAGACTTTGTGTGCTCGCCCTCCCCCAAGCCCTGATTGGCCTGGGGTTGGGGGGAGCATGCAAAGTTGCTTCTGCCTTGCCCTTGCCCTGCAAGGAGCATGTGGTGCTTAGAAGTGCCACGTGCTCCTGGCAGGGAGGAAGGAGGCTTTGTGTGCTCCCCGGCCCCCAAGCCCTGATTGGTCTGGGGACAGTAGGGGGAGTGTGTGAAGTCTCCTCCCTCCTCCAGGGGCATGGGTGCCTAGGAAGAACCTCGGGGGGGGGGGTTAAAGGCGCTCCCCAACCCCCAGACTAATCATGGCCTGTGGGTGGGGAAGCAGGGAAGTATCCTGGCCCTGCCCCTTCTGCTTCAGGTCCCGCCCATTCTGGTGCAGCCTGGGGCCACTTCAAAAACTTCTGAAGTGGTCCCCGGCAAAAAATGATTGCCCACTGCTGCCTTAAAGTCTATGAGATTTCAAAATAGACTGATAAATTAAATGCTAGTTAAGTCATTAGGAGTAGAAGATATTCACCCAAAAGTTCTAAAGGAGCTCAAATATGAAATTGCAGAATTACTAAGTATGGGCATGTCTACAGTACAGTGTTATTTTGAAATAGCTTATTTAGAAATAACGCGTTTACACACAAAATGCATTTCGAAATAGCGTTTTGCTATTTCAAAATAGCGCGTCCACACTGATAGGATGCTGGATCGCATTTAAGGCCGGCCGGAACTGGTTCTGGCAGGGCATCAGGTCAAGAGTTACCTTGTGTGGCTGCTGCCTGAGGCTATGAGACCTGTACTTAAAGGAACCCCCCAGACAGCTGGTTCTACGGTTTCCCTGCTTGCTTGCCTACCTTGATGAGGGACAGCAAAGCATTTTTTTTCTCTGCGTGCTCTGGTTGCCCTCACTCGAGACAACACAGCACTCTGTAAAATGGAGCCAGAGCTGCCCCTGGGCACTCTGGTGCTTCTCTTGGACACGTTGCTGCGAGCCTGGCTGCACTTTCTGCAGGCTGCCATCCGGGAGGTCCATAGGGGGGCTGTCAGTATCCAGGAGGCCCTGTGGGAGAGCTTGCACCCTGAGGAGCACTAAGAGCCTCTCTGGTCTGCCCCACTGGGGGCTTGTGCCTCATTCCTCCCTCACGTCCTTCCACTTACCCTTCCCTAGCCCCCCTTCCTAATGTCAAATAAAATACATGTATTTTCATGAACACAAACTCTCTTTATTTAACAAAACTGGGTGGAGGGGGGGGAATGAAACTCTGGTGAGACTGGGGAAAGGAGGCAGGAGAGCAGAAGAGAGAGGGTAGGAGAGGGGAGGGGGAAACCTGGGAGGAGGGAGCTGGAAGGGGGAAGCAAGGGAAGAAGAGGGGAGGGGAACCTCAGGGCTCAGGGTTGGGGGTCTCGCCGGACCAACTTGATTTTCATGCAAACCTGCTCCTGGGTTTGCATGTGGCCTTTGATGGCCAGGCTGGCAGCTATCCTGCCATAGACAGCCACATTCCCCCATCTAGTGTAGAGATCATGGATGTTGGGGGCATCCCCCACAAACCTGAATAAGGTCCATGATCTCCACCCTGGACCAGGAAGGTGCCCGCCTTCTCCAGGCCCTGGCAGGCTCCTGGGAGCTGGCAGACTGCTCCTGGGGAGCGGTGGAGGGCTGGCTGCCAGTGGCTTGCTGGCTTATATTTTGGGGCCACTGGGTCGGGGAAGTGACTGCTGGCTCTGGGCTGCCAGGCTTGGAGCTGGCACAGACACTGTGGCCAGAGTCAACCCCTTTAAGGGCTCCGGGGAGGAGGGAGGGAGAGGAGTGTTCTTGGTTGAGACTGGAGTGGCCACCAGGGCACCCTGGGAAGGCTGGAGGCCCCCTATTTCGATATAAGTGTCTACACAGCACTTATTTCAAAATAGCTATTTCAAATTTGGTGTTATTCCTCGTGGAATGAGGTTTACCAATTTCAAAATAAGCCCTCTGCTATTTTGAATTAATTTTGAAATAGCGGTTTGGTTGTGTAGACGCTAGTAAAGTTATTTCGAAATAACAGCTGTTATTTTGAAATAACTTTGATGTGTAGACATACCCTATGATACATAACTTATTGTTTAAATCAGCCTCTCTACTAGATGACTGGTGGATAGCTAATGTAATGCCAATTTTTAAAAAATACTCCAGAGGTGATACTGGCAATTGCAGGCCAGTAAGTCTAACTTCAGTAGCAGACAAAATATAAAAAAAACATAGTAAAGAACAGAGTTACTCGATGCATAGATAGACACAATATATTGTTGAGGACTCAATATGACTTCTGAGAAGGAAAACCATGTTTCACCAATCCAGTAGAATTCTTTGGAATCAAATGTGGGAAAGCATGATCCAGTGCATATAAAGCACTTGGAGTGTCAGAAAATGTTTGTCCAAGTCCCTCACCAAAGATTCTTAAGCAAAGTAAGGAATCATGAAATAAGAGAAGGTCCTGTCATGGATCAGTAACTGGTTAAAGATAGGAAACAAAGGATAGGAATAAATGGTCAGTTTTCACAGCAGAGAGGTGAATAGCGGAGTCCCACAAGGATCAGTACAGAGATCAGTGATGTTTAAGATCTTCATAAGTGAGTCATCCATTTCCTGTTATCCATTCCCACCTTCTGGCAATATTCAGTATTGATAAATTCAGAGTAATGCACACTGGAAAACATAATCTCAACTATACATATAAAATGGAGCCTAAATTACTGTTACATCTCTAGAAAGAGATAACGGAGTCTTTGTGGATAGTTCTCTGAAAACATCTGCTCAATGTGCAGTGGCAGTCAGAAAGGCTAACAATGTTATGAACCATTAGGAAAGGGACAGAAAAATAAGACAGAAAATACCATAATGCCACTATATAAAACCACGGTACACCGCGCCTTGAATATAAAGTACCATTTGCCTCATCTCAAAAAGATACACTGGAATTTGAAAAAGTACAGTGAAGGGCAATAAAAATGATTAAGGGTATGGAGCACTTTCCATGTGAGGAGAGATTAAAGAGACTGCGTCTTCTCAGTTTGGGAGACAACTAAGGGGAGGGAGAAATGATAGAATTCTACTCCTCCCCCCAACAAAAATGTGAAAGTCAGAGAGAAAGTGAATGAAGAAGTGTACTTTACCCCTTCATATAAATATAACAAGCGGGAGTCGCGTAATGAAATTAATAGGCAGCAGGATTAAAATAACCCTAAGCACATAGTTCTTTACACTCAATTAACCTATGGCCCTTGTTGCCATGAGATGTTGGGTAGGTCTGAAGCTCCTGGAGGATAGGACCATGAATGGCTATTAGCTAACAAGGTCAGGGAGACCACTCTATGCTATCGGTGTCCCTAAACTTTTGACTGTCAGAAGCTGGAGCAGAATTATAGGTGGTGGATCACTCGATAAATTGCCCTTTTCTGTTCATTCTCTCTACAAAGGGGTTCCCAGGGCACAACCTGGACTGTGGAACGTCTAAACCCACTAGCTTGCACTACCTCTCATGTGGATAATGTCAAGCTACAAGCCTCTGGCAGGCACTGCACTTAAACATCCATCCACAAGCAGGGATGTAGCCAACTGCGTTACATGATTGATCTCCTAGCGACTCATAAACTAGCAATAATTATGATAGTTATGAATAGTCTAGCCAATTCTCCCCCCTCCCGCTCCAGCCCTACATCCCAGAACTGTACCACCTTACACTAGTCAGAAGCCTTACCAGTGTAAGCTCATCACATAATCTGCCACTCTCATAACCAAAGAGTGGATTTACAATAGCCCATGTTAACCTGAGCTGAGATTCCCCAAGCACGTCAACCAAAAGCACGTTGTGTTAGATAAATATAAAACTGATACATTAGCTACAGAAAGAGTTTTGAAGTGATTGTAAGTATCAAGCATAAAGAAACAAACAATACAAATACAGTCTAAATTCTAATTGAAACAGACTAAGCAAGATCTGAATCAGTCTCTTGTCCTAATAGATAGTAAAAGGAGCTTTCAGTTCCTCAATACGCAGATTGGAACCCGTTCCAGCATGGGACCAATTTCCCAAGTACAAAATCTTTGGGTATGTCTACACAGCAAGCTTATTTTGGAAAAAGCTATTCTGGAAGATATCTTCCGGAATAGCTCATTTCGAAATAGAGCATCCACACTGCAGGGAAGCCTCAAAATTAGTCCTAGTCAGGCTCCCCTAATGTGGACGTACTACCTTGATTTAGGGCACTGGGGAGGAATAACTTAGCCCCTCACCAGGGCCATTCTATTTCGACATAGCAGCAGTGGCACGTCCACACGCACCCTCTTCCGAAAGAGATTGTTCAGAAGAGGTATTATTTCTCATGGAATGAGGTTTACCAATGCTGGAAAAAGCCCTCCGTTATTTTGATTTGCTTTCAAAATAATGCAACTGCTGTGTGGACACTAGTATTGTTTTTCCAGAATAACGGATGTTATTCCAGAATAATGGTACAGTGTAGATGCACCCTTTATCTTCCAGCCCATCTTCTATGTGGTGAGATTCAGATCAGGGTGGAGGGGTGAGGCTAAGTGACGATGTCACCAACTTCTATACTTTCCTCAAGCTGTTAGGATGCTCTGTGCTTTGATAAATTGCCCAAAACATATCATAACAGTACCACAGTGGGGAATATTGGGAGGTCCAAGGTGCTACATTGAAGCACAAAGTGCCACGCTCTTTGAAGCATCTGACACTGGCTACAGTCTAAGACAGGACACTGGGCTAGATGGGCTACCGAGGATGGCCATTCTTATGCTCTTAAACTCAGGGAAGGATTGTTTCTTGACTTGTAAACACAACTACCAATGATACTTATTCTCAAATGCTGTGATTTGCATAATGAGCTGATACTCAGCTACAACAAAGCACACTGATGAGTGAATGGCAGCGATTAGCCAGGAGCCTTGTTGTCCATCACAGGAGACTGCTGTGTTCGATTCAGTCTGCAACATCCCCTGAAGATCAACTACTCTTTAACTTTGATTGGTGCACAATAGGGACACAGTGTTTGCATCCGTGTCTGGCTTAGTGTATTTGTGCGGGAAAATGTTATTAAAATGGGAAAATGCCTCTTCAAATGGGTTTTGCTTTGCCTCTTAAAAGTTCCATATAAAATGATGTACAAAGGATTTGGATGAGAGGAAGCTATCAAAGATAATAAACTATTAATAGGAACTAGTCAAGTTTTACCCAGTGGGATTAAGACTCAATCATCTCCTATTTAGGAGTATAGTACTAAGCCATTCTTCTGACATGACAAGATTTGTGTTTTCCCTGAGTTGTTTCCCCAATGAGGGGGAAGATCTGATTTCATTTAAAAATTTTCATTCGTGTCAATGATCCTTTTGTGCTTTTGCAGCTCTGTTGAGACCTCTGGGCTTGTACTTTAACCATCCAGGCAGAGGGACAATGCAGCAGATAGAGTCGCTTAGCACAAAGTGGGTTGGGGCTCTTTGAGGCTCTTTTCTGAGGGGGTGCAGACAGATGTGGGTTCCATGTTCAGTCCCGGAAGATGTAGGTGTGGGAACTAGGCGTGTGTGTGTGTGAGAGGGGGTGCTACTCCTAACAGCCAGTCTTGTGCTCCAACTGCATGCCTGGTGTGCCCCTGCTGCCTGCATATTTCAGTGCAACCAGTCTGCCACCCCAGATGCAGCACTGAGCCACTGTGGTGTTTTGGCTAACCTTAACCTTGCCATAGGCACCAGCAACTAACAGCAGCAGCACGCAGCCCAGGACCAGGTCAGATCCGCTCTGCTAGCCCAGCTGCCAATGCAGAGCCGAACCCGCAAGCCAGAAGGGCAGATTTGACCAGGAGCGGCCCGAGGCTGGCTGTGGCAGCTGGCGCCCCAGGCAGAAGGCGCGATCGGCGCCCCCGCCTGCACGGCCGTCAATGGCCATGACATCATCATCGGGCACCCGGGCTGGCGGCACCCTAGGCAACTGCCTAGTTTGCCTAGCCTCACGGACCACCCCTGGATTTGACCCAGGTCCTGCATCCCCCTAAGGAGGTCCCTGGTGGAGATGGGAGGGGGGTGTAACAGAATGGAAGGGGGCAGCTGCATATTTCCTCACTTGAAGAAGAAAAAAATGCATCCTGCACTAGGTGCTAGAAACAAAAAAATCATAGATAACAGAGGAAAATGACTTCTTAGGACCTGTTTCCCCAAGTTTCACTCATTTAGTTTAAGTCCTCCCAGTGAGGGAGCTTCCAACCAATATTCCCTCTCATTTTTTCATCCATGTGCAGAATAAATGTTGTCATGTGCCCAGAGGCATGTGCAGATGTGTACCAGCAATAGAAACACATGCTGCCAGCTGCGGGCGCTCTGCTAATCAGCTGGGAGGCACCTGCATCTCTCCTGGGTGGCAGCCCAAGCGCTCAGCTTACAGGGAACACTGGCTCCAACCCTTCCCTTGGGAGTCTGTTCCACAGCTTGGCAGATATCATCCTTAGAGAATTATTTTTCCAGGTTTCCATCCTTTGTACAATTTCACCCCTGTATTGTTAGAGCCCATCAAAACTTAGTTAAAATGAGTAGTGTGAATGGGCCATGATGTATTACAACTGGGTCCCTCAATTTAGTTGTTTCACTAGTGTAGAAGGGTCTCAGCTATATATCCCTATGCCATCCTACACAAGCCTTCTCCTTCAAGTAGGTGTAAACAGCCCAGGGTTAGAATATTATGAAAAATCTGTGGCCATTGACTATAGGAATTGAATGGTTCTCCCAGTGCTGTGCAGTGTGGACATCTGGAATACCGTAGCATCAGCAGGAGTGGAAACCAGATTCCACCCCCCCCATTCTCTCTCAGCTGAGACCCCTCCCACCTGAGGCTACGTCTAGACTGCACGCCTTTTTCGACAGTATCTGTCAACAAAGCCTCTGTCAAAAAAGAGCGTCTAGATTACATTATGAGGATCGAAAAATCGATCCGCTTTTTTGAAAAAGAGCGTCCAGACTGCCAGATGCTCTGTCGAAAAAAGAAGGCACCCGGAAGTGTTTCTGGCAGGGCATGGGGGCAGCCTTTATTTCCAGGTTCTGCTGCCTGCCCTTTGCAGAGACATGTGGTTAAAGGGATACCCCTGGACAGCCGTTGCTCTGCTCCTGCTTCTGGCTTGCCTACCTCCTAGAGGGAAAGCAAAGCTGCTGCAGTGCTTGCTCTGCTTCCTCGGACACCACAGCAGTTTATTTGCAGGGTTTTTTTTTTCTGATTTTCACTCTTTTTGGCCATGGAGCCTGAGCTGCCCCAGGCAGGCGATGGCCCCATGCTGCCATACTGCAGCTTCTGCTGCATCTGCATGACTCTGTCATGAATCTCCTGCCCCATATGGACCCGGACTGCACCAAGGAGACCCTCCTCTGGGATGCAGGAGCTCTGTCCTTGCCCCCAAACTTTTTTGGGGACAGGCAGATTTGGAGGCATAGGACGAGTTCGGACTTGGTGGGACTGGCTCCTCATGCAGCTCTGGGACAATGACCACTGGCTCCGCAACTTCCATATGTGGAAGGCCACATTCCTGGAGCTGTGTGCCTGGCTCACCCCTGCTCTGGAACACCAGGACACCCACCTGCGGCCTGCCATCTCCCTGCAGAAGCAGGTTGCAATCGCCTTGTGGAAGCTGGCCACCCCCGACAGCTACCGTTCTGTGGGACACCAGTTTGGCGTGGGGAGGTCTACCCTCAGGGCCATCTTGATGGAGGTAAGTCACCGTTGGGGGAAAAGTCCTGCTGAGTGGGGGGGGGCTGAGAAAGGGGGACTGCCAGGCAAGGCAAGAGGGAGTGGGGGACAGAGTGGCACTTGGAGGCCGCTCCTCGGCCACCCCTGCACTGATGCGGGCGAGGGGGGCGTCCTGACAAGGGGAGGGTTGGGTTTGGGAGTGGGGGAGGTTTCTCCTCCCAAGCGCTTAGGTAACCTATCTAACTCCCTGGTTTCTGTCTGTCTATTTGTCTGGTGCTGCAGGTGGTGAGGGCTATCAATGCAGAGCTGATGAAGAGGCTCGTCCATCTCAGGGACCTGGATAACATCATTGCCGGGTTTGCCACCGTTGGCTTTCCGAACTGCGGAGGAGCCCTCGATGGGACACACAGCCCAATCTGTGCACCGCCCCATCGAGCAGCCCAGCTTATAAACAGGAAGGGCTACTATTCCATGGTGCTGCAGGCCCTCGTTGACCACCGGGGACACTTTACGGACATTTGTGTTGGGTGGTTGGGGGGGCACATGATGCCCGCATGTTCCGTAACTCCTACCTGTACCGCAGATTGCAGGCAGGAACATTTTTCCCCCAGCAGCATCTTTTGCTCGGGGACGTGCAGCTGCTGGTGTGCATAGTGGCCAACGCAGCCTACCCCCTGATGCCATGGCTCATGAAGCCCTACACCGGCCACCTGGATGCGAGCAAGGAGCTTTTCAACACGCATCTTAGCCAGGCTCGCATCCAGGTGGAATGCGCCTTTGGCTGTCTGAAAGGGAGGTTCCATTGCCTCCTCACATTCCTGGAGATGGGCGAATGCCACATCCTGGAGGTGGTGGCTGCATGTTGTGCCCTCCATAACCTGGTGGAGAGGCAAGGGGAGGCCTTCCTGCCAGGGTGGGGGACAGGTGCTGATGGTGAGGAGAGGCAATTTCAGCAGCCCTGGACGGCTGCCATCCACCAGGCTCACCAGGCTGGTGTCCAAATCCAAGAGGCCCTGATGGAGAGATTCTCAGAAGGAGCCCACTGACTCTCCCCAGGGCCTCCCCAAGGGGGGGTTTGGCCTGGCCCACCCCTACCTTTCCCTCCACAACCCTCACTCTCTTCCTGTTAAGAACACATATAAGACCCAATTTTCTTTGTAAACAGAAATTTGCTTTATTAGAAACACTAGTAGTAAAGGAAATGTGTGAACTGTTTAACAAAATTTTCTCCTTTAACTGTTCACCTGTTTATCCACAAAGTAAATCCGTCAGTCAAAAATAAAGATTTTGTAACATAACTGAAATGCCCTTTAACTGGGGTGGTAGGGGACTGAAAACCTGGAGCGGGGAGGAGGCTCAAGAGGGCCACTGCTTCCCTGATCACAGGGTCCTGCCACCTTCCTGCATCCTGGCATTGCCACGGCCTTGGGATCAGGTGGAGCCAGAACCAGTCCTGGCCTGGGCAGGAAGGGGGGCAGTTGTTGGGCCTGTAAGGGCTCGGGAGCAGGAGGGGCTGGGGTGGAAGGAGGGGCTGGAGGAGCAGGGGCTGAGGGGAGGGGGACTGGAGGAGCAGGGGGGGCTGGAGGAGCAGGGGGAGCAGGGGCCTGGCATGCTGGAGGAGCAGTGCCCGTGACAGGGGCAGGCAAGGCGAAGACCTCTTTCATTGTGGCATAGATGGAAGTGCACTGCTGGACCAGCTCGTCCACCAGCCTGGTGCGCCACTCGGCCTCTGCCTCCGTCCTCTGCTGGAGGGTCCTGTTGAGGTCCTGCAGGGCCACTACGTGCTCCCTCAGCAGGTCCGTGTAGACCTGCCAGTGCCTGCGGGTGCCACGGGTCCGGGATGGTGGTGGGGCGGGTGTGGAGCTCCCCTGTTGGGTAGAGGGTCCGGCTGTGGAAGAAAAGAGGAGGAGAAATCAATGTCTGTGTGCACCCCCGCTGTCCCCGAGGGCATGCCGTGGCTGTCAGGGGCTCTCCTTTGGACAGGAGACTCAGGGGTGTTACATGTGACACCGCGTGTGAGTTGGGCAGTGGCCTGAAAGCCTCACAGGGGCCCCACAGTGGCAATGGGGCTAGCTGGCCCCCCACACTGCCAACCTGCCCATGTGCGGTGACCCCTCAAAGCACTCACCTGATGTTCCTTCCCCGATGTCCACGGACGCCTGGGAGGCCTCTGGGGTCTGGGTCCCTGCTGCCTCCTCTTCCTCCTTGTACTCCTCCTGGTGCAGCTCTTCCACCTCTCCTGCCTGGTCTTCCTCCCTAACGGGTCGGTCCACGATGTGGTGCAGTAACCCGGACTCCACCACACGCAGTGGAGTCTGGGCTTCCCCACCGCCCAGGATCTGCTCCAACTCCTCGTAGTAAGGACAGCTCTCTGGGGCTGCCCCGGAGCGGGAGCTCTGGTCCCAGGCCCTGGCATATTCCTGCCGCAGCTCCTTTACCTTGGCCCTGACTTGTGCCATGGTGTGCGGGTGATGCCCTTTGGTGGTCAGTCCCTGGGCCAGGTGCTCGTAGATGTCTGCATTCCTGCGGCGTGTCTGCAGGGCCTCTTCCTGGGACCAGAGCTCCAGGAGGTTTTGGATTTCTGGCCCTCACCAGGCTGGTGCTCACCTTTTGGTGCCCCTGGGTGGGTCCTCGTCTCTGTCCTGAGAAGGGCCAGGGGGGCCTTGAGGCTGGGACATGGCTGTCACAGCTGGCACGGGTGCTCTGGCTAGCTGCCAGACAGCAAGGCCTGTCTGGGTGCCTGTGCCTTCAAGAGGCTGTGGCCAGGAACCACAGAGGTGCTGTACATGTAAAGGCTAGACTGTCCACCAAGGCTTCTTCCTGGAGGCCTTTTTTGTCGACAGAACTGGCTCCCTGCATCCACATACACCTTTTGTCGACAGATCTCTGTCGACAAAGGTGTTCTTCCTCATAAAACGAGGTTTACAGCTGTTGACAAAACTGCCGCGTTCTGTCGACTTACTGTCAACAGAATGCGGCGGTAGTGTAGACTCAGGTATAGTTTTGTCGACAAAAGGCCACTTTTGTTGACAAAACCCTGTAGTCTAGACGCACCCTGAGTTACAGGAGAATCAACATTAGCTGCTAGCCCAGTAGGGCATGTAGCTAGAATGGCTACTGACCAATTTCATCAATATTTGTTTGCATTTGTAAATGAATTGTCTTAAACTCTGCACCCCTGTTGGTTTGGCTCTCTCCAAAATATCCTAAGCATTGATCTGAAATGTTTGAGAGACCATTCTTCATTGTGATCTCAAAATTGTCTTGCATTCCACACAAATGTGATGCCCCCTTGCTTTTACTGTTGACAGTGACTTCCCAGAAACATGGATCCATGAAACTAGTTGTAGAAACACATGTTTACACTACTGGACTGACTCCCACAGCAGTGCATCTCCACCAGAAATAATGTGTGTGTGTCCTTCTTTATATGGCTTTGATAACATTGTATCCCTTCTCTGGGCCTTGGCACATTGGAAGATAGGAGTGTAGGTTGTTCACTAGCAGGATTTTAACTGGATATTGTGGAATATTGAGAGAAGATGAATTATTAATTTGTAAATGTATTTGCCCTGGAATCTTGATACTAAGAATTATATTCATCTAATTTCGTGGTGTCCAACATGCTAGCCAAATGTGGCTATTTGGCCATTTGAGTGTGACTAGATCTCTATAGCAGTAATCACGGATCTAATCAGAGAACACAAACATGCTGTGTCACCTATGGGGGTAATCAAAACAGCTGAGATATCAGATACTTAATATTCACAATAGACTGCTTGTAATGGACTACAGATTGAGAATTTTTTGGCAAATTTAAAATACTTTGGAGACAAAAAAAATTGTGCACGTTCCATTTACAGACAGAAAAACGGTGAAATTCACTGAATAAATGATTTGTGGCAGATTTGCCCAGTTGGCATATAGTTGTGCAGTTCTGATTTCACCCATTAGAGAGCAATAGTGAACATACACAATCCCCCCACACACACCACCTCCTTCCATAAAAGCTTCCCTGTGCTCCCACAAAAGTCATTGCCCTCAATCACTTAATATTTTTTTCTAGATTTCCTCCAGTTTTACAGCATCCTTCCCATCTTCTATGCCCCCATCATCATGCTGTCTTCGGTCCAGATCCTCAAAGGTATTTGGAGCCAGGCACCTAAGTACCATCAAGGAGCTAGGCCAGAAAGGTCTCCAGAATTAGGATTTTCAACAAGTAGACTCATATATTCTGAACTTGAGATGCTCATACCAGAATGCAGTATCTTGAGATGCTGTCCCCAGGGAACACACAAATTAGCACAGGCCTTTTTCTATTATTTTCCATTTGTAAACCAACTCGTATTTTAGTGCTAGTGAGCTTCTCTGGGCCTTGGGTTAGCTGAGTGTGTATTGTTTTAATTTTTACACAGTACTCCTGATGTTGGTTAATGGGCACTGGTTAATTAAAACATTGCAATGGAAGCCTTGAAACTCTTCTTATTTGAGGAAAAAGCCCACAGAAAAATTCCACAGAGTTTGCAAACCAATATAATTAAAAAAAAACAACCCACCATTTGCCCTGCATTTTGGGCACAGTGTCTTTAAGAAACCCGTATGCTGCCTTCAAGTTGTCGCCTTCAAGTTGGTATTGACGCAACACAAAGCAATTCCTGCAATTGTGTTTCTAAAGAACTGGTGCAAAGTGATATGAAATTAAAATAAATGGCCCCATTAAGTGCTCCCCAGGGTCAATAGCACTGACACTTAATGGTCAAAGATGTACAGGAGGCAGCGCAAGGAGCGTCTGCTCTGTCAGAGCCCTATAGACAGACTTCCAGCAAGATTAATTTGCCAGCAGTCTTCATTGTTCCTTTCCAGTAAATAGGGTTGGGGTGGGGGTGGGGGGGAATTGGTCTCAAATTGATACA
The DNA here is from genome assembly GCA_019425775.1 of Rafetus swinhoei. Lineage (NCBI taxonomy): Eukaryota > Metazoa > Chordata > Testudines > Trionychidae > Rafetus > Rafetus swinhoei. Next base: position 142,860,485 of record CM033440.1, on the reverse strand, counting down.
TTGTTATTTTCACGAGTGTAAAGCTCGGTATGGCCCGCAATGTGCAATCACCCCACCTCATTTCTTTCCTCCTCTGAAACCTTGACAAGTTCTAATGTCTCCTGCGAAGCTAGTCATTCCCATAACATACAGTTATTAACGCATTGTTAGGAAAATGAGGGCTTGAAAAGCGGAATGATTTTGACAAGAAAATCTCATTTCTTTCAGGTTCATTTTGCTTGAATTGGAATTGAATTACTTACATTAGCTTTTATTTATTTATATTGCGTTTCTGAGCCTTGCACTGAGTAGCTAACAGGTGAGTGACCCAGAAGAGTTGAATTTAAAGGGCTGGGAATGTCAGTACTGAAAATTTTAGCCTTAAGTCTGACTGATGCAGTAGTTACTCATCTATGGGAAACGGGGGTGGGGGAACAAAACAAAACACCAGTATGTTATGATGCAGTTCTTCCTAACACTCCAGCTAGTTAGTCTAATCACTGCAGCAAGCTGCAAAGAAGGAATCACAAAGTTAAAAAAATGTTCAAAATACACTTAAAAAAAATCTTATCAGCTACAAAGCTGTTGCCTTAATATCCTAGTAGAATATAGGGCTGGACAGTGATGGCAGCCCCTGTAGGAATTCATAGAAAAGTGGAAGTTATTGCTTTTTCAACATTTCCAGCTAACTTAATTTGTTTTAACAACTGCACTTAATTAATTTGACAACAGCTTTGAATACACCTAGCTCTCCCTGTGCGATTAAAGAGGCTCCTCTTTCTTGCTCTCCAACCTCTACCTTCCCCATACCAGAGCCCCTGCCTGGGAAGCATCAGTGAAATGGCAACTTCTGAGAGTCCTGCCACAGCCATGATGGCAGAGAAGCAGTAGTAAGTCTTTCTAAAGACTTTCTGGTTTTATTAACAGCCGGGCTAATCCTGAGAGTGCACCTGCAAATCCCATTCCTTTCCCAGGAGCAGAATGGGCTCACAACTTCTCAAAGGCTTCCCAGAAGGCTCTTCCTGAAAAGGCTCAAACATTTACACATGCGCGTGACTTCACTCATGTAAGCATCCCCATTGAGCCAATGAGACTCCTAATAATGCTTAGAAGTATCTACAGACTCAGGCCCGCAGGTGTAACAGGGAGCACCAACAGCTGTGGTCGAAGTCTGGGCCTTGCTCTCGAGGTGTTTTGTGGTTGACCCCATTACCACATGTTCTTCAATTGGAGATTTAGGCCTTGTCTGCGCTATGGGTGCCATAACACCATAGCCGCACTACCATAGTTATGTCACTGAAACCTCATGGTGCAGAGACAGACCACAGTGACAAAAAGGGATTTGCCATTGCTAAAGGAACTCCATTTCCCAGAGCAATGGTAGCTAGGTTGTTGGAAGAATGCTCCGTTGACCTATCTACATCTACCCCAGAGGTTAGGGCCGCATAACTATGAAACTCGGTTATGGATTTTTCACACCCACCTGAGCAATATTGCTAAGTTACCTACGTTCTAAGAGTCAACCCGGCATGAATAGTGTGTTATGAATCTACACCTCTACCCTTTCTGGAGTATCCACAATGCAGCCCTTTTTTTCTCAGATATGGTGATCATTTTTAGAAGGGCAGCCTCTATATCTGAGGCTTTGTCTTATAAAGGCTCTCACCACATTTCAGTTTCACACTTGGTATCTGGTCACTCTATTCCCAGCACAGTCTACCATATAACTTTCAGGCTGATAATCATATCTTCAATTTCTCTAGCAACTTGAATCCCAAAGTATTACACCACTTTCTACAGTCCCCTGTGTTTCCTTGGGAAGCTTCCATTCACATTCTGACCAAAGCCAGTGCTACTTTGCTTGTGTGTTCTGATGGACCCCAGCTGAAGATGGTAGGGACTACTAGGGACCATGCTTACTGAGCTATTTGTCAGGCTGTTAAATGCCTGCCTTCACTAGGACCTTAAATATTTATTCTTTTTCTAGTGATTATTTTTGACTATTCAGCCCTCCTCACTACTTATCTCTTGGCCTCCCTCAAAATGTTTCCCCTTACAGGTCTCTGTACTGGATTGGCATGCACCAACAGGGCAGAACAGGGATGACAAGTGGAAATTTTACTGGTACCATTACATCAGAGCAGGCCTTCCATTAACAGCTCCGAAGGGAAGAAATCAATTCTGCTTGTATCGGTTACAGACACACGAGAGGGATGCTAAACAGATGGAGACCGTTCTTCATTAAAGGGAAAGGTGTCTTCTCTAACCTTGCAAAAGTCTCTCATCTAACTCTCCTTCATTTTGTGAGCTGTTCAGCTGAGTGAGAACATCCAAAAACATCTGAAAGCAGGAGAGGAGCATGGAGGAAACAAGATCTTTTTTAGTGGCCAGGGGGCAGAGGAAGATAGAATCCAGTGTTGTTTTTGAGAAAGCACACCTGGAAGAAGTCAAAAGCCATCCATCCTGAAATGTGCTGTTTAATTTTGGACGTTAGCTCTCCTTCTCTGGAACAAGACTAAGTCTGTTATTAATTGCTCTGCTTTGGCCTATAATTGATTTCATTGGGGATTTAGCTAGGATTCCAGGGTCTAACACTGTGTGTCCTGCAGAACGTTCCATGGGATCTTTAGCAAGTGATTTTACATCTGATCAGAAAGATGGCACCAAAAGCTGCACAGTGCTGCTGCTTATCCTGGTTTCTCCAGATCAGCCTTGATTTTTGGAAGGAATTTGCCCTGTCCAGTCTTGGAGGAGTTCCCTTCTGTTCCACTGCAATGGGAACATTGCATTGCAGTAAGTCTTGCTGAGCAGATTTGGTTCTCCCTGTTCCAATGCCTCTTCTCCAGGACCAAAAGAGATTCCCAAAGCACTTTGCCCATTCCTCTCATTTCTTTTTCAAACTATAGAATGAAACCCCCGGGTCATACAGACCTTGTCCAGGGCTAGGTGGGGATATCTGCCTCGCCCCTGTCACGCCTGCATTCGCCCCTTTTCTCCCTGAGCCGGTGCCTCCAATCTCGCACGCCCAAGTTGGATTACTCCTGTCCTCTAGCGCCTGGGTCCCAAACTATATCTCACCCTTATTGGGAGGGTAGCACAAGTGCATAATTCTCATACAACCCAATGGTCACAGTCTGTAAATTGCCCCAATCAGCAGGGCAGCACAGTTTAATAGTTTCAATATGACCCAATGGCCAAGGTATAACTGACCCCTATTAGCAGGGCAGCACAAGTCCATAGTTCTCATACGATCTAATGGTCCAAGTCTGTTTAAGGGGTAAAAAATAGGGGCAAGCTGTACAACCCCGGCAGGGGGGTCCAGGCCCTCCCACTCCACTGGACCCCTGCCCAGGGGCCTGTTAGCGGCTCGCTCTAGCCACTGAGTCTCCAACAGCTGACTCTCCAACTGCAGCTGTATCCGTCGCTGTCCCTGGGCTGCTTCCTGCTTCCAATATCTCTGCGCATTGGTGGATTTTCATTTCCTATCCTTCCTCTGGGATCTGGTTACTCCTACCTGCTTCTGAATCCTTTATGGTCTCTAGATGTGTTGGGTCTCTGATCTGCATGGTAGCGTCTCAGCATTTGGGCCATCACTGGGGCTTGCAGGGAGTTGGCCAGGCACACCCTCTCCCTCCAGCTGCCCACCCCAACTGAACAGAGCTGCTCTCTTTTATAGCAGTGCAGCCTGAGCATGCCTGGCAGGGTAAAGGGGATGCGGCCTCCTCCACTCTGAAGACAGAGTTAACCCCCTCCTGTTCAGTGTGGGGAGAGTATGCCCTGTCACACCCTGGATGAACCATGCCACCAAACCACTAACTCCATTTAACGTGATAATATATGAATCTGCTCAGCTGGATGGGTGTATGAGAATAGCCAGTTTCCAGACCATCAGAGCTCCTTCCATTTGGATAAGAGGCCACTCAGGAGTTCCCCCAGAGGGCCTGGAAAGTGTCTAAGAGATGCCATTAGAATTTAGTTATTAAGAGGAAGATATTTGCAACAAAGACTCCTGGGAGCTGGCTGTTGAGAAATGAGCCATTGCACTGTCTGCCTGCATGATGCTGCCCTGTCAGAAAATCATTGCTAAGAAAACAACAAGCATTGAAGTGACTCAAATGCCTATTTTCTAGTCCCAAGTTTCTGCTCCGTCTCCTTGGGGCTGCAAGACACGCATGGTTTTGTTTCATGGCATTGCCACCCTGCTTTGTCTTCTGATTAGGGAACTATGTGTTAGGTATTCATGAGCCTCCCTTTCCTAAATGTTCTATGTTGGTTGGTCTCACAGGCTTTGAGGTAAGTGTCAGAGGCACGGAAAGAAATATAAGGCAATCAGGAGACGAGTATAGAGAAATGACTAGAGCTGGTCAGGAAGTTTTTCAGCGAAACAATTTTCCCATCAGAAATGTGGATTAGTCAAAAAAGAAACCAGTGTGCTCATCAGAACTGATTTTCACAAATCTCATGGTTTGAAAACACTGAATTTTTTTAAATGTCTAAAGATTTTATTATAACATATTCAAAGGGAAAAATTGATTTTCCAATTTGACTTTTCATTTTGAAATCTAAATGTTAAAATCTAAGACTAAATAAACGTTGAAAAGAAAACATTTTGATTGATACAAACGGAATGTTTTAAAAAAATTAGTTCATGGAAACTTCCAGATTTTGACTTTTCATCCTGATTTAAGGGGGCAGGTAAAGAAAATGTCAAACGCTCAAAACTTTCTGAGGGACAGGAAAACTGTTTCCTATCCAGCTGTAGGAATGAAAACTTGAGAGAGCAGTGAGTAAAAATTTCAAAAGTGCTTAAGTGATGTAAGAACTTAAGACCCCCTGGCCTCTCCATGTTTGTTTAACTATTATTTGTATTGAGGTTATTATTTGTATATGAGATAATGGTCAGGAAAATATGTAACATATGGCAGCTGTCTCAGGGGTCATTCACTGCAAGTGGTCGCCTTCTGCTGGATCTCCTAGCTATTAGTACCAGCCAGGTGTTGCATCCTTTGCTGGTAGCATCTCTCTCCCATCCTCTCCCTTCTTGACTATTAGTTCCAGCCAGGTCACTGTACATGTTTCCCCCTTTTAGGGGATGAAAGCCCTTCAATGTCTCCGTCACTCTCACAGTGACCCAGGCAGTCTTCTAGTTCACTGCCTTGCTGGTGCCACTTCCCCAGTGGCCAGTAGGGGAACTCAGGTCTGCCTTCTACTCCAAGTTCCAGTGCAGGGGTCTTCTGGCTAGCTGCTAAGGCCTGCACTGCTATTCCATACTACCATTCCCCTGAGCCTTCTCCTACCTTCCTGGCTTTCCCCCTCTTTGGCTTTGCCAGCCTCCACAGCCTGCCTTCCTGGTTTAGATAGGCCCCACCTCTCCTTGCTCAGCTGACTCTTGTGTTTAATTAATCAGTTCCTGCTCCCTGACTTGTGTCCCCACTCCATCCCAGCCTTACCCTATTTACTCCCTCCCCTGAACGTGCCTGCTCTCACCCCTCCCTCTGGTGTTCCAGTACACCGCTGAACAGCTGATCACTGGTGAGTAGGAGGCACTGGGGGCTGAAGCGGGTGGAGCTGATTCACATGACGGGAGACGCTGGGGAAGGAGCTAATTGGGGCAAGGGCTGCTATTGAGACCATGCCTGAGTCAAATCTACCCAGATCTGTCACATTCTGAGTGGAAGAAAAGAGATGTTGAGAATGGGAGCAGGTTTGCAATTAGAGCACCACAAACACTCTAATGGACTCAGGGCCCCAGGGTTTGCTGGCTGGGTCTGACAATTGTCCACTTACTTCTGATATCCTGCTTCTGGCAGTGCTTTGAAACCCTCCACAATGCACCTGACCAATTGTGTGTGTGAGAGAGCAAATCCCTTGCTGACTAGCACACATCCTGAAATATCACATCTGATTTCTGTAAATAACTGTTGGCCTTATGCAGCTGCACTCAGCACAGACCAACACAGTGGGTGTGTAAAATGTTACCACTGGCGTAAGGGAATGAAGAATTTTGGACTTGGTAGCATTTTGAACTATACAAAGAACTATACACAAGGCAGTAGAGAATGATGGTGTCATAACCCCAGGACTGGATTCAGTATATACCTTTAGCTATTCATAAAGTCCCTCCATCATGATAATATCTGAGAATCTTGGATACATTAATAAATGTATCCTCACAATCTCCCATGAGATTGGTAAACATCATATTGCCATTTTACACATGGGGACCTAGAGCAATTGACTGGCTTATCTGAGGTCACACTGGAAATTGCTAACAGAATCAAGAACAGAACTCAGATTGCTTGAGTATCTATCAAGCCAATGACTTAAAGACTACATCATCCTTATTCCTAATTCAGTGGAGTCATGGTGTAACACTGGTGAGAGCTATAAGGGTGCATCTACACAGCACCCTAAACTCAAAATAAGATACGCAATTTGCATTACACAAATTGTGTATCTTATCTCGAAGCTTATTTTGAAATTTGGCACATCTACACAGCGCCAAATTTCAAAATAACGTGGTATTTCAAGCCATCCCTTATCCCTCATGAAACGAGGTTTACTGCGATGGCAAAAAAAGCACACATTATTTAAAAACATATTTCAAAGTAACAGGAGGCTTGTGTAGACGCGAGGTAGCTATTTCGGGATACTTCCAGTACCCCGAAATAGCTGCTGTGCAGTGTAGACGTAACCTAAGAGGCCCTACATTTTTTAGGTCAGATATAAAACTGTGGGTTTGACTTCTGGCCATTGAAGGCCCTGGAATAATTTCTCCTCCTATAAAAGAAAGCCTGTTAGCCCTGGCTATTTTCTTTCCCCCAAAAGTCGACATATGTTAGTTTAGAGTTCAGGGAAAATTCCATCTTGAGCAATTTGATTCTGTCTCTACACTCCACATTCAGTTTCAGCGTAGCATAAAATTCTTCAGTTCCAGTCCTAAAATACTCCACATCAGTGCTGTGCTCTGTTAAATAGCTACTGTGTTCAGCCCTGTGGTGGCTGCCCGTGAGTGAATTGATTCTTGTAGGTGGAATAACTTATAAAGAACTTTTGGGTTCCTTCAAGATTTAAAAAACACACTGCAGAAAAGTAAGATATGTGTTACTGATACAGAGGATCTCTTGTGTAAACAACAGTCACCCTCCCCTGGAGAAATATGGAAACTTCACCCCCCTACAAGTGACCTTTATATTTGTATGTTTATTTTCTTGACTTGATAGAACAGTTTTGAAGGGACTGAGAGGACATTTTTGAGATGTGAATGCTTCTGTGAGGGCATTTTACATTGCCCAGTACAAACAATATTTCCCAAAACCCAAATATAGATTCCTGGAGTTGGGTTGCCAGATCTCCCAATCAAATGGGCTAGATGCCATTTGTAGCAATGGCATCCATTCAGGAGACTTGGCAACCCTAGTATCAAAAAGAGGGAGTGGGCCCCTGTAGGGGAGCCGACAACCTCCGTGGGGCAAGGTCTGGGGGGCCCTGGCTCAGTGCTCCTGGAAAGGGCAGGACCTTGGGGGGAAGGGGCAGGGCCAGGGGCAGCCAGCCCTTAGGCTGTCCGGAGCTCATTGCACCAACCCCAGGCAGCTCTCAGTGCCCAGAGCGTGGCACACCCTTCTCCTTCTGCCCTCAGAGCAGTGTCGTGCTCTGGCAGTGATTTGAAAGGCCCGGGGCTGTGACCGCCACCACTGCTGCAGTAGCAGCAGAGGGAACTGGGCGCCTCAGCCTCCTTTGAATCACTGGGCCCTGGGTCAACTGCCCTCTTTGCCCCCACCCCATTGGTGGGCCTGGCCCCCACATTCCTTCTCATGGACCTGAGAGCTGCAGAAGAGATGTGAAACAGACACAATAAGTACGCACACCGTCAGGGGGCAGCATCTCCGTTTTGTTTTCAACACCTTTCACTTCATTTTCACTCCGGTCTCTCCTGCTTCTCCTCCACGGATTGCCTTCCCATCGAGTAGCTTTGTTTTGATGATGGTGATTTGCTGGGGTCCATTATTTCTAGGACAAAAAAGGTGGCAAGTCCTATTGAGGGAATAAATAACGTAAGGAAAAGGCCTATTAGAAAATCCAGGCCATCTCTCTGAGAGCACGAGAGGACTGACAGAATCATCTAATCTCATCCTGGGTGTAACTCCACCGACTTCCATAGAGTTATATATGAGAGAGGCCTAAAGTACCTGCTGCTACTCTCTGGCTGTGAAGAGAGCATGACTCCTTTGCTTGGTCTAATAGTGGGCCACAGTTCAGCTTTGAGAGGAAGGGTGGGGAGGTTTTTGTCACCACAGTTGGAACTTCTGCCTCTTATTCTCTGCAGGTACCAGCCAGGAGGGTTTAAAATGTAAAATGCCATTTCAGTGTTTAAGAATAGCAAGTAATTTGATGGCTGTAATAGAAATGCTTCCAATCCTTTTGCAGTGTGTTCCAGACCCTCATAATACTGCCTATGAAATTGCCTTTGGTTTCCCTGCCTAATATTCCAGCCTTTCTCTCATTCAGCAAAACACAATAGCTGCCACTAAGCCTCCCAGGGAGGATGGCTAACAGCACATTTACTAGACACTTCAAACATTTGATCATATTTCTCCTGAGTGTATTTAATATCTGTTAATGCCAGCAGCCCCGGCCTGATCGAAAAGCCTGCATTGCTGGGAAAATTGTTTAATATAAAAGACGATGCAGGTAAGCAATCACTTACCGCTGTCTTTTTTGGAAATGGATAGGTGGCTACTGATGCCCTCCCTTCCTCTTCCACCAACCCTCCTCTCCCGCCCCAGCCCTATCCATTACCAGTGCTGCGTCGGTGTGCTCCTCCTCTGGATGCATTACAGCAGTTATTCTAAGTACCTAAGAGATGCCAGGAACAGTTTCAGGTTTCCTGCCTCATTAAACTAAACCCGATCTGTAAAAAATTAATACACCCAAAAGGAACAGTTAAAAGCATCTCCAATCAATTAATGCTGAACCAGAGGCATGAAGGGTCGAGTTGTTAAAGGAAGCCCGACCTAACTCAGGCTGAACAAAACTCAGGAGACTGCAGGTAGAGGTTTGGCCACTGAGGCGAGCCCAGATGCTTGGAAAGTGGGTGTGATGCTGGCAGTGCCCAGGTCCCAGCTCTGGGCCAGGCTTTAGGCCACAGCTCAGCACTGACAAATTCACTGCTGGAAACCGGGCTGTTTTTCCTGGGTGTTATGATGGCGAAGATGGGGATTAAATTTATGACAATATGTTTATTGGTTAAACCAGGGGTGGGGAACCTTTATTGTTTCGGGGCCATCAAACCACATTAAAAAAAAAGTCACAGGCCACATGCAGCCCTGTGGGGAGGGTGGAGGGACTTGGGGCTTCCCCCCATGGCAGGGGGAGCCAGTGCTCACAGCTCCAGCCTCACAAGTGAGGGGTCTTGGAACATCTGGGCCTCCCCTAGGCTCTGGGGTGAGGCCAGATATGAGGGATTCAAGATGCCCAAGGGACTCTGGGCTGAGGTAGGGGGTTGGGTGAAGAAGGGGGTGAGGTCTCTGGGGTAGGGCTAGGGATGAGGGATTTGTGGTGCAGGAGGGGACTCTGGAGTGTGGGACTGATCTCCAGGCTGGGATAGGGGATTGGGGTACAGGTGAGGGCGGAGGGTTTGGGAGGGAGTTAGCATGTACGAGGGGGTTCTGAGCTGAGGTTTGGGGTGCAGGCTCTGGCTGGGCAGTGCTTACCTCAGTCAGCTCCCAGTTGGCAGCGCAGCAGGGCTCAGGCAGGCGCCTTACCTGGCCTGAAAGCAGCCCACGCGTCTAGCTCCTGGAGTTGTGACCAGGGAGCTCTGCGCAGTGCCCTCTGTCTGCACTCCAGGCAGCGCCCCCGCAGCTCCCAGTAGCTGTGATTCCTGGCCAGTGGGAGCTGCGCAGCCAGTGCTGGTGGTGGGGGCAGCACATGGAGCTTCCCTCATTGCCCAAGGCCACAGGGGCTTGCTAAAGCTGACCAGGCTTTTAATGGCCTGGCAACCCGAGCAAGGTGACTGGTACTCTGGCTTCAGCCCTGGCAGCGGTGGAGGGACAATGCTGTGGCTTCTGGCCTACAGTGTGAAGACTTGCTGTGGGCTAGATGAAATTAAGCAAGGGGCTGCATCTGGCCTGTGGGTCATAGGTTCTCCACCCCTGGATTAGATGTTATCAAATGACTGTCAGGTGCTCCAGGCACTAAACTCATTTATAACATCTTCATTGCGTGCTATAAGGTAACATTTTGGTTTTTGCTATATAAATGTGTGATCAGAAACCGTGAACTCTGTGTGTGTGTGTGTGTGGGAATCATCTCTTGCTCATCATGAAGGCCTATAAGAAGGCTTATCAAAACTAAATGGACCATCCAGGGATATAACAATACAAAGGTTTTATTAATTGCCCTTTTACATTGACAGCTCATCCCATCAGCTTGAATTCGGGAAGAAGAAAATAAAAATAGCTGAGAAGAAAAAAAATGTCATCTCTCTCTTACTGTTTGGACTCTTACCAGGTCAGAGGTATGGAACAGAAGCAGAGAGCCCTAAAAGATATTCAGAGCTGACAGCTTACTGCAACTCTGTTCCCTTTAAACCATACATTAAAACACACAGGTCTGCCTGCTTTAATCTTGTGCTAACTCTCTCATTGCTTTTTCCTAGTTAATAAATCTTTAGTTATGGTATTACAGGACTAGTTGTCTTTGTGAGAGATCTAAGGCACAAATTGACCCGGTCTCTTGGCATTAAGAGAAACCTGAATATTTTGTGATCTTTAGTGTATAGCAACCAACTATCACTAAGTCCAGCTTGCCTAGGTGGCAAGATAGGCTTGAATGCCCAAGGGACTGTCTATGACCCTATGGTAAGACTAAACTTCTGAAGCACTGTGATAAATTTGTTACTATGTTGGAGATATCTTCTTATAGAACACACAGCCAGTCCGACAGTTGGGAACAGTGGATAATTGCTTGGAGATGGGGTTTTGATTGTTGACATGTGAACTTCTCCTGTTCGTTGGATGACTCCCAAGTTGTCTGCACCTAAAAAAGTTCCCGGCAAAGCTGAGCATAACTTTTCTTGCTGGTATTATGCTCTTTTGCCTTTTTTCCCCTGGCTAATATTAGAGTGATGATATGGTAAGAAACCTCAAGTAATGAATGCAGCTAGTGCCCAAAGGGGATCTGAATATTTATTCTAGAACAGGAGTGGGCAAAAGGGCCTCTGTAGACCAGATCTGGCCTGCCAAGTGGGGTAATTTGGCCCGTGGAGGCCCTGCCACTCCCTGACAGAGGCCAATCAGGGCCTAGGGAGTGAGAGACTTCCCGCAAGAAGTGTCCTCCTGCCCTGTCCTCATCCTGCAAGGAGCGCTTAGAAGCGCCACTTGCTCCTGGCAGGCTGGAAGGATACTTTGTGTGATTCCCCCCGCCCCCAGGCCAATCAAGGCTTGAGGGCGCAGGAACGCATGAAGTCTCCTCCCATCCTGCAAGGGGCTTGGCACTTAAAGTCAACTGCCAGTTGCTGCTCAGCTGGTGGTTGACTCTAAGTGCAGCACTCCCTTGCCAGGCAGGGGCAGGGAGCAAGAGACTTCACATGCTCCCCTTCCCCCAGGCCCTGATTGACCTGGGAGTGGAGGGGAGCACGTGAAGTCTCCTCCCACCGCCAGGAGGCCCCCCAGTCAAAAATTATTGCCCACCCCTGGTCTAGAAGCATGTCCTAGTTTAGCCAACCCCAGGGGTTCAAATAATGATAAGTCAGGCCTCAACATCATTGTGGTAAAACCCATCAGATTTAAATTCAATATAATGTGGGTGGTCATCTTTGCCTCCTGGTTTCTGAACCTTTTAGCTCTACTCAAGTCTTGTTTTCAAGTTTTTCTTCACAACCTTGAGAGGTAGAACTTATGGTTTGTAAAAAAGCAGAGATTGTCACATAACGTCTTGTCTCCAGGAGATGAGGCTCTACACAAAACACAAGCTCTTGTGGGACCTGTGATGAAGCTGGCAACAGTTGATCAGAGCAGAATTAAAGAAAAATGGAACTAGCCCACTGGCCTCTGGGAACCCCTGGCTGTCTTTGCTCAGATCATTGGCCCTCAGATGATGGGGACTGAGTCCTCTTTTGTTCCCTAAGAATTTCCTGTTTCCTGACTGCTGACTATTACTGAACCCGGTTTGAAATTACTCTTTGACCAGAAAATTTCCAAACAGAGTCTGCAGCTAGCTGGCACTTTAAATCTAAGTGGGACAAGCAACTGCAGCCCGATAGTGGTCATTTTGCCTTTGTTTGCTACTGCTTCAGCCTTACTCCTTTCCTAACTGTAAGTATTTAGATGCATTTATGTTCTAATCTCTTGTCTTGTTTCCTTATTTCTACTGAGATGCTACATCCTGTGACTGAGTGCTGTTAGCAGCTACACACTCTGTCCCTTTTGGGAGCCATAGGACACACAGAGCACTGGGGCTATGTCTACACTTGCGGCTTCTTGCGCGAGAAATATGCAAATAAACGTGGAATATCGCCGAGCCTCATTTGCATACCTAATGAGCCGCCATTTTTGCAGAAGAGGCTTTTGCACCAGAAGGAGCTGTCTACACTGCCCCTTCTTGCGCAAGAAAAATCCTCTTGCGCAATTCCGTTCTTCCTGAAAAGTAATCAGCATAACAGCATTGCGCAAGAGGGTTTTTCTTGCGCAAGAAGGGGCAGTGTAGACAGCTCCTTCTAGTGCAAGTGCCTCTTCTGCAAAAATGGCGGCTCATTGGATATGCAAATGAGGCTCGGCGATATTCCACGCTTAGCCTCATTTGCATATCTCTCGCGCAAGAAGCCGTGAGTGTAGACATAGCCTGGGTGTACTTGGAGCAGGGGGGAATTAGATAGTCTGATTGGTTGTGGATGTTGAGTGGGGATCTTTTGCACCTGTAGAGAGGTTGATCTGCTAGTCAAGTAATTAGCTGACCAGTTGGATAGCTGGGAGAAGAAAGCAAGCAGTATAAAAGCCTGAGCCAAGGAGCTGCACTGATTCTTTCTGTTTGTTGATGTGCTGGACTTGGTGTATATGGCAAGAAGTCAGGGCTGGAGTAGGAACCTGCTTTGCAGCCAGGGAGTGTGGAGATAAAAGAAAGTGATAGACAATGGTGGGAAGCAGTTAATTCAATAACTTGCCTTTAAAAAAAATGCTTGGTCTCCAGTCAGTGCTTTTATCCATGCTGAGTTAGCTCTCTGTCCCCACTCTCAAATGGGGAGAGCCCCTGTATTTTAGGATGGTATTTCCTCCCAAAAGGGGGAGGGAGGCTGGAAGTTGGGAGGGACTGGTTGAATGCTGACATCTGGGAGGGTGGTTGCTTTGGTGAATGCAGCTTTTTTGCTGTAGTGCCAACCTCTCTGGAAATGAATCAGTGGGAAGCTCCATTCTTAAGGTATCTGTTTATTCCAATAACTAAGTATAGAGCCTTATTTATTCTTTGCTTTATGGCAGTGCTATTATGCTGGGCACCTGACAAACACTTAGTAAGAGACTGGCCTTGCTCTAAAGAGTATATGGTCTAAATAGACAAGGCAGTTAAAGGGTGGGGGAAACTGAGGCACAAAGGATGCCCTGTGCTAGGATCTGAAAATATGCCAGCCCTGCCTAGAAAACACTGTTTAAACTTAGTTCTTGAGGCAATGGGTTATGGGTCATGATTTAGGCGATTGAAATGACAATGCCAAAGTATCCTCTCCCTCACAGTGGGGCTGCATCATCAAAGTCAATGGGACTGTACAGGTGTAGCTGAGGAAAGAATTTGACCTGGGTGCCATAGTTGCTCTTTAGGTGGGCAGAAGTGTTCCACCCCTCACACAGATGGGAGTGGTGGAGACAGAAACCCCTTTTTGCTGAGGTGTGAAGAGCACAAACCAAGTCTATCACTTCTGCTTAGTCACCAGAATGGTCTATGCAGTGCCTGCTTTCAGCGCCCCCTTTTCTAGAAGTCCATTTGCTTTGGACAGGGGGAGTCCATGTGAACTCACCTGGTACTTTGGCTGTGGGTACATCAGGCACTTAGATCTTTACAAGGGTCCCAAGGAAAAGAAAGTGTGGAAACTCTATTCAGCCTTTAAGGACAAAGTTTTTAGCTCAAGAGTAGCTGCATTGCCTGCAGCAGAAATGTGCGCTGATTCCAACTCTTGCCATTTTTTAATATGATTTTGGAAATAATTCCAAATAATTCCCTTTTGCATCATCGCCACCCCTTTTAAATCCCATCTCCCTCAGACACCACAGTGACCTTACCTCCAGTTGAGAGGGAACAGAGGCTAAAGGTGGCTGAAGAAAAGCCTATCTAGGCCAAACCTGGCACTCATCAGATGGGGTGTCTAGGGCACTGCAAAGATCTGTCCCCTCCATCAGGATCTGGGTGGCACTCCAGATTTCACTGCGGGTTTCCTGCTTGCTGAATTGCAGGCCAGTTTCCAACAGGACTTTGGAAATAAAACACAGCTTTGAGGGGAGTTTTCAGACCCCACATATTCTACAGAACAGCTGACATAAACCGTGTTTCAAGTACGAGCCAGTGTTTTTGTTACATTCCTCCAAGTTGGGCACAGTGAATGACACACTCATCCCCGCAGTTGGGAACAGTAGGGCTCAGTCTTGTCCCTGCTAAGATACAGGCATACACAGTGTGATGCACTTTCATTTTAATACAAAATAAATATTTCCTTAACCTGTAACATTCCTCTAATATTCTTATCGGTCAGAACACAGAGATTAAAGAAATCCTGCTAATTCTTTTATCTTTCCGATACAGGGCTGGAAGCAAAGGCACCTAAACCTTGGACTGTTTGGAAGAGGAAACAGACAAAATCTGTGCCAGAGGTTTGGCTGCTGGGTTTACTCATAGCCTCAGGTAATCTTCTTTCCCTAGATTGTTTAGTTTCTCAGAGGCCATCCTGCTCCTCAAGGCCATGTAAGGATTATACAGATGAACACACACTCCATTCTCCGCATCATTACCACAACACTTGCAGCCAAGAAGGAACATAAGCATCTGGATCAGTCCTGAGGTTCATCTAGCCCAATATCCTGTTTCTGTTAATGGCCAGCTCCAGTTGCTTCAGAGGAAGGTGTTAGGTTGCTACAACTGGCAGATGTGGGATAATCTGCCCTCCCCCCCATTAGGTCTCAGGTCTGATCTCTAGTAATTGAGGGCTGGCTTAAGATCTGAAGCAGGTTTAATAACCCTTCTGCAATGTTTGTTAAATTACTTATGACAGCTCTGATATTTATATGATGTCCATATAACTATCCAGTCCTTTTCTGAATGGTGCTAAGTTCTGGCCTCAACAATTTTTTGTGGCAATGAATTCCATGTTCTACTGACAAGTTTTGTGGAAAAAATCTTTTTATCAGTTTTGAGTTTTCCACCTTTTAATTTCCTTGCATGTCCCCTTCTGTTATGAGGCAAGGAAAAGAGGAGCTCCTGATCTACCTTCTCTAGAGCATTCATTATTTTATCTGTGTTTCTCCTGTCCCCTTTTATTAATCCCTTTGCATAATGCAACAAGCCAAATTGTTTGCCATATAAGAGTTTTTCCAGGTCCTTGATCATTCTTGTTGCCCTTCTCTGAAGTGCCTTGAGTTCTGCAATATGCTTTTTGAGATGTCTGACCAGCACTGCACACAATGTTTTAGATGAGGCTCCACCATTGATTTATACAAAGGCACACGGTTTCATTCTTGCATCCTGATGCCTTGTTAGGCTCTCTCTCTCCCTCTCTCTCTCTCGTGCCCTCTCTCTCTCTCTTTTATTGTTTTGTTTTTCTTTTGTTCCACAGCTGCACATTATGCTGTCTGCAGTGATAGCTAGGTTCACGTCTGGAGCTGACAGGTAATTTAAAACCCTGTAAGTAGCACATGGGCTGGAAATGGTTTTCCCGTTCCAAACAACTTTGAGATTTCAAAAAAGTTTCCCATTCTGAATCAGGGCAGGGCCAAGATACTTATCAGGAAGTCCAGAGAATTGAACCTGGGTCTTATAGCGGAGTGCCCTGACCACTAAGCTATTTGTGTGGGTGTTTTTGTGTTTGTTTCCCATGAAATGCTGTGAACTCATCTAATCAGTACTTTGTGTTGCAAAACGCATGTCCACCTCTACTTGGAAAGTGTCTCTGTAGTTTAAAGTTTTCTCTCCGATGTGCATTACTCTACAATTATCAACATCGTGTTTCATTTGCTGTTGTATTGCTCATTCACCTTGTCTTTTTAAGTCCCTCTAAAGCTCCTCACAGTCCTCTCAGCCCTTCCTGACTCACCTCAATAACTTTGTGTTATCTGCAAAGTGTTATTACTAACATTCCCACTTTCCAGATAACTAACAAACATATTAAATAACACAGAATTGAAGATGAAACCTTGTGACATTTACTAATCACCTTTTGCCATGATGAAAATTTTACCACTTTGCTTTCTGTCTCCTAGCCAGAGTTTGATCCAGACAATAATTTGCCTCTCACCACATGGTGACTTCCTTTCTTTAGTACAGTGGCTCTCAACATTTCCAGACTGTACCCCTTTCAGGAGTCTGGTTCATCTTGCATACCTACCCCATTTAAAAACTACATATTTACAAAATTAGACATAAAAATAGAAAAGTGTCACAGTGTCATATTACTTACTTTATTATTTTTACCATATAAAAATAAATTAATTGGAATATAAATATTGTACTTACATTTCATTGTACAGTATATAAGATCAGAACAAGTTATTGTATGAAATTTTCATTTGTACTAACTTTGCTCATGCTTTTCCTGTTGCCTGTTGTAAAAGTAAGAAAATATCTAAATGACTTGATGTACTCCTGGTAGACCTCTGCGTACCCGTGATTGAGAACCACTGCTTTAGTATCTTATTGTGGAGGGCATTGTGTAAGGCCCTTTGGAAGTCTTAATTAATTATGTCAATGGGTTCTCCTTTATCCACTATTTTATTGACAGGTTCAAAGAATTCTAAGAAATTAAGATAAATTGTATTAAGATGGTAAGATATATATATAATTGTAAGATAAATTTTCCTTTGCTGAAATAGTGTCAGTTAGACCTGCTCAGATTCTAATCTCCTACGTGTTTTGTTGTTCTGATTTTTAAGGATTACTGGACTGAAATGTTTTCAGCTTGCCAAATGGCTCCTGAAATTGGCCAGAGGAGGAACAACTAACTCTGAGTATAATATTTGGAGATATACCTATCTCATAGAACTGGAAGGGACCTTGAGAGATCATCAAGTCCAGTCCCCTGCCTTTACAGCAGGACCAAGTACCATTCTTGACAGATTTGCCCCAGATCCCTAAATGGCCCCCTCAAGGATTCAACTCACAACCCTAGGTTTAGTAAGCTACTGCTCAAACCACTGAGCTAGCCCTCTACCCAACTCCAAGCACCCTTTCTTCCCTGCCCCAGTGCCTAGCATACTGCTGCCACCGCCTGCCCAGCGCCTGCTGGCCTGGAGAAAAGATTGATATTGGTTGAACAATGTGAGTCAGAGCATGTTTGGAGAGTAAAGGTCTTGATTTTTCAGAAGAAGTTAGGGCCAGATTTTCAAAAATCTAACGCATTGGAAACAGACCATTTTTGAAAACCTGTCTCTTATGTAGGTGCCTAAATAGGAGCACTCTTTTGCAGATTTCACCTTTGTTGTGAGTTCTGGACACTTCTGACCGCAAGTCTGTAGCACACTGTGGGTACGTTTATACAGCAGGGCTAAAGTCGAATTAAACTACACAACTTCAGCTACATCAATTGTATAGCTTGAGTAAAAATAGCTTAACTTGGCTTTAGGCGCTGTCTACACAGCAGGAAGTCGAAAGAACACTCTTCCTTCAACTTCCTTAACTCCTCGTGAAATGAAGGTCACAGGAGTCAGAGTAAGAAGTTCTCCAGCTCGCCGTTATTTTGAAATAACGGCTTGCAGTATACGCACCGTCTTTGTTATTTTGGAATGATGCTTTCAGAATTAACCACAAGGAGATAAGAACATAAGAAAGGACATAATGGGTCAGACCAATTGTCCATCTAGCTCAATATCCTGTCTTCTCACAGTGGCCAATGCCAGGTGCTTCACAAGGTTCCAGAGGGCTTCAGAACAGGGCAGTTATTGAATGATCCATCCACTATTACCTAGTCCCAGCTTCTGGACTGTCAGAGGTTAGGTACAACTAGCATATGGGGTTGCATTCCTGATCATCTTGACTAGCCACCGATAGACCCATCGTCTACTATGAACTTATCTAATTCTTTTTTTTTATTCTGGTTATACTTTGGGATTTCAAACATCCCCTGGCAACAAGTTCCACAGAGTTGTGTGATGATCTACTTCCTTTTTGTTTTAAGCCTGCTGCCTGTTCGATTTCATTGAGTAACTTCTGTGGGTCACCTGTACGCAGGTGACCAAAGCCCACAGGTAAATGAAAAACATGGAGAGCTGGGAGATGGGTCAGAAATGGGAGGAAGCATGGGCTATTATAGCAGAGATAAAGGGGGGCAAGGAAGAACTGGGGTACAAAATAAAATCAGTATCTTAGATGCCTGTATACAAATGCAAGAAGTATGGGAAATAAGCAGGAAGAACTTGAAGTGCTAATAAATAAACACAACTATGACACAGTTGGTATCTCAGAGCCTTGGTGGGATAATACACATGACTGGAATATTGGTATAGAAGGGTACAGCTTGCTTAGGAATGAGAGGCAGGGAAAAAGGGGAGGAGGTGTTGCCTTATACATTAAAAATATATAAACTTGGACTGAGGTGGAGATGGACATAGGAGACAGACTTGTTGAGCATCTCTGGGTTGGGTTAAAAGGGTTAAAAAAGGTAACTGTGATGTCATGCTAGGGGTCTACTACAGACCACCTACCCAGGTGGAAGAGGTGGATGAGGCTTTTTTTAAACAACTAACAAAATCATCCAAAGTGCAGGATTTGGTGGTGATGGGGGACTTCAACTATCCAGACATATGTTGGGAAACTAACACAGTGGGGCACAGGTTATCCAATAAGTCCTTGGACTGCATTGGAGGCATTTTTTTATTTCAGAAGGTTGAGAAAGATACTGAGGTATAGCTGTTCTAGATTTGATTTTAACACATAGGGAGGAACTGGTTGAAAATTTGAAAGTGGAAGGCAGCTTGGGTGAAAGTGACCATGAAATCATAGCATTCATGATTCTAAGGAATGGTAGGAGGGAGATCAGCAAAATAGAGGCAATGGATTTTAGGAAGACAGATTTTAGTTAATTCAGAGAGCTGTTAGGTAAAGTCCCATGGGAAGCAAAACTAAGAGGAGAAACAACAGAACAATGTTGGCAGTTTTTCAAAGGGACGTTATTAAGGGCCCAAAAACAAACTATTCCACTGCATAGAAAAGATAGAAAGCATGGTAAGAGACTACCTTAGTGTAACCAGAAGATCATACATTATCTAAAAATCAAAAAGGAGTCTCATAAAAAGTGGAAACTAGGTCAAATTACAAAGGATGAATATAAGCAAACAATGCAAGTATGCAGGGGCAAGATTAGAAAGGCAAAGGCACAAAGCAAGCTCAATCTAGCTAGAGACATAAAGGGTAACAGGAAGACATTCTACAAATATATTAGAAGCAAGAGGAAGACCAAGGACAGAGTAGGCCCATTGCTCACTGAAGACGGAGAAACAATAACAGGAAACTTGGAAATGGCAGAGGTGCTTAATGACTTTTTTATATCGGTTTTCACCAAGAAGATGGATGGTGAAGGGATGCCTAACAGTGAATGCTACTGGGAAGGGGGTAGGTGTAGAAGTTAAAATAAAAAAAGAACACGTTAAAATTACTTAGAAAAGTTAGATATCTTTAAGTCACCAGGGCCTGATGAAATGCATCCTAGAATAATCAAGGAGCTGATAGAATGTGACAGCTTTTACCAGATCCAAGTGTCCTACTGCCTTGTTGTTCATCTCTTGAAAAATGTTCCACCACCTTTCAGAAATGGGGGGTTTCCTGAGTGTTCCAGTCAGATACGTGATGGGATGCTATTGGGTTTGCATTTGTCTGTTTATCAAAAAATTGGTTCTCATCTAGTCTCCTCTCATCTGGGGGGGAATTTTTGTGTGGCACAGGCAAGACTGTTTTTTACATTATCCCACATCCACGTCCTTCTCAACAAGAACTGCTCAAGTTGTCTGTGCACTCAAAGGCAGATTTCCAGTGTTCAAAGTACTTCAGAGATGTTGAATAAAAAATCTCAACTGCCTTGTAACATTCCTGTTCCTTAATTTCTCCACCCTCAAACAAAGACAGCAGCAGGGTCTTTGCGCTGGGCGTGGCAAACCTTTCTCTGAGCCTCAAACTAAATTATTTTGAAGGATAGGAATATGCAGTGCAATTTCTATCACCGATGAAACAAAAAAGAGGACTGTGCAGCACTTTAAAGACTAACAAGATGGTTTATTAGGTGATAAGCTTTCGTGGGCCAGATCCACTTCCTCAAATTAATTTGTGGAAGAAAATTGGCACGACCATATATACCAAAGTGATACAATCAAAAAAAAGTCAACACATATAAAATTGACAAATCAGATTTTAGAACAGAGGGGGAGTGAGGGGAGAAGGTTAGTGTCTGTGAGGTAATGATATTAGGGGTGATAATTGGGGAAGCTATCTTTGTAATGGGTGAGATTATTAGCATCTTTGTTAAGGCCCATACATAAAGTGTCAAATTTAAGCATGAATGACAGTTCTGAGGCTTCTCTTTGAAGTCTGGAGTTAAAATCTCTTTGAAGCAATATGCATGTTTTAAGGTCACTGAGAGAATGGTCAGTCTGGTTAAAATGGCAAGCAACAGTTTTCTCTCTGTGAAAGAGCCTGATGTCTGTTTTATGTGCATTGATTCTTTGGCGAAGTGTCTGAGAAGTTTGTTCAATATACATAGCAGACGGACACTTATCTCACCCATTACAAAGATAGCTTCCCCAATTATCATCCCGGCTGATAATTGCCACGGGCAAGTAGATTCAATACTTTGTCGAGCCCTGGTCATTTTTGTTGATTGCCTCTACTGTCCTTGGAAAGGTGGCTGTTTGCTTACTAGCCAAAGCAAGCCCCTGTTTTGTGCAAGGGTCACTGGAGACTTTCCTGAATAGTGCTGGGCATGTGTCTTGAGAGAAAATATGCCTTATGCCCATCAAAAATCAACAAAATTCTGTCTACTGCTGGTCCCAGAGAAAGGAATCGTGTGCCACCTTGCTCTAGCAATATAAAATACTCACAGTTGACAAATCAGCAGAAGTCCTTCAATTCTTTGACACAAACAGTGTCACTGCAAAAGTAGTCATAAACTTTCACAGCAAAGGACTCCAAAATAATTGGAAGACAGTCAGCTGCCGTTTGCAGCAGTTATGAATGATGTGCGCACCACAACCAAAACCAAATATCTCTTTCCCTAGTCTGACTTGCAGTTTTTACCATACGTTGTTTTTCCCAGCAGGTTTAGCACCATCAGAATTTATATTCATATTATCAGCACAAAGCCCAACAAGCTTTTCCCTAAGAGAAGGCTTCTCAATCAATTGATATAGGAATCCACATGGCGTATCAGAAGTTTCACAGGGTAGCGATGGAAACTCAATCATGTTTGTGTTTACCCCATCAGAGGGAGCAGCTAGGGACAGTGTGTGGCCAAGGGGTAGCTCAGAGGGCAGGGAGAGGATAGCTAGGGGCTGTGTGTAGACAGGAGAATACCTCAGGGTTTATAGAAGGGGTATCTAGAGACTGTGGGCCTGGAGGGCTTTGTGGTTCCCCCCATTCCCTTAGTGCTGTGCCAGCCATGGATCTGGGTCCCCACACCCCTGCAGCTCATCATCTGTGCGAGCAAAGGGGGCTGGGAGCTGAGGGGCTGCTTCAAACCCCTGCACAAGAGCAGTGGTAGGAGAGGAGGGAACACCACTATTGCCGGTGAAATGGCCCCAGCCAGAGGAGCTGCTGCCCCACCCTGCCCAGCTCTGGCTTCCTGCTGTCAAACTGTGCCCTACAGTTCCACTGAAGTTTGGGGGGGCACATCCCCAATGCCCCCAGCTCTGGCCATGGGTGTGGGGGTTTCTGCTGCATGGGGAGAGCTGGGGATCCAGGATTCAGCCCTATCACGCCTGGCTTCAGTTTCAGGGGTGGGAGTGGGGACTTCAGCCCTTCAGCGCTGGATTTGAGCCCTGCAGGAGTTGCCAGGGCTTCAGCCCTGAGGGAGAGGAGTATGAGGGATCAGGCCTTCAGTCTGGGGGGAGGAGGGGCACACTGAGGATCAGGGCCGCAACTTGGGGACAGGGGTGTGCGGATGATCAGGGCTTTAGACTGGGGGTGCTGGGAATTCAGTGTGGAAGGGGCCACTGGGGGATGAAGATTTCAAGCCCTGCAGCAGGTGCCAGGGATCCTGGCCTTAGTCCTGCAGCCTGAAAGGGCTGACACACCCCTCCCTTTCTTGGAAAACCTTGCCTTAGGGTGCCCATGGGGAGAGTTGAGACACACCCCTCATTCATCCCCACATCCGTACCCCTCTATTCCACGCAGTCTGCCTCTCCTACTGGCTGCCTGTCTTTCTACCTCTGAAGCCTGCCTAAGAGCGCCTCCTGCTGGCCACCGCCTGCCGCATACACTTTTGCCAGCCATAAACAGGAGGCTACAGCTGCACTGACTGAGACTGACCAGCAGGGGGAAGACTGGAGCTGGAAATAGGGGACAATTTCCTGTTCTTTAAAAAAAGCTGAGACATCTTCAAGAGGGCTTAAATATGGCACTGTCCCATTAAAAATGGGAGAGATGGTCACCCTAGTGATCACCACAATGCTTGTGCAGCATTACCAGTATCAGTTGTCTCTGAGAGCGTGGGACCTCTTCACCTTTCAATGAGTGGCTTCTAACTACAATGGCATGCAATAGAGCTAGTTTTTTAGAGTTTTGTCACTGGTCAGCCAGGCTCCCACTTCCTGCCTTAGCTCAGGGCACCAGGTACACAGTCATTATCAGTCCCATTACTCTCTATATCTGCTAACCCATCATGAGGCTCAGGTTTGAGCTGTGGAATAGCTGAGCCTCCATAGCAGGCTGGGGACCACAGCAGAAGCAGAGGTGAAGGAGATGGGCTGCTCCAGCTGAGGACTTAGCTTAACGACTTAGTGCAATTACTCAAAAAGGCCCATAACCGAGTCTCTCTCATTGGCCGGAGCTGAGTGCTGCATGGGGCTGTTCTGCAGAGACAGGTAGGACAATGGCTTTATTGGGGGATCAGCTATTTGCACAGGAGGCTCTGGGATGCGGCAGTTCCTTGGGCACCATGGATGTATTTACAATATTTAAAGGTCAAGCAATCTTTCTATTTCCCTGTTTGCTACAAAGGGTTTTGTTGCACATTCTCATTACT
Organism: Rafetus swinhoei; assembly: GCA_019425775.1. NCBI lineage: Eukaryota > Metazoa > Chordata > Testudines > Trionychidae > Rafetus > Rafetus swinhoei. The sequence continues at coordinate 142,837,090 of CM033440.1, read as the reverse complement.
CCTTGTGGGGTTTGGTGTTTTTTTTGGTTTAAGAGGATTTCTCTGTGCGACTCCAGTTATTAGGATGTGGTGAGTGTGCTGTGAATGTGTTATTACTGTAACAAGCTTCTTCTCAGAGCTGATATTTATTTTAAGTGCTGTAAAGCTTTTCATTTGGACGCAAGTGTGGAGGAGCAGAGTAGGCAGGGTAGGTGGTCTGGAATGAGGCCTGGGAATCAGGGCAGGGTGGACTTGTAAGGAAGGCACAGGAGTGGCTGTTAGGAGCTGTAGGATCTGGTCCTGCCTCCATCACTGGCTTGCAGTGTGACCTGCAGCAAGCCATTTCACCTCCCTAGCCTGTATTTTCCAGAGGATGGGAGAGAGAACCCGACAGAGTGGCCATGGAACTGTGAGAGTTGTACAGTATAGATTTTTCTCCTGGTGCATGTTTGCCTCCCTTCCCCCCCTCTCCCCCGCTCCCTGTGATTCCCCTAACCAGGGAATGTGCTGAAAGAGGCAAAAATCTTGTGGAGCTGAGGACACTGTTTGGGAGATTTCTACCTCTGCTCTGTTTCCTGGACTCTGCTTCCCTCAGGTGTTGTGTTTCCCCCCGTGTCTGTGAAGGGGGAGGCAGCATAACATTAATTGCATGTTCTCTGCAGCTTTTTTGTTTGAGGGTAGAGGAGAGGATGAATCTGCTAGTGAAAGGAAAGCTAAAGGGAAAAAAACAGAATCTGACAGGACCAGGGACAACAAGGAATTTTTTAAATATATCTGGAATAATATGACATAGACGACCTATTACTAGACAGACATGATAAACTACTAATGATGCAGAAAAGGGACCAATGTTTAGTAGGTGTTTCTGTTGTATAGTTTGAAAGAAGCAGGATGATCTACTCCGTTCACATAAGGATGATGGACTACATCCCAGCCCATAAGGAGCATGCTAGATAATATCTACTAGGTACAAACATTTTTAAATCATCAGGCCTGGATAACTTTTACCTAACAGTCCTACAAGAGTTGCCTGAGGAGACTCTGGCCTGCTGCTAGTAATTTTTAAATAAATCTTGGAATATTGGGGAATTCAGAAGACTGAGAGGATGTAAATGTTTTGCCAAAATTAAAACAGGCAAGTGATATGACCTTGCTCTTTGTAGGCCTACTAGCCTGACATTAGTTACTAGCAAAATAAAATAAAAGATGGTACATCCCCATTCTCTACTGACTGAATATAATTAATACCAGCTAGTACAGTTCTAAGGAAAATAGGTCTTGTTAAGCAAACTTGGTTTCAATTTTTTACAAGAGTACAAATTTGGTGGATTAAAGTGACTGTGTAGGTGTAATATACTTTTGTAAGGCTTTGTAAGACATAGTACTTCACAATGTCCTAATTGAAGCACCAGGACTGCACAGCAAAACACATCTTACATGGATTAAGAACTGGCTGACTGATCTCACAAAAAATTGTCAGTGGGGAGTGGGAATGTTTCGAGTGGGATAAGTGATTGATGGGATCCAATGATTTTTATCGGTGATCTGGAAGTAGATATAAAATCACTGCTCGTTAAAAAATTTGCACATGACACAAAGATTAGCAGCATGGTATATATTGATGAAGTCAGGGTAGATATGCAAAGTGATCTGGATTGGTAGGTGAGTTGAGCCCTGTTATAAGGTCTTCACCCCATACCCGAGCAAAAAGGAGACCTCAGGGGCCTGCCTCAGCCTGTCCCAGAAAAGAGCGGGAGGGGGCTATAGAGGCAGCCTATGGAGGCTGTGCAGAAAGCAATTGGAGAGAGGCTGCCCATCAGGGCTTAGTGGGTTAGTGCAAAAGGAGCTGCATAGCAGGGCAGTTACTATGGGGAACTCAAGGAGTGAGGTCTGTGTTCCTAGCAGGCTGCAGCAAGGGTAGCACCTCAGGCAGAGTAATTGCTGAGGGGGACCGGGACAGCAAGAGGGACCTGGTTGGCTGCTGTGACTTGCTGACTGAATGCCCCACAGAGAGGGTGAAGGAAATGCTGGGGTCATAGGATACCGGTCCAGGGAATTGGAGCAACTTTCATTGAAGTTAGAGATACAACAGGAGACTGCTGTCCACAGGGACCCTGGATCAGGACCCAGTGTAGTGAATGAGCCTGGGTCCCCCCCACCATTTACCAATGGAAAGTGACTTAACTGATGGACAGTGATGCCTGGGAAACTTAGATTGTGACATGGCGAGAGAGCCAAGTTATGAAGAGGACACTGCGGTACTTGCAGGCCCATACAAAGGAATTTTTGTGGGGCAGTGCGAGCTGTGGGAAGGGGCTGGTGGCTTCAGCCCTGCCCCTAGCCTTGCTCCTGGGTGAGAAAGGGGGGAATCAGCTGGAGCACAGGGCAAGGAGGCTGGGGCAATGTGCCTCCCCTAGGTGGCTGGAATCGGCCCCATGGTGGATTATGAAGCACCATGGGGGAGAGGGTGGTGTTTTGCACCCCCCCATATGTACAGACCTAACTTGGGCCAAAGCATGTCTGTGGGAGGAGAAGATGGTGGGAAAGGCACCACCAGCAGAGGGTACACTAGCTGGCACAGCTAATCCCTGGTGATGTCCGGCAGGAAGTGCCAGCATGATGAGTGGGCTCCATCATAATCCCCGTCAAACAAAACATGTTTTAATACAATGCAGAGCAAGGTCATACATACAGGAACAAGGAATCTTGCTGGCTTATCCATGGTAGTTTAAACAGTGCTCCAGTTCCTGGAATGTGTGTGCCTCCATGATCTCCCATCCATTCGCACACTCCTGTGAGGAATAAAACTGGGCAGGTGCAGTCTTGAGAAAAGCTGATGGGGGAACCCGATAAGTCTTCAGATATATTAAGGGCTGTTATAAAAAGGACTGTGGTCAGTTGTGCTCCGTGTTCACTGATGGTAAAACAAGAAATAATGGGCTTAATCTGCAGCAAGGGAGATTTAGGTCAGTTATTAGGAAAAATGTTCTAGCTCTAAGGGAAATTAAGCTCTGGAAGAGGCTTTCAAGGGAGGCTGTGGAATCCCCATCACTGGATGTTTTTAAGACCTGTGTAGAAAATACCTGCTCAAGGATAGTCTAGGTTTATGTGGTCCTGCCTCAGTACAGGTGACTGAATTTGATGACCTCTCAGGTCCTGCCAACCTTAAATTTATATGATTCTATAAGTCCCATGCTGCTGAGCTTGTGAAAGTGGAGGAGACCCCAGAGCAAGGAAACCATTAGCTTTATTAAAATAGGTACCCTAGAGCTGAACCAATTTCTCACATTTGTTTCTCTTGGCATTAACCCAGACAGATCAATGGAATTAAATTTCCTTTCTCTTACATAAACACTGAACAAGCTTTGATAAAAACTAAATACATCTTTGAACCATTATCTGTTTCTTTCCAGAAGATTGGCTCATGATATGTACTGCGTTACCAATAGCCAACTGATTGTTTAAAGCACTCTTTTTAACTCGTATGGGCTAGTATTGACTGGAATAATATATTGCCTCCGATTGTTAATTGTACTAATTAGGTCTCTTTCAGAACTTGTTCAAAGGATAATTTACTATCACCTACTTTTGAATAATCAATTAAATGAATGCACTAGTGTTTGGCTTTTTTAGACTGATACTAAAGCACTTGAAATTAAGGGGTCATAATGTGAAGTATTGTAATGACTTTGCCATCGTAGGGTATGGGTCTTCATGGGAGTTAAGGATGTGGCGGGTTCTCCCTTAGCACGCACTTGGGCTACATCTACACTGGCAGCTTCTTGCGCAAGAGCTGTTTTTCGGAAGAGTTCTTGCACAAAAAGTCTTCCACAAGAGCGCTTCTACACTGGCATGTGCTTTTACGCAAGAGATGTGCTTTTGCGCAAGAGCATCTATGGCAGTGTGGATGCTCTCTTGCGCAAGAAAGCTCTGATGGCCATTTTAGCCATAGGGGTTTCTTGCACAAGAAATTCATGTTGCCTGTCTACACTGCCCTCTTGCGCAAGAGCTCGTGGGGAGAGGAATAACTCTTCCAGAAGAAGCCCTGTTTTCCGACGCTAGACTGTAAATTTACTTGCGCAAGAACGCATGTGCGGTGTAGACACCCAGCAAGTTTTTGCGCAAGAACAGTTGTTCTTGCGCAAGAAGCTGCCAGTGTAGATGTAGCCATAGAGTACTGAGTAGGGTTGCCAATTTTGGTTGGATGTGTTCCTAGAGCTTTCATCAAACAACACAATCTTTAATTCTGGGAGACTCCAGGAGAATCCTGGGGGGTTGGCACCCTAGTGAGACCGGGTTCTGTGGTAGAGATTATCCCTGCGCCTCATTATCCTCTTGCTTACACCCTGGTAAAACAGATGTAACTCAGTGAGTGTAAAGTTTGAAGAGGAGTAGAGGCCCACTCTCTCTGACAGGTGTAGACAGGCAGCTTTGGGATATGTTGTTTGAGGCCCACCGGACAGGAGAACTGAAGGTCATGAGAAGAACCATGAGTAAAATGTGAAGTTGTTCCACCAAGTGATGAGGTAATCAAAGAGAGGTCTGCCCCAGGGCAGTGCATCAGTCCAAGGCTTACTGGAAAGTCAGTATCCAGCTTCTTTCGACACCTAGAAGAAGGTCACAGATATGAGCCCCTCACCAGATATGAGGGTGAAGGATGAGGGGTTTCCCAGGCCCTCACTTTCTCTTCCTTTCACCTGTACAACTTATGGTATATGTGAAATAAAAGCACTGTGAGGAGATGTGCTTGTGGTGCCACCTGCAATGCCTCCCAAACAGTGCTTTTCTCCTCTGTGGCTACCCATCACTGCCACACTTAGCCCAGCTACAGATAATATTTTGTGGACTCCCCCTTCTGCCTACCCATAGTTTTGCAGTGTGGCAGGGCGGATGGCAGACTGTTTTGGTGGCTCTGTGCCATGTGACGATGTATGCTGGGGAAGTGAGAAGGAAATGAAGAATTCATCCCAGCTTCTGTTATTACCTTTGCTTTCTGTGTCAGTGCAATCCCAACATCTGTAAATATTTCTGTTCTCTGGAGAAGATATTGCCTGTGCTGCATTATCTATGAAAAATCCATGCCCCAAAACCCTATTTGTGGCTCCATTAACCTAAAGAACTCATCTGAATGCTCCATTTGCCTTTAAATAAAGAACAAGTGATTGTTCAGGGCTTGAATCCCTATCATTTCATGTTGCTTTCCTCATTATGAGAGGAACATAAGGGTCCCCGATCATTATTTCTGACTCTGTCATTAGTAAAGGTCTGAAAAGCCGCATTTTCACTCCATTAGCCTTCAGAAATAAAAAGAATGATTGCTTAAGTCGAGAATAATTATTTCAACCAGCTTTCCTCAGCGTTTTGCCATGGAGCAGGCTGGGCCCCATACGCAGGCTGACAAATTAATTTCTATTATTTATATTTTGTCAAAAAACCACCCCGCTCAAGACTCATTTAGCAATACAAATGGCTTTATTTGTACTTTTATGTGCTTCTCTGGTCACCCATGACAAACAGCAGGAAGCTTATCGTTTCCCCCATGAAATCTGTCAAGTTTCCCAGGATTTAGACCTGGAACGATGTATAAAACAGAGGCGCTTGGAGCTGTCATAGGCCTACTGTTAGCGATGGGTGGGTGGAGCTTTTGTTTCATCTGGGACCTTTTTTTCTTTAGTGTTCTCCGCTGCTATTTAACAATATGCTCACTCTATGTGACTGTGAGGGCAGGAGGGCCAAGGGATGAGCCAAAAGGGCCTAAGTGGGACTCTGCCTGTGTTCAGGGCAGTTCTCCATTCACTGTAAAAGAGAAATGGGACCTGTCTGCTTTTCCCTCCCATTTGATAGAATGCCAAGTAGCAGCTATTCGTATCTTGGATTCAAGAGTTAATATTCTGTAGACTGGGGGTGAGGGGTAGGGAGAGATTTGTCATGAGATACAGAAGCAGGACTCACACCGCAGGGACGTGCTCACTAATCTGTTTATGCAGGACAACTGGTGATGTGTGCTCTGTGGTTAAAGAACAGAAAGGAGTCAGGACCAATGAGATGGATTTCCATCTCTGCCGTTGACTCACTGTGTAGCTGGAGGCAAGTTTCTTCACTTTCCTGTGCCTTTTTCCCGTCTGCAAAAAGGTAACAAGGAGGTGTTATGAGGCTTGATTTGGGAAGTCTGCCAAGTACTTTGATGGAAGATGCTCTAGGGAACACAAGTGTTGTATTTGTTGTTCAGAATGTGACTGGCACCCCTTGCGATTATTAGAGGCTATGAAGATAACAGCATCCCAGCGGAGAGCTTGGATGGAGTTAAAGGAGACTATTTCATTTCCACTTTCTTCCCTAAACAGATCCCCTCTTCCCCGCACACAGGCATTGTTGAATAATGGCTATTAAGCTTCTTGACTTGTGCAAAGCCACCTTGTGCTGACTATCATGTCCCTTCTCACAGCAAGGAGAGATGGAAGAGCACAGTGCCTGGAAAGCCATGAACATGGAGCGGTGACTCTCCCATCTCCTTGGTCCTGCTCTTGCTGGAAAGATTAAAATATGGGTATTGAGGGGCCATTATTATTTGTACAGGGCTCTAAGTTCAAAGATAAGCTTCCTGCACCAAAGAGCTTTGCAGTCTCGTTTTAAGCTTGATGCCACAAGTGAGGGTAATGAACAGTAGATGGCATTGGGGGCAGAAGGAGAAGGGGTATAGCAATTGCAGCACGGGGTTACTCGGGCTTTATTCAGCTTGTGAGGTGCTATTAGAGATCTCAGTCTGTTGTGAATGAATTCATGGCCTCTAATTATCATGGCAGAAGTGAGGGTTGAGTTGGGATTTGAACGAGGCATGGGCTGTGGCCTGGCAAGTAGGGGGAGATGATTTTTCTGTGCACAGAAGTCAGCTAGGAAGGAGATACAAAGGCACCGCATGTGGATGAAGAAAAGCAAAGGGGTGCCCATGCTGGAGTTCTTGACAGAACCCAGTCAGTTATGTGGAGATGTAATGGTATTGCTCTGATGAAACCGGAGGCAGAGCCAGATGATCTAATGGTCTCTTGTGGCCCATTATGAATCACTATAGAACAGGACAGAAAGATATAGCACGTCTAATTTGCTCTGCCATAGTACACCAGTCTCCATTTGGGAGGCCATGATGTGTCTCAGCCGCCCCTTTCTCTAGCCCACCCCCTTGAGCTAGTCCTGAGGAGCACTCTTGCCTCCTGGTAGGAATGCTTGCACCCCTGTACTCCTCAGACTCTGGGGCTATGTCTACACTGGCGGGTTCTTGCGCAAGATTGGCCATTCTTCTGCAGAGCGTCCACACTGCCCGCCCGCTCTTGAACAAGATTTATAGTAAAGCGTGGTAAAGAGAGGGATTCTTGCACAAGAGCTACGCTCTTTTCTAACAAGCGTAAGCCCTCTTGCACAAGAGGGCAGTGTGGATGCGCGGCGGGTGATTTCTGTCGCCCGCTTCTTTGCTGGGAGTTGTGGATTCTGCATTCCTGAAGCAGCTGAGCTGAAATCTGGATGCACTGTAATTAATAAATACACTAATGGAGTCTTCATTGCACTATTAGGACCTTTTAAAATTTACTTTGGGAAACCTTTCAGCACTATTAAATACACCTTTGTCACATGATGAAGTGCTCTTCATAATAGGGCCATTAACTCTCATCAGGTAATTCAACCCCATCCATTAACAGCTGGCAGGGAAGATTTTCCAAAAAAGACCTTAGGAAGCACTTTCCTTGGCCAAGGACATGCTTCCCAATGCTGCTCGTTAGTCAAATGTTGGATGCCAGGTGATGGGAAATCTATCAGCTCCCCCATGTCATTCAAATGTATTTGAGAGGGCAGCTGAAATCAGAGGGGGGATTTGGATATGGTGATTAGCACTGAAATGGTTAACAGTGGCATTTGTGAGTGGACTTCAAAGTTAAACTTCTTTTCCTATTGAGATAAAGGTTAGGTATTGGGAGCCTTATTCTTCCGGTCTGGTGAATACATAGTAAACCCTGTATTTGCCACATTTTGATAAAATCTGAAATTTAATATCTGCTGTGAGCTCTTTAGTGACCTATATGAGCTGGGAAGGGGGGAGAATCTAGAGTTGTCAACTCTCATGATTTTGCCGTGTGTCTTTCTTAAAGCTAAGTCATGAAGGTGGAATGACTTAATTTGTCCATTGGGTCTTTCTTAAAAGCAAATTTCTAGCCCTCCTGGTTGTGGAGCAAATGTCTCTTAAGGCAAATAAAATCAGAAGGCAAATAAAAGGAACCTATTTTTTTTTAAAGCTCAATTTTTAAGCCAGTCTTGTGATTTTTGGGGACCTGTTTCTTGATTTTTGAAAACTAGGGACCTACCATATAGCATTCTCAGGCCAGTTCCTACTAGACATGGGCACAAAATAGAAATTGCCTCATGATTGCCAACTGGTTGCCATGCTCAGCTGACAGGCCAAAGGCTACCTAGAGTCATGAAGATGGAACCCGTCTCTCCCCATTAGAAGTGGCTGCTCCAGGGGAGGGTTATGGCATGTTGGCAGAGAGTGGTGTGTTTGGGAAGCTCACCCTGCAGATAAATAAGAAGTTTTGAGTCCCCAGGGTTTCATTCTTACCCATTTTCCGAGTACTATGATAAATGATGGGGCTTTCCTAGTACTATGACAAACTTTGGCCATAGTGTCAGTCTGCCCTAGAATGGACTCCATAAGCAAGCTCTCCATCAGTTTATTCCAGGGGAGGGCAATGAAACAGTGGCAGTTTGCCAGGGTTAGCCTCTGGTGGGCTGCTGCTATATTTACCCGCATGGCTGCAGGTACCGGCAACTGCAGCTCCCGTTGGCCATGGATCACAGTTCCCAGCCATTGGGAGCTGCAGGAAGAGGTATCCCAGTCTGCACCGCTTCCCGCTGCTCCCACTGGCTGGGAGTGGCGATCCGCAGCCAGTAGGAGCTGGGATCACCGGTACCTGTGACCATGGAGGTAAATATGAGCAGTGGGGGACTGGATCCAGCTTGCGGGCTGGTATTTGCCAACCCCTGGTTTATACTGTCAAGGATCAACTTACACAAAAGGGCTAACAATGTCCTTTTCCCTTCCAATGACAGTGCAGTTAAAGAGACTACAACATAAACTGAAAACTGAGAGCTCTTTGAGGACAGCACCTAGCAGGCGAGAGCCCCAATCCCTAATTAGGGGCTTTGGGGTCCTACCTTGATAAAAATAATAAATAGTAATGCACAGGAAGATTGTTGGAAACCCTGGATTTTTCATGCTTGTGAATTTTGATTATTCCATTATGCCTCTCATTTTAACAAGAGAAATACTTTCTCCTTTCCTGATGTAGCCAGATTCACACCCTGCCTTCCATAGGCATGTGCAGCACATTTCATTAGGGTGTGCACCCAGGGAATTTTATTTTTAATTTTTTTTTAAAGGCGAACATTTTATTGAATACTCAATCATAAAGGACATGCTGTGAGCGAACGCGGGCTTTCTATACATTTCTACATTCGGCGCTTATTGCATAATACAACAATCCATACTTTAAAACTAAAAGAGCATATCACGTGAGTAAATTAAAATGCAAAGCCACTTTTTTTTGAGACATTAGGGTGTGCCTGGGCACACCCGGCACACCCCCTGCGCACGCCTATGCTGCCTTCTTTGCTCCTGAGTAGCCAGTGGTGGGGCAAATCTTTCAAAGGCATCTTTCAGGTCCCCTGGATCAGATCCAGACAAATCCAAGGCCTAAAATGCAAACTATATAAAGCTTGAGGGCAAAGATGTGTGAGAAACCCAACGTTATGAAGCAGAAACAGCAGGGAAAAGCGGAAAGTACATCCCACTGCTAGAGCCTAATGTGATTTAGTGGACAAACAACAAGACATTACAGTTAGGTTTTACAATTGCTAAATGCATTAGTCCTTAAACAAACATCTAATGTGATTTTAAGCCTTGCTTCTTTCAGAGCAGTAGGCTTCATGGGACAGCTATTTTCCTGTGGCATCTAGCATCACGTCTTCTAGCTGCAGAATTGTATCAATGTACCTTTAAAAACATCATCAGAGTTCAGCCCAGGACACATTTCAGGTTTTTCGAACAGGTCGTAAACAATGTTATTGTGTATAAGGTCTTTTGTGAAAACTTGGGATGTTCTGAACTCGATGGCCATTATGAGATATGTATATAGACCGTGGTTATGAATTTGCATATCAGTGTAGATATAACACTCTGCTCATAATTTGGCCGCAGCATTCAGCTCCAAATCTCACAGTAGTGAGGCAATGGGTCAGATAGGGAGGAGCAGTCTCCCAACCAGATGAGATTAGCTCCAAGCACCTAGCATTGCCCCACACAGGAAAGGCAAGTGACAAGGCCATTCAATTTAATGGGGGAAACACTGGAAGAACTTGACATTGAAAAGAAAACCCCAGTCTCGGAAAGCTAAGGAAAGAGAGATTTTTTTTACCATCATGAATCACCAGAGTCTGAGAGAAGACATCACTTTGGAGCAGCGAGAACTCTCCCACCTCAAACCCTGTTCAAAGAAAAGGGGTTTGAAGAGAAAGCTAACCAGAAACTGAGAGCCAGCATCAAGCTAGGCAGGGTGCTATCCATGGAAAGATGGATCCCCCTCTACAATGGGGATATGCTGGGAAAGCAATACATATGTAAGCAGGGGCTGAACTGCTGCTTGCTATCAGCCAGCTAAAAGGAGGGGTGGGTGTGCCTGCTACAAGGCTGCGTCTAGACTGGCATGATTTTCCACAAATGCTTTTAACGGAAAAGTTTTTCTGTTAAAAGCATTTTCGGAAAAGAGCGTCTAGATTGGCACGGATGCTTTTGTGCAAAAGCGCTTTTGTGCAAAAGCATCCGTGGCCAGTCTGAGCACGGTTTTATAAAAGCCCGATCGCCATTTTAGCCATCGGGGCTTTTTTGCGCAAAACAGTTCTTCACTGTCTACACTGGCCCTCTTGCACAAGTATTCTTGTGCAAGAGGGCTTTTTCCTGAGCGGGAGCGTGAAAGTATTTGTGCAAGAAGCACTGATTTTGTACATTACAAAGTCAGTGCTCTTGCGCAAATTCAAGCAGCCAGTGTAGACAGCTGGTAAGTTTTTGTGCAAAAGCAGGCGCTTTTGCGCAAAAACTTGCCAGTCTAGACGCAGCCCAATTGTTTAGCTCTGCAAGGTAATTAACTGTTAACTGTTGATATGTAAATACAGCTCAGGAGAGAATCCGAGGTGTGGCTATGTAAATCCCATTCAGCCAGGGCTGATGGAGGGTCAGTGTTGAAATGGAATGTGGTATATTGTAAATAATTTGGGACTGTTGTGGGGGTCACTAATCATGCTACCCCTAAATGTGGGAACTGTAAAACATGCCACCAGTGCTTGCAGGAGACACACCACCATAATGGTAAAAGGTCTTGGAGGAACAAGCCTCCCCCCTTCCAGAGTTGAGTGAATAAAGCTGGGGGGAAGGTTTAAAGGGTTTGAGTCAGCCTGTCTCACACCTGCCAGGTGTGAGCTGTAAGACTGGCCTAGCCTGCACCTTTCCCCCTTTGTTTTAAGGACAGACCTAAAGCAGACTCCCTGAGGAGTCTTGTCTTTTGCTAGTCTAGTGAAAGCTGGATTCATTTGCCAGTCCAGCTGGTGGCTAAAGAGTTGAAATCACGGAGAGCCAGACCTATTACAGCTAGTGAAGTAGCGGCGACCAGCAGAGTGGCTGGTGGGAATCACTGGCTGGTGGCGTAATGTGGCCGTTAGGAGCGGTGGCAGGCAGCGACCAGCGGCGTGGCGTGGAGCGGCGGCAGGCGAGGAGCGGCGACCCGTGGCGTGGAGCGGCAGCAGGCGAGGCGGCGACCAGTGGTGTGGCGTGGCGTGGCGTGGCGTGGAGCGGCGGCAGGCGAGGCGTGGCAACTAGCGGCGACAGCAGGCTAGGAGCAGCAGCAGGCGCCCAGCGGAGCATCCAGTGGTGTGGGGCGAGACAGCTGGTGGAGCGTGGCCGAGTTTCGTATAAGGTGCCCCCTATCTATCCCCCCCACCCCATTTCTACCCAGGTGGGGAGGTGAAACCCTGCGGGTGAACTTTGGGACTCTGGGTGGCACGGACCAGGGACAGAGACTTTTGGGGTGTCGGACTCTTTGGACTTCAGGTGATTCTTGGCTGGAGGGGGCTTGGTTCATGTTTGGGTTATGAACTCTGTTTGTGGTGTTTTCCCCAAGTTAATGCCGTATGACTTCTCTCTCTGTTTCATTAAATGTTTCTTTCCTACACTCAGACTCAGTGCTTGTGAGTGGGGAAGCATTGCCTCTCAGAGGCGCCCAGGGGTGTGTGAATTTCCCAGATTACTGGGTGGGGGCTCGAGCCGGTTCTATGTGAGATGGACCCCAAGATACTGAACCCAGCCCTGGTTACTGCCAGGCCTACCCGGCAGAAGGGTTACACGTAACTTATATTAAAAAAGGGAATTTAGCTAATCTAGAAACACAAACCTGAAGTTGTGACTGTGCTTATTTTTTGTGTAACTAGTATATGTTCCTTTCCCCTTACTCTTTCATCATTGAGTATGTGCTGTTTCTATTAAATAATCCTTTTGTCTATTTTTACCTCCAGTGGGTCTCTGTAGAGCAGGGCTACTGAACACGCAGCCCATGGGCCGCATGCGGCCCACAGCTCGTTTGTTTGTGGCCCACGGTGTGGTTTGGGTTTACACAGGGCTCAACACACACCCCGCAGGTGGAATCCTTTGAACATGGCCTTCACTGGGATCACGTTCCACACTGACGAGTCAATATAATGGTCCTCTGTTGATATGTGTTTCAGTTGTTACATTCCTGGACTGTCATTGCTCATTAAAAGTGCTGTCATGTGGGTGGAAATCAGGTAAATATTGCATTTTATTAATATCAGCAGAAATGACTTAAATGGGGCCTGTGTGTTGTGTAGTCTTGCCTTAATCTTTGCATTCATGCCCGTCAGTGTGAAAGAACCTACTTGCATATGTATGCATATATATTTGCATGTATATGCAACCACACTAAAGTTGCAGCCCTCGGCATGTGCTGTGTGTATCATGGGGTTCCAAAGTTGAGTAGCCCTGGTGTAGAGCAAACTGCATGGAGCATGTGTGTGTCTGAAAGTGAAGTGGTAACCAGGGAACTGATTTTGTTCCTTTGGAGGTGACAAAGCAGTGGGGAAGAGTCTGAGTGGCTGCTAACTAAGAACTTGGGATAGATGGATTTGAGCAGATGTGGACTGGAAGGGCTAATGTCACCCTGCAAAGGATAGGCTGGTAGAAGCCAGGATGAGACTTTTATGCTTGTAGGAGGGCTACTGGTGTTGAAGCTCTGAGTCACTGTAGCATAGGATTAAGGCACCCAAAGTTATAAGGCAGGTGGTCTGGGTGATCCCCAAAATATCAACTCCTAAACCTACTACTTTGCTGCCACTGCCCGCTCTTGCCCCTTTCTGTAGTTCAGGTGATAGCCTCACTGCTCCAAAAGCGGTGTCTTCAACTGTCCAGTCTGCACTCCTCCACTGCTTGGGTCTTCTGCGTTGTGGTCGATTGCATGACCCACAGAGTGACCTAGCTGCAGACACATATGAGGCCTGTCCAGCTGCCACATCCTGTCGTTCTCTCCTTCGGCTGCTACTAAGCACGTTGCCTGCTCCCTCTCTCCCCATCTCTATCCCATTGCCAGCATCTGCCTCCCTGCCATGGGCACTGAGGATTGTTCAATAATCCAACAGAGCCTCCAAGCTCAGGATCACAGCGAATACTGAGATTTCCTGCTTTATTTCTAGGCCACTGAGGTTCAGAGAAACAATCCAACGCTGTGGCTCATAATCTCAACCAAACATCTGCTAGATGTTCCTCTGAGGCTACCTCTAGACTGCACGCCTTTTTCGACAGAAGCTTTGTCGACAGATACTGTCGAAAAAGAGCGTCTAGACTTCTAGACTATGATCAGTATTGTCAACAAATCAAGCCACTTTTTTGAAAGAGAGTCTAGACGCTCTCTTTCGAAAAAGCACAGTTTTTCGAAAAGCAAAGAGTACTTTCAAAAAAAGGTGTTATTCCTCGTAAAATGAGGTTTACCACTGTTGACAAAACTGCCACATTCTGTCGACTTACTGTCAACAGAACGCGGCGGTAGTGTAGATGCAGGTATAGTTTTGTCGACAAAAGCCAACTTTTGTCGACAAAACCCTGTAGTCTAGACACACCCTTACTGACACTGGTGGAAATCAGGAGTAACTCCAGTTAAGCCAGTGGGGGTGCAGTGAGACTACAACCACGTTCTGTATCTTGAGTAGGTTCCTGCCATTGCATGGGTCTCTTCTCCCTCCAGTGCTGGACAGCTTTGACGAAAATCTCATATAAAAATGACATTTGTGACTCATCTGCTGCTGGTTTACACGGCAGCCAAATGTGCAGAAGTGTACTTTGGTTTCCATCCAAAGTTAATGGGAGTTTGTGCATTTTGCTGCTTTCGCAGCCCAGGAATGTGAGGCCAAATGAAACTTCACTGCTGCCTTAAGTGCTGCTATCGGGTTGCCAATTTTGGCTGGATGTGTTCCTGGAGGGTTTCATGACATGACATAATATTCAATTAAAGATTAAGCTTCAATTCCTGGTGGCTCCAGGCCAGTCCTGGAGGATTGGCAACTCTACTGCCACAGGGCATCCTGGTGCCTCTCCAGCATTGCTGTGGAAACTTGGCTCACCCCAGTTCTGTCCTTATGACCTCCCATGGAGAAAGCTTAGTAGCGAAGGGGTTAACTACCAGACTGTGCATGATAAATCGTTCATTTTTTGCAGAGGAAAAGTTATTGCCTTCTTTTCCACTGGGCACTAGAGACTGAAAGAAATTGCTTTTTAATCTGTGACGTTGTCACCCTCCCACCTGTGTGCAGTCTCGATGCAACTGAAAATCCCTCCATGACATGAGCTCCCAGCCACTTGGAAGTCCGAGGCCAGACCCAAGTTTGTAGCATGCAAAAATCCTGAGTGTGGTGATTACAAAAAAGATTGAGGGAGAACAAACCTCTTTTCTCCAGTGTTTTGGTCTCCAAGGTTCACATTTATCATAAATAGTTTGTTTCTGTTTAGACTCTCTCCCCCTCCTGCTCCACACCGGGCATTGTCGACTGCTATGGTGTAAAAATGATCTGTGTTGACACAGAACCGAGGAGGCACTTTGTATTATCCGCTCTGACATTTGCCTGGGCACTTTATTTCAAGCAACAAAAGTGTATTTCACAGCAAGATGGTTTCTTAAAAGGTTTCCACTGACAATTTTTCTAAAAAGAGACACAGAGGTGACTATTTTTATCAAAGGCAGAAAGCTGGAGTTCTTAAGTGCATTCAGCAAAGTTACTAGGAAGTGGTATAATGAGGTTTGAATAGCCATGAGGACAGGAGATGTAGGGTACCAGTGGCAATATCACCATTGGCACCAGTACAAACACCATATGAGCTGCCACTTCACTGAAAAACACCCATAAGCTCTGATTCTCCAATCTGACTGACGAGCATTCAGTGCCAGTGTGGGGAAAGTGGCTTTAACTTTGCTCCGCTCGCTTCCTTCCATCCCAGTCCTGGGATTATCTGGGTACCACTCCAGTCCTCGGTGTTAATTAGAGCATCTGGCTTCAATCTGCCGGTGGCCCCCAGGGCACAGCTGGGTTCCCACATGCTTGGCTATGCCCTCTCTCCACGGCCCCACCTCTAGCTCGGAGATAGCGCTGGAGCAGCCACCTGCATGCCAAGGGAGCTGCCATTTTGGTCTCAGAGTTATTGCCCAGACACAGTCACACACTGTGGTCTCACCTGTGGACTTGGCTTGGAGCTTGCTAAACACTTGCTCATCTTTTTGTTCATGGGACTTTGCGCCAGTTCACCCAGTCAGCTTAGCTTTGGAAAGGATGGGACGGCAACAGTTATTTTGTACCTCTTCTCTGCACGGTGCTTGGAGAGTGTAAAGCCTTGGGTTGGTCCCAAGGCTTGTTAGCACTCATTGTAGAAAGACAGCAGGGAGGGGGAGGGCTGTTTATAGCCTGCATTGAAAATGGGGGTCATCTGAACTTATGTCCCCACTGCTTTCTCAAGGGATATTCCACTGTTTTAGCCATGAAGCTCTCATTAGCTTTCTCCACTTGGAGAATTAACCCACGGGTGTCTTTCTTCCCTGGGCTTCGAACAGTGTCACTCACAATCATGTTTCAAACCACTAGGCTTTGCCCCTAGTGCACGGTGCCCCCTGCTGGTACTGAGCAACCTGCCTCAGTCCTCATTAAGCAAAGATCACGTGCCTGCCGCGCTCAGCTTTCCCTTCCTTGGCAGCAGGCTGTTTTTCATTGCTGTTAGTCTAACTGTTCTTAATGATCCACTTTGGACTTTCTTGCTGGTGCTTTCCACAATAATCAACAGTTAATTACAAGCAGTCAGACAAATCGGTGTGCGAAGCTGACAGAGAAGCTCAGAGAGTAGAGCTGGAGCAGGATTCAATGGGGGGAAAGGGCTGGTGTGTACATGGTGGGCTACTGTTTGGGTGAGCAGGTGTTCAGAATGAATCAAGGGAGTGTATTGTGCAAAAGCTTTTCTTCTTTCCCCATCCATGATGCACTTTCCTGGTGGTTTGTTTTTACAATTTGTTTCTGTGACACCACCTCCAATGTCAGGTAAGTTTTGGTTTTGCAGGCAGCATTGTCAGCTTCTGAAAGGCTGTGGGGAAAATGAGCCACTAGTGAATAGAAAATCGGAAAGCTGAAAAGACTGGAAATGTTGCAGGTCTTTCTAGAATTCCCTAGATGTTCTCAGGTGTCTCAGGTAAATCTTAGCAGAGCTCAGAAGTCCAAGGTGAGTCCCAGATCAGACAGGCTCTGGCGTCACGGATGTGTACCAGGTGTGCACAGCAGTTCTAAATGGGTCCAGGGCATTTTAAGGTGTGCCATATACGTCCCCTATGTGTGCAGCAGATCCCTTGCCAGCCAGCAAAGGCAGTTTTACTACCAGATCCCAGGGGAGTGCACTTCTATTTTTCCCCATTTATGACTTTTTGCTACAGTTAGAAAACAAAGGAAATTAAATGCAGAAATGCCAAATTTCAGCCCATGCAAAGATGAAGCCCAGGGGTGCTTTTCTAATTGGCAAGCAACAGGGGGCTGCATCCAATGACTATGCAGACACCAAAGTCATTAGCTAGCCTCATGAACATCTGCCAGGTTTTGTACAGCTTCATTTCTTACTGGAGAGAGAAAAATGTCTGCCTTCTCCCTCCAAGTTTCAGCAGTAGGAGAAGATGTGGGGGGGGAATGCAGAGACTATCCCTTGTGTGCCCCAGAAGCAGGAAGTGAAGAGAAGCAATGGCAAAGGTGGAGGCTGGTCTAGTCAGTAAGTTGCCTGGGGCGTCCAGTTTCTGGGGGTAGGATGGCAGAGGGTTTGGACAAGTAGAATCTGGTGGTGTGAGTTGTTTGAGGGGAACAGAGACTGGAGCCACCTGGCTAGGGGAACCTTCCCCATTCTGCCCTTCCTCTGCACCCCCCCTTCCTAGTCCTTGCTCCTTCCATCCTTGCAGCCTTCCAAAGTGGGCGAATATAATGCAAATATGGGCAGACATAGCAGGTGCTGCCAAATGTATGAGACCACCTGCGATCCCTGATGTTTGGTATGGGATTGGGTTGGGACAGTGGGGCCTTCTGTTCTCAGGAGATGGATTATTATCTGGTGAGCAACTCAGCTAGCATAGGGACGAGGTCTGGGGTGCACGTACCTGTACCACCGTGATACCAGATTTCTCCCTGCTGCCAGCTGAAGCACAGCTTGTGATAGACATAGAGAATCTGAAGTTCAGTGTGAGTCAGCCTGTGGCCATGTGCATGCTAACGCCCCAACCAATCAAAGAAGGTATTAGGGTTACACCACCTCTGACTGCTCAGCCCTCTACCTGGGAAGTGAAAGAAGCCGCCCCACCAGATCAGGCAGCTTAGACAGCCTCTGTACACATGAGCCAGTCTGACCTACTGCAGCCAGCAGGGGGCAGTGCTGCTCACATACACCAGTTGCACCCGGGCATGCCTGGGCATTGAAGTTTTTTGGTATGAAAAGTCTTGACTGTTGTGAGACTCCCCCCGTATCTAGGCAAACAAAGAATTAAGGGCAGGATAACATGCTGCTGTCGGTATAAATTAGATCCTTAAGGTTAATGTACTGTTTATCTATTTTCCACATCACATTTTTTTCCTAATATGATTTGCAGTCCCTTTAGGCCTACAATTAGCCGCAGGCTCCTTTTAATATATGCAGAGCATATCATACCCCCTAGCATCCCCTCCCATGTGCTGCGCTGGTGAAGGTGAAGGAGAAGGAGAGAGGCCAGAGAATAACTGGATTTATCCTACATAACTTTGGATTCAAAAGAAATTGCCTCTGAGAAATCCCTAATGGACTTTTGCCCCTATCACATAACCGTTGCATAATTCAGCATGGTTTAGTATGCTTGGCCAGCTAGTCTTAGGGGCTCGAATAGCACTGAGATAGTCAGAGCGGGGTGTGGGGAGCCCAGAACTGGAACAGCGAAGGGGAGGCTGTGTTGTAGGACAAGACTTAGGGGCAAGGGCAGATTTAATGAGGTAACAAAGCTAAAATAGCAGCAGGTGCTTTGGACCAGAGATTAAATGTACCAGAAACGTGGGGGCTGGGGCCAGGGCTGGAATAGTAAGTTGTGCTGAGCTGTGAGTCAGGATTAAGGTGCACTGGCTGAGCTGGGACTAGGAGAGTAGAAACTGGCAGAGGTGAGGATTGAGGTACACTGCCAAAGCTGGATGGGGCCCAGGGCTAAGGCAGCAGGGTTGCTGCGAGTTGGAATCAAGAGGCCTTAGCAGAGTCCCAGAGGGAAGGGGATGATTCCCTCTTGTATGGACGTTTCTCAAAAGCAGTTCTCTTGAATTGCTGTGTCCCCTTCTTCTGTGTGAGCTGCTGATGCTCAGTCCCTGTCATTGCGGAGGGTACCACTGGCAGATGGTCCATAATTGCTTCCAGAATCTTCCCTGGAAACAGATGCCACAGACCATATTCTAAGTACCCCATAAATTATATCACTTGTTCTGCCATGTGCCATTGTGGTATTTGTCTGGGGTCTAAAATATTAATTAAAAAGCCCCTTTACAATACATCACTATATTAAACTTATACCACTATAAATCGGGGCCATAAAAACGTAACTCGATGACTGAGTGGAAGATGAACCTGACATGCTGCTGCAGGAACGGCAAAGAGCCTAACAAATTGCATCATATACGAGTTCCTGCAATATACATAAAACTTACTATTTTTCACTCTTATTAGTTTGTTTTTACAATATTTTCATGGACAAAATATAAAAATGGCAAGAAACACACAAAGCAAATCAGTTCACAGAAATAAAAAGTGACATGAACATGCATCCAAAACGTGAGCTGAACTTCAAAAAAAAAATATATATATATATATATATATATATTGAGATTTGAAACATTTTCTCCCATGTCTGTGCGTCCAGTCTTAGGCTAGGGTCACAGGCAGAAGTGCAATGAAATAAAATGAGCAGCATTATTTTTTGTGCTGTTCCCACCCTGATCTGAAACATAAAGTGCCCTAAATCTCACAAGAAATTTCTGTGCCACCAGATTTCCACAATCTGCTTTATTGTGTATAAAGATTAGCTTAAAGTGCTGGTTTTCCCTCTAAAAAGAACTTGTTTGTCTGTTTTGTTTTTAAGTTAGAAATGTGAAATCTTCACTTTCCTCTCTTAGCTGGAAGTCCTTGGTGAGAACTTTGGAGGGCAGGAATAATGATGTCATAAAAGGTTGTAACTGGGCTGCAGCTTTCACTCTTGAGGGCTCAGGTAGCTGAAGGGATGCTGTTTGTTAGATTCTTTTTCCATTTGAAGGAACGGAAAGTCACAGCTCCAGTTTAGAGCTTGATATGACATTGCTATTCAGGTCATCCAGCAACGAGAGGTAGCAAAGATCAAATATTCCAAAGTGGGTGCATATAAACACAGGAAAAAACCCTTTTATTTGGGAGCAAGGTAGGCAGTGCTGTATTTATCTACCACAAAGGAGCAGTAAAGGGCACAACATTGATTTCTTGTTTTTGCTTCCTGCTCAGCTTCAGGAGGTTTGGACTGTTGGGAGAATTTTCAGAGATGCATCTGACTGGATGCTTTAGAAATGACCCTTGGACCTGTTTGAGGTTTGCCTCTCACCAGTGTTCCTGGAATAATACAAAGGCTCAATCTGGACTCTGGCCAGGGCGTGGAACTCAAACAGCTTTACCGGCACTGATGGATGATCTTCTGCTGTCAAAGGATAGGCAGCAGGCATCCGTTCTGCCGTATTTGACATTGTCAGCCATGAGATACTACTGTCTTGCCTGAAAGAGGTGGCAGGGGTCCAGGATAATATATTAGAATGTCTGAGTCCTTCCTGGAGGGACATGCCCATTGAGTAACAATGGGAAAATGTGTCTCCACCACTAGACCTGACACTAATTGTGGGAGTCCTTCAAGACTCCATTTTTTCCGCTGGCCCTATTCAATATCTACAGTCAGCCTGTAAGTCAATTGATCAGATGACATGGCCTGCCGTGGTAGAAATATGCAAATGAGAAACTGCCCCTCCGGTCCTTCTCCACCTCTGAGCACACCACTGCTATCAAGATGTCTCAGTGCTTCAATGAGATCAGCTCCTGGATGAAAAACAGTTGGTTGAAGCAGAGCCTGGGCAAGAGAGGTGATGCTGGGGGGCAGGAAAGCATGTGAGGGGCTTATAGTCACAGCCCAGTCTCCGTTGGTTGAAGGTACATACACACCCACAACAGGTTAATTCAGTCTGTAGCTAAGGTATGTTCCTGGATTTCTCACCGATGTTAAGCTTTCATGTAGCAGCATCCATGAGTGATTCTCTCTATCATCTCTGGCTAGGAAGCTCCATCCCATCCTGGCGGATGATGGGCTAGCTTCCATTATACATGCCTTCGGTAACCTCTTTTCTGCACAGCAATGTCATGTTCCTGCGTGTGGGGCCATCGACCCTTAGGAAATCCCAACTAGCACAGAAAGCTCCAGCACATCTTCTCACCCATGTGGGCTCCTGTGAGCACATCAAACCTGCCTTCTGTGCCTATCTCTGATTCCCAGTTCCCATGTAAGATCTCAGTTCTTTTCTTCAAGCCACTCAATGGCCCAGGATGTCTAAAACACCACCCCAAGCTTTGGGATGAAGACTATGGTCAACAGCTCCATACCTCTGGCACAACAAAACGTTTTACGCTAAGGGTGCAGCTTGTCTGTGTGGGAGACAGAACTTTCTCAGGGGCCAGTCTGAGAGCGTGTTTGACAGGGTGCTGCTAGGAAGCCTGAGTCAGAGCTCTGTCATGCCAGCTCTAGCAGGAAAGGTTTATTGGAGCTGGCTGAGTAAGCCCAGACCCAGTTGCTGGCGTCATTAGCCACCATGCTACATAAGGCTGCCAGGAAGGCAGGCAGGGGAGAGAGGAAAGGGAGGAGCCAGGGAGTGGAAGGTTGTGTTCTTCAGCTCCTCAGCATGGGGGATGTATATTTCTGTTGAACTTTGATGTAGGACTCCGTGGTTGCCTTCAGCTAGCTGCAGAAGCCAGCAGTCCCGGTGGTGACAAGTCCGAAGTGCTGTAAAGAAAAGGTGGTGGGAACTGGCACTGACAATAAAAAGGTAAGGGTGATTCTACCGAAAGGGATGTCCCCAGCTAGTTGGTGGGCACAAAAGGCGCCAAAGGTCAAGGGACCGATGCACGAACCTGTTACACTGTGGAACACACAGCCGCAGGAAGCAAGGGCCATCACAAACCTCACCACCTTTTACTGCAAAGGCCAGGGGGACTTCTTTGACTTGCCTTCTCCAAGCCGAGGACATGTACGATAAACAATTAAAAAAAAGCGCTTACCAAAATGAAACACTCTACCGGACGGTGCTCAGACACTATGGTGATGTGTTGTAAAAGTACCTATATGGAATGGGATAGGCTGGAGTGAAGACAACAGTACAATTAGCTGTTTTAATGGATTTATTAGAAAGCAAAAATAAAACAAGCAAACCCAGTAATTTAGGAAGGATAGTCGTTGTTTTTTCCCTGGCTAACCAGGTATTGTTTATTCCATTGCAACCACAATTCAGTCACATACTAAAATACCAAACACTTTATCTGTAGCACATTTCATCTTCCCAGAATAGGACAAACACTGATTAATTAAACCTCACACCTGTCAGATAGATAAGTATTATTCCCATTTTACAGACATGGAAACTGAAACCTACTTTGGCCATTTTATTTCTCATAAAAGGCCCGGAGCGCCTAGGCAAGGATCCCTCTCCCACCAGTGAAGAAGATGCTCTCACAAGCCCTGGTGTAGGGGAATGGCAGGGGTGACGGTGATGGAAGGACATAGCACTCCAGAAATTCCAGGCAGTGTTGTGACAACACGAGGCATAAGGGATCAGTCGGCAAAGGTTTTCCTTGCCGACTGATCCCCGTCTTGACTGCCGCTTCGTGCCGACAAACAGCTGAGCCGGCACAACGCGGCGGCCATTTTTATTCTAATGAAGTGGGGGTTATTTAAATCCCTGCTTCATTGACTATGTCGGTATATCTAATTTACATGCCTCGGTCGGCGGAGGCATGTAGTCTAGACATACCCTTAGATAGCCCACCAGGATAGCCTGGGCCTTACACCAGGGCCCCTCTGGCTCCCAGAACAGACCAGGACCAGGAGGATGCCAAGGTGCCTTAAAGCCACTGTGATGTTTTGGTGTCCAACCCAGAACCATGAGATTTTGTGTCACTGCCTGCCCTGTAATCTTGGGTGCTTTGCATGTTGTGCTGCTGTGGCTCACAGCCCAGACACCAACAACCAGCAGACAAGCATGCAGTTCCCTGAAAGTCTATGTGCTGTGCAGCCCTGGTTCAGCAATCTGACCCCAGCAGCCACAACACCATAGCCCCACCCTGATCTCCAGTCTTGGTTACTACTTGCAGGGTGACCACAACACATTCTCAGTCCTGAATTTCCCAAAAACCACTTGCCTGGAAGTGTCCGGCCCTCTTCTGGAACATGCAGAAAAGTAATACAGTTCATTTGATCTTGAAAGAGACAAAAGCATAGCTTATCACTGTAACTGGACTTAACAATCACTTCTGTTCAAATGCAGCACTGGGTTAGTTTGCATTAAAAGCAAAATGAGTTTACTAGCAAAAAAATACAAAATGGTTATAAGCAAATAAAAGTAAAATATATTTCTAGTGGCTAGGACTATGGTCTTGGTTCAAAGGCGATTTCTTCCCAATCTTTTTTCCCTCTCCAGCCATGGCTGATTTTCTGTCCATCAGGACCTTCCACAGAAGTTCAGGGTTTGGTTTCCCTTGTCTTCCTAGGTGAATGATGCCCAAATGGCTCTGTCTTCCCTTATATCTCTGAGTTCATTTATTGTGTTTTAAGAGGCGGGATGACCTCATGCTGTTCTGTCCTTCCTGTTAACTTCCCAACCCCCTATGGATTCACATATAAATGGGATTTCATTGTTTTGATTCTGCAATGCTTAATTTACATAGGAAACAGGCAAATGGCTGTCTTTCCTCCTGTCTGGGAGAAAACTTATTTCTCCTGTGTTTGGTCACAGACTTTAAATCATTATATCCGTGACTATCCATAATGCCTCATGTCATGTATATTTCAGAATGATCTTAATCACCAGTGTCACAAGCTTTTTATAAGACCTTACTCAATACACTTTTATAATACAGAACTATTGTATACAATCAGTTGATTCAATGATTTATTATTTGTGATTCAGACCCTCTGTCATTATAATCCAGTAAACCATTGAAATGTAGTCTCAGATAGAGGTCCTTTTCTCCTTTTAGGAAGAGATGTCATATGGCAATGAAGACTTCAAGCTGGTTCCTCCTCCCTGTGTTAGCTTGATGGCTGTGTTTACCTTTTATGTAAATATGCCTTTGTTGTCTCTGCCTGACAAACAGGCTGGTCAGTCAAAAAAAAAAACATTATTTTGTCCAGGGCAGGCTGGGCTTATGCATTGCTTGCCAATTGCCTTTTAAGAACATAATTCTAGCACCTATCTACGTCTTTTTGCCTCCCATACACACATCACACAAGACTATTAATGATCAGCGAGTTGTTGGTTTCCCAGTGCTATATTTATTACATGCCATCTTTTAGGTCTCTGTCATGTCAACAGTATATTAGGTGTAGGGATCACATCAGGCCTGACATGGAGTAGTGAATCAGCAATGAGGCTCTGTGACACAGCCATCTCAGCATCCTCTTTCCCTGGGCTGTTCTCCCGGAACCTCACCTAGGAGGTCAGTGGCCTTGTTTTTAGAGCTACAGCTCACCGGAGTTGTGGGTGCTCATCTCTTCTGAAAAATAGATCCCTTGGGACTTGAGGAAGATGACACAGCAAATCACTGCCCGAGCTAGGATTTGAACCTAGGAGTTCCTGGCTCTCTCTCATTCTTTGGCCACTAAATTATGGTGCCCCCAGAAGTGATGCCAGCCTTGCTTCCCTGTGCAGTATATAGTCTGTCTTTCCTTCTCATGTACCTATAGAATCTTATGTGCACAGAAGTCACAGGTTTTCTATAGATCTTTAAAATCTCATGTGGGTTCAGAATCAAGAAGTAAAAGGAAACATTCTGTGGTATTCAAAGGCTTGTAATATTACCAGGAGAGACAATTCCTGATGTTCTTTATATAAAAGTTAATTGCAGGCACCCAGGGTTTAAAGACCTACTACCGGGGGATGGAGTGTGTGCTAGCAACAGGAGGGGATGACTCTAACATTAAACTGGGATTTTGCATGTACAGTAGGTTGTCAAGAAAGAAAAAAGAACAAAGGAGACTATTATTATCTTTTACTGTTATCTTTTAATTCCCCCGTTTTCCTTTCACGCACTCTTTTTCTCAGCCCTCTCTTTTTCAATAATTACAATAATCAACTTGCCAATGATAACAGAAATAATCTCCTGCAAGATAACTAAACAAACCGCTTGTTATCTGTACTGTACTGTGCTTGCTTATTGGAGGTATTTCACTTTTTATGGAAAAGCCAATAAAAATTTAATTAAAAAAGCATGTAGGTTGTCAGCGGAGATGCAAAAGGTGTGGGTTGAGTGTGTGCGCAAAATGGTCCCTAAATCACTTTCATCTGATAAAGTAGGTCAGAGGCCACTTCTCCCCAAACCAAAACAACAATCTGCCTCCGCTCTCCTGGTTTTAGAAACTCCATGCTGCTCCATCAAGGATACTAATTACTTGGGAAGTTAAAGGAAAAAAAATCCTACAAATCTCGAGTGACAGTCACATCCGTCAATGGTGGTAGCAAGTGTTGCAAAGCCTAATAGAAGATATTGCATCTCAAACTATAGTGTTGGGTTGTAAGTCCTGGATACACCCTGATTCATGAATGTGACGCAACCTTGCTCTGCAGGGACTGCCTTTAGCAATTAGGTGACATTCAGCATCCTTGGTTCATTCAACGTCCACTTATCATGGGTGTGGCCAAGTTTCCCCGTGGTCTCAAACAAACAAACACAAACAAAGTTTGCATACAGCCACCAGTCCTGGCTCTCAGTGTTCAGTGCTGTTATTTAGCTCTAATTTACCCCTCAATGTTTTCTAAGAGCCCAGTGAGCAGTGGAAGTGTCGGTAATGCTGCTAGGCAATATTGACCTCCTGTGGTTCGGCAAATTCTCTGGTTTGGCACCAGACAGGTACCAAGGGTGCCAGACTAGAGAGGTTCAACCTGTAGTGCCAAACTCTGTTCTGACCTGTTCACCTGCTGCTATTCCATCACTCCAAAGGTCACTCCAAAGGTATTGGTTCCAGCACTAACTCGGAGGGTTGAAGTGCACAACCCTCCCCATGACTCTGCTACTCTCATCAGAATGCTGTTGTTTCAGGGTATCGCAGGTGGAAAATTTCAGCAAGGGCGGGGAGACCAGTGTTGGCTACCAATCCCACTTTGCATCCATGTTCCTCTGTGAGTGTGTAATGCTCTCACTGCACTCTAGTACTGAGACAACCCTTGTGTAATGAACATACTGTCTTTGGGGTGCACAAGTATCCAGTACTGGCATCTGACCTTTTTCCCCCCTTCGTGGCTTAATCTTCTCATTTCAGTTGTGATGGAGAGGCAGCCCACCAACAGATTTCCAAATAAAGTCTTTTCAAATGAGCGTTATGCAACGCTATCGGAAACAAGGCTTGGTTCACTGAGGGAGCATGCTGCCAGGATATATCCAGTGCTGTAGGGCAGTGCGTACTGAGGATATTAATAATACATAGCATTTATGTGATGCCCTTCATGTTTAAAGCAAGCCACAGGCACTGACTAATTAAAACTCCCAGTAGCCATGTAAAGCAGGTCAATAAGAATTATCCCTATTCTACCCACTGGGAATGGAGGCAAAGGCATTAAGTGACATGTCCAAGATTACAGAGATGGGAGTTGGTGACGAAGACGGGATTAGAAGGCAGGACTTCCTGATTCCCAGTCCTCTGCTTAACTCCTCTCTGAGCCATACACACGCATTATTAAGATGGATAATAATGATAAGCTAACATTTATATAGCACCTTTCATACCAAGATCTCAAAGTGCTCTGTAAACTGATTTATATACTCTCTAGGGGTCACTTCACCCATTATCTAAATGCCATAACCTTCGATGCATGAAAGGTAGTAGCCTTTAAATAGTGCACAGCAACTCTATTTGACAACCTCTGCAAATGAAACTGAAGGGGCACTTAGAGAGTAATTATCTGCCCTGGAATTTGGCCAGGAGTAGGGGACTACCATCCCAACTCTGATGGAAAACTACCATGGGATCTTCACTGAACACAAAGGGCCACAATCTGAGGTTTACATCTGTTCCTAAAGAAATAACTATGTGCTGTTGCAACCCTCTCAGATCTACAGTCTTTCCAGCTTGGAAAGATTTGCCTACATCTCACAATGTAAAGGAAAGCTTTTCTCCTTTGCAGCTGCCGGTGACTGGCAGCTCTGTTTTTTCTCCCCTGTATTTTGATTACAGAATTGCTCTGTTATTCCAGCAAGTCTGAAATTAGATACAGGTGCAAATGAACTGTGTAAGTCACAAGTGCATTAAAGTTGGTAATTTTTCTGTCAAGAAACATGTTGAAAGGCTGCATAGAATAATAAAAGTAAACTAGAGCCAACTGGCTTGCACAGGTGCACCTACAATTCAGAGTCTTCTAATAGGTGGCGTGGGGTTATGTAGGGTAGTGTTCTATTTTTAGACAACACCTTGAAATCCACTCCCTTTTGCTTGACTTTCTGTTACTCATCTCTCATTTGCCACTCCTGTGCCAGACCACAATTCATGTAGAAGACTACGATAAATCCAAGACAATCATGGTCTCTATATTACAAAGCCTGGCCTTGCAGACTCTCACAAACACATCAGGGAAAAGACCCAGGTTCTCCTCCTCCAAAAACAAGGTCCCTATCACTTTTGTGGAAGGAGAATGTCCATTAGCTGTTAGCAGTATGGAGCCTAAGCCAAACAGCTGAATAAGTCTGATTTCATTCATCTGAGGGCAGGTACATATGCATCCCATTCTTCTACACTACAGAACTTACAAGAGAGGCAAGAATGGGTGATGTGTGTATGTGGGAGCTTCCAAAAAGTCAACATTATATGACAGTTCAAGTGATTAGAACTCAAACAGCACATGAAGGACCTTGTCCAAATTTTGTATCTGTAAACAGAAATGCACATCTTCTAGAAAGCACTCTCTAAGGCTACGTCTAGACTGCATTGCTTTTCCAGGATACTGGTGGTATCCCGGAAAAGCAATGCTGTGTCCAAGGCATGCGTCCACTTTTCTGAAAAAACTTTCGAAAAAGCGGACGTCCTCTTTTGCCATCCCTGTAAACCTCGTTCTACGAGGAATAAGGGATGTGTCAAAAGAGCCATTTTTTCTGAAATATGGCGCCGTGTAGATGTGCCAAATTTCAGAAAAGCCTCTTTCGACAGTAAGTGGAATAAGATATGCAATTTGCACCTTACAGTGAACCTTGCAGTCTAGATGTAGCCTCTATGACAGAAGTGCTGGTAGGTGCTCTACATGGCAGTGGGAAAGTGCATCTTCCAGTAGTTGTTCTTCTGTTGCAGTGTACAGCTGCTTAGTTGTTAGAAGTGCTTCATTTCTAGCTGCACATGACAATCTATGAGTTGTGTTAAATTCAAGGAAAATTCAAGCAGGATTAATTTGTGGGGCTCCATTTCAGTTTCCTCTCCATAAACTTGCCACCCTGTGCTGCACTTACTAACTATAGAGAGACAAAGGAGAGCATGGGCCATAGAGACTGAACTATCCCTGTTACTTCTAGAAGTTGTGCCTCTGTCTACCAGATTAAAGTTGCAAAGGGCTGGCAGGGCTGGGGTGTGGATGGAGCTTGCCCTACATCTGTCTAATAAATAAAGGGAGAATATCATTCATCCAGGAAGTCAAGCAAATGCTTTCATCAGTGCAAAATCCACACAATTCATTTAAAGTGGAAATGTATGTTCTGGGTAAATTAGTTGTAAAAATATAAACTAGTTCAGTGTGTCATTTGCATAAAATGTCACACATGGGACAGCGCAAAACTGGGGAATGATGCCACCTTGGAATTTCGTCCGCTTTTCAGTAGGGTGTATTAGCAACATTGCCTCCCATCTGTGTGTGGCAGGAACTATGGGTCTGAATTCCTTCAGATGGGGCTGGGGCTATTTGGCCCAGCCCTCAGGCTGGCTAATGTGCTCAGCAGGGCTGTAGCAGAATCACAGGGTTGGTTACAAGGAGCCTACTGGTCTGCATGTACTCTAAGCAGCAGCAGTAGCTCAACACATATGCCTGTAGCTGCAATTGCTTCTCTATTTGCCTTGGTCCCTGTTCAGGGTCTGACCTGGGCTCTGACTCTTGGTGCTGTTTCTGATCTCTGACCACCATTGCTCTGACTGCTAGGCATGACTATTCACACCTTGGTCAGGGACACTAGGCCACTTGCATGCCACATCCTGCAGCCACCTGCATGCAGCTGAGGCACACATCTGCCCCCTCCCTCCTCTCGCCTGTGTGCCGCTGTGTTGTATGCTCAGCATTTCCTGTCCCACTAGGGTGGAATTACAGTGCCTGCCTAACATAGTCCACTATTCCAGGTTGTAACCAGCCTTGCCCTCTACCTGTACAGAGCTGGCAAATGTCCCTGATACATAGCTGTAGCCTGCATCTGGTAAGCATTAGCAAGTAACACCCAGGGCTGAGTGACTGCAGTCAGCATATGCAGCGTAATGCTTCCAGACTGATGCATATGTTGCCTTTCTAATTTGGCTCTTTATTTTGAACAGATGTCGTGAGAGTGAAAAAATTAGCAACAATTAGTCACTTTTTTTGGTCACAGACAACATTGTGCTAGAACAGCAGGAGTAAGTAACAGACCCGGGTGTGACTTCAGAAATGTTTTCTGTGAGACCTCAAAGGTAAATGGCCACCACTTGAATGCAACTTTCTCACAGTGCTCTCAGTGTTTCAGAATGGATCTGAGTCTTTTCCTCTCTATTCCCATGGCCAGTATAACTGGCCTGGTACAGAGATGGACTCTCTCATGTGCTACATTACACTACACTCCAGTTGCCCTTTGGCAAGGCGAATGGCTCCTATTTCTTTCCCAGAATAGCTATCGCTGTCTCACTTGGCCCTTCCCAGGTTTTAAGGAGGCTAGATGGAATGTTATTACCCCCACCACTGTCTTTTTTCCTCCCCATATCTCTCAAATAAAGGCGGATGTAGAGTAGGCAAGAAATGTTAGGTTTAGGTAAGAGGCGCATAGGCTGTAGGAAAGTGCCTCTCATGTTGTTGAGATCAGCCCTTCTTCCCCAAACATCCAGAACTGTCTAAGTTCACTTTACTGTAGTACAATTAAAAATTGTAGATGGAACCTACCAGGGGATTAGGGAAGTTGAAGAAGTGGTGGTGCATTTACATGGGGAAATATATAAGAAAAAAGGAAAATGCTGACTGAGGTTAATTAGTCTTTTCCAATTCCTTGTGCCTAGAGTATCTAATGCCAAACTGTCTTAAGAGGCCACAGATGCAAAGGATTCTTGAACTCTCATAACATTCACATTCACTTGGCCAAGACTAGGGGAAAGATGGGTGTCTGGAAGGAGACAAGAAATATTCTTCTGTTATTGGTTTGTATAATGTTAGGGTCCAGTGGCTCTGAACAACATTTGCTGGGGCACAGTTAAGTAGCTTTTCTTGGCTATGTCTGCACGGCAGAGTTTTTCCAGGATACCGGTATCCCGGAAAAACTCTGCCGCGTCAAGGGAACGTGTCTGCTCTACTGAATTTTTTTTCGGAAGAGCAGATGTGCTTTTTTGGCATCCCTGTAAACCTCGTTTTACAAGGAAGAAGGGATGTTCTGAAAAAGGGGGGAGGGTTTCCGACATTTGGCCCAGTGTAGATGGGCCAAATGTTGAAAAACCTGTTTTGAAAACAGAAGCGGAAAAAGCTACGGAAATTGCAGTTCACAATTTGCGTAGCTTTTTCCAGAAGAGCAGTGCAGTGTAGACATAGCCCTTGTGTGTAGGAGGAAGAAGGAACATGTGTAAATAGATGTACATTTTTTATACTGGCACGAGGGACAAGTGTCGAGACACAGGCTCAAAGAGGAACATGCCACTTTTAACGTGGGCCTTTCACTATTTGTTGAAAAGTCAATTCATTCAGGTTCTGTAGAGCCAACAGGGGAAGCAGATTCCAGGCGTGTGACCTCCACTAAGCACACTCTATCCCCAGGCTTTTGAATCTAGGTTGCTTTCACTTCCATTCATCTTATGGTGAAACATAAAATGAGAGGAAGGATATATGTCATGTAGTGTTTGGCAAATCACAGGCAGCATGTTGAGTTGGGCCTAGCAGTGAATAAGGAGCCAGAGAAGTTGCTGGAGAGCTGATGTAACGTGTTCCCTGTAGCAAACACGACTAATGAAAGGTGACCACATTCTGCACTAGCTGTAGTTTTCAAGTGTGTCACAATAGTACAGTCCATGTACATTTTGGTTTATAACTCATGATTTGGGACATTTGTGTGAAAATCTATCCAGCCTTCTTGAACTACTTCTGACCAGACCAGAATGTCTACTTCTCTAGATGTTCTCTCTCCAGGTCAATATTTGCTAGAACAAACTCTTGTATAGTGAAGGTCATTACAATTCTTTATACTAAATCAAACAATTGTTTTTCACTTGTGGGAATCATTCATTAGTACAGGAGTCTGATGTTTGGTCCACTGCTCTTTGACACAGATAGACTGTCTCAATAATCTAAGCTCCAAAAAGTGACTTTTGGTGTTTGTTTGCTAATTGTTTATTCGACGAATCCTAATCTTGGGACACATGAATCATTGACAGCTGTATCTCTTACTTTAGAAAGAAATAATGATCATACTAACCATTATTCTGGTCCTATTATTTTAATCCAAAGGGCTTCATAAATTTGATATAAATCCTACAGAACCAATGAAATGAAGTGGGCTGTGCCCACGAAAGCTCATGATACTATCTACATGTTTTGTTAGTCTATAAAGTGCTACAAGACTATTTGTTGTTTTTTAAGTTTATCCAATGAAATGAAGTCATTCATGAGACAGAGGCCAGAAGCTAACTGGGGCACAAGCACAACAGTGGCAAAAAATATGATGTGATATTCAATGCTCATGCATAACCTTTTGCCTTAATTTTCAAAGTGTCTTAGTGTCTCTAATTGGATGAAATGCTGTTTATCTACATTGGAAAGTGAAGGGCAAAGAGGACCATGCTGGGATTTGAACCTATAACTCTAGGGAGTCTTTCTGCTTCACTTAGTAGTCCATCTCCTTTCTTCAACATAGTATTGAAAAAAGAAGGCCTAGAAATTAACCGTTTCATTTTCTCTCGTGGTTCACGTACTTCTTGTGCTGAATAACATGAGAGACACCATAGAGACCACAGATGCTTAGGGAAACCCAGGTTGTTGTTGGGGTTTTTTTTTTGGGGGGGGGGTAGTGTGTGGGGGTGTGTGTGTGTTTGTTTTTTTCATTTCAGAGCCTCCGGATGGAGGCCAGAGGCCTAGAGGGGACCAAGATTTTGAGTGTGCCCGTGCTCCTGAAATGGAAAACCGAACACTTATTTTTCTTAATCATGCCTGGTCCTTTTGGTTTCTTGTCCTGCTTTAGGGAACAACGTCATCACCCAATAGACTCAAGGAAGAATCCCTCTCCTCCAAAATACAACAATGCATATTTGGACAGTTGAGTTATTGTGGGGCGGGGGGTTACTCCTTTCCTGTGAGGCATCAGGTATGGGCTATTACCTGAGACACAATACTGGACTAAATGGACCACCAGCCTGTTCAGGTGTAGCAATTTGCGTTTCTATTCTTGCTGTTCACTGGGGGGTTTAAGATCTTTTGGACCTTTACACCAACTACAGGGGGAATTGCAGCTAATTCCTCTGGAACTAATAGCCTCCACCCACCCTCCCTGCATTAAAACATCTCAATTGAAATCTATATGCCAGGAAGGCAAATTGCCTCTTTAGGCAAGACAGAGCCTCTGTATCCATAAGCACGTATTACACAGAAAACAAATGAACCCATTGGCAAAGCAAAGGCCAATTTCTCTCTGCATCTGCCTCTTTCAGCCTGAAGTAGGGATGGCCAGCAACAAGATTAGAACTTTGCAACTCTTTAAAAGCCCCTTTTCTCCAAAGAGGTCCCTTGAATTTATAAACTCCAGGTTTTACATAGTTACTGTTTAATTTCTAAAGTGTTAACCAAAATTTACTACCCCTGCCATTTTATACCGGCATATTTGTTGTTGTTACTAAGGCAGCTATTCCATAGTTACTATTTTGGTTCCCATGGTGACTGTATTGCTACCCAAGTCTGAGATGATAAAATTGCTATGTTGACAGATTCTGATTGACTGTTGATACCGGTTGGCAGCAGAAAGGAAGCCTTCCCAATAAGTTAAAATGTATATTTTCAGGAAGAAAACAAGGCAGCACAAATTAATTCTTGATGCAGTTAAATTTTCAGAGCTGCAGAAAGGATTGCTCAGAGGATGATGCCTGGCAGCCCACAGGCAGAGGGACGGTGGCTGGAATTTCCAGTGGAATTTCCACTGCATGCTAGGTGGCTGCCTCACACTAGTTTCTCATGTGGAGCAGGAGTCAGGGGTTTACCCTGCTAAACAGCTTGCTGCTCGTCCTGTAGTTGGGATGGGCACCTGGGATGTGAATCCAGTTGTATTTAGCTTCTATCTAACACAGTGACACACAGACTGCGGTTCTCAATCCGCTGTAAGCGGCTCTTTAATGTGTCTCCTGTAGCTCTTTGTAGTGCATGATATTAAAACACTCTGTGATTGAATTATTAACCAGTCAGGATGCTTTGACTATGTTATTAACCAATCGATATCAACTTACTTCTTTGCTGTGAGAATAATATATAATATAAAAACCTAACTATTTCCCCTGTCATTCCCACTCCGGGGGCTTTTTTGGTGAATGTTGATTGCTAATTTGGCTCTTGAACCACTGAGGTCTGAGGACCAAGGGGCTACCAAGATTGTAGTGAACCTGTTGCAGGCCATCACCGAGTATGGTGTTAACCCCCAGCTCAACATCCAGCCAGCAGAGGACTCTGCAACCACCACAGCACAAGGGAAGGAAAGGTCCTCTAGAGGTCAGAGGAGACCTGCTGAAGTCATTAGCCTTGGTTAGGGTACTAGCTCAGCCACCCAGCTCTGAATCCCACCACACTCCCTTAGAAATTCCCTGGTTGCCAAGAGGAACCGTACAAACCTGCCTTTATAAGGATACAGCCCCACGCTCTGGGGATGTGGCTCATTAATGAAGAAAGATGTAAAATGCCTGTTTTCCTAGAAGACGACCCCAAATTTTGGCTTTGTGCTTCCTGGGAGAACCTTGTACCCCTCCTCATTGGTAATGGCCCTCTCCTAGCTCCTACCGTACCCTGCAAGGTATCCCTTCCCCAGGTCCTTGCAGCTCTAGTACAGCATCCATCTGGCCTTTCATTACATGGATGGGAATTCACTACTTCTGCAGCCATGAGGGCTGGCTTCAAAGCCAAACACGGTGGAACCTGTGCAGTCTGGTGTGTTGGTCCAGCCCATAAGGCCTCATTCAGTTTCAAGGGAAACTCCAGGGACTTCCGGCTACCAGCCTTTCTTTCACCTGCACCACAGTGGAGCAGCGTTACCCTCCCCTTCCTCCTCTCCCCCAATGAATAGTTTTTGTGATGCAGGCCCCTGAGATTCCACCCAACTTGGACTTTGCCTAGAATTTTGGCTGGGCAGAATGACAACAGTTTGAGAGGTAAAAAGCTGCTTTTTCTTCTTGATGAAGAATGAAAGGTTGGGAATACGGCGACAATCATGGCAGGCAGAGGATGGAGGGAAAAAGAAAGAAAAAGATGTGCTGGAAAGAATGAGGGGAGGGGGCTACAGAATGGGAGGTGCCAGGGAGGTTGTTGATGGAGTAGGGCTGATCCAGGCATGGTTTCCTTTCACGTATCTTATATTTGTATGATGACCCAAGACGATCATTCAGGAACAGAGACAACGCTGATCCTCTGCCTGGCCAATGTATGTGCAACATGCCTCAGGTCATCCCTGACCAAGATTCATCCCTGAATTTGGTCCACTGGTTGGTTCATTAGTGTCCCCAGCCTGGGCCAGGTACTGACAAGGAGTGGCAGGAGAATGCTGGTCCATGAGCGGAACCCCTGTCTTAAGAGCACTGCTGAGAGCAGAGGTTCCCATCCGTTTCCCTGGCATAGCCCCATTTTCAGATGGGTTACTTCCCGTGGCCCCTGAAAGCACAGAGGATGCTATTTTAAAATGGCATCACACCATGCAGAGGACGCCATTTTGTAACACAGCCTCCTTAGCATTGCTGTGTGACCCTATCTGCTGGTGGAGTAACCTCTGGGGAACTGCTGCCCTAGAGTTTGGAAGTGGCCATATTCCCAGCCCCATTGCTCCTTAAAGGGAGGCAGATTTGATTATTGTTCGTTTTTCTTATTTTGGTAAATGCTACAGCGCTTTCCTGCCTGCCGCTTCCAATCTCCTCCTAACCTCCCTGCAATCTCTTCAGCAGTGACTGTAATTTACTGTGAATTAACCAGTCACTGGGGAGTGCCTAATGGCCGTTCTACAGCTTCACAGATTATCTTAAGCAACTGATATTTAGTGCAGAAAGAGGGAAACTTCTCAAAGGTTTAGTAAATGTCATGAAAAGTCTATGCTGGAGCTCAGTTTTTATCCAGAGCTGTGTCAGCACAGCATGGGTTTCCTGGATTCAGGTGGATGCCAGGCTATGCGTACTGTGAATTCTGGAAAGCATCGGAAGCCTTTTAAGGGGTCGGAGAGATGCAGATGTGTGAGAAAGGAGGGCACCTGCCACTTCCCCTTTTACATAGCACGGCAGCACAGAGAAGAGGTGTTTATAATCTGCCACGGCTTCATTTATACAATGATGCCTGGTTTTGTCTTTATCTCCCTTGTGTTATTTAATGGCTGAGTAGGGATCACAGAGACCCAGATTACAGCAAGCAAACAAACAAACAAAAGCTTTAAATTATTCTGCGGAGGAGGAGGACGACGACTTGTGTTGCAGGATGAAACTGCGGCCTGGCATGGAACTGTCCAGGCTGCTGGGTTTTATTTCTAAATCTCTTTACTTGGCTTAAGCCTTTGGTCCTTAATGCTTTTGGAATCAGAGCTTAAAAGAAGAGGCAAAGTGTGGCCTTTCATTGCAGTGCCTGTGATCAGCACGTAAGGCCTGGTAAAATTCTCTCGAGTTAAGCTTCTGCAAGTCTTTCTAGGATTCTGGTCCTTATTGCAGTAGATCAGGGCTGTTACCCAGAGATGACTCCCTTGGCATGTCTTGGGGGCCTGGTGAGAAGGCTGGAACATCTGAGCATGAGTGTCCTAACAAGAGGCCCTATGGTCACTGCTATGTATGTCTAGAGATGTTTGGGAGGAAAAAGGGAAAGGTGGGGAGCAGGCTGGGGTTTGGCCTCATTGCTTTGCTTCCCATCACACTCCCAGCCAGTAAGGAACAGTTACTTTCATGGTACCAAGCCATAACCTGGTCTCTTTGGCAGCTAATGACCGCATGGCTCCCCAGGCTGAGTTTTGTATGCCCTTTGAACAGACCAAGTGTGTCACCTTGTTATCCCTAGCTTATTTAAGTGACGGGGTGATTGCAGGTGGCCTGAGCTCCCCAGAGGACTCCTTCCTGCTGCCGTGATCAGGAGCTTCCCCTTGCACAACCAAACAGAAGCCAACTCCCCAGACAATGCAGCAGATGGTGTTCACAGCTGTTCACCTAGACATGTTGTTCTTCTTCTGTGTGGGCTGGCTAGAGGTGGCAGCGTTGTGTTGCCATTACTAGACCCACCCAGTGAGGAACAGGAGGCCCAAGACAGCAAAGGTCTTTATCTCTCCTGTTGTCTTCGTTAAAATGGGACTGATTCTGATCGCATTGAAGAAGGAGCTCAGCACTTCTGACAATCAGGCCACTACTTCAGGAGCCAACATTGGTCTATGCCAGCGATGGGCAACCTAGTCTAGTGAGTGGGCCGCATGATTGGTCCTCCTTCATCTCAGTGGCCTGTAAGACTGCCATAACCAAGACGTTCTCCTGGGAAAGGGAAGTTTTGCTAACTGCACTTGTGTACCTAGAATTTGCGGGGTGTGCCAACTGAAAAAAATTATGTGCATGGAAATCAGTGGAACCTGGCAACCCTGCACTTGGGCAATGGTAAACAAAATGTCTCGTGGGCCATGCATAGAACCCTGGTGGGCTGCAGGTTGCTTTGGAAACGTTGGTCTACATGAGTTGTGAGCTGCGACTGGAAGGAACCCAGGATTCCTAACTCCCAGTGCTGTACCTCTAGGCCATGCTAACTCATCCGGACTCCCCCTTTTATCCACTTCTGGCTGGAATGAGTGACCCAGCAGAGGTGAGAGTCAAGGCTGAGGCTCCAACCACTCCTGGGAATTAGAGACCCTTTGGCAAACATTCACAAGAGTTGGGGATTTAGCCTTGGACTCCTGGCTAATTAATAACGTGAGTAATTCCATTCTGCTTATCTCAACTCTTTCTGCTGTTTCAGATGAACTGTAGGCTGCTTCTTCACCTTCGGTCCTAAACTGTGTAGCATTTCTGTTAAACAGCTGTCGTGTGCCCCTCCAGAAGTAGCCACATTTTTTTCATTCAAGGCAGCAATTTCTGTAAGTTTGTAAAGAACTTTGGCATCCTTTGGGAAGAAAGATACTCAGGACATGTATGATACTATTGTTTTGGGGGGAAGCCTCAACTAGTGTATGATCCTCTAGTTCAAAGCTCACCTAGAGTCCTCCGACCCTAGGAATCTCTGCATGAGAGATATCTTCCATCTCCTCTTTGACATTGGAAGTCAGGCTAGGGCTTAATGGGTTGAAACACAACTCCTGCTCTCCAGCATCAGCTTTTCAGTGCCGCTTACAGCCTTGAGCCACATATTGGCAAAGCATCGGCTTTCACTGCCTTCTCTTCCTCATCAGACACGCTCAGTGACCTTCAAGCAGTGTAACGATACCTTTTTAGGCCTCTGTCCCCCTCCCATCCAGCCTTTCTGCTCTGCACTCAGGTACAAAGCATATGTAATACAAATATTTATTACATTCCATGGGGGATATTGTATTTGCAGGGAGCCAGGCTCTGAGACCCCCTCCCAAAGACTTATTGAATTACCCATTGATTAATAGTACATCTTGTGGTCTTCTCACTCCTTGCCAGCAGAAACGTGAGCCCCTGTTTTGTAAGAGGATTGGGATATTTGCAGCATGGAAATGGCAGCACACCACTGCAGACATTAATCATAATGCTGGTTAAAAAAACCAAGACAGCAGAATTATCAGAACTATCAAGAAGCTGATTTAATTATGGTGAGTACACATGCTGCAAATGCTTCTTAGAGTTCTCCATGTCTCAATTAGATGGGGTTGGAGGTCTCTTTGTTCTTGCTTTTGAACAGTCTGAAACTCGGCGGGTTTGATCAATGGCGAGGGACGGAGAGGAAATGAGCAGGAGACAAAAGGGCTGAGTGTTTCTAAAAGCTGTCGTGGTAATTTATGGCTGTGGCTGATAAAACTTTTAACTAGTCAGGTGCGACTTGGAAAACAGGAAAGGCCAAGGGGCAGCTCTGAGACCATACGGAGGTTTCCCAAATGGAAGGAGAAGTCAGTTGAGGGAGAGCAACCTGGATAATGGGTATCCGCTCTCAGCTCTTTGCCCAGGTGGCATTTCAAGAGTGACTTTGGATGGCTGACCTCACTGGCTCATCCCTTGTGACCCTTTGTGACAAATTAGGTTAGGGCTTGTTGCAGAATGTACTGGTGTTGGGGCTACTGCAGCTAGAGAACAACAATTTGGCTGCTTGGGGCAGCTGGGTCCAGGGGCCAAGAGATACTTGTGGCCAGTGCCTGCTGAGAAAGCAACAGGCCCGGCCTTAGGACAAGGCGAGCAAAGCGGTTCCTTGGGCCCTGAAAATTCAGGGCCCTGCGCTGCCTGGCACCCACTTCCCGGCCACTTGCTCACTGGCCTAGCTGGGAGCTGCCCGGCCATGCAGCACAGCCACCTCAGGCCCAGCAAACTCTTTGACTGGGCCTGGAAGGGAAGAGACTACACGAGAGAAAACAGACTATTTCTTTGTGGACCTTCCTGTGGCCATCACCGTGGTGATCTAGGATGCCCTCGGATGGGCGTAATAGAAGCTGTGCCCCTTTGGGCTCTGCTCTCCTCCCATCCCACAAGCCCAGCAGCATTTTTCTCCTTAGGTACTTGGGTGGGAGACGGCTAAGAAAAAACCCCGGGAACTGCATGAAGCGGGGGAGATAATTCAGCCTGCATGAGGCATGCTCTTCCCTTTGAGTCACTGCCTCACTAATGTCTCAACATAACAGCACTCCCCCCACCCAGAAGTTAAGGATATTGGTATTCTGGCCTAATTCTATCTCTGCTGCTTAAATTCTTTTGCTAGTTTCATTCTTTGTTTCTGATCTTAAGCTGCTGCGTGTTGCTGAACAGCTGCTATACCTAATCCCCACCCCTAGAGATGACTGTCTGATGTGTGAAGGGACTTCTGTATATTGCTTATAAAATGCGTTGGGGATCCTTTGAGATCAGCGGCCCTACAGAAAGCAAATAACACCAGCTAGATCTGATAAGCAGCTTTCCTGAAAGGAAGCCCAAGGCCTCCCCCGACCCCTGGTCAATTTGTTTGGGACAGACAGCCAGGGAAGCTGGCAATTTGGGTGGGTCCATGTCCCATTACTCCGAGAGTGGAATTTACAAACCGTTTGATGGCAACTCGACCCAGAGAAGATACAACCACAAAGGGGTCCCCATCCCCGTCCCCGGCCAGGTGTTGTTCTGCCCTTCACTGCAGCTGAGATTCTGATTGAGGCCCTCCTGGTCTAGAGGCAACAACAATTCTGCAAGATGAGCCACAATCCCCACGACTCCCTCCCACGCCAGCAGGAGCTAAACCATTCTGGGCTTGGCTGGGAGTCTTGCTACAGATCCTCCTCCTTCCCTCATTAGTGGACAGCCCGCTCCCAGCTCCTTCCCCTCACTCAGTGGAGGGCTA
Source organism: Rafetus swinhoei (assembly GCA_019425775.1). Taxonomy (NCBI): domain Eukaryota; kingdom Metazoa; phylum Chordata; order Testudines; family Trionychidae; genus Rafetus; species Rafetus swinhoei. The sequence goes on along the minus strand of CM033440.1, from coordinate 142,797,313 downwards.
AGCGGCAGAAAGTCACCCCCCCAAACATCTGGTCTTTCATCCCAGGCTGCCACGTCTTGCTCTCAACCGCTGCCTAGAGCCACAGGGGAGATGAGTTAGTCAATTATGAGATGATGCTACTGCTTTGCTGATCCAGTTGTGTCCCAGCTGCTTCCACTGCTGATAAAGGAGCTGGCAAGTGGAGCATTGGAGACACCAGTGAGATGGATGGTAGAGCACAGAGTGATCAGTACAAGTGACCATTGATGGTCTCAGTGAACATCTCCCTCCTTCACATCTCTTCCCAGTCTCCACATTCAGCTTTTGAAAAGTCTCAGACCACTACACCTGCAGCCATCTACATACAACTGGTGTCTTGGAGGAGGGCAGTTCAGCACAGCATTGTACTCTGCTCAGCATTAATATATCCAGGTTGGGATTGTGGGGATCCATCCCTACCCCTTAAAAATTAGACCGGTGACAGACTGCTCCCAAGCAATGTTCCCTCTAATTTTTTCCATCCAAGTGCAGAATAAATTTTGTTAAGTACCACCAATAGAAGCACATGCTGCCAGCCATGGGAGGCTGTGGGTGCTCTGCTAATCAGCTGGGCGGCATTTGAATCTCTAATGGACGGTCGCCCAAGCACACAGTTTACAGGGAACACTGCTCCCAATCCATGGCTACGTCTAGACTGGCATGATTTTCCGCAAATGCTTTTAACGGAAAAGTTTTTCCATTAAAAGCATTTGCAGAAAAGAGCGTCTAGATTGGCACGGACGCTTTTGCGCAAAAGCACTTTTTGTGGAAAAGCGTCCGTGCCAATCTAGACGCGCTTTAGCACAAGAAAGCCCCAATCGCCATTTTAGCCATCGGGCTTTTTTGCGCAAAACAATTCTGGGTTGTCTACACTGGCCCTCTTGCGCAAAAGCATTTGCAAGAGGGCTTTTTGCCCGAACGGGAGCGTCATTGTATTTAGCAAGAAGCACTGATTTTGTACATTACAAAGTCAGTGCTCTTGCACTAAATTCAAGCGGCCAGTGTAGACAGCTGGCAAGTTTTTCCGCAAAAGCGACTGCTTTTGCGGGAAAACTGCCAGTCTAGACACAGCCCATATGTATTTCAAGAGGCCAAAAGTGGGGCCAAGGACTGGCAAAGAAGGCAAGAGATCTATGCTCTGAAGGCTACAGAATTGTTCTGTGTGCCATGCAGAAAGCCCTTTTACAGAACAGCTGTTCTTCTATAGCAGTGGTCACCATAGAAGTAGATCGGGATCTACTGGTAGATCTTGGAGCCTCTGACAGGTGATCCTGACTGGTTTGGCCAAGAGGCTATCAAGTGCCGGCGCTTTAGCTGCCCCTCCTCCTGGGGAGCCTCCTGCTTTCTGTGCAGGGTAAGGAAGGGAGAGGAGGGTGCTGATGTCAAGATGCCCCCTCTCCCACCCTGTATCCTTTCTCCACAGAGCAGGGTGGGGGCACAGCAGGACTTGGGATGGAGTTTGCTGGCTGCTTTTGGGAGTGGTCCAGGGCCAGGGCAGGGGTGAGCCTGCCTTAGCCCCACTGTACCACCAACCAGGAGCCACCAGCAGGGCCCAGCTGGAGTCCACATCCAGAATTCCTACCCCAGTCATGAACCCCCTCCTGCACCCCAAGCTCCTGCCCCAACCCCAAGCACCCCTGTATCCAAACACCCTCCCAGAGCCTGCACCTAGAACCCCCTCCTACATCCCAACTGCCTGCTCCAAGCTCAGCTCAGAGCCCCTCTCACACTCCAGATTAATCCAAGACCAGAGCCTGCACCCCAGCCCTCTGCCCTAGGCTGATGAAAATGAATGAGGATGGGCAAGAGAGGGAGGATGGAGTGAGCAGGGGCAGGAGGGAGGTGGGGCAAGGGTATTTATATTTGCGGTAGATATTGGATTGCACTTAAATTCAAAAAGTGATCTCATGCTTAAAAAGGCTGGAGACCACTGTTCCATAGCATTGGGTGAATCCCCAACTACTCCTGCACACACAGAAGTATCTATTGATTTGCCTCTGCATGCATAAGAGAGGGTAAGTCAGAAAAGAGTTGTTGCCAAAGGCAGGGAATAGATGACAGAAAGATGTGTAGTGCACACAAAACACAATGATATCTCCATGCTTGACAGGTTAGATGTTCAGTTTGGTGACATAGGCACCTGAATAAGTAGCAAAACCACAACACTGCTCACAGCTTTGCCCCTCTTGCAGCACATGCTTTTGCAGTAAAATAAATAAATGCATAAATAACCAGCTTGGTCAAGTTATCCAAACTGAGACGACGTTTGAGCTAACATCGTTAATACATAAATCTCCAATGTGACCGACTGCTACTGCTAGCTATACCAAGTAATTGCATGACAAATTTGCTTACAGAGTCTGTGAAACTGATTTATCTTATACTGGAAGGGCAACTCTCGGTGATCAGAAATCCACTGGGTCTCTGTGCCGATCCATACAAATTCAAAATGATTTTCTAAAAAAATCAGGCTATCACCATGCCGTGTGGTGGGAGTCAGTACCCAAGTGATGACTTTATGGCATGCCCTGATGGAATTTAGCACCCACATCACTGCCCACCCATTCATCTCCATGTGACTTCTCTGAACACTAAAAACCCCTCAGCAGCTTCAAACAGACACTGTTTTTCATGGTATTTTTAAATCAACCTGTCAGAGTAATATTTCCTCCTTTGTTTCCCTGAATGTGGAATTTCTCCTTTCCTGTCTCCTTTAAGTTATCCCAGCTCAAGGCCTTTGGAGGATTCAAATTAACATCAGGCCAGTAAATGGTTCTGTCCAGTGTATATAATTGTCAGGAGATTGATTTTCATTTACGCTACGCTCCTTTTACATCACTTTGGCAGTGTAAAGAGGCCTTAAAGGTCACACTGATTGCCTTTATTTTGTCCAGGTACGTCTATGCTGCAACACTATTTTGAAATAACAAGCGCTATTCCAAAATAACTTAGTCCCCGTCTACAGCAGGCAGTTATTTCAAAATAGTGTCAAAATACTGTCAAGCTGGAGGACTTCTTATTCTGACTCCTGTAACCCTCATTGTGTGAGAAGCGAGGGAAGTCTGAGGAAGAGTGCTGTATTTTGAAATAAGGGCTGTGCAGATGATCCCTATTCGAAATAAGCTATTTCGAAATAAGCTATGCAATTGACATAGCTCAGTTTGCATAGCTTATTTTGAGTTAAGCCCTCAGAGTGGTTTAAAGGGAGCCTAGTATAAATGAGAACAGAGCCAACACTAGGAATAAGCAGACTAAGCAATTGCTTAGGGCCCCAAGCAGTTCAAGATGGACCCTTATTCATTATTGTATATGTTGTATGAAGGCCCTCCCCAATATATTCCTTAGTTGAGCCCCAATGGAAAAGCAGCAGCACTGGATGAGCATCAAGCCCTGCAACGTTACCATCTACATGTCTTGTTAGTCTGTAAGGTGCTGCTAGATCATTGGTTGTTTTGGAAGTTTTTCCAGCTACAGACTGACTCGGCACCCCCTCTGAAGCTTTTGCAACTTTAAAGACAGTCCATATGCCTGCAAAGCTAGGAAAGGGAACTGTATCCACTGGGAAGGAGAAATTACCAGCTTCCCAGTGGGAGCCAGCGCTGCACTCGTTTCTAGCCCTGGAAGGGCCCCAGAAAAGCCACCTATCTCTGAATGCTTTCAGTGAACAAGATATTGCTCTGGAAGTTGGTAAAATTGCCCTCACCAGGGCTGTGGCAGGCTAGGACCTGACATCCGCCTGTCCGAGGGTGGTTTGGGGACACTCAGCTTGGTCTTGATGTGATGGAAAAAGAAGGGACCAGTTGACCACTGAAGGGGGGGTCTCTGATTCTACACACCTGACTCACACCGCAGCCTGCCTTTCATTCCACAGGGTCAGGAGTGCAGTCTTGAAACAAGGTGCTTGATTGGCAAAACAACCAATTCACCCCAAGCTCATCCCATCTCAGATGGTTTGATCCTCTTCAACCCCAGCCTGGGTGTCACTCGTAGGGCAGGCGGGGCCAAGGGACACCGCTAGCATGAGGTGAAGGGAGTGTATTTACGGTCTGGAACATGTCTCTAGACTGGTTCTCCCTCAGGGAGCAATGTGCTAATGCTCTTTGTGCTGCTGTCGCCCCCGGGCTGCTGAGTCAGCACCTCTCCCTGGTCTCCCCCCGCCCCCACCTTGCTGTCCTCTCTCTCTCAAACAATATTTCTGCTGTCCCTGATTGTACAGTGGCCTTTGCTGACTGTCCTCTGGATTTGATCAGCCCAAGTCACTGAAGCGAAACCTGACTAGCTCAAGCTGCCAGGGCAGCAGCAGCTGGGCTATTTGACTGATTCCTCCTCCCTGTAGGAGACTGAATGTCACCCACTAATATTGCTCCTCTCTCGAGGGAGAGAGATTTATTTTGTCTTTAGGTCTGAAGCAAACAGCCTGCCTCTGCCTACAGGAAGGTTTGGCTTAGAAACTAGTTTCCAGCAGCTCCAGCCTGCATCAGAGAGTTTACTGAAAGTGACAGTGGGGAAAGCCAGGAATGCTCCAACTGGCTCAGCAGTGAGCTGCTGCTGGTGGCGTGGACGTATATACAAACTGAAGCAAAGTACTCAGCCTTCCAAAATCAGTGTGCAAAGGGACTGATGGGATTAGATTGGGCTTCTGGGGAACTCAGATATCCTCAGAAACAGACAGTGGAAGTTGGAAGTATATTTGACAGGCAGATGGAGAGACACAGAAGGGGTGATCAGTAACTGACACAAAGCGAATAGTCGGTAAAGGATCATGGGGCCATCATCCATAAGGAAGAGGGAAGGGTTATTAAACTATTTAAACTATTCCTTCATGTTTCTGTGTTTTACCTTAATTGAAGAAAAAGCTCAATATAAGTACAACACTGTATGTAATGTGTTGTGACAGTAAAACAAAGTAAGCAAAGTGCTAGGATCCATTAGACATGAGATGAAAAACAATACAGCGAATACAAGAATGCCATTATGTAAATGGCTGGTATGTCCTCACCTGGACTGATGTGTTCACTTTTAGACACTCTCTGTTCAAAAAGACTCCAGCAGCAATGGAGGTGGTTCAGAGAAAGGTGACGAGAATGAGCGGAGGCCAGAACAGACTTCTGAATGAAGAGAGACTGAAAAGACTGTCACTGTTTATTATGCAGAGATGAGTAAGAGGAGATGTGATGGAAAGATACAAAATGCTGCGTGGTCTAGGGTGGGTAGATTGGATGTTCCTGTTTACTTCCTCTCATTATAAAATAATGAGAAGGCAATGAATAAAACTGAAAAGCAACACATTAAAACTGGTCCAAGGAATTTTTTTTTTTTACACAATGCATGTTTATTCTGCTGAACTGATTATCACTAGAGTTCACTGAGGGCAAGAGCTAAGCAGGATTAAGAAGCCAACCTCTCACAAGTGATGGCGAGGAAGAAACATCCTCTACGTGCCGGCAGGTTATTGTAAAAATATCTAACGCAGGGTTTCCTGCACCTTCTTCTGAAACATCGGGAGCTGTCCAGTGGCACAGCCAGGATACTGGGCTAGGTGGAGGAGTACAGAAATGCTTATTTCCCAAGCTGAGCCTGGCTTGAAGATCAAGGAGCTTTAGGATATGAACACAAGGCAATAAGTGAGTTTGGTCTATGTTGGCAGTTAATCCAGTGGCGCTATGAATGGCACTGTGAAAAGTTCTCCTCCTGCTGAGCCTGCTCTCCTTGGCACTTACTGCCACTCAGGCAGGTCTCCTGGCATGGCCAGCTCAGTTGCTGTCAAGGCTGATTCCCCACTCTGGCACGATGAATGCAGAAGTGGGGGTCTGCAAAAGTACCCCTAAACCTTATCTTTCCAGTCTTTGATATAAAACTTCCCCCCAAAATCTTAAAAACCAAGATTTTGGGGATACAAATCTGCTGCCACCACCCAAGTAATGGTAAGAAAAACCAGGAAAGAGATCACTTGGGAAATCTCAGCCCCAAAGTAAAACCAGGACACAAAAATTAACCAATACCAGGTTAATAAAAAAGAAAGAACTTTTATTATCATCACACTACTCCTGTTACAAGCATAATGACTAGATGGAAAAGTCACCAATTAATATATTCATGCGGGACTCCCATGGGCCAAAAACTTAGTTACAAAGGAGAGGAAACCCCATTTTTAAATGCACAGACATCAGATTCCCATTCCCAAACCATAAAACAATAAAACCTAATGGATTCATCTAAACTTTACCCTACTTACAGATAGTGAAGAGTCTTTTCTTGGAGAGAGACATTTTGTCTGTCCCCCTCAGTACCTGGAGAGAAAAAACTGCCCAGAGACAAAGGAGGGAAAATCCCCAAATTCCTTTGTCTCAGTTTGAAATCCCTATCTGCATTTCTATTGGCTAACTGCTACCTGGCTAGGTACAGTTAACCCCTTAGTCCCCAGGCTGCTGGCCATCCCTCATGACCATGACAGTTGCTATAGCAGACACCGGTGCAGATAAATCTGGAATGGGTGGATTTGGTAGTATCTGGTGGCTTGATAGCTCTGGGGACTGAGGTGGGTTTTCTTTTAACCCCACAATGGTTACAGCATGTGCAGCAGCAGGGCAAATTCTCCTCCCAGTGTGGCTTAGAAGTGAGCTGGAGGAGCTTCCTCCAGGAGTAAGTGGGAAGATCAGTCTCTGTGGCAGTCCTTGGCCTCGCGGGTGAGCCTGGACAACTAGTACTCCCAGGGGTGGTGGAAGCAGTATTCATGGAATGGACAGAGACCAGAGTCACTTCCCACAAAATACTGAACCGCCGTGTAACATCCTTTGATTTACAGAAAGCCTTTGATAAGGTCCCTCACCAAAGGCTCTTAAGCCAAGGAAGCTGTTATGGCAGGGGTGGGCAATAATTTTAGATGGGGGGGGCCTTCACTAATTTTTCAAGTAGCCTTGGCTGTCCCAGTACAGGCGGGGTCTTGGTCAGAAGGGGCAGGGCCAGGACACCTCTGTGCTCCCCTGCCCATAGACCCTGATTGTCCTGGGGAAGGGGATCACATGAAGTCTTTGCCCCCACCCACCCCCGCCTAGTGAGAACTGCCAGCTGTTCTGAACAATTGGAGGTTCCCTCTAGACACCTGCGCCCCTGGCAGCAGGAAGAGACTTGGTGCTCTCCCCCCACCAACAGGCCAATCAGGGACTGGGAGTGGGAGGAGCACGCAAAGTCTCTCGCTCCCTGCCTGCACCCTGCAAGGGGCGCACGGTGCTTAGAGTGGACCGGTCCCCAGGCCCTGATTGGCCTGGGGATAAGGGAGCAGCAGGGCATCCGCAGGCCAGATCCACCCACTTGACAGTCCCCTTTGCCTACCCCTGTATTATGGGATAAGAGGAAAGGTCCTTTCATGGATCAGTAACTGATTCAAAGACAGGAAACAAAGGGTAGGAATAAATGGTCAGTTTTCAGAACGGAGCAATGTAAATAGTAGTGGCCCCAGAGGTCTATGCTAGGACCCTACATTCAGCATATTCATAAATGATCTGGAAAAGGGGCTAAACAGTGAGAGTGGCAAAATTTGAGGATGATACAAAATTACTTAAAATAATTAAGTCCAAAGCAGACTGCCATGCGTTACAAATGGATCTCACAAAACTGGGTAACCAAATGGTAGATGAAATTCAATGTGGATAAATGCAAAGCAATGCATAATGGAAAACATTCTAACTACACATATAAAATGATGTGGTTTAAATTAGCAGTTACCACTCAAGAAAGAGCTCTTGGAGCCATTGTGGAGAGTTCTCTGAAAACAGCCACTCAATGTATAGCAGCAGTCAACAAAGTGTTGGGCATCATTAAGAAAGAGATAAAAAAATAAAGACACAAAATATCATATTGCTTCTATATAAATCCATGGTACACCCACATCTTGAATAGTGCGTGTAGATGTGGTCACCCCATCTCAACAAAGATATATTGGAATTGGAAAAGGTACAGAAAAGGGCAATAAAAATAGCTGTATGAAACAGCTTCCATCTGAGGGGAGATTAATAAGACTGGGACTTTGCAGCTTGGAAAAGAGATGACTAAGGTGGAGGATATGATAGAGGTCTATAAAATCATGCCTGGTGTGGAGAAAGTAAATAAGGAAGTGTTGTTTCCTCCTTATAATATGAAAGAACTAGGGGTCACCCAATGAAATGAGTAGGTAGCAGGTTTAAAACAAACAAAAGAAAGTATGTCTTCACACAATGCATAATCAGTTTGGGGAACACTTTACCAGGGGATGTTGTGAAGGCCAAGATTGTAACACAGTTAAAAAAAGAGCTAGATAAATTCAGGGAGGATAGGGTCCATCAATGGCTATTAGCTGGGATAGGCAGGAATAGTGTCCCTAGCCTCCATTTGTCAGAAGCTAGGAATGGGCAATGAGCAATCACATGAGGATTTCCAGTTCTGTTCATTCCCTCTGAGGCCCCTGGCATTGGCCACTGTCAGAAGACAGGATCCTGGGCTAGATGAACTTTTGGTCTGATCCAGTATGACCATTTTTATGTTCGTGGGTAACAACATGTAGTTGTACTTTCTATCAGCTTGTGTTGGATTCAAACTAGCAATCTAGTCCTGAGCTACTCCAAAGCCAGTTCCTTCTCCCTAGCGATCCAATTCCCTTTGCTTTGGTTTTCATGATAGCTGCCATTGGGACGTCTGCTCTTTCCTTCCCTCTCTGAATTTCCTCCTCTCCACGTGGGCAATGGAGATAAGTCAATTCTGTGGAACCTGACTGTGAAGCCAGAAGTGTGATGGTCCTGTCCCTGTTTAGGAGTGGGTGAGGAACAGAAGTAGGAAATCACTTTGGTATACACCATCCCCCCCCCACTCAACTCACCCCCCCCTTCCCCCCACCGGCTGCTGGTGCGGAGGTAGGTATGCACTGTGCTATATATCGCTGGCAGGCAGTTCATTGAGGGATTTGCTCTGGGTAATGGAACATTTATTTCAAAGGCTGTGAGCCAGTGAAAGATCTCAGGGGGGGGCTGCCCTATGAAAGGATGCTGCCCTTTTCTGTTTCACTATTGCTGTCAAGAACCCATTCAAGCGATTTAACCAAGTTTATCGGAAAAACCATGGAGACAACCTACTCACAAGTGAGCGTGGAAGATGGATAGAGCAAACAAAGCTCCATGAGTGGGAAACCCAGTCCCTCCATGTGGCCTCCACTGGTGAAAACAAGAACTGCTACAGCAGGAGTCTGGGGAGTGGGTGTCACGTTATTGGATTTTAAGGGGAGCAGCCAGATCACTGCTGCGCCCATGGGGTGGTGTTTGCCCCAAAGTCTGTGCAAAGGGGGCCATGTGAGGTGTCAAACGAAAGCTTATGTTCTACTGATTCTATGTATGCTACTCATGTACTTGTTTGATATCTGTATATGGAGCTATGACTATGGGCTCTGGGCTGGTACTATGAACGTTCTCTGTCAGAAACAGAGCAATGGCCTGGACTGCCTGCTGTAAGGAAGGAATGTCCAATGAATGACTCTGCTAATTAGCACAGCCCCAAGGATAATGGCTCTCAAGGTGGCCAATGCTTCTGGAAACCTGTAACCAATCAGGGCATAATGGCCGCCAGCATGTGAAACACAGATAGGTCACTTGACCATGTGACCCGCTCTGGCTTGGAAGACACCAGGAATTGATATAAAAATGCCATGAGGTGGACTCCACCTTGTCTGTAATCTTGCTACTGATCCTAGATGCAGCCTTGCAAGGGACAGAGAGCCGGGAAGTATTGTTGACCCATCCTGACATAGGATATACACCAGAGACTTTTAAGCTAGCAGTTTGTAACATCTCTGCTAAGATCCTGCATCAAGAACTTGGTGATTGGTGCATATATTGTATTTTCCTTAACAACCTTACTCTCAACCTTTTTTTTCTTTTTTTAATAAACCTTTAGGCTGCGTCTAGACTGGCATGATTTTCCTCAAATGCTTTTAACGGAAAAGTTTTTCCGTTAAAAGCATTTGCGGAAAAGCACATCTAGATTGGCACGGATGCTTTTGCGCAAAAGCGCTTTTGTGCAAAAGCATCCGTGGCCAATCTAGATGCGCTTTTGCGCAAAAAAACCCCAATCGCCATTTTAGCCATGGGGCTTTTGCAAAAACAATCTGGGTTGTCTACACTGGCCTCTTGCGCAAAAGCATTTGCGCAGAGGGCTTTACCTGAGCACTGATTTTGTACATTACAAAGTCAGTGCCTCTTTTAAATTCAAGCGGCCAGTGTAGACAGCTGGCAAGTTTTTGCGCAAAAATGGTCACTTTTGCGCAAAAACTTGCCAGTCTAGACGCAGCCTTAGATTTTAGATTCTAAAGGATTGGCCCAGCATGATCTTGTGGGTAAGATCTAAATTGTAAATTGTCCAGGGATCTGTGGCTGGTTCTTTGGGACCGGGAGAACCCGTTCGGGGTAGGTGAGATTGGGTTCTATAACCTGTGTGTAAGGCCCAGGGCTGATTGTGGCACTGGGACAGCTGGGGCGACTGAGGGGTTTTGCTCGTGAGGCTTCCTGCTGGCCAGATTGGCAGCTGAAGTGCTCAGTGTGACTGGTTTGTGGCCTATTTGGGAAAGGTCTCTAGTCCGGGGCTGTAAGGAGCCCTGGTTTTGAGCAATTCACCCTGAGCGGACACCCTCAGCTGTGCCCAGACCCGGCCGGGTCCATCACAGTAGGACTTATGGGTTCTACTGCCCATAAGTCCCAATACTGCCACTATGTCCCAATACTTACTCTACTGCCCATAAGTCCCAGAACTGCCACTGACTGACTGTGTGGCCATGGACAAGTCACTTATTTTCTGAGTACCTCAATGTCACCATCTATAAAATAGGGATAATATTTACTCACTTATGAGTGCGTTGAGATCCTTGAGTGAAAAAGACTGTCTAATCCAGGTATTAAGTATTATGATTGTATTATATAAGCCCTTTTTTAGCTGACCAGCGTCAGCTGTCAGCAATCTCATGAGTCCTACTGTGCATTAAAAAATAAATGTCTGAGGGACCTGCCTGTCAGAAGCACTGAGCACTTGGAGCTACCACAGAAGGCAATGGAAGCTGCACATGTACAGCACCTCTGAAAAAACCTAAGCCTCCTATTTTGCTCAATCTCCGTAATACTTCCAGAGCTAGTGGCATATGACTATTCAGACAGGACAATGTGAAATGCTAGCACTGTGCCCTGCAACCGTCTCAGCAGCTGCTGCACGGCAGGCACTAGACAGGATCGCACAGAAGAATAGGATCCAGGAGTTCTGACTGGCCAGCCTGTGCCCTAACCACCAATTCACACGCCTCCCAGACCATGGACAGTGGACCTGTTTCTCCTCTTGTGCTTCTCAGCAGTGGAGCTCTGCTGGTTTCAATAGTGAAACTCCCAATTTAGACCACGTGAGAGGCAGATCAGGCCAAGTGAGTGGGCCTAAATAGCTCTGAAAGAAGAAGGGGAGGAGCCCATAGCAAACCTTGCCTGACAATGATTGCTGTGGGGAGACACACGCTTATTAACGCCATCCCCTGTGCTGCTCCCACCTGGTGCCTCATTAACAGGTAGAATAGATTAGTAACTGTCAAACAATGGGAGAACTACCTTGTTGGGTGAATGGATGAAAACACATTAGCTCCCACAAAAGGGGGAGAGGAGGCGGTGATTAACTGGTGGGATGACAATATGAAATGTCAGAGGCACAGACAGTAAGCACAACTGTTCATTATTGTATTAACAGCCCTAATTTTCTTCCTTTAAACACCAGTTCCCTGTCAGTTCAATTAGATTGTGTGTGTGTGTTTAATTTAGATCAATATACTGCTGCGTCTGGAGTTTTTCTCACACATTCTCTGTGCCGGGGTGAGATACAGACCAGCAGGCAGGAGCCTTTTTTTTTTTTTTTTTTGTCCTTGAGGTGAAAGGCAGTTTGTGAAGAGGGTATTGAGGTGATGCACGTTCCTATGTTAGGTGAGTCTAATCTGCAGTGATTTGTGAAATCCCCACACTGTGAGGGGAGGTGGGAGGGGCAGGGAGGGAAGGCATGCAAAGGTCGCAAAGTGGCAGGCTGGTAAATAGCCCATTGTAATAAATGGAATTACTGACTGCAGGGACATACAGAGGAGGGGGGAGGACTAGCATTCCCCATATCAGATTATTGAGGGTCTGATTCTGATCTCAGTGATGCTGGTGGAGATCCAGAGATGCTCTACTGAAGTCAACTCTGTTTGACCCCGGTGGAAGTAGAGTCAGGTGCTGACCCTGGATTTTGTGGGACAGGATTTCCCACTTCTGGAAGAATCATTATTTATTCGAGCACTGCTCAGATGGAGGAGGGAGAGCCCACGAAACCCAGTGGGATTTTCTACATCACTCAAAACTTGGAATTACTATGTGTCTAGGGCAGGGGACTTCTCACTGGACCATAGCCTGCCAGACTGTGTAAGAATGAGAGCAGGGCTACAATCATCACACCTCATCTCCCTCCTTCCTCCTGCCCACTCTGTTGACTTAAGTGTAACTGAGTGCACCATACTCCATCCTCCTGCTTTCTGATGGGCAGGAAGATACACCACTCCAACCATTATGGGAACCTCATGGAGTTATCAGGAGAAAAGGATAGCAAAGCATGACCGCATATATGCGCTGACCCAAGCTCTGACCCCTTCATCTTCTTGGTGTTAAATGCTTCATCTCTGGATCTCATCACTATATGTGTTCATTGGGATTTTCATTTCCTCCTGAAGCCTCTGGAACAACAACTGTATGACTCAGAGGCCTTTATTTTTAGTACCTAATCACATTATTTTGCTGCATTGCCTCCCCTAGAGCCTGGGTCTTCATCAGACCTTTGCTCATCCTTCTAAATCTTCTCAGATCCTAATTTTTGCTCAGTGGGTCCCAATCTTTTGGGCTTGGCTCCTCTGCTACCTTCACTTAGCTTGGAAATCTTCTCTATTGAGTATTGGCACCCATCAGGATACATATCCTGTGTTGCTAAGAGAACCTGACTTCGCCTAAGTTTTCAACCGGGAGACCTAGCCCTCCCTTGCTGAAAAATCACAACTTTTGCTGAGTGCATCTTGCCTCTTTGCTTTGTAATAGCTATATTAATGTAGTCTGCTTCCTTCACGGCCCTTTTGAGCAGCCCCCTTCTCCCTTCAGCATCTGCTGGCTCTTTTCATCTCCTCCCTCAGATGTCTTTTGTCTTTATTTTCTTTTTTTCTTTTCGAAGATACACTCGATTTTCCTTTGATTGCCCCAAGGTTTCCCTGACTTGGACTAAAGTGGGACTTTTGATCATTTGGGTATTTTGACTTTCACCATGCTATTTGCCCATGTTTCATTAACTTCCTTTTTTATTTCCTTCAAATGGGCACCAATCCCCTCCTCCACTGATTCCTTTATTGTAAGTGCCTGTGCAGCAGAGGGGGATGTAGACCCGTAAGAAACATGCTCTTATCCTTGTTTGCCATACAGCAGGGAGCTGAATAAGCAGCAGGAAAAAAAATCCAGCAAAACAAAAACAGAACACTTAATTTAAACTAAGGACAAGCAGGAAAGATGTGATCTGATAACCTGTACGAATCCATGGGCAAGAGCAAAACCAAGGCAACAAAATCCCACAGCTACCGTGCCTGAAGAATGTGTATTGGAAACTCACTGCCTCAGACAACACTGCAGCTTGCAATTCCCCAGCAACTTCTAGCTAATAGAGAAGGTGTCAACAGCTCCTGCCACTTCAGGGTACTGGGAAATGGGTGCTGGGTCTGGGGAGCAGTGCAGGGGACTCCACGACTTTAATATTCACTGGGCACTATGAAAAACAGGCCCAGTGTCATATCTGTGGAAATGGTCAATATCACATGGGAAGGAATACCATAGTGGACAATTACGAAATAACCAGAATGGGTGATTATGCTGATATTTGGAGTTGGGTGAAAATTAGTTTCCTAATATTTGGAGATAGTCTGAACTCTGATTTCAAGTATCATTTGAGCAGCTCTTTCCTGACCCCCAACATATCTTCCCCTAGCAGGCATGGCTAGCAGGAATTAGAGATGAGCATAATTCCAACACATCCGCAAAGCCTTGTTAGACGTCCCTGCGTTTCTTATAGCTGACCCCAGTGCTTTCACTGAGCACGGATGCCTGACATTCTAGTTTTCCTCTCCCTACCCATAGTGCTACTCACAGGGTTGGAGAACTTCTGTTTACTGGTTCTTCCCTTCGCCTCCCTGTACCTCAAAGTTAACAAGCGGGCAGGTGTGCAAATGCGTTATCTAATCTCCTGATACTCCTTGCACTCCCCGAGCAGGAGGACAAACATTACAAGTGGAACCTCCATCAGTCAGTGACAGAACAATCATTTTTAATTTTTAAAAAATGCATTTCAGAGCTTTTATCGGCAAAGCATCAAGCCCATTAAGAAGCAAATTAAGTCATTCTGCAGACGGTCCAATTGCTATGGTTTCCATGTCACAATTAATGCTGTCTATTCCCACAGTGGATGTTTCAGGGTCCCTTCCCCCCACCCTCCTGCAGCCCCTGGGATTACATCTACTTTTAGTTCCTACAGGGGAATTAATCAGCAGCGCTTCTGCGTGGAGCTCCTGAAATAGAAATCTCAAATCAGGGTGGATGGGAAATAGCCTGGGAGTGATAAATGTGAAATTATGTTGCACTGTGTGTGTGTGGGAAGGAAGGTAGTCAGAACACAGTGATTCTGGGGAGCAGCTGGCTATTTCCACTATAGAAGGGGCGATACAGAGGGAGGGGCTGTTGAGCAGTCCAAAGGAAGACGTGAGAGGAAAAGTGGAGGGACAATTATCACAAAAAAGTGTGACTATCTAAACCTGTGACATGATCTCCAACAGTTAGGGTCTGTGACCTTTATATACAGGTGAGTCCAGAAAGCCTCTGAGTTGATATAACTTCCACCATCCTTTGGGCTCCTCAGTGTACAGTATGTGGAATGTTGCTCCAAATTAGACTCTCTCCAGACTCTTTCACTCTAACCCCTTAGACCTCTTACCCCGGCACACTGAGTCTAAGGTCTGGGCTGCAAACAGTCTTTGTACCGATTTAACTATTTCAATTCAGGGCTTGATTTTATACCACTATAGTTAAAGCAGTACAGCCCCTAGTGAGACTGCAGTTACACTGCCCTAAATGGCCTCTCGCTGCTACATAAACTAGAGCAGAACCAGAACCTTTATATAAATATAAATGTGTCCATGGGAAAGGGTTGTACCTTTTTTTTTCTTTATAAACCAACATAGTGACAATATTCTAAAAAACTGTAGACATGCCCTAAGGGAGCCACATTGATCTGACTCACACAGAGGAGCTAGTGTAGCAACGAGGGCTGGACCAGAAGAAGCAATTAATGGGAGAGTACAAAAATGTGCAAGCAAAATCATCCCTTCCCTTTAGTAACTTGCATCATCTTGCAGCCCCAAGGTGTGTAAGTTCCATCAATTTACCCATGAAAAGGTCTAAGACAGGGGTGGGAGACCTTCTTTGGGTCAGGGGCCACTGACCCACAAAAAAAATCAGTTGGGGGACACAAGTGAGAAGCAGAAAAAATCCCTGACTGAGAAGGAGAAAGATACTCCTCACATTCCCTTTGGGGAGTCCAGCCTAATAGATTTTGTGTGCTCCAGCCCCCAGGAAGGCAGCAGGGGCGCTGGAGTATCAGCACGTGCTCCCCAATGGTGGGGGGGGGAGCGGCCCTGAGCCTCAGGGGCCGGATCCAGGCATGCCGAGAGCCGCATCTGGCCCCCGGGCCTGAAGTTCCCCACCCCTGGTCTAAAAGAATTTACACCATTGTGAACTTTGCCTCTGAGTTTGGCCCTGTGTGTTCTCCTGGCTTGGATTTCCATCAGAGCAAAGGATAGTGCAGGCCATGCTCAAACTTAGGGGGTTTTTACCTGGTGAAATTGCTCTGCAAAAAGGGAGGATAGTGTCAGGCTAACAAGAGGCAAAGCTCTGACCCCTGAAAAGCAAGGAGGAAAGCCACCAGCAGTTTTGCCAACATGCAAGTGATTTGGTGTTACCCTTTAGAAGACATGTCATATTCATTCAATCACACAGGGAGACATACAGAGATAGACACTCTCTGCTCTCCCAGTGTCTGCTTTTGATCATGTATCCGATCATTAGGGCTAGTCAAACATTTTTCATATCATCTTATTTTTTTAAAAATGGGTCTTGATTAAAAGAAAAATGTTTACAGAATGTGTCAACTTGCCTTGAAAATTTTTGATTATTTTCAGAAAACCAGACACCCCAAAACAATTTTGTTTAAAAACTGATTTTTTTCACTTTTGGGGTGTTTTTGATGGACCCTGTGTGTGGGTGAATCCATTGTCTTACCAACTCTTCTGATCACCCAAAAAAGTAAGTGAAACCTTTCTCCATATAATGGACCCCAGTAACAAATCCAACCATGCTCTCCTAAGAATGGTGGAATGGGATTTCACATTCCCTTGTTCTCTTTGGGTATGTCTCCTTATAAAATGAGGTTTAAGGGTTATTTCAAAAGAAGGGTTTTTTCCTCAAAATAACCATGTCTAAACAGCATTTTTTATCTCGAAATAGGGTATTTTGAAAAAGTGGCCGGCCGCGATTAAGCAAATGAAGTGTGGGAAATTCAAATCCGTGCTGCATTTGCAATTTTGCTCGGCTGCATTTGCATTCCTCTCTCAAAAGAAGAATGCAGTGTAGACATACCCTTTGAGTTCTTCTCCTTCCCTTTCAGATGCTATCTTTCCATGTTTGTGGAGTCAGTCACTTTTTGTTGTGGTATCTGTCTACTTTAAATGATATACAATATGCATAATAGTAAAAGAATCATAGATCAATGCCTATTATCAGTTAAAATTACCCAAGTTATCTATGCTCTTCTTAGTTGTACCCAGTATGGGGCCCAGCCATCCCTACATCCTGCAAGCTGCATGACCTGTATGTGTGACCCAGGAACTTCTTGGTGCAAAGTGGCAGACGGCACAGGACATGCATAGAGTTTTAGAGGGATCCAGAGTCAGATGCATGCATATTAAGTTTGCCAAAGGGCAGTGTGTGAAGTCTCTATCAACAGTCAACAGTGCTCTGATTGTCATAATCATTGTAAAAATGTATGTATGGATAATAGTTAAGGAATTATGTGTCAGTACTAAAACATTTGTTCTTAAGGTATGTGAATTAAGGTGATAAACATGCTCCTGTCAGATGAGAGAGAAGAGGCATTTCTCTCTCTGGTTGGCCATATGCTTATTGCATATTGTCCTCTTCATAATGAAGGCCCATCTATAGACTGAGCCAAATCATAGAATCGCAGGACTGGAAGGGACCTCAAGAGAGCATCCCATCCAATCCCATGCATTCTTAGCAGAATCAAGCTCCATCCTGACCATTCCTGACAAGTGTCTAACTTGCTCTTAAAAATCTCTACTTATGGAGATTCCACAACCTCCATAGTCAATTTATTCCAGTACTTAACCACCCTAATGGGAAGTTTTTCCTAAAGTACAATCTAAATCTCTCTTGCTGCAATGTAAGCCCATTGCTTCTTGCCCTATCATCAGAGGTTAAGGAAAATAGTTTTTCTTCCTTTTCCTTGTAGCAACCTTTTAGGTACTTGAAAACTGTTGTCATGTCCCCTCTCAGTTTTCTCTTTTCTGGACTAAACAACCCCAGTTCTTTCAATCTTCCCTCCTAGGTCATGTTTTCTAGTCCTTTAATCATTTTTGTTGCTCTTCTCTGGACTTTCTCCAATTTGTCCACATCTTTCCTGAAGTGTGGCACACAAAACTGAACACAATACTCCAGCTGAGGTCTAATCAGTACAGAGTGCACTAGAAGAATCACTTCTCATTTCTTACTTACAACATCAAGGCTGGCCTTACCATGAAGCGAACTGAGGCGACTGCCTCAGGTGCCAGACTGTGGGGGGTGCCACTAGGACCCAGAGTGTGGAAAATTGTGTCTGCTGCTGGTGCATATGTATTCTCTCTGCTCTGGAGTAGAACAGGAAGAAGGCATAATTGAGACCTTCCAAAGTTTTGGCTCAAGTGAGAGGGAATGGGGGCGTCATTTGAGCTCCCCGCCTCAGGTGCCAAAATGTTGTGGGCCGGCCCTGTACAACATATCTGCTAATACATCCCAGAACGATGTTTGCTTTTTTTGCAACACTATTACACTCGTATTTAGCTTGTGTTCCACTATGACCCTTCCCCTCCGATTCCTTTCCATGGTACTCCTTTCTCAACAGTCATTTCTATTTTGTATGTGTGCATATGGAGTAATTTGAATTTGCATTTCCTTCCTAAGTGGAGTACTTTGCATTTGTCTTACTGTATTTCATCCTGTTTACCTCAGACCATTTCTTCAGTTTGTCCAGATCATTTTGATTTATAGTCCTATCGTCCAAAGCACTTGCAGCCCCTTCCAGCATAGTATCATCTGCAAACTTTATACGTGTACTTTCTATGCCTTTATCTAATCATTGATGAAAATATTGAACAGAACTAGACCCAGAACTCATCTCTGTGGAACCCCACTCTTTATGCCCTTTCAGCAGGACTGTGAACCATGATAACTACTCCCTGGGAATGATTATCCAACCAGTTATGTACCCACTGTATAGCAGCTCAATCTAGGTTGTATTTCCTTAGTTTGTTAATGAGAAGGTCATACAAAATTGTATCAAAAGCCTTACTAAAGTCTAGATATACCACATCTACTGCTTCTCCCCATCTACAAGGCTTTTTGCCTTGTCAAAAAAAGCTAACAAATTGGTTTGACACAGTTTGTTCCTGACAAATTCATGCTGACTATTCCTTATCACTTTATTATCTTCTAGATGTTTGTAAATATATTGCTTAGTTATTAGGTTCCTTATATTTCCTGGTACAGAAGTTAAACTTACTGATCTGTAATTCCATAGGTTGTCCTTATTTCCCTTTTTATAGGTGGGCGCTATATTTGCCTTTTTACAGTCTTCTGGTATCTCTCCCGACTTCCATGACTTATCTGAGCCATTAGCTATTATTTTTGAAATCTCCTCAGTCAGCTCCTTGAGTATTCTAGGATGCATTTCATCAGGCCTTGTGACCTGAAGATAGCTATCTTGTCTAAGTCATTTTTAACTTGTTCTTTCCATATTTTAGCTTCTGATCCTACTCCATTTTCCATTGCATTCATTGTGTTAGGTATCCAGTCACTACCAATCTCCTTGGTGAAAACTGAAACAAAGTATTCATTAAGAACCTCTGCTATTTCCACATTTTCTGTTGTTTTTCCCTCTTCATTGAGTAAGAGCTCAACTCTGTCCTTGTTCTTCCTCTTGCTTCTAATGTATTTGTAGAATGTTTTCTTGTTACCCTTTATATCGCTAGATAGTTTGATTTGTTTTGTGCCTTGGCCTTTCTAATTTTGCTTCTACATACTTGTGATATTTGTTTATGTTCATCCTTTGTAATTTGACCCCGTTTCTACTTTTTGTTAATGCTAATCAAGAGATTCTGAAATTGACAAGAGAGGCACCAGAAAAACACTTAGCAGTGGCTGTCTTTTTTACAAGTAAAAACACTGGATCATGGGGGGGTGACATAAGTGAGGGTACAGAGAGATACTCTAGATCTTCTCCATGGAAGAGGCAGGCTGAGGGCAGGGCTGGTTACTTGAACAGAAAATCACAGCCAAGTGTGAGGTTTTGCTCTATAAGACATAACAATAACTAGTAAAATAAGTCTTGGGTCTAGAATACATGCTATGCTTTCATTTTATCTGTAACCATTTATTTCCAATACTTCTACTTGCTACCATTAGAATCTCTATACTGTGATCAATGCACTTCTACTTGCTTTCACTATACACATTCTACGTGCTCTGAGTGGAGTAAAGTGAAGCAGTGAACTGAGGTGTAACTGATAAGCTGGGATGTAGTGCTTTGCTGGGGATAGTGGATCTGTAAATACTGTGAGTGTCCAATGGAACTGGGTTAGACACTCCAGAGAAGTGCTTGGGAGGTTGGAGTGCCTATTACTAACCTGTAGAGACAGAGTGAGGCCTGCACAGGCCAAGAGGGGTGTGCATATGTTGCCCATAGCCGGCGGAGTTGGGGAGCTTACTTGCACATGCTAGGGGCAGGTGGTAGCAAGCAAGGTGCCTCCCTGCCCAGGGTTCCCTGGGTGCGTGACCTGTATGTCTTCGGATACTCCTGTGGGGTACTTTTTGTGCCAGCTTGTCTTGCCTGGAATTTACAGTGGATCCAGACTAATAAAATGTTCAGCTGAGCAGAAAGAGTCTCCTCTGACTCCTAAACTATAAGGCCACAAGGGACTATCATGATCATCTAGTCTGACCTGCACATTACAGACCACAGAATACCACCCACCCACTCTGGTAATAGATACCTAACCTTTGGCTGAGTTACTGATGTTCTTAAATCTTGGTTTAAAGACTTCAAGTTACAAAGAATCCACCATTTACGCAGGGGTGGCCAACCCGTTACAGACAAAGAGCCAAAATAATGGTGGATACAGTGCAAAGAGCCAAGGGAAAAAAGTTGTCAGGCAAAAAAAAAAAAGGCCCGCCGCCACCCTTTTAAGATCAGAGCAGGCATTGCCCTTTTAAGGTGGCCATTTTGAACTCTGCACACTGCGACTCCAGCTCTGTCTCTTTCAGACAGAAACACACTGCCCCTGTCATCCTCCCTTCCCCCGGTCTCTGCCAATCTGATCGGAGAGAGAATTCCTTCCTAACCCCAAATATGGCAACCAGTTAGACTCTGAGAACGTGGATAAGATCTACCAGCCATACACCTGGGAAAGAATTTGCTGTAGTAACTCAGAGTCCTCCCCATCTAGTGCCCCATATCCAACCATTGAAACAATTGGCTAATAGCAGTCATGGATGGGCCATCTCCTCTGCCTTTGCAGGCAATCTCATTTTACCAATCCCTGCATATATTTATCAAGCTCCGTCTTGAAACAAATCAAGTTTTTGGCCCCCTCTTCTTCCCTAGGAAGGCTGTTCTAGGTCTGATGGTTAGAAAACTTCTCTAATTTCAAGCCTATATTTATTAATGGCCAAACTATATCCATGTGTTCTAGTGTCAATGTCAGCCCTTAACTTAAATAATTCCTCTCTCTGTGAGATTTATTCCTCTGATGCATTTATAGAGAGCAATCATATCTCCCTTCAGTCCTTGATTTGTTAGGCTAAAGAAGCCCAACTCCTTAAGTCTTCTTTTATAAGGCAGACATTTCATTCCTCTGCTCATCCTACTTGCCCTTCTCTGCATTTGTTCCATTTAAATGCATCTTTCTTAAACATGGGAGGCCAGAATTGCACACAGTAGTCCAGAGGAGGTCTCCCCAGAGTCTTGCACAATAGTAATAACACTCCCCTCTCTCTAATAGGAGTACCTCCCCCCGTGCATCTTTAGATTGCACTTGTATTGTTTTACAGCTGCATCACACTGATGACCCACCGTTAGGGCCCTGCCAAATTCACAGTCCATTTGGATCAGTTTCATAGCCAGAGGGTTTTAAAAAAATCACTCGTCATTATTTCAGCTATTTAAATCTGAAATGTCATGGTGTTGTAATTGTAGGTGTCCTAGCGTAAGAAGCGGGGAAGGGTTGCAAGGTTATTGTAGGGGGCATTGTGGTACTTCTGCACTGCTGCCAGTGGCAGTGCTGCCTTCACTCTAAAGGTAGCTCAGAAGTAATAGTGCAACCCCCCTAAAATAACCTTGTGACTCCCCTGCAACTCTCTTTTGGGTCAGGACCCCTCATTTAAGAAACCCTGGTCTCCTCAGTGAAATCTGCATAATCTAGGTCAAAAGCACACGAAAAACCAGATTTCACAGGGGAATAACAGATTTCACAGACCACGATGCAATTTTCATGGTGGTGAATTTGGTAGGGCCCTCCTCATAGTCATTCTGTGATTATTCAATGCATCCAAATCTTTCTCCTTCTCTGTAGCTTCCAACTGATACGACTTCAGCTTGTAGCAAAAATTCGTGTTAGTCCCTAAATGCAAGACCATGCACTTTACACTATTAAATTTCATCCCATATCTATTACACCAGCTTTCAAGGTCATCCAAATCTTCTTATATGATATTCTGGCAATACCTCCTCATGTTGTGTTATCCACAGATTTTATTAGCACACTCCCACTTTTTGTGCCAAGGTCATTAATGAAAATGTTAAATAAGATAGATCCCAAGACATATCCCCAGGGAACTCCACTAGTGAACTTTCTCTAGCCCAGTGGTCTCCAACCTTTTTAAGCATGAGATCACTTTTTGAATTTAAGAGCAATCAAAGATCTACCTCACATCCAAATACCCTTGCCCCGCCTCCTTTGTGCCCCTTCTCTGAGGCCCCACTCCTGCTCACTCCATCCTCCCTCCCTCCCCCACTTTCACCAGGCTGGGGCTGTGGGTTGGGGTGCAGACTCTGGTCTTGGATTAAGGGATCTGGAGTGTGAGAGGGGCTCTGAGCTGAGCTTGGGGCAGGCAGTTGTGGTGTTGGAAGGTATTCTAGGTGCAGGCTCTGGGAAGGTGTTGGGATGCAGGGGTGCTCAGAGCTAGGGCAGGAGTTTGGGGTGCTGGAGGGGGTTCATGACTGGGGTAGGGTTTTGGGATGTGGGCTCTGGCTGGGCCCTGCTGACCTCAGGTAGCTCCTAGGTGGTGGTGCAGTGGGGCTAAGGTAGGCTCACCCCTGCCCTGGCCCTGCATCACTCCCAAAAGCAGCCAGCAAACTCCCTCTATCCCAAGCCCTGTGTGCCCCTCTCTCTCTGTGGAGATGGGATACATGGTGTGTGGGGGGGGCACCCTGACATCAGCACCCTCCTCTCCCTCCCTTGCCCAGCAAGCAGAAGGCTCCTGAGGGGACAGCTCCAAGCAGAGGGCAGGAGCTGCGCAGCAGTGCGGGGAGAGGCAGTTCAAGTGCTGGCACTAGATAGCCTCCTGGCCAAACCTGTCAGGATCACCTGTCAGAGGCTCCAAGATCTACCAGTAGATCCTGATCTACTGGTTGGTGACCACTGCTCTAGCCTGAGAGTTCACCTCTCAATATGACTATTGTAGTTTCCCCTTTAATCAGTCCTTCACCAGCTTTTTTATTCTTGTATTAATCCCCATTTCCTCCAATTTAACAAATAATTTACCATGTGTTAATATATCAAATATTTTACTGAAATCCAGGTAGATTAGATCTACTGCATTTCCTTTGTCTAGAAAATCAACTATCTTCTCAATAAACAGATCAGGTGATCTGGTATGATCTACATGTTGTAAAATCTTACTGTATTTTATCCCATTTCTCATTCACCCCTATGGGCCTTGTCTCCACTTACCCTGAGATGGATGCTCTGGAGATCAATCTTCCGGAGTTTGATTTCGTAGGTCTGTAAAGACCCAATAAGTTGACTGCTGATGGTGCCCCCATTGACCCCTGTACTCTCCGAGGTCATGAGGAGTAAGGGAAGTCAGTGGGAGAGTTTCTCCCATCGATTTCCAACAATGGGATGCTGCAGAAATTTGACTTAAAGTACATTGACTCCAGTTATGCTAGTCTCATAGCTGGAGTTGCAAACCTTAAGTCAACTTTCTCCTCCAGTATAGACCTGCCCTATTTGCTTAAGTACTTTCTCTTCCAAAATTCGTTCTAAGACTTAGGCTATGTCTATACTGGGAAGGGTTGGTGACAAAAGTGCTGTTGACATGCAAAAGTGAAAACTGATCAAACTGTTTTTTCTGCCTCCCATTGTAGACATTTTATGGTCACATTGCTAGCTAGCTCCCTTGTGGCTAGATAGAGCAAAGAATTGTGGGTAAGCCTCCCACAGTGCAGTGTGGTAGGAAGGCAGAGCTGATCCCTGCACTTCTTGGGATTCTCTCCAAGTTCTTCCACAACATACTCAGTTGCTGGCAGCAGCATCGTAAGTATCCCTGTGAGGTCTCCGTGCTGAGGAATGTCGAAGAAGTGCAGCATCGGTCCTCCTCCCCCTGCAGCAGCAGTTTGGCTGCTGCTGTGTTCCTAGCAGGGCAGAACAGGAACATTCCAATGATTTGCTCTTTTGCTGTTCCCCAAACGGAGCAGCTCACTCAGCTGTCAGATACTTCCCGCAGCTTTGAAAAGGGAGGAGTGCATGCCTGGGAGCAGCGGAGATCACAAAACACTGAACACAGCCACTCGGGCAGGCATTGTGGGACACTGACGAAGCCAGTTCTCTCAACAAAACAAACAGAATCCACACTGGCTCTTTGTCAAAAATAAAGGGAGGGGAAAAGACAAAAGTCTCTCATAGTAGTAGAAGTTTTTTGTCGCCAGAACTGGGTCTTCCCCTCCCCCCCACAAAAGTCACACTGTAGTGTGAACACTCTCACTGTTTTGTCAGCAAAAGGCAGTTTTTGGTGACAAAACATGCCAGTATAGACAAGGCCCTAGAATACAACTGAGGTCAAACTAAGAGGCCTGTAATTTTTCAGATCAATTCTTTTTCCTTTCTTAAATATAGGTACTACAGTTGCCATTCTAAAGTCATTGGGGACAATCCCTGAGTGTATGGCTTCATTAAATATCATTGCTATTGGCCTGGAAATGTCATGTTCCAGTTCCTTTAATGTACTTTGATAGAAATTATTCAGGCCCCCCCCAATTTGGTCCCATTAAGATGTTTGATTTGCACTTCAGACATGCTAATTTCTCCTTCCATATCCTTGCTCACTAGCCTCACTGCCATTGATCCCAGACTCCTCATTACACTATTAGAAACGGAGGTAATATATTAAGTTCGGTGTTGGACCATGCCTAGATTACCTTTAATCTCCACCCCATCCTCAGTGCTTAGCGGCCTCACTTCTTTTCTTGTTTACCTTTTATTGATACGGCTAAAAAGTCTTTTATTGTTTCTTTTAATTCCCCTTGCAAGTTCCAACTCCACTTTGCTTGTGTCAGTTCTGACTTTTCACCTACATTTTCTAAGAGGTAGCTTTCCTTGCTGATCCATCCCTCCTTCTGCTTGTTGTAAGCTTTCTGCTTTCACTTACTCACCTGTTTGAGATGTGTGTTCATCCAGTTTGGTTTGCAATCCTTCCCTAGGATTTTTTCTCTCCCATCCTTGGGTTGCAGACTTCACACAATTTCTGCAACAGTGACTTAAAATTAAGTCCAAACCTCTGCCACATTCAAATTGAATGTGTTCTTCAGTCCAATCCCCTTCCCTAATTCCCTTCATTTTTAAAAGATTGCTCTTTTGAAATCCAAGACCCGCTGCAGGGCTGGCGACAGACTTCACTGGGCACTACGCAATGGGTGGGTGGGGACCTCAGCTCTGGGACTCCCAGAAGCCGTGGATTGTCGGGAGGAAGTGGCCAGCCCTCTGCACAGCCTGAATCCTGCCACGTGGGCTCCGGCAGTGATTTAAAGAGTCTGGGATGTTAACCATGGCTGCTGTTGCAGTAGCCAGGAGCCTGCAGCCCTTTAAAATTGCTGGGCTGTGGGGCAACTGCCCCTTTTGCCCCCTCCACCTTCTCCCCCTTTGGTGGCCCTGACCCTATTTGTAAACCTATTTTTGTTTATCCTTCCATTAGTTTTAACTGTATTAACTCATGATCACTCAAACCAAGATTACCCTCTTCTACACCAGTTCTTCAATGAGGTCCCTGCTGTAATGGAATGTTAAACTGTATTAAACTAGTCCACCATTGGGTGGTGCTGCATGTAAAAAACCTTATTTAAATGAACTCTAGCCATAAAAGGCAGCGCATTAAAGGATCTTACGGTGAACACATCTGGTGCTTATTTGCAAGCTCTTGACCAGTCGGTGTCTGGTTCAGAAGAACATAACGCTTCTCAGTTCTAAATCAACGGACATCATCTCCTATTGGTTCAGCGACTGGTGAAAACATCTCTCAGGGTATGTCTAGACTGCATCCCTCTGTCGGCAGAGGGGATGCAGATTAGGCAGGTTGACATTGCAAATGAGGCAGGGATTTAAATATCCTGCGCCTAATTTGCATAAAAATGGCCACCATGTTTTGCCGACTCAGCACTTTGTCGGCAAAAAGCGGCAGTCTAGAGGGGGATCTGTCGAGAAAGAAAGCCTTTTTCAACAGATCCTGTAAACCTCCTTGCAGGAAGCATAAGGGATCTGTCAAAAAAGGCTTTCTTTCTCGACAGATCCCCCTCTAGACTGCTGCTTTTTGCCGACAAAGTGCTGAGTTGGCAAAACACGGCGGCCATTTTTATGCAAATTAGGCGTGGGCTATTTAAATCCCTGCCTCATTTGCAATGTCGACCTGCCTAATCTGCATCTCTCTGCCAACAGAGGGATGCAGTCTAGACATACCTTCTGCTATCATATCCCGGAATGTCTGGGTCCTACCACTATTAGTAGACTTTTCCTCTAATCTATACCTGAGAAATTAAAGTCTTCCATAATCACATAATTCCCAGTAGACTTTAATTTCTCAGGTATAGATTGGAGGAGAAGTCTACTAATAGTGGTAGGACCCAGACATTCTGGGATATGATAGCAGAGGGTATGTCTAGACTGCATCCCTAATGGGTATCCTAATGCGTCCTGGGGTTCTGGTGCAGGCCCCACACACTATCTTCTGTTACCTTTCTTCCCCAGAATGATTTTGACTCAAATAGATTCCATTATATTCATTCCCTGGGAGACCTATGTGCACTGGGCCTCAGATGCCTTGATCTTTAGTCCCTTGCTTGGAGGAGATGCTTTATGTGTAGGGTAGCAGCCAGGTAGGCATAACCCCTCTCTGGGTGTGTCTAGACTGCACCTTGCTGTCGACAGAGAGATGTATATTAGGCACATCAATATTGCTAATGAAGCAGGAATTTAAATATCCCACGCTTCATTAGCATAAACATGGCCGACGCTTCTTTCGAAACGGAGTTTTTCCAAAAAAACCTGGCAGTCTAGATGCGGATCTGTTGAAAAGAAACTCTTTTTCGACAGCTCCTGAAAACCTCATTTTTTGAGGAATACAGGATCTGTCAAAAAAGGGTTTATTTTTGACAGATCCGCGTCTAGACTGCCATATTTTTCGAAAAAACTCCATTTTGAAAAGAAGTGGCAGCCATGTTTATGCTAATGAGGCACAGGATATTTAAATCCCTGCTTCATTAGCAATTTCGATGTGCTTGATTTGCATCTCTCTGTCAACAGAGGGATGCAGTCTAGACATAGCCTCTGTGTCCTGCCTCATGAGTGAGACATGGCAGAGGGGGTAAGAGTAGGTTTATTTTTTCAGCTTGACCATGGCCTATCAGTTGGGATTGTGACCTGAGGCTGTGCCCCTCTGGCCATTCTTTAGTGCTGCATTTCAGTATTTTCAACCGTGTTGTTGAACTGCGCTCCCGAATCTCCATCTTGCTTCTTCGGTGCCATCCTCCCCACAGCCTGTGTCTGCTTCTCCTGGCACCAGAGAAAAGAATCCAGTGATCAAGTCTTAGCCTGTCTGACTCCAAACTTCCCCATTGTTGCAAGCCAACGACTCTCCTATGCTTGGCCAATAAACTCTTAGTGATCTGATCCTGACCAGTGTGTGTGTGTGAGGTGAGGGGTAGGGGAGAGCCTGAGGGACCCAGCCTGGCCTGAATGTTTTGTACCCCCACTCATACGTATTGATGTATATTGGGCGTCTATCTTTGACAAAGGCTGTGCCACGTCCCTCCCAGAACAGGTGCAATGCCAAGGGCGGCGGGGCTGGGGGGAGGCATTTTGTAAGAATTCAGCAACTGCCAAGTCTGGTGGAGACTTTTGTGGAGAATGGGTTAGCTGAAGGAAGTCCAGCAGAACCAGTTTTCTCCTTGCTGCCTGTAGTGAGGTTGGTGAGGCACCTGGAGAATGGAATATTTCCAAATGTGGCCCAAAGAAAACTGCGTGTTTCTCCTGCTGGTGTTTAAAATCCAAAGTATTTCTATGGGCCAGGGGTGGGGGGTAAATGTGTGAAGAGAATTACATGGGATTGTTTGGGCAGGAGGGGGAAGAGATGAGCAGGCTTTTGCAGAAGGGTGGGCCTTGTTTAGCTATGGGACTAAGCAAAGTCAGAGAAAAGAAGCTGACTTAGGGAGAGGCAGATGCCCTTGGGTTGAGAAGTCAAACCAGAAGCTGCAACAGAAGGATCCTGGGCAGCTCTAGAGAACTCAGACCAGGGCTGGGTGAGCAACGGGTTGCCCTGGGTGCCAACGTCCTTCTGTTCAGTTTGGCCTTTTTTCTCCTACACTGATTGGTGGCCTCCCCTGTTTGTTTGGTTTTGCTTAGCTGTGATGGGGCCTGGGGCTGGAGGAATAGTCTGCCCTTGCCAGCAAATTGCCTGGGATTGTTCCTGCCCAGCCTCCAACCCAAAGAAAACTCCAGAATGGTGAGGAATCAGAGGGAGGGAAAAGCGTGTCAAGTTTACTATTGTTCTATATATCTATGCATTTCTCGTATGATTAAAATTGAAGAGTAATGGCGTTCTAGATCAATGGCTCTCAGGCTTTCCAGACTGCTGGATCTCTTTCAGGAATCTAATTTGTCCTGCGTACCTCAAGTTTCATTTCACTTAAAAACTACTTGCTTACGGAACCAGACATAAAAACACAAAAGTGTCACAGTACACTAGTACTGGAAAATTGCTTACTGGCTCATTTTACCATATAATTATAAAATAAATCGACTTGAATATAAATATTGTACTTACATAAGAACATAAGAACAGCCATACTGGGTCAGACCAACGGTCCATCTAGCCCAGTATCCTGTCTGCCAACAGTGACCAATACCAGATGCCCCAGAGGGAGGGATCACAATAGGTAATCCTCATGTGATCCCTCCCCTGTCACCCATTTCCAGACAAACAGTGGCTAGGGACACTATTCCTACCCATCCTGGCTAATAGCCATTGATGAACCTGACCTCCATGAATCTATCTAGCTCTTTTTTGAACCCTGTTAAAGTCCCACATCCTCTGGCAAGGAGTTCCACAGGTTGACTGTGCACTGAGTGAAGAAGAACTTCCTTTTGTTTGTTTTAAAGCTGCTGCCTATTAATTTCATTTGGTGACCCCTAGTTCTTATATTGTGGGAATACGTAAATAACTTTTCCTTATTCACTTTTTCCACACCAGTCATGATTTTATAGACCTCTATCATATCCCCCCTTAGTCTTTCTTTTCTAAGCTGAAAAGTCCAAATTTTTTTAATCTCTCTGTTCCAAACCCCCACTCATTTCTGTAGCCCTTTTCTGAACCTTTTCCAATGCCAATATATATCTTTTTTGAGATGAGGTGACCACATCTGTATGCAGTATTCAAGATGTGGGCGTATCATGGTTTTATATAGAGGTATGATTCCTAACATTCTGTTTGCTTTTTCTGACTGCTGCTGCACACTGAGTGGATGTTTTCAGAGAACTATCCACAATGACTCCAAGATCTCTCTCTCAAGTAGTTGTAGCCAAATTAGTCCCCATCCTATTGAATGTATAGTTGGGATTATCTTTTCCAATCTGCATTACTTTACATTTATCAACATTAAATTTCATTTGCCACTTTGTTGCCCAATCACTTAGTTTGGTGAGATCTTTTTGAAGCTCTTCAGTCCTCTTCAGTCTTTACTATATTGAGCAGTTTGGTATATTCTGCAAATTTTGCCTCACCTCACTGTTTACCCCTTTCTCTAGATCATTTATAATTAAGTTGAATAGGATGGGTCCCAGGACAGACCCTTGGGGGACCCCACTAGTTACCTCTCTCCACTCAGAAAACTTACCATTTATTCCTACCCTGATTCCTGTCCTTTAACCAATTATCAACCCATGAGAGGACCTTCCCTCTTATCCCATGACAACTTACTTTACTTAAGAGCTTTTGTGGAGGGACCTTGTCAAAGGCTTTCTGGAAATCTAAGTACACTATATCCACTGGAGCCCCCTTGTCCATATGTTTGTTGACCCCCTCAAAGAACTCTAGGGCTATGTCTACACCAGCAGCTTCTTGCGCAATAACTCTTTTGCGGAAGAGTTCTTGTGCAAAAAATCTTCCACAAGAGTGCGTCTACACTGCCATGCACTTTTGCACAAGAGATGTGCTTTTGCGCAAGAGCGTCTATGGTAGTGTGGATGCTCTCTTGCGCAAGAGAGCTCTGATGCCATTTTAACCATAGGGGCTTCTTGTGCAAGAAATTCATGTTGCCTATCTACACTGCCCTCTTGTGGAAGAGCTCTTGCACAAGAGAGCTTATTCCTTGTGGGGAGAGGAATAATTCTTCCGGAAGAAGCCCTGTTTTACAATGCTATACTGTAAATTTACTTGCGCAAGAATGCTCATGCATTGTAGACAGCAGGCTGTTCTTGCGCAAGAAGCTACCAGTGTAGACATAGCCTAGTAGATTAGTAAGACATGATTTCCCTTTACAGAAACCATGTTGACTTTCTGCCAACAAATTATGTTAATCTCTGTGGTATGTCTAGACTGCATCCCTCTGTTGGCAGAGGGATGCAGATTAGACAGGTTGACATTGCAAATGAAGCGGGGATTTAAATATCCCGTGCTTAATTTGCATAAAAATGGCCAACATTTTTGCTGACTCAGCACTTTGTCGGCAAAAAGTGGCAGTCTAGAGGGGGACCTGTTGAGAAAGAAAGCCTTTTTTGACAGATCCTGTAAACCTCCTTGAAGGAGGCATAAGGGATCTGACGGTCTGTAGTGTGTGTTACACTTGTCGTGTGTCCTTGAAGAGTTACTCTGTCACCCAAGAGAGCCCATGAAGTTGGAGTTGTGGGAAAGGATGTGTTTAAGCTTTAGGAGAATCTTGGGGATCAGCATTTGTCCCATGGGCTGGACAGTGGGACCATGGCTCTCAACTCTCAGGAAAGTGTGCTACTCTGAGAATCTGCACCATGAGAGCATGTCTAGGGCCTTCAAAGCAGGGTCACGATCTAGACTTTGTTCAGACTCCCGAGGCTTAGAGCACATGGGGATTCCGTGGTTGGATCCTCACACAGCAGTCCAGCTTGACTCAATGTGTAACAGGGACCCATGACATAGGGCAGTAGGTGGTTCTGAGCCAAGCCGGGTTTGGATGGATGCTATTCTCCCTGCTCCAGTGTCAGTTCACTTTTATAAACAGCCAGTGAGGGGATAATCTCCCTCCCCTCTGCTGTCGACACACAGGAGGACAGAAGCAGGGTTCCCTCTGAGCTGTGTACCTCTGTGGCTGCGCACAACACATTTTAGGCCTGCCCAGCTCATCTTCAGAGCTGCGCAGCAGCACTCACCACCACTCAATCTCCTGCTGAAACAGAAGGAGAGGGGTTGTGGTGACGGTCTGGTGGGTTCTGTCCGGGCCATGTGGCGGTGTGCGGAACACCATGGCTGGCTGGCCAGGCTGCAAGGTGGCGGGTGGTTGTCTCCCTTTGCTCTGGCTGGAGCTGGGGCACGATGTGGCTGTCTCTGCTGGGGTAGTCTCAGCGGGCAGAATGCTGTGGCTGGCTGGCCAGGCTACATGGTGGCTGGTGGCTGCCCTCCCTTGCTCCGGCTGGAGCCGGGCACAGTGAGGCTGTTCCCCCGATTCCAGCTCCAGCAGGCTGAATGTCACGGCTGGCTGGCTGTGCAGCGTGGGGGCAGGCTGCTACCCGCTTTGAGGGTGTAGTTGCAGGGCACAGCCAGGCTCCCTCATATAGCAGAGACCTGTAGACTGACTTTCCTTCAAGCCTAGACCACACTGCATTGCCCACGACTCCTGTGTGGGAGGTATTGTCTGTATTGCTTGTAGAAATATCCTAACCAATGATTCGCTGCAAACAGTCAAGTGATGAACGTAAGTTTCCTGCCCAGTGGTCAAATAAAAGGTCAGGAGCAGTGTCACTCAGGGCACGTGGAAATGAGTTCAGTGTGTGTATGGCTTTCTGGTGGGGAGTTGCAGAAAGGTAAATTAATTTTGAGGTGGTTTCATCTCTTGGTTAGAGCTTGGGACTCGTAGGCAGGAAATAGTTTTATTCATTTTGTATCATGACATGCTTTCTGAATGCTTGTCTAAAATGGATCTGAAATCTCTCCCTGATGATCTATGTTAAATATAAATATTTTCCTTTAGCTTTCTGAAAGGGAAATACACTTAGAGGGCTAAAAAAGCTGCTATTCACTACCTCACACATTCACTCTATCTTATTTTTGGTGAAAGTAAAGATTTGTTTCAGGTGCTCACATTTTTACTTGGTCTATGTACTTTTGACCAACATATTGATGCTCACCTTACCAGTCATCAATTTTCCAAAGACTAGTTTAAGAGAATATTAAAATTGTAGATACATTTTGTGTAAGAAGCTGAGATTTCATGGATTTTCAATTTTCACCCTGTTTTTTGAAATTCAGATTTTGAAAACGTTACCTGCTCCAGTTGCATTAAGCACTTAGAAGCCAGAAAATATGCATTAAGGCAGGGGTTCCCAAACTTTTTGACACGGGGACCAGTAAATCCATTCACGAACTTTTGGAGGACCTGTAATGTTCATTTGCATATTTGCATATTCATTAATCAAATGATGAATATTCAAATAAGTTGTTTCTGGTCCTCCCAAAACCCCCAGTGCCAGCTTTAGCAAAGCTTTTGATATGGTCACCCACAATATTCTTGCCAGCAAGTTAAGGAATATGGATTGGATAAATGGACTGTAAGACAGACAGAAAGCTGGTTAGACCAGGGTTTCCCAAACTTTTACTTTAGTTGGAACCCTTTTTTCAGTACTGCTTTTGCAGCCCAAAAATATAAACACGTAAAAAACAAACTGAGAAAATACCAGACATATAACATGTCTGGTATTTTCTCATTAAATAAGTTGTATTATTACTAGATGTATCAGTTTGTAGTTTCGAACTGCCTGGCTGGTAAATGTGTTCAGGCTGCATGAGTGTGTCTACCAGCCAGACAGTTCGCAACTACTCGAGGGGGTGTGTGTGTGTGGGGACAATAGAATCCCCGGGCCGGACTAACTCATGCTTTGTGCTTTGCGGGGGGGAGGGAGGAACGGGGGCAGCGCCCCAAGATCTACATATGGCCGGGTCAGTCCCACTCTCTGCAGGCCAATTCATTCCTTCCCCCTGCTCCCCCCGCTGCGCCTCTGGCCAGCCCCACTTTCCCCCACTCCCTCCCGGGCAGCCAGTTCTCCCCCGCTTCTCCTCCCAATCTCCCTTGGCCAGCCCTGCTGCCCGCATCCAGCCCTCCTTCCAGCGGCCGCTTCTCCCCATCTTCCCGGCCAGCTCCTGCCCCCAACCTCGCACCCCGGCAGCCCTGCTTCCACCGTCCCCACAATCTCCCCAGCCTGCCCCGATTCCCCCGTCCAGTGCTGCTTCTGGTGGCCAGCTCTCCCCTCCTCCTCACCCCAGAATCCCCTGGCACCTGCACCTTCCCTTAGCCCTGCACCCTCCTGGTGCCTCCCCCTTCCCTTACTGCCCCTGCCCCCTTTGCCCTCTTTTCCTGATGCCCACCCCCTCACCACTCTCTGTCCCATTCCCCTCCTGCCCCTCTGTGCCCTCACACATGACTTGCTCCATCCTGGCCTTCCTCATGCCCACCCCTTCTTTCAAGCCTTCTCCCAGCACCTCCTCCTCCAGCCCCCAATGCCCTTCCCCTCTCCTCCTCTCCCAGCATCACCCTGTCCCCCTCCCACTGACACCTCCTCCTGCCCTTTCCCTCATTGTCTGCACTTGGCCCCTGGCATTTTCTCTCACTCCTGCACCCTGTCCCTTGGTGCCTTCCCTCCCCTGCCCAAGCCCTTCTCCTTCCACCCCTCCCCTCGGCCCAAGCCCCCACCCTGCCGCCGCTGCCGCTGCCGCCTCCTCGCCTCCGCCCAAGCCCGCCGCCGCCTCTACTCCCCTCCCTGCCGCCCAAGCCGCCACCGCCGCCCAAGCCCATTCCCTGCCTTCCACATTGCAGGGCCGGAGGCTGCGCTCAGGCCCCGGAGGCCGAACCCGGAGCCAGTGTGGCCCCGCCACGTGCCTCCGAAGAGTTTTAAAATCCCAGGCCATGGCGTCCGTCACGCCCAGGCGTCCTTCCGCCCCGTGCAACGCCGCGCACAGGCAGCAGCAGGCGGTGAGGAGGAGCGCGCCGGCGGGGGGCGCTCTGAGGCGGGGTGGGAAGACGTGTGGGGGCCGGTGCGAGGGCCAGGCAGGCCCGCTCAGGCAGAGCCGGGGGAGAGACCCAGCTCCACATATTGGTGGAGCAGGGCCCCCGGCTCTGTAACTCGCCGGCACTTCCGGGTTCAGGGCGCGGGGCCCGATTCAACCGAATCAGCCTAAGGCCGGCCCTGCCGGCACCCACCAGGCATGCTGAGGCCCGGTATTTTTTTCCCGCGGCCCGGTACCAGGCTGCGGCCCATAGTTTGGGAAACGCTGCATTAAGGGGTTGGGAGCACAGCTGGGAGGAAAGTGTTGGGGTTGGGATGAAGGGGGCACTGTGCAGAAGTTAGGGTGAAAGGGGCACCATGCAGGTTTAGTGGTAAAGGGTGCACAGGATGGCGGGATAGGGTTTGGGGAGCCCATGGATGCAGGAACGGTGGTAGCAAGGCTGGGTGGGAGTGAGACTGGGGTTCCAAGCTGGATGTTTTTCAGGGTGGATGGGTACAGAGTCATGCACCTTGTTAATTATCCCTTGTTTTAGTATTTTTTTCTTACATAACAATTTACATATATAATTTTATTAGTAACTGGTGGGTGTCACATATCTGAACAAATGCAGTACGTCAATACTAGTGCACAAGACAAAACTCACTCTGCTCAGGGATGGAAAATCTTCAAGGGAACTCTGGACAGAAGGAAGCATGGGGCAGGCAGGGATTCTTGTGTCCCTAGCTTCAGTTTTAAAAGGGTGGAAGTGGAACATGGAAGGGCAGCACTTTCATAGAATCATAGAACACTAGACCTGGAAGAGACCTTGAGAGATCATCAAGTCCAGTCCCCTGCCCTTACAGCAGGACCAACCACCATCTCGACCATCCCTAACAGGTGTCTATCTAATCTGCTCTTAAATATCTCCAGAGATGGAGATTCTACAACCTCCCTAGACAATTTATTCCAGTGTTTAACCACCCTAACAGGCGGGAAGTTTTTCCTAATGTCCAACCTAAATTTCCCTTGCTGCAATTTAAGCCCATTGCTTCTTGTCCTATCCTCAGAGGCCAAGGAGGACAATTTTTCTCCCTCCTCCCTGTGACACCCTTTTAGATACCTGAAAACCGCTATCACATCTACTCTCAGTCTTCTCCTTTCCAAACTAAACAAGCATACTTCTTTCAGTCTTTCCTCATAGGTCATGTTCTCTAGATCTTTAATCATTCCTGTTGCTCTTCTCTGGACCTTCTCCAAATTCTTCACATTTTTCTTGAAAAGTGGTGTCCAGAAAAAATAGTCCAACTGAGGCCTAATCAGTGCAGAGTAGAGCAGAAGAATGACTTCTTGTGTCTTGCTCACAACACTCCTGTTAATGCATCCCAGACTCATGTTTGCTTTTTTTGCAAGTGTCACACTGTTGACTCATACTTAACTTGTGGTCCACTATGACCCCTAGATTCCTTTCTGCAGTACTCCTTCCTAGACAGTTGCTTCCCATTCTGTATGTGTGAAATGGATTGTTCCTTCCCAAGTGGAGTACTCTGCATATATCCTTATTAAACTTCATCCTGTTTACCTCCGACCATTTCTCCAGTTTGTTCAGATCATTTTGAATAATGACCCTCTCCTCCAAAGCACTTGCAATCCTCCCAGCTTGGTATCACCTGCAAACTTAATAAGCATACTCTCTATGCCATCATCTAAATCATTGATGAAGATATTGAACAGAACCGGTTCCAAAACAGACCCCTGCAGAACCCTACTTGTTATGCCCTTGCAGCATGACTGTGAACCATGACAATGTGGCATACAACTGAGGGCTGAGCGGCCCCAGTCTGGGGAGAACACAGGTGGCCACCTATATGGCCAGAAAGGAGCCATCCAAGTCGTCAGGAGAGGGGTAGTGGGATGGATTTGGCTCCACAATGCACCATAAGTGATTTTGAGAAAACTCAGCCCCCAAGACCTGCTGTACTGTAACCTTCCAGGGACAATGTGTATGGATGGGGAGGAGCAGGACATGGAGGAGAGGATAGGTGGCAGCTCCTCAGTGTGGAAACTCATCCGGGCGGTTTTGGCAGCAGCCTCAGTTCTATGAACCCAGGACATATGGGGGGGACTGGCTGTGATATTTTCATGCTGCAGATGGGCAGGACAGGGACTGAACCCTGAGCCCTTTCCTGGCAGCGGTCAGGAGATGTTTATCATGACCCAGCCTCTCAGTCGACTGTGGCCATTTGTAAAATCACATTGGCAGTTAGTTTTGGGGCACATTTTACCTCAGGTCTTGCCGCTCTAGGGACCAGTGCTGTTCATTGTTGATGTTGCCTCTTCTTTCTCTTCTTCCACACACTGCTCTAGGGGTGTGGGGCAGCCGGACGCTTCCCTGGGAAGCTGGGCGGTGCTCTCCTCCCTTTTAACAGGAGGATAATCCCACCATAGGAAACCAAATACTTTGAGGGTCAAGGGAAACGGCCTCTGATTGTCTGCTCACTGCTTTCTGCAATGAAATATTCATGGGCGGGCAGGGAGTATTTGTCATCCCCTCACTCGGAGCCTTGCTGGATGCAAAACCCACCATCAATTATCGGTTTGTGGAGCAGTTCATCCTGGGGATAAGTTTGACAGACTAGAAGCTGTGATCTATGCACACATGCCCAGCTTCACCCCCCCAACACCATCTGCTGGGAAAGGAGATGCCCCGTCCCCGGCAGTGCTAGTGTGGGTGTTCCAAAAAAGTTGTTAGCCTCCTGGGCAGCTTGGTCGGAGTCTCTCTGAATTTTCCTTTCCCCATAGGGAAGTTAAACAACCACTGTCATAAATTTATAGGAACAAGGGACCTGAATTGAGGTGACCACTGAGTTAAAAAATATCAATTTATGTTCCTCAGTAGATATACCTGGTGTTGTACTATATGCAAATGAGCAGATCAGAGTCCGGGAGCCAGAGAACTTTCATGCAAAAGGCCCAGCCTAGTAATAATCCCTTGCTCTTTTCAACAGTAGATTTCAAAGCTCTTTATCAGTTAGGTCAGTATCATTATCCCCAGTTTACAGATGAGGAAACTAAATCACCAGGAGGTGAAATGATTTGTCCACTACAGGCCAGAGCTGGGAGTAGAACCTGAGTCTCCTGCAGCCTGCGCTAGTGTGCTAACAGGGCAAGCATAGAGGTGACTAGTAGTTGGAGCTTGAATGTTTCAAAGAGAAGAGTTTGCTGGGAAGGATGTATTCTGAAGTGCATAGACAACTCTCCTTTTAACACATCAGTCTGGAAGGTGCTGTATAAGGGTTGCATTGAGACTTGAGGGGCCTTGCCATAAATATTAGACCAAAGTAATCTCTTATGTAACTCCACTGACTTCAGTGCTCTTACACCTGAGAGGAACCAGGATCTATAATGGGAGAGAAAATATATACTGGAATCCAGCTGCTATTTTTACTCACCGAAGCCTCAGAGATGCAGCAGGTACAGACCAGAAGGAGGTGGGGCGAGATAGCTTTACAGTATGTTTGCACCCTCTGGTGTCTGCCTAGCTCTGGAAGCCAGCATGATCCAAGGTTCCATCTATTTTTCTCCCCATCCACATGTGGAATAAGTTTTGTTATGTGCACCAAAGCATGTGCAGATGTGCACCACCAAGAGACGCACATGCTGCTAACTGTGGGATGCTCTGTGTGCTTTACTAATCAGCTGGGTGGCATTTGACTCTCTCCTGAGATTAAGCACTCAACTTACAGGGAACACTGTGGCCCCTGTGTAAGTTAGAGCTGCTCAGAGCACACACCAGAGTTCAGAATCTCATCTGGCCTTGATTAGCCTAAATAAATTTGTGTCATCTGTAATTTTTGCCACCTTGTTGTTCACTCCCTTTCCTTGATCACTAATAAATGTATTAACCATAAATTCTAGTACAAATCCTTGTTGTACTTCCCTGATGGTCTTTTTCCAGGGTGAAAACACCATTTTTTCTATTCTTTTTTTCTTTGCTTAGCCAGTGTTTGATCTGTGACAGTACTTGGTCTCTCACACTATGGCTACTTAGTTGTATAAATACTTGTTTGTGCGATGCTTTGCCAAAGTGGAAAAAAGAGGAAACTAGGTCAAATTACGAAGGATGAATATAAAAAACCCATACACACAGGCATGTAGGGACAAAATTAGAAAGACCCAGGCAAAAAAATGGAATTAAACAAGTTAGGAACACAACAGGTAAAAAAAAACCCTAAAACATTTTACAAATACACGAGAAACAAGAGAACGTCCAAGGACAAGGTAGGCCCATTATTCAATGAGGAGAGAAAGACAATAACAGAAAATACAGCAATAGCTAAAATGTTAAGTGCTGGTTTTGTTGGTTTTCACAAAATAAGTTAGAGATTGGACAGCTAACATAGTGAACATCAGTGTAAATAGAGTAAGATCTGTAGCCAAAATAGGAAAAGGACACGTTAAGAGAAAAAGGACAAGTTCAGAGTTGCTCAGATAAGTTAGCTGTTTTCAAGTTGGGAGGGTTTGATGAAATTCAGCCTAGAACTGGCTGAAGAGATGTCTGAGCCATTACTGATTATCTCTGAAAATTCATGGAGGCTGAGAGAGATACCTGAGGACTGGAAAACGACAAATAGAATACCTATCTATAAAAAGAGGAATAAGAACAATGTAGGGATTTATACACCTGACAGCTTAACATTGGTACCAGGAAAGATAATAGAGTAAATAATAATCAAACAAACAAACAAACAAACAATCTGTAAGCACCTAGAAGAAAATCTCTCTATATAAGAGCAGGTTAGATAGACACCTGTTAGGGATGGTCTAGACGGTACTGGGTCCTGCCATGAGGCCAGGGGACTGGACTCGATGACCTCTCGAGGTCCCTTCCAGTTCTAGTGTTCTATGATTCTATGATATTTTAGAGAATTTGTGCATCTGTCTGTCTGCCCATGAGTCCGTCTGTCCATGTATCTATGAGTCTGTCTGTTCAAGATCTCCTCCTAAACCGTAAGAGATAGGACCACCAAATGTGGTACACAGCTTCCTCTTCTAATTTAAAGCAAGGTCAAGGGTTGGTTGTGCCAGGAAAATGGAATGTGCCTGAAAGGAATTGTTTTCCATAACCTGGAAAGGGGGAGTGGGCTGATAACAGGAACAGTTGTACTGCAAAGTGACCACAGCAGACAGTGAGTGCAGGAGACAACTGTACTGCAAAGTGACTACAGGGGTGGCTGCATTGGGAAGAGAGTGGCCAGCTGGGGCCAGGACTCTGCATGTTGCTGGAGGGCCCAGGTAAGTGACTCCCCTGCCCCAAACCCCTCCTCCCAGCCCTTGGCTGCAGCACCAGATGGGAGTGGATGGGTGGAGCCCCACCAGCTAGCAGCCCTGCTGCCCTTGAGGAGAGCGCTGCTGGGGGCCAGAGCTGGGCTGCACAGCCTTGCCCCTCCCCCCCAAGCTGCATGCCCCCAGAGGAGCCCCATTGGGGCTGGGCCCCATGTAGTCCCAGCTGCCACTGCAGCTCCTCCAGGAGAAACCAGAGAGGAGCAGCATCTGCAGTGCTATCCTCACCACTGCAGGCAGCCCCAGCCCTTTGCCCTGAGCCCCCTCCCCTGTCCTGAGCCCTCCACCCCCTGCCCTGAGCCCCCCACAACTCCCAACCCCCTGTCCTGACTCCTGCACCCCCTACTACCTGCCCCCCTGCCCTGAAGGACCCGGGCAATGTCGGGTATGACTTCTAGTAAGGTAATAAATAGCAGGCAGCATGGATTTGTCAAGAACAAATTGTGTCAAGACAACCTAATATCCTTCTCTAACAGAGCAACAAGGCTGGTGGTTAGATGGGGTAGCAGTGGTTGTGATATCTCTCAACTTCAGTAAGATTTTTGATAGTGTGACTTCCAGGAGATCTTGGTAGCTCCACTGGAGACTTTTCTTGTTACTGGGGTCAACATCAGTTTCCTCTGCATCATTCCCCTTGAATTCAACTCTAATCCCCGGGAAATTTTCCCATGCTGCAGGCATGATAGTCTCTGGATTCACACCACAAAAGAAGCAGGCTTGGTCCTGCTTTGGGCAGGGGGCTGGACTCGATGACCTCCTGAGGTCTCTTCCAGCTCTATGGGTATGTTTAGACTACATGGCTCCATCAACGGAGCCATGTAGATGAATTTACTAGACGTAGGAAAATGAAGCGGCGATTTAAATAATCGCCGCTTCATTTGCATCAAAATGGCCGCTGCACTGCTCCGATCAGCTGTTTGTCGACTGCTCCATTATGCCTCATGAAATGAGGTTTACCGGAGCAATCGAAAAAGGCTTCCCTTGTCGACCGCGGTGCGTCCAGACTGCCCCGCTGTGCCGCCAAACAGCTGATCGGCACAGCACGGCGGCCATTTTGATGTAAATTTTCCTATGTCTAGTAAACTCATCTACATGGCTCCGTTGACGGAGCCATGTAGTCTAAACATACCCTATGATTCTATGATTCAAGCATAGGGCATATTGAGCGGGCCCCACAGGGATCTATCCCGGATCTGGTCCTATTCAATGTCTTCGTACATGATTTGGATAATGGCATAGTGAGTAAGCTTATACAGTTTTCAGATTATACCAAGCTGGAAGGGGTGGCAAGAATTTTGGAGTACAGGATTAGAATTCAAAATAATCTGGACAAACTGGAGAAATGGTCTGAAATAATAGGATGAAATGTAATAAGGAGAACTATAAAGGACCGTACATAGAAAGGAATAACAATTAGACAAATATAAAATGGGAAATGACTGTCTAGGAAGGAGCAGTGCAGAAGGTCATAGTGCCTACCAAATTAATATGAGCCAACAATGTAATATTGCTGCAAGAGAAGCGAACATCAATCTAGGATCTATTGTCAGGAGTGTCACAAGGAAGATATGAGAAATAATTATACTCTGCTCAACAATGATGGAGCCTCAGCTGGAGTA
Source organism: Rafetus swinhoei (assembly GCA_019425775.1). Classification (NCBI taxonomy): domain Eukaryota; kingdom Metazoa; phylum Chordata; order Testudines; family Trionychidae; genus Rafetus; species Rafetus swinhoei. The sequence goes on along the minus strand of CM033440.1, from coordinate 142,756,197 downwards.
TTGTGTCCAATTCTGGGCACCACACTAGGGAGAAGACGTAGATAATTTTGAGGAAGTCTAGAGGAGAGCAACAGAAGCGATGAAAGGTTTTGAAAACAGGACCTACAAGAAAAGATTGGAAAAACCGGGTGTGTTTAGTCTGGAAAAGAGAAAAATGGGGAGGGGGGAGGCTGATAACCTTCTTCAAATATGTAAAAAGTTGTTATAAAGTGGAAGGGGATAAATTGTGCCCCTTGACCACTGAGGACAGGACAAGAAGAAATAGGCTTAAATTGCAGCTAGAGAAATTTAGGTTTAACATTAGGAATATCCTGACTGTCAGGGTAATTAAGTTTTAGAAAAAGTGACCAAAGGAGGCTGTGGAATCTCTGTCATTGGAGGTTTTTAAGAACAGGTTAGACAAACATCTGTCAGGGATGGTCTAGATCAGGGCTACTCAACTTTGGAAGCCTCAGGAGTCACGATACTCACAGCACATGCCAAGGGCTGCAACTTAAGTGTGGTTGCATATACATGCAAATATATATACATGCAGATATATGCAAATTGCTTCTTTTACACTGACGGACATGAATACAAAGCATTTCCCACAATGCCCCAGTGCTCCCGGAACCTCCTCCCTGGGGGCTAGAAATGCCGACACCCTGTGCCCATCTGCTCCAGCTAGCCCATCCACTTGTGTCTTTCAGTGCTCACCCCACTTGGAAGAGACCTTGCCATTGTGGAGTGTGTTCCCAGTGGAGGCCATGTCTAAAGGATCCCACCTGTGGACCGCGTGTTGAGCCCTGCGTAAATCCAAACCGCCCTGTGGGCCGCAAAGAAACGGGCTGCGTGTTGAGTAGCCCTGGTCTAGATAATATATAGTCCTGCCTCAGTGCAAGGGACTGGACTTAGATGACTTATCGAGATCCCTTCTAATCCTACATTTCTGTGATTGTATGAAAGTCTTTTCAGAAGCCCAAATAAATTACATCAACTACTTCCACTACCATTTTACTGGAAGTTGAAAGGATTCTAACTGCTTGGCTAGACATGATTTCCTGTTGCAAAAGCTATGCTGGTTAATCCCTATTGTATCCTGATCATGAGCTATGTAATTGTGTTGTAAATTAGCATTACAAGTTTACCAGGTACCTGACTAAGGCCTGATTGGTAATTCCCAGGATCAGTCCTAATGCTTTTTGAAAATTAAGTTCAGAATTTGCTACCCTTCAGTCCTCAAGTTCAGAAGCTGATTTTATTGTATGTTTTTGTTAGCAGCTCAGCTGCTTGATTCTTAAGCTCCTTCAGAGCTCTTGGCCCTGGTGATATATTGCTACTTAATTAATCACTTTGTTTCAGCATCTCTTCTTTTGACACATCAATCCCTGACAGTGCCTCAGCTTTATTATTTTTTATTATAGGTGGGATTGGTAAAACTACTGATTAGTAAGGTTGCCTGACATGTCCCATTTATAAGCCCCTGTGTTCAGTAGTTTATAACTTGGCCAAATTTTAAATATTTTGGCTGACATTTTTCATATCAAGTGTCTATCTCAGCCTGATTTTTTTAAAGGAGACTGGAATGGAGACACATTAGGGAGAAGGGAGGAATGAAGATGGCTCTGATGAGAACTGGGACTGTCTGATCTAAGAGCTAGGTACAATTAGCTGGGATGAGGTGGGGAAAAGATGAGGACACTGAAATTAGAGAAAGAACCTGTGGTGGGGAGTTTGGGACTGAGAGAGAGAATATGGGCAGGGAGGCATCTGTGCACCGAGATAGGGGAGACAGACACATAAGATGAGAAATTAGGGGTGTGAACTGGGACTAGCTGGGCAAAGAGATGGGAGTCAGGGAGCTGGGGTGAGAGGAGATGAGAATGGCTGGGCAAGAAATCTGGGATGGGGAATGCAGATGGGTGAGGATAAGACTTGGTGACCAAAGAGACTGGGGCTAAGCCTGAGCAGTGGAGGCCAGGATGGTCTGGCTGAGAAGAATAGACTAGCAAAAGGATTTATGGAGCAGGGAAGGGACAGAGACGCATTGACGGGGAGAAGGCAGAAAGAGTCATGCTTGGAAGGCAGGGGCAGAAAAGTCTGTCCCACTAGAGCAGTGTTTCTCAACCAGTGGTATGAGTACCCTAAGGGGTACTCGAGACAAGTCTGGGGGGTACATCAACACAACTGAAATTTGGAGAAAACTGCATTTTTGTTTTAAGTTTTACAGTGCTTTATTATTTTTGTATTTTTTACACCCAAAAATGTCATTGCCCACTCAGCTATGATTAGGTTGTTTAAACAAATGTGTTGCAAAGGTAGAAAATTTTTGCGTGTGTCTGAAAACTGTAAGTACTGGGGATATTTATAATGTTTTTAAAAGGGGTACTTTCTGAAAAAAGGTTAAGAAACACTGCCCTAGAGCACTCTCTGAAGCTTAGTATGCATCCCAGTATTGCCACGTCTTACCATTCCGCTGCACACGCAACTCAGTCCCCAGCATCCATCTCCCCAGCCACACCAAGATGGGGAGACAGGTCCAAAGTTCAGTATCTCAAAACCCAGCACCTCCCTCATGTACTACACTACACTCATTCCTGTCTGGAGGCAAGAGTGTTACTGGTTGAGTGGCACTGTGTCCGAATACCCCATCTTGCATGCAAATGTCCATGTGCTTTATAGTTCTCAGAACAGAGCAATAAAACACAGACGGGGGAATCAAAGCCGTATTTCTGTTCAGCTTTTATATGACCAGTTGTGCTTAATGCAATGCACTTAAAATGCCTCCAGAATACATTAGGGTGTTTTGATGGTGAATTTAACTGCCAGACGACAGCCTGTGTTGCTGGCCTTCCTTCTCTTCTTTATGTCCACACTCTTGTTGTCTATATTCTCCATTAATGGGAAGAGCGAGTAAGGCACTGCCAGGCTGCTAAGAGGTAAACCAAGGAGTTAGAAGTCATTCCTGGGCTGTATGCTATCACCCAGGAATCCCACGCTTGCCTTTGTAACCACCTTAGCCACGCTGACATTGAAAGATCATCTGTTCTGTTTTTCTGACATCTCTCTACTTCACACTGTGCAGAACTCCTTCCTGGCCCACTGGCTCAAGAGTCACGTTAAACTGTTTCAACAAGTCAGCCCTGCTATTGGCCAGAAGTAAAGATGAGTGAGTGTCAATATCTGTTCTCCCCTTTATAGACACAGGAGGCCTTTGCAAAATGTTTCAGTTTCACCCAGCGACTACCTTGGGGCTGTCATTTAAAAGGATACGATCAGCTCACATTTGACCCCAAAGTTAGGTTTCTGTAAAAAAAATAAGCTTCCCAACCCAACAAACAAAAAGCCTGAGGCCAATACAAATGCCCCTATTGATTTTTTTGTAAAAATTCCAAGAGAGCCAGTTCTCTTAAAATAAATGAACATTCCCCAAACATTCTCAAAGAAATGGAGGACTGGAAGGGACCTCGAGAGGCCATCTAGTGCAGTCCCCAGGACTGAGACAGAACTAAGTATTAGCGATAGAGCTGTCCTGTCCATAGGACGGTTTGGGGCAGCTGCGCTGTGGGGGGCCCTGTGGCAGCCACCCCAACTCTTCTCTGGGCAGGACCTGGGGGGCAGGGCATCCTGGGGGATTACTTGGGGTGGTTGGTGAGCACAGTCACCCCCTCACTCATGGTGGCAGTGGGAGCTGCAGGAAAAGGAGCGCCACAGCGACTGCACTGCTTTGCTGCCATCCCAGCCCTCTGTGCTCCATTTCACGGTGGCGGCAGCAAGTGGAGCGACCCAGCTCTGGCCCGGGCCCTGGCTCACTCCCCTCCCCCGAGCAATGCAGGGCTTGAGGGAGCAGTGGAGAGCAGGCTGCAGCAAGGTTGCCCTGTTTTCTGCCACCGCCGTGAAGTGGAGCACAGTGGGCTGGGAGATGGCAGCAGAGCGGTGCAGGATACTGGGTCTTACTCCTGTCTCTGTGGTGAGTGCGGGGGGAGGGAGGGAGAGATGGACCCCTGCTGCCACTCCATGACAGGCCCCCCAGGTAATCTCTTGGGTCACGTAACTCAGGGTAGAGGGCTTCGGAAAGGGGCGCAGAGCAAGGGCAGGAAGAGGAGGGGTGGGGATGGAACAGCAGTGGAGCAAGGGCAGGAAGAGGCGAGGTGGGGGTGGATCCTGGGATGGGGAGGTTACCCTGTGCCCCATGCCTTGAGCAGAGGGAGGGTTGCCCTAGGCCCTACCCCCACCCCAAGGGACAGCCCTGATTACCTTTTATCTAACCTATTCTTTAAAACATCCAACAATGGAGATTCCCTGGCCTCTCTAGGTGATTTGTTCCAGTACTTAGCTACCCGTTAGTAGTTTGTTGTAATGTCTAACCTAAATCTCCCTTGCTGTGCTGCACAGGGTTAGTTCATGAAAATCAAAAAGTGAAATTGACTAGATGCTAAAGTGAAACTGACCAGTCAGCTTTCATTGGCCACTGGAGAGAAAGGCCCAAAACAAGCAAATAGCAGAAAGAGGGAAAATAAAATTAGATTCTGAAAAGTCACTCATTGTCAAGATTATGAGGTGTTATTTGTAACATAGAGAACATAAGAATTTTAACCTGACAGCATCTATTAGTTACCAGTAACTATTACTTTACATTTTTGCAAGATCAGCTGTCCAGATAACTTTTAAAAACCCCAACAGATTTGCCAATGCTACCCATAATGCCTCTGGAAAAATATGTAAATTTGGCTCCAAATGGGTCTGCTAGAGCTTTCCACTTTCACAGACAATAACTATGATGCCTGTAAGTGCCTGGCAATTGATTCCAAATAATTAATTTCTCACCTGAGTGGTGATACCTGGAGTCCTGGAGCTGCACCTCCCCAGCGTAAACAAGCTGTCAGGCCATATTGGGCACTCTTAACCTGAGCTATATATTGTTAGGAAGTGCCCTAGGCACTGTAAAACAAAACTGCTCTAACTGGGTTAAAAATGGGACACAGCGCTGCAAAGAGTCGTTGGAAAAAGGGCCTGAGGATACTGTCATAAAGAAACAGGAGAGAGAGAGAGAGAGAGAGGGGTGTGTCAGGACCAGGTATTGAGTCTCAAGTCTTGTGACAGTGCAGGACTGTTCTGGAGAGTTGAGGTAACTGTATAGTCCAGCTCTATAAAGGCATTTAGGTACTCAAACTGCATTGTTTTCAATGCAAACAGCAAAGATGTGTTAACATAAAAATCATCACTAGCACTTCACTCACAATTCTGTGATGGGGGGCAATGAGGACTGGAATAAGTAAATGATTTCTTGTAGGCAATGGCAGGTCCAATCAGAATAGCAGTTCTGTAAGGATAAAGGACGGGGTAGTGCAGGGAAACACCACAGCACACAGGCCTGAATCTAGCTAAGCTCGGGAGTGACTAAAAGCTGTTCGGGGGGCTGTTTGAAATGGGCTGATGGATCTCTGTGCACAGTCATCAATATCTTCAAGCTACCATCGCTGCTAGTCTTAATTGGCTCCCATGTTGGCAGTCTCAGCGGAGAGGCCAAGAATTGAAAAGGTCATCCAGGGTGAACTCATCTCTATCTGCCTCATGACTGAAGCACATTGGCAAGGGCAGAAAAGAGGAGGGTGTCGGGGGGGTGGGGAAGCTTGCAGTGTCCCTGTCTGTGCTGACCCTGTTCTATGGATAAAGGCTTTGAGTCATTAGGACTGTTAATCCAGCACCTTTCCCCAGCACTGAGCTCATTCCAATAAAGAAGAGGAGAGACAAGGATTTGTAGCCTTGTGCCTTTAATTGCCTGGCTGTTTCAGGTCCCATTCATTTCATTTTAAATGGAGAAGTTTACACAGTGTTAAATCTGGTAGCATTGCCTTTCACAGGAGCTTTACATTATACTGGAGACAAGCTTACATTTTGCGGGGACAAATATTTTATCGGCATTGATACAATACATACATGGCAAAGGAGCACCCTGAATCAAGTCTCTTTCTGTTTCAGCGAGGAGATGTGTTTGCTGCACAGATGACGGGAGTAAATCTGGCCCCACAATTAAAATCTGTTTAGAGATGGTTGCAAAAGTGACGGATGAATTAGGTGCTGTGTGCCATCAATCCCCAGCACACTTCTCTCTGTAGAGTAATATTGACAGCCCATCATAAATAGCCATTTGTACAAAGTGCAGGAACTCTTTCAGAAGCAGTTTATGGCCAGCATATATATTCCAAGTGGTAGACAAAATGCAAAGTGCCTGGAGCTTTTAAGAAACAAGGGTGATGATGGGCCCTGCATGGCCTGCAATTGCCTTTCTGTTTGCACCTGTGGTACCCCACGGACACACATGGATGGCAGCATTATTAATATTCTGGTAGTATCCACAAGATACTATGCACTGTTCTCACATATAGGAGGACACAGTCTGTTCCCCAGAGAGATTGGGGCAGTAGGCAGGATTTCTGGACCAAAGAAATCCTGGATCTTGTTTGGGTAATTACAATCTGCCTCCTTAAATCCTCCTGGCACTTTCAGCTGGATGCAGCACTGCTCCTCACTTCCTGCCCTGAAGTCCTGTTGCTGTGCTCTGTGAAACAGCTTCCATGTTTCTCTCTGGAAGTGATTGATTTCTGCACTGAGCGGGAGAGGGCTGTTTATTTGTTACAAAAAGCCAAATTCCCAGTCATAGCACCGAACACTTAACATTCCCACTCATTTCAATTGGAATTGTACCTGCTCAGCCCCTCTCAGGGTTTTGACTTTGGATTGTCAGGGGCTTTTGGGATCCTTTTAAAATAAAGGCTCTGAGGAAGAGTAGAATAGTAAGATAACCAAACTGTTGAGATTTGAGGCATTTGTAATTAAGACCATGGCCACTAAGGGCTTCAAAGAGGCTTGGGGCAGAACACAAATCCAGGCCTCCAGTGACATGAGGCCTTTGTTAGCTGGTAATGGGGAACACAGAGGGATAGCTTCCTTCATTCCACCTGAATGGAGTATAAGGTGGATAGAAAGCTGGCTAGATCATCAGGCTCAAGGGGTTGTCATCAACGGCTCAGTGTCTAGTTGGCAGATGGTATCAAGCGGAGTGCCTCAGGAGTCGGTCCTGGGGCCAGTTTTGTTCAACATCCAGAACATTAATGATCTGGAAGAGGGGATGGATTCCCCCCTCAGCAAGTCTGTGGATGACACTAAGCTGGGGGTAGAGGAGAGGTAGATATGCTGGAGAGTAAGGGTAAGGTTAAGGGTGAGCTAGGTAGATTGGAGGATTGAGCCAAAAGAAATCTGATGAGGTTCAACAAGGCCAAGGGCAGAGTCCTGAACTTGGGATGGAAGAATCCAATGCACTTGTACAGGATGGGAACTGACTGGCTAAGCAGCAGTTGTTCAGAAAAGGACCTGGGGATTACAGTAGATGAGAAGCTGAATATAAATCAACAGTGTGCCCTTATAGCCAAAAAGGCTAACAGCATATTGGGGTGCATTGGGAGGAGCATTGCAAGCAGATTGAGGGAAGTGATTATTCCCCTTTATTTGGCACTGCAGACAGGGGAGTTTAAGAGGGAGTCCTACTATGGTTAGGAAGACCCACAACACCTTTGCCAGCACTGCTTCTGTCTCCACCTGCGCCTGTAGCCAGACAGACCACCTGACCATGGATGCTTCTACCCAGACTCTGGTGTGGTTTTGCAGGGACTGTGGCTTGCAATTCCCAATTACAGAAACCCAGCCTGGGGGAACCATCCAATATACAAGGTGCCTACTGGTGGAATCTCTCAGGAAGCAGGTTGGAGAACTACAGGAGGAGGTGGCAGGGCTGAGGAGCATCCAAGTCCATGAGGAATTCCTGGAGAGTATTCATATGGAGACCACTGAGGCTGAGGAAGCTGTCCCATTACAAAAGACTGCTGACATGCCACTGGTGGAGAAGGAGATGGCTCAGAGGGGGACACTGGCAGCTCTCCACCCCTGCTCCCAACCCTCCCACTGTGGCACTGGGGAACTGTAACGCTGTTCTGGATACAGGAGACAAGGAATCACCACATAAGTATGCAGGGGCAAGATTAGAAAGACAAAGGCACAAAGTAAGCTCAATCTAGCTAGAGACATAAAGGGTAACAAGAAGACATTCTACAAATATATTAGAAGCAAGAGGAAGACCAAGGACAGGGTAGGCCCTTTGCTCAGTGAAGAAGCAGAAACAATAACAGGAAACTTGGAAATGGAAGAGGTGCTTAATGACTTCTTTGTTTCAGTTTTTACAAAGAAGATTGGGGGTGACGGGATGCCTAATATAGTGAATGCTAGTGGAAATGGGGTAGTTTTAGAAGTTAAAATAAAAAAAGAACAAGTTAAAAATTACTTAGAAAAGTTAGATGTCTTAAAGTCACCAGGGCCTGATGAAATGCATCCTAGAATACTCAAGGAGCTGATCGAGGTATCTGAGCCTTTAGTTATCATCTTTGAAAAGTCATGGAAGTTGGGAGAGATTCCAGAAGACTGGAAAAGGGCAAATATAGTGCCCATCTATAAAAAGGGAAATAAGAACATCCCTGGAAACTACAGACCAGTCAGTTTAACTTCTGTGCCAGGGAAGATAAAGGAGCAAGTAATTAGGGAATTCATCTGCAAACATATGGAAGATAAGAAGGTGATAACACGTAAAAAACAAATCATGTCAAACCAATCTGATAGTTTTCTTTGATAGGATAACAGGTCTTGTGGATAAGGGAGAAGCGGTGGATGTGGTATACCTAGACTTCAGTAAGGCATTTGATACAGTATTGCGTGACCTTCTTATCAATAAACTAGGCAAATACACCCCAAATGGGGCTACTATAAGGTGGGTGAGTAACTGGCTGGATAACTGTTCTCAGAGAGTAGTTATTAATGGTTCACAGTCATGCTAGAAGGGCATAACAAGTGGAGTTCTGCAGGGGTCTGTTTTGGGACAGGTTCTGTTCAATATCTTCATCAACGATTTAGATGATAGCATACAGAGTACGATTATTAAGTTTGCAGATGATACCAAGCTGGGAGGGTTGCAAGTGCTTTGGAGGATAGGGTCAAAATTCAAAATGATTTGGACAAACTGGAGAAATAGTCTGAGGTAAACAGAATGAAGTTTAATAAGGACATATGCAAAGTACTCTCTTAGGAAGGAACAATCTGTTTCACACATACAGAATGGGAAGCGACTGTCTAGGAAGGAGTACTGCAGAAAGGGATCTAGGGGTCACAAGCTAAAAAAGAGTCAACAGTGTGACACTGTTGCAAAAAAAGCAAACATGATTCTGGGATACATTAACAGGAGAGTTGTGCGCAAGACACTAGAAGTCATTCTTCTGCTCTACTTTGCATTGATTAGGCCCCAGTTGGAGTATTGTGTCCAGTTCGGGGCACCTCATTTCAAGAAGGATGTGGAAAAATTGGAGAAGATCCAGAGAAGAGCAACAAAAATGACTAATGGTCTAGAACAGCGGTTCCCAACTGCTGGTCCCTGGACTGATGCCAGGCTGCGAACTACTGGCTGCCAAGCCACAGCATACTGCCAGGCCACACCCATGCCAGCTGCTCCCGGGTGTGTGGCTGGTCACTGCCGGAGCTGAAGCCAGCTGTTTGTGGCGGCTCTGGGGGCTGAGGCTGGGATACACCCCAATCCCCTGAGTCACCGCAGAGCAGCTAGCTTCAGCTCCAGCAGCTGCCACATGGCGAGTGGCTGCTACAGCTGAAGCTGGCTGTTCGCAGCGGCTCTGGGGGCTGGGGCTGGGTACATATTTTGATGGACTGGTAACATTTTATTTGCCTATTTGTATATTCTTTATTTAAATATAATGAATATGCAAATAAGAAAATAAAATGTAACCGGTCTGCCAAAAATTTGTGAATGGGTTTGCCGGTTCACGGTATAAAAACAATTGGAAACCACTGATTTAGAAAACATGACCTATGATGAAAGACTGAAAAAAGAGTGCTTGTTTAATCTAGAAAATAGAAGATTTTAGAGTAGATGTGATAGTAGTTTTCAAGTATCTAAAAGGGAGAAGGGGAGAAAATTTGTTCTCCTTAAAACTCTGAGGATAGGACAAGAAGCAATGGGCTTAAACTGCAGCAAGGGAAGTTTAGGTTGGACATTAGGAAAAACTTCCTAACTGTCAGGGTGGTTAAACACTGGAATAAGTTGCCTAGAAAGGTTGTGGAATCTCCATCACTGGAGATATTTAAAAGCAGGTTAGACAGACACCTGTCAGGGATGATCTAGACAGTGCTTGGTCTTGCCGTGAGGGCAGGGGACTGGACTTGATGATCTCTCGACGTCCCTTCCAGTTCTAGTGCTCTATGATTCTATGACAGCAGTAGCAAGGGTTGGAATCAATAAGAAATCATATACATATGTGTGCTCTGGGCTCGGTTAGTTGTTTTGGAAACTCAAAGCAGCAATCAGACTATTGTCACATGTATAACCTGGTAAATTGGGAGTGGGCTAGTGCCCCATCTGGCAATGTCTAAGCCTGAGAATTGGGCCTGGAGCTATTGCAATTGTGAATAGTTAGAAGCCCATCCAGCCACTGGAAACTACATTCCCCTGTCAACGGGATGTAGCAGGCTCCAATAACCAAAGAAGCCAAGTTGCATGCCAGCAAAACCCATCTGCTTTCCTGACGACACCAGTCCAAGGTGCTATCATATTTTAAAAATTTCTGGACGAGTACATGGAAAATGAGTTTTAAACTGTTATTTTATCCTACTGAACCCAGCTCCTCATGAGTGCATTGGGATCTGTGTCAGTTAAATGGATTTCTTGAAATATTCATCTACATGCTCGTAATTTATTCCAAATGGATCACACTTGCCTTCTGTTGCAAGAGGACCTTTAGGTGGTGAGTTCAAATGTCTGCATAGCTGCATGCATAATTTGCACTTTCTTTGATATAAATTGCCTGTGCAAATTGGGAATTTGTGTGTGCAAATGGGTGTTTGCACATACCCGACCAGCGCATGCAGTTGCAGTGATTTTGTGTGCAAATTTGGTACAGAATTGTGTACAGCTGATGCACAGCTCCAGGCACGCTTGACCTTTCAAAAATTAGGCCCTGAATTTCCCAGGAAGGACTATACTTTCATTTACCACTGTGACTTTCAGGGCATCTCTACAATGCAGCTGCATTTATTTTTTGCAGCTCTTCAGTATCCATGCAGTAGCTGTACTCTAGCTATCTTTCTAAAATAGCAGTGAGGATGCTGTGGTGTGGGCTTCAGTGGTTTCGCTGCAGATCAAGGCATACAGAACGAGGGCTTCACTGTGAGAGCCATCACAGAGGACAGCACTAAAGCTGAGTGGACTCTGGTCAGGTCCTGGACACCTGCTGCCTTGATAAAGCTAAAAAGGGGTTAGTAGGTGAGTGGCACACTCCACTGGTTTGTGTGACTCAACAAGCCCTCTCAGAGAATGACAGAGGCCCGGGCCACTTTGAGCTTAGAGGCCCCAGCCCAGCCCCAGCTTCCCAACATATCTAACTTCTCATCCACAGAGTCATACTAAAACCAAAAGAATATATGAAAATGAACACTTGCAACATTTATTTATTAACAATTAAGTCATTATACCAATAGCACATGTATTAAAAATGTAACTTTAATTATGAGTTTCCACTGCAAGCAAAACTCTTCGGTTTAGCTATCCTTTTCTGGCTTTGTTGCGTGCAAACTTTATAATTGAAGAAAAATCTAATTTATGTGCAACATCACTGTTAATGTTAAGCATTGTGAGCCCATTCAAATACTCTTGTCCTAGTATAGAATGATGATAGTTCTTTACTTGTTTTAACATATTGAATGTGCATTCACCTGAAGTCATTGATGCAGGGCGATTGACAAAAATACATAACGCAATTGTGATATTAGGAAATACAGTCAACAGTCCAAGATCAAATATTTCTTGAAGCAGTTCTTTTGGCTTGCAGTCCAATTAAAAGTTAGTGGAATGTATACATTTCAGGAAAACAATCTCGTCACAGAGATCTCTTGAAATTTCTTTGTTGTACCTTTGTTGAAACTGTTCAGCCACTAAATATAGATCTTCATCACATAGGGTGTGTCTGGACTACAGGGTTTTTTGGAAAAAGTGGCCTTTTTTCGAAAAAACTTCCCCTGCATCTAGACTGCAGCCGCGTTCTTTCGAAAGTAAATCGAAAGAACGCAGCAGTTTTTTCAATTGTGGTAAACCTCATTTTACGAGGAATAACGCCTTTTTTCTAAAGTAATCTTTCGAAAAAAAGGAGCTATTGAATGCAAACTGTGCTTTTTCAAAAGAGAGTGTCTAGCCTCTCTTTCAAAAAAGCACCTCGCTTTTTCAAAAAATCTGCTTGTAGTCTAGACACTCTCTTTCGAAAGAAGCTTTTTCAAAAGATTCTTTCAAAAAAGCCTCTTTCGAAAGAGGCTTGTAGTCTAGACGTAGCCTTAATTCTCTGAACTCCCGAAGGAATCCAAAAAGGGTACAAATATGTTGCAGTGACTCTCATCAACGTGTATGACCAGATTTGATGGAGTCAATAATAACAAAAAACAAAACAAAAACCCATTGGTTCGATAGTGCCTTTCTGCATCAGATTGAGATGTTAGGCTGTGACTGGTGGAGAAAATACAGTTTGGATTTCATTCAAGAAGGACTGCTTGTACTCCGTTGTACTTCCCAGACATATTGGATCCATTGTCACAGGCTTGGCCAATGGAGACAAGAAAATTTAATTTAAAGCCTTCCATAATTTCTAGTATACGAGTGGTGATTTCTTTTCCAGTTTTTTTCGTGAAATTATTGAACAAAATGAATCATTCTTCAATTGAAACCTTTGTACTTCCTGCAATTTGAACATATCAACCAACCAAGGTCGTCTGTTCTTTATGAGAACAGTCTGGAGTTGCATCAATAATAATTGAAAAGTACTTCACATGTATCTTTTCAAGAATTGTTGTTTGCACAAATGTTCCACACAGCTCAATAAACTCGTTTTGTATTCTGGTAAACAGATAATGGACTTGCATTTGTTTTCTGCTCTCTCATGATTCATGAACACGCTAAACATAGCCTGATAAAAGTGGGTCATACATTCAATGTATGTTTAAGGATTTTTTCCCATTTATCAGTTTCTATGTTTATTTCACTCAGGAGTAAGTTTTCAACTGAACTGTCAGCTAGTGCTGCTCTATTAGCTGATCTCCATGTAACATAGTTATCTTTATGCAATACTGAAGTTTCATGTGCAGGTATTCGGTCTTTCAACTTCCTCCAACCTCTACTGAGGCTCCAACGGGATGGATCAGACAGCACTGATTCATTTGAAGTATTACTGTTAAAAATGAAACAGGGTACACAGTACAGAGCCTGCTTTTCCATGTTCCAGGAGAGCCAGTCTCATGTGTAGAACCCTCCATTTGGAAGAGTTTTTGTCAGTAGATGAGTGGGAGAAGCATGATTTTCAGCATCTTTCAGTATATTACTTGGAATCTGAAAACAACTAACTTTGAGAAACGACTGCATTTGAGCAACATTGTTCTTATCAAGAAGCCCAATATCAGGATCTGATGCCACCGTTGTTACACTGTGTCCTGTGCTTGTCATAAGTTCTTGCTCTTGCGCAGCATCTCCAAGGTCCTCATTTTCTGCCTGCATAGTCTCTAAATCGAGCGTAGATTCTGCATCTATTGCTACTGTTGGCATTTCTGTGTCTTGATTAATGACCTCCACATTTTGAGGCAGTGACATTGAAATGTCATTTGTGGGTACAAAGTTTTATCAGCAGAACTGGAAGTGTCACTGTCAGTATGGTCACCGTCTAATGGCTGAGGTGTCTTTTCTACGAGAAATGATGTTATTGGCTTTAAACACTTAACTGATGCTTCACTCTGTTGCTTTTACCGTCTCTTATTTGCACCACTTTCAAATCTTTGCTTCATTTTATAAAGGGGTTCTTTTAAAACACAGTAACACACAATACATTAATTCACTAAAGGCTATGGATTATACAAAATTTTGATTGTATATACTTCACAATGAATATTATATTATAACAGTTTGGGAGTGTTATTTACCATGACCCTTATAGCAGCCTTATTTCAAAGTCTTGAAATTTCATCTGCTAACATGTTCCCCTTATTAAATTCCTCTAATAACTGGTGTATTATTATGAATATTAACATGGGGCGATTGCCAGATTAGATATAAAGTTTATTCAACAACTAGAATTAAAAGTTTATTATCACAAAAAAGCTTTTAAAGGTGAATCTAAAAGTGGACAAAGAGGTAGCTTTCAGCTGAGCCTGATATGATTATTGTGTACAAGGACACATAAGAAAAAACAGGAATACGAAAATCTCCTATGCAGAGATAAACATTTAATTTAAAGGTTAAACTCACCCTCAGACCAAGAAAAATCAGTTTACAGTAACAGAATTAATTAATTATTTCAAAACCTCTAAACAAAGACTGTAAACAGCATTTCAGAACGTAGAATCACCAATCACAGAAGCTACTCCAGTCTCCAGTCACACAGATAAAAACTCGGATGTGACCAAAAAACTGGAGAAGGCCTGAGGTCCCACAATGATTTAAATCAATTTTTTGCAGGTATATAGAGCTTCTTTTGTTGTCTCTGTTATAACTGCAAAGTGTATAATAAATGGAAATGATTTGGTAGAAAAATGTCTCAATTTGAGGCCCCTTTGTCTCCTGAGGGCCCTCCTGCTCCTCCTCTCTGCCCCTTCTCCCTGATAGGGCCTGCTCTTTACACACCTGTACATCATGCATCATTTGAATGCCGAGTATGGATACTTTAAGAGGAAGTGTTGTGTGGAGCTGTCAAACAGTGCCAGTATTATAAAAATGGGGAGAAACTATGACACCACCAACATAGTACAATCACCACTTTGAAATATTTGCACTTATTTTCTGTTAGTTTAATTACTCTGTGTTTTATTTCAAGACATAAAATTGGTCCACAGCATCACAGCAATCATTGAAAGGGAAAAACAACATCTAATAATAAGTTAGCATAGGTGAAATTGAAATGCAATAGTGCTGATGACATTTCTAGTCAACACCATTATCATCCTCTTGTTCCTCATGATCTCTATCAAGAGCACGTGGGTTACCCGTTACCTTGGCATGTACACAGGTCTGTGAAGAGCATATTCTTTTAATTGAGAGAGTGGATTTTCACATGTCTTTTTTCATGGCAAGCTGATTCAGGATGTGCTCTAGGTATTTCAAATGTTGTACACTGCATAAGAGACTCTGATTGCCTAGGGAAGTAAGTAGAGCCCTGCAAATCTGCGGATATCTGCTTTATATCCACGGGTATCTGCATCCGCAGATGTACATGTGGCGATCCACGGCTCATTTTTGCAGATATGGATACAGAGGCAGATACAAATTTTTTATCTAAACCCCTGCAAATTTGTGGATATCTGCTTTATATCCGTGGGTCTCTGCATCTGCGGATGTGGATGCAGATACCTGTGGCTCATTTTTGCAGATACAGACACAAATTTTGTATTTGTGAAGGGCTTTAAAAGTAAGTAACTTTTTTTCCCCATGCTTCAATGATATTTCTAGTGACACCAGGACTATCTGCAGACTGTTCTTGCAATACCACCATAGCCATTGCATGGAAGGTATTCTTTCCATCAACAGTCTCTATGTTGATGTCTATATTATCAGCTCCCTTGTGGAAGAGATTTACACTGGCGTGAAGTGGTCCAATTCCATGTGGAATGAACAAACCTCCCTGGAGTCTTTCTACTTCAGTTCTTGCAGCTCTAGTGATAAACTGCCTAGGTTCTTCCTAAGAGATGCAGGATCCATGAAGGTGGCATATATTAATTAAATTGTGAGTCCCAAACTGATGGTGCAGCTGTACAGCAAGGCTTATGGGCACAGGTATGGTAATTTGGAAACTGTGAAATACACTGCAGCTGAGAAGCACTTTCTCTGAATGTCTTCTGAACAATGACACGCATTGCTGGCTGAATTATACACCTCTTTTATCTATCAACCCAAGGACAAACTCCTGCACCAACTGGGACCACAAAAGTAGCTGACTTGGTTTCAATCACCTGGCTTTGGATAATATCCTGAGGCTTTCATTTGGGCTATTTCAGACAGAAGGATTGAAGTAGCATTATATGAAGCCACTTGTTCATTTGAAAGCTGTTCATCAGGGTCACTCACCAGCAGAACATCCATAAAACATTTGGATAACTTAAATTCCTGCTTCAGATAACTAGCAGCTGGGATAGCATCCGTTCATGTTATTGTGTCACAGGGAACAATGGTAGACTGCCACTTGCCTCAACCAGGCTGTGCCTGGAATGACATGGCAGAACCGTAGGGTTTTTCTAATCTTGCCTGTAATTTGCTACTGGAATAGCTTGGCGTTTCTGCATCTGAGGGGAGTTATATCTTTGTAGTAGCTTGGACAGGAGCAGAGCTTTCTTGAACGTAAGATCATTGTCTCGTCAATCAGGTGATAAAGTGCAGTGTTGTGTGATGATGGTATTATTGCAGTGTAACTAGATGATTTTGCTTTCCAGTTTGTTTTACTCGAGCAGGAAGAAAGGCAAGTTGAGTGATAAACTGAATCCCTAGCAATCAAGTATGCCACAGATCGTCTGTGCAACATGTCATCATCTTCTCTTTGAAGTGCTGCCTTCCTTAGATTGGTTACTCTCTCCCAGGTTTCTATTTTATGAGGTTTGTCTTGTGAGTTTTTTTCTCAAGCAAACAGTGCAACAGGACGAGTTACTGGTGGGCGGGCTTGCTCTGGTAGCTATTGAAGTAAGTGAACATGATGCTTGCTGATCAGATTCAGAGTCTGATTTCTTTCCTGGGTTCAATACAACTGTGACATGTGCCAAATGTGACTTGTTTGTCTATTTCTGCAAGCAACCCCAGTGATAGAGTATTGATGGCACGTCATCGCAACTAGAAAACTCATCCAGTAACCGCCAATACAATTCATCTCTCCTGGTGTCTGCTGCCAGCTTGACCGAATTCTGTGCAGCGCCGGTGGCTTTTGACAGTATTTAATTCTTTTGATTTTCTTGACAAATTAACACATTTTTCAAGAGTCTTTTTGTCTTTGATGTAAGCTTTAAAGGGCTTGTATCCTCCATGACTTCATGTACAGTAACTTCCCTGCAGAGGAAAAATTCCTAAGGATATTGTTAGCCTTACCATTACTACCATTTTTCCTTTGCACAAGTATACAGACTTGTGCTAAATTGGATATAAATTCCATCTATATTTTAGAATCCAAATTACCATTTTTGTTTAGTGAGCATATTGATTGAAGCCCAGTGTGGAGTCGTGTTAACGCTAAAACTGACCTGTGAATAAGTGTCACAGAACTAAAAAGCTATTTTCTAGAATATTTCAAAGGCTGCTACTGCATGCATAGGCAATTACAAATTAAAACCTTCTACCCAGCAGAGACTATTCTATGCTATTCTGTATGCATACAAGGTTAAAAATGGAGAAGCATTTACATTAAGAATTCATGTACATTTATATCTATCCACTGTGGAGTGCAAACTGTGAGCAGGGTATCTACTGCTGCTAGTGGGAGGCTGTTCTGGTCAGCAAATTGCAACTGAAAATATAGAAAACTATTATAATCACCTGTGAGAGAGTTTGAAAATGAAGAATATACGATGTAAACATATTCCACGTTGGTATGTTGAAAAATGCTGATATTTGCCATTTTTGCCACATGCTAAACAGCATCATCATTTTTGAAAATAGGCCCATGCAAAACCAATAGAAATCCTTTAATACGTTGTCCTCTCAGAGCTTTGACAAATGAACACCATGTTTAAGGTGCTGAAATTAACTTACACAGTAAAAACTATAGTCATAGTTGTGTTGCAGTGTTCTGGAACTGTGCAAAAAATGACACTCATCTTTGGATACTATTGTTTCATTTTGCCTAGTGGTTTATGGCCTATAGGGAGGCAGACTGGCCACCCACTGACCTGGAGAAGGAGGAGCCCTTCCATAAGGCACTGGTGGGCAGAGCCTGGCCCCACCCCATCACCTGACCGGAAGTCCGGAAGTCAGGATGCGTAGCTAGAGTTATAAAAGGGAAGCTCACAAGCCCGGTCAGGCCTCAGCTGATAGAGAAGCCAGATACCTACCCCACGCTCCCAAGCTGGGGGGGGAGGTGTGAACGTAAAAGAGACCGAGGACTGGCCAGGACTGCCGGGCATGCAGACGACTTCGACCTGGAAGAAGTGCCAACCTGCTAGCCCCCCACACCTCAGAGGACCTGCAGTGGAGCCAGGTATGCCCGGGAGGGGGGAGTCTGGAAGTAGCCCAGGGACAGCCAACCTTAGTCTGGGTGACTCAGATCCTGTGACTAAGTCGGCATGTTGTAGGTAGGATCCCCGCTGAGCCAGTGGCAGACGGATCTGCCACTATTAGGGCCCTGGGCTGGGAAGCAGCGGAGCAGGTGGGCCTGTGTCTCCCCTGCCACCTAAACAGCGTTTGGCAGCCTCTCCCCCCTCTGCGATTCTAGGCCTGGACCCCAGACTGGTGGTGCATCCAATTCCCCTGGAGAGACTGAGCAGGTGTAGCGAGGCAGAGTAGCCCCCCACTGACCCAGAGCCCCCCTGGGCTACATGGCCCCTAGTGACTGCTCTACATTATGCCTCATCTATGCATACATAAAAAAACAACCCAGCTTTCAAATAATAGATGATGTGGGTGGATGTAAGGTGGGTATATTAAACTCCAACAATACGGCCCTTTTTGGAGAATTGCTGCATAGTTATTGGCAGTGGAAACTCCAGTCAGGACCGACCAAGCAGTTTCCATGAAACTGGAGACAGAGCTACTCAGAGACACTTGGCTTGCAGCTATTCACTGATCCTAACTATGAGTTGGGTTTGGTGGACAGGTGTGATGGTGTGGAAAATATCACCTGTGGGATACTCAAGCTACTGACCAATGACTGCTAGAGTTAGATGGATTACTGCCAGAGTTACTGGACGAGTAGGGCAAGGGCATGTATATTGTGTAGCTGGGTTTCCCCAATTTTATGACTGTGTTCTCTGTTCCCTACTAAAGATTTCTGTGTTTCTACATAGTCTCAGAGGGTATGTCTACATTAGCCCCCTAGTTCGAACTAGGGAGGCTAATGTAGGCATTCGAAGTTGCAAATGAAGCCCAGGATTTAAATATCCCGGGCTTTATTTGCATCTTCCCGTCCGGGTGCCATTTTTAAATCCCCCTAGTCCGAACTAACTGCCTACGGCTACACGCGGCAGTCAAACGTTAACTCGAACTAAGTCCTTAGTTCAAGTTAACTGTTACACCTCGTGGAATGATTCGGACTAGGGGAATTTAAAAATGGCGCCCAGACGAGAAGATGCAAATAAAGCCTGGGATATTTAAATCCCGGGCTTCATTTGCAACTTCGAATGCCTACATTAGCTTCCCTAGTTTGAACTAGGGAGCTAGTGTAGACATACCCAGAGAGCTTCTCGGTCTAGGAAGATGGATTTAATTTTCTCAAGTTTCTATGTGGGGGCTAGAGCCATTTTAGTTATTTGCCAAGAAGAACCCTAGATATATTGAAGAGAGCCCATCTCATCACTATGAACCAGTTGGTCATGGGTTACATTGGGGGGGCAGGAGGGTGTCACAGAAAAACTCAAAAGTCTAGATGCTTTCTCCCTAATTATTGTAACCACTTAGGTCTGCAAAACTGAGTTGGAAATCTTCGGAGAGTGGGACTTTTTCACATGCGATTTTTGCATTTCTGGAAATAACTATTCAAAATTCATGAAAAATAAATGTATTGAATCTGTGATCAGCCAGCTTGCTATGGCCACTTAACATTCCACAGTGGCAACAGGGAATCAAATCTTCCTGCTGCAAAAACCTTACTTGCTAATCCTTGAGTTGAAGGAGGACCTCTTTTGGCAGCATATGGCCTATGACAAACTGTTGACCAGTTATGATTCTATAGAAATCAATGACCTTTCTCACACACAAACCATCAAGATCCCAGGTCTCAAATCTGGGTCCTAGTTAACTGGCACTTCTTTGATGTCACCACCAACTGCCTGGGAGAAAGACCATGAAACCTGAAGCTACATCAGGGAGATTTCCCTTGGTTCCTGATTAGAGAGACATCTAGACCTCTGATAGGTCAGGACTTCCTATTTAAAGACAATGAGAGAGAGACACAGGAAGTTGCTAGCACAAGTAGGCACTATCTACCAATTGTTTGGACCCTTTGTCTGGTGCTACAGACTCTGACTTACTTGCGTCCTGGTATTCTGACTTTGGCTTCACTCGTGGTGACCGGACTAGTACCTGGCCCTGCTGGGATTGGTTCAACTGGCTCTTGCCTGATTTCTAGTAAGCTAAATATAACTCCTCTGAACTAGGTTGCTAACCACTAGCCATCCCCATGGCCACCTATATCCTGGCTCTGACAAATAAGCTATTTCATTATGGCAGGGATAAAAAGTGCTGTGAAACTTTCTTTAGTGGAAGCTGTTTACTCTTTCTGGACTGTAATGACACATGATGAGATTTTGATATGAGCAGGTTCCTCTTCTGTTTCATGTGGGAAAACAGTGACTTAGCTGTTTGTTTTGAATTTCTCTTTGGTCCCGATCTCATAATTCTCTGAGTCTACAATTGAAGAGGTGGAAATATCCTTTCTCCGGTACATGACCCCCATGAGCATGCTATGGCACAATTGTCCACTATAGGGACAAAGGAAGGACAATCCTTCCTTGGAAGGATCCGTCAGTGGCTGCCAAAGGAATCAGCCGGATGGGCCATTGGCAATTCCTGTGTAAGAGGCAAAAACACTGCTGAGCTGCATTTCAGCTTTATTGCTTTCCTCCTCACACTCTGTATAAGCAATGGCTATGCTGGTAGAGAAGGACAAATGTGATAAATAACAATGTAAAACAAATCTGCAGAGATGGATATTCTACTGTAAACCATATGTCTCCGTCCACCGCCTCTGCAGGGTCATTACTAAAAATGGCAGGATAATAAACAGTGAGATTCCTAACATTTCTAATAATGTTTCATGCCCATCCAGCTCATCAAGTGGTGTGGAACTGGCAAAAAGTTAATAGAAACTCCCCATCTCATCTCCTGTGTGTGTGTGAGGGAGGGGACAAGGGGAATTGGAAGCAAGCGCTGCTGTTGCTGAGAGGAACTTGCAATGTCTTCCTGCTGCTTTTTGGCAGCAAGTCTTCATGCTGTTGGCAGCACAAGTGACATAATCACTCAGGAAAGGGAACCTATCATGGTGTGCAGAGGCTTCTGATCTATGCCCCAGCCTGTAGCCACTCTCTCCGGAATAACTCCGATAGTGTGTTAGGTCCCACAATGCACCACCAGGGCAGGCCTGTGGCTTCTAAGACTGGGAGTTCAGCACCCACAATCCCTTTCTCTCTGCAGCTCTCTAGAGGTAGGTTTGTACTGTTCCCCTTCAGTAGGGTTGCCAGGTGTCCGGTATTGAACCAGACAGTTCGATATTTTCGCCTCCTGTCCGGTAAAAAAATTCAGAAAATACCAGACACCTAAAATGTCCAGTACTTTCTGATTTTTTCCCAGCCAGGAGGCAAAAATCCCAGGTGCTTACCAGGTTCCCCAGGGAGCTGTCTGGCCCGGCACAGGCAGGCAAGATGATGGGCGGCCGCCGGCAGCCTGTTAGGGCCAAAAAGCCTCAAAGCGTTTCTTAAAGGGACCATGCTTTTTTTCCCCCTCAACAACCTTGATCTCCCCCTTTTTTTTCTCAACAGAATTTTTTCCTTTTTTTGGGGGGGTGTTGTTCAGTATTTTTTGTTAAACCATCTGGCAACCCTACCCTTCAGGGCACCATGCTCTCGGGGAGTATTTACAGTGACTCAGTCAGCTTTTTCAAAAAGCAAGGTATTTTTCAAAAAACAAGGTACTAATACAAGGACTAATGTATTAGTCACTGGGTGCATGGTATCTGAAAGTCCTTAGGTTAGCAAAAAGAGGCAGAGGTTAAGCCATAGTCCAGCCAGGCCAAACCAGTGCCTTGAGGAGTCAGGCAAACTGTAACAGACTCCATCTCTGCCTTTTTCCTTGTCCCCTTTCTCTCCCCAGGTCAGAGCTCCTGAGTCCCTCCAAAAGGGCAGCCCTTATTCCAATCACCACACACCTTATTGTCCAGCCTCACCTAGTGGGTTTCCTGCTGTTTAGTGTTGATTGGTTCAGGCATGCACTGAGGTGTCTCTTTGTTGATTTGAGTCACTTTCCGCTTCTCCTTTAATGACTGTTCATTCCACCCCATAACTAGGTGACACCCTCCACCCCCACTTGCCTCCTGCACATAGGGTTAGGGTGCTTGTAAACTGAGGGTGAGGCCACTGGATGAGGCTTAGCACAGAGTGGGTAAGCACTAGGGATGTTAAGAGGCAAGTATTTAACTAATTGAGTAGTGGATGGAATTTTTATGGACTGCTCGATTAGTCAACAGCAGCCAGCTCAGTCCCGGCTTGCGCCAGGTGTAGGATCCAACCTCGCTGTGGCTCTGCAATTTAAAAGGTTGTAGGAGTCGGGCAGCCTGCCCCCCGGCTCCTACTTCAGTTTTAAACTGCAGAGCCGCAGCGGGGTTTGGTCCTGGACTAGCGCGAGACGGGACTGAGCCGGGCTGCCCACTGTGTGGATGCATCACTCCTTACACAACATCTGTGCGTGCATTTCACAATGATATTGGTGACCAGTGTTACACTGACTTTTTTTTGAGCCCAACCATGACACCCTTAGGTGAACTAGAATGTACACTTCAGACGCAGGAGATCCTGGTAACCACTGTGCCTCTCTTCTATGCCTCTTGCCAGTTGGCAAAAAAAAAAAAAAAAGGTTTCTGAATCACACCACTTCACTTACTTTTTAATTAAATAGCGTTGGTCTGCCTCTGAGTGATCTGATTCCAGCTGGCCCTGGAAAGAATTAAGTATTTTGAGAGAGGCCATTCATGTGGAATTCTATTCATCCTTGGTCTATCTCCAAAGAAATGCATAGTACAGTTACACCATGGCTGGTGTTTTCAGCCTGGTTGAAAGGAGGCAACATGACAGATCTCCCAAGAGAGCCTTTTCTCAGGGGATTTCTAATCCAAAGAGGCTGGGGATATGTTTGAATAAATGCCATCCAAATCTGCTGCCTTTCCAAAGAAATCTTTTCAGGATGACCCATCACCAGCGCTAACTTGCTGTGCTTCTATGAACACAGGATGGGTTAAGGCAGAATCCACAAATCCTTGGGATATGAATTGCATAGTCCAAGAGATTCCAGATTGAGCTGTAAATCAGAGGCAAAGCAACAAATAGTCCTGCAGCACCTTAGAGACTAACAAAAAATGTAGACGGTATCATGACCTTTCGTGGGCACAGCAGTAGGCAGGATATCTGTAAAGGTGAGTTAGACTGATTTTGTTGCCAAGAAGCTTAATAACTTGAGAAGGAAGAGAACACGTGTCCATTTTGGGGTTGAAGATGGAAAAATCTGTCTGCATGGAGAGATGGGTGGTAGAAAAGAAGGTGAAGGAGGCTTCTGGAAATGGAGGAAGGAGGGTTGATAGACTGTGAGGAAGAGTCAGGGAAGAGAAAATGGAACAAGAGTCTATTCAGTGGGCCTGAGGGACAGAGAAGTGAGCCAAGTTTTGACATTATAAAATATTAGTGCATCAATGCTCTGCCCCTACAGATACCTGTGAAAGGCAGTTTGTTGTGACACAGCTTCTGTCTCTCACCTACCACAAGAATTCACTCCCCCTGCATCCATCTTTCAAAAATTGGCCAAGCCACTAAGTTTGGATGCAGATTGCTATCCAGCCTAGTTCAAACGTACAGATGCAGGGGTCTGGTTTACTATGAGCAGCGACAAAGTGGGCAGCCAGTTTAGCACCATGACCCATTTTATCTAGCAGACAGATGGCTGGTGAAGATGAGAACACTGAGGCCTGTGCTGAATTTCTGTCTAAAGATAACCTCATCCCAGAGCTGTGGAGGTAAGACTCCTAGTCCCATTATTGACTGGACAGGAGCTTCCCTTAAAGATCATTCATGTGAGTTCTTTGGTAGCTGAAGTTTGACTTGGCCTCTCTTGGAGATCCTCCTCCCTTCCTCCTGGGGCTGAAAGGGGAGGAAGTGGTTTTGTCATTTAAAAGAAAGAAACAGATGGAATTTGTGGCAGTGTTAAAAAGCTCCAGCTTGTTGCCACAGTAACCAAGGGGATTTTTAAAAAAATTATTATTTTAAATTCTTCATTGTCTTCATTAAAGGTAACAACGATAATAGCAGCGAATAAACAAAGCAGAGCCCTGCTGTGCAAATCAGTCCCTCAATAAATAAAATTAAATGAGTACTCTGTGTGATGAATACTTATACAGTGACTGAAAGGATGGAAGGACTATGGGTTAGCTGAGGACGCTGAATTAAACCTACTGTTGGCTTTATGGGCAAAGTACAGTTATGCCATGGCTCTGCCCCATAACTAAAGACATCAGGTACACCCGGTTAGGACTAATGTGCTGCTTAATGTAAGGTGCCAGGAATAAAAATGATCAACTCTCATATTTTAGGGCATCAACTGATCTCCTTTAGGGGTCAGGAAGTAATGCCTCCATCCACATACACTCATATGTAACATTGCACAAGTACATTATGGAGATATTTCACCTTCCTCTGAATCCAGTAGGGGCCCCTGCTGGATGAGGGTGGTAACCTAGTGACAGATGATGTGGGGAAAGCTGAAGTACTTAATGTTTTCTTTGCCTCTGTCTTCACAGACAAGGTCAGCTCCCAGACTAATGCGCTAAGTGACGCAATATGGGATGAAGGTGGACAGCCCTTAGTGGGAAAAGAACAGGTTAGGAACTATTTAAAAAAGCTAAATGTACATAAATCCATGGGTCCAGATTTAATACATCCGAGGGTACGGAGGGAGTTGGCAAATGTCATTGAGGAGCCTTTGGCCATTATCTTTGAAAAGTTGTGGAGATCAGGAGAGATCGTGGATGATTGGAAAATGGCAAATGTAGTGCCCATCTTTAAGAAAGGGAAGAAGGACGATCCAGGGAACTATAGGCTGGTCAGTCTTACCTCAGTCCCTGGAAAAATCATGGAAGGGATCATCAAGGAATCCATTTTGAAGCACTTGGAAGAGGGGAAGGTGATCAGGAATAGTCAACATGGATTCATGAAGGACAAGTCGTGCCTGACCAATCTGATTAGCTTCTATGATGAGGTAACTGGTTCTGTGGATATGGGAAAGTCAATGGATGTGATATACCTTGACTTTAGCAAGGCTTTTGACATGGTCTCCCACAATATTCTTGCCAGCAAGTTAAGGGAATGTGGATTGGATAAATGGACGGTAAGATGGATAGAAAACTGGCTGGAAGGTCGGGCCCAGCGGGTAGTGATCAATGGCTCGATGTCAGGATGGCGGTCGGTTTCTAGCGGAGTGCCCCAAGGTTCAGTTCTGGAACCGGTTTTGTTCAATATCTTTATTAATGACCTGGATGAGGGGATGGATTGCACCCTCAGCAAGTTTGCGGATGACACTAAGCTAGGGGGAGAGGTAGATACACTGGAGGGCAGGGATAGAGTCCAGAGTGACTTAGACAAATTGGAGGATTGGGCCACAAGAAATCTGATGAGGTTCAACAAGGACAAGTGTAGAGTCCTGCACTTGGGATGGAAGAATCCCAAGCATTGTTACAGGCTGGGGACCAACTGGCTAAGTAGCAGTTCTGCAGAAAAGGACCTGGGGATTACAGTGGATGAGAAGTTGGATATGAGGCAACAGTGTGCCCTTGTAGCCAAGAAGGCTAATGGCATATTAGGGTGCATTCGGAGTAGAATTGCCAGAAGATCTAGAGGAGTGATTATTCCCCTTTATTCGGCTCTGGTGAGGCCACATCTGGAGTATTGCGTCCAGTTCTGGGCCCCCCACTACAAAAAGGATGTGGATGCATTGGAGAGGGTCCAGCGGAGGGCTCCCAAGATGATTAGGGGGCTGGAGCACATGACCTATGAGGAAAGGCTGAGGGATTTGGGCTTATTTAGTCTGCTGAAGGGAAGAGTGAGGGGGGATTTGATGGCAGCCTTCAACTTCCTTAAGGGAGGTTCCAAACTGACTGGAGAAAGGCTGTTCACAGTAGTGATGGATGGCCGAACAAGGAACAATGGTCTCAAGTTGCGGTGGGAGAGGTCCAGGTTGGATATTAGGAAAAACTATTTCACTAGGAGGGTGGTGAAGCACTGGAATGGGTTACCTAGGGAAGTAGTGGAGTCTCCATCCCTAGAGGTGTTTAAGTCTCGGCTTGACAAAGCCCTGGCTGGGTTGATTTAATTAGGATTGGTCCTGCCTTGGACAGGGGGCTGGACTTGATGACCTCCTGAGGTCTCTTCCAGCTCTATGGTTCTATGATTCTATTATTAGGTATTGGCCACTACTGGATATAGAATTTCAGACTTCTTCAACTAGTGGTCTGAGAAATTAGGACAGCTTCTGTGTTCCAGCATTGAAGGGATATGGTCCAAGGTCTGTACAATGACGACTGCCATTTTGGTAACCACTTCCATCCAAAGATTTCTGAGCTTCAACAAACTCATCACAGACTGATCACAAATGATGCCTACTGGTATCACTCCACCCACCATGGAAATGAAACTCATGTGGAACACAGCAGCAAGCTGTCCGGTGCACAGCAACACTGCACAATAGTTATGGACATGAAGTGAAGAAAAATGGTCAGCCAGCTGAAACTACGTGGTAAATTTACGACAGCAGAATGCAATTCCTAGAACTGGCATTTGGGCAGAACATGGAACTATCATTAACATCATCAATAATCATGACTAGCTTGGATTCTGTAGTACAGGGGTGGCCAACCTGTGGCTCCAGAGCCACATGAAGCTCTTCAGAAGTTAATATGCGGCTCCTTACATGGGTACCAAATCCAGGGCTGGAGCTACAGGTGCCAACTTTCCACTGGGCCAGAGGGTGCTCACTGTTCAACCCCCAGCTCTGCCTTAGGCGCTGTCCCCCTCCACCCTTTCCCTTTCCCCCTAGGATCCTGCCACTTCCCACTCTCTCCACTGAGCCTGTCACCCCCATGCGTCCCCTTCCAGTGTCTCCCACTGAGAAAGAGCTGATCCCAGTGGGCAGGAGGAAAAGGAGGAGGAAGCACTGACCAGTGGGTGGGATGTGCGGAGAGTGGTATTGGAGAGATGATCAGGGCTGGTGACATAGAACTGTGGCTCTTTGGCAATATGCATTGGTAAATTCTGGCTCCTTCTCAGGTTTAGGTTGGCCACCCCTGCTGTAGTTCTTCCAATCTGAAAGATACCACCTCAAGATGCCTTCACTTCACTTCTTATGTGCCTTAGGCAGGCACAATCAATAGATAGCTGAATTACAGGGAGAAAGAACTTCAGAAGAAAGAGCACAGAACAACCCAGCATCAGTAATGCACAGAAACATTTCTTTCCTGATGAAGTCAAGGTCAGTGAAGTGCGTCTTTGAACGTGGAATGGTCTAACTTGATCCACAGCGTCGGTTTGGTGAAAACAAACCTAGGTAAAATGCAAGGCTGTTTAATTATTTATTTATTATTATTTCCCACAGATGAAAGTGATAAGATCGGGTGTTAACATAAGGAATTATTTTTAAACATGACAATGGGGTACGCTTGTTTTTCCCCAGGATCACTGCAAGGACTTTCCTTCATGGATATGGAGTCTTCAATCTCCATAGCACCCTACTTCAGACTCTGGGAATGCCCTGCAATCTGAGAGGGGCAGATTGAGAAGGATAGGGTCTGCAGGATGTGCCTGAGATCCACTCCCCAGATGCCAAAAATAAATATGCCCAAATTTAACATAGCTCTTCTCCCTCCAATTGCAGTGAAATTTGATCCCCAAAATGATGCAAAATTTCCCCCAAAAGGGATTGGACAGCAATCAGAATTCTCCACCCACTAACTCTATCCTTCAGTGGAATCTTAGTTCACAGGGAAGTTATATCCAGATCTTTTTCAACTGGAACATTTGGGTGCAGTAATCCATGACTGTCTGCCTCTAGTGCATGAAACACTGCTCCCTCAGAATGGGAGAGCAGTAGGCCAATGCGATATTGTATCTTTCCCGCTGAAGACACATCCAGCTTTTGTACAAGGCTGGAATATGTACTTGGAATCTCTAATGCAGAAACATCCCTTGAAGGACATGAGCAATGTCTGAAGCCATGTAAGCAAAAATGAAATTCACTGCTATGTCATAAATGCTCCTCTTATTACTAACTTTACTGCCACGGTGATCCAGTTCTTCCATGCATGGAAAAGAGAAGGACCATTTGAGGGTCACAGCCAGTCACTGTCTGGTTATTCCTTTATTACTAGGTGTAATCTCCTTTCCCATATTCCAGCAAATGACGAGGAAGTTCCCTGTGTTATTTCAGTATCACTCTTGGATCCTATATATTGGGAAGTGAATAATACTACAGGTTGAACTTCTTTAGTCTGGCATTCTCTGGTCTTGCAACATTCAGGGTCCAGCTTGATTTTAGTTAGCCGAACGTCTACTTATCATGGGTGTGGCCAAGTTTCCTGCGGTCCCATAGAGTTTGAATACAGCCACCAGTCCTGGCTCTCCATGTTCTGTGCTGTTATTTAGCTCTAATTTACCCCTCAATGTCTTCTAAGAGCCCAGTAATCAGTGGAAGTGTTGGTAATGCTGCCAGACAATATTGACCTCCTGTGGTTTGGCAAATTCTCTGGTTCGGCACCAGTCGAACCTGTATCTTCAACCTGTATCTTCTCTGCCAGAGAATACCTTCTAGAATACAGCTCTCTCCAGCTCTTCTGGGCAACGCAGCACCTGTGCTGTGTCTAAGCCTTCCTTTTCTCCCCCCCCTTCTTTATGTGCACAAAAGCTAAATTTCCTCTGTTATTTCTTTCTAATTTAGATAGTTTTCCTGTTCCATTCACTAGTGACTGATTCAGAACTGGTGTTTGGTTTGCGTTTCCTATGTGTGTGCATGAATTGGTCCTTCCTTTATCCAAACCAAGTCTCCCTTCTTTAGATAACACTAGGAAAAGAGGCAACATTGACCACAGACTGTCTCCACATACCGGTGAACATCTTTCTGCCCTCCCCCTTTCAGCAGTAACTCCCAGCTGCTTGAGATCAGTTTATCAAGCTTATGCTATTACACCCACCAAGTATCACTAATGTAACCCTTCTGCTGGGTAGGCCTGGCAGCAACCAGGGCCGGGTTCAATATGTAGGGGTCCATCTCACACAGAACCAGCTCGAGCCCCCACCCAGTAACCTGGGAAATTCACACACTCCTGGGTGCCTCTGAGAGGCAATGCTTCCCCACTCGCAAGCACAGAGTCTGAGTGTAGGAAAGAAACATTTAATGAAACAGAGAGAGAAGTCATATGGCACTAACTTGGGAAAATACCACAAACAGAGTTCATAACCCAAACATGAGCTAAGCGCCCCCTCCCCAGCCAAGAATCACCTGAAGTCCCAAAGTCCGACACCCCAAAAGTCTCTGTCTCTGGTCAGTGCCGCCCAGAGTCCAAAAGCTCACCCGCAGGGTTTTACCTCCCAACCTGGGTAGAAATGGGGGTGGGGAGATAGATAGGGGGCACCTTACGTGGTCCAAGGTCGATGGCCCCACCTCTCCGTAGGGTTCTGCTGCAGTCTTTAACGCGAGCCACTCCGCCACGCTCCACCAGCTGTCTTGTTCCACTCCACCGGACGCTCCACTGGTCGCCTGCCACCGCTCCTACCAGCCGCACCGCGCCGCTGGTCGCCTGCCACCGCTCCTCGCCTGCTGCCGCTCCTATCAGCCATGCCATGCCACTGGTCACCTGCCGCCACTCCTCGCCTGCCGCCGCTCCTCGCCTGCCGCTGCGTCATGCCGCTGATCGCCTGCCACCGCTCCTACCGGCCGCCTGCCAGTGGTTCCCACCATCCACTCTGCTGGCCACCGTCGCTTCACTGGCTGCAGTTGGTCTGGCTCCCAGCCAAACCAGTGATTTCAGCTCTTAGGCTGTGTCTACACTGGTGCGATCTCGCGCAAAAGCGGCTGCTCTTGCGCAAAAACTTGCTGCCTGTCTACACTGGCCACGTGTTCTTGTGCAAGTAAACTGACGTTCTAATGTATGAAATCAGGGCTTCTTGTGCCAGAACTCTGAGGCTACGTCTACATTGGCATGATTTTGTGCAAGAACTCTTTTGCGGAAGAGTTCTTGTGCAAAAACTCTTCCAGAAGAGAGCGTCTACACTGGCATGTGCCTTTGCGCAAGAGATGTGCTTTTGCGCAAGAGCAACTGGGCCAGTGTAGATGCTCTCTTGCTCAAGAAAGCTCTGATGGCCATTTTAACCATCGGGCTTTCTTGCGCAAGAAATTCATGTTGCCTGTCTACACTGGCCTCTTGCGCAAGAATAGTTGCGCAAGAGGGCTTATTCCTGAGCGGGAGCATCATAGTTCTTGCACAAGAAGCACTGATTTCATACATTAGAATGTCAGTGTTCTTGCGCAAGAACTCACGGCCAGTGTAGACAGGCAGCAAGTTTTGGCGCAAAAGCAGCTGCTTTTGCGCAAGATCGCGCCAATGTAGAGACAGCCTGACACTCCTGCTCAGGAATAAGCCCTTTTGCACAACTGTTCTTGCACAAGAGGACAGTGTAGACAGGCAACATGAATTTCTTAAGCAAGAAATCTCTATGGCTAAAATGGCCATGAGAGCTTTCTTGCGTAAGAGAGCCTCTACACTGGCATGGATGCTCTTGCGCAAAAGCACATGCCAGTGTAGACGCTCTCTTCTGGAATAGTTTTTGCAGAAGAACTCTTCCGCAAAAGAGTTTTTGCATGAGACCGCACCAGTGTAGACGTAGCCTTAGTGATTTCAATTCTTTAGCCACCACCTAGACTGGCAAAGGATTCCAGCTTCCAGTGGACTAGCAAAAAGACTCCTCATGGAGTCTGCTTTAGGTCTGTCCTTAAAACAAAGGGGGAAAGGGGCAGGTTGGGCCAGTCTTACAGTTCACACCTAGCAGGTGTGAAGCAGGCTGACTCAAGCCCTTTAACCCTTCCCCCCAGCTCCATCCACTCAACTCTGGAAGGGGGGAGGCTTGTTCCTCAGAGACCTCTAACAATGATGGTGTCTCTCCTGCAAGCACTGGTGTCATGTTTTACAGTTCCCACGTTTAGGGGTAGCATGATTTGTGACACCCACAACAGCCCCAAATTATTTACAATACACCACATTCCATTCCAACACTGATCCTCCATCAGCCCTGGCTGAATTGGATTTACATAGCCACACCTCGTATTTCCTCCCCCTCCTGGCATGAGCTGTATTTACATATCAACAGTTAACAGTTAATTATCTTGCAGAGCTAAACAATTGTAGTGGGCACACCCACGCCCAGGACAGCTCTCTCCTTTTAGCTGGCTGATAGCAAGCAGCAGTTCAGCCCCTGCTTACACTAAGGTCAATTGTCTATATTGTCTGATAAGACTTTGTCATACTGTCATACTAATCAAAATGCGCTCTGGGAAAATATGCTCCATGTTGCTAAGACTTTGGAAGAGCTAAAGTCTACACAGATTCTGATGCATCCATCGCAGGTATTATACACATTGGGCTAGATCATTGTGGATGGCCTCTGTCAGTGTGAATCAGACCCCCAGGGAGGATGAATATCTTCTATAAAGATGCTAATTCTTGACCAGGCCCACCAACAGGAGGTGCAAAGGGGGCACCGGTGGTGCCTAGAGTCCCAGCAGGGCTGGCCTTACCATAAGGCGAACTGAGGTGGCCGCCTCAGGTGCCAGACTGTGGAGGGGGCGCCACTAGGACCCAGAGTGTAGAAAATTGTGTCTGCTGCTGGTGCATATGTATTCTCTCTGCTCTAGATGCACAGAGATGGTGAAGTGCCATGAGAGGAGTAGAACAGGAAGAAGGCAGAATTGAGACCTTTCAAAGTTTTGGCCCAAGCGAGGGGGCATGGAGGTGTCATTTGAGCTCCCTGCCTCAGGTGCCAAAATGTTGTGGGTCGGCCCTGAGTCCCAGACCCTTTAAATTGCCACTGGAGTGCTGGGTGTGAGCTCTGGGTAGCTTTTAGGGCTGCCTGAGGAGCCAGGGGCATCATGCAGCATGCTCCAGGCAGTGCTGGTGGGAGGTGCTATGGTCTGAGTGGCGCTGAAGGGCAGCTATCTTCAGCCCGCCCCTTATGCCTGAATCCCTTCTGGGAGCATGGAGCTGCCCCCATCACACTTTGCCCAGGGGCCTCGCATGGCTGTTGGTTCTTCTGTTTTTTACTTTGGTTCTGATTCTTATTGTGCAGTTTGCACTGTCTTGGGAGTATTGGCTCATGCCTATTTCTTCTTTAATCTGCATGGTGTGACAGCCCCTTCCTACTAAAATGCTACTGTGTGTGTTTCTCTCTCTGCCTCTCTCTCTCTCTCTCTCTTACAGTCCTTACTGAAGAGATCCGGTATATGGAGAAGGGAGGAGTCAGCTATGTGAGCAGCATGTGATCTCCAGGCATTAGCACATCTCTGGGGCAATGATAAAATCCTCAGAGGGTACTTAGGGAGATGAGTGCTTTTGGCTTTGCTGTCAGTGTTTTCCTTCACCTCACTGCTGCATCCTCAGGTTTCCAGTATGGTCCCATCTCATGTCAACAATTCTCCTGTGGGCCAGAAATACTGACTATGGATGGGACTTCTCTTCCAGATTCTTCTGTCTTGGTGCTGACAGATAGGGAGCAGAAGATCAGGGAAATGGGAGACAGGAAAAAAATTCTTAGAGCTCCTTTCTTCCCTGCCAAAAGAAATGAAGGAGCAGTTTTCCAGAGGGTGGAATGTCTGACCTCTCTACTGTTATCTGTGAGGGTACAGATCTATCCTTTCAAAGCTGTTTTCAAAGTGACTCTGATAACAGAATTGCCTACAGACAGGACTGCAATGATTATTCAAAGCATTAATCAGGGGGAAATTATGCTAGTTACTGATTAACTAATTATTGCAATCAAATATTCACTCCGCTCTTTGGAACAGTGGGCAAGGCACAGGGAGAAGGCAACAACAACAACAAAAAGCCCTCGCAACAACCAAAAAGTTGAATTAATATTTTGCGGGCCAGTGGGTCCCACTGGTGGGAACCTAAGTCACATGAGGAAAAGCACTGGTGTCCTCCAGCCTATATGATCTCAGTCCATCTCTGCAGCTCCAGCTTTCCAGTTACATGAAATAACGGGAAGGAACAGCATGTGCTTCATTAAGTGGGAAGCCATTGAAAGTGACCCCTGGTAATGGCAACAAATGATCGATTCAATAATGCCACTTAGCTTCATGTTTCTGGGGGCACATCTGCCAGCCTCCTCCTGCCACGCTGGCCCTTTGGGAACACTAGCACAGGCTGTGCCACCAGAACAATGGAGCACATGACTCCAGAGGCAGACAGTTTAGCTGCATGGATGAGCTTTCCAAGAAATCTGCTTATAGGGATGAACAGCAGAGGGTAATAGGAAGTAGGGGTTCAGTAGGCTGGATGGCGGCAGTGACATGGGGGGGGGGGTTCCTCTCTCCAGTTTGAGGGTGATTCTCCAGCAACTATCAAAGCATTACAAAAATCCCAACTTGTTACAATACAGCAGTGAAAAATTAAGGACAGTAGGTAAAAGTGCTGCACGAAGGACAGAATAGCAGAAACTTACATTATTTAGCCCAGAACTAAATATCCAAGGGAAATTCTTGACTATGGAATGTATTAGGTTGTGGAATAAAATCCCAAAGCTGGCGCTCTTGCACTGGACATTTTACAAGAGTCAAGGCACAGCAATGGATTGTACAGGGCATGATCCTCCTTGGCAGGGAGAGGAATTGGATCTAGAAGTCTCAGACTGGTACCGGTTTTTGAGGTGATCGGTGGAGCTGCTTCTCTATCAAAGGGGAATCTTTCATTAGTCTTCAAGCAGTGGAGTTTCTTGCTAGCTGGAGCTCAACCCCAGAATCAATTAGGGCTTTCCAAGGATCTTAGGGTTTGACCGTTTGAAGACCAATCCAACCCATGCTCTGCACTCTGCATAGCTCCTATGTGCCTTTCTATGTGTTGTCCCCTTACTAAAGGAGCCTCTGACTTTTAATGAGATCCTTTGTGCTGCAATCTAGCCCTAGAGACTACAACTCCCATGAGCCCTTGGGAAAAAGGAGGAAACAGTGGCTCTTCCAGGCATGAAGAGAGAGAGTTGATGACCTCCATTTTGGAGAGAGGAGCCAGGCTGCTGGTGGGGAGCCTTTTCCAGGCCAGGAGCTGTTATGTTGCAGCTTGACCCTGTTAGTGAGAGCCTGCCTGCAGGCTGCTTCAGGGGCTCTTGATTGTCCCTAGAGGAGAGAGAGTCTGGCTGTGCCTGTGGCTGAGAGGGGCCTACATAAACCTGCACAGGAGGTAACTGTGAGTAACTGGGCTCTTTGGTAAAGTGCTGCCTGGGACGGAGCACAGAAAATAGACTGATTCTGGGTACAAAGAGAGGCAGAGTGGCCAGCGCAGTGAACCAGAGCTGCTGGCATTTGGTGGGGCCTGCTCCAGTGGCAGAGAGATTTTGCTGCTGGTTGCCTGCCTGGAGTGACACACATAGGACCAGGACAGTGCTGCCTCCACTCCAGCTGCAGACCTTCAGGTGTGCCCACACAAGCGTCTGGGACTCTGAATCCAGAGGAGCGTGCACTCTGGGGTGGGATAAATTGTGGCAGTGTAAATGCCAGATAGATAAGTTTCCTTTCTTTCTGTCTACTTTGTTAATTGCTTTCATTCACTTTTCATCTATTAAACCCTGTTTCTTTAAGTTGTTAAGTAACGGTGTGTTAATTCTAATTTAACCAATTAAATATATATTATTTAATATTGTTGTCTTGGAATTAGATCCAGATTACTGCTGGAATAATTTGATTCCTGGAGGCTCCCAAGGCACACCATTAAGTGTGTACAGGGCCAGCCAGATGGAGGCACTGCCATTGTACATTCTTTAGGAGCAAGGGACTGCAGCAAGGGGGAGGATAGGGCATCCCCAACTAAACAACATCACCACTGGGGTACTCAGGATCTCCTCTTATGTTAAAAACATCAGGTGCCTAGGCACACATGTGAGTGTGACCTGCTCCTGAGCAACCCAGGGAGGAAAAAGGGGGTTATATATTAGGCGGTTCACCTTGTCTTCCTAGCTATTCATTAACCAGTTACTGCAGATAACATAGGAAGGTGAGGGATCAGAACAGGAAAGGTGTCTATGTGAGAATTTCAGGGTTGATTTTCTTTGAAAATGGGCCCTTCATTCTTAGCAGATCCTCCCCTCTTTTGGTACATCAGAGTTAGATTTGGTTAGACTGTCCTCCGACGAGGAAAAGCAAAACCCAGACATTTAACAAAAGGATTTTTTCAAATTTTGAGAGATAATATTGACATTCGTTTTGGAGTCCGTTTTATTTTAAAATTGACTTAGATTTTTCTGCTAACCGGAAGTTTAAGAAAACGTGTAGATATTAATTGCTTTTAATTCAAAGCGTAATGAATGCAGAGGTTGAGCTTCAAACCCGGTTTAGATATAAATTCATGCTTGATAATAATTATATTTCATAATGTTAGCTTCTTAATGTTTTTATTTTAAGTATCATCAAAAATTCTCTTCTCGCTCACGAACGCCCACACACTCATCCACTCATGCATCCCCTCACACACACTAATTTGCTCTCCAATATAATGTTAAACATTTAAGTTTTTCCTCTCTGGAAATTTCAATTATAAATTATTTGAAAATTTTCCCCCATTTGTTTTTGAGTAGAACAAGAATTTGTCTGACATTCACAGATGAAAGGCTAATTTTTCGAAGACAACAAATAGCAAAGAATGAAGACGACATGTCAGACACCCCTCTAACCTGCACCCCCAAGCTCAGTGGCACAGTAGTAAACTCCCTGAATCAGGCACAATGGCTTTCATCCAGCCACACCATGGGAGAGAGGTCTCCTTTTATTAAGCTGCCCGGTGCTTTGCCCCATTTCTAGCGTATTTCAGCCAACTGAAGTTACTCTTCTAAAATGGTCAACTTCCTCTTCTCTGGGGGAACTTCATTTCCTAAATCTGTAAGGCCCAGTTCTCAGAAGAGTTAGGCCTTCTCCCCCTCTCAAAATGGTCACTGGTAAGGCTTTGCTAGCCTACTTACCACTGTCAAGATTCCCTGATTGGCTTGGTCTTCTCCCTTTCTTCCACAGACTTTGCAGAGGGCTTGGAGTGTTAGACCAGTATTGCACCGTGTGATAATTTTGAGGGGAAATGTCCATTGCCTGCAATTAGGCAAACTAAGCATCTTGCTTAGATTATATAGACTGAGAGCAGTCTTCAAATATGTTACAGGCTGTTATAAAGAGGACAGAGATCAACTGTTCTCCATGTCTACTGAAGGTAGAATAGGAAGTAATCTGGTTAATCTCCAGGAAGGAAGATTTTAGGTGAGATATTAGAAAAAACTTTCTAACACCAAGTATAGTTAAGCACTGCAATCAGGTTCCACGGGGGGCTGTGAAATCCCTGTTGTTTTTAAGAAAAGGTTAGTCAAACACCTGCTAAGGGTGTTCTAGGTTTACTAAATCCTGTGTTAGTGCAGTGGGCTGGAACAGGTGACTTCTCCAGGTCCCATCAAACCCTGCGTGTCTATGATTTCTATGATTATAGCATAATGAAAGGGCTGTCTGTCCACCCCCTGAGGAGTTCCAGCCCACCACAAACAGCTGGAGAAACATAAAGGGTACCCTTCCCAAGTCTGTTATCATAGAGGGAGGGCTTTCTGAGTCCAATGGTGGAGTCCTCCTTCACATCTGATTTTCTCACTAAATAACAAATGGTTTCTCCGAGTGAGAGAGGCTCTCAAATGGAAACACAGCACAGCAGCCCTTCTAGCTAACCTCTGGAGAACCCTAATTCCCTCTGACCCCAACTGCAACAACAGGCCCCAATGCAAGATATTGTAGAGCAGCTGCTTGCCAGTCAGCTAAACTTCCGTGCACCCAAATATGTTTGTTGCCTGTTTGATGCAAGGTGGAGAAGCAGCTGTACTTGGACCAACCATCTCCCTTCCCTTTGACTACTTGCAGGTTGCACCAAATGGAAAATCTTATCTAGCCAGTGCCTAGAGATAGGAGGGTCATATTTATACTGCAGGTGGTCCCTTGCCCTGTCAAAATCAGAGCCTCCCTGGGCTGGTGCTTTACACACAGGAAGACAAAATAGCCTCCACTCAGATGATTATACCACTAAATATAAGCACAAAAGATATGGGCCAAATTCAGGTTTGGTTTAATCAAGTGCCACTGCACTGAAGTCCACTGAGTGGCACCTGCCTACATCAGTGCTGAATTGATTTCATTTTCTTCCTGAGACAAACCTTGTCTCCGAGATGTTGTTCCTGCTGGCACTGAAGTCCGTAACAAAAGGCTCAATGGGGATAAGAGCAGACCCCATGCCAGTAGCTGACTCTGAGGAGAGGTGAATGCTTTTGACATGCCTCAGCAGGGTCACAGCCAGGCCTCCAGAAGAGGGAGTGCCCTGCCATCCATCCATATTTTACATGCTTTCGGTGGTTGGTGACGTGATCCTAGGGTATAATATATACCTTCAGCACCCCAGCGGTGTCCACTTCTCCCTTCTGAATGCTGTTCTAGAAACATACAGGATTATAAGAGACGATCAAGTCATGCAACTGAGCATTAAAAATTCATTCCCTTACATGCTTCATTTGGTTTGTTTTAAAATCCTTCCCTTGGTTTTCTCATTTCATTCCCGAAGAGCAGCTGTGGTGCTGGCTGCAGCTATGACTCTTCATTATTATTATTTATATTGTGGAAATAGGCCCCCAATCAGGAGTGGACTGATTGTGTTGGGTATTGTACAAACACGGCAAGACATGAGCGCTTCCCTAGAGAACTCACATTCTTTAAAGACAAACATACGGAGAGTGGAGGAAAGGGATCCACCATGCAATTAAAATCACCTGGTGGTCACAGCCACATGACAGCTTAGTTCCAGCCCTTTTTTTAAAAGATCGTTCTTATGTTTCATTTGTCCATAGAGTTTTTTGGGGGGGTCTTTTGTTTTTTGGGGAGCGCTCGGGGTTGGAATTGGAAGAGGAAGGTTTGGTGGGAGCAAGAAAGGGAATGAGGTTTAACAGTTAATTCGAACTAAGGGGTTTATCTCGGAATCCCGCTTCTCTGCCGCGTGTAGACGCGGGCAGTTACTTCGGGCTAGTCAGTTTCCAAAATGGCGACCGGCCGGGGATATGCTAATTCAGCGCAGGATATTTAAATCCCGCGCTTCATTAGCAATTTTGGTCGCCCTCATTAGCCTCCCTAGTTCGAACTAGGGGGCTAGTGTAGACATACCCAAAGAGAGTGAGGAGAGAAGGTAAAGGCTCTTGCAGACTGGATTGACACCCACTGGCTTGAGGGGAATTATGGGCTGTATTAGAAGGGACCAGCTGGCCAGCCACTGTGTCTGTGGACCAGGATAGAAGTAGAGTTTATATTATAACATTGGGGTGCTGCATCTCTGGACAGTGGATATGCTTTGCCTGATATGGCAAAAACAGCCCTTCCTCTGTCACTGCGTAACATGGTGCAAGTCCTGAAAAAGGAGGTCTTTGCCCCAGTGCTGAGAGAAGACGCCTGAGCGGACCGTGATTCTTGGGTAGACTTAGGTGTGGCTGGCTGGCATGATTGCACGCGTAAGAGAAAAGTGACAAGTTATAAAATCTGTTTCGATCTCTGTTAAATGCACGTTAAATACTGCGTCTGTGTAAGATAGCTGGGATCAGGAGGACCTAATGGAAATGCTGAACTCTGACTGTAGCAGGACATAATCACAAGGGTGCAGCTTGTGAGCCAAACCATTCAAAGGGACATGTCTAGAAACACAATAGCGTGCTACACTGCATGTGGTTCTGGATTCATGTAGGCCTTGCTCAGATCAACTTGGACTTCCAGCCCTGCCACACTTCTGACCAGCATATACATGCAATACCGTTACCACACACAATGCAATGTATTATTATACCCAAAGCATGTAATATACACCACCATAATCACCACCTCTCCTGTCTCTTATTGCACTAGAGGTGTGTGATATGGATTACAGGATCACAACTGGGGTACCCTGCTGTGTATTACAAGCAGTTTTGACAGCACCTACCCTAGTATATGATGATGTTGGTGTATCTGAAGGGGGCGCCAGAGGGGGAAATCCCTGTAACATCACACCCTGGACTGAAGGGGTGCTCTGGTGATGAGTCTGCCCCCTCCCCCATGGCAGCCCATTTACAACACTGTAATGGTAATTTCATATCCTGTTGGGGAAAGACATTAACATGGCGGATAAAATGATGGACCAGATTATATTCAGAGTTAAAAATGTGGAAGCAGAAATTGGTTTTTTTTTTAAGGTATCAGCTGTTTAATGCCCATCTCCAGGGTGACACCTTTATTCCAGGTGCTGCACTTCAAGAAACAACTGCTAGTGAAATCACCAAAAAATTGGAGGATGCCCAGTTGAAAGCTATTCTCAGGCATCCCATGGGTCAGATGAGAGAGACTGCTGATTGTGTGGGTCTCAGAACAACTTGCAGGTGATATGCAGGTAAAAGCCATGGCACATGGAATTGCCCCAAAAGAAGGAAGTCACACCAGGGACACATAGAAGTTGCTGATGCAGTAGGGCCACCATCAGCAACTATTAGAATGGCCCTCGTGAAGAGCTGCTGAGATATTTGTTACTATGTGTCCGGAAATGCCGATGGCTGAAAAACTATAATGCTGTTGTATGCAGGAACTGAAATAAATTTGATCCATGGCGAACACCCAGAAAAGAAAATTGTACTAGAGGAGATTATTCAGCCACTGCAGAAAACAGAAGAAATCCAGTTCCAACTGAACTTGGGGTCTCTACATACAAAATATACTTCTGATGCCATGACCAATATTTCTACTGCTGTTGTAGTGGGAGTGGATTCCATCAGAGGGCATCGCAAGAACTCATGGGGTATTAATAGAAAGAACTTGTCCCTGGATATTATTCAGATGCACTTGCTGGGCATAGGTAGGAGAAAATGTGGATCTTGGTGTGGGGGCCATAAATGTACCCCTGCCATGCCCAACAGGTGTCTCCCTGTGGGAGTTCAGACTAAAAATTGTCGTGAAGCCAGCTCCTCATGCAATAATACTCCTGAGGATTAAAGGACTGCTGCAGTGACCCTATAGGGTGTGTGAAGCTCCCAATATCCAGTCAGGATGATTGTTTAGCAGAACTCTGTTTTGAGCTGAGCAAAGGATGAGTTCTAGGCAATTACATCACCACATAATATTTCTCAACTACTATTCTCACAAACAAAAAACTTGGTTAAAATTGTTAAGTCTGCAAGTTCATGCCAAAGGAACCCTTTTGAAAAAAATTACTCTTTTTTTCACCAAAACAAACTGGGATATTTAAAAGTCCGGAAATGAACACCTAAGTAATGCAGCATGTTCTCCTTTGTCATATCATCCTTCATCGCTTACTCTTGCCTGGCTCAGTTTGTGCTACCCACTAGGGATGTAAGCGTCCAGTCGACTAGTTCACTACCCAATGAACATGCACTTATCAGGTAGTCGAGTAGTGACTCGACTAGTCGCTTTC
The DNA here is from genome assembly GCA_019425775.1 of Rafetus swinhoei. Lineage (NCBI taxonomy): Eukaryota > Metazoa > Chordata > Testudines > Trionychidae > Rafetus > Rafetus swinhoei. Next base: position 142,715,437 of record CM033440.1, on the reverse strand, counting down.
CTCCCTCCTCCCCAACCCCCACCTTGCTGCCTCAGAGAGAGGCAGCCAGGGGGGAGCAGAAGCCAGTGCTGGGGGGAGCCAGCTTTAAGCCAGTTCCCCCAGCACTGTCTTGGGGGGGTGGAGAGGCAGAGGCATAGTGGGGGACCAGGCATGAGCCAGGAATCGGCTGTCCCGGCTTGCACCTGGTCCCAGAACCACCAGACTCTTAATACATTTAAAAGGCAGAAGCACAGTGGGGGGTACTGGGAGCAAACCGAAAATCAGTTGTTTTGGCTTGCGCCTGGTTCCAGACGCTGCACCTCTGATTAAAAAATGTATGAAGTCCCACCAGGCTCTTAATACATTTAAAAGGCAGAAGTGTAGCGGAGGCGGGGGGACCGGGAGCGAGCTGGGAATCAGCTGTCCCGGCTCACACCCGGTCTCCCCCGCTGCACTTCTGCCTTTTAAATGGCCAAGTGGCTCTTAATACTTTTAAAAAGCAGGGGCACAACATCCAGGACCAGACAAGAGCTGAGAATCAGCTGATTCCTGGCTCATACCCAGTGCCCCTGCTGCCTCTGCCTTTTAAAGCAAGCTGGGAAGAACCTGCACAGAACTGTGGCCAGTCAGAGCCAATCAAGGCTTGTAAGAAACCAATCAGAGGACAGCTTCCTGAGGCAGCCTTGGGTATGAGGAGCTGCCCAGCAGAGCAGGGAGCAGTGGGGTCCTGACCAGGGAAAGTGCAGGATCGGTTCCTAAAGAAGCACTTGGGATACAGCAGTGCTGGGCAGACTTGGGGGAGCAGAGCAAGAGCGCCTGCTTGATACCTGCCAGGTTGCAGGCCTTGCGATAAGGTCAGGAAGGAGCCGGGGCCACAGGGGAAGTAAGCAGGGAACAGAAGGCAGTAGAGGGGGAGAAAAGGAGAGCAGAACCAAGCTGCTGTCAGAGGGTCCCTGGGCTGGGACCCCGAGTAGTGGGTAGATCTGCCCCCCCCCAGACCACATCTTGCCACCAGATAGAGTGCCTGGTATGGATTGTGGCTTGCTCCTGAGGTGAGGGGCTAGACTGGGTCTGCCGTTGGCCACGGTGAGAGTTGCAAGATTCAAGACAGCTGATACCCCTGGAAGGGAGTCAAGAAACCAGAATGGTGGGCATTGCCAGAGGGCAGTGTCCTGAAGAGGACGCGGAGATCCTGGGAGTGACGCAGGTCCAGAACAGAGCGCAGAGAGTGACAGTGGGTGAGACATCGGCCAGAAGGGGGGGCCTTGCTGAGAACTAAGCTAATTCCCAAGGGGACCAGCAGAAGGTACCATGGTGGTGAGTCCCGACCATGTTACAGCTGCCCTCCTTCCTGTATCACTTTTTCCTCTCCCAGAGTCCCAGATACTGAGATCAGGATGCCTTGTTCTATTCCCTTCATCCACGTGCCTCTTCTCTCCTCCTCCATTCAAGTATCTCTTAGGCGTCTCCATGCCCTCTTCTGCAATTCTGTGTCTGTGTATTTCCACTGGTCTCATGCACCCCGTCCATGCCCCCTTAGTCCTGGCTCAGCGGAGCATCTATAGAATCAAAGACTTTCGAGTCAGTAGCAGGCCATTTAATATTTATAAGCCTTTCTTTACATTGTTATTTATATGTTCAGAGTTGCTTGTTGTACAAGTAAACCTAGTTCTATAAATCCTTTGTAATTCCCACCTTAGCCATGTCCCTTTCTCCCAAAGACTAAAAAAAGGATTAAATGGTTCTTTTCAGCAGGACCAACCCAAAACATCCACATAGTTGGAGGCTGTTGCCCAAGCCATTTTGGAGATGTAATAAGCTAAAAAGGGTTAGAAGAATGTTTAAAACTGTACCAGAAAGGGGGGCATTGAAAACTCTGTCATTGAAAAATTCTTTTCAATCTTGTTTGTTTCAGTCTACACACACAAAAAAACCTTCCTCGGGATTAAATGTGGCATGTGGAATTTATGGGAGATAGGGTTTGTTTTAGGGGTACTGAAAGAGGGTGGGATTGAAAATTGGGGTAATGGTTAAAAAAAAGAAGATAACTTGAATCTTTGCTGCTCCATAATATCCAGATTTTTTCTAGGAACTTAAATATATGTAATATCCTGTAATATGCTTTCATTATTCTTTACATAAAGTCCACTAATTGCCTTGCTGTACTGGTCCAGTGTATTTTCAAAGATAGCCCTTTTATAAGAGAAGTTCCTTTCTTTCTCAGCTGTGTAGTTTTGCAATGTGGTCTGCAGCCATGTAGGACACATTTTCTTCTCAAACATTATGGCTGGGCTCCCTATTTCCAGTGTGAGGATGAAGCAGTTAATTACGAAGCAGTTCTAGCTATGGGTGACAGTAAAATGGCACACAGATAAATGAAGGCATAATTCTCCTACTGGACCAGTTTCTCAGTCCTCCTCTAGTCTCTTTGTATTCTCTGGCTGTGCCAAAGGGGTGGAAACTGGCCACATCTCTTGTGCTGAGGACTCCCTTAATATTCAGTTGGTACATAGCTTGCTCCTACATTATCATTCCTCAGATCCCTGGCACACTGGGTATGTGAGGTGCATGGAGGACATGTGAAGAGCTTTGGCTCATTCCCAGATGACACTGTCTTATGAGGGCCATTGCCAATTAGCATAGTTCAGAGTAGTCCCCCAAATTACTTCAACCTTTGCCAGGATCACACTTAGGGCCAACAAAGAACTGTTGAAGAATCAGGCAGCTGTAACCAGTTTTCCAATGGACCTTTCTCTGCTCTGCAGAGCAGAGCTCTAGCATACCTGAGAATTTGGATCATTTTTATCTTGTGCTCTTCCTCCTCCTTCCATACTCCCCATTACAGTATGATGGGGGCTAATTTGGCTACGACAAATCAGGAAAGAGATCTTGAGTTATCGTGGACAGTTCTCTGAAAACTTCCACACAGTGTGCAGCGGCTAGGATGCTAGGTATTATTAAGAAAGGGATAGAAAATAAGACCGGAATATCTTACTGCCCCTGTATAAAACTATAGATACATCTTGAATACTGTGTACAGATGTGGTCTCCTCACCTCAAAAAGATATTTTGGCCTTGGAAAGGGTTCAGAAAGGGCAACTAAAATGATTAGGGGTTTGGAGCGGGTCCCATATGAGGAGAGGTTAAAGCGACTGGGACTTTTCAGTTTAGAAAAGAGGAGACTGAGGGGATATGATAGAGTGTATAAAATCATGAGTGGTGTGGAGAGGGCGATAAAGAAAAGTTATTTATTAGTTCCTAAATAGAAGAACTAGAGGACACCAAATGAAATTAATGGGTAGCAGGTTTAAAACTAATAAAAGAAAGTTCTTCTTCACACAGCGTGTAGTCAGCATGTGGAACTCCTTGCCAGAGGAGGCTGTGAAGGCTAGGACTATAACAGAGTTTAAAGAGCAGAACATAGATAATTTCATAGAGTTGTCCTTGGCCTCTGTTTGACAGAGCTAAATGAAGAGGTCAATTTCAGGAAATGGCCCAAAGTAGGTATTCCACCCCTCTGGGGCACCTGGTGCTGGCCACTGTCGGCAGACAGGATACTGGGCTAGATGGACCTTTGGTCTGACCCGCTACGGCCGTTCTTATGTTCTTATGTTCTGTGGTTTGACGTCTAAACATTGTTACATGTAACAATATACACAGTGGTATGAAAGCATTGTTACTCTCCCTTTACTGATGGGGGGGCAGAAATGAAGCACAGAAACTAAAGTCTAGAGATCCTCAAAGGTATTCAGGTTCTTTACTTCCCCTCATTTCAATGGAAGTTAGTAGTTTGCCTGAGACCATTAATTCAACTAGTTAGGACTAGAACTCTACAATCCTGACAGAAAATCCGTGTCCCAGCCATTGCTGCAAAGACAGTTTAGGTAGCTCAAAATCCCCATCAGAAGTGGTGTAGACAACAGCAAGATAGAAATAAGAGCTAAAAGAACCGTCAACCTCTTTGTGTTTGGACTTCAGGCTATGCATTGTAGGGAAGAGTTTTTATTACTGGATGAAATTCTATGGGCTGTGTTGGGCAAGAAGGCAGACTAGAGGACCGTAGTTGTCTTTTCTAGCTTTGAAGTGCATGAGCCTATGAGTCTTTCACAGAAAGTTTCGTTGCCACACAGTGAGTAACAGAAAGAACTTGGTCCCAACTTTTCACAGATGGTAGACCTAGTTCTCTTGCTTTAAAACAACAAATGGTGCACCAGAGGCTTAAAAAGGCACAACATGAAATATTGATAAGAGCAGAACATCAGGAGACCCTGAGAAATGTTTAAAAAGAAAAATCTTAGCCGCTTTTTCTTGCCAGGACAGCTAAATGAAGGGTCAATTTCAGGAAATGGCCCAAAGTGGTATTCCCACCCCTCGGAGAGAGGCATTTACAAACCTGGCTGTATCTAGATGAAGTGGAGTAAAATCACCCATGTAAGAGCTTAAATAGAATATTCCTGAGCCTCGTGCAAAATGACACACATGGCATCCAGCCCAAATAAATTCCCTAATATTCTTCTTTTATTTTGACACTTAAATCCTCGGTTCTCATGAGTCTGAGATAGGGATGTGAACGAGTAGTCGGCTACCCGATAAGCAGAAGCTTATTGGGTAGCACTATCGACTACTGACTACTTAATCACTTCCCCCCCACCCCGCCACTGCCCTGCGCTCTTAAAGGGACAGAGCAGAGCTGGTGCACAAAGATGCTGACTCAATCTCTGGTCCCCTGCAGGGTCTCAGGACACGCCTCCCTCCCCCACTGCCAGTCTGCATTCTGAAAGGGACAGAGCAGCGACAGCCAGTCCGGTGGGTCTCTCAGCACAAGCTCCCCAACCCCCAGGTTGCCACTCGGCATTTTGAAAGGGACAGAGCAGTGGCAGCTTAAGCAGCTTCTGCTGCTCTGTCCCTTTAAAAATGCTGAGTGGCAATGGGGGGGTGACGGGGAGGGGCTCGTGCTGAGACCCACTGGACCGGCTGCCGCTGCTCTGTCCCTTTCAGAATACTGAGTGGGAACTGCAGGGGGGGGGAGGCGTATCCTGAGAACCTGGCGGGGGACCAGAGATTGAACCAGTGTCTTTGCACACTGTCTCCGCTCTGTCCCTTTAAGAGCACAGAGCTGTGGGGTGTTGTGCTGAGACCCAGGAGTGAGCCTTGTAACTGCCTTTCCCTGGTGACTAGTTAAGTAGTCGATGGAAATTCCCTCGACTAGCAAATTAATCTCTACTGAACATCCCTAGTCTGAGAATCTTTCTATTTGATGTTGGAAGAAGCCCTAGAGCACATATAGCCAAGGTACTTAGATAACTTGCTAGAGTTCTTTGCTTAGTGATACACCTTCCCAGGGGAATGTGAGCTCCAGAAAGCTTGTGGTATTATGCTTTCTGTTGAACGTGAAGTGGTGTTTGGGTAAAGCATCTATAACCAGAAAGTGCACACAAAGTCAGAAGGAAGACTAATTTGGCAATCAAATCCACCCCTTGGTGGCCCATGTAAGAGTTTTCCTTACGGGGCCGTTTTAAGTATCCTAAGTGTCCAGGCCTCTTGGGAGACTGTGCTATAGTCTGGATGGCTATCATTGTCCCTGGTTACTCCTGCACTACCTGTTCTTGCTTTGTCACGTTCTCTAAACCACGTGCTCACTGGCCCCAAACCTGCTCGGCTCGTGAGACCTGGGCATAGAGTCATCTGGAAGCAGGATGGTCAGTATCTCTCAGCTCCTGCATCTTTATGTCCCAGCGCTTCTGGCTGCGGGGAACCAGGGATTGCATTGCTTCCCACCCATTTCTGTCATCTTTCATTTCTACCTGGTATTGCCAGTGGCACTGGAGTGGTACGCATGCAATGGGACAGTGACACTGCTCCTGTGGGACAGAGGGTCTGGGATAACAGTAGCTCCAGTGTGCTGGTCTCTCACTCTGACACTCTCTCATTGCTCTTGAAAGCAGTAGTCCAGATGGCCTGTCCCCTGCTGCCTTCTGTGCAGCCACTGGAGCATTAGGATGTTGCCTGTCACTTTAACTGTATTTAAGCAGAGGAAAGACAAGAAACATAAGGCTTGATTTTTATCAGGGGAACTACTTCAGATAGTAGTAGAGATGGACAACATTTATCCCTGGAATAGGCACACAAGTGCTACGCCACATGAATTAACCCTGAGATGGGGAGCAGGGGTTAACAAAGAAATCCCATATTATAGGGCTGGGGGACCTGTTCTGCCTGGTCCCTTTTCAGTATTGATGAGAAACAGTATTGTCTAAGCGCAGAACCAAGGCAGTTGGAAGTTGTTTCCCATTCTGCCAGTGACTTGCAGTAAATCTTCAGAAGTCTCTGAGACTGCGCTTGGGGAAGGAGGGTCTGGCATGAGTGTGTGTTTGCCATGAGAACTGTTTGAATATAATTTGTATGTTTTAAAAGAAGTGTTCTCACTTGTGCTACCGTGCAACACTTGTGAGCGCATGTGAAAAATGCACATTGGGCACTGCTGTCAGGCATGCCTGTTTGTTGTTATGAGGTGCTGCTGGGTGTTATTTACACACCTCAGAACAAAAATAGAGAGATCCATTAAGAAAGGTCTCCTTAAATCTCTCAGTAAACAAAGACTCAGATGTCTGTTATCTGACTTTGCAGCCCTTCAGTTTCATTACATTAATAGCCCTCATCAAGGGGGCAGCTGGGTTGCTGGCTGTTGATTTAAAACTTGTGAACTCATCAGTCTTAAATGGCATTTAAGCCACTATGGAGACAGGCGGAAGGCTTACTGTTCTGTGCAGGGCTCTGATGCCAACACTACAGACACAAATTAGCAAGGGTCCCCTGGGCCGTCCTTATCTGGCCCCATTCAGTTGTGATTGTGATATTCCATTTCCCCCTCCCCAATTGAATGCTGCTGGTCCACAGGTGCCGGGTGTGTAGTGACATGACTTGCCTTAGAAGTACAGGATGCTGGCTAAAGATGGTAGTTATTGGGTACTCCATGGACACTGGTTCTCAGTGTTCTTTTGTGGTTGTGGGCAGTGTTCCCTCTAAGGTTTTCCATCCATGAGCGGAGTGTATTTTGTTTTGTGCAGCAATATTGATGTCATATTGGATGTGTGACACCTTGGCACCCACCAGTTACTAACAAAATCATATATATATATGTAAATTGTTATGTAAGAAAAACACTAAAACAAGGTGCATGACTCTGTACCCACCCACCCTGAAAACCACCCAGCTTGGAACCCCAGTCTCACTCCCACCCAGCCTTGCTTCCACTGTTCTTGCATCCATGGGCTCCCCAACCCCTACCCCCCCACCCTGTGCATCCTTTACCACTAACCCTGCACAGTGCCCCCTTCACTCCAACCCCTGCACTTTCCTCCCAGCTGTGCCCCCAACCCCGTAATGCATATTTTCTGGCTTCTAAGTGCTTAATGCAACTGGAGCAGGTAACATTTTCAAAATTTGAATTTCAAAACAGGGTGAAAATTGAAAATCCATGAAATCTCAGCTTCTTACACAAAATGTATCTACAATTTTAATATTCTCTTAAACTATTGAAAATTGATGACTGGTAAGGTGAGCATCAATATGTTGGTCAAAAGTACATAGACCAAGTGAAAATGTGAGCACCTGAAACAAATCTTTACTTTCACCAAAAATAAGATAGAGTGAACGTGTGAGGTAGTGAATAGCAGCTTTTTTAGCCCTCTAAGTGTATTTCCCTTTCAGAACGCTAAAGGAAAATATTTATATTTAACACAGATCATCAGGGAGAGATTTCAGATCCATTTTAGACAAGCATTCAGAAAGCATGTCATGATACAAAATGAATAAAACTATTTCCTGCCTACAAGTCCCAAGCTCTAACCAAGAGATGAAACCACCTCAAAATTAATTTACCTTTCTGCAACTCCCCACCAGAAAGCCATACACACACTGAACTCGTTTCCACGTGCCCTGAGTGACACTGCTCCTGACCTTTTATTTGACCACTGGGCAGGAAACTTACGTTCATCACTTGACTGTTTGCAGCGAATCATTGGTTAGGATATTTCTACAAGCAATACAGACAATACCTCCCACACAGGAGTCGTGGGCAATGCAGTGTGGTCTAGGCTTGAAGGAAAGTCAGTCTACAGGTCTCTGATATATGAGGGAGCCTGGCTGTGCCCTGCAACTACACCCTCAAAGCAGGGTAGCAGCCTGCCCCCACGCCGCACAGCCAGCCAGCCATGACGTTCAGCTTGCTGGAGCTGGAATCGGGGGAACAGCCTCACTGTGCCCGGCTCCAGCCGGAGCAAGGGGGGGCAGCCACCAGCCACCATGTGGCCTGGCCAGCCAGCCACAGCATTCTGCTCACTGAGGCTGCCCCAGCAGAGACAGCCACATCGCGCCCCAGCTCCAGCCAGAGCAAAGGGGGACAACCACCCGCCACCTTGCAGCCTGGCCAGCCAGCCATGGTGTTCTGCACCCACTGCCACATGGTCCGGACAGAATCCACCAGACCATCACCACAACCCCTCTCCTTCTGTTTCAGCAGGAGATTGAGTGGTGGTGAGTGCTGCTGCGCAGCTCTGCAGATGAGGTGGGCGGGTCTAAAATTTGTTGCGCACAGGCGCACAGCTCAGAGGGAACCCTGGTTGTGGGTGCATCTCTCCTCCAGAGCTTTGATTTGGAGAAGCACCAACAATTTAGCTGTTTCTCCAAGGAACACTGTCACTTTAAAAGAAGTGGACTCAGAACAGAGTGGGGAATCTCAGGTCTTATCCTGGAAGCAAGTGAGAGGCCTGCAAATTTGAGACGAAGTCAGCTGGAACTCATCTAAGAAACTGGCCAGACATTTTTGTGCTATGTAACTTGTGTTGATTTCATTACTGTTCAGATTAGATGAGTGTCTTGCCCTTGCATGGTGCTAGCTTGGTTTCTTCCACAGAATGAAAAGGGCTTAAGAGATCCCTGGTCTTGAGAGACATCTGGGTAAGAGCATAGCTCCCGTGCCCCTTCATCTCTAAGGCTACAGGTTGCGGTGAGCAGATGCAAGGGCAATCGGATCTGTAAACACTCCACTATAAAGCATATCCTTCCCAGTCTTGCCTGGGGTACCAGAAACTCAGGCCTGGGACTGGATGTGCAGGGGATTGGGAGTGGGATACATGCAGGCTTTCAGATCTAAGCCAACAAGTCCAAATCTGGCCCAGTTCAGAGGTCACTCACAGTCATTAACTTTTAGCTTTTTGGTCAGGGGACTCTCTGAAATGGGTTGGCCATTTCAGTCCACTTCCTCCCCATTACTCTGACAGTCCCAGCAGGTCATTTCAGAAGTTGTCTGCACAGAAACTGGAATAGAAATATCTTAATCACCTCTAATTCACAGCTTCAGTCATTTTGATTAAGCAACGGGGAGTCCTGTGGCACCTTATAGACTAACAGATTTATTGGAGCATAAGCTTTTGTGGGCAAAGACCTACTTCATCAGCTGCTCTCGAAAGCTTATACTCCAATAAATCTGTTAGTCTATAAGGTGCCACAGGACTCCCCATCGCTTTTTGCAGACCCCTCTGATACTTGAAAGTCATTTTGATGTAAGTCTGTGTGTAGACACTTTAGAGGTGTTCCCCTCAGGTCAAGTGCAAGACACATGAGTAGGTAGCATGAAGAACCTTGATGTGCCACTGTCCTGGCTGTGCTTTTTCTGTGGGTATGTCATACATGGGAAATCTCTTGTCCAAATCAGTTCCAATTTTGCTGAAGAATTCTATGTTAGGCCTAGACCTAACTCATTGGCTTGTGAGGCCAATTGGACTTTTTCAAAGGTTTCTACACAAGGTCCCTATATTAGGTTTATAAGAAAACTCTCAGCTACAAACTTAACTATGGAGCAACTACTGTCACTCCATAGTATAGGAATCTTCAGTCCCCACTGCTGTTAATCCAATACCTTTCATAGTACTAAAGCCACTAATACAGGGCAGTACTTTAAGCCCAGCCATGTTCAAAGCTGCCTCCTATGTGCTCCTTTCAGAGTCCATAAACTCGACTGTTAAGGAAAGGGGGAAGGGCAAGCAAGGGATTGCTGCATTTTCACCCCAGCTCCTTTTTGCCTATACTTTGCAATGATATATTTCTTATTCTTGAATGCCTTTCCTCCTTGCTAAGTCCTTGCTGCTGCCTGCATCTCATACATAGCAAGGCCCTCATCACATCAAGAATTCATAATCATCCAAAAATATTCAATAGGAATATAAAATATTTACATGCAAAAGACTGTCAGATGGAATGAATCACTTGTGTTACTTCACTGGAAATCGTTCACTTAGAAACGGTATGAAATGTGCCAAGTTGCAATGCTATGGGTGTGTGATCTAGTGCTGAGCATATGATGTGAATTGGAGCCCATGTGGGCTCCCCATCTCCTCTCCTAAGATGCCGTGTAATGTGCAGATGAGAAGAATCCCAGCCCTGGACAGTCTCCTGGTATGTGTGCAGCGAGGCACTCTGTGTCCTGTTAGTCACAGAGTAACAATATCAGACAGAAGAAGGCCATTTGGCTGGGCTTGGTCCAGCCACCCGACACAGTTTGGATTTTTATCCTGGCTTCTGAATCTGTCCCACACAGTCACTATCTTCTTGCATAATGAAGACACAGCTGAGAACTTTTCTTAGCCTCTGCTCCAGCTCTCTTGTTCTTGAACCTATTTCTTTCTCAGATGCGCTCTCTGGAACTGTCAAGACTGTCTTCCAGTCCTCTCATAGCTGTGTTTCTATTGCAAACCATGGCCAAATTCTGCTTGTAGTGGGGCTGGGCTCACTGCTGCCTCAGCTCCTACTGATTAGTATGGGAACTAGCTGTGTCCATTGAGTGCACTGCCTCCTGGCCAGCGGCTTGCCTATCATCACTCCACTTCCCTTGTCTCCATCCTCTGGCTCTGGACCCGCATCGTTCCCTTGTTCCATGGTGTGCGCTTCTCTGGGTCCTGTTCTCTTCCCCCTTCTGTGGGCATCAGCAGTCCCTACTCTATTCACTCACCTGAGTGGCCAATCGCACCCCCAAAGGTCTAGCCCCTTGCCTCAGAGACAAGCTGTGTCTGTAGGTGCAGTGCAAGGGAGAAGGGAGAGACCTAGGCCCACCACTACTCAGGGTCGCTCCCCAGGGACCCTCTGATGGCAGCCATCTTCTGCCCTCCTCCTCTCTCCTTGACTGCTCCCCTTCCCTGGGCCACTTCCCCGTAACCCTTGCACTTTCTTGGCCCTTGATCAAGGCCCACAGCCTGGCAGGTATCAGGCTGGATCTTCTCTCTGGCTCCTCTTAGCTGCCCAGGACTGCTCTTCTCAAGGTGTTGCTGGTTCCCTCTCCTCCTGGCAGGGCATCCCTAGGGCTCCCAGAGCCTGGGGCCACCCCCGCTGCAGGCCCCACCCCCACTCTACCTCTTCTCCCATTGTACTCCTTGCCAGAAGCCCCCTTCCCCAAGCGATGCAAGCCAGGGATTACTGGGGGGCCTGGAGTGGGGTGGCAGCAGGGGTTGGGCCCTCTGCACTTGCCACAATGGCGGGAGCCAGAGCAACCCAGAAACCTGCTCCTCCGCTCCACCCCACTGCCCATCTTCCAGCCTGCTTCACCATGGCAGTGGGAAACAGAGCAGGCTGGGGCCAGGCTTTGGCTTGCTGCCACAGGGAGGCAGAACATTGCAGTCTGGGAGCTGGACAGCAGAGTGGAGCAGGCAGCTGTGTCGCTCCAGCTCCCACTGTCATGGTGAGTGCGGGGGGGCCCCCGACCCCGGCTGCCACCCCATGCCATGCCCCCCCCGATAATCTCTGGGCCCTGCAGGTTCCATCCATTGGACCATTGGACCACTGAGGTGGGCACTGTGCCCCCCACCCAAAGTGCGGGGTCTGGGGCAGCCAACCCAAACTGTCCTATGGATGGTACGGCTCTGTCTACTGGGACCCAGCACCTTTTCCCTTGCTGGTCAGGTCAAGAATGAGCTCCTCTCAGCTTTGCAGCCTTTTATAGGGCCCAGCCTCATCCTTATTGGCTGACCGTTCCTCACCCTAATTGGCCAGGTTTGCACAGGCTTCCTCTGGCCTGCCTTTAACCCTCTCCCTGCTGAAATGGGCTATAGCACCACTCTCCTGCTCCACTACAATGGGATAAATCTGAAGTAACGCTACTGACTTCATCAAATGACTCTGAATGTACACGGGTGTAACTGAGAGCAGCATATAGCTTTGTGTTTTGAAAACTCTATACAAAATCTGCCCACAGGCACTCTCAGAGTATGGCATAGATAAATTAGGGTTCCCCTGGGGAGCACGCTTGGCTCGCAGTTTTTAACTGCCAGCCAACACCCCCTTACAAATGCAACACATGGGCTGAGTCAGGCAAACCTGAATCAGACGTATGACTGGAATACTCTGCATAGGGTTGTTGTGGCTGTATTTCCCAGCCATAGGAGCTGTTGGGATGCTGCATGCCATTCTGGTCATGTCTCTAGGCAGGGATCTCTGTTCTCATAATAGTAGGTGAGTGAGTAACACAGAAAATGTGTGTAGGAGAACAGGAGGAACAGCAAGCAGGGCAACTCATTCAGGCTTTCAGAATAAGGCAGACGATACTGGTCTTAATAATGGGGATAAAAATACACCATGGAAGCTGTTCATTTCTAGTGTACTTTCTCCTCTTGCAGTCTTTTTCATAAACTAACTTGCAATGGCCTTCAGATTATTCCTAGAATTAGGGACAAATGGACTCAAAAATCTGGATAAACTTCAACATAAATGAGAATCCCATCCCAGAGAAAACATCCCAGGAGGCCAGCACTGAAGAACACATACTCTGGGGATGGGTGGAAGGGGAGAGAACTATGAGGATCTCAGAGCTCCAGAAGTCCATTCGTGGAGTAGTGTCTGGCCTTCTCAAACTCCACAAACATCTTGGAGCTCAGGGATCTTTGTGCTCCAAAACTTCACTGTGCAGCTATCCTTTGGGCACACCCTCCTTCCCCCCAGAGAGGGTTTGGATTTGAATGTGCCATGCCCTAGAGCAGTGTTTCTTAAACTGTGTTCCGCGGCACACTGTTGTGCTGCAAGGCAGTCAGAGGTGTGCCGCGGAGAACAGGAGAACAACAGAGTTCAAAATGGCCACCCTTAAAGGGGAAGGCTCATCAAAAAAATCCTCGGTGTTCCTCATAAAAAAAATTGTTTGGTGTTCCTTGGTCTTAAAAAAAGTTTAAGAAACACTGCCCTAGAGGATGGGTGATCTTGTGGGCAAGGTAACCTGACTGGGAAGCAGGAGATGTAGCTTTTTGTAAGTGCTGGTTCTATCGCAGATTTGCTGTGTGGCCTTGGGCAAGTCACTTAACTTGCTTCCACTGAATTCTCCATCTCTAAAATGGAGATAATGATATTCACTGCACAGAAGAATGGTGCAGTGCTACATTCGGGAAGAGCTCTGATACTAAGGGGAGGGCAATCAGAGAAAAGCTCACAAACAATGCACAGAACATGTTGGCATTCAAACTAGAAAAGGGCACTTTGGAGGAAGACGTCAGACCACGTTAGAATGTGGCCCAAGAAATGCTTGGCCTACACAGTGACTGATATTGTCATAATTCAGCCTCAAATATAGCTTCCCTGCTGACTCCCAATTCAGCATCACCCTCTCCTTCTCTGATTAACTCCTCTGTGATGGGGAGACACCCACACACAGTTTCCCTGTCACTTCAGCATGGAAAGGGAAGACGAGGATCAGAACCATATAATTTAGAAATGGAAGAGACCTAGGGATTTATATTTCAAAGCAAGAGGGGAGGAGAGAAATCACTGAGGAATATTTTATAGAGAACAATCCTGCACAGACAGAAGGGTGAACAAGGTGACCTAATAAAAACTGTTAAAGGTTATTCCAAATCTATCACATAATAGAGGACTTCTGTCTCCAGAGCTGTCAATCCAACACCTTTCACCAGCACAAAATTCACTCAAAAATAATCTTCATGAAAGGAGAAAAACCTCAGTTAACTGCTTGCCTGGGGCAAATAGAATGAAGCCAAGAGACATGTTGGCAAGTAATTAAGTATGCACTTTTAGCTGCCCAGGTACAGGAAGCACAGCTTAGATTTGTATTTATTAACATCAATTAAAAATTCCATTTCAGCTGTAGCTCTGGCATAGATGATGCTCACAGCATTGTGACCAGGGCAGATCAAAATTGGCAGCATGCCTTATGCTGGGCAACACACGTTTAATTGCTCAGTAGGCAAAGCAAATGCTGATATAAATGTTCAGTTGTTTGGGGGATGCCTTCATGAAACTCACATGAGGGAAAGGGTGGCAGGGATGGGAGCAGCTGGGCAGCCACCACCAGCATCCTTGGGGCTGGAGCTGGGATCAGCTGAAGGTAGGGCGGAGAAGGCAGCATCTGAAGGTAAAACAGGATTTCAAGTCAGACAATGCATGGATATAGAAAGTGACATCTGAGATCAGGCTAGTGCCCATCCAGTCGTGTATCCTGTCTCTGAGAGTGGCCAGTACCAGAAGCTACAGGGAAAGGTGCAAAAGACCTTGCAGTGCATGGTTAGCGGATAACCTGATTTACTTATCCCCTGCATTACAACATTTTATACCTATTTTGTAAGTGTAATCATTTCTCGTTTCTAATATAAACGTGAATGTTGTGATTATCAGTTCTTGCATATCTTCTCATTATTCACATGTTTCATCCTTCCTTGAATCCTGCTAAGCTCTTGGCCTCATCTGAAATATTGTGGCAGTGAGTTCCACAGGTTAATGGTGTTGCGTGTAAGAAGGCATTTGCTTTATTTCTAAATCTTTCCTTTCACTTTCATAATCTAAGAACAAAGAGACATTTCACGAAAGAGGATAAATAGGCGCATTCAATGAACTTTCTCTCGCATTTATTGCACACCTTTATGAACAAAAGGTGTACAATAATCATTCTAAAGTAAATAGTCCCAGATGAGCAGAGATTGAAATGTTGGAGTCTTTCCATGCCTCTCATTTTTTATCCCATCTCTGGAGCCTTGCTATTTCTGCTAGATCACTTGAGATAAGGTGACCAGAGCTGAACAGTGTTCCAGGTAAGGGTACACCCTGACCTTAGATAATGGTATCACAATGCTTTTACCATTTTCTAGCCTAATCCTTATATATTCCAATGTTTTGTTTGCTTTATTGACCACAGCTCAGATGAATGCTGAGCTGATGTTTCCAGAGTTGTCTTCAAGAAGGCCCAGTTCTTTTTCCTGAATAGTTGGTTTATTTAGAACTAGCAATGTGTAAGTAGTTCAAATTATTATTCCTTCCAGTGTGCATTTGTTAACAATAAATGTCACCTGCCATTATGTTGACCATTTATCTAATTTGGTGGCTACTTCATTGTCTTCTCTAGCCTTGACTTAATATTGTATCATCTGCATATTTTGCCACCTCACTGGTCATTCCCCTTTCCTCAATAGTTAATAACTATACAAAATCACACCACTGATCATCTTTCGCTATGTTGAAAATTGAGCATGGTTCTTCTATTTATATTCTTTCTTTTCTGTCTCTTAGCCAGTTTTGAATCCATGACAGAACTTTCACTCCAGATCCGCTTAATTCTCTCTTGTGAGGGGCCTTGTTAAAGACATTTTGCAAGTTCAAATAAACAATATCAACCAGTTTTTCTTTATACATTATTTGCTGACGGGCTTAAAAAATTCTAGTAGATTGGAGAGGCTTGGTTTTCCTTTGCAGCCACTGTACCGGTTAGTTCCTACCATATCCTTATCATAGAATCACAGAACACTAGAACTGGAAGCGATCTCGAGAGGTCATCGAGTCCAGTCCCCTGCCTTCACGGCAGGATCCCGTATCATCTAGACCATCCCTGATAGATGTCTATCTAACCTGCAATTAAATATCTCCAGTGATGGAGATTCCACAACCTCCCTAGGCAACTTATTCCAGTGTTTAACCACCTTGACAGTTAAGAAGTTTTTCCTAATGTCCAACCTAAACCTCCCTTGCTGCAGTTTAAGCCCATTGCTTCTTGTCCTATCCTCAGAGGCCAAGGAGAACAATTTTCCTCCTTCCTTCTTGTGGCACCCTTTTAGATACCTGAAAACTGCTATCATGTCCCCTCTCAGTCTTCTCCTTTCCAAACTAAACAAGCCCAATTCTTTCAATCTTCCCTCATAGGTCATGTTCTCTAGACCTTTAATCATCTTGTTGCTCTTCGCTGGACCTTCTCCAATTTCTCCACATCTTTCTTGAAATGTAGTGCCCAGAACTGGACACAATAGTCCAACTGAGGCCTAATCAGCGCAGAGTTGAGCAGAAGAAGGACTTCTCGTACCTTGCTCACAACGCTCCTGTTAATGCATCCCAGAATCATATTTGCTTTTTTTGCAACAGCATCACACTGTTGACTCATATTTAGCTTGTGGTCCACTCTGATCCCTAGATCCCTTTCTGCCGTACTCCTTCCAGTTCCTTCCCATTCTGTATGTGTGAAACGGATTGTTCCTTCCTAAGTGGAGTACTCTGCATTTGTCCTTATTAAACTTCATCCTATATACCTCAGACAATTTCTCCACTTTGTCCCGATCATTTTGAATTATGACCCTATCCTCCAAAGCACTTGCATCTAGATACTTCATAATTTTATTATCACTTCAACCAGTTTTCCTAGTGTGGAAGCAAGGCTCACTAACCCTGTTATCCCAAGGATCACTGTCAGTACTCTTTTTGAAGAGAGGTTTGCTGCACTTCCGTCCCTTGGCAGAGTAGCTGATATAGATGAGACTGGATCCTTTTGGTAGAAGCTCAGCTACTTCATTCACAACTCAGATCCTTCTTATTCCTGGCTCTTTCACTGATTTAGGATGCCCTCAATCAAATGGCTTGACTGCTCAGGGTCCCAGTTTCCTCATTTGTAAAATGGGGTTAATTAAACTCCTTTTCCTCCCATTGGATTGTGAGCGTTTATTCATGTTTGTAAAGTGCTTTGACTGGGGAGTGGCTACAGAAATGCCAAGTATTGTTATTTAAGAGCTTCAATCATTTTATAGCTATAGATAAAGCACTGCAGCTCACTTTTAAAAATGTAATTTAATTCTATGTACATTGTTTCTGTCAGCTGTCCTATTTCTGATGTAGTCACATGGGATTGCGCCTGGGAAAAATTGCTGGCCTTTGGATGGATGTTCTGCACAAATTGTTTTATCCTGTCTTTTCCTTGCAAACATCCCTTACATAGAAAAACTTAAAACAACAAAGAGTCTAGCAGCACCTTAAAGACTAACAAACCATGTAGATGGTATCATGAAGCTTCTGTGGGTACAACCCACTTGATATTAAGAATTCACATCCCTTGCATATGAATGCATAGCAATGAAAGGGTTATGATTCCATGACAACTGCAACCTTTAGTTAACAGTTTTTCATACAGTCTCCACGTTTGCAATTCCAGCTTTAAAATGTTTCTTTTCCTACTGCTTTTGTCCTTTTACACTTGCCAAAGAGATCATATATCTTCCCCCCTCCTGAGTCTCCAGGGATGCTGAACATATGCCATGATTTTGCCTCCTTTTGTTTGCACAGCAGCCTTCATAATATAGTCACAACTCTGGAAACTGGGATTGCCATGCTGCTGTGAAACTCGGCTTCCATGGCAGATAAGTTCACCCCCTAACAGATCTCAGGTAGGATGAACTTCCCCCTTATATAGTCCTTTTCTATCTTACCTTGATTCCTAATTGTATCACATTGAATAATTATTCTCTCTTTTGTGTCTTATTTGCCTTCCTCTTTGTGTATGAAGTATTTTCAGACTATTACTACGTGCCCCCATTGTCTCTTAGATAAACACCAGGTTTAGTTGTTTTTAAAATATTTTCTCACATACCACTTTGGGGCAGGACAGTTACTTGTGGACCAGACAATGTTTCACTATTCCCAGAAAAGTATATCAATTGTTTTTTGTGATGTGACCACTTTGCTGCAGATGAATAAGTGTGTTCCTGTTTGTTGATCAAGTAGGAGGTGCCCAGTCTGGGTGTAGGACTTTCACACACACACAGAGCCTGGATGGACCCTGGAAAGAGCCAGGTGTCTGCAGCACCGAGAGGCAATTGTTGAACTGTAGATATTTTGTCTGTTTACTTGCAAGCACAAAATTTGTCACTTGTGTGATTAATTTGGTGCTAATTATGAGCTTACAATCTGCAGACAGAGAAATCAAAGCCAATGTGCATTTTCAGAGGAAAAGGGAAATTACCCAAGTACTGTATAATTATGCACTTAACTGAGACTCGCTCCTGTGCCCTTTCCAGAATGCTGCTTTTGCTGTACAACTTTGAGACACTCACACACAACTGTGTTTGTGTGAGAAATAAACACCTATAAAATGCCATGGCCAGCTGAAGAGACAAGTTTAAATCTGGGGGATTGAATGATTGGGATTTACTTGTAAAAATCAGGAACATCAGTAGCTATAGCCAGACACAATGCAAGTATAGTGCCCCTCTCCACCTGATTACCTTCTTTAATGCCAATCTGCCTACAGGTTTCAGTGGACAGGTCTGGGTTCTTCTGGATCCCGCCACCCAGTCAGCAGGGTGTATCTTCTTTATTTTTTCCTATGCATTTATTTGGCAGTGCCTCCACCCCCTTCACTCCTTCCTGGCAGGGTCACCAGGGCAGTTTGGGAGGAAAATTCTAACCACAGGGTAATCCCCACTTACTTGCCAGATAGTTGGAGACTTCAAAAAATAACACAAACACATACAATATATTCAACACAATAATTATATTAAACAGGAAACAATTATAACGTAACAGGGTAAAACACTATTTTTAGGTTCACCGGTGCCCACGCTGCTAATACCTGTGACTTTCCCCAGTCACGTGACTTGATGTAGCAAATGTAAGATTAGTGTCCCATTGGTACGTGTACTTTGTTGGGGCCCTTGATGACCTATGACCACAAAATTCTTCTCTGCAGTGGTTTAGCAGTGTGGCTGACTGGGTTCAGTACAGCCCAAAGGACTCACAAGTGGGAGAAGGTGGTAAATCCCTTCACAGGTTTAATATGCAGCAGGTTATAACATCCCCAAACCCTTACTCCCTGGCTTGAAGACACAGTTCAGGGAGTAGGGGGTCCCCAAAACAAATTCCCTGACTAACTAAAAGATGGTGCACTCACAGGAGCGGCCTGAGGCTGGCTGCTGCAGCTGGCGCCCCAGGCAGAAGGCGCGATCGGCGCCCCCGCCTGCACGGCCGTCAATGGCCGTGACATAATCATGGGGCGCCCGGGCCAGCAGTGCCCTAGGCAACTGCCTAGTTTGCCTAGGCTCACGGGCCGCCCCTGTGCACTCACAAACTCCATGAATGATCCTCAGGTTCAAAGATGACTCTGGACTCCTCAGTCACTGCAGAGGGCTGATCTCTGCTAGCAGGGATCCTATTCAGGCAGGAATCAGGCTGCTTCGGTCCCAGGATTTCCCCTCACCACAAAGGGGTGCAGGGCTCAAGGCACAGATTACACAACTGTACTAAAATCCAAACTGTAGTCTCCTAGCCCAGTGCCCAGACACGCACACAGCAGGCAGCAGCCCTGAACTAGCAGGCAGAGCAGAGCTGACCATGTGGTGACTGGTCTCACAGAGGGAGCTGGAGGGCTAACTCAGCCTGGCTGGGGAAGTTTCCCAGCAAACTCTACAAACTGGGAATCATCAGTGGAGAAGGAAAACCCAGCTGAGAGATCTCGCTTTCAGGTCCCTAGAGGCCAGTTCTCAGGGGGGACCCTGCATGCAGGCTTGGGGCTTACCAGCTCCCCACACAGCCAGGCCTGCCCTTACCCTGGCTGGCTCCAGACTGACTCATAAAAAACAATGGCCTCTCCCCTTTCCTGAACTCCCTGGGAGGGGCATCTCACTCCCTATTTGTTGCCAGGCAGACTCTGAGTTTGCCTTGGCTCCCCCTCCCTACCAGGGACAGTGTGCCTCTCCCTGAGCTGCCAGCAGACAGAGCCCCAGGAATCTAGGTAATCTCCTTGGGGGTTACACAAGCTTCACCCGACCCTACCATATACCTCCACCTTTGCCCTGCAGCCTCCTTGTTAACCCAGCCCTGGGCTCCTCCCCCTGCCCTGCAGCCCCCTGCTGTCGCAGCCCTGGGCTCCCCACACACAGCTCTGCCAGTGTCTCTCCCCCTGCCCTGCAGCCTCCCTGCTCTTCCAGTTCTAGGATTCTGATAAGCATGTCATGCCAAACACAATAGCATTTTTGCTTGTTTACGTCTATGTGAACATGGAAAATAATTGAGAATCTCACTTTCATTGTTGACCTACTGTGGGATTTGAACACAAGGCTCCCAAGTTGAAAGGCCCCAATGATAATTCCCTGCTGCATGTAACAGAACACAAAGAAGCAGAGAGGAGGGATGTGCCAAAACAATGCAGTACAGCTTTATTTTGTCTGTCTCTTCCACAAAGTAAAGCCCAAACTGTTGTAGAGAATTAAATCACACAATTTCAGATAATAGCAGAAGAGAGAAACAAGAGCCAGAGATGTTGTCATTTGAGATTTGATAAGCGATGGAGAGTCGATAAGGCGGAGAGCTATAGGAAGGAAAATGTTAAATACTTAATTGAATTTTCATAAGTGATTCCTTAATGATAAACTAGGGATAGGTAAAGTGGAGAACTTAGAGATGGAAATGATTTATTAGGCCTTCTTGCCCATACACCAGTTCAGATAAAATAACACACTCGCGATCACTGTCAATCTCTCTCTCTGACACACATTTGTCTCTTTCCTCAAACTCATTGCAAATCTCTTCAGATGGTTTTAAAATATTTTTTCTTTGAATGCAGAGCTGGGTTAATGAATACCCTTGGGTTAATGAATACCCGTGGAGCGTGGAGCTCTTGTCTGTCTACATGAATGCAGCAGAGACAGAGTGGTTTCATGCTTCTCCACTGCCCCTTCCTTCTGATGTAGAGGGACTATCCCTTGGGGCGAAAGGGGAATGGGCCAAAGTAATTAAACTCAGCCCTTGATCTGTCTCCAGAGATTTCCAGCTTGATGGGCAGTTTTACCCCAAATATAGCTGCCATTTTCATGTTGTAGATATTTGTCTTCTGTTGAATAGCCTTGAGATGGTCATGATTGTGGATTCCTGATGACTCTGGAGTGACTCTCAAGACTGCTTCTGGTAGGCATTAATTCAATATCCCTTTCATAGTTCCTAGACCTGCCCTGAGCCCTTGCTCTAGTGGCTTGAAATCTGGTTAACTTTTGCTTCTGTTTTTAATTGTCATGCCTTGTGGTTCCATCTGGGACCTTGTGAGAGAATCTGGGGCCTCAGCCAGAAGCAGGAGTGTGTTCTAGTGACCTTGATAGGGCAGGGAAGCATGCATGCTTTTGGGTGCTTAACTGAACCTACAGATATTATGAGCTCCACCCGTGACAATAATCAACTCCAGAATAAAGCTTCATCTGCCAGCGCCTTTATAGAATTATTTATGGATTAGCAGACTCTTCTCCTTCCCACTCCTCAGAAGGATGGTTAGGAACAGCGCCAGCATCGCTGGAGACAAGCTAACACTGCAAACTCATTTTTTTCATGAATAATTGTTTGAATTTAAAATGAACTTTCTTCACCTGTGTTCACACTGCCCTTGCCCTCCCCTCTCTCCAGATGTTATAGTGGATAGGTTTGCTGGCAGGACCATTTGCAGAAACAGTGAATTTTAGGCAATAGTTGGAAAAAGAGCATAAAAAGCAAATTTCAGGCTCATGGTGAATATTCAAAGAGATCGGGAACACAGGAGGTGACCTATTGTCCCCATCAAAACAGCTCCAATTTGCACAGTGAATATCTGCAACAAACTAGCCACTAGCAAAGATTTATTTGCAAGACTTATTCAAATAACAAATACATTGAGAAAAGCACAACTTGCCTCTACATAGTCAGGAAAGATTAAATTAATCAAATAACCAATAATTTATTAATTATTCTCCCAGTTCTAAAAATCATGCAGGATTCCAACTGTAGAGTAAATTCTTTCTCATCTAAACTCCTCTGGCTCCTTATTGAGATTTCTCCTCCTTTAAATGGTGTTGTATTGTTGGCCTAAATTATTCATGTGTTGAAATAAATTTATTGGTTGTGGACTTGTCCCATATTCCTTTCCCTCTGCTGAAAATATTATTTAACTTCAAGGTGGCAGTTATGCAATTTAGTCTTTGTCTTTCATTATTGATGAATTTCAACATAAAATATTTAGGCACTTCCCCCCTGTTCTGCCTTATGTAGCATTGGCCATAATTATGTCAGAAGGAATTTTCTCCTTTTTTGAAGAAGTATTTAGTAGAAACCATCCTCTATGCCCCTGACATTAGATATTTAAATATAAAAGTATTACCTTATTTTTAGCTCTTTTGGTATATGCTGATCTGTTGGCCTTGATCATACAACCCCTTGTGTGATTAATCTTTGCCCTTCCAACTAGTTCTACTGAAGTCACCATGTCCCCTTGAGAGAGTAAGAGCGGCAGGCTCAGTCCCTACTTTTTTGACCATCTGTTCTCTTCTCTTCAAAAATAACTTTGCCCTGTGTTAGCTCTGCTCACTTAGGCTATGTATAGACTGCAAGCCTCTTTCGAAAGAGGCTTTTTTGAAAGATACTTTAGAAAAAGCCTCTTTTGAGAAAGAGCGTCTAGACTATAACCAGTACTTTCGAAAAAGCGAGCTGGTTTTTCGAAAGAGAGCACCCAGGCAGTCTGGATGCTCTCTTTCGAAAAAGCACAGTTTGCATTACATAGTGCCTTTTTTCGAAAGAGCACTTTCGAAAAAAGGCATTCTTCCTCATAAAATGAGGTTTTCCTCGGTCGAAAAAACTGCCGCGTTCTTTTGATTTACTTTCGAAAGAACGCGGCAGCAGTCTAGACGCAGGGGAAGTTTTTTCGAAAAAAGGCCACTTTTTTAGAAAAAACCCTGTAGTCTAGACACACCCTTAGAAGAGATCAAAGCACTTTAATTAAACCTCATTCAATTCCTGAGAAGTATTATTCCAATTTTATATGGGGGAAACTGAGTTCCACATTCATACAGAAGCTCAGAGCAGGGAATAGAAGCTGAAAGTGCTGACTGCCAGCCCCTCCTCCTAGCTCTCTGCATTAGACAATACTCTTTCCCAGAACTGTGATTTGAATACAGGTTCACAATAGTTACACTTACGTTTCCAGTGCTCTAACCTCAAGAGCTGTCACTGACTCTCTCTCTCTCTCTTCCTTTCTGTTGTGATTAGTCTCGCTCCTGTTTGCACACACAGATGGAACTCAACAGATCACTAACAGCATCCTGTACTTAATTAACATGCAATTAGCCTAATGAATTTTTAACCTAATTATGTAATTATTCATCTTTATCTGTTGGGTAAGTCTGGTGCCCAGTTCTGGTCTGTTGTAAAGACAAGCCAAATTAGGCTCAGTTCTGCAATTATTTCTGTGGGGCCTGTTTGGGTAGTTGCTCATCTCGGTTTTTGTTTGGCATGGCTATGCTGCTGGGACTGGGTTGCGTGGCACTAAGCAGCAATGAACTGCATCTGATGTGGGCAGAACTGCTCCGCACACAAACGGAACCTGTTCCGAAGCTGAAAGCACTCTGATGAGCATTCCCATGACAGTGCTACTGTCGTACCTGTGCTTTCAGCTCTCAGCTAGGCTTGGGGAAGGAATGACCTGAGAGAGAGCAGGCCTGGAGGGAAATACTCCACGACGGGCTGCTGTCTGCTGGAGAATCTCAACTCACCCCTGCAGGTGGCTCAGAGCAATTGGCTGTGGTCTTCTTTCTGCCTCTCTGCAGAGTTGGCGGTGCCTGCCGCTTGAATTTGGCTCCTCTTCGTGTAGAGCCAGGACCCCAAATATCAAGTCTCAACACTGCCTGCGGGCAGATAGGCTATTCTTTGTCCATCTAGTCCATCTTGGGTGCCTGGATGTTGTATCGGGGTACATGGTGGATGGAGAGAGTGGATAATGGCTCTGAAGAGGGTTCAGTGAGATAAGAAAGGAACACTCCCATCACCAGTCTAGGACAGGGGTGGGCAATATTTTTGCCCGGGGGCCACTTCAAAAATTTGTGAAGAAACCCCAGGCCACCCTAAACAGGAAGGGGTGGGGGTACCCTACCCCCAGACCATGATTGGCCTGCGGGTGGGGGAGCCACTTTGCCCCCCTCCCACTAGTCACCCATGCCCTGGAAGAGGCTTGGCACACTCCCCAACCCCCAGGCCAATCAGGGCCTGGAGGTGAGGGAGCACGAGACGCCTCCTCCCTGCAGGGCCGGGGCAGGGCGAAGGAAGCTAATTGGCCTGGGGGTGGGGGGGAGCAGCAGGGCCTCCACAGGCTGGATCCATCCCTTGGCTGGCCAGATCCATCCCGTGGAGGCCCTTTTGCCCACCCCGGTCTAGGAGGAAAATCAAAAGGCTTGTTTCCTGTTGACATTCCCACAGCCCTCACCTCCTCTTCCCTGTCATGATAAGCCTGGGAAAGGCAGTCATGTTTTTTACCCTATGCCTGCAGAAACTTGCTCATAAGAGCCAGTCTGTCTTTATGGGAATGCAGACAGAGTGAGCAACGGACATCAAAGGTATTAACAAAACCACACACCCCCACCCCACTCCTGTAAAATGTCATTGGAAAGTGGGGGAAAAACACACTGAACAGTATTTCCTCCAGGCTGTGGGTTTTGTTGTTTTGAGTCCGCAAGGTTAACCAGAGAAATAGAGCAGCAAGTTGAGATGTCTGGGAACAACTGCAGTCGGGTTTTCAGATCCTTCTCTAGCACTTTAAAGGAAAACAACAAACTGTATGTACGCATCCCACACCCTTGCCTCCTCAACTCAGAGCTGGCTTTACAGAGAGGGAAAGATGAGATCGTAGAGGAGCAGGTGCAAACAGGCACAGGGTAGGGATGTTAAATATCGGTTAATTGAATAGTCGATTAACCTCATGAATTCTTATCGGTTACTCGACTATTCAGAGGCAGCAGCGTGGGATGCCGGGCGGGAGCTGGTCCATGAGGGGAGCCAGTTTAAAAACCAGCTCCCCTCATGTACTGGCAGCCTGTTGTCCCACACTGCTGCCTCTGTTACAGAGGCAGCAGAACAGGGGTGGCAGCAGACCCTGTTCAGGGGTGGAAGGGAATGAACTCCTGGACCTGGTACAAGCCGGAACTGGGCTGGGCTGCCTGCCTGCCTGGCTCCTAATACACTTGGTGCACTTGGACTGGGTGCAAGCCAGGACTGAGGCAGGCTACTGGCCAGCCTGCTAAAAAATGTACTGGCAAAGGGGGGGCCTATAAGCTGGGAAGGATACAAAAATGAGTCAAATGAAAGACTGCTTTCTGCACCCGGTGTGGCTATTTCAATATCTGGTGATGCCCTTTGGATTATGAAATGCCCCAGTGAGCTTATAATATTTTATAACTAGTATCTTTAGGGACATGCTAGATCCATTTGTTGTGATAAACTTTGACAGTATCCTCAACTTTTCTGAAGTCCAGAGTCTTCCTGCTCAATGTGTACACAGAGTCCATGAAAGGCTTTGCCTAAATCATCTGTGACAAAATTAGAAAAGTGTGAGTTTGATCAGAATATGATGTACTTTCTGGGTTATTTCTCCCTGGAAATAACTATGGATTCCCAGAAGATTGCTGCCATCTCGAACTAGACATTTCTCCCAAACTCTCTCCTCACCTCCAATGTGCATGTCAGCTTGTAGTCTCCCGAACAATCAGGCACAGCATTCCCACTAGACTATCATGCCTGTCATCTACCAGGGCCGCTTCCTCACCCCTCTAGGTGCTGCACACAATGGAGAATCTCAGATCTTGAATGGGCTTGATAGGAAACATCAGTGACTTCACTTCTGATAGGCAGAAGCAGTTATGTGAGGAGATGGGGGAGGGGTGAGTGGATTGGCTGTTGCTCTTTGGTATTTACAGAACTTGTTTGCCCATCTTCATTTGGAGCTTTAAAACAGCTCTTTCAAGGATCAGAGACTACTCACCCGCAGCAAAGTCCTTCTCTACAAAGCTAAATTCCTGGTCATTGCTGCCATACCAACAATTTTAAGGCAGACTCTTCCTTCGGTGGCCACGTTTAACACTTGACCCTGTTCTGTGTTGTACAGTCTTTCATTGGCTTCCCGTGTAACAAGGGTGGGTACCCCACCATCCTAACCCCTTGGGAATTCCAGTTTAAAATGGCCAGTTGATTCCCACTGGTTCCAGCTAGCAAGCAGGGTTTGGAACCTGAGCAATTAGTTTATTGGATTCCCGATTCCTAGGACTCAAATACAAACCAATAGAGAGCAGCTGAAGGATCCTTGTGGAGTTGACTGGAGTTCCCAATAGGTCGGCTAGCTAGAGGTGGCTTGTGGAGTTTTACACCATAGCTAATATTTTATATGGAGCAGGTGTAGCTGACGGAGTGTGGCTCTGGAATGTAGGTCTCTCTCAGTTCAAGATAGAGGACGGTGTGCATTGTAAGCTGGGACCTGTTGACCCCACAGGCTACCCTTCACCTGGCTCTACTTCAACAATTCTCCACCAATGTCTCTTCTTGCAGACACAGCCACCTGGGCTGTGACTGGGACAGATGATCCCCCTCCCTCTCTCTGGTGCGCCTGCATACACTGCCTTGCTGTTGGTTGCTGGAGATGCCAGCAGGGGATGGTCCCTGCCCTCCTCTGGACACACCTGGGGCATAATGCTGGAGGAGCAGCCAGTGAATTCCCTGCCTTCCAGGAGTAATGGGACTCAGGCTTTGGTCTTCAGCCCTTGGATGGCATGGCAGCAGACTCTGCCCGGGACTTCATGCTTCTTCCCCAGGCTCTAGCTTTGTGGCTTTGGCCTCTGGCCACAGGGAGGCTCTGGCCCTCCTCTACCTGCCTGGTCCAGGCTATCTCCCCAACCCCTCTTGTCCAGGGCTTAATTTGTTCCCAAAGTTGCCAGGGCAAAGTCTGCTGTGAAAAGTTGTGCATGTTGTACAAGAGGTTTTAACTAGCAGACTTACTAGCTATCAATACATACATTACAGCGATCTGGATTTGTATATATTCATACTTATTTGGGCATATGTTTGTTTTTCCTAAAGCTAATTAAGCATTTTAGGAAGATGTGTGAAAGCAGCCACCAGCAAAAGTTGGTGGCCACTCTCTGAGGCCATCAAATAATTTGGCCTGAGGCCCCCTGCTCTAGGTTATGCATCTTTGATGCTGCCCTTAAACCTCTGGCAGGGAGTTAGTGTGACCTGCAGCTGGACAATTGAGCAGCCAGCTGCTTCCTTATGGTGAAGTGTGTGACGGTGCACTGACTTCTTCTGGCTTCCATCTGCAACTCAGCTGCTGTGGCAGATGTCGGGGGGGGGAGGGGTGCATGCGAGCTGCAGCTGGAACTGGTGGTGTCTGGAGTTGTGCTGCTTGCCTCAAACCCACAGGCAGTATGACAGACACAAAAAGGAAGCAACTGGGGTTCTCCAGAGACTCCCAGGCAATGCTCATGACACTGGCTCATCTCTGGCTGCCAAGAGGCTCCTCTCTCAGATGGAAAGAGTTGAGCTGTGACAGTTATTGCAGAGGATACAGCAGCACCTCGTCCTCTTTGTGCGCTTTCAGCTACTCCTCTCTGCCACAATTCACAGCTATTTTGCCTCCTAGCCAATTAAAACCAAGCCCTGGGTTATAGGCTTTGTGGATTGTTTGATGTCAGGCAGCTCTGATCCAATCTCAACTGCGGTTTCCAAAGAGAATCAAACCTCACCCGCCCTTCTCCCCCCTGTCCAGGCTTAATCTTCACATCAGCTCTTTTCCACAAATAGCCATCCATATGCATGGTGCAGGCTGTGTGTGTGAGAGGGAGCTGGGGGCAGGAGACAAAATGTGGCGTCTCAGAAGAGATTAGTGTGCAAACACAGCAGTCGGGCTTTCCCGGAGAAGGCAAGATGCTGGAAGTTCAGCATTTCCCCTTCACTGGTGATTGATGGTCTCTGAGTTTTGTGGGGGGATTAGAATTCTGCATTTTGATCCACTCTTGGCAAGTCTAAAGCTAACACACGGTGTCCCGGAGATGTGAAATCAAGCCTCAGCATAGTCTCAGAAGACATGTCTGTCTCTTGACTTTGCAAATGTGTCTTTTGAACATACATTATCTATACTGTTTAATAATCTCTTATACATGTAAGGGCTGTAGCACGTCTCATCCTCAAGTGCTTGATAAATGACTATAAAATGAGTAAATGCTGCACATAGTGTTTCCCCAGGCTTGGGCAGATTAGTGCAGATTAAATTCTGCACTAATATGCCTGAGGCCATGAATGTTCCATTAAATTTGACTGACTTCCTACAACTCTGCTGGCAATATTTGTGTGCTCATTGTACAATATCAAAATATCTAAAATCAACACTAGTGTGTGTGTTTGTCAATACTCAGCATAATACAGTGTGCTCAGTGCTGTGCAAGGTCTCTGCCCTGAGAAATTTACAATCATACATATTTTTTTTTAAAGTATGACACCCAGTTGTCCCACCTTTGAACTGTGTCTTGAGAAATTTGGCTGAAAATCAGACTGACTCTGAAGCCAAGGGAGAAAATATATGTGCAATATCTGAAGAAAAGTTTATTAACTGTAACTCACAAATCTTTTTGAAAAAGTGTAACCTTTCTGACATTTTCCCTTTTCACAACCATCTTGTTTATTATCCTTCAAGCTTTCTGTAGGGTTTAATCTGGTTGGAAGCTAGTTATATATGAAGAAAAGGGATTGTAAATAAGCAACATTATTAATGATTTTGCTGGTGCCCTACACACTGTTCTCATTGATTTCAGTGGAAATCGTCTGATCCTATTCCCACTGTTGTCAATAGAAATTTGCCATTGATTTCAGAGGGAGCATGAGTGGGCATTATATATGTGTGTGAACATATTGCCCTCTATTCAGCTGGTTAACTAAAGGGTTTAAACTAAAGGGGGGTGATCCCCCTCCTCGCTGTGGCTTGGCTAAGTGCTGTGTTTCTGCCTGGCACCCTTCCTCCTTGACTGGTGCAGTGAGCACTCACCTTTTGTTCCAAACCACTGCCATTGCTGCTAAGAGAGGTCTGTTCTGCAGGAAGCAGTTACATTACACTCCTCCTTTAGCTTTCAGGGGCAGGTTCTGTCTGCTTGCAGCTGTAGGATGGAAGTCTAGACCCAGCTGCTCAAGCGTACATGTGGTTTGTCACAGTGTAACAGGGCACAGGCAGGCCCCTTGACCTTTGGCCACTTGTGTGCTCACAAACCAGCCAGAGATCTCAGCACAGGTGCCTGCATCAAAGCAGTGATTGGCAGCATCAGTTCTCACCACTTTCTATTTACAGGCAGTTTTAGACCTGCAGCCTCAAAGACCACTAGTTTCTGCAGCTAGCAGGGGACCACAGCCTACCACTACTTGGCCCTTTCCACTCCACTTCCTTCCTGCCAGTCTTATGCTGCACCACAGCTAACTGTTCCCCATTTGTCCCTTAGTCTTGGACTTACTCAGCCAGCTGCAATTAACCTTTCCCGATGGAGCTGTTGTGACAGAGATATGGCTCAGGGGTCCTAGCCAGCAGCCTGTCATGCATAGTAAGGTAGGAATAGCCTCCAAGATAAGGTTACAGCAAAGGGACCATTATGAGGTAGATTTCGATCCTCTCTGTAGAAAAAAGGAGGAAAATAAAAGTCCACACACTTCCACATTTCTAGAATTAAGTTTCCGTGGGAAAAGAGTATTTTCTAAAAATTGGAAATGAATGGAATAAATACATTTTGAAATTAAAATACTCTAATGATCTCATTTTAAAAATGTGTGCAAAGGGTCTATGATTTCTCCATGCCCACTTAAACCACATTATATTGCACAATGTGAAATATGGGTAGATTTTTGCCATGTCTTCTGCAAGACGCAATTTACAAGGTGAGGAATATTAAATGTTTAATACATTGCCGTTATTTGAAAACTAGACATGATTCTTCATCAGTAAAGCCAAATCAAGTATTAATGGAGAATATTTTATTGGTGGTGTCCGACCCAGCCCAGACTCCTTTTGAAAAGAGAGGAAACTAGGTTCTAGTAAAATGATTCTTTCTCTTGTATTTCCCTCTGACATGCCCTCTTGATCTAGGACAGAGTGCAGAGTTCCATTTTTTTCAAGAGATGGTAAATGAGGGACAGGAAGCTTAACGAGAAGGATTAATAGGACGTGTTAGGGCAGAGATGGTAGAGCTCTCTGAGTTGGTAGAACTATATTTTATCCACTAAACCTCACTGCTTCTTGTGCCAACCCCATGCTGCCAAGTGCCATGCATTTGGTATGACACTTGCACATTCAACAACCCGGACCCACTGTGCCCTGTCCCATCTGCTAGTTATAGCAGTAGGTTCGGCCGGATTAGGGAGTACAGCTGCAGTTGCTTCTCTTGGCTGCTTGGGGCCGCAGTAGCACTGGGTTCGGGCCGCCAGCTGGTCTTTCTGCATCTCCTCTCTGTGCTCCCCCAGCTGGCACCAGGTGTGTGGCGCCTCTATGGAGGAGGTGATGGCTGGAGCAGCTGGTAGGTAGGTGAAGGGACCAATGGGGAAAGAGGGGAGGGAGGAGGAGAAGTAGGGGAAGAATGGGGATGCTAATAAGAGGGGCAAGAGGAGGCCAAGGGTTACCCACATCCTCAACGTCCTCCCCGGCCCATACTCCTACACACCTCCCAGCCACCTTGCCCCACCTCAGCAATATTCAGCCCCGTTCTCCTCCCCCGCAATCTTTCTTCCAGATCTTTTCCCCCATCAACCTCCTTATCTTCATGCAACCTTTGACTCTATCCTTTCCCCTGGTCCCCATCACTTTTGATTGCTCTTGGTTCCCTTTAAGCCAGTGATCACCAACCAGTAGATTGGGATCTATTGGTACATCTTGGAGCCTCTAACAGGTGATCCTGACTGGTTTGGCCTGGTGGCTATCAAGTGCGGGCACTTCAGCTGCTCCTCCCCCCACCGCTGCGCATCTCCTGCCCTTTGCCTTAGAGCTGTCCCCTCGGGAGCCTCCTGCTTGCTGGACAGGGCAGGGAAGGGAGAGGAGGGTGCTGGTGTCAAGGTGCCCCCCTCTTCCAGCCTGTATCCTTGCTCCACAGAGCAGAGAGGGGGCACAACAGGACTTGGGATGGAGTTTGCTGGCTGCTTTAGGGAGTGATGCAGGGCCAGGGCAGGGGTGAGCCTGCCTTAGCCCCACTGCACCACCACCCAGGAGCCACCTGAGGTAAGCAGGGCCCAGCTGGAGCCCACATCCCGAAACCCTGCCCCAGTCATGAACCCCCTCCTGCACCTCAAGCCCCTGTATCCAAACACCCTCCCAGAGCCTTCACCTAGAACCCCCTCCAGCACCTTAACTGCCTGCCCCAAGCTCAGCTCAGAGCCCCTCTCACACTCCAGATCCCTTAATCCAAGACCAGAGCCTGCACCCCAACCCTCTGCTGCAGCCTGGTGAATGGGAGGGAGGATGGGGGAGGGACAGTGGATGGAATGAGCAGGGGCGGGGCATTGGAGAAGGGGCTCAAAGGAGGCGGGGCCAGGGTATTTGGGTTTGAGGTAGCTCTTGGATTGCACTTAAATTCAAAAAGTGATCTTGTGCTTTAAAAAGTTGGAGACCACTGCTCAAACCTTCCTTGCTTCTGGGATATGTAGGGGGCAGTAGGTCCCCCACCCAACACTCATCCACAGCCCCTGATTGAGGGGAGTCAGCGGGAGAAATCAGAGACTTTCCCCCACCAGTGAGAAATGTCACTCATGGAAATGCACAAACTTGTCAGCAATGCACATTTCCGTGCTTATCTGTACAGTTCATCACAACACAACAGCCTTAACTCTGATCCCAGCTGAATGCCATTCTCTCAGAGATCAGGTTATTGCGTTGTGGGAAAATATGCATTACTTTATGGTTGATAAGAATAATTGGTTTATTATGTGGGTGGTGTAAAATTTACAGTATCTTTTAACTGTTCATTTCCTTGCCTTTAAGTGCTTGAGATTGGTAAATGATACACTAGGGAAGTCACTGTTGTCACTCAGCAACCATAATTGGATTGCAAAGCGAAGATTTGTTTGGTTTTGTAGTAGGAATCACTTCATCCCCCACTGAAACACAGCCGCTGTTGTGATAGAACGGAGCAAATGTTTAAAACCACATTGTGACAACGTGCAAGAGGTTAGGACAGGATGGGAAGTGAATGAAAAATACTTCAGCTGCTGGAAACAAGCAGAGGAATTTTGTTCAGTGCAATGGGCATCAGGGCTAATGTTGTTGTTCCTTGGGGAGACCTGATAGTGTTTCAGGGGAATGCATGTTCCTGCTATGAAGATATTATGATCGTTAGCTAGCTTATTTCAGTGTCTCACAGGATTGTCATCCAGGAAGACAGCTACATGGTGCACAGAAGGCAATTACCAGCTAGAAAAACAAATCTGTAATATGCAAACAGCAGACCTTCCAGAGAGACTAGAGCAGATCACATGACACATTCAAACTGGAAAAAGCCTCCCAGACACCAAGTAAACTTAGACCCATCTTGGAAGCCAGGTGACAATTGCATGGAGCTAGGATGGGCAGCTATCATCTCAAAAGCGGTCTATATTCTTCCCACCATCCCCCTGACTTTGTGAAATGCTGAGAACGTGTGTGTCATACAGTTGGTTTGTTTCGTTGTCTTTAGGGGACTTACTGTAAGGACACTAATGCAGAAACACGAGTCTTACATTTTGTGCTGAAGATGGTAATCGCCACGGTCATTGTAGCACACGGCCGCGTGGTTCAAGTGATGTGATCTAGTATCAGCTAGCATGATCATTCTGTTTTTGTTTGAATTGAAAGATCAAACTTCAACCCTTTGGAGGCTGTGAAAGGTGGAGAAGGCTGAAGCTCCCGTGGGGAGGGGAGATATGTTTATTCCAGGGAAGGCGAGGACGTGCAGGGAAAGAAGAGATGTGTCTCCTTTGCATTTCCAGCAACTTCCCAATGGAGCCTGGATCAGCATTCATGGCTCAGTCTCTGACTCCAGCCAGCCCAAGCTGGGATCCAAACACTGGACCAAATTTGGTGATGAATCCGGAGGCATGTTGCACATACACTAAGAAGATTGGCATGATGTACAGTGAGTAACTATACAGTGGTAGTTAATTGGCCTGTAGTAAAGGGGTTTGGCTGCACTTGCAATCAGGAATGTTGAAGTGCTGCCTAATGGTTAGGGCAGGGGACTAGGTATCTGCAGTCCTGGATTGAAGCTCTGACTTTGTCTCTGATTTGCTTCTGAACATGACTCTGATTTTCCCCTCCCTCACAAGAGGGGCTAAGAATCATTGTGGGGACATTAAATGTTTAGAGACCCTCAGAGGAACAAGAAATGCACAAATGTGATATTCCTGTCATCTCCTTACACTACGATTTCTCACTTTGGTTTGGTTCAGGCAAAGTCAAACATTACTTGGATTTACAGCAATGACTTGCTCTTTTTAAACAGCATTTCCATAGAAATATTTTATAAAAATAGTCATGTAAATCAGGAGAGCTTGTTTTCTACAGATTTACACACTAATTTTGGGGTGAAAAACTGAGCAGTTGGCTTGCATTAGGATTCCAGGAGTAGTGTTTTTCAGTTGTATTATGTGATGAAGTGTTCTGCCTCCCTCTGTAAGGGCAGTGCTGTGTAGGGATTCACCAACCCTGTAATATGGCATGACCCTTCAAGGTTTAGAGAGGTCTGAGCTATACAAGGACCTAGGATCTCTTGGGAGAAAGTAAGCAGTCCTGGAAGGAAATCCTATTGCTGTTTCTTTAAGGCCTTGGGACCAGTCCCCTTGCAGATTGGAAGGGACAAGGCTCCCCTCTCCGCCAGCCAGTTGGGATGAGCTTTAGGAAGGGGACCAGTATATATGATGATTCCTTCCATGGAGCAGAATGGACATAAGCAGGAAAAGGCTGGTTTGCAGAGGGAAGACTTGGGGAAGAGAGGGCCTAGCTGAAGGAGAAGCAGGTTAAAGCTCTACAGCGGGCCTAAATTGCAACACCAGCCCCAAGGAGGAGAACTGGGGTGAGGGGGCTTCCTGTCTTAAGGAGGGAAACCAGAGAGACTTCAAAATAGAGCCCAGCTGGAGCCAGAAAGACTGGGTGCAGCATTGTGGAAACTGCTGGGAAACGGAAATCTGGGCTTTGAGACACAAAAAGCAGCTCTGGTACATGAGCGCCAAGAGAATATCCCTTAACTCAGTGGTCACCAACCAGTCGATCCGGATCTACTGGTCAATCTTGGAGCTTCTGACAGGTGATCCTGACTGGTTTGGCCAAGAGGCTATTATAAAGCGCAGCACTTCAGCTGCCCCTTCCCCCACTGCTGTGCATCTCCTGCCCTTTGCCTTGGAGCTGCCCCTTCCCCCCAGGAGCCTCCTGCTTGCAGTACAGAGCAGGGAAGGGAAAGGAGGGTGCTGATGTCAGGGTACCCCCTCTCCCATCCTGTATTCTATCTCCACAGAATGGAGGTGGGCGGCACAACAGGCCTTGGGATGGAGGGAGTTTGCTGGCTGCCTTTGGGAGTGATGCAAGGCCAGGGCAAGGGTGAGCTTGCCTTAGCCCCACTGCACCACCACCCAGGAGCAACCTGAGGTAAGCACTGTCCAGCTGGAGTCAGCTCTGAACCCCTGTCCCAGTCATGAACCCCCCTCCTGCCCCAGCCCTGAGCCCCCTGAACCCAAACTCCCTCCCAAAGTCTACACCCTGACCCCCCTCTGGCACCCTAACTCCCTGCCCCAGGTTCAGCTCAGAGCCCCCCTCACACTGCAGATCCCTTAGCCCAAGACCAAAGCCTGTGCCCCAACCTCCTGCCCCTGCCTGGTGAAAGGGAGGGAAGATGGGGAAGGGAGGGAGGATGGAGTGAGCAGGGGCAGAGCCTCAGAGAAAGGACACGAAGGAGACTGGGCAAGGTATTTGGGTTTGAGGTAGATCTTACATTGCACTTAAATTCAAAAAGTGATCTTGTGCTTAAAAAGGTTGGAGACCACTGCCTTAACTGGTAAATCAGTTGCAGCACCTTGTACTATCCCTTCAGGCCTCTGGCATACGGGTCTGTGTACAGACTTAACAGGGGAGTCCAACGGTCTCAAATTGGGGGTCCTGACCAGTGTTCCCTCTAAGCTGGGTGGCAGCACAGCTTCACAGGTGATTAATCCGCCCCGCCCAGAGAGTCAGCTCCCTGCGGGAGCCCTGAACCTCTGACTGGGCACTGGTCCTGACCCAAAAGGGAGCTGCAGGGGGATCACAAGGTAATTTTAGGAGGGTCACAGTATTACCACCCTTATTTCTACATTGCCATCAGACCAGGCCACTGGAAAGTGGTTGACCAGGTGCCAAGTTCTGAAGGCAGCTCCCCACCAGCAGCAGTGCAGAATTAAGGGTGGCAATACCATACCCATGTCACCCTTACTGCTGCTTTCAGCATTGGGTACCCAGAGAGTGGCACTTGTTAAGGGCTGCAGCTGCCCTGTCTGAAGGCAGCATCGCCACCAACAACAGTGCAGAAGTAATGGTAGCAGTGCTGCAACGCCCCTCAATGACCTTGCAACCCACACACGACTCCTTTAGTGGTCAGGACCCCTACAATTACAATACCGTGAAATTTCAATGTTCAGTATCTGAAATCATGAAACTTACCATCTTAAAAATCCTATGACTGTGAAATTGACCAAAATGGACCATGACTAGGTAAGGGCCTAGTCATAATTATTGCTATCTGTGGGGGGCAGTGCATGCAGGCCCTAATCACTCCTCTATTTAAAACTCCTCTGGTGTCTTTTCATTCTTGAGATTACAGAAATCCTGGCTAGCAATGCAATCAGATACCCCACTGATGAGCCCGGTATAGATTCTTAGATTAGATACAGACCTGGATCAATTTTGTCACAGAATTTCATGGTATCTCTGCAATAACTCTGCATCGTTATTGGAGTGGCTCCTCTATGTAGCTGCTTCTCATGGCTATTTGCAGTAGTGCTCAATGTGGGAGGATGGGAGAT
Organism: Rafetus swinhoei; assembly: GCA_019425775.1. Classification (NCBI taxonomy): domain Eukaryota; kingdom Metazoa; phylum Chordata; order Testudines; family Trionychidae; genus Rafetus; species Rafetus swinhoei. Next base: position 142,679,350 of record CM033440.1, on the reverse strand, counting down.
TCTAGAGTATTTGTCTTGCACATTCCCCTCTGCCCTGTTGTAATGCTAGCTGCTCTTCCTAGTAACAGGAGGGCCTTCTTTTCTGGGAGCATACTGGGACAGTAGGCCCTCACATGCTCTGTTTCAAACCCGCATAATGTTGACAGATCAGCTTCCTGTGTATTTAACGAGGATCCTCAAAGCAGATTTTAGTGAGCCCACAGCCAGAGAGGGATATATGAGGATAGTCTCCTCTCCAGCAGCTGGTCTTAGGGGTGTGTCCACCTGGCACATGACTACATCCTAGTCTCAAAATGATCCATAAAAATGGGTCTACAAGGTGAACCCAAGGGGTTACTTCCCAGGAGAAGCTAGTGCTAGCCATACTAAATCAGTCCGGATTGGGAGTTGCCACCCCCCAGGGCTGAGCAAGTAGGGGCTGTGCTAAACTGGTCTCTGCTGGGAATTACTCTTTGCAGAGTTGACACAGATGCATACCAACCTGTTTCCTGTGGTGAGGTGGATTTAAAGTGGTGCAGTGTCCTTGCAGTGACAACACCAGCTAGAGCTTATGCCTCAGGCTGACTCCCATCTTTTTCTAGAGCTGCTCTCTTACCTTTTCCATTGGCATTGTACCATTCCCTCAGCAGAGCTCAGTGGTTTCAGACCATTCATTGGCATCTGCAATCAATATGCCATCCACTGATTATGGTGGAGAAGGGGAGAAGTGAGACCTGGATAGTTCTGGTTCCCTTTGTATGAGACTTTTTTTTAAACACTTGACTTCACATTCAGAGTGGTGTGTGTTAAAACTGGTGGCAGGGGTGATGGGGTGAGACAAAGGAAGCATGAATTTCTTTAACTAGCACCAGTTTGGGAGGGGGAGTATTTTTTATTCTTGTTCTGTTGGTTTCAAATTGTAGATAGAGGATGGGGAGGAGAAAGGAAGAAAGCGTGAATATAGAAGCAGGTAGCAAGAAAGGACTAGGGAAGAATCAAACTAAGAGAAAGATGCTCCCTTGGCAGTAGTAGGGTACCAACCCTTCTGCATAGAGACTTCAGCCCCTTCCCTGAGCTGAAGCAGAGAAGCAACAGACCAGCAGCAGGACAAACCCTAAGATAAAAGCAGTGACAGAGAAGCGAGGGGGAGGAGAGTGATGGGGAATGTAGGGCCCAAAGTCTCCAGCTTTATAGCACCAGGGGTTGGGTAGAGTGCAGGTACAGTGCGTGGAAGAGAAATTAAATGCACACTGGCAATAGGAGAGGTGTGCCCAAGACCTTACCAATGGAAAGTACGTCTCTTTCCCACCTCCTCCAAGTAGAAATCAAGTGAAAGCAGGAACAGAAAAAAAATCCCCACAGAATAGTGACCATCTGCAACAACTTCCAGTGAGGCACAGAACAGCTGCAGCAGCAGTAGGGGGAGGAATATGAAAGGTGAGAAACAGAAGTGGATTTACTCCTTGTCAGTTCTTTCTGTACCAAACATTGGCTGTAGGGCAGAGAATACTCAAGAGGTTCAGCGGCACTGTTAATACTGTAAAATGAAAATAGGAAGGAAGCAAACACCGCCTAGGGGTGTATTCCCCAGAGAAGGCATGCTAACCACTGAGAGCAGAGCAAAGCAAAGCTCCGCAGGGGCTTAAGCCTCCGATGCCACCTTAGCAGGAGCCATGCATTCAGGGCACGTCTACGCTACAGGGCAAAAATTGAATCAAGCTACGCAGCTTCAGCTACGTTAATTGCGTAGATGAAGTTGAAATAGCTTAACTTGGCTTTTGGAGCAGTCTACAAAGCAGGAAGTAGAAAGAAGAGCACTCTTCCTCCAACTTCCCTTACTCCTCGTGAGATGAGGGTTACAGGAGCCAGCGTAAGAAGTCCTCCAGTTTGACGTTATTGTGAAATAACTGCTTGCTGCGTAGACGCACAGGTTGTCATTTCGAAATAATGTCAGCTATTCCGCAATAACGCTGCTGTGTAGACAGACCCTCTGAGAGTGCAGGAGCATCTAGGAACGGAAGCACAGAGTGGCATTAGGGGCATTCTGTGCTGCCACCTTATAGGTATCCCTCTGTTGCCCACCCCAGTCTTCTGCATAATCACAGGCCTGCCCTTCCCTCTCTGTGTATCTCCTCTCACACCGGTGTGAGGCGTTTCCCTGGGTCCCCATCTGTCTGCCCCCTTCCCTGCACTGTTACCATTCCCTTGCTTTCTCATCTCCCTCCCTAGCTCTAGGAGCTGCGCTGTCCCTTTCCCCCAGCTCTTACCGGCGCCGCCTCAGCCTTCTCTTCCCCACCTCCTTAGCTCCGCCAGGACTTTACAGGGGTTCCTTGGCTTTTCCTTTCCCTCCCCCTCCCTTTTTATGTCTGTTTATTTTGACTTCTCATGTGCAGCCCTAACAGCAGACGCGCTGGGCAAACCGAACGCGCGTGTGCGCCCTCCCCTGCGTAAAGCCCAAGCCTCCGGGGTACTTGCGAGACTCGGGGGGGAGGAGGAGATGCCGGAGCTAGGTGATGGAAATGTCAGACAACAGCAGCAGGCGATGATTGGCGCAGGGAGATAGCAGCTTCGTCTGCACGTCAGCGGGAGAGGCACGCAGTGATGGAGTGCGCTGGGCTGGCGCAGGAAAACATTGCCACAAAGAGAATTAATGGTACAGGAACCGGGCCTTGGCCTCGCCCAGTTCATCATTCCAGGCTAGCACGGGGCCGGGGCGCCCGATAGGGCTGCCTCTCTGTGCACACGACAGCTGTTCCAGAGCGTGGCTCCCTCGCCCTGGATCAGTGAAATATGCGATGGAGGAGGTGTAAATATTTCAGAAAGGCAGGGCTCACTTGACAAGTGGGGGCTGGCAAAGGGACGCCAGGCACTTATTATCCGTCGGGAGGATGGGACAAATGAGTTCTCCATAAACCATTTGAGGAAAGGGGCACCCACCCTGATCTATCTTTTTGACAAGTTGGGATCACTGGAGGCTCCGCTACCTATTATAATTCTGTGCCAGGTAAACAAGGTTGGGCGGTGTGTGAGGCTGTTGGTTTATGGCTCCCGGTGGAAACGCTGGAAATTAATATTTTTAAATGTTACCTTATTAGACCTGAGCAACTAATTCATAAATAATTCAATAAGGGTAGGCCCTGATTGCTCCCCGAATACCTACCAACAGATCCGTTTCTTCTAATTACTCATTATTCAATTACTCTGCTTAACTCCGTAGGCTGAGCTCAGACTGTTCGCTGCAAGTATCCCCCGTTTGCTATTTAAGCCGCATTGTTTTGAGCTCTGATTAGTCAGTTAATTCGGATATCTTTTTTCTCTTCCCTAATGGGATGAGTTCACAGGTACTTCGGGCGCAAAATACTTGTGTGAGCTGATTTAAAATGTGGCTGCTGCAAATACGTTGGCAGATTACTTTGAACCTCATTTTCCACGATCAATTGCTCGGGCAAAGAGAATCATGTGAATGTTCACGGAAAGCTAACAGAAAAGGGGTATGAATATGGCGACAGCAAATTAATTTAAAACTCGGAGCGACTAATGCTGGATTAGTGTGCACTATTCAGCTAGCTCTGTAACTCTTTGCTGGCACAAATCCTTAATTTGGGTTAGCAGCTACATTAAAAACTTGACACGGATTTCATAAATTACAAACTACGCCAGATGCGTACCCCACTGCTAATTAAAAATGTATTTCTTCGTGTAACTGATAACAACGTGTATTAAATCTGAAAACCTAACGCTTCTCGCTGCTTGGTTCCTTGTTGTGATCAATTCCCCCAGTCTCCTTGTCGGAGTGTTCCTTTAACCCGTCTTTATAAAGCCCCCAGCCCTCTCAGATCCTGAGCTGGGGAAGAATATGGGCCTGTTATAAACTCTATCTGCCCTCTCCGTCCCATTCATGGGAAACTGGTCCTTATAGTCGAGCGGCTCACGCCACCTCGGATAGTCACTCACTGCTGAACGTTATTGCTCCTTTCCACGGTTGAATACAGTTTATAATATAAATAACTGCTTACTAATTAGCGGCTCTATCTGTTAATTGCTTATTTGTTAGAGCATGAATGAATAAGCAGCCGTTCGCTGGGCGATAAGCCGTGTGTGTGTGTGTGTATTTAAGCCTGGGAACGATTCTTGTCAATACCTGCCAGTGTGCCTTTAACAAGTGCAGCCTTTCCTCCCCCCTTCAGTGTAACACCTCTCTCTAGCTACGGCAGCTCGATCCAGTGATCCAAGGGAGAGAGAGGGATGAGTAACCCTCCGCCAGCCTGGGGAGGGAGGTTGCTGGATCCACGTGTGTGACTAGCAGAGGCAGCTGCTTTCCTTAGTGATCTCTCATCAAAGGTCGTATGCAATCGTGGGTAAGGACAGCACCGCTGCTGGTGGTAGCGACGCGTCTTGGGGGCCCAGGCACTAGGGAATGCGAGCACACAGCTGCACTGGAGGGGACTGGATATGTCTAAGTACCTGCCCTTTTGTCAGGCTTTTCGCTGGGTCACTTCTTTTGCTCCGGAGCTGAATGAGCGAAGAGTGCTCAGAGAAACAAGCAGCCCATAGACAGAGGTCTCCCTGGCGATCTGGCTTTCCAGCTAGCTGTGTTCCACGTTACCACTTCTGGCCACGTGTAGAATAGTCACTAGCTCTGCAACGCCCTCAGCGCCTGCAGGAAACTAAGGGAGAGACTTCGGAGAATGGAAACTCCCCTGGTTAGACTTGCCAGGGACAACCTCGCTGGCGGCTCCTACGCTTTGCGTTTGCTGATTGCAAGGAGCTGGCCCGCCCTGTGCTGGGGGGACATTGTGGTGGCAGCGTCCTCGTGCCATGGAGGGAATCTATGAAGCAGTACATAGGATAGGTAGCCAGGCTGCCAAGGGAGGCTGGAGACACGCAGAGAGGTTGGCTTAAATCTCTTTCCTTGTTAATGAACCCCTCCCTCCCCCCGTCCTGGAAGATCCTACTGACGTGGCTATCCGTGGACACGCAGAGATAAATACCAATGCCAGTTAAAGCAAGAGTAATGAGACATGGGGAATGGGGGCACAGATCACTTTAAACTCCCCTTCCCTGCCTGCCTCAGTCCCCCCTCTAGGTATCTTGAAATTCCTGAGTCGTCTTCACATGTTAACAAAACCACAGCGTCCACTGCAAAGAGAGCTAATCAATTCCACTGGTATCTCCAGTACAGCGCCCCAGTTGTGTGCACAACCAGGAAAAATATTAGTGGATTTCTTTCCTGCAAAACGTCAGTGCAGAGTAAATACTCCCCGTCTCTCCCTAAGGTTCCTGCTAAAATATTCCCTGCCCTGAATCGCTTTTTCTAGCCTCTTTAATGTATAATCTGGTTGCGAAAAACACAGAGCGGCGTCTCCGAGCAGGAACTCAGTCAAGAGGGCTGGATAGCTTCATTAAACACATCTCGCCTTGGACTGCAAGCGAAACTCCACAGAACCCTTCTCCCAGCAGCTCCTGGGCGCTCCCTTGCTGGTGAATATTTCAACAGCTTCTCCTCCATGCGGCACACATCTTACCTCCAGCCCCCGGCCCCCAATCATTTTTTAACCATCTTGGCGGACAAAGGACCAGATTTGATTCTCAGAGAAACTTTGATTTACTATTTCCCGCCCCCTGCCCAAGGCAGCGCGCGTGTGTGTCTTTCACATGGAGCTGATGGCGGGAAAAGCAGCATCCCGACCGGCTGCACAGAGGTTGGCTCCGGCGCGTAGCGGGCAGCCGGCGCAGCTCATGCATTGGGTCAGAGGGGACAAGCGCTTCCTTCCCGCGCCCCCGGCAGCGGCGCGTGCGAGCAAGGCGGAGTTCCGCCGCCGAGGCGCTCCAGGGACCTGCGGCAGTTGGCGTGTTGTTATTCCAGGGGGACGCTGTGTTTGTTTCATCCCGGGATCGCGCTCAGCCGTGCTCCAGACCCGGCCGCGGGAGGCTGGTTCTCCCATTGCCCCGCGAGGAGAACACGCGCGCCGGGTGGGTGCAGGCTGCGTCCGGATGATTGCCACGAAAGTGTTCAGAGGCAGCCTGGCGGAGGGCGCTTGTTGCTCCGCCACACGGCCGTGATCGCTGCCGCGCACCAACACGCCTGCATGCCTGAAGGACGGGGAAAGGCAGACCGGCGCCCCAGCAGCCACAAACACGGACAATGGGTCAATGCAACCGTGCAAGGCCAGCAGACGACGTGCATCATGTGCAGTGCAAACACACACACCTGTGCACAAGCAGCCGGGCACGCTTGGGCCATATGCAAATGCACACCCGTGGAGCACAAACATGCCTGGACAAGTGTGCAAACCCACGTGCACTACACAAACACACCCAAGCGTCACTCGTCACAATAAGGCCGTGCAGCACACTCAGCACCCCGCTGCACCGACACATACAACTCACCCACTGCATTACCCACGTAGGCGCCGTGGGTGCACACATGCTTCCTGCACATCACGTACACGTACCCGCGTGCTACACTACGGACACGTTCCAAGTTGTCTGTTGTCGCGCTGCACAACATTGCACCAAGCGTGTGCATCGACCAACTCCCGTCTCCTCTGCCCCTTGGCTCTAGGAATGGGTCCCCGAATCAGCGAAGCCGCCCTTGCTCTGTGTGTCCCTAGGATGAAGGGATTCTTGCCTGGATCTGAGACTTCTCTGCAGGGGAAAAGAAAAGAAAGGAGAAGGGATGCGAAAGAAAAGGAGAAAACAGCCGCGCAGATTCGTTTTCTGCCCAGCCCTGTTTTCTTTTCTCTCATTTGCCCTGGGGGAGGCCGGGGAATTAGACAGGAGGCAGGGCTGTCTCCAAGCACAGCTGATTTAATTGGCTCCCGCCCCCCCCCCCTTTAACAGGAGAGGGGATCAAATAGTGGAGAGGAGTAGGGAAAAAAATGAAAAGCTCGAGAGGGAAAAAAAGAGGCAGAACTTGCAGCCAGGTCTTGAAGGATCATAGAATCCTTTCAGGGGAGAGGCAGCCATCGGCAGAGCCTCCGTCACTCCTGATCTGCATAGGGGATCGGGACATCTCACTCTTCGGGTCAGCCAGGCGGGAGCGGAGAGACTAGAGAAGCTATCAGCCAAAGACGCGGCTCTCGGAGGGAGGATTAAGTTTCTGCGGGGGTGAATGCCATTCAAAAGGGCGCCACGGCGAAATAAAGCATGATCCAGGCACTGGCTTGTGCAGGACACACAGAGTGATCCTCACATTCCTCCACGGGCTGGAAAACCTACGGATCGTGGGGGTGCAGGGGACGGAAGGAAGAAAAGAATCGACTTTTGCCTAGACTTTCACACTTTGGGACGAAGGGGCGGGGCCAGGACCTGCCGAGCGATGTCTACAAAGCGTCCTTCAAGAAGAATTCAACTTTCTCCAGCTTCCTAGCACCTCAACTGGTTTTGCCGGTCATAACCGGTGGAAAAGGAAAAGGGGGGAACCCTTTAAAAGCCCCCATCCCAGCCACCAGCCAGCACGAGCTCAGGGAAACTTCGGAAGCCAGAAAGATCTGCCAGGTTGGCTGGGGGAAGGGAGAGAGAGGGGGAGGGGAGACCAGCCAGGCTGAACTGCAAACCACCAAGCAGGGTGCGTGTGTTGTAGCTATTCCTCGCTTGTCAACCCCCTCGCCCTGCAGGCTAGTGGGGCTGAGGTGATTCCGTGCACCTGGGCAATTTCAGGCTGGGGACCCAATCTCAGCAGCTGGGGGAGCTATTGGGAGCTGCTGTTTAAAAAGCCCTTCCTGGATCGACTGAATTACAACGACACCCCTCCCCGAAAGAGCTGGAGAAGAGCCACCTATTTTTCCCCATTCCACCCAGCTGGGTCTCAGCCTCCCTTCCCTCCCCCCCCACCCCACGTTCCTGTCTGGGGTTTCAGCCAGCGCCTCCTTATCGGAGGGGACTCTCTAGTGGGCCCCACTTGGCAGGCAGTTTGGGAAGCCTGGGAGTTCAGGCAGTGCTTGGCGTTTCTTTGGGAACAAATGTCCCTCCCCCCGCGAAAGGATCGGGGCAGAGAGAGGGAGAAACAGCAGGAGTTTGCCTGGATTCTGCTCCCCACTGGATCCGCGTCTGCTGGGCTCCGGTTTGATTGTGTGTGTGTGTGTCAGTGTGAGGTTGTGTTTATTTCCCTGGCGCTCCGAAGGAGCCTGGGAGAGCAGGGGGACCCTGGTTTGTTTTTCTCCCTTCCTTCCTCCGTTTATTTTTAACTATTCGGGGTATTTTTTCCCTTCGTCCAAGTTGACTGTGTGGAGCTCGGAGACTCCCAGGCGGCGCTGGCTGACTTCGCTAGCCGGGCTGAGGCTCTCCTTGCCTGGGCAAGCCTCCGCGGGCTCCCGCCCTGCTCAGAGGCGGTGGAAGGGCTGTGGATGAAGGAGCATTTCCGTGGGCTTTCGCCGCCGGTTTCGCGGTTCGCCGCCGGATGCTGCCTGGCTTTGGGGGCTGCTTTTCCTCGCCGGCTATGAGGGGATCTGCCGTGAAGATGGAGATGATTTGTTTGGTGTTCCTGGCGGTGGTGCCGGCGTACATCGAGGGAGAAGGGGTTTATGGTAAGAGACGTTACTCTCGTGCCCTGTTTGGGGGGCGGCGGGGGGCGAGCCGCGCGAGGATCAGATCAAAGTTAAAACGCACCGGCAGGAGAAAGTAAACGCCGCGCGGCGCAGCCCGAGCGCGGAGACTGGTGCCGCAAGAGAGCCCCCCAGACCCCTTGGCTCCTTCACCATGCCTGCCGGCAGCCCCGGCCCGCCTGAAACTGGCCGGAGCGGGCAGAGGGCGCCGTGTAACCCTTTCCGAGTCTCTCTGAGCTGGGGCTGTGCAAGGGAGAAAGCAGCAGTTGGTGTCACATGGGCCAGCCTGAGGTCTCTGCTCCCCGCCCCAAACTTGCCCGAGGAAGAGACGTGCCAGACCGGAGACTGGGCGGCAAAACTCGGCGGCGCGCTGGTCTCGGCATTGGCCAAACCAGAGCTCCAAGTTGCAAGGCTCCGAGTGTGTTTCGTTTGCCCCTGGGCTGCCTTGTTTCCCTGGTGCGAGAGCCCACCCGCCTGTTGGCTCGGGGCCTCCGTTCCCCTCCCTTTAATGCTCCTCGCTGAAGCCCTGTGTGTGGGGGGAAAGGTCGGTAGGAGTGTGCGTGTTAGAGTCGAGCGTTCACACCGAATACTCGCCGAACCGGGGTGGCTTTGATTAGCCTGCTGGTCTGACAAAGGGCCATTGCACTGGGAGCTCCCTCTGTCACCTGCTGCGGGGAGAGTCGTAAAAGACCAATACAATAAAAGCGCTTGTTTGGAAATGGGAGGGGGGGATATGGATGTCAGTCCCCTGGGAGGGCAGGGGGGTTATGTGGTGGAAAGCAAGCGGCTGCCCAGGTAATTGCTGCAAGTCTCAGCACACGTGGATAGAGGCTATCGGAGCTAGATAAGAGCGGTGCTCAGTGATCGAGGTGTAGGCTGGATGCTCCTGGCTGAGTTAACAAAGCATCTCCCCAAATCCCCAGGGACGGCCCCTTAGTTGTGCAAGGTGCTCGGATCTGAGGGAAAAGGGCTGCGGGGGTGACTTTGCCTTTAAATCCTACTGAGCTGTGTTACTTTGCTGTCATGCTTTAAAATTATTTCCTTGGCAGAGCTCAGGTTTAGCTGCTTTTGTTGTTGTTGTTGCCCATTTGCAAATGAATGCAGGCAGCGAGGCTAGCAAACTGCAAGCGCAGATGACACCCAGCGTAGTGCGGTTCCCATAGACATAGATTATTTATCCCTTCAGCTTCAAGGAGGGTAGCCAGGCTGACCAGCAACACATGCTGATGAGAAGAGCCCTCTGTCCTGAAGACAGGCTCTAAGTTGATAGCACACCCAGGATTTGCTTTGGCAAGCACTGCAGCTCCAAAATGCAGCCTCCCGCCCCCCTATTGACTCTTCAATTTTTGTTTTACAAGCAGAGCTGCATTTCCAACAAATGAACTAAAAAACCCAACACCCCAGGACATGCCGCTGACAACAAGCCTGCTTGATCTTGGCTTACAACTCCATTGTGCGTTGCTATAAAGTCCCTCTTGAAGATGTGCCTTTTCCTCTAATAAGGGAAGAGCTCTGAGGATAGACCTCCAGCGAGAGGGCTCCAATTCTTCTGCGTTTTTTGAAGAGCACGTAGCTAATCTCTTGTGTGAGCTCTAGTAATGCTGAGTTCAGTCTCACTGACTGTGGCTAAGTCTTTGTAGGTCACTTTTTAATGATGTATTTCTTTGATGGGAAAGGAATCTTTTCCCCCTCAGGGCTGGGATATTAATTTGAGTTTAAATCTGTTTTGTACAATAACTACTTTAAGTAGAGGCTTTACCTCCCCCTCCCCCTCCCTCCCCAGTGTGTGGGTAGAGGAGGGATTGCAGTCGGTTCAGAAGGAAATTGGAGGAAGCACCCAAGAACAGTGAGATGGGGAGTCCAAGGGATTGATGGCAATAGAAATGTGGGATGTACAGGTTTTTTAACCCCTGAGGATGGGTATTGTGTTGCTAGACAAACTTTGATTTTTTTAATTAGTATGTCTGCTGCTGTCCAACTATTTTTTCTTTGCTTTAAAAGGCTCTTCAATCAGTTTTAAGCTCTTTGGCTCTTGCCACATTCCTGTGTTGTATACACCTTTCTTCAAATGTGGCTTATTACACTGTTCACCCAACCATCGACTCTAGGCAATTCATATTTTAGCAGAGATGCTGCAAAACTAGATCTTCAGAATATCTTCCTGACTTTTTTGAGAGAGAGAGAGAGAGAGAGGCAGTGTATAAAAGAGCAGAGATAGAAATACTAAGATGAAGGCATCCTTTAAAGTCACAACTGTACTCTACTCATATTTACTTTGCTATTTCAACTGCACAAATAAAGGAAAAAATCCAGCCTCCTTCCCCCCCCTCCTCCTTTTTCTATCTGTTGAGAGAATCAGGGTTTTTAATATAGAGCTGTCTCTGTGAGTGCAACTCAGAGCATACTATGCTGCAGTCAGCACACCACAAACTTTTATGGTGACTAATAGTTTTCATATCCTCTTTTCCAATCCTTCCTCCAGTCTCTTTCCTAACACTTGCTCTGTACAGTCTCCAGCCAGAGCTGTTTGTTTAGATGTGAAATTGCTTTTATTGCTGGCTCACATGGTGCTCAAGTGAAACCATTATATTTGCAAGAATATCTAAAACAGGATTAGAAATGCATGCTACTAACCTTCCCTTACTTTTGTCCTAAATGTTAATTTCTAACTATAGCCCCGAGATAAATCTAGAAGGAGTAGTTTTGCAGTTGGAATGCTTATCTCATGTGGCACTTAATGTGGGAATATTGGGAATTCAAGAATTTTGTTTTAGAACACTTCCCCTTTAGAAATATTATAATGGTGGAAATGCAAGTGAAAGAGAGGCATTTGCATGATGAGGACTATAAATATATTTTATTAGAGTAAATCTAGTGCGATTAAATCAGATTAAAGCAGATAAAATAACCACGTGATGTACCCTTTAAATAATACCCCCCCATGGATGTGCACAAAAGACCTCTGTCTAGGAAAGCTGAGTTGTTGGAGAGGTTTATTGAGATGGATGGTATAAATAAAATGTGTGTGAAGCATTGTAAGGGGGAAAAGTGCCTGCAAAGGAGGCTCAATTTAATTAGGAGTCAAGATACTTTTAGCAAGTTACCTGAAGAGGCTTGTTATACAAATTGGTGTTTGTTATAATGACTGAAGCATGTCTGAAACCCGATCATCTTTCCTCTCCTCATTAGCTGATTCCATCTATTCAAGCCTGTTTGACTAGCCTCACTGTATCCTTTTAGCAATCCCTTCACACAGTGTAATATGGCAGTTCAGTGGGCTGCCAATAGACAACTATTGCGAGCCCACTGCTGACTGTTACGATAGACCCATCCCCAAATGACTTGGTTTCCTGAACATCAGCCATCGAAGCCATGCACTCAAGCAAGCAGCGTGTTGAAATATATGCTTAGTAAACAATACCCCCAAAAAGCAGAAAAACAGAGGAAGAAATGCGTCCCTTGGCTGGGAAGCGATGAACATTGAGCAAAAGAATTGAATGTGGAGCAGGGAGAATTCTCTCTGGCTAGTCCTCTACAAATAACTTACTGGGGTTTTGAAGTCCATTGTTTTATTTAAAGTTAGCCATGCGGACTTCAAAATGTTCTCCAGCTTTGTCTTAGGCTGCATGCACTGGGTGGCTGCCCTGCTTATTCCATGTACAGCAGTTCATGAGCACTGGTGGAGTGTTTTTATTGATAGACTCTGCTGCCCAGTGCTTTTGTGCTGAGTTGAAGGTGGGTTGCTGTCCATTCCACCCCAAAGCCTTCCATCTGCAGCAAACGAGAGAACCACCTTGCAGGAATGTCTGAGGGTAGAGATGAAAGCTATAACATGCTAAAGGGATGAAAGTAGGAGTTTTAACATGGATCTCAGTACAAGTGTCCTGAATGTGAGATGTGATGCTCTCCAGTGGAAGGACTGAACAAACTGTCATCTGGGTCATAGAAATCTGGCTTAATATGGAGCCAATCCTGTCTCAGCCTCTGAGAATGGGACTAAATGACCAGTAAATCTCTCTCTCTCTCAAGACTCCATGCTCCTATGAGTCAGCAGGAGATTTCTCAGTCTGATGGGGCAGGCTGTGTGAGCAGCATAAAAATCTACTGAGGGAATCTGTCCTCACTTCTGTCATATGAGTACTTTGGGGACACATGTCGTACGCTCATGCACAGACTCTTAATCTCGTTCATTGAACACACAAGCATTGTGTTTGCCTTCTGATTCCTGAGGCCAGGCTTCTGCTCCTACAGCTTCTACATCACTTTTACCCAAGCAGAACTCCTCATCTCTTGCAAGCTCTGTGTGTTTTGGTGTTGGGCTGTGAGTGCACATGGATACACTGTAATATTAACCTTTAGCCAGATGATCTGAACCAAAAGCTCCTCTCCTCTTCCTCCCCTTCTTTTCTGCAGATGTTTCACCAGCTGAGCCAGGGTGCCAGATGGCATGCTTTAGCAGTCTCTTTGCCATTCCCATCCCTCCCTTCAAGGCTGCTGCTTTAGAACCTGATTCTGCTTACACTCAAGTTGATGAGTTTGACCATTGACTAACACAGTGGTCTTCTTGGCTCCTCCCAAAGGGTACGTCTACATTGCACGGCTATTTCAAAATAAGCTATTCTAGAATAGTTATTCCAAAATAGCTTATTTTGAAATAGCATGCCTACACTGCAGGGAAGCCTCAAAATTAGTCCGAGGCAGGCTTCCCTAATGTAGACCTGCGATCTCGATTTAGAGCCCCAGGAGGAATAACTTAGAATGGCCCTGGTGAGGGGCTATTTCGAAATAGCAGCAGTGGCGTGTCTACACTAGGGATGTTAAGGACTAGTCTGCTATCCGATAGGCAAATGCTTATCGGATAGTCAGTTGACTAGTCGATTCTCTCCCCCCTCCCGCCCCCACTGCCTCAGATAGAGGCAGCAAAGGGGGGTACTTCAAAGCAGCAGTGCTGTACAGCTGAGCCCAGGATCAGCTGTGCGGCGCTGCCATGCATGGAGACCGGGATCAGCTGGGGCATCCCCAGCTGATCCCAGGTTCCGCTGAAATGCCACCCGGCGCCTGGGATCAGCTGGGGAGTCCCCAGCTGACCCCGGCTCCACGTGGCATTTCAAATCAGCAGCAGAGCATGGAGCCTGGGATCAGCAGGGGACTCAGAGTCCCCCGCTGATCTCAGGCTCCATGTTGTGCTGCTGCTTTGAAATGCACAAGAGCCCCCGCTGGCTTTCCTGCTAGCCCCGGGCTGCAAGTGGAGTTCTGCATTCCTCCTTTGAAATGTACAAGAGTGCCTGGCGGGGGCCCTTGTACATTTCAAAAGAGGAATGCAGAAGTGCCTATCGACTAATTGATGGAAATTCCATTGACTACGTGACTAGTAAATTAACTGTTACTTAACATCCTTAGTCTGCACACGCCTTATTTTGAAATAGCTATTTTGGAAGAGGCATTATTCCTCGTAGAATGAGGTTTACAGATTTTGGAATAAGCCATCTATTTCAAAATAACGGAATGGCTGGGTGTAGACGCTCGCATTGTTGTTTTGAAATAACGATAGTTATCTTGAAATAACGGTGCTGTGTAGATGCACTCAGAGTCCCTTCCCCTGTGATCAAAGCATTCTTCCTTGTTAGCCATTGGATTAGCTCATAAAAAAACCCTTCAAACAAGACCTTTGACTTATATCTGTCATTTGCCATTTACATTCCTATGGTGCTGTATAAATCTCCCACAGTGTGCGGGTTTGGGCCAACACTTCCTGAGCCTCTCCAGCAATTTCTTCATATCCATAAGGTAAGAATTCTCAGCAGCATTCCACAAATCCAGCTTGCCTCCTCTTGTAGAGTTGTTGATGCCTTCCCTTTGTGTAGCCGGAGTCCTGTGTTAGGTCAATGGAATTGTGCTCCCAGCAAAGTCTGGGATTATTTTAATGTGCACTATTTGGAAACTGACATTATCCTCCTGACAGGTTGTTTGCATCTTACTGGTAGAAGTCAAAATATTTCACTGTAGGTGTCATCAGAAACCACTATCCTATGCTAATTTTTGTGGGAACAGGAAGACAGATGTTGAATAATTTGACACGAACAACATAGCTTATAAAATTATCACCATGTTAGATTCTTGTTGGATTTTGTGGAAATACATATTAGATGACTTGAAAAGAGCAAGACGGAAGAGCATGTGGGTACAGAAAGCCACTCTAAAGGAAAAGCCGAGGTGCTGCCGGCAAAGACCCATGTGGTTCTGTAGGTGGTGCTCTTCCCTCTGAGTCTCTGCTACCACAGAGATACATTGGCAAGTTCAGTTCCCTGCTCCAATGGCTATTTTATAAATTATATACCCTGGCCTACTGTCAAGAGGTAGTATTGCATGAGACCTGCGTGAAGCTAGCTAATAGTCAGGGGGCTTTGTTGGCAGTTCAGGTTACAAACGCTGCTCTACATTAGGCAGAGGGGGATTTGAACCTTGGTTTCCCACATCCCAGGTGAGTGCCTTAGCTACTAAAGGTTCTAGAGGAGCCGGTTCCGCCCATCCTTGCCCCTGTCTTGTGACTGGTGCCTGAGTCCTTCAAAAAATGTTCTGGCTGCAATTATTTGGCAAACTTGTGTCAAATTCCCTAATGGTTTTGGTTTGGCTGAAACTGGCTTTTTTTTTTTTTTTTGGCAAATGAACTGTTTATCTCAAATGTACCCAACTCTTCCAGCAGAGACTTTATAGCGTAGACAAGGCCTTAGTGTTAGTGGTGCAAAATGGTTGCTGGAAGCTATCCCCAGATGTGCGTGACTGCTTCAGTTCTGGGTGAATGAGTACGCTATCTGCAATGTACTTTTCTCTTTCCAGATGAAAGGCCTTGTACAATGTTGGTGGTTATGAGAAATGCAGCAGGCGCATTCCCTTAAAATACATGGGTGTGTGTGTCGTCTCTCTGTACTGACAGTGTTCACCATAGCCGAGACTAGACTTACTAAGAAGAGGCTTCCAAACATTGTGTTCTAGAGTGTTCTAGACCTGTCCAAGCAAGAGCCCCTGTCCCAGCCGTCCTTCTCTTCCAGGTGGTAGCTGTCAGCGCTGCTGCTCCGGCAAGTTGTTTGGCACTGGGTACAAATGAATGTCCTCCAGGCTTGGGGGATGTGGTACTGACACCATGTAGCAGAATGCAGATCTGGCCAGGAGAGAATGATCCATGGCGATGAATGTGGGGAGGGAGGGAGAATATTTGTGTGTCTGTGCACCCGCGCATGTGTGCACATCAATGTTTAATTAGAGAGATCTACCCTGTCAGGATCTAAAGTATTTGTTTAATTTTTAAAAACTGCTCTAATCCTCCCTTTCATTTAAGAGACTCAGAGGCTTGCTTTCGAGCTGAGAATTAGTTTAGCAATAAAAACGTTTCTAAAAATGCTTGTTCCTCTATGGAGGAGATCAAAACCACCACATAAATTAATGATGAAGGGGATCAATAGTTGGAGCAAGGCAAGGGGAACCTGGGGCACTAGCTAGTCCTGGCTCAATAAAAGAGTTAAGCTAGAGGAGGGCAGCTACCAAAGGGCTATGGGTTACTTTGGAGTCCTGCTAAACAGAGCCTGGCAAGACTTGTTCTGAGGCAGTGACCTTTCTTGCCCACTAGTCAGTGTTCCAAGAAACAAGGGCTCCGATTCTCCTTTCACGCACTCCAGTTTCAGACTGTTATAGTCCCATTGTCATCAGTTGGGTTGCTGTTGAATTTACACCTGTGGGAGTGAAAGGTGACAGGCTACAAATGAGCATCAACGACTGCTGTTCTGCTCAATCTGTAGAGAGAAGTGTCCGTCAGCATCATTTCCATGGTAATACATAGTTCTGTGGGAACATCTTCTTTAGATCTTGTTTCCTTCCAGAACAAGAGCTGGAAAAGCTTCTCACCTCTGTCCATTCAGGTTTTTCACTGGCCACAGGTGGGTTGGTGGGTTCATAGCTGGCTAGGGAGTCAGTCTTGTTGTGTCACGTCAAACCAGCAGGGGGAACTCTTGCCTACAGCATTCCTCTTTCTATAGATTCTAAAGGTGTGTGTATCTGTCCCCAAGCCTGAGTTCCCCAGAGACCGGATCAACTTGTGTTTGCTGTTTTCCATTCTAACAGAGGCCATCTGAATCATTGTCATTATGCCACATTCCCTCTCTCACACATGTACACACTTTGCAAATGTGTGTGTAAATACGCCCATAAATTGCTTGTCGTGAAGGTGGTGGAAAGGATGAAAAGCTTTGTTTTATTTCACTGCAGAGTGCAAATGGTGCTTCTAGAGATACTCTATTTAGGAGGAATCTGCTGTATGTGTTTGTGGAGAAGGACACTTTACAAGTCATCCTCTGTGTTTGGTGCTAAGGTCGCTCTGAAACTTGCACTTGAAGCAAGATTAAAATCTGCTTCATACTTTAATGATTGAACTTAGCCTCCACGTTTCGCCCAGTATTGTCCTCTGAGGACAACTGAATCTTCTGTGTTACCTCTTTAGTATGATGCTTACTAATTTGTGAAAAGGAAAATTTTTAAATGGCTCTTTTTAACGAGCTTGTTCTGCTCTTATTTCTTTGGGATCCTCTGGCCAATCTCCCATCATCCTACAAACTCCAAATTTCACACAGTCATGTTCTGATAACTGCTAACCCACAGGCCACTTCCAGCCTTTTCCTGTTGTGCTATGTACACGGCACAAAGTTAACTTAAAGCATCCAGAGAGTGCTGCTGGAAAATTCCCCGTGTTAGTGCCCTGACAGTCTCCCTTCTCCAGTGTGCCTGAGCGGGCCATCAAGTTATTCCCTATACAGGATAAACTAATAGAGCTACACCGAGAATAGTCAAAGGAGTTTCTCAGATTCAACAGCTATTTCCACTTCCCAGTGATGGCTGCCTCTTGACCGTCTGTCGAGATACTCAAATGGCTCCAGTTGGCATAGTATCTGAACGCTTTCTCCAATATATTTATCCTCTTAGCACTGTCCTACTCACAAGGATGCTATTACCCCCACTTACGGATGGGTAACTAAGGCACAGACAGACTGGGTGTGTCTATGATGCAATTAGATGCCCACGACTGGCCCATGCCAACTGATTTGGGATTGCAGGGCTTGGGCTAAAGGGCTGATTTTGATTCTGTCTTTCTGGATCCCTCCCACCTTGCAGGGTCCTGGAATCCAGGCTCCAGCCTGTGCCTAAGTTTCGGCACCACAATTAAACAGTTCTTTAGTCCAAAGCCTGTGAGCCTGAGTCAGCTGGGTAAGACCAGCCATGGGATTTTAACTGTAGTTTAGACATACCCTGACTTATCTGCCCATGTGGGCAGAGCAAGGACTTGGATATCAGTTTATGAAGGCCAAGGATATTGCCTTAATCAGTGGACCATCTTTCCTTTGCTATACACAGCTCCCTGGTCAGGCAGGCTGAGCAGCAGATAATCTGGAGGTGGAGTGTGGGAGTTGAGTGAAGGAGGGATTTTAAGTAAGGGCATGCGTGTTTAGTGTGAGAAGAGACTGGTGTATGGGGGAGAGGGTGATTGCAGTAGTGGCCCTGGTTGGGCGGGGAGCCTAGTGTCTCTGCCTAGTGTCTCTGGCCATGGAGGGACTTTCATGACCCAGTGCATCAGCACAGAGACACTTGACTCATTTGATGTTGCTACCGTAACTATTTGGAGCACCATCCATTGAGGCAGAGGGGCTCTGTACTAAGGCACTGTGTGCTCCCCATAGCTCTGCTGACATCTTAACACGGTGGGGTGGCCTTTATGCCAAAGTGCGTTGGATCACCTTTGTTCCAGATCTCGGCTTTACCACATTAGCTTTTAAACTTGGGCTGTGTCTGGAAAAGGGAAGTCGTGGAGGCTGAGCAGGGGAATGGATGAATGGAGTGTAAATGGGAGTTGGAAATTTTAACTACGTATTTCCACGTCTTTCCCCCTTTGCCTTAGTGAGAGATGTGGTCTAGCAATTTTAACAGCATTATTTTGTGAAGGGCTATATCATTAATCTGAAAATCTCTCTAGGAATTTCAGGAGCTTTTAAGGTCCTCTGAGCAGAGACCTTTGTACTTGTCTGTGAAGTACCATGCATGAGGATGTTTTATTATCAGTATTTTATGAATAATAAAAGGCTGTAGATTTGGTGATATCATTTTAGTGCCTTATACGTGGGGAGGTGGCCCATCGGGGAATTACAGTGGATCCTGACAGTCTTATAATGATCCCATGCCTGCCTTTGCTAGGAATAAATTCCCCTCCGAGTGGCTGATAGCCCAGACGACCAGGTCACTGCTCTGTAGCATTGGAATGCAACGGAGAGGTAATATTCCAGAGCCCAGGGAGTCCATGTATGGATCTGGCCACTGTCTTGTTTCCTTGTGCCTCTCTCTCTCCTTTTGCAATATACTTGCAGATGCTGTGTTGTGCTACCCTTCTGTAGCCAGTCCCACAGGCTAACTATCATCTTACCTAGGAAAAGTCCCACAGAGCTCACTTAGTGACCATTGCATGTGTGAAAATCTGTGCCTAGCCATGATGAAATAGCTTGCGATTTAAACCACTATTTGGAACTATTTATAGTCCAGGGTAAACAGGATTCAAGCGCTCCTGTTGAGGTTCTGTAAATGGAAAGAATGTCAGGCTGAGGATGGAAAGTGTCACGTGTGTTACAGTTTCTCTAGAGAAAATTTGCAAATGTTATACTGAGAGAAAAGTGACTATTGAAAATTAAAGTCAAGGTATGGGATAAAGGTTTTGGATGTCTGTGGGTGAACATAAAATACAGGTCTCAGAGGGGTAGCTGTGTTACTCTGTATCTGCAAAAACAACAAGGAGTCCTGTTATGACACCTGAGGGCACATCTACACTACAGCGTTATTTTGAAACCACTCACATTCTTTCGAAATAACAAGGTGAGTGTCCACACAACAAACCCGTTATTTCAAAATTATTTCAAAATAACAGGCTTCTTATTCCAGAATAATAACCCCTCACTTCACGAGGAATAACGCCTATTTCAAAATAGCTATTTCGAAAGAGGTTGGGTGTGGATGGCGCAGCTGTGCTTATTTTGAAATAATTGGCCTCCAGGGCTTCTTACAGCTGCCCTGGTGGCCACTCTGTCCACACCCCTCAAAACTCTATAGTTTCCCTTCCCCTGCAGCCTTTAAAGCTGCAGCCACAGGGGAAATTTCTGGTGGCACAATACAGGCCCTGACCGGTGGCGGCCCGTCCATAGGTGTGAACTAGGCGGTCACCTAGGAAGGGCACCAAATTAAATGGCCGTTGAGGGGTTTGGAGGTGGGGGCGCCGATCGCGCGTTTTGCCTAGGGCGCCAGTTGTCGGCAGCTCGTCTAGGGCCACTCCTGGCCCTGACAGCCCTGTGCCACGCTGAAGAAGCAGTTTGTGTAGCAATGGCTGACCCCAGTGCTCTCACCAAGCCCCCCAGGGCTGCTAGTGAGCCGACGGCCAACTTCCAAGTCCCTGCCCGGGGCAGAAGAAGAAGACCTCTTCCTGGTCTGGTGCAGAGATCCTGGATCTCATTGACGTCTGTGGAGAGGAGGCGAACCCCTAGGATCTCTGCACCAGACACAGGAACACTGATGTGTACAGCCGGATGGCCACAAGCCTGGGCCAGAAGGGCCACGTGCACCCAGGAGTAAGTGCACATGAAAATCAAAGAAGTGTGGCAGGCCTACACCAAGGCCAGGGAATGCAGTTCTTGCTCAGGAGCAACACCCCAGACCTGCCACTTTTATGAGCAGCTGCATCGCATCGGGCGGTGGTGGGAGGGGGGGTTGGTTCCTCCCTCCCCTCATGAAGTCCAACCTGGAGATGCCCTTTGTGAGCCTCCCGGAGGGCAGGTCTGTGGACGAGGAGGAGGAGGAGGAGGAGGTGGTGGAGGAAGATGAAGCCACCCAGGACACGATGCCTGCCAGCAAGGAGGTCATCCTGTCCCTGGAGCTATCACACGCCCCCCCCCCCCCGCGCCCCAGGATGTTGCCCAGGGTTCGGACGAAGCCAGGGAAGACCCATCAGGTGAGTTCCATTACTTTGTCTGGACACAGGTGGGGGGAGATGGTGGGCGGTACACTCCTTGCTTGGCCTTCTCAGCCTGGGGATTGCACAACAGCCTGTGCACGTGGTGCGCCAGTCCAGGGCACACAGTTGCACGAGGCTGCCACAAAGGAACCTTTCACTCATACTCACAGGGTTTCTGGAGAGGCCTGCCTTACTCCTGACTTCGTGGTGAGACACCTTTCCACTACAAGCCACCACTAAGCAGGCTGGGGTCAAGGACACACGCAGCAGTGTGCATGCAGTCATGCCCACACTCTCAGAGCAACATTCACTCCCAGTCAAGCGTGGCGAGGCAGCTGACACTGAGCCCCTGCCATGGGACTCTGCCGGGGGAGGAAGAGAAGGGGACCCCAGTAGCACCCACCCCGGCAAGTGGTGTCTGCCGCTCACACGCACCTCCCCAACACCTTCCCCCACTCTCCTCCAGTGAGTAGGGATAGAAGTTCTCCCTCTGGGTCGCCACCACTGCCACTTCCGGAGGGAAGGCAAGATGCCCTGTCACCCCCTTCCCGCCCACAGGCTCCTGGCCTGGCTGGCACCTTCACATGCCTGCTTGTCCCCGGGCCGTGGGGGTAGCAAGGGTCCCCTGGGACATCTGCACCCCTGCAGGACAGTGCCCATTATCTAAGCCACAGATGGCCTTTCTCAAAGCACATCGCCATCGTCTGAACAGAGACCTATTGGTGTCAGCTCAGAGATGAGGGCTGAGCTTCACGTACACTGACTCCTGGGATGACTGCCCTTCTCGCTTTTCTTCACAGCTGGACCAGCTGCGAGTGAGGCACATCCACCACCTCCCGCGCCATCCTCCTGACCCTGTGAGAGTCGCTGCCACAAACAGCCCCACGAGGACCTGGAGAGGGAACACATTGCCTGCCTGCGTGCCCTGCAGCGGTGTCTCTAGCAGCAGGAGCAGAGGTGGGATGCTGGCTTGGAGCTGCACCACACCACCTGGCAGGACCTGTCCCAGCAAAACCGCAGCATGTGTGTGGCATACACTGCTGCTGTCAACCACCTGCTCACCATGATTGAGCGGCCCAGCAGTCCCCCCTCCTCCCCACACACACCTGCTTCTGTCCCTGCCCCTCCATCTTCTCCCTTAAACCCTTCTTGGCCGCCAAGGGCCCCACACACGAGGCAGTGGGATCAGGTGCCAGTCCCAGCTCCATTCCTCAGCCTCTCCCTTCCCTCCTCCTCCTCCCAGGTTCTTTTCCCAATCCTTCCCCGGTTTTATATTTTCCCCAAATAAAAAAAACAATTTCTTGCTTCAAATCAAAAAGTCCAGTTTATTGTATCTGTGGAGGGGAGGGAAGGTGGGAAGGGTGTGGGAAGAAAGGCACAAAGGGGCAATGCAGAGGCCCCTTGTGGGGAGATCCAGGGGAGAGCATCACAGCTGGCCTTGTCTGAAACACTCCTTCAGGATTTCCCGGTGCACACAGCCCCCTGATGGACTTGCCGGATGGCAGTGGTGCGTAGCTGCTCAAAGGCCCTAGCGAGCTGCTCAGCCTCTGCCCCCCATCCTGGCAGGAACATCTCCCCCTTGTTCTTGCACAGGTTGTACAGGACACAGCAGGCAGCCACCACCTGGGGGATGTCCCGCTCGCTGAGGTCCAGGCAGGTGAGGAGACGTTGGAACCTCCCCTTCAAACGGCCGAAGGCGCCCACCACCACGATGCAGGCACTGCTGAGCCTGGCATTGAATACCTCCTTGGTGGGGTCCAGGTGTCCCCTTCATCAGCCAGGGGAGCACGGGGTAGGCTGCATTGTCCACGATGCACATGGGCATGTCCACGTCCCCAACCCTGCTGGTGTGGTTGGGAGAAAAGAGTGCCGGCGTGCATCCTCTGGAACAGGCTGCAGTTCCTGAAGACATGGGTGTCGTGAGCCTTCCCCAACCACCTGACATTGATGTTAGTGAAGTGGCCTTGGTGGTCCAGAAGGGCCTGCAGCACCATGGAAAAGTACCCCTTCGGGCTGATGTCATTGGTGGTCCAGGACCCAGATGGAAATGTGAGTGCCGCTAGTGGTGACGATGGGATCCACATCACCCAGGATGATGACCCTGCGCAGTAGGATGGCATTGATGGCCCTCACCACCTGTGAGAGGATACAAATAGAGAATCACAGGGCTGCCAGAGCCCTTGTGAGGTCCCCGAGCCCAAGGCCCTTCCCACAGCAGGAGCAACCCCAACTACTCCATCCCTGGCAGTGCTTTGTGAAGGTGGGACTGAAAAACCTCTAGGGAGGGAGAGTCCATTTTTCCCCCCCTTTTCCTCCCCCCTCCCACCCCTTCCAGAGGGAACCCCATTCCAGTGCTTCACCACCCTCCTGGGACAATAACAAGAGAATTATACCTGCATGAGCATGGCCCTGCTGGTCGATCTCCCCACGCTGAACTGGTTCCTGACAGAGTGGTAGCTGTCTGGAGTGGCGAGCTTCCAAATGGCGATGGCATCACACTTCTGGAGGGGGATGGTGGGTCGCATGTGGGTGTCCCATTGCTTGAGGGCTGGAACAAGTCACTTGCACAGCTCCAGGAAGGTGTCCTTCTGCATGTGGAAGTTCTGGAGCCACGGCTGGTCGTTGCACCACTCCATGACGATCCAATCCCACAAGTCGGTACTGGTGTCCCAGCACCAGAAGCAGTGCTGCATGGTGTGCAGGGGAGGATGGGAGGGCCTGTGCTGCATGAGCAGCACATAGAGTGTGGTGCAGAGATGCCCCAGAATGAGCTGCTGGTCCTGGTCTTGCAGTGCCACATGGGCAGCCTGCAGTAACTGTGCCAGGAGGTGCAGCATGAGGGCTAAGAGCGGGCGACTGCTTGGAGGCAGGTCCGGCTCCATGGCAGGAGTGTTGTGATGTCCGCAAGGCAACCAAAGCAGGCAGTGAGAAGAGTTTGCTGTCCCTCGAGGAGGTAGGCAATGGAGAGGAGACTGAGACATGGTTGTAGCTCCTTTAAGCATGAGCCTCAGGCAGCTCCAGGAAGTGACTGCTGTCCTGATGCCTTGCCCAGAGTGCTTCTGGGAGGGCTTTAATGGGATTCAGGCTCCAATCTGCATGGACACACTATTTCTACATAATTCTGCGCTATTTCGATGGGCATTTGTAGTGTGGACCCGCTGTTTCAAAATTATTTTGGGAGTTATTCCAAAATAGCTTATTTTGAAATACGTGCATAGTGTAGACATACCCTTAGGGCTCATCTACACTATGCTAGAGTGTCAAAAAGAGTATATGCAAATTCCATGGGAATTTGCATATCGTCTTCTGATCTCACTTTCGAAAGCAGAGCTTTCAAAAGTGAAAGATGTTTAGATATGACTTTTTCGATGAACCTCCCCCTTTTTTCGAAAAGCCGCTCTTCCTCAAAAAATGAGGTTTACTCGACTTTTCGAAAAAGGGGGGGGGGTTCGCCGAAAAAGCTGTGTCTAAACTACTTTCACTTTTGAAAGTTCCGCTTTTGAAAGTGAGCTCGGAAGAAGATATGCAAATTCCCGCAGAATTTGCATATCTTCTTTCGACACTGTAGCGTAGTCTTGATGAGCCCTTAGAGTCTAACTGATTTATTAGGACATAAGCTTTTGTGGGTAAAACCCACTTCATTCATCTGATGAAGTGGGTTTTACCCATGAAAGCTTTATGCGCTGATAAATCTGTTAATCTCTAAGGTGTTACAGGACTCCTCATTATTTTTATAAAATACAAGGATAGTGGTTTGCTGTTACTGTTTGTTACTAGAGAAATGGACCGTCACTAATTGGCAGAAATTGACTTAACAAGATAACTCTGGATTGGAATACAGTGCGTCACTTGTATGGTCTGGTAATGAAAATTCACAAACCCAGAATCTGTTTGATTCAGACAAGGGTTCAGTGGGAAAGAATAATGGCAAAATGACTTGGACTTAAGTGAATGTGGGATGCATTTTTAATGCTCACTTTGTGCCTTGTTTTTTTCCCCCCACAAGAACCTGCAGGAAAGCAGTCTGAGGAATTATAGAAGTAAAGAATGGTTTTTGCTGGAGAGTTCAGTGAATGGGCTGCATGGGGAAGGGGATGTTTGCTTAAAACTGATGGCAGGAAAAAGGGTTTTGTGAAGCCTATGAAGTCATCCTCAAACTTCTGCTAGAGATAGTTCAGTGACTGGCTCCAAAACCATCAGAAATATTTGTTAATTTGGCAGGAAAAGAGAAGTTTATAAAATGTGCCCTGTCCCAAGCACTTCCACAGACTGTGTAAAGAGGATTTTTAAAGGATTTGGCTCTATCACTGAGAGCATGACGATGGACTTATATGGCCTCCATCATTTTCACAAATCTTTAACAGATGTATCTTTACAGTGTTCCCCCCTTCACTAGTGTTACCCCCACTTGAAAGTTAGGGAATTGAGAGACAGAGATTAAGTGGGGTTCCCCCCCCCCCACAGTCCCACCATGAATCTATGGGAAAGTTGGGAATTGAGTTCAAATCTACCAAGTCTTAGCCTAGTCTAGCGCCTTACCCATCTTTCCAATATTTGAAAGGCTACCACATAGCATAATTAATATCCCTGCTGTAGCCCAAGGAATAAGTGAATTATCCAAAATTTAAATTTTGTCCACTAGTTTAAGGATTTTTTTTAAAGTACTAATCTAGGGAAACTGGGGAGAAACCTTCACAGTTCTAAAATGGCTACAAAAATGTAGAATGAGGATGAGAGAGAAATGTGCTTTCTTCCACAGCTTAGTCATTTGCTTAGGGCAGGCGAGGGGAATCCTTTTTTGGGTTGGGGGCCACTGACCTTCAGAAAAATCACAAGTGAGAAGCAAAAAACCCCAAACAAATCAACCCTCACTGAGGTGACCCCCGAATGAGAAGGAGAAAGACATTCTCCACATTCCCCTCACACCAGAGCCTTGGAGAGCCCAGACAAGTAGATTTTGTGTGCTCCAGCCCTGCAGAGGGACAGCGGAGGGGGCTGGAGTGCTAGTGCAGGCTCTCCAATGCTGGGGGGAGCCCCAAGCTTTGGTCTGGATCCAGGCAAGCCGGGGGCCGCATCTGGCTCCCAGACCTTAGGTTCCCCACCCCTGGCTTAGGGCATAGCATGGATTCAGAGTAGTTCCATCCTTTTGTAGGAAGAAAAGGCCATTGAGAATGTGACGGTAAACCAAAAAGATTTTGGCTTTAAGATAAGTTATTTAAAGCTGTTAAACTACTATGGAAGATTCATTCCAAATTTGTCTACCTTAATAAAGCCCAGGGTTGAATTGGGCTGGCTCCTGATGGCTCAGCAACTTGGCATTTATTTTAGAAGCTGCCTTCTGACAGAGGTCCAGAATTTGAGCTTTCCTTTACAACAAATCATTGAAGTCTGTAGTAGCCTTTAGGGAAAAGTAACTCCTCTAAATATGAACCATTTGCCAACAGATGCAGTAGCGCCAGCCTGAGTCTGCAGGCAGCCTGAAGGTAAAGCTCTGCAAAATGTGTAACTGGTCCTATACATCATAATGGGGTGTTCATCATGATCAAAGCAAACAAGTAAGGAATGATTATACCATTCTGAGCAATATGTGAAAGAGAGATGGATAAATGGGGAAGGCAGAGCTTTGCAAGGTCCTGAAGGCAGACAAGAAGCTCGAATTTAATGCCATTAGAGAAGAGAAGTGGGAGCCAATGGGAAGGATTCAGAATTGGGGGTGTCTCGGTCAGAAGATAAACAAGGAGTACCACCTTGGGAGCAATATTCTGTACAGACCAGAGGGTGACAACTTGAGTGTCAGGGGTGAGGAGCTGACAGTAATTGAGATTGAAAGTGATAATATAAAATTGGGTTGGATGGAAAAGAAAGGCAAAGGTTTTGAAGCAGGAACAGCAAATCTGAGAAATTCTACCATTCTGATACATTTTAGTCTAGAGTTTATAACTAGGAACAAATGACACTTTTCATTATGTGCAGGAGCTGTAATTGTTTACACATGTGAAGATGGAAAAGAGAAAGCCTTAACATTTGTGAAATAAATGCTTAACAAAGGCAGCAGTGAATTACATTCTCTGCTGCCTTTTCAGTTGAGGTATTTTTGGAGCAATTAAAATTCACATTTGAAAAGAAATCTACCTTGATCACTGATCAAAAACTTGTGTTAAAAGGCTGGTGCAGAAGGTATTTCACCTCTTGCAGAAGCCAGGATTCTGAGGCGGGCTAAAATCTTAGTTTATATCCGTTTTCTACCCAGCACAAGCCTGAGTGAAACTTACTAACCCTGGCTTGCTTTCCCAGTAGCCTAGAAGTACGGACACAATGGGAAGTAGACTCAGGATATAGAATCTTCCCAATACTGCTTGAGAGAGAGAAGTTACAATTTTCTCAAACATCCAAATGGCTCAGGAGCCTGAGAGCTTGTCTACATACATACTTAGTTTGCAGCAAGCAGGGGTATGACTCTACCTCACACTAGCTTGCTGTGCACTAACTGTCTCTGTGTACACACTGCTGATGTGTACTAATAGCTTAGTGCTTTGGTCTACTCCCATTTCAGAGCAGGTTAAAGCAATGTGTACTAACTGTTAGCGCACATCAGCAGGCTAGCAGAAAGCAAATCCACACCTCAGTTTGTTGCAAGCTAAATATTCATGTAGACCAGACTGTAATCCTACTTTGAGAAGTGATTGGAGGGTCATATTCTTAAATTTTCCACAAAGACAAGTGCAGAGTTCTGCACTTGGGACGGAAGAAGCAGCTGTTTGGCAGAAAAGGACCTGGGGATTACAGTGGATGATAAGATGGATGCAAGTCAACAGCGTGCCCTTGTAGCTGAGAAGGCTAACAGAATATTGGGATGCATTAGTGGGAGCGTTGCCAGCAGACCTAGGAAAGGGAGGCCACATCTGGAATATTGTGTCCAATTCTGCCCCCCCGCCTTACAGAAAGGATGTGGATGCACTGGGGAAAATTTCAGTGGAGGTTTAGAACACATGATTTATGAAGAGAGGCTGAGGGATTTGGGCTTATTTAATCTACAGAAGAGAAGAGTGAGGGGGTGTGTGATAGCAGCCTTCAGCTATCTGAAGGGAGGTTCCAAAGGGGATGGAGAGAGGCAGTTCTCATTAGTGACAAATAACAGAACAAGACACAAGGGTCTCAAGTTGCTATGGGACAGGTGTGGATTGGATATTAGGAGAGTGGTGAAGCACTGGGGTGGGTTACCCAGGGAGAGGGTGGAATCTCCATCCCTAGAGGTTTTTAAGTCTTGGCTTGACAAAGCTCTGGCTGGGATGATTTAGTTGGGATTAATCCTGCTTTGGGCAGGGGGCTGGACTCGATGGCCTCCTGAGGTCTCTTTCAGCCCTGAGAGTCTATGAAACGTAGTTAGGGACCTAAGTAATGAAAATTAGATGCCTACTTGCCTTTTGAGGATCTGGAGCTTAGCCTCCTAGTTCCCATTGATTTTTTCAAAGAGATTTAGGTGCCTACACTTGCTACATTTCAAAGGCAGAGGTGCCCTTATCGACTAATAAAATAGTTGATGTAAATTACATTGACTATTCGATTAGTTGATTAATCTAAATTTAACATCCTTAACCTAAACCAAGACATATCAGGAGAAATTAACCAATGCGAACTCTGAAATGGGCTAGAAATTGCTTTACAGCAGTGGGGTTTTAAGTCTTGGCAAAGACAACACACTGATTTATTTCCCCCCCAGATCAGAGTAAGCATATTTACATTCTTGTAGCTGGTGCTTATTCCAGGTGGCCTGCGGTAATACAGACTGTATAGCAAATGTTTTTGCTGCTCAGACTACTGAGCCATTGCAGGCTATGTTGGCAGCATATGGTTTGCCTAAAAAGGTGAGATGTTTGGTAAATCGCACTGGATCACTGTTTATCTCTTCGCTTCACATGGGACAGTGGGATGTTTTGTGCAAAAGGGAAATACAGAGAAAGGAGGGTAGAGTCCTACAACGCTGCATTGCAGACTCTATTGGATGTTTAGTTCAGCCCTACAGACCCCAGCCCAAGAAATTCCAGCAGAGATAACTACTAATAAACATCAGTTAAGAATTACATTTGTTGAAGCAAATAAAAGAGAAATAAACAGCACAGAGGTTAAACCCACAATGCAAGCTTCCCAGACTTTTATGTGTACACCAGAGAGCATCGGTTTTAAATTACTGGGGAAGATGGAAGCAAGGTGCTGTAAGAAAAGCATTAGGGCTAGTGACACGCTTGGGCAGGTACATAGAGAAATGATGAAGAAACATGTTGTCTTGCTGTTACTAGATAAAAAACAGTAATTACATAGTCGCCATCAACATCAATTTCTTTTGTAAGAGTGAGAACGTTTGTTCCTCTCTCTCTGTGGTGAGGATACCAGTAACATTGTTACTGTTGAAAACAAGAAACTGGAAGAGCAAGGGACAACAGCTCTCCCTGATGTGCAGATCTTGCCAAGGCAGAATCTCAGAGCTTCCAAAAGCTGATCTTGGTAATGTGAAAATTCCACAGCTACGTCTACACTGCACAGTTATTTCAGAATAAGCTATTCCGGAACAGTTATTCTGAAATAGCTTCTTTCGAAATTGCATGTCTACACTGTAGGGAAGCCTCAAAATTAGGGAAGCCTGCCACGTGCTATCTTGATTTAGAGCCCCAGGAAGAATAACTTAGAATTGCCCTGGTGAGGGGCTATTTTGAAATAGCAGAAGTGGAGGGTCTACACATGCCTTATTTCAAAATAGCTATTTCGGGAATAGGCGTTATTCTTTGTAGAATGAGGTTTCCATAAGTTGGAATAAGCCATCCATTATTTCAAAATAATGGAATGGCTGTGTAGACACTTGCATAGTTATTTTGGAATAACGGCCGTTATTCCAAAATAACTTTGCTGTGTAGACACACCCAAGGAGTCTGGAGTTTTTCAGAATATGAATCATGAGGATTGTGTGTGGTTTCTGCATATTTTTCCCCCCTTTAAGGTCTGTAACATCATCTGGCACAGTTAGAAAAGCTATTGTTTTGAAGCAGATGCAGGCAGAGTCCCAGTGACTTCGGTGACAGACTTCACAAGCTTTTAGGTGCTGGTTCATTGAGACTCCTCTGGAAGCTTCTCAGATTTTCCAGAAGCTACTGTAACCACCTCCTGTTATCCAGAAGCAAAGTGTGTGTGTGTGTGTGTGTGTGTGTTTAAGCTCGAGGAAAAGTGAGCCCAGAATATGTGCAGAAGTGATGTAGCCACAAGTTCTGGACAAGTAGTTCTCAGTTTTAAGATCTGCTGTGTCACATGTAAACATCAGACTTCATGAAAAAATCTTTGTTTGTCATCAGGCCAGTTATAATGGATTCTTATCCTGGTTCCATACTTTCAACCAACCCTTGTATCAGCTTGATTGCAGTCCATGTACAACTGGTGCATTGCTCTTTTCTGCATGCTAGTTGCGTAAAGAAGTGCCTGCACATGGTCACAATACAGCAGATGGTCTGTTGGGACTGAATGTGATGCCTGTGGGTATGTCTCCTGAAATAGACATCCTGCGTCTACACAAGCCACCCATTATTTTGAAATTTTTCGAAATAATGGGCATGCTATTTCAGCATCCTGGTAACCCTCGTTCCACAAGAGTTTAGGGATGTCTCGAAGTAGCACGTTCTTTTGAAATTTGGCACTGTGTAGATGCGCCAAATTTCAAAATAAGCTATTTCGAAATAGATTTGAAATAAGATACGCAATGTGCATAACACAAATTGCATCTCTTATTTCAAGTTTAGGGTGCTGTGTAGATGCACTCTGTGTCTGGGGCACAGCTGTTGAGGTGTTCTGAGGAGCTGGGTAATGCCTCTAAAAATGCCAAGCTCTGTACTTTGCTTCTCAGGATCTGTTGCCTGAGGAAGATAGTTTCTGGGGTTTCTTCATTTCCCCAGGTACTAAAGATCCAGTGACCGTTCTGATTTCAGGACTCAATTGGTCATGAGCTGTGGTGGTTTCTTTTCCCCCTCTCCCACCCACACTGTTATCTGTGGCCAGGCAGGAATAATGGGGTAAGAGTCTCTTTCTCTGAACATTTTCCTGCTATGCCCCACAGCAGTGGCTATTGATCCCACCCTCATTCTTTGTCTGTAAGGGGACATCGACACAGTAGCACGTACCTCGAAAAAAGCTACACAAAATAAGCTTATTTCTAAATTTGGCACTGTCTACACAGCACTTATTTCGAAATAAATCGCTCTTCCGCTGACTTCCTTAATCCTTGTACAACAAAGTTTACAGGAAGTCAGTGTAAGAAGCCTGTTGTTTCAAATTTATTTTGCAATAATGGGCTTCTTGTATAGACAGCGCATAACGTTATTTCGGAATAACAGATGTTATTCCAAAATAACTCCGCTGTGTAGACGTACCCTAGCAGAGTATGGCCCCTCCCAGTACACAAGGACATATACTGATTTTAAAAAGTCGACATGCAACGCTCACTAATTATTAAAAACAGCAAGGCATTGATTTAAACAGAGCCATTTAAGTATCTAGTAATGCACATTGTAAGTGAGATATTGCTTACTAGCATCATCATGCCTTGATTTTTAGAGCAAAGCAATTACAACCTAGGTTGGCAATGTCATACCCTGCCACCCTTATTTCTCTGCTGTTGCTGGGGGCCACACTGCCTTCAGAACTGCATGGCCAGAGAGCAACGGCTGAAGGCCATGCCCCCCCGCCCCCCGAGACTACATTCCATGTCCCTCAGTTTGGGAACCTCTGCCCCCCACGGCAAAGGAAGCTGGTGATGTATTGCCACTGGTGGTGGTACCCACTTCTTTCCGGAGACCGTAGAACTGTAATTGCTGTGGTACACAGCTACCATGGGTGTGGGTACTATGGGTGCAGGAGTTTGCATTCCGCTTTGCTTTCTTTTATGACAGCTTATACCACTGCTGTGCAGTGCAGCAGTATGAGGAAACTTTCCTTTTCTTTGTTTACTACATTATTTTAGTACATTATCACTTTTAGTTATAGTCACTCCCCCCACATCTCTGGGTCCCCTTGAACAGCTCCCTGCCTTCCTTGGGATGGGGTTAGAAAGTACAGTAAGATGCGTAATGATAAATGGAGGTACAGAGCTGCATTTTCCCATCCTACTGGCTCTATGGCAGCTGATGGTGCTCAACTCCCTGCCAGGCTGAACCATCTGATTTTATTTTTTAAAAATTGGAGAGTTGTTTTCAAAAGGTTGGTCACAAACTGCTAGTGAATGATAGTTTGAGAGGGGACCCAGGAGAGATGGTCCCTGAGTCTGTCTCCCATCCAAAGAGGCTGTCTGTTCTTCTCTTCCCAGGGATTTCCTTCGGGGAGGCAGAACCAGCTCTGCCTTGTGTGTGTTCGTGGTGGTAGTGGGAGATGTAGCACAGCTTCTGGGGGTGCAGGCTGCTTCTTTGTTTTGTCCTGCATTTTCAGAGCTCAGAGCTCCCGCAGACAGGGGCTGCTGCCACCCTGCACTGCTGCCTGTGTATCAGAGGCAGCAGCACAGGGTGGCAGGCAGGCAGTCCGCAAGGGAGCTGGTTTTTAAACTGGCTTCCCTAGCAGACCAGCTCTCGCCTGCCACCCCATGCTGCTGCCTCTGATACAGAGGGTGGCAGGGGGCTCCCCAGAAGTGGGGCCAGAGCACACTGAGTGCTGGCCCCGCCCCTGTGGACTACTGAATAGTTGTGTAACCGATTAGATATTATGTAATTGAATAGTCGTGTAACTGCATGATATTTAACATTCCTACTGGGAGCTGGCTCTTCTTAGGTCTGACAGGAACTTTGTGCGAGACCTTAGGTAAACTGAGGCAAAGTGACAGCCATCTGTTTGTATATTATAACCTGGCTTCCCCCACAAACACACTGGTTACATTTGCTTCTGTCCTTTCATCGCAGAGCACTTGAGGCAAGTCTAGTGTTCTCTCAGCTCTGCCTTGGTTCTCAACAGCTTTGTTTCTCCTCTCAAACAGCCTCTTTTGCCTCCAATCCTTGCTGATTCTGATTTGCTTTTATTCCTTTGGGGCATCCTCTCAGTTTCCACCATCTCCTTCACCTTTTCTGCACACAGACAAACGGCTTCTTTGCCCAGGGTTTCCCTAGAGGCCTGAAAAGCAGGTTTGTCAGTTGTGCAGGATCTTTCACTGGGCTCTCGCACTCCTCCCTCTTCAAGCTGCAATTTTATCCTCTCCTCCTTAGTTCTTGCTTTTGACTTGCATCTTGCTGCTGTTTGCCTTTCACCCTCTGACTGGCTTAGCAGGGGACACAGTCTTGAAAATGCAGGGGACAGTCTGCTCTCTTACATTGGTTTTATGCTGCAGACTTGCACCACTGTAAAAGAGAAGAATCAGGCCCTGTGCATAGAAAAGCCCATTTCAGTGGGAAATGTATTCATACAAAATCTAATCTAGTTTGCCTGGTAGTATGGTGCAATATGCACCTACTTTGTCATGTCATTGAGCTTCTGAGAGATCCTGATCAATTTAATGCAGCGAGAAAACTAGGTCAGAAGTGGCCAGATCATGATCTGTAGGCCAACTGCAGTTTCCCAATGCTGTACATACCTTTTAATACACCGTAATGCGGCCCACACTCACCTTCCCAATATGTGATGCCCCAACTTGATTTGAGTGAAGTTTGGCTCAAACCCTGGTCTAGGAATAATTCTGAAGGATCGAGCGTCCAGTCTTCACTGGGCACCTGCTTTAAAAAGTTATGACAGGAGATAAAATGATGCGTAAGGATATAAAGACTAAGCTATTGTCAGAGAGGAATTAAGTTATTCATGTCTGCTTCCAGCAAAACTGTAGATATCTTATTGAGACTCTGGGCCCTCTGTTATCCCCTAGAATAAGGTTGGAATAAGTGAAGGCTTATGGGTAGGATTGGCCAGCTGGCAAATTGTGTGGCCAGAAGCTGTAGGCTCACCCTAAGGCTGTCCAGTGGAGAGGCTCCTGTCTGACTGCTTGAATGAAGAGGGCTCTGGTTCGAAGGGGTGAGATATTTTGGATAACTTGTCCTTGTTTGAAGTGTCATTTCTCTACACACCAGATCATAAGAACATAAGAATGGACGTACTGGGTCAGACCAAAGGTCCATCTAGCCGAGTAGCCTGTCTGCTGACAGTGGCCAGCACCAGGTGCCCCAGAGGGGGTGGACCGAAGACAATGATCAAGCGATTTGTCTCCTGCCATCCCTCTCCAGCCTCTGACAAAAAGAGGCCAGGGACACCATTTCTATCCCCTGGCTAATAGCCTTTTATGGACCTGACCTCCATGAATTTATCTAGCTTCTCTTTAAACTCTGTTATAGTCCTAGCCTTCACAGCCTCCTCTGGCAAGGAGTTCCACAGATTGACTACGCACTGTGTGAAGAACTTTCTTTTATTAGTTTTAAACCTGCTACCCATTAACTTCATTTGGTGTCCTCTAGTTCTTCTATTATGGGAACTAATAAATAACTTTTCTTTATTCACCCTCTCCACACCACTCATGATTTTATATACCTCTATCATATCCCCCCTTAGTCTCCTCTTTTCTAAACTGAAAAGTCCCAGTAACTTCAAGCCTTGTAACTTCAGAGGCTACTCGAGTTTAATTACTTGTCACGACCCCATTCAGCCTAACTAGCCCCAGGTACAAGTGCTCCCCTTCCCAATTAAAAAAAATAATTAAATGAAACCCTTCGTGAGGTGTGGTAAACTTTTGCCCTTCCCAGCTTCAAAGGAGAGAGGGATCTCCTTTCTTGTCCCCTTCACAGGAGCAAATAGTCTCTCCCACCCTTTCCTTTGTCTGATTTTTGTCCCTTGCCCCGTTGGATGGCTCCTTGAAATATCAGTGCCCACACACCACAGCAACTAGATGCCAAAGAATGAAATGTGCATAATAATAAAACTGCAGTCTGATGAAGTTTGGGAAGGATTTTTCTCTTTTCTTCCCTAATAATTTATTGGAGTCAACAGGAAAATAGGGGAAGGAAGCTAGCTGCTTTTGGATTGTGGTGTGTGTATTTTGGCCTTTTTCTCTGCAGCCCTCTTGGGGAAACAGTGTTGCTATGGGGTAATTTTGAAAAATCAATGCTTTTTTAGAGAGAAAAAATATTTTGTTTCCTCAGAGCTGAATTTTGTCTAAAACTGTGATGTTTGGTCTGTCGGTGAACCTCACTTTCTGGATCTCAGGGCTTGGGATTAAAATGCATACTGAAATGAAGTCCATTTAAAGATTTGACCAGGAACCCAAAGGTTTGACTCAAGAAGGGCTGAGTGAAATTCCTACTCCTTGCACACTCCCCCAAGCAAAGGCCTGTGTAAATAGATGGATTTTCAACATCTATTGGCAGATTTGGGTTCCACCAAACTAAAAAGTGTGAGCAAATTGGGCTCAAGTCTTCTATTGAAAATGACCTGCCTGCAACTCCCAAGTCTTTATATCAGTGGTGCAAGGCTGGAGCTGGGTCTCTCTCTTGCTTCAAGGCAGGAGAGAATTCAAACCTTTCCCACACTTAAAACTGGAACCCTGACTCGGCCCAACAGCTACCACTTCCTCGCTCATGAGACTGCACCCTCCAATATGTGCAAAAGCAAAATGAGATCTTGCCAGTGACTAGTGTTTGAAACTCTGTGGGGCTGCTCAGCCCCATGGCCAGCTTTCAATGTGGCTAATGAGCACAAGGGTCCCGGACTCCTGTTGTTTGCTGAGGCTGCTTTAAGTTTCAAGGTCTCCCCTGTATGCCCAGTTGGCAGCAATAGTGCAAACATTCAAGTTTGAGACCCAGCAGCTCTTTCACTCTCTATTGGTCTAGTTGTATGGAGTAGTGGTGTTGGGTGGAGGATGCATAGGGGGGGAGTGGGATGCGGGGGGAAGGATTTGAGGGAATTATTTTACTCCCATCCTTGAATTTATATGGGCAATTTGAGCACTTTTTAATAGTATTTGAAAAGGTGCTTTGTGGCTTTTTGATCACAGACACCTCCAGATTAAAGGGAGGCAGAATCTGCATGTAGATATCTGGATTGTGAGGAAGTGGCTGGGATTGGAGGCAAGACCCTTCTGATCTCCCAATCCAAAGCTATGCGAAGCTGTATGTAACATCTGCCTCTTCACTTCCATTCTGCCACTTTCTTACCTGTTACCAAATCTGTTAAGGGGTAGGGATGGCTTCTGCTCTCCGCCCCCTAGCTCTTGGAGCCCAGTTTCCGACCTGAGCCTGAAGGTCTACAGTTTGGCAGTTTGGCAGCCTTGCAGCTGGAGCGGGCTTCAGCTGACACAGCCCAGCCATGGATGTTTGATTGCCATGTGGACTGACCCCATGTGTCTATATGAAATCCAGCCCATGCACACGGACGCAGCATTACATGTGCCCAAGCCAACTGACCATTTGTATTGGTCATGCTCAAAACCTTCTCATCACCATACCCGTACGTTTTCTGACAGGGCAAGAGCTAATGTGACTCCAGTCTGTGCTCTTGTTGTGTGCTGTGGAGCCGCAACACCGACTCTGTGTGTGTGAGTGAGAGAGAGAGAGAGAGAGCATGAACAGCCCACTGTCACTCCAGAGCTCGCTCCTCTCGGGGAAATGGCAGCCCTGCCGTTTCACTAGAAAATATTAATGCATGTAAACATTTTTCAAAAGGCATTACAGCTTTCTGCATGTACTTTGTTATATTCCCCCAAACATGACTAGATTTGATAGATGGGCAAAGAGGGAACAAGGAGGGAGGAGGGAAGAGGGACGAAATAAACACATGAGCCTGCTGTAATTCAAAGCAAGGCAAAATCAGATTGTGCGCTTTGGCTAATTTTCTTATTCAGCTATTGATCTACTGGCTGCTCTGGAGTCTATTAGCAGTCAGCTAGTGAAAATATTTCCCATTGGGGGGCTCTGACCTGAGACGGGGGTGAATCTATAGCAATTTGTTCAAACAGAGGGAAAGCTTTTCCTTCTGATTTGTATTCCAATTTGCACCATGTACAGAGGGGGTCCCTTCCGGGGAATTTGCCGGATGCTGTTTGTCAAAAGGGAGCCAGGCTCCAGCCAACTGAAGAAACTCTGGTTAATACCCAGAGATACCCTCCGTATGTGTGTCTCCTCATTTTCCAGTTTCAGTATCTGCCTGTGTAACCAGTAAGTGCCTGTCTCCCAAGGGAGCATATTGGCCCTTTGTGCCCAGCTGGAGTGGGAGGATATAGAGCTGTGTCCTGTTAGCGCTACCCAGAAGGGGCAAGGAGGTGCCTCTGAAGAGAACTGTTTATCAAAGAGGAATAGTTGTGTCATTAAGGGCACATGCCCATACACTCCACCACTTCTTGCTGAATTTAGTGCTGGTTTAAGGTGTCAGTTTGACAGCAGCTCTGAAGATTGAAGTCATCTATATTGCAATCTTGGCCACTTGAATCAACCTGCCCTGAAGACTGAATTCAATTGAAGTGTTTCCTCTCCTGCCTTTTAAGTAGCCAGGACTGTACAAATGCAGGCGTTGCAAGCTGTCTATGCACTCCCTCCCTCCTAGCACAAGTAATGGTAGTTTAAACTTCCCTTGGGTGCACCCAGGGCATCCTATCAATATGCTTCGGTTCAGGCTCTCTGCTGGTTAGCTCCTGGCCTGTTCTAGTTGACGGTGTGCACGAGGGTGCTACTTGTAATGAGTTCTTTCAGAAAAGGACCCCCACCAAAACCCACCAACCTTTTTCATGTGGGATGTGAAACAGCCATTGGATAACTTTCAGTCACCGTCCTCCTGATGTGGATTTGAACCCATGCCCTAAGGATGAAAAAGTTTACCCTTTCATTCCCCTGAGCTACTGGCTTCCAGTGAAAGCACACCTTCAGGGGCAACCTGGGTGAGAGATCCTTTCCTTGGCTGCCTTTATTTCTGTTTTCTCAGGGCATTTTCTAGAGCACTTTGAGATTGTCAGAGGAAAAGCACGAGATCAGTGGAAAATATCTGAGGGGGAGGGTAGAGGGAAGCAAGGTGTAGCTGTATGGAGTGATCCCAAGCAGCTGCAGTTCGCTCTCTGGTCTTCTGCTGAAGGGGACTGTTTCTTTCGGTCTGTTGTCAGAAGCTCTCTGCAACCTATTGTGTGGATTTCTGTGACTGTCCCTCTCTAGGAATTAGTTCCAAGTTCTCTGGGATATATTGGGTGGGGACTAGTTATATGTGGGATCATATTATGAAAGGCTAAGGTGGCCCAAAAACCTCTCTATTTTGTGCAGAAGGGGATGTGTGTGTGTGGGGGGGGGGGGACTCCGGGAATCCCAAAAAAAGCTTGGACCCTCCAGTGCCTGATAATCCCTCAAATGCTAGAGAGCACTGGAAATTGGAGGGTACCTTGTGAGGCTGCCTGAATGTTCTAAACAGAATAAATTCCTAATTCTTAATAGGCTATTAGGCTTCAGTCTGGACTGATGACAACATCTAGTAAATCTCAGCTGTTTGCAGCCCAGGTCGGAGTAGGGTTGCCAGGTGTCCGGTTTTGAACCGGACAGTCCAGTATTTGAGCTTTCTGTTCAGGAAACAAATTGAGAAAATATAAATGCCCGGTATTTTCTAAATAAGATGTAATGTAGATTGTGATGTAATGTCAAGTGTGTCCGGTATTTTTGTTGAAACCACCTGGCAACCCTAGATAGGAGACTTGTTCTGGGATTTCAGCATGGCAAGTCCTTAGGAGGAGAGGCACTGGGTGGAAGAACAGGCAGGAGGAATAGGGGAGAAAGGACAGTTGGCTTGACACTCCCATTAGCTTTTTCAGATTTTGGAAACTGACCTTGGCTTTGCTTGGCCTTTGCTGTTTTTGGCTTTAGTTTAGTGCTGCCAATCATTGAGACACCTGGGCGTATGCCCAGAGAGAAGGAGTGGGTCAGGAAGGGAAAAATAAGAGCTTAAGATTTAAAGTCCATTCATTGTTTAAACCACAAGTTTATTTTTTGACTTGGCCATAACTTTCAAGGAACCAGCCTGGATTCCAGGGAGACCTGTAACTCCAGCTTCAAGAAAGAGAGTGCAAGTTTATGAGCTTTTTTTAAAAGCAGTCAAGCAGAGGTCCCTGTAGGAGCTGACATCTGGGGGAGAGGGGTAGCCAGTGTTTTGTAATATTTAGGGGGATTATTTAACAGTGGCGGGGCTGGGACCTGCTGCTTTTATAACTAGTAGAATGCTCATTAATGTGCTGGGGGTGGGGAGTGGGGAGAGAATT
The DNA here is from genome assembly GCA_019425775.1 of Rafetus swinhoei. Lineage (NCBI taxonomy): Eukaryota > Metazoa > Chordata > Testudines > Trionychidae > Rafetus > Rafetus swinhoei. The sequence continues at coordinate 142,640,574 of CM033440.1, read as the reverse complement.
ACCAAGAGATGTTAAATTCTTCCAGCCAGGAGGGACGTTGAGTGCAAAAAATCAGAACCACTTCTTATCTGCCTGTTCCCTACATTTGGAGGGAGATCCTGATTCAGCTGAGCACATGGCTTCAGGGCATTACACAGCGTGGCTGCTACATAGTCAAAGTAAAAGAAGGCAATTAGAATCCCATACTTGGTTGCTGTGCACCAATGATTAGGTCCCATCAGGAACAGGCACTTAAGAGTTCCACATGAGATAATTGGTCCAGTAATTCCAATATCTGTCTTTGGACATGGCCAGTCCCTAGGGCTTTAGAGGAAGGTGGAATGACTCATGTAATGCTGTACACTTGTTATTTTACATCTTCCCCTATCCTCTTCATCATTCTGAACCTGCTGCCCTTTAATTCCATTGTCTCGGTGCTCTTGAATTGTGAGATTGGCCCCAAGAAGAACTGAATAGTTTTCACTGTGCTGTTAATGCTCTGACTCCTGGCTGCAGTTCCATTTCCGCAACACAAGAAGCAGGTGGTTGTCCTGACTGACAGGGAGGCTGATTCAGAAACAGGCTGCTGGCTGGCAAGTCTCCTGTGACGCTGCCTCTGGCACCCCAGCCCCTCCCTTCTCTTGCCCTCTGCCCCCCACTCCTGCCCTCCCTACTCCACCTACCCAAATCCTCTGTTCCCCTCCTGCACCCATATCCCCTCCCAGATCTGGCACCATGATCCCCTGCCCCAGATCAGAGTCCCCTTCTGCCCTAGCTCACAACCGAACCCCCTGCACCCGCTCCTCTATCCGAATTCCTTGCCCTATGTCACACTCCAGCCCCCTGCACCTCAGTCCAGTGCCTCAGGTCACAACTGCCTTCTGCACTCAAACTCCCTCCCTTACCCCAAGCTCCCTTCTGCACCCAACCTCCATCCCAGACCCTGCACCTCCGTTAATACCATGGAAGAGTGTGGCCCTCAACCACTTTCCAAATTCTTGGAGTGCCCCCCCATCAAAAATTATTGCCCACCCCTGCTCTTGGGTCACAGGGGAGAGACAATGGAAAGGGAGCATGTAGGAAGCTAGCCAGTCACATGGACTAAGTCCAATGGATTCCTCTGCTGAAGATTCTGAAACCTACAGCAAACTGTAGTGTTATAGAACTTTTTTTTTCTAGAAGCTCTCTGGAAAAACGCATGAGTTATCTGTAGAAAACCTAATACCTGTGTGTCAGAGCCTAGGAAGGTTCTGTAGAATAGTAGCCTGTGGGAGCTCCGTTTGGCTTTATAAGATCTCAGGGTTAGGGAAAAAGCATCACATTTCTTCAGGACTGTTCCAGGTCTCATCTTGTTCAGAACCAAGGACAGCTGCCCCCATTTCTTTCCTTGGCTTCTGTGGATCCACCCATTCCAGTTATTCCAATTATATAATGGACTTTTTTGGTTTTTTTATTGCACAATATATTGTTGGAGGTGACAGGCTGGCAGAGGGATTGGATTCTTTGAAATGCCAAAGGGAGTCTGTTCTTCCCAGGCTTTCACTCAGACTCCTATTTTCTTGTGCCTGCCCAACCACATTATAGAGGAGTTCAGCAGAAAGGAATATGCTAGTTGATCCCAAGTTTCTTCCAACTCAAAATCCTAATGTTTCATAAGTGTGTGCATAGCCAGGTACCAGAGAATGATGTCCTCCCTTTATTCCCAGAACTAGCCCAGTGCCACCAACATCTGGGCAAGCTTCCTACATGGCCCTTTTCTGTTGTGTCTCCATGGTGACCTAAGAGGAATGAGAGAGACTTCTGATTGCCTGCTTTGGTGCAGTGAACCCCACCAAGAAGGAAAGTAGGTCACAAAATGGGGGCATGATTCTGGGATGCGTTAACAGGAGTGTTCTGATCAAGATATGAGAAGTCATTTTTCCACTCTACTCTGTGCTGATTAGGCCTCAGTTGGAGTATTGTGTCCAGTTCTGGGCATGACATTTGAAGAAAGATGTGGAGAAATTGGGGACTGTCCAGAGAAGAGCAACAAAAATGATTAAAGGTCTAGAAAACATGACCTATGAAGGAAGACTGAAAGAATTGGGCTTGTTTAGTTTGGAAAGGAGAAGACTGAGAGGGGACATGATTGCGATTTTCAGGTATCTAAAAGGGTGTTACATGGAGGAAGGAGAAAAATTGTTCTCCTTAGCCTCTGAGGATAGGACAAGAAGCAATGGGCTTAAATTGAAGTAAGGGAGGTTTAGGTTGGACATTAGGAAAAACTTCCTACCTGTCAGGGTGGAACACTGGAATAAATTGCCTAGGGAGGTTGTGGAATCTGCATCTCTGGAGATGTTTAAGAGCAGGTTAAATAGACACATATCAGGGATGGTCTAGATGGTGCTTGGCCCTGCCATGAGGGCAAGGGACAGGACTCAATGACCTCTCAAGGTACCTTCCACTTCTATTATTTATGCTGTAGACATCTGGACCCTAGACTAAAAGAGCCACCAGCTGACTTCCCATGGTCCAGAAGAAGGCAATGAGTGTTCAGGGTTGACTGAGACCCTTTCTGTCTCTCTGGGCAATATCCTGAATTTGTGTGTGAAGCAGAAAAGGCAAGGAAGCTGGGAGGCAAAAGAAAAGCAATTTATCCAAGCAGGAGCATCTTCAACTCCTCTGAGACTCTGCCCCAGGGTCACTCTGTGTTGCAAGAGGTTAAATCTCTTGTGGCTACAAACTTGTCTGCTCCCTGATCCATGACTTGTATGCTGTCTGCAGCCACAGTCATGTGGAAAGTCTGGAGGTGATCTTAGAAAAATAATCAAGTTCTGAGAAGAGCATAAATCAAAATTACTCTAGAACAGGGGTGGGCAATAATTTTTTTGGGGGGGCACTCCAAGAATTTGGAAAGTGGTCGAGGGCTGCACTCTTCCATGGTATTAATGGAGGAGGTACAGGGTCTGGGATGGAGGTTGTGTGCAGAAGGGAGCTTGGGGTAAGGGAGGGAGTTTGGGTGAAGGAGGCAGTTGTGACCTAGGGCACTGGACTGGTATGCAGGGGGTTGGAGTGTGACCTAGGGCAGGGAATTAGGGTAGAGGAGGTGGTGCAGTGATTTGGGTTGTGAGCTAGGGCAGGAGGGGATTGTGATCTGGGGCAAAGGATTGGCGTGCCGGATCTGGGAAGGGATATGGGTGCAGGAGGGGGACAGAGGATTTGGGTATGTGGAGTACGGGGCAGAGGGTTGGGGAAGGGAGGGGCTGGGGTGCCAGAGGTAGGGTCTGGCCAGGAGACTTGCCAGCCAGCAGCCCATTCCTGAATCAGCCTCCCTGCCAGCCAGTGTTCCCTCTAAACTATGGGACAGCACAGCTTCACAGGTGATTAGTCAGCCACGCCCAGTCAGTCAGCTCCCTATGGAGCCCTGAGCCTCTGACTGGGTGAGGCGGATTAATCTCCTGTGAAGCTGTGCTGCCCTGCAGCTTTTAGAGGGAACACTGCTGCCTGCCCCACCCCCACACAGGCTGCCCCCATGTGCTCTGGAGCCCTTTGTGCTTCGTGGCTGCCTGTTATTGAAACAGGCAGCTCCCATTGGCCGGTTTCTGGTGATTTCTCTCCCTCCCCTCCAGACTCTCAGTTTTTAAAGAAAAACTGCCAAGCAGCTGCGTTTCGGGCGAGGCAAGTGGGGATCCTGCCTGCGGCTCCCCTGCAGCGTCTGTGGGCCAGATCCAGTGGCTTGGCGGGCTGGATCCAGCCCACAGGCCGTATTTTGCCCAGGCCTGCTCTAGAATGAAACCTGCCCCTCTAACTCTCCAGAACAGAAGCTCTGCTCTCACCACATTACTGTTCCCTCTGTCTCCCCCTCCCAAGTGTAAGCAATCCCCTTCCCCAAGCAGGCCTAATGTCCACTGCTCCCTCTCTGACAATCACCCCACTTTCCTGCAAGCAGCCATTCCAGGCTCTGTAAGTGTACTTCCTTATCTTGTATTGTCAGAGGCACCCCCCTACTGCTTCCTAGCAATTCCTGGCTTCAGGCTGAGGTTGGCCACCAGCAGCAATGGGGAGATGATGGGAGAGGAAATGGGAGCGTGTTGTGGTGCCCTTGGTGGCCATTCAATACCCTTAAGGACTAGCCCATCTCAAGGCATTCTAGTGCCCATGAGCCCTTCGTAGGAGGATTGGACCGTTTCCAAAAGGTTAATGGAAGGGTAGGACAATGGAGGCAGCTCTGTTCTCTGGAGAGTCCACCCACTGCAGCGAGCATGCCAAAGCAATGAAACAGCCTGACCCATAACGCAAATGGAGGGCAGGACACGGTTTCTTGCGTTGCTTGCCAGCTGCCTTTCATGGGTATCCTGTCATGCACGTCCCTTGTCTGGAGTGGGAGTAACACACCATCAGCCTGGTACCTGCTTGGTGTGCCGTGCTCACGTACTGTTCCATCTCTCTGTCATTATCCCTATCTCCTGTAGCCGGCACAGACGGCGCACTGCTGTGTACTTCTGTGGAGGCTTGCTGAGCTCTGGCGTGCAGGCGCTCGGATATGCAGTTTGAGAACTCTTCTCCTCAGCAGCAACTGGGAGCATCTCCAGGGGTTGAAGGAGTGTGCAGCCCAGGGGATGTGCTGAGTGCCCCCTGGTAGTGTGGCGCACCTGTAAAGCTACAGGCTCTCTCCATCTCACTAATGGTTTCGCTCACCTGGGTACTTAAGAGTTCCGCTGATGGGTTATTGCTCTGGCTTCTATTTTTCAGCTGAGGAGTCCGTTTCTGCCTTTCTCTAATGGGCTGTTTGGTGGAAGGGCTCTTTATGTATAGAGCCGAGAGCAACCCCCTTATGCTGCCTCAATCTGCATGTGAGCAGCTGCTGAGTGCAGTACCGGGGCTACATTGCCTCGCACTATTGCAGCTGGTGTCGGACTCGTGACTTTGTATGGCACTTGAGAACACTTAGATGACAACAAGTGCTACAGAAACCTCACATCTCTCTTGGCCGATGGTCCTGGTGTTCTGTCATCTGGGCCGCTGCACAAAGGAGATGTGATGGGACAAGAGGAAACCTTTGCTTTATTTTTAACCTTCCTGGGAAATGGAAGTGCTTCATGTTTTGTACAGACTGTGTTAAACAACAGGCAAGGTATTTTTTCACTTCCTTTCCTGCCCCATTAGACGGTTGCTGTGCTCTGCTCTGACGTGAATGCATTTCCACGGGGGGAGGGGAAGAGTTTGTGAACTAATTTGTGTTGTTGGCCAACAAAACTCTGTATTTCCATTTACGAGGGAGGAGGAGACAGTGTGTGAGGCTGCGGTGCCCCTGGGCTACATCAGGAATCCCAGGCCAGATGTCAGGTGCTTAACAGCTGGGCACTTCCTGTTAGAAAAGGAAAGGCCTTGTGCCTTTTCCAGAGCTGAATGCAGCCTGGGTCAGCTTGTTTTGGTGGCATAACAGGGAGGTCTACACATGTCGCCTGCTTCGTGAGGCAGTGCCCCCAGTATCCAGCTGATTCCCAGGAGCCAAGCTAGCTGCCCATTTAGCAGCTGCTGGGATTTTACTACTAATGTGATGGGTCTGCCTCTTGTATCTCCTTTTCCCCCAAGCTGACCCCCTCATCTATGTGGATGCTCCTTTAGCTGGAAGGGAAAGTGACATTTTGCCTATGATCGATTCAGTGGCCTGCTTTGCTAGTGCTTGAGGGGTCAGGGCCTGCTGGGTGCATGGCTGGGTTTCCTGGGGGAGGGCAGGGATTCTTGTGGAGCGGCTCCTGCAGAGAGACAGATTGGAAGCGAAAGGCCTACAGCTGGGGAGGGAGCCATCTGCAGCAGAGAGCCGGAGAGGTGCGTGATCAGAGGTTCCCGTGGAGACAAGCTCTGTACTGCTAGTGTGCCCAGCTCAGCACTGATGCTGAGTCGCTAGCTTCGGCGCAGGCTGCTGCCTGTAGGTGCTGTTTTACAGCGGAAGTGCTGCTCCGACCTTAGACTGCCATTGTGATAACTGTCCCTAAGAAGGCCTGCTCTGTCTCCATCGTTGTTGTTGCTTGTGTGGCTCTCCCTTTCTGTTGGAGTGGAAGGACTGTGGCTGTAAGCAGTTGCACCAGTCGCCACAGCGGCCCCTGCTCTCAAGTCAGGCTGTTGCAGGGGTTCTTTGCCTCTGGCGCCCCTGTTCCCACCATTCCAATTCTTCCATAGTCTAAGTATGCTAAGTCTTCCCCCTTCAGCTCAGCCAGGGCCCCTTTCAGCTCAGTTCCTTTCGGGGGTAACCAAGAAGTCAAAATAAAAATCAAAGAGTTTTAGTGACGACGTAGTGGGCCGTCAGCCCCTCTCCTGGCTCTATAATCCTTGCCTCTTTCCTGCGGCTTACGCTGCCCCTCCTGTTAGTGGTAGGGGGCATCCCAAGGCAGCCTCTGCTCTGGATCCCAGCAAGGGCCTTTTTGATTGGCAGCCAGGGGTGGTTTCTTATCGTCCCTTGCTGGTTCCCTGAGCTGCTCCTTGCCTCTGCCTGCTTGCAGGTAAGGTTAGTAGGTAGCTTCAGAAAAAATACCGGAAACACTTGATCGGGGTGGGGACCAGCTGGGAGGAGCAGGACTGGCCGGCGGGGGCGACTGGGGGACAGAAAGCAGGGCTGGCAGGGGCGGGGCTGGCCGGGGGAGATTGGGAGGAGGAGAACCGGCCAGCAGGAAGCAGGGCTGGCCGGGAGGGGTCAGCGGGAGCGGGAGCGGGAACGGGGCTGGCAGTGAGGGAAGCGGGGGAAGGGGGAAGAGAATTGGCCGGCGGGGAGCGGGACTGACCCAGGCACATGCAGATCCCAGGGCACTGCCTGTCCCGCACATGGTCCCGGCTTGAACAGCGCTCAGGAGCACGGACAGGGCTTCTCCTCTGCCCCAAGGCGTCACTCTTACGTCAGACGCAACCAGAGGCTCCCAGTGCCGATTGCGCCCCGCCTCCCAGCCACTCCCCCCGCCCCTGCCAGGCTTCTGTTGGGCGCCCAGCCGGAATACCAGAAAATACTGGACATTGCACATGTCCGGTATTTTCTGAATTTTTTTGCCCGACAGAGGGCCCAAAAACCGGACTGTCTGGTTGAATACCGGACACCTGGCAACCCTACTTGCAGGTGTTTATGGAGCCAGACTTTCCAGGCTGTTCTCCCTCCAGTGTTGTTCCTCACTTGCAGCTTTTCCCCAGCTGTTGCTAAGCAGCTTTCCTAGGGTAGCTCCTGGCTTCTCTGGCAGCTGCCTGGAATCCATCACTTGTGCTGTTTGTTCCCTTTAGAGGATAATCTCAGGGTATGCACCTCCTCTCAGTTCTCCCTCACTGCCCCCGCAGCCCCTCCTTTATAGGAACCACCCAGTCTGGTTCCCCTCAGCTGGGTCTAATCCTTCTTTAGCTGACTCCCCACCTGATGCCACCGAATGGGTCCCCAGGCACCCTGTTAACCCTTTACTTGTCAGCGGGGAACCCTCCTCCCAAAGGCTAGGCAGCTGATGTTAATACAATCTGGCCACTCTACAGCAGGAGGCACTTGTTCTCTCTGCCAGGCTGATTCCATCTGAGGGCAGATTGGCAGAAATGTGGCTGAGCTGCTGGAACATAGGGTATGTCTACACTACCAGGGTATTTCGGAATAATAACTTCTGAAATAACTATTTCAAAATAGCACGTCCACACTGCAGGGAAACCTCAAAATTAGTCTGAGGCAGTCTCCCCTAATGTGGACGTGCCACCTCAGTTTGGAGCCCCAGGAAGCACTGGGGAGTAATTACTCTAAATGGCCCTGGGGAGCAGTGGAGCGTCCACTCTACTGCTATTTGAAATAGCAATTTTGAAAGAAGCGTTACTCCTCATGGAATGAGGGTTTATTCTTTGGAAATAAGAAGCCCGTTATTTCAAAATAATTTCGAAATAGAGGGCTTGCTATGTCGCTGTAGTATAGACATGCCCATAAATCACTGAGTCAGATCCCTGGAGACTGCGCCCCCCTGCTCTCCACCCCTAATAGCTAGAACCAACTTCAGGCGCAGACAGGGACAGAGAGCTCTGGCTTGGACATGGAGAGTTCCCGACTCTGACACTGACTCCCTCCGTGCCTTGGGGAATTCCCTAATCTCTCTGTGCCCCAGTTCCCCCACCTTAAAAATGTGGCTATGGATGCTGACCTATCCCCCAGGAGGGGCGAGGATGAATCCACTCTTTAGGCAGTCCTTTGCCGATCAAAGGCCTGCATCAGTGCTGAGCTGAGAGGGATTCAACTGCCACCCCTTCGATCTCTCCCTAAACTGCAGACTGGCTCAAATGCAGAGCTGGCCTTTGTGGCTCAGGCCCGTCTCTAGCGTGCAATTATGGGTGTCACGTGTTTGCTTTTCTGTAGCAGAAAGCGAACAGGCCAGGTCCCTCTCCTGGGGAAACGTGATAACTTTCTTTACACTTGACATGGAGCAGATTCCCAGAGGGGACCCCACACCAGACCAGAGTAGATGCAATTTGTGGGGGAAAAAAAAGAGTAAGGGGATAATGAGAATGGCAGGGAAGAGGCAGCCTGTATTATCTAAGCCCCCAGAGAGCCTCCTTTCACCTGGGTATCCCCAGCTGCCCTTGCATAGAGACACACTCAGCGCATCAATGCATGGGCATTGCTCGCTGAAAATCTTCTCTCTCAGCTCCTGACAGGCTGCCATCATTGTTGCTGACAGCTAATAAAATTATGCTGTTTGTGGCTAACGTGTCCACTAAACAATGTAATCTCTGCGCAGTGAGAACAATGCATCATGTGGGTCCGCAGGGCCCAGTGATATTGAGTTACTGTTAGTCAGCAGAGGAGGGATGCTGAATTGAATGTAATAACATTCACTCAGCACTCTCCGGGGAGAGGGGGAGCAGAGTCTGCGTCCTGTAAGGAGGGACATGAATTACATGTAGAATATCGCTCAAACACCCTTAATTCATCTCCAGAATTTTTGGGCAGCTTTGTGCTTCAGGGTCTGCCAGGCTGTAGAGAATGCTTAGTGAGGTGACTTGGCTTTGTTACAGCTGAATGTTCTGCAGTGCCCACCCCATTTCTCAATTGCTTCCCCTCCTCACGGCTGCTCAGGGGCAATAAGGCCTGGCCCAGTTCTCTGTAATGCAGGGGGCTGCTGCTGAAAAGGATCAGTTATTTTCTGCCATGAACTTCAGTGCTTCTGAGTCCCACTTGTGTCAGATCTTGCCCTCCCATTCCTTCCTCCCCCCTCCCCCCCCCCCACTCTGTCTACCTAGTCTTCCCCTCTTAGACCTGTATGATCCATTGTGCAGCTTAATTAAGGGAAAGAAAAAGTGCAAGGCACAATTGGGGTAGTGTCCTCAGTTACCACAAATGCATTTAAGTCAGGGCTGGGCAAAATACATCCCGGGGGGTTGGATCCATCCCGCCAAGCCATGGGATCCAGCCCGCGGACTACCCTGCCAGGACCCTCAGGCACACAGCTGCTGTGGTTTAAAGCGCAGTCCCTGCCTCTCTCTGCTCTGCAGGCAGGGGGAGGCTTTGTGTGATCTCCCCACCCCCAGCCCAATCCTCAGCTCCTATTGGCTAGAAACAACCAGCCAATAGGAACTGATCTCAGGCAATCTCTCAGCTCCTATTGGCTGGAAACAGGAGTTGAGAGATTGGCCTGGGGGATGGGGGCAGCACAAGCCTCTTCCCTTTCCTGGAGCTGAGAGCCACATGGAGGGAACAGCCTGCAGTTTCAAGCGGTCTGGGGCTGCAACAGGCAGGGAGTCCAGCCTGCCTTGGGGTGCTGCAGGGCTGCTGGCAAGGAGACACTTAGGTAAGCACCTCCCAGCCACAGCCTGCCTCTGACACCCCTGCCCCAGGTCACCACCCAAACCCTATGCAATCTGCGCCCCCTTTTTCCCTTCTCCCAGGTCACAGTTCCCTCCCAGACTTTGCACCTCCTCTTAGAGCCCCTCCCCCAGGCCAGAATTCTCTCTTGCACCAAAACTCTCTCCCTGACTCTACACCTCAATCCCCTGACCCAGGTCACAACCCCCTCCTCCACCCAAACTCCCTCTCAGACCTCACACCGTCTCCTGCATCCCAATCCTTTACCCCATGCACCCTTCTGTACCCAACCTCCATCCTAGACACTGCATCTCCTCTACAGAAAAGTGCAGCCCTTGATCACTTTCCAAAATCTTGGAGTGGACCCACACCAGAAATGATTGCCCACCCCTGCTTTAGATCATGGTGCTGAGACTTGATTTGTAACTATGACCTTTATTGCTTATGTCAGGAATTGCCTGTGCATCCGCATGGCACTGACTAGACTGAGTCCTGTCTCCTACTGTGTTTCTCACTCATTCTCTCCAGTAACAGTATCTCTTTAAACATATCACTGGGTTTGCATTGTGACAAGTGACCCATTCTGAATACAGTAAGAACTGACTCGAATCCCTGCTGAAATTTGAGTCTCTTGAAGGTGAGGCAAGGTTGGTTTACAATACCTTTCTATCTTCCATTTACCCCACCAGTGCTACATTTTGGTCAGGAGAAAAAGGGAAAAACACCAAAATGTCCCCCAGGCTGCTGTTCTTGTGTATTTCTGGCCTAGGTGGAACCAGGAGAGCCAGGAAATCTCCTGAACTACATTTCCTGACACAATAGTGTTTGAAAGATCTCACCTGCCCTGAGCTATGGCCACCTTGGATGCTTGCTAAGTAGTTGGTGGTAGGGGAATCTCAAGCGCATTAGCTCAGTGTAGGTTGGATCTTTATCTAAAGTTGTGTGTGCTGGAAATCCTGTCGGATCAGACTCATACAATCATAAAATCGATTCTGCCTCTGTAATTCACATTCCCCTCCAGGAGAGTTGAAGTTGTGTGAGAGCAGAATTGGATCGTATGTATTGGAAACAGAAAAACTCATTATAGGCCTCCTGTGATCCCTCTCTCTAAGGCCATGGTGAGATTCTTCCCTAATGTCTGTTGTCAGGGCTTTATCCAGTTGTGACTGAACTAGAGCTCTGCCCCTCTCGCTCTGTGATGTATTCTAAAGAGCCTCTTACTAGTTTCTGAAATCGAAGAGCCGCAAAGTTTGGGGCGAGCTCCTTGCTTGTTAGTTTTCTTCTCTCTGGATGCTCCTAAATGACTGATCCATGGCTCATAAAAATACTTGGCAACAGCTCATATTTTTTGTCATTGGTCTGCGCCAGATACTGAGTACTTTCAATGCATTTCCTAGTAAAAGAGATCCCCCGGCCTCACTTAAAGCCCTTCAGCCCCCTCTTTCTGCCCACGCCCCTGTTTACCAAAGCCGAACAACAATATTATTAACTGGAGTCGAGTGAATGATGTGTACCAAATGACAGAGTGATTTTTTTTTTCTTAATGCGTCTTCTTCAGTGTATAATTCTTTGTGGTAGGAAGAAGCTATTCATAGGCTCCTTTGGGCCCCACTTCAGCAAAGTACAGAAGCATGTGCTTAAAGTTCGCCATGTACCTTGCTGTACTGGGGCATGGTAACTAGCAATAATCCTATTACTATTTCCTGTATGGCACTTTCCAGCCATGTATCTCAAAACACCTCAGGATCTTTTAATGTATTGCTCCTCAGCCTCTCCGTGAGGTTATCATCTCATTGGGCTGTTCCCAGGAATAGGCGAGCAGTGATTCTCCTGGGCCTTCATTCTGGTCAGATCACCTTCCCTAATGGGACTGGGCTGTGTCAGGAGACTCCAATGGCGCAGCAGCAGTGGGATGAGCTGCAGAGTTCCCCACATCCTGGAATGGTCTGTGGGAGAGCTTCTGGCCTTGGCGGAGGGGTGCATGTGGATAGGCTCTGCAGCACAGCCTGGCTCAGATGGCATGGTGTGGAGCCCCAGCAGAGCAGCACTTAGCCCACCTCTAGAGAAGGGCTAGGAAGGAAGAAATAGAGATGTTTGCTGCTAAGCTCTCCAGGAATGACCGGGGCCACGGGAAGTGTCAGTACTCTCAAACTGCATAGCACCAGAGGGCTGCAGGGATAAGGGGATAGCTTGGGCTCTAGGGTATTTGATTCCTTGTGATGAGATTGGTGCACTGCCAACAGGTCTGTTTAAAATGGCAGGCTCATATCTCCCAGAAGGTCTCACGGTGGGGTCCCTTCCCCCTGTCTAGCACCCCAGGCAGAACAATGTCTCACTTACTCAGCTGGGCTGTGATTGGGTAGGGAGCCTGATCTCCATGCATGAAACAAGGAGCAGAAGGGTCTGATTCCACGTCCCTGGGCCAGTGCTCCAAGGGGAGGTGGAAACAATTAGTCCCCGCTCCAGCCAAAGCTAAAAGGTCTGGATGTGTCTGTCTGGCCCTGCGGGGTCTGAGCATGGCTCTGTTGGCACAGGGGTGAGAACTGTTTGAGTTGTGTATGCAACATGTTTGAATGTGCTGGTGCGCAAAGAATGCTGTAGGGCGCCAATAGGATGGGAGACTTTATCCAGAGAAGCAGTGACACTAAAAGATTTGGGGGTCCTGGTGGATGATCAGCTGCATGTGAGCTTCCAGTGTGACTCTGTGGCCCAAAGAGCTAATGTGGATGCATAGACAGGGCAATCCTGAGTGATTTTATCTCTGTACTGGGCCCGGGTGTGACCACTGCTGGAAACTGTGCCCACAATTCAAGAAGGATATTAGTGAATTGGAGAAGGCTGGGGGACAAGCCATGAGACTATCTAAAGTAGTGTTTCCCAATTGGTGCTCCGCGGAACCCTGGGGTTCCGTGGAGCAAAACGAGGGGTTCCGTGAGGAGCCGGCGCTCCCCGGCCCCCTCTGAAAAAGAGAGAGAGAGAGCCAGCTATCCAGCAGAGGCATGGGCGTCGAGTTGTGTGGGCTCGTGGTGCCCATGCTCCAGCAATATTTGGAGCTGGAGCTGGAGCGGGTCCCGACCCCGTGCGTCCTCCCACTCTGGCCCCAGAGCGTCTCTCCCCCGTCCCCGTCCCCGTCCCTGCCGTGCGCAACCTTTTCTGAGCTCCCTCTTGCTGGCTGCTGCTGCCCTGCGCAGCGCGCTCAAACCAGTGGGTGGGGAGATGCCCAGACGTGACATAATGTCACAGCCCGGGATTTTAAACTTGCTGGGCGCTGTGTTGCACCGCATGGCTGAGTTGTGGGTTCGGAGTCCGGGGACAGAGCACAGACTCCGGCCCCACAAAGTGGAAGGCAGAAGGTACGGTAGAGGGAGAGGGAAAGGGAAAGGGAGGGGAAGGGAAGGGAAGGGGCTTGTGCAGAGGGAAAGGGGAAGGGCTGAGAGAGGAAGGTGCTTGTGCGGAGGCAGGGGAAGGGAAGGCACCAAAGGACAGGGGTGGAGGAGAGACAAATGGCAGGGGCCAAGTGCAGACAATGAGGAAAAGGGCAGGAGGAGGAGAGGTGTCAGTGGGAGGAGACAGGGTGATGCTGGGAGGGGAGAGGGGAAGGGCATTGGGGGCTAGAGGGGTGAGGAGGTGCTGGGAGAAGGCTTGAAAGAAGGGGTGGGCATGAGGAAGGCTGGGATGGAGCAAGTCATGTGAGAGGGCACAGGGGCATGAGGGGAATGGGGCAGAGGGTGGTGAGGGGTGGGCATCAGGGAAAAATGGAGCAAAGGGGCAGGGAAGTGAGGGAAGGGGAGGCACCAGGAGGTGCAGGGGTAAGAGAAGGTGCAGGTGCCAAGGGATTCTGGGGTGAAGCAGAAGGGCAGACACCTGCACTGGAGGACCACCATCAGAGGAGAGATGCAGGGCAGGTTTGTAGAGGAGGTGTTAGAAGAGGGGATGAGGAGGGTAGCTCACATGATCAGAGTGGGGCTACTGGAGAAGTGGGCACAGGAGGAGAGAAGGGCTGGTGGAGGGGGCAGGTTGCAGGAGGGCTGAAGGCAGTGAGAAGAGCAGGAGTCAGGACAGCAGAGGAGGGTGAGGAGTGGGGCAGCAGGCACCAGGGAGCTGATGGAGCAAGGGGAGGAGACATGGCAGCAGAGGGAAAAGGTAGAGGTTTAAAAATATTTATTAATAACTTGGGTGGCACATCCAGACAAGCCACATGAACTCAGTACTGGTGCACAACACAAAATTCATTTTGCTCATGTGAGGAAACTCTTAGGCTATGTCTACACTGGTTGTTTCTTGCGCATGAACATCTTGCGCAAGTGTTCTTGTGCAAGAACACATCCACACTTCCATGTGTGAGCTGTGCTTTTGCACAAGAACATCTATGGCAGTGTGGACACTCTCTTGCCCAAGAAAGTGCCGATGGCCATTTTAGCCATAGGGCTTTCTTGCTCAAGAAATTAATGTTGCCTATCTACACTGGCCTCTTGCGCAAGAATAGTTGCTCAAAAGGGCTTATTCCTGAGCGGGAGCATCGTAGTTCTTGCGGAACAAGCCCTGATTTCATACATGAGAACGTTAGTGTACTTGCGCAAGAACACACGGCCAGTGTAGACAGGCAGCAAATTTTTGCGCAAGAACGGCCGCTTTGGCGCAAGATCGTGCCAGTGTAGACACAGCCAAGGGGAGGGAGGAAGGCAGGGGCAGGGAATCGGCACTGGCTCAGCATGTCTACGTGGCTTGGAGGAAGGTGCAGGGAAATTGAGCTCAGCTGGGTTGCAGAGTGGGGAGGTCTGGGGCTGGGCGGTGGTGGTGGTGTGTGTGTGTGTGTGTGTGTGTGTGTGTGAGCTCAGTTTGACTGCAGGAGGAGGGAGGTGCCGGGAACCGGGGCTAGACTCAAGGGGAGGGAGGGACAGGGAATCGGCTCTTGGCTCAGCAGTTTTGTGGGGCTTGGAGGAGGTGCAGGGAAACAGGGCTCAGCTGTGCCGTGGGGGAGGCATGCAGGGAACCAGTGCAGGGCTCAGCTGGGCTGAGGTGGATGGGGGAGGGCATACAGAACAGACGGGCATCTCAGCTGGGCTGTGAGGGGCTGCAGGGAACTGGTGCTGCACTCCCTTGGATTGTGAGGGATGGTTTTGGGGGAAGTGCAGGGAACCAGCAGGGGTGGGCAGCTTAGTTCGGTTGCAGGGGATAGAGGTGCAAAGAAGCCTAGTGGGGGAAGGGGAGGGGAACCAGGAGCCCTGAAATGACCTCCCCGGTCCAAAAATTCCTCATCTGGGACCAGTCATGTCTAGAGGGTGCCAGATCAGGGAGGTCCAACTCCTACCCAAGTCCCCTCCTCGCACCCTCCCTCATAGCCAGACACCCTACATCCAGCCTGCTTCTGCACCCTACCTACCACCCAGACCTTGTCCCCTTCCACCCCCCAGCTCCCTCCCAGATCCTGCACCCCATCCCTATCCCGCTCCTTGGCAGCCCTGCCATCCACCCTAGCACCGCCCTGGCCCCAGCACCTTGCCTCACACCCCAGGACTCAGCACCACCCTGGCCCTGGCCCTGGCCCCAGCACCCTGCCATCCACGCTAGCACCCAGCAGCACCCTGTTCCTTGTCCCAGCACCCTGCCAGTCACCCTAGTGCCCAGCAGGACCATGTCCCTGACCCCAGCACCCTGCCACCTGCCTGCCCCAGCACCTTGCCCCAGCACCCTGCCCCTGAGCCAGCATCCTTCCACCCAGCAGCACCCTCTCCCCAGCCCCAGCACCCACTAGCACTCTGTCCCCTATCCCCACCAGCACATTTGGGACCACATTAGTGAGGCTTGGGGGTTTTTGGAGGAGCTTTTTTTGGGGTTTGCATCTCACTTGTGTGGCCCCAACTGACTTTTCTGTGGGTCAGTGACCTTTGACTCAAAACAGGTTCCTCACCCCTCTCATATATAAAGACAATGCTAAAACCTTTTGAGTTGGACATAATATTTTCTTTAAAAATGAAGCCAGGCCAACAAGCTCCCAATTGGGACCAAACCCCCATTTCACTGCAGCATCATAACACTCCTGCACCACCTGACCCCAAATCTGAGCCTGTCATACACTGGAACCCCCTGTCCTGAGCCTCTTACATCCCCAAACTCCTGCATCCCCACATCCTCAGTCTTCTGCCACAACATTCCTCCACCATCCACACATCACAAATCTGTGTCCTGAGCCCATCATACTCACAAACTTCTTGCCCTGAGTCCTCACATATCCAGCCCAAACTCCTGCACCCTCACATCCACAAGCCCTGGCTTGCTCAGCACCCCAACCTTCCACCTGAGCCCAACACTCCCCAGCCTAGAGCCCCTCCTGAGCCAACAGCCCCTTCTCCTGCATCCAAATTCCCTCCCAGAGCTTGTACGTCTCACCCCTTCCCACACCCAAATCCCTCATTCCCACCCCACACCTCGGTACAGGTTGGGACAGGTATAAGGGCTGGGTATAGCAAGTGATGGAGAGGAGGGGAACAGAGCGGATGAGGCCTCATGGAAGGGAGATGGGGGTCTCAGGGAAGGAATGTGATTTTCATGAATTGGTGGGTCCCCCCCCCCCCTTTTTTTTTTTTTTTTTTTTTTTTGCTTGACAAACCTAGGGGTTCCTTGAAATTCTGAAAAGCTGAAAAGGGTTCCTCGGCCAAATAAAATTGGGAAACACTGATTTAAAGGATTAAAAAACAAGTCTCATAGTGATAGACTCAAGGGACTCAATCTGTTTAGTTTACCAAGAAAGAGTTAAGGGGAGACTTGATCCCAGTCTGTATCTATATGGGGAACAAATCATTATTAGTGAGTTATTTTGTCTGCCAGAAAAAGGTACCATATGTCCTGTGGCTGGAAGTTGAAGCTAGACAAATTCAGACAGGAAATGAGACCATTTTTAACAGTAAGGCTGTGTCTACATTGGCACCCTTTTCCGGAAAAGGGATGCTAATGAGACAAGTCAGAATTGCAAATGCAGCGAGGATTTAAATTTTCCCCGCGGCATTTGCATGAACGTGGCTGCCGCTTTTTTCCGGCTCGGGGCTTTGATGGAAAAAAGCGCCAGTCTAGACACGGCTCTTGCGGAAAATAAAGCCTTTTCCGGAAGATCCCTTATTCCTGATTTTAAGAGGAATAAGGGATCTTCCGGAAAAGGCTTTATTTTCCGCAAGAGTCGCTGTTTAGACTGGCGCTTTTTCCGCCAAAGCCCCGAGCCGGAAAAAGCGGCAGTTACATTCATGCAAATGCCGCGGGGAAAATTTAAATCCCCGCTGCATTTGCAATTCCGACTTGTCTTATTAGCATCCCTTTTCCGGAAAAGGGTGCCAATGTAGACACAGCCTAAGAGAAGTTAACCATTGGAACAACTTGCCAAGGAGAGAGGGAGGTGGATTGTCCACCAAGAGTGAATGTATTTCTAGGCATTATTCTGGGGCAGTTCTCTGTGCTGTGCTCTCGAGGAGGTCAGACTAGATGATCAAAATGGTCCCTTCTGGCCTTAGAATCTATGAACCTGTTGCTGGCAATGTGCATCTATGACTGGGGGCATGAATGTCCATGACTCTGGGGGAGCGGTGTCCTTTTCTACCTGTCCCCACATGCCACTGCAGTGTGCTCCAGAGTCAGCCAGTCTGGGGAATTGCCTACAACAGAGTCCCCAAATCGGTATGTGCCAGCTCCACTGGGGAAGCTGGTAAGCAGGAGAAGCTTTGCTCTTAGGTTGTTCTCTTTTGACTCACACTCTCTGGTGCATTTTGCTGGTTCTTTGGGGCAGCAGGATGTGCCACATGGACTATTCCATCCACTGTGTACCATAGGCTCTCTCAGATGGAAATATTGGCAGTGCCATGGGGTTGAACACCACTGTGGGTCCATTGGAGCGGACTGTAACTACAGGAGACCTCATTATAGGCAGTGTAGGAGATGTCTGGTGTGCAACTGAGGAAGTGGAACTTCAGCTCTTTTCACTTAGGGGCTGTGAGAACAGCCCTCCTGCCCCTTAGCCTATTGATTGGCAGAGCTCAGATGGCCCCTTTCCGGATGTGCTCTCTGTCGCAGTGGCTCCTCTCCCATCCTCTAGGATGCTCAGCAGAGTGGTGTTTCCAGGAAGCTGCACCTTGTGCCCTGATTGTCAATAGTAAAGAGGCAGACTGACCGGAAGGGAGTTGGCCCAATGCCTCTTTTCTCTTTCCAAGAACTTATCACTGCATTCTGGAACACTTTCTTTCCTTCTTGTCATGAACACACAAACTGGCCATGCAATTACACGCCTGTACATCTACACAACAGGCACTTGCTCAACTGTACATGTTCCTGCATACGCCCACTGGGCTTGCACAATACAAATCTCTGTGCATGCCCATCTACCCCTTATATGCTTGCAACCCCTACCCCCGTATATGCAACTCTGTACATGCACTTGCATAACTATGCAGAGATATGCCCTGTTGTGCTTAGATGTATCTATTTACACATGCTTGCCCAATTGCATCTCCTCCACCTCATTCTTACCCAGTCATTCACCTGGGTGCACACGTGTCCTGTCTGCTCCCCGGCCCCCCTGCATGCAGTGATACTGCTGTGTTGCCTTCTCATACCAACTCTCACTCCCGGTACAGTGATGTTCAGATGAACAAAAATGCAACATGGAACAGGCATCTTTGCTGGACACAGTCCTCTCATGGTCCAGCACTGAAGTAGTTAATACGCAGGGATGTAGGTGAAGAGGCAGGAGACAGGACTAAATGACCTGACAAGATCCCTTCCCATTCTATATTGTCACTCACTGGTTCCAGGAGCCAGTGTATCCCAGCCAGTCACCCAAGTTCACCAGGACTAAAGGAGAGAAGAAGAGACCTCCAGAGGGTGAGTAGACACTCAAGTGGGTGGTTGTAGACTGTTGAGGCACATCAGTGACAGACAATGGGCACCCCAGACTACAGAGAGCAGTGTGACTGGGTCTGGAGCTTGCACATACTTCAGTAGATTTAGTTCTGAGGTCATGGAGAGTGAGAGAGGCTGGAGCAAAGCTAGCATGCTCTCACGGGTGATTTACAAG
The DNA here is from genome assembly GCA_019425775.1 of Rafetus swinhoei. Classification (NCBI taxonomy): domain Eukaryota; kingdom Metazoa; phylum Chordata; order Testudines; family Trionychidae; genus Rafetus; species Rafetus swinhoei. Next base: position 142,621,750 of record CM033440.1, on the reverse strand, counting down.
AGGCCTCCCCAACTAACTGATTAAAGACTGGCTGAAAGTCAGCTGGATGTAGCTGATGTGCATTTACTTTATTAAAATACCCTTCCACCCACAAAAAGTGTGTGTGTGTATATATAAATATATTGCAATACAAATCCTACATTTAAGAAAGTGGTAAGGTTACAAAGTCAAGCACCCCAAAATTAGGAAATGTCACTAATCAAGTGGCCAGTACAACCTTAACCCTGTCTGCATATGTGTTATTGATACAGTCGTGTCAATCCAGTGGGACTTTGACTTGAAGAATGCAAATTAAAGATACACAATGGTGTAGACGAGATCAGTGCTGTTTGGATGAAATGCATAACTGAGATCTTGCTCACTTGTGGGCACTAGAAGTCTAGTCAGTGGCTCTTCTTGCAAGAGTTCTGGCCAAATTACTCAACTTGGAATTACATTTTGCCTCCATAATTCCCGGTGCTCCTCCTTTCCTTTCTGTCCTAAACGATTTGATAATGTTGTTGTGTACTGTGAAACAGATGCCATGTACCATCCCAGAGGCAGCTACCTTTCAGTGGTGATGTGACGTGATCCTTGGATGTAGCTGGTAAAGCTCTTCTGGCATGAAAGATGCTATAGAAGCGGGAGTCAGGATTATTTCTCTAGTTTGGGCTATTTGGTTTCTATACTCTGTGAAGGGAGCTGCGCAGAAGGGGCTGAACTTCACAAAACATGCGCCAGCCACCCTGTATGCTTCTGATATCAGTAACAAGATCTGCAAACATGCATATAGGGAAGGGGAGTCTCTTGTATTTCAGCCGTGTGAGTGCAGCCGGGAGTAAAAGGCTGCAAAGAGGGAAAGAGATAAGGGCTGTGTTGGGAAGAGAAGTGCAGCAGGTGTGACAGCTGGAAATTATGATCTGTGATATGGGAGAGAGTGTGTGAGCATGGTTCTGCCTAATGGCTCCATCACTGCATATATGCATCTGATTCTCCATGCTGTACTTGGCACAGCAGCTGGTGATGCTAATCCTTTGCCCTTATCAAACTCACGTAACAGCGATTATAAGCATGTCCTCTAAGGAAGCATTTCCTTCCAACAGGAGGGGCCTGGGAAGTGAAGACAGTAGAGGTTCTTGTGTTCTTAGTGAATATTTTTGTTTGGATCATGTAGGCTGGGCTGGAAACTAGATAGTCAACTGCTGGGATGTGGCTTGTGTATTTCTTTTGAATGTCAGGACAAGTGTGTCTTCTGACTGAGAAGTGAGTATCAGATGGTGCCTGTTACTTTAAGCAGGATGCTCATTTTAAGTTTTTCGAGGCCTCTTGTGGACAATTCAAGGATTTATGTTGCTTTCGTTGTAGTTTTTTTTATTATGTCACTGGCCAATGTTTTTTATTATGTCACTGGCCGTTAAATGCAGAGTCTCGCCTTGTTGTCAGTCCTAGCCCATCCAGAAGCTTGAAATCCCCACTAACACGACCATCATTAAGCATGTCTGTTACATTTGTGCCTGAAGGCCTCAGCCAGAGTTGGGACCCTATTGCTGTGGTCTGTGATGGCAGCAGACGAAACAGTCCCCAATCCAGAGACAATGGATTAATTTGCACAAGATGGAAGCTCTTTGCATTAGTTTTCCTTCCTAGTATTGTACACCCATGCAATGATGGCAGGCCCTCTTCCCCCGCACCTGGGAGGCTGGGAGTTCCCTTGTCTGCAACATTTAAAACTAGACTGGACAAAATACCAGAGAGCATGCTGTGGGGAAACAATCTGTGGAGATGGGTAGGTGCAAAGGGGCTATGTGGTCCCATCTTTAAATTGCCCCTTTAGCCCATCTGAGCTTCCCCGATTAACCCACTGAAACACACCCACCCTCCACCTGTGGTCTCATTTTGATCTCCTTGGTGGCTAACCAGAGCCAGCTGGCACCAGAAAAACCCACGTGACCCACTGGAACTCAAGTGAAACAGCGATTAATAATCATTTAAAAAATGGTTTCATTAGGCGGTCCTGTTGCTTCGTGTCTGTGCCCGGGAGTTGTCATTGCTCCACCTCAAGCTGCAGGCATGGAGCAGCACACAGATCCCCTTCCACTCAGCATGAGGAGGGTTGGGGGGGCAGCGGCATTAGAAATGGGAAATAAATGGCAGCACTGAGCATCCGGCGGGCTATTTTGTTTAGTGTGTGTTCTGGGGCCACTCAGCTTTTCAGCATCTGCTGTATTCGGGAGGCAGCTGGTACTCAAGCAGCTAATGAAATTGCCACTGATCGCCCTTGTCTAGTGAGAATAACTCTCCAAGAAGATCTCCGAAGGCTCTTGTCTCCCCGTTGCAGTGTGTAAGTGATTGGCTTGGCTGTGCAGCAGGTTCTGCAGCCACCCCTCTGGGAGTTCACAGCAAACTGGAAAGCATACAGCCTGGCATGTTTCATGCTGGAGTTTGGAGTCTGTCCCCTCAGCAGCATTTCAATCATACCCCTGTGCCTTTCAGCAGTGACCTCGGAGAGCAGGCTGGGGAGTTCTCTCTCTGTTTACACTCCTCACTTCTTGATCCAGAGAGAGAACCATTGGCCTCTCTACCCAGACCCTCCACAAGGGGAGCAATAGTAATGATGTTCCCAACAACATAGGCACCAAGTCTGCCAACTCGCTTTGCAATCAAGCATTCAAGTGCTCCATTGAGTAACTATCGGCTCATGACCACTTTTGATGACTGTTGATCTGTCTTGTAACCATGAGGTGGCATCCCAATCTTCTGAGCAAGTCAATTGAGCTGCCTTAGGCCTGGATTGGAGGCATGGCATCCTAGAAATGAAATGCTTCAATTGCTCATTTTCAATCCTGTCAGCCACTCCGAGGATTCACTGAGTGTGTTTCGCTTCGCTATAGATAAGACACAATACCCGTACAAAGAGTAACTAAGCACTCCAATGATGGACCAGCCCCGCATTGTGTGAGGGGCTGTACAAAACTAGAGCAAGATAGGTCCTGCTTCCAAAGTGTTTATAATCTAAGCATATGCCAAGAGGCAACTGCTAGATACAGCAGACAGGCAGAAGGAGCACAAGGAAACAGTGACACCATACCAGGCAATAGGCTAGGCCGTTGTCTTACATAGTAAATATATGTCTTTATAAGGTTGGCTTAGTGTTAAAAAGCCAGCAGCTGTTGAACTCTGGGACACGAAGCTTCAGTCACCACAGAAGACTTGGTTCATGCACTGCAACGTGAATGAGATTTCTTTGCTGCCCTTATGCTACTTTGCCACGTCAGTGGGCTGGTGGTTGGAGACTTGGAGCATGGTGAAAGGAGCAGAGATTGGGTGTCTTCTGAATCTGTAACAACTGGGAGCATCACGCTCCCCTGACATACAGCTTTGTCTCCCTTCCATTTAATACATTAGCCAGTTTGCTGTTTAATGGGGTGTGATGCTCAGAGCTGCACTGCCGTTGCCTTGTTTTGCATTCTTAATGGCAAAGTGATTCTTTTGGGGGCACTTGTATGTTCCCCAAAATTGGGTTTAGGGTTAATGCATGTTCCTTGCAGGAGCAAAAAAGTACTTTGTGCAATCTTATAAATTGATGGTCCCAGCCTTAATTAACACTGCATGCTGAGTTGGCCAGCCACTCATCCTTCTTATTAGCGACAACTGAGACTTGCGTTTCAACTTTCATTTTTATTAAATCAAGTGTTGCACAGAACAATAAAGCCCAGATCAGATTATGAAGCATTTAATCGTTTGCATATCTGTAGCACATTTCATCTGGTGATCTAGGATTGTTTTACAAACATTAATTATGAAACTGCATAACCCCCCTCTGAGGAAGGTAATAACTGCAATAATACTTAGCACTTACACAGGGCGCAAAACACAATGAGCTTTAAGAATGCAGGGCAGTAATTATTGTCATTCTTATTACACATGTGAGGAAACTGGGACACAAAGAGGTGAAGTGTCTTGGCCAAGGTAACACATCAAATCAGTGATGGTCAGAAATGGGGCCCTGGGGGTGTGACTGTAAATTCCTGGCTTGAATTACAAGGCTGCACTCTCTTCCTTGAACTGGGTCTGAATGATGAAGTCTCAGGGTAGCATAGGTTACAGCAATTACACATTCACTAGCAGAACACAATCTATAATTGTGTATAATGCTGGATGCTGCTTCCACTGAATAATTTTTGTGGAGTAGTTTAGTATAGCCAGCTTCTTGGTCAATAAAAGGCTCTTTATCTGAGTGATCACTTGCCCTTGGTGCTAGATAGTATCAAAGGGTGACTTAGTTGGAATATTTTTGCCATTCCAGGAAAACACAAATCCATTTAATCAGTAGCTTCCTGGGTCTCCCAATTGTTTTCCTGATAACATTTTGAAAAAAGCGGATTGTGGACATGACCATAAAGGGGTCTGTCATGGGGTGGGAAGCCCGGCCCCCTGGGAGGCCAGGCAGGGTGTCTTTTAGGCCCCATCTGCGTTGCCCCACCCTGTAATTTGGCCCCTGTCTGTAGCCTTTACCAGCGGGAAATACAGCTCAGTGGCCTAGTCTATAATGACCCCAGTCCTCAGGGCAGTAAGGCCCAGCGGCCAAGTCTATGGTAACCCCAGTCAGCAGGGCAGTAATGCCCAATGGCCAAGTCTACGTTGCAGTTGAGGCACACTTCCCTTTGGGGGAGTCAATGGGGGTGGGTTAGGGTGACCTGGGCCCTCCCTTTCCACCGGGCCCCAGCCCACGGCCCTGTCAGAGGAGGGGAATCCGCCCGAAACATGCTGAGCTTGCCAGGTGCCTTGCAGTTCCCCATCCTGGGCAACTTCCTACCCTCTCTGCCAGCATCTTCCCCCCTGCAGCGTCCAGGCTAGTCGCTCTCCCTGGCGTCCCCTTGCTGCCATTGTGGTTGCAGTGGCTGCGGCGGTGGTTGCAGTTGCTGCTCCCATGCTTGGGCAGGAGCGCCTTCCCCTCCCATGGTCAGCCCTGACTGAGCTGCTCCCCTGGCTTTTATACTAGGCCTGCAGTCGGAGCATGCCCAGCAGGGCTGTCAGGGAGGGGCCTTCTCAGCCAAGTTGGCTTGGTTAACCCCGCCCAGGCCAGTGCGGGGTTGGTACATCCCATCACAGGGTGGAAGGAGAAAGGTTAGTCATTGCAATGCCTGGGTCAGTGAATTCCTTTCCCAGCCATTCAGCATGCTGTGTATTATGACTGCATTAATGGTCCAATCTCACTCTCACCTGTGGCTGCAACCATGCTCAATCTGCCTTTCTTCACAGCTTCTGTCTCTGTAGAATGGAATTGGTTCAGAGCAGGGGCACCGTTTTTCTCCGATCTTGGTTGGGCTCTATCGATGCTGTTGCAATAGTAATACTAATGAATGACTCCTCATGTGCACCCTAACTGTGCTAATCTGAAAAGAAGATGGACAGCCACATTTATTCCATTTAAATGGAGTAGGCTGGGGTGCTAGAACAATTTTTATAACTGGTGTGCTGAGAGCCATTGAACCAAGCTGTAACCCCTGTGTACAATGGAAACCTCTTCAAGCCAGGGGGTGCGGCAGCCCCCTCGGCACCCTTTGTTCCAGAATCTATGGAGCAGGCTGATGCTCTAATAATCAGTGGGGGATCTGATTGCTCATAGGGCAAGAATGGGAGAGTGAATTCTGTTAGCAGTGAGAAAAGGAGGTAGGGTGTCTCCAGCGCTGGCCAACCCCGGTGCCTTCACTGGGCTGTAGAGATGGCCAGACTGAAGCAGCAGGAGAAAGCAGAGATGAATAAAATGATACTCACATTGGTGTGAATTGGGGATATAAAGGACTAGTCGACTAGTTGACTATCTAATACGCAAATGCTTATCGGCTAGTCAACAGGATAGTCGACTAGTTGCTCCCCCCCCCCGCTGCCTCTATCAGATAGAAGCAGAAAGGGGGGGAACAAGAGGGTACTTAAAAGCGGCAGCGCTGCACCGAGTCCGGGGTCAGCTGCTCTGTGCGGCGTTGCTGCTTTGAATGCCGTGGGGAGCCCAGCATCAGCCTCCTCGCAGCATTTCAAAGCGGCAGCACTGCGTGGAGCCCAGGACTCCCCAGCTGACCCCAGGTTCCACGCAGCGCTGCCGCTTAGAAATGCTGAGTGGAGCCTGGGATCAGCTCGGGACTCCCCAGCTGACCCCGGGCTCCATGCGGCATTTCAATTTGCTAGTCGAGTAGTCGATGGAATTTCCATCGACTGCTCAACTAGTTGATAGGCACTTCCGCGTTCCGCCTTTGAAATGTACGAGAGCCCCAGTGGGGGCTTTTGTGCGTATCAAAGTTAGAACGCCGCGTGGAGCCCAGGGCCAGCAGGACTTCCCCCTGGCCCTGGGCTCCGCACAGCGTTCCAGGTTTGAAATGCACAAGAGACCCTGCTGGAGCTCTTGTACATTTCAAAGGCGGAACACAGAAGTGCTTATCCACTAGTCGAGTAGTTGATGGAAAATCCATGGACTACTCGACTAGTAAATTAATCACTACTTAACATCCCTAATGTGAATAGGAGAACTGGTTATGATGAAATAAGAACTAACCAAAGCCAACTCTTTGAGGTTCAAATAGATGGATTCATTTTTTAAAATGTTTTAAAATCTCCTGCACTCTGTGACCTTAGCTAGAAAGTTGAAGTGCTGAAAAATAACTGAACAACTGTTCAGTTTCATGAGAAAGCCTGTTCTCTGTACACATGTACCCTAATTTTGCACATCGAGATTCAACTAAGCAAAGGTTTTGAGAAGTTACCAGCTTTTTCCTTCTTCAGACTCATGTTTCACCTGTAGTCTTTAGGCTCTTCCCATTCTTTGGGTCAGCTGCTGCCAGGACAAGGAGAGCCATTTGGAGGCAAATCTCCTTGTGCAGGTATTTATCTAGGAACAAAAGCTGGGTTTGGGACTGGCATTTCCTCCTGCTTGTTTTTTTCTTGTGATGGACTGCACTAGATTATCCTGTCAACAGCCACAGACTCAGAAGAAAAATCCCCAAATTTATGAGACTATCAAATGAAATTAAAAAAAAAAGATATTAGAATATCCCTAGGATTTAGGGATCTGACGGTGTCTGGTCATATCTACTGACTGGACGCTCAAAGTCTGATTACTATTGGTGGGAGCCATGCCAGCCCCTAATCAGCTAGGGTTCCTCAGTCAAGTCCCTCCTGACCTGGGTATGTGAGGGGGGGAAAGGGTAAAAGTAGGAAGCAATGTGGGGAGGGTTCTTAGGTGTAATAGGCGGGGAAGGGGTGGAGCTTCAGACAAAACGTGTGGGGCTGTGGTGGCATCTCAGGTGGAAGTGGCAGGGTGGGACAGGTTTTCACACTCCCTGCTGGAGTGTCTGGTTTTTAAATATTCCATAGTTGGCAACCTGAGCCTACCCCTGGCATTGCTGAACTGGGCCAAAGTCTTTTCTGTTTCAGAAGAGAGAGTAGAAGGCTAAAGGCCTTTGTCTTTAGAAATCCCGTATTTCTGTTTCTTGCCTCTCAAGGCTCTGCCTGTCAGTATTTCAGTCTCCCAGAGCTCCATTTTCTCGATGTCAGAGATCATCTTGCTTACTGTGATGACCTGTCATCTATCCTCTGCCTTCCTGGATGCTGCTAGGTGAGTCTCATATCTGGTGTATGAGCCGCTTGACAATTGTGAAAACTGTATCTTGGGAAGTAAATTAATTTCTGTCCCTCTTCCCAGTACAATAAGCCAGTTGACAAATACTCTTGTTTTGGAAACACCCCATGCTCACAGTATACCTTTCCCAGTTGCCTCTTGCAGGCCTTCGCGTTTCAAATGAACATGTGATCTGCACAGGTATCGAGTAATAAATTCATAACATTGCTAACTTTGCTTTGTGTATCTCTTGCTACAAAACCCACTTGCATGGGTTTGCCGGGAGACGGGAGGAGACTAGGTCAGTGTCACTCAGCATGCCATCCCTTTTCAGTCTCCCTTGTTAAGGGGTTATGTTTTTCCACAATTCCCAATTTTTTTTCAATATGAATCAGATGTTTCACGAGAGACCATGACAGCTAGATGCACCAGTTAACAGTGATGGGTGAGGCTTAGATGTGGCATGGAGCTGATGGGCTCTCTTAGAATTGCCCTCTGCTCAAGTGCTGCAGGAGACTGGTGAGCTACAGAAAACACCAGCTGGAAATTCAGTTTGGAGAGAGAGCTTCCCAACAGACAGTGGCCCAAAGCCATCCCTAGGAGCAGAACAAATACTGCAATATTTTTATAATTAACCGAATATACACAGACTGTGATTCTAGCTGCACTGAATAATAGCCCAAGGTACAAAGATGACTGCGGAAGTCCAAAGCAGATAAATGGGCTTTTAGGAAACCAAAAACTGGCCAGGGCTGCACCACTTCTGACCTCTCTTAGGAGAACTGCTCACTAGGGATGTAATGTAGTTGATTAACTGGTTAACCGATAAGCAAAAACTTATAAGTTAATGCTATAGACAACACACATTTCCCCCACACACACATTGCCAGGCTGCCAAATTTTTTAGCAGGCTGGCCAGCAGCCCAGCTCAGTCCTGACTTGCACTGGGTCCTGGACCTACCCCTGCTGCAGCTCTGCATTTAAAGTGTATTAGGAGCCAGGTGGGCAGGCAGCCCAGCTCAGTTCTGGCTCATGCCAGGTCTGGGAGATCAGACCCCTCTAGGGTTACCAGGTGTCCTGTTTTGAACTGGACAGTCCAGTGTTTGAGGGTTCTGTCCGGGGGAAAAAATTAAGAAAATACCGGACATATAAAATGTCTGGTATTTTCTAATTAGGTTAGTTTTATTATTATTAGGAGTATCAGTACCTAGTTGCAAACTGCGTGGCTGGTAGACATGCTCACACTGCGTGAGCATGTCTACCAGCCATGCAGTTTGCAACTACGCGAGGGGGGGCGGGTCCGGGGTGGGAGGGAATCCCCGGGGCTGGACTCGCTCGTGCTTCACCAGGACTGTATGCGGGATGGGCAGCACCCTGGGATCTGTGTGCACCCGGGTCAGTCCCACTCCCTGCCGTCCGATTTCCCTCCTCCCTCCCCAGCTCCTCCCTACCACCTCCTGGCCGGTTCCCCTCCCCCTCCGCAACCCAATCTCCCCGGCCAGCCCCACTCCCCAGCCAGCCCTGCTTCCCGCCAGCCAGTTCTCCCCCTCCTCCTCCCGATCTCCCCGGCCAGCTCCGCTCCCCTAACCCCTCCCAGCCAGACCTGCTTCCCGCCAGCCGGTCCCCCGATCTCCCGCCAGCCCGCTGCCCCAATCCTGCCCCCGCCAGCCCTGCCTTCCCGCCAGCTGGTTCCCCTCACACATACATCCTCCTGGCCAGCCCCGCTCCCCTCCCGGCTGGTGTGTCCCCCCCAGCCATCTGAGATCAAGTGTGTCCACTATTTTTTTTTAAGCCATCTGGTAACCCTAGACCCTTCCCCTCCTGGACAGGGGCTGCCCCGGGACTAAAGACTAGTCGACTAACCGATAAGAATTCATTAGGTTAATCAACAATTCAATTAACCGATATTTATCATCCCTACTGCTCACCCACAGAGCAGTGCCTCCTCCCCTCACCCCAGGCTGAGCAATGACAAGCAGAAATACAGGCATGACTGGCATCTGCACAGTGAAAGCAGCATGGCCAGCTGTTCCGCTCAGCTGCATGGGAGCGTATGGAAAATCTATTAATTGGAGTTGGGACACAATTCAAACAGTTTATGGTATCAGGCTATTTCATTGCATGCTCACACTGCAGATGTGAAGTGATGCAAAATGTTAATTGTGTACAGATAGCTTCACGGGGGGAAAAATTGTCGCCTTCTGTATTTTCTCATACTATGCTGAGTGGTATGGAATCATGCCCAGAGTTTGGGAGCTGGTAATGAAACTCCAAATTCCTATGCTTGTTCAAAAAGGGGCAATTAACGCAGGAACCTCAGCTCTGAATTTGTGACTCCCGTGGAATAGAAAATTTTAACCATAAAATTGTAACATGCTAGCTTTTGGGTTTGCATCCCTGGTCCTTGTTGGTGGAATGCTAGAAATGCAGAAGCGTGTCTCAGAAACGCTTTGCTCCTCAGCTTAAGGGGACACTTTCCCTTAGTTCGTGGCACTGGGAAGGGACTGTGCTTTTGCAGCAGAAGGGCCTGAGGTCTGTCCTCACTAATGATCGTATGTCCCTGAGTGACCATTGCATGTGTGTTTGTAGGTCCTACCCCCAACCGAGCCACATTGCTACAGAAGCATTGTGCTGGCTGGTGTCTCCTTGGTGTGTTTGATGTTGCTGGGCTGCTGTCGTTGTTGCGTCTGTCTGGGTCTTCCGTGACCTAGCCCTCCAGCCACGTGACTTAAAAGATCAGTCCTTTGCCAGGGCATCCAGTTCCAGCTGTAACCAAACAGGCTTCTTCAGATTCTCTTTGCTCAGCTCTTCCTAGGCCAGCAGCAAAGTCTTTCCAAAGCCAACAGAATCGCATCATCCTGTCACAGAGCAGCAGGATCCAGGGCCCTTCATTAGCATTGGTCCATGGGGTGCCTCCCTGGAGCCTGGCCCCCTGTTCTGTGGTAGCCCCTAGGAGCTGACTCTCCAGGCTTGTGGCTTAGCTTTTCAGCTACAACCTAGCTCAATTGGTCTCCTCCACTGTCCACCCAAAACTGCTGGGTTTCATTGCTTGTGAGCCCTACACCCAGGCCAGCACAGGTGTGGCAGGCTGGGGCTAATGAAACAGAACTGGCCAGCCCTGGGTATGTTGGCTGTGAAAAGCCACCTGTTACAGTGCGGCACAGTGGGGGCCAGGGATACATTAGATGCATTGTCTTGTGTGCATTATGGAGATACTGGCTCCAGCTCCAGCATTAAGGTTGAGTTTGGCTTTGCACTTAAAACAGGGATGTAATGTCTTTGTTATGTATGAGGAATGCAACATACTCTCTCCAGAATTACAGCACTTACTCTTTGAGCAAAGAATGAATTTACTGAGCACTTACAAGTAAATCCATTAATTAATTTAAGATTAATTTTAAAATGATCCTTTTAAGAAATTTAACATTTGTCAGTCTTGTCTTTGTCCTGAATTATCTTAATAATAGAATAGCATAGACAATTCAAATGTTACATTTAATTAACATTCATTGAAATCTTCTCCCTGGATTATATTTGAAGAAAGTAGGTTATAATTACAATAACAGTTAATAACTTAGTTTATCTAATTGTTCTGAGTACATAGGTACTGACAGGGTCAGGTCAATAGCTCAGGGATGTTGTAATTACCAAAATGAAACATTATAGAACTAAGACATTCAGAGTTAAGATTACAATTAAAAGAAACCTAAACTAGTTAGGGTATGTATATGCATACCCACAATACACAAAAACCCTTACTGCTGCCCTCTCTTCTGCTCATATCATTATGATTGAGGGATTTTAGTGCTTGTTGTTTCAGATTAGATTAAAATTGATTTTTAAAGCTGTTATGTCTCTTCCATATATTCTTGACTCCTGGCATCACTGTAAGACAGACTTAAGTGTGCATTTCTGCACTTTGACATATCTGGCTTTCTTTAAGTGTAACTGAATTTCCTGGGCTCATAATGTTTTCTCTGGGGATAATCACAGCAGTCCTGTAATTTTTTAACCCTTAATTTACTTATGGACCTTCAAGTTTAATCCTTTTTAAACATTGGTGGTTGTCTAAGAGTACGATATAAAAAAGCTGTGCAGTTTTGCACTGCGGTGGGTATCCCAAATCCCCACCAGTACAGAAGACAACTCTTATGGGGGAAGGTTTCTCTCCCTCCTCCCATCTGTATTTAAAGAAGAGGGGAAAGGGGAGAAAACAAATAATGGGCAAAGATGAATAAACTCAATGAGATTGTGAATCAAAGCCTCTGGAAATGCCTCTATCCAGTTAGTCATCTAGGGCATGTCTAGACTATGTTTTTCTTTCGGAAGAAGATATGCAAATTTGGCACGAATTTGCATATCTTCTTCCGATCACTTTTTTGAAAAAGGTTTTTTTGAAGAAGCAAGCAGTCTAGATGAGGTTTTTTTGAACCCCCCACTTTTTCGAAAGAACCCTTCTTCCTTAAAAAATGAGGTTTACAGCGTTCTTTCAAAAAAGGGTGTTTTTTTAAAGAACCGCGTCTAGACTGCTTGCTTTTTCGAAAAAACCTCTTTCAAAAAAGCAATCGGAAGAAGATATGCAAATTTGGCACGAATTTGCATATCTTCTTTTGAAAGGGAAAACGTAGTCTAGACGTGCCTCTACATACAGACAGCAGGAGACAGACAGACAACAGTTTCCCCTTGAACTTCATCGTCTGGCCAAAAGGCCCAAAAGAACTCAGATGAGAGCCCTTTCAACAGATATTTGTCTTGGGTTCCTCTGAGTGTTTTGCTACAGCTAATTAAAAGAGAAAAGCCTTTTAATATTTAAGCACCATTAACTTGGCTGAATTATTAAATGTCAATTTGCATTATGTGCATAAAAGGATCAATAAACAAAGAGAATAAAACAATGGAGATGGCTGAGGTTAGGGAGATGCCAGCTCCTCTTATCGGAACTGGAGGGAATTGTTCCCCTGCCTGTCAGGCTGTGATTATTCATTATTGGCACATGAGAGGGAAAGAACTGGGAACTGCAGAGGACTCTTCCTACCAAAGGCTTTGCAGGGAGTTAAAGGGATCCTATCAAGATGAAAACTATTTGGCTTGGTTTCCAGGGGTACTAAGCATCCACAGCCCTCTCAGCCTATCTGGAAAAATCTGTCAGCCTTTCCTTTCTGCACTTCCACTCTGCTTAGATGGTGACACTGGGCTGTGGTGTTTGCTTGCTTGTTTGCTTTTCTCCATTTCACTTGTAGGTAGTTGCTTTTGGCTTGAGTTCCGAAGGCTGGGAGGGAGGGTGAGGAAAACCCAGTGAAAACACTAGCTTGTGCTTTAATAAGAACACAAGAAGGGCCATACTGGGTCAGACCAAAGGTCCATCTGGCCCAGTATCCTGTCCTCCGTCAATGGCCAATGCCAGCTGTCCCAGAGGGAGTGAACAGAACAGGGAATCATCCAGTGATCCATCCCCTGTTGCCCATTCCCAGCTTCTGACAAACCAAGGCCGGGGATACCATAATCAAATATACCCCCTGAAATGGCATGACACTTTTTTTTTTCTGTTTGTGACTATGAGTGTAGCACTGGATTACACAGCCCTGGAGACTAAGGGCATGGTTTTGCCATTAAAACATTGGACTGGATTTGAGAAAGGTGTATTAAATTCTGTGGTCTGACACAGATTTTCAGGGGTACCTTGTGCAAATCATTAATCACTTTGTACCCCCCAGCCCACAAGGGGTGGTGACACTTTCCAAACTCACAGCGGCCATCTCAGTCAGATTTTGTGAGTTGCTTGGCTAGTACGGGGACAGGGCTGACTGAGCAGATCTATTTCCACAGAACAGGTAGAGATGAGCATCAGCAGAGCAGGCTTTCCATTTATCATCCTCAAATGTGCCTCAAAGGGACGGTGCCTAGACGGCAGAGGGCAAGTTAGTGTCTTTCACCTACTCCGTTCTTGACTTCTCTGCTGGCGCTGTTGGTTAATGCTAGTTCTTGCGTTGGGTTTGTAATGTGAACACTGCTCCCCAGGGAGCTGGCTTGAGATCAGCCAGCTTCCCTCACACAAGCTGCAAAACACTCATCAGATAGCAACAATCCAGTCACTACTGACTTGGACTGAATTGAAATCTAGGTACCTGTGTGTTTAGATCCTCTGTAAACACCAGCTTGGGCAGAGTGAAATGCTTTGTCCCCGCTGCATACCACTGTGCAGCAAAAAACGCCGATTGGAATTTCTTGAATTCAAGGTAACATTTCAGGCCCTAGTGAGGAAAAAGCAGAGGGTTTAAACAAATTCAGGTTGGAATCTCATTCTCCCCCTGCCCCATATCACCTTCCCTCCATTGCAGGGGTTTTCAGTAGTGACAGATGGCAGAACGAGGAGCAATGGTCTCAAGTTGCAGTGGGGAGGTCTAGGTTGTATATTAGGGAAAACTATTTCACTAGGAGGGTGGTGAATCACTGAAATGGGTTACCCAGGGAGGGGGTGGAATCTCCATCCCCAGAGGTTTTTAAGTCTCGGCTTGACAAATCCCTGGCTGGGATGATTTAGTTGAGATTGGTCCTGCCTTGGGCAGGGGGCTGGACTCGATGATCTTGTGAGGTCTCTTCCAGCCCTGGGATTCTGTGATTCTATGAAATGGCTTCTGACTTTCAGAGAAGGTATGGTCCAGCAGTGGGTAAATAGGCCCACATGTTGACTCTTCCCATTTTAGCTGTAAATGGCAGGAGAACCTGTGTGGCACACATTCAATATCTAGGAGTCTTCTGCTTCCCATGCCTTGTTTCTGTACCCCTCCTTCTGGTTCAGCACAGTCACGCTGCCTTAGAAATGACACTCAATGCACTAGGAAATGCAGAAGATTCCCTGAGCATCCTCTGGCTCTCTGCAGCAGGTCCCTCACTTCCTTCTAATAATGCCCTTCTTTTTCTCTCCTCCCTTCCCTCTGCTATCCACAGCCTATATTTCTTCTGGACCCCAATCTCCATCTCACTGGAAGAGGCTGGTCCTTTATGTCTTACACTTTGAAAGGCCTGGGTTGATTTGCACAAAAACTTTCATGTTCCTGTTCAGTAGGGAATTCATAGATTTAAAGTGCCAGATGGGACCACTGTGATAATCTAGTCTGACCTCCTTTTGTAACACAGGCCGTAGGGCTTTCTAGAATTAATTTCTGTTTGAACTAGAGTATATCTTTTTTTGAAACACATCAAACTTTGACTTTTTTGGTAGCCTCCTTTCCTCATTCGTAAACAAAACTTGTGGTTTGGGTCTCTTTTATTTTGATCTTTTCCTTTTTAAAATTAACCTGCTGGATGAGTCTGTACCTGTATATCTGTGTTTTTGGGTGTGCATGTGTGATTGTGGTGGTGAAAGTTTGCACTTGTTCCCAAATGTTCCCAGTGCAGCCTGCCAGGGAGCCATGTGTGATACTGTTCTTTCTCTCTGCCTTTTGTTCTCTTTCCAACTAGGAAGTCACAGCTGTTGTCTGATGACTTTTTGTATGAAAAGGAGTCCATAGTTTCTCATTGATCAGAGCACGTGCACCTTTGCTGTTAATCCAGTCTACAGATGATTAGCAAATTGACATTTTCCTTTCCCTTTTGAAGGGCTGAAGGCTGCATGTGTGTGCTTGGCTTTCATCTCCTCTGTTAAATGGTCCAGCAATAAAACAGCAGCCAGAGTTTCAAAGTGCTCTGTTTTCTGGATCCATAGCCGCAGATGGCTTTGTTGAAAAGTTGCTGCTGTTGTACCAAAGTGGTTTTTGAAAAGGAAAAAAAAGAGGAGGAGGGGGAAATAAACGGCACTAGCAATGACCTTGGGAATGAGCTGATCTCAAATGCAGGGATGACAGGAGAGAGGCAAAAGCCTTGGGATGGTTGGGGCAAAACACACTTTCTTACAAAGGTTATTGGCACCAAGTAACTCTCTTTCCTGAGACATTCATCTATTAAACTCCACTACCTGCATTGCCCAGTTACTGTGCACCTGGCGGATTCTCAAAATGTGCAGCATGAATCTGTCACCAACATTGGGAGGGGAAGGAGAAGAAAGGAAAGCAAAGGGCCTGAGATTTGCACTGAGTGGCTGGCTTTTAACTGAGTCCTGTTCACTTCCTATGGGTTTGGCCCTTGGGGCTCATCAGGCGCCACTGTAGCTGTGAGATCGTTTGTAGCATGGTGGCCAGTGGGGGCAGAATGGACTTGCTTGCTTGCCATGTGATCCAGTAGCAGCGTGGTGAGAGGCAGACAGCAGCCGGAGAGCAGGGTGGCTCATGAAATGGAGGTCTCGCTGAGAGAGGTTTTCTGTTACAAGTCAGTGCTTGTGTGGAGGTGCCTTTGTGAAATGAATAGTTTGATCTCAACCCAGCTCCTCCTGGGCAGGGGTGCCTCCTCACAAACCACCATCACTGCTAGGATTAATTGCCCTCCACTGGTTGGCAGTCTGCATAGAGAAGCTACGTATTGAATAGAAAATGGAGACTGGATTCCCCTTTCCTCCCTAGAGGAGTTTCCTGCAGGGGACTCCACAGACAAGCAGGATGGATGGGCCATGCTCTTCCTGCCCTATGGATAAAGGGAACTCCCCAGGCTCCAACCTTTCACTGGCGCTGCATTCATTGCAGTGTTTTAAAGCGGGGGAGAGGGAGTTTAAAACAGAAATTGGTCTGTAATTGCAGCTGGGACAGAACCCACCTGGGCCGCAGCATGTCGTCTGCTGCATTCCTTTTACTCTGTGGAGGATCCAGCGAGGTACAGGAGTCCGCCGAGAAATTTGCTTCTGCAGACAGGGAGGCAAGGCCCAGGTAGTGAAGGAGGATGGAATTCTTTCCAGGGGTGGGCTCAAATAATGAGAAATTCTTGGTCTCTTCCTTTCCTCTTGTCATTTGAAGTCTGTGAGTATAATGTGTCTGGGTAACAGAATCGGAATATAGCCAACCCCTACAAACAGTACTTAATGCAAGAGAAATCAAGTAATTTTTTTGACCTAGAGAATTGCACTAGGGTCATAAAAACTGAGTTGCTGCAGGCCAAAGGGGAGGGATGGGCCTGTTTTGGCAGTTGGATGTTTTACTGAAGCCCACAATAACCTTCCTTGTAAAACTAATCTAATGCTGTTGCTTCAAAATCAAGCCAAATCCTCTGGTACGTCAGCCACCTTCTCTGGAGGATACACTCTGCTACTCCTGCTGGGGTTTTTTTCTGTTTGTTTTCTTTGTTTTTTAAAGAGAGCAATATCTAAATGTTGCAGGAAGAGTCACTGGTGATTCAGCATAGGGTTCTCTTGAGCAAATACCCAGCCTACTGCTCAGGGTGATGTTTTGCTGGAGGTGAAGCTAAGGTTCTGACCCCATCTGATTTCTGAAAGAGCTCATGCCACTTTTTATAAGTGGCAAGTTTGCATCCTGGGTAATTCCCTTCTACTTCTCCATGTCATTTCCATCAGAAGCCACATTCTCCACTTGTTGTGCACTGTTCTGTAGTGGTAGGCAGCTGCTGCTTTTTGCGTACCTCTGCAGCGGCAAAGTTTCTGTGGAATGATTCCTGTATATTTATGATTTATGTAAATGCGACAGTGGCATCTGGCCCTTTACAGATGAAATAGAGAAAGCTCCTTGCCCCCCAAGGTACTGCACTTGTAATTGAATACAAGCAGGCAATCCAATGCGCAAAGCTGGCAGTAACACATGGAGCTTGGGGTGGAAGAAGATGGCTAGCACACTGGGAGAAGAGACATGCTCAGCAGAGCTTGGCTCTGTTCTGTGCACCCTTTGGGTTGTGCTCCTGAGTGCTACCATGTTAGATAAGCTTCATGGTGGCTTTGTTTTGTGATTTGAGGCCAGCAGCACAGAGCGTCAGAATCAGGGCAGTGCTGGAAGGGTAGTTAAATTTAGAGAGGTGGCTGGGTCAGTGCTTAAAGAAGTTGGAGAAAGCGGAGGGTCTATAATTTTCTAGAGACAAGGGACATGACATTTGCCTCTCCTCCCGCCCCCCCTCGGTCCTGCCTCCATCTGTTCTCCTCTGCATCAGTGCTACCCTTCCACATCGGTTTTGCCCTCCTCAGCCTCACTTCTTCTCCTCTTGCTCGTCTCCTCTACCAGGCCAGGGAGAGGACTGCGGGAGGGGCTTTCTTCCTCTCCTAGGCAGGGGACAGCTCCAGAGGCTCTTTACCCCTTCTGCTAGGGTTGTTATCTGTGAGATGCGGGGGGAGGGGGAAGAGACATTGGCTGGCTACCTACCCACCCACAGAAAGGATCCCACTGCCAACTAATTAATTTTCTCCCTCTCCCCCCAAAAAAACAATTGTTTTCTATCCCATCCCCACCGAGGAGCCCCTGCCTCCCCACTGGTGAGCCTCATGTCCACCCCAATTCCCAGTGCCCAGTGGCAAGGGGGGTGGGTGTGGTTTCAGTAGGTTAAGGGCCTGGTGGGCCAAGTACTAGCCAACTGAACCCCATGCACCGCAGTAGTTACAAGATTGCTGTGTGTGCCTACAAATTTCAGGGAAGTGTGGTCCCAAGTGGGGAAAAACTTAGCACTTAAAATATTTTTTCAGCAATCATCAAGCCAGGACAAAACCTGCCATGCCTCCTCCCAGCTTGGGTGTTGCAGGGAGGGGAGAAGAGCAGAGGAACAATCCCTGTTGCTCACATTGGGGTGGGGGCAGGAGGAAGTGGAGCTGCTCTAAACAGCAGGTCTCTTTCTGTTCCCTCCTGCCCCTGTCCTGAGAATGTGTCAGCGCCACATGGGAGAGTATGAGAGCTTTTCCTGCTTCTTGCAGCAGCTCTGATTGGCTGCTTACACCTTTGGTGGAGGGAAAGTGGCCAATCGGAGCAAGTTTTCCCCCAGTAAAGTCAGCAAAGGTCTCCCCAGTGACCCTGGAGAAATGTTACGTGCAGAAGTGCCAGCTGTTGAAGTGTGGCTCACTTTGCATCCTGGGTTTGGTCGAGGAGAGCAAGGTCCCTAGCGCCCCAGGAGGCAAGGGGTTTCCAAGCAGAGAGGGGGATTGTGAGAGAAGGTCTAGAGCAATGGATGGAAGGAGTGGTGGGGAGGATGAAGACCCTGAAACCTTTCCCTTTCCAGAACTCCCCCTTTTGGCTCCTGTTTTGGCAGTTAGATGTCAGTGAACCTCTCTCTCCTCTATTCTTGAGAGTAACCTGGCCCTCTTGCTTTAGGGGGTCTGAGACTCAACTAGAGTCAGCAGCACCCAGCTGCCTCTGCTGCCAGTTGCTCCTAGCTGGGACTCTGAAAACTGCCTAGGATTTAACTCACTGTCTGGTTCGACTGGGATCTCCTCCGAAGAGGGTCACGGGGCAGCACTGCAGCCAGGACTTAGTCACAAGGCAGTGGTAGAAGTGCTGACCAATCCGATTTCCCCCATTGAGAGGTGACATGAAGATATCAGCCACCTGGATTCAATTAGGTATCGCCTGCTGCCTCCTCCCTTCCCTCTGATTGTGTTGCAGAGTTAATTCTGACAGACACTGCCCGGTCTTTCTCCAGCCATTAATACGCTATTGATCCGCAGCCCTCATGACAGCGTTAATGGACACTGATCGTGTATTATTATTTCCATAATAAGCCTCAAGCCGGAGTGCATTTTCCTTTGCAAATGCTCCATTGATATTGAGCCCAGCGCTCTGGCCTTCAGGGCAAGGAGCTGGCCTGATTATTTGTTTTGTTTAAAGTTTCAGTGGAGCCTCTGCTTTCTATCATTAATAGCTTAATCAATCACACAAGCTGAATAATAAAAGAATGACTCTCCACTCCTGCCCCCAAAACAAACTAGCCCTCCTACACAGCGTTTGCCATCCTTTCCCACAGCCAAGTTTTAGCTACTACTTGTTCTGGCAGAGACATGACTGTGCAACACTGACCCGTTGCGCTGGACACCCTGGTCCATGTTTGTATCTATTCACTATCCTGAAATAACTGCTCTTCCTACAACAGGAGCACAAACCCTGTGTGTTTTTTCTATTTCCATTCTTAAAGCCATAGTGACCCCACACTTCCCTTCTTTGAATGTGTATGTCATAATGTTCTTAATGTAACTCTTCTGCTAGGTAGCACCGGCAGCTGCCAGGGCTGGGTTCAATATCTAGGGGTTCCTCTCCATCCATCCCACATGGAACTGGCTCGAGCACCTACCCAGTAATCTGGGAAATTCACACAACACCCCTGGGTGCCTCTGGGAGGCAATGCTTCCCTTCTTGCAGCACAGTCTGAGAGTGTAGAGAAGAAACTTTTAATAACAGTAATCTGGCATCACCCTACAGGAACAGACACAAACAATGAAAACCTTATAAGCAAGGTACCATCTCTGGAGTCTACAGGGCAGAGTTTTTTGCTTAAAGATCTTTAGTCCAACTCCCAACTCATATAGTGGTTCCCCCCCACTTCAAACACCCCACTCACGGCTCTGTCCAGTCAGTGCAGACCCAGATTCCATAGGTACATCATCATGACGTCTCCCCTCATTGAGCGTGAGTCAATGTGCTCCTCCTACCGGCCACCCCGCTGGCCGTCTGCTGCTGCTCCTCCTACCGACTGCCTGCTGGCTGCTCCTGCCAGCCACCCCACGCGCCACTGTTCCCACTGGCCACCCTGCTGACTGCCGCTCCCACTGGCCACCTGCTCGCCCACTCCTGCCGGCTGCTCCCCTCGGCCACTGTTCCCACCAGCCACTCCTGCCGGCCACTCCTGCTGGCCATCTCACCAGCCGCCTGGCTACTTGCCGCTACTCCCACTGGCCACCCTGGCTGCTGCTGCTTGTGATGGATTTGGCTCTAGGGATTTCAGCTTCTCAGTGGTTTCAGCTCTTGGCCCACAGCATAGTCCAGCCAAAAGATCCCAGCATCCACTGTAATAACACTTTACAATAATAAAGAGACTCCTTATGGAGTCTGTTTTAATTCTATCATTAGAAGTGGGGGGGAGGGAAACAGGTAGAAACCAGTCTTACAGCTCATGCCTGGAGGGCACGTAGCCTGCTGGTGCAGAGCTCTGCCATTCCCCCACCCACCCAGTTGATGTCACAGAGTTTGGAAGGGAAAGCCTTGTCCATCTGAGATTCTTTACACTGACAGTTTCTCTCCTTTGAGCTGAGTTAAACACAGTCTGCTTTTCTGCGTTTCCAATAACTGCAAGCATTGGTGGCCATATCTTACAATTCCTGCATTTAGGGTTAACACAGTTTGTGACCCCACAACAGTCAAATTCGTTACAATAGGCAAAATACCATTCTATAGTCTAACACTTGAATATCAAGCAGGCCGTAGCAACTGTGTGAACTGTATTTACATAACCACATCCAGGATTTCTTTCCCATTCCAGGGTGAACTGTATTTACATAACAACAGTTGAATACCTGGCAGGTCTGAGCAACTGAGTTAACATAACCACACCCAGGATTCCTTGCCCATTCCAACTGGCTGTAATGGAAGCATTGATTCAGACCCTCCTTACATTAACAACTTTCCATTGGTTGGTTTACAGGTCTCCCCTGAGGCAAAGACCAGCTAATTTCTATATTGGCTGTATTATGAAAGTTCTTATTACTGAGAGGAATGAGGTTCTTTTCATTTTCTTGCTGCTCTTGTTGCTATGCTGTATCCTTTTTTCTTTCAGCTGAGTTTGGTCTGGCAGTTAATAATTGCAAAAGTCTCTGGTTTCGTTTATGCACTTGGACATTATTAGTCATGACATCGTAAGATTGAGACATTCACTCTTTTGGTTAAATGGCTTTCTGAGCCCAATTTCTACCATTATAGACAGGTACTTGATCATTTAGTTTCAAGTAAGGTAGTTCTTGCAATCCACTATCATGATAATACTTTTGATACAAACTCAAATTATATTTATATTTATTCCTTTCCTTATATCCTTCTTAAAATAACAGGTAACCTGTTGCTACGTTTTCCGTTACATAACAAACATTCAGGTGATAAACCTTGTCATAATGACAATGTTCTGTAATTTAGCAATGCCAAATACAAATCAGCATTCATTTCTCCAGCTTTTGTTAGTAATATTTTTATAATTTGGTCACCATTTCAACTTCTCCATTAGATGGTGGGTATGTGGACTTGATATAAGACCTCTGAAACATATTCTATACAAAACCTTGAAACTCTTGACTGTGAAATGGAGGTCCATTATCAGTCATTGCCTTATGGAGAATGCAATGCAATGCGAAAATTGATTTTAATGTATTATCAACTTGTTTGGCACAGGTGTTTTCCAGTATAGATATTTCAGGAAAATGTGAAAAATAATCTAGAACTATAACACATGCATGTTCTTTACATTCAAATAGATCTACATTCAAATAGATCTAAACCTTTCTTAGACCAAAATCTTAAGTTTTCTTGAACAGATGTCATCTATTGTTTAGACTTAGCACTTCTATATTTTTGATATTATCAATGGCTTGGCTTGTATTCTTTGTGACTCAATCTGTAGCCCCTGACTGGTCAGTGTGTCTGCTAGAAGCATTAATTCTTGCACTCTAAACTTACACATATTCTTGTTATAAGTTTCAGCCCTGCTGCTTTTGCTCTAGATAAAGCTTCAGTTAATTTTAAATCATGCTCTTCTAAAGTTATTCCCTATATTCTTATGACATCTCTGCACACTTGTATACTACCTCTATTTCAAAAATCTTTTTATAACTCTATGAAATATCTGTAGAGCTGAACATAATCCAGAAGATAATATTTGAAAACAATAATGTCCAAAAAGGTGTGTTAAAGCAGTTGGCCTTCTTGCTCCAATAGTATTTGCCAAAATTCATTTGATGCACCTAAAGAAGAAAAATGTTTTTGCTCCTGACATTTGTCCAAATATTTCTTTCCTGGTAGATATTTTAAAATGCTCCATTTCAACTTATTTATTTAAGTCTTCTGGATCTAAATATAAATGTAAGTATCCATCTTTCTCTTCTGCTATTACTAATGAATTCACCCACTCAGTTGGCTCTTCCATTATTTTAATTACCAGTATATCTAAGTTGACTAACCTTTCCAATTCCTTATGTACTCTACTTCTTAAAACTAAGGGTGTTTTTCTAGTTACATATATAACTGGGAGTGGTTTTTTTGTTTGTTTCATTTAACTCTGTTATATTCATTGTATCCAATTTACCAATACCTGAGAATAATTCTGTTAGTTGATGTTCTATTTCAAGTGTTTCAGAATTTTGAATAGCTTAAATTCTATCATTTAGCTTTAGAGATAAACATGTTTCTAAACCTAAAATAGAAGTACCTTGTCCCTTAACTACTGTAGATCTTATATTTTTCTCAGTTTTCTTTAGCAAAAAACAGTAATTAGCTAATATCCATACCAGGATTTTTTCCCAGCTAAAAGATTGTAAATTGATATGTATTTGTTATTATTACATATTTTACTTTTAGACCTCTTATAATTTCTTCTGAAATTACAGTGTCTTGTTCACTTGTACCTATAGCATATAAAATACATGTTCCATTAATAGTGCAACTGTCCAATTCTCCCTGCAGTTTGCAGAGTGATTCAGCTTCAAAATACGCATTTTCTTCATCTCTAATGTCAGTTCTGTATTCCTTACATTATATCTTTTCTAATATCTTATCTGTTCTTTGCAATTTTGAACTAAATATATATTTCTAAGTTTGCCCTGCCAGCTCTGTTTACAAACTTCTGTGAAATGATTCTGTTTCTTGCAGATAAAACAGATTTGACCATATGCTGGACATCGTCTAGGTTAATGCCTCCTTCCACATCAGGAACTTTCTTTCGTGTGCTCATATATTTTATCTTTAACACTCTATTGACTTGTTTATTTCTTTTTTTAAGTCTATATTCACACCAATGGAATGTTTTCTTTCCAAAATGTGCAATAGTTGTTAATCAAGTTCAGCTGTTTGGCAAAGTCTTGGTGCTTTTTCTAGATTCAGATCTGGCTCTTCTAATATTCCCTTTTGTTACACAAATCCATTTTTAACCCATCATCATGTGATTCATTATCATTGATTCAGATTCTGGAAATGATATGTCTGACTTCTCTTATCTGTAGGTCTGTTAAAAATGATTCAAAAGTCTCTTCCTCTATTTGATTCCTTGAGTGAAACTGACATCTTTCAAATGTTTCATTTCTTTTTGGTAAACAGTATTCCTCACATATTCTTAAGACAAACTCATAGTTGGCTCGTTCTCTAACATTAAGCTCAAATGAATTAGATAATGAAATTGCTTCTGTAGCTGCAGTATTCAAAAAGATGGCAATCTTTTGTTCATCTTCCTTATGAGTAGATCTGGATGCCCTCAGAAATAAATCAAATGCTTGTTTAAACTTTTTCCAATTTTTCTGCAGTATTTCTTGACATTTTGAGAAATGTGAGAACTCTTAATTGATCCATTTTATTTCATCCAAACTTGGTTTTCACTTCTGAGTAACTCTTACCTCACGGTTTGGGTTTTTTTTTTTTTAGCTTTGTCCCATTTTCTATCATTTCCTTCATTCCTGTTACCATGTGTTTCAGGGGGCGAGGAATCATTTTTTGGTCAGGGGCCACTGACACACAGAAGAATTAAGTTGGAGCCATGCACAGAGAAAAGCAAAAACCACGAGGGCAGGTACCAGCTTGCCCTGCTTGGGAGGGGGAAGCTCCAAGCCTTGCGATTGGCCGGATCAAAGTAGGTTCCCCATCCCTGATGGATTGGTTTATGTTCAAGTAATCCATTAGTGTTAATCATAATAATTCATTGCTAGTAATTTAGCAAATATTATTAGATACATAGTTAGCCTAGATTGAAATGATTTAAGATGTTCTGTACGGGTCAATCTAACCTAAAGCCAACAGACTTCTCCCACTGCCATCTCCCATACCCTTAAATTAAGTATCATTGGAGCCACAACAACATACCATTTTACCTTGGTCTTTGTGTATGTCATTGTGCCATGTGCGCAAAGGTCTCTGTGGTTGCTCTGAACTCTAGAGGAAGATTGGGGTAAGACTTTGTGCCTGTTGCTACCTTCACACTGGCTCCTACCACTTGAGAATCTTCCTTCATTTTTAGCAGTGTAGGGAATATGACACACAGTGAACCAGTTGTGTTTCCATCCAGGAGAGGACAATAATACTTAAACTCTGGCTAGTTGATTACAGTACTCTCTCAGCAAGAAAAACTGAATGATTTATAATTGAATTCCAATAAACTCCTACACCCTCCTTTTGATGTGACATGTTTTAGGATTTTCTGCTTCCTTCTGTGAGCCAGCTGCTAAGCTCATCCACTAGCTGCCTCTGGTTGAGACAAGCGAGGTGAAAGAGTATGATTGGCAGCCAGCTGCCTGGCTCGTCAGAGCTTGAGCAGATGGTGCCAATCGGACTAGAAGTGAGCATTCAACACTGCCCTCTCTCCCCACTGCTGTGTTCTCTGTAAATCCAAAGAGATTGACCCAGACGGATCGACAAGGAAGGGAAAGGGCTCTGCCTTCATAGTTTGACCTCCTTGCAAAAGAGACTGCTTTATAATTGCACAGGGTACATAGAGAGTTACGTGACTGGCAAAACTGGAGCCGTTCTGAAGAACTCTGTCAACGAGGAGCAGGAGGCTCTAGCATAGAGGGAGCAGCAGAAAGGAGCAAAACAATCTGCTTCATGCTCAAGTGGTGGGGAAGGGGAGGACCGGAATCCATACCTGATGTCAATGTTCCCTCTAATCTTTTCCATTCGTGTGTGGAATAAATTATGTGCACCAAGGCATGTGCACCACCAGTAAAAACAGAAACCTAGCTGTGGGTGCTCTGCTAATCCTCTGGACAGCATTTGAATCCCTCTTGAGTGGCTGGACAAGCGCCCAGCTTACAGGGGACACTGTGGGGACGCTTACAGGAGACACGCGGTTTCTTTCTGTATGCTTCTTGGTACTGGATCAACAGCTTGACAGTTAGAAGTTCCTTATCCAGGGAACCAAACACAGAACAGGTACAGCAGATGTGGGGTAGAGCAGCACAGTGTGGGGCTGAGTTCCAGTGCCCCAGTGAACCACTCTCAGATCTTCACTGAGCTCTGCATTTAGGAGTGGATGGCGTGCGTCCAAGGTTCTGAGCTGCCGACACTTGTGGTCTCCTACTTGGAGACAAAGGAGTATGATCTATCTGTTTTCTCTGCTCTAATGCCTGAACGGCTATCCACGGAGGACGGATGCAGGTTTATTGTTAGGCTTGCTCCGGAGGCTGCTTTTATGGATTTTTGTATCCTTTCTAGAGCAAGAATATTGAACAGCTGGGTCTGAAGAGTAGCCTGCCGAGAGAAGGGCACCCAACAATAACACATGGATATAAGAAAACAAAAGGGCAGGTCACATTTGCTGACCTGGCTGATGTAACTAAGAGCCGGGGGGTGGATTTTGTATACAAATCTGTGAAGAATAGCCTATAACATTAGCCTAGCTCAGAGCAGACCTGATCAGCCCAGCCCCAGGGGAGCTGACTCCAAGCTGACACTGCACTGAACTGGTCTCAGCTGGGAGTTGCCTGGCCTTGGGCCAAAACAGTGGGAGCCATTCTGAGCAGGTCTGCGAATGCCGGGAGATAACTCTCAGCTGAGCTGGCTTTGTTTATAAGCTCAGCCCAGGGGGAGAAGACTCCCAGCTCGCTGCAGCTCCTTTCGGGACTCCCTTTTGGAACAGCTGTCAGAACTGCTGTCCTTGTGCCTGGCTCTGATTCCTGTTTGGGGCATAACTGTGGGGTCTCGCTGTCTTGTCTGGTATAGAATGAGGGACTTTGGATAAAATTTCAGCCTCTTTGGTGTCTAGACCCCAGCCAGCTGACCCAGCGGGCTCTATCCTCAGCATGGCCTGCCCCAGGTTGGTTTCAGGGCTCGATCATGAAATTGTGCCTGGGGGGAAAATGTTGATCTAATGTGAAGAAGTTCGTCCGGTGTTCTTCCCATGAAGTGGTATGGTCTGAGTAGTACATGGCCTTGGCACCTCTCTTGCCTCCATCACTGTAATATCTGAGGCTCATTAGCATTAATAGATCCCCACAACCTTCCTTACCCGCTGCCTCCCATGAAATAAGGAAGCAACGTTGTCCCCTTTTTACAGCTGGGGAACCAGATTAAATGATTTGCCCTAATTTACACAAGTAGTTTGTGGCAGAGCAAAGAATGGCACCCAGGTTTCCTGAATCCCAGTCTGTTCCCTCCTCCACAAGATCATTTCTCTCCCCTCTGCTACTTTATTATTAACACTACTGACCTCTAAAGAGCAGATGTCTCATAAACCTTCCACATTAGGGTGATAACACTGTACAGGATGTTGCACTGGGCATAAAGTTATTTTATCCTCCTCCAATTTCCTTTCACTTTAATGGGTAAATATATCAAATGAAAGGCTAGTTTAAAAATCTCCATGCCAAGGCCAAGAGCCTTGCGGGCCAAGCCTCTCCAGAGTAAGAAATACTGGGAGGTGCGGTGAGATAGGTAGATCTTCAAAGGCTGCATCTTTCCCTGAAAGCAGCTGCCAGTGGGAATGCTGGCTTGTCTGGGGCAAAGCCCCTTGTGCTGGGCTGCTTCTCGGCTCTGGGTTTCTGTCAGGGAGTGGACTGGAAGTGTCAAAGCTGCTTTCCTTAGGTTTTTGAACAGTGGACTGAAAGCCTTGGGGAAAAGACAAGGGATACGATCGTGCCCCAGCCTCCAGTGTGCATTGGACCTGTTCCTTTTCTGCCTCAGCTGGCTTTTTGGGTTTTGCCCACTCAGAGAGGCAGCCCACTTGTATCTCCCCTAACTAGCCGCATCAGAGCAGCCCTACATCATTTTAAGCATCTGGCGGCTCCCTGTGCCTCTCTGCTCCGGGTGCTGGGTGGGGGCGGGGGCGGGGTGTAGAGAGAAGCTTCACAGAAACTGGCCAATGGGAGTGAAGATAGTTTTGTTAGGGGTGGGGGCAGTGTGTGAATCCTCCCCCTCCTGCTGGTGCCCGGAGCAGAGAGCCACAGGGAGCAGCCAGCCATTTTGAGTAGCATGGGGAGGAGGAGGCAGGTAAGGAGCCTGCTTTGGGGTCCTGTAGGGCTGCTGGCTAGGAGCCACCTAGGTAAGCACCTCCTGGTCACAGCCTGCCTCTGGCACCCCAGCCCCTCCCTCCCCCAACTCCCTGCCACAGGTCACCACCCAAACCTCTGCACTCCTTTCCTTCCTCCCCCAGGTCACAACTCCCTCCCAGACCCTGCAACCCCTCCTAAACCCTCCCCTCTCCCAGGCCATAATCCTCTTCTGCAACCAGACCTCCTCCGAGACCCTGCCCCCCAAACACCGGCCCCAGATCACAACCCCCTCCTTCACCCAAACTTCCTCTCAGATCCCACACCCTCTCCTGCACCCCAGTTCCCTAGTCGGAGCTCCCTTCTGCACCCAAACTTTGTCCCAGATCCTGCACACCCTCCATAGAAAAGTGTAGCCCTTGACCACTTACCAAAACCTTGGAGTGTCCCCCCCATCAAAAATATTGCCCACCTCTGTCCCAGGGGAAAGTGGCTCCCACAGCACCTTGTTGACTGTGCCAGATACAGTCTCACCATCTGGAGATCGAGGTAATGCTTTCCATTGTGCTGGAGACCTATAACCTCTCTGTGTATTTAAAAACCCCATCGGACCCAGCATGATGTGAAACAATAATATTCCTTTTGCGTGAGCACCTTGCAAATGTAGCTAATCCTCACCATACCATTTTACAGAGGGACAAAGTGACTTTCCCCAGATCCTACAGTACATCACAGCAGAGCGGAGATCAGAACCCACATCTCACTGTCTATTTTTGTGGTTTAACCACTAGGATATCTTTCCTGTGAGACACTGGGAATAGATTTTGCCCTTGGCTATCTCCCTGCTACCTCCCTGACGGCAAGACACCACTGAAGGCAAAGCTTTTTCTCTGATCAGACTCCCATTACATGGTAGCCAAGTGCTTTCACAAGCAGTCTGCAGATGGTACAGCAGGTTTTCTGAACTCTCCTTTCAGAGACCTGAGCTCAAACTGAGTTTAGAGGACAGACAAAATGACTGTTGTTGCCAGAGACTCAGTGCTGCTACTGCAAGAGAGTTTGCTTCTTTGTTTGGCCACGGATTGATCAGCAGCAGTGGCTCACTCTCTCACAAGGGCCTCTCTCTCTCTGATCAGAAGAAGGGATCCTGTTGAAAAGAGGCTCCACCCAAGATGGCGGAAGCTTCCTAACTGTGTGTGTGTGGGGGGGAACCCCCAACACTGCCTGTTCCCCCTGAGGCTCCTTCCCTGGTCACTCATCCTTACCTCTGGTAAAAAGTGGGAGAGACATGCCCCCCCTCCCCACTCCAACGCTCCTGTCCTCAACCAAGTCACTGATAATTACCAATAAAGCTAGAAATTTCCTCTTGCTTCCAAGTGCTTTGGAAATCCACTGAACTAGAGAGATGTGTGAGGAGCAGTAGAGCGAGAGAGGAGAGGGAACATGTCTTAGGGACCGTTTACATGTGGAAATGTACCTGTATAATTATTCCACTCACTCCCCTGTGGGCACTCTGTTCCAGCATATGAAAGCCTCTTTCTCATTTAGTTTATACCACCTCCAGAGCACCATAAACTAAACTGAAAAAGGCATTCTTATTCTGGAATAAGTATGTCCACATGGGGAGTTATATCGGTATATCTGTGTGGATAAAATTACCCCTGTAGACTAGCCAATAGGGACTGTCTTGGAGATAGGGTTGGGAGGCAGGACATGGTTAAATAGAGGAGAGGAGCAAAGAAAGCAGAGACTACAGTGGGGTGGGGCATTAACCAGAGGGACAGCCACAGAAATTAGAAGATCTAAGGTGAGCTAGACTTACACCAGGTATGTGAAGGACTAGTCGACAAGCTAGTCAACTTGTCGCTTCACCCCCACCCCCACCCCGCACTTGCTGCCTTTATCAGAAAGAGGCAGCAAGTGGGGAGGGGGGGAAGAGGAAGGGGGTACTTCAAAGCGGCAGCACCGCGGAGAGCCTAGGGCCAGACTCGGGGCTCCATGCGGCACTGCCCCCTTTGAAATGCTGCGTGCAGCCCGGGGCCAGCTGGGAACCCAAGCTGCACGTGGCGTTTCAAAGCGGCAGTGCCGCGTGGAGCCCGGGGTCAGTGGGGGCCCAGCTGACCCTGGACTCCATGCAGCACTGCTGCTTTGAAACGCTGCATGGAGAATGTTGCCAGGCTCCCTGTGACATTTCCAAGTGGCAGTGCCGCATGGAGCCGGGGTCAGCTGGGGAGCTGATCCTGGGTTTCATGCGGCACTGCCGCTTTGATATGCCACAGGGAGCACGGGGGCAGCAGGGGACTGCTTGAGTCCCCCACTGGTCCTGTGCTCCCTGCAGTGCATTCGCCTTTCAAAGGCAGAAGCACCCTTATCAACTAATCGAATAGTTGATGCAAATTGCATCGACTATTCGATTAGTCAATCGACATTTAACATTCCTAGATACACTAAGAGCGCACAGAGGAATTTAAGGAAACATTTAAGCTAAGGAGACAGCTGCTGAGCTGTTTGCGCAAGCTGAAGAGCTCTGAGACAGGATGGGTGTGTTGGAATGCAGACAGCAGCACAGCTTGAAGGGGAGAACTCAGGATGAGATGGGGGAAACAGATGTCTCTATTTTAATCAGCAGTGGAAATTCCTCTCGAATCCAGAATTGGGCACAATCAGCATGACTGCTAATCAGTGCTGCAAGAGGCAGGGTTGTTGAGGTGCCCTGGCAGGTCTGGAGTAGGGGACGGGCCCAGGACTGGAATAGCAGAGCAAGGGACTTGGGTCAGGGCAGAGTGTGAGAAGATTTCACCACTTTTTCTAGCCCCCTCACTAGCCATAGTGCTAGCTTACCTTCACAGATATCAACTAGGGCTGTCAATTGATGTGTGTTAACACCTGCAGTTAACGCAGGGAAGGTTTAATGCATTAATTTTTGTAATGTGTTAATTGCAGGCATTAAGGCTGCACTGCCTCTTTGAAGTGCTGCTCAGGCACTTCAAAGGGGCAGCGCATTAGGAGCTTGGGATCAGCTGGAGTCTCCAGCTGACCCCAGGCTCTGTGCAGCATTGCCCCTTTGAAGCGCTGCTCCTGGCACTTCAAAGGGACAATGCATACGGAGCCGGGGATCAGCTGGGCACTCCAACTGATCCCCAGCTCCATGTTGTGCTGCTTCTTTGAAGCGCAGGTCTGGAGCTTCAAAGGAGCAGTGCATTAGGAACTGGGGATCAGCTGGAGTGCTCCAGCTGACCCTGGGCTCCTGTGGTGCTGCCCGTTGGAAATGCCAGGGCGGCATTTCCAAGGGGCAGTGAGGCACGAAGCCAGGGTCGGCTGGGGATTCCCGCTGATCCTGGGCTTCCACAGCACTGCCCCTTGGAAACACTGGTGTGTCCTTTCCAAGGGGCAGCGCTGCACCGAGCCTGGGTCAGCTGGGGACTCCAGCTGATCCCAGGCTCCTGTGGTGCTGCCCCTTTGAAATGCTGCCGCTGCGTTTCAAAGGGGCAGCTTCACTGAGCCGGAGGTCAGCTAAGGACTCCAGGTGATCCTGGGCTTCCGCAGCACTGCCCCTTTGAAATGTTGCTGCAGCATTTCAAAGGGGCAGTGCATATGATTAATCACGCAATTAATTGTGATTAATTTTTTTAATCACTTGACAGCCTTAATATCAACCCCTTTCTGTTTCTTAAAGTGCTTCCACTTTTCCCCCCTGTCCTGACACAGTTAGAAAATAATAATCCCCCATCCTCTTATGAGTGGCAGTCTCTCATCTGTTCAGGCATATCACTGTAGCTTCATGCCCTGGTTCCAGTGTGTTCGTTTTTAATAAGACTCTTGTGAGAGCCATCCCAGGAGATCTCACCAGATGCTCTAGGCAGAAGAGGGACAGAACTGCAAAGATGAGGGTCCAGACAGTTGCTGTAATGTTATTCCAATAAATGCATTGATTCTATTAGCGCACAGTTGTTTGGACAATACTTATCCGATGATCCTGCCAATAAATTGCCATTGAACTAGAAAGAGAGACAAGTCGATGGGGGCAAGGAGGTGTGATCACCTGGCATGCAGACCCTGCGCTGCATTGGAGCCTGCGTCTTCAATGTGTTTTAAAAATTGTCACCTGTCAGAACAGGGTAACCAGTCATGGAAATGTGACCCTCCTTCTTAGCTGGAGGTGAGGGCCTCTGCTGTTACACATTAGTGTTGTTCTGCTAAAGGGAGTGAGGCTGTCCCAGCTTACACCAACTGAGGATCAGGGCATTGGTCTGAATGAACACCACTTCAAATCCACTTTTGCACAATCCATGCCCAGCCTGACAGTGAATACAGGGTTGACTGTTAAGAACGACACAAAACAGGGCTTTAATTTCACACTGGCTAACAATATTTTGATTTTTCCTCCCTGGAGGCTGCATGGTTACAGGATCCATGGCTTACTCAAAATGTCCCTGTGCCTCAGGGAGTCGGTAAACTTTGTGCGAAAGCCAATTTTTAATTCCGCCTGTGTAATGGGGTTTCCTTGCAAACTCTGTGCTCAGTTTGTTGAGTTTTATAAAACTATTTGCTTTAAGCCCTTTGTTCATTTCCCTCTTAAAGTGTGCCTGTATTGAATTACATTGGCAGTTGCGATCTGGGTCAGGGGATTGAGGTGTAGGGTCAGGGAGGGAGTGTGGGTGCAGGGGAGGGTTCTGACCTGGGGGAGGGGTGTAGGAAGGGTCACAGGGTCTGGGAGGGAGTTATGACATGGGGCAGGGGGTGCAGAGGGTTTGGATGCTGACCTGGGGGAGGGAGTTGGGGTGCATGAGGGGTTGGGGTGCCAGAGGCAGGCGCTGGCTGGGAGGAGTTTATCTAAGTGTCTGCTGGCCAGCAGGCTGCAGCACCCCAAGGCAGGCTGGGCTCTCTGCCTGCTGCAGCCCCAGCCTGCTTGAAAATACAGGCTGCTCCCTCCACGTGGCTCTCAACTCAGGGTAGGGGAACAGGCTTGCGCTACCCCAGTCACTCAGGCCAATCTCTCAGCTCTGATTGGCTGGTTGTTTCCAGACAATAGGAACTGAGAGAGAGGCAGAGGTCAGTTCTTTTTGGCCGTTTGTTTCTGGCCAATAGGAGCTGAGGATTGGGCTGGGGGCGGGGAGATCACGCAAAGTCCTCAGGGACTGGGTTTTAAACCGCAGCAGCTGCATATGCCTGAGGATCCCGGCAGGGTGGGCCATGGGCCAGATCTGGTCCCCGGGCCTTATTTTTCCCAGCCCCGCTACAGCAGGATTCCTCTAGAACAGGGCTGAGGCATGTTGATGAAACAGAACGGGGACTCACACCTATCAGGGCTTGGGTTGTATCTGTTCTGGGGATAAGTACTAACAGATCCAGTGCTTATACAGCCACCCAGTGCCCTTTGAAGTCACTGGCTGGTTAACTTGCAGATGTTCCCACTAATGTTTTCCATCCATGTGTGGAATAATTTTATGTGCACCAAGGTATATGCAGATGTGCACCACCAAATAGAAACATACTGCTGGCTGTGGGCACTCAGCTAATTAGCTGGGCAGCATTTGAAACTCTCCTGGGTGGCCTCCAAGCACACAGCTTACAGGGAACACTGCACACAGTTCCCCCCTACTCACTGCATGCATGGCAGGAGCTGGAGCGGCCCACCAGCGTGCTCCACCCCGCTACCCTTTCCTGACCCACTGCTCCCTGCTTCTCCATGGCAGCTATGTCCTGGGGCCAGGACGCTCTGAGCTACAGCAGGCTGGGAGGGTGGCAGGACAGGGCAGGCTCTCGGGCCACTCCAGCTCCTGCCTCCCATGTGGTGAATGCGGGGGGTAACCCCCTGCTGTCACCCCATGCCAGGCTTCCATAGTCCCCAGGTCCCTCCTGGCCATAGGACAGTTGGGGTAGCTGCCCCAGGGCCCCCAAAAGTGCAGGGCATGGGGCGGCCGCCCCAATTGGTCCTATGGACGGGATGGCTCTGACTGTACATAACCCCACAGCAAAGTAAATCACAATCATTATCCCTCTTCTCCAGGCACAGAGCACTCCGGATTTGACTAGGGTCACACAGTCAGTCTCAGAGAACGCTCCTCCTCAGAGCTAGGAAACGAGTTCAGAAGTTCCTAGCTCATATTGATCACTAGCTTACGCTATCTTTCAGAGAGGGCAGTCTACTCTAGTCGTCAGTCTTCAGAGCTGCTAATCCCAGTTTCTTTCCCTCCGATTAAAGTCACTTAAATACAGACTGATGCCAATGGATCAGAGGGAGGAAATCCCCCAGTTTTCAGAGCCTCTCCAGTACTGAGATCAGTACTTTAGGCTATGGGGCTCCCAGGAAGAGGTGTCATGATTCTAACAGCTTTGTGAGGACTTGGATTGCACTTGTGCTTTGCGGCCGTTCCCTTTTCTAATTTGTTCTCTTTCCCAGCTCCAGCTCAGGCCCAGATCATCCATGCTGGGCAGGCATGTGTTGTGAAGGAAGATAACATCAGTGAACGAGTGTACACTATCCGGGAGGGCGACACCCTGGTCCTGCAGTGTCTGGTTACAGGACACCCCCGGCCACAGGTAAGCTCTCTGTAATGCCAGTCACCCACCCCCCCGTGGTTCTCTGTTGGGTTCATCTCTCCTTGTGGGGGAGACAATACATTGGGTTTGTTGGGGGACATCTTTCCCCCCGCCTCGGCTCTTCTGCTTTTTGGAAGGAGGTTCCTCTCCCCTCTTCTGGCTTCCTGAGAAGTGTCTGCAGCAGAAGAGCAGCTGCACACGAAGAAAGGAAGGCTGAGGAGCTGAGACGCTGCGTGAGTGATCATCCTCTGGAACTAGGGCTCCAGCCTACACATGGAGATGCCCCTGAATACTAGTGCGGAGGGCGGGGGGGGACTGTGATTTGAGGGCAACAGGACTTGAGGTAAAATATTGCCCAGGTCTGCCTGTGTGCTGTATAGTGCTGCACATTGGAAGCACAGGGGAATCTCCAGAGCTTCTTCCATTCCAACAGGCCAGAATGACCTGAAAACATGGGCTGTTTCGAATTCAGGGCTATGTAGGTCATTCTGGAGGCATCAGTCCTCTCTCCATCGGACAGGCACAGCTTGGGCCAGGACAGTGCAAGTCTCCCCTTCACGCCCCCGTAGGAGCAGAGTCAAACCTCCATACTCCATGGCCTGTTCAGCCATGGCCTCTGGGACCAGGCCAGAAAAGGGGATCATGTAGGGGAAACTGGGGGAGGGGCATGTTTTTCTATGGACACTTATCAATGATGAGCTGGACTGAAACCTATCAGCTCATTTCTTACTGTGGCCACCAAGCAGCCGCCAGTGGGTGGTAATTTTTTATTGCTACTGGATTCAGCTCTGTGTGATGGAGAAGTGAGAGGACTGCAGGGAAATTCTTACATAGCGGCTGAGTGTGTAAATGACCCCCAGTGTGGGAGTAACACTGTGGCTAAACCTGGGCCTTTGGGGCCCGAATAAACCTTGGAGAGGGAGTTCCACTGTGAATAAAGCTCTCCAGGGACAGGGTTAAAAAAGTGATCATGTGAAGCTTAATGTTTCTTCCTGCCCTGCGGCAGTCTTGCCAGCCATAGGCACCGATGCTGAGAAACTAGCTCAGTGGATGCCAGCCACCTAGGGTTGCCAGATGTTCTCCCAAAAAATACCGAATACGCGGGCTAAAAAAAAAAAAAAAAAGAACACGCGTGTTGGGCATACAAAAAAAACCCCTGCACCGCCCGGCTTCAGCACACAACCACAGGAGTCCCAGCCACTCCGCCCACCTCCACCCAGCTTTTGCATGTGACCACAGGCTCCCGGTGCCAGTCGCAGCCCTGCCTCCCACTCGCGCCCCTGCCAGGCTTCCGTCTGGCGCCCAGACAGAAATTCAGAAAATACCGGACATTGCACATGTCCGGTATTTTCTGAATTTTTTTACTGGGCAGAGAGCGCAAATACCGGACTGTCCGGTAGAAAACCGGACACCTGGCAACCCTACAGCCACCCCTTCCCTGCACTAACTGACAAGGGGCTACTTGTCTCTAGGGCCTTGGCTGCTAGGAAATGGCAAAGGACATAGAGCAGCTCAGCCAAAGCATTCACGGTAGAATTATCCAACAAAATAGCTTTAAAAAAGGACAGCGGGAGACTGAGCCAAGATGGGGGCTCAGAGAGCCTCTCGTGTGTCATCAGGGGACCTGTGGGCGAGCCCCCAGCTGAGGCACTTGGGCAAACAGATCACACATGCAGCAGTCAGAGCCTGGGTAGGTAGAGCAGAGGCATGGAGAGAACGGATGCCCATGCTGCCCTGGAGCATGCCGAACGCTAGGTGAAGAACAGCTCATGAGTGCTCTGAGCCTGGCAGGACTAAGGCACACAGATGTGCACACACAATGCTGCTGCACAAGAAGCTGCAGCATCCCTGGACCTGTTTGTGTGTAATGCTAGCACATGCAGAGTACGGGTATGCCCGCGGGACGCTAGTCCGTATGCCCAAAGAGAGCTGCTAGACATAGAACACTGGCTTACATGGAGCTGTGCCCACATCCCATCTCATTTCTCCCCAGCTTCCCTCTCTCCCTCCTACTTCTCTCTTCCTTCTCTTCCTTGCTCATCTGCCACATCCCTCCTCTCTCTTTGTGCCTTCTCTCTCTTCCCCCCACTCCCACACATGCTCCCCCCATCCCCACTACTCCAAATCAGAGTTCTTCTCTCAGCCTTTGTGTAATCTCCACCCCCTCTTCATCCAGTTACTCACTAAAGCTTTACCGTGTTGCCCAAATATTTAAACGAGGTTGAAATGAAAAGGCTGGGGAAAGATTAAAGAGCTGACTGAAGCGGCTGTGCAAACAAGAGACTCTGAGATTTGGGGTCCTAAAACAATCTCATCATAAGCCTGCCAAGCCTAAATAAATCCGTCACAGATGGCCATTAGCTGAGCAAATCTTCCCAGCAGGGGAATGGGCTGTAGAGCCCTCCCACCTCTAGGGCAATAGCTCCTGTTCAGCCCCATGTCAACTGACTTTGGGGAGGGACCAAAGTGCTCACCCCCTCCAGGGCAGCAGCTCTGTCTAGCCTGAGGTTGTCAGTGAATGAATGAATGTCATTTTACCATCTGCTTTGTGTCTACTGCAAAATGGTCTAGCAGCTCTCAGCCCAGCAGTTTGGGTCTAGGTATCCACGCTGCTGGAAGCTACCTTAGCAACTGGGGGCACGTCTAGACTTGCTTTCACTTTGGAAAGAGGATATGCAAATTTGGCGCGAATTTGCATATCTTCTTCTGATCGCTTTCTCGAACGAGGTTCTTTTGAAAAAGAAAGTAGTCTAGATGTGGTTCTTTCGAGGAAGAAAACCCTTTTTTGAAAGAACCGTTCTTCCTAAAAAAATGAGGTTTACACGGTTCTTTCGAAAAAGGAGTTTTTTCTCGAAAGAACCGCGCCTAGACTATTTTCTTTTTTGAAAGAACCTCTTTCGAAAAAGCAATCAGAAGGAGATATGCAAATTCACACCGAATTTGCATATCTTCTTTCAAAAGTGAAAGTGAATCTAGATGCGCCCCTGGGGTTTTGGTGATGTCTTCATTGCAGTCAAAGGCATAGGTGCTAGAGTTAGGGGCTGGGGAGTCTGCCACATCCCCTGGCTTGAAGTGGTTTCCAGGATTTGTGGTTCATTGGCTCTCAGCACCCCCACTTTACAAATTGTTCCAGCTCCCTTGGTCAAAGGTGTGACTGTGATGTGTGGAGATGTACCCCAGCAAGCTTAAAAAGCAGTGAATCCACAGTGGCACGGATGGCAGCTTAAGCTAGACACTCAGGTACATACCTGGAGTCCTGGGCGGGCTTGTACATGCAGCTATGCCTTTCCTGTTGTTCAAGCTAGCTAAGTCAAAGCTAACTCAGGTGTGTGTACAGGTGCTGCAATCACACCTCTGACTGCAGTGTAGACGTACCCTGAGAGCAGAGGCAGCCAGCAAGGAGACCGAGAGGCCAAGGAACAAATGGGCCACGGGCAGTGACCTTCTTTCTCGCTCTCTGAGTTGAGGTGTGGGAAGGCTGCACTGCTGCTGCCTATGCTATAGGTCTCTATTGGCTATAGAGATAAGGCATGGCTCTCTAAGGGCACGTACATTGTGAAATGCCATACAAATCTGCAGGTAGTTTTCTAAGACTAAACATGCAACCTCCCCCCCAAAAATGTCAAATAATTTGAATTCTGAAGGGCTCTTCCTTGTATTAAAGTGTGTTTACAACAAAAGAGAAACTCACAAAAATAACCCCAGAGAGGGAGACAGCAGTAGCTGCCTCTCTTACTTTGGAAGCCAAACAGATTCAACATCCCCATTCATACAATGTAAGGCTAGAATGGCTCTGAAGAGGTAAAGTCCAGCCTCCTGTGCTGATGCAGGACCAAGCAAACCTAGACCATCTTGACAGATGTGTGTCTAACCTGTTCTTAAAAACTTCCAATGACGGGGAGTCCCCCACAACCTCCCTATAAGCCTATGACAGCACTTAACTACCCATATCGTTAGAAAGCTGTTCCTAGTATCTATCCTAAATCTCCCAGGCTGCTGATTAAACCCATTACATCTTGTCCTATCTTCAGTGAATATGGAGAATGATTGATCACTGTTAACAGCCCTTAAAGTGTTTGAAGACTGTTATCATGTCTCCTGTCAGTCATCTCCTCTTCCTAAGATGAAGCATGCCCAGTTTTTTAAACCTTTCCTCATCATAGGTCAAGTTTTCAATATTTATTAATAATTTCTGTTGCTCTCCTCTAGACTTTCTCCAGTTTTTCCTCACCCTCTCCTAGAGTATGGTACACAGATTAGGCCAGTACTCCAGCTGAGGCCCCACCTGTGCTAAGGAGAATGAGCTAATT
Source organism: Rafetus swinhoei (assembly GCA_019425775.1). Lineage (NCBI taxonomy): Eukaryota > Metazoa > Chordata > Testudines > Trionychidae > Rafetus > Rafetus swinhoei. The sequence continues at coordinate 142,583,292 of CM033440.1, read as the reverse complement.
ACCTCCCATGTCTTCCATCTGACACTGTGTTTAATACACCTCAAAATATTAACCTTTTTCTCACCTGCATCACGCTGTTTACTCATCTTATTCAGTTTGTGATCCACAGTAGCCCCTTTTCAGCTGTACTTCTGCCTGGCCAGTTACTCCCCATTTTGTAGTTGTACATTTTATTTTGTTTTTCCTTCCTAGGTGTAGTACTTTGTACTTATCTTATCCTAATTTCACCTTGTTTAATTCTGACCAGTTCTCTAACTTGTCAAGCTCATTTTAAATTCTAATCCTGTCTTCCAAAGGGCTTGTAATCCTTCCCAGTTTTGTATCATTCTCAAATTTTATAAGCACACTCTCCACTCCATAATTCAGGTCATTTAATGAAAATATAAATCAGTATTTGGACCAAAAATGACCCCTGTGAAACTCCAGTAGATACACTGTCCCAGCTTAACAGCAAACCATTGAGAACTACTCTTTTTTTGAGAATGGTCTTCCAGCCAGCTATGCGCCTACCTTCTATTAGTTCATCTAGGCTATGTCTACACTGCAGGCTTTTGCTGGCAGAGAGTATGCTAATGAAGCGCTCATTAGTATTTGTCACGTTGTCATTTGCATATTCTCTCCCGATGCTTTTTGCGCAAGAGGTTTTTGCACAAAAACAAGCAGTGTAGATGGGTCCGTTTTGTGCAAAAACCTCCTTTTGCACCAGATCCTTATACAGTAAAACCTGTGTTATCCAGCACGCTTGAGGATTAGGACGTTCCAGTTATCTAAAAATTCTGGTTATCTGAGGGTCCCATCAACCTAGGAAAAACCAATGGACAATAATAGTAAAACTCAAGTTTTTAATATTGGTAGTTTCGTAGTGTGAGGCAGTTGGTCTCACATTTCTATTTTGAATTAAAGATGATTAGTACTTCTTAAATAAAAAATTGTTAAGCCAATCATGGTAAAGCCAGGCCTTTGCGCCTGAAGATTTGTTAAGCCAGGCCTTTGCGCCTGAAGATGTGACAGTATTGTGACTGGGGGCAATGCCAGTTAACAGAGTTTTCTGGTTAACAGAGTGCCGGATAACAAAGGTTTCACTGTACCTCCTTTTTTGAGGCATAAGGATCTTGCATAAAAGGGTTGGTTTGTGCAAAATGGACCTGTTTACACTGCTTGTTTTTGCACAAAAATCCTCTTGCACAAAAAGCATCCGCAGAGAATATGCAAATGACAGCACAACAAATGCTAATGAGTGCTTCATTAGCATACTCTCTGCTGGCAAAAACCTGCAGTGTAGACATAGCCCTAGACAATATTTCCTTACTTCACTTATCAGAATATCATGAGGGACTGTGCAAAAAGTCTTACTAAAATCATGATATATCATGTCTACTGCTTTCCCCCAACCACTAGGCTATTAACCATGTCAAAGAAGGAAATCAGACAGATTTGTTCTTGACATCGCTATTCTTTGTAAGCCTATTATCTTCTAGATGCTTGCAAATTGATTGATTGTTTTAACAATTTGTTCTAGTAACTTTCTTGGTATAGAAATTAGGCTGACTAGTCTATAATTCCCCTGGTTCTTTTAGTTTCACTTTTTAAAGATAGGTACTTGGCTCTTCTCCAGTCCTCTGGGATTCAATCCCTGATGAGTTCTTGAAAATCATTGTTAACAGTTCTGAGATTGCTTCAGCAAGTTCCTTAATACCTTTGGATGAATTTCATAGAATCATAGACTCCTAGGGCAGGAAGAGACCTCAGGATGTCATCGAGTCCAGCCCCCTGCCCAAAGCAGGACCAATCCCAACTAAATCATCCCAGCCAAGGCTTTGTCAAGCCAGGACTTAAAAACCTCTAGGGATGGAGATTTCATCAGGCCCTGTTAACTTGAATACAATACTTCTCACTTATCTTCATATTCCTTAACCTGTTCTTTCCTGATTTGCCTTGTGTTCCTTCCCCTAGTTGTTAATATTAATTGTATGGAGTATCTTGCCACCATTAGTGAGGACTGAAGCAAAATAGGCATTAGACTTCTTGATGTCATCAGTTATTACCTCTTCTTCCTAGCTAAGTAAGAAGACCTACAATTTCCTTAGTTTTACTCTTAGGGTATGTCTAGACTGCATCCCTTTGTCGGCAGAGGGATGCAGATTAGGCAGGTCGACATTGCAAATGAGGCAGGGATTTAAATATCCCGTGCCTAATTTGCATCAAAATGGCCGCCGCATTTTGCCGACTCAGCACTTTGTCGGTAAAAGTGGCAGTCTAGAGGGATCTGTCGAGAAAGAAAGCCTTTCAACAGATCCCTTATGCCTCCTGCAAGGAGGTTTACAGGATCTGTCGAAAAGGCTTTCTTCTCGACCGATCCTCTAGACTGCCCTTTTGCCAACAAAGTGCTGAGTCGGCAAAATGCGACGTTATTTTGATGCAAATTAGGCACGGATATTTAAATCCCTGCCTCATTTGCAATGTCAACCTGCCTAATCTGCATCCCTCTGCCGACAGAGGGATGCAGTCTAGACATACCCTTTATGTATTTAAAGAGCCCTTCATACTGCCTTTTATGTCCATTGCCAGGTGTAACTCATTTTAGCCTGAGGTCTAGTCTACATTAAAAAGTTAGGATAACCCAGCTACTTCTCTCAGAGGGTGTGAAAAATCCACACTGCTGAGTGACACAGTTAATCCAAATTAACTCCAGTCTAGACAATACTAGTTCAATGGAAGACTTAGGTAGTGTCTGCACTGAAGCTTTAAAGCATTGCTGTTACGGTGGCACAGTTTCAGTGTTTCAAGTGCAGACAAGCCTTAGCTTTTCTGATTTTGTCCCTTCCTGTTTGTGCTGTCTTTTTGTGCTCCTCCTTAGCAACTCATCCATGTTTCCACTTTTAGTAGGGTTTCTTTTTGATTTTTCAGGTAATTAAAGAGCTCCTGATGCTGCTATATTGGCCTCTACTAGTCGTCTTATCTTTCCTTTGCATCCAGATAGTTTGCATGTGTGCCTTTAATATTGTCTCTTTGAGAAACTGCCAGCTCTCCTGAACTCCTTTAGCCTTTAGATTTTCTGCCCAGAGGACCTCACCTACCGGTTCTTTCAGTTTTGTTAAAATTTGCCTTTTTGAAGTTAATTGTTTTGTTCACTCGTTTCTTTTGTTAGAACCATGCAGTCAGTAATTCCATGATCCCTATTGTTCTCATTGCCTTCCACCTTCAGATTTGTCACCAGTAGCGTGCATCAAAGTCAAAATTGGCTATCCCCTGGGTTACTTCCTTCACTTTCTGAAACAAAAAGTTGTCTCCAATATATTCCAAAGAGTTCCTGGAAAAGCATTGTGCTGTATTACTTTTCCAAGGGATGTCTGGCTAGTGGAAGTACCCCGTTACTATGAGGTCTTTGGGCTCTGGAGATTTGCTATATGTTTTGTGTGTTTGTGTGTTGTGTGTTCTCCATTGCTTGGAGAATGATGAAAAGGTGCCAAGCGAAGTGGTGATGACAGCTTTGTAGCCATGAGCTAGCTGCCTGCAAGGACCTCACCCTCCTGGTCGTGTATGCTTGGCTGGCTACCCAGCTTATGCCCCTCACCCCCCAAAGGATCAGCATGGAAAGTCCCGTGTTTGCAGCCTAGCTCTGAGCAAACGGGGTTTGGCAAAGATTCTCTGCTAGCTAATAGAACGGACCAGGAGTGAGGAAATGCAATGCCCATTTGAGACTAGTAGGGGGAGTTTAATACTAGGGGAACACAGAGCAAGAGGGGAGCAGCTTTTACATTCAGGGGTCACTGCGGGGCACTAGTGTGTTGGCAGTTAGTGATGGGCAGCTGCAGCTTCCTGGGCAGGGACATTTGGGGTCAGCTGCTAAGAGCTGGGCCTGACTGTGTGGGGGTAGAATGCTGAATGCTGCCTTCTCAGAGGAGGTGCAAAACTGAGTGCTGCGATAATATGAGATTTTAGAGCTGTGCCCACAGCTCCGAGTCCATCTGTGTGGCCTTGTGCTGTGTTTGCCTCCCTCTCTCCCATTCTCTTGCAGGTGAGGTGGACCAAAACCGCTGGCAGTGCCTCGGACAAGTTCCAGGAGACATCGGTGTTTAACGAGACCCTTCGGATTGAGAAGATCCAGAGGCTGCAGGGAGGCCGCTATTACTGTAAAGCAGAGAATGGGGTTGGGGTCCCTGCCATCAAGTCCATTCGAGTAGATGTGCAGTGTAAGTCGTTTAGTGGCAGCCCAGAGCATCCCACAGCTCTACTGTGTGTCTGTAAATAACTGCCAGGCCAGCAGGACTCTACATTGACTTAGAACCATGCTCACCCCCTTAGGGACCAAGTGGTACCTCCAGAGCTCCCTTCCCCCGGGGATGTTAGTCCCTTCCGGGGGCAGGATGACTTTGTCTAAACCAGGAGGTGGGCAACCTTAAGCCCAGGGCCTGGATGCAGCCCCTGGCTTGCCTGGTTCCGGCCATTGAGGCTCAGGGCCCCCTGCAACATTGGGGAGCCTGCGCTGGTACACCAGTTCCCCTGCTGCCTCACCTCAGGGCTGAAGCACACAAAATCCACTAGGCTGGGCTCTCCTAGGCTCTAGTGTGGGAGGGGAATGTAAGGAGTGTCTTTCTCCTTCTCAGTTGGGGGGCACATCAGTGAGGTGTTTTTTCCCCTTCTTCTTCTCACTTGTATGTGGCCTCTGACTGATTCCCCACCCTTGGTCTAAACCAATCCCTCTCAGCCCATGGACCGTGACCCCATCCAAGGGTCCCCAGTGGGTGGCGGGGGTGTTTGTGAATGGTTTCTGTTTCCTTTTGTTTTTCTCCTTTTTGACATTGACTTGTTCTCCACTCAAAACTGGATTCACCTCAGATGCCTGGGACCCTCCCAGAAACCATTGCACTGATTGCCATTGTGCTTCATCTGAAGCACAGTCAGAACAGAGCAAAGGATTCTGGGATGCACCCAAAGAGGCTGAATTGCGAATGGCTAAATATGGGTGAGCACAGAAGGGAAGCCAAAAATTCCCTCATTTTAAGCAATAAAGGAAGAGATCGCATCTAGAATTCCTTTCACCTTTTTCTGCTCTACCTGAATCCCTCTCACCTTGGAGATTCTACTTATTGCCCCTTGTGCGGGCAACATTTATATGTGGGCTGTTGAGGCCAGATGTGAGGAAGGTTAGAATGGATTTGTGCTGCTGTCAGGTGGGTCCCCGTTGTGGGAAAGACCAAAACTGGGAACCCAGCATAATTTTGAGGGAACTTTACTAGGCAGACACTTGCTGCTTAAGGGAAAATAGACAGGCTCCCTTCAGCACAGACTCCTGTCAAGCTGCTGCCTGGTGTGGTTGTTAGCAACTAATGCAGTTCACTTCAAATCCTGGTGGCATTCAAACCAAGGTCCTTGCTGACCTCAATAGTGAGGATCCAGTTACATGTAGTTAATTAAAGGTTTCCATTAGCGATGGGCCTGAGGGTATCTAAGCACCCCTAAACTTTGGGGGAGTCAGGATCCTGATTGCAACTTGGGTAGATTCCTATTTTAAATCAGCCTTGCCTGTTGCCTTCTGCTTTGATTTGAGTTTCTCTCTTCTTCCCACACCTTGCCCCACTGCTTTACCTCACTGGAGCAGTGTTGGGGGGGCACGAGCCTATTACTTAGGCAGGGACACCTGTAAGTCTTCCTGCAGCTAATGCTGCTGTGGATGGGGTCACTGTTTCTCCATGGATTCCAGTTGCCTTTGCTTTGAGAAATTCCCATCTAAGAGCTCTTGGCTTGTCAAACCTTCCCCTTTCACGTCTATAGTCCAGCCATTTAATTGTTCCCTAAGGGTGCATCTACACTGCACCATAGCTCGAAATAAGATACACAATTTGAGCTATGCACATTGCATATCTTATTTTGAACTTATTTTGAAATACCTTATTTTGTCATTTGGCGCGGTCTACACAGCACCACATTTCAAAATATCCCACTATTCCAAAACGTCCCTCACTCCTCAGGGAATGAAGTTTACAGAGATGTTGGAATAGCGAGTCTGTTATATTTTGGGATACTCTGGTATCCCAAAATAGCATTACAGTGTAGATGTAGCCTTAGAAAGGGAACTTGCTTTTCTCAGCCCATGGCATAGCAGCTTGTCGGGGCTCTGTGTCATTAGGAATGGGCTTGTGGGAAGAATCTCTCTTGAGATGAGTATTTTAAGTAGAAGGAGGCCCCTTGGCATCTGGGGTGCAGTTTGGAAGTAGGGTGATGTAGAGTCCTGTTGTTCCTCACACATCTCTGACCTTTAGAACTGTGGGGCCAATTGGGTGGCCAAGGGCTTTCTGATACTAACATCTACTCTGCACATGGACTTGGTAGTGCATCTCTTTTCCATTTGCTTGTTTTCTGGGAGAAGTCTGCTTTCTGGATTTGCTGTATTTAAAAGGGAGCAGTATGGAAAGATCAGGTAGTCAAGCTGAGTCAGCCATTAGCCATCTGAGCCTTCCTTCCCTCTAATACCAAACTGGAAATAGTCCCCATCATCTCAATGTTGCCTTTAGTGGTAGCGTCCTCAGTGGCCAGCCCTGGTGGGCTCTGGAACATTCACTATAATGTGTTGCAGATTGCATGGAGAGCTCCATTAGGGGCTTGCAGATGGTTCCAAGGATGGTTTACAAATCATCTGCCTTGGGGCAGAGTCACAAAGCTAGCCGCTCTCTGTCTGAGTTTGGTGAGGGCTGTGCAGTATCAGTCTTTCTTCGTTCAAGATCAAGTGCATCTGGGGAAGAGCCGAACACAAGCATGTTATGGGCCACATCCACCCTTAATGTCACTCTCTTGAAATCAGGGAGTTGCACCAGGTATGGATTTGGCCCTGCCTTGCTTAGTGTGTGCCCATCCTGGTTCTGAAGGCAATTTTTTTCCATGAGAAGGAAGCTCTAAACTGACCTGGAGACTGAAGCCCCAAAGAGGCCATGTCTTATGGATTCAGAGTGTGGGTTGTTTTTACACACCCAGATTTTTCAGAGCTCCCTACCCTTTGGCTTACACTGAAATAAATCCTCCTTCTGGGGCGAAAGCAAGGCAGTGTGCAGCTGAGTATCGGTGGCTGCCAACCAGCTATTTGGGGAGGAGGATCTAGGAAGCTGCAACAGGCAGAAGAAAGTTCCTAGGTCTCGCTGCACCAGGCAGGAATGCTGCTGCCTGGAAGCGCTCCAGGCTGAGGAAAGGGAAGATACATGGAAAAAGGGAGATGTTGTTATTGAAGTGGTCCAGGCAGTAGGATCCGTGGGCAAGCTGGCAATTCTGGTGCTAAACATATCCCTGGTGCAACTCCACTGATTCAGCAGAGTTACTGCACAACAGGGATGTGCATGTCTCCTTGGTTCTTATGGTAGCTCCTCTCAGGAGGGCTGGACCAAGGGCTGGTAGCTATTAAAAAAAGAGGAGGAGGAAATAACATTCTGCACTACCATGGGCAGAGCCCAAATGGACAGGGGTGGAGTTCTGGGAGGCTGGTGTGCTCTGTCCCTGAGGGTTGGAGGAATATCCCTGGTTGCAATACAGTGATCCTCTTGCCAGATTAGAGGTGTGGTAGCTATAACTCAAGTCCTGGAGTGTCCTAATGCATAAAGGAAAGAAAGGGAGGAGTGGGGGAAGGGTAGTATAAAATTCAGTGAACACTACAGGTAGAGGAGGGTCTCGTCTCTCTGTCTGTCTTCTCTCTCTTGCTGTCATTCAGCTAACAGTTCCGCTCACGTCTCTGAACCATGGTGTTGTCAAGCTAACAAATCTTGGCTTCCATTATAAATGCTGTCTTCAGAACACATGCCTCATTAAAATATGTAAATAGACTGAACCATGTGCACATCTCTGTGGGGAAGGCATGCTAGTCACAGAGCGCATTAACAGTGATTAATCTTTCTCCCTGTAGCCAGATTTCCAGACTTGCAAGCATCTAAGCCAATATCTTCAAATCCAGTGACATGTAAGAACAAGGAGTGACGGGAACACATCCTTTCCCTCCATGAGCTTGGGAGGGGGGAAGGGACTGGGTCTCAGGGAGGCACAAGCGAAGGCAGTGTGCATGAGTTTCACCCGATAGTTACCTCAGCTGTAGCATTCATAGTCAAGTTGGGCCCTGATTCTGATCTTGGTGATGGGTGGCTATCTAGAGTCACTCCACTGAGCTCAGTGGCCACCCTCCCCTCAAAAGGCGGGGCGGGGTGTATGCAAGAGAGAGGGGCCGAGGGAATTTCAGATTCAGAGATCCAGCTTGTCTCCATGTCTCCGGACAAGTAGAATTTTAAATGAGGGGCCTGAATGTCAATTCATCTGAACAGTGATGCTGTCCAGGGGTTCTCCAGCTGCTGGAGTCTGGGAACCCTTTGTCTGAAAGAGACCTGCCTTCCCTTCCTGCCCTCACACCTGCCCCTCACTCTGTGTCTTTTAAAACATTGAATTCTGCAGTAGAGGGGCACAGTCTGAGAAGCTTCTTTGTAGCAGGAAGGTTGCAAGGGGTGCAGCCTGCCATGTATGGCAAGCTCACCAAATGGCAGGCTCTGCACAACTCTTCTCCAGACCCTCTCAAATGCAAGGTTAATCCCATCACTGAGAGGGTGAGGACTGACATGGTTTTGGGGCACAGGAAGCAAAAGACCACTCAGGGGCAGTGTTCCCTCTAAGCTGTGGGGCAGCGCAGCTTCACAGGTGATTAACCTGAGCCTCCCTGGCTTCCCTGAGCCTCTGACTGGGCGGGGCTGACGAATCACCTGTGAAGCCCCGCAGCTCAGAGGGGACACTGCTTGGGAGGGCAGTTTTCCTAGGGTGGGGTGAAAGGAGACAGTCTAATGCAGGGGTGTGGAACCTTTTTTTGGTTGAGGGCCACTGACCCACAGAAAAATCAGTCGGGCACCACGTACAAGCGAGAAGCAAAACAAAACTCACTGACCTGGGTCCCAACAAGAAAAACCCCACCCAAACCCCTCACTGACCTGGCTCTAGCCCCACGTAACACCAGTTCACCCTACTATGGTGGGGGGAAGCTGTGGGCCAGACCCAGCCCTCGGGCCATAGCCAGGCCTGCCAACTGGGTGGGGCAATGGGGAAAGTTGCCCTGAGGCCCAGTGATTCAAAGGGTTCAAAGGCTCCTGCCTGCCGCTAGAGCTCCAGGCCCTTTAAATGGCCACCACATGCTCCATGTGGCTCTGCTAAGGGCTAGGGGGGTACCACGCTCTGTGCAGCATGGAGGGATGGCTGCTCCTGTCTCTGTCCCTTTGGGAACACGGAGTCTGCCCCTCCCCACATACTTACCTTGCCCAGGGGCCTGCAGAAGCTGTCAGCTCCCCTGGCCATTGCCTCCCCCGCCCCCATCCCTCGTCTAATGAATAGTTTTGGGGTAGGAGAGGAAAATGTTGACAGTGCTTTTAAAATAGGGGAGTAGAACTGGTGGAGGGGGGAGAGGATCTGTGCATGAGAAGAAAGGGTGGGGCTACACTTTGGAAAGGAGAAGCTGCATCTAGACGTTCCTGTGCTCTTACACTCCATGATCCCATGACTGATGTCCCATCAGACTTTCCTGTCCGTGAGGTGAATCTCCATCTCCATCCATCTGTTGTTCCATTTTCTCTGCAGCTTTAGGGTTTCTCATGGTGGGTGTTGTTGTTTTTGGGGGAGAGGGATGTTCATTGTCTGGCTATGTCCAAGAGAAGGGCTTAGTCCCTACAAACCCAGGAGAAATTCCTCCCCCTTTGGGGACAGAGGCCACTGAAGTGAAGGGTGGGAGCGGAGGGGAATAAGGGTGTGGGAAGAGAGTTCCTTAGCTTTTCAGTCCTTTTGCCTGTCAGCTAGAACAGAGGGATGAGATGAGGCCAGGGGTAGTGTGAATGATGTCTGGGAGCAAGAATGATATCATTGAGGTCCTGCCAGCTAGCCAATCAGTTCCTCTTACTGCCCGCTGAAGGCTGCAAATCAGAGCTTATTTCCTGCTCCTGGAGTGCTGTGGAGTGACCTGGAGAAGATTGGTTTCTCCCATCAGACCCATGTTTTGAGTCAGGTTAGCCTCTAGCTTAGTGGTTTTCATTAGCTGACCATGAGGGGTTCTTCTCCTCCCTCTTGGAGCTTTGTCTGCCCAGCAGACTTTGTGTGCCCTGGCCTGAGCTTGCTAATCACCCCTGCGGACCTTCCCCACCTCCCTTCCAGATCTAGATGAGCCCATTCTCACCGTCCACCAGACCATCAGCGATGTCCGTGGCAGCTTCTACCAGGAGAAGACGGTCTTCCTCCGGTGTACAGTCAACTCAAACCCACCTGCTCGCTTCATCTGGAAACGGGGCACTGAGACACTCTCCCACAGCCAGGATAATGGAGTGGACATCTATGAGCCACTGTACACACAGGTGAGAGAGAGGTGACGCACCACCAAACCTCACCCTGGCGTGAGGTGCCAGGCCCTAATGATCACCATGGGTCCACCCCTTCTGTTCCTGGAGGGGGAAAATGGCACTTGGCATCCACCACAGTTCCCCAATAATACTGGGTCTCTGCACAAGGGAGGATCTTAGCTGGGAAATTCTTGTCCCACCATGAGATTGATGCCCACGCCCAAAGGGCACTGCTGTGTCTTTGAGGATGCAGCCAGGGATGGTTAGGCAGGAAACCTCAGGAATCGAAGGCAGGTATGTGGTATACCTAGACTTTAGTAAGGCGTTTGATACGGTCTCGCATGATATTCTTATCAATAAACTAGGCAAATACAACTTAGATGGGGCTACTATAAGGTGGGTGCATAACTGGCTGGATAACCGTACTCAGAGAGTAGTTATTAATGGTTCTCAATCCTGCTGGAAAGGTATAACAAGTGGGGTTCCATGAGGGTCTGTTTTGGGACCGGCTCTGTTCAATATCTTCATCAACGATTTAGATATTGGCATAGAAAGTACACTTATTAAGTTTGCAGATGATACCAAGCTGGGAGGGGTTGCGACTGCTCTGGAGAATAGAGTCATAATTCAAAATGATCTGGACAAATTGGAGAAATGGTCTGAGGTAAATAGGATGAAGTTTAATAAAGACAAATGCAAAGTGCTCCACTTAGGAAGGAACAATCAGTTTCACACATACAGAATGGGAAGCGACTGTCTAGGAAGGAGTACGGCAGAAAGGGATCTAGGGGTTATAGTGGACCACAAGCTGAATATGAGTCAGCAGTGTGATGCTGTTGCAAAAAAAGCAAACATGGTTCTGGGATGCATTAACAGGTGTGTTGTGAGCAAGACACGAGAAGTCATTCTTCCGCTCTACTCTGCGCTGGTTAGGCCTCAGTTGGAGTATTGTGTCCAGTTCTGGGCACCGCATTTCAAGAAAGATATGGAGAAATTGGAGAGGGTCCAGAGAAGAGCAACAAGAATGATTAAAGGTCTAGAGAACATGACCTATGAAGGAAGGCTGAAAGAATTGGGTTTGTTTAGTTTAGAAAAGAGAAGATTGAGGGGGGACATGATAGCCATTTTCAGGTATCTAAAGGGTGTCATAAGGAGGAGGGAGAAAACTTGTTCATCTTGGCCTCTGAGGATAGGACAAGAAGCAATGGGCTTAAACTGCAGCAAGGGAGGTTTAGGTTGGACATTAGGAAAAACTTCCTAACTGTCAGGGTAGTTAAACACTGGAATAAATTGCCCAGGGAGGTTGCAGAATCCCCATCTCTGGAAATATTTAAGAGTAGGTTAGATAACTGTCTATCAGGGATGGTCTAGACAGTATTTGGTCCTGCCATGAGGGCAGGGGACTGGACTCTATGACCTCTCGAGGTCCCTTCCAGTCCTAGTATTCTATGATTCTATGAAAGAGAGAAATGGAGTCCAGTCCCTGGGCCCCTGCTACCCTTCCCCATCCTCCCATCTCTCCAGCTGCACATCCGTTAGCCTCCTACTGCTACCCACGTGGTGATGCCAATACCCCATTTCTGCTCATGAGGTTCGTTCTGAGAGCTGCGTGCACTGCTCGCAGCCAACAGATTTGTAGCCCTTTTTCATGTTGGCAAACTGCCTGTGAGCAGGCCATGATTTTCACATTTGTGTCAGTTACTCATAACATTAAATGAATAGTCTGTGGAAATTAATTTGAACAGCTGAAATGATTCACTGAACAAGCCATGTGATTGGTTCTTTCTGTTCCTGATTGGATCCCATATGCTTTGTATTTATGAAGAGAGTTTCTTGTTTGGAAATATGCATGGGTGTTTGTAATTGCTGGGAACTGACAGTGCTAATAATGAAGAACTTTTCTGAATGGCTGGTGTGAAGCCCAAATACACATCTACTCTTCCTGTCTGTTTTACTCTTTCTGTCTCCCTTTTTTTTTTTCCGGCTTCACACACTTTCTTCCTCCCCGCACCTTAATATGCAGGTCAAAATCCTCATACTTCCTTATGCTTGTCTCCACCCCTATCCACACATTGCTCCAAGTCTCAGTCATTTTCTTTGAAGCCACGAGAGTGGTGGTGGAGGGAATTGTGTTTGGGTAATCTGTGTTCCAAAGTATTCTGGGTAATGGTGTCCTAAATTTTGCTATGGATTTCAATGCCCCTCAGTGACTGCTTTGCTGACACTGCGGAAGTCGGTTAATGAGGCAGAACGATGCCATGAGGCAATGAAAAGAGGGGCGAAAGGGTAGGTCTTGAGGGGACAGCTTCATCCCTCACATCTCTCTGACAACCAAAGTCCTGGCAACTGGGCCCTAAGCAGATTTTTTTTTTTTGAGCTGTGCCCTGGGCAACCTCTCAGTTATTGAGGTATTGTTCATAGCTTATTGAAACAAGCCTTCCCTGTATGCCATGGAAATAGGCAGTTGGAAGAAAAACAAAAAGGGAGATGGGGATACAGCTCAGCACTATGGGTCTGTAATCGATTGAAAACATGCTGTAGGTCAGTGCTGCTACTTTGATCTGGAGAAGGTTTTCCGTCTCGTCTAATGTCTAGTAAAAAAATTCCAGGACGCAGAACATCGCCTCTTCCTCTGGCTTCCCCTTTTCATGGAGTCTGAGGCTGACTATGAGGAGGAACTAGAGCACAGTGGAATAGTGTCTTCAGCATAAATGGTGCAACTCAAAGAAATTATTTTCTGTGTTGCATCTGCGGAATGTCTGTGGGTTCTTGTCAAGGGGCATCCCCTGCCAACATGGGTCATTCCTACAAATGCCAGCTAGAAGGAAAGCGGTGTAGGAATGCCCTGTTTATGCAGAGGTGCCCTAATTCTCCTCTGTTTTCCCGTAGCTTATGCCAGAAATTGAAGTTAGCAAAGTCACATTGGGTATAAAATGGGTGTGGTAACAGAATCAGTCTTGCAGCTTAGAAGCTTCATGTTTAACAAATCACAGTTCAATTACACTGATACTGTTGTATTCTTAGTCAGGACAGATACACTGTGTCACTATAAGGTTTAGATGGCTGACATTTAACAAATGAGCCAAAGGCTTACCAGTGTATACTTTTGTAAACTGATTTACAATCTAGGTTTATACACGTTTACCCAGCCCTGTGTCTAATGTGTCTACTGATCAATAAACTGGATGCATATGAACTATGTGTAAATCACTAGTTGACGCACCCATTGTAAATACCCTTATTCATTCAGCATAGCAACGGATCTCTGGGGAGGTGTTTTTCACTTGTGTATTGGTCTCCTAGGAATTTATCTTCTAATTCACCCAGGTCAGATACTACATGTTCAATGTATATTAATGCTTGTGAGCTCCATGTCTTGCCCTATGCAGTCATCTCAGGAGGATTTGTCAAGCTGGTATCTTTTTACGTTTCCAGATTTGTATTAAAAAAAAATCTGTAAAAAGAGATTTACACAAACAAATGAAAAAGGACAGGCAAACTGTTGTATAAAGGCATATGAATGAGAGGTTACAAACCAGGGGGTGTATCTCAGAACTTCCCATAAGCATGTCTCATAAATGTAAATCTACAGAGCCCATACGATGTGAATTTAACAGAGTTCTTCTGGTTCTGTTGTGTGCCCATAACTGGCAGTACCAGAATCTGATTTTAGTTACATTCGTATGAAAAATCCAAGGTAACTCCATTACAGACAGTGTGTTACTCTGGAATTACTTCAGTGTAAATGAGATTAGAATCTTCAGCAAAGGGGGGAAAAAAGGTTTGATGATTTATTTGAATATTTCTCTTAATTACCCTTTTTCCTCTACTGCAAATGTTTATGGTTTTAACTGTTGAGCATGCTGTATTTAGCCAAGTATTAAAGCTTAAGGGCTGGAATTTGATCTTGTTTCCCCTGGTTTTATGACATTATGACTCCACTGAGTAGAGCTACTGCTGGATATATCCCAATGTGAGATCAGACTCTTGCTGTAAGTGGTTTAGATCCTTTCAGTCCTGCAAGATGATCCTGGTAGCATTTGACAAGAGATTATCTATAAAACTGCTCAATAGTGCTTCCAGGATACATGGCAGTGCTGCTGATTTCATTCATTTATTTATTTTATTTACATAGAGAATGATTAGTTTTGGAATTATTACCACAAACATTTTATTGCTCCTTTTACAAAGGAATGAAGGGCTGATCCAGAGAGGTCCTGAACTCTTCCAACTCCCATTGATCAGCACTTCTCAGAATCAGACCACAGATTTGTAGCCAAAGGCGGTTTGTAGTGCATCTGTCACTCAATTACTCTGTTCCACTTTTTTCCACTTCTCCCAGGGTGAAACCAAAGTTCTGAAGCTGAAAAACCTGAGGCCGCAGGATTATGCCAGTTACACGTGTCAGGTGTCAGTCCGGAATGTCTGCGGTATCCCTGACAAATCAATCACTTTCCAGCTCACTAACACAACAGGTAAGAGAGCAGCAACAGAGTACCCTGAGCACCTCTTTCTTGCTGAACAGCTGTCATCCTTCCAAGTTTGGGTGAAGTGGGACCCAATCCAATACCCATTAAGGACTCCCATTGATCTCAGTAGGCAGGGGATCGAGTCCATAGTACAAACACTTGGCAATAACCAATGAGTTGGAGTAAGATGTGTCCGGCACTCCTTGGAATTCCTGTGAGCTCGCAGCATAGCTGGTGGGATGTCGCAAGGATAGTCAATCTCTGTTTGAGTGTTGAGGGAACCTCAACAGATTGAACCTCTCTGGTTCGGCAACATCTGTGATCTGGTAGGACTGTGGATGTTGCTGGACCAGAGAGTCCTGGACCGGAGAGCCCCAGAAGGAAGCATCTGGCAGTGAAGTCCCAGTGGCCATGGGGTGGGGCAGCAGAGTCCCAAGGCTAATAGCCCAAGAGCCTGATCTTCCCTGGTCTGGCAAACTCCCTCCTTCAGGGCTGGTCAAGCTCTAAGGGTGCAGGACCAGGTAGGTCCAACCTGTAGCCAATTTTTTTACAAAAATAAAATCAATATTCCTGATTTTTGTACAGTTTTTGTACAGTTGATACTTGGGAAAATGCTGCACAAACTTTCCACAATTTTTCCATACAATATTTGGATGACTTTGCTGCACCCTGGTTCACACCCCTCATGCAGCTGCTTTCTGAAAGCATTCAAGCCGGCAAGTTCTACCAGCACGAATGCCTGTGGAAAGCAGATATCAAAACGAATTTCACAACCACATGCACAAATGTTCATGACAGGGACGCTTGAGTGGTCAACCAGTCAAGGAACAGAAGCAGTATCATGTGATCATTCAGAGAGTTCCTGAGTAATTAGCAACTGGGTGCTCTATATCAAACCCTTGCAGGAAGCTGGTCACAACCAATAGATTTAAACTCAAAAACTAAAAAGCAAAAAATTGTCAAATGTCTTAAATAATGAATAAATACAAGAAAATTGCTTTTTTGCTTTGGGATATTCTGTGATCAAAAGAGGCTGAATCTGTGTCTGTAATGTGATGTAATGTGCTTGTTTGAATTATTCACCTAGCTCTAATATAATACAAAATAGTTTCCATCCCTTGTGTCATCTCTGTACAATGAAGGCAGAACTATTGATGATGCCAACTGTTGATGAGAAATAGTTAATACTGTAGAAAATTATATTTATTGATCTAACCGAGCCCAGGGGCTGAGACAATTAACATGGTTTTTATGTATAAATAATGAAATACCTTAAGAAGAGGAAAACCCAAGTTAAATGTTAGGCATCAATACTAGCAATAAGATCTTTGCAGCTATATAATTGTCTCAAAAGCTGGAAGCTCCGTTTCTTGAGTCCTTTCAAACTAGACTGCACAGAACACTAGACCATGCATTATAAAAAAACCCAACCCTGCCCTAGTCAAGGGGAATGGGGCCTCATGCAGCTTTTCTAGCTCTGGCTTCTCAGTTGATATCTTTGTAAATTTATAGACTCTAATTCCTCTTCAGAACCATGCTTCCCAGGTAAATGCAAAGAAAGCATCCGTCATTTCTGTGTCAGCCACTTTATTGAGTGAACCGGAAGGAAGGGTTTTCCTGATCCGATCTGGTGCCAAATTTACTCAACTTCTTAGCAATTTGCACCAGATCAGCATTTGGCCCATACAGTAGATGTGTGTTCCTTTTTTGCAATATATAGCTAGCTATATATTCATGTTTATGCACACAAATGTAAAGTCTTTCTCTGTCTATGTATGAATATTTTTTTACAATTCTCTCTGATCTTGCATAAATCCCTTCCTCCCTTCCTCTGCTCATGCATTAGTAACTTTCTTGTAGCATTGGTTGTGTCCAGAATTCTGAACAGCCTTACTCGGGATGTCTTTGCTTCTATACCTGGAGAAAACTCTGGGAGCACAGAAGTGCATGGAAATCTTTTTAAGTATTTATAGACCCAGATGGTATGGACCTCTGAGGGGAAGTGATGGGTCAGGTCAAGCTAGGCCAGAGAATCTTCTTTCCCCAGCTTGTTTGCTGATCCTTTGCCATTTGGCTATAAAAGTGGCTCCTACAATTCATCAGGGACCTCTTGCTACTGACTGTCTGTGGTGCAGATCTGTACTTCTCCCTGCCAGAGAGCCCAGAGCTTGGCCCTGCTGGTTAGGAATCAATCTTTTGTTCCCTGGTTTGGCTCTTTGATAGTTATCTTGGGCAGCAGCTGAGCATTGTGGTTGCAGCACAAATTCTGCAGCACCAGTTCTGATTCCTATTCTCTATTTGCATCCTCATCCTGCAGAAGTTTTCTGCCTCCTCCTCCTCCTCATCTTCCTGATGATCGTTTGTGGTTCCAGAGCTCTGAGGCGGTCTCAAGTCCAGTTTGTTGCAGCCCACATATTCCGATCCTGCTGTGGTTGGGGAATGGCTGACATTTTCTCCCTTGATTTCTGCAAAGTTAAGCAGCCCAGCTGGTTAATTCTCCTGCAGTTTTACTGCAGCAAATTGGACTTCAAAGGGAATTGAAAGCGACTCTTTGTTTTTAATGGTCCCCTCGCTCCACAGCAGACTCTGCCAGCAGGTTTTCTGAGCCGAGAACAAAAGGAATCGCCACGGGTTACAAATAAATGAGATTCATCTCCTGCATAACAATGGCTGCATATTGTTACCCTCCATCCACCGACTGGAGGAGGATGCGATCCATCCTCGGCTCCCAGAGCTGGGGCTGGGTTCATGCCTTCTAGCTGGAGATGCACTGCCTTGAGATGTGTGGGTGGCTGTTTCACAGGGGCCTCCTCTCCTGCTTGTGCCCACAAATAAGCTGCCCTGAGGAAGCAGCCACCACTTGAGGTCACTTATCCTGCACAGAACACGTCCTCACCTCACTCAACAGGAGTCTAATAGCTTTATCAGAACCCGAACAGCAGCTAACACATGCTCCCCTGCTGCCTCCCTCCACCACCACTCTCAAAAGCCCCCAAAGAAATGGATCTCTGCCTCTTTCCAGGTCTGCTGGGGGAGGGCGAGTCTCTGCCAAGACCAATTCAGTGCAGTGTCTATCAGCTTGGCCAAGGAAAGGCCGTTCCCAGGCAAGACCAGCTCGTCGTCAGGGGAGGTGACTGCTATTCAGAGGCTCAGGTCTCTTGGCTCAGGGCAACTGTCTTACGGATGGTCTGGTGCTCTGTCATGTCTGCATAGCTTATGGGGGTTTATCCATCCAGGATGAGCCAGGCCACCTTATTAGGGGTCTCCTTGGATTTGTGAAACCTTATCAGAGCCTAAAGTCATCACTGGCAAGCACACAAATCATTTTTGCTCCCTGTTATTCTGTTGTTCTCTGGATTTGATATTTATTTTCCAAAGCTCCAGGTTGAGGAGAAATCAAAGGAATTTGTCCCTCAAACTGATCCTTATGGCTGGCAGCATAAGATGGCATTCCCTCACTAGGCAGCTATACAGTGCTTTCAAGGCTGGTTGGGTGCTCCTTGTGCATGTGACAAGAGGGACGCTGGCCACTGCTAGAGGCAGGACACCAGGCTGGACTGCGCTGAGCTTTCTGGCCATAGTTATGCTAAGTTATGCCGCCTGCACGGAGGAGAGAGTGGCCCTTCTAGCCTTGTCTGCACGAGCTGTAATTCAGAGATCCAGCACAGCTCATTAACGCAGTCCAGGGAGAGGAGAGGCAGAAATAATGATGCTGTTAAATCAGGCTTCATGAATATGTAACAACATCTTATTTTGCATTATTATGGCTGTTACTTAAAACACACTGTCAGCCTTTGTGCTGCCGATGATTGTTTCCCAAGCTCTGTCTGGAGTCCTCGATGGAGCTGACAAGGAACATTAAAGGGCCTTTTGTGAGATGAAGTGGAGAATGCAGAGAAAAGGTTTTGAGGGCTGTTTCTGGGGAGGGCAGGAATGGAGGAAACCAAATACAAGGATGTGTGCATCCAGAAGATGAGGAGCTGCCCATGCGCTTTGAATCAGCCCAACCTGTTCAGCTGTGCTGTAAAAAAGGAGGCGTCTGGGTTGTACCCCAGGTGTGTAGAACCATGAATCTGAGGCATGCAGAGACCCAGGGGTGAGCTGCAGTGGTGAGCTGGTGGTTGGGATAAAGAACCACAAATGATCTAAATCAGCAGTTTCCAAACTTCATTGGCTTTTTGTACAGCCTTCATTATTGATGTTTGAAGTATCAAGAGCAAATTTCTTCTTTTAGTGCCCATTTCTTTAGGCCTTAATAGGTATAAGCATTTCTGGACTCCTAGTAAAATAGATCCCCACAAAGAAGTCTAAAGTGCTAAATTATAACAATTTTAACCTCTCAGGTTTTTAGACAGTAAATCAAAAAGAATAATCAATTATTCTGTCTTCCTTGTAATCTGATTAACACAAAAGATTTGTCAAATGACTTGCTACTAAAGAAAGCCAGTGGCTTGAGGCTTTAATTTGTCTCACTTAAGTTCAAAGTTTCTGCTAATTCTTACTTGGATTATTGCTGAACATAACACAACAAGGCTGGCTTCTATTGACAACAGGTCCCTGATCATCACCTGGACACCAGACAGCTCCAGTTCACTCTTCTTTCAGTGCTTCAACTTCCCAGCTCCCTTCAGTTCCCACTGATGCAGGGAACTCTGCCAGTCCTTGTTGCAGACCTCTCTGGAGAGCCTTTCACACAGAAACACTCATCTTTGTAAAGGACTCCCCAGCCTTCCCTCATAGGGCTGTGCCATGGTTCAAGCAGGCTTCTCCTGCCCACCAGTATCCAGATTTTAGCCACACTCCACAGACCCTCCCTTGGTCCTTGGACTCTCACGCCTCTTGCCTTGCTTCAGACATCCCTACAGCCCTTCTCCTTAGGGCTGGGTCCTGATTTAGTCAGGTTTTCTCAGCCCACCAGTCTTCCTTCTGGCTCTCATTCTGGTGAGCCTTTCTCTTGACTTTGTGTCCCTCTGCAGTTCTTCCCTCCTGGCTGTGCTCTGCTCCTCCTGGGCATCACCTGGCATATGAGTTTTATCATGTTAAGCAGGTAGCTGCTTCCTTAACACCGGCTCCCATTCTGCTGCTCCCTTGAACACCTGTTTCCTTAAAGGGGCCATTTCATGGAACAGGGCTTGACTGTTCTTGGGCCCCACTCCCTTTAAAGTGGACAGCCCCCCCCCCTTTTACAGCAAGCTCCTGTACCACCAGTGGCACGTGTACCGCAGTTTGGGCACTCATGATCCAAGCAACAAGTTCTGTTCTTCTGTCCCCTGGGGCTAAGCCAGCAGGGTCGCAGCAGTCTGAAGGAAGGTAGAATGCTTGTCTCAAGGAAAGTGCTGTCCATACCCTGAGAACGTGCTGTGAAAAGGAGGGAAGTCTCATGCTGTGGGTTGTTTATGTTATATCCTTAATAGAGACATGCTCCAAAGCTGCTTCTCAGCCCTGCTTGAGTTGCGGTATACCGCTGAACAGGGGCAGAGAAATACGTCCTGGTGTCCAAGCGATTTAAGGAGGTTTGGCATCTGGAACTGTATTGTTGGATACAGACAGATATTTCTTTCTCGTCTCTCCTTTAAGTACAGTAGGCACACTGTTTCCGTTAATGCTGTGAAATAGGATGTTCTCTGTGAATCTGTCGTACTTCTGCAAGGAAGGGCCTTTTCTGCCGTTCCAGCTAGGTTGCTTTCTCACATCACAACCCTGTCCCTGACTGCTGTGAGGGCCCATATGTCTTAACACTAGCACAAACATGGTAAAGCACCTTTGGCCTTTGTCTTGACTAGAAGGATAGGTGGACTTAGTTAACACGTGCTAATTAAACCTGACCTGACCTCAACTTTTTAACTAGTCTGTATGCAGCTAGATTTTGAAAAAGGTTAGCTCAGCTGGCATGTGTTAACTAACCTGACCCTTCATCCACGTAAGACACAGTGTCTGTAAGAACAGGCATGGATATGTATGCCGTTAAGCATGTATGTGTCCCTTGAATACCTCAGGCTTGGAAGAGCTTTGTCAGTTTCTCTTGTTTGAACAGAACGGTGACAACAGTGTTTGGTAATGAGTTACATGTGAAAGGGACATTTGCATTGGGACAGTGTGGGCATAATTGTCTCTGTTCTCCACTAAAATGCCCAGAGATTGATCCCAAGCCCATTGAAGTCTATGGAAATCTTCCTTTAGACTTTGGATCAGGCCCTGAGTCACTGAGCTCAATCCATGGTGACCTGGTAGCAACTTACTACAATCTATTTCAATGAATCTCTTATTTTCATCTTTCCCCGCCACTACCACCTCTTCTGTTCATTCTCCACTGGGCCGTTTTGTAGGAGGCTTAGGGATATTTGCAGTGATTTACACAGCATTTTCAGTAAGGGGTATGCCACGTTTTTATTCCATCTCTGCTTCCGCAGGCCCCATTTAAAGACAGAGGGACTGAAACAGAATGAGCAAAATAAAATGACTTGTGTGCAGGAGACTTTCATATTGTTGAAAATAAACTCCGCACTGGTTCTCTATTTCCCTGTCATCTTGTCTGGTAAGGCCCCGCTGCAGCCACACTTACTTGAATTGAGAGCAAAAATCAACAAGCCTTAGACCCTGAGGCTACATCTACACTACAAATTTTCTCGGCAAAAAATATGCTAATGAGGGATTCATCTGCATGAGTCGCGATCTCATTTGCATATTTTCTGCTGATCCATTTTTGTGCTAGGGGTTTTTGCTCAAAAACAAGCAGTATGGACATTTTCTTTTTGCGCAAAACCCCCTTTTTCCGCAAGATCCTTCTGCCCCCAAAAAGGAGGTTTACCAATCTTGCGGAAAAGGCGGTTTTGCGCAAAAAGAAAACGTGCACACTGCTTGTTTTTGCACAAAAACCCTTAGCGCAAAATGGATCGGCAGAAAAGATGCAAATGAGATTGTGACTCATGCAAATGAGTCCCTCATTAGCATATTTTTTGCAGAGAAAGCTCGTAGTGTAGATGTAGCCTGATTCTCCACTGCTTGTCTGTCTGTGTTGCCAACTGTATTGATGCAAAATGGGTGTAAAATACTACTGTTCTGATGTGGGGTAGAAAATTGGGCCCTACCTCTATAACACAGCCAGAGCATTAGTTTTGTTATAGGATTCAGTGTAGATGGGACCTAACTCTGTTTCTAAAGCTTGGACTGTTTGGAGTCTAAACATAGGGTATGTCTACTCTGCAATCGCAATGTATCACTGCAGCTCACGTAGACATGCCCACGCAGGTTTTAATCTCACTAGCTCAGTCCTGGAGCAGGAAAGTTGTGACCATGTATGCATCGGTCCAGCTGGAATCCAGTCCACCTGGAATTCAGCATGGACTAGCCCCGTGAGTAAGCATGTGCTGCAGTGGCTTCACCGCTCTGGGACCCTGAGCTAGCTAGATTCAAGTTAGCTGCAGTGGTGCCCTGTGATTGCAGTTGAGATGTAGCCTCTGTTTTGGGTCTCTGTGGGGGCCTGTCTATGCTATGCCTTTGAACCCTATTACAGCTAGGTCCCCTGACTTGGTTAGAGATGCCGTGTTTGATGGGGTCCTCCTAGATTCACATTTTTAATGAACTCATGGACAGCCCACCCTTACCCCCTCTTTTCCAAGAACACATGGAAAGTTTCTCCGTTCATGTCGAATTGAGCGACATCCAGGCTGGTGGGAGTCGCCTCAGAGCTCACTAGTGTTGCCTTTTTTCTCTTCCAGCCCCACCCGCTCTGAAGCTGTCTGTCAATGAGACCCTGGTGGTGAACCCAGGAGATAATGTCACTATGCAGTGCTCCCTGACAGGCGGTGACCCACTGCCTGAGGTGGTCTGGTCTCATTCACCCAGCCCCATGCCTCACAACAGCCTCATTCAAGAGGGCAACCTCACCATTTGGGGGATCCGCATGGAAGATTCCGGCTTCTACAATTGCACGGCCATCAATAATGTGGGGAACCCAGCCAAGAAGACCGTGAACCTGCTGGTGCGATGTACGTCCTTCTACTTTTAGGCAGACACTCTGGGTACCCAGAGCTTGTTATTGTTCCTTTACATTGGGGTGAATGTGTTACTTCAGCAAGGGAGTGGTAGTGCTGACTGGAGACAGTGCTGTGCCAGCTTCCCCACTTACAGTTCTGCTGATGCACCTCACTCCTGGCCTGCCGCATCCATGGTTACTCCAGTCCTACCTTCCCACTGCTTTGCTGATGCTTCCTGATCCTGACATGCAGTGCCACAGCAGGCTTGGGGGGTGGCGCCATTGCCTCCCATGGGGATCTCATTTGAGCATGGGGTGGGAGCACATGGAACCACTGTCTCCCATTGGGCAAGGGATAGATAACGTACAGGCATTTCCCCCTTTGGGCACAGGGCATTTTGGCTTCACTAACAGGCTTTGCACCTCTGTCCATCCCAGCCATGAAGAATGCTACCTTCCAGATCACCCCTGATGTGATCAAAGAGAGTGAAAGCATCCAGCTAGGGCAGGACCTGAAGCTCTCGTGCCATGTGGATGCCGTCCCCCAGGAGAAGGTCGTCTACTTCTGGTACAAGAATGGGAAACCAGCCAGGGTCTCCGACCGACTGCTCATTTCCAGAAATGACCCTGAGCTCCCGCCAGTGACCAGCAGCCTGGAGATCATTGACCTGCGCTTCAGTGACTACGGCACATATCTGTGTATTGCAACCTTCCAGGGAGCCCCTATCCCTGACCTCAGTGTTGAGGTGAACATTTCTTCAGAAACAGGTGAGCCTCCTCTATGGAGGCCTGAGGTTTAGAGGGAGTCAGGGCAGGGGGCATAATGTGCCAACGTATTCCCCTGATAGAGGCAGCAGTGCGGGGCAGGTGGCACCACGGAGTTGGTGCTGCGGGGAACCAGCTTTTAAGTCGACTCCCCCCAGCACCAGCTCCTTCCTGCCCCCCCTCACTGCCTCTATAGGAGTCAGTGAAGGGTGGCAGGCGGGTCCACGGAAGCTGATAAGCACAGGGAACTGGCTTGAAAGCCGGCTCCCCGTGCTTATTCACTCCTGCCTGCCTCCCTCTGTGCTGCTGCTTTATCAGAGGCAGCAGTGCGGGCGTGGGGGGACAGGTGGATCCAGTGCTCATGGGGAGCCTGCTTAAAGCCAGTTCCTCATGGGCACCAGCTCATGCTCCCCCCTTGTATGCCTTGAGATACAGAGGCAGCAAAGGGGGGGTGCATGTACTCGATAGGAATAACTGATAAGCCTTATCAGTTAATTGTTTACTTGACTATATGCCAACATCCCTACTTAATGAGTTAGTTTCAGGGCTCAAGTGACCTGAGGCACAACATGCCTGAGGATATAGGGTTGGCATTGGGAAGGCCCAGATTGCAGTCCAGCCCAGCCTCGGAAGAAGATAGTTTGGAAGAAGCCCTGGCCAAGGGGTTATCATGAAGGAACAGTGAGGGAATCAGATTTTACCAAACATTCAAAGGCTGCTGGCAAGCCGGCCAGTAGGAGGGCTAAGGGGACAACTGCTCCGAGGCCTGGTGATTCAAAAGAGCCCAGTGTTTCTGGCTGCCGCCACTGCTGCTACAGCAGTAGCAGTGGCCAGCGCCCCGTGTGGCATACTTCAGAGTCTCAGGCTGTGCTGAAGGGCTGGCAGGGGGAGTCTACCTCCAGCTCTGCCCCCAGGGTGGAGTTTCAGGAGGGCAGGGGGCACAGCAGCCATGCACACCAGGATGGAACTTGCTTTTCTTCCTGTTCCCGGGACTATCTGAGGGAGAGGAGAAAGTACTTGCAGTCCGTGATTTACTCCTCTGCCCCCTCCCTTCACGAGCCAGGAGTGAGAGGCATGCACAGAATGCAAGTCCTTTCCCCTCGCTCTCTAAGGGTATGTCTACACTGAACGCTTATCTCAAAATAAGCTGTTCCGGAGGAAATTCTCCTAAATAGCTTCTTTCAAAATAGCACGTCTACACCTCAGGAAAGCCTCAAAATTAGTCCGAGGCAGGCTCCCCTAATGGGGATGTGCTACCTCAGTTTAGAGCCCCATGAGGTACTGGGGAGTAATTACTTTGAACGGCCCTGGGGAGACGCTACTTTGAAATAGCAGCAGAGGAGCGTCTACACTACAGCTATTTCGAAATAGCTATTTTGGAATAGGCGTTATTCCTCGTGGAATGAGGTTTACAGAAGTCGGAATAAGCCATTCCTTATTTCAAATTGATTTCAAAATAACGGAATTGCTGTGTAGACGCTCGCATGGTTATTCTGAAATAACGCTGCTGTGTAGATGCAGCCTAATAGTCCAAGGAGTGGGAAGAAAGGAAGCCATGTCCCAGTGTGCATGGCTGCTACTGCCCCCCCTACTCTCCCGAACCCCACCCTTGCCTTCCCCCTCCTGAAACTCCCCATCTGGCCCTGGGGCTCAGCAATTCTGGCTGGTGGCTGTGGGGAAGGAAACACTGCTCTTTCACCTTTTTGGCTGGGCTTAAAAGAGATGCTTCGTCTGATAATTGTTGCAGAGACTGATGTGGAAGGACCTGGCTTGTGTCCATGGCAGTGTGTGGTGTGTCACAGACTCTCCTCTCATGAACAGCTTGAATGTGTAGTATCCTGACTCCAATCTTCAGGGCACCTTTTGAGTGCTATCTGCAGGAGCCCGGACTCTGTAAATCTCACTCTTTCTCCCGCTCCCTAAAGGGCCCTATCCTTCTTGCAGGAAAGTCACTGGCAAAACTCTTACCGGCTTCAGTGGGAGCCCCAAATCTGTCAAGCCACTTTTGTGGCTGGAACATACAGACTCAGGATTCAGTCTGTGGTGTGAGCAAAACAGATCAGGTCAGGTTCTGTTCTCAGCTACGCCCCTGCAGTCCCACTGCTTTCCCTGGGATTGCTCAGGTGTGACAGAGCCAGGCTGCGCTGACCTGGAGCTAAAAGGGGAGAGAGCCCGAGGGAAGTTAACTAGCTGTAGAATCTGTCTGGATTTTTCCAAATGGCTCAGAGTGATGTTAACCAGCTTTGGCTGGTCCCGGTTCTGTCCATGACCCATTTGATTCCCTGCCCTGCCTGTGCCCTTAGCAGAGACTGTCGGAATTTCCTCTTGTTTTTCTAACAATCTGCTCCAACGAGAATGCCCCCCAATGCTTTGTGATAATGGGATGCTGAACACTTACTGTGCACAGAGCTTTTCAGCAGAAAGGAAATTAACTAATTTATTCTTCTAACAGCCATGAAAGGCAGGGAAATGCTCCTGCTCTTCTTTTCACAGCTAGGGAAACTGAGGCACCACATGACATGACGTGCCATAAATCCCATAGTGAGTCAGTGGCAGAGTTGGCAATGTAAGCCAGATCTGGCTGTAGCCTGGAGTCTAGAGCATACTTCTCACCCCAGTCCCACCACCTCCCCGCAATAGCTAATAGAATGCAATAGTCCATAAGATCGTAGGAGTAAGGTGGCAAAGGGTCTGTAAGATCATGGTCTGTCCCCACTGCAAGGGCTGGAGAATATCTGCTGGCCCCAAATGTAAGCCCAGGGCTCAGGAAAGAAAAGAAACCCTACCAGGACGTAGTTGTGGTGGCACAGAGGTGGCACAACCTGCCTTCTACCAGCAGGAGCTGAGAGGGCCAGCACAGCATGTGGGGTTGTGCCGGGAAGAAGGCATGGGGAGGGTCATTGAGGAATGTGGCAGTCTGACGCGTCCTATCCACAGTCACTGGCAGCTGGGCCCCTCCGGAACTGGAGAAATTACAGCTGCCCCAGACCCAGGGGAGGGCAGGCCGCAGCACCATCGCCTGCCTCCCTTCAGGCTGACTCCCCCCTGCCCTGCCGCCACCCCCCTGGACAACAGACAGTGTTTGTCCCTTCTGGAGTACCTAGCTGTCTGTGTGCGCTGAAGGAGCAGGAAAGTCCCCCCTTTGTGTTGGGTTGGAACTCCTTGAGTTTCCCCCCAGAACCATGGTATTGAAGTAGCAAGGCGGAAACCGCTCTGCATTCCTTGGCCATCTGCTGCCGCCCCGCAAACCAGCCCCCCACTCGCTGAGTTGGCTGTCTCCAGTGGGAGGCTCAGAAGAGATGGCTTGAATTAAAAAATCTCCAAATACAATTTACAGGTTTTCCCTCTGGTGAAAATTGCCTCTCGCTGGGTGAGCGTCTGCTGGTGGAGCTGACTGGCGGGGGGCAGTGCTCTCTTCACACCAAACAGGAGAGGGTCTGATGAGATTCCACAGCCCACAGGGGGCCTGTAAATTGAAAGCTGGACTCCTTTGTTGCATAGAGAGTTTGCTAGCGAAGGAGACGGTGACCAGAGCCATCTTAAATATGCTCTTAATCCAGTTATGTGGTGTGTGTGTGTGTGTGTGTGTGTGTGTGTGTGTGTGTGTGTGTGTGTGTGTGTGTGTGTGTGAAAGTGCCACAGCACGCTCTCTCTAGTGGGCAGAGGGTACATTGAGTGAATACTGGACAATCTGGATGGAGATGGCTCCTGGCATTTTAAGCTTTCATTTAAAAGGAAAAATATTTAGCCCTTCCACTTGTGAAAGCATCAGTCCAAATGTCATCCCAATGCAATGTCACCTGTAGAGCCAGACTGAAACAAGAACTCTCAGAGCGGTGAGAACACCTGCATTTGTCTCAATGGGTGTTAACTCTGAAACCTAATGGTGCCCGTTGCAATGTCAGAATGATGATAGATGTATCTGTGAAAGCGATCTACATCTGGGTGGGTTGTTGGTGGAGCCTGGAGCATGAGCACAGAGTCCCCTTCAAGTCAACTCCATGTTCATGTCTGCACTGTGATAAAAGACTCACAGCACAGCTGTGGCTGGCCCTAGTTAGCTGACCTGAGCTGCAGGGCTATAATATTGCTGAGTTAGACGTTCAGGCTTAAGCTAGAGCCTGGGCTCTCATACCCATCTCTGTTGCAGAGTCTCAGGAATTAGCCTGAACCCGAACATCTACCCTGCAATTGTGAGCCCTGTAGCCTGAGCTGTGAGTCCAGCCAGGCTCTGAGACTCCATGCCTTGAGTTTGTTGCAGTGCAAACACCTCTCTTAGGCTCTTTAGGAACGTTGGCTGACAATAGAGGCTGGACGATAGAGTGTGTGTCACTAGCGCTGTGAGAGTAACCTGAGATTTTTAGTTTGGTCAGGCCCGGACTAAGGAGTGGGCTAGCCGGGCAGCTGCCCAGTGCGCCAACCTACGAGGGGCACCCGGCTCCCGGCGGGCTACAGCAGCCGCCTGGGGCAGGGGCCGTGTTAACCCCCGCAGCACCGGCCAGCAGTGCCCTTCCCCCCGTGGCCGCAGGGCCCTGCACGGCCAGGCGCAGCCGGCCCCGGGCGGCCCCGGGCTGCGCGCCATCGGCGGTGGCTGGGCCACACACACACACTCTCTCTCTCTCTCTCTTTTTTATTTTAGGTCCACACAAATACCCACTCTTTATTTTAGGTCCACTAAAAACAAACACTTTCTGACTTTTTCAGAGAACCAAATAAGTAAAAACAGACACATAATTTTCAATCGCAGGAAATGTTTAAAGGTGTTTTTACCTTTTTATGAACATTAAAGTACAAGTCAAAATGACTTGCAAATGTTCTCTTTTGAAAACAACATGGCAAATTTAACACAGATTTGCGAAATGTTTCGGTGAACCCCAATCTGCATTTTTGTACCAAAAAAAAAAAAAACCTTGATAGCTATATCTAGAGCAGAAGCTTTGTTTCTCCAGTCAGTAGGCTCCCCTATACAGGAACTGGATTTGCACTGTGCGAGATGTGACTATGACTGTCGCTCAGGTTCTAACCAGAACAAGGCAGCAGTTCTATTGGGTTTGCTGTCCCTTGCCTGGGCCTGTAGGGGTTGCCCGGAGCAGGTCTCAGCTGGGAGTTGCCTCTACTCTGGGTGACACTTAGTTGGATTTGTCTGAGGCAGGTGTTTTTGTACATTTTAGTGAGGGTGCACAGTGAATTCAAGTGTAGAAGAAGTGACGGTATTTAACAAATCTAACTTGTGTCTGTGGTTTAGAAATTGACAGAGGTTCTTCCTCCTGGATGTCTCTTGGAGGCTGGGAGTGGAGTATTTGGAGCATGTGTCTGTAGACCACTGTCTCCAATCCAGCCCATGTAAGGAGATTGGGCTCCAACTCCATTCAGGGAATTAAATGGCTAACAAGATTGAGATGAGGACCTAGAGTCTTACACCTCCTACATGATCAGGTCTAGTCTGGTTTAGGCTGACAGTGATTGAAAGAGTTTAATTGGAGTTCACGGATGTATATGTAGGGCAGGGATGGGCAAAATATGGCCCAGGGGCCAGATCCGGCCCGCCAAGCCGCTGGATCCAGCCCGCAGACCACCCTGCCAGGACCCCCAAGCACACAGCTGCCACAGTTTAAAGCACGGTCCCTATGTTTCTCTGCTCTGCAGGCAGGGGGAGGCTTTGTGTGATCTGCCCCCAGCCCAATCCTCAGCTACTATTGGCTAGAAACAACCAGCCAGTAGAAACCAATCCTAGCCAATCTCTCTGCTCCTATTGGCTGGAAACAACCAGCCAATGGGAATTGAGAGATTGGCCTGGGGGATGAGGGCAATGCAAGCCTCTTCCCTCTCCTGGAGCTGAGAGCCACATGGAGGGAACAGCCTGCAGTTTCAAGCGGTCTGGGGCTGCAACAGGCAGGGAGTCCAGCCTGCCTTGGGGTGCTGCAGGGCTGCTGGCCAGGAGACACTTAAGTTAAGCACCTCTCAGCCAGAGCCTGCCTCTGACACCCCTGCCCCTCTTGCACCACATTCCCCTGCCCCAGATCACCTTCCAAACTCTCTGCACTCCCTTGCCCCAGGCCACAACTCCCTCCCAGACCCTGTACCCCCCTACATCCTTCCCCTAAGGCCAGAATTCTCTCCTGCACCCAAACATCCTCCCAGACCCTGCACCCCATTCTCCTGCCCCAGGTCACCACCCAAACCCTCTGCAGTCTGCATCCCTTTTCCCCTTCTCCCAGGACACAATTCCCTCCCAGACTTTGCACCCCCTCGTAGAGCCTCTCCCCCAGGCCAGAATCCTCTCTTGCACCCATACTCCCTCCCTGACCCTACACCCTAATCCCCTGACCCTGGTCACAACCCCCTCCTTCACCCAAACTCTGTCTCAGACCTCACACCATCTCCTGCACCCCAGTCCCTTACCCCGTGCACCCTTCTGTACCCAACCTCCTGCTAGACACCGCATCTCCTCCACAGAAAAGTGCGGCCCTTGACGACTTTCCAAAATCTCGGTGTGTGTGTCCCCACCAAAAATTATTGCCCACCCCTCGTGTAGGGTGTTGAGATGTTCTGGCCCTTTTTGTTGGTGTTGGCCATTCAGAAGCTATGAAGATGGAACACTCTCCTCCACGAAGAGGGGGAACCTCCAAGAGGTGACTTACATTGGCGGGGGTAGAGCATGGGGAGCTTTGCTCTGGCACTATCAGGGCCATTCTCTGGAGGCCTGTCAGCATGACATCCTTCCCCACAAATGCAGCCATCCTTCAAAGGTCTTCCTCGTGCTACACCAGAGGGATGTTACCTTGACAAACAGGCTCTTTTTATCGTCTTCTCTCTAGTGCCTCCAACCATCAGTGTCCCCAAGGGCCAGTCCACCATCACCGTGCGGGAGGGCTCCAGGGCCGAGCTGCAGTGTGAGGTTCGAGGGAAGCCCAAGCCTCCCATCATCTGGTCCCGGGTAGACAAGGAGGCCCCCATGCCCTCTGGCGCCATGACAGCGGAGACGTATGACGGGAAGCTGCTCCTGGAGAGCGTTAGCCGAGAAATGAGCGGGACCTATAAGTGTCAAACCGCCAGGTACAATGGCTTTAACATCAGACCCCGGGAAGCCCTGGTACAGCTCAACGTACAGTGTGAGTATAACAGCATGATCCTGTAGCCCCTACCTTTGGGCCGGCATGCACTGGTGTCTTGCTAAAGTCTGGGTAGGGGTTGCTTAAGGTGCAGCTTTCAAAGTGAGTTGACATCTCTTATTGGGATTGGGTGTGGTTCATCTTGTGGACTTTGAAGAGTTTGTTTAACTCATGCCTGCCTAAGAGAAGACATGCCAGCCAATCAATAACATATTCCAGCCAGCTGTGGGGGCCTGTTAATCCACTGTTGTCGGGATCACCTCAGTTGTTGGCAGAGCAGTTGCCTGTATTTGTGTGTGTACCTATATTACACACACACATTACATTAAAAGGGTGGCAAGACAAGCACTCTGAAGCTAGGAAATGTCAGAATTAATGCCTGTTCAAGAATCAAAGTTGTCTTGTGCATCTGTGTTATGCTGCAGTCTTTAATTACAGGGTCACATATTATTTTTTCTATTGGACCCTCCTTCTCCACTGAGGATGGTCCTGCTCTGGGACGAATCAGGAAACTGTCGCAGATAAGAGCCCTACCTCCTTTTGGGCTGAAGTTGGAAGATGTGTAGTGATCGAGGCAGGGGACTGCAGGAAGAGAAAGGATGGTCTCATAGTTAACACAGTTGAATGTTGCCCCGGAGAGCCGGACTTTATCACTGTCTGTGCCACAGAGTTCCCTTGTGTTGCTAGTCAAGTCACTTAAGCCAGACTTTTCAGAGGTGGTCACTAACTGCTTGTGCCTCATTTTCCAAGTGCTTGACTTGACATCTTGGGGTATGTCTACACTATGCGCATATTTCAAAATAAGCTATTTTGGAATAATAACTCTCAAAATAACTATTTTGAGATAGCGGGTCCACTCTACAAATGCCCATCGAAATAGCACAGAATTATGTAGAAGTAAAGCATCCGCACTGATTGGAGCCTGAATTGCATTGAAAGCCCCCCGGAAGCTCTTCAGGACAGTAGTCACTTCCTGGAGCTACTGCCTGAGGCTGTCTGAGGCTCATGCTTAAAGGGGCTACCCTCTACGGCTGTGTCTCTCACTCTTTGCCTTTGCCTACCTCCTTGAGGGACAGCAAACCCTTCATACTGCATGTTTTGATTGCCCTTGCCAACACCACAGCACTCCTGCCATGGAGCGGCCCTGCTGCAAAGCACTCACCAGCTCTTAGCCCTCAGGCTGCACCTCCTGGCACAGTTATTGCAGGCTGCCCATGTGGCACTGCAAGACCAGGACCAGCAACTCCCTCTGGGGCACTTCCTCACTCTACTCTACTCCACGTGCTGCTCATGCAGCACAGCCCCTCCCACCCTCCCCTGCACACCGTGCAGCGCCACTTCTGGCACCGGGACACCAGTACCGATTCATGGGATCAGATCATCATGGAGCAGTGGGACGACCAGGTGTGGCTCCAGAACTTCCACATGCAGAAGGGCACCTTCATGGAGCTGTGCGAGTGGCTCGCCTCTGCCCTCAGGCAACGGGACACCCGCATGCGATCTGCCATCCCCCTCCAGAAGCGTGATGCCATCGCTATTTGGAAGCTCACCACGCCAGACAGCTACCACTCTGTCGGGAACCAGTTTGGCATGGGGAGATCGACCATCAGGGCCGTGCTCATGCAGGTATGATCCTCTTTCTGTTGTCCCAGGAGGGTGGTGAAGCACTGGAATGGGGTTCCCTTGGGAAGGGGGGGATGAACTCCCACCTTCAGAAAGCCCTGCCAGGGATGGGGTAGTTGGGAATGCTCCTTCTGTGGGAAAGGGCTTCGGCTTAGGGAATTCCCGAGGGCTCTGGCAACCCTGTGATTCTCTGTTTGTATCCTCTCACAGGTGACAAGGGCCATCAACACCACCCTACTATGCAGGATCATCATCCTGGGTGACACCGACCCCATCGTCGCCGGCTTTGCTGCCACGGGTTTACTCAACTGTGGCCATTGATGGCATCCATATCCCCATCCAGGTCCCTGACCACTGGGCCTCCAATTACATCAGCTGGATAGGGTACCTTTCAATGGTGCTGTAGGCCCTCGTGGACCACTGAGCCTGCTTCACCTACATTAACGTAGAGTGATTGGGGAATGTGCATGATGCCCGTGTCTTCAGGAACTCCAGAGGATGCACGCCGGCACCTTTTTCCCCAACCACACCATCAGGATTGGGAACGAGGACGATGCAGCCTACCCCTTGCTCCCCTGGCTGATGAAGCCCTAGACGGGACACATGGATCCCACCAAGGAGAGGTTCAATGCCAGGTTCAGCAGTGCCCTCAGTGGTGGGCGCCTTTGGCCGTTTGAAGGGGAGATTCTGACGTCTCCTCACCTGCCTGGACCTCAGCGAGCGGGACATTCCCCAGGTGGTGGCAGCCTGCTGTGTCCTGCACAACCTGTGCAAGAACAAGGGGGAGACGTTCCTGCCAGGGAGGGGGGCAGAGGCTGAGCAGCTCGCCCAGGCCCTTGAGCAGCTGCGCACCACTGCCATCCGGCAAGTCCATCAGAGGGCTGTGCGTATCTGGGAGGCTCTGAGGGAGCGTTTCAGACAAGGCCAGCTGTGACACTCTCCCCTGGGCCTCCCCACAAGGGGCCTCTGCATTGCCCCTCTGTGTCTTTCCTCCTCCACTCCTCCCTTCCCACCTTCCGCCCCTCCCCCCATCCCCTGCAGATACAATAAACCAGACTTTTGGGTCTGAAACAAGAAACTGTCTGTTTTTTTAATTTGGGGGTAAATATAACTGGGGAGGGACTGGGGAAAGAACCTGGGAGGGAAAGGAAGGGAAAGAACAGGGGAGGAGAGGCTCAGGAATGGGGCTGGGACTGGCACCTGCCTCGGGTGGTCCCACTGCCACATGTGCAGGGCCCGGAGCTAGGAGGAGAAGCTGGGGGGGTAGGGAAAGGGGCAGGAGTGGGTTGTGGGGGGGACTTGGGAAGGAGCGGATGTGGGGGGGGCAGCTGCTGGACCACTCAATAACAGCAAGCTGGCGGTCGACAGCAGCAATGTATGCCACACACATACTGCGGTGCTGCGGGGACAGCTACTGCCAGATCGTGCGGCGTGACTCCAAGTCAGTGTCCCACCTCTGCTTCTGCTGCTCAAGACACCACTGCAGGGCACGCAGGCAGGCAATGTGTTCCCGTTCCAGGTCCTCACGGGGTATGTGGCAGTGGCTCTCGCGGGATCAGGAGGTTGGTGCGGGAGGTGGTGGACGCACCTCACTTGTAGTTGGGCCAGCTGTGAAGTAAAGTGACAAGGGCAGTCATCCCAGGAGACACTGCGTGAAGCCCAGCCTTCATCTCTGAGGTCTCAGTCAGATGATAGCAATGTGCTTCAAGCAAGGCCATCTGTGGCCTAGACAATGGGCACAGTCCTGCAGGGGCACAGATGTCCCTGGGGAGCATCGTACCACCACACTCCAGGGACAAGCAGGCATGGGAATGTGCAGGCCAGACCAGGATCTTTCAGGCAAGAGGGGGGCAATGGGGCATTTTGCCTTCCCTCCAGGCCGTGCACATGCCGGGTCTGGCAGTGGCATTGTCCCCAAGGGAGAGGACTTCTATCCCTGTTTGTTGGAGGAGATGCGGAGGGGTGTGTGAGCAGTAGACACCTCTTGCTGAGACGGGTGTGTTGAGGGGCAGGTCCCCTCGACGGTCCGGAAGTCCCCAAAGTTTGTGTCTATGCTCCCTTTTCGCAGGGAGCAGCTCGTAGGCTGAGTTCCTAGCAAATGTCCCTTTATCAGAGTATATATGGCCCAGAGGCCTGGTTCAAAGCACAGTTCCCTCTGTCCGGATATATATGGCCTAGAGGCTTAGTCATACACATAATTCCCCCTGGCAGGGTATATTCAGCTCAGAGGCCTAGTCCAAAGTATTCCGCTGCCTGCTCAGCGGGGGTGCCTGCCGAAACACACGGAGCTCCTGGAGGACAATCCTCTGCCCTGGGCTACTTCCTACCATTCCCGGTGTGCTGCTCAGCTCTCGGGGCGTTGCTCGGCAGGTTTACAGGGTTCTTGCTCAAAAGGGTTTTTTTGGCGCAAAATGGCCCCATCTACACTGCATTTTTTTGCGCAAAAACCTCTTCCGCAAAAAGGATCGGAAGAGGAGATACAAATGAAAGCGCGACATATGCTAATGAGCACTCCATTTGCATTTCCTCTTCCGCAAGAGGGAAGCAGTGTAGACGTAGTCTAGATGACAAGGAGATCCAGGATCTCCGCAACAGATCAGAAAGGTCTTCTCCTGCCCTGGGTAGGGGCTTGGGAGTTGGCTGCTGGCTCGCTAGCAGCCCTGGGGAGTTCAGTGGGGGCACTGGGGTCAGCCATTGCTGCACAAACTGCTTCTACAGTGTGGCACAGGGCTGTCAGGGCCTGCGTTTTGCCACCAGAAGTTTCCCCTGTGGTTGTGGCTTTTAAAGGCTGCAGGGGAAGGGAAACTATAGAGTTTTGAGGGGTGTGGACAGAGTGGCCACCAGGGCAGCTGTGAGAAGTCCTGGAGGCCAATTATTTCGAAATAAGCACAGCTGCGCCATCCACACTCACCCTCTTTCGAAATAGCTATTTTGAAATAGGTGGTGTTCTTCGTGAAGTGAGGGGTTATTATTCCGGAATAAGAAGCCTGTTATTTCAAAATAGTTTTGAAATAACAGGGTTGCTGTGTGGACCCTCACTTTATTTCAAAATAATGTGAGTCGTTTCAAAATAGCGCTGTAGTATAGACCTGCCCTTGTGGTCTGGTTTGCAGAAGTGCTGAGTATGCACAGCTGCAAATGAACTCTATGGGAACTGTGATTTGAACATAATGGCAAGAACTCTTAAAAATCAGGTCCTACGTGTCTGAAATTGAGCACCCCAGAATTAGTGCACACTTTTGCTCTCAATCTCTGACTCCTTTCCATGTTTCTAAAATAGAGATAGTGCCACCTCCTTGCCTCACAGGGGTGCTGGGAAAATAAATTCATTAATATCCATGACGCACTTGGTAACTACAGGGATGAGCCAGATAGAAAAAAAACAAGGAGGAAATTTGTCTTCAGAGCAGAGTTTGAATAGTGTGCAGACAGTAAATGAGATCTGGGACCACACATTGAACCATGAGGAGAAAACAAAACATTGAATAGTGAGCGCTGTCCATTCTGCACTGAATGAGTCAGGAGTCCTGGAAAAAAATAGTATGTGGTCATGTAATTAAAGACTATTTCAGAGCCCATGAGAACAAAAAGGTCAAATTAAGGTTGTACATGCAGCCATAATTCTGGCATTTTCAGATTTTGAATTCTTGGTTTTGCATTCTTAATACTGTTCCTATAACATAGGGCTTGTTGGGAGGTTTTCTGGGGGTGCGGGGAGGATGTAATTCCCTGTCTTTTAAAAATCAACCCTAAAAGCAATGGATTTCCATTGTGTGGCATCCTGCTGACATCTACATGGGTTTTCTGCAGGGTTTCACTTTTAGATCCACCATACAGACCTTTGCCGTGTGAGCTAATGGTGTGACTGGTGGCAGTAGTAGGTTGTCTGTGGACCAGCATTACAGTGGGATGGGACACATTGCAAGAGGGTTTCACAGATCTTTGCAGGCAAAAGAGGAATGGTGAGATTCTGGAATCTTGGCTTCCTTCGTCTAGGCTGTGGAATGGAGTGTGCTCTAGTTAACCCAGACTCTTCCCTGTTCCCTCCAAACATGGTCCCCTTCTGCTCTATCCCATTCAACTTATTTCTGTATCAGGCCTGTCTCTTCCACCTCTAGTGCCTTGTCCGAGCCAGTTCCAGTCTCCGCCCCTCATCCTAGTCTCTTTGCCCAGCCGGTCCCTTGTCTCCTCACAGATCTTAGAACCTTCTCAAAGCTGTATGCCTCACCCTTTGTTTCTTCTTTCTCACAGCCCTCCTGATTCTCAGTCCCATTCTCCTTGTCTTACCAGCCCCATCCTGATTCCTCAGTCAGTATCCCTTTCCCCCATCCTATTGGCTCCCACTCCCCTTGCCCAACTAGTCCTTATCTCCCACATCTTATCTCCCCGCTTCCCTTCTTCCCCTTCCCTCCCAACATCCAGTCCCAAATTCCTTTCCCCACACTGTTGTCTTGTCCTAATGTCTTACCCTGCCCTCCCAGATCCAGCTCGTTTTCTCCTCCACGCTACTTGCGCTTAGGGCTTGAGAAGTCCTGTGGCACCTTATAGACTAAGGGTATGTCTACACTAGCCCCCTAGTTCGATCTAGGGAGGCTAATGAGGGCGACGGAAATTGCAAATGAAGCGCGGGATTTAAATATCCCGCGCTTCATTAGCATGTTCCCGTCCGGTCCCCATTTTAGAAATTGACTAGCCCAAAGTAACTGCCCGCGTCTACACGCGGCAATGAAACGGGATTCCAAATTAAAGCCCTAAATCGAATTAGCTGGTAAACCTCATTTAGGGCTTTAGGGCTAATTCGATTTAGGGCTTTAATTCGGAATCCCGTTTCACTGCCGCATGTAGACACGGGCAGTTACTTCGGCTAGTCAATTTCTAAAATGGCGACTGCCGAACATAATGAAGCGGATATTTAAATCCCGCGCTTCATTTGCAATTTCGGTCGCCCTCATTAGCCTCCCTAGATCGAACTAGGGGGCTAGTGTAGACATACCCTAACAGATTTATTGGAGCATAAGCTGCCACAGGACTTCTCATTGTTTCTGCAGATTCAGACTAACACGGCTACCCCTCTGATATTTGGGCTTAGCAGGCAGATCACTGAGAGCAGATAAAATACAGGCTCCCTGCTCTCTTTATTCAAGTGCCTGGTCCTGCTATGGCCCAGGGCTGCAACTACAGGAAAAACCCTGCACAGCCCTGCAATGAACATGCACAGTGCAAATGGAATCTTCAGGGAATTTTCCTGACAAAATGCAGTCTTTTCTGAGCATGTGCAAACTGTGCTCGATTCCCCTCCCGCCCCCTTCCCAAAGGCTTGTCTCTTGGACAGATCTGGGCAGATTTTCATGGGACAGTGGAAGGCACATCTTTGACATAAAAGCTCTCCTTTGCTAAATTTGAAGTCTGTGTTCCAAAATATAGGGGGTGCTAAATCCTCACAAAGGTTGCCAGTAATCAGCATGGGTAAAACAATATATAATTCTTCCTTGAGGAGTGTCCCTGTGGGCGCTCCACTGTAGGTATCTTGACATCCGAGCGCTTGGAACCAGAACTTTTCAGCAGCAGTACCCCCCATCCAGTGGCGCGCACACACGGCACCACCCGTGCCATAGTAAATGTGCTGACTCATGCACACCATCAACCAACCGTCGGTTCCTTCTCAACCGCTCCCAGTTTGGTCAGAAAACAGCAGTGTTCTGGGCACTACTCAAAATGTACTAAGAGTTATTATTAGATAGTATTGTTAGATAGTTATCACTGTTTACCCCTCCCGAGTACTTAGTTTTAGTAGTTAAAAAAAAATTATTTTTGGTTCAATAGATACAGTAGGTTGTTCAAACATGCCAGGTTCACCGGCATTTAAATGGTGCCTGACATGCCGCATGTCCATACCCATTTCGGACAGACATGCTCAATGCATCCCATGCCTAGGTCAAGAGCGTTTGCCCAAGAGCTGCCACCGTTGCTAAAAGCTCTTGGCCAGATCTCTGAAGGCAAGGGGGCTGCAGTTAAAACTCCTCACTATGGAAAAAATGGAGAGACCAGCCTCCTAATCGGCACCTGATGTCTTCCCGGTGAGCACCTCACCAATGGCGGCTTCTGACCAAGGCCCCTCAGTTCCAAGAGATATCCTGGCCAAAAAGACCACCAAAACGAAGCCCTCTTCACGAAGCCACAATGCGCAGTACCAGCCTTTGCTGCGCCGAACCTGCTGACCACGCAACAGGAGCTGACAGTAGTGTCGGTTCCTGGCACGCCTCTATTCGGTACTGATGCCTCCCGGATATTGGAGGGAACAAGCAGGCTGCCCGCTCCAACCAGTTCAGCTTCACGTTTCTCAAGTGACAGTGATGACATGGAGGAGATTACTTTCTCCTCCAAGCACTCATCGCCCAAGCCAGCCGCACAGTTGCAGGCACAACAACAACTGCCTCAAACACAGATGTGGCAACCATTCCCGTGGCTCTTTCCACTCCTGCTCCCACAACCTTGACAGAGATGGCACAGGTTCAGCCCCCCCCACCCACCCAGTGCCCCCACCAAGACCTCCCATTGAGCTGCACTGACCCGCCTCCCCAACAGGGTCGGAAGTTACACATCGAAGAGTTTGACGACTCACAGGGAGAGGATACGTTACCTCCATCCCACATTTCATCTTCTTCCTTGGATGAGACAATAATGCCACCCCCCCTCCTTGGCAGGAGACGATTTGAAGTCTTTTCAGGACCTATATACATCGCGCGGGGCAGATCATCATCTTTCGCACATCAGAGAAGCTACAACTTCAGGATGAGGCAAAGACAACTAATGGCCGACAAGCCTTTTGAAAATCTGGTCGAGGGTTTGACATCATTTCCCTATGCAACTTTCTGATACAATCTGCAGCCCTGTTACCAATCATGGGACAAGATTATGACAAGTAGGCCATCGCAATAATACAGAAAGGCCTCACCATACCATTCACCAAATTCCCTCTAACACAAACCCCTTCTTCGTCTCTCTTCAGGGACCACTCTCACGAGCCCCGGCTACAACAAGAGGGAAACAGACTGCTTCAACTGGAGGCAATAGAAATTGTACCAGCTTATCACAGGGGAAAGGGGTTTTACTCAAGATATTTCCTTACTCCAAAAAGATCAGAAGGTTGGAGGCCTATTCTGGACTTACACAGACTGAACAAATACCTAAAAAAGCAAAGATTCACCATGGTAACGTTAGCAAAGATAATTCTGTCATTGGAACAGGGAAATTGAATGCCGTCCCTTGATCTCCAGAACACATATTTTCACGTGTTAATCTGGCCATCACACAGAACATTTTTGAGATTCACATGAAAGAACCAACACTACCTGGTCCTTCAGTTTGGCCTATCCTCAGCACCAAGAGTTTTTTCCAAAATGCTAGCCGTTGCGGGTAGCCCATCTCAGAAAATAAGGTATAATAATCTTCCCATACCCATATGACTGCCTAATCGTGGCACGATTGGAGCATGAGGTGATCCTGTCCACAGCAGAGACAATACATCTTTTCAGTTCTCTAGATCTCCATATAAATGCACAAAAGTCACACCTCACTCCATCCCAAGAGTTAGAGTTCAAAGGAGCCACCCTGGACTGCATAAATGCACAGGCATGACTTCCCATGCAGGGGTTCCAAATTCTCTCCACGCTAGCAAAGACAGTTGTAGATAGCCCAACAGTGTCTGCCAGACAGTGCCTGCAACTGCTGGGCCATATGTCAGCAACCACATACGTGGTTCCCCATGCCAGGCTGCACATGACACACTTGCAGTTGAGGCTCTATACTTGTTTTCGACTGCACAGGGATCACATACAAAAAATTCTCAGCCTCACAAAGAGGGTCAAAGAATCACTCCTATGGTGACTCCAAGAACACAATCTATATTCGAGTGTCCTTTTCCAGCGGGAACCCCCTTCCACAACCATGGATGCCTCACTAGAACAATGCCAAATGCCCCAAGTTTTGTTCCAGGGCAGAGCTCGGTGAAGGCTCATGGGGGATGCCATGATGATCAGCTGGCCTCACAGTCTTCTATACGCTTCCCCCCTCCAATTCCATTACTGGGCAGAGTCATACAGAAAATAAAACCACACAAAGTGCAAAACAAAGCCAGAGTGATAGCTCCGGCAAGGCCTGGACAGCCATGGTTTCCTT
The DNA here is from genome assembly GCA_019425775.1 of Rafetus swinhoei. Lineage (NCBI taxonomy): Eukaryota > Metazoa > Chordata > Testudines > Trionychidae > Rafetus > Rafetus swinhoei. Next base: position 142,542,833 of record CM033440.1, on the reverse strand, counting down.
ACCTGTCCCAGTTGGCAGCAGCACCGTCCCTTCCTCTGCCACAGTTGCCGGACATACTATCCCAGGATCGGGGCCAAGTTGTTCATCTGCACATTCAAAAGCTTCATCTCAGCACCTGGCTTCCACAAGACACATGGGTGGGAGGGGAGTGCACAATATAATTACAAACTGTTGCAAGCGGACAAGGAAAATATACTCCCAAAAGTGGAGGCATTTCTCCAAGTGGGCAGATCCAAGATCCCTACACCCACAATCAGCACATCTAAAGGTAATATTAGATACCTCTTCGCTTTAAAGAAGCAGAACATTTCTAATTCATCCATAAAGGTATATTTGGCAATGATATCGAGCAAGCCCGAGATAGGGTACGGGCACACTGTATTCTCACACCCTATAACCAAAACGTTCCTACAAGGACTGAACAACGTATTTCCTCCTATAAAGACATCAGTGCCCCCTTAGGACTTTAACCCTGTTCTTAACTCCTTGATCCATGCACCATTTGAGCCCATGGCAACGTGTTCCCTCTCCATAAAAGTGGCCTTCCTCCTAGCAATCACAACAGCAAGGAGAGTGAGCAAGCTAGCCATACTCATGGCACATTCGCTATTCACCATCTTCTATAAGGATTAAGTAGTTTTAAAACCACACCCCAAGTTTCTCCCGGAAATAATATCTCAATTTTGCCTTAACAAACCTTTATACTTACCTGTTTTCCATCAAAAGCCACACTGAGATGCCAATGCAGCGCGACTCCACTCCCTCGACGTCGGGGGGGCACTCGCCTTTTACCTAGACAGAACCAGACCTTTTAGACAAACTCAGAGACTTTTTACTTCTATAGGAGACCATTCCAAGGGTCAAGCCATATCAAAACAGGGACTTTCAAAATCGATAATAAATTGCATTAAAGAATCCTGCCACTTTAACAAGGTGCCTTTACCAACTCAAATCAGGGCACACTCCACCAGAGCCATGTCAGCCTCTACAGCCTTCCTTCATAATGTGCCCATTGCACATTATGGAGAGGTGAGAGGGGCATTTACTACAAAACTCCAGCTGCTCGGACGTACTATTCCAGGTAGAGGGGCACAAGTGTATAACCACAGTTTGCATGGTAGGACACATGAGCAGTGTAGGACAGCAAAGCATTGGGCCACCATCCTTGCCCCCTATTTGATGGGAACTGCCCAGATGGCCTTCCGGAATTTAGACCCCAGAGGAGCACTGGAACCCCCAAGCTGAAGGTGGCCATACTAGAGCAAGTCAGGGTGTGCCTAGAGATGTACCGCCAATGGTTACGCCAGGAAAGGTTCTCACTGGGGGACAGGCTCCGGGCTGTAGCATAGCGGATCCAAGATTTGTGCTGGTGATAGTTGCGGCCCAAGCAGCTGACCGGGGCTCAAGTGGCAGAGACTGTGGCCCTGGAGCAGTTCCTGCAGCTCTTGCCAAAAGGCAGCAAATAATGGATGCAACAACACCGCCCGAAGACTCTTGCCGCAGCTGTCTCCTTATTGGAGGACTACATGGCAGCAGAGGAGTCACAAAAGTTGGATCCGCAACCAAGTAAGTGGTAGGGCAGGGGAACCTTAGGGGTAAACGGAGGTGCATGGCCCTCCCATGCAGGGCTACCTCGACAACCCAGGACAACCCAGTCAAAACAACCCATTAGGGACACACCTATCCAAGGAGGACTAGACCCACTAATAGATGGGGAAACTTTCCCAGAGGAGATGCCTCCTAGGAGGCACAGCGGAGGCAGCAGTGACCAATGCACCCAAGAGGGACACTTCAGGAGGGAGAGTCCCCTCATAGATTGCACTTATGGGCAGGTGATGGTAGCGGGGTGGAGGGCCTGGAAAAGGGACAAGCTAAGGTGCCTGTCCAAGTGAATGCAATGCCCACCACTGCCCTGGTGGATTCTGGTTGCAGCCAAACCATTGTACAGGCAGGCGTGGTGCCGCTTCCAAACCAGCAGGGTGCTGCAGTACAGCTTCAGTGCCTCCATGGTGATGTGAGGTGCTACCCAATGACCGGCTGTTAGCTGGACAGTGGGAAGGATGGTGTCAAGTCATGGTGGCTCCAAAATTGCCCTACCCAGTGGTCTTAGGGCAGAATTGGTCAGGTTTCATGGAGCTGTCGCAAAACAGAAGCACACGAACTGTGAGCAACCCCGGGGTATGACTCACTACGAGCATTGGTAGGCGGACCACAGGCCAATGACCCCGGCGAAGGACCCTTGAGGGGCCCGGAGTCCTCAAGACCTCCACCCAACCCGGCTAGGTCCCATGCAGAACCCAGACCGATGGAGCTGGAGCTGGATGGGGATTTCCTTGAAGAGCAGAGGAACAATCCAACCCTTAGCCAAGCATGGAATCAAGCAATGTGCCCTTCCCCCGCAGGGGATCAGCAGCTGTGTCAGCCACAAGGCGCTGGTTCGAGGTACGCCATGATCTTCTTTACCGAATGGCCTCAGATTCCCATACTCAAGTCGACATTTGCCAGCTGCTGGTCCCACCGTGATTCTGACAGGGATTGCTACATTTGTTCCACACAGTACCCTGGACAGGACACCTGGGAAGAGAGAAGATGCTACAGAGGGTAGCTCCATGATTCTCCTGGCTGGAATCCACCAAGAAGTTCACAACTACTGTGCATCATGCCCAGAGTGCTGGAGGACCAGCACCACGGGTGTTCCCCGAGCCCTGCTAGTGCCCTAAACAGTAGAGGGGACCCCGTTTGAGTGGATAGGGCTGGACCTGGTGGGCCCACTAGAAAGGAGTGGTACAGGACATAAGTATATCTTAGTAGTGGTGGATTATGCCACACGGTATCCCGAGGCAATCCCCCTGCAAACGGCCATGGCCCCCACCATTGCTGAGGAGCTCCTGAAAATATTCTCAAGGGTGGGACTGCCTAGAGAAATACTTATGGACCAAGGGACAGATGTGACCTCAAAACTCATGGCAGAGTTATGCTGTTTATTGAACATCCGCGCTCTCAGAACTTTGGTCTATCACCCACAAATGGATGGGTTGGTGGAGCGATTCAACAAGACGCTGAAGTCCTTGCTACATAAGTTTGTGGAAGACGACCCCCGGCACTGGAATAAGATGCTGCCTGCCCTGATATTTGCGGTGAGGGAAGTCCCTCAGGCTTCCACATGTTTCTCACCCTTCAAACTACTCTAGGAGTGATAACCCCAGGGGATTCTGGACCTCGTGCAGGAGACCTAGGAGGAACAAGAGACCCACACTCAAGGGTCTGTATAGTCCATTTTGAAACATAGGGAACAGCTGCCATCTAGCCCGGGAGAATCTGGAGCAAGCCCAGAACACCCAAGCTGCCTAGTACAATCGTAGGGCAAAGACTTGGACCTTCCAGCCAGGAGATCGAGTGTAGCTAGTACAGCCTGCATCAGAGTCAAAACTGCAGTGAAATGGCAAGGACCATTTGAGGTAACTCGACAGGTGGAGCCCGTTCACTGCGAGGTGCATCTGCCAGCACGGCGGAGTGAGACGTGAGGCTACCATGTGAATCTCCTCAAGGCCTGGAAGGAGCGAGAGGCCGTGATGATTATGCCATATCCTACCGAGCCAGAAATGGAACCATTAACAGAGGGAAGCCCTGTGCCCCAACCTGGCAATGTCAGATGAGAGCTCGACCCAGAACAGCAAGAACAGCTGTGTCAGCTAATGAATGACTTTTCACGTGTCCTGTCAACTAAGCCAGGGAAGACAAGCCTGATGAGCCACCATATTGCCACCCTGCCAGGCCAGAAGGGGAGAGACAACCATCATCCATCCCCAGAAAGATGTGGGACACAGTACGGGAGGAGCTGAACCAGATGCTGGCCCTGGGCATAGTGGAGGAATCCAGGAGCGAATGGAGGAGCCCAATACTATAGTACTGGGGCCTAAAGCAGGGGGAGCGGTCAGGTTCTGTGTGCACTTCAGGAAGGTGAATGCCATCTTACAATTTGATGCCTACCCGATGCCTCGTGTAGATGAACTGCTGGAGTGGTTGTCACACAAGGTTCATTTCTACCCTTGATCTAACCCAAGGCTACTGGCAGATCCCTTTAACGCCAGCATCAAAGGAGAAGACAATGTTCCCAACACCTCAGTTTACCATGATGCCTTTCGGTTTTCATGGGGCAGCAGCCACCTTCCAGCGGTTTATGAACAAAGTACAGGGCCTTCACAATGCCTATGCAACTGCCTACATCCCTGACATCGTGGTCTATAGTAACAGTTGGACAGAACACCTACAGCACCTCACCCAAGTTCTGCAAGCCTTGGCAGAGGAGTGTCTTACCACAAATCCAGCCAAGTACGACTGGGGCCAACATGAAGTAAGCTATCTGGGCTACACCATCGGCAGAGGACAACTCCAGCTGCTGGTAGATAAAGTGCAAGTGCTGTGAGACTACCCCACCCTCACCACAAAGAGGCAAGTGTGGCAGTTCTTAGGGCTAGTGGGATACTGCTGGTGCTTTATACCAAACTTTGCCACTCCTAGCTGCCCCTCTTACGGACCTCACAAAGAACCACCGGGCTCGGCGCATTGAATGGTCCGAGGACTGTGAAATTGCCTTCCAGACCTTGCATGAGCAGGTGACCCGGGAACCAGTGCTCATCCAGCCAGACTTCAACAGACCGCTTTATTCTACAGGCAGACACCTCGGGGGCAGGTGTAGGGGCAGTATTCTCACAAAAGGGAGGAGGGGAAGAACACCCCATTTTGTATCTGAGTCATAAGCTGTTCCCATGACAGCTGCGGTATTCCACAATAGAAAAGAAGGCCTTCGCGGTGAAATGGGCTATGGAGGCCCTGAGGTATTACCTTTAAGGGAGCCAATTCATGCTGATTTCAAACCATGCACCATTAAAATGGCTCCACACCATGAAAGCCACCAATGCACAAATCATGCGCTGGTACCTGTCACTCCAGCCTAATGCATTTCAAGTGGCACACCGGCCAGGGAAAGTCCATGCTAAAGCTGACTTCTTTTCATGGGGGGGGACGGTGAACAGGCGCCCCAGAACTCCTCTTAAGAGGAGGGTGTTTGCTGGGGTGTACCTGCCCCTCACTGGGAAAGCTGAGCCTAACCAAGCTCACCTGGCACAAGAAGCCCTGCCCTCGCTGCCCTGCCGGGCATGCTCAGACTGCAGCCCAGGTATAAAAGCCTGGAGAGAGGCTCAGTCTGGGCTAGCTGCTGAGGAGGAAGGAGGTGCTGCCTGAGCTCCTGCAGGTGAACCGCCAAAGGGACCAGCCCTGGAACTCAGTCAGCAAGACGCCAACACTGCAGCAGAGGATATGGAGGAAGAACCCAGGAAGGAGGCCTGTGGAGATGGGTAGGAAGTAGCCCAGAGCCAGCGATTGTATCCCGTGGCTCTCGGTGTGTTGCTGTGGGATTCCCCACTGAGAGAGAGAGCCGTGGACCGTGCCACTGCTAGTAGGGCCCTGGGCTGGGACCCGGTGGAGTAGGGAGGGCCCGTGTCCCCTTCCCACCTCCTCCAACACCAAGCTGAGGGGCCAGCATCCATGTACTATAGATTCCAGCTGCTAGGTTGCACTGCCCTAGTGAGAGGGGCATTTACTAGAGACTGTGGCCATTAGGCCCCACTGCCTTGGTGAGAGGGGCACAAGTGTATAACCACAATTTGCATTGTAGGACACACGGGATCGGTCATGGTCCCAAGAAGGCGAGGGACACGACAGCTTCCCCTGGGAGGGGAACGAGTATATCTCCCCGTGACATCCCCTCATAGTAATAGTATTTTCAGTCCCTCAAGTGCTCCACAGGGAGGAATTCAGATAAGGAGAGTCCAAGCCTCTAAATCAGACAGGGCACAAGCAACTCGATCCCTTCACCTCCCAAATTAAATCGAAGATTGTGCTGGGTAATGCTGAGTAGTTGGGAGGCCTGAGGCAATGGTAGTAACCCTCACCACAAAGCGAGTCTCCTCAGAAGCGATTCCATATTGAACACCTCTTGGGCCTATAGCAACAAGTGAGGGATCGGTGGAGTGAATGTTAATGCACTGTCCTTGGTGTGACTGAAGAGCCTTAATGCATTGCACAGTCGTTCAGAAAACACCAGCCCTACCTCCCCCATCGCCACTAGAGAAGGAGTTAAACCTACTCTGATAACCTGGGCGAAGCTGACCACATACAGATATTTGGTTTCTTGCTGTCTGCATCTCCCTTCAGCTCCACCTAACGACAGGCAACATTGACTTTTGTTTGGAGTCTGATTTAACCTACATTCCATTGGAATCCATGCATGGTCCTAGAAATTACCCTCTTCTCCCATATCATCCCTTTCCTATCAGGGCTGCAGGCTTAGTAGAGAGGTCAAACACTGAGTGGGTCACAGGGACCGAACTGCCCATTCCCACCTAGAGGCTGGTTCCTCCAAGGCAGTACAGCATGGCAGAATTTGCAGGGTCGCTGCCTGCCTGTCCATGTTGTGCCTAAGCAGTGGGTTTCAGTCTCTGGGGCTGTCCATCTGGCTCCTTTTACCTGCATAAATTCACTGAAAACAAACCTCAGCAACTGGAAAATGGAGTAAGGCCTGGAGTCACTCCTGCCCACTTGGCTAAACAAACAACCTATCTGTTTATCCATCTCCCTTTTTGTGGCAAGAGCTGGGTGCCCCAGTAGGGGCTTGCTCTGGTTAATTGAAATGCTGTTCTCCAGTGCGGGCAACTCATTAGTTTTGTGGCTTGCTCTGGAATTCTAATCTTGTCGGAAATGGGAATCGTGTGGCTTCTGAAGCCTCTGTGATGAGCGTGCTTCTCCCCACCCCCCCCTTCCCTCCACCCAGCCTGCTCCTTCTATCTGAGAATCCACTCAGGTGGGGGGGGGGGTGTTTGTGTGAGCTCCTTTTGAACCGGCTTACCCAGGGGAGAGTGAATTCTGGGTGATAATGTGGTTGTTTTTCTGATTTGTTCCAAAGCTAAAGTTGCAAAATCAATACAGCAGATCTGATTAGATGTCAGAACCTGTTTCTCTGTTCCTTCTTTCTTCTTTTTTTACCCATATAGTTCTGCATTGTGATAAACAGCCCAGAAATGAGCTTTGCTAACAGTGTTGCAATATGGGAGAGAGAGAAAAAAAAAGACAGGAACAAACCAATCAGCTGCCAGAAAAGTAGTGTTTTGATTCCTTTTATTATTTATATACTTTGAAAGTGGGAAAAGTGGCTCTCCTTTCATGTTACATGCTGGAATTGGCTAGGGGCAGCTCTGTGACAGGCCACCCAGTCTGTTCCCTGGATGCTGCAGCTCTAGAGGAATAATAGGCTTACAAGAGTGCTTTCCAGCTTTCATCTCTAATGCTGGGAAGAGGAAATATGGCATAGTAGTGAGAGCAAGGGGCTAGGAGAGTCAGGACTCCAGGGTTCAGGTGTGACTAAGTCACTCCCTAGCTCTTTGAAAAGGAGATAAAAGTGTCCAATCTCACTAGAAGACTATGCAGCACTTTAAAGACTAACAAGATGGTTAGTCTTTAAAGTGCTGCATAGTCCTCTCTGTTGTTTCAGCAAGATCAGACTAACATGACTACATCTCTATTACCAATCTCACTAGGTGAGAGTTAATGCTGCAAAGCACTTTAAGATTCTTAAATAAAAAGGGGCTATAAAAGGACCAAGTATTATCAATAAATCTAAAACTGTTTACCAGACTTGTTTCAAAGCTAGGTAGTCACTTTCTGAAGAAGCACAGTTAAACATAGCGTATGTCATGGATGCATGTTAAAACTAGGAATAGGCAACCAGCTTCAGATAGAGATAGAGTTGAAATGCAGATTGTAGGCCTGCATTAATACCTCTGCAAATCCAAAGTGTAGTTTGGGACATCTCAAACAAAGAGTAGCAGTAAATAGCATCTGGTCTCAACCATGCATCCCAAAGCCAGCAATAACCAAGTAACTAATGGTGAAAAGTCTTTGATTCTAAGTATCCTAAAATCAGGACAAAGAATCTTTATGGGTACCAAAAATGAAAGACGTTGATTTAAGGTCTAACCCCTTTGGAATGATTGTTTTCTCACAATGACATGACATTTTTTTAGATACTTGCATTGTGATGTTTCTTCAAGATGTAACAAAGCAAACCATATGATATTATATCCTGGGTGTAATATCCTGTTGGGATATTATGTCAGCTTAAAAGATTTTCTGGTTCTGAAAGCCATTCCTGATTTCTAAGATATAGGACAGCTCTGTCACAGTTGGAATCCCCTTACTATAATTTCCACTCACGTGCCACGCCACACCTGAGCATCGGTTCTAGAATGTGCCCTGCTAATATACTGGATCAGATCAGTTGTCCATCTAATTCAACTGACTCTGGTAGTGTCCTGCGCTTGGCACTCTAGAGCAAGATATAGTGCCCTATGTAACAGGCTTCGTCATCATGCTGGCACCTCCTGCTGGCAAGGATTAGCTTGGCAGGTCGGTATGCCAACTCCTGGAAGTGCCTCACCCACCATCACTTCTGCTCCTGGACCCTCATCTCTCTGTCGTTTTCTTCATGACACTGCCATCTAGCAGTCTCTCAATCTCTGCTTCCCCCTTGGACAAGCGTTGCAGTTCAACTGTCTCACCACTTCCTCTGAGGTGAGTGCAGCCAATTTCTGGCCACTTCTCTGTGGTCTGAGCACCATCTTCACCATTGCTCAGGACTTCAGCCTGCCAATCCTAGCAGGCAGCCAGGATCTCTCTCTAGCCCCCCAGTCCCCTCTTCTCAGCACTGCTCTCTGTAGCATGTTAACTTCCTTCTGCCTGCAAGACACCCAGTTCTCTCTCCTTGAGCTCCAGGGGGTAATTAACCCTGCTCTGCCTTGCAGCTCTTCTTATTGGGTCTGCTGGGCTACGACTGGCTGTTTCTCACAGCTCTTCTACTATTGGGAACTTCTGCTAAAAAAACCCTCAGAGCTGTACTTCAAATTCAGGCAAGTAGTCCTCTCAGCTGTCACAGCATTCATTCCTGAAGGAAATTCAAGAAATACTCCTTTTTCAGTTGTTTCAGCTAGACCAGACTAACACGGCTACATCTCTATTACTATCTTTTTTCAGTTGTGCATCACAGCCCAGACCTTAGTAACATGGACAATCTCAGGGCAGGGCAGTCATGTCTCTTGTATCAAGACCTGGCTATTGGGTCACCACATTTTTGCATATTGGTCATCCAGTCTTCACCTTTCTTTTGTCAGAATTTTTCTCCATGATTGAGTGCCCAGGGGAAGGCGGAATAATTATTTATATGTAATCTACCTAGTTTTGGATGTCCATATTTAAAGGATAATCATGCTTCCCACCCTTGAGGAGAATCCTATAATGAGAATCTCGTTATAATGGATTTGTGGAGCTTAGTATGAAGGAGAACAAAAACATTATCCATGCTTACCTTTGAATTTCTTTTCTTTGAGTAATAAGATCCACAGATCTGGCCTATCTGGGAGACAGATGAATCATTGAGAATAGAGATAGAAAGTAACATCCAAGGATTTAGATTTGTTTATTGGACAGAATTGACTATACCCTGCAGCAGGAGAAATTGTTTTCCCTCAACCTATGTTAAATCCAATCTGTAGCTTAAAGTAGATTTGAATTAGCCTGACTGGAGAAGTTATCTTAACTAGAAAGGAAGAAAGGCATTTACCTGTTGCCCGCACCTAAGAGGAGGGATTACCTAGGAGTTAGGATATTGGTTTAGAATTTGGGGAAACCCTACTCCGTCATACACTTAATGTGACCTCGAGCCAGTCATTTAGCTTCTCTAAGACTCAGTTACTAAATCACACTGCCTGACCTCACTACTGGTGTTGTGAGGATGCATATATTAAAGATTTTGAAGCACTCGGCTACTACCGAGGGGGCCAAATAAGTGCCTCAGATACATAGGTCTGGTTCTACCCCCAACCTTCAAGCAGGGTGACATGCCCATTTTAACAGTTTGTGGATCTTATTACTCAAAGGAAATTGTCAGGTAAGTACAGATACATTTTCCTATTCTAGCTCGTGCACCTGCAAATGTTATTCCTGGTGACACACAGTTGCTTCATCCCTCTTTGGAATCCTGCTAAGCAGTTTCCAGTGCTGAGCATCAGGCAAGTAATAGCCTGCAGCAATTTGACCTGTTATCTATGTAGCTAACAGAAGAGCACAAGAGGGAGGAGGGGGCAATAAAGTAAATAAGTAAAAAAAGCATCAGTGGATATCCACAACTGGAAATGGAAATGCATTAAACTCTGCTTTGATCGGATGGAAGCCATCCCTCAATGTCGGAGCTTTTTGCTGGTGCTCAGCCTCCTCTAAACCACAAGCTTGGCTATTAGCTGCTCCATTAAAATCCTCTCAAGTCTTGCTGGCATGGAGTCTGTCTTGGGGGTTGGCCAGAACTGGGCTCTGGGCTCCCTTGAACTTCCAACAGCTCTTTGTGCTAGTTTGTCTCCTGTCGAATTAGCCACTGCCGCTCAGGGGGCTGCTGTAGTCCTGCTGGCAGAAGTTTGCCTGCTCATGTAACGTTCACTGATGTCCACACCAGCGCTTAGGTTACTTATTCACCCCCTGCACAACATAAATTATACCAGCAGAAGCTGTAGTTGTGTACATAGTTATCTCAGGGTCAGAAGATGGCCTCTTTCCCCACGGGAAGTCAGATCCCTCCTCCCCACCCTTCTGCACCGACTCTATCTCCAGTGGAGCTCAGTGTTCCTGAGAGAGACCTCGGAGGCTCTGAGAGCCCCCGACCCCTGCCCCAAGCGCTGTTTTGTGGAGTAAAGATCAGTTGAGTTTCCAGGAAGTGAGACCTTTCCTTAAAGCCCCAAGGGAAATCAGGCATCATCCACCTCCTAAGTGTTTGCAACCCCAGGGGGCTTTCCTAGTGCAAAGGAGAAAATTCGCTCTAGTCACATGTGTGCCCTCCGACTAGTTCTCCGTAAACAGAATAGCCGTTTCTTACAACAGATGTAAAGTCAGATTCTGTGACCCAGTCCCACTTTGATGGGCACTCCCCTCCCGCACGTTCATACCTTGCTCACACTGCAGCAGTGAGTTACGTGAGGTTGGTGAGCAGACACATGCTCCGGAGTGGTATATATTGCTCTGTGCTTCTGACTACATATGCTGCGATCAACTCCCAGTGCCTGTGAATATGCTGCCCAGAGTCTGTGTATGTACCACTGCCCTTTGCTGAATCGAGTTAGGATTGCACAGCCGTGTGTCACAGGCTGTATATTGCTAGTGGCTAACAGAGATTCTCCTTTATCTCCAGTGGTCCTGGCTTGCCCTGCTGGGGCAGGGCTCAGTTCTATGCCCACTATGGCTGTGAAGTTCCAGACAGCCATGCTGCAAAGCCTAGTGGCACCTATGAATTCTTAGGCGATCATGGATTTGTCGTGCCATTCAGAGAAGAGTGTACTGTCCAGCAGCCCAGTGGTTGAGGTGACCAAGATCCTGACAGCTGCTCCACTGATGTTTTGGGTTGACTTTTAGACATGGCTTGTGTCAAATCTGGGAGTTGGTTGGGTGGCTGATGTGGATGTAACTGCTGCTGGCTATAAAGCATCATCAGCTTCACCTTCCTGTCTCCCATTAGTCCAGTGCACTGTGCCCTTTCTTCAATGAAAGAAGCTCCATCCCTGGCATCATATGGTGTTGCAGTCATAGCCTTTGCCAGTTGAAACCAGGGGATCCCCAGAATAGCCTGGGGATCCCCAGAATAGTCCCTGGTCTCTGGCATCCAGTACAGTGCTGCTACTGAGCTGTGCCAGGGGTTAGCCTAGGAGGCAGTTTGCATTGAGTTTTGCAGTGTAAGACCTGGGAGGATTTAAACTTATTTAAATACGTCTGTCTTTGGTGTGTAGTTGTTAGCTCTTTCCCAGGGGTATTTCAGTCTCTTTCTTCTCTGCTTGCTGTTTCATGGAAAGGTTCCCGCACCCTTCTGACTGTTCCTGGGAATCTTCTGGGGAAAGTTTCCTCTTATCTCTGTGAATGTTCCCAGGATGGAAATACTCCCTAGCCCAACTGTAGTGCAACTGGCGCACCTGCGAAGGAAACACCATTTTGCCAGTTCTCTGGGCCTGCGGTTGATGTCTGGGGTCAGGCCATCTTGTGTGTTGTGGCCTGACCTGTAGCACTAACATCACTGGCATGCCAGAGAAGAAAGTTTGGAGGCTGCCCTTGGCTTCTCATTCTCTAGCGCTGGGAACAAAAAGCAGGGAGAGGGGTCTGCCTTGCCTTTGCTGCATGTGGCAAGCACCTGGTGAATTCTCCGAGCCCTTAAGAGAGCCATGCTGAGTACGTCCCATCTGGAGGAGGAGCCACCACAATTCAGGAGGTGGGATGGGAGCAGAGGAAAGGAGATACGAGGAAAACGTGGGAGTCTCCAAAAGAAACCCTCTCCCAATAATAACCTCCGCAGAAGTGCCTCAGGCATAGTGCTTCGGTCTCCCGTGAGAACTGCTGGTGGCCTGAACCGTGATGGGCATGGCTGCAACGCCGGGAAGATTGCTGCAACGTGTTTCTGCTCCATACACGAGCTCCATAAATCTCACCCATTGCAAACATGGTGTGACGCGGGTCCACGTCTGCTGGGTACAACCGAGAGCAGGAGTTGGCTCTTGTGCCAAAACTAATGCTGGTGCCAGAAAATGGCTGCGGGCTAGCTCCAGGGACAGTAAATGAAAACAGCATTTGCACTGATCAAAGATTTCTTTAGCGTTTATAGGGAAGAGATATTTTACCATCCTAATTGTGAGCCAGAACACTGTAGCTAATAGCAGTTTAATGCAATATAAATGGGCTTAAAAGTCATGGCCCTGCTGGGATTTCCTTAACAGTTCATAGCAAATGCCTAGTACGTGGCCTCCTGGCCAATTACTTGCTGTGCTGTGAAATGGGAGATGGGGGCTTTGGCAGTGAAGGGAGAGAAAGTGGCACCCGGCATAAGATATTTTTCTGGGGGCAGGAGAAGGGAGAATTTGAAGAGATGAGACAATAGAAGCAGCTAATTGGAAAATACAGGCACACGTGGGGCTGGTATTCGTTGGGCCGCCAATAGATTGGCCCCATTTTTTGCTGTGCACTTGTTTGTGCATGCAAAACCTGTGTTTGTACGTAGAAACAAGCAGTTGTGCATTTTCATTTCCACAGGCGACCACCACTGGCCTTACAAAGGAAAGGTTTTTGCACACAGAAATTAAACTATTCGTTATTTTGTTGGACACTCATTAGAAATTTGTGGGGTTTTTTGGCCTCCCAAATCCTCCCCCTTCTCCCGGCAAAGAGTTGGGTTGGAAGCCCGCCTTCTGCAGCATTGTGAGAAAGCAAAAAATGTTTATTCTCACCTTGAAGTTTTTCGTCTGTCAGCACAGGTGGAAAAAATATTTATTTGCCAAGGGTGGTTTTTCCCTCACTAACAGATCCAATTCATAGATTTTTTTTTTTTTAATGCAAGAAAGAATCATTGTGATGATGTAATCTGACCTCCTGCATGGCTCAGACTAAAGATTCACACTCAGTAATTGCTGCATCAAAACCATCATTGCTGTTTGAGCTGTAGCCAGCAGCCACAGGGGGCCACGCTGGCCAGTGTCCAATCACTTTTTGGCCCACTGCAGCTCAGTTGGGGACAGATCAGAGCATTCTGGGGGAGAGCCCTGCCTGCAAGCTATGGCAAGAGCTAATGAGCCAGAGCAGGGCAGGGAGCCAGAACAGGGACCCCTGTGAGATTAGTAGGGAAGTCTTGATCTTCAGGCCCCTCTCCCTACCGGGGCAGGACTCCCCCTTTGAAAAGGCACTGTTCAGCCAGGGCTGCTGTATATTGGCACTGTCTTGACTTAAAGATTGCACATGAAGGAGAATCCAGCCAGGTCCAAATACCTTTAAGGATCTGAAGCAATGTCCTGAGGTAAGTTGTTCCAGTGATTTATGATCCTCACTGTTAAAATTTAGTGATTTATTTCAGGCTAAATTTGTCTATCTTCAGCTTCGAATCATTGGACCTCATTATGCCTTTTTCTGCTAGATTAAAGAGCCATTTTCTATTAGAAATCTCTTTCCCGTGTAAGTCTTGCCGACTGTGATCAAATCATCTAACGTTCTCTTTAACACAGTAAATAGATTGAGCTGCTTTAGTTTTTCACTGTAAGGCAGGTTTTCTAGACCTCTGAGCATTCTTGTATTTCTCTGGAATCCTGCCCAGTTTTTTCAACCTCCTTTTGAAAGTGTGGATATGATTACTGGGCACAATATTCCCCTAATAGTCTCACAAATGCAGAAGTAATACCACCTTCCTACTCAGGGGTGGGCAAGAGGCAGCTAGTGGGCCAAATCCAGCTCACAGCCACCTTGCCAGTACCCTCACTATGCAGCAGCTCACGCTGTTTTAAACAGTCAGCTGCTGATTGCTCTGCAGGCTGTCGAGGGACAGGAGAATTTGTGCACTGTCTCCGTCCCCAGCAAAATCCCTCAGCTCCCACTGGCCAGTTTCTGGCCAATAGGAGCTGAGAAATTTTGCTGGAGGTAGGGGCAGGGCAGAGTGAAGGCTCCTTCCTCCCTCCCTCCCTCCCTCCCCCTCCCAGCACTGGAGCAGAGCCACTTGGAGTAGCCCGCCCAGCAGACAGGCATCAGGCCTAACTCAGGTTCCTGTTGGGCTGCTGGCTGGGAGCCGCCTAGGTAAGAGTCTCCCATCCACAGCCTGCTTCTGGCACCCCACCTCCTCTTTCCCTCCTCCCCCCCTGCAACTACCTGCCCAAGGTCACCAGCCCCTCTTGCCCCAGGTCACCACCCAAATCCTCTGTATTCCCCTCTCTCTACCTCCTCCAGGTCACAACTCCCTCCCAGACCCTGCACCCCTTCTTATTCCCCTCCCCCAGGCCAGAATTCTTTCTTGCACCCTTACCCCCTCCTGGACTCTACACCCCCAAGCTCCTGCTCCAGATCATAACCCCCTTCTTCACCCAAATTCCCTCTGACACCACATCCCCTCCTGCACCCCAGTCCTCTATCCCAAACTCCTTTCTTCACCCCACCGGCAGACCCAGACCCCCATGCCCCCTCCACAAAAGTGCAGCCCTTGACCATGTACCAAATTCTTGGAGTGGCCCCCCATTAAAAAATTATTGTCCACCCCTGTTCCTGAAATTCCCTTGCTTATGTATCCACGGATTGCCTATGCCTTAGCTATAGCATTGCTCTGGGAACTGAAGTTCACGTAGTTACCATGATCCCCAAGTCCTTCTCAGAGACAGATTTCCAGGAAAGTGAGTAACTTACATTCTTTGTTCCTAGCCTCATGACCTTTCCATGGGGCTGTGTTTAAACCATATGTTATTCACCTTACCAAGCAATCCACGTTGGTCTGTATTACTGACACGTCCTACGGATGTAATAGTGTAGTTTATTAACCAATTAGCAAAAGCTTATCGGTTAATGCTATAGACTACACGCATTTTCCCTTCCCCCCTTGCCAGTAAATTTTTTAGCCGACTGGCCAGCAGCCTGGCTCAGTTCTGGCTCACGCCGGGTCCAGAACTTGCCCCTGCTGCGGCTCTGCATTTAAAGTGTATTACGAGCCAGGTGAGCAGAGCCCAGCTCAGTTCTGGCTCATGCCAAGCCTGGGAGCTCAGACCCCACCCCCAGAAAGGGGCTGCTGCCACCCCGCACTGCTGCCTCTGTATCAGAGGCAGCAGTGCCGGGCAACAGGCAGCCAATCTTCAAGGGGAGCTGTTTTTTTTAAACTGATACAGAGGCAGCAGTGCTGAGTAGCAGGGGGCTCCTCGGGGATGGGGCCGGAACACACTGGCTGCTGGCCCCACCCTGGGGACTATAGAATAGTCGAGTAACTGATAAGAATTCATGAGGTTAATCGACTGTTCAGTTAACCAATATTTAACATCTCTAATGTGTCCACATCATCATTATTTACTACTCCACTAATCTTAGTGTGCTCTATCAATTAACTGGGAGATCATATAAAATCATGGCTGGGAAAATTTGCAAAGATATTGATAGCATTGCTATTGAACAGCATTGGGCTGAGAAGAGATTTCTATGGGACCTCACTAGAAACATTGCTCATTTACTGTATCTTTTTGCATTCTATTAGTTAACCACTTTTTAATTCATTTAACATGGTTTGTATCGATGTTACTATAGTGCTAATGTTTTTTTTTAATCCGTCTATTGGGCAGGACTACGTCAACTGTCTCACAGAAATCTAAGGATGTCAGGTCAACACCTCTACTTTTACAGTCAAACTTGTGATCTTCTCAAAAGACAATAGAACAGCTGTTTGACAGGACTGATTTGTCCTTAAAACCACGTTGTTTGGCATTAATTAGGCTGCCTTCTTTGCATTCTTTCCTAGTTGCCTCTCATATTGATCTTTCCATGATTTTGTCTAAATCAGTAAAGAACTAAAAGATTTCCTGATATTCAGCCTGAATGTTTCTTTTCCTAAGCTGACCCTATTACTCCTAGCTTCCTCCCCCCCGGTCCATGCTAAATTGCTGTCTATCCTTAGTGTTTATATCCTTCAGATATTTGCAGCTGATGTTAATTTATCCCTCCCTTCCCCCCAGCTGTGGCTTAGCCAGGCTAGATATATTTAAATCTCTTAATCTTTTTCCGGTAAGTAAGTCCCTGCACCTCTTTGATCTTTTTTCTGCTCTTTTCTGAAGTTGCATCACTTTGTCATGATCTTTATAGTAATGAAGTGCTCAGAACAGAGAGCTGGAGTGTGCCAAGAGCTGCACAGAGAAGTTGCTCCACACTCTGCTCTGGGACATGGCTCCTCAGGGAGGAAGGTTCCCAGATGTGAGTGCACTATCCCCTGTGGCTTCTCCCCAGACACACACAAAGGAGTTATCGCTTCCCTGTGCTCCCATGAGATGGCTCAGCAAGCGGCATATGTTACCCAGAGTCATAAACTTGCCATTGTCCCTGCTGAGTGCTTTGCATGCTAGCGGTGCCTCCCCCCATCTAGGAGGGGCATCACAAAGAAGTTACCAAAAGCTGGAGGCCTCCTTACAGAATGCACGATGGCTGCAGCATTTTAGGAAGGAACGGGTTCAGATGTGGAACCCAACCCTGAGCTGTGGCACTCTGGGAGAGGATGGGGGAGGCACTGGAATTCTGTTTGGTGGGATCAGCAGAGCCAGATACAGGGATGATTGGCGCTTTGCAGAATGGACTCAGTCATTGCTTCCTTGGGACAAAATCCATCCGGTCGTGGTGGGGTGGGGAAAGCAAACAGCCGGAGAGTGGGCTAGCCTGTGGCTGGGCAATGCACTTGCTGGCCCTTGCCTTGCGAGCTCCCCTCTGCTGCAGATTAAACCCTCTCCACTTGATATTAAAAGGATGAATGTGCGGGGTGCTGCCGCCTCTGCGATAATGGATTCCGCTCCTGGGAGATGCTCCTTTGATGCCAGCCTGGTTTGAAGTCTGTCACTGAAGGAGTCTGGCAAATCAAATGTCAAAACGTGTGAGTGGGCTAGCTAATAAATCTCTCTCCAGTCTGACTCCAGGTGAGATGAGACAGGGCTGCTGGCCAGATGGGGAGGGCAAGGGAGGCAGGAACCGGGAGTGGGCAGCAGGCTGGTGTCCTGGAGTGGATGCCAGTTCTGCCACTGGTCTCCTTCCAGTGCCCTCTGCTGCAGAAAGCACCCTGAATTCAGACCAATGATTTCTGTGAGTGCCCAGCACCTGCAGCTATCAGAAGCCACAGAGGACTAACTAATGCAGCCTAAGCCTGTTGCTGTAAGGTGCTCCAGAAGTTTGGGGGGAGGGGGCAGTTCTTCCTTTGCAGAA
The DNA here is from genome assembly GCA_019425775.1 of Rafetus swinhoei. Lineage (NCBI taxonomy): Eukaryota > Metazoa > Chordata > Testudines > Trionychidae > Rafetus > Rafetus swinhoei. Next base: position 142,525,007 of record CM033440.1, on the reverse strand, counting down.
ACAACATCCAAGGGAGGTGACAGAGAGACTATGTCAAGTGTCACAGCTTTGGGAGAGAATCCCTAACACCTGGCTCATTGCTCCTGGCTGATCCAGGCAGCATTTGCTATTTGTCTGAGCACAGGCCTGAGACCCAGGGACTTGCTGAGTTCTAATGCCAGCAGTGACACGCCGGCAGTGCCCAGCTAGAGAGTGGGGTCAGGCAGTTACACCGGGAGGGCTGGAGGCAGGGCTTCTGGCCTCTATTCCAAATTTGGCCATTGCCTCCTTGTGACCCTAAACAAATCCTGTAATCTCTCTGCCTACGTGGTGCTGGCGACACTCCAGCTCGCAAAGGATTTTTCTTTGAAGGGGAGGGGGTCGATTTAACATTGGTGCAGCATTTTAATGCACAGCACTTCACCAGCTAAATGTCTTCAAATAATAATTGAGAAATGAGGATGAATGCATCAGTCTAGTTTTTCTTATTGCAGGTTGTGGTGAGGGGAGAGGGGTCAGCCCACCAGTCTTACCTTGGCATTGCTTCTATCCCAGCTAAGGCCTAGACCAGGAAAATGACCCACAAAAAGAAAGTGGCTAACAGAATTGGGAATGGGATGCTGAGAGGTTTTTCACCTCTGAGCTGATGCTCTGAATTCTTCCCACATTAGTAATGTCCAAAAGCTGTTAACTTCTAGTGGCTGATGAGAACCATGTTGAACATCTCCCTGCAGGTCCATGGGAACAGATAATCCACAGGACATATACCATTTCGACTGGCATTGATTAGATTCTTTTGCTGGAAGCCTCTTTTGCCAGAAGCCTCAACAAGGAGCCAAAAGACTGAAAGAGCCATGCATACTCGACTTCCCTATTGCCCCAAGATCCAAGCCAAGGGCTGAATCACAATCTGACGGAAGAGCTGGGGTCTGGGGGAAGCTTGCCCTGTCCCGTTCTGTAGATAAAGGACTGTTGTTGCTAAGCCATAGTACCCTGCCTCTGCATCTTATCTGTATAATAGGTGATGGCTCAGAATTAAAATTAAACATATTTAATCACTAAGGCTACGTCTACAATGAACAGTTATTTCGGAATAAGCTATTCTGGAATAGTTATTCCAAAATAGCTTATTTCAAAATAGCACATCTACACTGCAGGGAAGCCTCAAAATGAGTCCAAGGCAGGCTCCCCTAATGTAGACGTGCTATCTCGATATAGAGCCCCAGAAGAATAACTTAGAATGGCCCTGCCGAGGGGCTATTTTGAAATAGCAGAAGTGGAGCATCTACACACACCTTATTTCAAAATAGCTATTTTGGAATAGGCATTATTCTTCATAGAATGAGGTTTACAGAAGTCGCAATAAGCCGTCCTTTATTTCAAAATTTTTTCTAAATAAGGGAATTGCTGTGTAGATGCTCGCATAGTTATTTCTAAATAACAGCCGTTATTCAGAAATAACTTTGCTGTGTAGATGCACCCTAATAGTCAATATTTTGTTCTTATAAAATTGTCCTAGGCTGTCTTCCTTTCCCCACAAGACTCTTCCTAGGTTGGGACCATTACTTCACACATCAAGTCCTGCCTTTTGTGGTGACACAACTCCACTTTTGAACAACTATTTCTGCCTCTGGCAGCTCTCCCCTGGCTTCCTCCGTCTGTGTTGGAAGCAGCTGGCAGTGTCTAGTGCTCCCAGCTTAATATGCAGACTCAAAACAGAAGGCAAGGTAAAGCAATAGCCCAGCTGTAAGCAAAAGGCTCTGATCACCTGTGGTTTTGAGGATCATTCCATTTTACAACAGTGGTTCTTCTCCCGTATGATAGGTTTGCTGTTTCCAGCACTGCTTAACCTGAAGTTTCACTGCTTTTAACTTTCATTGAGTTTTATTAAAAGGCCCAAACAGAAAGGGCACTGGAATGCCGGGGCAGCTGGGATACAGAATCTTCCACAACTGGGATACAGTGGGGTACAGTGGGGATACAGCTGGGATACAGTGGGATACAGAACCTTCCACTTCCAGATTGCTACGTTGAAGCCAGCCAGTAATGACCAAGAGCCCTTCCTAGGTGATGGCTGTTCTGAAGTCTGTGTGAAATGTGTGGTGGGAGACCAGAGGGGGTCTCAGTCCAGTTCCTAGCGGGCAGTACTGTTCCACAGAAATCAAATCCACAAATGGTGCTAATTGGCTGCTGGTTGAGCAGACGTGGGAACCAAAGATTTGTCATTTGGTTTGGATGAAGATATGCATCTCGTTATCCATCTGGGCCTCTTGTTATAATGACTTCAAAGGTGATGTCTTGGGAGGTAGAAGACTCTTGCATATAGAAGGGCTGCTCCCCAGCAGCAGAAAGCATTGGCTGCACTTCACACTTAAGTCATGTCCCATCTTACTGGGGAATTCCTTAACTCAAGGTGCTGAACCTCCACCGGGAGGCACAGAAGGATGAACGTCATTGATCAGGTCTGTGTTGCATGGATATGCCAATAGCATTTGCTAATTGCCTAAAGTCCTGTCTCAATCTAAAGCCAGGGAAGATTACCAGTCTCCTTTCTGATTTGTTCAAAGTCCTGCCTGGGAATCTGGAGGGGCTTGTCCCTGGATCTGCACACTAGATATCCTCTCTCCCAACAGGTCTGCTTTCACTTTCCCTTCACACTAGTGCTGGGGGCTTAGTTTCGCTCTCTGTGATTCTTTTCACAAGATGGAAATGGTACCAGCTGCTGTCTACCCTCGCCCTTATTGCTGGGTTTTGTGCATCTGTCTCTGGCAGCCACTGAGTGCTGGTTCCCTGCAGCCCTCTGTGATGATCAAAAGACTCAGGCAGAGCAGCACATTCAATTTTCTTTCTTTTCTCTTTTTCCCTTGTATGTGACTCTGCTGGCATTTAAAACTCCGAGGCCCTGTTTGTCCCCCGAGAGAATTAAGCCAGAGTGTAAAATAAAGCTGTGCTCCTGGCTGGTGACGATCTGAGGGGGGGAGGGGAGGAGGAGGGAAAGGGGAAATGTAAAGAGTTAGAATAAATGCCAGAGTGACTTTGTCAAGGGCTCGGAGAGTTAAGAGTGAAACGTGGCCGAGAGCGTCTCTGTGTCCTGCTTGTGAATGCAGCGGGGGCTTTCGGTTCTTCCATAGGAACTGCACCCCCTGCCAGCCTGGGTTTGCTGGGGTGCAGAGGTGTCCACCCACTCTGTGAAGAGGGCTTGAAATGTCTTGCTGCAAATAAGGCCTTGTCTACACTACTGCGGGCCATCAACCTAAGTAACGCAACTTTAGCACTGTGCTTAGGTCTGCTTACCGCAGCATCTTTACCGGGGAGAGTCAACAGCTGACGCTTTCCCATCAACTCTACTTTGCTCGTTCTGGTGGAGTGCTGGAGTCGACGGGAGAGTACTCAGTGGTTGATTTATCATGTCTATACTTGTCTGGGTGATCCCATTTCCCTCCCTGAATTCCCCCTGTGGGTTCAGCTGGGACTGAGATGCTGTACTTCCTAACCCTAACAGGTCAGGTAGCTTTGCTGTGTGCTGTTTAAAAGCAGGAGGAAATGTTTTCCAAAAGCATCTATATCTAGATTAGCACAGGAAATGTTTTGGGTACGGTATAATTGGCTGATGTTTAATGAATGGTTGGATAGAAACGCCACAGGAGGAATTGAAGGTCGTTGCTATCCTGATGTGTCATTAGGAAGGTATTACTGTGACTTTCCATGCCTTTGCGTGCATTTACACCAATGTCTCCTGGAAAATGAAAACAGAACCTCAACTGTGTGTCATAGGTCCTATAATGCTAACAGCCAAGGGAGTTTCTTTTGTTAAAGTTATAAAGGTGAGTGTTTTCCAGGGTAGGCAAATCTGAGTTCTATCACAGCCGTTGCCATGAAGGTCCATTTAGCTGCTGTTAGCAAAATAGTAAAGTCCTAATTGACTGTGGCTTGGTTATAGTATTTCTTTCTAAAATTGTGCTAAAATCGTGGAATTGCTCTTTGCCATTGCTGTGTTAGTAACTAAGACAACAGCATGCTGTAGCCTATTCTGAAATGGGGATGTTCATTATTTTCACCTTTCTCTCTTGCATACATGCCCTGTCTGATCTGGTGATGGGTGGGAGTAATATTTGTGTGTGTGTGTGTGTGTATTACACTGTGTGGGTGAGAGATAGAGTTCTACTATGTATGCTCCATCTTTTTTGAATCATTTTTTTTCAATTAAGGAAACCAAGTGTGGTGAAATCTAGCACTTCAAGGTAACAGAGCCATCGGAATGATGTGGCTTTACACTGCAGGGGAGTACTTGTCTGTGTAGTGTCTCGTTACTATGAATTAATTGGATGATCCATCTAAGCAGAGCTCCGGCATATTTGCACTAAGTATGTTTTTAGGAGGAGTGTGGGTGGGGGCAAAGGGTCGGGAGATTCCCACCCGGAATGGACTCTATTCTAACACTTGCTGAGGTGAAACAGTAGTGTAAGATACAAATCAAAATCGCAGAGTAAATCACTAAACAAAATCTTTACTACAATAAGATTTGACTAGCTGAGTTAATTGGCTTTGGCAGTTGGTAGAAGAAGAGAGCTGGAAAGCTGAGATTCAGCCTGCGTGTGCATACGTTTTAACTTGCTCTTTTAAAAACATAAAGGTATGTGACTGGCATGAAGACTATCCTTCTGTCCTCTGAACCCCAGCCTGCCCTTCCTTCTCAGCTCTGAACACAGTGTGCCAAATCAGATTTTATTGTATTAGTGAGAATGGGAATTCTCAGAGCTTTGCTTCAAACCATTTAAATGACACACAATTCTTGGACTCCACTATGCGAGTTGGGTTGGTATTACAATCACTCCGATTTCACAGATGGGGAAACTGAGTCACGGAGCAGCAAAGTGCTTGTGCAATGCCACAGTGAGTGTCTGCATGGGAGTCAAGATTAGCCCTGAGAGATTGTTATTGATGCTCCCCTGCTCTAACCAGTAGGCTATACCATTTCCTATTTGACATGCTCAGTCTCACGTACTTTTCTAGTAAATGTCCCTAACATAGGTGTTTCCAGATGGAAAACTGCTTTGGTTGGGGCTTATTAGCACCCTTCCACTAGCTTGTATGCTTGTGCATGCTACTGGCTGGTAGCCACATGGCTCAGCTCTGTTTCAGCAGCATAGGGCCTAAGTCCTGTTGAACTGGGGGGCAGGGGAGGGAAGGGTCTGTGCTTTTGAAACAGGAGAATGAGTTCTACCCCTGCTGCTCCTTGGTGTACAGGCAGGGCTGCCGACGGAGGAGGGAGTAAAGGGGGGAAGTTGCCCTAGAACCCAATTCTTTTAAAGGGCCTGGGGCTCCAGCCCACCACCACTGCTACCGTGGCAACAGCATCAGCCAACGCCTGGGCAGGGCCCTTCAACTTGCCACTGGACCCAAAGGTTGTGTGGCGGAGGCTTGCCCCACCCCTTATGCCCAAGGCCGCACCCCTTTTTGGGGGGGGCCCGGAGCCAATCCACACACACACACACACACACACACACACTGTCCAGGGTCCAGCAAAGTCTGTTGCTAGCCCAGTGTACAGTGTTGTGATGGCCATGACGCCCTCGGTGGCAGAGGATTTGTTACAGTATTGCGTGGGATAGGACAGCTATCAGCAGTTACATAGAGCTCCACATACCCTAGGGCCCAATAGGCACACAGAGTAGTAGCCACAGGAACTGGCATAGTGTCATCGTAGACTGACGTCCCCCTTCCCAGTGCCTTGGCCTCTCTGCCTTCCTGTGATCTGGTGCTGCGGATAGAAGAGGAGATTCCTGCTTGATCCCCCTGCTTGGTATTCTGTGCTGCAGATCAGCAGGTAGGCGCCAACAACCTTTAACTAGGTGGTGGTGGTAACGCTGAACCTCAGTGACAGGCAAATGAGGCGGCTGCCAGTGTGTCCATGTGAGGAATACCAGGCAGTCTTTCTCTCCAGCGAATGAGTCTTCAGTTTGTTCTTTTACCCTGGTAATCCGAGAATTTAGGGGTCAGTTATCTCCGCTCATGCTGGGGGATAAAATGGAATCTGCAGGAGCTGCTCTCTTCCATTTGGCGACCAGCCTCTGGGGTAGAGGGTGCAGCTTGCATTTTAAGTTTGTGTCTAAGTCTGGCGGGAGCATTGTGCAGTAGAGAGTCTAAGGCTACTGAACATAAAATCGCTCTCTCATCTAGAGACTTTGCTATTTCTATCACTCGCAGTTGGAATTTATTTTCCTCTCTTTTGAATAAAAGCTAAGGAATTTCTGAAAGTATGGCCATGAGGCAATCAACCACCTGCTGCTGGCCAGTGTCCACTGATTTCGGCTCGCAGGGCTGTAAAACTGTGACATAGATGTTCAGGCTTGGGCTGGAGCCTAGTTTCTGGACACTGAGAAGGGGAGGATCTCAGCCTGTGCTGCAGCCTGAGCCCAGACATCTACACCATGGTTTCATAGCTCCATGGGTTTGGATCAGCGGAAGCGGGCCAGCCGTGGGTGTTTTATTGCAGTGTAGACATACCCCAGAGGCTCCACATGGGAGCTGTGTGACAGGAGATGAAGCCTGGGTCTGGTGGTGAAAGCACAGAACTAAGGCAGCAGGACTCCAGGATTCCCAGCTCTGCTGCTGCCATCCCTCACTTCATGCCTTCCTTGCGCACGTCAGTTTCCTGCCCCGGGCCTCAGTTTCTCTAGCTGTAAAATAGCAAGGAGGCCAGCTCTGGGGCAGCCTGGTTGACAATTCATTAGTGTTAGTAAAGGGCTTTGAGATCTGCAGAGTACTCGTTGCTCCTGGGCTTAGTCCTGACCAGAATCAGGCCATGCTGAGGATCCTGGATATTCTTGGGAAAAGCGAGATGGAATTCATCTTTTTCAGCCTGCAAAGACCAGAGTCTGGCTGTTTTGGGAGGAGACAGAGTTTGGATTTGGGGCTCAGGCCCCTGCTGGTGCTGCCTTTAGGGCTAGTTCATTTCTGACTCGAGTTAACTGGATCCTTGCGTCTGTGCACTGGCTTGTCCATCACCTTCCCCTATAGGTCAAGCACCTCCCTCTCCCCTCCCCAGCTCACTACAGCACTGTGCTATCACCTGGATCTCCGGCCCAGGCTCCCTCCCCCTCGCTCGGTCCTGTCCAGGCTTCTCTCCCTTTTCTCCTGCCATTCCTCACTTCCTGCCTTTCTCCGGAGGAGGAGCCTCTCAGCTAGTGCCAGCTGAGTCCCCTTCTTCTTTCAAGCTCCACCTATCTTGGGGGCCCAGGCCAGTCACTTTGCACACGTGCATTCATGCCTTTGCCCTGCGAGCTCCAGGCAGGGACCTGGGTGTGTCTCTTGGCTTTCTGCATAGCGCTTCGCACCAGCTGTAAAGCCCAGTGTAAATAATGATCCCAGTCCTAAGGGGCTGTGGCCCCAACCAGAAAAAAATGGGAAGGGGCTCCCTAGCCGTGGTCTGGCACCACATCCCCTCCATCCCATGGGGGCACTGTTTGGCAGGGCAGTCTCCGTGACAAGAGTCCTCAGTGATGTCAATCCATGGACAAGGACACATGTAGCAGCTGCCAGTGGCAAGGACTCCATCCTATTATCAAAACCAATTTTCTCAGGCTTTGTGCCCTGGGGCAGGACCTAGCTGTGCTGTGGTCATATGACTCGTGGCTCCTGTGACTTTCCTGGGGCTGGGAGGACGTTTCCTTCACATTTGTGGATTTTTCTGTAGGGCAGGTGGACCCGATATAAACACAGTTCACTGAAAACTTTCTGGATTACCATCTTAGGCAGCATTGGAGGCCACACAGTAACAGTCCAAGGAGACAATGGACTGGAGTTCCCATCTGGCTACTTTGATTCCTTTGTGAGGAAACGTGGCTTCTCCCTTCTCTGAAGCTAGAATAGAAAGAGACTTTACAAAACTGGTTCTAAAAGGTTGGCTGTGGACCTGCAACTATTGCTCTACCTTCTGGTATGGCCGCACAAGCGTAGATCTAGTAAGTTCCAGGAAACAAAGAAAATTAGACCATGACTAGGACCCAAAACTTCACCCTAACACTTGATATTTCTTTACACTACTTCCCTGACGCCTGTTCTTATTTGTCACACGTTCTCTGTGACTTTCACTAAAAATGGCCCTGCTACCCTGGCAGCCCCATTCTCTGCAAATATCTCAGACTGGCTGCTATGAGGGTGCTGGCTAGAGTCTTTGTTGGCTTTCAGATCTCTGGGATGACTGGTGAAGCCACCTTAATTTGGTTGATTTTATTTGTTCCTAACAAGCAGGTGAGTGGCTATGATTTTTACGGTTGCAAAATAATTTTACAGCTAAGGCGGGCTTTCTTTGCCCTGTGTTTTCACAGCAGCAGCATCTGAATGAGCCTGCGGGAGAAGTGATGCTGCTTTAACGCTGTCTGGCAGGGGAATGCTCTGCCCTCTTCAGCCCTTTCATAATACTTCTTGCCATGTTGCTGTTCTCCGGTTTATTTGGCATGGGAGGAAAACAGGAGTTCTGTACATTTGCATAGCACGTTTCAGGCGGAAGTACCCTGGAATGCTGTTTTTTCAGAGATTGCTCCTATGCTGAGTACAGCCACCTCTGGGGGGGAACATGGCAGGTGCTTTACAGCACACACCAGCACTACACAACAGCGTGTAAGGGGAGAAATGGAAGGGAATTTAGGGAGGTTGAATGTTGGAATTTAGCCAGGAAACCAGGGCTAGCTCCATAACTCCCTCAAGCATGTCAAGGGACCTTCATGCACCCAAGACCTAGGTTTTATGGTACTTCGAGCAGGACAGTGCCCCATGCTTTAAAGTTGGTGATGTGCTGTCCTGTGTTTGAGGAGCTGGGCATCTCCATCCAGGGAATAACATAACCAGAGGCAGCAGTTTATTTTACCATTGCAGAAGAGGGTGATGGTAACATAGGCCCAAACCCTGCTGGCAGTCTAGATTAAGTAGGGAATCTTCATTCCCATCTCCCCCCTCCCCTCCCCCCACAGAGCACATTTAGAGTTGCAGTCACCCCTACAGCTCCTGGACCCTGAGGCAAGAACTGGGTTCTCCCAGCCCTGCCCCTGCTCCTTTTTTGTCCCCCTTCTGCCCTCATATAGTGCCTCTTTATTAAGGAACAGGGTGTCCCTGTAGCCAGCAAAGGGACCTTTTTGTCTAGCTCCTGGCCCCCTTCTCCAGCCTAATGACCTACACTGGTTCGGCAGATCTCACCGATCTCCATGGCCTCCTCAGTGCTACAAAATGGTGGCTGCCCCCCCACCCCCACTAACTTGTTTGCTTTGGCTGACTGCGTCTGTCGCTGCCATGTCACTTTTGAAGACTTCTCTTTTTTTTTTTTTTTTTTTCCACCTCACCAGCCGGTCTCGATTAGAACATGAGGCCCTGCCGGCTTCCTCTCAGGAGCAGATGTGACCCAAGAAATGGGATAGCAGCTGGGGATGAAGATGACACGTTCGTGGCACTAGGGCTAATCAAACAACTTCTCACATTATAACACTGTGAGGTGGGAGACGTGCGAGCCAAAGGCAAGTCAGCTCTTAGAGCGCCTGCTGAGACACGCCGCTAGCGAGCCATCTGTAATGAGCTGACCATGCCACTCAACAGGGCATCGCACACTCCATTCAGGGCTGTTTTTAATCCATTTAACCGCAGAAGAGGATCAAAAGGCTGAGAGCTGGGCCAGGTACCTGGAAAACAAGATGGTTACTGTCAAGCAAGGGTGACCTGGAAGAGGAGACGCTGTTGTACCAGCCCTGGACATGCTGTTTCTCCTGTGGTGGAAGAGATTTTGTCATGCTGGGGTCGATGTTGCTCACAGGGCTGTAGATGCTCCCAGGCGCACAGAGGAAGACACACAGTACTAGATGCATGGAAAGACATCTCGGTGCTCTCTCTCTTGGAGCTTTTTGGCAGTCCAAGAGTAAGATTCTGCCCTCACACGGGGGCAGCCACACTCATTCGAGCAAGAGAGCTTTTGTTTTTCCCCACTCTTACTTTCAGTCAGAAGTGTAGTGCTGTCGGAAGGTGCTGGATCGATAGCCCTGGTGACCAAAGTCCTCTGTTAGTACATAAAACAGCTACAGCCCAAGCAGCAGTGGTTCATGCTGTCACCATGCCATGTCCTTCCCCCATGCCTCACTCATGCATTCCAGAGGTTCTCAATGAGTGTTCTAGACCTTTATAGTTTTTCATAGCCACCTTACCTCCAGGAAGGCAAATCAGTGGTGTTAGCCCCTTGTGAAGGGTCAGGAGACTGAAGCATTGAGGGGGAAAGTGGTTTGCCTGCCAAGGTCAGTCAGTCAATGGTAAACATGAAAACAGAACTTGAAGTCCTGACATCCAGTCCCCTGATCTAACCACTAGACTCTGCTATCTTGTAGATCTCTGGCTTCTTGCATCCATTACAGCCCTTTAACACCCCAAGGGCCTACAAAGGGGTCCGTGTTCTCTAAGGGCTGACAGGTGTTATCCTACCTAGGGACAAGGACTCTATCTGATCTATTGTAACCCTTCTCTGTACTAAGTTGCACAGGAGAAAACAGATTTCCGCATGAGAGCTACTTTGCTATGCTTTGTGTTTGCAGCTCACACTGTCTTGGAGGAATTACTACCCTTCTTGTTCTGATTTAGGGCTTGCGGGGCAAATGCAGGTGGTGGGACGGGACAATGTGGGTTTCATTTAATATGAAGGTGCAGGGGGCTGATATTCCAGGGCTCAGCATATAATGTTCCACCTTGGCAGCTTAGATCTAGATCTGGGACCTGTTCTCTCCATGGGCTGCCCCTCCATAATGGAGATGCGGGAGGTTGCAAGCTGCCCCAGGCCTATCATGAGTGGCTGGCAAATGGCTGAAGCATCTGTTGATTGGACGGGTCATTGCTGCCCTAGCAAGGGGGAGCAATACACAGTTAAGAGCAGTGGGGATGGGAGTACCGGGAGATGATGCGCAACCAGTGAGGGTCTAGCTGCGGAAACAGACTGCCATTCCTATGATGGATTTCCTTTCTGTTCTTGTCGTTACCATTACTAGTCCCTCCAGTGGTGGAGCCAACTTCTCAGGACATCCGCCAGGGCCTGGGCCGCAGCGTCACCCTGCGGTGCACCATGCTGAAAGGGAGCCCCCTGAAGGTAGCCACGGCCGTCTGGCGCTTCAATGGGAACCTCGTGACCCTGCCCCCCGGTGAGCAGCAGGACTACTCAGAGTTGAAGGTGGACAGCGTGACTCGGGAGAGCAGTGGTAGCTACGAGTGCAGCATCTCCAATGATGTGGGGGTTTCCACCTGCCTCTTCCAGGTGTCTGGTAAGTCTCATACACTGCCATCTCCTGGGGCTGGTTTTCAGTGCTTTGCTTTGTGGCTGGCGAGCCCTGGACACGGAGGCTCTTTCTCTCAACCAATGTGCTTTAGTTGAGCTCCGGGGGCACTGAGTGGGGAGCGCAGCCCCCGTTGCTCATGCACCCCCTTGGTGCCTCTGCTGCCACCATTTAAAAGGGGGCTCATTGGTGCTTGTTGGATTGGTGTGTTTCTGTGGTGTGAACACGTCCTCTAAGGAACAGGAGTGACACCCACCAAACTCATTTCACGTAGGCTGCTGTACAGAAGTCTGAGGCTTTCTACTCTCAGCTATAGACCATCGTAATTGGGTATAAATGTTGATCATGTGGGTGTGTAAGATTCAGCATCCCATCATCAGCTCCTGGAGACCTCCAGTCCCCTTTTCTAAAACAAAGCCATTCCTTTTGTGCAGGTTCCTCTTGTTTCTCCAGATCTCTCGGCTGAGGTAAAAACTAGGCAGGGTCAGGTGCTCTCACTCAGTGGATTTGCTGCTGGGTTTGTGCAAATCCAGCCTATACTACAAGTGAAATCCTTTCCGGCTCCTTGGGCAGCAAAAAGGGGCAGCAGCACTTGAGCTAAAACCACCCGTCTGACCTAGCCACTTCTGCCGATCGTTAAAACTGGTTTTCCCTTGACCTGAGGCTTGACTTGGGCTCTGGTTTCTACAGGGGTAGATTTACACTCCATCGTGCTGCAGATTAAGTATTTGTATAGAGGAGGGCTGGTAGGACCTCTTTTATTTCACATCTTCCACTAAGTCATTTCTCAGGCACTGGTACCATGCTGGCCTTACGATGTTCCAGGAGTGTGCCAAGGGAAAAGCCTATTTTGATTAGCTACATCCCCTTCTCCAGTGACCCTTCCCTTATCCCTTCAGACCTCCGGCGTTAGGTTTCTTTCCGTAACTTGCCCCCCTTTCCTCCCTAACCTGCAGCCAGCACTGTGAAATGTAGTCCATTGTGCTCTGTCAAACCACACACTGTCCCTAACAAGCTTACTCATTCCTGGTGAACTTGGAAATGCTTCCAGCACATGGATTCCTTCCTGGAGCTGGTAATTAATGGGTTAATGCCATTCAGTTTGTGGTGCTCAGTCCCATGAGACAGGATTCCCTTAGCAGCCAGCAACATCCAAGAGGTGAATATGACAAGTGTTCCTTCAGTTCCAGCCTTTCTCAAGACCAGGGCCTCGCTTTCCAGTGCTAGCGTGCAGATCCCTAACTTCTCTGCCCATTCGTATGCACCCAGCATATACGGTCAAGGGAAAAACTCAGCGCTCATACAGCTTCCTGAAACTTCTGGGACTTGAGCCACCCTGACCTGCCACAAACTTATTGTGTGACCTTGGGCAAATCACTTAGCCTCTCGGTGCTTCAGTTCCCCATCTGTACAATGAAAACAGGACCATCCTGTGTTATGGGGTGCTGTGATTCATTAAAGATCCTGAGTGCTCAGAGACTGTGATCATGGGGCTCATGTAAGGATCTAAGATGGATTGGAGTATGGAGGTGTTAGCTTCTTCTACAGGTAAGGAATTAGCTTGTCATGTTTTACAGGCACAATGTGACTCCTGGACATAGGTGATGTGTGGGGAGCATGTGGGGTCATGACTCATGTGCTCCCCAATATTATAACTGCTGAAGCCAAGTGCCCTCCCGTTCCCCCTCCTCCAGAGACACGGGTTGCCAATGTCTGTCCTGCATCCATCCCCCATCCACAGGCTTGCTGATAGTGGGGGCGGAAGAGAAGGGGGAAATGGACCTTGGGCCCAGCAAGTCAAAAGGGAGCAGGGCTCTAGCAGCAGGAGCGGTGACCAGAGCCGTGAGCCCTTTAGATCAGTGGTGCGCAACCCGTGGGTTGCAACCCCCAAAGGTGGAGGATGTCTTCCTGAGGGGTCACCGCACCGCGCAGCTGCCAACAGCCAGGCCCAGCTGTGGGGGTCGCGATGGAAAAAAGGTTGCGCACCACTGCTTTAGATCGCTGCTTGAGCCCTGGGTGGTGCACTCTGGGCAATTCTAAAGGCTGGCAGGAGAGGTGGTGTGGCGCACTTAGGGCAGCACTGAGGGCTGGCTGCCCCCAGGCCCGCCTCTTCTACTTGAGGCCCCCCACTTCCAGGAATGCAGAGCCAGCCCCACCCCCCACCTTGCCCAGTAAGTTTGTCAGCCCCCCTGCACTTACATGTTGTAAAGATTAACAGCATTGCCATTGCACTCCTATGGACTGGTCAGTGCTCATCTGCTCTTCGGCTTCATTTAGGGGATGTCTATATTGCAGGCTAAAGTCGAGTTAAGATACGCAGCTTCAGCTACGTTAATTGCGTAGCTGAAGTCGAAGTACCTTAACTTGGTTTTTAGCGCTGTTCACACTGCAGGAAGTCAAAGGAAGAACACACTTCCTACAACTTCCCTTACTCCTCATGAAATGAGGATTACAGACGTCGGCGTAAGAAGCCTGTTATTTCAAAATTATTTTGAAATAACGGGCTTGCTGTGAATAACATTAAATATTTCAAAATAAGAGTGCAGTGTAGACATAGCCTTACATACAAGATCCAAAAAACATGATCTGAATGTGTAATTGTCTGGTTCTCCTTTCATCCTAAAACAGTTGGAAAAAGTCCAGCGACATTTCCACTTTCCAGAAAGGAAGTTTTAAAAGTATCTGATATGCAACAGACCTTATTAAAGGGCTCCTTTTTTTTCTCTTTGCTGCCACTTCTCAGAATCAATTAATAAGGAATTAATGTTATGCAAGATGGTAATTATCATCATTTTGGAATCCATTATGAAACTTGACTTCCACAGTCAATACAAGTTGAATAAGTAGTAATTAGTCTTTGAGGTGGTTCTGAACTTCTTGCTTGTGCAAAAATTTAAGTCGATAAAAATAACAAGAAAAAAAGACTTGGACATAAGCTTTCGTATCATCCATCAGAGTTCACAGAAAACAAACACTGAATCCATCCCAGCCTGATCACACCTTGCTAGAATGACAGGGTCTGTGCATTTGATGGAAAATGGCGGGAGCATGCTCTGGTAGTGGGAGAGGTTGGGAGGCAGTGATATGTATAGTTGCTGGGCACTCCTCCAACCCATGCTATCTAGAGATGGCCCCAATCTGGGAAATTCACACCTGCATCTGGACTCGCATAAAGTCCCGGGAGACTTCTGATTCAGGCCCATCTCTTGCCTTGCCCCCTTTTTGCTCTTGCCCAGGTTTTGAGCTCAGTCATGAGCGTGTAAACCTAGATCAGCTCCATTAAGCTGGGTACAGCGACTCTATTAACATTCTCAGGGGGTAGCCATGTTAGTTTGTAGCTAAAAAAACTTCAAAACCAACAATGGTCCTGTAGCACCTTACAGACTAACCAAAAATATATATGGATGGTATCATGAGCTTTCGTGGGCACAACCCACTTCTTCAGCTGACAAATAACATTTTTGACATTAAGGACCTGGAAGAAAACATAAAATCATCACTGATAAAATTTGCAAATGACCCAAAAATTGGAGGGAAAGGTAAATATTAGAGCGTAAGTCACCGATGAGCAATATGAATGGCATGGTAACTATGTGTTTTGATGTGGCTAAATGTAAATCGGAACAAAGAACAAGAGGTGTCCTTAGAGGATGGGGGAGTCTATCCTGGGAATCAATGACTCTGGAAAATATTTGGGAATTGTGGTAGATCATCAGCTGAACACGAGCTCCTGGTGCACTGTGATGGCCAAAGGAACTAATGTAATCCTGGGATGCACAAACAGGAGGATGTCGAATAGGAGGACAGAGGTTATTTTACCTACTTGGCACTGGTGCAACTGCTGCCGGAAAACTATGTTCAGTTCTGGTGCCCGGAATTCAAGAAGGAGGTTGAAAATTAGAGAGGGGTCAGAGAAGAGCCAGGGAGAATGATTGAAAGATTTAAAAACATTCCTCATCAAGAGAGACTGTAATGGGATAAGAGGGAAAGTCCTTATGGAAGATCACCCCACCGGTGGGCAGGGTTTGTGTTCCTAGCCTTGGTCAGAAGCTGGGAATGGGTGTCAGGAGTGGGATCACTTCATTTCCTCTGCGGCTCTTACATTGGCCAGTATCAGAAGACAGGATACTGAGCTAGATGGACCTTTCCTTGAACCCAGTATGGATGGTCTCATGTTCTTATGACTCAAGGAGCATCATCTCTTTATCTTAGCAAAGAGAAGGATAAGTGATTACTTGATTCCAGTTTATAAATATTTACCTGTGGAGCAGATGTTTAATAATAGGCTCTGGCAGAGAAAAGTGTAAAATGATCTAATGGCTGGCAGTTGAAGCTGCACAAAAATCAGACTAGAAATAAGGTGTAAATCTTTAACTGTGAGAATAATTAGCCATTGGTATAATTTACGAAGGGTTGTGGTGGAGTCTCCATCAGCAACCATTTTAAATTAGGAATGGATGTTTCTCTAAATAAAAGCTCTGCTCTAGGGATTATTCTGGGGTAGGTCTTTGGCCTGTGTTGTTCAGGAGGTCAGAGGAGATCATCACAGGGGTCTTTTCTGGCTTTGGAATGTATGAAACTATGGATTGACACCTGGGTGTCCAAACTCAGATTCTGGCCCTGGTGCTTTGTTCCGACATCTAAGGATGGGCAACTCTCAGGGGCTGGATGATCCTCATCAAGCACAGGATTCCATTCAGTTAAGCCCTGGATGCTTCCCGGAATCTTATTCAAACTCCTCGAGGCTGGAGAGCGCTTGCTGTGTAGTGTTTTGTTGACTCCTGTGGCCAGAAACCCAGGTGCACAGAGGGAAGGGCCAGTCTTGGGAACAGTTTTGGGTTGGGTCTTATTTTACCCCAACCAGTTCCTGCAGCAAAGCCAGCTCACTTTGCAGCTTTTTTGTGGAGGCAGAGGAAGATAAAGGGCTGCTGCTGCCCTGTGGAAAATCTTTCTGTTGCCAACCATCATGGATGGTGAGTGAACACAGGGCTGGGGGAGGCAAGGCCCCAGCCCTGTCCCTTCTGCCTGAGGCCCCACCCTCTGTGGAGGCCAAGCCACCACCACCACAGGGGCAAGCCTTCAGCCCACCACAGGAGCCTCCCCGCCCTGGAGCATGGGGAGGGCACACTGCCCCAACATCCCCAGCATGGCTGACGCCCGGAGCAGCAACACTTCGCCCCCAGAACGCCTGTTGGAAGCCATGCTGAAGCAGTAGGCATTCTGGGGGCGGAGTGTGGGCCTGGCAGTTTGGGAGGGCAGTGCCTTCCCCCGCCTCTTATACCCGCCGCCAACCTTCTAGCCTCTTTCTAGTGCATGTTTTCCCCTGTCTCTCTTTTCTGGTGCAGCTCTTCATTTCTAGGAGCAGACATTGGCTGAGAAATCAGATCTTTCCCCCTGAACGGAAAACTATGGTCCATTGCCCGAAGGATCTTTTCCCCAGGATTGTCAGCAGGCAGCTCTGTAAAGCAGCTGATGAAACAGGAGTAACAAAGATATCACTGGAAAGTGATAAACTGCAAACAGGAGGGAGATCCGAGCTAGTTCTACCACAGAACTGAACCCATTGCTGCCTTCTCTGGTGCAGTGTCATGGCATGTTGGGGTCACTGGTTTTTGTGACCTCCCCTCTCCCCCTCTTCGTAGTGCATGTGGAAATGGGAGCATCGAAACATATGGTTTGAGTGGCACTTCAAATGCGAATGAGGTGTGTGGCATGGTGCCAGCCTGTGCCCCTGGGTGCAGAGCGCCTCCTCCACTGCAGTTGGGCTGATGTGTTGGGGAGTGAAGTCTCACCACCCTCGCCATCTCACGTTATAACTTAAATTCCCACCCTACCCCCACCCTTCCCCTCTCTCTTCTTTCTTTTCTTTCCCAGCAAAAGCTTACAACCCAGAGTTTTACTACGACACTCCCAACCCCACCCAGAGCCAGAAGCAATCCAAGAACTACTCTTATGTCTTGCAGTGGACACAGAAGGAACCTGATGCAGTGGATCCCATTCTCAAGTACCGGCTGGATGTCCGGCAGGTAAGATCCCCAGTCCTTCTTCTCCAGCGCCGTGCTCATGCTTGGACAGACCACCTTTCTGTGAGAGCTGGGAGGCGCTTACCTCAGATACTGCCTGCAGATTGAGAGCTGCCCTTAGCAGAGTAGCCAGAAATGGAGAGTCTGGGCCCTCTTTCCCCAAAGGAATAGAAGAGGAAAGCCAATTCTGCAGGTCAGCCTTCATGTTAGTCCGCTGTGGGGGAGGATTGAAAGCTAACAGGTCCACTCCTCAGACCTTCCATGCTCTGTGTTCTGAACGAGGTTTTATATGAATACCCTCCCTCCCCAAACATTAGTGGAGTATTGTAGATTGGAGAGGTTGGAGATGCAGGCAAGTGGAAATTCAGCCTCTTCACTCATTAAAATAAAGGGAATAGAGTGGAGAGCTCTCCTGGCTGGAACTGCAGGGAAAAGTCATTGTTTGTGTTACAAAAGGACTTCCATACAGTCACAATAACGAAGTCACTGGAATTACATAAACTCTTGCAGCAGCAGGAGTTTAGATTTCCAGCTCTGTACAGGCTGACGGCGAATTGTGGAGGGTCAGAGAGGATGGGAAAAGATTGGAAAGGGGACTGGCTAGAGATGATCGCAGGAAGGAGTTTGACATGTTTAAGAGTGTGGTAAGCTGCATAAGTATCACAGGATGTTTCCATGCAGGCTTTCACCCCTCACATGGGGCAAAATGCCTGGGTCTCGCCAGTGATTTGCAAACCCAAGATTAAGATGAATGTTGCTTAGGAGCTGAGGGCAGCCTGGTAGGTAGTTAATGTGCTTTGCGTGATATTTGGGAGTAAAAGATTATTTACTGTATATACAAAACCAAATAATTAAAAAAGAATCCAAGTGCCTTCCTCCTTTGGGTCACATTGTGCATGTCATCTTTATGTCTCTGTTTGATTGTGAGCTCTCCAGGGGAAGGACTTTTCATATTTGTTTCCCGTACAGCGCAGAGCACATTGTCAGCACTTAACAAATCACTACCGCAGTGCAGGACGCAGGGGAGTTTCTTTATAATGAAGTCACTTCATCACAGAACAGCTCCTCTGTAAAATGGGATTCACCGTAACCAGAATTGCCATTTCTGCCTTTGCAATGCTCCAAAATAGTTTAGGGTTTTCATTCCTTTTCATTCTCAACCAAGTTTTTCCCCATCCAAGGTGAGTACGTGAGATCTCCAATCTGATTCTCATTTACACTGAGGCCCCTTTACAACTTTATAAAAGGCCCTTAAAGAGGATAAAAATTACCTTTGCACTACTGGAGCGGTAGAAAGGTCTTTTGTGAAACGGAGATTACGGTCCAACAGTCTTTGTCTTCAGTTTACAATATATCACTGTTGGCATTAACTATTTCTCTTTTTTTGTCATCATTACATTCTTATAATGAATATTTTCCTGCATTTGCAATCTAAACGCATTTGCACACATTTATTACTGGTTGAATGCTGCACCAATAGAGTTTGATGTCAAACAGGGCCATAGTAAGGTGTATTAATCCCACACCCAGCCATGCTCCTATGACATGCTAAAGCTTCCACAGTGGAGGTTTAGCACTGGGTAAGGTATGGGGGGAAAAAGGAAAAGACATAGTTAATTCCCTGCTCCAGACAATGCCTGGACATGTGCAGACAGAGTGGAAGGTGATACGTACCTACAGTATTGCCCTCATCTAGTTCTCCTCCGACTGCTGATCAGTGTTCTCTCTCAGTGGCTGTGGTCCTCTTCCAGCTGCCCTGTAGGCCCTTTCCCTTCCTCTTCTTGCTTTCCACTTGCTTTCTGCCTGCTCTCATCTACTCTTGTGCTCTTAACTCTCATCTTCATGCTCAGATCTCTCTATGCACTCCTCCTGTCTCCATTCTGTCCATGCACCTCAGTCTGTGTCTCTGACATTCTTCCCTGGATGCCTCATCATCAACTAACACTCAACATGGCCTAATAGAGCTGCTGATTTGTTGTCCGAAGCCCTAGCCATCGACTATGTCTTTCTGACTGCAAGAACACTGCCTTTCCCCTGTCACTTGGGCCTGTAACTAGGGAGTGCCATCTTCAACTCCTTACTTTGTATTCTGTTTTCCCCATGGCAGGATGGCAGGGTACATGAACAAGTTTTTGTCATGTTATTTGATCTCCTGGGTTACCTTCCTAGTGGAGAACATGAGGATGCTAGTGAATACAACTGTGAAAAGCACAAAAGGTGCTGAAAAGCTTAGCTGGAAAAAAAAAAGTGCTTTCATCTCAAGAGCCCTTAAGGGAAGAGAATTTGTCTGGATAAATGTTAAGAGTGTATTCCTTTGTGAACTCCTCTCACTGGATACTGCACTAGCTTCAAGGTGCTACCTAGGGTGGAATGAAAGGCCTGTTACGTGAAGTCTGTGAGTAAGGATTTCCCTCCACCCACTTATGATAGAATGTTTTACTCAGAGAAAATAGGTCTTCGGATCAGGTGTGGTGCAGTGTCGGTCCCAGGACAATGAGAGACAAGCTGGGTGAGGTAAAATGTTTTATTGGACCCACTTCTGTTAGTGAAAGCAACACACTTTTGAGCTTCCTGGAGTTTTTCCTCAGGTCTAGGAGTACACCCATCCGTTAGCCATTCCCAGTATTAGAGAGATCCTGATTTACCAGCCAGCTGGAATTCACCAATTCCTCAGCATTCTGACAGCTCAGGTTCACTGTCCTGTCGGAATTCGTTCCTCAGCACCATGACCCACCCTGAACATATCTGACCCAAGAGGGGGCATTCTTGGGTGCAGGCCAGTGTGGGGCAACCAGCCGGAATTACAAGAGGTGCAGGAGGTAAATGTAATGATCTTTGCTGGGTCTCATTTCAGCTTCCTCAATTTAGTCTAAGGGCTCTTGGTGTGTGTATCTATAATGCAAAGACCCCTGAGCAGTGGCATGCTCTGCAGGACCCCAGGGAATCTCTGAATTGAAATTGCCAGTTGCAGCTGATGAAAACAGTGTTGGGCAGGAGCAGAGGTGTTGCTTATTGACTGATTGGCAGAGTGGCTCCTAGCCTTCTCTCTCCCTGTTCGGCAGCTGTGGCCAGGCAGTAGGGTTAGATGAGGGCATGTGTTCCAGTGTAATAGAGCTATAATTTAAGAGAATTGAGTACTTAAGAGTTTCCTGCATGGGGAATCCCAACAGGGAAGGTCTGTGCATTTTCAGATGGGATTTGCTCGTTCAGAGCATTGCAGCAAACAGACAAATCAGTTCCATTTGGATGCAAAATAACCTAAATGTGACAACTAGCCTGCGATAGCTAGGAGCCATCGCCCAGGTACAACACCGGCAGTAGCAGTTCAAGCCTCTTGAAAAGCCTTGGTCTTAGATCTTGCCTGAACAACTCTACCTCTCTCAGTACGCCACCCAATTGCACCAGGCTGTTGCACTGGCTTCATTCGTGCTTTGGAGGGAAGCTCGTTCTGCACCAAAGACGCTGCAAAGCCCTGAAGGATTCTGTTCTGTTGTAGATGTGTTTTTCTTGCTCCTGGAGATATCCCCTCCCAGTGCTGACCAGGGTCGATGCTGCTCATGAAGACTGGTGAGCTGCAGGCTCAGGTGGCTTGACTGGGCAGGTTGTGACGCCTCGGCTTATTTTTCTCATCACTGTTTTTCTACATGGAAAAGCACCAAGCGCACTCTGAAAGCCTCCTGCATCGCTTGGGAATTCAGAGCAGCCCACTCAAACCAAACCCCAGCTTAAAAAGAAACTTTTTCAATTGCTCGTTTCTCTGTGTGCGGTTTCTGCCCTCCCCGAGCTCTTGGCTCGCACATGAAAGGGAAATGAAAAGCTTTCCAATATTGTGTGCAGGTTGCATCCTCGAGGAAGGATCTGCACTGGTGGTTACAGGGGACAGTGGTAGAATTACTGTGTGCTCAATGAGACAGAACCCATCTGTGACCTGAGGCCGAGGAGGAAGAGGCAGGAGAAGGTACCGGTGCAGAAGGAACATTTAATCTTCGCAAGGCCCCTCAAGGGGACCTGAGGCTAACGATTCCGCCTTAAATTCTGATGCGTGGCCTCAGACCAAAACAGGGGCAGTTTAACACATTCTTGCCAGCCCTCTGATTGGAACAGACTCAGATTTGCCTGGCAAAGTGTTCCTCAGTAACCTGCACCAGCCAGCCATCTGCAGTGTAGACTGCTTGCTTCCCCATTAACTCCAGAGTGAGCTCCCCTCCTGGACTCACTCCAGAGAACCCCCCTAAATTAGCTAACCAGGTGGCCATCTCCTATTAATTCCTGCCAGGGAGCCCAGCGTGTCTTTAATGAGATTGGCCCCGCGCATCAGAGTGATTGGAGGGGGAGAGAGAGTGGCACTCTTCTCTTTGTCGGTGCTTTCATCCTCTCTGTGTTTGATAAATATCCTCAGCTGCCTACAAAACTGATCTGGACTTGGGAGCTGGCTTCTGCTCACTCCGTCAGCCAGCCAGAGGGTGTTAATGAGGGCTAAGGCAGTGGGGAGCCAGGCTCACCACATTGGAGGTGTCAGATAGCAGAGCTGCTGGGCCATATGCAGGACAGGGGCGTTAGCAGGGATTTAACGATGGGGATTAGAGTGGAAGGTTAACTGCTGATGGCCAGCACAGCAGGAGGTTTTTTATGCTGAGGTCCATTTGCAGTAAACCTGTTTTTCTTTCAGCCTCTAACAGATTTTAGCCCTCCTCCAACCCCATTCTGCGTCTCTTTCCCTGTTGCTCTGTCTTGAAAGCCAGACAGGACGGGCTGGTGGGGTTGCCTTACCTATGCTCTCCAGTTCCTCCTGCTGGCTGACACGCAGTGGCGTTGGTGCTCCGAATAGAGGTGTCCAGCCCTCCTTGCTCTTTTTAATTTAAAAAAGCCAGTGTTCTGAGCTCAGCACACAAGCCAGCCTCTAATAACACGCCAGTGTACACCAGCAACCTTAGAGCTTGTGTACACAGCACTGGGCTCATGAGCAACCCAATGCTAACAAACTTGGGTGCCTGTCCCCGTGCTGCTCTGCTACCATCCCTGCATGGACCAGCTAGTACAGACATCACAGTGTGCCAGCCCAGCACTCAGAAGCAATAAGAAATCAGTGCTCAGTTCAGCGCTTATGATTAGGAAGGGTTCTGAACCAGTGAAGAAGGAAAGCACGCTGATGGGAGCCTCACCTAGCGTTCAGGTCCCCCCCTCCCTCCCAGTGGGAGGTGATCCAAGCCCCTTCTGTTTTCCAGGCATGGCAGCTGCTTCAGGCAAAATGGAAATGGTCCAGAGATGTCTTGAGAAGTCTGGGGGGACAAAAAGGGGTTATCATGGGGCTACAAAAACGGAAACTCCTCCTAAAACAGACTCAGGTGGCTGAACGCTTTACAAATAAACAAGCTAACGTTTTGCCAGCTCCTGGGGATTATGTGCTGTCTAGGCAACACCATGATCATCACCAAGGAAACAACACCACATGGCGCTGTGATGATAGGCCTATGTCCATAATACAATTATCCTGAGGTTCATTGCTCGTGCACATACTGGGCCAGAATCTGCCCTCTCCTTTACTGGTGTCTGGCAGGGTTTTTATCTCAGGAGACACTGTGGATGCTCCTGGAACAGAGTAGATTCAGAGGAACCTCAGTGAAGTTCTTAAATTGAAGTGGAGCTAGTGAAAAGTGGTCTGTCCCTTCTTGTCTAGCAGATTCCGAGACAGGAGGTCAGAGGATTTACCAATGGCTGGTAAATTTACAGTGACACAAGTGGAAGGAAATACTGTTGTACACATAGCGTAATTCATTCCTGACTTAATTAATTCTCAACACATGGAATAGGTGTGTCCCACAGTAGATTGTCTGCTTGTAGAATTACTTCTGGAAGTGGGCGAGTCCCACATTGAGAGGTTGCATAGCTGTGGGTATGTCTACACTACAGTCAGAGGCATGGTCACAATTCATGTGAACACCTTTGAGCTAGCTAGCTCCAATAACGATTAGCCGTGAAGCTGCGATGGCATGGACTAGCCACTTGAATACATAGCCAGGGTCCCAGGTGGGTTCATTCAGCCCGTGCTACTGCTTTGGCTTCACTGCAATTGTATGAGTACCTAGAACAAAGCTAGCTCTGGTGTGTCTAGATGCACTGCAGTCATGCCTGTTGCTGCAGTGCAGATGGACTCTTTGGGTATGTCTACACTAGCTCGTTAGTTCAAGCTAGGTAGGGTAATGAGGGCAAGCGGAGTTGCAAATGAAGCCCGGGATTTAAATATCCCGGGCTTCATTTGCATGTTCACGGGCGCCGCCATTTTTAAATCCCCCTTAGTCCAAACTCCGTGCCTGCGGCTACACGCGACACGGAGTAGGCAGTTCAAATTAAAGATCCTAATTCGAACTACCGTTACTCCTCATTCCACGAGGTAATGGTAGTTCGAATTAGATCTTTAATTCTAACTACCTACTCCGTGCGGCGTGTAACCACGGCACGGAGTTCGAACTAAGGGGGTTTAAAATGGCGGACGCCTGGGAACATGCAAATGAAGCCGGGATATTTAAATCCGGCTTCATTTGCAACTCCGCTTGCCCTCATTACCCTACCTAGCTCGAACTAATGAGCTAGTGTAGACGTACCCTTTGTGACCAGTAATAGCAGTTATGCGCTAAAATGAGGTAATCACTGCTCAGGGCGTAAATTCATTGTTTTGTGGGCTCAGGAATGTCATTTCAGGTACATCTACACAGGAGCACTAGTTCAGGATACTTCCGGTATCCCAAGATAGCGTTTTCCGCATCTTGACAGCGCACCCGTTATTTCAAAATGTAATCGAAATAATGGGTGCGCTATTCTGACGTCCATGAGGATGAAGGGATTTGCCGGAATAGCGGTCTATTTCACAATTTGGCGCTGTGTAGAGAGAGTCTATTTTGACATTTGGCGATCTCGAAATAAGCTCAAAATAAGGTACACAGTTTGTAGACACACCTTTCTAGAGCTGGTCAAAAAATTGCAGTGAAACGATTTTCCGTCCAAACTGCTGCATTTCTGTAAAACATTTAAGTTTTGACAGAATTCTCACCTAGATGGCTCAGGTCCAGTCTGGTCAAAACCAGAGAGAGACCTAGACCAGCTCCAGAATAGCCAATGGGACCCAGATTCAAACTCCTGCTCAAAATCAAACACAGCAAAGATATTAATCCGGATCTCCTTCCCCATCCCAGCAGAGCACCCCGGCCACTAGGTTATAGAGTTAGACCTCTCTCACGTATGACTATTCATTTATACAAAGTGGGGTAGCCCCAACAGATGAGATTGAGAGAGTCAGTGTCATCATCCTGCTCAAACCAGTTCCTTTGTTTGCCCATAGAGTTATGAGGATTGGGAACTACAAACACCTGGTCACAAAGCACCAAGTGCAGGCACAATATTGAGTTTTATAAAGATGTCTCCTATTTGGGATGATCCTCCCATTTCAGGATGGCATATGACTCTGGAAAGGATTTTTTTATCGACTTCTTTTTTGCTTTCTCCAGCCAGCGGACTAGTATCTGCATATGACAGGTTGCCATAATAAGATGCCGTCAAAGTAAAAATTTCATTGACTCTAAAAATGTCCTCCCCTGCAATGAGTAATGCTTCAGATGAGTAATACCTGGAGAAGGTTCTCAGATCTAATTTACTTTCCACCTTCGATGCAGTTCGTTTACTTTCTGCTAAGACAAAGACACTAGACTGGTAAGTGCCTGGGCACTCGCTAATGGATCTAAAAGTGACTATATTATTACAAAGCAATTTCAAAAACCAACTATAGAGAGAAGATGCAGAACTTGGTTTCGTTTACAAGTTTGACACCTGGAAACGAGGTCTGAACAAAGACCTGACCTTGTCTACTGCTACATTCCATATCCTAATGACGTAAATAGCTACGCACCGGGTACTTAGAGCCTACTCTATTAGCCTCATTTAGCATGGACATTCTAATTGACAATATTTTCCCCCATTTTTTTTCTTCTCTTTCCCTCCCCATCCCCTCTCTTTCTCTGCTATTTATTTGTACCCTGGACCCCTTAATTCCATTCATCTGCAGAAGTGGATTGTGCCCATGAAAGCTCATGATACCATCTACATTTTTGTTAGTCACTAAGGTGCCGCAGATCTGCTGGTGAAAGTGTTTTAGTGCACCTAGGAGCAGTTCAGCAAATAATTCACAACAAATAATTTAATTTTGGCTTGTTTTATTCACAGTTGCTCATGAACAATCATTAAATGGTCAGATTTATTTGTTATTGACTGTGATTCAGGAATCTACACAAGGAGTAAAGGCTGCAGCTTATTTGGGAACGCTGGTCATTTGAGCTGTGGAAGTTAGTTGCATCAGTTACATGGTGTTTCTGTTCTCTGACTGGATCATTTCCAGGATTAATCTACACAGCCCAAAAAGTAGCTTTTGTGAGTGTTACAATCTAATCGGCAACTCAGAATTTACTTTTCCGTGAAAGTTTGATCTTCAAATTCACTTTTCAGGAGTATTTGTGCTAATAAAACTGAAGTGCTTTGGCCTGGCCCAGTATGGCCATTCTTATGTTCCTCCCCGGCTTGGACTTTGGCTCAGTGCTAATTCAGGAAAGGGGGGGGGAAATGGTATCCCCACTGTGTCTCTATCATATGCTAGCCCTACAGGGGTGAGATGTTGATTTCACCCCCACCTTGCCTGTTCCTGCCCAGCTGTCTGTTCACATAGTCAGCCTATAATGTACAGAGCTGAGCACAGGAAGAGAAATACTAGCTTGGCATCAAAGATGAAAGCAAGAGAGCCTTTCATGCCTATCTTATCCCCCTTTCTTTGGTGCCTTTAAGGAGTACATGCTAGTTACGGAACCCCTGTCGGAAGGTAGAAACGCTGCCTTGGAATGCTTCCTTTCTCTACTTTACTTCATTTATCATTTTCAATAACTTATCTCCACCACTCTCCCACCCTCCTTGGCCTTTTTCATGTATATTTGCTCTCTGCTCCCCTTGTTTTCTTTCCTTTCCGTTTGGTTCTCTTTCTCTCCCCTGTTTATTAATGAATGCTGACTGTGTGGGGATGTGGAGGAGAGAGCCAAAGCAATCTCTGCTGTAGCAAAGCCCCAGGTGAAAACTCCTGTGGTGCGTGGAGAGGCCTCCCTGGGCCAGGGCTCCTTTCCTCACAGAGAGAGGGTGAAGGGATTCTGTGGCCATGATTTGTTGGAAGAGGACATTATCTTGTCAAAAAGAGAAAAAATCCTCCCCTCTAGAGCTAGACTATGAAACCATTGCAGGCAGGTTGCTGGATTGCCAAAGCCCAGACGCAGGGCTATAGGCACGGCTAGAAATTGCTTTCTGTGACTGTCCACAATTATGTACAATGACCTTTTCCTACCATACAAAATGCTAAAAAGCTTCTATAACCCAGAGGCTGCCAAAGTGTGGCTCTCAGCGCTCAGTAATGTGACCTCTGGCCAGCCATCTTTAGTGCACAGGGTTAGGTCCATGGGGCTAACAATTCCAGCATGCAAAGCTCCATCTTGAGCCAAATGGGCAGGTGGCTTGGATCAAGAAGCATTTTGTGCTGGACTCTGTATACTTCCTTTGTATAAAATTGCAGTTGCAATGCAATTAGGGATGGCCTTTGGGCGCCCAGCCGTTTGCCAGTGTGCCCTGCTGGAGGATTGACTTGGGTAAGGGGTTTGTGGGAAGGGGGCAGTGTGCCAGTAGGTTCCATTTAAGGACACTCTGCTCCAATAATGGACAGTTCTGTACTTGATTTTGTTTTATAATAAAAGTCTCCTTGACAGCCCTCCCTGAGTGAGTTTTGTCATCAGCAGGGAGGCCAGGCAGGCTGGCTGTGGCACTGGCATTCCTCTCTTACTCCTCGATGTCCTGTCTCCTTGGCAGGAGCGGGGTCCGTGGTTGTGGCATTGTCCCTGGCCCAGGCTCTGCCTGTGCTAGGTACAAAGAGAGAACGTCTGGCTGTGTTGTGTCAGTTCAGGCACCTCCCAGCATGGGGAGATTGTCAGGATCTTGGCCCTGTGGTCTGTGAGGCCCCAACCCGAACAGTAGGGCCCTGTGCACCTGAGGGCCTGAAAGGGAGAGAATGAAGCATCAGGGGAAATGAGGCGGAAGAGCCTCTTTTAGAGAAGGGTTGGGAGGCTCGGTCTGAAAGGAATTGTTTCTTTGATGGGGAGGGAGGGCATTTTAGGGGCACCAACATTTCGGTGGAGCTATGTCCCAATCAGGCTTGGTTCACACTTGCCTTTCACTAGCACAAAATTCACTTAAATTCAAGGGGGGAAGGAGTAGAAGCCCACAGCTTCCCCTCCGTTCCCATCCTGCTGCCTGGCCAGATACTTTAATCTCAGCCCCAGTCTCCCCCTCATCTCAGGATCAGCAGTACAGTTCAGTCTCTGTAAGGCCCAGGGCTCAGACGGCCGCCGGGCATCCGTTAGCTTGGCTGAGCCTTTCACTTGATTCCCTTCCTGATGAAGTGAAGATTAGGTTTGTTCTTCTTACATGGGGGACATATGTTAATAAAATACATATTGCTTTCTCATCAGCCCCTAATGAGAGACATCATTGAAGAGTGTGGAACAAGCAGTTACAGTAATTCATGACAGCACCAATTTGGCTTCTCTGGGAAGCTGTAAACTGCTGCTCTTGGCACCTAATGAGGATGGGCAGCTGATCGTGTGGGTGAGAGCGAGAGAGAGACTGTCTCCTGCCTTGGCTGGTGCAGACCATTCCCTGCAGTAGTGCTGAAGATCGCAATGGTTTTTCCATTTGGAGCTGGGATTTCTTTTCTGCTCAGCCCAGGAGGGGAATAATTCTCCTAATAACAGTTTACTGCTAGCTGAAATATGTTTCAGGACCATTCATTTGGCTTTAATAATGAATTTGCCCTGAACGTCGTGCTCGCTTACCAGTGACATTCGAACCCTTGTATTTGACTAGCACAAGAGCTCACAAAACATAAAGCCATTCATTTTTAATTCACCTATGTGCGCGACAGTGCAAAGTGGATTGTATATCTGTAAGCATGGTTATGCCCCCTGGAAGCTTCTAATTCAAATCATGGTTATTGAGTGCCGCCACTGGAAACCAAACCAGTTGGGAAATTTTCCTCACTCCTGGGATAGCATCTTCTCTTGACACATATCCATCCAACACTGAGAGTGGGAAATAACGCAAGACACAAGAGATCTCTCCAAAGCTCAGAGAAAATCTGAGCTTTTGGTTTTGTACACGGAATCACCCAGCTACCCATCTGCAGAGCTTCAATTTGGCCAGATACCAGCCAACAAAATTGGGTTTCCTCTTTAATCCCTAGGGAAATTCTTTGTTGCAGAATGTGGTTGTGTTTTAGACTTTCTCTGAGTGCTCAGAGAAGAGGAACTGGGCTTCAATGGGTGAGGATTTTTTTGGTCTGCCTAAAAATAAATAGGGTCAAAGCTCTAGACAATGAACCAACCTTCTTATGAAGCCTCACCTCACGGCATATTTTGAGTCCTTGAAAAGCAAAAACAAGGACACCCAAATCCACTTCTGTACGTCTGGGAGGGGAGCTGTTGCAAAATTGTGCATCACTGTGGAAAATATTGAAGGCCATGCTCAGAAGGAATAACCCCAATATTCTCTGAACTGGGCCCCACAATTTGCCGGGAGCTTTTGTTAATTCACCACCAACCTCTTTCCTGCTGATTCTATTTCCACTCCTGGTGCTCATGTCCCTGTTTTGTTATTGTTCAGTGGTCTAAAAGCCAACCTCTAGCAGCAGGGGAAATGGCCCTGATCCCCATTGGTGTTGGCGAAGCTCTGAGATGGAGGCCTGGCATTGGATAGTGAGGAGGGGAATTGCACAAGTATATGGTTCTCAGCAGAATCCCCAGCCAGGAGTGACCTACCTGTGTGACTGCTTAGAAAGCTCTCCACAGATTCTTCCGAGTGGAATAAATGGGATCTTGGATATCACATCTGTCTGCAGCATAAGTCCCTCAGTGTTACTAATGCAGTAGGATGGTGGGAAGCTCAGTCCAGTTTTGGATTGCTCCCATCTCCAGTCAAAATGTTTTTTGAGATTCATGAGCCTCTCCTGTGAATTGAGGTTCAGTTTGGAACAAAACTGCGAATCCCAGCTTTGCTACTGATTCCCTGTGAGACTTCTTTAACAAGTGGGTCCATACAGAATGCAGCTTCCCAAGCTCCTCTTCATTGCCGATCACATTTGGTCATGTCCCTCCTTTCACTGAATCCCTACGCTGGCTCCCATCTGCCATCACAACGTATTTACCTTGTTGTCACCTTCAAAGCTCTGTAGAACTCTGCCCCAAATGTGTATCTTCTCTTGCTAAGCTTGTTGCTCCTCTTCTCCACCAGGATTCCCATCTTCGTCAGCCTCCTTGTCAGCTTCTGGCATAGTTGCCTCCGTGTCTTTTTCCACATGGTCCCTTTAACCTCTCTGAGTTCCTCGGCAGAGCCCCTAATCAGTCCATGCTTAAGTCCCATAAATCCCACTTCTGCTGTGCTGCCTACAATGAATCGACTTGACTTGTATAGAAAAATCCATATTTGTCATTTCCCTTCCCTTAATCTCTGATTTACCTCTCCGTTAGTCCTCAGACTGTGAGCTCCTGGGGACAGGAACATCTCCTGGATGTCTGCAGGGCAGCTTGGGCACCATGGGCCCTGCCGTTAATAAGCAGCAACAATCACTTAAACGCTGCGTGTAGCTGTAGGCAGGCCCGTTGTGCCTGAGTTTCCCCATCTAGAGATTGTGAGCATGGGCCCTTGTCTTAAAGAATGCTGAGTGTGCAAAGTCTTTGAAGATGTAAAGCTACCCCAACTTCCTTATTTTTATTTTAAGAAGGCCATGACCACCTGGGAGCTTCATGGTTGCCTCTACAGAGCTTCTTGTAGCTTCACAGCAGCAGCTGGAATAGAACTTGAGGGCAGGGGCTGTCTACTATATGTGCGTGTGTGTACAGAACCCTGTACTTCATGGGTTCCTAGGCACTACTGTAATCAATGTGATTAATAATGGAACTCGCACCGTCCACATCCCAAAATGGAGGCCTCTGCCACAAGCCAAAGTTGATTCTCCATCAGCTGTTAGCAGCAGTAGGCGGATGACACTCAGCTGGTGGGTCTGAGTCGGTCTGGTAGGAGGCGGTGATGCCGTTCATTACACCATTGTTGGTTGTCTGTACAGGGAACCACGTGGCAATCACTGGGTTTGTCTGAGCTGGCCCCTGTTCTGTTAAACTGCAGCCAAAGAAGAAAGATTTGAGGAAATGCCTGTAAGATCCCAGCCCGAGGGGAAGAGACTCACTGCGTATCATGATCCTTCTGCTCCTCTCAGAGATGCTGAACTGGAAGAGGAGGCTGTTTTACATCCTAATTTGTGCAGCCTTTCAGAGTAAAAGTCTCACTTTGCTGCCTTTGCTTTACTCGCAGCCTCTGCCACGGTCCAAGCACCAGCATGGCTGCTCCTAGACATAAACGGACTGCCTGGCGGAAGCTCTGCAATGGGGGTGTGCAGGCCGGAGACAGAAACTGGGCTTGTCGCTGCCAGCATTGTTTTATTTGAAGCTGTGTTTAAGTGGTGGCTGTGGCAAAGGGGAGGTCGCAGCGCTTGCTGCTGGATGTGATTTACTCAGCTCCGTTGCTGAGGCTTTTCTGAAGCCCCTTTGAGCAATCTGTTCCCCCAGCAGGTAGGAGGAATTACAGGCCTCGTACTTTCTTTGGCCCTATCTCTGGTCTCCTTCCTGTCTGATAGATGAAGATCAGCTCAAGAAAGCCCAGCTGCCTTCTGACAGGATTGCTGCCGAAAGGGATGCTCCAAAGCAGGGCGGGGGGGCCTGTGTGTGTGCGTGTGTGTGCCTACATACACCTCAGTGTACCTGAGAGCAGTGGTTTGTCCATGGGTCTGTGAGAGAGCCCGAGACCGCGAGGGGAAAGGAGCACGAGTGAATGGCATCTGCATGTCCCATGGTTTTGCACTAGCTTGTGTTTCTGCATCTCTCTCCTCTCCCTTCGTTCTCTGCACAGAGACCTGCGTGAATGGGAGGGGATTTGGGAGTTCTTCCCCTGTACCCTGGCCATGTGCTGCTTAGCCGGTGATTGCAGAGTGTGTGTGCATGCAGCCAGCCGCTCCTCATTTGCTGTCTAGGAAGGAGCGTCCAGGAGAATTAGAATGATTGGAAGAACAGAGGCGAGATAAAGAGTTGCAAGAGGAGATATAGGAGAGCAGGGCTGGTGCTCACGCTCCATGCTGAGATATAGCAGGGAGCTGGGACAAATAAGGACAGAGAGTGGCAGGAATGAGTAATGACTCTGGGAATCATGGCACTTGTGGTTGTTTGTGTCCCTTTGCTCTAATCTGCTTGTCATGTATTCTGCACAATTTTAATATACATTTTTTTTCTTGTCAATTGTGATAATCCCTCTGAGACTTGGGACTGAAACTGGCTTCCTTACTGCTTGCGTCTCACACACACACACACACACACACACACACACACACACATACACACACACACACACACACACACACACACACACACACACTCTCAGTCTCTCTCTCTCTTCTGGTTTGTTAACAGAAGATTACTTGTGAGGCTACAGAGAGAGACTCACAAGCGCTAGGATGGTTATGTTGTTATAGTGCAAACGTTGCATGTTGTATGGCTTCCTGTATTGGTGCACACCCTGCTTTTTTTGTGTAGGCTTGCTAGTGACTCCTGGACCCAAACAAATGCTGGTTGTTTGTTATAGGTTGTTTGCAAGGGCTGTGCAGCATGCCCTGACATCTATTACAGAGTTCTGCAACAATATCTCGGTGACTTGATTCACTGACTTGTGGTAGGGTGGCTTGTGACTGCCAGGAGGAATACACGCCTGTGTGTTTTGGCAGAGGTCTTCAGAAGTGCCGTGCTGCACACAAACGGGATTGTTGTTGGCCAAGAACACTGTTTTCCTATTGTAGGATCACTTGTCGCACTCAGCTGCTGTCCGGCATTTTATTTATGTGTTTATTTGTGATTAAAACATCCTTTGATTTGAAAAGAAAAGCCCCTAGGCTACAAACGCCATGAGCATTGCAAGCAGGAGGACTAGCAAGGGCAGGGTCATGTTCTGGCTCTCTTGCCCTGATATGTCCCTGTGCAAACTGTTGTAAATCAGCTAAGAAGGGTAAGCGAAGCCAGCCCAACTCCTTGCATCTCACTTTGAGGCCTATGAACACGGGGCAAGTGGTCTGTCTTCTCTGCCAGCACCCTAACTCTCCCCAGGCCATGCTGGAAGCAGCACTTTGTAAGTGCCAGAGCTACTAGGTCGAGATGCAGGAATGGGTCTGTAGCAGAGGCCAAGCTTGGAGGACCCGCTAGCAGTGTGTGATGGGGGAGGCTAGAAGCAGGAGGCCCAGTCCTGGATGCTTGTGTGCAGGCAGTTGTCAGTCTGTGTGTGTGGTTGCAGGGTGGGGTTTGGGTGTGCGAAGCTTCTTGTAGTGGCTCAAGAACAAAGTTCCCTGAAAGTGAGCCCTGCACAGAGATTCAGAGCTCCCCGCGCAGCTGATTGGCTGGAGAAGGGGGGTGGGGAACTCACGCTCTGGCTGTGGAGGAGCAGAAGCAGCTGCTGCCACCTGCTATACTGGCTCCAGCCTCCACTTTGGTCCCCCCCCCTTCCCTCTCCACCCCCGTGGAGGGTCTGTATTCACTGGGGTGAACGAGTTCTCCAATCAGGGAGACAGGTAGTACTTGGGGGATCATGTGACCCAGGTCGTGCTGAAGCTGCCAGCTGAAGGGAACGAGGGATCCTGCTTCATTGCCTGCCACCAGCCACATGGGAAGAGCTGGGTAAGTTACAGGCGCTGTCAGATCCTGTGAACTTCTCTGCTTTGCTCCCAAACTCTCCCCTGCCCTGTGAACTGCTTACAAGATGGCAGCCTCCCTCCTCCCTGCTTCTCCCCTAGCCTCCCGTTGGGGAATTGGCCCGGCAGGGATCCCCTGTTTTCTCCTGTTACACTCCCCTGCTGATCATTCAGTTCTGTTTACTTCTCTACCTGCTACTTTGCCCCTGTTCTCTCCCCCCTGCTACATAGGGTTGCCAGATGGTTTCAACAAAAATACCGGACACATTTGACATTACATCACAATCTACATTACATCTTATTTAGAAAATACTGGACATTTATATTTTCTCATTTATATTTTCTCAATTTGTTTCCCAAACAGAAAGCTCAAAAACTGGACTGTCTGGTTCAAAACCGGACACCTGGCAACCCTACTGCTACATAGTAACAAGACAGCACCTCTCTCTTCCCCCTCCCCTGCGTTTTCCTACTTTCACCCCCTTTGCAATCAGGTCAGAATCTCCTCCAGTGACAGCAAGACCAAACTTTTCCCTGGCCTGTGCTGTCACTGAAAATGGGACATCCCTCCCAGTTTAAGCCATCTCTCTGATCACTTTAGTACCCCCTCCTTTTTAACTCTCTGAGCTCCATGCTTGGAAAGCTTCCCTCCCTGGCTGCAGGAAACAGGAGAGCCACAGTCTACATGTACAGAGGCTGCAAATGGGTCGGGGGGTG
This sequence comes from Rafetus swinhoei, assembly GCA_019425775.1. Lineage (NCBI taxonomy): Eukaryota > Metazoa > Chordata > Testudines > Trionychidae > Rafetus > Rafetus swinhoei. The sequence continues at coordinate 142,491,141 of CM033440.1, read as the reverse complement.
GTTTTCTGGTTGAATAAAGACATTTGGTAAGGATTTGGGGGCGAAGGGAAAGAACCCCATGTTGCGAGAAGACATTGTGAGATGTGAAACGCCAGACAAAGAGTATAAGATGATTGTGAAGCTATGTGTTTCCTTGGGAACTGGGCAAGCTGGAGCCTCTGGCAAATTTGTTCTGTAGATGTTATCTTAGGCAGTTAAGGGAGGGGGGACTTCTTTCAGTACCATAAGAGTTCCCTTGGAAAAGACCCGAGGAGAAGCAGGCTGCATGGGGGTTCGGGTGTGTGCCAGGACATTTGCGTGATTATATTTCAAGCAAAGTTTACATAGGTGGTAATGGCTTAAAAGGTAAGAGAGAAAAAGATTCTTTTAACAGAATTTTTTGGAGTGTTGCAGATATCTAAAACTCCTATCTTAATGATTTTTTTAAACTCCTGTGTTACTAATTAATACATGGTATAGTGTATTGCATTAAGGTCAGATCTTTGCAATCTGATAGAGTTCTGGCTCTTATGAGTCGAAAGTAACAAATACTAGGTGTGATGCTAACTGTTTTGTAGGATGAAACCTTATTTGCAAGATCTTGGAAACATGCATCTGTCTGTTAAAAAGGATGATGATACATGTACTCCAGGGTCTCAGAGGGGTAGTCGTGTTAGTCTGTAACTAAAAAAACAGTGGACCTTAGACTAACAAAAATATATAAAAAGTATCATGAGCTTTTGTGGGCACAACCCACTTCTTCAGCCAAAAGCAGTGTTAATTTTCTTTTTATTTGATTTCATATTAAATAATCATAGGCATTGCTCCTTGTTAATTATCCCTTGTTTTAATATATTTTCTTCCACACCTATGGACTATTTAAAATATATACTTATATCTACGGTTTTTGTTTGTACTGGTGGGTGCACATCCACCCACTGCCTCAATATTGGTGTTGCACATAAGAAAATTCAGCCAGCCCAAAAGAAAATTCAACCAGCCCAAGGATGGAAAATCTTAGGGGTACGTCTAGACCATAAGCCTCTTTCGAAAGAGATCGTCTAGACAGCCACAAGAGTTTCAAAAAAGCGAACCGCTTTTTCAAAAAAGAGCACCCAGGCAATCTGGATGCTCTCTTTCGAAAAAGCCCTGTTTGCGTTCAAGAACGCCTTTTTTCAAAAAGAGCTCTTTCGAAAAAAGGTGTTCTTCTTGGTAAAAGTAGGTTTACCGATTTCAAAAAAACCTCCGCGTTCTTTCGATTTAATTTCGAAAGAACGCGACGGCAGTCTAGATGCAGGTGAAGTTTTTTCGAAAAAACTCCATAGTCTAGATACACCCTTAGAGGGAACACTGCTCAAGAGTGTGAGTGCCAAGTAGGAAAAGAAACAAAAGCTATTTACAAGGCTAAAGCAGCTAAACATGCGTACGTGCACTAATCTTAAATATCAAAGAGTACCAGAAGTTTCTGTGATAAGCAAGCTTCACATGTCCTTTGGGGCTAACCAAGGCTAAGCAGTGGGGATCTCTTGCTTATGCATAGTAACCTCCCGCCCCAGTCCAAACAGCACAGACATGCAGTTTCTTTTTGTTAAGTTTTTTATTTCCTCCTTCCTTGTGCCCTGAGCTGCAAATTCAGCTGATGGGAAAAATGCACTTTCATGATTTGTCTTCAAACCGGGGAGGGCAGGACAACCAACATCTTTTGTCCTCTTTCACGTCTCATCATCATCTGTCTGGGGAGGATGGACCTTTCCTGTTGGACAGGATGTAATACTGTTGCAGCTCAGCACTTTCTGCTAGCTAGTATCTCTCTCCTATCTGGTGATTTACATGACCTCAGCAGCTTCCAACACAGCTGCTCAAATATTACCTTACAATATGGGACACAGATGTTATAAGAGAGATTAATGCACGTAGCAACTCACAAGCATTCAATAAAGTATGAACACTAAACACCTACTTCTAATTCTAGTATCTGTTTTAACAGTATTAAGAGACAGGTAAGCCAGACGGCATCCAGCGATGTATTTGTCAGTATTCAGTGGTGAAGGGGGAGGACCTTGGCGTAAGCTGGCACCTGATCTGCCAGCATCACAGTGCATTCATGTGCTTGCAGGTATTCGTGGCTGCGTATGTGTCCGTGTGCTTGTGAATGCTGGAGTGTGTATAAGTGTGCACACAACCTATTGATTGTGCGGGTGGCTTCACTCTTCCCATGCACTTTGCACCATTCTCTCCAGATCTCCCCCCACCCCATCAGCCCCCACAGTGTCTGCAGCAGCATGTGGAGGCTGCTGGGAATGGTCTATTTTCCCTTCATTCTCATTATTGTAAATGAAAGGGGGTGAAGGCAGAAATGAGACCGTGTTGCTGTTTGCTCTGGCTCTGGCTGCACTGGCAGCTTCCCACGCCCAGTGATGAATGAGCTCATTGCTGAGTCCTGCGTGCACCCCTCTACCGAGGCCTGGGAATTTCTAATAAGGGGGGCAGCATTTCCCTAGCCTCAATGCCGGTGTGTGTCGCTCACTGCACAGAGCGATATTAGGCCACAGTGCTGGGACAGCAGGAGCAAGGAACGGAGACACAGAACCGGAGCAGCGTGGGGGGAGGGAGGGCACAGGTTATGGGGAGAATGGAGCGGGCAGCATGGCATTGCAATGAAGGAATAAAGAAACGGCTCCAAGATGGCTGTGTGCAGCTGTAACCTACTCTGCACAGAGCTGCTGCCATCAGTCCTGGGTGGAAGCACTCCTGGGAGCTCGATCCAGCCTTGGCCCTCCTGTGGTTGTCTGCTGGGCTGAGCCAGTCATTGCTACCAAACACCTGCTCCAAGCTGAGAGAGAAAAGGTGTGGCGGAGGCTGCCTGGAGCCAGTGCTGGATCTCGCTCACACTGTAGTCTCACACTTCAAACTAGGGATGTTAAATATCTAGGGTTAATTGGATAGTTGAGTAACCTCATGAATTTTTATTGGTTAATCGACTATTCTATAGTCCCCAGGGGCAGGGCTGGCAGCTGCTGTATCAGAGGCAGCAGTGCGGGGTGCCAGGCAGGAGCTGATCCACGAGGGGAGCCAGTTTAAAAAAACACTCCCCTTGTGGGCCAGCTGCCTGTCGCCCAGTGCTGCTATCTCTGGGTATGTCTACACTGCATTCCTCTTTTGAGAGAGGAATGCAAATGCAGACAAATGAAATTGCAAATGAAGCACGGATTTGCATTTCCTGTGCTTCATTTGCATAATCACGGCTGGCCGCTTTTTTGAAATATCCTATTTCGAAAAAAGAAACGCTGTCTAGACGCAGTTATTTCGAAAGAAAACCCTTCTTTCAAAATAACCCTTAAAGCTCATTTTATAAGGAGTAAGGGTTATTTCGAATGAAGGATTTTCTTTCAAAATAACCGCATCTACACAGCATTTCTTTTTCCGAAATCGTGTATTTCGAAATAGCGCCCGGACACGATTATGCAAATGAAGTGTGGGAAATTCAAATCTGCGCTTCATTTGCAATTTCGTTCGTCTGCATTTGCATTCCTCTCTCGAAAGAGGAATGCAGTGTAGACCTACCCTCTGAGAAAGGCAGCAGCGCGGGGTGGCAGCAGCCCCTGTCTAAGGAGGGTCTGAGCTCCTTGACCCAGTGAGAGCCGGGACTGAGCCGGGCTGCCTGCCCACCTGGCTCCTAATAAACTTTAAATGCAGAGCCACAGCAGGGGTAGGTTCTGGACCCGGCATGAGCCAGAACTGAGCCAGGCTTCTGGCCAGCCTGCCAAAAAATTTACTGACAATGTGTGTGTGGGCAGGGGCGGGGAAGCATGCGGTCTATAACATTAACCTAAAGCTTTTGCTTATTGGTTACTCTGTTAATCGACTAGACTATTATAATCCTACTTCAAACTGGGCCTTTGCCCATGGCCCCTCTTCCTCCTCCCCCACTTTGTAGCAAGTCTGGACTTGTGCTGCTGCTCATGCATAGACAGGTCTACTTCCAAAAACTGTCCCAGGCCATGGGACTATGGAGGGGGTGCTTAGTTAGTGGTGGGGCTGCAGCGGACAGTCCCTGACAGGACTGGGGTCCACTCATCTGAGACTGCATGAGGATGAATAGAACAGCCCGAGGCCTCCAGGCTGTAGGAATGTGAAGCGTTCTGTAGCTGTGTCTCAGGGTATTCTACTACAGGTTTTTAGGCTGTGGCCCTTTGGGGACTGGGCTGACCCTACAGCAGGTCCTAACCTGCTGTAGGGTCAGCCCAGTCCCCAAAGGGCCACAGCCTAAAAACTGCCACCACATTTTGGCACTAGTTGGCCCCACCATGGGCACTCTCAGCAGAGAAGCCGAAGTCTGAATGGGCCACAGAGCATGAGCTCCCCCTCTCCTGCCTGACAAGGGCCTCTCCAGGGCAGGGCGTGTCTGTGGGGCAGCATGGGGAATGACACAGGATTTTTAAGTGCATTTCGAACACTTAAACTGAGTAGAGGAAACCTGCTCCTGTGCCTCCGTTTTCCTCCCTTCCCTGTTGTGTCCAGGGAAAAGCTGAGATCTGCAAATACCCCGGTGCCCGCTGGGCTTCGATCACACCAGACCGTGCAAGCTAAGCGGGGCCGTATTGGCTCTGCTTGTGGATAGGAATGCTGCAGGAAGTGGTGCGGGGGATTTAATGGGATTGGGAAGGGGGGGTTCTGCAAATCAACCTGGCTCTCTACCCAATCTGGTAGAGAGCCAGGCAGCTCAGATCACCCCACCGCCTCCCCAGTCAGAGTGCCCAGGAGTGTGTATAGCTCCGGCTTTAGGCTGCTCTCCAGTCCTGCCTTTCTGTCTGTTTCTCTACCAAGGGGAAGGGCTAGAACAGGGAAATGGTCCCTGGTTCCTGGCCGCTTTCTCCTTGCTGGCCGACTCCCCCCCCAGGGACTGAGGCACTCCAGACCTAAAGCAGGAGGTGTCCCGAGCCTTTGCATCAGGCTCCCCCTTTCAATGAGCCCCAGCTCAGGACTATAACAATCCATTTTGGTGCCATATGCCCCCCAGGAGGGCTGAGCTGAATGGGAGCTGGGTCAACACCCAGTGCGCACCCAGGCAGATGGACCCTGACAGCATCTCAGCATCCAAGTCATGCTTGGATCGGTCTCAGGTACAAGAGGAGGGTTACATGTTAGGGAATCAGAATGGGGCTTGTAGCTGCACCAATTCCAGAAGCTTGACAGGGTTGTGCAATGACCAGTCTTTTCAATGTTCTTGTGGGAGCTGTGGCCAAACAAACGGGTGAAGGACAGGGTCTGAGCTACCTCAGGAGTGCCCAGGGCTCTGACCTAAGGAAACTCTGGTGGTAGCCACTGTCCTGAATTCTGAGTGCGTTCAGTGTCTTGTCAGTGAGGGGCTAGAGCAGGGGTGGGCAATCATTTTTGACCAGGAGCCATTTCAGAAATTTTTGAAGTGGCCTCAGGCAGCCCCAGTAGGGGCAGGGCCTTAGGCAGAAGGGGGCGGGGCGGGGGCGGGGGCAGGACACTTCCATTCTTCCCCGCCCACAGACCCTGACTGGTCTGAGGTTGGGGGAGTGTGTGAAGTCTTTGCCCCACCACCCCCAGAGAGAACCGCCAGCTGTTCTGATTTCATGTCTTGTGACAGGCCAGGTCTCTCTTCTGTGCATTTGGATGGCTCAAATTACAGTTTTGTACACTCTACCTTTGACTTTACTGGGATCTGCATCACAGCGAATAGGGGTCAGCTCTTGTATTTGCACCATGCAGCTTTGGTACAATGGTACGCATCAGTCAGGAAAACACCATTGCCCGCAGCCACTGAGCCTAGCTATTTCATTTCATTCATTCTCCTCAGCTTTCTGCCTGTGTTATCATTTATGGTAGGCCCTCCTCCCTCAGCTAACATAGCCTCAGTCTTACCAGTGCTCACTCTAAGTTCTGTCTACTGTCAGCTGTGTTGCCCCGGTTCAGTGGTGGTTTGTAGGATCGCGTGGTCTTCTGCACAGATCATTAAGTTACCAGTGAACATTGTTCAAGGCGGCTCCATTCCTCTGTTCTCACTGATCACACCCAACACAACTGCAAACAAAAAGAGGACTCCGCACAAACCTCTGGGGCAAGCCAGCATTTACTGGACATTCACTTCTGTTGCCCTATTTGGGTTTTTGACTGCAGTGCTCACTCCATCGTATGTAGCCTGGATAAGGTGGCCATATCCTTCCAGTACATCTCTCCGTTGCAAAGCAATTCTTTTAGCATTCAATCACATTCCTTCTTCAAGTCCACTCATACCAGCACAGGTTGCTATCTCTTTTCTCTGAACGTTTCCATCGGGATTCATAGAACAAATATGACACCACCTGTGTTCCTTTCCATCTAAAGCCATGCTAGCCCTTTCACATTGTAACTGTTCCTCACAGATGCTTTTCAGTAATCTTCTCCAATCCCTTTTCAGCTTACGTGGGCGATAATTAGCACACAACGTCATCTCCTCTAGGTTGCAACATGGGTGCTACAAAGCTTTTATATCATTCCACATTTTCCCTTTCTTCAGACGATCATGGCATGGACTTGTAAAATTCCTGATACTGTCCCTTTCCAGTGACTTCATCTGATCTAGGTGCTTTCTCCTTTTTCATTTTCCTAAATGTCTCTAGTCCCTCTTCCTCCTTTAAGAAGGGAGAAGGGAAACTATGGTGCCAAACCAAGAGTACTGGGCTTACCCAACTGACCTGTAAAGCTCATCCAATAGAGATGTTTGGGTGACCTGATGCTCAGTGCGCCTTGCTGCAGCCATGAATGAAATCTGCCGACAAAATGCTGAGTTCTGTGCCCTGTTGTGGAAAAGCCATATTCCATGGGCATGGAGTTATGGCGTCCATGGGTCCTGACTGAGAAGAATGGGACTGTTCTCCTCAGAACCAGTGATTCAGGTTTTGCTGTCAGGTCGGCGTCGGTTTGCACTCAGTTGCATTTTCGAGGTTATCTTCCCACCCACAAGGGTACACGTTTCTTTTCTTTTGAATGAAAGCTGAAATTCCGGAGCACAGGTCTGTGACCAGGAGTGACTTCTACAGCCATGGCAGTAGATCCAGGGCCCTCACTATAAGAAGCAATCCTGCCTGGCTGGGGGGGAACGGAAGCCTGGTCTAGATGTCCCACAGAGTCTTTCAGATGCTCGTTGTCTGGATGCTGTTAACACTGATTTCATGAGCTCTTATTTCTCCCTTGCAGCTGAACCAGAGGAGCACTGTCCAAACGCTAATTCCTGTGAAGAAGATGGAGAAAGGCCTGTTGCTGGAGCACACCCTGCACAACCTGAAAGTTCCTCAGAGCTATGAGGTCCGCCTGACACCCATCACAGACTTTGGGGCTGGTGATATGGCTGCCCGCATCATCCGGTACATGGAACGTAGGTATCTCCTCCGACTTCCCACCCAAGGCAGCAGTGGCAGGGTCCCTTTCTAGCGGGAAGGGGTTAGTTGTGGGGTTGTTTCTAGAGTGGTGTTCACAGAAGGGAGTCTCATGATGAAGCTGTGTTACAGTGAGGCAGTGCCATCACTTCCCAGTTTTCCTCACCACAGGACCTCATGCAAACACCGGAGGGCAGAGGGTGGGATTCATTTGACATGTTGTTATGTTCTTTGCTTTCCGGTCATACACAGCTCAATGTTCCCAGTCAGGCCACACAGCCCCTTTTGCTGATGGACGATATTCAGCACCTCTGTGCGTTCTAGGCCACCAGCAGCAGGCAGGGTGCTCCAGCTAGACTGGCCGCAAAGGAGGGCGGGATGGGGGAGGACGAGTGAAGCAGTGCATTCCACAGCTCTTTTCATAGCTGAGAGGCCAGTGTGGTGGAGCTGTGCTCTAACCCCTCTGGAACGCAGGGCCCTCTCTCTTCAGGCCACTGGACAGACCCCCAGCTACTGCTCCCACACACCCCTCCTGCAGGACACCAACCTGCTTTCATATGCCGTCGGATAGTTGCCCTCTCAGTTTCATACAGGAGTTTGAGTCCCATCAATTCAGCATGAAAGACCTGCCGGAAATCACGTTTCCATGTGATTCTGCACAACCTTCCATTCCTACGGGACACTGTGGTGCCTCAGTTTCCCTAGAAATTCCAGTCCCCTTTAGCTGCACACTACCACTTAGGCCTTATTGACTTCCTGCAGGGTGGCAGATCCTGTCCTAGGGGCTACCTCAGTTTTCTACCAGGTAGCAAGCTGTCTTGGTTTCCCCATCGGATACCAACTTTCCCATTCCCAAAGAATTCCACCAAAGAATCGGCCTAGACACAAATCCAGGGACGCCCTCTGAACAAAAGGTTTGCCTCTGGGCTTCTGTCTCCATTTTGAAAATAGAACTGTGAACCCACATACCTTGGTGTCTTCCCATTTCCAACTCAGAGTCTGTGGGGAGGCTGTGGGTGATTTGGGCACTAGCCACATTTCTCAATGTTTGGGATTGCTTTTGTTCAGGGTTTTGTTTTTTCCGTGGGGAAAACAAATGCTGTTCTAAACTCTCTTGTTTTCTGTTTCCTTCCTCAGCGATTAACTATCCCAACCCAGCAGGTAAGCACTGAGGCCTCTGGTTTTATTTTTGACTTCACTGAGCACTAGTTGCCTGGGACTCCTCAGCAGCTACCAGAGTTGCCAGAGAGAATGGAGAGGTGCAGCCATGCCAGGGGTGCTGGGTGGCAGAGGTGGCTTTGCCAGGTCCATTCCCCTGAAACAGCATGAAATGTAGGAGCACTGAAAGTTCACTCCACCGACAAATACTCTTTGTTGTAGCTCTTCATGTCGACAGAAGAAATATACCAAAGAAATGCGTCCCCCACACACCTGGTGTGCATATGACCTCCAGCACAGCTCTTCTAACTTTACCCACATGCTGCCACCAGGAGGGGCATCAGCATTGTCCCCACAAGGTCTGGCTTTTTCAAAGTTACCCCTGTCTGGTCTGAATTGGGAAGGGAGCTGCCTGATATCCCTGCAGGGCGTTGGAGAACGTTTTACAGTATTGGTCTTCTTTCCCTGCAAATGTTCACGATCCTTGTTCCTTATTTTCTTGGCCCAGCATTGTCCTTTTGTCTAGTCATTTCTCTTCCAGCTATTCCCTCTGAGGGACACGCTTCCACCTCAAAGCTTTTAGGAACTGGCTGCAGGGCCTGATTTTTCTTAGCTACTGAGCACCCATCATGTCCCTTGAGCACCCATTGTGTCAGCATCTCAGAATAATCAGGCCCCAGGTGTTTCCCCGGAATAGGGTGGTGCCCAGAGCTCTTGAGAGAAGATTGTTTAGAGAGGTTGCAGTGGGTTAAAACTAGTGGTGGAATCATCCCCCCTGGGAGAGAGGGGTGGAAGCTAGGGATGTAAGCGGGTACTTGACTAACCATTAAGCCTAGACTACTCGCATTCCACCCCTCCTGTCTTGCTGCCTCTGTATCAGTATCAACAGGGGAGGGGGAGTGGGGAAGCAGGAGCAGGTGCTGAGGTGCCCCTCTCTCCCACACTGCTGCCTCTATCAGGGGCTGCTCCAGCCGGGCAGGCAGCCTGGCGCAAGTCTGGGAGCTATCCCTACTGCAGCTCTGCAGTTTAAACGTAGTAGCTGCCTGCCCATCCGGCTCTTACTACATTTAAACTGCAGGGCCGCAGCAGGGGGTAGCTCCCGGACCCGTCGTGAGCCGGAACTGAGCGCTTCTTTCCTTATTGACTAATCATGTAGTCGATAAAAATTCTATCAACTACATGATTAGCAAATTATCTGCTTCTTAACATCCTTAGTGGAAGCCCTATTGACTGAATCACAGGAGACACCAGGCTGGTCCCATAGTGCTGGATCCTCCTCCTTGTATCCAGCTGCGAAAAAGAATTCAATATTTTCCTCGTGGTACTTACCATGTAAGCAAGTACTGCAGCTCCTACAGGGATATCTGATGGTTATCAATGGCTATGTCTACACTATAGAGTTTTGTCCGGGATACCTCTGCCACGTCCAGGGAACACATCTGCTTTTTCAGATCAGTTTCCGAAAAAGCGGGCATGCTCTTTTGAAAGCCCTGTATTCCTTGTTTTATGAGGAATAAGGGCTCTTCCGAAAGAGGAGGTTTTTCCCACATTTGGCCCCGTGTAGACAGGCCCCCGTGTAGTCAGAAAAGCCTCTTTCGGAAAAAGGTACGCAAATTGCAGTTCACAATTTGCGTACCTTTTTCCAAAAAATAACTGCAGTGTAAAAATAGCCAATATGATCATAAAAGCTGGTGGCGCAAAGCTAATACCCCAGAATGGCACCCCACCCTTTGGAGCACCTGTCTTCTCAGATTAGCAGAGTGCTTCTCTCTGCCCTTAACTCTCCTTCCTTCCTCTTTGAATTCCCTCCTGAATGCCCAGCTCTCTGGAGTGAAAGGCAAAGATGAGGTGATTAATGTCCATGGCAGCCTGATCCAGGGCACACATAATGGTGATTAATTTACAGATGCGGAGTGTCACTTAATATAATTATTTCTTCATGTATATTCTCGCTTTGCCTAATATGACAGTAATGATGTTGAGCCATGCATGCATGATGTGGCATGGTTACAAAGGCAGGTGCTGGGGTAATACAGCAACAGCAATCCAGCGGGAGGGGATGGGGTGTTTAAGTTTCACGCACTTGGAGGTTAGAAACCAGATTGCCAATAACCAATACATATATAGCCTATGTGTGTAATATGTAACAATCACTCTCTGGCTCCTGTCGTCTCTAACTCTGAATAACTTCCTGCTCTACGTGCACTACGGAAGCCTGAATATCTGAACTCCTCCATGCCTGGCATGAAACCCTCTGTTCCATTTTTCTAAAGGGGGGGGCGGGGCTAGAAATGCTAATAGTCATGGCAGACGGCCACTCCCAGGTGAGTGGTTGTGCCAAGGGATAAATACCAGGGCACTTTCAGCTGCAACCACTGCAAAGCTAACAACTCACACAGAGGCTGCTGTGTTCAATATTTAACCCAGTGGTTTAATTTTGAAACCTTTGCTCCTCATCTTGCTGAACCAGGATCCTAGCTAGGTGGATGGATTTTGAGGCAGGGTTTGTCTCACACTCCCTGGGTCAGCCAGCAGGGTAATGCTAGAGTCTCAGCAATGCAGGGGATCATTACAAATATTATTTTATAAGAATATGAAAATGGCTTTACTAGGTCAGACCAATGGTTCATCTAGTCCAGTATCCTGCCTTGGCACTGGCCATTGCCAGGGGCTTCAGAGGGAATGAATAGAACAAGATGGTTTTGAGTGATCCTTCCCCTGTTGTTCACTCCCAACTTCTGGCAGTCAGAAGCTTAGGGACACCAGATCATGGGATTTTTATCCTTGACCATCCTGGCCTGTCATTCTTGAAATTATTGGGGTTTTTTTAATCATGTTACAGTTTTGGCTTTCACCACATCCCCTGGCAAGGAGTTCCACAGGTTGACTGTGCATTAAGTGAAGAAATATTTCCTTTGGTCTGTTTTAAACCTGCTGCCTATTCATTTCATTTATGTGAGCACTGGTTCTTGTGTTGTTATAAGAAGGAGTAAATAACACTTCCTTATTCACTTTCTCCACACCATTTTATAGACCTCTGTGCTATCCCCCCTAAATTGTCTGTTTTCTAAGTTGAACACTCCTGTGGAAGCTGCTCCATACCTCTGCTTATTTCCATTTTCTGTAGCTTTTCCACTTCTGCTATTTTTTTTCAGAGATGGGGCAACCAGAGCTGCCCACATTATTCAAAGGCATGGGCATACCATAGATGTATGTAGTGGTATTATGCATGGTCTAAGCTTAAATTTTTCAGGTCCAGTACAAACTTGTAAAATGGGCCCCCTCTCACACACATACCACAGTTTATAGTCTGGACTGAACCCCCAGGGCCTCCAGGCCCTGGTAAAGTGTATCCCTTACTCCCTCTCCCTTCCCCCCGCCATGTGGGGACCCTGGCATTATGATTTTTTATGTCTTCTTATCTGTTCCTTTCCTAATGATTCATAACAGTCTGTAAGTTTTAGGGATTGTTGCTGCCCATTGTGCAGATATTTTCAGAGAACTGTTTTCAGGTGAGTCTCAGGGCCCAGAGAAACTGGTTTACCTCTTCAGAGGTTCTTCAGTCTTTCTGTTTGGCTGTGCAGGAGTGGAAGCATGGTCTTCTATTTTAAAGCATGGGATTAGGAGTCAGGACTATTTCCAGCTCTGTCTCTGACTGTCTCCACCCTTAGATGAGTCCCTTCCTTTGAGCCGTGGTTTCTTCGTTTGTACCAGGGAGATGAACTTCCCCTATCTCATAGAAGCCTAGTTTGTCACTGTTTAAAAAGTGCCTTGAAAGCCTCCGGGGAGAAGTGGTAGAGGCTGGGAAGCATTCCACATCATAAGGTCCCCACAAGAGATTTTCAACAGTCCACAGGTTCTGGAATCTATTGACTGTCGAGGAGTTCTTCACTTCCTGCCCTCCCCTGCTGTGCGAGGTGCTACCCTGCACCTGAGACATGCGTATGTGTCAGCGAAGGGGAAGTGATTCTAGCTTGGGGCATGGTAACGTTAAAGGAGCTACCAGGCCACAGTTCTGTTTCATGCCCACTAATCCATGTCTTGGGATGTGACAGGCAGTCCCCTGTGCAGCAGCAGTTGTGGTTTCTGAGCTCAGTTTTTCTGCCCCATTCTGTGAGGGACTTTATTTCACAGACACATGGGACTCCATCCAAATGGCTGTCTTCATAGCATTTCCGTCCCTTTGCCCCCCTCCACCCGCCGGTCTCACAGGCTCCTATGCACTCCCTGTTCACAGTCAGAGGCCCAGCTAGCTGTAAGAGACACCAAGAAAGGTGACTCCATAGACATCAGTGCTAGCCACACCAGATCTTGGGCTCTGACATGTCACAGCACAGTTTCCTTTCTGTTCTCCCTTCCTACCCCTCTGCCATCTTGAGGGTTTGTTTTTTTTTTCCTACGTTCAAGTTCAGTGAATTTTTGTACTGATGGAAAGTCCAGCCTGTCACCCTGGAGAAGGAATTGCTCTGCCCATTCATAGAACCAGCTTGCAGATCATACAGGCCCCACACATACCACTGTGCCTCTCCGTGGAGCTGTACCTTGCCACAGTTATTCACAAAGATGTAATTTCAGGGGTTGCCCCCCTGTAGGGCAATGTCCTTGTCAAGGGAGCTCTATGTGCAGACAGTCCCAAAGCCCTTCAGTGAGTCCCTATACGTCCAACGCTGCTCAGTCATTCTGTGTGGGAAGTGCATTGTGGGTAATGACATCCAAGGGAGCACACCAGGCATTGAGCTAATGGAAGCCAGCATCCTGTGACCTGGAGTTGGGATGCTCCAGGGGCTAACCCGTGGGCATGTCTTTCACTTGGGCAGGGTTGATTGTGCTGGCCCCAGAGCTGGGCCGGGTCGAGGTGAAGCCAAAGGTGTTGGTACAGACTAAGCCCATGGGAGGCTGGTGGGTATCGGCCTCCTGTTCTGAGCTGATGGTCTCAGCGCACCTAGCAGCACAGCTGGGCCTGGATCTCAGCCACCTCATTCACATAACCCCCCAGAAAGGACATGGAGCAGCCGCTGCCTTGCTTCCCTTGCCTTTTGAACTGGACCCAAACCAGCCACATGGAAAGTACATGATCCCCATGCTTCAGCTCTCTTGCCAGGGCCAGTCCCCATTTCTCCCGCCCCCTCTTCCAGCGTCAGCTGCTGAGCAGTCCCCTGCTCTGTGCTACAAAGCAATAGCTAATTTGGATTAGGATGCTAATTAGAAGTGAATGGACTGAACAGAGAGCACTTAGCCAGGGTTAATCAGCAGTTAAGTGGGCAGCCAGCTCCCTATGACTGCGCTCGGCAATTTCCTGCTGAGCTCCAGGGGCCTACATTCAGCAGCAAAACCCAGCTGCCCTGGTCAGGGAGCCACTGTGGTTGAGTCTCTCGTGGACAGAGCATATGAAGCAGGTGGTAGTGAGGACTGTGCCTGGATACCAATGGATCTCAAAAGGGGTCAACTTCTTTTCCTTTTCACCCTCCCACATCTAACATGCTGGGTGCGCTGCAGTCTCCATGGGGAGTGGTGGGTGCACCGCAGTCTCCATCAAGGAGAGACAGGCATAGAGTACAGGGGACAACAGTATAGAGCCCCAAGTTCAATACTGCAGGTAAGGTCTCCACATGCACTGACTGAGCTACTGAAATCCACATGACCCATGGTTCCCTCCCAGCCAAGGCCTAAAGAGAGCCAGATCTGGAATGAGACTTGCTGGGAATACAGGAATTGGAAAACATAACTGCTGTAAATGAGGGCTGTGCTCTAACATGCCCAACAGGGAGTTTCCCGGGTGCTTCGGGCTCACCCTGTGTCCCAAAGCAAAGGGGTTGCTATCCCCTGCCCCTTTCTCCTTTTATTACTTTTGAACTTGTTGCTTCCCAATTTCACTGGCTGCCCCTTGTTCTTACTGAAGAAGAGAGAGCAGAGAGGAGCTGGGCTATAGTGACTCAGAACATGAGTACGTCAAGGCAGACCGTTAGAACAGGGCACAAACCCCAAACCGGATGTGAGTTCCGTACCTAGATTTCACCAATTTCCTCCTGCCCTGTCACTTTCTTTACATGGAGTCATAGACGGTTCCTTTGGGTGCTCCCAGTGAGCCTGCCTTTGTGATAGATGGTTCCTTGCCTATGAATCACAGCAATATTCAGGTTACTCCCAGTCCCAAAGAACCACTGACTCCAGATCAGTTGCACTTTAGATCTCACACCAGAGACAACACTTCTAGCCAATTCTGTAATCAATTATTTAAAGATTTATTGAATGGGAAAAGGAAACAATAGTTATTTACTCGGTTAAAGCAGGTGAACATACATACCCCAAATGAGTTACAACCTTAACATTCAAGAGGTAATAGAAGCTTCTGTAATAAGCAATGTCCTTTAAGACTAACCCAAGCTAAACAGCAGGAGATCCCTTGCATTTACCTAGAAACCTTGCCCCTCTCTGAGATGCCAAGCAGCAATGAGACACTGCTTCTCCTTGTTAGAGGTGTAGTTCCCTTTTCCCACTTCTGCTTTGAGTTGCAAACTCAGCTTATGGGAGGAATTCACTTGTAAGACTCATCTTCATGGCTTTGGGGGGAGAGTAAACAACAAAGTCTTCTGTCCCCTTTGATGTTCCATTGTAGTTCTTTTGGTGTTGATGGGCCTTCCTGATCAGGCCTCTGGATGCTTGCTTGCATTTCACACTAATTAACATCTCTCTCCTGTGTGGTATGTACGCAGTGACAAAGCCACTTGCAATGCAAATGCTCAAATATGACTTTGCAATGTGGGTTACAGACGTTGTAAGTGAGACTAATACATGCCGTGATTCACAAGTGTTCAATAATGCCTAAAGACATTCTTTTCATGCCTGTTTTAACCATACTAAGCCAGAGGTGAGCCAGACTGATTCCAGCGATGTATTTGTCAGTGTTCAGTGGAGACCTGGGGACCTTGGCATGGATTGGCCTGGTCTGCCAGCATCACACTCCTGATTTACCTTCACTGGCCATTCACTAGCTTTTATGCCTCACTTGTGCTCCCTCCCATTCATTTCCTCACTAAACTGAGCAATCCCAGTCTTCCCCAATTTCCTGTCCTAGGGCTCTCTCTCTCCCGCCTCTAATCATTTTCACCAGCCATTACTGGATCCTTTTCTATTTCTTCTCTGTTTCTTTCCTACATCCAGCTCCCATTGACTTCAGTAGAACCCCATTGCAGCCAGCCAGGCTCGGTGTCTGGGCCTTGATCTCCTGGGCCTGGGATTAGTCCTTTGTCATAAAAATTAAAGATGGAGAAACTGTGTCAGCTCCCATCGG
Source organism: Rafetus swinhoei (assembly GCA_019425775.1). NCBI lineage: Eukaryota > Metazoa > Chordata > Testudines > Trionychidae > Rafetus > Rafetus swinhoei. The sequence goes on along the minus strand of CM033440.1, from coordinate 142,475,328 downwards.
GCCCGCTCCATGGGAGCCAGTGTAAAGTGGGGTCTACACTAGAAAGCTTTGTGGAATAACACTTTTAGCTGGTGGGGGAGGGTTGACTTTTCTGTACCAGGCAAAGTACTGATGCACTTGCACTACCCTAAAAGTGCTTTTACAGGTATTGCTTGTTTCAGGCCAGCTTACGCTACAATTTTGCTGTCATAACAGTACCAGTTAAGAGTAAGGGGGGAGGAGAATCACACCCCTAACCAACACAGCTGTGCTGGCAAAATCCCCCATGTAAGTGCAGCTTCTACTAGCAAGAGTCCTTTGGCTGATGGAGCTTTTATCTCATTCGGGGAAATGGTTTAACTAGAAAAGCAAAGGAACTCCTTGCTCAGTGCAAGTTGTGTCTCCCCTAGGAAGCTTTGCTGGTCTAGCTATACCTGCAAACTTCTTCTAGAGTAGGCCTGGCTTTACATTCTTCCCTCTAGTGTTATGCTGGTCCAGGCTGGTTTTAAATATCCCAGTGATGAGGCTTCTACCTTTTTCCTTGGGGGGTCATTCCGCAGTCTAGCAGATTTTGTTATTAGGAAGCTTTTCCGATATATTGAGCTTAAATGTTCCTTTTACCCTTCTATAATTCTGCCCCTTGGAGCACCCTTGATCCTTCTTTCTCCGTGCTCTTTATACTCTGACTCCATTGTTGTAGACAGTCGCACCCTCTAGCTGTATCTAAGCTTGTTAAGCCGTCCTCTCTGATCTGTTCCATGCCCACCTAAGCCTGGGGTGATGTGGATTCCTTCTGCACTGACACAGCCTCACAAGGAAGAGTCACAAACACTGGCCAGCGCACTTCACCCCAAGTGAAAAAGCCAAACCGGCAGGTTTTGGGAGCAGTGAAGCTCAGTAATTGATCAGCCCCTTTTCCGTCTACAGATAACACCTGCCGCTTCGAGGACGAGAAGATCTGTGGCTTCATGCAAGACAAGATGGATAACTTCGACTGGACCCGTCAGAATGCCTTGACCCAGAACCCCAAGCGCACTGTCAACACAGGTCCACCCACAGACATCAGTGGCACGCAAGAAGGTATTGCAGGCTTCCAGGTCCCCTGTCACTCCATTCTGTGCGTAGTGTGAGGGTGGAGAGACATCGCCTGGTGTCTTGCCAAGCCCCTGTCAGGGGATCTGTAGCGCTCAGCACCCTGCCTTCCCACCCCCAGGATCCGGAGGATCTGCTTTCTAGGCACACATGTCTGCTCTGCATGGGGCGCAGGGAGCAGGCAATTAATTTGCATGCTACTGATTGGCATTAAATACACAATTAAAACGCCCACAACTTTGTTTAAAGGAATAGTGAAAGCTCGTTACCAGCTAATTGCCTGCTGCCAAATGCCCTTGTCCCATCTGATGCTTGTTTTGAAGTCACAGAGATAGAAACAAGTAGGAAACTGCTCTAGTGCTTAGGAATGTCCAGGTTGGTTCCAGCTAGATATTGTCTTAAGGAGGAAACCCAGCGAGGCCACCAGGCCACTGTGTCTCCTCTGTGCTGCGTCCACGTAGAAGTGGACTGTGTGAGCCCTTGTGGGCTGAGCTCAGCAGTGCAAATGGTGAGAGTCAGTGCTTTGGAACAGCCTCCTTCTTCCTGCTTGGGGTCTCCTCTCATGGCCAAGTCTCTGGGGTGCAGTGCAGAGGTGTAAGGAGCCCACTGGCTGAGTAGGGAGAGGATTGTGCTATTTTAGCCCAGCAGTGTTACATCCAGAGGCAGGGGAACCAGCACGCTAGCTGAACCAAGAGCAAATGGGAGCACCGATTTGTCAGCCAAGTCAATTGCTTGTCTTGTCATTGTTCTTCTTACCAATCTGCTCCAACGTGAAAGGGGCACCAGTGAAATAAGCGGCTGTATTGTAAAATTGTATTGCGTTATGAGGCTGTACTTCTCTGCATGGCTAAGGGCAAGCCTACACTCGAGCACTGTAGAGCTCCAATGGAGACATTTGATGCCAGTGGGAGAGAGCTCTCTCGTTGGCACAGTTAATGCTGATCTACAAGAGACAGGAAGGTAACTATGTCAATAGGCAAAGCTCCCCTGCTTGCATAGTGCTGTCTATGCTGGGGGTAGGTTGGTAGAACTGGGTTGCACAGGGGTATGGTTTTGTCACACCCCGAGTGCCATTATTACAGCAGTGTAGCTCTGTAGTGTAGCCCAGCCCTAAGAACCTCTCCGATACTATTATTTAAAGATACCGCCATCCAGGGCAAATTTGCTGGAGCTTGTCACTCAACTTGGGACAGTGAAATTAGACTGATCAGTTTCACTTTCCTCTGCCTCCTCCATTTCACTCCCCGGTTCTCCTCCTGCACAAAGCATCTCGATTTGGGGTTTCCAGAGCTGCCCGAGAAGGACTTAATCCCCCTCCAAAAATCCCAGCTTTTCAAAAGCATGAGCTAAACCTGCTGATCCATCTCATTCACCATCCTGCTGCCACTCAGCACCTGATCCTCCAGTGGCCAGTGAAAAGCCTGAGCCGAATCAGCAGGGCACAACTGGGCCAAGACCCTGGTGGGGTGCATTCAAAGCAAAGGCTGAGAAGAGCAAGCCTGTCCCTCCTTCGCCCGCCATTTCTCTCCATGTTCGATTCATTCAGAGCCTGCCCTAAATGGTGGCTCTAAGCTGTCGGCATCTCTTTTGCTCTGCAGGGAGGGAGACCCGGTGTATTGCCTTTTCCCCACCTTTCCCTCTTGGTCTGTAGGTTATTACATGTTCATAGAGGCCTCCCGGCCCCGGGTGACAGGAGACAAGGCCCGGCTCATCAGCCCCCTGTACAACATCACTGCCAAGTACTACTGCGTCTCCTTCTTCTACCACATGTACGGGAAGCACATTGGTGAGTCACGTGGGAAGGGGTAACTGGCCTGGAGTGGGACTCCCCCACTGGGCGGGAGGGGTGTCTTCCAGCCAGGTCTGCTGGGAGCCTCTGAAGTTGTCCTTTCCCACCACCCCAGTGCAGAGCCAAATGTGTCTACCCTGTACCTTTCAGTAGCACTTCAGCCCGGAGCCCCGGCCTCCCTACCCCCCCAGCACAGTGCCCCGTCCCCCCAGGAAACAGGGCTGTGCTCCTTTGGTCATTCCCTCCCTGTAAAGCCCCTTCTCCCCGGCAGCAGCCCCTCTTCTGTCCCCAGCAATGTAGCCCCGCATCACACCCTCTCATCTGATCTCCTCTCACCACACCTCAGCCCTCCTGCAATCCCCTCACTCCCTCCTCGCCCAGCCTTGCAACAGCAGGGTGTGATTTCACAGGAGAGTCTGTGGGGCTGGGGGGCTGGGGTGCAGAGGGAATTGTCCCAAGGGGGGTATTGTCCCTTTGGGGGACATAAGAGGAAAATAGGGCTTCATGGTTGCTGGAGTGGTTTGGGGGTGGAAGCAAGATTTGGCAGGGTGATGGAGATCTACGGGGGGGAGGGGTTGTATCCTGAGGCAAAGCTGTTCAGAGGGGGCATCTCCCCCCTCCACCCTGCTCCTCTCATTGCTGAGTTGGAGCCCATGTGCTTAGCAAGCAGCATGGAAGAGCCTGGCATGCTAATGAGTTTCCATATACAGTCACAGAGTAATTGCTAATTTGTCAGCTCTTGATTATAATTTCATTAATTTGAATAATAGATGCAGTCTTCCCACAGTGCACCGGGTTATTAATCACCTGCTGGACTGGAGCCTGACTGAAAAATCATGGCCCAGACAGGAGTGTGTCTGGCTTCTGGTAAATGGGGTTAATTAACAGCTCTGCCTCTTTGCCATTGAGGTCAGTGGCATGGAATGAACTTCAGGGCCCATGGCTACTGGGTGTGGCAGGGTAGAAGAGGCCAAGGTCCAACATCTGGACACTTCCTGCATGGCTTGGACTATTCTGGATCATGTGGCTATGAACTGCCTTCTAGCCATGAGGCAGGGAAAGTTGTCCCAGCGGTCACTTAGAAGGTGCCCACCCATAGACCTGAAGTGAGGACTCAGGGATGGTCTAGATGAGTGCTTCTCAACTGGGGCACATGTACCTTATGGGGTTCACAGAGGTCTTCCAAAGGGTCCATCAATTCATCTAGAAACTTGCCTTGTTTTACAAGCTACATAAAGATCACGAGCAAAATCAGTACAAACTACAATTTCATACAGTGACTTGTTTATACTGCTCTATGTACTGTACACTGAAATGTAAGTACAATATTTATATGCCAATGGATTTATTTTATAATGATGTGGTAAAAAGGAGACAGTTAGCAATTTTTCAGTACTAGTGTGCTTGGGACGCTTTTGCAGTTTTATGTCTGGTTTTGTAAGCCAGTAGTTTTTAAATGAGGTGAAACTTGAGGGTATGGAAGACAAACCACACTCCTAAAAAGGGCCCAGGAGTCTGGAAGGATTGAGAGCCACTGGTCTAGATAATACTTAGTCCTGCCATGAGTTCAGGGGATGGGACTAAATTTGCTTTCCATCCTATGAGTCTATGATTTTGGACCGCACTCTTGATGGTGATATGGCGGGAACTCTGTATTCTCAGACTTGCTGTCTGTGTGGGCTGTGCTTTTTTGATGCTCTCAAGGGCAGATGATGCTGAACTTGCACCCATGTTTGTTCCACTTCATGCCGAGTTTTTCTGTGCCTGCCGGACTCATCCATCACTCAACTAAGATCAGGTCACAACTGGCTACTTGTGTGGCTTTGTGTATGGACTCTCCTGACCTCCACTGATAAGGTCAGCCATGATTCCCTGTTGTGCCAATCAGGAGCTTTTCCTGCTGACTGGGCTGTGTATGTTTTTAGCCAGCCCTTCTCCAGACGTCTTAGAAGGCTTTCCTCCTTCATCAGGCCAGTGCAGAGCGAGAGACCCCAGTGATGGAAGGAAGAGTGGCAGGGGAAAAAAGAGAGCTCCTCCAGCCTTTCTCAGTTTGGGCATAGGGCATTGCATCTCATACAGGGACACCACAAGAAATCCCTCCTGCGGGACAGATAAAGACCCTCTTCAGAGTTTCCCTCTTTCCCATGGGAACCTTGCAGCACCTTCAATTAACAATGTGTTCCAGATTTGGAGGATGAAATGGATGCACATGGGGACAGGTGCACTGAAGCTCTTTAGCTATTGGCATTTTAACCCTTTCTGCGTTGGCTCCAGCTACTCAGAGGCTCGGATAAAAGACTCCATTACTGCAGAGACCTGGGAAAACCACTTTGTCCCATTTCCATTCCCCTGTCTCAGGTCTTTTCCGCTTCTGTTCATTTCTCCATTCAGAGTTTAATATGATCCTCCCTGCCTTGTCCCTGCCCCCCTCTGGCCATCCAAAGGGACTGTTACATGTGTGCGAAGTGGCTGGATTGTTCAATGTTAATGGCATGTGGGTGCCACCGGAGCTGAGAGCGAATGATTTAAAATGCAGATGACTTGACAGAGTCAGAGAGGAGAGGCGAGGGGAGAGAATTATTTTCCCAGTGGTCCATTTGCAGTGGCCCAACAGTGTGGTCTTCCAGACCTTTGAGCTCCCACACTTGCTGCAGGGTCTCCTGTAGCATGCCCATCGCTGCAATCTCGAGTCATTTGGGCTTCAATAAAATTTGCTGGGATACCCAGCAAAAATCAATATGTTCCCAGGAAATCAGACCACCCAGCAACCCCAACCCTGCCTGGCTCACCAAATCTTGTGCTGCAAGATGACCTTTGCTTTGGGGTCGGTTTCTCTACTGCAAGCATGAAGCTGGCTAGTTTTTCAGTGCTGGCATGTCACTGGCTCCTCTTCTCATCCCTCTCACATCCGGGATTTTCACTGGTATCCACCACATTTCGTGGGCTTGATCCTTGCCTGGATGTTCCCTGCCTTAGGCAGATCTCCAGCCTGAGGGTCTGGGCAGTAGCTGTTCTCCTCCACTGAGGACATACTCTGTTCCCTATAGAAGTCTCTGTGATTAAATCTTGATTTCCAGGGTGTAGTGCTTGCTCTAGACCAGTTTTGCTTGCTCGAGCAGAGGGTCATGTGGGACCAAGCCCTGCAGCCTTAGCACTGCTGAAGGGTGCCAGATGGGAAATCCCTGGAGGCTGAAGGCCTCTTGCCGCAGAGCAGGTCCAGCCCAATCAGAGCCATAACTCTCTGGTTCATCATCCTCTTTGCTGGGACCTGTTGTGTCAACTGAGAGTCTGGACTGAGGCCTCCTACCCAGCAGTGCATCACACCGGACGCTCTGATGGTCACTGCAGTCCTCTAACGCTGTCCATTCCCCTTGTGTGCAGTGTCTATACGCACGCCAGCGTAGCTGGACCAGAGCCAGCGCTCGCACGGGCCCATCATGCCAGGGCCGTTCTGTGTCCCCATTGCATGACCAGCAGAGTGTCAGAAGGCCAGTGTGCATTTGAGCCCCACCCTATCCCAGCAGCTGGCCCTCCACCGCGGCGCCACACAGCCCTCTGCCACCATGAAAAACAGCGGTGTAAAAAGCAACATTTATTTCTCTGTAATAACCTGTTTATTGCCTTTTATTCCCCCCCTCACCACAACTTGGAAGCTGACTTGCTCTCACAATTTGACTATAAAATATCCATCGCCATTCAGGCAAATCTTCCCTGGGAGAGTTCCCAGCCACTGCTCGTTTATAATAGATATGGCGAAAGCGAGAAACGGAATACAAATGGAGCGTGTGTCGTGGGGGTATAAAATATTCAGTGGCGAGCAGAGCAAGGTGATGCTGAATGTCTCCCAGCTGAGCCGGGAGCTGGATGGACAGGCGCTCTCTGGAGACCCTTCCCATTCATCTTGATTTATTTGCCTGTTGCTTCTTCTGCCCCTGAGCCCCAGGAATGAATGAATTCACACACACCCCATGGGGGGCAGGGGTGGTCAGCACTGTTGTCCCCATTTAACAGCACAAGAAGTTGAGACCCAGAGAAGAGTCTTGTCCAAGGTACCACAATAAATCAGTGCTACCGCTGGGACTAGAACCCAGGAGTCATGACGCTTACTCTCCCCCCCGCCCTTAACCATTACACTAAACTCATTCCCTACAGGCTACTAATGTAGGCGATTAGTCGCTGGAGCTGCAACAGTCTCTCTTACCATGACCACTTATATCAAGACTCACAGCTATTTATCCATGGGGACGCTTGCCAGAGTCGTAGCTGGGCGTCTGATTAGCGCTGTGCACATGAGTCTCTGTTCTAGGACAGTGCCACATCTCTTCCCCACCAGACACTTACACCACTTGCAGTGGAGGTCAGGATGCCTCCATCCGCTACTCATGTGGTCGATTGCAGGATGCCGAATGGTTGGGGGTCTCCCAGAGCAGGGGATGTGGCTCCCCTCCAGACACAGTACCTTAATATGTGTGGCCACCATGCTGGTTGTCTTCATTAGTGTGATCAGGTGCCCGGTCTCCAGCCCAGAATGCCGCGTCTCTCGGAAAGCAGTAATTGTGCGCACATCAAAGGGGCTTGGGCTGAATAGCCAGTCATGTGACTACTTTCATCCAATCAGTGAACGGGATTTGTTTTCCTGACTTCTGATTCATGATGTCACTGCTAGCCTGGCACAAAATGTTATATTTGAGGAGGGGGGGTTGCTATATTTTTACCAGGGCTAGTCACTGGCGTATGCGGGCTGCATCCAGGCTCTGGAGGGAGGTGGCCCCAGAGAGCAAAGTTGGGAATTGCCTCTCCTGGCACTGGGGGGGACTCTGATTTTAGTAGCCTGTGTACCTATGGCAGTTTCATGTAGAATCTATATCCAAACTACCAGCCCTTGGGCGGGAGAGCTGGGCCCGAATTAAAATTAAAATTTCAAAACCCACCTCTGGATTCCTCTTGGTCACTCGTGAGCCTCCCAGTTGGTTTAGGAGGAGTGCCTTTTGCGTTGGGGAACCGGTTTGTCAGCCTGGATATGCCCAACCTCTCTCCAGCTCATCTGACAAGTGTGAAAGGTGCTGCTATTCCAGTCCCCCTCTGGCTGTGATCCTGATGGGGTCTGGCCTGGCCATTAGCTGGGTGGCATGCCTCCGAGAGAAGAGTGGAGTGACACTGGTGACTCAGCAGGAGCTATTCTTTTTGAGTAACCATGGAAAGAATAGTGCAGGACTGAGGGCCATAGAGGTACTTAGGCAGAAAGAGGTGCCAGCTTTCAGCTGAAACCTAGGCCCTAATATTTGCAGGCATTAATGATCCCACGGCACTTGTCGCAAGAATGAGGATGTTAGTTTCCCAGGCTCCCGATCAGACTTCCTCCTGCAGACATGCCGTGCTCATCACTTCCCGTGCTGCGCAGTGTTACTGAACGCTGTTAAAAACAGCAGCTGCTTTCCACCCTGGAGGGAGCTGCTTTATAGTAGTGGGGGAAGGGGGCCTCACTATATAACGTGTCATTTATAAGACATGTTGAATTGCCTCCAGAGGGCACAGCACTGTATTCTGTAAGATTGTCACGGGGCTGAAATAGAGGAGGCGTGTTTCTCCAAATGGGTGTGATTCATGTCCCTTCTAGGCTCTTGGGAAATAAGTTGCAATAGGAGCCGAGTGAACAGTTTGTAATGAATAATTTATTCAATATGCATAACCCTTTTTTGTTGTTGTTGTTCACAAAGCATCCTCCAACAGGCTCTCGCTCTTCCTGATTTGTTTGTTGTTCAAAATGTATTTGACTGCTTTATGCAAACATATAGCCGTTTATGGGTTGTTTGCTGTGGGCTAGGGGCGTTCAGTGCCCTGCCGTACTTCAGTGTACTCTGGTGGCAGCTGTTTGAACATTTGTTTTTGTTTTATTTTTGGAAGTTGCTCAAGTGCCATGATGATGAACAAGCTTATAAATACCTGGCAAGTTAACCAGATATTGGTACTATGTTGTTCAAACTCTTTTGATCAAGCGCATAGGGTGTGATCCTAAGCTCGCTGAAGCCAATATGGATTTCAATGGGCTTTGGAGTAAGACCATAGGTTATTAAGGCTAGAAGAGACCAATAGATCATCTTGTCTGACCTCCTGTATGTCACAGGCCAAGAAATCCAGTTACTCTGACATGAGTCCGATAATTATTGTGTCAATTTTCTGATTAGATGAACTTGATTCTTATTGTTATTTATTTACTTACAGCACCTAAAGCAGTGTTTCTTAAACTGATGTGCCGCGGAGAACAACAGAATTCAAAATGGCCACCCTTAAAGGGGCAGGCAACCTTTTTTTTTTTTTTCCCCCCCTCAATAACTTTCCTCCAACCTTTTTTGTTTCTCATAAAAGAAATTATTGTTTGGTGTTCCTTGGTCTTAAAAAATTTAAGAAACGCTGACCTAAAGTGTGCTGGACACATTACAGATGTAAGACAAAACTGTCTAATGATCTGAGAGCTAAAAACTAAAAAAAAACCCAACAAACATGTCAAGGACAAGGAAAAGAGTCACTTCATGTTTCATTTTGTGACTAAAACCCCTTCCCCCCTCCCTCCTTTTACCATGAGTCCATCTGCCCTGACCTGCCCCCTCCACTATGCTTTCCCCACCCTGAAAGTTTGTCCCACTGGGTCAAGATTCAAGTGCAACTAAAATTACACATCCAGCATTTGTATTCTTCAGACATGCTCCCGTGTTTGCTTACAACTCACTGCTTGGCAGCATTCCTGCCAGGGAATTTGTTTGCAGTAACATCCATGGGAAATGAATCTTCAGCGGGTACAAATAGGCAACACAGATTCACCTACAGACTCGGGAACACCTGCAGATAACCTTTTGCGCTATTAGCCCACTTCTAGTTATCTGAAGAGTTGTTCCTCTGGGAAACAGCTTAACCCAGTCGCCCCCAGTTGCTCAGAGGAGACCCACTCTGTCTCCACGGGTGGCCCTGATTTAGGATTACAGAACCTACCTCTCCAGGGCACAAGGTGTTTTCATCAATTATTCAAATCCTGAAATCAACACTTACCGGGCATTGAAGAGAAATTACAAGAAAATGGGAGCTCTGCCTGCATTCCCCTGAAGTATTTCTAAGCCACCTTTCTGTTGTCTAAGTGGAATTTTAATAGCTTCATCACTTTCTAGTGATATACGTCTGTCAATGAAGATTGCTACTATCCTATAGTTGGACCAACTAAGTACCTTGGAGCAGAACAGCCACATGTGCTAGTGTTTCAGCAAGACCAGGGATAGGCAATAATTTTTGATAGGGGGCTACTCCAAGAATTTGGAAAGGCGTCAAGGACTGCACTCTTCCATGATATTTATAGAGGAGGTGTGAGGCCTGGGAGGGAGGTTGGGTGCAGAAGGGAGCTTGGGGTAAGGGGTTGGAGGGCAGGAGGGAATGTGGAGGCTGGGAGGGAGTTTGGGTGAAGGAGGCAGTTGTGACCTGGGACACTGGATTGGGGTTCAGGGGTATAGGTTGTGACCTAGAGCAGGGGACTGGGGTGCAGGAGGGGGTGCAGGGGGCTGGGCTGTAACCTTGGGCAGAGGATTGGGGTGCAGGGTCTGGGAGGGGGTATAAGTTCAGGAGCAGGATAGAGGGTTTGGCTTATGTGGAGTAGAGGGGCAGGAGTAGGGGGACAGAGGGTTGGGAGGAGGGAGGGGCTGGGGTGCCAGAGGCAGACTCTGGCCGAGAAACTTGCCTAGGTGACTCCTGGCCAGCAGCCCAGCATGTTCCTCAGGCAGCTTCCCTGCCTGTCCCATCCCTGCACTGGCTGCAGGGGCCGTGTGCATTGGTGACTAAGAGTTTGAGGGGAGGAAGGAGTGGTGTTTTACACGCTGCCTGTTCTTCAAACAGGCAGCTCCCATTGGTCAGAAATTGGCCAGTGGATTATGTTGGGGGTGGGAGCAGTGCATGAAGCACCACTCCCCTTCCCCTGTGCTCACAGCTGAGAGAGAGAAATGGCCGCAGCATCTGCTTTTCTGAGTGGTGCTGGGGGTAGCGCAGGGCAAGCAGGGAGTCTTCCTGAGGCTCCTCACTGTGTCTGCAAGCCGGATTTGGTGGTTTGGCCGGCTGGATCCAGCCTGTGGAGGGTATTTTGCCCTGGCCTGAGCTAGACTGAGAGCAAACCCAGCTCAGTACTCTAGCCAAGGGAGCCAGGGCCTGACTGTCCTGTGGCAGAGATGAAAGGGGAGGCTATCACAACAGAGATGGAGGGCTCTGTGTTGCACTGAACCATCGAGGAGAATTCTTCTGGAGACCACTGAATGTGCCATGGAACAAGCAATAGCTGAGCAAGTGGCTGGCAAACCTCAGAAGGGTCAGCGTTCCCTTTGGCTCTATTGCAGCCTCTTCAGTCTGCAAAACTAGCATGATTCCTGCCCAGTTCCTCTCATGGTGGAAACAACCCCAACATCTCTTCTCTCTGCTGCCACCCACTACTTCTGGGACCTCCTGGTGCACAGATGCCACAAACATGAAGGACTCAAGGGAAGGAGAAGACAAACCTTTCAGAACCCTCCAGAGGGAGGCAGAGCTTGTAGTGGGGAGAGGGGCCTCCTGTGATCACCCTGTTTTGGTTTCACGAAGAAATGGGTGACTTGGCTTTCCCGTTCCCGTGTGGTGTTCCCCACTGGGTGTGGAAGAGTTAATTTCTCCTCTGGGCCAAGGGGAGTCAGAGATGGTCATGCAGGCAGTTGGAGTTGGTATGAATGAACTACCCGGGGCTGCCAACAGATGAATGAAATTGCCTTGGAGGTGCAATGGAAGGTGTTCACGGCTGGTAGCCAGGAGGAGAGCATGGGGACGCTGCATAATGTAAACTAGAGACAAAGGTCTGAGGTGGGCGTAGACTGGAGTAGGAGTTGCCTGCACTGCCCCATGCAGGGGTAGATTGGCTGCAGGACAGATGGGCAAGGCAAGATGGTTTGGCTGCAAACCTGGAGTCTGCTGCCTGGGCTAGAGCAAAGAAGGGGCTGCCCAGCTGGAAAAGCAGAAGTTAGCAAGTTAGGCGAGACCCTAATATGCCGTAGTCCAGGTGACTCATGAATAGTGCAGCAACGAGGAGCGCTGACATGGACTAGCCACCACCTGCCCTGCTCTGCCCAGATTCTGCTTGCTGCTGAGGAGAGCGCTAGCACACATAGGTCTGCATGAGCGGGAAATCGCATCCCCAGCTCCACGGGTAAAAGCAGCCCATGGGGGAAGGGCCAACCCAAGTAGTACGTGGTACCCACCGGTGGCTGGTTATCTGGCCAGCTGCTCTGTACAGGATTTGGAAGCTGAGCTCCACTTTGGCTCTCTAGTGGTGACACTGGAGAGACATTTTAGACCCCGGAGAGAGGTGGCTGGCTGGGTAGCAAAATGCAGATCAGAACTGGAGTCTGGGATGCAAAGCTCCATGCTGAGGATCTTCTCAGGGGTCCTACAGAAATTCCTGCTGAACCCCCTGGGACTGGGTGAGATCCAGCCCTGCCTAGCAGATAGTCCTGGGAGCCTGCCCCACTCCCCCAGCATTCGCCGTATGTACCCTGAAAAGGGTGTTTTGAAATTATTTCTCTTTCTCCTCCATGCTCATATGGTGCTGTAACTGAACACACAAGTCCCAGTGCCGATCGCTTTCCATTGTTGTTCATTGAAATAAGACTGAGGATGTCCCCTGGGATTCACCTACACTGGCTTGTGCTTACTGATCAGCGGCATGACAAATGAACCTAGTAGAGGGTTGGAGGAAGCCATCCCAGGCACTAGAGGCAGGGGATGAGTTCTCGCTGGGCTGGGCTGTGTGGCTGTTGGTTTTGAAAGGAGGTGTGTCAGGATCTGGCCTCAGGGTCTGGATGCAGGTATCTGCCCCGTTTGAGAATTGCATACCATGCGTGTGCATTGGGTGTCTCCCCCGCTGGCCGGTTCTGCAGCAGAGAGTGCCTCTCTGGTGATACTCGGAGTGAAATGAAGGCAGCTGGGTTTATTTCAGCGTGCAAGGTTCATGAAGGCACATTTGAACTAAACAGACTCCCTGGGCCGCTTTGAATTACATGCTGGTTCTGTAGCACTGCAGATGAAAACATTGGCCCTTATCTGTCATTTTTTATGGTAAAATCAAATTTTTCCTTCCTGTACCATGATCAATCTTCCCATGACAGTTTGCACCTCTGGGTGTATTTTTTATTTCACTAGGAGTCCATGCTAGGGCATTTGTCTTTACAAAAATTGATGAGTTTGATCCATCTGTTTAATTCGTCTGTTCTTGTGGTGTCTAGGCACCAAATACAGTAATTAAGAGAAGTAGCTCCTGTTGTGTAGGAAGGGGCTCACTCCAGGGATTTGCCTGGGACCCCTCCCCTGCCCATCAGGTAGCTTGTAGAGTGGTGTGTTAGGTTGGAGAAAGTCCTTGAGACCTGTCATACTTGTGTGTGTGTGCGTGCGTGTGAGAGAGAGAGAGAGAGTTCAATTGGAGCAATGCCAAGCCCTAAACTAAGTAATATCCTTTCCTCTCAGTCTCTAGAGTCAGAGTTCCAGTCTAGGGATTTCTGTCCAGCTGCCCAGCCTTCCCTCTTCCAGAAGCAATGTCCCTCTAGACCATTGATCAGGGATGTATGAGGAGTGTAAGGATGTTAAGAACTTGTTGACTAGTCGATTCCCCCCCGCGCTGCCTCTATCAGATAGAGGCAGCAAAGGGGGGGAAGGAAGGGATACTTCAAGGCGGCAGCGCCACATGGAGCCTGTACCGAGCTCCATTCAGCGCTGCTGCTTTGAAATGCCGCTTTGGTAAGTTAAGCACCCAGCTCAACTGTGCGGTGCTGCCCCTTTGAAGTGCCGCTGCGGTGTTTCAAAGTGGCAGTGCCACGTGGAGCCCGGGGTCAGCTGGGGACTCCCCAGCTGATCCTGGGTTCCAGCGCAGCATTTTGAAGCGTGCAGAGCTGGGGGTCAGCTGTGGAGTCCCCCGCTGATCCCAGGCCCTACGCGGGCGCTTCTGCTTTGAAATGCACAGGAGCCCAATAGGGGCTCTTGTACATTTCAAAGGAGGAATGTGGAAGTGCCTATCGACTAGTCGAGTAGTTGATGGACATTCCATCGACTACTCGACTAGTAAATTACTCGATATTTAACAACCATAGAGAAGTGTGGTCCATGAAGTAGCTAGGCCTTTGCCTCAGCAGAGGATGACAACTAAACCCTTGAAATTGACTTGGGCTGCATACAAGCAGGACCAAAAGGCTGTTCGCTGTGGTGTATGGACAACAGTTACTTAGAATGGAAGTGCCTTCCCTTACTTGACCATGGCATCTCTAAAAGAATAATGGATACCATGGACAGGGCTCGTGGTAGATCGGTACCATACAATATTATATTATGTTATATATATGCCAATATATCATGGAAAGCCATGTTTAAGGAACAGGTCTGTTAGCAATGTCCAAAATACTATTCCATCAAGCTTGCCGGGCGATTGTGACCCTGGCTGACTAGGGATACTGTCTCCTGGTCAGGGGGACCAACCAAAATGCTGAGCCTCTGAGCAAGGTGACCAGGTTGGGGTGCTCCAGAAGGGTCAGGACCTCGGGCAGAAGGGTTGGGCTGGACACATTCAGCACTGCCTGGAGTATGCCATGCCACGGCTCCCCCACCAGCCAGCCCTCCGAGCTGCCTGGAGCACGCTACATGACAATTTAGAGTCTGGGGCTCTGGCCACAGCACTTGCTGCAGTAGCGGTGGCGGCTGGGAGTGCCAGGCCTTTTTGTATCATCAGGCCGTGGAGCAGTTGCCCCTTTGCCCTCCCCTGTCGGTTGGCCTGGACCTGGTACATTCCATACTAAAAGAATAGCAGCACAGCAGACCCAGGCCTGAGCCCAACTTCAGCTGATTGGAAGCATCTCCGAGGTGCTGGTGTGAAGCGGGACCCATAAGGGATACCAAGTCCAGCCAGACACAGCCTGCCTGTGTCAGCATCTCAGCAGCACAGCAGCGAGAAGGAAGGGGAGGCTCAGCTCATCCTGACAATGAGATAATGGGGCATATCTGAGCCCTTATGGCAAATGTAGGAGCAAAGACCCGAGTGACCTGTGGGCTCCAAGCTTCAGTCCCTTATCTTGGGGGAAGGGAGCGCCTCCCACTGGCCAGAGCTAGAGGATGGTCCTGTTGAGAGAGGTAGAGAGCAGGTGCCATCTCCACAGACACCTGCTGAGATACGGAACAGTAGCGCAGGTTCCCGGAGCCCTTCCTCCTGCCGTGTGGACGAATGCGAGTGCTTGAAGACTCAGTCAGTCCCAGTTGCTCCTTTATTTTCCGCATTGCTGAGCTGTAAATAATCAAGTGTCCAGCTGAGAGAGTTGCAGGCTCTGCCCTCCTCTCTTGCCTTCCTCATCCCTGTCAAGGAGCGGAGCCTGACAGACTCATAAGCCCAAGTGACTGTTCTGAGAGCATCCAAGGATGGGACCAAGCTGGTGACAGGAAGAGGGAATCTGCTGCCGAGGGAGATGTTTGATCTTTGTAAATTGGTGTCCTGGCTCCCCTGTGCCATGTGAGAGAGGTGTGCTCGGGACCAAGGTACAATGGAGGCTGAGAGCACAGGGTCAGCTTGGGGGGTGGGATTTGCAATTAGACAGTCTGACCTTTTGGGGACTTGCCTCCCCCAAATCCTCCCCCCCTTTATCATTATCTGTTTACACAGGCTGATGCAGAGGGAGGAGAAAGGGACTTACTCAAGATCCTGCAATGGATCAGAAGCAGAGCTGGGACTAGAACCCTGGAGTCCTGACTCCCTGTTCTTTAACCACTAGCCCCTGAACCCTCCCTCTTGTTTGTTTTGGCTGGGTTTTGAGTGGGGCCTCTCTCGTTAAACACGGCAGTCAATATTAGTAGCTTAAAATTACCCCATTTAAAAATCCTTTGAGTCAAATCCTGTCAGTCTCACCAAGGAAGGCTCTTACTGACATCAGACAAAGTCCATGGGCATTTTGCATATGGTGGACTGCAGTATTATGCCCCTTAATTTTAGCCTATTTGAGAAATGCCTCCTGTCATTCATTTCTCTGTACGGGAGTGCACACGGCACCTCCCCCTACCCACACCTTACAGACAATGAGCCAGATTCTTCTTGGTGAAGTTCCATTGCAAGTCCATCGATGTCAAATTGCAGCTGGGATGGAGTTGGCCTGTGGTGTGGAGAGCGACATACACACACCTACATACACCTGGGCATGTGCAACTCTGTTTTCCCTTTGCATGTTTCTGCTCCATGACGACGCAGCCTACAATGAGACTGCACAGATTTGGACACTGCCAGGCTTCGCCCCTTCCTTCTGTCAGCTACTTAATTGGGTATTTTTAATCCCTGGCAAAACCCAACAAAGTTGCCTCTACCAGAAGCTGATTTTCTCAGGTTTGCCAAGGAGGGAACATTGCCAATTTAAAAACATGTTATCATTTACACTGCATTAGATACTGATTTAGAAAGTCATGGCAATAGCAAGAAGGGAAATCTGATCCTCTTACTCCAAGAACTTATACCTCTACCACCTGAGCAAATGGAAAATCTTCCCTGCTGGTTAGCAGTATAGAGCCTATGACACAGTTAAGGAGTTCTGATTGCACACCACTGCCCTCTGTGGAAAGCATACACACTTGCCAGTTTGTGACTGTATATACCTATCACATAGGGTTAACTCATTCATGCTTGCAAAGTGCTATGAGATCCATATTTTATCCTCTGCCTATGGTCTGTGGTAGTGCTTTCCAACATGTAGCTAGCAGTCAGTTGTGCAATTAGGTGGCTGAGTCTGCCCTCCACGAAATTGCTGGGTCTTGCTATGCAAAAGGGTCTTTGTCTACAAAGAACTCTTAAGTCTGGTGTGAGTGATCCAACAGACAGGACTAGGGCTCGAGAGAGCTTGGAAGGAATCCCATCTATTAAAGAAGAAGTGAAACGAAGCATTGAGCAAGCAGGATTGGGAGGCCATTGAAAGCCTGTAATTGGGTTTATTACACATATGTTGCTATACAAAGCATCATTAGAGACAATGGAAGAGTAAATACCTCTTATCGTGGCACAGAGACAAATTACATTCCTATAAATTACAGCTCAATGCAGCTTGATAGTATTTCTCTCCCTCCATCACCAATATGATCGTTTTCCCCACTCTGTCTCTCACCTCTGAGTGGTAACTTTCTGCCACAGCATCATAATTGAGAACGCAAGCCTGCCGCTGATTGCTTTTCATTATCATTCATTTAAATGAGAAAGAGAAAGGCCTGTGTTTGTTCCCGGGATTATGAACAGTAATAGGTTCCTTTTGAGGGCTTTAGCTCGCTCCAGGGATTTGCCTGCTCTGAGCTTTGGGCTTGCTTTATGATCAGCTGTGTTAAAATAAACAGCTGTACCCAGGATGCTGTCAGAGGCATGGTTAAAGGAGAAAGGATTTTGTTTCCTTGCCCGGGTCAGGGTCTGTGGCCCTGTTAGGTTTACAGTTGGCTCTACAAAGCTGTGGTATATCTGTCCTCCTATATTCTATCTCAACCCACTGCATCTACTGTAAGTTGCTCTCTTATTTACATCTGTGTTTATCTGATTTAGAATCCCAACTCCTTTTGAATTTCTAGGGTGATATTTGGATTCCAATCCCCAGACCTGATTGGTTGGAAGTTGGACACAACTGTAATTTCTGGCCTCATCTGGATGCAGATGAAATGCCCTGGGAACAGCTGATCCCATGAAATTTCCACCTTTTGGGAGGTGGAATATTGCAAGAACGTTTGTCCTGAGTTACAGTGTCATTCAATCTGAAACCACACCCCGGCCCACAGCTAATCTGGGTCTGTGCTGTGATCCCAAACACCACCTGGCTTCACGCTCCACTTCATTGAGCTAGAGGATTCAGTGTTATGCCTACAAGAAATGTGTCTCTCTCTACTCACTATGCTGTCCTTTTCTGAACTAGATTTCAACTCTCAGTTACTTTGCTTCTTTCCATCCATATTATAGATACATCATCCCTTTGGTCAGTATGTTAGGCTTGCTGTACAGCAACCCTTACTCACACACACACGGGCTATGTCCACACAGCACCGTTATTTCAGAATAGCTGACATTCTGAAATAACATCATCCGTGTCTACACACAAGCAGTTATTTCGACATAATGCTGAAATAATGTTGAGTTGGAAGGCTGCTTACTCCTACTCCTGTAATCCTCATTGTATGAGGAGTCAGGGAAGTTGGAGGAAGAGTGCTCTCTCTCGAAATAACTGCTGTGCAGACAGCGCCCAAAGCAGAAATAAGCTCTTTTGACTTAGGCTACGCAATTAGCCTGGCTCAAGTTGAGTCACTTATTTCGAGTTTAGCCCTGCTGTGTAGACGTGCCCATAGTGTGTTGCCTAAAACTGCTATGGAAAACTCCACACTGCTGCTTATGCTGCTGTCATTCCCATCCCTGTTCCCTGGCTAACTGGCCAACCCATGCCAGCTGTTCCTAACTTTTGTTGCAGTTCCGCCAGAGTGAAATTTCTATCCTATGGCAACTGAAATGAGACCTTTTCATCCTGCAAGCAGGTAACATTTAGCAGCATCCCCTTGGGTTACTGTATCTGGCATCCCAGCTGGTGCTCTTTTGTGTACACGCCACTCTTCTGAAATGCCAGCTCCGGGTTTAAAGATCCAGCAGACGGCATGGCTTACTCATGCCGTAATTGATTCCTCCTCACTTATTACTGGCCTTTATTTTCCCTTCCGATTTGAAAAGATGAAATGATACAGGTAAATAAAATATCAAGATCTCCCCATTGGAGGGAGTTACCAACGAGACTGGTGGTGCCCAGGGATTTCTTCTCTGCTTCTCTGCCACTATGGGCTCTGACCTGCTGCAGCACACTAGCAACAGACACCTGGCCTCCACTTATCTGTGCATCACTAGCAGGTGTTTTGAGGAAAGGCCAAACAGTCAGCAGAGGGAAGGTGGGAGAATGAAGAGACAACAAAAACTGCCAGGAAGAATGTGGATTTCTAAATGGGAAACTGTATGTGACTGTAGAGGAAAACTAGGTGAGGGGGATAGACCGCAGGTACAGTTGGTTGGGAGTTTTTTGACAAAAACTTTTTTTGCTGAAAATTGCTGATTCATCGAGACCAGCAATTTTGTGAATCGGGATCAGGTTCAGCGAAGCACTCGACTCCACAAATGTTTGGTAACAAAATAATGTTGAGCTTGTTGAACCAGGAGGGGGTTTTTGGGGGGGGAGCTGAGTTGAAACTTTTTGTTTGGAAATATTAGTAAATCTACTCCTTGAAAATGGAAAATATCAAAATTGAAACCACCTTTCAAAATGATCTAAACGTTTTGATTGACTCAAACTGATTTTTTTTCCAGTTTTTCTGTTTCTGAAAATTTTTGAGATTTCATCTTTGCCTCCCAATTTGAGACAGGAAAATGTTTCAACATGTCAAAAATTCTCATGGGTTGGGGAAAAGGTTTTCTGTTCTGCCCTAACTGAAGGCAGCCATCCAGCGCTGGGTCCCAGGGAAGAAATGGAGCAGGCCTTGCCCATCTCTGATGGCTGTGAGCTGAGGACTAGAGCCATGTCCTAGTTAGATTCTTCTCCTGCATGGAGCTATTGGAAAGTCAGTACAATGAATACCCACTTGCTGAAACAAGGATCAGAAAGCATAATCCCCATTTCACAGATGGGGAAACAGAGGCGCAGAAAGAGAGAGCGCAGAGCTAGTTTGTTGAAGATCACACAGCAGGTCAGAGAGGGATAGAGCTGGGAAGGGAACCCAGAGTCCTGATTCCCTGTCCTGTGCTGGCACCACCACGGTATCCTTCCTTACCCCAGAGATGTACAGTGCCTGATGCTGGGGGGCTGTCCATCTGGACCTGTAGGGCAGTCTTCATAAACGACTGGCTGGACAGGCAGTCTCTCTTCTAGGAGAGGAACGTTTGGTCCCCTGACAGGCGTAAGGCATTTGTCTTGACCTGAGCCCATCTGAAGTATTTATCAGGGGGCTGGAGGTTGTGCAGGGAGAAAGGAGAACTAGTAAAGATGGGAGAACAGGCCTGTACGCAAGAGGGGGTGCGAAGGGTGTGAACACACCCCCACACAGTCCTTCATGGCCCACCATGGGGCCGATTCTGGTCCCTTAGGGAAGGCTGGGGCAGTGCATTGCCCCAGCCTCCCTGCCCTGTGCTCTGGCCAGCCGGGGAAGGCTTGGGGCTGATTTCCCCCTTCCTCACCCAGGAGCGAGGCTGGGGGTGGGTTTGGGTCACGGGGGGTAGGTCTGGGCTGCAGGGCAGGGGACAGCTATGAACCCCTCCCACAGCTGGCATCCCCACACACACACTGAAATTCCTGTGTACGGCCTGGAGAAGGCACTCGTCACCAGAGCTGCGTGTGGTCATTGGTCAGGACTGTGAGGACCTCAGCTCATGGCGTTTGCTTTGAGAGGAATATCTTCAAGCGCATGAGGGCCAGGCCCCATGCCGCATCCAGCCTGGATCTTGACACAGGGCCCTCTCCTGGTGCTTCCCCAGTCCCATGCACACTTGGCAAAAGGTGATTGGCAGGTGGCCTCGTGCTCACAGCCCTTCTGCTGGCATGATGTGGGGCAGGCCTGCCTCTGCTGGTCATCAGGCTGGCTGGGATCTGTCTTCTCAGCCCTTTGTTCCAGATCTTCAAAAACACTGGGGCCTGGTCTGGGAAGAAAGAAACATCAGTGCCCTGCAATCCCAGCAGAGGGCCCCTGTGTGTATCATTCTCCCCGCTGCCCCAGCAGAAGATGAGGGGTGGGGTGGACAGAAGCCACCTCTGTCATTCCAGTAAAGCTCCACCACCCCCACCTGTCTTCCCAACTCAGTATTCAGGGTGGTTCACTGGAATGGAAGCTGTGCTGCTTTTTATAGACCAGGACCAATAATACCAGATGGTCCCATCTGGAGATTAGAGCCAAGGGGTGGTACTCCTATCATGAGGCATTTAAGCTACCTGCACTTGGAGAGCATTATAGAAAACAAACCAGCACTGACTGGAAGCCCTCCTCAATCTTTCATTTCTATGACTCTAAGCCAGATAAGGAGCAGGCTGAAACCCTGTTGATTTCCAGGGGCTTGCATTCTTTTTGCCGAATCTGAAAGTGGCCCTACGAATCCATCAGAGTACCAAGCAGAAGGCCATAGTCACCAAGGCCAGTGAGGCGAGGGGAGGGTCTGATTCTCTCCAGGCACACTCAGGGAGGCAGCCTGGGTGAGCAGTTAGAGCAGGGGGCTGGGATCAGCACACTTGGTTCTCTAACACCGATTTGGGCAAGTGAGTGAGATTTCTATGGAGAGTGGGGCTAGTCCTACTGATCCACATTTGCAGGGGTGTTGTGAGGCTTTGCCGATGTTTGTGAAGTGCTCCGAGACCCTCACTTGGGAAGTGTGTACAATTAGTATTACCAGAGATCTTTGGTGGGCCTTGCTCCTTTTCCCCTGTTGCTGCAGACCAGCAGCCTGGAGTTGCCAGTCAGGGTATGCTCAGGATTGGTTTGGCTCTCAGCCAGGAGTTCAAAGCCTGTACCTAGTCGGCCATTTTGCAAGCCAGCTGCTCATTTTGCCCTCTTTTTTTCCCGTGGGCACCAGAGTCCATTTACTGAACGATTTGTCCCACCACTGGCTGCTCAGCCAGGCTCTGGTGTGGCAGATCGTAGCATCTGTCACTGAGTGAAGTTAGAATAGAGGGTGGCTGTTTTTAATCCTCGCTCACTGGCAGCTTCATGCTAATTCTTCCCTCTCCACCTCTCACCTTCCCGGCTCTGGTGGCTGTAATTAGCTGCGCTCAACACAGTCTCATTGACATTGATCTATGGGGTTATTTAGTTCCTGCTTGGACCATCAATTCACCCTCCGGCCTCAATGCGATTCAGGATTCATTCTTCTTCCGTCAGAAATTCCTTCACCGGGAGTTTCAGAGACCAGCGGGCAGGGAGGACATAAAGACACCTGTGTCTCAAAGCTGCTGTTTGCTAGAGGCTCCACCAGTGCCTCCCTCATTCCTGGCTCTGTTTTCTCACGGAGGAGAGACCGAGTCTTCACACTAGGCCAGCTGACCTCTCCAGAGAACCATGTGCTGTTTCACATGCCACCGTGGCTCATGGTGCCAAGCCAAGTGCAAAATGGCACCTGCAAGGAAAGGATCTGCTCTCCCCTTTCCAATGATTTTTTTCTCTCGCATATTCGAATTCACCTCGTTGGAATCCGAGAGGGAAAGTTAGGTTATCTGATCCATCTTGCCTCCTCACCAGTTCCGGCTGAAACCCAAGGTGACCTTTGAATAATTGCAGACACAGGGCTTCCTTTCTTTCTCTTTTGGAAACTCATCCGCGGTCTTCTGTCTCACCACCTTGAGAACTTTTTCTTGATGTTCTCCTTGTTGGTTTAAGGGCCTCACTCCTACAACCAGTCCCTTGGCCCTTCCCAAGCAATCCCTCTTCCCCATTAATGTGGATACCCTTTGGACATTTCTGACCAAACTCTCTCTCCCCTTCTTTTAGTGTATGTCTACATGGCATGTGGGAACTCGCCTCCCAGACTAAACAGACAGATGTGCACTGTTGTGCTAAAAGCAGCAGTGTTGCCGCTCAGTCTCTCAAGCCCACCCAACCTCAGGGGGGCTGAGTGCAGGGGGAAGCTCATGTCTTTGTTGGAGCTGCAATTTTAAGTGCACTGGCTCAAGTCAAGCTAGCATGCGTCAGGCTACCTGGGCTGGGAGCCTGCAGTGACGCTGTGCCCACCGTGGTCCAACCGCAGAGTTACAGATATTCCATGCCTTTAGCCTTTGCTTTCAGCCAGCCACCCGAGTCCAAACATTTCATCATCTTTATTACACATCCCTGACCATCCTCCCGCCTCAGTGCTGGGGCTGCCATGACTCTGTTCAAGTCCTACAGACCTCCCTGGTTCTCATCCCCTTCTGTCCTCTTCCTCTAGGAGCACAGTCTTGCCCTGGGTGGTCTCTGTGGCCCAGATCCTAAAAGGTATAGACTGCTAGCCCATGTTGAAAACATTGGGCTGCTATGTTTAGCCACTGATATAGGGTCCTGAATGTCCCCGTTTCAGCCGGACTTTGGGGACACCTGCAAGCGGATGGAGCCTGACCCCCTGCCTCCAGTGTCCAGTTTCTTTCTTGCAGGCTCCTTGAATCTTCTGGTCCGTGTGCGGAACAAACGGGCCATTGACACCCAAGTCTGGTCGCTCAGTGGGAACAGAGGAAACGAGTGGCAACAAGCACACGTCCCCATCAACCCTCCGGGACCCTTTCAGGTAAACAGGCACTAGAGCCTTGGGCGCGTGCTATGCCTGGGGAGAGCCATCACCAGAACAGCCTTGCAGTTACACGTCCCCCTACCAGAGCAAAGAGGGTGTGTAAAGTAGAAGGGAGGGCACAGGGCAGCTACCTGCTCTCAGAGCTAGGGGGAAGGTGTGTATTCAAAATCACAGACAGTTTCAGGAAGGATGTGATGCCGCTGCAAACCTCCTGCCTACTTCTACATGCACCTGTGAGTTGTTGTAGGGTTGCCTAAAGCAGTGCTCTACTGGGCTGGTGTTGTAGGGTTGCTTGCTGGGTCTGTGTGCACTGATTTGTTGTGCAGACGTGAAGTGCCTATACTCGGGGGTGCTATTAAATAACGTAAGAATGTAGATACTCATGAGAATGCTATTCAGCAATGGCTGCTTAGTTATTGCAGTGATTATGAAAACTGCATTGTGCACATTCATTTGTGATATCTGCAGATGCTTAGGCATAGTATGCAGTACTCATTGGGTTGGTACCGTAGCATCACAGCCTGGGCACACATGGGGGGTTTTTAGGGTTGCTTGTGGATAGGGTTGCCAGATGCTTTCACAGAAAATCCCGAACATGGCATGAAAAAAATTGGTTGTGCAAAAAAAAAAAAAAAAAAACCCCAGGGGACCAACCAAAGTTGGGGAGCAAAAAATAAATTTAAAAAAGTCACTGAGCCTTTAAAAATCTCCTCACCCCTCACTCCCCCCCGCCAGATGCCTTCCGTCCAAGAAAAACAGAAAATACCAGACATTTTACAAGAATAATGGACTGTCCGGGCGAAAACTGGACACCTGGCAATCCTACTTGTGGCTCCTGGCCTACACAGATATTATGTGGATGAGTGTTTTAGAAGCAGCCAGTTATTGCAGAGATGCTGGTAGTTGCTAAGTTTGTAGGATTGCTTTCACTGGTGTGTTGCTTTGTTATAGGATGACCCTTGAGGGTTGCATCGGACACAGATTTGTCTGAGAAAATTTGTCCAAGTGGGTAGGGTTGGGAATTGGTTTTTGTGGGTGTGAGCTGACTAACAGAGTGGGGTGAGCCCATAGGGAGATGGGCAGAGGGTTTAGCACCATGGGTGGAGGTGCACTCCCTAGAGAGTTGCCCACACCCTTTCTTCATGCCCCAAACAGCCTCTGTCTGCCTGGGTCTGAGTGCAGCATGGTGTTGGTGCAAGCAGGGAGTGTGTGCTCTCTCCAGGGTTGATAGTGTCCATGTGGGGCTGGGGGGAGAAGGGACAGGCCCAAAGCTGGGATTTACCCCTCTCCTCAGCGAGTGAGAGTGGCACTGAGTGTGTCCCCCTCCTGCCAGCAAGTAGTGATTGAGTCTCTGCCCCTGGGCTGCAGGCAGAGTTTGGTAACCATGGCAACAGAAGAGGGAGCTCAGGCTGATGAATGTCAAGCTGCGAGAAGGAAGAAGCCAGTCTCTCCATGATTCCGGAGCAGGGTGGGAGGCACAGGGAGGGGAGCCCTACAGCCGCCAAAGGCAGATGCTGGAGATGCCCCAGAGGTGGAGTGGGAATTGCTCTCTCCTATCTGTAGGGAGCAGGGACTGCCCCAGTTCAACTTACTCCCGCCCCAGGGCTTTGGTGACGCGAGGTCCCTCACTGGCCTGCTCAAAGGCACCGAGGAGAGTGCCCCTCTGCACAGTGCAGGGGTGTCAGGTCACAACAAGCACAAGGAATCACATTCTGAGGCAACCAGGGTTGGGCTGGGGGTTGGAGAGGGAGAAGAGCCTCATGGGGAAAAGCTGTGGGGCAGTGACCAGAGAGCTGGGAGAGCAACAGTCTGCTTAGGGGGCTCATCCAGTGGGGTAGCCAGGTGGCTGTACGGAACAGAGACGGTTTGGGAGGGAGGAGGTGACCAGTGAGCTGCAGGAGCTGGGATCCTGGCGTAGGTGAGGAGCCTGTGCTGGGCAGATGGACTCTGTGGATGTGGCATGCTGTATACGTGGCCTGTCAGTGAGGCCATTCCCCTGCCTCGGGGCAGCCCCTTCTCTGACCAGTCTTCCTGTCCACAGATCATCTTTGAAGGCGTCCGTGGCACAAGCTACGAGGGGGACATTGCCATTGACGATGTCACCTTGAAAAAGGGAGACTGCCCAAGGAAGCCAATCGGCACAAATAAAGGTGAGTGCATGAGCCGGCTTGGGAGTGCCTGTGGGTGGGCACCTGGCGGGGCTGCTAGAGGAGGAATGTGAAATGGGTGTCTGTGGGATCTGAGGCGTTGGTAGGAGCATGTATCCACGAAAAGAGAGAGAGCATGCGTGGATAGAAGTATTCGGGGTGTGTAGCTGAGTGTTAATGGGATGTTTGTGTCTGTGGTATTTGTACATCTGTGTTGCTTTGAGTGTGCGGGTTGGCGTGTGCACTGGGGAGGTGGGTGCTTGTTGGTTGTCTGCAGGGTCTGTATGAGTGTTTGAGTTGGATGCCGGTGGGCTCTGTGGGGGTCGTATTGAGTGGGTGGTGTGTAGGGAAGTGTTGGATGTCGGTGGGGTGTGTAGAGGAGGGTCAAGTTGGAGGGCATGGAGGGATGCAGTGGGTGTTAGGGGAAAGGGTTTGACTTACTGTATAATGACACATTATTAAAGCAAAGCCTTTCCACAGGAAAAAGGAGGAGTGTTTAGCTGCACGGTCAGGTAAAACAGGGACATTGCCTGCTTAGAACAGAGAACACCCGGGGTCAACTGGACACTGCTGTTAGGTTGCTCCAGAACCTTCACCCCACGAACTGGCAACTAACAGCCCAGGGTCAACATGACCTTAAAGCAGGGGCCGGCAACCTATGGCTCACAAGCCATATAGCTCTCTAGGGAGCCAGGTACGGCTCTTCTGGAGCCCCAACTCAGCTCCCCTTGCTCTCCCGGCAGCAGGGAGCCTGCGCTGGTGCTACAACTTTACAGCCCCCCACAAGACTGGAGCATCAGCGCTGGCTTCCTGGGGGAGGGACAGGGGAAGAAAGCCCCGAGGTTCCATGTTGGATACGGCGTGTGGGAAACAAGTGGAGCAAAAAATGTCTCGGTTTTGCTGCTCTCTTCCTTCCCTCCGCATGCGGGAAACAAGCAGCCAAAATAGCTCCATGTGCACCGCCCTTTTTTAGGGTGACCGTATTTGAACTTTCAAAAAAGAGGACACCCCTGAGGGGGAGTGTATCTGTATCAGTATCTACCAACTCACGTTGTAGTAATGTGTTAACACATCAATGTTAACATATTACTACAACGTGAGTTGGTAGATACTGATATAGATACACTCCCTCTCAGGGGTGTCCTCTTTTTTGAAAGTTCAAATATGGTCACCCTACCTTTTTCATCCCTCTGGGAAACACTTCCCTGGAGGCTTCCCCTGTGAATCCTGCCTGGAGGCTTCCGGGGAATGGGAGCGGCAGGAGGTGTGTTACACGGTGCCTGCCACACAGCATGCAAACAAGTCAGTGTCCCCCCAACCCCTCACTCACCCCCCCAGCCAGACAGCCCCTGCCCCCTGGCCAAAATCCCCTATCCCCAGCCCCTGGCCAGAATCCCTCCCTGCCCCCTAGCCAGAATCCCCCCGGCCTCTGGCCAGGCAGCCAGCTTCCTGCCCCCTTGCCAGGCACCCTGCCCACAGCCAACTCCTGCCACGTGCCAGCAGCCTGCCCCTTGGCTAGACCTTGCACCATCACCCCCTCCTACATTCCACCTCCTCCACACAGATCCTGCACTCTCATCCTTATCCCATTCACTGGTAGCCCTGTCCCGCACAAGTAACCCCTCATTTTTGGCCCCACCTCAGAGCCTAGGTGGGCCCACAAAATCCACTAACCCCAGAATCCCAGAAGAGTAAATCTGGCCTGAGGCCTTGATCTTCACTCCTGCCATAAATCAAGATAACGTTGAGACCTTTTGTGTTGGACATAATATTTTACTTTATTTAAAAATGAAGCCTGGCCAAGCTCCCATCTAGCCACAGCCTCATAACACTCCTGCATCCCACCACACACACCAATCCTGAGTCCATCATACACCTGAACCCCCTACCCTGAGCCCCTCATATCCCCACATCCCCAGACTCCTGCACCCCCACATTCCCAGATCCCTGCAATAACACTCCTGTACCCCCACACACACCAACCCTGTGCCCCAAGTTCATGGTACACCCAATCTCCTGCCCTGAGCCCCTCGTAAATCCCAACCCAGACTCCTGCAACCCCACATCATCAGCCCCCTGCCATAAAATTGACAGTCTGAATGTGCGCATGAAGCTGGATTTGACTAGTTATGATGTAAACTTCAAAGAAATGTGCAAAAAGATGCAGCAGCAGAAGTCCCATTAAATGAAGTCTGTGAGTATGTTTCCTTTGTGCTATTATTAATCATTATGTCAATAATCAATAATATTAAGTTGTCTATTTTCAGTCATGCAAATGGACATTCTTATATGGCTCTTTGTTGACTGCTTGTTCTGAATTCTGATGTAGTTTGGTTCTTTGGTTTGAAAAGGTTGCTGACCCCTGCCTTAAAGCATGAAGTAGGTCCATATGGGTGGTATTGGTGGACCTGCTCGCTGGTCAGAAGCCCTCAGCTGGGCACTGAACTCTATTAATATGCCAAAGACTTAGCCAGGGTATTGGGCAGTTGCAGGGTCACCATTTCTGGAGTGGTTTCTTAGGCATCACCAGTCCTGTACCAGCAGAGCCATGAACACTAGTCATTTGAGCAGCCTTGGGAAGAGGGTAGATCTTCTTTGAGCCTTTAAGGCTCAGCTCACCCAAGAATCCTAGAATTTCGAGATCGGACAGAATAGTTATACTGGGGCCTATTTAGTCCACCTCTGAAGCCCAGGCAGGACCAGTCCTGATAGTGTATGCTGCAGCTGTATGTTCGCTCTCATTGTAAATGCCTTTAGCAATGCCCTTTTGCCTAGGGAGACAATTCCCCTAATGAATTTTACAGCCATGACATATGTTCTGATATTCAACCATTTTCCTTGCTTTTATTTCATCATAAAGGATATACAGCCTTCAGATATTTATGTAGGTGGATTTCACATCACCCTTCAGTCGATGTTTTGGCAGGAAAGACAAATGTAGTTCTTTCATCTTCATTCAGAAGTAAACCCCTCTATGCCCATGATCGTTTGTGGTTCTCTTCTCTAAGCCTCCCCAGTTTGCCAATATCTTCTGGATATAAAGAGGGGACCGGTCCCTTCCCTCCTGGTTGTGGGATGTGCAGCCATGCGCTGTTTGATACCACATAGCACTGGGGGAGGGGGAATTTGTTTTTTTTCTTTGACTTCTGTCCTGAGAATAAGTGCTGGTGGCCCATGAGCTTAGTCCCAGCCACTGCCTCCACTGGATCCCCAAGGGGGGGGAAGAAAGAGGGTGGAAATGCAGGTAACCAGTGTATGTGGAATTTGTAGCACCCTGTGGTGCCAGCTGGAACTGATATTGGTTGACTTGCTCTATAGGGCTTGGCTGTTTCCCTAACTAATCTCTCTCTTTCTCTCTCTGACCGGCAGCGGTCGCCCTTCCAGGGAATGGCGCCCCAGTCCTGCACAGCTCCTCCTTTGGTGGGCCACTGACTTTTTTCCTTTATGTGCTGCTCAGATGATGGCAAGTGAGAGCTCCTGTCTTCTGACCAAGACATTCCTGCTCCTTTCTTACTCAGCCACCTCTGCTCCTCTTCCTCCCCCTCCTTACTGGCACACCAAAGTGTCCATATGTTACCAAAGACTGACAAGCATGGCCACGCAAAGGGATCCAGCTTAGAACCTGGAGGATTCCTCAAGAAAGTTATAATGTCTAAAAAATTAAAACACAAACTGAAAATGCGAGAGAGCAAGAGAGAGAGGGAGAGAGAGGCAGAAAATCACAAAAGAAGGAATGACGGAAAATGGAAGGACAAAAATGTAGAGAACGAATGAAGGATGAAACTCCCCCTCCGCGTGTTTCCTTGGGAACATCGGACAGGACTTCCTCAGGGAAGCAGGAACTTTGTTTTAAACAAAAATATATATATAAATATATATATATAAAAGCACAAATTTCTACTAGAACTGTTACCTTCTTTACTGCAGAGCTCATAGCTTAGGATACAGTACCTCAGCGCACCCCTTTTGGCTCCCTGTGTTCCACCTGTATCCTGCTGTCTCTGGCTACTGTGTACCACCTGCAGTGCCCCTGCGGTAACCTCCCACAGGCCTTCACATGGAGCAGCTAACCTCCTGTGTGCTGGTGGCCATAGGCTCCCGCTCCATGCTGCATGTGCTTCAGTGTCTCCATCCACATCTTCCAGACTTCCATGCATTTAGTTGTCTACGTGTGATTTGCTTTCATCCATGCCGCACTCCTTCTCTCACTCCCTGTGCCCTCCCCCTGGCTCCAGCCCAAAGAAGACCACAGCGGAGTGGACCCATCGTCTGGATTGTCCTGAGTGGTGGAAAAACCCCGGGTTGAGCCAACTGCGGCACTAGCCACCGAGCACTCCCAGGTGGCTTTTTGCATCTCTCACTTCCCCCCGCCGGGAGCACAAACCGGGAGGATGGAGCCGAGGTTGCGGACAAAGCCTCTCAGTGGGATGGAGTTAGCAGGGTGGTGGCGTGCAGACAGCACTTGTCTGCCAATGGACATTGGAACAGGAGCTGCAGCCGCCTTAGGGTCAGGATTTCCTCTCAGCATTTTTTGGTTAGCTACCTTATTTCTGTCTTCATGCCATCGTGAGCCTTCCCTGCCCCAAGCCCGTATTTTCTTTCAGACTGTGGGGAGGCATGAATTTGCACCCGTCGCACCTCCCCACCCCCAACCGCAGGCCTCTCCTAGGCTCCACTCTGAACGGATGTGACATTGTAGCGGCTGCCTCAAACTCCGAGGATTGGTGGTAACCATGACGTATTAGCCACAGGGGAGGTGCCGAGCGGCAGTTGTGTTCTCTTTGCCGGAGTTACAGTCTCAGGAGCTGAGGGATGGAATGGGGCCTGAAGCTCCTGGGTGACTGGGCAGCAGGTGGCTGGATCTCAAAGAGGGGACCTTTCTGATTGTCACGTCTGGTGGCTGCTGCAGAAGAGGCTGCAGATAGGGAGAAAGTTGGGATTTCATCTTCATGGAGTTGATGCTGCCACCATGAAGGGATAAAGCCAATGTCTCGGGAGAGTTGCCTTTTGGCTCTGCCCCTGTGCCAGCCAGATCCGTCCTGCTCACTACTGCAGCCATGGCTTGGCCTGGGGATAATGTAGTGTGTACACATCTGCTGTCCCACGCAAACCAGAGGAGCAAGGTCTCCCACAGAGTAGCCAAGTGGGAGCCATCCTGACCCTGCCGCAGCTGGAAACAGCTCTCGGCCTATTTTGCTCTCATGCCTCCCTCCGAAGAATAATGTTCGCTGCACCCGTGTTGGAGCTCTCAGGGAGATGGTTAGGCAACACTTTTTCCTCTGAGGCACAGTCGGCATGCTACTCCAGGGCACAGCAGAGGCACACTGACCTGTCCCAGCTGTACAATCCCCAGCACACATGCTCCTACCCTGGCATTGCTGATGACTCTATGACAAATCTAGGCTTCTCTGGATTTAGCGTGTAGCTAAATCAACTCAGTGCGTCACCTGCCCAAAGCCTTCTGCAGGGTCTGGCTTTCCCAAATGCCTGAGGCATGTGCCTGGCTGTCCAAGAGCACCATCTTCCAGTGTTGGATTCAACTGCTCACTCCCAGCCTCTGGGAGCTGGCCTCATGAGTCATTCTGCAGTGACCCTCCCGGACAGTGTAAGGGCTGTGCGGAGGGGCTCCAAAAGGAGTCTCGTCCTCAGCCAAAAAAAGGGTTCTAGGATGTTGGGCTGAGGAGATCCTTCACGGAGGACTCCCCAAAAGGTATCGAAGGGTCCAGCCAAGGGGTTCCAAAACTCCAGTCTCTCTATGGCTAATGAATGGTTTTCCTGCTCTCCAGGAATGAGGACTGTGCCCCCCTCCACCTCCTGGGCCCTGGTCTTAGTTTCACTGAACATCTGTCGGGAACAGGGTATTATATGCCATTGGCCAGGTACTGCACTGGGGCCCTGGCATGGTGACCTTCTCCTACTCGTTTCCAGCAGACATCTGGCATGCAATCCACCAGCTTGTTACAAAGCCTCCTTCAATTCTATGCCCTTGAAAATGTGCTCTCTCCAGGAAGCAGCTCCCTTTCCTCCTTGTTTGCTGTAGGCTAGGAGTCATTGTATGCTTTCCAGGGGGTCTGATCTACTCTTGGAGCCGAGCTGGTGCTTTCTACAGGCAGTTCAGGGCCCTGGGTCTTGTGCAGTCTTGTGATTTGGGTCAGCTGCAGAAGTTCCCTAGTGTGTTGCTGTTTGGAGTAGGCCTGGTGGGGATTGGGGGTATGTTCTCCTCTGAAGGATCTATCTGTGAGAGCCCATATTTCCCTCTAGATGTAGGGGTGGGGAAGAGGTGGGTCATGAGTTTGCACCTTTTGGATGTTTTGGGAATGTGGGGTGAGCTCTTGGGAGTATACCTTCCCCTGAGGAGGAACAGGAGCTGTGCTGCAGAGCTGGCAAGGGAGGAGGAGGAGAGGGATCAAAGTCTTGAACAAGAATTAGCCTTGAGCAGATGCAGAAGAAGATGGACTGGTTCTAAAAAGGGAAACCTGTCACCTCTACAAGCCTACTCTGCCGCTGTGTGTGACCCATACCCCTCACATACAGGGCCATGGAGCCATCCCCAGTGCCAGGGTCACAATCCCGTCCAGGGGCCTGGAGAGCAGAGTGGATTCCCCTTTAGTCAGAGCATTTGCCTTCTCTAGCCATTGGGCTCAAATGTTTCCTGCTTTTCGGCCCATTTGCCCTTGTATCAATCTCAGGGAGCCCCTGTTCACCCCTCCCTTCCTAGATTCCCTTTCCCTTTATCTGTGGCTTGAAAGCAGCTGGTGGTGTGTTTTTTGGGAGATTCATTAACCCAAGTGCCTCAGCTAGTCGGCTGTATTAAGGATGAAAGGAAGGAATTCATTGCGCTGTCAGCAGGGCTGAGTGTGTGGAGCAGAGGAAGGAGACAGTTCAGCAGCAAGGGCGCCTAGCTTCAGGGGCCTCGGAGGCTGCACTTGTGGGAGAGTCTTGTTATTCCTGAGAGATCTGGCCACCTGGGACTGGGTCCTCACAAGCTAAGCTGGATTGTGTGATATTAAATAGAGGGGAGACCTCCAAGGGAACTCCAGGTCTTAAAACTTGTGGTGAGGAGTCTATGCCAACCCCAGCCTCTGCACTGTGCTTTCAGGGGGGGTCTAAAACTCTGCTCAGCACCCCTTGTCATTAAAGATCTCCTGGCACTTTGCAGTGGTGTTAGCTCCAGTGTCTGGGCCAAACTACAATCCTTATGTTTAATTACTGTGTGCTTCGTTCGGTTTCTGAGGTGGTTTCAGTTGGATACATTATCCTTCATTTCCTGACCTTTACTATTCTTGTGTGACCATTAAGTAAGTCGCTGCTTTGATCCTGCCTGCGATGGCTGCATTTCTGCTTATCACTAGTGATCGTTTGGAAAGTCCTGTGGGAGAAAAGGTGCTGTAGCTGTGTAAGTGACTGTTTATTTACAGGGACATCTTTGGTAGATAACTGTAGAGAGGCAGCGGTGAAATTGCTATGTGGGTGTAATCCAATGTATATTCAGCCCTTTGTTGTCAGTACACGAAAGGAAATGGGAATGTGCATGCGTGCACAGGCAGAGAGTTCAGGTACCAGATGTCGTGAGTGAGACTGGATAGTTAAGCTTGCAACAGAACTTTGATTTGAAACCTCTGCGTTTGCTCATTGCATCCTGGAAAAAAATAATTCTTTTTTATTATAATTTTCCACATTTGAGTAACAGACCCAGCCACAGATCATCAGCCTAGGATTTTCAGCTATGCAAGAGTTCACCTTTAAGTACAGGTGCACTCTTTAAGTACAGGTGCAACTCCTTCCACTGGTGCAGTAGTAGACTTTTATCCTTTTATGTAATTCAGTCACTAGAGCAACAAAACTAGTAAGTTATGTTTGATTTTAGGTCACAAACAAGTGTGTTGGAAAGTCTGAGGAAAAAAATGTTTCTATTTTTTGCATTATTTAAAAAGTTATTCAGACTTCAGTTGTTTTTGAATTAACAATTAGGCTACGTCTAGACTGGCATGATTTTCTGCAAATGCTTTTAACGGAAAAGTTTTTCCGTTAAAAGCATTTGTGGAAAAGAGCGTCTAGATTGGCACGGATGCTTTTGCGCAAAAGCACTTTTTGCGGAAAAGCATCCGTGCCAATCTAGACGTGGTTTTGCGCAAGAAAGCCCCGATCACCATTTTCGCCATCGGGCCTTTTTTGCGCAAAACAGTCCTCCCCTGTCTACACTGGCCATAAGAGGGCTTATCCCTGAGCGGGAGCATCATAGTATTTGCGCAAGAACACTGACAATCTTACATTAGATCATCAGTGTTCTTGCGCAAATTCAAGCGGCCAGTCTAGACAGCTTGCAAGTTTTTCCGCAAAAGCAGTTGCTTTTGCGGAAAAACTTGCCAGTCTAGACGCAGCCTTAAAGTTTAAAACGTTATGTTTGACCTGTTTGCAAATCTTCCTCTCTGTTGTCTCATAACACACCAGCTGAGTATCAGCCTTCCAAAACTGTTACCACTGGGGAAGCAAGTTTTTTTCTGAGGAGGCGGGGAGAGGGAAGTGGGGAAGCAGTACCATAAAATGTTTGTTCACAGGTTTAGCCTCGTGCATTTCATAGCAGTTTTGTAAGGATGATTGATGGTGTGTATATGTATTAATAACCAGGCTACAAATGGCATTTAATTCTCAGCTACTATTCAAGGCAACTGAAATTTAACTTCTTAGTATATTAGGCCCTTTGGGCAAATGCTGCTTCAGTATCTGTGAGAGAGCAGGCACTGTAGTTCACATCCGACGCTGGCCCGTTTCTAGGCCCTGCAAGCCAGCAGGTTGGACTTCCCTGGTCTGGCACACTTGGGACCTCACTGGTCCCGAATGAGGAGATATGCCAGAGCAGGGGAGGTCCCCTGCCACTAGCCTCCCAGCCCACCACCACTCTGATGCTGGCTCTTTCTAGCTCGTGCCCAACCCTGCTGTTTCTGGGCTCAAGCTCCAGTTCCAGTCCCAGCCCCCTTGTTTGCCAGGGCCAGGGCCAGGGCTCCCTGGCTGCTGCCACTGGGCTGGAGCTCCCCACCACGCCATCCACCTCCCCTCTTATGGTACTCCCGGCCAAGTTTCTCCCTCCCCGGCCACCAGCCCTCCCTGTCCCTGAGTTCTGTGGTCCAGGAGAATCCGTGGTCCAGAGGCCCAGTTTAGGGAGGTACAGCCTGTGTTGGGAAGACTGCTATACCTCTGGACTGGTGTCCTGTGCTTCTCAGCCAGCAGAGGGGATGGTCTCTGGGGATTATGGACACAGTTCTGTTCTGAGATGTCCAGTTGGGTGTTGCCATGTAACTAGAAGATCCACCACACTGAGCACGGTCTCCCCACAGTGAATTGTCCCTGTTTTCAGTCATTGGCTGGGACCAATTGCTAGTGCCTTTTTCTCCCACACTCCCAGCAAAATTGAGGCAGACAGTTGGGCCTGCACTGGGGAAAGGCGCCACCTCGGGCTGCTCTGAGTGACCCCCTGTGCAGAGTGGCATTGACAGGTGTCAAAGTAGGAGCCCCCGGGTCCTTGATAGAAGGGCATGAGTGGATCTCTGCCTCGTCCTACTCAAGGAGAGGGGCTTCTGCCTTAGATATTATGTATTAGTTGCGTTTCTGTCACCCTGAGGAGCCCCAGCCATGGAACAGGAGCCCATGGCGCTAGGCACTGTGCAAACAGAGAACAAAAAGATTGTCCCTGCCTAGAGAGTTTGCAATCGGTGTATCGGACACGGGACAATGGCTGCAGGCAGACGGACTGGCCAGGGAGTACAAGGAGACAATTGTTCAGCATGCCAGGCAGTGGGCCCTGCACATCTGCAGCTTCGCTGTTGACGTGTTTTGCAGGGCTCATGGCAAAAAAGCGTTTGGAAGGAGGTGGCTTTGTGGAAGTGTAAAGAGAGCGGCCTGCCCAGCCCGGGGGCAGCATGAGAGGAAGAGTGACAGCTTGTTTGAAAATGGTACAGTTGGGTCATGGAGGCTGGCCGCATGGGCTGAGCAGAGCCAAGGGCTGGTGTAACCCACACACCTGCTGGGTGTGGAGCGCTGTCCCAGCGAGTGGCACTGTGACCACTCACAGAGAAAGTAATGAGCCTGCTCTACAGGCAGCTGGCTTTTAGCTGGTGTGGTGTGCTTAAGCTCTAGAGGTCCCAGATTCAATGCCGCCCACAGACAACTGGGCTCTGTCGCCATTACATCAGTATCTCAATAGTAAGTGAGAGGACTGATAGGTTGGGGCAGGTCAGGAAGGGCCTGGAAAGGGAAAACAGGCAGCTTATGTTTGACACACTAGGGGTGGGGGAGCCAGGGGAGGGATGCAAAGGGGTGGCATAGCCAAAGGGATGGGCTCAGGAAATTGTCTTTGCAGCTACTGGCCGTGCAAGCCAACAGTTGTCAAGACCCAAGAGAAGGATACTGCAGTAACTGAGGCGCCAGAGGATGAGAGCTGAGAGCGGTAGCTGTGTGGATGGATAGGAAAGGCTGCAGCTGTTGTGCAGAGAGAACCTCGAGACTGGGCCATAGTTTGGCTGTGAGAACCTGGAGAGTGGTCTGAGTTAAAGATACCCCTCCCCCCCAATAGCAGGCAGGGTGGTGGTGCTGTCCCCAGCCATCAGAAAACGAAAGAGCGAGCGGAGCGCGGGGTGTTGTGTGTGGGGAGAGTGGAGCGGTGTGTGGTACACACGTTGCGCTTCAGTTGGGGGCTAGACACCCATGGTGAGATGCGTGAGAGACGGGCCAAGATTTCTGCATGACCAGAAGATCAGCAGTTGGACAGTATTTGCTCACCCAGAGCTAAACAGGGAGCTCAGAGTGGTGTTCTTTTGATGCCCTTTGGATGCTGCAGCCCTGCCAATGAGGCACACCCATCTTGCCCCCAGATATGCTGCAGCATCCCATGCCTCTAGCGCCAGGGAAGGGACAGGACATGCCAGTGCCTTTCAGAAGCATGGAGCACGATGCAGCTGGTACCCTGCCCAGGCTGGATCTCTCTGGCTGGAGCTGTCAACCCTTGTAGTTTTACCTTTGCCCGGTTGTTTTTTCATTCACCCTGTTCAACCTTGGATGATGCTACATAAATGAGCAAGACATTTGCGGAAAAATACGTCCCACGGCGCTTTGGAAATTGCATTTGAACAGGACCCAATTTACACTCGACAGTAATAGCCAGAAGAGGGTGGTTAGCAGCAGGAAGCTGATAGCACCGATATGCTCAGCAGCCCGAGATGATGGCAAGGGCCTTCGCATGTCGCCGAGTCCCCCCTTGAAGAGTATGCAGTGAGTCAGACACCGGGCAGTGGCACATCTCTGATGCCTGGGTGCCAGCACCTCGTTTCTGTGCAGCAAGATTCTCGGGGCCTCGAATGGCAACTCAATGCCTGCCATTGCTGCTTTAACTCAGCGGCAGCCACGTATGGCCCCAAAGCCAGATCTGGCCTCTGGTGAGTTATAGGGCTGCCTGAGCGACCTTCACCTGTAACACAGCCGTGCGGCCTGCAGACGTCATGCTCCTGTAGGCCATGTGCTCAGGTTGGGAAGTAGCGTAGCACGCTGGGAATGGTTGTCTCTGCGGGACGCAGGCACCATGCAAGAGCAGCAGCGATCTGCCCCATCTTAGTCCCGTTAGGTGTGGCCCCTGAGAATCCAAGCACTTAGCAACAGGACTCCCTCCATTCCTCCTTCCCCCCCCCCACCAGCTTAGATGTTTCATACCTCAAGCTCCAATGGGCTGGAGTGTGAGCAGGGAGTCAGATCTCCCCTTCCCGGCCCCCTGAGGCTGAAGGCAGCCTGAGCCCACAAGTGCCTCTACACCAGAGCAGCAGGTTATCCTGCGGAGTGGGTGCTTGCCAGTACTGGGGAGTGTAACTTTCCAGATTGCGGCCTCATACAGCACATGCTGTGCCCTGCATTCGTTTGGTGTGGAGCCCCCATGTCAGGAAGGCTCTCCCTCCCACTGGCCTCCTGCCTGCCTTAGCCAGTGTTGGCCTGAGGGACGAGGGGTCATTTAAACTTCCTAAGGATGGAGGGCTGGGGGCCAAGACCACCTCCACTCAAATCTTGACTCCTGCTGTGGCCTGGGACAAGTCACCTATTCGTGTGGTGCCTCAGTTTCCCTGCTGGTTGTGGCTGCCCCACAGGTGTGCCAGGAGAGCAGAGTAGGGAACGTTGGTAAGGGGCTTTGTAAGGGTGAAGCTCTAACATTAGGGAGACGATGGGCACCATGGCAATCTGAACTTCCCAGCTGCCCCCTCGCCCCTGGGATAAAGGGCCAGCCCAAATGCCACGTCCTTGCAGGAGCTCCCAGCAAAGCCTGTGGCTCAGGCCTACATGTTAGGTGCTTAACTGGCTGCCAGTCACTTCACTAAGCAGCAAGTGGAGCCCCCTGCCGCCCAACTGGCCACACTCCATGGGCTAGCAGTGCACAGGAGGCACAGGGGGCTACCTGCTGGATAGGCCACTCCACCCCCTTCTTGAGCCCCATGTGCCAGGTAGCGAGCCGTGCCGGGTTTCCTTAGCGAGCGCAGGGCACCAGCAAATCATCTGTGCAGACTGGGCCTTGAGGACAGGGCTGGCTTTACCATGAAGTGAACTGAAGCAGCCACCTCAGGTGCCAGACAGTGGGGGGGGCGCCACTAGGACCCAGAGAATTGAGAGCTTTCAAAATTTTGGCCCAAGCGAGGGGGCAAGGGGGCATCATTTGAGCTCCCACCTGAGGTACCAAAATGTTGTGGGCCGGCCCTGCTTGGGGAAGGCTGCATGATGCAGCGCCCAGACCCTGACATGCTCTCGCTGCCCGGGCTTCCTTTCACAGTGTGCATTTTCTGTGCAGGGGGCAGAAGAGAGAGTTGGGTCGTGGCTGGGGCTGGTTGGAGCAGAGAGCCCGGCGAAAGATGGTGGGTGTTCCGCTCGGAGGGCAGAGCTGAAAGGTCGCCCTAGAGCATAGCCAGTTCTGCTAGGCTGGGCTGGCAAAGGTCCCCTGTGCTCCCATGGAAGAAGATGAAACCTCATTTTGCCATAAGCTCTACTCATAGGCTAGGGGATTGCCCCCGGCAGCCAGTGTACAGCAAGTTCCTTCCCTAGGATGGCTGAGAGACAGCATGGCCCATAGAAGGAAGCAGAGAACTTGCACCGGGCAGGAAGCTGGCCTGCAGCCCTTCCCATCTTTGCTTTAGCTGGCTGTGGCAACTGCCAGCTCTTTGGCTTAAGCAATGAGCAGAGAGAGCAAGGCATGAGCTGGCGCTGTGTGTGAGAGGTGCCCTTCTCCTGCCTGGGCCCTCCAAAAAGATCAGGGACCCTCCACTGCCACCAGGAGTTCTTCAGCTGGAGCGCTAGAGTGTTGATGGAGCTGGGTTCCAGTCTGGCTCCCAACTCTGGCTG
Source organism: Rafetus swinhoei (assembly GCA_019425775.1). Classification (NCBI taxonomy): domain Eukaryota; kingdom Metazoa; phylum Chordata; order Testudines; family Trionychidae; genus Rafetus; species Rafetus swinhoei. Next base: position 142,436,648 of record CM033440.1, on the reverse strand, counting down.
AGAGTCGGTGCAGTGAGTGTGGCTGTTACTTGCAGACCACAGAGGCATTACAGTGCCGGGTGAGAGATACACAAGAGTTTTCCAGAGGTGTCAGGAGCATTGAGCTTGGGACAGTTGCTGGCAGCCCAGCAAAGCTAGAGGAGCAGCCCTGGGGTAGGAGAGGCAGTGGGCCAGACATTAGCCACCCCACCTTCTGCCCCTTTGTGGACACTTGGGGTGAGCGGTGCCTTCCGTGTTCTCCCAGGGAAAGATAAATGATTAGTCAGACCAGGTCTCAAAGCAGCCGCAAATGGACCCGCTGCCACTTTCCTGTGCTGCCTCTCAAACATGGCTCATCTCGATCCTGGCTTGTTTTCTCTTGGGAACCCAGGCAGCGTCATGCCTGCTGGGTGCCGGTATTGCCATTGCCTGTGCTGGAGGAGTAAACAGAAGGAAGAGGAGTTAATAGCATGCGAAGGTGTCTCCTGGAAACAGCTGCTGCTAACACAGCACTGGGGAGGGATTGCAGGCGGCGGACTGGAAAGATATGGCCAAAGGTGGCATTGTCATCAGCTATTCCAAGCCCCCATGCCAACTTACCAGGCAAGACTGCACCTGAGGGCACTTAATCCATGGCATAACTGGGCACCAGGGTAGGGCACCAGTCACAGAAAGCTTCCCTTCCAACACTGGTGTGCAGGGTGGTGGCAGGAAAGCCGATAGTGCCATGTCCGTTTGATAAACATTGAACGCTCCTGCAGCGCTCACTAAGCCAGGCAGTGCTGCAGTGCGTTCTCGTCCGACTGTGCACACGTTTTAGTGGGAGAGCAATATCCACTTCCCTGTCTTTTAAACACCGTGAACACCGGCCAGATGTCACGTTGTAAATCTTCTGCATCCGCCACACAGGCATAAATGATCAGAAAGCAGGAGATTTCCCTTGGGACATTCAGCTGCTAGAGTTAGACTGACTTTCATGCTGGGGGAAATGTTCAGACAGCAGGGAGTCCCAAAACCTTCTCATGCATTTTTGTGACTGTCCTTAGGGGTACCTTGTTTGTTACTGAGTGGAGTGGTAAGAATCTCCAGACATTCGCTGGGGATAATCCTGTCCCCTCTGCCCCTGTGAAACCTGCATTTTTATTTTATTTATTTATTTATTTAACACCTCCTGGGCAAACCCGTAGAGGTAGAACTGTAGCACGCCTGATAGGAAGGTTGCCTAGCAGAAATGCTTTCAGTGAGATTCCCCTGCTCTCAGAACCCCTGGGATTTACAGAACCAAGCTGAAGCTCTCCCTGTTATGTGCTCACAGCCTCTCATGTCACTGGCAGTGCGGGCCAGGAGTGCTGCTGGAACGTGGCCTTTTTGTATTGTGAGGCCTGACCACTCCCTAGCATGGCGGCGGCAGCCAAAATGGACAATGATCCTTAGGCAGCATTCACCCCGCTTTTGACTGTGAGAAGCACTTCTGCTCGGGTCGGAGAGATGGGCCCTGAGGGCTGAGTTTTGTTTCTCTGCTCAGAATCACTCTGCCCAGTTACCGAATGTACCGAGCAGGGTGCATGGGGAAGCTGTCTCACTGCCAAGCCATCCTGGCCGTGGGGAGAGTACGTTCCAGCCAACATTCCACATTCCCTCCTCCCGAGTTTGCCGCCACCAGTCATTTCATTTCCGGTCTGGAGAGATCAGAGGGGAACGTCCCTGCTGCGTCCCACAAAGGGGATCACACCAAAATCTTGTCCTTGACTGCAGGAATGATGGACAGAATCAGCTCAGGCCAAACCGTGAGCCGCTTCCGTGGGATTAGGAGCAGGGAGACGCTGCCGCCTCCACCTTTCTGCTTCCAGGTCACCTCGGCCAGTAGAAAGAACATGTTGACCTGAGTGAAGCATTAGAAACCCAGGGTGATGACACAGAGTCTGTGTATTTGGGGGGATCGGTGGGCACCTGGGAGGAATTTCTTTGATGTCTGTTGTTTTTCCCATTGGTGTCCTGGGTGGATCTCAGGAAAACAGCCCTGTTCTCCACCATCTGTACCACAGCCACATCACACAGTGCTCCTGCGCTGCTGCTCCTGGCGTGGCCTCACGCAGAGCCTCGCGCCAGCATCTACCGCCACATCAAAGGTCACAACTCTAAAAGCACAAACTCCAAAGGGACCCCTGGAGGACCCTTTGAAACAGGGTGAGATGTTTTATAAACAGCCCCCCACCCGTGCCCCCTTCTTGCCCTCCATGTAGCAGATTCTCAGCGTGGATTGTTTCATTCAAATAAAGCTGCAGTATTCAAATGAACGAGCAAGCGTGTCAGTCTGTGCAGGGGGGAGGTTAATGCCTTTAGCCTTGTGGGAGCACTTGGCTCTGGGGACAAAAGGTTGGGGGCCACACTGTCATGTGTGGGGGTGTTGCTGACATGGGTGCTTAGCTCTAGGGGCCTGCACTGAAAGATTTGGGGGTGCTGCTATTGAGGGATTGCTTGGGGCCAAGTCACCCCATTGGTAGGGAAGCTCTGCTATCCCCAGTGCAGAAGCCTTTCCTTTGCTTCATGGATGCTTTTGTCATATATGGTGCTGATGCGAATTCTCTCCCAAAGCCCCACCTCCTGCCCCAGCTGCCCAGCCAGAGGCTGTGGAGGTCGCTGCTGTTGCTAAGCAGTAGCAGGGCTCTTTCTTTCGCTCATACAGACCTCTCCCACCAGGGACCGGGCAGCAGCTTGAAAACAACACTGGTCTGAGTCAAGCATGGGGCGTTGCTAGCGGTGCTAGCCCCGCCAGGCTGCTCTGCCAAGGAACCAGTTCGTAGAGTCTGAACCTTACTCTACCTGTATGGAAGACCCCCTGCCCCAAGCACCCAAGGAGGAATTTCGGGGGAGATAACTGTTCTCTGCCCATGGATGTGTAGAGGCTACTCCAGCCTGTCTGTGAACATTGCTTCATTATAGCACCGTGGGCAGAGCTCCACTCCACCGGCCAAGAGACCTGGGCTTGATTCTTGTGCTCATTGGGCTAGCGGGAGCTGGAAGCGCTGGCTTGGGGCTTAGTGGAGGGCAAAGCCAGGGCTCCTAATTGCCAGGTGCCCATCCACAAGACTAATGGGAAACAGTAAGGGCATCTGTGCTCCCAGTGAGGGCCGGCAGGCTATTTAAGCAATAGCCGTGTTGACTGCCTTTGCTAGTATTAAAGCAATCAATCAGTGCCAGCTAGGCCGTTGCTCTAGCACGCACCACAGCCGCTTGGAATTCAATGGTACAGGCACTGATGGAACTCGCCCAGCCCTGCTGCAGAAGTACAGCCCCATGCGCATGTGTGCAACAGGAAATCTTCATTAGCTGTTCTCCGTGCAGGATGCATGGGATGCAATCGAGCAGTTCTAATTGCATCCAGCAGAGGTCAACAGGATGTGCATGAGGGCATACACACGCACACACACGCACACACACACACACACACACACACACACACTTAAGGTTGTTGAACACTTTGCATTGTTTTAGACCCTGTTTTTCAATTATATCATTTCAATTATAACATTACCATAGTTAATTGCGTAGGCTGAAATTTCTTATGCCGGGTGTCTGCTTCAGGCTAATATAGATATATATAGTTAAGTTTCAACACAAACAGTTCACCTGTTTTGAGCCTGGGGCTATGGGTGGGGAAAAACATTGTTTTGCCCAGGTTAAAAATTCTTACAACCGCTTAGTTGAGAAGCTTTAGTCCTTTTACTTCCATGTGCCAGTCTTTAATTACACGCTCGCATACTATTGTGTTCCCCTCAGGACCTCTCCTGCTTTATTCAGTGCACAGGCTGGCCCTGCCCTAGGGATGAATCAGGGTTGTGTCATGAAGGAAACTTTTGTAAGTAGGACCCTGCCTCCTTGGGTGCAGAAGTTGGAAGGCGCCCAGTTGAACAAGGCAGGGGACTGCAAGATGAGAGAGAAAGGATGGCTGTGGGGTGGAGGCTGTTGTCAGCTGCTCTGGAGAATTGGGTTCTCTCTCTGTACCTCTTCCACAGCATTCCTCTGTGCTGCTGGGCAAGTCACTTCAACCAGCCTTTTGATGGATGGCTACTAATTGTGTGCTCCTCATTTTTTAGGCCTCCACAGTGAGTCACTGGGAACTAGATTTGCAGAAATGCTTAGCACTTCCACCTACAAACGAAGCCAGTGGGAGCTGTGCTTTCAACACAACACGTTGTGCAGTGTCATGCTAAGATCTCTGAAGTGTTATGGCCAAAGCATCCTGCCTTGGGAAGCCAAAATTAGTGGACACTGTTGATGCTTTTAGCCTTAATCTCTCTGTGCTGCAAGCCCGCCTGGGTAAAATGGAGGCGAAACTAACTAATCCCATCAGGTCTCCCAAGTGGCTGCTGTGTGCTGTTAATTGTATTACAGTTTGTGAACACTGTGAATACACCCGAGCAATGTCCATGACGATATTAGTAAGTGTGTATTCAGGGCAGGGATTGGACGGCGTGTAAATAAGGCCTGGGGCCAGACATTGACCGATGAGGATAAAAAGAAATATTGACTAACTAGACATTAATTGAGTGCCATCCATGTTGTGCACTGAATGAGAATGGGAAGGAGGGGCCAGTAGGAAAAACAATAGGTGATTGTGTAATTAAAGATTTGCATCATGGTGCAGCTGCACGCAGGGACTGCTTTAAGGCTGGCCAGACCGCCTTAACTTTGGAGTGCTTGATTTTACCACTTCCATGTAGCTGCTTTTGGCTGCAAGGCAGCGCCCCAGTGGCACAGCTGTGCAGAGCACTTCACACTAGTAAAACAAGCTCGGCCCCCCGAGGAATGGTGGCCCAGTCCTTTCCCCAAGGGTTGGCCCCGTTCCACAAAGCCCATCCCTGCCCTGCACCTCCAGCTCCCCCAGCCAAGAGCAGCAGCAGAGTGATGGCCATTCTTCCCAGCGAGTTGCTTGGCCTGTGCCTCTTTTACAGCAGCAGCCCCGCCCACACCAGCTGCGTCTCTGCCCCAACAGAGTGGCCCCTTCAGGCATTGGGGAAGGCTTCTGGCAACAGTAGTCACGCTCACACGGCACGGGCAGCAAAGGGCAGGCAGGTGCCCACTGGATGTGCACTTACTAGTCCAATGCTGCCCGTCACCCTGCTCAGCCCACCTCACTTGGACTTCAGCTCCATGGGCCTCAGCCCACCCTGCTGTAGGTGGGGGGTTGGGGGGGGGGGGGAAAGGGGATTCAGCAGAGGAAATAGCTGCAGCCTGTGCCAGGAAATCATGGCTGGGCTGGGGGGCAGGTATGACATGGGCCTCACCTCTCACCATGTCAGGTGCCCGCCTCTCTTGGGGGTGCGTTGCAGGAGAAGGGGAGGAGTAGAAACCAGCAGCTTTGGGCTCCCTGGTCCAGCCTATGCCACTGGCTCACTGCACGACCACTAGGGCAAGTCCCACCCCTCCCTGTGCCTCAGCTGGAACCTGGGAATCATGCACATGGAGGAAGGGAGGAAGCTGCAACCCTGAAGCTGGAAAGTTCAAGAGACAACCCAAGTCTGGTGGGCAGGCAAGAGAAGGCAGCAGCTCCCGCGCCCAGCAGGCAGGCGTGGCCCTGTGCCGATGGGACCTGCACGCTGCCAGGCCAGAGGCTCAGGGACAGGGAAAGGGGTGAGGGAGGAAGAAAGACACCAACAGGATCAGGGAGGCATGCGTGTGCCCCACAGCTGAATGCCCCTTCTAGAGGAGATGGGTGGTAGCAGCTGGCAGCCAGAGAGGGCTGCCTCTTGAGCTCAAGCTTGAGCCACTCTCAGTTTTTTGGTCTGTGGGTCCCTAGTTCAGTCCCCAGTGTGAGGGCCAGAGGCTGGTGGTCTTACACACCCAGTGTAGGACAGACGCCCAGTGTTTGACAAACGGTGTAAGCCTGGAGACAGAGTCTTGCCTTTTCCGCTTTTCTGATTGTTAGTAGCTAGACCTCCAAGGTCCTGTCCCCGCCACGTCTTTGCCCCCCGCCCCTGGCCTGCCCCTGCTCCAATGCTTCCCGCAAGGCCCTCTTCCCCACCCCGACACTTCATCAGGGCCACTCGCCCCTCTCCCCGGCCCTGTGGCTCACTCTTCTCTTGAATCACTCACAGGCTTGTTGTGCGGCCCCTGCCTGCAGGTAAGAGGTGGCCCCAGCTGAGGAGGGGCTGATGTGGGTTACCAGCACCTACCCCTGCCCCACACTAGCCAGACTTCTGGGGCGGGTGCCATTTAGGGTTGACTTTTCCTCTTTTTGAGTGGACTTGCCAGTTGAAAACTGGGCACCTGGACACAGAAGCCAAAAACTGGGGAGCAAGTCTACTTACACTGGGCAGCACAACAAAAACTTCAGGAAAGACCCATCCCCAACCTCCTTCATGCTTCAGGGCTGCACTCCAGAAACACTGCTTCGGCTGCACCCTGGGCCCAAACAAAGCAGGCATGGAAATGGTGGGGTGGTTCCTGTGTCCCACTCCAGGGCGCTGATCCCTGTCAAGGGCAACAGCCTCTCAGCTGGTCGGCATGTCTGCCATGCCTCACTTGCAGCCTGGGCTGGCCCTGAAACGCCAAGGCACGGGCGCGATGAGGGGAACCTGGGGGCTTTCTGTGTTGGGTGGTGCTGGGGCCAGGCCTGTGTGCAGCAGGGGGTAGGGTTGCCAGATGGTTGAAACAAAATACCGAACCCCCCTCCCCCCCCCAAAAAAAACACCGGGAAAAAATTCTGTTGAAGAAAAAAAAGGGGGGGGAGACCAAAGTTGTTGAGCAAAAAGAAAAAAAAAGACTCCCAGACTTATTAAGCAAATAAATAAATACATAAAATAAAACAGCATTAAAACAGCATGTCCCCTTTAAGAGTAGTGCAGGGATAGGAACAGGGGAGAAGTTGAGCACTAAGACCCAGGGGAGGCATTGCTTCCCCTTGGTCTTTTTGCCAGCAGCCATTTTGTGCCAGCTGCCTTGCGGAACCAGGTAAGCCTGGGGTCGGGGGGCTGAGGGTGTTCGGGCCAGGAGGGGGCTCGGGGAGGCCAGGCACTGAGTGCTTGTAGGCAGGGGCGGCCCGTCCATATAGGCGAACTAGGCGGTCGCCTAGGGCGCAAAGTTAAATGGGGCGCCAAATGGTGGCGCAATATCATTGAGGGGTTTGGAGGTGGGGGCGCCAATTGCTGGCAGCTAGTCTAGGGCCGCCCCTGTTTATAGGATTGCCAGGTGCCCGGCATTTTTGTCTCCTGGCCGGGGGAAAAAATCAGAAAATACCGGACATTTTAGGTGTCTGGTATCACTGCTCTACAGCCAAAATGCTTCTGAAATAAATGTAGTCAAACTTTACTAATTCTGGGTCACTGAGAACGAAAATGATGCTTAAAATTGTTGATTGGCTCTAGTTTTCAAGATATGCTATTGGGTCAGTATATACGACCCTTGACTTGGGAATGGCGGAGGATAAGTGAGTTATAAAGGGAAGGGATCTCAATTTAAACCAGAAATGACTAAAATACATCTTTGACTGGATCTATGAATAAATCTATGACTGGGTTTGGACAGTACTTGCTTTTAGGCAAAACAATGAATGATGCAATCTGAAGCTGGTATTAGTCATACATGATATGAATTGCATCATGCTATTCCTAGAAGTCATGGATGATGCAATCATAACAAAGCTTACATCACTCTGCTGAACAAATTGCCCTATATCAGCTCTAGAAATCATACAGTGTCGTGCTCTCTTATTTGTCAGTGTTTGATTTTGCAAAGGACACATTTCTGTTTAGCCAAAGTGAGCAGAGATGCCTCGTACTTGTGTGAACAGTGCAGATAACTTCTGCTATGTTTGTGGTGAAGTGACTTTTGCATCACAAAAGCACAGTATAACCACTATGGTTAAGAAAGCCTATCACCTTTATTTTGGCTGCAAAATTGGAGATCAGGACAAGAGGTGGGCCCCACACATATGCTGCAACACTTGTGCAACAAATCTTCGCCAGTGGTTGAACAGGAAAAGGAAATCTATGCCTTTGCAGTGCCAATGATTTGGAGAGAGCCAACAGATCATACCAGCAATTGTTACTTCTGCATGGTGCCTCCAGTTGGGAAAGGTGTGTCAAAGAAGAAAAGTGGACTGTGCATTATCCAAACATTCCATCAGCTATACGCCCAGTACCCCACGGAGAAGGACTGCCAGTTCCTGATGCACCAGAATCATTCTCACTTGAGTCAGACGAGGAAGAGGATGAAACTTCTGGTCCTGAACCATCAATGTCACAGGACCCACATTTTCTCCCATCCTCCTCCTCTGAACCACACCTCATAACACAAGGTGAACTGAATGACCTTGTCAGGATTTGGAACTACCCAAGAGTAAGGCAGAGCTGTTGGGCTCCAGACTACAGCAGTGGAATCTCCTGGCAGGTGATGTTAGGGTTTCCATGTTCCGTGACCGTCAAAAGGATCTTGTCCCATTCTTCTTCATGGAAGGTGATCTTGTAGCCTGCAACAACATCGATGGTGTGATGGCAGCCCTCAACATCGCTCACGATCCAGATGAGTGGAGACTGTTCATTAATTCATCAAGACGAGTCTTAAAGCTGTTTTGCTGCATAATGGCAATGTTTTGCCATCAATTCCAGTTGGTCATGCAGTCCATATGAAGGAAACCTATGACAACATGAAACAACTTTTGAGGTGCATAAACTATGACCAACATCAGTGGCAGCTTTGTGGCGATTTGAAGGTTGTTGCTCTCTTGCTTGGTCTGCAGACTGGATACACAAAGTACTGCTGTTTTCTCTGCGAATGGGATAGTTGTGCAGAGATTCCCACTACATCAAGATAGATTGGCCATTCCGACAGTCATTGGAGCCTGGGAGGAAAAGTGTTCAGCATCCACCACTTGTTGAATCAAGGAAGATTTTGTTACCACCTTACACATCAAGCTGGGTCTGATGAAGAACTTTGTCAAGGCCATGGACAAAACACAAGCAGCTTTCAAGTACCTCCGTGGAAAATTTCCAAGGTTAAGTGAAGCTAAGATAAAGGAAGGTGTCTTTGTTGGTCCTCAGATTCGTGAACTTCTTCGAGATGATGCATTTGACCATGCACTGCGTGGCAAGGAAAAGACGGCATGGAAAGCCTTCCAGTTAGTGGCAATAAATTTTCTCAGAAACAACAAGGCAGACAACTACAGGTTGTTGGTGGAAAACCTCCTCAAGGCATACAAAGCCTTGGTTGCAACATGTCACTAAAGATACATTTTTGCACTCTCATCTAGATTTTTTCCACCAAACTGCGGAGCAGTGAGCGACGAGCACGCGGCGATTTCACCAGGACATTGCAACAATGGAGAAACGCTATCAGGGCAAATGGAGCCCATCAATGCTTGCAGACTATTGCTGGACAGTGACAAGAGATGCTCCATTTAATGAATACAAGAGACAAGCCAAGAAGCGCCGAGTAGACACTGAATAGGACTAAACTATGTACATAATAGTTTTTGCCTTTTGTTTCATAATAAATTTTATTTATATAACCCTTTTGCTGATTTTTAAAGTGTTACATAAACAGGACAGGTGAAATATTATCATGTAAAGCAACCATAAACACATGAAAAGACCTAGGTTTACAATTTATGATTAAAACTCTACTATCTACACAATATACATAGACGTAAAATGTAAAAACTTAAATATCTTGGAAACAGTAGCCAATCAGTTGTTTTAATTGTCATATTTGAATTCAGCACATCAAAATACATAATAAATAGCACATTTTATCTCTGAAGCAGACGACTTCTAAAAAATTGTAGACCAGTGTATTCTCTGAATTTTTTACTGGACAGGAGGCGAAAATACTGGACTGTCCGGGTGAATACCAGACCCCTGGCAACCCTAGATGGGGTGGGGAGATGCCTCACCCGTACAAAAGTGGCTCTGCTCTCTCTGACAGGGATTGAAGATGCTTGTGTGCTGCTGGGAGGGCTGGGCAGGTGCCGCCTGGAGCTCTCCGTCCCTGCTCCAGGGGAGCTCCCTGCCAGAGGGAACTTGGCTCCTCGCAGTGACAAAGATCTATTAGGCCTCCGCCATGAGCCTGGGTGCAGTAATTTCCTGCACAGGTCAGTGCCAATTCCAATCCGAGCGAGCGATCCACACAGCCCGGGGACGGCCCGACGAGGCACCCTGCTAATGCTCACACCGCCGCTGGCAGTCGTGCCGTTACCTCTGCGGTGCAACAGCAGCAGGGGGTGGCGCATGAGCTAGCAAAAGCAGCTGGCAATCCAGCACTGGCAAGTTCAGCTGCCCCCACCTTGCTTCCTAGACTGATATGCAAATCCCATAGCCCAGCTCGGCCGGGTAGCCACTTCTGGGGTGGAGCAAGCTGGAGACGATTTGAAGGGGGCATAGTAAGCCCACATAAGAGTTTAGGACAGGAAGTAATGCACAATACGATATCTTTTGGGGTTGTGGGCTGCGTTTAGCCATGAACTATGATTTAACTAGGGCTAATTCCTTGATGCTAACAGAAGTCGCCCTGGAATCTTTAGTGCTGAACCACCACAGCTTTGGCTAGTCCAGGTTTATTTGGTGCAAGACAGGGGCTTCCGACACTTCCCTTGGGCGACACTTCCCTTAGGCTAAGACAGCTCCTGGTTTCCTTTTGCTCAGTTTCATCCCATTTGTCTCAGCCTACCCCAGGCACTGCCTCTCCCTGCTTGGGGTTAATGCTCTTCCAGCACTCACATGAGGTCGTCCCACAGCCTTTCAACCCTGGATGCACCACATCAGAGAGCCTCTCTGGGCATCGCTGCAGCCCAGAGCTCCGCCTGGCTGCATGCCCAGCTCTGGAGTGCGGGTACACAGTGCCCTGCTTGCGGCACTCAAGCGCGAGGACATTCGCTGCTTGCTCGCCGGGGCTGGCGCTTGCTAGCTGCAGCAGTCTGTTGCCATCTGTCCCCAGGGTTCCAGATGTTCCTGCCTCGGCTCAGTTGGCCAGGCTGTTTTCCAGCAGCGCTCCCCTTCAGAGCCAATGACAGCCATGGAGCAGCAGCGAAGCCCTGATTGCTCCGCAAGGGAGCTGAACCTCTAGGAAGAGTCTTCAAGCCAATCTGGTGGCAAGCCCAAAAACTCTTTTCCCAGGGAAGGGTGCATGGCCAGTGACCAAGCCACCCGGGGAGGATAGCCCCTGGCCACTTCCCTTGTGCCCCCTCTTCTACTCCCTTCACCCCCGCAGGAGCCCAAAGCATAGCCACGGCTGCCCATGGCTGCACAGCTCAGCTGGGGGCAGGGAAGCAAGATCCCAGGCTTTGTGTGCCACAGTGTCAGCGCTCACAGCTCCTGCGCCGTGCAACCGCTGCACTCACACCCACACCCCCAGGGCTCTGGACCCCAGAGCACTGGGCAGGCAACGTGTCCAACCTTGACTCCCTGCAGGAACTACACTGGTCTGGGGGAGGAGCCACAATAGGCTGTGTGGGGATGCTCAGCCTCCCCCTGCCTACAGTACCCACCGCCCGTGCTGTTGCATCAATATTGTATTAACCCATCAATGAGCCAGACAGATTCCAGTGATGTGTCTGTCAGTGTCCCGCTGAGACACGGAGACCGTGGCATGAGCTGGCACCTAGTCTGCCAACATCACAGCATCTACTTAAGGTGAAACGTTGTACAAGCACAGCTAGAGGAGCACTCTAGGAGTTGCTGTAACGTATGATCCCATTGTATAAGAGCCTTCAGAACAGACCAAAGGTGAAAGCAAGCTGATGCAGTGCTCCAGCAAGAAGCCGGCCAGCGGGCTGGGGCACTCGGATGCAGGGAGAGGGGCAGGGCGCCTCACTCAGCTCCCGGCTTCCTAGAGGCTGTCACACTCAGCAATAGGCAGTCAGGCAGGGGAAAGGGGTTGGCTGGGGGTGCCCCCCTGGACTGTGCCAACCTTGAGCCCCCTCCTCCCTCTACCATTTTGGGGGTTGCAGCTGCACCTACTCAGTCCCAGTTGCTTTTCCTGCTTCCTCTGACTAGGGAGTGAGGGGAAAGTGCAAAGCCTGCTGCATCCTCCTCTGCCTCTCCCCGAGCAGCCAGGAGCAAGAGGGATGGGTTGTGACAGGACAATACCTGTAAGAAATTTAAATTACTTTCATCCCCGACTACAGTCAATACTTGTACAGTATGGAAAGGAGTACACACACACACACACATTTTACTTTATGTTTCATGTCAGAACGAACCCACAAAAGCAGAGGAAAGTTTGAAACGGTCTGGAAATGGGGGATTTTACATGGCTCTCATGGAACAACTCAGGCTTGCTTGAAAGTCCTACGCATCTGTCAGTGTTACCCGAGGGCTCTTTCATAACAACAACACTAGGCTTGGCAGTGGGTCCATAGCACTGACTGTCCATGGCCACATTGTATGGCTTGATTCCAGGGATTTAAAAACTCCACCAAGTTATTACTGATCTGGTACAGCCAAAGCAATCATGGCTGACCACAAGTCTCCCACCTGGGCAACATCTGCTCTGACCTTAAGTCCAATCTTCAGGGCTCAGTGTGCAGGGACTTTCTCAGAGGCAGGCTACATGGTCAAAAAGTTCCAGCTGGCAGGGACTAATGAGGACTTCAATCCTCTCCAGCCCAGTTCTCAATAAAACATCCCAATGACGGATAAAAATCAAACCGTCAAACATGCCCACCAGTCGCTGATCACAAAGCGTATGAAATGCCTCCAGGCTCCTGCTGTCTTGTTTACGCAACCGGACCAGAGAGCGAGGGTAGCAGTGGGCCTGGCCCACAGCACGTTTAACACTAGCGGAGCAGCTTCAATGTGTATTTAGAGAAGGGAGGTCTTTTGAAGAATTTATTTAAAAAACCTGTATGTCTGAAGATCCAAGAATTTACGGTGCAAGCTGACTACTCAGATTGTGCATCAAACTATCTATGCCAGGATTTTTAGAGCTGCAATTTTATAATCTTCAGCAACAAACTAATGAAATATTTAAAGCAAATTTTAAACAAAGGCCCCGTAGACATAGTAATGCACAACTGTATTTGTCAGTCAATTCAGGGTTGGCACATGGCTGTTAAATAATTTCATTATCACTTAATGGCTCTTTTCACAGGTTCCCTGTTATGCTAATAGATCTGGCAAGCTGGAAGGCTTTTCACTTTCAAGTTAACAGATCCACTGTGGGGGAGGGTGTGGAGAAGAGTCACCAGTCTGCAAGCAGCAAGAGCCTGCTGTGAATAGTCAGAATAGGGATAGGAAGAGGGGACACATTGAGCTCTAAGACCTCCCCTTGCCTCTTCCTCCTGCTGCCTATGGAAGGGAGGGGCAAGAATGGGGCAGCAGGGGATAAGGCACCTGGTCAGCTGGTTGCAGGACAGAAGCCAAGGCCAACACCACCAGCCAGGAGATACCACATTCCGTCTCACATATTCCCCGCCCTACACTTACACAAATATCTGTGCATGATCAGATGGGCAGCACCCCCCAAAGCGGAGGGCATTGGGGTACTCCCCTTAGTGTCTGAAAGGAGAACTGCAGGCCATAGCCAAACATGCCGCTCTGTTCCATTTGTCCTTTCACCCACAGCCAGTGCGTTGCTCTGAATTTTAAGATACAAGGGACATTAGGTTCTAAGGTGGCCACAGCTAGCTGTCCAACTCCCCGGCCCCCCCCCCCCAGCATGCACACACACATATTTTCTCTATGTAGCACTTTAAAGACTAACAAGATGGTTTATTACCATCTTGTTAGTCTTTAAAGTGCTACATAATCCTGTTTTTTGTTTCAGCTAGACTAGACTAACACGGCTACATCTCTATTACATATCTTCTCTACAGCCACACCTCACCCTGCCTCTGGAAGTAGAACCCTGCAAAGCTGCAAAGATCTGCTTTAGATCCACAGGCAGCCACAGCCACGGATAGGGATGCAGATATCCACGGCTCATTTCTGTAGCTGCACTTGTGGATACGGGTACCAAGTTTGAGTCTGTGCAGGGCTCTATCTGTTGGGTCTGGCCTGCTGGTGAGGGGAATAAGGCGGAGGAAGGAAACCATTCTCTCTGATCTATTTTCAAGCAGGTTTACAAAGAACTAGAACAGATGCAGCATCGGCTGTCAGGCAAAGCAGTTGGAAAACTACAGCTCCCCTCGGTTAGCTCCATTCCAAGGGGTGTGCACTGTTGTAACTTGTTGGGGCCACTGGTTCTTAGGGACAAAAGCTCTTCCTCGGAGCTGGGCCCAAAAGGGTTTACCTGCAATGCTGAGAGGTGCAGGAAGGAGTCCCCGTGAGCACGGCCCTGGCTGGAGGGCAGGCAGGAGAGCAACGGGATGGACACAGCTGCCAGAGTTCAGCAGATCTCGTTCTTCCCTTGCTAGATGGACACTTTGCTCTCAAACCCTGGGTGTGGGATGTGAAGCCATTGCAGCTGTTGCCTTTACTGCTGGTGTCCCCCGGCTCAGTTGGTACCAGTGGGGTGGTGCTGGGTGTGCATCATGTACCATGGCACAGGGGCATTCCAGAGACCCCAGGAAATACTACACCAGCCATGATCTCTGCACAAGTGAGGAAAGAAGAGTGCAGTGCCAGCTGTCTGCCCAGAGGCCTGCACTCCCAGGCACGGCATCCCATTTCCCTCTCTGCGATAGCAGATCACTGCCCTGCCTGGCTAGCCGAAGAGCTCCTCCTTGCGCTAGCCTCTCCCCCACTGCAATCCACCTTTTGCAGAGGGAGAGAGGGTTCCCACCACGGGAGCTTAGCTCAGAACTAAGGATGTTAAAATGCGGTTAACTGACTAGTTGCCTAGTCGATAGGCACTTCTGCATTCCTCCTTTGAAATGTACAAGAGCCCCCCACTGGCCCTGGGCTCCATGCTACGCTGCATGCCACTAGGAGCCTGGGGTCAGCTGAGGACTCTCCAGTTGACCCCGGGCTCCGCACATCACTTCCCCGGAACCTGCCCCGGTTTATCAGGGAGTCCCCAGCTGACCCCAGGTTCCACTGCCCCTTTGAAACACTGCCTCCGTGCATTTCAAAGGGTCAATGGACCTGGGGTTAGCTGGGGACTCCCCAGCTGATCCCAGGCTCTGCGCAGCATTTCCCCAGAACCCGCGGATCAGCTGTGCGGCAGCTGCCCCTTTAAAACACCGCCTCTGGCATTTCAAAGGGGCAGCTGCTGTGGAGCCTGGGCTCAACTGGGGATTCCCCAACTGACCCCGGGTTCTGGGGAAATGCTGCACAGAGCCTGGGATCAGCTAGGGTGTCCTCAGCTGACACCGGGCTCCACTGCTGCCCCTTTGAAATGCCGCCCTGGGGTTTCAAAGCGGCAGCACCGCACAGCTGTGTGGTGCTGCCACTTTGAAGTACCCCTTCCTCCCCGCTCCCTTGCTGCCTCTATCTCATAGAGGCAGCGGGGGGGAGGGAAGAATTGACTAGTTGACTAGTCAAAAGACTATCTGATAAGCAAATGCCTACTCAGAACACAAGAAACTGTCACACCCTGTGAGGCCACACCCAGGGCACCAGAGGAAGCAGGAGCAGGGAGCAGCTGCCAGGGCCTCTCAGTCAGAGGCAGGCTTGAAGCAACAGCAAGCAAACCAGAACAGCTGGCCTTTGTCAGCCTGGAATCCCCCAGGCCTCTCTTCCAGCTACAGGCATTTCAGAGAAATGCTGGCAGCTGATCAGAGAGGGTGCACAGCCCCTGTGGCTGCACAGGAGGCTCCAGAAGTCAAAGTTGCACCATTTTTAGCCTCCACATACACAGATCCTCTGGGCTGAGCTCTTAGTATCCAGCTTTTCTTTGTGGATCTTTGTTGTGTCAGAGAAAACTGCCTCTTGCTTTTGGAAACAACAACCCTCACCACCACCCACCCCAACCCCCGGCCCAAGAAAAAAAGCCTGGAAAGAACAATTGCTATCATCTGCATTCACGGGCTCTGCCAGAGCCCCAACCCAGACTCACAAACTTACCCCTCAGACACACACAGCTCTGCCAGTGCCCCTCCCCCTGCTCTGCAGCCCCCTGCTATCCCAGCCCTGGGCTCCCCACACACAGCTCTGCCAGTGCCCCTCCCCCTGCCCTGCAGCCCCCTGCTATCCCAGCCCTAGGCTCCCCACACACAGCTCTGCCAGTGCCCCTCCCCCTGCCCTGCAGCCCCCTGCTATCCCAGCCCTGGGCTCCCCACACACAGCTCTGCCAGTGCTCCTCCCCCTGCCCTGCAGCCCCCTGCTATCCCAGCCCTGGGCTCCCCACACACAGCTCTGCCAGTGCCCCTCCCCCTGTCCTGCAATCCCTTACTATACCAGTTCCACCCCAACCCCACCAGTTTTGCTAATGTCCTTCAGTCTTCATCAACATCACTCAGCTAGGAATTTGTGCCTGGTCCATTAGGAATTCAAAGAGCCCGAAATAATTTGGTCCCTTTGTCTGAAGGCGCTGACAGCAAAGCGGTAAAAATGAAAGATTCTTAAAATAACATGCCACATAGAGGAGTCACACCACTACAGTGGCCACCACCTTTCCCTTTGTCGTTCCTAGATGCCTGCACCCGTCTCATCAGCCTTCTTCATGACTGTCGCCATGATTGATGGTGTTAATAACCAAGCCTGAATCCAGCTGCACTCCCGGGGCTCAGAACCAGCCACTCAAACAGATCATGTAGCGTGCTCCAGTGCAGCATAGGCCATCACTTCAGAATGGCCCTGTCATTACCCCTCTCTCTGCCCAGGAGCTCTCTGGTCAGACCATCCCCCTGGCTGAGCTTGGCAAATGGATCTGCTTTATCCTTCCTTGGTGGGACTGGGATGCTGTATCTTTCCTGGGGACACACATCCCATAGATGGGTCCATGAGACAGCAGCCACACCCTCTCCTCCATCTCTCCCCCCTCCAACCCCAAGATCTCAGGGGTCCAGAAGAAGGCCTGCTGTCTCTTAGAAGTCAGTCACGGATCCTCCTTACAGGCAGTTACACTGTGTATGGGCGGGGGGGAGTGGGCAGCAGCTGAGGGAACTCCAAGACTAACTTGGTCTTGGGAGTTAGTTTGACTTTTGGGCCATCTGACTAGGTGACCTTCTGTTGCCAGAAGGGCCTTTAGGAGGAGAAGAGGGTGGAGGCCAGGCAAAGGAGGCCGGGAGGCTTCAGGCACACAGGGGCTGTGTGGAAGAAGGGAATGCAGAGGCAGGCTAGCTCATGGCTTGGTTGGAGTAAAGGCGATGTGGGGGGAGGCTGACTGGGCAAGGCCCTAAGCTGGAAGTGGAAGGCGCACGGTTAGTCTGAGCCAAAGAAACTAAGGTTGCCAGGTGTCCAGTATTGACCCGGACAGTCTGGTATTTTCGCCTCCTGTCCGGTAAAAAAAATTCAGAAAACACCGGACACCTAAAATGTCCAGTATTTTCTGATTTTTTTTTTCCCTGCCAGGAGGCGAAAATACCGGACACCTGGCAACCCTACAGACACACTCAGCAACTGGGCCCAGCCCCCGGACCTGCCCCTCCGGTCCCCTCGCCAGGCTCCCCCCGGACCCTCCGCCAAGCCCCCCCCACCCCACCCGCCTACGTGGTTCTGCAGGGGAGCTGTCTTGAGGCTGGAGCAGAAAAACAAGATGGCCACTGGCAAAAAAGCCTCTTCTTAAAGGGGCCGCCTGGGGGAATTTGGGGAGGGGTTTGGCTTAATAACTGCTGTCGGGGGGGTCCTTTTTTTTCTCTCTCAACAACTTTGGTCTCCCCCTTTTTTTTTCTCAACAGAATTTTTTTCACTGTGTTTTTTTTTGGGGGGTGTTCAGTATTTTTGGTTAAACCATCTGGCAACCCTAAAAGAAATCTTTGACCAGATGGCAGCCTTTAGCTGAGTTTGATGTTAAAACGGTTAACAGGTTGAACGATAGCACTTAACTGATGAACCATTTTAACCTAGGTCCCGCCATCCAGCCCGGCCTGCCAGGCAGCCCCACCACAGCCATGGGGTCCTCCTGCTGGCCCCATGGTCCTGCCCCAGTCTGGGTCCTGCCGCCCAGCCTGCCAGCCCCGCTGTGGCTGAGGCTGCTCTGGCCCAGCACAGCGGGCTGCTGGCAGTTAGCTGGCAAGGGCCGATTAACCAGGAAGGTGACATGCTCACCGGTATTAGGGATGTAAAATCCCATTTAAAATTCCAGCTGGAGCAGCCCCTGCCAGAGCCCCCCTTCCAGCTCACCGTGGACGGGCTACTCCTGATGCCCGCAGCAGACCCTGTTGGCAGTAGGCCCCACAGGGCTGGAGCAGCCCCCTGCCCATTAAAGGTGATGCTTGTCAGTTAACCGGTTACCTTTCTCATCCCTACCAGTTAACATCCCTATTTGAAGCCACTTAGTGGCTTGGCTGACTCTACACATGACTTCTTGTCACCCACCGCCAGGTATCGCTGGGTTGGGAACTGAGGAAGATCACAGTACGTCCCCCACAGCGGCCCAGGCTGACACTGGGCTGGCAGGGTCTGAATTCCCAAGACATTCCTGGCTGCCCCCAACAGGAAACAGAATCCTAGAGCTGGAAGAGACCTCTGGAGTCATTGAGTCCAGCCCCCTGCCCAAGGCAGGACCAATCCCAACTAAATCAACCCAGCCAGGGCTTTGTCAAGCCAAGACTTAAACACCTCTAGGGATAGAGATTCCACCACCTCCCTCGGTAACCCATTCCAGTGCTTCACCACTCTCCTAGGGAAATAATTTTTCCTAATATCCAACCTAGACCTCTCCCACTGTAACTTGAGCCCATTGCTCCTTGTTCTGCCATCTGTCACTACTGTGAACAGTTTCTTTCCATCCTCTTTGGAACCTCCCTTCAGGAAGTTGAAGGCTGCTATCAAATCTCCCCTCACTCTTCTCTTCTGCAGACTAAACAAACCCAAATCCCTCAGCCTCTCCTCATGGGTCATGTGCTCCAGCCCCCTAATCATTTTGGTTGCCCTCCGCTGGACCTTCTCCAATGCGTCCACATCCTTTCTGTAGTGGGGGGCCCAGAACTGGATGCAATACTCCAGATGTGGCCTCACCAGAGCCGAATAAAGGGGAATAATCACTTCTCTAGCTCTGCTGGCAATGCTCCTCCTAATGCACCCTAATATGCCATTAGCCTTCCTGGTTACCAGGGCACACTGTTGACTCATATCCAGCTTCTCATCCCCAGGTCTTTTTCTGCAGAACTGCTACTTAGCCAATCGGTCCCCAGCCTGTAACAATGCTAGGGATTCTTCTGTCCCAAGTGCAGGACTCTACACTTGTCCTTGTTGAACCTCATCACATTTCTTTTGGCCCAATCCTCTAATCTGTCTAGGTCACTCTGGACCCTATCCCTGCCCTCCAGCGTATCTACCTCTCCCCCTAGCTTAGTGTCATCCGCAAACTTGCTGAGGGTGCAATCCATCCCCTCATCCAGGTCATTAATAAAGATGTTGAACAAAACTGGCCCTAGAACCGATCCTTGGGGCTCTTCGCTAGAAACCGACCGCCAAACTGACATCGAGCCGTTGATCACTACCCGCTGAGCCCGACCTCCCAGCCAGCTTTCTAGCTACCTAACAGTCCATCCTGCCAATAGCCCAAGTTCCTCAGGGGGGTTTCTCCAGTTATGTGGGAACGGGACTCAGAAAGGAGTTTTGTCAGCAAGCTCCCTTCTCCTGTTGCTCCTCCCCACCCCCTGCTGCTCTAGTGTACCCCCAAGTCCCAGCTGGCTCCCCCCCGCCCCGTGCCTGTTCCTCAGGCTGAGCCCCTCTGCTCCCATCGGCACTGAGAAGCAAGTCACCTAGACACTACAGCGAGGAGAAGAGCTCGGCTGCTGCTTTCTGGGCCTGCCAACTCAGCCCCACTGCCTGCCCTACCTGAGTTTCCCCTCCTGCTGCCTGGAGTCCGAGAGAGCATCACAGGCCTTTGCTGAGGCCAGCAGAGGAGCGGGGAGGAAAGGAAACAGCGGGGGGTGGGGATGGGGGAAGTCCTACAGGCCCCTGCCCGGTTTCTGAGGAACAGGAGCTCACGAGCTGTTCGATCGAGGGCATTGATTTGCTTTTAATGCCCTTCAATAGCATCCACAAGGAGGCGAGGCCTTGAGATCCCAGTGCCCAGGAAGGTGGCGCTGATGGGGTCAACCATACATGTGGGCCAGTTCCCTTCCCCATGGGGCAGCTGGAAGCAAAGTTCTATCTGCTCAGAAAGTGGGCCCGATTCTGAGCACCTGCAGCGCCCCCAGACCTCTGGCAGACTGCTGGAGCCTCAGCACCTCCGCCGTTGAGGCCTGTCCAGTTCTTGAGGGGGAGGAGGAGTGCCCCCCCCACCCATCAGTGCCAGCCAGGGCATCTTGATGAAGGATGCAGAAGTCTGGGAGCTGCCTCTCCATGCTGCCAAGCAAGGATTCAAGAGGGGAGATGAAGCAGGCATCTGCCTAGCGCTGTGTGGGGACAAAGCCCCTGCCTGCCCTCTCCCAACATCCCTGGGCCTGAGTGCAGGGGCCGAGAGGGAAGCAGTTGGAACAATGGCTAGATGTGGAGCCTCTGGCTGCCTGGCAATCCATGCGTACCCCCCACCCCCGAGAGAGAGTGTTCCACGGACACCGCCCAGCCCACGTGCACACGTGCAACACGAGCTCCAGCCGAGACGTGCCTGCACCAGCAGTGGGCCAGCCTCCCGAGTGTGGGGTCTGAGGCTGGCTGGGAGCAGCCCCCCGAGTTACAGCAGCTCACCTGCCCACCCCGCCGGCAAGACGCTGGAACTGCTCACGCTCAGCCCTGCCTTGGGCCACTCCCCGAGGGTCCAGCTCTCAGCTGGGCCTCGCCCATGGGCACCATTTGGGCATTCCCTCTTCAGGAGAGCCCAGGTGGCGCTCCTGGAGCGAGCTGGAGCCAGGCGAGTGAGCCGGAAAATGAGCCAGCAGACTGTAAGCAGTTAACAGCTTGCCTCCGTAACAGCATCAGCCGGGCGTTCATGATGAATGAGCCCTGCCCAGTGGAAATGTCACTGTCTGAACAGCATGTGATCTCCTCTCCTCTGCCTCTGATCCCAGCACAGCTGTCACACCCAGCCAAGCGGCTGCCTCCCCTTGGCTGAGCTGGGCTGATGGGGGCAGCCCCAGCCTGGCATCCCGCCCCACATCACCCCCCGGTAGCATGAAGATGCCCGGCATTACTACAGAGGTGTTGGAGGATTTCATTACCCAGCCTACCTGCTTCAGCCCTGCTTGTTAATGAGACGGGCCCCCCCTCCTCCGCCAGAGTCGGGGAAAATATAAGGATGAAGGATGGTCTAGTTGAGGATTCAACCTTGTTATCTAATTCAAACCACGGCTAAATGAGATAATTACGGTGAGATATCGATTTGCAGCAACATGCCCCACGAATGCCAAAGCAATAACTCCCAGCTCCTCCCCTGGCCAGAGGAAGCAGGCGCAGACTTAATTTTTATAGCCTGGATGGAAATACTGGATGGAGAGCTCCGGAGACTGAGCGATGCTGAACAGAAACAGCCTGGGCAGGGGCAGGGCAAACTTCATCCTCTCCCTTCCTCCCCCCTGCCATGTGCCTCCAAATCCTCTCCCAAAGGCAGCACCTCTGGGTGCTCAGATGTCACACTCAGGGCCCACAGCCGTGCTCAGACACCGTCACCATGGGACCAAGACCAATGGAGATGAGAGACAGGCTCACTAAGGCACAGGACTAGGACCCGGACAATCTGTATTCAATTCCCCACTCTGCCCTGGACGTCTTTTATGGCCTAGGAATGTCCATAAATAGGTGTTGTTTCCACTGACATGTAAATCTCTTCTGCTACAGTTTGCCATTGGCACAATTGGGATAATAGTCCTCGGTGCTGAGAGGTGTTCAGGTACTCTGGTACTCACTCTCCAGCACCCTGCAATCTCAGCCTGCAAGAAGACTGCCGGCAAGAATGTGTCCAGTTAGGTCCTGACCCTCAAAGGTATTTAGGCTCCTAATGTCCATGGAAGTCAGTGACAATCAGGAGTATATTACTGAGGATCTGGGCACTAAAACTCAGTGGGATGGGTGAGGGTAGCAATGGGGAAATTGGACAGAGGCCCAAACACCGCATTTCACACAGCTCCCTGTGCAGCCATCAGATTGGAGTGGTCACCACCACTCTGGTTCAGATGGGAATCTGTGGCCACGCTGGGAATGGCCAGTCCAGTCCCCGAGCGTAGCAGAAACAGGTATCCCCGCGCTCTCCCCACATCTCTGGAGCCTCAGGCTGGAGCATGGCTCTACACTTCAGACTCCGTTCCACCAGCCTTGGCCTGGCCAGCGCTGGAGGAGGGAAATCCAGCCACCGGCTTTTCCTTGGCAGATCAATGGATCCTGGTGCAGGATTGAAGGGCCATCTCAGATCCCAGTTAAGCCTGACAGCATGTTCTTAAAGGGCTCCCACCCTACGGGTCCCCTCACGAGAAGGCTTGAAACAGTGGCACCAAGGACATTGCTCTGTTTATTGGCTGGTGAGTGTCACTCAGAGAAGAGGTTAGGACACTTGGGAATATATTTCACATCTGCACGGTTTGAGCACTCATGGGATATACAAGCCATAGAAAGAGCTAACCACCACCATGAATAGGCAAATGCTCTATTTATACAGCATGTAATTACAAAGATATAAGATGACAGATCCCCTACCCCAGAGAACTTACAATCCAAAGACACCTCTCTTGTAAGGTGCTGAATACCCTTCACCCTCTAGCACAGTGATGCACAGTCAGGAAAGTGATGCTGTATAAGGAGAGGAGGGAAGTTGTTCCCAGGACTGGGCATTGGGAAATCTGGGATTTAGCCTGAGCTCTGCCATTAACCTCAGTTTCTCAATCTGTAAAATGGGTGGCCATTATTCTTGCCTGTCTCCCAAGGCACGGGGTGGTGAAGATTCCTGTGTCCATGTCTTTAAAGTGCTTTGAGATCCTTGGCCAGAGAGTGCTATAGAAATGCAAAGGTTCATTATTATGATTATAAATAGAATCTACTCCCGCTTATTGTCTGCTTCTAGTGTAACTTAAAGTCATATAAGAGCAGTTTCTTGGACACATTAGACTTCACAGACAACTTGTAATCTATGGTTCTAAAAACACAAGCACTTGCTGTTCATGCTAAGGGAGGAACTACTTTCTTCATAGACATTGCCTTAGATTTCTCTCCTCCAACTCCTGCTTAGATCCCGTCGGTCCTCTCCACTCCACCAAAACTGCACTCATCAAAGCGTCTAATCATCTTTCTGGCCAGATGTAAAGGCCTCTGCTCCTCCTTGACTTCTCCAGGGCATTTGAGGCTCAGACACATTCTCCTTCTCAACATGTGGCGCTCCCTAGCTATCACAATGTCATTTCCTGAGTCTCTTGCCTTTTCTGATCCTTCCTTCAGTATCTCTTTTGGTAGTTCCTCCTCTGACCCCCTCCTTCCTCCAGTCTCTGTGATGGGCTGTTCTTGGCCCTCTCTTTTCCTCCTTCTATACCCCTGTTTTGGGCAATCTCATCTGCTCATACGCCATCTCTCACAAGTATAGTAGCTTACACCTTCCCACTCATAGAATCATAGAACCATAGAGCTGGAAGAGACCTTAGAAGGCCATCAAGTCCAGCCCCCTGCCCAAGGCAGGACCAATCCCAATTAAATCAACCCAGCCAGGGCTTTTTCAAGCCGGGACTCCCTCCGTCTCGCCATGCAACTTGACCTCTCTGACATTTCTTCTTGGGTGTCTCACTCTCAGCTTGAACTCAGCTCAGCTAAAACTAAACTAATCTTTGCTACTAACCCTCTCCTCTCCTCCCATGAACACATCATCCTTCCTGTCACTCACTCGGACCTGTAACCTGGGAGTCGCCTTTGACTGTTCCATCTCTCTCAACACTCTCATCCGGGTTGTGTCCAAATCCTGCTGCTACTCCTGACTTCCTCCTCAGTAAGAGGTGACCATCTCTCTGTCCAAACAGCAAGAATGCTTATCCGGGCCCACACCTTTCATCTTCATTACTGCAACCTCCCCTTCACCAGGAGATGACCCCTCTACACTGACAGCTCAGAAATAGTCCTTGTGCTGGTTATCTGGGCAGGGGCACATTTCACCCACAGAACTCAGCTAGACTTTCACATCCTAGGAGAAGTTTACCTGCTGCTAAATCCTTTTTCCCACTGAAATCAATAGGAGTTTTCCAATAAAGACAGCAATTTAGCTTCACACTTGAGCACAAAAGCAGATATTTTAGCATGGGAGTGAGGGGGAGGGTCGCATTTCTTCCTTATTACCCCACTAATGCCCCTAGGGGGTGCTTTTTATTTTCAAATCTGTTTGATCCTAATAATTCCCAGGTGCTGAATAGGCTACACTGAAATCATTCATCAGCTCCTTCAGGACATCGGCTGTTGATTGTTATTTGAAATTTAACGCCCCCAAACACTGATTAAAAACTATCCACTGATGGAGAAAATATTTGTTTAGTTTACTCCAAGTTTATTAGATGTTAGACCTAATTAAAAGTTCTAATGCGTGGCAAATGCTTCTTTAATTACAGAGAGAGGCGGAACATTAGAATTGTGTCTTTGTAGAGAAAGTACATCTAATTAGGTGGGTATATTTAGGGCATTATTTCTATCTGTTTGAAATACTCTGCACTTTCTAAGTGTTACTTATCCCCGTCAGAGCTTTAAAACAATTTGTTCCAGTTTAAAAATGTTTTTAATTTTTTTCCCCCCAGCACTAATTTCTTAAAAATAAATGTGTCCCTATTGAAAGGCATTGGGATGGCAATCACGGATGCCACAAATTCAAGGCCAAAAGGGCCCACTGTGATCCCCCTTCTAGTCTGCCCTCAGGACTAAACAATTCCTAGAGCAGAACTTTTAGAAAAACATCCGGTCTTGATTTTAAAATGGTCGGCGACAGAGAATCCACCGTGACCTGTCGTGCATTGTTCCAATGGTTAATTACCTTCTCTGTTAAAAATGTATGTCTCGTTTCCCAGGAGAATGAGATCCCCTTTCTCTGCAGGGCTTTGCACAGCTCATTGGTGGGACCTTCTCCTTGAAGAGCAAGAGGGCAGTCAAGTCTCCAGGTCAGTCCTTCGTCTTGTCCCTTCTGCCACCAACCAGAAGGCCAGCAATGGTGGTGGGCAGTTATGAGGGGAACACTTGCCCCCTGGGAACTGGATTGAGCTTCCGTCCTCCAAGCTGCTCCCTTCCCCCCCCCAGTAGAGGCCATTGATTCACCATTAGATTTCCTCAGACAATGTTGCAAAGGACACACAGGCACCCTGAGGTGGAAAGCAACGAGTTGTCATAGGGTGAAACTCCCCCCTTCAGTCAAGGCTTACATTGTGCACAGGTCTGCAAGGGCCATCAGCACGGGGGGGAGGAGGATCTTCACCACAAAGAGAACCACTGGCAGAAACAGTATGAGGCCAATTCTTGCTTCCCCCTCACTGACCTAACAGAGGGCATTTTGCAGTTTCCTCCGGCTCTCTTGAAACAGACAATATCAGCGAGGCAGGGCTGAGACATTTGTTCCAGGAACAAAAGCTTTGCCGGCTCTGTCTGATAAGCCACTCAACATGCAGTCACTCACCCACAAGCAGTCAGAGCCTTGGGCGCCTGCTGCTCTGCTGGGAGATCTCCCCAAGTTCCTGTTTCTAGTGATGCTGAAACTCCTTGAGATTGGCAACCTGGCAAAATGGACAAAAAAAGTAGGAAAGGGAAACATTTACCTTCCCTCCCTTCTTTTATAAAGCCACCAGCCGGCATTTCCCAAAGCTCAGGGACGCCCGAGGCTCTGGTTTGGGTCAAAGGGTCAGGGCATCTCGTATTTGAACAGGATTCAGTTGTTCCAGATGGAGACAGCGGTTTTCTCCAAAGAATTCTGACCTCTCAGTTGCTATGACAAGCCCAGGTAGCAGCTTGTTCTACAAATGGGGGCCCATGCCTTGCTGTCCCAGTGACTCCTGGGTGCTGGCATGGAGCCCCATGGATCATCATTCCTTGCTCACTGCCACACCGACTAGGCCGTGGCTGCCCACACAGATGGCTCACAGGAGACTAGCTAGCTGTGCTTTTCTTCCCCACCCTGTCAGTCTCATCCTAAACTGGACTGATGCTCTTGGGCCTCGGTGCAGTCACCCTGGCATGGCCCTGCTCTAAAGGAACCCGAGAGAACCTTACAGGTGAGGCGAAGCATTCTCACTCTGTGCCTGAAAATGCATTTGGGAATCTAAGCGTGTAACACACCAGGCATGTTCTGATCCAGCCCTCTCCCTTTCTGTCCACACTGGGGATGTAATAGTGTAGTTCATTAATCAATATGCAAAAGTGAATAGGTTAATGCGACAAACTACACGCATTTCCCCTTCCCCTTGCCCTGCCAGTAATTCTTTTAGCAGGCTGGCCAGCAGCCTGGCTCAGTCCTGGCTTGTGATGGGTCTGGGACCTACCCCTGCTGCAGCTCAGCATTTAAAATGTATTGGAAGCTGGGCGGGCAGGCGGGCCGGCTCAGTCCTGGCTCATGCTCTGCATTTCAAGTGTATTAAGAGCAGGCTGGGCAGGCAGCCCACCTCAGTTCTGGCTCTCATCAGGTCCGTGAGCTCAACCACCCCTCCCCGACAGGGGCTGCTGCCACCCCACACTGCTGCCTCTTTCTCAGAAGCAGCCACACAGGAAACAGGCAGCTGGTTCGCGAGGGGAGCTGGTTTTTAAACTGGCTCCCACCTGGCACCCTGTGCTGCTGCCTCTGATACAGACGCTGCTGGCCCCACTTCCGTGGACTATAGAACAGTCAACTAACCAATAACATTTCATGAGGTTACTCGACTATTCAATTAACCAATATTTAACATCCCTAGTCCACATACAACCTAGGGTTATTCCCAGTAAACATTGGCCATCCAGCCCTCTTATGTGTGTTCATTTTGGACACTGTCCAATAAGGTTTCACAGCTCTCTGCATTTTGATCAGGTCCGCATGAGCCCCTCTGTTTGCAGTGGAGTTTTACTAACATTTTGGTATCTGTTGTAATCCACTCAGCAGCCAGTTCTTTCTGGGAGAGGCCAATCTATTTGCAGCATGCAGGGATTAACCGCAGGTGAGCTCTCTGGAACCCTGGTACCCTGAAATCTGGCCCTTGCTGGAGCAGGACATAAAAGTAACAGCTCCCTTTTTTTGATGCAAAACGCACAGCACACAGTACATAGGAACTGACCCATGCCCACCTAGGACTGGATTTATATCTGGGTAGATATTTATGCCACCCTTTTCTCTTTTCTATCATATCTATCATTATGCAGCTCACAGGTACCACGGCCTCTCATAACTCCACAGTTGACAGTGGAACTAGAGCTCAGATCCTCCTAACATAAAAGTGCAGGCCCCTACTGCTTGCCACAGAGGAGAAGCTGTTAGCAGGGTAGCCCCTATGACACACAGATGAGTCTCATCGTCCATACCTCAGGCTTACCTAGTGTCGAATGATTCGGAGTGAAAAGGGCCTTGCTGTGGTGGAGCGTTATGGTAATGAGAGCTGTTTCGGCCGCCGTGCCAGCCAGAACAAAAACAACAAGTGCACTCAGCCCACAGAGCTCCAAGTGCAAGCTCATCAGAGGACGGGGGGGTGTGGGAGATGTTTTGCTCCAGGGCAAGTTACTGCACAGGTCTGGACAAATGGATTGGTTTTATGCCTTTCTCTGCAGCATCAAACCCAACCTGCTGCTGGGGATGAGAGAAGGCACTAGACATGGAAATTAGCCTTGTCTGGTACATTTCCAATGCACACTTGCCCTCTTTCATCCCTTCCCCCTACCTTCCTCTACTGCTTGTCTTGCTAGGGCCTGTCCTGAGACGCTGACAGTCTGTCTCCCCCATGCAGCTGTATAAGGCCTAGCACACTGTGGGCACTTTTATAATACCAAAGCTCTTAACCCTCCACTGCAACTCATGCAACTCCAACAATCTCCCATAGGGTGACCAGATGTCCTGATTTTATTGGAACACTTAAAAAATCAACAAATAGTCTAGTAGCACCTTAAAGACTAACAAAACATGTAGATGGTATCACAAGCTTTCGTGGGCACAGCCCACTTCTTCAGATGACCGGAGTATTAAAAGTCCAGATCCAAGAATAAATAAGGGAAGGTGGGGGGGGGGGGAGGAGGAGGAAAAAAAAGGAGAAAAAAAGACAGTGACTAGATTGTTCAAGTAATTACAAGAGGCTGATAAGAACAATTAGCAGCTCCATTGTTTGGTTGGTTGGTTGAGTCATTAGGATGTGGAAGGTAGTGTGCCAGCCAGCCGATATCTCTGTTCATTCCATTCTGATAAGAATCTAGCTTGTAAATGAATTTAAGTTCCAACCCTTCTCTGTGTATTTGGCTTGTGGAGTTGGCCTGAAACAACACAATGACTTGGAGATCCATTAATGAATGCCCAGGCAGGTTAAAGTGTTTGTTCTTGGATCTAGACTTTTAATACTCCAGTCATCTAAAGAAGTGGGTTGTGCCCACAAAAGTGGGTGATACCATCTACACGTTTTGTTAGTCTTTAAGGTGCTACTATACTATTTGTGTTTTTTAAGTTTTTCTAGTTACAGTCTAACTCGGCTACCCCTCTGAAGTTTTTTATTTTATAGGGACAGTCCCAATATTTGGGGCTTTGTCTTATACACCCCCAACCCCTATCCTGATTTTTCACACTTGCCGTCTGGTCACCCATCCACCCTATATATACAGTGTGATCCTGTATGCCCCTGCCTATGTAACCCATGCACTTAATAGGGAGCTATCCCTTTAAGAGACCCCTGTGTGGGGAGGTAGGAGTGAGTTGAGTGTTACTGTTGCTGGGTGGATTTAGCACTCCATCCAGAAGCTTCTGGAGGTGGGTCCAATAGTTGGGGTCAGACTTCATGAGCAAGCGAGCAGGCAGGGCAGATCCTTTTCTAAGGCCTGTGTGAGCTGGAGGAAGCTAAGCCAGGAGCAGAGAACTGGCTGCTGTTCCTCACTCTGCAGCACTTAGCAGCAGGTAGTGGTGGTGTTAACCTTCTACTGGGGATCACGGGCAATGCTACTTAGAGCTAGGAGAACCTGGGAGGGGAAATAACTTCTGTGGTAATTGTTTGCTTTAAATGCTGTTTTGATTTTAGTCAGACTGTTCTAGTTCACTTTCTCAGTCCATGTGATTTTTCCAGCTCCTCTGTAAATGTAGCAATGGGGAAAAGAGTCATTTCTATTTTGTTGTTCTCAGGATTTTTTTTTGTATTTTCTTGTAATAGGGTTTCTTTAAGTCTGTTCATCTGTGAGCTAACTGACTAGTTAAATCAGTGAGCTGCCTGCCTAGCAGTGACCATAGCAGAGGAAGAATCTGCCTGGACTCCAGCTGAGGATTCCCTACAAGCAAGTAGAGAGAGAGAGAGAGAGACTTCAGACTCAGCACATGGTGCAGAGTTGATATCAGAGGCACAAACAGACACTTTGGTGAACTAAATCTAAGCTCTTGGAACCTCTCAGTCTTTTCCTACTATGGTTGTGTGGACTGAACTGTTCACAGTTCACTTTTAGTTTTCTCTTTACTTATGTTTAGTGTAATTATAGACATTATTTGTGGATTGTAAAATAGTTGTGTTCTGTTGTAAGAATTAGAATATTTGTTTCTTCATACAATTTTATAAAGTTATTTAATTTAAATTCATTATGTTAGTTTCTTTTGGAACTTGAATGTAGGGAAGCTAACACTGGGCAATCCTTGCTGAAATTCCTAACAGACTAAACTCTGGGTCTCCAGTACTACAGTGGAAGTGGGGGTTTCTTTAGACACTGGAGAAGGGCAGTGATGTCTGGCCCACTCAAGGTTACACATACACTAATGCAGCACCCCCTCATGGTAACACAGTTCTCCAACAAGATAATACAGACCCTTAACCCCTAACTACCTCCTGCATATTGACTCCAGCTGTCTTCAGCACAGAAAAGGCATTTGTGTCCAGTGGGAACCATCCCATCTTGTTGGTTGAAACACACATGGTTTGAGGCAGTGAAGAGAAAGCCTCAGTTTCTCCCATGTCAATGCAACATCCTCATTTGTTCTGATGCTTGGCCATAGAGTCTCAAACTCCCTTGACCCTGGCAACCATGGAGTCCCCTCAGGGCCATGAGTGCCTCTTCCCCATCCCTGCTCATAACATCCTTCCAAGAACTGGTTCAGCCTCCCCTATCTCTGCCCCTTCACCCCCACAGGCCTTCCCTCCCCCTCCTCCCAGCCCCACCCACTGCTGACCAGTTCCTCACTCTAGCACAGGGTTTCCCAACCTATGGGTCAGGACCCAAATAGAAGTCGCCATTACATTTCAGAAGGGTCGCCAAGTGTCTCCCCAGGTGGCTCTGCCCTTCCTCCTCCCCCTGTTTTTGAATTGCCTTGGGTCACCAAGTCTTCCTGAATTGTCAAAATGGGTCCCCACCTGGAAAAGGATGGGAACCACTGCAGTAGTCTAGCACCTCTCATGTAAGAGCTATTGTCTAGTAAAAGAGATATACAGAGCTGTGACCAAACTTTTCACAGGTCTTAAAAGCACCATAAAACAGTCAGTAGCGTTTGCAGCTGGCTCCTTACTCAGCTGCATTACAGATACAGGGCCTCCAGCAACTCATTTGTGCTCTGCCTCACTCTTTCTCAGTGCAGTTCTTTGGCTGGAGAGGGAGGGGGCTAACACAGCAGAGTGTGCCGGGGCTGTTCTAGTCCAGCTTTGAGTGGGAATCTCAGCCTGGCGATCTGGCGGGACTCCTACCCATATTTGTCTGACAGAACATTACCAGAGATAAAACCCTGGTGAACCTCCAGAGACTCACTTCAGAGAGTCCCTGCTCTTGCTCATGTGGGGCTACACTGCTCCTGTGCTGAGGGAATTCCCCCCTACCCATTGGGTCGGTTGTGCCCCTGGAGCGACAGGCCCCTTTGTAATGGCAAGTGCACACCGGGGCCATGCCAACTGACTGGCCTGGGATCTCAGTTCTCCGCAGGTTCCACTCATTCTCAGAACCAGTCTGGGCTACATCTCTCAGCCAGGGCTCCTCCATTTCCGCTTCTCTCTCACACACACAGACACTCATCGTTACAGGCTGCAGGGGGAGTGGGAGGAAAGCAAGCTGGCAGGGAAATCCATCCATGAAAGAAAATGCAAGGGAAAGCAACGTGGGGCGTGGATGGGCTGTTTTCCTAGACGCTTGATCTATTTGGCTGAAAGATCAAAGGCGCCTACTTCAGACCAGAGGGCCGGCATAAAAGATAGTAAACTCTGTGCCCAAAGCATGCTCCCAGCTGGAGAGAGCGAGGCTTATAGCACAGCCAGGTTCACACAGCGCTTTGGCTCCGCTGTCTGAAAGGAACATTAAGAATCCCATTTCCTTCTCTGGTGCCGAAAGGGGAGAGGGCAAGGTTAATATCCGCTGCCCCCACAGGGGGTAGGTGAGACCCTCCTTGGTTTGCAACCCTCTGAAGGAGAGATCTGAGCTGCCCCAGTTAGAACAAAACCAGAATCAAAGTCTTCTCAGGGGTTCCATATGTAATTAGCTATAGCGCAGCACCTGGGGTTGCAAGCAGATTATTATTAATTTGTGTGGTGTAGTGACTAAGCACCCCAGTTGAGATCAGAGGCCCACTGGTGCTGTACATACACACAGCCCAGGATGGCCCCCGCTAGGAAGCGCTTACTTGGCAAGTAGACAAGACAGAGAAAGGGAATGAAGAGAAACAAAGCTGACGGGATTGGTCCAAACTCATGCTCCTGAGCAGCAGCAGAGCCAGATCTACAGCCCAGAGCTCTTGATTCCCAGCCCCCCAGCCCTCGCCAGCAGCCAGCACGGAAACGTTGCATGGGACAGCATGTTCCCTAGAACTGCAGACATGTTGCTTTGGGGGGCAGAGCAGCTGCCCCTCCTCTCAAAAACCCACTGAGCGGTGAGGCAACTCAGCTAGTTCTGCCGCCACACAGGTGGAGGAACACTCGAGCGATTCTAGCGGGATCTACCCACAGGCCCGGCCAAAGAGGTTGCGGGGCCCAACGCGGCTTGTTGTGGTTGGCTGCACCGTGCGACCAGGCAGTTCCCAGCCAGGGCAGCAAGTGAGCAGCTGGGCAGGCGGGCACCAAGCAGCGCAGGGCCCAAGGCAACCGCCTTGCTCGCCTTGCCCTAAGGCCGGGCCAGTCTACCCAGGAGGGGGCAGTGGGACGTGGGGAGGACTATTCCGCCCCAGGCCTGTGATGACAGCTTCTGAGGGTCTCATCAGAATACAGTGAGGATTATTCATGCATTAGCTAAGCCTAGGGGCGCTGGCTGATGCACAAATGCAATCCACAACTCCTCGGCCTGCCCTGGAACAAGCTCCTAGAGTCCTAGTCGGTTGGGTGCTGGCATAGAAATATAAGGGTGCTGACCCAGAGCTGTCACTGCTGTGTTCGGGGCTTATTATTTCTGAGTCTGGAGACCAAATTTAATTCAGCCTCATGAACAATACAGCAGATGCCTTTTCTGAGACAGAGAAACCAGCTTAGAGTACCACAGAGAACCGGCAAGACAACATAACCACCCACCCGCCTAAAGCATTACACCTGAAGAACAGTCGCTGACTGCAGCTCCTGAGCGCAGAACCTTTGGTAGATGGTGGTCTCCACAGTCCTGTTGCTGTGCCTGCCAAACCTGGAGTCTCCTGGCTCAGGCAACAGGCTTATATTTCTGTCATTTTTTTTCCAGCCCTGTTCAAAACCAAATGGCACACAAGGGCATTTCAAGCCCAAAATGACCTTGTGGCAGCCCTGGACTGACCGGCGGGCAGTAAACCACAGAGGACCATCCTGCACTCTCTGCTGAAGTCCTTCTGTCCTTGACAGACCCTGCAGAGAACCTTGAGCTGGCATAAACAGGAAACATTGAGCGGGGGACCCTTTCCTCACAAGTATACAGCCTTGACCCTGGCTGGAGACAGGATACCAGACTAGATGGGCCACAGTCCTAGAATCAGAGAAGTTAAAGATGCTGCCCATGGGCCACGTTAGAAATGCTGAGGGTTAGGTCAGAGAGCCCATCTATTGGGGCATCTGGCCCGCCTACACAGAGCACGCCGGCTTGTTCTCTTTGCCTCTGCTCCTAATCCTAGGGGTGGCTGAGTTCAGCTGTAGGCTGCTGAAGCTGTGGGCATGTCAATATCAGAAAGCACACAGATTGACCACGACATGAATATTCAGAGGAGATTAAACTGAGAATCTGACTAGATTAATTTTTCTACATAATGAAAATGTTCTTTTTAATGTTGGCCACAAACTAAATCTGCTCCAGGATTTAACCATGATAAAAAAAAGTAATTTCTTCTTTCCTTGTTTCTGCCTTTCTCATTTGGCATCTCGTT
This sequence comes from Rafetus swinhoei, assembly GCA_019425775.1. Lineage (NCBI taxonomy): Eukaryota > Metazoa > Chordata > Testudines > Trionychidae > Rafetus > Rafetus swinhoei. The sequence continues at coordinate 142,403,315 of CM033440.1, read as the reverse complement.
ATCTCACGTCAGTGGGGGAAAATCAACAACAGCAGCTGCTTCCATGAACAGAAGGAGTGTCTGCCGAGGAGTCGATGAGCTCCGGAGGAAGACGATCAGAAATACTAAGCCAACCCCAGCCATTCCATCAGAGCAGCCCCTTTCATATCCTCCATTGAGTGGCGTTTGCAATCTCATCAGGCTGGTATCAGAAGCAGCAGCATCCAGAATTGGCAGCTTTGGCAGGATTATGCTAGCAGAAGCTTGCATCACTAATAGCTTTAGCTGCATCCAACTTCCCACAGAACAGCGGAGTCTGCTAACTGCATTCCATTAAAAGCCCCTAGGTTTACATTATTTTATGCAATTGTATCAAACTGGGGCCACACATTCATCATCAGCGGGTATCAAACCTGAGACCTTCGGCACAGGCACCTGCCACTTGAAAGAGTGACTCCATTAAATGTGAATAGCTAGCAGGCTGCTATAATCACCGAGGCCAGCCAGTGTCTGGCGAGAGAGACACATGACTGCAAGCATTAAACTAGTGTGTTATGCAATAGTAGCACCGGGAATATAAACATTCTGTGCCTTATGACCCTCGGGACTGCATCTAATAAGCATCTAGATTTACATGATAGAAACATAAAGCGCTGGACACTAATCCCAAGCATCCACTGGTACCAGTTGTATTTCCCTGGTAAATTAATAGACATTTCTTGATATTAGAGCCACTAGCAAGAGGAACCTGCAGCAGGTCAGCATGTGTGTTAGCATGGCCTCACTTATACGCAGCCTCAGGGCCTGGGGAAGGGGAGGGTACTTTATGTACAGCTCCAGACACATGAGCGATCACACTGCAAAGCTGAAGCTTTCAGTCTTTGGTGAAGCCACCTCCTCAGTCATACCCTTACAGGGGCCCTGCCTTCTAAATCCCGCAGAGAGAGGAACACATTAAACAGTGGCTTTTGTTGCAAGACAAGTTGATATTCTCCACTCCAAGCCCACAACCCTAACCTAGGACTGACCATCTGTAAATCAAGAGGGGGCCATTTCATTTGGCACCAGAGATGAGGCTGCCCCTTTGGGCAGGATTCTAGCATACGAAAGGTGCAGACCAGCCAGAAAGTGGGTTGGTTCAACATCCCCAACCAAAAAACTGCCTGTCCTGAAGGCATGACAGTCGTTCTATAGTTAAGCCTGTAGGTGGTTTCAGTTATAACCCAAGATTTGCATGCGCTCCCCAGAATTATGCTGAAAGCTCCTTTCCCCATGGCTTCTCCTGTCCAAAAGGAAGATGGTTTGTGTGGGTGTCTGGAAAATTTGTGGTTGAAGGGGAAAACCATTTTGAGCGTTTGAAAAGGGGGGGGGAAACTTGTGCTAGCTTTTATTTGCTCACCTGGAACTTCAAAACAACTGCCTAAATGACCCTCCCATGTGGCTTATGCACCACCCCTCATTGAGATCTGCTGCACAGGCAGATGTTTGACAAATTGGAGAGCAAATGGTTCCAGGTATTTGCAAAGATGGAGCTGAGCCAATCTCCCAGAGCAGAAGGCCACTGAAGTTTGGGAACGTTTGGATTCATAGAATCATAGAACACTAGAACTGGAAGGGACCACGAGAGGTCATCGAGTCCAGCCCCATGCCCTCATGGCAGGACCAAGCACTGGCTAGCTCATCCCTGAGAGGTGTCTGTCTAACCTGTTCTTAAAAATCTCCAGAGATGGAGATTCTACAACCCCCCTAGGCAATTTATTCCAGTGTTTAACCACCCTGACAGTTAGGAACTTTTTCCTAATGTCCAACCTAAACCTCCCTTGCTGCAGTTTAAGCCCATTGCTTCTTGTCCTATCCTCAGAGGCCAAGGAGAACAATTTTTCTCCCTCCTCCTTGTAGCACCCTTTTAGATATTTGAAAACTGCTATCATGTCCCCTCTCAGTCTTCTCCTTTCCAGACTAAACAAGCCCAGTTCTTTCAGTCTTCCCTTATAGCGCATGTTTTCTAGATCTTTAATCATACTTGTTGCTCTTCTCTGGACCCTCTCCAATTTCTCCACATCTTTCTTGAATTGTGGTGCCCAGAACTGGACACAATACTCCAACTGAGGCCTAATCAGCACAGAGTAGAGCAGATTCCAATCTGATCTTTGTGACTCAGGCACATCCTCCTCTAATTTTTAGAAATGATCGCTGCCTACACTAATAATGTCTCTGAGAGGTCTGGCAAGTGCTCCCAGGCCCATTGCAGCGAGTCAAAGTTTTTCTTTCAATAAAGCCAGTCTCTGGTCCCTATTGCCTGGCGGCTCCAGAAAGCTGAGCCAATGTGGGGCGTGTAAGTCTGTGACACAGACTCTTTTGATACTTCAAGAGATTATTGAAGGTGAACGTAAAGGGAACAGGGACTGCTTTAATGCTGTGTTACTCAGACATCAAAGTGGAGCAATGCTGTGGTGAATGAGATTGCCTCTAGTCCCAACCTTGTCTGCCACAGCCCCTGCACTGAGCTCTTCTCCTGGCAACCTATGTCCCTCTGAAATACAGAGACTAATTCATTCTCATCTCCAGGAATAGGGCTGGTGCAAGTTTTGCTCTTGTAATTGATTGTGTTTCTTTTCATCCTAATTTCCTGGCTGGGATGCAAAGGAGGTGTCTGTGGCAGAGCCCAGGAGGTGTGTTATGGGGGGTGAGCCGTGCTGCTGGTGGTTAGAGCACTTAGGGTACATCTACTCTGCAAAGAAAAACCCGCGGCACCATGTCTCAGCACCCACATCAATTGATTCAGGCTCACTGGGCTAAAAATAGCCGTGTAGGCATCCCCTCTCGGACTGGAGCCGGGGCTCTGAAATCTGCTGAGGGGGGAGGATTCCAGACTCCAGCCTGACCAGGAATTTCAACACTGCTATTTTTTAGCCCCCCAGCCCGAGGCCCGCTAGTCAAGTCAATTGACCTGGGCTCTGGGATGCGGGGAGGTGGGGGTGCTCTTTGCAATAGAGACATATCCACAGAGATTGATGAGCCTGCTACAGCCTTGGCTGAGCTGGGTCTTTTAGTTCAGGCAGAAGACACTCATGCTTTAAGATCCAGATGTGCTTCTTAAACGTATGCAGCACCCTCTCTTCCCTTGCAGCCCCCAAACTCAGTCCCGTACCTCCCTGAAAGCGTTGGAGCTGGGGAGGGACTGTCCGTGCCCCAGGGTAATGTGCTCCCACAGGCTTCCTGAAGTCTCTGAGAGGACTCTGTCCTCAGCGTTCCTCTCCGGGGAAACCAGGTGCCTAAGCTTGTCGTGCCCGGGCACTGCCTACACAAGGATTGCCCTGCACGTACCGTGCTCCTGGGCAGGGCAGCAGGATCAGGATCAGTAGCCGCTTGATGATCTGCAGGCCCAGAACAGGGGAGCCAGGCCTGTGTCATTCTGTGCCCACAGCAGCTCGGCTCAGGTGTCTCGTGGTGACCCCACTGCCTGCCTCACTCCGGGCTTCTGCTCTGTGGGCCACTCCGGCACAGCAGCCCTGTGAGAACTTCAGCTGCTTTGATTTGTTGCCAGGTGGCTGTGGACACGCATCGAGACAAAGCCCTTAAGGAGCTGCACAACCAAGCTCCTTCTGCCCATTTTGGGAGCCCCGCCAAGGATCTCCTTTCTTTTGACCGAGGTTACGCTCCTGCTGCCTTCCCCGTCGCCGTGGGAATCTCTCCCCTTCCTGCCCGCTGCTAATGCAGGGGGAGAGGGGCATGAGATGGGCCAGGAGAGAAAGCAGGCCCAGCTGCTTGATACCACTAACAGCTGCAGGTGCTCAAGCTGCTCCAGGCCTTAGTGCCACGCCGAGGACGTTCACGGTGTCACAACACTTGCCACCACACAAGCCACAGGGCACCGTGTCGGTTCTCCCAAAGCCACGGGGAGCGAAGTGTCACAGCCCCTTCTGGTGCAGCTCCTTGCAAAGTCGTCCATCTCCTTGGGAACGACCGTGCACAGCAGGTAGGTGGCACCCTTTAAGTAGCTGGCCACCCCACTAGTGGCCTTCAGCGCTCTCAGAGCCCTGCCTTGGCAGTGGCACCTATTGGCAGCTAAGACTTGCGGGCTGTGTATAGTCAGCAAACACGGTCATTTGGACCCAGATGCTTACAGTATTCAGGGACCTAACTCCCACTGATTTCAACTGGAGTTGGGCTTTAGACGCTGTTGTGCCCTAAAGTTCCTGCCTGTGACATTTGGATTTTAAAAAGCTAAAGATGCAACCCCTGGTGAGGAGGATAAGCTCCCGATCCAGGTAAACAGTGAATTAGACAGTGACTACTGAAGCCTGGGAGACATGGAAAGGAAACTCTTTTCTACAGCCACTGGGACTCTGAGTAACCTGCTCATTTACAGAAAAACACTAATAAAAAAGGACTACGATTGTCTGCTTGTGGGGGGCAGGAATGGCCTTGTTTGATAGCTCAGTAAAGGACTGGCCCAGCTCTATCAAAAGAGTATCATAGCTAATAGTATAACTGATGAGAAAATGGTGGTGGTTTTACTGAGCGTAATGGGGGCTAAGATTTATAACCCGCCGCGTAGCCTAACAGCTTCTATTAAACCTGCAGACAAAACATTTGCTGAGATTGTTTGCTGGAAATTTTACAAAAAAATCACCTCTCCCCAAAGCCACTGTGATTGCAGAGTCCTTCTGCTTTTAGAAATGGAATCAATAAGAAAATGAAGCAAGTTCTGAATGTGTGACTGGATTAAAGAAATTAACAGAGCATTGCCAATGTGGAAAGCGCTTAAATGATGCATTAAGGAACCAGTTAGCGCATGGTATTCAGAATGAAACAACCCCAAACTGTTATTGACTGTGGCTCATTTGACACCCAAACATGCTCTAAAAATTGCTGTATCAATAGAAACAGCTACTAATGATGCCAGGGAGCCGCGACAACACCATGTAATCGGTGCGACAAATTAACGGGGGGTCAAGCAGAAAGCGCAGCAGGACCAGCCCTCAAAGACTAAATGCTTTCATTGGGAGAAAGAGTCACACAATGCAAATACTGGCTGGTTCAAACCCTGTAGCAACTGCAAGAATTCGGGTCACGCACAGAAAATATTCACATGCGTGGCAGTGCAAAAGCACCACGCGGCCACAGAAACAGTTTATTCTTGGCTACAGATCATCAACCTCTGGTTGCAATTTTTAACCCAAAGACAGTACTAATCCAACAGACGGCTGTAGCTCAAATAGGGACCGGACCCTTTTCCTGGGCACTCACTTGTTAATACTGAGTTTTAAAGCACCACCCGACAAGTGAATGCAGATTGCTTGTTACACTTGCCATTGGAAGTGGAAGGTAAGGCTAATGAACAATGGTTGTAAGTGACCATGGAACTCAGTTCACAGCTGAAGAATTTCAATTGTTTGTGAAAAGAAATGGTAGCAAACATCACCTCAGCACCTTCACATCCCCAAATGGATTAGCTGAAAGGTTTTATCCACACATTCAGGCCAGCGATGCCTGCGCTGGACAATGCACAAGCATAGGTTTTTATTTCACCTATAGGAATGCGGCACATGCTACTTCAATTTACACACCAGTTCTGTTGGTTAGGGCTGTAATTTAAGGTCTCACCTGAAGTTGTTAAAGCTTGATCTACACGGGGACATGCACCACAACAGTGTGATTGAATTGCCACAAATAGTCTCATCGGAGAGTGCTGTTTTCGTGTTTGCAAAAACTAAGATACTGTGGAGATAATTCATAGAAACCTGGAGCAATTACATCGCAGATGAGACCCATCTTAGCAGGCAGAAGTAGCATCAAATAGATCATGCAGAAGACATGCACTCCCGGTTGAACGCGTGTTTAGCAGCTGATGTTCTATCCCAGGGAGGCCTAGCGAAAATAAGAAGTTGGTGCCTTGTGATAGCACTAGAAAGCCGCAGGTCCCTGTTTCTACTAGAAGCAACCTTAATACTACACAGCAGACATGGGTCCAGACCCGGGTGTAATGCCTATGAGACATTTTCCAAAGAGAAATCAAAATCCAGCTGTCAGATTTAAAGTGGGGCATGCTGGGCTGGCGACAGACTTCGCCTGGTCCTGGGCAATTTGAGGGGGCTCCACTCAGGGGCCCCTGGAAGGGGCGGGGTTTCAGGCGGAGGGGGTAGGACTAGGGACTGGCTGCCTTCAGCGCCACCCAAAACGTGCTCCTCCCAGCCACTCTCAGCGCCGCGAGGACCATGCCGCCCAGACCACACTGCACAGGACTCCGGGGGCAATTTAAAAGGGCTCAGGGCTCTGACTGTTGCTACTGCCATGGTAGCGGTGGCACAGAGCATGGGGCCCTTTTAAATTGCCAGGCCCTGGAGAAACTGCCCCCTGCCCCAGTGTCAACAGCCCTGGGGGAGCATGTTGTCTATTGAACGGCATCAATGCATTCAATTATGCCCTGACACATTAAGGGGGGAGGCGTAGGTACCGCACAGCAATGGGTCATACTATTTAAATAATATGTGAGCCCTCAAATGGACCTCGTTGTCTTTTGTGTTTCAGAAACCAGCGGAACCCTGCCAGAGCAGCGGTGTGTGTACACAGCTAGGCGTTGCATGTTCTGTCTAGTCAGTCAACATCCCACTCTCCCTATGTGGGTCCCTTCTGTTACACAAAGAGCAAAAAACACACACAAGACCCATGCACCACACTGGAGAAGGAGCACTCTGTCAGGCCCACCAATCAGCCTGGCTTGGCAGGGACTGCATTGCGCTCTTCCTTGGAGGTTTCCACCCCATTATAAAACCCCCAGTGTCAATGTTCCCTCTATTTTTTTCCCATCCATATGCGGAATAAATATTGTTATGTACACCAAGGTGTGTGTGGATGTGCACCCCGAGTGGAAGCGCATGCTGCTGGCTGTCGGCGCTCTGCTCATCAGCTGGGCGGCACCCACATCTCTCCTGCAAGGCCACCCTCGCGCTCAGCTTACAGGGAACACTGCCCGGTGTTATAACTTGGGTAGGTGGGAATGCAGGATTGATCGTCCCAAGTGAAGCATGAGTGGAAATGTACACAGCCCTCAGCTGGGGCTACAGCAAACTACCCAAGGAGGGAGTGGGGAACTGTTCTGGAGCCAGTGTCTATCCAGGAGCAGTTCCCTTGTAGGCTCATGCAGAGCAGTTGCTCAAAACCAAACCTGACCTGTGGTGGGGACTCAGCTGTCCCTCAGGATACTCACTGGTTCCCCTTGCGTGTAACTGACAGGTCACTGGTCAGGGATCAGCTGAGCATGAGCAAGGTTGGACTGAACCATATGGACCCCCACAGCATGGATGCCCTTGCCACGCCTCTCTGTGGGAGGCCCTGAGCCATGCTGACACAGGAATATAGGGATAAGTGCTTTGCTGGTGGGGGTGGGATGGACACCGTAAGGAAAACGCTGGAGCTGCAGGAAGCAGCATTGGCTGTGTTTTTCCTTCAGACTCAGCCCTGGTGCGGGGGGGCGCTGTGCCGCAGAGAACAAAGGTGGATGACCCAGTGACTTCCAAATCAGTATTGAGCCCAGTGGTCCAGCACAGCACAAAGGGATGCTGTAGCCAGACCCTTGTTCCCTAGTCTCCCATATTACAAGGGTGGCATTTTCAGATGACTGAACATGTGACCCCCAGTTACTTGGGGTGGGGCATGCATGCTCCCCCACAGCATCACACCAAACCGTGCTGCCTCTCTGCCATCACAACAGTGGCCAGCAAAGGGAGCTAGGGGCGTCACCTGTTCAATTTCAGTTGGGGTCCCTCTTCTACGGCACAATCCCCATTTGTGGTCCCACTCCTTCTCCCCCCACCCATGACCACACACCCAAAAGAGGCCTTGCGACACAGCGGGGTAAATGAGCGGGGGATGTAAGTGTAGCAGTAGATTCAGAGAGGCATCACCACAGGGTAGCCAAAGCGCTGGCTCTCGGTAGCTCAAACCGGCTGACTCTAGGAGCAGCCTCTCAATTGAAAAAAAAAAAGATCAAGTACTTGAGATGCGCTGGGGTTTAAGGAGCTGAAAGGAAAACAGAGGGAGAGTGTAGGCCGGCGCTGGCCTGCCTTTGGCATCCAGCCAGCATCAAAGCTTCATTCAATTAAATACATTTTTATTTAATAAAATGCATCTGCACTCAAGCTGAGGAGCACAGTGCCAGACCGGTACTGAATAGCTCACAGGGGAGACAGAAACGGCAGCCAGTTTCCATCAACCCCCTTCTCGATGTCCCCATTGGGTCCTGCTACCGCACCTGCCATCCCAAAGGGTTACCAAGTAACCCCACCTAGCTCTTCTATGGCACTTTTCATCAGTGGGTCTCAGAGTGCTTCACAAAAGCAAAGCGCTGTACGGGACACGTAGATGGAATCACGTCCCTTGCCATGGAAATGCAGCCACCTTTGGGACCGGAGCACATGTACCAGCACACAGCAATGCTACAGCCTTTTGTGGGGAAGTGAAGAGTACTGTGTTCGGGTGAAACTTCCAAACATATGTAGATTGACACAAGGTTCTTTATTGCCCACAAGCAGTCTGGATCTTAGTTGTAGGCCTTATCTAAAAGGTGGTACAGGCAGCAACACAGAGCCTCTTGCACCTCTGAATCAGAACTGCGTTCAGTGCTGACTCAGAGAAAAGTCCATCACCTCCTTTGGGTCCTCGCATCCAAGTAATGAGCAGGCAATACTCTGTTTAGTAGGTAAGATCTGATGAAATCCCAGCTGCAAGGATAATGATTGGGGCTGACAGATTCCAGATTACTGAAAGGATCTACTAAACATTTTTAAAATAATGACTCCCCACTTGTTACACTATTATGTAATCAAAAAACAAGGGGATGGAGGATGAAATTTTCAGTCCACACACAAATCCTCACAAAACAGGTGCAACTATTTGTGCAGCAGACCTGAGTTTTTAAAGGGGTAGGAAATTGGGTGGCTCACACTAATTTATTTCATTATGCATTAAAATAGGAATAAATCAGCTCCCATGCTTCAGAGCATCAGATGATCACCCAGAGAGAAGGAATTTCCTCCACCCCTAAGATTTCTCATTCCTTTTCCTTCTGCATGTCACAGGTTGCTTAGGATCATTCATCCCTCTAACAGGTGGCAACACTGAAACCTAGAGAAATGAAGCCGGATGTCGCCCCACAAGTCTATGTCATAGCTGGGAAAGGAACCCAGGAGTCCTAGCTCCCCCCTCTGTTGTCTTCCTCCAATAGGACATACTACTGCACCTCGGTGCCTGTGAAACATTGCACACCAGGTCAAATGCACTCCGGGTGTTCTTCTGGATAGTGGACTTGCTAAACCAACAGTCTGAGTGGGCACAATCAAGTTGCCATTTTCAGGGTATGTCTACACTAGCCACCCTAGTTCGAATTAGGGTGGCTAGTGTAGACATACCCTCAAAGTGCTACACCAAAAGGTGATTTTTAAATCTTGCTACACAGTTTGAAATATGCTCGGTCCACCAGTGCCCCCTGACTTTCAGAGGCTCTAGTCTCCACTTGCTTTTCCATCTTCCCTCATCCTCATTCTTTTAAAACCTTTGCAGAACATCAGAAATAAAGCTGCTTTCAAATTTCCTTTCCTGCTGTGGTGTTCAGTCGGCTTCCACTTTCCATTGTTCCCTATTGCCCTTGAAAAATGATTTAGGCTGACTGCGCGCTACCATCTCTGTGTAGACTTTTTAGCTCCCTTTTAGCATGTCAATTTAAAACGAAAAAGCAAAAACAAACAAACAAAGACGGCTACAAAGGCTCTATATGTGTCTTGCTACCTGCAAAGCAATTCAATCCATTTTATTTTCTCTAGCATCCTCAACACACAGCATCACAGAGCTCTGCACACTGAGAGTTAGTCATAAGCTAATGAGAAAGAGAAAGGCTTAAATAATATCTTCCATTCATAGATTATCTTTCATGCTGAAGGGCACCCAGTGCGCTGTACAGTTATATAGCCATGCTAGTACCACTGACATGCATCCAACTCTGAAGAGGATGCAACTTGTTTGTGTGCTGCACAATTGCTATCTAAAGTCATACTCATAACTGGAGTGAAATGCCTTCCTAAGTCCCACGGAGATTGGCTCATAAACCTCAGCATGAAATTTTATTATCCTTAGTATTACTCTCACTTACTTTGCTACAAAAATAATTAAGCATTCAGTTATCCATCCCTGTGGTATTTGGCACAATAATTTCCTATTTCAGGGAGTTCCACAGGTTAATCACATCCTGTGTAAAGCATTAGTGCCTTTGATCAGTTCTAAATCAATTATTTTAATTTCATCCAGAATTTTCATTGTTCAAAAGATAGAATCATAGAACCATGGAATATTAGAACTGGAAGGGACTTTAAGAGGTCATCAAGTCCAGTCCCTTACACTGCCAGCAGGACCAAGCACCATCTAGATTAGGGGTTTTCAAACTCTAGGTCACGGCTTGTAAGGGCAAGCTGCTAGCTGGCCGTGAGATGCTTTGTTACGTGCACCTCCCCAGGTACAGGCAATCGGCGCTCCCATTGACAGCAGATCACTATTTCCGGTCAATGGAAACTGTGGGAAGCGGTGTCCCAGTCTGCACTGCTTTCCACAGCTCCCATTGACTGGGAACAGTAATGTGTGGCCAAAGGGGGCTGCGATCACCAGTACTTGCAAAGGCCCAGGTAAGCAAAGCCTCTCACAGCCACCTTAGTGGCTTTCCCTTACAAGCTGTGACCCAGAGTTTGAAAACACCTGATGTAGATCATCCTGATGAAAACACCTGATAGACGGCTATCTAAACTGCTCTTAAATATCTCCAGTGATGGAGATTTCACAAGCTCCCAGGGCAATTTATTCCAGAGCTTAACCACCCTGATAGTTAGGAACTTTTTCCTAATATCCAACCTAAACCTCCTTGGCTACAATTTAAGTCCATTGATTCTTGTCCTACTATTGGACATTAAGGAGAATAATTTTTCTTCCTTCTCCTTGTAACACCCTCTTAGGTACTTGAAAGCTGTTATATCCCCTCTCACTCTTCTTTTTTCCATACTAAACAAACTCAATTCTTTCAGTCTTCCCTCATAGGCCAATACCTAGGGACAGAGTGAATGTGAGCTACTGACCAGTTTTCATATTAGGGATGTGAATGAGTAGTCGAGTAGATGACTACCTGATAAGCAGCGACTACTTGATATCACACACCACCACCACCACCCTGTGCTCTTAAAGGGACAGAGAGGAGCTGGCGCATAAAGACACTGGCTCAATCTCTGGTCCCCTGCTGGGTCTCAGGACAACTCCAGCTTCCCCCTCCCCGCCCCCCCCCCCCACCTTTGCTGCTGCTCTGTTCCTTTAAAAATGCAGAGTGGCCATGGGAGTGTGGGGGGGCTTGTGCTGAGAGAGACCCGCGGGACCGGCTGCTGCTGCTCTCTCCTTTTCAGAATGCAGGGTGGCAGCGGAGGGGAGGGGAGGGGGGCTTGTCCTGAGACCCAGTGGGGCACCAGAGACTGAGCAGCATCTTTGCGCCCGACACCGCACTGTCCCTTTAAGAGCACAGAGCGGGAGGGGTGGTGTTGTGCTGAAACCTGGAAGCGAGCGTTGTAACTGCCTTTCCCTAGCGACTAGTCGAGTAGTCGATGGAAATTCCATTGACTACTTGACTAGCAACTTAATCGCTACTGAATATTCCTATTTCATATCATACTGTATATCAGGGCTGGGTCCCCTCGGACCTGTCTCCTTTCTAACATTCACGTGGTACAAACAGCAAGGCTGTGTCTACACTGGCATGATTTTCCGCAAATGCTTTTAATGGAAAAGTTTTCCGTTAAAAGCATTTGCGAAACGTCTAGATTAGGCACGACGCTTTTCCGCAAAAGCACTTTTGCGGAAAAGCGTTCGCTAATCTAGACGCTTTCAAAAAGCCCCGATCGCCATTTTCGCGATCGGGCTTTTTATGAAAACAAATCTCAGCTGTCTACACTGGCCCTTTGCGCAAAGTTTTGCGCAAAGGGACTTTTGCCTGAACGGGAGCAGCATAGTATTTCGCAAAAGCACTGATTTCTTACAGTAGGAAGTCAGTGCTTTATGCGGAAATTCAAGCGGCCAGTGTAGACAGCTGGCAAGTTTTTCCGCAAAAGCGGCTGATTTTGCGGAAAAACTTGCCAGTCTAGACACAGCCCAAAGATATAACATGCCCACTAACGCTTCTTCTCTCACTGCCCTCTGCATACCTCCAGACTAAATACTACAGCCACTGCTAAGCTCATCAGCTAGCCAATATTTCCATTCCCATCTGCAAAGCATCATTAGAGGTTTAAATACCTGTGGATTCTGGCATGACTATTGCCCTTTAATCAAGTACACCTGACTTATCCATGACTCCATGACAGGCAAAATCCCCTGTGCTCACCGTAGGAATAAATATTATTATAACAGGCACTAGCAGAAACTAGACACATGGATGGAGAATGCCTAGGAATTCTGGGGAACACCACCTGCAAGCGCATGGTGAAGTATAGGCCACACTTTGCCCATAATGCACTGGAAACCACCTATTCCAAAGGAGAAGGCATAGAAATCTAAGCCCAGCAATCGGAGAGACTGTGGCATGTACAGAGGTGACAGTTAGCGGGTGCGCCCTGGTGCGCAGCTCCTGCAAGAGCTGGCTGGGCTGCGGCAAAAGCCAGCAGGGAGCTATTGAAAGATCTGGCAGGTATCTGGGTTGCAATAAGACAATACCCGTAAGACACTGTAAGTTACTTTCACTGCTGGGTGTGTGGCTTTCCCTGCACGTCAGAGTGCTATCCACTAGGAAACACTGCCTTCTCTATACAATACAAGAGACCCTTCTCCCTAGACTGGGCTGGAAAAAAGTCCCAGGCACATAAAAATCATTTCAGCACCGCCAGCTCAAAAGCGGTTTGATTCAGAAATTTGACTTGTGAATCTCCTTTCTGGAGTACAGCAAGCTCATGGTGTAACCATCCCAATGCAACAGGCGTCTTCCTGACACTGTGTAGAAATGATATTGTCTTTCCTCATTACCCTGCTGAGTGCCACCTGTAGACCATGTCCATACCTCCCCATTATGGCAGCCCCTGGGGATTCAAGTTCCCGCTCCGCTTAATGGCCAAGTGGTATTAATATTTCAATATCCGCATGATATATAATGGGCCATGTTAAAAACCAATCAATAGGCCTTCCCTCATTTCCCCATGTCTGCCAGCTTAATGGAGGAAATGGCTGCTGCCCGAGACCTTGGCTATTTTTTTCCCTCCGTGAATGCGTTTAACCCATCATTTAAAAAAACCTTTTAAATGCCCATGGCTTTTTCTGGATGTACATGAGAGGGCAAGGGGAGAGTCTGGCTCAGCTACTGGGGGCAAGAGACAGAGCCTTTCAGTTCCTATATCTGGCGCTCCATGGCGTCTGGGACAGTGAAGACAAAGTTGGGCCTGATTTTTCACTCTTTGGAGGAGAGGCAGGCTCTGTAGGTAATCAGACAGGAGAAAGTGTTTCAACAATCCAGCCGACTGACAGTCTGTTGTTAGTAATCTCAGCCTCGGAAGAGAAGCCAAAAATCTCATGAGCCAATGAGACCCAACTCCCTTCTGTTGGGGGCAGGGTTTTGCTCCAGGATGGGACAGAGGCATTTTGGGGGGGAGGAGGGAGGGAGGAGGAGAAGAGAAGTTTCCCCTGTTGCTTCCCATGAAGCATCTGTGATGTGAATAAATGGAACTTCAGGCTCCGGGACGGCCGCCTAGATACCTTTCATCCACACCAACGTTCTTCACCAAATGAGGAAGTGAAACATACAAGCAGCGGCCAATGCTGGGGTTACAGTAGCAGCTGTCCAACTGGGGAGGAATCATATGTTGGGAGAGCTCTGATCTGGTGCCACCTACGCTGCTCATCATCCATCTATTCTGAGATGGTAACTGTCATCGCTAGTCATCAGAGTCAGTGCCCCACTCAAATCAAGTGGGGAAGCTGCACCACGAAGGGTTACTGCCTGAGATGCTGGTCTGCAAACACAGTTGGAAGATTTCCTCTGTGGCTATAAAGGCTGGAAACTTTCTTTGTATAATGGAAGCTTAAATTATCCAGAAACTGCTGGGTCATCTGAGAAGTCCTGGTCCAGCTCCACAGTGGTTCACAATAGCATGGCTTGCCGGTATTAATCTCCCCAGCTGGGCCTCTTACTTTTCTCCTGAAGCATTTTGAGGACAGGTTCACAGGCCAGTCCCTCAGATTCTGTCTGCTAAGAACATGACCAGGACCCCACACACCAACACAACTCGTTTCACATGAGCCACCACATGGGGAAGGAAGGGGATGAGAAAACAAACACCTGACAGGAAGCTGCTCAAGAACTACAGTGAGAAGCCCAGTCTAAGAATTTATATAGAACCAAAGAGTTGCCACATCAGAGACCAGAGCTGAGTTCCCAAGTACTGTGAAGGTTCAGACAAGACTCAGAATTCCAATGACTGGACAAATTCCCCTGAGCTACTCTCTCAGGCAAAGCTGGGCTGATTATTTCAGGATCCCTTCTTCCAGGTGGGAGCCCTGCTCAGAGATGGCATGGAATCCCAAAGAGATTAAACGGTTTTCCCCAACATCACCAAGAAGTGTGGGGGGAAGCTTCGTATTTCAGTAGGGCAACCACTAGTGCTGGATGGATATAAGGGAAAACCATATGAAAAATATGGGACACATAGGAAAATACCAATTTCCTTAGCATATCAAGTGTACGTTTCTACTGCCCTCAAATCTATAATGCAATTACCCCAAAGTTCAATTTAATATTTAATATGGTCCAGAGATGTCTCTCAAAATAAGGGCTGGGAGTCACTCTATCTTTCTATCACCGCTGTGTCACTGGGCTATAACTTCTGATCACTAGCCAATACTGATCTGGGACTGGATTGGAACCAGTGACTAAGGGGGAATCCCCATTGCCAGTACTCTGATCCAGCCAGTCTCCACAAGGGGGCACTGTTTTGCTTTCCCTGCAGCCATTGGCCCCTCTTCTCTCATGTCTGTGCAGTTGGCATTCTGGTCCCACCTCACATCTGGGGAACTCTCCAAGTGATCCCGTTAAGGGGGTTAGAGAGGGTGCTGAGGGGAGTGGGGGCTGAACTCCACATTCCAGAGTCCAGGAGAAGATGCAAAAATGCCATGGAGAAGGAATAAAATGGCAGAATAAAACAGAGAGGGGAGGGAAAACATACTCTCCCTTATTGCAAAGGGACCCGACCCAACATCCCAGAGCCATACATTTCTAGAGTCGCTCCTGCCTGCCCCACTGTCCTACAGCACCAGTGATGTGCCCTAAAAAGCTTTGCTCTTGCTGGCCAAATCGCATACAGTGCACAAAGCCTCTGAGGGCCAGCATGTACCAGCAGCGGTGAATAGGATCAAGGAAACAGGCTGCCTTAGCTAGCCAGTCCTGCTCTCTGGTTACCAGTCACCCCTTGAATGGCCCAGAGACCTCCCAAAATGTTCACACAGGCAGTACCCGCATCCACACAGTTCTGCCTCCACCTCTCTTAGGCAACCCGCCACAATTCCCTTCATAGGCGCTTTTCAGGGTCAATTGTCACACCAGGTCAAGGAGCAAGCCCCCCCCCTTTGTTGACCTTGTACACCCTACTTCCTTCCATCCTCCTCATGTCTCCCTCAGCCATTAACGGAGGTAGCTTAGAAGCCGTTGTATCCGCTTCCCCGGATTGTTTACTACAGAGACTCTCAGGAGTCAGAGAAACTGCAGCCCCAGTGTCAATTTCCATTTTAACTACACAATCAGTTATCAGCCCATTATCATTAAGGAGGAGATTAATCTCTGCACCACTCGGCACAGTCTCTCGTGGCTGGGAACTTTGCTGCGCTTTTTGCTAGGCCCCAGGATTCTGCAGGGAGGGACTTTGCTCATCATTTTCCTCCGAGCTGCCCAGCGCGGTGGCTGTGGGACAGGTGGAGTTCCACAAGAGGCACTGGTAGCCACAGCTCCCACAACCTAGTCTTTCACAGGGGCCCAAAACCCTGCATGGCTCCCACGACAGGCATCTGGGCCAAAGCCACCTTCCTCCCTTGCTCTGCCAAGGGGCTCTGCCGTTCTGAGGCTGAAGGGCTTGCATGCTTCCAAGTTCCGTCTGTGGCTTCAAAAACTCTGACCCACCCCTACAGCCAAAAAGAAAATCTTTTGTATGCGCTGTAGGCAGCAAGCTGCCCTTCGCCTCAGGGCATAGTGCTCAGCCGCGTCAAAAGCAGAGGGTGTGACTGGCCTCTCACCACCTCTCCTGGGGCCAGGTCTACACCAGAAACTTACACCAGTGCAGCCACATGGCCAGCGCCGGCCCACAGCATTTTGGCACCTGAGGCGGGGAGCTCAAATGACGCCTCCATGGCCCCTCGCTTGGGTCAAAATTTTGAAAGGTCTCAATTCTGCCTTCTTCCTGTTCTACTCCTCTCATGGTACTGCTCTGTTACCTACATATGCACCAGCAGGAGACACAATTTTCTACACTCTGGGGCCTAGTGGCGCCCCCCCACAGTCTGGCACCGAGGCGGCCGCCTTAGTTCTCCTCATGATAGGGCCAGCCCTGCACTTGGCTCATGGGTGTGAAAACCCCCTCACTGCTGAGCGCCGAAGTTACACTGACCTAACGCCCACTGCGAACAGTGCCATGCTGACAGAAGAGCTTCGCCTGTTGACACATCTACTGATACTCGGGGAGGTGGAGTAATGACACCAGCTTGCCAGTCGGCATGGCAGCATCTTCACTGAAGTGCTACAGTGGTGTGGCTGCACTGGTGCAGTGTTCTAATTGTAGCCTTGCCCTAAGTTCAGTGTAGATACTCTGAAGTTACACCAGTGTAAGTGAGGGGACAGTCAGGCCCAGGTGTTCACAGAACTCTTCTTACAGCTTTTTCTCTTGGTAATCTGTTCTGATCCTTCTGGGAACACACAGTCAACCTGTGGGACTCCTTGCCAGAGGATGTTGTGAAGGCCAAGACTGTAACAGGGTTCAAAAAAGAGCTAGATAAATTCATGGAGTTTAGGTCCATCAATGGCTGTTAGCCAAGATAGGCAGGAGTGGTGTTCCTAGCCTCTGTTTGTCAGAGGCTGGAAATGGATGACAGGAGAGGGATCCCTTGATGATTATCTGTTTCTGTTCATGCCCTCTGGAGCACCTGGCATTGGCCACTGTGGGAAGACAAGATATTAGGCTAGATAGAACTTTTGACCTGACCCCCTGTGGCCTTTCTTATGTTCACGCTGAAAATTGTCTCACCCATCCAGACCCATCACAACTGGATCCTAACCCAGTCCAATCCTTGCCACCAATTTTCCTCTGTTGTGAATCACAAAGCAACCACCTGGATTTTCTTAGCAACACACACTCCTTTCTACAAGACATCCAAGGAACAGTTAGAAAGCAAGGGATGTGCTAAGATACTGTGCAGGTGAGAGAGAGACAGATAACAGCGTTCTCACGGCTCCTTGCAGCCAGCACTCCTTCCAGCAGCTCTCAAGCTGCCCTTTTTCACAGCTCAGCCTCCAGATATCATTCATAAAGCAGCCCGGAGCGCCGGTTGCAGCAGCGCCTCGCCAGTCACTATGCCTAGGTGTGGCTAGCCAAAAGGAGAACAGTGACTTGCGTGGCCTCCAAACTAGTTCACGTGGGTTGACTGTGAAACACTTTGCACTTCGGATGAACAGCTAACGGTGCGCAAAGCATCAGCTAGCAACTCAACTGCTCAGATTCGACATCGATAAGGCAGCCTGCAGCGTGAAGGATCCCAAAACACTTCAGAAGCTGCATACACACAGCACCATAGAAATGCAGCCACTTCTAACATGGCACACGAAGCACACCCTGCAACAGGAAGGGGACGAGAACACTGAAGTTAAAGTAACACTACTAGATTTTCTTCAAATGCTGTGGGATCTTTGACATGGACTTAGAGCAACCATGACTTTCAATGGTAAGGTCTCATCGAAAAGACTCTCCCATCCAGTACCCAATTTATCACCCTTCCAGGAGGGCAGACCATGCTGCCCCTGCAGGACTTGAACCTGGGGTTCTAGGAATTTTATGTTTAAAACCTGACAGGGTATTAAACTGTCCCCTCTAGCTAGAGACAGAGAGGCCTTGGAGCAAGGTGGAACCCAGCTGACTACATTCATCCCCAGTGTAACGTCACTGAGTCATAGGAGGAAAGGTTGTGACTTAATCTCTCGGCAGGAGCCAAAAGCCAGGTTGAAGATGGAGGGGTGGGAACTGCCACTTGGCTGCCAATCAGCCCCCCTGGGCCACTACAGCAACGTGGGCAAGTAGAGGAAACTGCCACCTGAGGGCTGCAACCCGCACCAAAAGCACAAATGGTCTGGGAGCACCCTGGCCCTGCCCTTCTTTGTCCGCAGAAGCAGGTGAGTGTGACCATGTACAACATGGGGAGTCTATGTGGAGAAGGGGAGGCAGGTGTCCCCCCAGTTTCTAGGCAAGATCTTAGGACTCCTGGCAATGTTGTTTCCTCTAAGATTTTCCATCCGTCAGCGGAGTGAGTTTTGTCTTGGGCACCAATATTGAGGTCATGTGCGCTTGTTCGGATGTGCCACCATGGTACCCAAGTTATAAACCTCTCCCTCTCCCCTCTGCTGCCATGTCTCCCACCCTCCCCTCACCCCAACTGCTCCCCTGGTGCCTGCTGTCCCCAACCCCCCACCCCTCACCCTCCTCTACTGTCCTGGCTCCTGCCCTTTTCACTCCCTCAGTCCTCCTGGGACTTGCCCCACCACCCCATCCTATCTAACCCCTGCACCTGCCCTTCCCTTCCCCACTGTGCCCACCCCTCCTCTAGCCCTCCTCCCCATCCCCTCTCCTCACCCTAACATCTCCCTCTACCCACCTGCCCTGCCTCTCTCCTCTGCCCTCTGGTGCCCATTCCCCCCTTCTCTTCCCTCCCCATGTCTGCCCTTCTGCTTCACCCCCACAATCACCCTGGCACCTGCACCTTCCCTTACCCCCTGCACCCTCTTGGTGCCGCCCCTTCCCTCACTGCCCCTGCCCACCCAACACCTGTTCCCCTTGCCCTCTTCCTGCCTGGTGCCCACCCCCTTACCACCTTCTGCCCCAGTTCTCCTCTGCGCCCTCACACATGACTTGCTCCAACCCCCACCTTCCTCATTCCCACCCCTCCTTTCAACCCCTCTTCTCCTTGCACGCACTCCTCCCCTCTCCTCTTCCTTCCTCTTGCCCCATTGCCCTCCCATCTCCTTTCCCAGCATCACCCTGTCCCTCCTTCTCCCATCCCCACTGACACCTTCCCATTCCCCACACACACACCCCGCTCCTCCTGTCCTTTCCCTTCATTGTCTCCTCTTGGCTCCCAGGCATTTGTCTCTCCTCTGCCCTGCACCCCTGGCACCTTCCCCAGCCCCTCCTCTCCCCTAAGCACAAGCCGCTTCCTTTCCTCACCCCCATCTTCCCCTTAATTATCCCCCTTCCCTTCCCTTCCTGACACCTGCACCTGCCGGGCGGGGCAACATGGCAGGTGGCTGCTCTGTGTGCCTGGGCTGGATCCAGGGCTACGGTGCTATTTTTAGTACTGCGGCCCCGGCCCAGGAGCAGCTGCACTATGGCCCAGCTCCAGTCCCAGCACACCAGGCAGCCACCCACTACACGGCCCAGCCCCGGGACAGCTGGGTCAGGACTGCAGTACTAACAATAACACCGTGGCCCCAGCTCCAGTCCCAGCACACTGGGCAGCACACTCTGTGTGTCGGGACTCGAGCCAGGGCCATGATGCTATTTTTAGTACTGTGGTCCTGCCCCAGCAGCCGCGGTCCCAGCTGCTCCCAGGGGCTGGGTCACGCAGTGGGTGGCTGCCCCGTGTGCTGGGACTGGTGCTGGGCCATGGTGGTATTTTTAGTACTGCAGCCTAGGCTCCAGCAGCTGCCACGCAGGCCACATGGTGGTTGCCCAGCTGCTGAGGTGGGCAGTCCCCTGCCACATGGCCCCACCCCCGGGAGCAGCAGGGGCCGCAGCTGAATGGCTCTGCTGAGGGTGTGGGCGGGAATGAAATTCTTGGTGCATGCCCACGCAGACACACACCTTACAGAAGGGGTGGGCAAAAGGGCCACGGGCCAGATCCATGCTCCTGCTCCCCTGCCCCCAGGCCAATTAGGGCCTGGGGGCAGGGGAGCACACAAAGTTTCCTCCTGCCCTGCAAGGAGCACGCAGCGCTTTGAAGTGCTGCGCGCTGCTCTCAGGGCAGGAAGAGACGACACGTGCTCCCCCACCCCCAAGCCCTGATTGGCCTAGGGGCAGAAGGAGCGTGCAAAGTTTCCTCTGCCCTCCATCCCACCCTGCGAGGAGCACACGGCACTTCAAAGTGCTGTACGGTCGTGCAGGGCGGGAGGAGGGCAAGAGAAGCTTCGCACAGCTCCCCTGCTCCCCAGCCAATCAGGATTTGGGGGCGGGGGAGCGCATGATGTCTCCTCCCGCCCTGCGAGCAGCACACGGTGCTTCAAAGCGCTGTGTGCTGCTCGCAGGGTGGGGGCAGGGCTGGAGGAGGCTTCGCGTGCTCCCCCAACCAATCAGGGCCTGGGGTCAGGGAAGTGTGTGAAGCCTCTTCCCGTCCTGCCAGGGGCATGGGTGCCTAGTGGGAAGGGGCGGCAAAGGGGACCAATTATGGTCTGGGGGTGGGGAAGCCCAGAAGCATTCTGACCCCTTCCAGATTAGGCCCCCAGCCAAAAATTATTGCCAACCCCTGCCTTACTGGGAACCCTGAGCCCTGGCTATTCTAACCCCCCACCCCTCAGAGTAGTGACTGCTGTTAGCCATGGCGAAATTGACACCAGATCACATGGTCATTTTGTGATGTGGACAGGTGCCTGTGCAGACAAATTAGAGGAATGGTAGGTAGGATACCAGGAAACAGGTTCTCAGGATTTACCTCCTGTATTTTCTTGCCTGTAACCTGTGACCTGGGAACACTTCGGTGGGCTAATGAGAGGGGAGAAAGGCTGCCAGTTGTACTGGGGCCCTGAGCACAGCAGGCCCCTGAAATGGGAGGAAATGGGAGGCAGTGGAGCCCTAGCAAACATGATACTGGGGGCCTAAATTTATCTTGGGGGGTCTGCTGTGCAGCTTCTAAAGACATGAGAAGGGCCACCCTCTCTGTGGGAGCTCACAGTGAGAGAGGATCTGGGTCACACCAGTGCCTGGCTGGGAGACGTGTAGCAAAACACGGATGCTGCAGGAAGCGGTGTGGGTTATTCATTGTGGGTGCTCTTGCCTGGAAGTCAGCACTCACCCCAACGAGACATGGAGGGAAGCGTGTGCTGCTTTCAGACGAGACACAGCCCCAACACTCCAATTGCCTGTGATCATTCCATAGCCGAGACTACTTTCATACGAGCTGGGTTGTTACCCCCAGCGTCCTAACCAAATTCCAGCCTGGGTCATTCCTTCCTACCTTCCTACCCAGTGCTTGATTTGTACCAGCGCTTGCCAGAGCTGAGCCTCAGCCCTCGGAGGCTTGGCAGTTCATAGCCCTGGCTCTTATGGGTTTGTGCATCAGTTATGAATGTAAAAAAATCGCTTGACCCTGGCACCTAATGAATTGTTTGAGCCCTGACTAGGGATGTGAACGACTAGTCGACTAGTGGACTATCCGATAAGCAAATGTTTATCAGATAGTCGACACACTAGTCAACTAGTTGCTTCCCCCCCTTGCTGACTCTATCAGAAAGAGGCAGCAGTGGGGGGAAGAGGAAGGGGTGCTTCTAAATGGCAGTGCCGCATGGAGCCCAGGGTCAGCTGGAGACTCCCCCTCAGATCCTGGACTCCATGCGGCACTGCTGCTTCGAAACGCTGCAGGGAGCACGGGGCCAGCAGGAGCCCCACACTGGCCCCGTGCTCCCCACAGAACTTTCACCTTTGAAGTGTAGCAACAGCCCTGGAGTTGCTAAATTATTCGATTAGCTAGTTAATCTAAATTTAACATCCCTAGCCCTGACACGTCTTTCATTACATTAAGCACTGGCCCTAACTCCCCTCTGCTGTATCAGTGGCACATGGTGTTTCTCTTCACTTCCTGTCCCAAATCATGGTGTGCTACTCAATCAGCTGCCGCGTTGCAATCAAACGTCAGCTGCTTCTCAAGAGTTAAGAAAAAGGATCCTTTTATAAACATGCAGTATTTTGAGAGGTACTCATCTAAAGACTCCTACTACAGGTTGTCGGCAGAGTTTGAGCCTGGGACTTTTAGCACTACATGATGCACCTCTACCAGCTTAGCTGAAGGAGTAACTGCAACAGTAGTAGTAGATTGTCATGCTGTAAATGCAGCAAAAACACTACAGCAGACACGAGTGTCATATTTAAACAAAATGTACTTAGTGAGGCAGTGTAGTCCAGTCAATGGGACAATGGGTTAAAAATCAACTGGTTTCTATTCCTGGCTCTGCTATGGACCTGCTGTGTGAGAATGGGCTTGTCACTGTGCCTCAGTTTCCCTTACCTATCCTTGTTCAGTCTTGTCTATTTCCATTATAAATTATTCGGGCCAGCAATTGTCTTTCATCTGCATGTGCATGTACAGCCCCTTGGGCAAGGCTGTCAACGGGGGCCTTTGAACACTACTGTAACACAAATAGTAACTGAAAATAAAACCCATACAAAAGGGAAATTCAAACAGAAAACTCAGTTTTTGCTGAGGACAGACAGCGAGACCTGATCCTGACCAGATCTGGTCAATAAGATCTCACAGGATCAAGCACTGCATGTTTATTGTTCCCTGCACTGTTAAGAGGTGAAAGCTTACTTCCAACAGGTCTCAGGGAGGGGAAAAGCCCAGTGACATCCCTGAAGAAAGCAACATCTGCTGCATGCTCCTTTCAGTCTGGATTAACCACCATCTCGTCCCTGCACCGCCTGCCACAGCCTCAGGTCTGGTGGGTTCCTGCTTGCTGTTTTCTATTTTCCCCCTACTTTACTTCTCTAGTTAAGACATCAGAAGTGAGATTTGTCACTTAGCCATCTGGAATAGGGAATCACTGGAGGCTGCAGTTTCTTTGCTTGACACACTCTTAAACAGTGCTAATATAATTCAGATGTTTTACAAACCAGCAACGACAACTGGGCATGAAATTAAAATGTTTGCGGAGCTTGCGGAGTGGAACATCATGGCTGGGCTAGGGAAAGGCAGGTGCCTGGATGGATTCTAGGGCAGGGGAAGGAGTCCAGGGGCCCTTTGCTTCCTGACAGTTGAGTGGAGCTGCTGCATTGGGATTGCTTGCAAAGGAAGCAATGGTATAAATGCCTCCACTGACTCAAGAGGAAAAGCAAAGGGGCGAGACGTCGATGTGGCAGGAACATGGGAAGTGAATGTGATTTACCCCTTTCCCACAGCCCTCTAACAGGTCTTCTGTTTTACGGCTTATGTTTAACGCAACACAGCCTCAAGCCATTAGTCCACTCTGCCCCCCAATGCCCAGAGTCTGCCCTTTCCTAGCTGGTTGCATTCACGAATGATCTGCAAAACAAGCCACTGTTGCCTGCTCCAGGGAGGGCAAGCAGGTGGCTGCCTCTCCAAGCGTGGTGCTCTCAAAACTGGCTGCTCTGGGAGCTCGTGGGGGAAGCAGTCAGACAGATGGATGAGCAGGTGCCAAGGAGGGCAGTAGGATTGTTTCAAGCAGCGGGGGTGGGTTGTTTGCTCTTCCCCCTGGCTCTCCCATCTGCTTTCCCTTTCCCTGCAGGGCAATCAGACTTTGACACCTGGCTAGATGCCTCCTAGACTCCTGCTTTCCCCAGAAGCTGCTGGGTTGGGTTTCCACTTTGCACTGGTACAGAGGAGCGCACACCCTTCCCAGCAATGTATGCTGGTGTAACCCACACAGCTGCTGGGTGTGGTGCACTGTCCCAGCTAGTGGCACTGTGACCACACTCACAGAGAGAGTGATGAGTCTGCTCTACAGCCTTAGCTAACAGCCAGCTTGGCTTTTAGCTCATCAGGCTCAGGCACTAAGCTCTAGAGTTCCATTCTGCTCGCAGATGACTAGGGTCTGCCAGTGTGACATTGGGCTGTGACCCTATGCTGTGACCCGCTCGCTCCTCCAGACTAGGAAGAAGTCTATTGTTCCAGATGATAACATCCTACGAGAGCCAGAGAGAAGAACATGGACTCATTATAATGGGAGAGGGAAGCTCTGTGAATATAGAACCAGGCACAGAATAATGTTTGGCATTTCCTACCACAGGGTGCTTTTAATCAGCAGGGAGTGGAGTGGGAGAGGGTTAAAATGTTTTCTAATTAAGGAGCAAGCCTGCCTGGGAGAGCAATTAAGCTGAAAACTGTCCCTCGTTTGATAAGGCTCATGTTACAAGCTCTGGAAACCTTTCCGATTTCCAGCAATTAAACCACATTTTTGTCACCCAGTTACGAACATTGTCTTTCATCTTTGCTTTTATCCAGCCTCCCAAGCACCCCCTAGTGCAAGAAGTGATTAGGACAAGGGTGAATTGCCAGCCAAGGAACATTGAGCAGAAGCAGGGTGTCTGAGGAGAGAACAGGACACCATCATGGAAATAGTATCTTGTATTTCTACAGCACCTGAATGATCCACAGGCTCAACTACCTGATTACAAACCACAAATAAGGGCCTCTGTACAAAACCACTGACATGCAGCCACGTCCAGGGTGGAACATAAGAGCCATTTAACAGCTGCAAAGCAATTTAGGATGAGAAAGGAATATTGTGTCTAGCTGAAAAACAGCAAAGGGGAATTTAGACTGGAAGGGCATGTCCCAGTACTCAAGCTAACACCCCCAACTCTGGCTGGGAATCTTGGACCACAAATGCTTTTGTCTCAGTGAAGAACAACCCACCCTAGCAACATGCTGAGAGAAAAGAGTCCCACCTACTGCTGACCTGGTTTAGAGAGAGAAGAGCCCCACCTACTGCTGACCAGCAAGAATGAGGAGGCTATACAACCCTGAACTACTAAGACATGTGTGGGTCACAGGACAGAGAGGTAAAACACCAGTAGGGAGGTGACTGTCTTCCCAGGTAGTGGTTGTCGATTTGATAGAACTGCCTCAGTGCAGGGATTGGACGTGATGATCTCTGGAGGTCCTTTCTACCATTCTGCATTTTATGTATCTCAGAGACACATAGGTGATTTTCCACCCACATACCAGCACTTCATTTAGCTGAAAACAAGCCATGAAGCTCTTGTCACTATCCAAGAGGGATGGTCAAAATTAACAGGGCAGGCATTAAACTGATTAAACGCTGGCTTACCGATAGATCTCAAAATGCAATTGTAAACAGGGAATCATCATCAAATGGAGTGCATTTCCGGGGGGTCCCATGGGATCAGTTCTTGGCCGTATGCTATGTAATATATGTATCAGTGACCTGGAAAAGAACATAAAGTAAACTGATCAAATCTGAGGATGGTCGGTAAATGGGGGGAGTGGTAAATCATGAAGAGGATAGGCCACTGATACAGAGTGATCTGGATCAATTGGCAAAGTGGGTGCAAGCAAACAATATATGTTTTTAATACTGCTAAATGTAAACATATACCTTAGGAACAAAGAATATATTTACAGGATGGGGGACTCTATCCAGGGAAGCAGGGACTCTGAAAAGGATTTGGGGGTCCTGGTGCATAATCAGCTGAAGATGAGCTCCCAGTGCTGTGGCCAAAAGAGCTAATGTGATTCTAGGATGTATAAATGGGAATCTTGAGTAGGAGTAGAGAGGTCATTTTACCACTATATCTGGCACTGGTGCAACAGTTGCTAAAATACTGTGCCCGGTGCTAATATCCACAATGCAAGAAGGATGTTGATAAATTAGAGAGGGATCAGAGAAGAACCATGAGAATGATTAAAGGTTAGAAAGCATGTCTTGCAGAAATAGACTCACAAAGCTCAGTGTGTTTAGTTTAACAAAGAAAAGGGTTAGAGGTGATTTGACTATAGTCTGTAAGTATCTACAATGGGACCAAATATTTAATAATGGACTCTTCAATCTAGCAAGGGAAAGTATAACAGAATCCAGTGGCTGGAAGACAAACCTAGTTAAATTCAGACTGGAAATAAGGTGCAAATTTTTGACAGTAAGAGTAATTAACCATTGGAAAAAGTTACCAAGGGCTGTGGTAGATTCTCCATCACTGGCAACAGGCTCTCTTAAGAGAATGACAAAGGCCCGGGCCACTTTGAGTTTAGACACCACAGCCCAGTCCCAGCCCCAGGCCCCGACGTATCTAACTTCTCATCCACAGGGTCATACTAAAACCAAAAGAATATATGAAAATGTGGTTGTACCTTTGTTGAAACTGTTTAGCTGCTGAATATAGATCTTCATCGCTTAGTTGTCTAAGCTTAGTTGTCTGAACTCCCAAAGGAATCCAAAAAGGGTACAAATTTGTCGCAGTGACTCAGATCAATGTGTAAGACCAGATTTGATGGAGTCAATCAAATTAACAAAAAAAACATTGACTCGATAGTGCCTTTCTGCATCAGATTCAGATGTTAGACTGAGATTGGTAGAAAATGTCAATACCCTGTGCTACTGATTTGGACTCAGAAAGGATTGCATCCCATTGATCATGAATCTTTTGAATATCTTTAATAAGTTGTTCAACATTATCCCTCTCAACATCTAATGTAGCATTTGCATGCTTCAATTACAAGATTAGTTTTGTGGATCATTTTTAACAGCTCCATCCACATGGATGACACTATAATGAATTCAAATTTGGATGTATACTTCTGAATTGACTTAAGCTCAGTGTGAGCCAGTGCTGTGGGAGTAAGAGATTCACGCTCACTTAAAGCCTTTCTCACAGAGTCCAAATGCTGAGCAACTGGTTTAATCAATTCATGCTGGCCATCTTGTTGTCGACATGCCGTGAAGGGAAACAGGCAGATGCTGCTTCAGAAGTTCCCACTCTCGAGGACTGCTACTGAAGAGGTTGTACAATAGCTGGATTGCTCCAAAGTATGTGATAGCTTCCTTGCATGATTCAGAGCAATCAACGCCAACAAGATTTAGTGTGTGGTTACCACAACTGAAGAAAATACAGTTTGGATTTTGCTCAAGAAGGACTGTTTGAACTCCATTGTACTTCCCAGCCATATTGGATCCATTGTCATAGGCTTGGCCAATGCAGACTTGAAAATTTAATTTGAAGCCTTCCAGAATTTCTAAAACACGAACGGCGATTTCTTTTCAAGTTTTTTTGTGAAATTATTGAAGAAAATGAATCATTCTTCAATTGAAACCTTTGAACTCCCTGCAGTTTTAACATATTGAATAACCAAGGTCATCTGTTCTTTATTAGTTGCATCATCCTGGAGTTGCATCAATAATAATTGAAAGTACTTTGCATGTCGTATCGCTTCAAGAATTATTGTTTGCACAAATGTCCCACCAAGCTCAATAAATTCGTTTTGTATTCTGGTAGACAGATAATGGATTTGCATGTGTTTTCCGCTCTCTTGTGATTCACGAATATGCTTAACATGGCCTGATAAAAGTGGGTCATA
Source organism: Rafetus swinhoei (assembly GCA_019425775.1). NCBI lineage: Eukaryota > Metazoa > Chordata > Testudines > Trionychidae > Rafetus > Rafetus swinhoei. The sequence goes on along the minus strand of CM033440.1, from coordinate 142,375,760 downwards.
CTTGCTAAGAAGCTCAAGTATACCAAGAAAGTTTCTGTTTGTAGGGTCACCTATACATTGACTGGAACCAAACAAAGCCAATCCTCATTCAGAAAGAAAAAGAATGACATTCAATATGAGTTCACAGAGTTTTTTTCCAGTTATCAGTTTCTGTGTTTTTCACTCAGGAGTAAGTTTTCAATTGAACTGTCAGCTAGTGCTGCTCTGCTAGCTGATTTCCATGTAACATAGAAATCTTTCTGCAATACTGCAGTTTCATGTGCAGGTATTCAGTCTTTCAACTTCCTCCAACCTCTGCTGAGGCTCCAACCGGATGGATCAGACAGTACTGATGCATTTGAAGTATTACTGTTAAAAATGAAACAGGGAACACAGAACAGAGCCTGCTTTTCCATGCTCCAGCAGTGCCAGCTCTTGTGTAGATCTCTCCATTTGGAAGAGTTTTTGTCGGCAGACGAGTGGGAGAAGCATGATTTTCAGCATCTTTTGGTATATTACTTGGAATCTGAAAACAACTAACTTTGAGAAACTACTGTATTTGAGCAACATTGTTCTTATCAAGAAGCCCAATATCCGGTTCTGATGCCACCATTGTTACACTGTATCCTGTGCTAGTCATAAGTTCTTGCTCTTGCTGCGCAGCATCTCCGAGGTCCTCATTTTCTGCCTTCACAGTCTCTAAATTGAGCGTAGATTCTGCATCTCTCGCTACTGTTGGCATTTCTGTGTCTTGATTAATGACCTTCACATTTTGAGGCAGTGGCATTGAAATGTCATTTGTGGGCACAAAGTTTTCATCAGCAGAACTGGAAGTGTCACTGTCAGTATGGTCACCGTCTAATGGCTGAAGCATCTTTTCTACAAGAAATGATGTTATTGACTTTAAACTCTTAACTGCTGCTTCACTGTTGCTTTCACCACCTCCTACTTGCACCACTTTAAAATCTTTGCTTCATTTTTATAAAGGGGTTCTTTTAAAACACAGTAACACACAATAAATTAATTCCCTAAAGGCTATTGATTATACAAAATTTTAATTGTATATACTTCGCAATGAATATTATATAATAACGGTTTGGGGGTGTAATTTACTACAGCCCTTATAGCCTTATTTCAAAGTCTTGAAATTTCATCTGCTAACATGTTCCTGTTATTAAATTCCTCTAATAAGTGGTACGTTATTATGAATATGAACATGTGGCAATTGCCAGATTAGATATAAAGTTTATTAAACAACTAGAATTAAAAGTTGATTATCACAAAAAAGCCTTTAAAGGTGAATCTAAAACTGGACAATGAGATAACTTACAACTGAGCCTGATAAGGTTATTGTATGTCAAGACACATAAAAAAACCCAGGAATATGAAAATCTCCTATGCAGAGATAAACATCTAATTTAAAGGTTAAACTCACCCTCAGACCAAGCAAAATCACTTTACAGTAACAGAATTAATTACGACTTTCAAAACCTCTAAACTATGCAAAGACTGTAAACAGCATTTTATAAGGTAGAAGCACTAATCACAGAAACTACTCCAGTCTCCAGTCACTTAGAAGAAAACTCGGAAGTGACTGAAAAATTAGCAAAGGTCCGAGGTCCCACAATGATTTAAATCAATTTTTTGCAGCTATATAGAGCTGCTTTTGTTGTCTCTGTTACAGTTGCAAGGTGTATAATAAATGGAAATGACTTGGTAGAAAAATGTCAAAATTTGAGGCCCCTTTATCTGCTGGACCAAATGGCCCTCCTGGGCCCCCCCTCTGATAGGGGCTGAGTGGCAATCAATGTTTTTCTAAAAGACCTGCTCTCTGTGTTATTCTTGGGGCAGTTCTCTGGCCAGTGCTATAGAGGAGGTCAGACTAGAGGATCACAGTGGTCCCTTCTGCCCTGTGAATCTATTAAATGATTAAGCCAGTTCCCAGCTATGCTGTCGTATTGCTATGTGACCTGGTGCAAATTACTTAATCTCTCTACATCTCAGTCACTTCGGGTATGTCTACACTGCAAAGTTAATTCGAAATAACAGCCGTTATTTTGAATTAACTTTAATAGCATCTATACATGCAAACCGCTATTTTGAAATAGCGGAGCCCTTAATTCCAATTTGGTAAAACTCATTCTATGAGGAGTAACGTCAAATTCGAAATACCTATTTCAAATTAAGTGCTGTGTAGACACTTAATTCAAAATAGGGGGCCTCCAGCCCTTCCCAGGGAGACCTGGTGGCCACTCTGGGCACAACCAGGAAAACTTACTCTCCTCTCCCCCAGACCTGGAGCCATTAAAGGGGTAGACCCTGGCCACAGTGCCTGTGCCAGCTCCAAGCCTGCCAGCCCAGAGCCAGCAGTGGCCACCGGGGCCCCTGACCCATTGGCCCCAAAACATGAGCCAGCAAGCCACTGGTAGCCAGCCCTCCACCACTCCCCAGGAGCAGTCTGCCAGCTCCCAGGAGCCTGACAGGGGCTGGAGAAGGCAGGCGCCTTCCTGGTCCAGGGTGGAGATCATGGACCTTATTCAGGTTTGGGGGGGATGCCCCCAATGTCCATGATCTCCGCACTAGACGGAGGAATGCGGCCGTCTATGGCAGGATAGCTGCCAGCCTGGCCACCAAAGGCCACATGCAAACCCAGGAGCAGGTTTGCAACTAAATCAGGTTGGTCCAGCGAGACCCCCAACCCCGGGCCCTGAGATTCCCCTCCCCCTTCTTCCCTTTCTTCCCCCTTCCAGCTCCCTCCTCCCAGGTTTCCCCCTCCCCTCTTCCACCCTCTCTCTTCCCCTCTCCCACCTCCTTTTCCCAGTCTCCCCAGAGGTTCATCCCCCCCCCCTTTTGTTCAATAAACCCAGTTTCTATTTTTGAACATACATATTTTTTTTTTGTCATCAGGAAGGGGGGCTAGGGAGGGGTAAGTGGAAGGACGTGAGGGAGGAATGGGGCACAAGTCCCCAGTGGGGAGGACCGGGATGGCTCTGAGGGCTCCTCGGGGTGGACGCTCTCCTGCAGGGCCTCCTGGATCCTGACAGCCCCCCGATGGACCCCCCAGATGGCAACCTGCAGCAAGTGCAGCCAGGCTGATGGCAACTACCACACGAGATGCACCGGCGTGCCCAGGGGCAGCTCTGGCTCCATGTGGCTGAGTGCTGTGGTGTCCCGAGTGCAGGCACTCAGGGCACTCCAAGACAGGACTGCTTTGCTGTCCCTCATTGAGGTAGACAAGCAAGTGGGAACCCTGAGAACTGTCTGTCGGGGTGGGGTAGGGTCCTTTAAGCACGGAGCTCAGTTAGCCTCAGGCAGCAGCCCCACACACTAAGTCCTAACCTGATGCCCTGCTGCACTGGTTCCGGCCAGCCTTAACCGGTTCAGGGTCCACTCAGTGTGGACACACTATTTTGAAATAGCAAAACGCTATTTCGAAATAGTTTTTGTGTATAGATGCGTTATTTCGAATTAGCTTAATTTGAATTAACTATTTCGAATTAAGTTAACTCGAATTAACGCTGTAATGTAGACATACCTGTCTTCTGTAAAGTAGGCATAATGGTACTTCCTTTCTCTTGTGCTTGCCTCTGTTGTCCATTTAGAGAATAACTAGATATGGCCAAGAAACGGTATTTTTTTCTGAAAACTGCTAAAAAAGTGCATTCCTTCACAATTTTTATGTAAACCTTTCAGTTTTTTTAACAAGGAGAGAAAGCCAAATATTTCTCACATTTCCCCCTCTCTTTTATTACCCCTTCTATGAAAAAATAGGAAATGAGAGACAGGAGGTGGAAGGAGAAGAAGAAAAACCATGGGGACTAAACATGTTTGTTATTTTTTTCATCCAAACCCAGAAAATTTGAATCAATGAAAATTTTCTGCAAAAACTTCTGTTTTGCGGCAAAAGGCCACTTTTCATCCAAAAAAAGAGTTTTCAAACAAAACATTTCAAATGCTTCCAAATACAAGCTCTTCAGGGCAAATGGTCTCTTACTATGTGAAGGTATAGTGCCTATTATTATTATGTAACCTTGTAGTATTGTAGTAGTGGCTAACGGCCAAAATAAGCAGGGTCCCGGAGTAGTAACTTCTGTATAAACACATCATAATTTCAGTTCCTTTCCCAAATTGCTAATGATGCTGTGCTATGATCCACAATATAGATATATTTAAAATTCTTTTGCCACATTTTGGAAGAGGAAGGTATTAGCCTTAAATCCTGGCTACTCTAGTTTGAGTAATCTTGCTGTTCAACAGCTGCCTCACTCTACCCCAGAAGTGGCTTCAATGGGGGTTGGCAAAGGGGTTTCAATGTAGTTGTTAGTATGCAAACCAAGGGATGAAGGGGACAGAGATGGTCCCTGCCCATGGCAAGACAGCAAACTAAAGCTAGCCTCCCTGGGATCCATGCTGGTGCTGGAATTTGCAAGAAATATATGAACCACTCAGTTTATCATGGGAGAGTCAGTTTATCTTGGGAAACTCTTTCACAGCTTGGGTGTCCTTGAATCCCCTGTGCTGGTTCTACCTGAGCATGACTTCTCTCTTGCTATCCTCTTCTCCTCTCCCTGTCCCCGTCCCCCTGCTGCTCAGAAAGCTGTCTGCTCCCCTCCCTCAGCCTGAGGAGAGGGAAGCAGACTGAAGGTAAGAAGGACTGAGAAATGTAAAGGGCACAAAGGAGAGGGCTCCAGACAGCCCAGGGAGTCAGCTGTGGAGAGAGAGGAAGGAAGGGCAGTGACTTGCCTGTTTGGGGGAAGTTCAGCTGCTCAGCATACAGGCAGCAAGGCCCCACTGCTTCACAAAGCATATTCCCTCTCAATTGAGCTAAACATAAGGGCAGCGGGCTCGCAATGAGAGCAGGCCTGATCCCAAGCAGAGATGAGCTCTCCTAACATCCCCTGGAATCAATAGGATTCTCGGAACGAGGCCAAGAACACACGGCAGCAAGATCAGAACCCAGAACTGTCTTTGCCCCCCAGGGCTCTGCTGCGCCTGAGGGACAAGCGCTCACACACACTCCATTAACATCTTCGGGGTTTGTGTGTGCACAGGAAAGGGCCCTGGGTGATTTGGGCTACTGATTCCCAGACTGGATCTGCAGTGCAGGGCTTTACACTGACTCTAATGAACACAGAGGGAAACAGAAACCCCCACTCTGTACGGATAGGGAGAGATAAAGAGCCACATGCACACACTGCAAGAGCGACAGCAGCACAAGAAAGAGGAGTGGGTTGTGCCCACGAAAGCTCATGTTCCCATCTACATGGTTTGTTAGTCTCTAAGGTGCTGTAGGACTATTTGTTGTTTTTTACGTTTTTACAAGAGAGAGAGAGACAAGCACAGGCAGCAAGGGGATAAACAGCTGAGTAGGAGACCAAGGAGACAGAGGGAATGGGCCAGAAGATAGCAGAAAAGAGAGGAGGCAGACAGAGACGCAAGCAGAGGAAAAGAAGAAGGCAGGAAGGCAGGTAGGAGAGGCTGATCTGCTGCTGGCAACAAGGTCAGAAATTGAAATAAAACACATGTCACATGGGGCGTGTGCAGCTAAGCTGGTTTAGCCAAGACAGGGGTGGGCAGTACTGCCGCAGGAGTGAGGTAGGCACAGAATCCTTCCCGTTGCTGCACCTCTCCTAAGGGAAGGGTGATAGGACAGGACATTCATATTACCGAGCAAGTGAAGCAATGGTCTGATGCTGCCCAAGCCCGCTGCCACAGAGTCAGAAAGGAGTGGTGGAGAGAGAACTGGAATGGGAGACCGACACATGTACACACACACACCCTTTAGAGTCCAGATGTCCTTGAGTCTCCCGCGAAGAAAGGGCCACTGAACTGTTGGAGCAGTGTTCTCAGCTGTTCAGTGTGTGATCTCATCCATGCAGGGTCTTTTCGCTAATCCCCTAATCTGCTGGCATTTCCAATACAGGTATAGACCTGTATTGTCTGGCTCCAGGGGACACCCTTCAGAAACAGTCTCTAGGTTTTGGACACAAATCAGGGGGCGTCATGGTGGGGTCCAAATCTTTAGTGGAAAGTGGCAGAAGGAGTGTGGAGGCGAGCTCTGGAACTCACCGCCACAGGAGGCTGGAGAGTCAGTCTCTGTGGAGCTGGGTATGGACTGGGGCTAAAGAGGGCTGCATTGAAGTGGGCACATCAAACTTCATGGCTCAGGGCACAAGCTGATTTCCCCCAGAGGCAGGGGCAGGGAGAAGTCCGGTCTCTCCACCCTGGGTCAGAGCATTGAGCACTGGTCAGCTGCACCATGGGAGGGATTCCTCCCACTGGAGAATGAGTCACTGGCCTTGGCGAGAGACAGGATACCAGATCCAGGGCCAAACCCGAACCTCAGCTTCATGCACTGGGGGGTGCAGAAGTAAAGTCTGAATCAGAACCCCCCTCCCAGCAATGGGTGCGGAAGTGGAACCTCATCCAGGCAAGGGAAAGCTCAGGGTAGCCGCTGACTTTGGGAGCATTTCCCCATTTCTTCACGTCTTGCATGTACAGCTCGGGTGGTTATCCGCTTCCCAGCTTGTGAACCTAGGCTCCGGCTGGGCCCCTCTGCAGGACATTGGACTTGAGGGGCCACTGCTCTGTCACCTGGGCCTCTTGTTGCCACAGTAACGTGTCTCGCTGCAGTAACCGACTCAGAAGAAAATGAGAGAGTGCCCTTGCTATTCTTAGCGAGGGCTCAGGCTGAGGGGAGCCTGCAGGAGGGGCCAGCAGCCCGAGGCAGGAGCCCATGACATCTCCCCGAAGATGGCAGGATGGATGCAGAATGCACAGGCAACACATACTGGTGCCCGGGGTGGGGAAATGGAACCAAGCATCCAGCAAAGCCCCCCAACCCTTCACACCCTCCATCTCTTCTCTTCCACTTCCCTCTCGTCTTTCCCTCAGACATTCCCCCTCTATTCCTGTCTTTCACTGGCTTCTTCCCTCTCTCCGCTTTTCTTTGCTCTCCTCTCCCATCTTTCTCTTTCCCTCTTCCGGTCTCTCCACCCCAAGGAGCTTTCTAATGACTATAATGAAACTCCAACACACTTTCTATTCAATCACCCACCCTGCTGGAGCCCTAGAGAACCCAGCCACGCACAGCAATTAGAAAGCCAGTGCCTGGGGTGGCTGCATTTGCACTATGGCTACAGGGATCCTATCGGCCCTCTCTGAGTGAGGGAAGGACTTTCCAGAAAGTCGGCAGCATCACCGGCTCCTCCAAGCAAGGCCCTTGGGTTAAGAAGGAGCCTTTCCTGTGGAACAGCTGCCTCTCCTCCACCTGGAGGCAGCTAACTCAGAACAGAGGGGATTGTTCTAAGACTATAAACAAAGCAAGCTGGTAGCAAGGACACAGACTAAACAGGGCCCAGCCTCCAGCAACTCCTTCACCCTGGAGAGGCCCAGCCCCTGTTAGGCTGTGAGCTTCTAGGCACTAGTGACGAGGCCTTCCACCATGATTTCTGAGAGCAATTGGGACGACAGCCAATTACATTAACAAAGCAGGGGTAATTAAGAACAAAGCAGAAGAGAAGAAGGAGATAGAAGTGGATGCAAATCAGGCTGCATGGCGCTCCCCCATGTGTACAGGGAATTAGGGTTCATTGAAATTCCTCCAGAAACCTGTTCACAAGCAGCCTGTGTCCCAGCAGACAGCTCACTCCCTCACTGATCACACTCCCTGCCCTGCCTCTGCTCCTCCTGGTACCCCTTGACATCGGTGGGAGTTAAATACCTAGGTGCTTTTTGAAAATCCCAGACATCCTTCTGCATCTTTATGCGCCTACCATCTAAACACGTTTGAAAATCTGGCCCAAGGGACTGGGGCTGGGGAAATAGATTGATTTCCCAGCATGCACTTTGCCACCGGTGGCCCAGGGGACAAGCCAGGGTTTGTTAGTAGGGCTGACTGAACCCATTTGGCGGGAGGGGAGAAAAAGACTGACCTGAACCTCGGCCCCAGGCCAGCAGAACCACCTATGTATCCAAGCACTGGGGATGGCTTTGGGCTCCTCTCATCGTGTCAGAGTGAAACAGGGAAACAACCTCCGAGCTCTGCAGGACCACACCCCTGCAGGACAGGTTCATGCCAGGGAACCTGTTTGGCGAGCATTAAAATATTACAATAATAGATTAAAACATCAACCACTTTGTTGCTTTTTGAATTTGCATATACGCCCCCTCCCACCTCCTTCACCCAGCAAATCTGTCTGAGGCGTGGGCGGCTGCATGTTATTTAGCTCTTGTAATTGCCTCCTATAAATTGGTCCCTCCAGCCCCATGACAGCTTTTTTGGCTCTTTTCTGAGATTGCCCCAATGTTATCAATATCCAACTTTATCAATATCTCTGTGGTGCCCAGAGCTGGGCAGTCAGTTTTAAGGGTGGAACCATTTTTAGGGCGGGGGTGCTGAGCTGTGCCCCTTCCCCCATCCATGCCCACACTACCCCAGGCTTAGGCCACAACTGGGGGTAACTGAGGAGTCCAGGTAAAGGGCCAACGGTTGGGACCCCTGAGTTGACAGCAGCTGAGACTCCAGTGTGGGCCACAAAATCTGGGGGGGTGCTGCACCAAACCACCACCCCTCCCCTCTACATCCTGAGCATATGCGGCTGAGCATGAGACCCCAGGCAGGGGCTCACTAGAGCTGTACAGAGAGGGTCTCTTCTCTCCCTACTCTAGGGTATGAAGTCGCTGTGACTGAGGTGCCCAGCACTGAGTACCGTATCCCAGGTGGGATCTCCTCAGAGTCACAGAGAGATGGCCCATCTCCTCCTTCCTCTGGAATACGGGAGTGGAGGGGGAAGAGTTTTCCTCCTTGCTGAGCCCCTTGGGTTCCTCGCCCTTTGATCTGTGGGGACGCTTCTCCCCCTGCATGTCACAGCTACATGCTCAGACTTGCCCTTACTCCAGTCACAGCCAAACCCAGGGTTACTGCCAATAACTCCTGGATCAGTACCCACCGGGCTGCCCCAAACCACACAGCTTCAGAGGATCATTAGAGCCTCCCTGCTAATTAAGGTGTCTAGCTCAGCCCCACTCTGATCCATCTCTTGTTAGTCTCCAAATTCTTACCCCGCTAGCAATCATGCTTCCCACAGCAGAATACTGCCCCCTTCAGTGCCCTCAGTTGCTTTGCCCAGCCCTGCTCTCATGAGCAGCCTCGTTTTAAAGAGTCTTCAGGGAAACTGTTTCTGTTGGAAGCGGTTTCGTTTCTCTGATATTTTCTGCCTCTCCTTCCCCCTTTGTCTATGTTCCCCAGGGGTGTTTGTAAGAAAGCAGGCCTCTTCAGAGTCACCCCTGACCGAGAGATTATTCCCCACCTGAGCACAGGATCCTTTGTGGTCAGTTGCAGCAGAGATGGCTAGGCTATTGCAAACAGAGAGCCAAGTATTTTCTGCAAGAATCAACAATCAAGGATGTTCAAGGGTAGCAAGGAACTGCAGTTACTTTATGAGACTATGGACCACCAAGTTACCATTAAAGTCTGTCTGTCTGTCAACTTTGCAGTAGCTTCTGCTTACAACCTTCCCCAGCTCCTCTAGCATGGCTTCCTGCTACAGTGTTAAAGAGATAGGACTAGGGTTGCCAGATACTTTCACAAAAAATACCGAACATGGCAGGGAAAATAATTAGTTGAGCAAAAAAAAAAAGGGGAGACCAAAGTTGTTGAGCAACTGCACCTGTAAACCCCCACACTCACTGCTCCCCTCACCCCTACCAGATGGGACAAAACAAAAAATACCGGATGTTTTACATGCCTGGTATTTTCTGGTTTTTTTACCGGACAGAGACAGCAAATACTGGACTGCCCAGGCCAATACCGGACACCTGGTAACCCTAGACAGGACACATCATTTCATGGCAGCAGCAGATAAGAATGCCCAGGAGCAAATGTCACACAGTCAACTACGTGAGACAAAAACCAGGCCATCTCTGACGTACAGTAACTCCTCGCTTAACGTTGTCCCAGTTCACGTTGTTTTCATTGTTATGTTGCTTATCTATTAGAGCACATGCTCATTTAAAGCTGTGCATTGCTCCCTCATAATGTCGTATGATTGCCAGCTTTGTTTGTGAGTGACAGAATTTTCCAGAGCACTCTGTGGTGGATAGATCCACTCACAAGGTAGGGGGAGGCAACTGCCTTGGGGCCCAGCCATTCAAAGGGTCCCATGTTCTGCTACTGCATCAGGGGCAGTGGCTAGAGCCCTGGGCCCTTTAAATCGCCATTGGAGCCCCACACAGCTCACTGCAGAGCCCCAGGCAGTGCACTCCGAGACGGCGCTGGGGGGGCCAGTCTGGGCAGTGCCGAGGGCTGCCTGTCCCAGCCCTGCCGCTTCTGGAAGGGCAGAGCTGGGTCCCCCACCTTGCCCAGTGAGGCTGTTGGCTCGCCCACTTGCAGGGGTTTGGAAGCAGGGTGAGCTAGCCGCCTCCTATCAGCTCCAGGAGTGGCCCTAGACGAGCTGCCAGCAACTGGCGCCCTAGGCAAAACGCGTGAGTGGCGTGCGGTCGGCGCCCCGCCTCCAAAGCCCTAAATGGCCGTTTATCTTGGCGCTCTAGGTGACCGCCTAGTTTGCCTGTATTGACAGGCCACCACTGATCAGCTCCCATATGTTCCCTGTAAGCCATGCGGCTGGGGAACTGCAGCTCTGAAGCCCTTCCCTCACTGCTGTTCTGCTCCTGCCCTCTGCCTTGGAGCAGCTCCCAGGAGCCTCCTGCTTGCTGTGTGGGGAGGAGAAGGGGGTGAGGGGTGCTAAGGTCCAAATGTCCCTCTTCCCTCTCTCCAGAGCCCCTACTTCACATCTGATTTCTGCAGGGAAGTGTTGGTCTATTATGTTTCCTCTCTCCTGTCTCAGCCCATGCTGCCTCGTCTAGAGTATGAGGCTACATTAACAACATTAACAACATGTTAACCCTGGAGGCCTCAGCCAAGTGCTAGTTCATCATTTACTACAGTGGTGGGCAACCTGTGGCAGGCACATGGGCTGAACGCGGCCCATCGGGATTCTATGGGTGGCCCACGAGACATTTTGTTTACTAATGCCCATGTGCCGGGTTGCCACATTCTGCTGGTTTGCATCTGCATAGGTTTTTTTCCAGCTGGTATTACTAAAGTGACATGTACATAAAGCAAAGGCTCGTGAGGTGCGGTACATGCTGTTTGCACACAACACTGATTGTAAGAGCCGTGTGCTCCCTCCGCATCCAATCAAAGCCCCGCTACGGGTCAATCGGCGCATCCCGCAAATGCTAGGCACACAAGCGCAGTTAGCCAAACTATCCTTTCCCAGGAGACCGTTTTGGTTAAGACAATCTAGTGGCCCACTGAGATGAAGGAGGGCCTCTCATGCAGCCCATTCACTAGCTTAGGTTGCCCATTGCTGATTTAGTAACAAGCCATTCCCTGGGAAATATTCCACCCTTTGACTCCACCACCTCAACCAAACTTCACAATCAGCACGGCTGTCTAGAGTATTAATCTGTTTAAAATGTACACTGTAAATGTATGTATTGCCTTTTGTCTGCTGGAAAAAATTCCCTGGAACCTAATTCCCCACCCCCTTAACATTAATTCTTACAGGGAAATTGGATTCACTTAACTTCGTTTCACTTAAAATAGCATTTTTCAGGAAAATAACTACAATGTTAAGCAAAGAGTTACTGTAACTCTCTTTGGGGATGGGGTGGAAATCACTAGTGATTGGGGCAAAGGGTGAGGAACTGCACTTCTGTGTTCCTTACCCAGCTGTGTAAAGGAGTGTGATCTGGGGGGGTTGAAGCAGGTGACCTGGGATCCAGACTCCTACATTCTGTTCCCATTTCTACCACCAACTCTCTGTATAACTTTAGGCTTGTCACTTAGTCTCTCTCAGCTTTTGTGGGCACAGCCCACTTCTTCAGATGAATGGACTGAAGGGGTCATTTCTGATGGAAATTTCTAAGTCACAGTATGTCCTTTAAACTGTGTTTAACGGACAATGGATAGATCAATCGATCAATAGATGGATCGATAGATGACAAGCAGTTAAACTGCTGGGCAAAAGACTGGCATCTGTAACGTTCCTTTAGGCCTTTTGGATTGTTTCTTCCTAGGACTTTCTTTTATCCTTCCCCCTAATCTCTAGAAACAAATCCTCCGTTCCTCCAAGAAGCTCTGGGCAGCTCCCTTTCCCCGTTTTTTCTTCATTTTGCCTCTTTTCAGCATGCCAGCCTAGTTCCCAGGCATCCGAGCAGAGGGCACGAGAAAGACAGTGGCTCAGATGTGCTTGAAGCACAGCAAGGTGCCTGCCCCTTCTCCGCTTCAGCTCAGAGAGGCTGCCACCCCGCTAGGCTCAGAGGAGCCTATTAGACTCAATGTCGCTGCTGCCAGGTGTCACTCACAGGGCTCTAGATCAGCAGTTTTCCTAGGCTGGCATTTGGCTCTGGCACGTCAGCTCTAATACATTCCAAAAGAGGAAAACAAAATAAAGACGAGGAGAATGAAAACCAGTCAGCACTGGCTTCTGCCAGGGAAGGGCAGAAAAAACCCCGTCCTCATTTCAGAATCTCATTGCAGTGTAATTATCAAACAGCGACAGTAGGCTGCAATGCTTGCTAATTAGGCCACATTCCTTCTGACTAGTTATTCTAAGATGCCATTTGACAGACTAAAGGGAGGGGAGCACACACACGACTTTGTTTTTTAATTACATTTGGTATGCTAATTTCTGATATAAAATAAATATTTACCGGCAGCAATATTTCTTCATTTCACGCTGGCTGCACCAGGGCATTTATCGAGGGCTCCAAACAGGCTACTATCGCTTGGCCCTTCCTGCCAGCACCTGCCCCCTCCCACAACTTTTGAGAGAATGTGACACCCTCATGGAGCGCTCAGGATGCAGTGCAGTGTATCAGGGAGGGATAGACCCAGCTGTGAACTGGAAAGGAAAAAGCAAGGCGGAAGGGCGTGTTCCTGCCCTCAGCTCTCTTCCCCCCGCCTGCCTCTTCCGATCTGCTTTCTCCCCATGTTCTGTCTTCCCAGCAAGCGGCGTGTGAGGCAGGGGAAAGCTCTGCCCAGCTCAGCCTCTCTGAAAGCTTTCCTATGGCCCTGGATCCTGCCTCAGACTCTTTCGAGGAGCCAGAAGAGAATTGTCTTTTCACATGAGGGGCTGACTCTTCTACAGTGGCTGCACCACACTGACAGCCCTGTCTTCTATCTACAGAGCATATCCACAGTGGTCAGCAGGCCACAAGCCCTCCTGGGCCTCGGTACTGACTCAGAGGGGCTGCTGGTCAGTGTTAGGGTGACCACACATCCTGTTTTGGCCAGTACAGTCTCTTTTATAGGCCCTGACCCACTGTCCCAACTTTTTGACAAAACTTGGTATTTGTCCCATTTGCTCTTGCAAATTGATCATCACTTGGCAAGAGGAAACGGGACAAATGCACAGTGTTGACAAAAAAGAGTGGGGTGGGACCCCTACTGGGACATGGAGAAATGTGGGCGTGGGGAGTGAGTGGCAATCCCAGCCCTGCGCTGGAGGGAAAGCTAAGGAGAGCAACTCAGGCCAGTAGACCAGCCTGCTTGAAGGGAGAAGAGGAGGGCCTCGTTTAGCCCCCGCATGCAGAGGAGAGAGGGGGTACTCAGGCCAGCCCCAGGGGCAGGTGGGTTGCAGGAAAGCTTGGAGGATCAGCCCCATGCTGGCCCTACGTGCTCGAGAGTGGGAGGGCTTTGGGTGGGCCCCAGGCCCAGGAGTGGAGGAGGACCTTTCACCAGCCTGGGAGCAGGGTTCTGTTTTCCCTTTGAGAAAATATGGTCCCCTAGTCAGTGTGTATGCTGTGTCCCCAATCCGCAGAGGATGCGAGTCTGCTCCAGCAGCCAGCTCCAGAGTGTAGCTAGTTTGAACGCTAACAATTCCTGGTTTTCACTCAGAAGACCCCTGGTCCAGCCCTGGACGGCAGCTGCCTCCCTTCTGCTACAGGCGAACAAAGGGACTTGGACCTGCCTGGCCCAGTCAAGCGTAGCACTCTCTACTGAGAGAGCCACCAGTCAGTGCTGGCTCCAAGGAGCATCTTGTGATGTAGACACCTCTACGCTATCCGATGAACTAAGAGTCATTGCTCTCAGGTCACCAGCAGCCGTGACGTCCCATCACTACCAAATTGGGATTAGTTAGGGACTGGGAAAATACCGGTGACCGTGTCTCTGTTCCACTACCATTTTCTGAGCCAGCCAGTCGGCCCTCCCCCCCAAGGTTATCTGCTAGAGCGAGGCAGGCTGTGGCAGCAATGGTGGGCACACAGCTCCTCCCCTCGGGGGAGTGTTCACAAGGGGGGCTGCATCTACACTGCAGACACATCAGCCTCACAAAATCAGAGACTCCGGGAGCGGGAGTGGCCAAGGGCGTCATAATGAGCTGAGTGTGAAACCTTGGCTACTCGCAGCCACAGAAAAGACAGAGCCGCCGTGGAGCCTGTCACGTGGAACACGCCACCGCCCAGCTGTGCTCCCCCTCCTGGCAGGGAGACCGTGAACTTCCCCTCAACAGTATCCTCCACTCACCTGGAGGGGGAGGGGATTCTGGGTGTAAAATAGTCTGCTCAGGAATGCCCAGAGGCGCTACCAATCAATGGCAGACAGCCTGAGCCCCACTCCTCCTCTCCATTCAATAGCAGCTCCCCAGAATGCAGCTCACATCCCTCGCTGCTCTCCCTGCTAGCGCTACCCTCCCTACTGTGCTCCCTTTCTACCTCCCTAACTGGCCTCTGGTCCCAAAATAGCAGAACTATGCATGTCAGAGATGGAGAGGGGCAATCTGATCCCAGCTGGTCTGTCTTGGGAGCCACGGTAACGCTGTTCCTTCCAGTCCATTCCTTCGGGCTCTGTCCAGTGGAAATATGGGACTCCAACTTCTGCATTGGGATAGGGAGCGGGCAGGATGATTCCAGAATCCTTTGCTTGGTTTCACCCCCACATCACACCTGATCTTGCCGCTTTTGCATCAACTCCCCCCTCTCTTTCCTGGGTGAGACGCCCCATGTTGGATAACACACCCCACTTAGCCAGGTGCCATCACACCCTGATTGTGCTGCCCATTCCCCGCAGCAAGCAGAACCTCGGCTGGGTGCCCCACCTGCAGCCCAGCTCTGGGCTTTGCTCCAGCCCGACCGTGCCGGTACGATGCAGAGCCCCTCCGCACTGCAGTTGCCTGGGAAAGCTGAGCTCTTTGTGTCTGCGAGTGGCGTCGACAGGGCCCCGATTTCATAAATCAGAAGGAAAATAGAAAAATTAGCAGCTGCCATGTGAGCACAAAGCAATCGCCTCTCGAGCGGAAAGAGAGGAATTTGATACTCCTATTTGCTATTGATTTTGGGCTCTGTCGCTCCATGCAAGTTCCCCATTGGCATGCAGAGGGGAGCAGCTGCCCCAGTCTCGGAAAGGATGATTTCCATTTGCTCCAGGAGGTGTAACTGCTCCTGGGTCTGTGATCCTTGCTCGGTGAGCTGCTCACCAGGGGCTCCAGCTACTTAGGTTTCAGAGCACTCTCTGACACAAACAGCTGGGCTGGGCAATTACAGAGCCTGTGTCCCAGAACAGATTGTCATTGTGAAGGCTGTGCACAAATGCAAGCAGCTGTATACACACACACACACACACACACACACACACACATACACAGTCACTCTGAAGTGACATGCATGAGGCAGAGTGCAGGTAGCAAGCCACAGGCGCATAGGCAGGCTCCGAGGTAGCTATGACCAGGAGTGACTCAGGCTGGACTTCCACACAGATGGGGATGCTGATACTGGGCACACAGCTCATCACTACTGCTAGCAGGAGCCGCATGCTGAACTCATTGCAGGAGTAGCAATTCCTCTCTGGACTATATTGCCAGAGAAGCCCTGGAGACAGAACGAGCTGTTGTTAAAGCCAGCGGGACCCAGAGCTGGAGTTCAAATACCTATGCTAAGGGCACCCACTTTCCTTTCATTTAACGTGGGTCATGAATAGGACTGAGGCACTTTCCTAAATACCCAAGGCTCTTTGTAACTTACCATGTCCACCCTACACATCTCAGCTGGGATCCAACCTGGACTCTCCAACACGAGCCCTACTGTGTGGGCTAAAAGCATAGCTCCGTTCACTGTAAGTAGCAAGCTTTTATCCTCTCTGTGGCTGGACACTGGGGGAGCTATGACTCCATGAACCAAGCTAATTAATAGCTTCAGTGGTGTAGCCACTCTCCCTTTGGGAGAGGCAGTGAGAGCTGAAAGGGAGGTTAAGGGGGACAGATGCTATAAGAGACAAGGTCAGATAAGCAGGGAAGAAAAAGTGCTGCAGGGTCTCCCACTGAGGACAAGACAGCTGAACTTGATGCTGCAGGAAACGTAGAGGCAGTAGATGGATTTAAAGAAAGGGCTGAGAGTCAGAGTGATGGCTGAGAGCAGATAATGTTGGTGGCTGTATTGTGAGGCCACATGGGTGTCAGAGAGACCAGTGGGGAGGAGGTTACATCAAAGCAGGAGTTACTGAAGGCCTGCACTAGAGCAAGCTGCTCTACGACTAGTATTGATGATGCAAAAGAACTATTCACTCATTCACTCCCTGTCCCAGGACCAGGGCAGAATTCATCCCTATTGCACATTTATTAGTGTTTGCACCAGTCTAATTTTAGCTGTCTTCCATCATGAGATGACTCATAAGCCTGATAGATCTTGCTGTCAGGAAGATTTTCCTGATCTTCCATTTCTAATTTCATCCCATTACTCCTAGTTATACTCCTTTCACAGAGCCTCTTGCCCTGAATGTTGTTAATCAGCTGTATTTTTTAAGGCTCTCCTGGGGCATTACCTTCCAGCTGCAAGTCTCGAGGGTCCTCCCCCTCCACCCCACCCTTCTGAAGGGTTCAACTTTCCCCTGTGATGTTTGATGTTCAGAGCAGTTCAGTGCTAGATTGGTGCTAGGGAACCAGAAGGTGAAACTGACTAGTCTAGCTTCATTGTCCCTGGTGAACAAATACAAAAAGTAAGCCAGGTGTGTTCAATCAGTAAAGATCTTTCGTCTTTAACAGTCTCAGGTGGGATCAGAATCCCAGCATCACATTTGTACTTTGTAACACAGTAGCATCTGGTTTGGGGTTTGCTGTGTGTTTTGGGGGGAGTTTTTTGGTTGTTTGTCTCTTGTTTTTTAACTACAGCCCGCTCTTTCCCAAACTGGCACTGAAATCATTGACAATGCTGGGACACAAGCAGGAGATAAATGAAGCAGGGCTGTGTAGGGATTTTCACTCCCCCTGCACCTCTATTAAAAACCCGGGAGACCAGAAGTGAGAAGCAGTCAGAAAAAGGACAAACATATGATGGGAAGCAACAGTATGGGAATACATGGGAATGTGGCCAAGAGGGAGCCCAATCCTTATCTTGTCCAAGTCAGTGGGAAAACCGCCTCTGGTTTCCACGGTGCAGGATCAAGCCCCAAGTGCTTATCTGGAACAAGGTCAGAGCCAAACAACTGCACCTGGGGACCCCGTGTGAGCTCACACTAAGCCTTTTGCAATAAGAGGATAGAGAGTGACTCCTGCTGCAGGCACCAAACGCAGCTGCTGGCTCGCTGCTGAACTACAATGTCAAGTGCCATGGCAGGAGTGGGCACACATCCCCCTTGGGGTGCCTTGAAACGTGCTGTGAGGCTTGCTACCTACTTTGGGGGCTGGAAGAGGATGAGAGGAGCACGGGCACATCTAATAACATACGGGGCGTTCTCAGGGTACCGGGAATCACCAGGGTGGCTTTGAGGTTCCTGCCCACCCCACGCTCAAACCCTGCCAAGTCACGCCCCAGACAGATCCATTTCGAAGATCCTTTTAAAACCTCCTCCCAAAGGGCTGTGGTGGGGAGTTATTCCGTAACCTCCCTTCTTTACTATGGCAGCTGGAAAATGGATGTGTCTCGTGCCCCGGGGGTCTGCGTTGTGTGTTACAGCCCAGGGAGGGCAGGGTGTCAGTTGCAGTTTGGCTGTGAGAGAACCCCCTCAGCTTTGTGCTGCAGGCTGCAGGTCACTAGATAGTCCCAGGTAACAGGTATAAAAGGGATCTGCTGGGCACCAAATGATGCACTGTCGCCAGACCGCAATGAGGTGCTCCTCTCACACTCACCTAGTGAGTCATTGGCAAACCAGCTATCATGGCTTCCGCAGGGGATCGTGCCAGCATGCCCAGTTAGGGCGAATTATAATGGCTCTCCAGACCTAAAGCCCCTTCCATCAGGGGTTCTCCGAGAGCTTTTACAGACACAAACTAAATAAACCTGAAGCCTTGTGAGGTTGGCAAGTGACCTTTTCCCATCTATACAGACCACAGAAATCAGAGATGAAATCGACGCATAAGCTCAGTCAGTCGCTGCAAATGCAGGTTTGTTCCCTTGAGTACAAATGGGGAAACTGAGGCACAAAAAGGGGAAGTAACTTGTCCAAGGGTTTACAGCAAAGCCGGAGCTGGGTACAGAACAGAGATGGCTTGATTCCCAGTGCTGTGGCCTGACCGCCAGAACACCTTTCATTTCAGAGATGGGAGCAGAACCCAGGATGTTCTGCTCCCTGCTACCTGGCTGGAATTTGCACATTTGCTATCGTTTTGTGCCCCTTTGTGTTGACATGGACTGGTGACCAGTGTTCCCTGCATGAGAGAGTCAAATGCCACCCACCTGATTAGCAAAGTGCCCACAGGTAGGTTTTGTGTTTCAGTTGGTGGTGCACATAACAAAATCCATTCTGCACTTGGATGGAAAAAATCCGCTCCTGGATGGAAAAGATTAGAGGGAATATTTGTGGTGACTGGCTATTGGCTCAGACCCCAGTGTTGCTTGCAGCCATCTGACTGAAGGAAACAGACTTGAAGATGCACCTCACAAGGCTAATCCCCTACCTGTCATGTGAACAAAAAGCTCCGTCAGCAACACTCGCACAAAAAGAAAAAGAAAAGGCTTGTTTGTGATTAGCTAGCAACGCAGAATGTCCGGGCTGCATGCTAATTAGCAGGATGGAGCAAGGTGCTGAATGAGAGGCATGGGAGGAATGCAGGGGCGGGGGGGAGGGGAGTCTAAAAATGAAGATTTGATACTCACTGTTCAGATTGCAGAAAATTACCTCTCCTGGGTTGATTGGTTGGTTGCTTCTTTTTATGGGGAAAACGAGAAGAGACTTGAATGGAGAAAGGTGGTGTAGTAGCGACCATTCTGTGGGGAGCTCAGTGCTCCTCTTTAGGATTGTCCTTGCCTTTCTCTTTGTGTGTAAAATACTGTGGTCATGAATTGATGCTTCTGGTGGTGATTCAGGAGCCTCAAGACTAGGGCCCATTAAAATGAGGCATTCCCTCTCCTAGAGAAGAGGAGAGGTCACCAAGAAGCTGTCTCCATTGAAGAACAGTGTACACTGCTGACAGACCTTATCCAAGAGGACAGCAATTTGACATCTTGGCCCATGGACCTCCCCAAAATGTCACTCAGTTTTCTCTTCACAGCTTGTGTCTATAAATTGGTTCCCCAATGCCTGGCTGATCTTCAACCTTCCTTCCTCAGCCTCTCCCAGAGCATGATCTTCTCTGGTCCTTCCTCCTCTTCAGCTTCCCCTGACACATGACTTGTAGTGCTGTTTCTTCCTCTTCCATCCCTTTCGCCTGTGAAGCAGGGTGTCTCTCCAGCACTGCTCCTCTCCACTTCAGGCTTGCCTCACTCCCACCAAATGCCTTGAACATGGTGCTAACCCTCCTGCACATTTGCACAGCCCTGAGGTGTGGAGACACTCTCAAAAGGCTTCGTTTTGTGCCCCCACGATCAGCTCTGAACAAGCTAATTGCCCAGCCAATGGGAATCTCACTAAGAAACATACACTTCTGCCACTGGTGGGGAATTGAACCCAAGACTTTCAGCAGAAAGTCAGCACCAAATGCATGAGGTAGGGAAGTTCCTCCAGTAGGCACCCCTAAGTGTAGGTCAGTCTTGGAAAAGTGGCCAACATTAGCAAACGTGTCATAATTGTCTTTACCCTTTGACACAAAATAATGTTTTCTGCTTTGATTTTACTGGTCAAGGCTGTCTAGGGCTTCCCTCAAGGTTGACCTCAACAAGCTAAACAAAGGCAGAAGGTGTTGATCTGTGCCCACACTAGGGGAAATGTAGCCAGAATCTGTTGGCCTCGACCACTCTTCCTATAGTAGACTAACCCGTGTAGAGGGTTCCTCTTCTTGTCGGGCAGATACCTGAGGGAAACGTGGCTGACATGCCACAGGGCCCTGTATTACCCATGCCACCTGCAAATACGGGAGAGCTTGTGGCTGATCAAGAACTTGACAAGGTTCTGGTGTCTGTATAGGCCACCTAGAAGCATTGCTCTCCAAGTAGCTGGCAGGCAAGCTGAGCAGTAATTCGGGACAGGTTCCTGTGACTCAGCACTCTCATTTGGGTCTCCCGTTAGGGGCATTTACAACCTACTCCAAAGCGTGTTCCATCCCACTCCTGGAGCTGCAGTGCTGAGCTCCCCAGAGACCTGGCAGGGGCTTCCCACCTCAACAAGCGGCAGACAAGGAGTCAGGCCTGGCGTGTGATGGAATCAAAGTCCGTCAGTAACTAACTGGAACCAATGGAATCAGCAAAGCTAAGTTCCCATGTCCCCCCAGTCGGGCCAGGGGGAAAAGGCCGGGCCCCACTGGGACTAGCTAGCTAGGAGTCCTGTCAACACAAAGAGTGGTGACACAAAGAGCGTCAGAGCTGTGCAGTCCAGCCCAAGTGGGCTCAGCTCCTTTGCATGAGGATTCGGTAACTCCTGGCCAAAGGCTCATTGCCAAGGTAGCATTTGCCTCCACATGAAGCCCCACTGAACACGCAGCCGGAGACCAGCTTTTCTAAATGGGCTCCAAGCCTTAAGAAAGAGCCCAGTAGGCTACACTCAGATCATGTCAACCAGCCAAGCGAACAGAGACCTGCGTGCCAGCCCTGGGAACCGGGGCAGGGTTCTGTGGGAAAGGACAATAAGATCGGCTGCTGCTTTAATCAACAGATTGAACACAGCAGGGAAGCTGTTCCAATTTGCTAGAGACGGCAGCTTTCACAGCACTGCTGGGTGAAATCTAATCCCACCACCTCCTCCAGCCAAATTCATCAGCATGCCCCGGAGGGGGGCCAATGGGGATGATCTTGTGGGGGAGCAGAGGGAATCACCTAGAGCAAAATTCATCACCCGGGTGTTCAGAGAGGACGAGCTCAGATGTTTTTGGCAGCTCATCTCTCCCCTCTCCACAGAAGTTCTGGTGAGCTGCCAGGCCTGCACCTGCTGTGGCATTAGGTGGGACAAGATAACTTCCTTGGCATCAGAGCTGTCCCTTGGGGAGGGTGAATCAGAACGACTGCCCTGGGCCTTGCGCTGGGGAGGACCCCATGCAGCGATAAAATCGGGACTGTCCCAAGATTTAGGCCTTTGTCCCATATCCCCGCTGATGTACGATTGAGGCACCATTTGGACGGGGGAAGGGAGGAGAGGTGGGCAGGTGCAGGGTGAGGAGGTGAACAGGGAGGCAAATGGCAGGCAGGCAGGAGGGGGATGAGGAGGCAGACGGACAGGGAGCAAAGAGGAGAGCGGGTGGGGGGGCACTGAGCAGACAGTGAGGAGACTAGCAGGGAGGTGAGCGGTGAGCAGGTGTGTGAGGAGGCGAGCGGCAGGCGCATGTGCCACGTAAGGAGCGACCCTAGACACCTCTACTTCATGTGCTACACCAGGGCTACTCAACTTTGGAAGCCCTGGGGGCCACAATGATACAGCACATGCAGAGGGCCGCAATTTAAGTGTGGTTGCAAATACATGCAAATATATATGCAAATATATGCAAATAGCTTCTTTCATACTTGCGGGCATGAATACAAAGATTAAGCCTTAAGCTGTGGCACCGGACCCAAACATGGCCAGTGTGAGCCAGTCAGCACCTCTCAGGCTCTGCCCACAAGGCTAAGCAGCCAACACGTCCCACAATGCCCCGGCGCTCCCAGCACCTCCTCCCTGGGAGCTAGAAACACCGACACCCTGTACCCGTCTGTTCCAGCCAGCCTGTACACTTGCATCTTTCAGTGCTCACCCTGCCTGGAGTGGAGCGTGTTCCCAGTGGAGGCCATGTTCAAAGGATCCCGCTGATGGGCTGCGTGTTGAGTCCCATGTAAACCCAAACCACCCTGAGGGCCACAAACAAACGGGCTGCGGGCTGCATGCGGCCCACGAGCTGCATGTTGAGTAGCCCTGCCCTAAGGGGTCACTTCCCGAGCTCATGCCTCTCCTTGCCCTGTTACCTCCCCTCACCCCTCCCCTCTCTTGCCACCTGCACTAGGGGTCGGGGTAGGCAGGGCACTCCTGGGTCAGCCAGTGCATGACAGTCTGCTGAAGCAAATGTCTCTAAAGGTGTTAACCCTCCATCTATCAGACCAAACTTGTTTCAACCCACAGGGACATTCAGAGGCAGGAGGCCAAGGAACTGGCTCAGCTCTAAATGCTACAAGGCAGTATACAAGGCAATTCCTGATCCACATCGCACCTACACCTGGCTGCGTCCAGTGCCTTCACCTGCAGTGGTCAGAGCCAAAAGCCCCAGCTCTCCCCGAAATGTTCCAGCGCCTCCTCAGCTCGTCCCGAGGCGCCCTCTGTGTGCATGGAATAATCAGATGTGGTTTCCATGGCTGGCGTCGGGGACTCGGCGTGAGGAGCAAAGCAGACAGAAAAGCTCTGTTATGACAAGAGAATGAATGGCAGTGAAGCAAAAGCTGCACAGACCCGATGTCTCCCCAGATAACAGGGGAGAAAGGGAATAGAAATGAAGGAACACAGGGCACATGAGCGAAGCAATGCAAAGGAAAGGTTAATGTAGGCAGGACAGTGAATTGAATGGCTGGAACAGTGCAAACCAGGCAATTATCTACTCCTTGCTGGAAATCCCCAGGCGGGGGCATCTCGGCAGATTCTGAATAAAACAGTGCGGTGCCAAGGAGGCACCTGGGAATTCTGGGTCATGTGCTCAAAACTGAAGCCAGTCGAGCTGGAACAGGTCAGCGCCTGACAAGAGAAGTCGCGGCAGGTCTGGGATAAGTGTTCTGTTGCTGTTTAGCCAGATTACACACCTGTTAGCAACAATACTTTGCCTAGAAAAACAACATCAACCTTATGTTCTGCAGCCGTGGGGAGGGGTTTGTATCCATGTTGAATCTCCCGGGGCCCGGGACAGTGTAAGCCACAAAAGCAGAGAGGTCTGGGTAAACAGGCCATAGGATGGTGGGCTAATCTTCCTTGCAATTTCCTTGATAATTTCATGGAGGTTAGGTCCATAAAAAGCTATTAGCCAGGGGATAAAATGGTGTCCTTGGCCTCTGTTTGACAGAGGCTGGAGAGGGATGGCAGGAGACAAAGCGCTTGATCATTGTCTTCGGTCCACCCCCTCTGGGGCACCTGGTGCTGGCCACTGTCGGCAGACAGGATACTGGGCTAGATGGACCTTTGGTCTGACCCGCTACGGCCGTTCTTATGTTCTTATGTTCTTATGCAAGAACACAGAATCCATGCACAGCCTCCTGCAGGCCCCACACTGCAGGGAAAGGGTTGGAGTGCAGTGGGGATGGGGCGTTTGCAGAGGAAGGAGACAGGAGCATGGAAAAGATGGGAGGAATTGCGAGCTAAAAGGGACACACCTCAAAGCCATGATTTGATAAATATGGGGAATTGTGCAGAGATGGATCCAGTTATATTAGGCTTCAAAGAGGTGTTCCCTGTACAGTGAGCACTTGGGCAGCACCCAGGAGAGATGGAGGTGCCTTTCAGCTGATTAGCAGAGCACCCACAGCCAGCAGCGTGTGTTTCTATTAGTGATGCACATCCACACATGCCTTGGTGCACATCAGAAAACTTATTTTGTACATGGATGGAAAAAGTTATAGGGAACATTGGTGGGGGGCAATATGTAAGGGAGGGAGAGGGGCTGGCATGTTTTCAGAGTACATAGATAGCTCTCCGTTAATGACTGTGAAGTAAAAGGCTGGTTCTGCCGCTTACTGCTCATCTCTGGAGCCCTGCAAATCTGTGGATATCTGCTTTATACCTGTGGGTATCTACCTCCCCCCATAGCTCATTTTTGCAGGTACAGATGGAGATGCAGATACAATTTTTTTTATCTAGAACCCTGCAATTTGCAGGGATCCGCTTTATAGCTGTGGGTATCTGCATCCATGGATGTGGATGCAGATATTCTCAGCTCATTTGTGCAGCTGCGGATACTCATTTTATACCCACACAGAGCTCTACTCACCTCCTGGGGTTCCAGCCAAGAGTGATCCAGAGAAGACCATCAATATTTACTGGGGAGAATACAGCTGTTCTGGGGAGCATCCAGCCGGGCAGCCCATTCAAACTTGCTCATGGCTCCTTTCCTGAGAAAATCATTTCTTGAGCAAACACAACCTGCAGGTGGGGGGAGGGGATGGAAAGGAAACCTATTAACTGTTCTCTCTGGGTAAAGTGCTCCTCATTACAAGCTCTCTCTGCTGCTGGTCAATACTGATTCCCAAGAGGCTGATGGACATTTCAATATTCTTCACGCTCTCTCCGTGTTCCAGGAGGGAGCTATTGAACGTTCTGCATAAGTGACAGAACGTGTCTTCAGAACACGGCAGAAAACAGGGAGATGATGTAACGCCCCTGAAATCATCACTAGCTAACAAGGGGTGGCCAGCTTGGTCTTCGGGACCCCAGCTACTGGCCGCCCCAGGCACAGGGGCTGTTATAGTTTGGATGGGCTGCTGAAGAGACTCAATTTCATAACAAAATACTTAGCTCCAAGATACTGTTTTACATCAGTAGATCTCAAGGCACTTTACAAAGGAGATTAGTATCGTTACCCCCGTTTTACAGGTGGGGAGGCACAGGGACTTGCCAATCCAGAAACAGAGCTTAGGTTTCCTGAGTCCCAGTCCAGGGCTCTATCTGCTAGCCCACACTGTCCTTACTGGGCTGTTTTCCCGAGTGTTTGGGGAGGAACGTGGGTCCTGACCACTGAAGGGAGCCATAGGGAGGAGAGAAGGGGGAAGTTTCTTTAATTGCTAGGTTAAGCTTCCCAGCCCTGGATAAGAACAATCAGGGTACATCTACAGAGCAGGGCTAAAGCTGAAGTAAGCTACGCAACTTGAGCTACATCAATTGCGTAGCTTACGTTGAAATAGCTTAATTCAGCTTTTGGCGCAGTCTACACAGCAGAAAGTCAAAAGAAGAACCCTCTTCCTTTGACTTCCCTTACTTCTTGTGAAATGAGGGTTATAGGAGTAGGAGTAAGAAGTCCTCCAGCTCGACATTATTTCGAAATAAATGCTGGCAGTGTAGACGCGCACTATGTTATTTTGGAATAATGTCAGTTATTCCGAAATAACTCTGCTGTGTAGATGTACCGTCAGTGTTACGCTGTAGTCGGTGTATTACAAACCCCAAGCCTGACAAAGACCCATAGAAAATGTCTCTTCAAGGACATTAACCTGCTGCTTGCTGTGATTTTTTCCCACTTCTGTTTCAGTTCAGCTCAGTTAGGCTTCATCTACACTGCAGAGCTATTTTGGGCAGAAGTGGGTTGTCTGTCACCCTAGGAACAGCACCACCCCAAGCAATGGCAGCTAGGTTGAAGGAGGCATTCTTCCCTCAGCCTACCTGTGTCTGCACCAGGGGATAGGCCCTCCCTGCTACGCCATTGAGGGGGGAGGATTTTCCACACCGGAGTGTCATCATTGCTGTGTCACCCTACATTTAAGTGGCGACCACACACGCACATACGCACCTCCTGCCCACACTTCCACCGCTACCACAGCCACTGCAAACACTCCAACCACACCCATCACATTCCACCCCTATCACTACCTACCCCCCAACAAACCCACATAGGCATCGCCTCACACTTTTATTTACAAAGAACGCACAGGGTCCCAAGGCAGTGGGAATCAAACAGGTGGGTTTTTTTGCTCAGAGCACCAAGATTAGTTTGTTCACCTGCATCTCTAACCCAAAAACCTCTCCCCAGGTTTCTTCCAGGAACAACCATTGTGTTTTCAGCTTCTCCTTGCGCCTGTCTTTTGCCCAGATTTTTGTCTGTTTTGTCCCCACCCTCCCCGCATCTTCCCCCCCCCTCCAGTTCCGCTCACATATCCCTACTCAGAATAATGCTCAGCACAAGCTCCTGGGCAGGGTTCACATCTGTCTCTGTTCCTAGGCAGGGATTTAGCTTTACCATTATGTTAACTGAAAGGCCGGTTCACACCTATAAATCTCAAGGAGGTTTTAGCTCAGCCCGTCAGAAGGCTTCACCCAGCTCACAACACTACATTCCTGTTGACGAGAGCAATGCATTTGATCTCTGATCACTGAGCAGAGCAGAACTATGGATTCTGCAGCAGCAGCAGGGATTACATAAATAGTTCTTTGCTATAATATACAAGATTGTGTGAACTCTCCACAGCTTTAGGTAAAGGCCACTGTGCAGATAGAAATAGCCACCCTCCTTTTGGCAACAGAGATGACAGACACAGAGGCAAGGAGGGTACCAGAAAGGAGCATTTACTCTCTCCGCTACTGGTGCTAGATTTGCCCACCCTACTCTAACAATAGAACTCACCCCTGCCCTGCTGGAGGGATAGAAAGGTGGTTTGGCGTCTGTGAGTCCAGTCAATCTCCACAGCCTCTCTTCTGTGACATACCAATTAAGGCCAAGAGTTGGGTGATGCAACACCTGTCTGCTGAGACCCATCAAATTCATTGTTCACACACCCACACACACTGTCTCCTCTTCTCAGCTGTCTGTTGACTGGCAAGTTCTCTGAATTGCCCAGTTTGTCAAGCCCATCAAAGTCATTACACCCTCTTTGGCCTGAGGCAGACAGCCAAACACTGCCAAGTCTCTCAGGGTAACTCTATACTGCAATGCTATTTTGGGATACCAGAGTATCCTAACACAGCTATCCCATTATTTCGGGCTCGCTATTCTGACATCCCTGCAAACATCATTCCACGAGGAGGAAATGTATTTTGAAATGTGGCGCTGTGTAGACAGCGCCCAGTGATGAAATAAGCTATTTCAAAATAGCATTGAAATAAGATACTCAATTTGCATAGCTCACATTGTGTAGCTTATTTCAAGTTACAGTGCAGTGTAGGCTCACCCTCACAGCATGTTTGCTCCTTTGTTTCCGTGGGGATGTCACTCTTGGGGGTGATATTTCCCATCCAGGAGAAGGATTCCTAGGGGAGTATCCAAGGAAACAGACTCCTGGAGTGCAGGCTTCAAATTCTGAAGGCTCCCGGAAGGAATGCAGATGGCAAATCTCCCCCTCCAACCACGAAACTCTACCTCACTGAAAGTGAGAGAAATCAAGGGCAGGGGACACAAGTCTCCTCTTGGACCTGGAGCCTGCCCGCTCTGTGCAGAATGTGGGAGCCACAGGAGATGTTGGTCTCTTGCTTTCTCTCCCAAATAATAAGTGATAGCTACCAATATTGGGTGGTCTTCGCCATGGAGAGCATTCATGGAAGACCTCATCCAAAACCCCACTGGGAGAGGACTTTTGCTTCCTGGATTAGAACTTCACAATTGGGCGTTAGAATTCAGGGGCCAAATCTCAACCTCAGACCCAAGCACCCCCATTTGAGAAGGGGGAAGTGAGCGCCTGGAGCCTTATTTGGCTCTGAGTGACACCAGTTTAAATCCAAAATATCTCCATTAGTTTTATGGAGTCACAACAGGGTAAATCTGTTGTGAGAGAGGAGAAACAGACCCCAGAGCTGGAACCACATTTTGTGACTCAGACCAATCTCCAGTTAATACTAAAAAATACCATAATGCCATTACATACATCAGTGATGTGCCCTCACCTGGACTAGCTTGTATAGTGCCAGTCATTTTATCTAAAAACAAAAGAGCTAAGCAAAAATGGAGGGGGCTCAGAGATGGGATCCAAAAGTGATCAAAGATTGAGAGAGACGTCCTTATGAAGATGAACTGAAAAGAGTGGGACTGTTTTACCCCAGAGAGGAGATGAAGTGGGAACATAATAGAGAGATACAAAATTAGGATGGACTAGAGAAGGAAGATCAGGAGGAGACTACTATAAACTCTCATGTTTCTGGGTATAAAGCAACCACCTCCTGCCATGGGTGGAACTTTTGGTGGGAAATGTATTCCATGCCTATCCACTGTAAAGTCTCTTCAACCTTCTTCTGAAGCATCTTGTGCTGGCCGACGTCAGAGACAGGATACGGGGCTACATGGAACCCTGTGACTGCCCCTTTAGGGCCGTAGTTCTTAGTCAGAGTTACACATAACCCTGGGGGTATGCAGAGGTCTTCCCAACTCATCTAGATCAGTGTTTCTCAGTCTAGAGGTGAGATCACAGGAAGGGTTTAGGGCAGGGGTAGGCAAAATGGCCTCCGCAGGCCCTACCAAGCAGATTGGGGGGAGGGATTGCTCAGTGGTTTGAGCATTGGCCTGCTAAACCCAGGGTTGTGAGCTCAATCCTTGAGGGGGGCCATTTAGGGATCTGGGGCAAATCTGGCAGGGATGGTACTCGGTCCTGCCGTGAGGGCAGGTGACTGGACTTGATGACCTTTCAATGCCCCTTCCAGCTCTATGAGATAGGTATATCTCCATATATATATATTGATGAGGCCTGCTGTCCCCCTGTCCCCAGCCCAATAAGGGCCTGGGGTTAGGGGGGAAGCACACAAAGTTTCCACAGCCCTTTCCTCTAAGCACATGGTGGTTAGAAGTGCCACATGCTCCTGGTAGGGCAGGAGGAGGCTTTGCATGCTCCCCCACCCTAGACCCTGATTGGCCTGAGGGTGGGGGAACACAGGAAGTCTCCTCCCACCACCAGGGGTATGGATGCCTAGGGGAAACCTGAGGGGGAGGCAAATAGGCTCCCCCACCTCTAGACCAGTGATGGTCTGTGGGTGGGGAAGCCTGGAAGCATCCTGGCCCTGCCCCTTCTAGTGCAGCCCAGGCCTACTTCAAACATTTTTGAAGTGGCCCCCTGCAAAAATTATTGCCCACCCCTGGTTTAGGCAGTCCCAAGCACAGTGTCAGTGTTAGGAGGTAGCAAGCAGGACAACTACCTGGGTCTCATGCCTCAGGAGGCCCCTTAAGCTAAATTATAAGGCAGTGAGGCTTGTGGTTCAGACTCCTAAATGATGTACAGTAGTCTGGAAAGGAGGAGACTCCCCTGCTTTAGTAGACTATTCCTGAAAGCAAGTCTGAGTCATGACTGGGTTCCCACCTCAGCCCATCTCAAGCCTCCCTCCACATCCAAACACACACACACACGGAGCAAATGACAGATTCCTGGCAGGCAGCAGAGGCCCGCTCTGCTTCAGCAGCTGCCTCAGGGGTACGTTTCCATTGTAGCGTTCCTGTGTGAAGGGAGACAAGCTTCTGGACTGACAGCATGAAACACAAGCAGGGCCTGGCCCACCGAGTTCCTAGGGCTGGTAAGCCATTGGAAACAGGCATTTTAAGGTGCTAACAAGTCTGTCACGAAGGTGTCACTAAGTGGGGAGGACACACACTACTGTAGGAACAGTGGGGATGCTCATCAGATTCCCCACAGCCAACCCAGAGATGCTACTTCCCCTCTAGCTCCATTTTCTCCGGCTGTGCCCACAGCAGCTAGAGCCAGAAAAGACCTAGTTATCCACACATTGCTAAGCAATGGTCCTCCAGCGTGTTCTCCAGAAACCTATTATAGCCATCCCAAACAATGGGGCACCCTCCCTTTCTCTTGTGAGACCTCCCCGCACAGCTCAGGAGCTCCTGCATGACAAGCCCATCTTTTCCATTTTTAATTTCATCCCCTGTTGTTCCATTCTTTGTAGCTGCTTTTCCACACGAGTCTCAGTTTGTTTTGGACTCATCCCCATCCAGCAGGTTATTAAGGGAATGGGCGCCATACACTGTGGCCCTCCTGCTTAATGGGGAGGGGTTTCTTGGTTGTGGTACTTACTGTGATTCTCATTCAGCAGCTGAATGTACAGTACTTAACAGAAAGATGGTTTGAGGCATATGGGTTACAGTTACTTCTCCCTCTTGACTCATCTGGGCTTAGGTAAGACCCAGTGTGATACTAAGACTCTAATCATATTTAACAGCATGAAAGTATAGCACTTAATATTGATATATATCCTTAAAGCCTGGGGATCTTATCAAGGCCCTGAACTGACACAGGAAGGGAGTCCTGTCTGCCCATGGGTTAAGTGCAGCATGGACAATATAAGCTAACCCCTCACAACACCTCACTGACCCACAGCCTGGTCTATTGGGGTACGTCTACCCTGCGACGCTATTTCCAGATATGTCCAGTATCCCAAAATAGCATTTTCCATGTCTTGACAGTGTATCTGTTATTTTGAAATATCTTTCCGAATAACGGGCACACTAGTCCAATGTCCCGGTAAACCTCATTCCACAAGGATTAAGGGACTAGTCGGAATAGCGCTTTATTTTGAAATAAGATTGAAATACGTAGCTCAAATTGCGTAGCTTATTTCAAGCTAAGGGTGCTGTGTAGACTAAGAATGTTAAATTGCGGTTAATTTGACTAGTCGCGTAGTCAATGGAATTTCCATCGACTACTTGACTAGTCGATGGGCACTTCTGCATTCCTCCTCTGAAATGTACAAGAGCCCCTTCTGGGGCTCTTGTACATTTCAGAGGAGGAATGCAGAACTCCATGTACAGCCTGGGGCCAGCGGGAAGTCCCACTGACTCCGGGCTGCAAGTGGGTGCTAGCTTTGAAATGTACAAGAGTCCCCAGCGGGGGCTCTTGTGCATTTCAAAACTATGCAGCCTGTGGTCAGCAGGGGACTCTGAGTCCCCTGCTGACCCCGGGCTCCATGCTGCGCCGCATGCCGCAGGGAGCCCGGGATCATTTGGGGAATCCCCAGCTGACCCTGGGCTCCAAGGTGCTGCCCCTTTGAAATGCCGAGGTGGCGTTTCAAAGGGGCAGCTGCCGCACAGCTGATCCCTGGCTCAGCTGTGTGGCGCTGCTGCTTTGAAGTACCCCTTTTGAAGTATCTGATAGAGGCAGCAAGGGGGGGAATCGACTAGTCGACAGACTATCCAATAAGCAATCAGACTAGTCCTTAACATCCTTAGTGTAGACCCACCCTAGCAGACATACACTCCAACTTTGACTTGAGACATAGACAGAGCAAAGGAACCTAAGGGTATGTCTACACTACAGCGTTATTTCAAAATATCTTATTTCGAAATAGTTAATTCGAAATAAGTTATTTCAAAATAACGCGTCTACACACAAAATGTATTTCAAAATAGTGTTTTGCTATTTCAAAATAGTGCGTCCACACTGAGTGGATGCTGAATCGCATTTAAGGCTGCCGGAACCAGGTCTGGCAGGGCATCAGGTCAGGAGTTACTTTGTGTGGCTGCTGCCTGAGGCTATCTGAGGCCTGTGCTTAAAGGGACCCTCCCCTGGACAGCCAGTTCTCAGCTTTCCCTGCTTGCTTGCCTACCTCATGAGGGACAGCAAAGCATTTTGTCTCTGCATGCTCTGGTTGCCCTCACTCGGGACACCACAGCACTCTGCAACATGGAGCCAGAGCTGCCCCTGCACACTCTGGTGCTTCTTCGTGGACGCGTTGCTGCGAGCCTGGCTGCACTTTCTGCAGGCTGCCATCTGGGAGGTCCATCGGGGGGCTGTCAGTATCCAGGAGGCCCTGCGGGAGAGCTTCCACCCTGAGGAGCACTAAGAGCCTCCGTGGTCTGCCTCACTGGGGGCTTGTGCCTCATTCCTCCCTCACGTCCTTCCACGTACCTCTCCCTAACCCCCCTTTCTGATGTCAAATAAAATACACGTATTTTCATTAACACAAACTCTCTTTATTTAACAAAACTTGGCGGGGGGGAATGAAACTCTGGTGAAACTGGGGAAAGGAGGTGAGAGAGGGCAGAAGAGAGGGTGGGAGAGGGGAGGGGGAAACCTGGAAGAAGGGAGCTGGAAGGGGGAAGCAAGGGGAAGAAGGGGAAGGGGAAGCTCAGGGCTCAGGATTGGGGGTCTCGCCGGACCAACTTGATTGTCATGCAAACCTGCCCCTGGGTTCACATGTGGCCTTTGGTGGCCAGGCTGGCAGCTATCCTGCCATAGACGGCCGCATTCCTCTATCTAGTGTGGAGTTCATGGACATTGGGGGCATCCCCCCCAAACCTGAATAAGGTCCATGATCTCCACCCTGGACCAGGAAGGCGCCCACCTTCTCCGGGCCCTGGCAGGCTCCTGGGAGCTGGCAGACTGCTCCTGGGGAGCGGTGGAGGGCTGGCTGCCAGTGGCTTGCTGGCTCATGTTTTGGGGCCACTGGGTCAGGGGCAGTGACTGCTGGCTCTGGGCTGGCAGGGTTGGAGCTGGCACAGGCACTGTGGCAAGAGTCAACCCCTTAAAGGGCTCTGGGGAGGGGGGAGGGAGAGGAGTGCTCTTGGTTGAGGCTAGAGTGACCACCAGGGCACCCTGGGAAGGCTGGAGGCCCCCTATTTCGAAATAAGTGTCTACATAGCACTTATTTCCAAATAGCTATTTCGAATTTGGCATTATTCCTCATGGAATGAGGTTTACCAAACTGGAAATAAGCGCTCTGCTATTTTGAATTAATTTTGAAATAGCAGTTTGGCTGTGTAGACGCTAGTAAAGTTATTTTGAAATAACGGCTGTTATTTTGAAATAACTTTGCTGTGTAGGCATACCCTAACAGAAAATTCCACTGCCCAGGCATGAAAGGAAATTTCTGTGCTTCGAACTCCAAAAACCAGTTCACTGTGTTCCTTCAGACATAGCTTATTCTTGTTTCATATAGTGCAATAAGATCTACAAAACTAGCCACATTTGAACCAAAGCTGCCTGGCCATTGTTGAGTTGCATCTGTGCAAAATTTCTAATTTCAATATAGAGTATGGGATAAGTTTAATTCAAGAGAAGCCCACAGCTGTACAGATTTTGCTGAAGCCCCCCTCACCTCCTCTCAAAAAAGATCAATGGGCAGACAACAAACATGGAAAATGTAAGCCCAACATGAGAAAATGATGAGCAATTGAAAAATTGTAGTCCTATTGGAAGGCATATTTCAACCTTACAATACTAGTGAGTGACCCTCCTCTTATAATAATTTGATATTCTGCATAGATGAATGGTTGGAACCAAGAGGGTATTTCCCACAGGTTGTTGGGCAAACCATTTTCCCTGGACCTGCACCAAGATTTGAGATTTGTCCTGTGAGTTTCAATGATTTGCATAGAAGTGATCAAAAATGCCCATTTTGGATGGCATGCCTCACTAGAGTTGTATTAAATTTACAAGAATAAGTTTGATTAGTAAAACACTTTAAGTTTGAAAAAAAATTACTTATTTACACTGAATGAACACATCAAAGAAGCACCTCTGTGGAAATTATGCACAAATGCCTGGCAACAGAAATGCATTCCCCTGATGCATATGAAAAATAATGGAGGAATATTGAATAACTTTTGTGAAATATTAACAACTTTGCATTTATAGCAAACGAGACATTGAGGATCTCAAAGCACTTTAAGAAATCAAGCTTCTTGCAGCACTTATTTCTATGCCCCCTGTCACCTTAGCACCTGAGCACTTCACAGTCTTTAATGGATTTCTCCTTACAACAGCCCTGTGAAGTAGGGAAGTGCCATTAGCCCCACCTAAGAGATGGGGAACTGAAGCACAGAAAAGCTAAGGCCCAGATCCTCAAAGGTACTTGAACTTGATGAAAGTTAGGCACTTAAATACCTCTGAGGATTGGGACAGAAGTCTGTGCCAGGTCTCCCACGTCCCAGGTTAACACACTAACCACCCTAGTGAGCAACTCAATCAGTGGATCATCCTTTCTGTCTGCTGTGAGGTCTGTAAGTGTTGCTATGAGCATATTCCAGATAAGGAAGCTGAGTCCCAGAGTGTCTATGTGTTCAGAGCCACACAACGAGTCACTGACAGAGTTTGGATCTGAACCACAGAGTCCTGTATCCCAGCCTTGTTCTCTGTCCAGGACCACACAGTCCTTCACGGAGAGAACTCAGGAGTCCTGGTTCCCAGCCCCTGCTGTGACGACTAGGAAACCTTCTTGTGAAAGGATTCTAGTCCATTTCCCAATAGCCCGAGGCATCCAGTTCCACCGCCACTGATGTCATCTTCATCTGCCAGCTGGGCTGCATCCTCATGCCCCCCGCCCCACTAGAACCCTTCTCCAGCCCCGCGATGCTTGTGCTCTGTCTTTTTCAGCCCCGCTGTTCTAAAAGAGGGTGCGGGGACTCTTGGCCTGGGAAGGGGCACAGTTGGGGCTCTGTGAGCTGCTGTCTTCATTACAAATGTAAATGGGGCTGCTTGAACTCATTTCACAAATGACTACCTCCGTGTGGCTGATTGATGGGCGGTGGGGAGGGTTGGTGACACACCGTGCGGCGATAAAGAGCTACTTAATACAGATCTGCTCGCACTCTCCATTGCTCTCCTTTTGTTTTCAGCCTCATAGGCTCCTGCTTTGCTTCCAACTCAGTGGTTCCTTTGGCAACTTCCCCTCCATAGGCTGCTTTAAAAACACGGCTAAATGCAAAGCTGAAAGACAAGGGGAGGGAGGGAAGGAGCGGAGATGAATAGAAGGTGGGGGAGACAGACAAGAAGAAAGGAAGAGGCTAGAGGAACAGGCCATGAGAGAGATCAAGAGCAAGAAGGGGAAGGGCTGATGGAAAGGGGAGACAACATGAAGGAGGGGGTGCAGGAATCATTTTCAGCCCACTAACTGGAATCAAGTGGATCAGTCTGTGATCCTAATGCAGCTCGGCCCAAATCTCAAGCCACGTCTATACTACAAACCTATGTCGACCTAATTCACAACCGCGTACAGCTACCCCAGCTGTTAAATTGTCGGTGTGTGCACATGCTTGGCTCCTTGTGTTGGCACCAACAGCACTTTAACAATTGGATTGTCAGGGTGTGGCAATGTGGAACAGCTCCTGGAAGCCACAGGCACAACTACACTGACACTGGGCTGACCTAGCTACGTTGACTGTGACACAACACTGCTTGTGGAAGAGGGGCTAGTCAATCAGCGCAGAGAGGCACTTCAGGGGGAGCCAAGCGGTAGTGAAGATACATCCACTGCTTGGTCACTTCAAAGCAGCTTACATCCGCCTAACCATGAAGTGCAGACTAGCCCTCAGTCATGAGGCAAGGAGAGGAAGGCACCTTCATTCCCAGCAGGGGGCAGCAGGTGCGGAGGGGAGGACTGGGGACACCTCCTTGTATGGTTGCCACACCAGGGTGGAGGCAGCTGAGGGAACTGGTGCCAATGGAAAAGAGGGTTAACACGGACTTACCTGGGAGAGCAAGAAGTCCCATTTCCAGTCCTTGATTCTGCATTTGGTAAGAGTCTGCCCTACCTCCGCACCATGGTGAGAGAGCTTTGACTGCGGTGCTGGGAGCTGTCTGTCATTCACACATACACACTGCTCCCATACATACACCTACACCCACATGGGCATGCAACACACACTGCCCCGCCTACTCCTTCCACACACACAGACAGCATACAAGCATCCGCACACAACTTGTGTTATGTACAAGACTGGCTTACAAAACCCAAGGCAATGAAGCCTGTATGCTCCATTTTTTGCATGTGATCAGGCTTTCCAGCACTGGTATGGTCTTTTCCCAGCCAGGATGGGGTCTTGGGAGCGCAGTTTCCCTCTCTCTGTTTTGCTACTTCCCATCCCTGGAGGAGTGGAGATGCTGTGAGTGCAAAGCTTCCCCATCCGGAGGCAGCAGGGGATCCCCTCCATAGCAGTGCAGAACTAGCATCAAGGATGGACACACCACTCCCTCCACTATATCCAGGCAGCAAGGGGGTGCTGCTGTCACCCAAGGGGTCTGTGTATTGCAAGGGTCAGCAACCTTTCCAAAATGGCATTCCAAGATTTAACCCTCCTGCCCTTGGCTGTGTCGCTGTCCCGGGAGGTGTGCCCCGTGGACCACCTGGGTCAATGCAAACCTTTCCATGGACTACCAGTTGCTAATGGAAACTCACTGTTAATTACATAATTATGACTGAGCCATTTTGCTAATTATTAAACATATTAAGAGTTTTAACTTCCTCATGTTAGTTTATCACACCTCATTTTAAATGAAGTAAAATATGTCCCACACAAAAGGTTTCAATGTTTTCTTTATTTATGGCAGGGGTGGGGAACCTTTTTGGGGTTGGCGATCACTGACCCACAGAAATATCAGCGAGGGGACCACTGATGTGGCCCCCAACTGAGACATCTCACTCTTCGGGCACTCCAGCCCCCATGGGGTGAGGGGAAGGGACAGGGAAGACTGAGGTTCAGGACTTCTCTTAGGTCAGATTTATTTTTCTGAGGTTCCAGAGTTAGTGGATTTTGTGGACCCCCTTAGACTCTGGGGTGGGAGAAATGAGGGGTTAAATGTGCGGGACAGGGCT
Organism: Rafetus swinhoei; assembly: GCA_019425775.1. Lineage (NCBI taxonomy): Eukaryota > Metazoa > Chordata > Testudines > Trionychidae > Rafetus > Rafetus swinhoei. Next base: position 142,339,246 of record CM033440.1, on the reverse strand, counting down.
GCCAGCAAGTGGGGTAGGGATGCAGGATAGGGTGAGGAGAGCAGGGTCTGGAAGGGAGTTTGGCAACAGGACAGGGTGTGGGGTGGGGGCATGAGAGGGATTTTGGGGTGGGGAGGGTGGGGTGGGGCAGTAACACAGAAAAGGTGAGAGGAAGCAGCCAAATAGCTAGTTGGGGAGGGAGGCAAAGAAGTGGGGAGTAAAGAAAAGTGCAGCTTATGCAAAGTAAAACTGTATCCCCCCTCACATCTTCCCTCTGCTCCAGCCTCACTCCCCTCAGCCCCATGATTCCCCCCAGCCTGGTCCCCTGCATCGCCCCATCCACCTCAGTGCAACCCCTGCCCCCTCACATCCATCCCCGCAGCCTCCTTCACCCCCCTCCTGCCACCACTTCCCTGTGCCCCCAGTGCACTCACTGGCAGGGCAGCAGCGCTGGGGCAAGGAGAGGTGGGGTGGGGGGTGGTGGGCAGAGTCTTTTCCCTGCCTGGACCAGCCCTTTGCGGCTCCGGGGCTGGGGCAAACAGAGCCTAGGGCTAGCTCCAGACCAGCCGAGTGCAGCAGGGCACTGGAGAAGGGGCTTCCTGACCCCACACACAGCCTGTGGGGAGCAGCCCAGATCCTAGCACGCTGTGTGTGCAAGCTGCCCAGCCCCGGCTCTGCAGAGCAAGCTCCCCCCCCCCCCCCCCGCTCCTGCCCCCGAAGCAAGAAGCCTGTAGTCAGGAAAGAGGGAGTTTACCCTTAGCTTCTGGAAGCTGCACACCCAGGCTGAGCAGGGACAACCCCAGGGTCTTGTGTGCGCCTCGTCCGCTCCCCTCCCAGCAGGAAGCCGGAGCTAGTGCTCCAGCCTGCAGCTGCACGGCTGAGGCTGGAGCTGTAGCATGAGCTCCCAGCTGTGCGGGGAGGAGAGGGGCAGGGCTGAGCCACAGGAAATCAGCTCATGTGCCACTTGTGGCACGAGTGCTGGGGGTTGCCGACCCCTGGTCTATTGCATCCTCTTGCCCAATTTAAGCAGTCCCCTAGTGGCAACCTCTGTGTATCGGAAGTGGACCCACAGTCACTCGCTGACAGCCACTTTGGCACCGTAGCAGAGACAGGGTGGGTGAGGAAGGGTCACACAGAGCTATAGCTACACTGCATACAACACTGGCAGCTTGTCCCATGCACAAAAGCTGTGCCAAACATGCCTACCACAGACTGACAGCAGCCACGTCTTTCCAACTGGAGGTGCAGGCAGTGGAGGCTCCCTATCCCAGCGTACAGTGCTCCATTGTCAGCCTAGGTACACTGCATACTGGGCTGTAATACCTAGGTGGCCTCTCTGTAGCAAAGATCAGGAAGGCTGCAGCCTGCACTGTAGACCCCTAAGGGCTGCCCTTGGCCTATGGCTGTACTGCGGTCACCCCAACTATACAAGGATGTCATCCTTGAAGGATTCAGTTAAGGGGAAGCATCAGCTTTGGGGAATCCCAGCAATCCCATGGCAGTGATAGCTCCTCCATGCAAGGTATCCAGAGCTGCTGCAGGCGGAAGAAGTTGCACCCCAGCAAAGCCTCATCATCAGTTCTGGGGGCATTTGGGATCTAAGGGCCCTTCCTTCCAGAGACATGTCCATGTGGCCTCACAAACTAAGAAGGAGCTGGAGAATTCCTCGATAAGGGAGAAATCAAAGCTGTGTCTATGCTAATGGGCGAATTAGGTGACTGAAGGCAGTGTCCCAGACAGGCAGGGCTGTCCCTTCCATGCAGTCCCTCGGGTGGTCATTATATGCTGGTATTTATGAAGCGGCACAGCCAGCCCATCAGGCATCACTCACTACTGCCCCTTATATTGACAGATCCCCTCCCAGGAGAGCCTAGTTAATTTCCTTCCCTTCTATTGATCCTGTGGCGAGTCACCATTAGTTGCAACCCCTCCTTCCTCCTCCTCCTTCTCCTCACCAGGGAAGGAAGGGGGGGCAGAGCAGGCTCATTACAAGAGAGCCAGGCTTACAGTGCCCAGAGATAAAAGGTGCTGAATTGCTCCCTATTCCAACCACTCCATCCCCACCCGCCAAGGACCCTGTGTTATGTTTAAGACCGGCAGCACGTCTGTAATTAGCAAATGCTCTCAGCTCGCTCTGCCTGCGCTGGGATATCGATTAGCCTTTGTTCGCTACTTTATGAACCCATTTGTTAATGGGCTGGGAGCTTGTAAATGCTCATTGGATTTCCTCTCAAATCAACCTGAACACACCCGCGCGAGCATGTTTCCAAGGAGGAGAATCAGAGACCTGCCGACACCTGCCAGGAAACTTCGATGAGCCCCGGCTCTGTGAACAGCCTTGGCCCAGTCCCCTCACATTCTCCACTGCACTCATCCCAGACTCTCCATTACAGAGCCACATTTGCATGGGAACGGGATCGTCGCTCCTTGAGAGGCTGAGCCGCTCTGGCAGCTTGTTCCGCCGCTCTGACCGTGAGCTCATGTTGGCAGCAGCACAACTGGTTGCTGTGGAAATGATTACAAGGGACTCGAGGTTTCCTGCTCCTGAAGTTGTTACAGACTCCTCCTCTGCTTAAAGGCACGCAGCCCCATGGGAGCACCGTGCCCCTCACTCTGAGGGCTCTGCCCAGAGCCTGGCCCCTACACATTTTGGCTCCAGCCAGGTTCTCGCCCTTGTTGTGTCTGATGTTTGGAACCAGTTGTAGTAAGTTGAGGGTCAGTAACATGGAGTCAGCAGGCCCAAGGCCTGCAACATGGAAACAGCAACAGGCCTGCAATCTAGTGAGCAAGACTTTGGTTCAGTGATACAGGAGCCAAGAAAGAAGCCCTATTGATAACTGTGTAATTGTGTAAGTTAGGACACAGGGAGGCACGGAGAACAGACTGTAAGCCGAAAGGGAGTAACGGAACATCTTAGTAAGAAATGTCTTGGTACAAAGACTCCCTAAAAACTAATGCACATACCGACCTAGGTTCAGGACCAGGTCGGAATTGACAGCATGAAGGATAGTAAGTAAGCCCCCCTTCCGTAAGGTGAGGGGTGGTATCTAGGCAACAGAGGGTGGCAACCCGATGCGTAAAGAAATGATGTAAGTTGTTTGTACCTGTCTATAAAGGACACATAAAGGGTGCTCTCCAGCCGACCTTGGGCGCACTAGGCGCCTGAACGGCAGGTGTCATTTCCTGAATTTACAGAATGCACAGTAGCTTAACTTTGACAAACTGCTGTTAATATCTGTTATATGGCAATAGGCCTGCCTGGTGTTGGTACCTTGTCAACGTGGGCCATAGTGCCCAGTGGGGTAACATTGTACTGATCTCTGTTACCAACTGGTAGAGCTTCGCATTTGACAATAAACCTGCTCGATTGATTTCAAACCTTGCCTGCATCTGTCGTTTCCGGGGCCTCTCAGAGATCTCCTGTGTTGACCCAAGTGCACGGGGTCTAACACTCTAGATAAAGGGAATACCGATTGTTACGCACGCAGCCGAAAGTTTATTATCACCGACGGAGTAGAGGTCCTGTCAGGAGCGCGCCAGGATGACCCTGACCAGACGACGCTGACACTGACAGTTCAGACCACCGAAGGTACTGAGGTACGAAAACACCAAGGTACGACACCAGTCACAGCCGGACACCGGGACACTAGGGTGATGGAGGCAGTGTAAATACCTAGAGGTGGATGAAGCATTCCTGATGTGACTATTCACTGAAAGCAAATTTCAAATCTGCCTGCCCAAGCATCCCCAGGTACCCAACTGTTAAACTCACCCACCAGAGGCGTGTCATTAATGGAGGTGCTCACTGGCTCACTCCCGTCTGGAACAGGAACAATCAGACTGGGTGGGCTTTTTGACCCATCATCGCAAGTCCGCTTCTTGCAGATAAAGACTGGTGATCAGTTAAAAAGTGTAACTATCCCTCCGGAGAGCCTGAATGCTGGACTGTGCCCAAGGAAATGCTGAGCTGTCTTCAGATCATAGAATCATGGAATCCTAGGGCTGGAAGAGACCTCAGGAGTCATTGAGTCCAGCCCCCTGTCCAAAGCAGGACCACTCCCAACTAAATCAACCCAACCAGGGCTTTGTCAAGCCGAGACTTAAAAACCTCTAGGGATGGAGATTCCACCACCTCCCCAGGTAACCCATTCCAGTCCTTTACCACCAATGCTAGTGAAATAATTTTTCCTAATATCCAACCTACACCTCCCCCACTGCAACTTGAGACCATTGCTCCTTGTTCTGCCATCCATCACTACTGTGAACAGTCTTTCTCCATCCTCTTTGGAACCTCCCGTCAGGAAGTTGAAGGCTGCTATCAAATCCCCCCTCACTCTTCTTTTCTGCAGACTAGATAAGCCCAAATCCCGCAGTTTCTCCTCATAGGTCATGTGCTCCAGCCCCCTAATCATTTTGGTTGCCCGCCGCTGGACCCTCTCCAATGCGTCCACATCCCTTCTGTAGTGGGGGGCCCAGAACTGGACGCCATACTCCAGATAATCCCAAGCAGAAAAAGAGGATGAATTAGTTGTAGGGATTGTACACTGCATAGTGTTTGTTCAGGTCTAGATTTGTCTGTCTCAGGCCAGGTTTACACTAGACAGTTAGGTTGGTTTAATTATATTCGTCAAGAGAGATAAAAATTCACCCTCCTGAATGGAATTCTTAAGCCATCCTAAATCCCTGTGGAGACAGCATTAGGTTGATGCTACTGTCTCTCAGGGAGACGGGCTACGTACGCCGATGGGAGAACCTCTTCTGTCCCTGTAAGTAGTGCCTACCAAGGGTTGTCAGGGAGTCCAGTCAAAAAGGGGACCTGGCAGTGGCCAGTCAGCGCTGCTGACCTGACACTAAGGCTATGTCTACACAGCAACATTATTTCAGAATAATGTCAGTTATTTTGAAATAACATTGTGCGCGTCTACACAGCAAGCCCGTTATTTTGAAATACATTCAAAATAATGGGAGTCTCACTCCAACTTCTGTAAACCTCCTTTCATGAGGAGTAAGGGGAGTCAGGGGAAGAGTGCTCTATTTTGAAATAACTGCTGTGTAGACAGCGCCAAACGTTGAAATAAGCTAATTCCACTTAAGCTTCACAATTAGCCTAGCTCAAGTTGTGTAGCTTATTTCGAGTTTAACCCTGCTGTGTAGACGTGCCCTAAAAGTCCTGTTACCAGAATAACCACAATCAGCCTCCCTGCCAGGAGGACAAGAAGAGCTTGTTGGTGGAGGAGGAGCTGCGCAGCTAAGAAAAGAAGTGGCTCCCAGACCCAGCTCCAGCGTCTGGTGGAGAGATAGGAACCAGTGTCACCCATGGGATCCTGTCTCATGCCCTCCCCCAACCCCATGCCCTGACTGTCCCCACCCTGGCCTGTTGCTCCAGGCACAGACCCCCCCAAACACACTTTGCCCCTGCTCTCAGCAGACTGTGCTGTTGGCGGGGAGGGTCTGTGGAACTCCCCCAGACCCTCACGGACCCTTGTACTAATCCAAGGTTTGTCCTTGCCCCAGTGGTAGTGTTGGGTTTGTAGCTGAATGCAGCAATTATTTCTGGGGTGAATTCCAATCTCCTCAAGGGCTGTGGAAGGGAGCCAAGGGCCTTGAGCCTGGTGGGAAGCAGGCAGTATTCTCCAAGGCCTGGGGTGAAGGGCCCACACCACAAGTACTCTGACCCATAAGCTGCAGGTGACACAGGTGTTGTTGTAGCCCTGTTGGTCCCGGAGGCAAGATGGGTGAGGTAATAGCTTTGGACTGGACCAACTTCTGCTGGTGAAAGAAACAAGTGTTAGAGCCACCCAGAGCTCACCTTTGGGTCTGGGAAAAGTATTCAGAGTGTCGCTGCTAAATATAGCTACGTAAGTGTTTGCCTGGAATATTATAGGCTGTGTCTATACTGGCGCGATCTTGTGCCAGAGCTATGCAAATGAGGCTCAGCGTGGAATATCGCCGAGCCTCATTTGCATAACTAATGAGCCGCCATTTTTGCGGAAGAGGCTCTTGCGCCAAGGCAGAGCTGTCTACACTGCCCCTTCTTGCGCAAGAAAAACCCTCTTGCGCAAAGCCGTTATGCTGATTATAACGGCCCCTGCCCTCATGGCAGGACCCAGTACTGTCTAGACCATTCCTGATAGACATTTATCTAACCTACTCTTAAATATCTCCAAATAACTTAGTCCACGTCTACACAGCAGGCAGTTATTTCGAAATAAAGACAAAATACTGTCAAGCTGGAGGACTTCTTACTCCCACTACTGTAACCCTCATTGTTCGAAGAGTAAGGGAAGTTGGAGGAAGAGTGCTCTATTTCGAAAGAAATGCTGCGTGGACATTTCAATTTCAAAATAAGCTATGCACTTGACGTAGCTCTATTTGCGTAGCTTATTTTGAGTTAAGCTCTGCTGTTGCCTATCAGCCCTGCTGTTACCTACCAGCCCTGTGCTCTTGGGAGCCAGGGAGTGACATTCATGGAAGCCCCCCCTGCAACCTTCCCCTAGGCCTCTGCTAGAATCAGACAAAGCAAGGAAAAGGCCGGGGAAGACACACCTAAACTAATTAAGGAAACACCCCAGCCTCATCTGCATTAAAGATAGAACAGAGGGACATCTTATTAGCTTACAGAATGGAGATCAGCTCTTCCAAGGCAGGAACCGCAGTGAACTATGGGATACCAAGAGCAGAGAAGCACTGCCTGATGGGAAATCTCTACTCCAGATGCTAATGAACCCAGGCCTGCTCATACCCAAATTAGTCATTATCAGACCAATTCTAGTAACGATCCTATTGACATCAAAATACTGAAACTGCCTAGCTGCATTGTGAGCTCCTTCAAGGAACATCACCCATAACCAGGGGTGATCAGTCTCTATTGTCTCGCCTCTTTCTCTTTGAACTATTGTCCTATCCTTATAAAAACTCCTATCCTTGCCCCAAGAAAAACTGTTCTAATACCTGGATTTAAACTGCATCAGTTCCATTGAGACTTCTTCATCTCCTGTCTGATCATGCTGGGGGCTCTGCTCTGCTTGTCTCCTGCCCTCCGGACCCCCGGCTACCACCATCACCTGGGAACCCCGATCAGTGCAAGCTCCACGGAGTGGTAAGTTCTCTCTCTCTCTCTCTCCCACTACCCCCCGACCAATTACCTATCTCTAAGCCTAGCCGCCTGACTCTGCCCTATGTAAACTGTTATATGGTTAGCTAGCCCTAACATTTGTAATCAGTTCCAATTTAGATTTAATATTGTAACTGTTAGATTTAATATTGTAACTGTTTTGTGTGTTTGGCTCCCTATATATATAATAAATAACTTTCGTTGTTAAGCTGGGGTCCGCTTGTGAGTGCTGATTACCCAGTCTTCTCAGGCGTGCTCTGTTAGTGGGTGTGAGTGTCTGTGTGTGTTGCTAAGGTGGGAAGAACCCCATCCTGAGGAACCTAGTTCCTGAGGGGGGCCCCAGTGGGAGGGGGAATTGGCAGCAGGGAGAGTTCAGTTCCATATGAGAGCACAAGTAAGCACAAGCCGCACACTGATAGAATTGTTAACCTCCCCCCAGCCCCATAAGAGTAACCCTAATAATGAGCATACCCCAGAGTATTGGGCAAATCTGGTAACACTGCTGTGTAGATACACCCTAACCCCTCCCTTTTTTTATCCTATGACTTCAGAGTTGTTATCAGGCCTTGAATGATTTTTTAAAAATATGTGTTAACTACTTATAGCAAATTATCTTCTCTGATTTATCTTTCCCATACCTGAAGAAGAGCTCTGTGTAGCTCTCTCCCCATCAGAAAACTTAAAAAATAACAAATAGTCTTGCAGCATCTTAGAGACTAACAAAATTTGTAGATGGTATCATGAGCTTTTGTGGGCAAACACACTTCTTCAGATGAATGGAGCTAAGTGGGCTGTGCCCATGAAAGCTCATGATACCATCTACAAATTTTGTTAGTCTCTAAAGTGCTGCAAGACTATTAGTTATTTTTTAAGTTTTTTCAGTTACAGACTAACATGGCTACCCCTCTGAAACTTTTCACCATCAGAAGTTGATCCAACAAAGGGTATTACCTCATCCACCTTGCCTATCTAAGAATAAATCATGTCAAGCCAAACCAATAGCCTTCTTTCACAGGGTAACAAACCTTGTGGATGGTGGAAAATAGTAGATATGATATAACTTGATATAGTAAGGCTTTTTATACTGTCTCGAATGACCTTCTCATAAGCAAACTAGAGAGATATAGCCTAGACAAATCTGTTGTAAGTTGTGTATACAACTGGTGGGAAAACCATTCTCAGATGGTTTGCAGACAAGCTGGAAGACCATATTGAGTGGGGTCCTGCAGAGATCTGTCCTAGATCTGATTCTATTCAATATCTTCATAAATGATTTGGATAATGGCATAGAAAGTATATTTATGAAGTTTGAGAATGATGTCAAACTGGGTAGTTTGCAAGTGCTTTGAAGGACAGGGTTAGAATTCAAAATTATCTTGAAAAACTGGAGAAATGGTCTGAAATAAATAGGATGAAATTTAATAAGGACAAATGCAAAATACTACACCTAGGAAGGACCAGTCAATTGCACAAATACTAAATGAGAAATGACTGCCTAGAGAGGATATGGGGATTACACTAGATCACAAACTAAATATGAGGCAACAATGTAATACTTTTGCAAAAAAGTGATAATTCTGGGATGTATCAGAAATTTTTGAAGTGGCCCGAGGCTGCCCCAGAATGGGCGGGACCTCATGCAGGAGGGGTGGGGCCAGGATACTTCCATTCTTCCCCACCCATAGACCCTGATTGGTCTGGGGTTTGGGGAAGTGTGACGGGGCAGCGCCCGGCCCGGCCGCGCCCCGCACTCCTGCCGGGTCCGGAGCTCAGGAGAAGCCCGGAGGCACGGCGGCGGCGGCAGCAACGCCCGTCATGGCCGGCGCGCGGGCGTGGAGGTCGGGAAGACAGGCGCGCGCGCGGCGGATGGCGTCATTGGCGTCTCGCGCCGGCGGCACCCCCAGACGCCGGGGCGTGGCGCGGAGGCGGGGCAGGCGGCCGCGGCAGGGATTCAAAGGGGCGAGGAGGGAAGACAGGAGGGGAGGAGGACGGAGGTGGCCAGGGCGGCCAGACCGGGTAAGAGACCCGGGCCGGGAGAGGAAGAAGTGACCCAGGGCGGGGCCGCGGAACCCGAGCGGGGTTTGGGGCCAGATACCCCCGCTGAGTGAGGACACTTACCTCACCTTAGGGCCCTGGGTCGGGGTCGGGCGGTGGGCCGGACCCCCTTCCTCCCTCCTGCTGTGTGCGGCGGGAACAAGAGGCGGCCACAGCTGGTGACCCGTCCGGCAGCGGATTAACCAGGGCAACCCCTGACACGTGGTGGAGAATGTGGGTACGTCCCGAACCCGAGTAGAAGAGTCGGTAAGAAAGAGGAGAGACTTGAATTCCCCTCATTAACGTATACTTGATCTCCAAGGGAAAATGGAGTCACGAAAGTGCTGGAATGGCTGGTGGAGAACCAGAAACAGCAGCAGCACCAACAACACAGGTCCTGGAGCAGATATTGGCGAGGCTCCAGGAACAACAAGCACAGATGGTGCGGGAGCTCCGAGAGACGGCACCGGTCGTGGGAGGAGCACCTACCCGACACGGGGAGGAAGGAACGGTCGTGGGGACCCAGCTCCGATTCGCCTCACAAAGCTGGGACCGAAGGCGACCCGAAGCATTTCTAGTGACTTTCGGCGGGTGGCCACGGCTGCTCGATGGCCCCAGGACCACTGGGCTACCCTCCTCGCCCCTTACCTGTCGGACCGGCGCAAATAGCCTACCGGGGATGTCCGCTAGGGATGCTTTGTGCTATTACAAGGTAAAGGAGGCCATCCTGGACCAGATTGGAGTCTCCCGAAATGCACCGCGGCGGTTCCGAGAGTCGCGTCGACCCGCAGGAGCGCCCCGCGCCGTGGCTCAGAGGTCAGGAAGCCGGGATGCGGTGGTTGGAGCCAGTCGGGAACCCAAGTGGCGGAAGCCGTCATCCTGGAGCAGTACCTTCGGATACTACCCACCGAAGGACAGCAGTGGGTACGGCGCCACTTGCCTGAGTCACTGGAGGAAGCAGTGGGCCTTTTAGAGCGCTTCCTCGCTGCCGAGGAGGAAGCCGGGAAGAAGCCGGTGACGGCTTCGAAAGAAAGTAAGAAGGGGCAGGGGAGACCCCCCCGCCAACCGGGCGATCGGGCGGCCAGGCTACGGGAGGAGGGTCCGCCTGGCTCCGCCCAGAGAGACTAGCCCCTAGGTGGAGCCGGCCAGAGGAGACCGGGGAACCGCCCGAGGGGGGCGAGGCGAGCCCAGAGCCGAGGAAGGAGTCCGAGGCGCCTGCTATCAATGCGGGCAGGGCCATTTCAGAAGGACTGCCCCATGATGGATTGCACGTTCGGCCAGGGCAGGCCAGGAAAGGTAATCCCATCGAGGGGGAGAGACGGGCAGATCGTGCGAGAGGTACAGGTCAATGGCCGGCGGGTAGTGGCGGTACTAGACTCAGGGTGCGGGCAAACCCTGGTACGGGCGGACCTAATCCGTCCCGCGAAGCCAAGGGGCCCCCCGATTTTTATGCGGTGCGTTCATGGGGACGTACACGCCTACCCCTAGCGTGGGTGACAATCCAGGACGGAGAGCAAGAGGAGGTGTGAGGTGGCGATCGCCTCGGCTAGCCTACCCGTCCTGCTCGGCCGAACTGGGTAGGTCTGGCCCGGCTGCTGCGGGGCTGGGGAGAGGCGCAGGAGGGGCCACGGGGGCAAACTCTAAAAGCGGCCCAGTCTAGCGGCCCACGGGAGCAGGTAGGGGGCCAGGCGGCCCAGCGGACCCGGACCGGACCAACCGGGGCTACCCTGCACCTGGAGATGGGACGAGGGGACTTCCTCACCCTGCAGCGGGGCGACCCCACGCTCCAACACGCCTGGGCGCGGAGTGCGAGGCGGAAATGGGGCGCAGCCGGAGAGCTAGGGCCCACCCACAGGGGCCCCGGTTTGAAGTGCGTCTTGGACCGACTATATCGAGTGGTACCGGGGACCGGGGGGATGGGGAGCTATGCCAATTGTTGGTACCCCAGCCATACGGTGGAAGGTGTTGGAGTTAGCGCCACGACCACACTTGGGCGGGCCATTTGGGCGGAAAACCCAGCAGCGGATCTTGCAAAGGTTTTCTGGCCCGGCATCTACCGCGAGATCAAAGACTTCTGCGACTCCTGTGCCCAGTGTCAAAGACGTCATCGCACCGGGTCCCACCCGCACCCCTCATCCCCTGCCAGTCGTGGAACCCGTTCGAAAGGGTGGCGCTGGATCTGGTAGGACCCTCGAGAAGTCCAGCCGGGGCCACACTCACATTTTAGTTCTCGTAGACTATGCAACCAGGTACCCGAGGCGGTCCCGCTGAGAAGACCACGACCCAGCGATTGCGGAAGAACTAGTGAAAATATTCGCGAGTGGGGCTACCGAAGGAGCTGCTAACGGACCAGGGCGAACCTGACCTCAAGGTGATGGCGGAATTGTGTAAAATGCTCCAAATAAGAAAGATCCGGACCTCCGTGTACCACCCCAGACCGATGGGCTCGTGGAGCAGTTTAACGAGCTGAAAGGTATGCTACGCCGGTTCGCGACTAGGGATCCCGAGGGTGGGACAAGCTACTCCGGCCCTGATGTTCGCCATCCGGGAAGTGCCGCAGGCTTCCCTAGGATATTCACCCTTTGAACTGATGTATGGGAGACGCCCCCGGGGGATCCTGGACCTAGTAAAGGAAGGATGGGAGTCACAAACCTCCCCAGCCTTGGGAACCGCCCGTTACGTGGAGAACCTGCGGCGAAACCTAGGGGCCCTGGCCGGGTGGGCGAAAGACAATCTCCTCCGGGCCCAAGAAGGGCAGCGAGCCCGACATGATCAAAAGGCCGAGGCCCGTACCTTCGCGCCCGGGGACCAGGTATTGCTGCTACTCCCGATTCCAAACTGATGGCTCGGTGGCAAGGGCCCTTTAGGGTGACCGGAAAGTGGGGCCCGTGGACTATGAAGTCCTGATAAATAAGGCTCGGAAGGAAAGCGCAGATATACCATGTAAATCTCTTGAAAAGGTGGAGACCCGGGGCGCCCTCCTGATCGAGCCACGGGCCACCGACATAGAGTTCGGGCCATGGGGACCCGAGATAGGGCGGAGGGGCCCGCATAGGGGAGAAATTATCCGAAGAGCAGAAAAGTCAACTAAATCAGGTGTTACAACAATTCCAGCACGTATTGACGAGCCGCCCAGGGCAGACAACAGTGACGTACCACGAAATCACAACCGAACCGGGGAAGGTAATACGGGACAGTTTACGACCCTTCCCCCGTAAACTCTGGGACACGGTAAAACAGGAGCTGAAGGTGATGCAAGAATGGGGGGTGATAGAAGAGTCCCATAGCGATTGGAGGAGCCCAATCGTGCTAGTCCCGAAAACCGACGGGTCAACCGGTTCTGTATAGACTTCGGAAAGTCAACGCCATATCCGCTTTGGCGCATATCCGATGCCCGGATAGATGAATTATTAGAGCGGGTGGGGCGAGCCGGGTACCTGTCCACCATAGACCTAACCAAAGGGTACTGGCAGATCCCACTGGCCCCCGAAGCCCAAGCCAAGACAGCCTTCGCGACTCCGTTCGGCCTATACCAGTTTACTAAAATGCCTTTTGGCCTACATGGCGCGGCCGCGACCTTTCAGAGGCTGATGAACCGAGTGCTGAGGGAGCACCAAGAATACGCCGCAGCTTACATAGATGACATCATCATCTTCAGCGGGAACGATGGGACCAACACCTGCGGCACATCGGCGGTACTCGGGCGCTCGAGAAGCGGATTGTGGCGAACCCCAAGAAATGCCAGTTCGGAAAGTCCGAAGTGTCTTACCTAGGGTACACGGTAGGCCGAGGACAACTGAAACCACTGGTGGACAAGGTATGGGCGGTGCGGGATTACCCCGCCCCACGGCGAAAAAAAAGGCGACAGTTCTTAGGGTTGGCAGGATACTATAGAAGGTTCGTGGCAAATTTCGCATCACTAGCTGCGCCCCTCACGGACCTTACGCGTAAAGAACAACCCCAGAGGGTAAGATGGACACCGCTTTGCGAAGAAGCCTTTAAGCAGCTCAAGCAGCGGCTCGTAACCGCCCCAGTACTGTCACAACCCGACTTTAGAAAACCTTTCATTTTGCAGACAGACGCCTCAGAGACAGGGGTGGGGGCCGTGTTGGCCCAGGAGGAAGGGGGGGAAGAGCACCCTATCTTATACTTGAGCAGGAAACTCTTCCCCAGAGAAAAAGTGCGACTATTGAAAAGGAAGCCCTAGCAGTGAAATGGGCCATTGATGCTCTCGGTACTTTCTCCTAGGAGACAGGTTCACGCTGGTAACGGACCACGCGCCCCTCCAATGGATCCGCATACGATGAAGGAAAGCGAACCCCGGATACTACGCTGGTACCTGAGCCTCCAACCATACAAGTTCGAAATAAAACATCGGCCTGGTACCGCTAATGCGAACGCTGACAGTTTGTCCCGAATACCGGAACGAGTGGGCGAAGGGGCGGCAAGTATAGGGGGGAGTCTAAGGGGGGAGGTGTGTGACGGGGCAGCGCCCGGCCCGGCCGCGCCCCGCACTCCTGCCGGGTCCGGAGCTCAGGGGAGAAGCCCGGAGGCACGGCCGGCCGGCAGCAACGCCGTCATGGCCGGCGCGGGCGTGGGAGGTCGGGGAAGACAGGCGCGGCGCCGGCGGATGCGTCATTGACGTCTCTCGCGCCGGGCGGCACCCCAGACGCCGAGGCGTGGCGCGAGGCGGGGCAGGCGGCCAGCGGGGATTCAAAGGGGGCGAGGAGGAAGACAGGAGGAGCGGAGGGACGGAGGTGGCCAGGGGCAGCCAGACCGGGTAAGAGACCCGGGCCGGGAGAGGAAGAAGTGACCCAGGGCGGGGCGCGGAACCCAGGCGGGGTTTGGGGCCAGATACCCCCGCTGAGTGAGGACACTTACCTCACCTTAGGGCCCTGGGTCGGGGTCCGGGCGAGGTGGGCGGACCCCCTTCCTCCTCCTGCTGTGTGCGGCGGGAACAGAGGCGGCCACAGCTGGTGACCCGTCCGGCAACGGATTAACCAGGGCAACCCCTGACACGTGGTGGAGAATGTGGTACGTCCCGAACCCCGTAGGTAGAAGGGGCGGTAAGAAAGAGGAGAGACTTGAATTCCCCTCATTAACGTATACTTGATCTCCAAGGGAAAATGGAGGTCACGAAAGTGCTGGAATGGCTGGTGGAGAACCAGAAACAGCAGCAGCACCAACAAACACAGGTCCTGGAGCAGATACTGACGAGGCTCCAGGAACAACAAGCACAGATGGTGCGGGAGCTCCGAGAGACGGCACCGGTCGTGGGAGGAGCACCTACCCGACACGGGGAGGAAGGAACGGTCGTGGGGACCCAGCTCGATTCGCCTCACAAAGCTGGGACCGAAGCGGACCCGAAGCATTTCTAGTGACTTTCGGCGGGTGGCCACGGCTGCTCGATGGCCCCAGGACCACTGGGCTACCCTCCTCGCCCCTTACCTGTCCGGACCGCGCAAATAGCCTACCGGGGATGTCCGCTAGGGATGCTTTGTGCTATTACAAGGTAAAGGAGGCCATCCTGGACCAGATTGGAGTCTCCCGAAATGCACCGGCGGCGGTTCCGAGAGTCGCGTCGACCGCAGGAACGCCCGCGCCGTGGCTCAGAGGGTCAGGAAGCCGGGATGCGGTGGTTGGAGCCCGAGGAAGTCGGGAACCCAAGTGGCGGAAGCCGTCATCCTGGAGCAGTACTTCGGATACTACCCACCGAAGGACAGCAGTGGGTACGCGCCACTTGCCTGAGTCACTGGAGGAAGCAGTGGGCCTTTTAGGCGCTTCCTCGCTGCCGAGAGGAAGCCGGGAAGAAGCCGGTGGCGGCCGAAAGTAAGAAGGGGGCAGGAGACCCCGCCAACCGGAGCGATCGGGCGGCCAGGCTACGGGAGGAGGGTCCCTGGCTCCGCCCCAGAGAGAGACTAGCCCCTAGGTGGAGCCGGCCAGAGGAGACCGGGGGAACCGCCCGGGGGCCGGGAGCGAGCCCCAGAGCCGAGGAAGGAGTCCGAGGCGCCTGCTATCAATGCGGGCAGGAGGGCCATTTCAAGAAGGACTGCCCCATGATGGATTGCACGTTCGGCCAGGGCAGGCCAGGAAAGGTAATCCCATCGAGGGGGGAGAGACGGGCAGATCGTGCGAGAGGTACAGGTCAATGGCCGGCGGGTAGTGGCGGTACTAGACTCAGGGTGCGGGCAAACCCTGGTACGGGCGGACCTAATCCGTCCCGCGAAGCCAAGGGGCCCCCCGATTTTTATGCGGTGCGTTCATGGGGACGTACACGCCTACCCCACAACGTGGGTGACAATCCAGGACGGAGAGCAAGAGGGGAGGTGTGAGGTGGCGATCGCCCCTCGGCTAGCCTACCCCGTCCTGCTCGGCCGGAACTGGGTAGGTCTGGCCCGGCTGCTGCGGGGCTGGGGAGAGGCGCAGGAGGGGCCACGGGGGCAAACTCTAAAACGGCCCAGTCTAGCGGCCCACGGGGAGCAGGTAGGGGGGCCAGGCGGCCCGACGGACCCGGACCGGACCAACCCGGGGGCTACCCTGCACCTGGAGATGGACGAGGGGGACTTCCTCACCCTGCAGCGGGACGACCCCACGCTCCAACACGCCTGGGCGCAGGTACGAGACGGAAATGGGGCGCAGCCCGGGGGAGCTAGGGCCCACCCACAGGGGCCCCGGTTTGAAGTGCGTGCGGACCGACTATATCGAGTGGTACCGGGGACCGGGGGGGATGGGGAGCTATGCCAATTGTTGGTACCCCAGCCATACCGGTGGAAGGTGTTGGAGTTGGCGCACGACCACACTTGGGCGGGCCATTTGGGGGCGGAGAAAACCCAGCAGCGGATCTTGCAAAGGTTTTTCTGGCCCGGCATCTACCGCGAGATCAAAGACTTCTGCGACTCCTGTGCCCAGTGTCAAAAGACGTCATCGCACCGGGTCCCACCCGCACCCCTCATCCCCCCTGCCAGTCGTGGGAACCCCGTTCGAAAGGGTGGCGCTGGATCTGGTAGGACCCCTCGAGAAGTCCAGCCGGGGCCACACTCACATTTTAGTTCTCGTAGACTATGCAACCAGGTACCCCGAGGCGGTCCCGCTGAGGAAGACCACGGCCCAAGCGATTGCGGAAGAACTAGTGAAAATATTCTCGCGAGTGGGGCTACCGAAGGAGCTGCTAACGGACCAGGGGCCGAACCTGACCTCCAAGGTGATGACGGAATTGTGTAAAATGCTCCAAATAAGAAAGATCCGGACCTCCGTGTACCACCCCAGACCGATGGGCTCGTGGAGCAGTTTAACGAGCGCTGAAAGGTATGCTACGCCGGTTCGCGACTAGGGATCCCCGAGGGTGGGACAAGCTACTCCCGGCCCTGATGTTCGCCATCCGGGAAGTGCCGCAGGCTTCCCTAGGATATTCACCCTTTGAACTGATGTATGGGAGACGCCCCCGGGGGATCCTGGACCTAGTAAAGGAAGGATGGGAGTCACAAACCTCCCCAGCCTTGGGAACCGCCCGTTACGTGGAGAACCTGCGGCGAAACCTGGGGCCCTGGCCGGGTGGGCGACAATCTCCTCCGGGCCCAAGAAGGGCAGCGAGCCCGACATGATCAAAGGCCGAGGCCCGTACCTTCGCCCGGGGACCAGGTATTGCTGCTACTCCCGAGATTCCAAACTGATGGCTCGGTGGCAAGGGCCCTTTAGGGTGACCGGAAAGTGGGGCCCGTGGACTATGAAGTCCTGATAAATAAGGCTCGGAAGGAAACGCAGATATACCATGTAAATCTCTTGAAAAGGTGGAAACCCCGGGACGCCCTCCTGATCGAGCCACGGGCCACCGACATAGAGTTCGGGCCATGGGGAGACCCCGAGATAGGGCCGGAGGGGGCCCGCATAGGGGAGAAATTATCCGAAGAGCAGAAAAGTCAACTAAATCAGGTGTTACAACAATTCCAGCACGTATTGACGAGTCGCCCAGGGCAGACAACAGTGACGTACCACGAAATCACAACCGAACCGGGGAAGGTAATACGGGACAGTTTACGACCCTTCCCCCGTAAACTCTGGGACACGGTAAAACAGGAGCTGAAGGTGATGCAAGAATGGGGGTGATAGAAGAGTCCCATAGCGATTGGAGAGCCCAATCGTGCTAGTCCCGAAAACCCGGCCAGGTCAACCCGGTTCTGTATAGACTTCCGGAAAGTCAACGCCATATCCCGCTTTGGCGCATATCCGATGCGGATAGATGAATTATTAGGCGGGTGGGGCGAGCCGGTACCTGTCCACCATAGACCTAACCAAAGGGTACTGGCAGATCCCACTGGCCCCGAAGCCCAAGCCAAGACAGCCTTGCGACTCCGTTCGGCCTATACCAGTTTACTAAAATGCCTTTTGGCCTACATAGCGCGCGACTCAGAGGCTGATGAACCGAGTGCTGAGGAGCACCAAGAATACGCCGCAGCTTACATAGATGACATCATCATCTTCAGCGGGCGATGGGACCAACACCTGCGGCACATCGCGGCGGTACT
Source organism: Rafetus swinhoei (assembly GCA_019425775.1). Taxonomy (NCBI): domain Eukaryota; kingdom Metazoa; phylum Chordata; order Testudines; family Trionychidae; genus Rafetus; species Rafetus swinhoei. The sequence continues at coordinate 142,321,597 of CM033440.1, read as the reverse complement.
CGGAGCGCTCCGAGAAGCGGATTGACGGCGAACCCAAGAAATGCCAGTTCGGAAAGTCCAAGTGTCTTACCTAGGTACACGGTAGGCGAGGACAACTGAAACCACTGGTGGACAAGGTATGGGCGGTGCGGGATTACCCGCCCCACGAAAAGGCAATCGACAGTTCTTAGGGTTGGCAGGATACTATAGAAGGTTCGTGGCAAATTTGCATCACTAGCTCGCCCCTCACGGACCTTACGCGTAAGAACAACCCCAGAGGGTAAGATGGACACCGCTTTGCGAAGAAGCCTTTAAGCAGCTCAAGCAGCGGCTCGTAACGCCCAGTACTGTCACAACCCGACTTTAGAAAACCTTTCATTTTGCAGACAGACGCCTCAGAGACAGGGGGTGGGGGCCGTGTTGGCCCAGGAGGAAGGGGAAGAGCACCTATCTTATACTTGAGCAGGAAACTCTTCCCCAGAGAAAAAGTGGCGACTATTGAAAGGAAGCCCTAGCAGTGAAATGGGCCATTGATGCTCTCGGTACTTTCTCCTAGGAGACAGGTTCACGCTGGTAACGGACCACGCGCCCCTCAATGGATCCGCATACGATGAAGAAGCGAACCCCGGATACTACGCTGGTACCTGAGCCTCCAACCATACAAGTTCGAAATAAAACATCGGCCTGGTACCGCTAATGCGAACGCTGACAGTTTGTCCCGAATACCGGAACGAGTGGGCGAAGGGGCGGCAAGTATAGGGGGGAGTCTAAGGGGGGAGGTGTGTGACGGGGCAGCGCCCGGCCCGGCCGCGCCCCGCACTCCTGCCGGGTCCGGAGCTCAGGGGAGAAGCCCGGAGGCACGGCCGGCCGGCAGCAACGCCGTCATGGCCGGCGCGGGCGTGGGAGGTCGGGGAAGACAGGCCGCGGCGCCGGCGGATGACGTCATTGACGTCTCCGCGCCGGGGGCGGCACCCCCAGACGCCGAGGACGTGGCGCGGAGGCGGGGCAGGCGGCCCGCGGCGGGGGATTCAAAGGGGGGCGAGGAGGGAAGACAGAGGAGGCGGAGGGGCGGAGGTGGCCAGGGGCGGCCAGACCGGGTAGAGACCCGGGCCGGAGAGGAAGAAGTGACCCAGGGCGGGGCCGCGGAACCCGAGAGCGGGGGGTTTGGGGCCAGATACCCCCCCCGCTGAGTGAGGACACTTACCTCACCTTAGGGCCCTGGGTCGGGGTCCGGAGCGAGGGTGGGCCCGGACCCCCTTCCCCTCCCTCCTGCTGTGTGCGAAGCGGGAACAAGAGGGCGGCCACAGCTGGTGACCCGTCCGGCAACGGATTAACCAGGGCAACCCCTGACAGGAAGCATGTGAAGTCTTTGCCCCCTCCTCCCAAGAGAGAACCACCAGCTGTTCTGAACAGGTGGCTCCCCTGTCCCTGGCGGTGGGAGGAGACTTTGCAAGCTTCCCTTCCCCCTTTCACTGCCCACCCGGCTACGATTAAGTTGTTTAAACAAATGTGTTGCAATGGTAGAAAAAAAAATGTGTGTCTGAAAACTGTAAGTACTGGGGGTACTTATAATATTTTTTTTGAAAAAGGGGTACTTTATAAAAAAAAAAGGTTGAGAAACACTGTCATAGACAAAACCTAGAGAAATTTCACTCTGATCCCAGAATGGGTTTTTCCAGCCAGGGACTCATTAGCATATGAAACAGGCAATTTAACAGTTCATCTGAAGAAGTGGGCTGTGCCCATGAAAGCTCATGATACCAGCTACATGTTTTGTTAGTCTTTAAGGTACTACTAGACTATTTGTTGTTTTTTAAGTGTTTTTCCTGTTACAGACTAACTGGGCTACCCCTCTGAAGCTTAGGCAACTTAATGACAGAACTGGGGGCCCCAGTGCTAATGAATTTAAATTAGGGATAGAGAAGTTGCCAGCTGTCAGGAATATAGATCTAGTTAAAAGGCCCTAGGTTCTTCTGCCAGGAGGACAGGGAGTGGCCTTATTTATGTCTCTCTCCAGCCAAGTTTGTCTACATTTCTGTGACCTGATTTAACTCTTGAAGGAACCTCAATTCCTAAAACCTCAGCTGCAATTAAAGAAAATGCAAAAGAAAGCCCAGCCTGGCTCTCTGCCTTTGGACTCCTGTGAGACATGTAAGATCCCATTGGTAGAGTTATGCATGGATATAAAATTTGTATCCACATCCGTATCCACAAAAATGAGACGCAGATATCTGCTTCCACATCCACATCCACATACAGATACCCATGGATATAAAGTGGATGTCCATGGGGATGCATGGCTCTAGCCATTGGAAAACTGAAATTCAGAGCCCAAGCCCTACTGACATGCTCAAAATACTTGGAGCCCAAATGCCTTTTTTCTCAGACAGAGCTCTACTTCCTGAGAGTTTAAAATCTTGTCATATTCCTTGGCTGCTTCCTCAAGGGCAATTCCTTGCTGACAGCTGCAGCAAAGTGTCTGGAATAGACTTTGCCAAGGAAAGATTATTATTAATCAAAGTCTTCATTCCCATCAGCAGCCCGTCTTGGTGCAGCTTCCCAATCCATCCACCCCCATATCTGGTCTCACAGAGACAGAGGAGAGAAAGATAACACAGGGCTGGGTGCTCTGCTAAGCTAGCTTTCCAAGAAGACGAGTTTGTTCTTTGTATGAATGTATTTCCCTCCATCCATCTTAGCTCCTCTTTCTCCTCCTGTGGCAAAGCTGTCTGTATGCAGTCCTGAGATCTTCATACTGTGCTCATGACCACAGTGTCTGATCCACAGCTGGGAGGGCAACAATGGGGTTGTGCAGGACCTGGCGAGAGCACCTGAGGAACCGAGAATGGCAGGAAAAGCCAGAGAAATGGGAGGGTGTGTGTGTATGTGTGTGTGTGTGTGGGGGGTCTGCAAGAAAAATAGCCAAGAAACAACATTTAATAACCGAGAACCAGGACTATTTTCAGAAGTGTCATTCAGAGAGATTCAGATGTTCTTGTTCAAACCCTTTGAGGAATTCTCAGTGTTCCACATTCTGTCAGAATGGAGAGACAGAATCCAAACTATACCAAGCTCTCTTCTTTGTCTCTCGGAGGCCATGGAAGGACAGGCTGGGTTAAACTGGGACATCTGGAACGCCCCATGTTAACCCAGCCTCTCCTTTGGTCGCCCCAGACAGACAAAGAATCTACTTGCCTTCACAGTCCAGTCTCCAGCTGAAACCTGGGAGTAGCTTGTCCCAAAGTCAACAATGCCTGGCACGCGCATCCTTGTGTTACCATGGAGATGCCATGCACACTTCTCTTCGCCAGCACCTGGCTGGCACACTTTCTGCCTGACATACGCTGTCAGGGATGAAAGTGTGTCAGGGCCAAAATCCTAGAACCTCCAGAGGGAGCCAGAATGGCAGATACACAAGAACCATGCTGTCAGTGTAGTTACCCAGACTGGGTAATACAATTATGTTGTAGTGCCATAAAAATAGCACAGGCGGACATAAAGACAGACAAGCATTTAGTGACAGTGTTGTATCCCGAGTTTGGAGCTAATAGCTATTATATTGTATAGAAATTGATGATTGATTTGATCTATTGGCCCCTTCTGGCCTTAAAACTCTGAATTTGTTACCGGTGTGATAACAGTCTGTGTTCCTGGGGAATCAGCTGTTGTACTGTTGAAGTTATAACTCTGGTATATGGTGAATGACTAATATTATTGGTTGCTACAGCAGTTGAAGCCCTGGTCCTGGTCTGGCTGTCTAGGAAATTAAGTGACTCCCATCACTGTGGTATGACTGAGATGTACATAGGCAGGAGTTCATGCTACAACTTCCCCCAACACCAAATATTCTGTAGCAGTGCCATTTTTAGATGTAGGAAACCCCAGAAAAACCAATGACTTGTTATTATTGGTGCTTTGGTGGCACTTGAAGATTGGACCTCACTGTAGAGTCCCCAGTGAGGTTACTTTTTAAACAGACAAGCAAATAGATTCATCCACAGCACAGCAGGCTAACGGAAGAGCTGAGAACAAAACTCAGGTCTCCCAAATCTTGGTCTACTTCCCTAGGCAGTCGGCCACTCTGCCATTTTCAAGCTCAGCTGACAGACATGGCCTATAGGTGTGGTCCCTGTGAAGGGGCACTTTCCATTGTGACAAATGCACACACTCAGATGTCAAATTATTGAGCAGCATTCTAAGTCCCTTTCTATCTCCTCTGTTTGTCCACTAGCCCACCCCTACAAAGAAATTATTTTATTTCTCTTCCTCTTCCACTGAAAACGCCTGCAATTTTCTTCCCTCCCGTGTCTGGTCCAATTTATAATGTTAATTAGTGATGAATTAGCAGCATAAATCCCATCCAAAGCCACAGACCCCCTGCAATGTATTCCTACGAGGAACCTGACAAATCTAGTATTAATATCTTTCTTTGCCTCCTCAAGCAATTACTTCTCACATCGTTTGTCAGCAAAGGCTGAACCCACACCCTCAGCCCTGGTGCTGGAATCAGGAGTACAACTGTGTCAATTAATTATTGAATGGCTTATTGCACACTGTTAGACCATTTAAAAAATACACGTGTGAAAACAGCTCCCTGATTATTACATTTCAACAGTGCCAAGTTCAGTTCAGGAAGAAAGAATTAAGCAAGTATTGAGTTTGGTCCTGCCACCCTTAGACACTTGAGAGCCCTGTTGAAGTCAGTGGGCCAAAGGCTGCAGGCTCAGATTATGAATAAAGAAAGCTGGGCACAAGAGACACGTTGTCTGTCCCGACCTGAAGGAGGGAGGATGAAAGAGGATGAGGGTTTATCCAGCAGAGTCCAAACTTAAGGGAATGGGATGAACTGGAGCAAACGAAAATACAGGCCAAATACCAGGAGATTACTTCCTCTCCCTGAGATCAATTACACTCTGGGGTCCCCTCCCGCCTCCCAGGGAAGCAGTGAGGTTACTGAAAACTAGGCTGGCCAATAGACTATAAGGAGTTATCCTGTGCCCCTCGGGGCAGAGTTCTAGGTCCTTTTCCATCTCTAACTTCTGTTTGGCAGCAAGAAATGAGCCGCTCTGTTCCCTGCAGCTGACTTGCCAGCCACAGCCTGGCGTATCAGAGAAAGGTGAGCAATTAAAGAGACAAAGTGCTGAAAAATACATAACAAAAACCCTGCAAAGGGTCACTGGGTGCTTCAAGATCCAGGCTGCGGCATGTTAATGATGAACACAGTTTGGTTAATTTTTAATAGCTGTCACGAAAGTGATGGATCGGAGACACATGGCGGTGTTAGTCAGGGAGCTTGCCTCATCTAAGATGACAGCCCAGACCCTCCCTCCATGCCTGGTGAGAAGTTCAACTCTCCAACTCGACAAGCTTTCAAGGGACACGCTCCAAATGGAATTTTAAGGTTTATGTCACTCCCGATCTGAGCACATCGCAGTTAGAAACACAACTGCGATGCCTCAGAGAAACTCTGACAGAGAACAGGAAGATTCTTTCAGGAACTTCAGTTCCAATGGAAAGAAACCTCTGCTTAGCCAGGGAGCGTCTGGCAACAGGGCAACACCTCTTGTGGAGGAGCACTCGCGCCATGCTTTGCTTGGTGGGCACACATACAAATGTGCACACACTTGCTCACAGCGGTATATGCTCACACAAGCTGGCTTCTGCGATCACACTGAGGGCATGGCTACACTGCAAATGGTGGGGTGATCGTAGCTTGGGTAGGCAGACTTCTGCTGACTTTAATTTCACTAAGGCAGCTAAAAGTGAGCACACAACAGCCCTGACACAGGCACAGTTCGGCCTGAGGAAATACTCACATTGCTAGCCCGTGTTGGGGTCCATGCTGCCACGTCTTCGCTGCTATTTTTAGCCCTGCTAGAAAAAAGCTAGAATAAAGCTGCGATCACACCTCTGTGATTGCACTGCAGATACATTGCATGTATAAGAGGGTTCATGTAAGCAAGCCATCGCCCATCTCTTCCACCCTGCTGCTCACTGCAATTCATTTGAGTGCAACCGGGACTACTGTGTAGTCCTACAAACCTCGGGAGAGAGTGGGCGGCGATTGAAAATGGTTTCCTTGCATAGATAGTACAACAAATATGTATGTGTGGTTACCACGTGGGGCCAGATGAGCAGGGATCCAACCCAAACCTGGTTCATAAAAGGGGGCTCATTACTTGAGTCATAGAAGCTTTTGCCCCATGGATAGTGTGTGAACCACTGGCCTGGGTACGCTAGCCCCTGGCCTGGCTCACCCTTTCTGCCTGAGACTCCAACCCTCCTGCCTTCTTCATAGAATCATAGCATATTAGAACTGGAAGGGACCTCAAGAGGTCATTGAGTCCAGTCCCCAGCCCTCACATCAGGACCAAGCACCATCTAGAGTCTCTAGATCATCCCTGACAGGTGTCTATCCAACCTGCTCTTAAATATCTCCAGAAAGGCAGATTCCACAACCTCCGTGGACAACTTATTTCAGTGTTTAATCACCCTGACAGTTAGGAAGTTTTTCCTAATGTCCAACCTAAACCTCCCTTGCTGCAGTTGAAGCCCATTGCTTCTTGTCCTATCCTCAGAGGCCAAGGAAAACAATTTTTCTCCCTCGTCCTTGTGATACCTTTTTAGATACCTGAAAACCGGTATCATGTGCCCTCAGTCTTCTCCTTTCCAAACTAAACAAGCCCAGTTCTTTCAGTCTTCCTTCACAGGTCATGTTCTCTAGACCTTTAATCATTTTTGTTGCTCTTCACTGGACCTTCTCCAATTTCTCCACATATTTCTTGAAATGAGGTGCCCAGAACTGGACACGATACTCCAAATGAGGCCTAATCAGCACAGAGTAGAGCAGAAGAATGACTTCTCGTGTCTTGCTCACAACACTCCTGTTAATGCATCCCAGAATCGTGTTTGCTTTTTTTGCAACAGCATCAAACTGTTGGCTCATATTTAGCTTGTGGTCCACTATGATCCCTAGATCCCTTTCTGTAGTACTCCTTCCTAGATAGTCACTTCCCATTCTGAATGTGTGAAACGGATTGTTCCTTCCTAAGTGGAGTACTCTGCATTTGTCCTTATTAAACTTCATCCTATTTACCTCAGACCATTTCTCCAGTTTGTCCAGATCATTTTGAATTATGACCAGGGCTCGACAAATCTGTGTATCTACTCGCCCGTGGTGCATGGGCGGTGCAGGGCTGGCGAGTGGATTTCGCCGCGGTTTGTCAAGCCCTGATTATGACCCTAACCTCCAAAGCACTTGCAACCCCTCCCAGCTTGGTGTCATCTGCAAACTTAAACATACTCTCTATGCCAATATCTAAATCACTGATGAAGATATTGAACAGAACCGGTCCCAAAACAGACCCCTGCAGAACCCCACTTGTTATGCCCTTCCAGCAGGACTATCAACTGTTAATAACCACTCTCTGAGAATGGTTATCCAGCCAGTTATGCACCCACCTTATAGTTGCCCCATCTAAGTTGTATTTGCCTAATTTATTGATAAGAAGGTCATGCAAGACCGTATCAAACGCCTTACTGAAGTCTAGGTATACCACATCCACCGCTTCTCCCTTATCCACCAGACTCGCTATCCTATCAAAGAAAGCTATCAGATTGGTTTGACATGATTTGTTCTTCCTCCCCCAAGCCTAGATCTCCCCCAACCACGCCTGCCGCCACCAGCCCCCCTCTCCCCTGCAGCCTTGGAGCACTGAGTGGTGTGACTCTAGTGCCAGGGACACCCCCCCACACCCCACACCCCGCTACCCCAAATCCCAACTACCCTAGTCCCAGCCCTGGCAGGTTTTCCTTCCCAGAAGAGGAACAGCCAGCCTGGGGTGGGGCTAAATAGCAGCAGAAGGGGGCCTCCAGAGGGAGCCGGGGTGGGGCCACATAAGGCTGTTTGGGTAGGCATAGCCTTCTCCTACCTACTAGATGCACTGCCCGTGCCTTGCCCCCTGGTTATGTTATAGCCTAGGAGCCTGCAGGCTGCGCTGATTTCTCACAGCACTATAGGGCCAGCATGTGTTAACAGAACTTCGATAAAGCCCAGAGCTTCACAGCGACTTTGGGGCTGCTGTCAGAACAAGTTGCTTTGCTGCACACCTCCTCTTTGGCTCTACAATCCTTTGCCTCCAGGAGTCAACTGGGAGTTGGACCCCACTCTCTCCCTCCCGGATATCTGCTCCCGCCATCCTTCCACAGCTATTCCAAGGAAAACCAAGCAGCCAGAAATGTCCACCTGAGGATATCATGCCCTCTCCCTTGCACCCCCCCCGATACACCCTTTGAATGCCTGTATCACCCTCCTAGTCACATCTCCTTGCTGACTCCCTGCTCTTCCTCCAAAATGCTCTGCTCCTGATGCTCCACTTTTTATTCCTGACCCAGCTCTGCACCTTCTTCTTCCAGTATCCCTAGCACTGGAACTGCCTCTCTGCCCAGTGCACCAAACAGTTCACTAGCCCCTTCAAAGTCCCCCAGAATCCCCTTTCCTTCAGCTTGCCCCCCTCTGCCACTGGAGATGTGGGATCTGCTCCTGCTTTCTGCCTGACTTTTTAATCTGAAAATGTCATTCACCCAAAGTAGACCAACTAAACAAAGCCCCCAGGACAAGCTCCCAGGATTTCTCCCTGCTGACGCCCACCTCTGTTCCATCTGATTGAGACTGCACACTCAGTAGGGCGAAGGCCTTGGCAACAGCTCTGTACACATAGAGGATCCCTTACCACCTTGGCATATACCAGAGCTTTGCCTCTTGTGGGGTGAGGGAGATGCTTACCGTGAGAGAACATGGCACCGAGGGAGGGTGTCGTGTGAAATGCAAATGGCTAGGGATCCTTGAAAGTAAGATTCCTTGTCAACAGCCTGATTTACTGTGTCCAACCAGCTTGTCTGGGTGCCTACTCGCAACTCAGTGTAACCCCCTGGGCATGGAGCATGCTGACACCACAGCCATCAGCAGGGATCAAACACCGGCCCCTCAGCTCTCACACTAGCCCCCTCCGGCCCGTCACTCAATCCAAAGGACACAGAGCTGTGGTGAAGTAGCAGTCGGTTGGAGATGCTGCAGCCACCCACTAGCAGGAGACACACACAACGGGAGCACATTGTCCTAAACACTCCCCAACACATGCTGCCCTATTCTGGACTCTGAGTTGTGTCCCACCTGCTACGTGTGATTCGTGGAGCAGTTTCTCCTACACTTGCCAGGCACAGAGGAGAGATTCCCTTTGGAAATGCTAGTCCTATGTGTGGCTGGCTGAGGAAGGGGCTGTTGGAAGGAGGCCAGGCGACTGGCTGAGCAATATCCACACACACCCATAGGACTTGGCTCACTTACTGCACCTTTGTTGGTCAGACTCTTCAGAGCATTTAGCAGGTCTGGGGGGCACTGAGCACCCTCTGCTCACACATCAGAAGCTTTGGGCAGGATGGATTCCACATGCAGCCCATGCTGCTCTGCCCTGCCCTGCCCGAGGAACCTGTCCCATTACCCTATCCCCATCTGATGGTGGCAGCAGGATAAATTGGCAAACGAACCCCAGGGGACCGGGGGGGGGTGTGTGTGGCAAAATCTCCCAAGAGCTGAAGATTAGTGAGAGACGCCAGGGAGAGGACTGCGGAAAAACTCATTTTAAAAATGCAACGTTCCACTCGATTTCAGGTCTCAACATGTCGCTTTGCAGCAATTTAATCGTTTTTCCCCTTTCCCCAACACGACGTCGTGTAGCTATGTAAGAAAAGTTGCAGGCTCTTTGATTAACTCCACAGCGAGGGTCCAAGCAGTGTGAGGGGGCCAGCAAAGCCCCTTCCTCCCTTTCCCCGGCCTTAGTAATGAGCTGACCTCTCGGCACGGATGCTGTGCTTCCTCCAGGACCCAGGAATTTAACTGGACCCTGGGGCATGCCCGGCACCGGGGAAAGGCACTCAGAAAACCCAAGCCTCCCAGGGGCTCCAATTCCAATAGCATTATTAGAATTTCTATTTTTTTTAAAGTGCCCCTCCAGCCATTTTGCTACACAGAGCCTGCTGCTGCCATAGTTACAGTTCCCAGCCAGCCAACACCAGCCGCTCAGCTGCAGCCTCTGGAGAGCAATGAGCTCCTGCGAGGCAGCCCCCCCACGCTGTCCTCCCCACAGCACTGCATGGCATGGCACCCACGCCTACCTCTACGCCCTGCACGGCAACTTTGGCTCATAGCATCCTTGCCACACCGGCCCAGAGCTCTCTGTTCCCCATGCTTTTCGGCGTAGAGTCGAATGAGGGTATGAATGGAACAACGAGCCATGTCTGCGTCATGCACTCCAGCCACAGGCACGCACCCACATCCCTGTCAGTAAGGCTCAACCTGAGGACCTTTAGCACAAGGCCCGCTACGTGTCGTTCAGGAGTAACTCTGCTTGTGGCAGCAGGCTGTTACAGTCACAGGGACTGGTCACTAAAGAGAGAGATAAGCCCACACACAAAGCCAACGTGTGACAGATGCATATCAGGACTCCAGTGCTAGACAAGTCACCTCCCAGGCTGCTTTTCTGGAGTCTTTCCATTGCAGGTGTCGCTCATCTGGTTATGGCCTCTCCTGAGAAATAAAAGCCCTGTCACGTGACGCTACCGCTGGTCGATGGGACACATTGACCCAGAGACTCACCATCACTGCCTGCTATTAACATCACCCTCTCTCACTGCATGTGGGCCAGTCACAGCCCTCGTGCCACCATCAATCAGCAGGACAAGCCCCCTTCAGATCCCAGCAGGTTTTCTTGGAGTTCAGCCCTGTGTGCACACCAGGGGCGGGCAAACAGAGCCCCAAGGGAGCTTCAGACCTTGGCTCAACACTGGGCCCAACTCCCCAAAGCACTGAGCTTTGATAACAGGGCTAACTCTGTCAAGTTTGAGATGATTCCAGGTTTGGGCCAGAGGCAGCAAATTCTCATGGGATTGCTGATCCAGCCTGAAGGTCCCAGGAGGTCCCAGGAATCTCAGGAGAAATCCTGCTCCTACAAGACTCCCTGCCCAAATCCAAATGGCAGGAGCCTGAGTAGATTGGAGGCAGGCGGTACCCATTCTGTGGGTACAAATGGTGACAGAATTGAATCTCAAAATCCTGGGGGCTTTTCCCATCGTGTGCAAAATCCTCTGCCCTGTTGGTGTAGAGTCAAAATCAGGTTTGGCTGCAGGGGGGGACATGTCTGGTGATGGAGCCTTTCAGCCCTAGGTCACTGTGTGAATCTAGCACACACCAGCTGTGACTTATGGTTGTTGCCACCTAATGACTAATTAGTGATCTCTGGGAAATAACTTAGTGGTCTTAATCCAGGCCATAGCCACAGTCAGATTTTTGGCTCCAGCCAGGCAGAGGGAAACCCCAGGAAGCAAAAAGCCAGCATAGCCAATTAATTCTACCCACACCCCTGCTCTGGCAAGTGGAGTATTTAGGGAGCAGGCAGCTTAACGGCTCCTTAGCCTTCTCTAACCTGTGTCAGGGACTGAGTCAGCCCCTGGCTAGCCCCAGGAGAAGGTGGCGTAAGTACCTTTGCCTCTCTCAGCTTTGCCTGGTGTGAACGTGGCACAGTTACAGAGTAAGGCCCAGGGTACCAGGGCTGATGAGCCCCATGGGGCCACACTCCACCCAGACGAGTCCTCTTGCCACACTGCGTGCACTAGGCCATTCCTTTTAGCCCACTTCAGTGCACAGGTATTGAGTAACTATGGTAACTGATCCAAACCTTATCCCAGCTCCAGGTTTATCTTTCCTCAGCACTGCTTCAGTTTCTCCTCACTGCTTGCATTGTTGCTCATTCCCCCCTCTCTCTCTCGCTGTGAGAGGCAGAAAGTGTGGGGTGGTGACAGTCTGTTTCAGGTCGCTGCCAGCAACACTAACCATAGCCTAGTTGAGATCCAGAGGCCAGGCATTACTAGTCCCTTGTTCAAGCCGCCTCAGCAATTCCCTTCCCTCATCTAGGCATCAACGGCTAGAGCTGTCACCAGGTAAGAGGAGTTAAGCAATGACCTACTAAAGCAGGTGGGGTTCCTGGAGCCTGCTTGGAATGAGTCTGACCTGAGAACTTCAACCACATGACAAGGGCCCCATCAGACCAACAAAGCAGCCTACATATTGCTGTGCCATAGTCTGGCCGCCCTCTTTTCACCCGCTGTTGGCCACTGTCATCAGACAGGATGCTGGGCTGTATGGACCTTTGGTCTGACCCAGTGTGGCAGTTCTTCTGTTCCCATACGTTCAAGACTGTAGGTTTGTTATAGCTGCTAACTGCTGCCTGCAACAAAAGCATTCATAGGGCCTTACCAAATTCAGTGCTGTGCTAGGTGCTGTACTAACACAAAGCGCAGGAGTCCTTGCTCTGAGGGATTCAGACACAGCAAAGCGTGGGAGCAAGGAAGCCAGATGGGAAGCTGAGACACAGAGAGATGAAGTGATTTGCCCCCAGGTCACTTGGAATAGGGGCTTGAACCCTGAGCAGGTCGCCACCAATTAGTTCCCCACAGAAGGGCTGACAGGGAAAACTGAAGCTAATTATCAATTAATTAAAGAACAAAAGAACCAATTAGCCCATCAACTTGAGACTGATAAGAAGGTGCACAACAAAGCTAAGAGAGAGGGGTGGGGCTGGCCGTGTCCAGAGCTGGAGAGCGCTGCAGGAAGAGAGATCGTGTCTCCCTTTAGCCCTAAGAGAAGGGCTGAGGCTGTGAGGGACATTGCAAAAATCTTGCTGCACCAAACGGTAAAGGTGCTGGGGAAGGGAATCTCACTCGGCAGCACGGTGCAGAGATCCAGCCAGTGGAATCCGAGCAGGCTTCTGTGGTGCAAAAGACAGGAACAGACTGTGCCCTTCGACAGTGTGTCCACCCCAGCTACCGTCACACAGTTCACACCTCTAACTACAGCATAGTCAGCCTCTCGGTGATTTAGGAGCCTGAATCCCATTTTCAAAAGCATCACTCAGATGCGTTTGGCAATGCTACCCAGAATAATTTAGGAAACCCTAGCATGCCTAGTGACTGCTTTATGAGTAATGTTAAACATAATCTCTGTGTCCTAGCATGCTTTGCTGTCTTGCTGCACATTTTAGCTATGAATGACAGCTATTCCATGTGCTGCCAGTGGAAAACATTTACTGTTGAGTGCTGTGGGTTTTTTCTCTTGTATTTTAAAACTTAAACCAGTGATTTCTTCCCCTCCACCCTTTTTTTCTGCTGACAAATGAGTAGCCTGACGCCGGATGAAAACATCTGTAATGGTTGCGATAGGCACGCAGCCAGCTGCCTTTTCAGATTTGCTCAGACTGCAAGATCTATATCTATTGCAAGTGCCTCTCTTCACTCTAATAACCCAGGATCTGAATAAGTAATTGCTACTAGATCAGACCTGGCTAAGGTGTTTCTGTTCCACCTGTGTTTGCCAGCTTTGAATTACGTGGCTCCCAATTGCTCGGTGCTAATATTCATTTTTTTGATTCAGTCCATTCTTCTCTCTCTCTCTCCTCAATCACAGTTGGCTGGGGGGATTGCCGCTGCCCTTTTCACTCTGTAACACTGGAATGAAAAGAAACCTGAAAAGCAACAATCTCTCCCCCTTTGGACGGTGATTGGAAAGGGATGGAGAGCAAAGAAGCACCAGGGTGGGTGTGTATATAACGCCACTCGTGTTTCTGGGGCCTGCTGGGCGCTGCACCACAGCTGTGATTAGAAGTGGAATGTTAGGGACTGGGATGGAGGTGGCCTGGCTAAAGGGAAAGAGCAAGAGTCCAGGTCAGGGAATGAAAACAGGGGACAGAGCCAGAGTCAGCTGCCAAACACCAGAGCCAGGGGGGCTGAACCAGAGTCCGGACCAGGAATCAAAGCTTAGGACTGGAACTGAGGCAAGATACCAAATGCCAGAGCCAAGGATGGAGGCAGAGTCAGAAGTCGGAGCTAGAAATGGTAGCCAATGGTCAGGAGCACAGTGAAAGGGCAGGAATCAGAGAGAGGCCAGGGTCAGGCCTGGAGCAAGAACAAGGCAGGAGGGAGAAGCAGCTCAGGAGTGGAGCAGGAATCTGGAACAGAGTTGGAAAGGGATTGCGGGAGGAAGGCAAGAGCAGGGTCCAGTGTGGCAGCAGGAAGCCTGCACAGGTGCTCAGATGGCCCACCCAGCTGACATTCTGGCTCGTGTAGTGGGCATGAGTCAATCAAGTGGCCACAGCCCATGGAGGCGCCTGTAGAATCCTGTGTGGGCCTCACCTTCCAGGTTTTGCGAGATGGGACTTAGCCCATCTCCCTTGGTTGTGACAACCCCTGGCTCCCATCGCCCCAGGTTCTGAACCTGCTCCCTTGGATCCTTAAGGGGAGACCTTTGGCCAGGAATGAGTCCCTAGCTGTGCTGGCGTATGGGTCTCTGACAACTGCAGCAGGCTCCAGAGGAGCAAGGAAAAGGAAGCCTTGTGCGCCACATCCTTGCTTAGGAGCGGAAGCTCGTGTGAGCACCACATTAATGTGCTGTATCAGTCCACTAGTGAAACAAACAGTTTTCTGTGGTGTTAATTTGAGACTTCATTAAAACCTTTGCTTTGACATTCCTGTCTTGCTCTGTTGTTTCCCCAGCACTCACGCACCCAGGGATCGAAGAGCAGAATAACTTATTAAAAGTCATCCGCACAGACAGTCCGGCTGCTACAGAATAAAGAAGGGGTTCCTGGGGTTTGCTTCACTTCCTCTGCTCCCCGACAAGCGCTGACACTGCTCAGAGTCCAAAACTCCTCCAGCATGAGGACAGGGGCTGTGCTTGGGGTGGTGCTGAGCGCAGCCCAGCTCGTGGTATTACAGGTACTTGGTCGGTGAGTTGCTGGACTGTGGAGGATTGATCTTTGTCTCTATATGTTCTGGAGGGATTTGATTTTCTCTCCGCACTGAGATCCAGTGACCTCCTTCTCTGCCAACTCCCTGGAGGCAGCCTGGTAAAACTACAGATTGGGAGCAGCCTCTCCAAGCATGGCTCTTACCAAGCTCGCACCAGAGGTGAGAGTAGTCTCTGGCCAACTGGCAGCATACTGGGGACATGATTTCCCAGATACCATCTCTTCTGTTTGAGCGAGTGCTGGGAAAGGCAACGGAGAAGGCTACATGCAGTGTGGATTAAATGCTGCCCCGGCGGAATATAAACTGCTAGGTGACTTCCAGGACAGAAGTAGGCTAGATAGATGGCAAGAGCATACAGCCCACGGGGAACTGTGGGAAGGCATTGGAGTACTAGCCTGCAGAGTGGCTGGGTTACAACACCAACCTGAAGGTAAGCAGCCAGCCCAGGTTGCAAGTGCTGCCATTGTCAGGCAAGACACTCTTTTGTGTGGGCAGGAACTGGATGATGGAGCACACCAGATGAACGCTGCAGTAAAGACATGTCCAAACCCTATAGCTATTTCAACACCCAGGCCCGGCCAAAGAGTTTGTGGGGCCCAAATTGTTTTGTCAATTGCAGCACGGGGCCCAAGGCAACCACCTTGCTCGCCTTGCCTTAAGGCCGGGCCTGTCAACACCTCACCCCTTACCCCTTCTTTCTCCAACTTTTTCCTCAGTCCTCTTTCCTGCATCTCTCCTTCCCTCCCCTCCTCTCGCCTTTTCCCTCACTTCCCCCATCTCTCCATTCCCATCTCCTTCCCTGTCCCCTTCTGCTCAGCACAGGCAAACCCCAGCTCAAATAATTTACGTAGGACTCAGAAACGAAGTGCCCTGCATAGCCAATGCATGTCCTGGAGACTCCTCCATTTGTCAGCCCAGAGGAGGCAGGAGCCCCTCCCCATCATCTCTACGTTAACACATGTCCACAAAGCCAGGGGAGGGAGGGGGAGTCCCGGAAAGTGGTCCTGTATCTATCATTGCACCAAGACTCTCAGACCACCCAAGTGCAGGGTGTGGCCCAGAGACTGCTTTCCCTGAGTCAGTCTCCATCCCCTACCCACATTGATGTTGGGAGTTAACAGATAATATCCCAACCATACTTAGGTCGAGGAGAGATGAGACCAAGCGGGAGCTGGGAGATGGAAGGGGGAAGCAGTAACAGGCCCCTTATCCTGTCTGTGGTCCCAGCCAAAAAAGGGCAGTGAGATCACATACCGTGAGGCCCGGCTGTCCTCATCACTCCTCTTTCCCACCAACCCAGGAGCAGTGGTTCTCAGGTCAGCCAGAGGGAGCAGCCCTCAGCCCTCCATGAGCAAAACAAGCTGTGTGAGGAGCCAGTACACGCCCTGGGCAGAAGAGGGGTCAGTGACTCCCAAAATCCTGCTCACGCTTTCCCCTCGGAGATGTTCAACCATCTCTCTGCATTCAAACCTTCCTGCTTTCCTTCAGATCATCCATCTTCTGCGGGATGAAAACCGATGCTGTCATCCAAAGCTGTCAGAACCACAGGAACATGATGAATTCTTCCTCTTGATGCATCTGGGGGCTCTTCAAAGCAACAGAGACACCTGATGCCTCCTGGGCTCCCCTAGCCTGAGCCAGCAGTCCCCACAAGCAGGGTATCTTACCTTTGGATGCCAAGGGCACTTTTGGCAGTGGAATGGTTGCGAGCAAAGCAGGAAAGGAGTTGCGTGACAATGATAAAATGTGGAAATGGCTGCTTGGAAGGCCTTTGATCCATCATCCGGGTGAGCGTGTGACAATAGCAGAAAAAGGGAGGGAGGCACAGGGGAGAGACCTGAGAGAGAGGTCGAGGAGAAGTGGGTTTGAAGACTTGGCGTAACTTAAAAATGAATGACTACCCTGGTTCACAGGCCTTATCACCAACTCCAGACTATACAAATAATTTAGCTTCCACTGCAGATGGACTTTGATCACTCTCATGGCCAGCCATGTCGGATAACCAAGATGAGAAGAAAAGATATTCAGGACTGTCCCTTTAAGAAGTGGAGTTTGGGGTGTCTGTGGGAGGGAGGGATAGATGGCAGGAGAGCTGAGAGAGGCACTGAAAAACATTCTCCGTGCCGCTAAGAGTGACACCCCCTCATCCAAAACCAGCTCCATGTATGTCCTCGTGGCTCAGCCCAGGAGGCAGAGGAGACTCCAGTCCCAGATGAGACCTGCTTAGCATGGCTACTGCTGGATCAGCCAGGGAGAAGATCCCTTTTGGCCCCGGTGGTAGAAATCTTGCTTACAAGCCATGAGGATTATGGTTTGAGTCTTGGCAGCAGATGGACAGGGCCTGGGGAGCTTGGCTGGTCTCTGAGCTCCTAGTCCCCAGACCAAAGACCAGTTAGAATAGCAGACACTACCTTCCCCAAGGTTTTCCAGGAAACACTTTGACAGCCTGTCACAGGGTCCCCGCTGGCACCTCTAAGGCTCCCTCTCCTTGAGGGTGATAACTAATTTCCCCTGCACTGGCCTAGCATCCCTTCTCTCCCCCCACAGTAGCCTCTTCCACTCCACATGCTTCCATGACCTCTGTGTGAAAGAAGCTGCAGGCCTCTGTCCTATTCCTAGTGAGCAGAGGCTCACATCACAATCTACCAATCCCATGCAACAAGCACTGGTAACCGCCCCTTGGCTTGTGAGGGGCAGCTGGAGGCTGTAAGGGCAGTGGTGACTGAGCTCCGTTCTCCCCCTCTAGGGCAGTGGTCACCAACCAGTCGTTCGGGATCTACTGGTCGATCTTGGAACCTCTGACAAGTGATCCTGACTGGTTTGGCCAAGAGGCTATTATCAAGTGCCAGCACTTCAGCTGCTGCTCCCCGCATTGCTGTGCACCTCCTGCCCTTTGCCTTGGAGTTGTCCCCTCAGGAGCATCCTGCTTTCGGTGCAGGGCAGGGGAGGGAGAAGAGAGGTGCTTATGTCAAGGTGCCCCCTCCACTCTGTATCCTTTCTTCACAGAGAAGAGAGGGGGCACAACAGGGCTTGGGAGGGAGTTTGCTGGCTGCTTTAGGGAGAGGTGCAGGGCCAGGACAGGGGTGAGTCTGCCTTAGCCCCACTGCACCACCACCCAGGAGTCACCTGAGGTAAGCAGGGCCCAGTTGGAGCCCACATCCTGAAACCCTGCCCCAGTCATGAACCCCCTCCTGTACCCCAAGCCCCTGCCCCAGCCCCGAGCACCCCGCATTCAAACGCCCTCCAAGAGCCTGCACCTAGAACCCCTCCTACATCCCAACTGCCTGCCCCAAGCTCAGCTCAGAGCCCCTCTCACACTCCAGATTCCTTAATCCAAGACCAGAGCCTGCACCCCAATCCTCTGCCCCAGCCTGGTGAAAGGGAGGGAGGATGGGGAAGGAGGGAGGATGGAGTGAGAAGTGGGGGGCCTTGGAGAAGGGGCAGGAAGGAGGCGAGGCAAGGGTATTTATATTTGAGGTAGATCTTGGATTGCATTTAAATTCAAAAAGTGATCTCGTGCTTAAAAAGGTTGGAGACCACTGCTCTAGGGTTTCTCCAGGGCAAGGCAGAGGTATGTTGGCAGGGGATGTGCGTAAGAGGAGTTTGTTCTGCCACTGCCCACGTTGTGCTGTGCATGCTGCCTGGAGAGGAGACGTCAATCTCCAGAGCTATTAAACCACCACTTAACACAGGCCAGATGGCAGCAAAGCTTACCCACCAGGAGAGGAAAGGCCTCACTCTGTTGGCTTAGTACAGATACCTTCAACAACATTAGGCTTACTGAAAATGAAAGAGCCTTCTTTTCCTGATGAGCGCAACTCCTAGGAAACTATCCTGTGTAAAACTTGAAATAGGGTCTCCCACAGCCTGCCCTGTGATAGGAATACAGGACACCTGTCAGGCTGAATCTTGTTCTCCTAGGGTATGTCTAGACTACATGGCTCAGTCGACGGAGCCATGTAAACTAGTCTACCCGACATAGTCAATGAAGCGGGGATTTAAATAATCCCTGCTTCATTAAAATAAAAATAGCCGCCATACTGTGCCAACAATCAGCTGATCCGGCACAGCGCGGCAGTCTAGACGCGGATCGGTCGACAAGGGAAGCCTTTGTCGACCGCTCCTCAAACCTCGTTTCATGAGGCATAAGGGAGCGGTCGACAAAGGCTTCCCTTGTCAACCGATCCGTGTCTAGACTGCCGCGCTGTGCCAGATCAGCTGATTGTCAGCACAGCGCGGTGGCTATTTTTATTTTAATGAAGCGGGGATTATTTAAATCCCCACTTCATTGACTATGTCGGGTAAACTAGTTTACATGGCTCCGTCGACGGAGCCATGTAGTCTAGACATACCCCTAGAGATCAACCAGAGACAGTCAGGCATGGGCACTGCTCAGAATATGGATAATGATTAACAGAGACACATCTAACAAGGGGGTCTAACAATGCCCCCATTACAAATATAGCATGACCAAGTTTTGTCCCCTTTAAAAGACCTTTACTGACTGCATGGAGATACATACATAGCAGTTGCTGGTACCACTAATGGATGGAAAAGTAGAATGCAAACCAAGCGTAGGGTGCTGTTCTTTCCAGGGTTCCTTCCTGTTTGTTTGGATTGTTGCGGGCTCAGATGTTTGCAGATATGGCCAGTTCTAAATTGGTCTCCTTGTTTAGACAATTTGGGATAAATGTGTTAATTTTACAGTCAAGAGAGGACAGAGTCATGGAAGCTGGGAGATGGTGGGGCGTGGGTATTTCTGTTTGTGTAATGTTGCTTTACAAGTGTCCATCTCTAGGTGTTTATAAAGGACTAATCTCTATAGTACCTGGGCATATGGTCTTCTTTCCAGCATCTCCCATGCAAGAGTCTCACTGCTCTTTACAAACAACAGTGAATTCAGCCTTTACATTACGATGTATAATATCACCTTTGAAGAAGTCAACACAAAAATGAAATGTTTGAATTTGATCAACATTTCCATTGACCCGCAATGACATTTTCCCAAACATTTTGTTGCATGGCAAATTTCAAAGTTCCTTCATTTTGTTCAACATTGGAATTAAAAGAAATTCTGAAATCACAGATTTCCCATGAAGCAGAAATCCTGGTTCCCACACTGATCTGCTCATGAGAGGTAGATTCCCCCCAAGAGTCATGCTACGTTGACTCCATGGTAGCACGGAACATAATGTTCACGAGGGGCACAGAGAACTCCTGTGGGGTGCAGAGCCTTGTAGTTCTGCTTCCACTGGTCCATTATCCGTGTTTTTTATCTCAACATTCTCTCTATTGCAAGCCAGGGCCAAAGACCCCGCTGTCTGCATTGAGAGACCATTTCTCAAGAATCCACTGAAGCAGCAATTTCCGACATGCCAGTTTCTTCTTCACCCATGGCCAGATTCTCCTCTCACCAATTTCTTCACAGCAAAGTCACTTCAGTGAAGTTATCCCTTGTAATGCTTCTGCCAGTGGAGTTGGAAGCAGGTTCAATATCTAGGGGTGCCTTTCAACAATACAAAATAGAACCGGCTCAGGTCCCTAACCAGTAACTGGGAAAATTAAACGGCAGCCCTGAGCATCTCTAAGAGGCAACAATTCCCCTCTCGCAAGCCCCAAGTCTGGGACTAGCAAAGAATGATTTAATCAAAAAGGGGAAAGGAATGAGGTATTACACTGGGAAAATATGACGAGCATGGTCGGAAAGTATATGGCCATGAACAATACACTTACCCCAGAGTACATTGGATGGGATCCTTTGCCTCAGTTTCTCACGAGGAGTTGTGAAAATCCAACAAACAAATGTTCCTTTAACACCCCTCCACTGCACGCCACTCATAGCCGCTGCCCTTGGCCATCAGTGACCCAGCATTGAAAAGTGACAGGAGAGGGGAGGTGTCAGGCAATGCCTCAACTGCTGAGGCTGTGCCATTTGCTCCTTGTCACTGCCTTCTGCCATCACTGTGCCTTCATTCACCCTTCTCGGTCACTGCACTGTGGCTCTCTCTGCTGCCACCAGCTTCTCTAGTGCAACCTCTGTGCTGACCAGAGGTCCCACCACTTCACACAGGTCTCAGTGATTTCAGCACTGCGGGGGAGACCTTGCGCAGTCTCCTTCATTGGCAACTCTGTCCCCCACAGCAGGTGTAAGGGTCAGCACTGACACCTGGTTACCAGCGCTCTCAGCTTAGCAGAACAAGACTCAATGGAGTCCAATCAGCTCTGTCTTTAAACAGTGGGGAAAGAGAGGGTCAGATAGTATCTAGGGCAGGGGTGGCCTGTGGCTCTTCTGAAGTTAATATGCAGCTCCTTGCTCAGGCATTAACTCTGGGGCTGCAGCTACAGGTGCCGACTTTCCAGTGCTTGACTCCTGGCTCCACCTCCTCCTCCAAGCGTATTGTGCCCTCGCTCTTTCTCTCCCCCACTGAGCCTCTTGAGTGCCATGAAACAGCTGATTGCAGTGGGCAGGAGGCACTGGGAAGGAAGAGGAGGCATTGATCCATGGGGCTGCTGGTGGGAAAAAAATGCTGGAGACGGGAGAGGAGACACCTGATGGGGACTGCTCACCAAGTACTGTAGCTCTTTGGCAACGTACGTTGGTAAACGGTGGCTCCTTCTCAGGCTCAGGTTGGCCATGCCTGCTCTAGGGCACAGCAGCTACAGTGGCTGCAGCACTCTAAGCCAATGGGAAAGCGCTCTCCCTTCAGTTTTCACAAGGGGTGGGAGCTACGTCGGTGGGAGAAGCTCTCCTGCCAACATCACGCTGTGCACACCGGTGCTTAGGTCGGTGTAACGTATGTCATTGGTGTATGCAGTATTCATACACCTAAGTGATATAAATTATACTAACGTAACCTGTGATGGAGAGAGAACCTAGGTTACTTCAGCAGAGCACAGGCCAGCAGGTAGGAACACCTGTCTCTTCCTTCTTTCACCGGGCTTTGGCATTCCTACCGCTGCTTGACTAGTGTAGTTCACTTGAGGGGAACCCCCTCAACCAGGGACTATGAAGCCCAATTCTGCTGTCCTTTACTGGTGTAGGGATAAAAGCAACATGTCATTAACCGTTGTAGTCAACACGAATGTAATTTATAACCTTGCATCGCACCAACCAAAATTGATCATTTTGGCAATACAGTTATGTCTGCTGAATAAGGCAAGGCAGAGTCGGTGTGTTCATGTAAATACAGTCTGATCCCGAAATCCGTCTCTCCTCTTCTCACTCTCCACCTCATCAGGGGAGAGCTCATTCAGACCCCACTGAGACTAGTATAAGCAAGAGGAGACTCCGGTCCATCAGCTGCTGTGGGAACAGAGTACTGAATATACAACACAATATAAAGAAACAATCCCCCGCATGCTCCCGCCCTCTCAGCACAGAAATCCCACTCTCACATTTTGTCTTAAGATAGACACCTTAAAGGAAAGTGAGCCATGATGTATGGAGACTCACGAGGACCGTTGGGCTGGATCATGACAGTGTAAACTGGTGTATTGCCAGAACAAGCAACACATGCCAGTAGTGTCACCCGGAGAGGATCTGGCAGTTTGTTCAAACACTCTAACAGCAGCAGGCATTTTAGACTCTGACAGCTAAAAAATTGGCCAGCAAAGTGCATTGACAGAGTGTTGCAGAGTCTGCACTGCTGCTTCCCTGAAATAATGTAGGACTAATTCCAGGGGGAATTAATGGCTTTTCCTTGGTTGGAATTACAGTTGGACCCGATACAGCCAATAACTTAGTTTCTGCAAGAATCCATTGGTTAAATAGACAGCATTTGTTGCTGGATTGATTTTTTCAGATAGGAAATTGGCTCATCACAACATTTCACAGATGCAAAGAGACTGCTAAGCCTTTTCTCATGTAGGTAGATGATGCCTGGATACTGTAGAAGTTGCCACTAGAAAGAGAGATGCCACCATCAAACTGTGTAATGAGGCAATCCACCAGCACATCCAGCCCCATCACCGCAGCATCTGTGCTCTTGCCAGACCCAGGCATTCATAATACAGCTGGCTGCAAGATCAACAGGAGAGGTTGAAACCTGGGAAGTGCATGGCAGTGGCATCAAAGATGGCACTCAGGCACTCCAGTTACTGACCTCCAGCTCTGTACCCTCATATTTCCTAGTCAGTTTCAGGCTGGGAACAGGGGCATGGCTCAAGTATCACTGATTTACTGTTGCTAAAGGCCAACCCAGTGCAAACCACAAGGGAAAGGCCTCACCATGAACCCCCTAGGGAAAGGATTACTCTGCAGTGCATGTGTACTGGACAAGGCATGGGCCTGGTGTTCCTACTTGCCAGCAGTTCCTCAATGGTGCAAGGCCTATGGTGCCACAGCAGCCAGGGTGCTGGATACAGGGGAAGCACATCCCTGCACTCTCACAGGGATGACTCCCCTCCTTGACTGTGGGTGGGCGGGGCTTACAACTGAAAAGAGCTGGGTGGGCAAGAATGATTTTCAAATAGTCACGCTAATTAATAGTGACTGAGCCACAGACCTATGTGCCCAACACAAACTATCACAATAAAACTTAAAACAAAATCCAAAATTCTACAATATTACAATGTGCCAATATAAGTCGAGAACCTACAACCAGGTAAGCCATTTATTATCATCGTGCCACTCGCCTGGTCCTTATTTTACTGGCTGACCATGCCAATAGGGCCAATGCTTGAACCACAGAGACATTGTCAGTTCCCAGTAAATATTCTGTTTTCTGAGAGGTCATAAAAAAAAGAGACAAAGCCATTTTGACCTCCAGTGGCAATGTAGTAAAAAGTGGTGTAGCTCTTCCACCTCCCCCCAGTCACATAGACGGAGCTGTTACATTTCTCAATGCCAGTGAGAGCTTCTAAGTCAGCTGACTGCACAGATTGGAAGTGGAGAGCTGCGAAGGCCCCCCTAACTTGTTATTGGACAAACTGTCTAAATAACTGGCACACCCATGAATCTTTTTCACAAGGGGAAACCAAGGAGACAGATTTGCAATGGAAACAACTGCCAGGTCTAATTGCTTATTAACATCTTCTTATCTCAACTTGATTAGGGTTTTCAAATTTTTAAACTGAAGTCTGATCATTTCCAATTCCGAGAGGCCTAGAGAATGCATAGAAGTCTGAGTGTACTCCCTAGCAAGGGCACCACTTTGGAAGGGCAGGAGGGGCTGCAGCCATGCCTACTGGGATGCTGTTTGCTCTTCTTCCTGTTCCCCTGACTGTCAGGGAGTGAGGGGAAAGTACGCAGCTTGCCTGCGTTCCTCTCACTCCCAGCTGGTGAGGGGACGGGGCAGAGGAGCCATTCACACAAGCTGTGTACTTTCCTCTCATTCTCAGCTGCTCGGGACCCTGCTGCCAGCCCTGGGCTCCCACAGCCGCCTGCAGCTACGGCTAGGGTTGCCAACTGTCCCGGACTAGATGCCATTGCCACAAATGGCCTGGGAGATTTGGCAACCCTTGGTGTGACCCCAGCCTGGAGCAATGAGGCGAACAGTAGTAAGGGGGGGTGCAGCTTAGCACTCCCACACTAAAAATAGTTCCAGAGCCACTGGGGCGGGGCAGCCTCAAGGTTAGTGCACCTAATGTCTAGCCCCTTGTTTCCCTGACAGAGGTGCCTGATTCCTGTCCTGAGACCAGGAAACTTCTGGCCTCCTTTTACATCTGGATCTCAACTCATAAGGAGGTGTGTGTAGGCCATGCCTTTCCACTGGGTCCCTGCCCAGGGCTCTCTCTGCAGGGTCCTCCCAGCAGAGTCTAATTCCACCACTCTGGGCTACTTTCTATATATGTCCCTTCAATTTGGGTGTGTTCCCAATAGTCCAAACAGTCTGTAGTGGCTCACATAGAGTAGCACCCCCCCGAGGACTTTTTGTGACACCCTGCCACAGCCTCAGGTCCCTCTGGGCATGTCAGATACACGGTTGGAGGGGGCCTAGCCCCCCCAATGTCCTTACAGTCAGATAGAATAGTTCAGTCCCTGCTGGGTGTTCCCTATTTCCTCAGCAGTCTGTCTCAGTCAAGGATGCAGTGCTTTTCCCATGGCGGCTGTCCGGCTGTCAGACTTGTACTGAAACTCTCCTCATGTAGAGAGGCAGAGCTACCGCCTTCCTCTTCAACTCTCAGCCGGAACTAAGCCAGATTCTCTCCTTTGCTTCCCCCTCCAGACCCGGCACTGGCTGCAGGTATAGTTGCTCTCTTTAACCCTTTTCCAGTTGATGTCAAGTTCCTCTGCTTTATCAGAGAGATCTAGAATCTTCCTAAGAAATGTGCTTTGGTCACGCCTTATCCCAGGTGATCATGCCAGCCCCATATTTCATATTTCTATGCCCCCCCAAAATCTGAGTGCTTACCTTGGTCTCAAATACTTGAGCTAGTGCACAGAAATTGCACTCATGAGTCCAGATGAATGTCAAATAGCTTTCATTGAATTTGAGGCTTCCTCTTGTGTGACCTGAATGTGTTTATCTCACAACCCATTTTATAAGAACTAGAATCCTAGATAGGAGAAAACACCAGCTTGTTCAATATATTGCCCATCAATCCTCCAGGTATGCAACCTCTGTCTTCCACGACAAACAATTACTTTGGTTTTGGAGTAATTTAACAAAGGCTCTCTGTGACTACCCCACACGGCTCAATGCAAGCAAGATGGGCCCATTAGGCAGCGGGTTAAGGAATAGGCATAATCTTTAAAGGTTACTGGCAGGTTACCCAGGTGCTGAAAGGAGGAGGGGGCTGCTGGGAAAAGGGAGACACTCCCGGGGAGAGGAGTGACTGACCACTGCACACAGCAGTCATTCCCTGGGAAGAGGCTTTGGGAACTGGTAGGCCCAGGAAGAAATGGGAACCAGTGGTAGGAAGCAGCCCAAGGACAGAGCAATGAGGCCAGAGAGAGAAGGCCAAAACTGCTGAACTGAGGGTAGCTGGGCTGGAACCCACAGAAGAGGGTTCCTACCAGTCACTAGGCAAGTGGCAACAAGGAGAATTGCAGAACTACTGAGTAGTTATACTCCCCCAGAAGGGAGGACCCAGACGGTGACATGGCTGGAGGGCCGAGCCACGAAGAAGACACTGCAGTTCCTGAGGCTGTGAGAGGGGCTGCAAGTGGACAGAAGAGACAGAGTTATGATGGGCAAACCACAGATGCAAAGGGAAGGCGAAAATGAAAGCCACAACCGTACTGACTCTTTTTGCTGAGGGAAGCTGTCCTCTGTTAGGGTGGGTGTAGGAGTTGCTGCCTCCACAGAGTGAAGCTAGGAAGCAACAGGGGCAGGTCTCCAGGTGAGACAGATAATGGAGGATCAAAAGATACTATGGGAAGATGCATGGGTATTTACAAGACTGTCCGGTGAGGGAAGCTGGGCAACAGCAGTGGCTGCAGAGGCTCCTCCAGCAGAGAAGTAGGACGAGAAATAGGGAACAGGAATGGCCAAAGACACTCTGGAACTAGAAGGCCACAGGCCCAACCCTGAAGATGCTACGACTGTAGTATTGGGAGACACCTGAAGAGACAGAGTGTCCCTGTTTGGAGGGAAGAAAAGGGCTGTTCCAGGAGGCAAGGACTATGTCGAGGGACCAGAAAACCCCACCCAATGAGCAATTGGGTCAGAGGAGGACCTGCTCTTAGTATGGAGAAAAGGAAAAAGGAGAGCAGAGGCGAGAAGGGCATGGTGCCAAGGGAAAAGGGGCAATGAACATCAGAGGCCCATAGCAAGACCACCAAAATGACATGGAACACACTACACGTGGGGGGAGGGATTGCTCAGTGGTTTGAGCATTGGCCTGCCAAACGCAGGGTTGTGAGCTCAATCCTTGAGGGGGCCATTTAGGGATGTGGGGCAAATCTATCAGGGATGGTACTTGGTCCTGCTTTGGAGGCAGGGGACTGGACTTGATGACTTCTCAAGGTCCCTTCTAGTTCTATGAAACAGGTGTATCTCTGCACTGCTATGTGGGGGTGACAGAACTATGTTGTTTGCATATAGGAGGAGAGCCTGTGTAATCCACAATTTAGGTGGAAAATACTGATCCCCTTTTAATACTAAAACAACAACATTCATAAAAGTTACAAAGAAAAGTGGCTAAAAGACAGCCCTGACAAACTCCCTCTAACTCTAATGGAATCAGTGAGATACCCATCCAGCC
The DNA here is from genome assembly GCA_019425775.1 of Rafetus swinhoei. Lineage (NCBI taxonomy): Eukaryota > Metazoa > Chordata > Testudines > Trionychidae > Rafetus > Rafetus swinhoei. The sequence goes on along the minus strand of CM033440.1, from coordinate 142,294,615 downwards.
CTATCCTAATCTTGGCCTCTGCTTGACTGAGCAGGGCTCATAAAAGAGAAAAAGTACATAAAGAATAGCCATACTGGGTCAAACCAATGGCCCATCTTGTCCAATCTGCTGTCTTCCAGAAGTGGCTTCAGAGGGAACAAACTAGGTATGTAATAGTGTAGTCGATTAACTGATAAGCAAAAACATATAGGTTAATGTTATAGACTACTTGCATTACCCTCTCTGTCCCCCAACCAGTAATTTTTTTAGCAGGCTGGCCAGCAGCCCATCTCAATTCTGGCTTGCAACAGGTCTGGGACCTACCCCTGCTGTCTGCATTTAAAGTGTACTAGGAGCCAGGCAGGCAGGCAGCCCGGCTCATTTCGGTTTGTGGCGGGTCCAGGAGCTCAGGCCCTGTCCCCCCGCAGACTGGGGCTGCTGCCACCCCTCACCTCTGCTGCTTTATCAGAGGCAGCAGCATAGGGCAACAAGCAGCTGGTCCGCAAGAGGAGCTGGTTTTTAAACTGGCTCCCCTCATGGACTAGCTCCCACCTGGCACCCCGTGCTGCTGCTGGCCCGGCCCCTAGGGACTATAGAATAGTCGACTAACTGATAAGAATTTGTGAGGTTACTCGATTATTCAATTAACCGATATTTAACATCCCTAGAAAGAACAGCACAGGACAATTATTGAGTGATCCAGTTCTAGTGTCTAGAAGTCAGAAGCCTAGGGACACCCAGAGTATGGGGTTGCATCTGTGACCTCCTTGGCTACTAATCTGTGATGGATCTATCCTCTATGAACTTATATAATTCTTTTTTAAAACTAGTTAACTTTGGCCTTCCCAATATCCCCAGGAAGTAAGTTCCACAGGTTGACTGTGCCTTGTGTGAAGAAATACTTACTTATGCTTGTTTTAAACCTCCTACCTATTCTTTTTTGGGGTGACCCCTTGTTCTTGTAACTGGTGATCTATTTCAGCTATCTCTAATTTGCCCCACAGACGCTCTCTGTCAACAGAATCAAGAGCCAATTTTAGATCAACAAAGGCTGCATAAAGTTTCCAACCCCCTGAAGAGGGACAAACGTATAGGTCAAATAAGAAAGCATAGAACAATTATTTGTAATAGAACAGCCATTTTGAAAACTATCTTACTCTTTAGCAAATAATTTTCTATTTTCTGCTCAATCTTCTAGTCTCCCCCAAAAGATAGCTAGCACACATTTTTAAGACAATATTGAACAAGCTGATTGAGCAGTTTTCCCCTTTCCAATTCCTCTTTTTATATAGTGGAATAATAACACAGGTAGCGTACCCTGAGGGAAAAATCCCTACATTATTTATATTGGAGAAGAGTTTAGCCAAAACATCTGTCTGGCAGGTAGTATTCTCTTGGAACACCTCTGCGGAGATGAAATTCTCCCCTGACATTTTACTGATTTTTTTTCCAACAGAAAATGCAGTTTCTGCACAATCAACATTTTCTTCAGGAAAACGCCAATCTGTTGAAAATATTAAATTTCCCATCAGGAAACTCAAAATGAAATATTTTTTTCAAGTCCATTCAAAGAATTTCATTTTGTTTTGAATCCACTCAATAAAACATTACATTGCATCTCCATACCAGCACATTAGCTTATGCCTCCTATTCATCCCATGAGCTGAGTTTCCTGGAGGGCTAAATCTCCCATAATGCAGTGCAGATTTCCCTCTGATCAAGTTCTGTTTGGGTCATCATGGGAGCCACACGACTCTAGGTTCCTCCTGGGACATGTAGTCCAGTTAGAGAGCTTGGCAGGAGCAAGGGCGTCAGGCTCCCAAACTAAAACAACTTTGGTGCAACACATCACTATGAGAAAATGCAGTTTGATAAAGCAATGTGTAATACTTCAGCAATACCAAACTGTGCTGTTTTGACTGAAACTGAAATTGAATATTTCTGAATGGAAATTTTTCAGAATTTCTGTTGGGTAAAAAATTCAAAATATCAACTTGGTCCCACTTTGGGACAAAAACATGTTGAAATGTCAGTTTCTCTGGGGGTGGAAATTCCCGATTTCATTCAGCTCTATCACTGAACCCTTGACTCCTCCACCCCTGAACAGCAGGGTCAGTAGCAATCTAGCATATCAAGGCAAAAGACCTTTTTGTGGCTGAGAACATCTGCAGCAAGACCAGCTGGGAGCAAACTGCCCTTGATCCCCTCAGAGTTTGGGCAATTCCCAGTCACTCATGCCTCCTCATTGGCACCAAACTATGTATTCAGTGAACCTAGAGAAATCTTCCCAGGTTTTAACGTGACAAAAAAGAACTTCAAAAAGCCAGCCTTCTTGTGCCTGCTGCAAGCATCAACTATTTCTAGGAAGACTTTGCTTTCTCAAGGCCACCTGGGAAACACAGCCTCAATGTCCTGAACTCCATCCGCAGCAGCAGTCTTCCCAAGAAGTCCTACTCAGCCAGCTCCCAGTCCCTCTAGGGTCTGAAAGAGAATTCCTTCTGTCCTCTGGGTGTCATTTCTCCATCCGTTTCTCAGGCTTTTCCAGAAGGAGAGCAGCGTAAACTGACACGACAGTGATGACAGCCAATTACTAGCTTTAAAAATTAGCCCCCAGGTGAGCGGGCTGCCCGGCTGCTGTCAGACTGAATTCAGGTTAGACTGGAAAATTGTCAGCCAGCTGACAGAGCCCATGTTTAGTCAATTCTCCACTGGATGGATGTGCCAGCGTTTCCCCTGCATCAGACTCTCAGCTCTGCTTACCTTTCCAACCCGAGGACCGGGGACATTTAAAAGATGGTGGGGGAAATGACTGGTGCCTTTCTGTCTATGCTGGAAAAGAGATGTGAGAAGTGAACCCCAAAGGATATTGAACCCAGCCACAGAGCAACTCACCCATGACAAAGCAGGTCTGAACTACTGCCAGAGACACCGTGAAGAAGGGCAGGAAAAGTGAGTGACAGGCTAATGCTGGGGAGAGGAACTCGCTAGCTAAGTGTATATGCTATGTAGCCAGAGTTGCTTCACTCAAAGGGCAGGTGTGGAGACCCAGAGGCCAGGAGTAACAGGGCTATGGAGCCACAAAGGTGGGAGATTTAAATCTGAGCCCAGCAAGTGTAATGACACATGAGTATAACAGTGTTGCAGTGGCACCGTCAGTCACAACAATGTAACACAACAGCAGCACAGCCGATATTAGGCAACAGCCATGCAACGCAGCATTACTGCAAAACTAGCACCAATGCAGCATCATGAGGCAGTACTAACAAAGTGTTGCAAGACAGCAGCAGCAACGCAACCCTGCAGCAACAATGCTGCACCATCACAACAGTGTATGGCGGCAGCAACATGGCAGCAGTTCTGCAACACTCTAAAGCAAAAGCACCGCAACCGAGCCCTAGCCGCAAAGCAGAGCACTGCTGCACAATGACAACTACACAGCAGCACAGCATTCCAGCTAAAACACTGGAAGTCTGAAACTAGACGACTGTTGTGTCATTAAACACTTGGTGAGAGGGGTCACCAGCAGGCAGAAATAAAAGGCAAAAACAAATAGCCCCAGAAGAGAGTGCAGCCAATTGCCACAAAAGACCCCAAGAGAGCCCTTCTAGAAAAGGCTGACCCTATGAATGCCCTCTGCATTCAAACTACTCACTGCACATTGGTGTCTCCCACCACCAATATTGATTTGAGTTACTGATTACAGTACAGCGCTTCCTGCTTTTCCTTTTCCACTGCTGTGGAGTCTGCTAAGGGGAGCAACAACACATTAGCTACAAGGGAACTTGCTGATCGTGAGAAATCAGGCTGAAACAGACGGGCTGGGATGGGGAGGAGGGTTTGCAGCAGCAAGAGTGAAGCTGACCAAGTCATCGGGGAAGACTTGCAGCACTGTTTTGTAGGGCTGGATGAGGCCTTCTGTAGCCTGCCTAGGCCATAAGACCCTCCTCTTGACTCCCCAGTCACAGCCTGCACAGAGTGAACAACGGGTATAATGGAGATTTCCATGCCACACCAAGAGTTCAGGTCAATTAGGAAAACTAATTAAGGGAACATGGAATGGGGCAGCTGCCCCACTGGCTAGAAGGGGTTAAAGTAGGCTGCAGGGAGCCTGCACAGAGCCCCAGCCAATCAGGAGAGGTTTGTAGGGAGCCAACCACAGGGCAGCTTGCTGGGGCAGCCCTGTTTATAAAGAGCTACTCAGCTCAGCAGTTGGTCCTGACTAGCAGGGCTCCTGGGCAGTGGCATGGACAGAGCAGTGCTGGGCAGGCTCAGAGGCGCTAGAGAGGGAGGCTCTGGCCTGATTACCCCCAGACTGTGGCTTTGATACAATGGTCAAGAAGGTGCAAGAGGTCATGGGGAAGAGGCAGGCGAGGGGAGAGGAGGAGGGCAGGACAAGTCGACTGCCAGAGGGTCCCTGCTATGGGTGTTTGGTAGTGTAGGCAGGGCTTTGCCTTCCCAAACCGCAATGCATGGCCCTGCCCACACTGGTGTAGGCGTTCTGGGGGTGGAGTGGTGTTGTCCCCAGCGCCCACCCTCCCCATGCTCTGGAGACCAGGGAGGTGGGAGCCATGCAGCCTCCTCCTTCCCCGGTGCTCTGGGGGCCAGGCAAGCTGGGGTGCACGCCCCCTCCTGTCTCTTCCTCTCCCCGTGGTAGGGGCGGGACCATAGCAGAGGGGGCAGGGCTGTAGGTTTGGCTGGGGGCCTGGCTCCTGCAGCCACAGCTGCACTGACCGCCCATGGCCCCTGGGTTGGGACCCAGAGTGGTGGGTGGGCCTGGGTCCCCCACTTTCCCTTGCACTGTACCTAATCACTCTGCAGAGTGGCCTTTATAGATTGTGGGTTGCCCCTGAGGTAAGGAGCAAGACTGGGCCTGCAGTCAGCCATGACAGAGAGGGGTAGGCTGAGAACTGCTGATTCCCCTGGAAAGGGGCAGGAGATTGGAGTGTGGGACACTGCTGCAGGGTGGTGTCCCAAAGAGGATGCTGCGGTTCTGGAAGTGATGCGAGTCCAGAGCTAGGGCATGGAGAAAGCAACAATGGGCAAGACACTGGCCAGAAAGGGGTGCCGGCTGAGGACTGAGCTAGGTCCTGGAGAAGGCCAGCAGAGGAGGTGCTGTGCCAGTGAGTCCCAACCCCTTACAGAATGAGAGAAAAAGAAGTGGGGCTGGAGCTGGGGAAAAGGCTCAGAAAGTGCAAGACACATACAGCCAGCACTATGCATCTGGAACGGATCATTTTAAAGAAATAAGTCTCCATTTGTTTATAGGAATGGCCCATTTTTGCTTCAGCTAATTGTAGACTGGAGTCAGATCCTGTTTAGCTAACACCAGGGTTTCTACTAGGGTCTTGTCTATGCTACACACTTAGGTCAATCTGTTAGGTCAACATAAAGCCACCACAGTAATGACTGCGTGTTTTCATGTGCACCCTGTGCTCCTTCTACCAGTGATGTGCATCATCCCCAACAGCACTTGCACAGATTTAAATGGGGCACAAGTTGGGGGGCTGATGACCCAAGATGGAACCCCAGGGCTGGAGCTTTCAGCTGGGGGTGCTAACATAGAAACTGCATCACCCTAACTACATTACCCTACTTGCTACACTTCTCATGGAGGCAGAATTATTAGGTTGGTGTAATGGAGGACTTACACTGTCAGGAGCAGCGCTGTAGTATGGACGCTTACAGAGTTAGGGTGATGTAAGCTGCCTTATATCAACATAACTCTGTAGTGCAGCCCTGGCCTATGTTGTGTTAGCAGCTTTGTATCTCACTCAGCCCAGATGGGCTCAGTGATTATAGTTCTGAGCTCCTATGTGGGAAACCTAGATGACACTCTTGCTAGGCAGGAGCAATGACCTAGTCGTTCAGGCCTTGCTCTTCTGTCTTAGGAATCTGGTTATGATGCTGAGTCTTTGTGCCTTTTGCTAGGAACAGCACAGAAGCAGCATGCTCCGAGGGTGGGGAGGAGGAAAAGCACACCCCACTGCATGATGGAGAGGCATAGACAGGGACTGAAGACCTGCCAAGGTGGATCACCTGGTGATTGAGAGGGAGACCTGGTCCAGCGGATCTAGGAGTTGGGAGGCTTTGCTTTCTGTGCCTACCGACTGACTGCTGTGTGACCACTAGCAAGCTACTTTTCTTCCCTGTCTTGTCTATTTACACCACAAGCTCTTTGGAGCAGGAACTCTCTCTCACTTTGTGTGTGCGTACTGTGCCTAGCATGACGGGGTCTGCTTGGAGTAGGAGCTGCTAAGCACTGGTGTAATACAAATAACACTGGAGTCTCAAGCGTCTTTGTGTGGGCAGATAGTTAAAGCAGCAGAAATACAGCTTTTCTAAGGCAGGATCTGAAGGAGCCTCCTGTGTCCACTGGAGGATATCCGTTAGCCATTGCAGTTAATAAGGCAAAACCTGCCTGCCCATTCTCCTTTAGAAGAGTCTGCGGCTATTGCCTCATGGAATGGAGACGTGCAGTAGTACATTATGCACAGTGCTAGGTGCAGCAGCCTTGTCTGGGGGGGGCGGGAGGGGGGCGGGAGAGAACATGCTTGGAAGGAATAAAGCCTGATTGTTTCTAAGTAGCATTGCAGGAACATGAGGTCAATGCAACCCCTGGCCAGACACCCAGCTTTTCCCACAGAGTGAGTTGCCTGTCACAGCCCTTGTGTGGACGTTTCCCTTTCAGACTCTTGGATTCAACTTTTCTATGTGGATAAAGATATTAAAGCAAATTTGATCAAAATGACACATGGATTGGAGCGTATGTTGCAGACTCTAATTCTGTTTACTGTTCGGGGGAATGGGCAATTATTACAGAAGCTGGGACAGAGTGTTTTTAATAACATTTCTTGTTAAGATTTAATTACAGGAAATTGTGTTTTCTTAATCACTGAAAACTCCACTGCCTAGGAAAAACATTATTTCTGATAATTTTGTTTGCAGTTTATTAAATCCTTTTCTTACATTAGGCTTCAGCATAGCCACCTGCTAAGTGTTTAACACCCGAGGGCCTTCTAAAGCATGGGGGCTGAAAAGAACCGCTTTGGAGGTTGGGAAGCAGGGATCTCTTTCCAAAGCAATGTGTCGGGGCAGGGAGCTCATAAGAGTTAATAAGAGCACTACTGAAAAAACGTTGCCAAGTAGAGAAGGATTTCACCCAGATGAAATTTGGGAGGGTGGCTCCCAAATATAATAAATACAATTCTGGCTTTTATTCTGAGGAAAACACTGGTCATTTCACAAGCAGCCAGATTGCATTGCCCTCCGGCTGGCTTTGAAACAGAGCCTGCCCTGCATCTTTGATGTAGCAAAAATGTGTCTGCCCACAGGAGCCCTTCCCAGCAGGCAGCCTTCAATGGAAAAGAAGCATTGCTTTAAGGAATCCACATGGAAGGGCCTGGTTGATACAGAAACATTGCACTCATAGGTCCTTTAGTCCAGGGCCAGTGCAGTTGGTTTAACAAACACCAGGGAGCAGGAAGGAAGGGACGATTCTTTGAGAAACAGCCTTCTCTCTCTTCCCCCATCAGAAGCCAAACTTCCTGAGCCTGAAGATCAAGGCTGTCCAGTATGCAGATCCTTAAGGTCAGGGGACTGGTAGGAACCCCAGGCTTGTATCAGTGGGAGTAGCCATGAATGCAGATAGTCTCATACTCATAGAGAAGAAGGAGAATGCCAACAGCTCCCTACAGAACCTCGTGCAAACCCTTCTAACAGAAAGGACTGAGGGGTGAGTAGGGGAGGTTCCTCCGCATGGCTCAGTGCCCAAAAGCAGAACAACTCCACAATAATAGCAAGGAGAGGTGGGCTGCCCCTGGCCCTGCCCCACACTAAGGCCATTCCTTAGGTAAGAACACTCCTCCCACTGGCCAAATGTATTGGTTCTAGACCCTGCAAATCTAAACTACCTGAGCCTGTGGGGTGGACTGCAAAGAGGCAAGAGAATGTGAGGCAGGGAAGGAGACAGAGAAGGGGATGAGTGAGAAGGAGGGGAAATGAGAAAAGGAGCTTCAGAGTGGCAGGGGAGAAATGGTGAGTGGAGGAGAAGAAGGCAAAGGGGTGTGAATGGGAGGGACTGAGAGTGGAGGAGCACACCAGAAGAGAATGCAGAGACAAAGAATAACAAGTAGTCCTGTGACTCCTTAGAAACTGACATAGATATATAGTATTCATGAGCTATCATGGGCAAAATCCACTTCTTCAGATGTTTTTGTTACTTTCTAAGGTGCCGCAGGACTACACGTTGTTTTTAAAGTTACAGACTAGCACAGCCACCGCTCTGAGACGTCGAGACAAAGAATGTGAATGTGGGGAGAAGGACCAAGCTCTTAGACATTGCACAAGCACTTGGTCAGCTGCTCATTCAACACCCAGAGAACAGAACCTCACGGGAATCCGGCTACCGCAGCTCTGAGGACTCAGGTCGCTATCCCCTGGTCACAGACACTGGGCTGGCACTTTCAAAGGGGGGCATAGAAGGTTGGATTCTGTAGGCACCCTTATCAAAATGGCTTATTATCCAGGTGTTTCTGGGAGAGCCAGGCAAAGCACTGATGTGCTGTTTGAAAAAAAATCTGATCATCCTCTTTCATTAAGCCCAAGTTTGTTTCTCAGTTGTGAAATTCACACCGCCTTTGTCCAAGTGCATTCACTTTCCCTGCAGGGGAAATTAGCCTCTTGTTTAGAAAAACTGTTTGGAACAAATTAAGCAAAGAGCTCGGGGTGCTGTCTGCTTTCAGATAAATCAGGCCCTGGATATCTTCTTAAGCGAGACAGCCAGAGAGAATCAAGCTCTCCGCCCACCTTCCACTGCTCAGAATCAGAGAGGCCACAGAGGCATTCCACCTGGAACCTCCCCTACCAGCTCCTGTTGGCATTGTTGGCGAGAAAGGCAGCTGAAGTGAATGAAAGAGCCAATTGTGCTGTGTAAAGGCCAGGCTGGCTCTTGTGTGTGTGCAGAGGCAGCCTCCCTTTGTACAGAGGGCGAGCACTGAAAGGACAGCTCTAGGGGGAGACGAGCAAAACAGATCTGCTATCAGCCAGAGGCAGCCAGAGTGTCAAGAAGCCACAGCTTGGTAAATAGGACGCAAGCGCTATTCACCCATCTGTAGCCTTTCAAAAGGCGGCTCCGGCCTGTCAAACAGCCATGTTATCTCTCCCTGGGAACACGAGGCACCGAGGTTCCGGGGTGAACGGGCTTATCGCAGACTTGTTTTCGACAGACACACGCCAGTCAGAAGCACACTGGCATTCAGGCCCTGTGTGCCCATTCTCTTCACGCAGTGCCTGATTTTCCTATCACTCCGCCTGACACAGTCCCTGCCAAACGGTGACATCTGCCGGCAGGTGCACGACTGAGACCCCTCACAAGACCCAGATGCTGGCAGGAGGAGGGGGGCTTCCTCAGCACACTCCTTCCTAACGCAACCTCCGAAGTATGGAGAGACACAGACAGAGCCATCACAGTCAAATGCTGCTCCGTTAGCTGAATCCTAACCTCCAAGTACAGTCTACTTCCAGCAGAATGAGCAGCTCAGGATAAAACAAGAGCCAAGCAAAGCAGCGCCCTAGAAAGCAAGGAATGTGGTAGCACATGGGAAAGAGAAATGTTGCTTTCCTAGAGAGCTCTCAGCAGAGAGATTGGTGCATGTGTATGTTTTACACACACCCTACAAGGAGCGCAGCTTCTGTATAGCCTCTCTTTATTTACCATGTTGCTTCCCTAGCTCTCTCATTCTGTTGACAGGTATCTATCGATCTGATGCTGCCGTCTGTCTTCCCCCAGCATCTCCCTTTCTTAAACTCTGCCTTTGAGGCACTGATTTTTTTTTTTTTAAATCTTTGAGGGACATTTGAGACAGCCGTGCACTTACTCCTCATGGTTGGATGTGCCCCGTTGATTGCTGTTGTTTGCTGTTTGTGTTGACTGCTCGAAAAGCGTGAGTAACCCCATCAGGGAGGGATGGGTGGGCGGTAGGGGCCCGGGAGATGTGCACTGAGGCAAATAACAAAGGGCTCGTGCTGCCAAGAGATCTGCTGAAATACACAGATATTAGTAAGCCTGAGGTGCATGGAGAAGAACCTGAGCCCCACCCCTCAGTGCACCACCCGACTTCCCAAGGTAGAATCTGCCCACTAACTACAAATGTGCTTGGCCCTGCACTCAGTCGTGTTGCGTTGATCCTTCAAGACATCCAGGAGATGTGGGCCAATATGTTTCCCAGGCCTAGCACAGGGTACACTCTGAGCAGGTGCTCGGCTCTAAGGCAATGCCGGATGTAGGCACAGTTGGCCAAAGTGCAGCCCGCAAGCCAAATGCAGCCCATACAGCTCCACAACGAGGCCTGCAGGTGTGACAGCTCCTAGCCTGCAATGGAGAAAGTTACCAGGCAACTTGGCTCGAGCTGAACCAGTGCCTGGGATCTGTCCTCTCCACTGACCTCAGCCTTCCTGGTCAAGACCATGATGCCAAAAGCTGGCCCCATTTTAGTCAAATTAAAAGCTGCCCTCAAGATCCTGGCTTCCCAACGTGGCCCTTGGTTGGGCAAAGTTTGAGCACCCCTAGGCTGGGGTGCCAGAATGGTCTGATCATCTTCTCACACAAAAGCAGTTTTACTCCATTGTGATCTCCTGGCCCCGCCCACTGACTTCAGGAGACACACGACTGACTTTCAGCAGCACCAGGGAGAGGACAGTTAGGCCCCTAGTGGGCAGAAGAGGAAAGGGGTGCAGTGCTCAGTTCTCCCTGGCCTATGCCCGCTGGGAATGCTGAGTGGGGATGGGGGAGCATTCTTCTACTTTCAGCACTGTCAGGATCTTGACTCTTTTTACCCGGCAGTGACACTTCGCTGGTTTGACACTTGCATTGCAGGGGTGTATTTCCCATCTGCTGGGATGTACCATCGGGGCGCTGGGAGACTGACAATTCCTGCAAGTCATCCTTCAGCTAACTGTTCAGCTTGACACATGGTCTGCAGCCGCAGTGCAGGCTGTGGAGTAAGAGGCGCATGGATTTGTGACGTGTAGGTTGGGTGGCTAGTCCCCCAAGGAATTTAGACAGTCTGTCATTGCCACCACCTACTGAGTTACTCTTTCCCATCACAACTGTTAGAGGTTGATATGGAAATACATGCCCTGAGGATGACCTAGGCCCGTGGTATCCAATACGCTAGCCACTAGCCACATGTGGCTATTTGGCTGGACGAGTGTGACTAGCTGGCTCACAAAATTATTTACATTTACAGAATAATGTGGCTAGTTCGCTATAGTAATAGCTACTATAGTGGCTACTGCTTCAGAACTGGTTGGACCCCACAGCCCTACGCAAATGAATGTTAGTTACTCACCTGGACTCATGGTAGAGCAAGCAGGATCAGTTACAGCGACTGTCAGTCCTTAATCTATGCAAGATTATCCAAATTTTGGCAGAGCTAACACATATCCTGTGAGGCCGGACATAAAAAAAGTGCCTAAATATTTTAGGACTGATACATCATCATCCTGCAGGGACACCTGCACTCAGCCCTTTGTGCTTACAACAGACACACATCCACATCACATCTCATCACACAGATGCCACTGTGGGTATGTCTACACTACATGGCTCCGTCGACGGAGCCATGTAGATTTGTTTACTCGGCAAAGGGAAATGAAGTGGCGATTTGAATAATCGCCGCTTCATTTAAATTAAAATGGCTGCCGCGCTGTGTTGATCAGCTGTTTGGCGGCACAGCGCTGTAGTCTGGACGCTCCGCGGTCGACATCAAAGGCATTTGTCAATCTCCCCGATAAACCTCATCCCACGAGGCATAACGTGGAGGTCGACAAATGCCTTTGATGTCGATCGCGAGCGCCCAGACTACAGCGCCAGCCGCCAAACAGCTGATAAACAGCGGCAGCCGTTGTTAAAATGAAGCGGCGATTATTTAAATCGCCGCTTCATTTCCCTTTGTCTACAACCCTAATCTACATGGCTCCGTCGACGGAGCCATGTAGTCTAGACACACCCTGTGAGTCTTAGCCTACTGATTCCCAACACCCCAAATGCCAGAGCTGTAACGGTGTGTCTACACAGCAGCGGTATTTTGGAATGATGGCCATTATTCCAAAATAACAATGCGAGCGTCTACATGGCAATTCCATTATTTCGAAATAAGGGACGGCTTATTCCGACTTCTGTAAACCTCATTCCACGAGGAATAATGCCTATTCCAAAATAGCTATATCGGAATAGTAATAGTGTGGACTCTCCACTGCTGCTATTTCAAAATAACCCCTCCCCCCCCCGGTGCCTCCTGGGGCTCTAAATCAAGGTAGCATGTCCACATTAGTGACCTGCCTCGGACTAATTTTGAGGCTTCCCTGTAGTGTAGACGCGCTATTTTGAAATAAGCTATTTCAGAGTATTTCTTCCAGAATAGCTTATTCTGAAATAGGTGTGCAGTGTAGACAGATCCATGCAGGTTTCGCTGCCAGAGAGCAGAGATCTTCTGCCCACATGGTCTGTGTCCTCCCCTTCCAGAGCCAGAGGAGCAGGGGAGCCTGGTGTGGAGGTGCTGCCCTTCTCTGGATCACAAGCGCTCTGGCCTGTCGGCTCTCCCTGATGCTAATCCTCAGTGTAAGACAGCAGGCATGTAGCAGCACCTGCTGCAAATCTACATGTACTACAACCTCAGCATGGAGCAGAAGAGGCAGCAGCAGCCAGCAGCCCAAGTGGCACTCTTTAAATATACAGCAGCAGCAGCATTTCAGCTCAGCACCTTTCTGCAGCAGCCAGCGATGTGAGAGACAGGTCACGAGCCCACGAGCACAGAGCGGTAATTAGAAAAGGCGAGACCCGATCCGTCTCTGTGCGCTGCACATCACAGCTGCCGAGCCAGAGAGACTTTGGTGCGATGAGACTTGAAATACACTCTTCAGTCTCTGGATCCTAGAAGAAATTTCTTAACATGCTTCCATAGGAACACAGACAGTGCCAGGCTGGATTCATCCATGATCCATCCAGCCCAGGAGCCGGTCTCCAACAGGGGCGGCCCGTCCATATAGGCGAACTAGGTGGTCGCCTAGGGCGCCAAGTTAAATGGGGCGCCACGGGGCGCCAAATGGTGGTGCAATATCATTGAGGGGTTTGGAGGTGGGGGCACCGATTGCATGGCTCGCCTAGGGTGCTAGTTGCTGGCAGCTAGTCTAGGGCCGCTGCAGGTCTCCAACAGTGGTGAACAGCACATGCTTGAAAGGAAAGTGCTCACGGCAGCTGGATCATGGCCTGCCCCCACTTTATGAGGCTCTGAGGCCCCGTCCTCACTTCACCTCTTCCACAGAGGCATCTCCCCCGCATACTCCTCTCCGTCCCTCCTCCTTTCAGGTGTCAGATCTCAGGGGGAAGAGGCTGAATGGGGCTGGGGCCACAGTCCAGATACTGGGGCCCGCCAAAGGCTAATCTGGCTCTGGAAGCAGATGTCTTAAAGTTCTGGGGCCGGGAGAATCTCAGAGGATTTCTCACCCAGCCAGGAGGCACTGGAACGCACTCAAAGAAGCCTGTTCTCATCAGACTTGCAGCCCAGTGACCTTCAGATACATTTGAAGGTGCTCTGAACAGGCATCTGAATGGCTGGGTGCTCCTCTGCACCTCTTGGCCTTTTGAGGTCCCACTGCTGGTGCCCATCAGATGGATCTATCAAGCAAGTGGGCAGTTTTAGTTCCTTAGTTCTGTTCCTGGGAGCAGGGAGCTGCACCCCTCTGTTTTTTCCATTATGGGTGCTATACCACCCTACCAGGCTTCTTGAGGATTCAAGTTCACCCAGAGTCATTAAAGTTGTCTTATGTTGAAAAAAAAAAAAAAACCTTTTCACAAATCACTGGATGGATCTGAAGAGGGACCACCTGCCTGTTGCAATCCCTCAGCTGCCCAAGTACCTCAAATAAATCACTCTGCAAACAGCAGTGAATTATCTGAGCAAACGGAGTAAGTTATGGAGGGGAAATAAGTGCTGAATATTGGTTTTGATGTAGGAATCATCATCCCCATTTTACTGATTGAGAATTATAAAAAGAAGTTATCCCAGCCAGCTGACCTCAGGAGGCATAGTCAGTCTCAGATCTCACAGCCCCCTGCTTTATCCACTAGACTATGCTGCCCTATCGATGCTCACAGCCCACTAATTACTTAAAACTTGGCAGACTTCCTCAATGGATTGCTGTGGCCAGGCAATGGCATTTTGTGTAGTGGGAGCTCCTATTCCAGATCCTTCCTGGCCATGGCTTCCCCAGCTTTGATGCAAGTCCCAGAGTATGGCTGGGGAAAGCTTCATGGAGTAAGCTACAGAGCTTTTCACCTCTACATCACTGGCTTGAGTCTGGCCCATATCAGTGGTCACCAGAACTGTGGGTTGGCCTGTATGAAAGAAGCTTTTATAAAATAGATAATCAAAGCATTCCCAGTGATACCAGAAAGTCCAGTCTAAAGCCCACTGCTCCCCCTATGTAAGGCTGCATTTGGGAAGCCACCCATGCTGTGTGTTATACAGAGAGGAGCTACATTCTGCCCTTACTTGCATTTGTTTGCAACCTGCTCTGAAATCACCAGGGCAGCTGAAAGTGCCAGCTGCATTTTGTCCACAAAGTTCAATGCAGATTGGAGCAGGCAGGATGAGAATTTGAAACATAAGAGCATTACAGAGAGGGAGCAGTGTCTTACCCTAGCTATTCTCATGCACTGTACTGTGGACTAAAACCACCCCCCTCGTATGTGTACCTCACACACCGTTAGAGCATCCTACAGTAATGGCTTCCACACTGTAGCACCGTTACTGTGAGCTATAGCATTTTGGACCAGTGCTGTAGTATTTTTGTTTTGGACAGGGCAGAAGTGGTGTGAATTGCTATTATCTGTGGGACATAGAAAAGATAATAGCACAGATCCCAGACCCATCATGGACTCGTGTGTCTTAGTACAAACATCTCCCTATTGTTCTTTCACTGTTCAAGCCATCAGTAAAATACAAGACTCTGCACACCAAAAAAGAAACTGCAGTTCTTGGCTGGCAGACACATCCTGGTGTTCAATAGCAGTGTTTCTCAGCCAGTGGTACGAGTACCCATAGGGTACTCGAGAGAAGTCTGGGGGTACATCAACACAACTGAAATTTGAAGAAAACTGAATTTTTGTTTTACATTTTACTGTGCTTTATTGTTTTTGCACTTTTTACACCCAAGAACTTCATCACCCGCCCAGCTATGATTAAGTTGTTTAAACAAATGTGTTGCAATGGAAGAAAAAAAATTGTGTGTCTGAAAACTGTAGGTAGTGGGGGTACTTACAATATTTTTAAAGGGGTACTTTATAAAGAAAGGTTGAGAAAGACTGTTCTATAGGTCCTGTAACAGGGCTGGCTACCACCCAAGCGCCCCCTTGTGGCCAAGGGCGCCTCAGCTATGCTCTGCCGGTTTCCCTCTTAGCAGGGCTCCTTCAACAAATCCTAGCGTCTCTGTGGCACAGTCTTTCTTTGGGGCAGGGCTGGGGGTTTTTTAATCAAATTAACAAACTTCTCAAACACACACAAAACCAATATCCCCCCAGGTTTCAGATGGGAACCACCACCTCCTTCCTAAGGCTCTGCCCTTTCCCTGGGGAGCACGGTAGGAAATTCTCCTTCCTTGCTGCTTCCTGCTGCCTTTTACCTTGGGATCACTTGATTCAGCAGCCCTGCAGTGGCTCGTCCTATACTCAAGGCTGGCTTAGTCCCAGGCTCTCCAGCCAAGGGCAAGCCACTCTGTTACATTCCCTGGGTCCTTGCTTAAATATAAAGCCCAGCCAGCTCCATCCTTGCCCATAAAGCAGCTCAGAATGAAAAGTGTTATCTAATGGCCAAGCTAAATCAATAACCCTAGTGCTGTGCTGGGCTTCTGTGGCTACACCATATACTGCGCTGCTGCTGTGTAGCCATCTTGAATTGTCTCTTTCTCCCTGACCTGCTTATTGGTAGGTCATGGCTATTGTCTTAGCCTGGATGGAATTGGTTTCTCCTCTGGAGCGCTCACATCTGTAATGTCCTCAGCCATGTCATGGGTGGGCTTAGGAGACTCTGCTGCTGGGGCAAAACCATCATTCGTGCCACTTTTACAAGCCTCACATGAATGCCCTTCCTTCCCCACTGCACTGGCCCAGAGGAGTTCGTCACTAGGAGTTTGTCTCCACCATCAGGGTACTGGAAAGGAGGACGGGCTGCCTCTTCTTGTTCATGTTGGCTAAGCTCGCTAGCCTGATTGAAATATGGCAAACGTCATGGAACAGGTTGGGGCCAGAGACCCTGTCCTGAAGGTCCTGTTAGAACAACTCCAGCAACAAGCACCAATGGCCCAACCCCAATGCACTGATGGAAAGTTCCCATTGATTCTACTAGGTCTTGAGCGGGCCTCAGTGGAACTAGGCATTCAGCATCTGTGATAGGATTGGTCAATAGCTGGCTTGTCACCCACCCCCTTCCACTGATGTTTGCTCCTGAATCTTCAAGATTCAGGGTTTGTCTACACTTGACACATTAAAGCGGTACAGCTGCACCCCTATAGAGCATCAGTGTAAACACACCCTTCACTGACAGAAAGGGGTCTCTTGTCGGCATAGGTGCTCCATGTCCCTGAGAGGTGGTAGCTAGGTTGATGGAAGGATTCTTCCATTGACCTAGCATTGTGTACATCAGGGATTCGGTTGGGTTAACTATGTTGCTTGGGGTGTGGATTTTTTGTATCCCCAGGATGTAGCTGGATCAACTTAACTTCTGAGTGCTGACCAGGCCTCACTCTTTGCTGGGGAGAGTGGTTGCAAAGATGGCAGATGGTAGCCATAGATGTAACCATGTAAAATATAGGCTGGGCACCAGGAGACGTTTCCTAGCATAACAGATTACTGAAGGCTCTCCCAAGGGAATGGGAGGGAGCCCATCACGTGGGACACAGAGAACGACAATGGGCAAATACATTGTAACCTGGGGAATGGAGTGCAAGGGGCAGTCCTGCACTGACTGAGATTTCTGCCATTCTATACAAGAGAACAGAAAGTTGCAAAATGCCCCTTTCCAAGGAAAAGGGGCTGCTAAAGCAAAAAGTGGGCAAGAGAAGAGGGGCCTGAACAGGGTGTATGTCCCCACAACTGAGCTGGAAAACGCTCTAAGTGAGAATAAAGGCAGCCCCTGGGATAGGATGAAAAATGAGAGACAGTAAAGAATCGGTCACGCAGCTAGAGTGTCAGGTTTCCGAGTGTGCAGCCTGGAGACGTGAACCTGCTGAATAGAGGCATTTTCCTAGACAGGGTGATTAAAGATATTCTGCAAATTATGGAAACAGATCGCACTCTGACAACTGGTGGTACAAAGCAAATCCCCAGCTGTGAGCCAGCAAGACCAGGGAGGCGACCCAGACCAATTATAGTGACATTTTTAATTTCCCGGAACCTGGAGTTACAGTAACCTAGAGAAGCAGGGACAATTGTATTATAACTCTGCCAGGGTAGCACTTTCTCCTGATTACACCTTGGAAACCCAAGGGGAAGAGATGAGCTTTCAAGGAGGGCTTTAAAAAATAACAATGTAGTGACAAGAAGATAAAATAAATGACATCTAACAGTGAGTGCCTGAGGGCACAGGTCTTGGAAAAATAACACAAAATGGGGACACTGCTGTAGTTGGCAAGGCTAGACTTGAAATTGCTTGAAAACAGCCTTCTGGCAAGATCTCAGGGTACTTCCTGCCCCCAGCCTGGGCATCGATACATCAAGAGCATCCTAATATATAAATGCAGCCACAGGCACGGACTTCTATTTTTCCCAGTGGGTGCTCCCCCCTCTGTTCCTCCCTGAGGCCCCGCCTCCACTCTGCCCCTTCACGAGGCCCCGCCCCCACTCCATTCTTTCCCCCAAGATCCTGCCTTCGCTCTGCCTCTTCCTGATCCACACCTTACCCTCCCCCAGGGTCCCCTGTCCACCACTCACTGCCCTCCCAAGTGCCTCCCACCAGCTGATTGGCTGCCTTGCCAAACATCTATGGTCAGTGGATACTAAGCACCCCCTATTTTTTCCAGGGGGTGCTTGAGTCCACTGAATCAGCATCAATGAGTACAGCCCTAAGCAGGAAGAGCAAAGATAATGAGTGAAAAGCTAAACAGTAAGGGCTGGTGTAAGCATAAAAGGGGTAGGAGCCTGTCCTACTGCTTAAGTCTGCCCATTATAGTGAAACTGGGGGTTGCAATTTCAATAGTGGGGATTTGGTTAGTGCTTGCAGGGGCTTTCATTTTTGCCCAGGAAAAATAAATCAACTGGCAGATGGAGACCTGTTATGGTGGTAGGTTATGTTAAATCTCAAGTACATTATGAGTATTGGTTATATTTAAAAGGAACAGAAAAAAAATATTGAAACTGGGCTAATGGGCAAATAAGGTGAGTCTATCAACATGACAGTTAAAATTACATATACTGTCCTTGTTTGCCTCTCAACCAAGCAACTAGAATTTGTTTTTCTCATCTATCTAATTTTAACTGTTACTCTTAGCCTATTTTATACAGAACCTAACCTTTTCCCACTTACACACATGTGAACTGACAAGACGTGCTAGATCTCACCCTATGTATCTCTCTTGCATTTTAAGTTCATTGGCACAGATAAAGTCACTATGTTTGTCCTAACACACCCGTACCCCAGTCTAAATCAGAGCTTTTGGGGTACTACCATTATTATTATTAAGAGGGATGGCTCTGTACAAATGGAAATATTTTACAGTGTTTTCCACTTGCTAGCCAGTCAAATTGGCATCAGGGTGGAGTGAAAATGTTTGGAGAAAATAAACACTCTCAACTTTTACCCTGAGTTTATACTAAATATTTCTGAGACATCATCATCATTTTTAATACTACTACTATTTCCAAACATCTAAAAAGGTTTGGGTTGAAACCAGAGTACAAGTTCAGGGTGATCATTTTATCCAAATGGTTTAACCACTCACTGCTCTAGTGTAAATGGGTCAGGAACATCCATCTGAGAAGATTATCCATGCAGGGTGCCTCTCCAGCAGCCTGACTTAAGGGTAGTACACTGACCCAGCTCCCAGCCCTCAGTGCAGGTGGCAGGGAGGGCCCAGAGCGAGAATTCCTTGTGCTTCAGCTATTCTTTGCATTGCAAGGCCCCTGGAGCAGCCAGTAGGCTGTTCTAAATAGAAGTAGGGCAGGCCTCCAGCTTGTGCTAAATAAAGGAGCACCCATAAGTCATCTTTGCCCCCACTTTGATTCTGTGCTTAGCACAGAAATGGAGCAGCTTGCAATCAGGCCCTTGGTATGAATGATCAGTATTTGGTAGTTGTGACTAGCCATTAGTCTTCCCGTTGCTACAGTGGAGGTGCCAAACTGGGGCACAGTAGACAAGTGCCATATTATGACGTTCAATGCAGCACTGCAAAGAAAAATATGGGAAAATATGATTTAAATTGCTATTTGGAAACTACAGTTGGTTTTTTAATATCGAAGGAGGGGGATAAAAATGGTTGTTAAAAGGGAAAGACCAAAAAACGACAGTATTTTCAGAAGCGAAAGCCTCATCTGACAGATAGCAAGCAAGAGAAAATGAAAAGTAAATGGGTTGCTAAAATGTTTTACACTTCATACTCATCACAACCAAGGGGAGTCGCCGTTTAATGAGCAGAGATGTATCATTTCACTTACTAAGCCGTCCAACCGAAGATAAAGAGCCTTACATTAGAGCGGCAGGATTAAACAACCTGCGGATAAGGATTATAAATTGTCATGCACCAAATGTGAACAAATTGCCCTTAAATGTCACTCTTACCTGGATAAATCAATAGCAGTTGTAAGGAATAGCGTGGCAAGGGCAGAGTTGAGGGAAGGGAGTGATGGGCCCACTTTTACTACACAGATCTTGATGTAGGCCCCAAGCCTACAAAGGGATCCACCCACGGTACCCTTATAGCCACACAGTGGTCTTTGCAAGATCCAGGTCAGCAGACAGTGGTCAGGAGGCCTCTTTCTGAGTACCCCCTCACAAGCCCTGGGGTAAGGTCCTGCAGCAGCCAGGCTGGGGTGGAAAGCTGGTGTCAGTGGAGGGCTGCAGCACACTGGCTATGTCTACACTGCCACTTACGTTGACATAATGTATGACACTCAGGGATGTGAAATAACCACCTCTCCGAGTTATATCAATTACACTGACATAAGTGCCAATGTGGACAGCGCAATGTCAGGAGGAAAGCTTTTTCCTCCGACACAGCCACTGCCGCTTACACAGGTGGATTTATTACGTTGACTGGAGCGCTCTCTTCACCAGAACCACTGCCTCGGAGCGAGCCGCTGCACTGCTGCAGAGCTGTGTGTGTAGCCAAGCCCTTATGTTGGTTCCTAGGTCAGTCCAGATTCTCCCCAGCGCCTCTCCAGCCCCTTGAGTAACCTAGCCCAGGCTTGATGGCTGAAGGCCATCTCAGATCTCATCTGCCTGGCATTAGAGGCACAGCACAGAATCACACCCTGCATCTCCTACAATACACAGACACAATCCCATAGGGTTGCCAGATGGTTTCACACTTGACATGACATCACTTGACATCACAATCCACATTACATCTTATTTAGAAAATACCAGACATTTATATTTTCTCATTTATATTTTCTCAATTTGTTTCCTGGACAGAAAGCTCAAATACTGGACTGTCTGGTTCAAAACTGGACACCTGGCAACCCTAAATCCCAACCCCACTACTGCCCCCCCCTCACATTTTTTAGCACACCTGGTGTGACATTACCCATGGTACAATGTGGCCACATGAGCAGCTTTGTCCCCTCAGTTCTTCAACCTGTGGTGCCTTATACCTGGCTTCACTGTAACAGCTCCCCCTCCTGAGCTGCTCACTCACAGCCTGCAGCATGTAAGCGTTGTATGAGCACTATGGCCAGACACTCCTGAATTACGTTGCAGAGCAACACCAGTAAATTCTCAGTCCCAGAATTTCCCCCAGAAATGTGCATCTTCTACTGCCAGGCACCCTCCTAGGCAATATAAACTCATACAAAGTCTGCAATTTTATTAATAGAAAATGATCAGAACAAATCCTGGTATCCCAAATGGAGTTCTCCAAGCACTTCAATTCAAACATGTTAGTTTGGATAAAAATAAAAAAAGAAGTGATTAATACAAATGATAGATTGTAAGTGACTACACGTAATGAGACATAAAAGTCAGAACTGGTTACAAGAAAATAAAAGCAAAATGCAGCTAATGCTCAACTTAACAACCTAGCATGAATTCAAAGCAAAATTTATCTCACCGCATGTTCCAACAGTCTTAATGGCTGGATTTCTTTCAGCCATGCTCCCTACCCAAATCCGGTGCTGCTTCCTTTGTTCTTCAAGTGTTGTCCCTGCTGTGGGTACAGAGAGAGGAAGATATAATTTGGGGTGTCTGGTCTCTCTTCTATTTGTTTTTTCTCTTCTTTAAGAATCATCTCCAGCTGAGGTTCAAGAGACAGAGTAGGTGGGAACCCCCAGCTGTTTCTTTGTAGGTTTTACACTCGTGCCCTCTTTCCTGTCAAAGAATGATCACTTAACTGGATAATGTTCCATTTGATTTTGTTGCCACCTGACTGAGGTGTCAGCTTGCCTTTTGTCTCAGGTGAACTGGTTTGGGACTGCTTTCCAGGCAGGGAACATGTCTTAGTAATATCAGACAGCAGAGTCTTCTAACCTCACATATAATGTTGCCACACATATTTCACTAGGATAAAAATGGTTAGTGAATTATGAGTTTTCAAATGATACCTCAACAAGGTACACTTTGTACAAAATTTATCCTGGTCTTGTAAAAGAGGTGAACATAGGAGCAGAGACAGTCACACCAGGTTCATAGAGGATGCCCCATTCCAGTTCAGCTTCTCATAACAGATCCTAACACCAGAAGTGTGGAAACAAGAAGCCTCTGCCTCTGCTGTGCTATCATGACTCAGTACAGCCATCAGTGGGGAGCAGCAGGGAATTCTTAAGCCTTGTCTATTTTAGGGTTATTACTCTAAGGCTGTGTCTACACTGGCGCGATCTCGCGCAAAAGCAGCTGATCTTGCGCAAAAACTTGCTGCCTGTCTACACTGGCCACGTGTTCTTGCACAAGTAAACTGACGTTCTAATGTATAAAATCAGGGCTTCTTGCGCCAGAACTCTGACGCTCCCGCTCAGGAAGAAGCCCTTTTGCTGCGCAAGAGCTCTTCCAGAAGAGGCCAGTGTAGACAGGCAATATGAATTTCTTGTGCAAGAAAGCCCTATGGTTAAAATGGCATCAGAGCTTTCTTGCGCAAGAGAGCGTCTACACTGGCATCAATGCTCTTGCGCAAAAGCACATGGCAGTGTGGACGCACTCTTGTGGAAGAGTTTTTGCACAAGAACTCTTCCGCAAAAGAGTTCTTGCACAAGAAGCTGCCAGTATAGACGTAGCCTTACATTTCTCATCGTTGCCGCCAATGGCTCAGCTTCATTGATGGCAGGAAAGGGGGAGATCAGGGATGTAAGCAAGATGCCAGCAACCACAGGTATATTAAGCACCACCTTGCACAGACCTGCTTTGTGCAGAGCCAGACAGTCTGGTGGTTAAAATGCAGGTGGCTATCAGGAGCCATGTCTACAATACTTCTCCTGTCATTGCTACCACTGCTGGAGCTGCACTCATAGTCACAACAGTGGGATTTTTTTTTTGGCGGGGGGGAGGAGAAAGCCTTATGTAGACACCCTAATAAAGGATGCAGACCATTCAATGGCAGGATCACATATGCACAGAAGAAGTGCAAGCAGCCAACTACAGCAAAAAAAAAAAAAAATCCTCTAAGTGTATCAGAAGCAAGAAGTCTTGCAGAGAATCTGTGGGTCTCCTGGACCACAAGGGAGTAAAAGCAGCAGCCAAAGTAGATAAGGTCATTTCCCCAAACACCGTGGCATGGCCCTGTCCATATGCTTCACCCCCAAGACCCCAACCCAGCCTGCTTCCGATTTCCTGATTTTCTGTGGCCAAACAGCTGGGGTCTGGGTGCACAAGGCCAAGGGGTAAGTGCTGGGGGCCACACCACCCACCCAGTGCACCAAGGCTGGGAGTGCTCCAGTTGTGCCACCCGCCTGGTTCACTGGGGCTGTGGGCAATGCAGGGGGACACAGTGTGTGTATGCACTCCAAGCTCTGATGCGGGATGGAGATCTGAAGGGGGGCCCTCTTGCAGAGTGAGAGGAGCCAGGGACTAGCCTCCCATAATAGTATGTTCTCCCACCGCCCATGGTCAGGGAGGCAAATACCCCAGGCCCATACTTTACAGGTAATAAAGAGGAGGTATTGCCCAAGGCTGGGGTTTCATAAGAAGAGGTGCTGGAATGAAGTGATGAATTAAAGAGCAACAGGTCCCTGAGACCAAACAGTACATGATCTGAAGCAAAAACATGCAATCACTCATGACTCTCAGTTACTGAATGGAGGACATTTGGAAGACTCCACATCATATATCTCCATAAAAAAGGTGAAGGATGGAGCACCCCAATGTTCTAGCCCTCAGGGATTGCCGTGGAAAGTTTGAAACGGTGTCCCGAGAGCATCCCAAAGATTCAAATACAAAAAGGAACACATTTTGTTTTTTAAATCTCATGGTTGTTAAGCCAATCCTGTGATTGGAGGAGGGGGCTGACATGTAATTTTTGAAGGCTTGGGGTTGGCAGTATTGGGAACCTAACCAAGGAAAATGAATGGGCAGTCCAATGACAGATGAAATTTGCTACTGCAAAGGCAAAGGAATGTACGTTGGAAGAAATAAACTGAACTACATATGCATATCGCTGGGCCCCCCCCTGAGGACCGCACCATGAAGAGCTGCTCAATGGGCAGCAGAGAGCCACCAAACACACAAAATGTTAGGGTGCTTAATGAGTGGGATAAAAAATGTTGCTGGCATCATAATGGCCTGAAATACTGGGCCTGATTAACCAATGTGTGACTCCAGTTTTACAGCAGGGCAACTCCACTTGATTCCAACAAAGTTACGCCAGCGGGAAAACTGGAGTACTGAAGAGATGAATGAGGCCCGCTGTGTTCAGCTATGCTCACTCTACCTCACTCCAGACATAGCAGAAAGAAAGAAGGGCCGGGCATGGGAGACAAAATGATTAGACATGTAGAGAGACTTTCGAATGAAGAGGGATGGGAAAATTGGGAGTCTACGATAAACGAGAGATGAATTGGAGGGGGTGTGCTAGACACAACAATGAATGGTCTAACTAAGAGAAATCGGACACTCCCAGTGGTCCTCCCACTATTCAAGAACAAGAGACATGTGATGAAATTGAAAGCAACACATTTGAAACTGATAAAAGGAGATGCTTTTTTACACAATAAATTATTAACCTGTGACATTCACTGCCACGGGATTTTACTGAGGCCAAGAGCTGAGTAGTATTCAGAACAGGATTAGGCATTTATGTGACTAATGAGAACATCCATTGCTGCTCTAACCAGAACAGAATATTTTTAGAAGGGATATTGACTATCCTGCCTCAAAGCATAACCCACTCTTGCTGTTGGGTGTAGGACAAAACATGTATGGACACTGGTTACTGTGAGACACAGGATACTGAACTGGATGGATCTCTGGGATGATCTGGCAAACCCTGTATTCCAATGGAAATTATTTTAATTGCTTTTCATCTCCTTTCTTGTATTGGTCCATCTATTGTCAATTATTGAAATCTCAGAAATATAGCGCCCACAAGAGCAAAGAATATTCTTCCCCCAGATTTCATTATTGCTTGTTCTCCTATAAGCATTTGCTTTGATGACAATCTGGTTAATATTAGTGTTACTCTTTTTGAACCAAGTGGTTAGCTAATTTTTGGTTGGCTCTTCCCGTTAGGAGGAGAAATTGATGATAGAATCAGGTATTTCTTAGGGGTAAATCTGTTCATGTATCAAGAATGTACAAAGTCCTGTTTTCTTGACTCAAACAGCAGGAGACAATCTCTTTGCTCACCATTCCAAGCCCTTTCTAGCCAACACAAACCAAAAGCTTTCTCACTCTCTCTCTCTCCGGGTCATACTACCAGTGCTTCTGTAGCTGTGACTGGTGCTTCCTTCTGAGTCTCTAGAGGCTGCGCACACACACACACACACACTCCAAAAATCAGTATCCAGCAAAACCCTTTTGCCCACATAGTTCAGTTTCTGACCAACCTGTATTAGGGGCAGTGGCTCTTAGGGTACGTCTAGACTACAGGCTTTTGTTGACAGAAGTTTTGTCGACAGATACTGTCGACAAAGCTTCTGTCGACAAAGAGCGTCTAGACTACATCCAGTTCTGTCAACAAAGCAAGCCACTTTGTCGACATGACAGTGTAGATGCAAAGGACAGTGTACATGCAATAATGCCTTCTGTCAACAGAATTCTGTCGACAAAAGGCGTTATTCCTCGTAGAATGAGGTTTACTGCCATTGACAAAACTGCTGAGTTCTGTCGATGTTATGTCGACAGAACTCAGCGGCAGTGTAGACGCAGGTATAGTTTTGTCAACAAAAGTCCACTTTTGTTGACAAAACCCTGTAGTCTAGACACATCCATATAGTTTCAGCAGTCTATTCTGTAAAAGAGCTCGATTGTTCCTTACATTTATCTCAATGAAGGCCATCTTCAGTTCCTCACCATAACAATATGTTTTGACCTCATTCACTATTATCATATGCATTAATAATTCATACCATGTTAAAAATGTCCCCATTATCAGAAGCTGGAGAATAAACACTTTTCTTACTAATGGATTTAAATAGGGGTTGCAAAGCAAACTGAATTCGTTTACATGATATTTTGCATTTAATATTGTACCTTCCAACTGAAGGGCTCAACCTCTTTTACAATATTTCATTTATGTGAGCTTCACAACCTCTTTCTGAGGCTCATCAGAATCATTAACTCCCGTCTTCGTAAATGGAGAAACTGAGGCAGCATGCAAGTAAGCGATTTGTCAGTTTCCCACAGGGGTCTATGACCTAGTCTGGAGTAGAACTCAGATCTCCTAGATTCTTCTGTGCCTTCACCACAAGGGCGTCCTTCCACGCCTGAAGACTAATAGCAAGGTAATACTAATCATAACATTTTCCTTTATATAATATCTTCCGTGTGAAGAACTCAATGCAATTTCAAAATATTAACGAAGGCCTTGTGTACATTACATAGTTTTGTTGACAAAAGTCAGGTTTCATCTTCCCAGCTGACCATGCCAGCTTTCAGCGGTAAATACACTCCCACCTGGACTACCCAGGAGCTCCTGGATCTGCTGGGTCTGTGGGAAAAGGAGGTTGTGCAGCTGCATCTCTCATCCAGCCATAGAAACTTTGATATCTATGAGTAGATTGCTCATGGCATGTATGAGAAGTGGCACACAAGGGACCTATGGCAGTGCCATGCTAAGATCACGAGGCAGGTGTTCCAGAAGACAAGGAAAGCCAACTGCTGATCTGATGCGGCACCGAAAACATCCCATTTCTACATCATTGCACACCATGCTCAGCAATGACCCCGCCTCCACTGCCAAGAGCCTGATAGATACTTCGGGAGACTGGAGGCAGCATCCAAGAGAGTCAATTCTGAGGATGAAGTGCTGGACAAGGAAATTGAGTGGGAGGATGATGTAAGCCAGGCAACACTACAAAAAGACACCTTACTGAGGCCTATTGTCAAAATGCTGCTTCAAAGCCTTCTGTTGAACCACTCTACTAGCCTTGGTATCTGGCTGCTCCAAATCAGCTGCCAGGCAATCCACTCAAATGTTACAGCCACGCTAGGGAACCTTTTCCCTCTTGACTTCCAAAATGTTAGGCAGAGCACAGCAGGCCACTATGACCAGGGGAATATTTTCCTCATTAAGGTCTAGCCTGCTAAAAAGGTACCACCAGTGAGCCTTTACTCTGCCAAATGCACATTTTATAGTCATTCTGCACTCGCTGTGCCTGTTGTTGAAGCACTCCTTGCTGGTGTAAGGCTTCATGAGCTCCAGGAAGAAGGAGTAGGCCAGGTCTCCCAGGATCACTATAGGCATTTCCACATCTCCTATTGGAATTGTGTAGTCTGGAAAGAAATTCCCAGCATGCAGCTATCTGTACATGCCAGTGTTCCTGAAGATGTGTGCATCAGGTACTTCCCCGGCCACAAAGTCAGTGAAATGACTCTGATGATCTGCCAGTGCCTGCAATACCACAGAGAAGAAGCCATGTCTGTTGATGTAGCTGCTTCAGGATAAACCGGGGCCACGTAAAGGTTCTCATTTGGGAGTTGGTTGGGAAGCGTGGCCTATTAATCATGCTGTAAACTAGGGATGCAAAAGCCCATTTAATTAATCAGTTAAATATTAAGTTTAACCAGTTAGCTGATTAAACAGGAGTGGGCAGGGGGGCATTCCAGCCAGCTGGGCTGGAGTGGCCTCCTGCCTGTGACGGGCCATGGATGGGAAGCTGCTCCACAGTAACAGTTTAGCATTACCCAGTAAGCATCACCCATTAAAGGTGATACTTACCAGGTAACTGGTTACGGTTCACATCCCAACAGTAAACCATGCCCACTAGGCAGGTTGTTGATTGGTGAACCTGGACCCTCCCACTTACTTCATCAGGCTCCGACCCACAGCCCTTTGGGCTGTCCGTGGTCTGCCAACTGAGGCTGCCTTCCCTGGGCCTCTCCCACTACCTATTTCCCCCTCTCTCCCACATCAGCATGGTCCAAGGCTTCCCCTTGCTGGAGGAGACCAAGTCAGGAAAGTAAGAGGATTACCAAACTCCAGGGTCCACTTGCGGGGGAGAAGGAGGGTACTTCCCTTTCTGATTGATTCTGGGTTGAGTCCTCTCTTCCCTCATGGGGGATCGCCTTTGGGGGAGCTGTGTCTGGGGTTTCCCCCTTCTTTCTCTCTGCCTGCTGGGTGTGTGCTGCAGGTCTGCTTTCTTCCACATCTTCCCCTAAATGAGCTATTTCCAGGCCTTTTTAATGCCGCAACTGGATGGAGCATTTGCTGGTGCAATGGGGTAGGACTGGCTGAGGCTAAAAATTTACTTACCTCCTTGTTGCCTAGTGTGGGAAATACCTCATCATAGGCCCAAATTGTTCTTTATAGCAGGAGGCAGTGCAGAATCCTGCCTTCAGACAGAGATGGAGGGTGCAGCTCGGAACATAGTTGGAAGCCCTTGAAATTATGGGACAGAGAAAACTGCCTCCCGGTGATCCTGCCCCCATATGATCCATTCTCAGAACTCCTCATTGGCAGAAGGTGGCAATTTGCACTGTGGGATATCTACCCATGGTGCACTGTTCTGTCTGTCACCAATAGGGCATTAACTGTGGATACGCTCTCCAACACAAGGAGTGTTGTGTGGACGTGCACAAGCGATATAATTGCAGTGGTTTATGATTATCAATATAACTTAAGTCAACTTAGACATGGCCTCAGACTCACAATGTCTCTCTGTGGGGAGGTGTGTCGGTAAGAATCGTCTCTGTTTTGCAGATGGAAAAAATAAAACAGAGGAAGAGAAAGTGACTTGCTGCGATGCAGTAGCACAGAACCCAGGAGTCCTGACTCCCACTTCTCTTTGCTCGGCACAAGAGGCTTTACCGTGTCACAACATGTGGGCGGCCAAAAAAATCAAACCAATAGATTGTTACAAAATGGGATGGGAAAAGATGTGTCAGTCCTAAGATTGGGGAAATGTGAGGCAAATAAAAAGAAAGGGCTTTCCACAAAGTGCTCTTAAAATATTGGAAGAAATGCTGAACTCAGCCTGGCTGAACAGTACAGTACATACCATGCATGGGGAATAGTCCAATACCCAGGAAGGTGGTGATAAAGCCAAGAAATTATTAGCCTGCCTGGTGAAAAGAGAACAAGGAGATAAAAACATTCCTCTTAGAGAGGATAAAGAGGGATGCTTATTATCCCAGCAACAAGGTATCAATGATGTTTTTGTGGATTACCATACACGATTATATACACAGCTAAATAGAGTGTACTCAGACAGAGTTGATAGCCTGCTGGGGAGATATAAATTAAAGCAGTTTTAGAGGATGAATAAAGAACTTCAGATAAGAATATAACTGATCTGGGAATACAAGAAGCTATCCAGTTACTGCATTCAGGTAAGAGCCACCTGCAGGATGTAATAAAGGCATTTCATCAGCCATTCACCCTTTAGTTACCCAAGCTATGTATGTTCAGGGAAAAAAAAAAACCTGAACTGTGCAAAGACCCAGATCCTCACAGGTAGTCAGGCAAATAACCTTGGACTTCAATGAGTTACCTTTGAGGATCTGGGCATAAGCCTTCTAAAATCTGAGGCTTTTCCTTCTTTTTCTTTACATCTTTCTAAGAGGGAGCTGGTGAAAGGCCTCAGCCTCATGTTCCTGGAGATGGGAGTCTTCAGTTTATCCACAGAACTGGTGCAGTTCGGGGAACAGCATTGCAAGTTATCCCACACCACTCTACTTTCACAAGATATCTGGCCCCATCCTTTGGGAAATCTAGCAGGAAGTTCAGTTCCCAAGACCTATCTTGGTTTCTCTACTGAGACTGATGACTAGGAGGCCAGGTGACCACAAACTAATCTCATGATACCTATCCCGTGTCTCAACAGCAAGCCCGTTATTTCGGACTTGCTATTCTGACGTCCCTGTAAACCTCGTTCCATGAGGAGTAAGGGATGATTTAGAACAGCGCTTTATTTCAAAATCTGGCCGTGTATTTTGAAATAGCATCAAAATAAGATACATAATTTGCGTAGCTCACATTGCATATCTTATTTCGAGTTACAGTGCAGTGTAGACGCACCCCTAGTGAGCCCTAGGTTGCTGACTCCTAGGATAAGGCCTCAGCCTCCAGAGCCAGGGATTCTGGTTTCAGGTCCCAGCCATGCCCCCACCCTTGGTGCAGCTGGGCATCCACCACTAGCTTCCCCTGGGCTGGAATTGCAGCCACGCTACCGGCAGGCACCACATGGCCCACTCTGGCTATGTACCACACCTGGGAGCCTGGAATTGGTGCAGTCCCAGAGCAAGCTGCCCACTCTGGGAGCAGCCAGGCAGCCACCACCAGTTTCCCCAGGGCTGGAGTTGGCAGGGGTGGGGCAGGCAGCTTGCTCTGGGGCTGTGAGCTGGCATCAGCTGAAAGTAAGGAGGTGGAGTGGGTCTCAGTGGCAGAATGGATAAGGCAGTAGCCTCCAGAGCCTGGGATCATGGCAGGTGGCTTGCTCTGAGGCCACACCGTGGCCTGACTCCAGTTCAGGAGCAGCTGGGCAGCTACTACCTGCTTCCTCAGGGCTGGAGCTAGAAGGGTCAGGGCAGCTTGCTCTGGGGTGGCACCACAGCCCTGCTCCAGCTCTAGCACATGGCTGGGGGGAAGCAACGCTGTGGCCCAGGCAGTGCTAAGGACATGTCTGCCCTCAGCCCTGCCCCTTCTGGGAGTGTGGAGCCTGACTTCTAATGATTTTCCTATTTTATTCAAATTATCTTTGTACTTAATTTTTTGCTTCAACCTAATTTTTTTTTTTTTAAATAGCACTTAAATTAAAAGATTTGCTAGAACACAGAAAAACCACTTTCAGCCCACTGCCTGATTGCTTTGGTCAAACACAGCTGACTGGGAGGTTTGGCCCACAGCTGCACATAGCCCTGGGGATACGCCATTGCTAGGGTGAACCATGTGTAATTTATCAGTTTATTTCATTGTTTTAGCTTCCTGCGTCTCAATGTCTGACTTTTATGTCTTCTACGGGGACTACAACAAACTGACCAAACAATCACCGTTATTGACCGTGAGGGTGGTTAACCATTGGGACAAGCTACCAGAGGAAGGGGTGGAGTCTCCATCTTTCGATGTCTTCAGATAATGACCGGATGCCTTTCTGGAAGATAGGCTTTTGTCAAACATACGTTATTGAGCTCCCTACAGGAAAAACTGGGTGAAAATTGTTGGCCTGTGTAATACAGGTGATCAGAGAGGATCCCTTCGGGCCTTAAACTCCATGAATTATTATACTCACCCTTTTTGAAACAGAGGCACAGTCTAGTCTCCCGACCAGATCTCAGGAACTTCTGTTTCCTGACCCCAGCACTGACCAAATCACTGAGTGACCTATGGAAAGACACGTCTCTATGCCTCAGTTTCTCCACCTGCACAAGAGGACTAATACCCGTTTCGCAGTGAGGTGATGTGAAATTATTTGTGTACCGTCATACTGAGGATTAACTACGTTAGTGTTTGTGGAGCACTCTGGAGATGAAATCCTGAGTTTTAGCTGCCGTCGTGGTATGTCTGAATTTGGCATCTTGGTGGCACAAGGCAGAGTTTTACCAGCAGCTTGCCCACTGCTGTATGTTGTGTTTGGTGTTATAAACTTAATTAATTTTTTTAAGCAACAAATCTTGACTGAGGAGGAGAAAGTCTGAGCCTGAATCAAATGAAGGGGAACACGGTGATTCTAGAAAAAGACACGAGCAACACAGAGTTACTCATGGAGCTTTCCTGTTCTCCACTGTGGTTGCCATTTGTCCCAGTCTGGATGCTCATGACTAGAAGAGCATTGGTGGTGAGTTATATGGGCCTGTGGTGCCCCAACACCAGAAACACTCCTGGCCCAGGGCTGGGTGCCACCAAAACTTGTAGCCTGCCTCCTCTTGTCCCCTGTGTCCTCCGGCCTCCTTGCTGCTGCATGAGCTCTCCCTGTGCATCATCCACCCCCCCGCTATCCCTAGGTGATTTAAAATGCTACCGCCCCGCCCGCCACCACTAGGAGTGCAGTGTGGTTCCAGCAGCTTCTGCCCACTCACTTCCCGTGGCTGCCAGCACCCACATCCCTGCACCCCAGTTTGTGTGTGTATTCACGTACTGTGCCCAGCAATTGGCCAAGGCTGGGGGACACAGTGGGGAAGCACACAGGGAGAGCAGGCAGGCAGTAGCACTCAGAGACCCTCCCTCACAGGAGCCACTGCCAGAAGGAGATGCCCTGAGGCACTCCCCCACCCAAACTCCCTCCCAGAGCCTGCACTGCTCCCCCACCCAACCTCCCTCCCACAGCCTGAGGTCATGGGGCCCAATTAGACCAGTGAGCCTCTCTCTTACTTGCACACATATCACGCTTTGCATTCCTTATGTTGTCACGTTGTACTGTCACATATTGCTGCAGTTCTGCATCGCAAACATTGCAAGTGAGGGGCAAGACCACAACTCACAAGAATGTTGTGGAGCCCAGCAATACAACATTCTCTTTCTCTCACAGGCTGTTTTGAACGACTGAGGGTTCCTTTTCTCTCACTGCACCTTAGGGGTGCAGGGAGAGATGTGTGGGGCCTCTGATTCAGTGCTCCTTGTGCATGGAGAACATTTTGCTCACCCTGTGTGCCTCAGTTTCCCCCATCTGGGCAGATCATATTTATCTCCCTCTCCAGGGAGTTGCAATTCTTCCTTAACTAGAGGGTGTAAAATGCTGTGAGATTCTCAGAAGGAAGGTGTTAGAGAAGGGCTAAATACTACTATCAGCTTTATTTTATTTTTTTACACATAAGGGAGAATTAATGAGGAACTGGCACCATCTGGAGAACTCTGATGAACATTTCTGCTTATATAGCCAGTCCTGCCTGCACTTCTGTTCCTCTGTTATTTTTAATCGCTGGGGAGTTTGGCAAAAAAACCCAGGATCTTTACAGGTTCCTGCCTCTTATGCCCCATCCAAGGGCTGAATTCCTCATTTGTGGCATCCCAATTAGCTGCTGTGGAGTTGATTTTGGTGTTATACATGGGGGATTGAGATCCCAGCTGGAGTACAAGCTTCATGGGTAAAGGAAGTTTCTAAGGGCTGAGATGCCTATTTTCAAGCCAAAGCCCGTGTTCAGGGTCCATGTACAGGGTCTGCCATCAGCGAGCGGCCATGCTGACTCCCTTAGGTGCCCACTAGTCCGTGCGGCACGCCTCGGCCAAGTCTTTGACCGAGAGACAGTTTGTAGGGCCGTGCCCTGGGTCAGGCCGGGGCAAACAGATAAGACGGTTAACACACAAGCAAGTCAAGAGTCCAAAGTCTAAGGCGCAGCCCTGGGTCAGGGCGACAAGTCATTACGACCAGCGGTGTAGCAGAATACAGTCCAGCCGAGTCCCGGCAGGGCAGGGGTTGGATCTCCTCACTGCTGGATAGCCGACAAGCGCAGGGGTTTTACCCCCACTGGGGGAACCTGCCACCCAAGGGCAAGAGTGGCGGGGGAAATGCGGGCCCTCCCTACTCCACCACGTCCCAGCCCAGGGCCCTAGTGGTGGCCACTAGTCGGCAGGGATCCAGGCTGTTACATGCCGATCAGGCCGAGGGGTCAGTGGGGTTCCAGGCCATGACATGCTGCCCACCCGACCTCCACCTCCTCAGCCATCCCAGGGTGGATCAGCAGGAGATGGAGGAGCTGGCAAGGTGTCCATGGGTTCGGGCTCCGGCAGGTATCTGGGTGGGCCGGCCCAGGCATTGGGTCCTGGTGAGGGTCCTGGTGGGCTTGGCACATCCTCAGGTGGCAGCAGCTGGGGCCTTGGCAGCCTGGGCCAGGGCTCGGGAGTCGGCAGGGGTCAGGCCAGTCCGACCCAGTCTTCTGGCTGGGGGGTAGCATGGCTGGGCCCTTCAAGGCAGGAGTGGGAGCCAAGCATCTGCCCTGCTCGCCTGCCTGGCTCTGACTGAGCTCTCCACTCTTATACTGCTAGTCTCGCCGTCTGACTTCCTGTGGGCGGGGCGGGGGGAGGCTGGACCCACCCACCAGGGAGTCTTGGAGGGCACTTCCTCCTCGGGGTCAGAGGGCAGCCATGTTGCTGTCCAGGACTCATTACAGCCTAGAATAACAAACTGTGAAGGGAAGAGAAATTCACTAAACCGAACAGTCTCAGAACTGAGTAGCTCTGAAGGTTTCTCCAGAAGGTTCTCCCAAGCTAACTCTGTTACCAGTCCCTCAGCCAGTCCATGGGGCTTTCCAACAGCATTGATAGGCCCCTGCCGCTCAGAGCATTGAGTGCCACTCAAAACCTGTAAGTAGCCATAAAAACCTCTGTACGCGATAATGTAAAAGTCAGCTCTACAGTTTAACACATTCAGAGCTGGAAGGAGACCTTTTCCCGAGCACAGGCAATTAGGCAAGCAGGTCTCGGCTCAGCTGGTTGATAAACCAGCCCCTGCAGGCTGAATGACTACATGCAGGGCAGCTCTGCACATCAGGAATAGAACAGGACCATGGGTTTTCTTCAACACGAACTAGGCCACAACTGACAAATTCCAAGTGCAAGCCTGAAATGGAGACGCTCCTATGGGGCTGTGACCCTTTGCATCAATTCTCCAAGCAATACGGGATGAGTAACCAGGCTGGGTATCCTCCTGCCAAGCAACTAGAGTAGCCTCCAAAGCTCCTGTGGTCCCATTTCATAGGGGCATAGCTAGTACATGCAGATAATCATGGATCTACCAGCCCCACTACCTGCTGAGGTCATCAGCTCAGCTAGTCCCTGCTCTGCCTTCATTACTCCCTATATGTCTGGGGCACAGGAAGCCCTTTGGAGCAATGGGTATACAGCCCTTTGTGGGGTCCTGGAATTCTTTTATCTGGCCCATACAATAGTTTTGTTGCTGCCAGAGAGCTCTGGTCTATGGCACTGTAGAGGAACAGCCTGTGTAGTGATGGGAGAACCTCAGCGGGTTTGGAGAATTCCAAAGATCTGCTCTTCCTAACTTTCTCCCAGCTGCTCACAGCTCTTGGGGGCAACCAATCTCACAGTAATAGGCCATTTTGAGAGATTCCTCCTGGCAGGTGTAGCAGCTGGGAATGCTAAAGGAGCAGATTGTCTTGTGGTATTTCGGCATCTCCAACCCTGGCCTGATGCCAGTAGCCACCAGCCAAATGAAAGACAGCTTAAAAAAAAGTTACAACAACATCAGTACCTCAGAGTTCAGACTGGTGCTCTGGGCCAAGACGGCATCCTGGTCTAATGTGATCCAGCTTCCTGTTTCTTCATCGCCTGTTCAGAAGTGTAAGAAGCATAGGAGAAGGGAACAGACCGCCTAGAGAGATTGCGGAAGCTCCTTCAATGGAGGCTTTCTAAAGGAAACGGGATCCATCTCTCTTGGATGGGTTAGACCAGGGGTCTCAACTTCCAACCCAGAGGCTATCTATGCGCCAGAACATATTCATCATCTGGCTCAGGAGATTCGGTGGCCCTGGGGGGCAAGTCTGAACCATCCCTCAAGCCCCACCCCTCCCCACCACTGCCCTACCCTCTCTCCCCCATGGCACCCCATCCCCCAAGGAACTGGGCCTCAGGAATTACTGAAGGGCTTGGCATGAGGCAGTAGCAGTGGTCAAATGCTGCCACACTCCCCACAGATTAAAGTAGATCAGTTGCAGGAGTTGTGGGGAGTGGAGCAACTGCTGCTGCCACCTTGCACCAGGCACCCCCAGTAATTCCCAAGGTGGGGCCCCTCAGGGGATGGGATGCCGGGGGGGAGGGGAAACGCTGAGGCTCTGGTGGAAAGAGGCAGGGATTGGGGGATGGGGATGGACACACCCTGTCTGTGCTGCCGGGTCTCCTGGGCTGGATTGTGAATATGCTCTGGCTCATTGATGGTTCACGGGCCAGGACTTTGGGACTCCTAATTTAAACCCAACAAACCCTACAATTTTGGCAGCGGATTAGGGTAGACCAGAGTTTCTCAACTTTTCCAGACTACTGAACCCCTTTTAGGAGTCTGATTTGTCTTGTGTACCCCCCAGTTTCACTTCACTTCAAAAACTATTTGTTCACAAAAATCAAACATAAAAATACAAAAGTGTCAGAGTACACTGTTAGTGAAAAGTGCTTACAGTCTCATTTTTACCATGTAGTTATTATATAAACCAACTGGAGAATATATATATTCCTATATATAATAAACATATAAAATAAATGGAATAAATATAAAACATAAATATAAAATACTTATATTTCAGTGTATTGTAGATAAAGCAGTATAAATAAGTCATTGTATGAAATATTTGTTTGCACTGACTTCACTAGTGCTTTTTATGTAGCCTGTTTAAACTTGACAAAAGATCTAGAGGAGCTGATGCACCCCCTGGAAGACCTCTGCAAACATGTACCCCTCATTGAAGACCACTGGGCTAGATGACGCTCACTGTCCATTCTAACCCCATGGTTTTATGATTCTGTGTGCACTGGCCCCAGGGTAAAACAAGGGCTTGTTGGCTCAGCCATTGGCAGATGCAGTGCTGCTTGCAAATGGATGTGTACAGGAGCAAGGCATCATGTGTCCATCAAGGATGAAGAACTATAGAGATGGCAGCAGAACATGCCACCACTGAATGGAGAAACATTTCCACCCCTCCCTGACAGCAACACACTGGCAAACCATGGCAATCCAAACAGCTGGCTGCACCTTGGACCATAGATGACTCGTGGTAACATTCGAGGGGCACCACCCTCCTATGCCCATGCCAGTTTTAATTGCTAAATGCCGTGCTCCCTCCCTGCCCCTCTGGGTGGCCCTTCCTGCAACTCTTTACCCACTGGCACCAGTCCGGGGCAGAATGCAAAGTAGCTTTGTCTGGTTTTTCTAGCTGCTTTACATCCCTCCCCCATTCTGTGTTGTGCTCCATCCCCCTCCACACCCCTGACAGCTGCTCCAAAGCAGCTCTCTTCATGTCATTTCTAAGTCTGGCCATTGGAGGCTGGAGCCAAGTAGTTTGGCGTGTTTTCTCCTCTCTAAGTTGTAATGTTTCAGCACTGTGGAGTCCACTTGTATGTCATTATGACACATTCAAATCCCACTTGTCTGTGCCATTCATAGTTCAAATCCCAAATTAGAAAAGAAAATGTGTCTCATGCATGGGGAGCTATTGTTACTATCTTTTGCCTTCCAAGGCTTCCGCTATGAAGTGCTGGTCTTGCATTACCGGCTAAGGGGCTGCCTGCAAGAAACAATCTGGAATAGCACCTCTGTCCGTGGCCATGCACAGGTACTCATCCTCCCAGGTCCTGAGCCACCATGGAGTGCAGGACTCCGAAGTGGGTTGATCCCTTGTTGGGGAAGAAATGAGCTGACCCAAACCAGGGGATCGTGTTCCCAGTCTGCTTCATTCACAGACAGTCGTGCTTGTGACCAATGACAGCAGAAGCCACAGCAAATAAATTGCACTTTCAGACTCTCATCAATAGAACAGCATCTCTACCCTATTAGCCAGCAGCTGCTTCTCCATCGTCACAAAATGGTTCAGGGTGGTAGTTCTGTGTGTCCTAACTGTGTCACTGCCTGGCCTCTTACTCAAAAATCCTGCCATCCTCAACATCAGCCACTTGGTTCTGACTGCTGAGCAAGTCAGCTGCCGATCCCCTTCATCTGAGATTGTCCAGCTAATAGAGACGCCATTTTAGCCCGTTGAAGGTCAGGTTGTCTTGCGGTGGCCCTTATATTTAACCCTTTGACGAAGAGTTTTGGTTAATTTCAAGGATGCATTTTCCATACCAAAATGTAAAAATAATTTAGACCTATTCAGCACGGCAGCCCTGTGATGGGGTGGACAAACCCCGACCTCTCCGCTGGAGGCCTTCCAGCACCCTGGCCAGCAGCAGGAGCAGTGGAGAGGT
Source organism: Rafetus swinhoei (assembly GCA_019425775.1). Taxonomy (NCBI): domain Eukaryota; kingdom Metazoa; phylum Chordata; order Testudines; family Trionychidae; genus Rafetus; species Rafetus swinhoei. The sequence goes on along the minus strand of CM033440.1, from coordinate 142,256,947 downwards.
CCTCCGAGCAGGGTAGAGGGGCAGCCTTCACTACAGCCAATCAGGATGTGGCAGGCTGCCAGATAAGGAGCTGCTAGCTAAGGCCTGTCAGTTCCTTCTTGGAGCTCAACCCAGGCAGACCTCTGGGCTAACTGGGAACAGTGGAACCTTGGACAGCTCTGAGTGGAAGCTGGGCCTCATAGCTGATCAGAGCTAGATCCTGGGGCTAAAGGCTAGCCAACGACACCCTGCAGAACCCCGGACGAGGGGAATTCAGCAACACGGCCCTAGAGAAAGGCTAGATGAAGCAGCATCCTGGGGAAGTGGCCCAGGGACGTGACCACAATTATAGACTTTGAAACTTGGCAGGTAACTGCTATGTATAGGGTCCCTGGGCCGGGACCCAGAGGAGTGGGTGGGCCTGGGTCCCCTGCAACTCCCTTGCAACCCACACCCGAGCAAGGGGTCTAAAGAAGAGGCCTGAACCCAGGCCACAGACTGGACATTGATTCGCCTGCAGACAGGCGAGTAAATATTGCAAGACCCCCATCAGCCACCAAGGGGTGCTTGCACAAAGGACTGAAACTGTTACAAGCCCCTTCCCCTGAGCAGTGTTCCCTATAAGCTGTGCACTTGGGCAGCCACCCAGGAGAGAGTCAGGTGCTGCCCCGCTGATTAGCAGAGCGCCCACATCTGCAGCATGTGTTTCTATAGGTGGTGCAGATGCCTTGGTGCACACAACAAAATGTATTCTGTACAGGAATGGAAAAAATTAGAGGAAGCATTGCTCCCTTGGCAGACAGGAATGATTCATGCTTGGGGAAGGCAGTTTAGTATTACCTCCGTTCTACTCAAGGGGAAATTGCAAGACAAAAGGGTAAGTGACAAGAGAAAGGACAGGCAGTGAATCATTGGCAGAACCAGCAACAAAGCCCATAACTGTTGACTCCCAGTCTCATGATCAAATTACTAGACAGTGCTTATCCTAAATGCACAAACATATCCCTCCTCCTATAGGATCTAGTCTCTTGACTTGAGGGTGGATGATAATTGCCTTTTTCACTAATATATCAAAGAGGTTTTCAGAAAGCCAGGGTTTCTTGAACAATCTTCTGAAGCCAATTGTCCAGCTGTGGTATGCTGCGACTGTGGCATACTGTTAGGTATACCACTCCGGGCAATCTTCATGTTGTCTAAGAGGGCACTGATATTACATATGTGACCCCTGACAACCTGTGTGTACTTCAGCTTCAACAGGATCGCCAGAAAGTCACTGGATATTATTGCTGGTGGATGTCTGGAAAAGTTAGAAGATGCTCTGAGAGATCAGAGGAGTCTATGGTCTAAATTTACTGGTGCTTCTGCACCACTGAAGACCCAGTGAAATTTCACTACGGCATGATTTCTAATGGGGAAGTGTTTAAGGTCTATCAAACCTGCCTACTACCTACATTGATATGTCAGGAACCTGGAACCTCTTTAAAGGCAGACTTAGAATGGTTAGAGGCTTTCCACATGCACCGTTAGCACCCATTTCTGAGCATAAAGTGCTTTGACTCGGGTGAAATGTCACAGTCTCACAAAGAACTGGCCTTTAATCGCTCCCTATACTCAAAAGTGGCATCGCAAGCTCTTCTGCCACTTTGCCAGGATGGACAGATGTCCCAGCGCACCATGCTCTCAAACTCTCCATCAACACGTAAAGAGGTACGTGCCCTGCCCCTACCTGATGCTGCCTGGGTGGCCACCCCAGAGATATGTGGAAACTTCACTATATGATGTTGGAAACTTCACTATATGATGACTGCTGTGAAGCCATCAACCATGATCGGTCTGGCTGATGCCACAGCCCTCAGTAGTAGACTGTGCTTGGTTGATGAGGAGGTTGATTGAGGATATGGCCCAGACTGTGTCCCTGATGTGAAGAAAGTTTGTTTAACCTCCCCCACCATCTTATTTGTCATTTTCCTGCTGCTTCTGCTCTTCCCAGTTGTGACTAGGGCTATGACTTCTATAGCACCACACTGATGGATATGGGGAGACAAGTTCCCTGCCCCCAGGTTGAGAGGATGTCCTGGAAATCTCAACTGCTCTCTTGAGGTGCCAATCCAGTGCCCTGTCTCGTGCAGGGATGAGGCCCTAGAAGCAGCCCAGTGGTAGCATTTCTGCTCTATATGCGTGGGCTGGCTCCCCTACTCCATGTCTCCCAGAGGACAGCTGGATGGTTCTAGAGACTCTGGAAGGAAGAAGCAGGGCTGATGGAACCACAAACGATGCTGACTTAGCTTAGTCCAAACTTACCCATTCATCCTAGGAGTGCAAAGCCTGCTGCTGCTACGGTCTGGAGGCTGCATTACCAACTGTGAAGTGACTACTTGGTTGACCCATACCCTGGCTAAGTTTGAAGGGAAAATTCCATCTTTTCTACCTCACATAGGCCCAGTGCAATATCCAACTACACACTGTGCAGGGCATCGCAGAGGAGAATCTGGGCTACCTTTGCAGAGTCGGGAAGCTGAGAGAAACTTCTTAGCACTAATGGTGACCCAGCTTGGGAAGGGAAAGCATGTGGTGCTTGCGAGGCCACATACAACTTGAGTGAGGACTAGAGGGCTTGATATATCTGCTGACTGATTTATTCTACTGTTCCTCTTCCATGGATCAATACAAGTGGGGCAGTAGGGAGGGAGGATGTGTATGAAGAGGAGACATTACTGTGCAGCCATTAAGTAGAAGGTAGTGAGAATCTAAGGCCTGGTGAAACTCAGCCTCTTTTACTGGCAATTTCACCAGAAGTGTGCTTGTGCTGCATCAGATGACTCTCAGCAGCAATTGACGGAGGATTTCAATCAGAAATCTATCTCCTTTAAGGACTGCTTTTGGGGATGCGCTGAGAAAGCAGCCTGCAATCTGTTTCCTAATGGTGAGCGGTAATGGGGCCAGCTCAAACTAAGGGTACGTGATGGAGAAAGAGTAAATGAGTCCCCCGAACACATTGTGGAGAGGGAAGACAATCAGAGCAGTCACTATTGAAATACAGGCCAATTCCACTCTAAGTCCCTCTGTAGTAATAATAAGCTTCCCAGCTTTCCCTCCCCACTCCACTTGCCTCCTGACATTGAGCTAGTGAGCAAATATTATCCTGAGCAGCAACTGGAGTTTCAATCACTTTGGATGGGTCCCATCCCATCTCAGCAGGCCAGAGACCAGTGGCTTGAACTTGTGAATGTGTATTACCTGTGCCTCACTGTGCAGGGCTGCCTTCCACCTTAAGCCCCACGAGCAGCATCCTTTACAGTCAATGGTGTATGCTACTTGAAGGATAAGACACATTCCAACCCAGGCACTGATATGAAGCAGAGGTGGGAGGGATTTGCAAGGTGGGAGGACTTGACCAAGGTCTTAATTTCCCTTGCACTTGGAGTGAGAACTGGAAACTCTGTTTTTCACCTGAACGATGTTTAAGAAGATCCTTCTTCAACTTCACAGAGGTGCCATAGCCTTGGAGGGAGGTTGTACTACACCACAGCCACTGCCTTGCAATAAAGCAAAACATGACTGCTGTGACCCTGGTTATTAGGAGTTTGTTAAATCAAGGTGGCAAGGCTGCATGACTACAACCCTTACTAAGCATCTCTGCAGCGGATGGGCATCTCCACAGCCCTGACTAAGATGCTGGCTCAGAGTAAAAATTGGGCTGGATTGTAGGATGGGGAAGAAGATTAAATGTCTTTGGTTGTTCCAAAGTCCTGGTTAAACGTTTGGTGGGGTTTGTCCCTAGGACAGTGACCATCTGAACAAGGGCTGAGGCAGACACTGGAAGAATGCAAGCTAGCTCCTACATGGGATGTGATGACAACGCCACACGCCGCCTTTTTACATTTAAAGTGCAGTTCCAATTCTCCTCTGTTTGTGCGGCAGCGGCGGCTGTGTACTTAGCCTGGTAAATAATGCATACCGCTCTCGCTGCTATGCAGCCAGACAAAGGCAGATAGTGTATCAAAGAGTAATATTGTGCAGTGAATTGCAGTGTAATGGCAGTAATTTAGTGCCCTGTAGGCGATCAGAGATTCAGAAAGTACCAGAGCCCCATGATCTGTGCTGACTGGCAAGGTGACTGGAGATACAGTACAGAGTTTGACCTTTGGATTGTCTCCAAGCTAAGTGGAGCCATAAAAAAATTCAGAAGACCAGTCTGTCTCCTAAACAATGGGCTGTGGGGTAGATAAACTGACATTTTGTGTGTCTATACATATATCCATACCCATATGTCATCTCTAAATGCATATGCGTACGTACGCACACCGTATATTCAGGGGGATGCACACAGATTATCAAAGAAAGACTGATCATGAATCAAGCTAGTTATATAATGAATAGGCCTGGGGAGGCTGAAGGTTTCTTTGGTTATTTCTTATTGTCTGCATGGAAGAACGAGAAGGGACTTTTCATTAGAGTTCCAGCAGGATCCTAGCCTGGGGAGTCTCAATTCATTTCACATGCAGGCTCACAGATAATGATATGTCAGCGTGTACTGGGGGAGGATTCAGCCTCTTTGGCCATCACAGTCTTGAGGGCATTAACATTTCTTTCCAGGTTCCCATTTCCAGAGTGTTTGCCTCTGCTGATCATCCTGGAAGTCATTCCGGGCGCGAGAAATTATATCAGGAGAAATATGCTATTTTCAGGCTCCCTGCCAGCTCCTTGATCTGAGGACAGCTGGAAGTGGCAAGCTGTGTGTTCCCTTGGGGCTTAGCAGAGACCTGGACAGATATAATCACTCTCCTGCTACTCAGGGTATGTCTACACTGCCAGGCTATTTCGGGATACCACAGGTATCCCGAAATAGCAACCCTGCGTCCAAGGAACGTGCCCGTTATTTCAATATATTTTTTGAAATAATGGACGCGCTATTTCACCATCCCTGTAAACCTTGTTGCAAGAAGAATAAGGGATGGCTTGAAATAGCGCTTTATTTCAAAATTTGGCACCGTGTAGCCTATTTCGAAATAAAATCGAAATAAGATACGCAATTTGTATAGCACAAATTGCGTATCTTATTTCGATTTTGGAGTGCAGTCTAGACGTACCCTCAGAATACAAAACTGTGCTCGGATGCAGAGAACTGTCACCTCGCATTTTCAGAGACCTCAGTGCAGGAGCTGGCTCTTTTCTGTTCGCTGCCTCCCGCGGTGCTGGATGGAGGAGCTCTCAGCAGCCCCACCACCCTCCAGTCCCTGCAACTCTCTCTCAGGCTCAGGGGGTTCTGGGCAGAGGGAACCAGAGACATCTTAGCAGCAAAGTTTTGTGTAGAGCAGGGAGCCCAGCTCTTGCTGTTGAGCCTGTACACAAGGGCCCGGATTGCATATTTAAATAAGTGAAGGAGGACTGAAACCGGGAAGTGATTGGCAAGGACAACGCTTAGCACAATAATAATGCACTTTCTTTTGACATAGCATCCCATCTCCCAGAAAGCCACAGGACACTTTACAGGGCAAGTCAATCACAAGGCCCGCGGAGGAGGTAGGAGTTGGACTGATTTTCCAGAGAGGCATTTGAGCATAGGAGTGAATTTACAGAGCTGTCTTTTTTCATACCAAATGACAGAACTGTTGGTATCAGCTGGGGCACTCGGCAACCCATCCACCACTCGACATGCCTTCTAAGGAACTGTGCAGCACCAGACCTAGAGCCGTTCTTTACCCTGGCAGCTTCTAGTACCCCTGGAGACAAATCTCCCACGGGGCTGCATTCTCCCTAGGGAGGCAGTGTGGCCTAGTAATATAGTACTGGCCTGGGCCTCAGGAGATGTATGATCTATTGCCAGCTCTGCCACTGGCCTGTACAAATCACTTCGCCGCTCTGTGCCTCAGTTTCCCCATCAGTGAAACAGGGATAATGATATTGACCTCCTTGGTAAACAGCTTTCTGATCTCCTGATGGTATTACTATTATACTTATTACCTGGTACAAACTAAATGTTAAGAGGAGGGGACATACCAGTGCCTTTAAGATCATACCCTGATTATTTTCTGTCTTTTGCTTCTGCACAATACCACCAGTCTGTACAACGCACACGTCTCTCAGATCTCCAAATAAATACAGCCCACCAGACATGCAGACCCAATGAGACAAAGCCACAAAGGTCTTTATCTCTTGAAGGTATTTCTACAGCCCCTGGCATGGAGTGCTTCACAGTCCTTGAGACAGGTATTTTTGCAATACCCCAGGGTCACACAGAAGTGCTATATCCCTCCTTTTACAGATGGAGAACTGAGGAATAGAGCATCTAATAGACTTACTCAAGGTCACGGAAGACACCTACTGCACAGCTGGGAACTGAACCCACATCTAAATCCAGGCTAAGAGCACCTAACCACACTAGACTAGAGTGTAGACCAACCGTCCCCTAGGACTCAAATGTCATCCAGCACAAGTTACTTGGAATTCTGCCTTTCACTTTACTCCCTGGCTACATCTACACTGCAGGTTTTTTGCGCAAGAACAGTTGTTCTTGCGCAAAAACTTGCAGAGCGTCTACACTGCACGCACGTTCTTGCGCAAGTAAATTTACAGTAAAGCATCGGAAAAGAGGGCTTCTTGCGCAAGAGTTATTCCTCTCCCCACGAGGAATAAGCCCTCTTGCGCAAGAAGGCAGTGTGGTCGGGCAACAGGGGTTTCTTGCACAAGAAACCCCTGTGGCTAAAATGGCCATCAGAGCTTTCTTGCACAAGAGAGCATCCACACAGCCATGGACGCTCTTGCACAAAAGCACATGGCAGTGTAGGCACGCTCTTGCACAAGACCTTTTGCACAAGAACTCTTGCACAAAACAGTTCTTGCGCAAGAAGCCTGCAGTGTAGACGTAGCCCCTGAGTCTCTCTGGTTCAGAGCAAGACACATCTAAGGTTCATCTACCAAAAGCTTACATCTGCATGAGCCAAAGAGGGCATATGAAAGTTAGGGAGATCCCTGCATGATGTCATAGGGGGATCATGACAACATGGTGAACACATGTTCAAAACACGCTTTACCAGCTGGGATGCGTAATTTTGAACAGACTGGTGTCCACATCACAAAACCAGATTAAGACCCACCACTTCATTTTAAACTGGTCACCATTGCTTTTGGTAAATACCAGTGAGGGGAGAATTCCCCTACACTCAAATCTATCCAGTCTTCCCTGTGACAAGGTGAAATCACAGAAGACCTGTTGGGGGTGATTCCCGGGGTGCTGACAAAGCCACTGTCACTCTCCTTCCTGCTCGCTGGGGCTTCTCACCGTCCTGTCCTGCTGAGCCAGCTCCCTGGTCTCCCCCAGCCCAGGAACAGAGCTGAGATCACTGCCCCCCCGAGGAGCAATACAGACTATGAAACTCTTCAGGTCCAAGAAAAATGCAGTTTGGGGCCCAGTTTCCTGGGATACCATTCCCCAAATGGGATCAGAACCCCAAATGAATTGTTTAGGTAAGCCCCCTTTAACAATGAAAGGGGCAATGTACACACTGGTTGCTCCCCCAGGTAACGATCATTTACACTGGACTTGATAGTAGATAAAAGTGTTTTTATTAAGTACAAGCAGTAGGATCAGGGCCGGCTTTAGGAAGTGCAGGACCCAATTCGAACAATTTCGATGGGGCCCCGCGGCAATTTTGGTTGAGCAAGAAAAAAAAACACACCACTTCCAGCTTCAGGGTGCGGGGTCCCTTTAGGCACAGGGCCCGATTCAGGGGAATCGGCCGAATCAGCCTAAGGCCGGCCCTGAGTAGGATTTAAGTGGTAATAAGTGAAAACAGGCAAAGCAAAGTAGATTACAAATTTAAAGTAACAGAAAATGCTTAGCTAATTATAACACTAGAACCTCAGTACAAACTTATTACAAACTCACCCTAAAATGGTTCTTGTTCCAGCTAAGCCTTCAAACCAGGAAAGTTCTCTCTCCCAGGGGTCTTTGGTTCCTTCCCTTGGGAGTGCCACACCAGCCAAAGACAAAGAACCTGCTAAGCTTCCCATTGTTTTATGGGTTCCCTTTTACATGGGGAAGTTACCTGGCCAGTTCCTACCAGTTAGGGAGGTCATGTGACTTTGTAAGTCTGACCACTGCTAAGATTTAAAGGACAAAAGAGGGTGTTTACATATGCTTGCCCAGACATTGAGGTTCCCAGCACTTGGAACACCCTTGCTGGCTTTCCTTTGCACATTTAAAACCATCAAGCATTCCATACACCATACGTCTGACTTTACACACAAGAATGATCCTGGGACGAAAATAAGATATACAGATCCAGCGGATTATCACATGAAGATTGATAGGTCACATGAGATAATTTGTCCAAAGCACCTTTGAATTAGGCATGTCTGTGTCCACAAGTCCATTTTCTAAAACATGGGGGGGGGGGGGGGGGGGGGTCTGTCACATCCCCCACCTGGGATTGGATTAAACCAGCCTCATAGAAATGAGCTGCTCCATATACCAATCCCGGGTCTTCCCTATTCCCCCAGAGCTAGACTGAAACTAGCATCTTAGAAGTGAAAGGTCCCATATCATATTCCCTGGTTCTTGTGAGACAGCCTAGGCCAGTGTTTCTCAAGCAGTGGTACGAGTACCCTGAGGGGTAGTCAAGGGAAGTCTGGAGGGTATGTCAACACAACTGAAATTTGGAGAAAACTGAATTTTGGTTTTAAGTTTTACAGCATTTTATTATTTTCGTACTTTTTACACCCAAAAATGTCATTGCCCGCCTAGCTACAATTAAGTTGTTTAAACAAATGTGTTGCAATGGTAGAAAAAAATTGTGTGTGTCTGAAAACTGTAAGTACTGGGGGTACTTATAATTTTTTTTAAAGGGGTACTTTATAAAAAAAGGTTGAGAAACACTGGCCTAAGCCACTACTTAGGACTGGTTTAGAACCAGCACACTAGAAGCAAAAAAGGCAGCAGCTTCCAATCCCCAAACCTCCTGAACCTGCCAGTTCCTCACTTTAGTTTATGGCTCTGTTCTCCATTTCAGAAATGATTCTAGAAACCCGACCTCAGGTGACACTGCAGGGCTGCAGTAATAGCTCAGCTGCCCCTTCCATGAACTGTGGCCCACTTTACTTCTCATTGCCATCTCCAACCACTGAACACCAGTCTATGATAGACACCCTGGATTAAAAGAGCCCACAAAAAAAAACAGAGTTATGGAGACAAAAGTGTGCTGTGGAAATACAAGTGTGAACCCCATCTCTCCTGCCTAGACCTATATCTTGAACTTTCCCTTTCATCCCCTCTCTGGTTCTGAAAATTACCAAACCTTTGCAGCTAAATGCTCCAGCAATAATTAGACGTGCCATTTTCAAAAGGTCATTTCATCATCTGGACTCAGTTGTTGTGACTTCAAGCTGGCACACCAATTGGAAGTGAAATGCTACCTTAACCCTGAAGACTTTCCTTTTTTTTTGTTGGCAAACAAGATGGCTGTGTCTAGACTGGCATGATTTTCCAGAAATGCTTTTAACAGAAAAGTTTTCCATTAAAAGCATTTTCGGAACAGAGCATCTAGATTGGCACGGACGCTTTTCCGCAAAAGCACTTTTTGCAGAAAAGCGTCTGTGGCCAATCTAGACACGCTTTTCCGCAAAAAAGCCCCGATCGCCATTTTCACAATCGGGGCTTTTTTGCAGAAAACAAATCTCAGCTGTCTATAGTGGCCCTTTTGCGCAAAAGTTTTGCACAAAAGGGACTTTTGCCCAAATGGGAGCAGCATAGTATTTCCACAAAAAGCACTGATTTCTTACAGTAGGAAGTCAGTGCTTTTGCGGAAATTCAAGCGGCCAGTGTAGACAGCTGGCAAGTTTTTCCGGAAAAGGGCTGATTTTCCAGAAAAACTGGCTAGTCTAGACACAGCCATTCAGATCACATAAGAACCAACTCAAATTCAACTTTTCCCCCCTCATCAGTAGTGTGCATTTTCATGCCTCTCTTGGCTTGTGGCTAGAAACTACTGCTCTAGGGCTCAGAAGTTTGTTCTTGTAGTCTTACTGCCCTGACTGGAAGTAGACATCTTCTAAGAGAGCCTGCTGTGAGGCAGAATGGACCCAGAGAAATGGGCATAAGCAAAAGACTTAGGACTCACAGGAGTTGTTCCTCAAACTTCTAGCACCTCCCTTGAGCAAAGCTCTGTTCCTCATTTTCCAGATCTGCAAAATAAGGATAACAGCACTTCCCCCACCTCTCAGCAACTAGACAACATATTTAAAGGCAAGTAATACTGTTCACATGACTTCTCCAGACCAATCTGGCAGACTTAAGTATTTAACTACATATTTGACTTAGCCCTGTGCTAGAGCCAGAGCTCCCTTTGAAGTCCATGGGGCTTGAGGGCAATCAGCAATTTGCAAAGAGGCACCCAGCACATGTTGTAGGCTTGCAAGTCACAAGACCCGTTCAAATGGGAGCCATGCATAGCAATGAGGACAGGCATCAGCCCTGGCAGTGAAATCCCTTCTCAGCTGAGTTGTTTAGCTCACAGACAAAGGTAGTCTGGTGGTGGGTGATTTGATTAATTTTATTCTAATTAATTCTGTAATCTCAAACTGTTCCTGAAAGCTGTGTGGAGCCCAGCAAGGTAGAAGCACAGAAGGCGACATGACCAAACCAAAGATTCAGTCCACTGGCTTCTCTATATTTAGCCTACCAAGAAAAACACTCAACAGCAGCATCTTCCAGCCTGCAGGGTCCTGATATCAATGTCTGTCATGTCCACATTTGTGGTGGTCCAGCTCAAGGAGTAGACATGACCACATCAGAATTAGTGTCCTCCAGGCCATAATCACCACAGGCCATATTCATCCCTGGAGTCACAGTACAAAGGGGAAGGGGATGTTCACCATGACATTATGAAGCATGAGGAGGGAAGGAGAAACAAAATGTTTGGGAAAGTCCTCATGAACATAGGACTTTCCAGTCAACAGGCCCCATCCAGCCCCTGACTACCCCCTCCCATCCTTTTCCTGCACCACTGCGGCTCCCCGTTTCCTTCAACTCACATTCTTCCTCCTGTTTTGTCACAGCCCTCTCAGCCCAGAGAAGCAAGTTAAGGGGCCATCTCTGTCCCAATCCCCTATCCCCTGGTAACTTCTCTTTGTTCCCCATTGCAAGCAGTTCTCTCCAGCTTCTCCCATTTTACTCCCACATCCAGTGGCATCAAATTATATTCCCCTCCTCACTGGGGAAAACTTTCCCTTAATTTCCTTTGAAATATTAAAAAAGCAACAGGGAGTGCTGCCTAGTGAACAAGGCTAGGGACAAGGAGTCGGACCTCTGGGGTTCTGTGCCCAGCTCTTCTACTTGCTTGCAGTGTGAGCCAGGGCAGGTCACTGCCTCAGTCTCCCCATCTATAAAGTGGGGTGTTGAGCCAGGCTTTCGTCACAGAGTAGTGAGAGGATTCATTTATTAATGCTTGTGGAGCACACTGAGCTCCTCCAATGGGAGAGGGCAAAGAAGGGTGCAAGGCAGAGGTCAGCAGCTGCTATATCAGATTACTCCAGAGTTTACTCCATTGCAGTGAAAATCAGCCCAGTTTTCCCCAAACTTTCTGAAAACTTAAATTCTCTGGACTTGGTGTCTCCTCATCACCTGCCTTTGTTGCAGGTCCATAGTCCCTTCACAGTTGGATGGGCCCCTATGCCTTCATACAGTACCCCAAGTGGGGTCATCTCCTTAGGGCCTTATCTCGTCCCAGCATTGCCTCCGTTGGTTTGTGTTGCATCCTTTTGCTAATATTGCCTACTGGGCCTGTTTTTCTGCCACCTGCTGCTGCTTGATCATCTGAATAATTTTCCCACAGAGACCCCCTGGCTCATGGTGTCTGAGCTCAGTAATTGAGAAGTGTTTCAAAGAACAGGTTCAGGGGTTATAGAAAACCTGGCCCCCTCCACTCAGCTCTGTTTATGCAGATAGCATCACTTGAGTTAAGGCTCCAGCCATAGGGAGCTGGTGCTGGATCGGATCAAAGCCTTGGCTTCGTTCAGGGTCAAAGTGAGGCTACCCTGCCTCATTATAAGCAAGCAGAACAGGTTAGTAGTCTGGCCCAGGCCCTATGTCAGGGTGGGGCAACCACCAGTCCAAGCACTTGGGCCTGTGCTCATGGCAAGGCAGCAACAGTTCAGGTACTCAGGCCTATGCTCGCGCTGAGTAACAGTCAGGATGCCCAGGCCCTAGCTCAGGGTGGGCGGCAACAGTTCAGATGCATGGGCCTGTGCTCAAGCAGTAATGATTTGGCTCTGTCCAACAGGGTGTTTTTGGAAGGTCTTCCCCTTCCAGGTGCTTCCTATTGCTGACAACAAAACATTCTGAGTAATTTTTCATGTCATGTATAAATGCATTTTTAAATACAAAGTTTGAGGCGCTTGTGTGCCACAAAACTTCAGAGCTATTCCTGAAGAATGCTATTTACTGCCGCATCACTGGCTAAATGGAGCCCTGAACAACATTAAAAAGGAAATAAACATGTTACATGGGAGTTATGGTATCAATACACTGCAAGGGCCAGGGATGACAGTTTCGGCTCAAAGCTGATGTAGGAGGCGTAGGGCATGTGAACAGCATCATGAGGTCATCAGCTTGGCAGATCTGAAACCTACAGGGATGAAAACATTAAAATTGCTGTTAATGTTTGGTGCTGTTTCTTACATTGCGGTCAGAGCAGAGGCTGGGGGAGGAGGGGCTGATTGGCCATCCTCTCCCCCCAGAATGATGTGGCAACAAAGGGGCCCCTTGCAGGAATCGACAGCTGTGAGGTCCTATGCTTTTTGGAGTAGGAAACTGAGTTCTAGCCCCACCACGACCTTGAATCAATACCTACTTTTGTAAGAGAAAATTCTTTCTGCAGGACCGATGGCTATTTCATCCCACTGAAAACCATGTCAGATAGGTTTTGTTCAAACCTCTATACATTTTAAAACTACATTTACACTTGCTAAATAAGAACTATGTCTGGAATGTACCTGTCTCCCTCTCTCTTTTCATCTTCCCAAACTCGGGCTGCTGAGCTGCTGAGGGGCTTCTGGGGAACCGGTGCCCAATTCAGGAACGGGACCTGCTCATTTTCTGGGGGTTTATTCTTTTTAACTTAGTTTTCTACTGGTCAGAAAACATCATGCTGCTCCCCACAGAGGAAACGGAAGTTTAATTCCTTTTGGTTGAAAAATTAAAGTCGTGGTCACTACAGGTCCCATAACACAACAGCCATGCTGAAGCAATCCATGCCTGCGGGGGAGAGGGACAAGAGGGGCAGAGTGAGGGCACCCTGCTTTGGCAATTAAAATCTATGGGGGCACATGACTCACCTAGGGGAGCACATGCCCCACATGTATCACTTGATTGTACACTGGACTGGGAGTCTGAAATGCTGAACGTCCTTAGGCAGGCCAGTTTCTCTCTCAGTGCCTCCATTTCCCCATTGAGATGCAAAGGAGGAGGACAATACTACTTTTCCCACTTTGTAAAATCTGTTAGGGTTATGACTGAAAAGTGCCCTGTACAAGTGCCGTGTTCTTAGCAGCACTTTTTTAAAGAGTAGCAATGCTAATCTCTGCCACCCTGGCAATACTGCAGCTCAGATATTTACATTCTGCCCAAATAATACTCTTGTTTTACTTGGTGTTGCCTTCCCTTCCATTCTGAAACTGCAGGCTGCTTTGCTATTTTCTCGTAGATAGTTGTCATGTTCCCTCCCCCCACCACAAAGTGATTGCATTTCAGTGGTACGCGTTGGTAGTTACTTTTATACACTATTATGTGGTTTACAGTAAAGGGCTCTGGGGATGAAAAATATGACAGCATTTTTAAGACACCATCATGAACTGGCTAGTGCACTGTCCCCTACAGATCAAAGCAGGACAGCTCAGCTGTGTGTTACAAACCCTATACCTCCAGCTCTTCATGGAGATCTCTTAGCTTAAGTGGTAATATCCTATGCTTCTGGAGTGGGAGGCTCTAGATTTTATCCACACTGGCACCATTAAGTGCCAAGTGGCCACAATGTGCAGCAGAATAGCAATGATTTTTGCCTTTTCTTTTTCAAAGGGATTTTCTTCTTCCTAGCTGGAGCTCTGAGCATGCCTTTCTGTTTTACAATCCCACTCTCTGGATCCCACATTGCAGCCACCACCTACCAGCACAGCAGGATTGGGTTGTGGCGCCTGAATAGCACTGAAACCCAGGTGTGAAGCTGGCTGAGTTCCAGGTAGCTGGTGTGCACAGAGACTGAGAATCTATATATATCCTCCTGCAAAAAGATTTGCCTTTCCTGTCCAGTCTTTTTATCTTGTTGTATTCACAGAACTTCCTAGTGCTGGCAGCAGGGCAGGGAAGTAGCCAGGACACTTTCCCATTAAGCTGGATATAACCTTTATCTGTTTGCAGTTTTGACATTTCATAAAAATGGGTGTACTGGGTCAGACCAATGGTACATTCTAGTCCAATATCCTGTCTTCCGGCAGTGGCAGATGCTTCAGAGCGAATGAGCAGAACAAGGCAATTATCACTTGTCCCATTCCATGTCATCCAATCCCAGCTTCTGGCAGTCAGAGGTATTAGATGCACTCAGAGGACAGAGTTGATGGACCTTTCCTCCATGAGCTTATCTAATTCCTTTTTGAACTAGGAATGATACTTTTCGATTAATTAACTAATTGGGTAATTGATGGAATTTCAAATTGACTACTCGATTAGTCGATAAGGGGTGGGGCGGAGCGGGGCAATTGCTACATTTCAAAGGGAGAGGCGGTGCAGGGAATGTGGGGTGAGCGGGGACTCAAGCAGTCATGTCAAAGGGAGAGGCACAGCAGTTGGACTTGCGGTCAGTCCCTGCTCGTGCCATTTCCCCTCTGCACCTCTACTTCCCCTGGCCCCTTCCGTGGAGACGGTGCTGGGGGGAACCGGCTTTTAAGCTGGCTCTCCCCAGCACCGACTGCTGTTCCCCCCTTGCTGCCTCTCTTTGATAGAGGCAGCAAGGGGAGGGAGCAGCTAGTCAAGTCACTACTCGACTATCCAATAAGCATAAACTTATCGGATAGTTGACTAGTCACTTACATCCCTATTTTGAACAGTTATAGTTTTGGCTTTCACAACATTCCCTGGTTATGAGCCCCACAGGCTGACTGAGCAGTGTGTGAAGAAGTATCTGCTTTTGTTTTAAACCTGCTGTCTATTCATTTTATTGGGTAACCCCTGGTTCTTCTGTTATGTGAAAGAGTAAATAACATTTTCTTATTCACCTTCTCCACACCTCTACCATATCTCCCTCAAACTTCACATATTTGTTTCCTGCCATCTTTGTCATTACCCGCCTTCATTGTCGGTGTCATTTCTTGTGATTGTCCAATGCAGGGGTGAAAAACCTCCAGCATGAGGGCTGAATCTGGCCCTCTGCTTAATTTGATCCTGCCCATAGCAAGTCTCTGTGCCAGTGGCAAGAAGCCCTGAGCCTTGGCATCCCTGCGTTGGGCTTGAGCACCTCCATGAGCTGCCGTCCCCCATGCTGGGTTGGAGCCATGTCACCCTGAGTGCCAGAGGAAGACATTCCTTCCCCTGCTGGCCTTGCCTGTGGGCTCTACCCCTGAAGCTCCCATTGGCCAGGAAGCTGCGGGGGTGATGCCTGCAGGTGAGCATAGGGCAATGTGGGGCCTGAGTGCCCTCCCACACCCTAACTCCCTCCCAGATCCTGCAATCCCACCCCAACCCTGAGCACCTCCCTCCCCAACTGCAACCCCATCTTGAGTCCCCTTCTGCACCCTACATCCCTAACTCCCTCCTAGACCCTGTACCCCCACCCTGAGCCCCCTCCCACACCCTAACTCCCTCCTAGACACCACACCACAACCTCCTGTCCTGCACCCCCTCCTGCACGCCAATCCCTTGGCGGCAGCCCAAACCGCCTCCTGAGCCCCAAACAGCTCATCCCCAGCCCCACAGCCATAATCAGAGCCCTGCCTCAACCCACAGGCTCTTCCCACACTCTGAACTCATTTTTAGCCTCGTTCCAAAGCTAATACTGCCCTGACTACAAGTGAGTGAGGGTTTTTTGTTCTTGTTTTCGCTTGCGTGTGGCTCCCAAGTGATTTTTCTGTGGGTCAGTGGCTCCCGAAAAGAGGTTCCCTGTTCCTAGTTGAATGGAGGATACGATCCTATTCCCATTAACTTCAAAGAGTATAGACTCTTTGGCCCAGATGTGAGAAATATTTTTTTCTCCCCTTGCCAGGGGCCCCCTTTCAACTCATGGGTCCTGGTCACCAGTCCCAATGGCTCTGCTGCAGGCCTCAGGACCCCGTCAGTCCTACACCCAGGGCTCCGCAGCTGTTGCCCCAGCCTGGGGCAGTAAGGGGTATGGATGGGGGAGCAGCTCAACAACCCCACTCTAAAAATTGTTCCAGCTCTTTGGGGGCCCTGTAGAGTGCCAGGCAAAGGTACAGTGCCAGGCACTTCTGTTTGTACTACACTCCCAGGTGTATCTGGCACGCTGCTGAGTCTGGGATGAGGTGCATGGTGGGCAACATCAGCACATTGTGAGGGAGGAATAGGACACAGGTGACCCAGGTAAGGATGTAAGCGAGTAGTTGAGTACTTGACTACCTGATAAGCCTAAGCTACATGAGCCGGTGCTGGGGGGAGCTGGCTTAAAAGCTGGTTTCCCCCCAGCACTGTCTCCACGGTGCCACCTCCTTCCCTCACCTCTATCAGAGGCAGCAGGGGGGAAAGGGGAGGCTGTTGCAAAGCAGCCTCTGCCCATGTGCAGCAGCAGCCCCTGTTTGCAGAGGGTCCCAATGGGGAGCTGCCCCCCACACCCAGGGACAGGGACTGATACTGGAGCAGCCTCTGCCCGTGGCTAGCCCAGGCTGCCATGAATAGGGGCTGCTTGGCCCAGCTCGCCCTGGTCTGGGACGGCTACGGCTCTGCATTTTAGATGTAAGAGCCATGTGGCTCCTACTACATTTAAACCAGGGAGCTGCAGGGGGTAAGGGTAGCTGGTGTGATGGGTACAAATTGTATCGACTACACGATTCGTCAGTTACCCTCCTCTGAACACCCTTAGCCCCAGGGCGGGCTGGCAGGCAGCCGGGCACAGGCACTGTTCCCTGCAGCCAGGGCACAGCAGTGACATGGGTGCGAAGCGAGGCCAGGTGCCTAGGCTGCCAACTCTCCCGGAGCGGTCACTGGAGGGAGCGCACCGCTGGCCTCTGACCCGCTGCCAGCGGCCGGGAAGGGGGAGGGCGAGGGGAAGGGGCTGTCTCGCCTCCTGAGCGGCGCTCAGCCCCTCTCGCTCCCTCTCTCCGCAGTGCCCCAGCGGTGTCCGCTCCGGGAGCGTTGGCAAAGCTGCCCTCATTGCTGCCCGAAGAGGAGGGGCCCCTCACAAACATGGCGTCTGAAAGGCTGACCCTCCCTTCACATGGCGGCGGGCTAGAGGCGATGGCACTGGGGCCCCTCACAAACATGGCGACAGTGTTGAGCTTTGCCCCCCACAAACATGGCGGCAGTGTTGCGGCTTGCCCCTCACAAACATGGCGGCTCGGGGTTTCTTCCCCCGACAGCATGTTCGTACGTGGCCCAGAGCAGGAAGGGGGTCGCGCGCATGCGCAGTCGGAACAAAACGGTGGAAGATGGGTAAGAAGCGAGAGGGGCTGAGCGTTGCTCTTGAGGTGAGCGGCCCCTCCCCGAGCGGGGTCAGTGGAGGGCAGGCCCGGCGGAGCGGGCTGGGGGGAGCGGGCTGGTACGCGTAAGGGAAATGCCTCCCCAGCGCTGTCGCCTCTGGGACCCCTCTGCTTTGTGCAAGGGCTGCTCTGGCTGGGGGCCGGGCCCCCCACTGATAGGGGCTACCCCAACCAGCTCGAGCAGCCCCTGCCTGCGGTGGGCCCCATGGGGCTGGAGCAGCCTGCTGCCCAAGGGAAGAGGGGTGAGGAGCTGCTCCAGCCCCTACCAGTTAGCTGGAAGCAATTAACCATTCACATCCCTAGGGGGAGGCAGAGTTAGCAAACTAAAAATCAATCTCTTCCTAATGAATGGAAGAAATAGGCCAGAAACAATCACATGTGATTCAGCAGGAATAAAGGGGAAGTGGAGATGTAATCCAGTGAACTCATTCAAAACAGAGAAATACAGGTAGGGCAAAAATTAAAAAAGAAAACCTGAACCCTAAAAAGCAAGTGTTTTTATAGATCTCTTTTTATAGAATGAGTGCATGTGGTAGTTCTGCTCTTCTTAGCCCTATTTAGGCCTCTACTGGAGAGGGCAGTCATTTGTGGACATCATCTTTCACTGATAAAGAGCTCAGAAAAGAACACTCCTTAATGAAAAAAGACTTGGACTATATAAGACCTGGCAGAGAGGATTCAGAGAACTGAGAATGTTTGATTGGAGATAGTTGCTTCAGCCTCTGTGAACTCACATTATACATATGACATGGCTTGATTATACCATCTGATCAGAGATAAAGAGGTATCAGGGCTTTAATTGCAGCAGGGAATTCTGGTTGCTAATCAAATTCCCTGTGCACCAACAGCAGGTGAAATTAGCAAGGTTCTGGTTAGTTTCATGAGCACTGTTCAGAATCAGGTAAGTGGTAGTTTAATTCAACTGTTGTTCTTAACTTTTCATGTCAGGAGCTAATGATGTGGGGAAGAAAGGACCTCCACTAATGGTGAATAGGTGGATGCCTGCTGCCCTCATTCCCATAACTGCAGCCATGGGAATGAGAGCAATAGAGTTGAGTATCCAAATAACAATCAGGAGCCTATAAGGTGAAGGACCGAGAGAGAGAGCTACTAAACAAAAGATGAAGTCCCTAGGAGGGGCCTGGGAAAATCATTCTGGCTACATCTAGACTCCAGGCTTCTTTTGGAAGAAGCTTTTTTTCTGAAGAGAGCTGGAAAAACTTCTTCCGAAAGAGAGTTTCCACACTGCAAAAGTGAATCGAAAAAGCAGTCAACTTTTTCGAAAGAGAGTGTCCAGACTGAATGGACGCTCTCTCGCCCATAAGCTGTGATTGCTATGGACGGAGTGGCCACCAGGGCACCAGTGCTTTTTCCTCTTCTTCCGAAAGAGCTCCCTTTTCCCCATCCACACATGCCTTTTTGTGAAAGAGCTCTTTTGCAAAAAGACTTCTTCCTCATAGAATGAGGATTACCAATGCCAGAAAAACCCCTCTGTTCTTTCGATTTTCTTGTGGAAGAACACAATTGCAGTGTGGCTGTTCCTCAAGTTTTGTCAGAAAAATGGCTGTTTTTCCGACAAAACTCTGTAGTGTAGATATGCCCTCTGTCAGGAATCTTAGTACTCTCCCTTTGCAGCGTTTGGAGTCGATAGTGAGTGACTGAGCTGGTGGATTCTCCTTCATTCTGGTGTATTGGCCTCTGACTAGTAGATGTCTGGTAAATGTTTTCAGCTCTGCTGTCTATAGTTGATGAAATTATTTGCTGATTTGTAAAATTGTTATAAGAGCACAGTGAAAATTGAAATAGGTCCATTAGCCAAGAGGTTAGCATGTGAATCTAAGCAAATTCAATCTCTGCTGAGCTGATATTAGTAATCCATCCTAAAACAATGACTAATAAATGGAGAGAGATGCCTTGAACCTGCTAGCAGATGACAAGGCTGCTTCTGGGAGGCGATTTTCCCCCCAATGTTTTTGTTTGGCTTTGATCTGTTTAATGAGGGTCATGAGACAAAAATCTCATTACCTAACACTGTTGGATGTTGGCGTATGTGTGATATGGCTGTTTGCCAGGTTCTTAATTAGGGGATTCATAAAGGCAGAGGGCAGATGTCAGTTCTTGAAAAGTGCTTTTAGCCTTTCTGCTAGGAAGAATGCTTTTATTAATTCAGTACAAAATGTATTAAAAAAAGGATGCAACTCAACTCTGTAAGCAAGGCTGCCTCTTTCCTTTTCTGCCATGCGCAAGATGTTTGGACTCTCTTCCCAAGACTGTCTGGGCAAATGAGATTCGTAACATACACAACAAGTCCATTTGGACTGAATCTGCCCCAAATCTGTTTTTTCAGAGGCCTCCAGATGACACATGTATGAAGCCAGATTTCAGTAAAATAATGGTGCCTGGTGGTATGTCTCATGGCAAGGGATTCAGCTGGCTTCAGAATGTTCTGCAGTTTGCTTGTCCTGGGGAAAACCACTGGTCTCCCATCCCAGAGCTCCTTTCATAGTGGGTGTGCAGGTGAACGGGCAGCTATGTATGCTCTGATGGTTCTTGTCAGTGCTGGATATTAAACACCTGCTTCAGTTCTTTATAATGAGACTGCTACTAATTAGAGATGATGCTGATTTGAATGAAGTCCTCTATCTGGCTATGGAGCAAGTAGAGCTCAGACAGTTATAATGTATACAACATGTGGAAGCTTGAAAGCCCAGTCTTGAAGGGACACTATGGGCCATAGGGAGCTGGAGGAAGGAGTTTGGTCACTGTGACTGATTCACTTCTTAGCTCAGGCTGCCAGTAGGGAAATTAATTGGTGTGAAATGTATTTATGATTTTGTGTTCCACTAGGAGCCTGGCCCAAGAGCAGCTCCCCCCTCAAAACCACCCCTAATACAGTCTCATTTAATACGGGCCTCTAGTTTGTACCCTAGCTCATCTGTGTTCGTTAGGAGTGAATGCTTTCCATCTACAGCAACTTCAAGCACACAGCTGTTCCTAGAAAAGCTCTGTGGAGAGCTGCCCCTGGTGACTTTGTGGAAGCTTTACAGTTTCTCAGGTTTTACAGTACACAGGACCGTTGGGAGATTCCCTGGCAGCCAGGGGTAATTCTCAAATGAATTGCTGATTTCTTCCCCAGCACTTACCATATTTTTCTTTTCTTTTGCTGGCAGCGGAGGGCTGTGAAGACTATGCAGCCAGTGAGAAATACACATGTGGAGGGCCAGTTTCCAAGTCAAAAATCCCAAGTGAGGCAATGGAGCTGCCCTACCAGGATACATGAGGCCTTCTGCCCATTTCTAGTGCCATTCCCCTAAAGATCTCCAAGCACTCTGCAAACAGTTATCCCTTCCAATCCCCCCACCCTCAGTGACAAAGCTCTTAGTGCCCCAATTGGCAGATGTTATCACCTACCTCCGATGAGTCAGTGTTAGGTGCAAGAACAGAACCTAGGAATCCTGAATTCAGTTGCTACTGACATCCATTAATGAGACAGAACAGCCAGGGAAAAGAAACAGAATTCTAGAGGAAAGGACGTTGTTCCATTAGCAGTAATGTTCCCGATTCTCTGTGTTCTTAATGGAGATTTTCACCTGTGTGCGCCCCCAGCCTCAACAAAATGTCAGCACAATTCTGGGAAATAGGGGGTTGTGTGACATGCTTCTGCCACACCAATAGGGGTGCCCAACTTTGATTCTGACAAAATGAAGTGAAATAGTTGTAATTTTTAAAACATACTTAAGAACCTGGAGGGGTTTAGTTGTTAAAAGTCAACATGTGAGGGAGTGTGGGACAAAATAAACTCTAATTAAATCAGATTAAATGGTGAGTGAAGAGTGTGCTGAGACCAAACAAAATGAGGTGCATCCTTAAGGAAGAGCCAGTAGTTGGTGGCTCTAAGAAGGGAATGGAGAGCCCAGGAAGGAAAAG
Source organism: Rafetus swinhoei (assembly GCA_019425775.1). Lineage (NCBI taxonomy): Eukaryota > Metazoa > Chordata > Testudines > Trionychidae > Rafetus > Rafetus swinhoei. The sequence continues at coordinate 142,235,347 of CM033440.1, read as the reverse complement.
AGACGGAGGAGCGCTGGCCATGACTAAGTCACCTGCCAGTTAACTCGTTTGTCATGGGGGTTTGTCTGCCAGACTAAGGGAGAAGTTGAATGTGGTGGCTGTCATGAGTTACAACTGTTCTGGCGAGGCTAGGCTAGTGGTTCTCACAACAAAATTTTTGGCGGCCTCCAAGAGCGGCCATCAACTCTTGCTGGTGGCTGCTTTGACAGTTTCTCCTAAATACTTAATTAACTTTAGAAAAAACAAATAAGCACACACACATACATGTCCAAATGGTAATTTATGTAGGGTTTTTTTTGCAGACTCAATCATAAAGGACAGAGAGATCTACAGTTTTATCAGACCTAAATAGAATAAAACCACAAATAAGGTGCTTTGCATGTTCTGGTGTTTGTGTTGTTTCTTTTGCTTTTTTTTTTTTTTTTTTTTTAAGACTTGCTAACTAGTAATTCTGCTGCTGTGAAAAGTGATACTTGTATGTTAACATCACTTTTCACAGCTTCCCAGCTAGCTAATAAGTCTGCTGTGAACAGTGATATTAATAAACAAATACCCATTTTCACAGTGGTTTTGCTCAACCCTAGCAAACTCAGGGACAAATTAAGTCCTAGGTGGGTAGGGAGGAAACAGGGGTCAAGGGCAGTGAGGGGCTGTGAGCCTGGAGGGTGCAGCTCAAAGCCCCAGGGCTGAAGTCCAACCCCAGCTCCTCTGAGAATGTGATGAGCTCACTGGCTGCTTGCTCCTCTGGAGTTTGTGTCTCCAGAGGAGGGTCCAGTGCTTTGCCTCTCCCATCCCCCAAGCATGGTCCATTGTGTGCTTGCGGGGAGCAGAGTGAGAGAATTGTTAATTAGTCTAGGACTGAGCTGTAAGTGGTTAATCAGAGATCAGTGCCATTGATTTTCCTGTATAATGATTGGTGGTAACATGCTTTCTTTCTTGCTACCTTGGAGGATGAGGAGGTAGTCTTTGAAAGCCAAGGGGATTTGGATTTAATTCCAGCAGGTTAATTGACACAGACCTCTGCTGTTCCCTGGCTCCAGGTTCCGAAGTATCTCACCAGGCAAGATCCAGTTGTGACAGCTTGTCCCTCCTGGTCCTGCTATCTCAGCCTGCTGCTCGTGCGCAGCAGAGTGGAGTGGAAAATGGTTGAAATGGGGCTAGCAATAATTTCAAAGCTTGTTAATGTCAAAAGCCATGTTCTTGCTGGGGTTTGGGTGTCACCTTATCTAATTATCCCTGAAGTTTCCCCCTGGAGTGTAAGCCAGAGCTTTCCCACCAGAAAGCTTAAAGCCCTGGTTGCTGAGTTTGGAATACCTGGGATTCCCATTATAATTCATTCCTGGAGGAATTCTTCCCCAACATATGCATATTGGTTGCCTCTGTTACGACTCTCCTCTCCTCACCCCAAAAGAAAGGCAACTTCTTGGACAATAATGTAACTTGCTAATTGGGTAACTTGCTTAAGTTGCTGTGGTAACTTGCTATACCATGACTGAACTTTGATGCTTGGTGGACTGCTACTTCCTCCATCATGCAGCCAAGCCAAAGTGCTCCATGCTCTCTTGTTTTCCCTTAGCTTGCTTGTTCCTCTTTGCAGCATTAATTCGGGGCTGAATAATTCCCTGAAATTCTTGCCCAAGGTGAACAGTCTCTCCACTTGATCCCCTTCCTCACTGTGCAAACCTCCATTAGATCACTTCCAGCCCCAGCCTTACAGCAAGGCAATTGTCTTGGGCCCCACGCTGTCCAGCACCTCACTGCCCTTGGCTGGGAACCACCTGGCCGCGCCGCGCAGCCAACCGCAGTGTGCTGCCTTGCATCTCGCAAACTCTTTGGCCGGGGCTGGTCACTTCTCTGCCTGTGAGTAAAGGGGCAAAGCCAAGGCAAATAGACTAGAGGGATAGTCTGAAGGAAGGAGGGTCAGATCTTAATGAGGCACTGATCTCTACAGGGGTCTTCAGCACCACTCCAGCTACAGTAGGAGTTGATAGTCCAAGGACTTAGCACCCCATCTGTGTGGGATGGAGCCATACTGAATTCTTTCAGTGTTAAACATCCATTTGCTGTGATGGCTGTGTACCAACCAACTTACTCTCCCACTCTGCTCAGGCTATGAGGTCAGAGAGCCTCATGAAACCCATAGCTCATGTGATTTTTAGGAGTGAGGTGGCAAGTCAGAACAGTGCAGCTGCCACCCCTTCTCTGAGGTGGGAAGGCCGGAGCTGCAGGGCTGTGGAGGGAAGTAAGTTGCCAGTGATTGTTGTGGTGGCTGCTGTGTATTTCAGATTGATGGCCTGGAGGAGAAGCTGTCCCTGTGCAGAGAAAGCATGGAGGAGGTGGACCTTAAGCTGCGTAGAGAGGAGCTCAGTCCTGAAGGAAGGTACTAGTCATTTCTCCTCTACTTAGATACGGATAGTGATGCTGCAAGCTGCTGTGTGCTCACGCAAACCACCGACTGTCAGCTTCGTTGGGAGTACCCAGTAAAATCTCTGTTTCCAGATCAGGAATTTACTTGGGGTTGCCAGGCTGGGCCCCCAATGTGGAGCTTGTTTAGGGATGGAGAGAACTGTGTTTTTCTCTTCCAGGGAGGCAGAGGTTGACATGGTAAGAATGCTGAACTTGGCTTCAGCTTTCCTGTTTGCAAACCCTCTGTATATGCAGCCCAAGCCGTGCCCAGTCCTCATGTTTGATTCCAGAGTTTGGACCCCAGCACTGACTGGAGACAGCTGTGTGAGCTGGACAGATGTTCTGGCCAGCAGTACACAACTGATGGTGCCTAGAGCACCTGAGTTGAGAGAGATGCAGGAACTAGTGTGTGCTGAATAGTCAAGGCCACCCAAGCCAAATGCTAGGTGGAATCCACTCAGAGTAATCCCAAGGGGACTGAAGTTTGACTCTGTTCACACAACCACCATGACTGTTGCAACAGGGATCCTGGTGGTAGCCTAGAGTGCACCAAATGTCTCGCAACAGTGCACTGAGGTGTTCAGTTTCCATTTCCACTTGGATGGAACCTTGCTGTAATGCGGTCCTCTAACGCTAGTAATGCCTTAGGCAGAGCCTTTCCCTGAATGTGATCACCCAGGCCTTAGGCATGGCCCTGCTGAGACTCATTTCTACCATTTGTTAGCATCCTATTGCTCCCCTCCTAACAGAAACTGAGCCATCAAGTCTAGGCACAGGAAGTGAGCAGCCTGCCAACTAGATCCTGTCAGCCCAATGTTGTATATGCCCTGTTCAGTTTTAAGTGTCCCAAGCAACGTGGTTTTACCATTTTTCTTGAGAAACTCTTCCAGTCTCTCAGACTTGCCAGTAAGTTCTTCTATTCTCCCTTGTTTCTGAACTCATTTTTCTCCCCATAACCTTCCCCCAACCCCCTGTTACCATACTCAACTTTCTCTCCTTTTTCAGAGAGTCCTCTCACAAAGCGCTTTCTTGTATGTCACCTCACCCAGCCCTTCTTTGTCCTTCTCCAGGTTAGTTAGTCTCTTTCTGTTAAAGTGTCCAGAAGATCCAGTCTTACATTTCTCCTGCCCTCATTCAGTGTATTACCACTTACCATTTCCCTGAGTGCAAACCTTTGGCCAGCTCCCAATCCATGTCATAAGGCTGCTGTCCTTAGGATGGATTTGTTAGGAGAGGTGCCCGGGTCTGTGACATCCACTCAGCGTTTCTGCCAAGGATGTGACCAAGCTTGGCTGCTTGTGCTTCTGCTAACGTCCAGATTTTTCATTCTGTGTCCCCCACGAAGGAAGCTATTGACTCGGTGAACCTGAATCACTGGGATTGGTCTGTTTTCCAGTGTAGCTCTCCTCACCTTCAAAGTAAAGCCCGATTGGATTCATAGTAAGTTTACTGTCTCGTTGCCTGGGCTTTGCGCCCTTCAGTCCTGTGGAGCTGCAAGTGTTCAGTTTTCCCATGCATTTTAAACAGTCCCAGTTCCTTCCTAAGCATGAGAGCCTCTTGATTTCTCTAGTGATATAGCGGCTCAAAAAAGAGTCATGAGCTGTGCACAGAATGAGGCCCTCAGCTTCTTTCTTGGTGGGGCTGCACGCTGCATTTCCTTTTCCCCAAATGTATTTGAGTCCTTTTCCTTCTCCTGCTAGTAATGCACCCTATCTTTTGACAGCCCTTCTCTCTTCCTTTAGCTAACTGCACAGTAAGGCTTGGGTCCACCCATACTTCACTTGCTTCACCTGCTTCATCCTAAAGTGGAACAAACAGCCCTATGACAGTACTCCAGAGCCTGCCTGGTGCAGGGAGATAGATAATTTGTTGTGTATCTCTGTTTCCACCCTGCCCTCCTTCGAGCTGCAGCAGCTTTCAGGCTTTTAAATTGTGGATTAATCAATCATTGTGGAGCTGAAGATACAGGGTTTTCAGTCATCCTAAATTCTGTGTGATACAGCTGTTTACTGGTTCTCCCTGCAATCACATTCAGGTCCTTTGCCAGAGCCCATTGAGGAGTCTGTGCGCAATGGTGCTTTGGAAACAGGAGGGGGGAATTTTTCTTCAATCTTCGGCTCTGAAATGTGGGAACAAGATGGGAACTGTGAACTGGGCAGAGTCAAGGACTGGGGGCTTCTCTTCCAGACTCTGCACCAAGGGTGTGTAATAGATGGAGATGGTTTGTCAGGGTTAGCCTCTGGCAGGCTGCTGCTGTATTTACCTGCAACTCTGTGGGTATCAGGGCTTGCAGCTCCCATTGCCCGCGGATCGCTATTCCTGGCCAGTGGGAGCTGCAGGAAGCGGTGTTGCGGTATGCAGAATGGCCATCCGCGGCCAACAGGAGCTGCAAGCCCCCATACCCGTGGAGGTGCAGGTAAATACAGCAGCAGCATTCTGCCAGGGCTAACCCTGGCGAACCTCATCTGGCTCACAGGCCGGTTATTGACCATCACTGCTCTGCACCAAGGCAGTTCCCTCCTAGAGGTAGGAGTTGGGGCAGGACCTACAGGGTACTGTGAGGCTTCATGTGAAAAACCAGTTTTGAAAGTGTAGAAGCTTATTTTTGTCCAGTGGTGTTTGGACAGGCCTGAGCCTCCATATGAACATACCCTGCTTCCAGGGCTAGAAGCTGCTTTTTCCTTCCTTCCTTCCTAGCATTCTGAACAGCCCAGCCTAGGGGCCCGCTCGTGTCTTCCCTGGGAAAGCCGGAGCTGTAGAAGAGATGTAATGAACCAGTGGAATCCAGCCTACAGTGAGCACTCAGTGTAGGAGGCCCTGCCTGGAGCAGACAGCGGAGCCTCTTGTTCCAGAGGGAGCAGCTATCCCACTAATTGGAATGGCACTTCCCCTGAGCCGGGTGGGAGTTGCTTTTTAGTCAGTGCTGCAGCACTGTGCTAGTGTTCAAACCGGCAGCACAGCAGTCTCCAGGGAAGAAGACTACTAACCATTCGGTCCCTCCCCTTCTGCAGAAGAGGAATGGCAAACTGCCAGCCCCACCAAGAAAGAAGCTGAGGGCCTCATTCTGTGCACAGCTCATGACTCTTTTTTGGGACAGTCTTTCAACCACCATACAGTGCATGAGCTTGTACACAGCAACAGCATCTGTCTGTGAGTAACGAGGCTGCCTCTTCTCATTACAGGCAGGCACTGGAGAGAGAGAGAAGCCTGCTCATGACCAAAGCTGAAACCTATGGTAAGGCTGTTTTTAAAAATAGCCAGTGTGCGTGAGCAGTGACTGGGCAGGATGGCCACAGTCTGCACTGCCGCTCATGTTCCCATTTACATTCCTGCTCCACACTTTGCTTTGTCTTCGAGTTTGGACTCAGCAAAAAGTGACTTTGGGGGAAAAGCTGAGGTAGATCTATTCAGCTACTTTTGATCTGAGAGTTGGATCCTGCCTCCGAAATCCCATAGAAGGGAGCACAGCGATTCAAAAATTCAGTGCAACTGAATCTTCTTCTAGATGCACAGTAAAAAACAATCAGGGAGGCTTCTACTCCCATGAGTCCCTGCCCCACCACTAATAGAATAAGTACCAGGCTGTCCCTGTAGGGCAGTGATTCCCAAAGTATGAGGCACTCCCTGCAGAGAGATTTCCCTGGCAGCCACAGGAGCTCCCCAGGAGCTGCTGAGGAACTCCCCCCTGCAGAGCTCCCCAGCAGCTGTCGGTGAACTCCTTCCCCACCCAGCTCCCCAGCAGCTGCTGGGCGGTCACTGGCATAAACTCTTTTTCCCAACTGTCTCTCAAGAAAAAAAGTTTGAAAACCACTGCTGTAAAGCACTTCAGCCTGTGCTGACGCAGCTGCAGTACCTTGGGACTTAAGTTCCCTCTAAGCTGCGTGGCCGGGCAACAGTGCATCAAGGGCCTCTCCCCCAGCCTCAGAGCTGCTGCTGGAGGAATCCTCTCTCCCTGCCACAGCCCCAGGACAGCCTGCACTCCAAATCCCTCATCTCTGGCCCTACCCATTGCTGAGCACTTCCATGGGAAAAAGGAGGGAACACTGCTCAGGGCTAGAGCCAGGTGGAGGAATGCTGTGCATCTGTCAACATGACTGGGAGGCAGAGCACCCTGCCCCCCCACTCCTTTACCTGTCGCCCAATGAGCTAAAATGAATGTGGCATAGCCTGACTCCCTCTAGCATACTCTAGGCATGCCCTATGCCTGAGCCGCAGTTACTCAGACACTCCTCCCCCATCAGCTGCTTTGTATGTGGTGCAGTCCTCTGCACTTTCTAGTCCAGTCTCCAGCGGGGAAGTGTATTCCTCTTCCCTCTCTGGGTACTCTGCGCAGGAACTTTATGGCATTAGGCTGCCCCCTGCTGGCAAAATTGAGCTGAGTGAGCTTTACACAAACCACCTCTTAAACTTGTCCCATCAGGTTCTGAGGGGAGGCTTAGATTTGTCTGAATCTGAGGATTGAGGGCCTGATCCTCAAAGGGGGCTGAGTGACTTTTGCACCTGTGTTCCCTGGAAGCAGCAGGCATGCACAGCCATGCAGGAGTCACATGCCAGCCAGCAGAATGTGTTTAGGTGCCCTTATCCACCAGCAGGAATTGGATGGAGGTCAAACAGCGACTGAACTGGGCAGGAAGTGTCTCGGTCACGCAGGGGCGGTTTGATCAGTTCTGTACATGTACAAGAAAACTGAATGGAACAAAGTACCAGGCAGGCTGCTGCAGTCAGATGAAGCACATCCCTGCCAGGAGCTTCCCTCCATGCTTGAGGAAAGGGGGTTTCCTTTTCCTTGGGGCAATGGGTGACAGCTCTGATGGAGAGGGGCTGCATCTTATGCTAGTTTGGTTTTGTTTTCTAGAGAGAGAACTGAAAGTGCTCCGTAAGGAAAATCGCAAGAACACAGCCCTTGCAGTGGCAGTGGTACTGCTGATTGCAGTTATTTACACCTGCTGGACAATGTAATCACGGTCCAGATCTCCCACTACTGACCACAGGACTCCACTGTAAAGACCTCTTCCTTCTCTCACCGATGTGCCTCCCAGTCAGAAGAGTGGTCATCTCTTCAGGCCATTAATCATTGCAATCCTTGTCTTTGAGCGCTGGGGACCTTGAAGGCAAAGGGAAGCTACAGCTACAGCACAAGTTGGTTTGGAGAGCAGATCAACATTTGGCTGGAGCCATCTCCTCCCTGCACATGTGACTGTCCTGCGGCGCCCACAGCACAGAGAATGTAAATTAAGTTTAAGGGTTGAATGACCCCCTTCCCTTTTTCCCCGTGGGCCCTCTCTGTTCTTTGCTGTGCAGTACAATGGGCTCAGCAATGAAAATTTCAGGCTCCAAAACAATCAATCTGGGAAAGCTTCCCTGTTGTTGTACCTCAACCCTGACCTGAAGGGACCAACCTCTAGGACTCAAAGGAGATTTCAGCCATTGTGCCTCTCTGCTGTGACTGCCAAAACCTTCCATGTGTATTACCACCAGTTACAGGGACACACTTCAAAAAATAGTCCCACTAAACCTGTATGGGACCAGTAGAATCCCTGTCTGAAAATGAGGTCTTTGGGATGATCTGTTTTCTTGCCACTCAGCCCAATGAACTAAGAGGGCAGGCAGACAATTGTTCTTCCTAAGCCCTGGGTGTTGGGGTGTACCTATGTGCACCCTCCCCCAGAGGCAGGGCCCAGTAGCAAAGGAACTGCAGGCTCCTAGGGATAGTTTTAAGACATCAAGGATCAAAGTGTATTGTTTCTTAAATAAAGTTATTTGAACATAGGAAAGAGCACACGCAGCTGCTGGGGCCTTCCTGCAGCTGGAAATCCAACCGGAGGAGTTGTGAAAGGAGTGAAGGCAGATGGTTCGGAGGAGGCCCTTTACTCAAGGATGTGTTGGCCTGGCTGTAACACTATGGCTGCAGAATGCACCGTTCCAACACTGCAGGGAGCATTCTAGCCATCAAAGCAGAACCCTACTGACTTTGCTGAAAATCAAAACAAAAAGGGGAAATGGCCCTTGGCATCTGGTTAGCAGAGCTTCAACCACCTGTAAGTGCCTATGGATCCAAGAACTTTTGGTTGGTGACAGCTGTTAACATACCAGCATAGCAATAACCTTCATTTTAGCTCTGCCCAACCTTTCAATACAATTTTAAAGCAGCCTGAAAGAGACAGCAAATGGGAGAGGGGAGGAGAGACATAGGGAGAAGGGGGCACAGACAGTAAAGGGTAGTAAGAGCTGGATTACAGCCAGTATCTGAGAGAGAGGGGATAAGAGGGTAGCTTGTACCCTCTCTTGGTAACTTGTGGGGTAGCATGGATGGGATATTAAGTAGGGATGTCAACATGTAGTCCGCTACACAATTAACCAATAAGTCTGGGCTTATCAGTTAATCTTGTCAACTACACATATCCCCCTCTGTATCAGAGGCAGCAAAGGGGGGCAGTGGAAGCCAGTGGCCAAGAGGAGCTGGTTCGCCACAAGCACTGGATCTGCCTGCTCGCTCGCCGCTCGCTCTCTCTTCCCCCCCACCCCCAATAAAGAGGCAACAGTGAGACAGGCAAGCAGGCTGGAACCAATACGGGTGGGGAGCCAGCTTTCACGCAGGCTCCCCATGTGTGCCAGCTCCATGGAGCCACCTTCCGCCCTCTCCCCCACCCTTGCTGCCTCCTACATGGTTTTAGGAAACACAAACCAAAGTGTGTGAACACCTTTGTGAATTAAAGGACTGTATTGGTAATACACAGACAATGAAAGCAGAGAAAGTAACACAAAATGATACACAGCCTAATACAATAAAATGTGCAATCAACAGATGTAAACATTCCCTCCAGTGAGACCTTTCTCCTCCTCCCCCAGGAGCTAACAGGAGAGTGCAACTTGGGTCAGCCCCTGGCTCATTTTCTATCATCCCTTTCATACCGAGACATTCACTGGCCTACATGATCAGACTGAATCCCCCTTCCACACCCTCCTCCCTGCCAGGGCTGAGTGGCACCGATGCACACAAAGCAGGGCACATACGTGGCTTTGACCTCTTGGGGTTCTGGGCCTTTCAACTCTGATCAGTTCCTTTAGGGCATTTCAAAGCAAGTCACAAGTTCCCAGGCCTGGAGGAGCAATGGGGATAGGAGAGTCTTGAGCCAGAGGTGGACATGGGATAAAACCTTCTCCCTCTGCATTCTCCCTGCTGCAGGGAAGCAGTAGTGAGGTGCTGGTGCTGCCCTCCCACCAGTGGCTGGGAGGTGTGGTTCAGTGCATCCAAAAATACATCTCCTTTTAAAAAATACAAGCGACTAAAAGCAAAGCAAAGCAAATTGGGGCAATGGGGAAAACAGGCAGTCTCTCAGCTGCCTGCAGGCGGTTTGGGTTTCTTCTGCACCCTTGGTTTCCAGTACCAGATAAAGGCTAATGGGGACCTAGATTATTCATGGTATGTTTTCTATGGGACATCTCCAGCCCCACAAACAGGAAGGGGCCAAGGCCTTAGTGGGGGGCACACCCTTGTGGGTGCAGAAGACACAGTAAAAGCCCAGAGGAAAAGGAATAGGCTCCGGGAAGGCCCCGGGCTTCTTGCTGGCATGATGGCTGCCTGATCAGAGGCACCTCCTTCCCCACCTATGGAACCTCCTCACTGCTCCTCATGGAGGAGCCTTCAATAAATATCAAGTAGCCAATAACTGCACGGGGTGGGGCTGTTGTCCTCTCCAGAAGGGCTGCTCTTAGGCCACATGCCACATTCTCCCAAGGCTCTGGGGCACAGAGTCACATTCAGCTCTCGGATGGGTTGGCAAACCTTCCCCCTGGTTGCTACAGGGCACAGGGAAAGTAGGTCTGTCATGTCCTTAGCCACCTTCATGCAAAGGCCACGAAGCCTGCGCTTGCAGAAGGCAGTGTTCTAAATACACTTGGGCACCGGGGCTCTTCTGGGCCCAACAGGGGATACCCAAGTCCAACGTGGGCTCCCACCACTTTCCAAAGTTGAAAGCTGAGTTTCCCCATGCAATGACAGCCCAGTCCAAGGCAGGGTGAGCTGTGACAATCACCATGCTGCAGCAATCAAGCCTCAACATGCGGATCCATGTTACAAGGAGGAGCAAAGAAACCAGCAATGGCTAAACTCAATTACACTAAGCAACTGGGGGATTAACAGATGCCTGACCACCAACTGATCATGCAGACATGGAACGCTGTGAGCTGGGAAAACAAAGGCCTATGAGCTCAGGGTGAAAGTTACCCTGCACACCACTTAAGCCCTAATGAGGCTCATAGAGGTTAAATGTGACTTAAGTGATGCCCAGTCCTTGTGCTGCCCCTGGTTATGAGGTGACTCTCACCCAAATGTATACTTCTGCCAGAGCTGAACTCCCCATGTTCTATGATAACAATCCAGTCACATCCTGCACTGGCCTGGGGAGGATGAAGAGGGGATGAGAATCTGAAAGGTTGCCTCTAGTTTCCAAGAGATTCACAGTTCTCTTTAAGGCACAGTCTAGGCAACCCCCAAGTCAGCTTTTCCCTTATTGCCAACCCGTGTAAGAAAAAATAAGTGACTGCATGGATCGGAGCAGCCAACCACCTATTAACTTCTGATCCACGTGTGAGCCTAGGCCAGAGGCGTTTCTGAAGGCCAGCACGAAGTTAAAACAGGCAATGAGGGCAGCCTTGCTCTTTGGGGTGGCTTTGTGTAGCAGGCCTAGCACTGAAATGAGTCATGATTTTGAACTGTGATCTGCTGAAACACAAATGTCCTGCTGCCATGCTAGAATCCCAGGGCTGTGCCTTTGCTACAGACATGGCTCCAGGTCTGGAAGGGAGGGAAGGGGGGGATAAAGCCTATTCTGTGATTCAAACAGGAAAGATGGGTTTCTCCTACAATGGTTGTGGGATTGCTTGTCTTTCGACTAACCAGCATGGTAAGAGTCAAGGTCCCCTCCCCCTTTTGCTTTCATCTCTGAACACACAGGGAGGGGTAATGAGAGAGGGAAACTGGGGGATGGTTTTGAGCACTGAAAAAAGCAAAACATCTCAGCATTATCCTAGGGCAGATTCGTGTGCTCACACCTAGGCTGCTGGCTTGGAGTCAGTGATCTCCTGCCATGAGGACTGGCTTCCTTCCACCAAAATGCTAGCACCCAAGAACTCCTGACAACCTGCCAAGTGCCTCTGGGGCGGAAGTGCTGGAGCCACTAGCAAAAAGTGACTATCCTCACATGCCAAGAGCCTGCACTTCCCAATGAGCCACCCCTGTATTTAACAAAAGCCCACTGGCTCGAGGTGAAGGAGACAGAGGTGGCTGCTGGGAGAGCGGCAAGGCCTTCTAAATGCACTCTTCCCCGGTTCAGACCTCCCTACATCCTGTGACCACTGTCCTTTTCTCTCAGTGCTGCCAGGGAACAGTATGCAGCCCCCTAATTGCTCCGCACACGTAGGAGGGGAACTCGGAGATCAGACACCTGGATGAAGTTCGGAGCACGAGTGGGGAAAGCTGCCAGGAATGCAGTGGGATAGCACAGAGGAGCATCAGACCATGGCTCCCGGTATCTCACCTCTGAGGCACCCACCGCCGGTGCTGCCTGGGCCAGATACTTGTATAAACTGGTACTCACAGGCTGGGGCTTTGTCCCACTTCTTCTGAGCACCAAACCCCACCCCCCAACCCCCAGGAATCAGTTCTCCTCCACAGAAGGCCTGCAGCTCCTGGATGGAAGACTCCCTCCTCCTGTCTCAGCCTCCCCTCATCAGTCAGTCCCCAGAGAGTTCACGCTGGGGGGTCAGGGGTAGTGCGCCTGGATGAAAGAAAGGACTTCCTCCTTGGACAGCTTCTCCGCATCTTGCCTTTTCTGGGAGTCGTGCACTTTGACCCCTTCCCCCCATTCCCAGAAGAGACGGCTGAAATAGCAGATGCTGCAGGCAAAAAGAGGAGACAGATCAGCACAGCAAACACAGTACATGGTGAAGGGATGCAATCAGCACAGGCTACAAAGACTCTTCAGAGCAGCAACCCAGGCTAGTGAGTGGCCCCTCCATCTCAGTGGGCCTCAGGACTGTCGTCACCAAGACAGTCTCCCAGGTTGGGTAGTTCTGCTAACTGCTTGCCTACCTAGAATTTGCAGGATATGCCAAATGAACCACAGCGGCGCTTTGATTGGATGCAGAGGGAGCAGTCACTCTCACAGACTGTGTTAAACGACGAGGAGTCCTGTGGTACCTTAAAGACTAACAGATTTATTTGGGTCTAAGCTTTCGTGGGCAAAGATGAAAGATGCATCTGACAAAGCGAGTCTTTGCCCATAAAAGCTGAGGCCCAAATAAATCTTGTTTAAGGTGCTAGAGGAACTCATTTTTGCAGATGCAGACTAACACAGCTACCCCTCTGATACAGTCAGTGCTGGGTGCAATCAATATGCATCTTACTTCACGTGCCCTTGCTTTAGTTGTGTGTCACTTCAGTAACACTGGTAGGAAAAAATTATGCGGCTGGAACCCAGCGGAACCAGGCAATGCTGCACATGGCCAATGCTAAACAAAATGTCTGGAGGTCACACACAGAGCCCCAGTGGGCCGTAGGTTGCTCACCACTGCTTTAGAGACAGCTGGCCTGTGAGCATATGTGGCAGGTTTCTAGGAGGCACTGTAAAGGGGGCCCCAGTTATTTGCTATATTAACCCAGAAGGCTCTTCAAATCTTTCTCTGCTCCAGCTCCTAACTTCGTCCCTGCAGTGGCAAATCCCAGCTGCATTGTGGATAGCAGAGACTGAACAAAACGTGAGTGTCTACTGCCCGCACTAAAACACTGAGCTCTGTTAGCAAAGGCTGTTGTTGCAGGCTCATCAATGTCAGTGTGTGGCAACCACATGAGACGGGACAGCACCCCACAGAGTAGGTGCAGGCTACAGCTAATCAGACCAGCAATCATGTTATAGGGCTTACTCCACAAAGTATGTGCTGACACAAATCCAGACACCCCAATGTGACCTATAAACTAAAGTGTGTTCCATGGAAATGGCTTTGTTAGTTGCAGCTCTGTTCAAAGCAGTGGGAGGGACAAATCAATGTCTGCTCAAACTAGGAACAATCAGTTAGGGGAATTATGTTTTTCAAGTTCCTAAGGGGGTGAAGTAAACACAGTAACTTCATTAAAGACTAGGTCAAGGCCCTAGCAGAGGACTTGGCAGGGTCAACAGGCAGAATCGACACAGCAGGGACTCAGCACACTCTGGGAATAGTGGGGGTGAGAGATCAAATTAACCCCCACGTTGCCAACATGAGCTCTGGAGATGCAGTGAATCTCGGCCCAACCAGAAATCCATCCTTCAATTCATCCCTGAGCAGAGACTCTCCCCACCCCATCTGGGTATTAGTTACCCAGTGTGAAAACAGAGCTGCTAATTGCTGCAGACACAGCAGCCTTAGATTCATACAATTACTGACACTTAATATTCATAGCTTATTTAGGTACACTGTTCTAACAGAACGATATTAGCATAGCAACAAACGCATGTGTCAGCGGCTAATTACAGACACATTAGTGCTCACTAACGACAAGGCAGGGCATCCATTACAGAGTCACACACAAAGCCCTTCCTTGCTTTGTCTTCATAGCAGTGGTGGAGTCTGGTGCTGGAATTCTGCAGGGAAGGCTGGAAGGGAGGAAGAGCACCCTCCCCAATTTGTGAGGGGCAGCCCTCCTGGCCCTGGGCTAACAAGAGACTGTTCCGTTGGCTGACAGGGGAAAGCCTGAAAGATTCCCAGAGCATGGCTGCAAGCCAGGACGGAGGCTAGAGGGGTGTGCAGGGAGCCCCATTTCACATCAGCCTCCAGCTGGGACACAATGCGGGCCTGTGCCGTCTGCCCAGGGAGTGCTGAGAAACAGACTCACAAGACTCACTTTCCTAAGAGGCAATGGCACGTTGATATCCCATGGCCCCTAGTCTCCGAACCCTAAGGGACAGGCCCCCTGTCTAGTTCTCTCCATGAGCTACTGACTACTTTCTTGGAATCCCAGTTGGGAGTAAGTGGATTTCTGCTGTAATTCAATATTTACCTAACGTCTGTCATCCAAGAACCTCAGTGTACTTTACAGCCACTAAGTTTCAGAACCCGCCTTTCCCCCACGAATTGCAGCAGCACCATCCCCTGTCACAGATGGGGAAACTGAGGCACCAAGTGACTTGCTCACAGCGGGTCAATGGCAGAGCCAGGAACTGAGGCCAGGAGTTTCGTGCTCTGCCCATTAGAGTGCACGCCTGCCACCCAGCCCGGCTGGAACCCATGCCCACATGCTCAGACTGGGGCCCACCAAGCTCCTCTGGATGTGGCCAACTCGAAAGTCAGCCCCTGATTACAGGGCTCCAGAAGCGGGTCTCTGGGCAGCACTGCCAGAGCACGGCCTACCACCACCACCGGCCTACAGGGAAGGATGGGGCACACTGCAGAGGCACGGGGCCCCACTGCAGTACATTGTTAGGCCTCAACCCCATTGGCCAACTCTGTGGGACCGTACTCACTGAAAGGGTGCGATGGATTCGTGAGGGAGATCGTATGTTGACTCATGGGTTGTCTTGTTATAGAAAAATTTCCTCTTGGAGTTTTTGCTGAACGCCATTGTCCAAGGATCTAGGGCAAAGCCACAGGGGACAGACAGAAGGCAGGACCAGAATGGAGGCACATCAGATTGGGGATGATGCGAGAGGCCAACTTGACATCCCACTTTCTCCCTCCAGCCCCCCCAGAAGGCCCTGTGTACTCAAGCAGCTGTCAATTCAGGAGGCAAAGCTTGCACCCAGCCCAGCCCGAACTAATTTGGAGAGAGCTCTTTCCAGATAGGAAATCCATGATCCTGAATCCAGTTAGTAGGACCCATGTGAACAAACTGAAACCCCAGAGCAGCTAATCCAACCACAATGGTGGCAGCTGACCCACCCTCACCCTAATGCCACCCAAGCCAACCGTAACCGGACAAGGGCTAAATCCAGCCGTTGGGTAACTTCACAGACGTCCATGGGGTTACACCAGGGCAGAGCGTGGCCCTGTGTTTTTAAAGAACAAAATTCCTTCCCTCTCCTGAAAACAATGAGGGCAAAGGGGCTGCAGCGCTCTCCCTACCGTTCACAGTCCTGACTATGTAGAGTCCCATGGGCACAAAGTGCCTGTCGTCCCGGCCCGTGTAGGACAGCCGCGGTATTCCACCGGAGCTCTTGATGATCTTCATCTCTAACCTGAGTGCCAAGAGAAGGGGGGCTTGGAAGAGTTCACACAAGGCCACACACTTCAGAGACAGCTGCAGCAGAACTGGACAGCAGGGCACACAGTAGAACAAACCAACAGGCCACTGACCGGTTCTCCGTGTCTCCCCCTGCCACAGCTAGGGAAAAGGGGCCAGGACTCCCTGCGCACACAGACTGTCAGCCAGAGACTCAGTGCTGGACCACGGGCCATTTCAGTGATTTACTGTATTTAACCCAACCAGGGTTTCCATTCCAGGTCTGTTCAAACTGCAAATCTCTCTGCTGGCAACCACAAGTGTAGCTGTCCCCTGGTGTGTGACAGGGCAGGAAAGGAACGGGCCTCTTTGGGCTGCAAGGCTAAGAGAGCTGCTTCCCTCTAGTGCAGTGAAGCCACACATGCTGCTCCAGAACAGACTAGCTTCTGCCATGCAGAATTAGCAAGTTGACAGACTGGCCCACAAACACCCCTGCATTGACAAGGGTTCTCACCAGCTGCTTGCCTCGCACACAGCAATAGAGCCCCCCCATCTCTGCTGACACACGGCATTTGCGAACTCTGATTTGCTCTGAAGTGTCTCACTGTATCTATTCACTTACCGTACAAAAATCTTTTCCATCTCCTCCAGTCTGTACACCTCCTTCACCCTGGGGAGAGATGCACACCGAGGGGTTGGAACCAGAGTTCCTGCTAAGGTGTGCGCCTGCACGGCCACACACAAAAACATTCTCCGCCCACCCACCTACCTTGCAGAGCCGCACAGCAACACTCACCTTCCCGCTGGGGCTGCTCCAGGCTGGCTGAGGCAGTGTGGTGGTGGGGTCGCTGTGGGGGGGAGCTGAGGCCATGTGGTGGTGGGGGCTGCTGCGGGGGGGCAGAGCCTGCTGCGGAGGCTGGGACCTGCTGTGTGGTGGGGGGGCGGGGCCTGCTCAGGGTTGCTTGATCAGAGTGCTGGGACCTACTCGGGGGTCCGTGGCCAGCTCAGGGGAGGAGGGGCCTGCTCAGGGGGCTGGTGGCCTGCTTGGATGGCTGGGGGCTGGTTCAGGGGGCCTGCTCAGGGGTCTGGGGGGGAGGCCAGGGCTGCTCTGGCAGCCAGGCCTGCGGGGGGGAAGGGGGCTGCTCTGGTGCCTGGGGCCAGTTCTAGCCCTTCCCCAGGGCTGGAGCTGTGTTCAGGGCCGCAAAGTGGCTTCCCGACTGCTCCCTGGGCTGGCCGAGTGGCAGCTGCTGAAAACTGGAGCCAGGCTGTGCTGCAGCTGCTCCTGGGGCTGGGGCCCCCTGCACCTCTCTTCCCCCGGACCTCTCTTTTGCCCCTCAGAGCCCCCCCAACCCCACGTCACTGCCGCACCCCCAGCACCTCACTCCCTGCAAACCCTGGGTGCTGGCAGCAGCTTCCCTCTGCCCCAAGTAGGGACTCTCAGCCAGCCTCACGAGGAGCAGCCGGGGCAGTCTCTGTCCTGCACACAGACTGCCCAGGGAGCAGTACTCCCTGGTGGGGGGCACGTCTCACCTTCTCCCCAAGAGGTGTGGGGGGGCTACATGGGAGAGTCTCTTAGGGAGCAGCGCCACAGGGGGGTGCCACAGAGGGTCACATCCGAACAAGCGCATGCAACCTCATTGCTGGCGCACAGGACAAAACTCACTCCGCTCATGGGTGGAAAACCTTAGCGGGTGCACTGGTTGGAACAGTCTCCTTTCCTCTCTCAGCCACTGACGCCGGGTTAGCTAACAGCTACACTCTCTCAGGATGAGGCAGTCAGCGTAGCAAAGGGTCACCCTGCTCCTGACTCTTAGTGCTGGGCACGTTGTTCTTCCCAGCTCAGAAGAATCAGACATCCCCCCCATTCACAGCTCGGCCCCCAAAGGCAGCATGCAGGTCAATGCTCTGCTGCGCGGAAGCCAGCCCACATTATTTCACACAACCACCATTCCACATCACTTGCGGAGCTAAGGGCTGTTTTGCTAAAGGCATATGTTGGACAGGGCACACTGTGGTTTGCACTGGCTGAGCTAACTGGAGCTTAGCTCAACTGCAGGTCTGCATGTGAGACTAGCACCAGCCACTCATGGGATGGAGGCAGCATGAATGTCTGATCTCCAGAAGGTTAATCTGAGAGTACCGAAAACACCCAGCCATCAGCATCATCTCCAAAATGCAAAGGGCCACTTGCTATCTTCTAGCAAACACTATGAGACTGAACACCAGCTACATATTATGCAGGCCTGGGAGCAAGTCAGGCTACACTCCATGTCTTCATCCTCCAGCAAATTAGTCCCAAAGCCCCAGAAGTCCTGAGATGAAGGTGGATGCGGAAGGAGGCAGCACTCACCGGATGGGGTTCATATCCGGCCGGCTAGGTTTGGAAACAGCTTTGACAAACTTCTCCGCTAGCTGAATCCTAGAACAAACAGGAAAGAGAATTCTGTGTTTTAGCTACCGCTCTGGTGGCATTATCTAGGGACAGCTTCCCTGGGACAGGAGGGAGTGCCAAGGAGACCTCTGTCCACACAACCCGCTCTGACACCACAGTCACCCAGACATCCTCAGAGGCTGTCTGCTCCCCCAGCATGGTGTCCTGCAATAGCAATTGCAGGGTTTCTGCAGTAGGGATGAATCTCCATAGGTTCCGCTAGGCAGTCCTAACGCAGCGTGTTCTGTCCGTGTGCTGATGAGCCCATTCATGCATGAACAGGGAAGCGGGACTAGCAGATGTGCTGGGCTAAGGAAGGAACTGTAGGGCTCTTCCCCTTCTGCAGCAAGGACACAACCCTTCCCAGTCAGATTGCCAGCAGTGCTGGGTCTATCCATATGGTTAGCCAGCTCACTCCAGACTCAAAAGGGAGCCAGGCCTTCTCTGCTGCACAGAGGGGGTGGGCGAAGAGAGGAGGCTCCCACTTCAGAGATGGTTCCACACTCCATCTGTGTACAAGCGCATCAGCTAAGCACTCTCAGTTCTTGGTGGCCTGTGAGCAACAGGGCAGCCCATGAGCCAGCCAAGATCCGACAGCTCTCGGCTCCATGCACGAGAGGAACTCCCAGAGCCCTACCTACCGCTGGTTAAAGTGCTGCTCTCGGACATCATTGCCATTCAGCACCAAGACATCCAGGATATGGATGGCCTTGATCTTTCGCTGGGCTTTCCCCTAAGGACAGAAACACAGGGAGTTAGGTTACAGGCTGTCTGCTGGCACTCAGCCGGTTCTATGCCTCCCATCACCACCTCCAGAGGAGGAGACCCATCTCCTGCCTTTGGGAACTTTTTCTGCTGCCGGTCCCCCTCTCTCCTCCCCAGTGAATTCTCTGGGACTTCTTCCCTTCCCCTGCTTCAATCTGCCATTCTACAAACCCTGTACACCAGTCCCTCAGGGGAGGGCTGGGACAACTCTACAAATCCCATCACCACCACACTGAGTCAGCTAGATGCCCTACAAAGCATTCCCCTCACAAGACTGAGTTCGCTGCTCCACCTCCAGGAGCAAGGACACAAGCTTTGGCCCTGTATTTCCATGCAGGAATGCCATGGAGCCCTGGTAAGCCTCCAGGCTGGCCCCACCTCTATGTTCCTGCTAATCTTTTCCATCCACGTGCAGAATACATTTTTATATGTGCACTGAGACATGTATGAACATGCACCACCAATAGAAACACAAAACCTAGCTGTGGGCACTCTGCTAATCAGCTGGGTGGCATTTGAATTTCTCTTGAGCGGCCGCACAAGTGTACAGCTCCCCCACTGTCTGTTTTTAAGAGCTGCAATTATCGAGTAGTGGAGCACATGTGGACATGTAGGGCAGTTTTAGGGTCTGTGACTGCTCAGCCTCTTATAGACTAATCAAAGAAATCTACTCAGCTTAAAACACAGCAGATCACTACAATAACAACGCCATCTTCTACATGCAGCACAACCTCAGCCAGCCTTGTCAACAAAGGGTCACATTTCACAACTTCTGCTGATTACACTGAAAAGTCCTTTGGTTATCAGAACATCAGCTTTCTCCCTAAGACTATCACAGAACTGAATCATATTTCAATAAGTCTGTGCATTACAGATTGCCATATGTTGTTTATGACAACTAACGTGCAAGTTACAAAAATAAAACAATGCCAGATACCAGTCAGATAGTTCAGCAAATGATCTAAGATCAATGCTTCAAACACCTCCTCCAGCTGATGCCTTTGTAGCACCTTTGTTGCAACAGATCCAAACCCACTTCACAAACTCTGTACATTCAGCATCTTTGAAATGTAGCCACCTGTGGAGTGGAAGGGGGCACGCACATAGCTCACAGCAGCACTGCAAATGCAGACATGTATGTGTGATCACCAAAGGCCACTGAGATATGTTTGATCAGACAATAGATCAACCATGGAGATGATGCAGAACACCACTGAAGGGAAGCAGTCATCTATGTATCTCTGGCTATAAACAGGAAAGGAGAGCTTATCCCAAAACAATTTCCCAGGGAATCCTCTCAGAAGCTGCACAGATGGACCATCTACCTACCATGTACTCCTAGCAACCACAAACTGCAAGCAGACTATGGACTGCCCCCTTACGGAGAAGGAACAACCTCTGACCTCTCCTTTTAGCTCGTGAACAATCTCCACGGAGAGAAGGGTATCCCGTGGCAGCTCAGTTTTCAGGTCCAGTTTCATCCAGCGATCTGACTGGCGACCATCCCACGTGTAGATCTGGGATTTCTGTGCACAGGCGAAGAGGAACAGGGCAAGGTTAGTTCCAAACAGGAATGGGGCATGTTCTTTCTAGCTTAGCTGACAAACAGCCCTGAGAATATATTCATTCCTGCTGACAACATCTCAAGGAAGGAGCCTACAGCTCAGCTGCAGAGGAACCCACACACAGATCCTAACCTTAGGCAGGGCCCCTGACCAACCCACCAGAGATGCTGCTCGGAGATGAGCAGAGAAAAGATTTATTAGATGGAGGAAGTGCAGCATTCTCTGTGAGGAGAGATTTCAAGACCAAGATTATTTAGTGTGGGGAGTGGAGGACCAAGGAATACAAAACAACCAGTGGTCTTAAGAAAGGTCCATTGGTCACTCTTATCTCCCTCCCCCCCTTCCTCTGTCCCATAGTATAAGGACAAGCAGGTGGGATGAAATTGCTAGGTAATACCTTCAAAATGGATTGTAAACAAACAGCTTAATTAGACAGGGAACTTCCTACTGTCAAGTCAGTTGTCTGCACTTACCCCTAACCCTAGCAGAAACTTCTGTTCACTTCCAGAAACCATACATCTGTAATCTAAGACGTGTCGGATCTTCTCCAGGGTTTTTGAGTTGAGTGGTGTTGGTTTAAAACTAAAGATATCAATGTCTGTTCCCTGAAGTACAAAGGCAGGAAGAGAACAGTGTGTTACCCAATTACAGATACAACAACAGATACAACAGCAAACAAAAAGCTTTGTGTGCATTGGGATGTGCCTTGATTTCAGCCACAGCTGTTAGCTACACGGGTGCAAATCCTAGCTTGGACGCTCATGAGACTTAGCCTGGTGTCAATCACACTAAGCAGGGCTGCAGAGGAAAAGCTAGCATCCCCAGAAGAGACAAGACGAGGAGAAATTTGACATCTGGAGAGACCATGAGCTCTTGCCCACAAAACCACTCACTTGTACTGAGAGGCCATTTCAATTTCCTTGTTGAGCCCCTATAGGAGGCACCAAGGAAGGAGTGTGAAGGGAAAAGAACAGGCCTGGATACAAAGCTATTTACCTGCCTTCTACAGAATTGGTGTCAAGGCCAAAGCTGTCTCTTAAATAAAAGAGGATTCATTTCACCTTCACCGTTTGTTTGTTGCAAGCAGCTAAGATGGCCTCTCTACTTCCCAACTACACCAATTGCTTCCACTGCCCCGCTACAGGATTAGAAAGGAAAGGAACCTGTCCCTTTCAGGCCAAAAGCAGCACTGGTTTAACAGAAGTGTGCCCAAAGGAGGGAACAGAACATGAGGGGAAGTGCTGCAGGGTCTCAGGAGACCCTCCAGAATATTCATAGCTCTGTCAAGGGCAGGCTCTCCTATGGGGTTCCATTCTTCACCACAACCTCCTTTTTGAAAAATGAGTGTCACAGTAGAGTAACTCTTCACTTACGGTTGCCCTGGTTAACACTGTTTTGTTATTAGGTTGCTGATCTATTGGAGGACACACTCGCTTAGTGTCGTGCAATGTTCCATTATGAGGCTATTTGGCTCGTCCTGCTCTGCCAACCTCACGTACCAGCTGGGGGGTGGGGTCAAGGCATGGAGGGGGAAGGGCTTGCCCTACTCCACCCAACCGGCATTCCAGGGTCCATGGCAAACCCCCACACCTCGACCCTGCTCCCAGCTGGAATGCTAAGCGGGCAGAGCACGGCAAGCCCCTGCGCCCCAACTCCGCTACACCCAAGCTTTGCAAGCACCATTGGTGCGTTCAGTATGAAATTGCTTGTTTAAAATTCCTCATGGGAATTCAATCCTACTGTGGGCTTCAAAGAACGTGCAACCTTCTGGTGTTCCTTCATTCAGGGCAAGACCTCCCCTGCCAAAGACCTCTTTATTCCCTGGCTCCCCTACGGTGTCAGAGCTAATGACCTCAGGGTCATTAAAGAGCCATCAGCCAAATCTGTGGAATTGTTTCTCAAATGATGTAATGGAAACCCCACTGTTTAAGTAATGTTAAACGAGACTACCTTGTTTTTTAAATAAGCACCCATAAGCACAGCAAACCCCAAGCAACAGAGAATATGCTGATGGAAACAACCTAGAGCCGGTCTTTTCCATCTGACTCCTGTGGCAGTATGTGTAACAATAAGCATTGCACCCACCTGTTCAGAACCAGTTTCAGTTTAAGGTCTCACCTGGATGAGCTCAAAGAACTTGGACCTGGGATCCGAGGAGGATGGAGCAACTCGGGCCTGATCTGGAATCTGGAACAAGACAAGGGATCAATTACAAGTCTTACTCCTTGTTGCACAGTCATGTTCTCAGGGCCTGCACAACCAAGGCTCCTCTGCCATTAAG
This sequence comes from Rafetus swinhoei, assembly GCA_019425775.1. Classification (NCBI taxonomy): domain Eukaryota; kingdom Metazoa; phylum Chordata; order Testudines; family Trionychidae; genus Rafetus; species Rafetus swinhoei. Next base: position 142,212,704 of record CM033440.1, on the reverse strand, counting down.
GACACTCCAACCCTTGACCCTAATGTTCTTTCCATTCATAGTACCAGCCAGGGGGGATGTACACAAAATGCATGTGGCTTGACACAGACACAGCATCTTTCATGGGATATGGCAGGTGATTTCAATAAGGAATGGATTGTAAGCTTTTCAGGACATTCTCACTAACAGACTAGGGAAATAAAGCCTAGATGGAGCTACTATCAGACGAGTACGTAACTGGTTGGATAACCATTCCCAGTATACAGTTATCAATGGTTCACAGTCATGCTAGAATGGCATAACGAGTGGGCACCTGCAGGGATCAGTTCTGGGTCCAGTGCTGTTCATAATTTCATCAAGTATTTAGACAATGGCATAGAGAGCACACTTATAAAGTCTGCGAATGATACCAAGCTGGGAGGGTTTGCAAGTACTTAGACCAGTGATGGGCAACCTGCAGCCTATAGGGGTTTTGCATGCAGCCTGCGAGACATTTTGTTTACCATTGCCCATGCACAGGATTGCCAGATTCTGCTAGTTTCCTTCCACATAGTTTTTTTTCCTGCCAGTGTTACTGAAGTGGCACGCACCCAAAGCTAGGGCATGTGAGGAGAGGTGCAGGCTGATTGCACACCACACTGACTGCTCCCGCTGCATCCAATCAAAGCACTGCTACAGTTCAATTAGCATACCTCGCAAATTCTAGGTATGCAAGCGCAGTTAACAAAACTATCCTATCATGGGAGATCATCTTAGTTAGGACAATCTTGCAGCCCACAGATGAAGGAGGGCCACTCATGCAACCTACTCGCTAGCCTAGGTTGCCCATCACTGTCCTTAGGACAGGACTATAATTCAAAATGATCTGGACAAGCTATAGAAATGGTCTGAGGTAAACAGGATGAAATTCAATAAGGACAAATGCAAAGTACTCCACTTAGGAAGGAACAGTAAGTTGCACACAAACAAAATCGAAAATTACTCTCTAGGAAGGAGTACTGCAGAAAGGGATTTAGGGGTCATAGTGGACCACAAATTAAATATGAATCAACAGTGTAACACTGTTGCAAAAACAGCAAACACGATTCTAGGACATATTACCAGGAGTGTTGTAAGCAAGTAATTCTTCCACTCTACTCTGCACTGATTAAGTCTTAACTGGAGTACTGTGTCCAGTTCTGGGCGCCACATTTCAGACAAGATGTGGACAAACTGGATGAAGTCCAAAGAAGATCAACAAAAATGATTAAAGGACTAGAAAACATGACCTATGAGGAAAGATTGAAAGAACTGGCTTTGTTTAGTCTGGAAAAGAGAAGACTAAGAGGGGACATGATAGCTGTTTTCAAGTACCTAAAAGGCTGTTACAAGGAGAAGGGAGAAAAATTATTCTCCTTAACTTCTGATGACAGGACAAGAAGCAATGGGCTTAAACTGCAACAAGGGAGGTTTAGACATCTGGACATTAGAAAAAGCTCCCTGTCAGGGTGGTTAATCACTAGAATAAATTGCCTAGGATGGTTGTGAAATCTCCATCATTGGACATTTTTAAGAGCGGGTTAGACTAACACCTATCAGGGATGGTCCAGATTGTGCTTGGTTCTGCCATGAGTGCAAGGAACTGAACTTGATGATCTCTCAAGGTTCCTTTCTGTCCTATGTTCTATGATCATTGCTGTATTTTTTTGGAAAGCACCCAACAGATTTTTATGTGCTGCACAAATAAACAATAATGGGAACATCAGCTCCAGATGAAAAAATACTGTTTCACTGAGTACTCGTGATTAGCCTGTGGAACTCATTGCAACAAGATCATTCAACACTAGGCTCATAGGGAAGACAGGCTGCAACTAGTGATTAAGATTTTTTGAGTGTTTTTCTGCTAGGGACCTACTGGCCACATAGCTTATTCACTGTGTTATACTTTCAGCTGCAGCATAACACTGCCCCTCTGCAATGGCCTGCTCCACAAGCAATACACAATGAGCATCTGTTTAGGTGACTTTTCCTAGCCCAAAATGTGCACAGTAATCTCACCTATTAACATAGTCCGGCCCTATAGGAAAGGTATTAACGCTACTGGCTGGAGTGCCAGAGCTCCTCTCACACCCTACTGTGCCACAGCAGGAATGGAATCCACAAGCATGACTCACCCCCCACAGCCGGAGGCACTCCTTTCGAATGTCAGCCTGCCGTGGCTCACTCAGGGTCCTAGAGGAAAATTCAGCAGGTTGTTAACACAGTGAAAGCCTCTTTGGTCTTGCAACCCTAACAACCTGTCAGCCTCCATGGAGCAGCTTCTTTGGGAATGAAACACACTGTGGTCAGTGGAAGCCCTTTCCCCAATTATCCACCTACTTCACAATCTGAACCAAAGATCAGCAGCTTCTCCCTGCCTCACAGCGAAGAGCTGATCACTGGCAGCTGCAGGGGAAGTGTCTATTGCCAGGACTTCAGGACTTTTATGAAACATTGCTACACTGTTAGGACGGTAGCTTTTTACAGGGCTGCACTAACACAAACTTATTCTTCCCCACAATTGCGTGAAGAGGGGAGCAGTGTCCCTAGTTTACACAGAGAAACAGCAGTACAGAGGTATGCAGTGACTTGCTGAAGGCTAAACAAGTTACTGTCAGAACCAGGGTTCGGCTCCCCGGAGGTCCCTGGCTCCCAGCCCTGTGCTGTTTCCGGATGGTGCTTGAGCAGTAAGTGCAACCACCTCTGTGTACCAAACAACTGTTTTCTATAATGTGTTTCACTCCTTGTGCCAATCCTCTGTTCATGTCCCTTCTCAGAAATAGGCCCATTTATGGGCCCTAGAAGGTAGGTCGCCCTTTTGCAAGCCCAGTAGAGAGGATCCTAGTAGCAGTTACAAATTATTCCAAGCCAATCAATCTCCTTTAGCTATCTCCGTGTTTCAGAGAGCAGAGAACAGCACATACAGTGACACTAGCTAGCCTAGTAACTGTACGGGCTACTAAGATGCCTGCTTCAGGGCCAAGCCAAGTCCCAGCTAGGGCCAGGAAGAGCATTACAATGGGTAAAGCACACAGGTCAGTGAACACAGCCCATAATTCAGTCCTCTCCCAAAGCCCCCCCTTCTTGAGGTAGATACTCACGTGTCTTGAACAAAGGCGTGAATTTTTGCTAGTGCTTTGATCTGAACTTTACAGTAGCTGCAAGAGAAAGTGCGTTTCAGTCATGGAGCAAATTATCCATTATGCAAATTGTCCTGCTGCACAAAGCAGGCTGAACAAGTCCTGTGGACCAGAAGCAAGCATCCCTGCTTAAAACAGACCTGGACTGTCCCAACTAAGGATGTTCAGTAGCAATTAATTTACTAATCAAGTAGTCGATGGAATTTCCATCATCTAGTCATTAAGGAAGGGTGCTTAAAGCGCTCACTTCCAGCTCAGGCTGCGTCTGAGCACAACTCCCAGCTGCCGCTCTGCACTCTTAAAGGGACAGAGGAGCCGGTGTGCAAAGACATTGGCTCATTCTCTGGTCCCCTGCTGGGTCTCAGAACAACCATCATGCTGCCACTCTGCATTTTTAAAGGGACACAACAGCAGCAGCTGGCTTGTGCTGAGACAGACAAGCGGGGAAGGAATAATCAAGTAGCCAATAGTGCTACCTGATAAGCTCCTGCTTATCGGGTGGTCGACTACTCCTCCACATCCCTAGTCACAACCCAGAATGCCACTATGACGACTGCAGGGTCACTGGGAAGCACACCCTTTATGTTCCCGACACTGCAGGTCAGTTCTTCCAATGTGAACACTCACCAGCCATGCAGTGTATCTCCCCTTGCTGGGCCTGTCTGCTGCACAGGTTTCTCCAAGAGCAGGACTCTTGTAACTGAGCGGTTTGGCAGCTCAGGGAGAAAGGGTACCCAAGCCTCAAACAGCTGTCAGTCACATCTGAACCTGACGTATTCGCTGGAACCAGCTTTCTTCCTTCTTGCTTCTGCACTCACCTTTCATTTGACTGGACCATGTAGTCATAGAACTCATGGTCACCCTTAATCACTTCCATGGGAACGACAAGATTTACATCCAGGTCAGAGTTGCGCAGCTGGTTGAGTTTGATGTTCACCATGAAGAGGTATTCCCGCACATCATCGATGCCTGACTTCAACCCTCTACACACGACATACCTGCAAAGCAAACCAGAGATTCCACTTGGAATCAGTCCTCCTACATCTCCAACTTTTCTTTCACACACATTCCCCCACCTCCGGAGACCACCCCTCTGGCTTCCCCATGTCAGGAACTTCTCTGCCCCAAAGCACCTATGGCTCATGGAAGTGCAGGCAAGCCCACTGCAGGGCTATAATACTTCCTTCCCCTTTTCCTACTCTCTGCAAGAGTTGATCTCAATCCTTTCCCCAAACCCCTCAAATTTCACAAGCTCAGTTCTTTAAAGAAATAGGTCCACAGAGCTAATGCTAAAATACAGTCAGTTTTAATCCTATTCCAGATGCAGGTGTAACCAGCCAATGACTAGCTCACAACTCTACCATAATCTTGGTATGGCAGTGGAAGTGGCTGGCACTGGAAGGTAAAGCTTCCCTGTACAGGCTCAAATGTCTGTCTCACTTTATTTCACAGCACACTTTGCATCTGAATGACACCAAAAACATCACGGCCCTTCAAGAGGTCAGAGAATAGGACTGGGTCTCTGGACACCTGGCTTCTAATGAGGACTCTGGCATGGAATTTATATTTTCCCCAGCTCCTAGATAGCTGAGTATAAAACAGATGAAGGAGGCAAAAAGATACAGGTTTCCGGAAGATATTGGAGAGAGAGAGAAGTCAGATAAAGTGTAGAGATCAAGGGGGGATGTTCTCAGATGATGGAAGTTACGAAGGCTCCGAAACTAACAATGGGGAAATGGTGTGAAACCACAGAGGTGCTACTTAAATACAGATTTTCTGTGTTGACATTAATGTTCCCTTGGCATGTCTTGTGAGAATTCTGGTACTGGAAAGTTTCTCTTTCTATCCCTGTTGTGAGGCATGCTGTATGTGTTGTCTGGCTGTTGTGCTCCTCCCCAGAGATGGCTACATTTAAGGTGTGCCACATGTACAACCTGTACAGCATTACAGGATCCACAGAGTTGAAAATATTCCACTTTAATGTACATAACATGCCCTAGCTTAGCTAGGTACTTAGTTTGCATCTTGCAAAATAGAACATATTTTACACTGAACTCCATTGTTCTCACACTGGAAGTAGACAGCCCAAGCAGAAAAAGACCATGGCAATTTGGTAAATAGTCTCTTAAACCTGACAAACACTGTCATTTTCTAAGCATTTAAAGCAGAGCTACTCAACGCGCAGCCTGTGGGCTGCCTGCAGCCAGCAGCCTGTTTGTTTGCGGCCTGCGGGGCGGTTTGGGTTTATGCAGGGCTCAACACGTGGCCCATGGGTGGGATCCTTTGAACATGGCCTCCATTGGGAACACACTCCACAATGGCGAGTCAATATAAAGGTCTTCTGTTGAGATGCATTTAAGTAGTTAAATTCCTGGACTGTCATTGCCCCTTAAGTGCTGTCATATGGGTGGAAATCGGGTAAATATTGCATTTTATTAATATCAGCAGAACTGACTTAAATGGGGCCTGCGTGTTGTGTAGTCTTGCCTTAGTCATTGTATTCATGCCCATCACTGTGAAAGAAGCTATTTGCATATATTTGCATGTACATGCAACCACACTTAAGTTGCAGCCTTCAGCATGTGCTGTGAGTATCACTGTGGCCCCCAGGGCTTCCAAAGTTGAGTAGCCCTGATTTAAAGTATTCCATTTTATGAGACAGATAAGACAGGTCATGAAGTTTACACTAAACTTGCAGTTACACAAATCTAGCTATTGCAGTTTTCAGGGGAAAGGGCTGTTTTATTCTTCTTCTAGGATCTCACCTCTCTGAGTTAGCAGGACGGCTCGTCACAGGTTTAAAGAGACTCACTCGCTCAAAGCAGCAGTACAGCAAATATATAAGCCCCACACTAAATGGCGTGAACAAGTCAAAGGTTTTGCAGATAAAGTGTCCTCCTGTGGCAGCAAAGGAAATACATTGCAGGCAGCAGGTTATAAGGGAAGAGGGGAGAAATACAGATCTCTCAATCGCCCGCGCCCACCCATACACACACCCACAAGTACATTTTTGTAGAGTTAAACTGCATCAAAAAAACACTTTCATAAATCAGTCTAATAAGATGGACTATGTGAGTACCACATACCATCCCTCCACTTAGCTCCTCGCCTCCCAAAGACCCAGGAAAGGGAGAGGCAGCTTGCAGGCAGATGGAGAGGATGTCACTAAGAACAAAGCACTCTGTCTGGTGCTTCCACAGCGCTCCCCACCTAGGGGCCCAGACCTCTGGCCCAGCAGCACACTGTGTGCAGTCCTTCACAGAGCGCAGCTCTCATCCCTCCAAGAGCCTCATGCTGGGGGAAAGACTGGATTTGAAATTAAAATCTTTTAAAACACATCTCAGTAGAGAAGCGTCTGTGTCCTTTGCCTTCAAGTGAGTCTCCTCACTCCCTCAGGGCCAGACTGACGCACTCAGCTTTGTGACTTTCATTCCCACAGGAGATGCTTGACTAGGTAAGACACAAAGAAGGCCACTCTTTACAATATCAATGAGAGGCAACTGTCTGCTGGGTCACAGCTTCAAATGCCTGGGAGCCCCGAGGACAAGAGAAGCAAGCGCTTGGTGAGCATTTCTAACCACTTTCGCTCTGACTTCTCAGTGCAGGACCAGCTGCTTTGGAAGGGCACACGGAACACTCACTGATCCTGGCACAGGGTAAGAGTCACCAAAGGACGGACCGCAATGCCAGCCCTCGCTATCTATTTAGCCATAGATCAGGCAATCCCAGCACAAGTTCTCTCCCTCCCTCTGCCCCACACATATCCACCCTGACAAGGGTGGTCCAAACTGGGAGGGAAAGGGGAAGGAGCGCAAAGGAACAAGGTGGCGGTAGGAAAAAGGGAACCAGCACCTCATTCTGAAGCCAGGGTGATGGCTTCTAGTGAGAGAGGCCACAAATCAGAACTGCTCAAAAGCTGGGCTGCTTCTACCAGCCAAGTGGCTTGCTCAGGAAGAGGCTGCATTAGCCGGTAATGTGTAAGAATCAACAGAAAAGTAGGGATTTTACTTAGATGTTTTGCTCCTTTTCCAGCTGGAGGGACCACAGCAATGGCACAGCAAGGTTTCCTGAAATCTCTGGCAACCTTCTCTGAGGGACTAGGGGAACACATGTATTACATTCAATAGAATGACTCCATGCAATGTTCTATAGCATCCATCTGGAAAGAAGGGGGAGAAAAAAGAAAAGATACCTGTCCGGATGATAGAGAGTCCTGTAAGGAACTGGCAAAGCAACAACTGTTTGCTTAGAATTTCCTGCAGGTTCTCCTGACCCTCCACAGAGAAACCCTGAAACACACATCAAATGACAAACATCTTTACAAATCTGTTGTGTAAATGGGGGAATCTTACAGGAGTTTGTAGCTACATTTTGTGATTTGCAACCATTTCTATGCCCTGGGATAAACTGCTGCTGTCAGGAGATTTCACGGCGAGCCTCTCCAAACCTCAGGCAGTAACTGTGAAAAGACATCCCGTCTCTGTGGCCACCCATTGCAGAGAAAAGGAGGAATGAACGCACCCCATCTGCCATTAAGAAATGCACCCCCTTGCGATCGGTGTTGTCCAAAACAAAATTTCGGAACGCAGTGATGTTCTCTGGGCGGGTGATGTCTCCATCTCCATCAATCCCGCCCTCTCCTAAGGGGAAAAGAAAAGGCAGTTGTAAGCGTGATTGCAGAGCGCTTGCAAGAGACCAGGACATGCAGGCAATCAATGCTCTCACCTTCAATGAGCTAACATTAGAGATGTAAAACACCGTTTAATTGGCTAGCCAGTTAAACCTATTGCTTAAACGGTTAACCAGTTAAGGGGGAGATGTGTGGGGAGCCCGCCTGCCTGCCACTGGGCTGGAGCGCCCCCTCTGCCGCAGCTCCTGTCCACAGTGCCCCCTCACTGGTTAACCTTAAGGGTAAGGGTTACCAGTTAACTAGTTAAACCGTCACATCCCTAGCTAACATTACCAACAATCAGTCTGCGAGTGCACAAATGTTAGAAGCTGCCTCAGCACCACTCTCAAGAGCTCTCTCATATACGAGCCTTGCTTGAAAGACATCAGCAATTTCTTTGGCCAGATTTGGTTCTGCTTACATTCGTTGGACTGTGATTATCTGGTTTTAAAAAAATGTGTGTCAGCTTTGATAAAGCACAAATTGTTCCCTCCTCTCGCTTCCCAACAGGGCCGGACTATGCCACATCTTTCTGTCAGGAAGAAACGAGACAATTGCTCCTCTACTGTAAGGATGGCTCTGAGATGGTTATCGTGAACAGATCTCTTGATCCCCAACACGAACAGATTATCAGTCCTCCACCTACTCTGAAGCTGAACCTCTGTAACGCAGGCAACATCATACACACACATACAACTCGTACCGTAATAAGGCTCAAAGAGCTCACTGGAGGCAGAATAAAAATCTTCCAGTTTAAAATCATTTGGTCCTTTCAAGGTCATGCCGAACCCCTTTGCGTGCCACTTCTTCCTCCACAGCACATACTCTGAGAAGCCCCCAGGGCCGGCGCACACATCAGCAAAGTAAAGCAGCTCTGCGTCCCGTTCCTTTATTAGGGGCTTCTGCAAAAAGGATATTGGAAAATTCGAAGAGTCCAGTAGCAACATCCCACCAAGCAAGCAAATGACAGCAGACCGTTGCTAGACTCCTGCCCTCCATACCAGGAGTTCTGTCTTTTAAAAACAGCCTTTGTCCCTAATGGTGCCATGAGGGATCTTCCCCCCCCCCACATTTCCCTTTCCTTTGGAGAATCATCACTGATTCAAAAGGACAAGAGAGACCCTCACCCCATGAGAGTCCTTCGGGTTCGTGAACATGTGGTCGAAGACATAGTCCATGTTCGCCATCTTCATCGCCGCTCTGCAAAGGCACAAAAAAGGCACCCCGTTAATTTACCCCAGGCTCACCAGGCTGCCGCACCCAAAAGAGAAAGGCCCTGCAGACCTGTTCAGGAAGAAGACTCCCCGGATCATCTCGTAGGGGTTGGACCTTGTCCGGGCTCGACGCATCTCCTCTCCATCCAGCTCATCAAACACGCTCTGCAAAGGCAGAACCACAGCTATGCTAGCCATGACACAGGCAGGAGGGACAGCTCGCTCCAGAGGTTCCAACCCCATGGTGAGTTCCTCCCCACAGGTCTCTCTGTGTTGGGTCACGAGTGGGTGACACCAACACAGGAACATTCACTGAAGCTGGCACCTAGCTATGTCCAGTCCTGGTCCCACTCTGTGCTCACTTCTTACACTGAGGGGCAATAGTGCTGGTTTGACAACCCCACAGCGTAAGGCCTAGTTAGCCATAGATCAGGCAATCCCAGCACAAGATCACTCCCTCCCTCCCACACGACCATCCTGATAAGGGTGGTCTAAACTGGGACGGAACAGGGAATAGCACAAAGGAACAAGGAGTTGATCTCCACAGTCCATTTAGTCTCTGGCTTTTCTGCTGACACTGCCAGTGAAGGTGCTGTTATGTCAATTGCCGCTGCGGTTTTTGTGATGTACATGCTTGTCATTTCACACATTTCAAAGGGCCAGGCAGTAACAACCTCCCACTGTTACCAACCCAGACTAAACCTGCGCTGGAGGCAAAAGGCATCCTATTTCATTGCCAACTGCCTATGCTTTCCAATCCCTCCAGTGCCTTTTTACAAGCTCTCTTCCCTTCTCCTCCCCGCCTTTCAATGACTTGCTAGCGGAATGCGCTCACCTTGCACTGCAGGACACTGTGCAGAAACTCTTCGTGACAGAATTCTGTTTCATCTTCAATCACCATCTTCCTCTAGGGCAGAGCAATGAGAAACCCCCCCATCTGTTAGCAGATGCTGTGCCTCTTATTAAAATGGGGCACTTCCCAGAACAAGCCTCTGTGCTGACATGCTGCAAGTGAGAAAGCCAGGCTGGCACTGGGAGCAGTGTCAAGCAGTTTGCCCTCCGTGGGAGGTGAATGTGGATCCCAGAAGCACTCCCCATGCTGGCTGACCCAGCTGAGGGAAGCATACAGCCCTGAACTGCCTCTAGCCCTGCCCACCCCTCCAAGGAGCAAGGGAAAGGGAGAAGGAGAAGAAAAGGATATTGTATCAAACACTGTCACAGAGCACAACAAAGAGAGTAGTGAAATCCAGGCGCCATCTTGTGAAGTCTGTATCAATGGCAGCAACACATAATGATGGGATAATTCAACTTGACAATGCAAACATCACACTATCATCAGACTGGGACTGCTCTGGCCATCATCCCCATAATATCTGAGGCTCCCTGCAGCTCTGTTCCAAAACAAAGCAGCATGTCAGCTCCACAAGGCTGAGCACCACCAGTCTAAGCAAAAGGAGGAACTACTGGGACTTTGCTTTTCAGAGTTATACCTTCCCCACGGTCATCCAATTCTTCATCTCGTGGGCATCTGGGATTTCAGTGGTGCATTCTGGGAACCAGCTCACCTGTTCAAAGGCACCAGCCTGCAAAATGTAAGATAGGAGGAGTCAAAAGAGGCTCATACTTTTTCTCAGAACCTAACACCCTAATAATTGCAGCAGTTGGGCATCCCAACCCCATCACAATCTTTACATGGCAGGCTTTGTCCCAGGAGTTTTAGGGCAAAATAAGCAACATTCTTCCTAATGCGACCCACTAATCACAAATAATTTTATTACGACAGACTGCTGACAATATCAAGAAATAAAACAGCTGAAACACACCACCCCAAAGAGGTTGATTTCAGAGACACAGCAGGGGAGATGCCTGTATGGCAAACTGTTACTTCCTACAGATGCGTAACATATATGCTCTCCACACTCCACTCTCTGAATGGGCCTCTGGCTGGAAACAGCTCCCACCAACATTTTACAATCTCAAGAGGAAATCATTTGGACTGTGGGGTAAGACTAAAATAACTCTAATTCTCCAGGAAGAGGAGCTGCACCCTGCTTGCTTTGATACTGGAATTATTTGTATTACTGTAGTACCCAGAACCCCTAGTAGTGATTAAGGCTTCATTGTGCTGAGTGCAGTACGTAAGCGCCTGACCCCTCACAACCTACATAAATCATAACTATCATGTAAACTCAACTTTGGATTTTTACCAGATACTGTATGTACCAGATATTTTACATAGCATATTAGCCTATTATCTGTCACTTCTGGGATGCTGATCAAGGGTTTATTTTAATGTAACAACCTGTCTGTCCTTCCCAAATTTCCAACATGCTAAAGGACCTGAGAGGATGCAAGAACATGGTGCCTTTACGTTTCCTATAGAACATGCTAGTAAACACCCCTGGAAAAGATACTAATTATCAGCTATATGGGAATGAATTTTTACCATAAAAGTTCTTGCCTCCTGCCTCCCGGACCCTTATACTAGGGTTTCAATGTGTAGTTGACTATACAATTAACTGATAAGCCTGTGCTTATTGGTTAATCTTGTTGAGTACACATTTCCCACCCCCCCTTGCTGCTTCTGTGTCAGACACAGTAAGGGGTGGGAAGAGCAGGAGCTGGTGCAGGGGGGAGCCAACTTAAAAGCCAGTTCCCCCCAGCACTAGCTCTGTGGTGCCATCCCCCGCCCACCATGCACGCAGCCAGGGGGGGTGGGGGAGGGGCAGGGGAAGCTGCCACAAAGCAGCCTCTGTCCGTGGGGAGCTCGGAACCCTAGGGACAGGGGCTACTGCCACAGCAGCAGTCTGCACGGTGAGCTAATTTTTAAACTGGCTCCCCCGCAGACTGGCTCCCGCCTCCCATCGCGCTGCTGCCTCTGCTACAGAGGCAGCAGCACGGGGTGGCAGGAGGCTCCCCAGGAGCGGAGCCAGTGCACACTGGCTGTCAGCCCCACCCCCAGGGATAACTGAATAGTCATGTAACCAGTAAGAATTCATGTGGTTACATGACTATTCAATTACCTGATATCTAACACCCTTCCTTATACCAACTAGTATTCAAGCTGATCACCCCAAACACAGTGAAAGACCACCCAGAAGAACTGCCATGGCAAGTCAGAACAGTGACTGTCAGAGATTCAACTTTTTTCTGAGCACTCCTTCCTTCTCTCCCCCCGGCCCCATGCTATAAAAGCTCCATAGCCCAGCTATGCCACTGTTACTCCTGGGGGAATTCTGCACCAAAAATTAAAAATTCTGTGAATTTTATTTTTCAAAATAATGAATTAATATCACACCAGTTTCACTTATTTTGGTGATTTATTTACATTGCCGTACAAAAAACAACTGTTCAGCCTTTGTTAAACACATGAAAGTTAAATTACCAATACTTGGTAACCAGTACTCTGCATTCCAGTTCTAATCCTGGATTTTCATTTAAATTACATTACAGAACACCAAACACTAAAATACAAGTAAAGTAGAACATCATTTTAAACTGCTCAGACTTTCACATATGAAAGTCACAAAGTTATGTTAATCATGGTCCCACATTTCAGTATTTTAATTTAAATTACAGTATAGAAAACAAAGAGCCTTCAAGTTTTTCTCACTGAGTGAGCTCCTTCTGGCAGAAAGGAGATCACTCAGTCAGACAGAGAAAAAAACTTCTCTCTGCATCAGCGGAATTTGAGACATTTACGCAATTCAAGGCTGATTTGGTGATCTCTGGAATTCTCTCTTTCGCTGAAAGCCAAAACACATGGAAATCTATAAAAATATCTTGACTTTGAATAGCTTCAGACACAATATTTTCCCTACAACCAGGTATTGCCAGAAAATACTCTCAGTGCTCTGGCAGGATATAAACACAGTGAAGATCAAATAACCTACAAGCCTCAGAAAAATCAGACCAGTTGTCCAAATGATAAATAGTTGTTAATCTTTTCAGAAACTTCATGGCCTCTTTAAAGGGATCTAGACAAGCAAATCTATCAACAGGAGATAAGTTTTCTGCCCCTCTAAATTTGAAGAGCTCTGAGGTGCTTCCTGAAGGAAGCTCTAGATGTGAACAGAAATATATCTGTAGTTCTTCCAGAAGGTCAAATGCTTTAACACTGCAAGGCTTCCTGCTCTCAAAATGCCAGATTTAAACTGAGAATTAGTTCACATTTCTGTGCTAGAAAAGTGATCTGTACTTTCAGCTGTGTACACTTAGCTGGGTCATTCAGCATTTTCTGAATAATTTGCACAGAACTGAGGAGCTTCTTTATTAAAGAGCTCTTTGTAGAACTGGAAGTTCTTAAGAGTGATACTGAATAGCACTAAACCAGCTGTTCCATGTGTTGCATCTGGGCTAGGAGCAATGGATGCTTTGGCATCTGAAGACTCCTCTTGTATAGGGATATAAAGGACTAGTTGACAGGATAGTTGACTAATCACTCCCCCCCCCCCGCCTTGCTGCCTCTATCAGATAGAGGCAGCAAGGGGGGCACTTTAAAAGAAGCAGCACCACGGAGCCCAGGGTCAGCTGGGGAGTCCCCAGCTGACCCAGGGCTCAAGTGTGTGCTGCCACTTTGAAATGCCAGGTGGAGCCCGGGATCAGCTGGGGACTCCCAGCTGACCCTGGGCTCCGTGGTGCTGGGAAGCACCCACATGGAGCCCGGAGTCAGCGAGACTGCCCGCTGGCCCTGGGCACCACGCGGCATTCCAACTTTGAAATGCACGAGAGAGCCTCCACTGGGGCTCTCATACATTTCAAAGGCAGAACACGGAAGTGCTTATCAACTAGTCGAGTAGTTGATGGAAATTCCATCAACTACTCGACTAGTAAATTAATCACTAGTTCACATCCTTGCTCTTGTGGTATCTGGGCTCATGAAATGGAGGTACCTTGCTTTCCTACTACCAGTTATGTTTTTGAAGCATCTTACAAATGCATCAACCAGCTGAAAAGACTATCTAAATGATTCACAAATTAAGTTAACGATGTGTGCCAAACAGGTTATACGCACAGAATTTGGAAACAGTGTCGTAAACACAGAATCAAATGCCTTTTTCATGTAACTAGCTTTGTCACTCAGTATCAATTAATATATTTCACAATCAACTGGTACTCATTTACAACTATGACTACAGCCTGTGAAACAATTGATTAACAACATCTAAAAACACTGTATCCACCAAAAATGAGTTAACATGCCCACTGCAATCCGGTTGTAATGCTGTAAACACTATACTCAGAACGGATCTTGCTTCCTCATCACAACATTCATCAGTGATAACAGTGATTTTCTTGTCTTTAAGCTTCAGTTTTAAGTTTTACTTTTCTTTGAGGAACACTTCAAGTAAGCATGTCTCTGTCAGTTGTGTCCTACCAAGAGTTGCACCACCATTCCAGACTCTATTGTCAATACATTTTCTCATAAGTGGATGGTCAGTCTTTGACAAGGGGATGCTGGCACCCATACTGCACAAATCTGAAAGCAGACGTTAGATCAGTCTTGAGGGAGCACAAATGTTTACTATACAATCTAAAATCTTTAATCTCAGATTAGTAGATTTATTTGTATTATATTTAGTTCTGAATTTCTAGATTTTAATTTAGATTGATAATATAGTAAATTATCCCATAATTTTGTATACACACACAAATATTTACTTATTTGGCTTATGCCCCTATCCAAGACGACTCATACTCAATAACAATGTGTTATTAGATTGCAATCAACTGTAAAACATCATATGAAAAACAGTGCAAAAATCATAGTGTAGTGTGAAAACTGACCCTACTCATCACTTAAAAAAAGTTTAAAAACAGAGCTTTCTATTCAAAATCTCAGAGCAAATAAAGAGACCCCTTTGCTATGGCTGTTCCATGCTACTTATCTTATTTTTCTGTATTAAAACATTTTTGTGTATTTTCACTCACCTCCACACAGTCTTTCTGCCGGTGTTCTGTTTTTCAGTGTACTTGTAATGGTCTTCTGATGATTGTTTCTGTCTTCCCCTTGAGCTGCAGCTTCCTTTAATTTGTGGGGTTTTGTATGCAAAATGATCCACAATTACAGACCATCGGTCACGAATGAAACAACATTGCAGGATGTACAAATAATTTGTCTCCAATTGCATATGGTCTTGTAGGGAATTCTCAAGCACAAAGAGCTGTTGTAGCTGGTTTTGACGAATGATGCAAAGGCCATTCATATCGTGCAAAAGAATTAATATCCCTTTGGTAACTTCTCTGGACTTGGCTGGCTACTTTGGAAAGAACTTGGTTCTGACAGTTTATTGACTGCTTAATAAATGATTTATTTGCCCTGAAAGTCTATTTTTTTAAATAGGTAAGTAAAATAGATGCTGAGCTGTAAATCTAGCCCCAATGTACTGTTCTGGCACAGGAGAAAAATGAGAAAGTATACAGATCTTCCGAGCTGAGGATTCCCTTCCTGTCATTTACTACAATACGGCTCCTTTACACCACTCTAGCAATGTAAAAGAGCTTTACAATTTGTACATTGTTTTAGACTCCTGGGAGATTATACAGATTCACAGACAGTAATATTTAGTTATTTTATTATTATAGTTAACAACTAAGAGTGGGAAAAATTAACTGACAATGGGAGTATTAGAAGTCTGTTTACTTACGCAATGGCTACACTAAACAACTTTTAGCAACATGGCTGTGCGGCTACAGCCATGCCAATAAAAGGCGTGCAATGTCACTACTGTTTGTCTCCTGCTGACAAAAAACTTCCACCCACACCCACAAGCAACAGCGGCTGTGTTGGCAGGAAAGTACTGCTGCCAACAAAGCGCTTTTTGCACCAGTGTTTTTCGTTGGTAAAACTTAAGACAAAGCCTTAGTTGTTACATTTCTGCTCTGCCTCAGGAGACAGCGCCAAGCTCATCAAGTTCTACACTTCCAAGCCAGGAGCACTGCAATAGCGAATGAGAGGGACTGAGTCAGTCCGACCCATTCACACTCAGGCAAGCCTGTAGCTCCGCCCCCAAAGTCTCTCCACCCACGCATGCCCAGCCCACCTCCCTGTCCCACCATTCCCCACGGTGATTTACATCTCTGCAAGATGCTCTGGGGAGATGCACCTGAGTTACTGGGGAAGGGCCTCCAGTTCCCTATAGCGTTTTTTGCTCCCCCATTTTACTCAGGGAAGCAAAGAAATCCACAGATGGTATGGATTCTGTGCTCCCTCAGTTGTGCAATTCCCCCAGGAGTAAAGTCTTTTTCTGAAAAAGCCAGGGCCAGTGTTAAGGGATAGTGAGCAATTCCCTGGGGCTCCACACCACAGGGGACCCTGAAGGGCTAAGTTGCTCAGGCTTCAGCATCAGCCCTGGGTGGCAAGGCTCAGGGTCTCAGGCTTCTGCCCCATATGTGGGGGCTTCAACTTTCCACCCAGGACTCCAGTGAATCTAATGTCAGCCCTGTTCAGCAGACCCTTGGAAACCTGCCTGCAGCCCCTGAGAGGCTCTGGACCCTTGTGGAGAACTGCTGAATTATATGATCAGGCATTTGGCCCCTGCCTGTAGCCAGCTGCATCAGAAGGTACAAGAAACCCCAGGAGGGTGAACCCAGCCTATATAATAAAGCAGAGCAGAAAAGGGATGTGGCATGGGGGGTAGTTACCTCTGGCTCATCCCGCCAGTCAATGTTCAGATCCCCATCGAAGCCTTTCAGGGTCAGTCCCAAGCCTCTCCTTCCCTTTTGATTGGAGGTCTCAACGATATCTTTCCTTCCCTGGCTGTATTTCCCCAGACCTTCTCCTTCCCGGAAGCCCATCTTGGCCTGGAAAAAAAAGCAAATGGAGCACATTGGAAGCATCTGGACACACATGTACTCCTGTATGCTGTGGCCCAGCGAGATAAATGATACCAAGTTGCACTGCTGTGATTAAAAAGTTTGGAGTGTGCTTAATGAATCTCAATTAAGGCTTTCAGGAGTCTCCTTCTGTCTCATTCCCACGATGAAGTGGGAACTGGATCTGGAGAATTAAATGCGTAAAGACACCATCATTAGAGCAGGTTCAGCTCTACAAGAACAACCTGCTTCAATGAAAAAGCAGTGGGGAGGCCAGCAACCATTTGTCACCACAGAGCAGGGAAGGTACAAGCTCTGCAAAATGCTGGTGCAGAAAGTTTCACACTGGGATGAATCTGGTTGAGAACAGACAGATGCAAAAGAACATAAGAACTGCCATACTGAGTCAGACCAATGGCTGACTCAGCTACCATACTGTGTAGCTCAATATTCTGTCTTCTGACGATGGCCAATGTCAAGTGCCCCAGTGGGAATGAACAGAACAGGTAATCATCAAGTGGTCCATCCCCTGTAGCCCATTCCTAGCTTGTGGTGAACAGTAGCTAGTTGGGACACTATTCCTGCCCAACCTGGCTAACAGCCATTAATGGCCTATCCTCCATGAACTTAAGGTTTTCTTTTAATGCCCATAATTGCCAGCTAAAATTTCACCTGTAAGAATCTGCAGCAATGCAGGAACTTCTCCCACTTACATACACTTTTATGACTTAGCCTTAGAGAAGAATTATCATTAACTTGCACTTCTCAAGGCTTTTCTTTTTGTAGGTCTCAGCCACGCAACTGCGAAAAGAACCTACATGTTTAGGTCTCATTCTGTTCAGTAGAGGACAGTAATATTCTCTCTTACACTCTCTCTCTCTCTCTCACACACACACACACAAAACATGGGTTTATAAGGAGTCAATTTAAATTACTAGATGATCTATTGCTCTCACCATCCATGTGAAAACTAGCAAAAATCATTTCCAGACGTTAATTACCAGCCATTCCAAGTGGGGAAGTTAAACACATAAGATGGGCAAGAATGTATCACCATGGCCTGCCTGTCTACTGTCTATTCTATCTGGCAACGAACTCCTAAGAAACACCTGGTCAAATCTGACAGCTACAGAATTACTTACAGATTAACGTCTATGGCCATTGAATTTTGAACAAAGATTTAGTACCACAGGGATTTTGGTTTTTAATTTCCTGCTAGTACAAAATCATTAGTCCCAATTTGACAAACTCTTTGACAGACACCATCAAATCTTTATTCCAAACAGTGTAAAAATTAAAGTTCTCACATACAAGTGTTTGACTCTCAGGGTAGCAGGAAGGATAGTTTAACGGTTACAGCACTAAACTGGGATACAAGAGAGTTGGATTTGATTCCTGGCTCATCCACAGATTTCCTGTGACACCATTAGTAAGCCACATGCTTCTGTTTCCCATGTGTAAAACAGAAACAGAACTTCTCTACCTAACAGGAGTGTTGAAAGCATAAAATCCTTCCTAAAATGTTTGTGGTGCTTAGACACTATGGTGGTGAGAATGAGATATTTAATATTTGTCATAATGTAGGACCTACAAGCCCTAAAGGTTTATACAGAACTGGATACACAGAGAAAGACTCTCAACTCTGCTGTCTCCTCTAAGAACAGGGAAACAGTTAGGGCCTATTAGAAAGAGAAATCCACGGCAGGGGGTTGTTGATCATCTTTAAAGCTGAGCTAGTGATGATGGTAGTCTTTCTATGGAGATGCAGCTCTAAATCCTCGATGCAGCGCCCTCTTACATGGTGCGCCTAGCTTAAATAAAACAAAGCGTAAGTGCTTTTTTTGCAGGCGGTTAAATATACATTTTATTTCATCTTTTCCCAAACTACAAAAGGATGTGCCAATGCATGAGAAACAAACCAAAAGAAATTCTGATTTCACAGCAAGGGTTTTCAGTATGCAAATCTTCTCAGGTGCTGTCCCAGCTCATGAAGTTTAACAATCCCAGCATCCAGATGCAGCATGCCTTAGTTTTCAGCCTTCAAACTGACCACATTACAGTATCAGTATTCTGCTCTCCACTTCCTGGTCTGAACATCCTGATTTCATTCTTAGGGCAGCAGTCCCAGTTCAGTAAGGTGTGCCTTGCCTGCACACATAAGGCTTGCAATCTTTCAGAACCACTCACCATTTACAAACTCAGGAAAGCTGCTCTTACCTGACCCTTCCCCTGCCGTGACTGGCCCAGACCAGGGATGTTAAAATGCATCTATTGGTGTAAACATGTAATGGCTGAATTTTTAGCAGTTACACATTTCCATGCAGCGGGAGGAAGGTGGGAGCCAGAGCTTGCAGGGATCTGACTTTTAAGCCGGCTCCCCACCAGCACTGGCTCCCATTTCATTCCCTCTCCCCCCCTCCCCGTGGGAGGCAGAAACGCAAGGGGGAAGACAGGTGACTCCACAGGAACCAGCATCCACAGGAGCCTGTTTAAAAGCCAGCTCTCACCTTCCTCCCCCCCCCACGCTGCTGCTTCTGATAGAGAGGCAGCAGTGTAGCTGGGGGAGGGGGCAGTTGGCTCAGCGGGAGCCAGTACGTGCAGGAGTTCAGGGGGGGCAGCCAATGTTCGCACCTGCCCACCCTGCTACCTCTGTGATACAGAAGCAGTGGGGGGAGGGAGATGCGTGTAACCAAGAGGGTTAACCATGTACTTGGATACACGCTCACATCCCTAATCCACTCTGCCTTCCTCACCAAGCCTCAATGTATCTTTTCATTGTTGGGTTAGTTCCAATTTTCCTGGCTAATTATTATCATGACAACCTGAACTAATTTTCAGGTGCCAGCACTCAAACTCTTGCAATCTATTTAATTCCCAAAGAAAATGAAAAAAGAACTAGCACAGGGTAATGCTTCAGCATAATTAGACAAAATGTGCATGGGAGAGGAAAGGGAAATATTATTCATGCTCCATTTGTATCACTCTTAGTCAATCATATCTCATGCAACACTATAGTTTTAAAAACTACAGATGCTTTATAAAAAGATGAAAAAGCCTTCCCTACCTCATACAACTCACAAATTTTTATTTGTCTTAATACTATAAACTGGCTTTGCCCTTTAGCTAGTAACTTACTTTCAGTAAAAACAGAACTTTACTCCCTACTCTATACAGTTGGTCCTGGGTCTGTTTATTGTACCAACTAGCTCGTCTAGTTTGGGCATCCTCTATCTTTTCTTTTGCTACAATGGAAGTGCTTCTGCAAGTATGTTCCTCATGTTTAATATAATAATAAACAATGCTGGAGAAATCAATCCCTTGTCTCTCCCAGCTTTCTGTGATCAGGTCTAATGGCAGGCTGCCATACAACAAATGAAACAGCATTCGTAGGACTTCTCAATATGAAAGTAAGAGATAAAGCAACACCGTATGCCATTCTCTAGGTGCCAACTACGTATCTTTTCAACATCTTTTTGAGGGATTGAATAATCCTTTCCACTAGGCTACCCATCTGGGAATAATGAACCATCCAGGTGGTTTCATGTCCAAGAGTTGGTACAATTCTTATCAGATGTGCCTGGAATTTCGCTCCTTGATCCATCCAGATCTCTCCTGGGATTCCTATTGGTGACCCCAAGAACTACTTACTGCCAGCTGGCAAAGGGTTTACTACTTAAGCTATGTCATTAAAACTTTTGTCACCCAAGAGTGTGGAAAAACACCCTTGAGTGACATAAGTTACACTAACAGAAGCATCAATGAGTACAGCGCAAGGTCAGCAGGGGATGCTCTCCCACTGGCTTGCTAATGCCATTCATTCAAGGTAGTTTAATTATGCCAATAGGAGAGCTGTCTTCCATCAGCATAGAGCAGCTACATAGGAAACCTTACAGCTGTGGGCTCGAAGGTCTCTAGTACTGACATAGGAACTGCTGCCATTAAGGCTAACAGGCCTGAAATGCGCTACTCCTATTACTTATGGTTATGGGATAAATACCATGAAAGTGGTGTGCCTTGAGCAATGCCAAACAAATGTTGTCATTGTTCTGGTTATTAATATGGCTGTGACCAGTGTTCCCTGCAAGCTGAGCACTTGGGCAGCCACCCAGGAGAGATTCAAATGCCATACAGCTGACTAGCAGAGTGCCAACACTACCCACAGATGTCAGCATGTGTTCCTACTGGTGGTGCACATCCACACATGCCTTGGTACACATAACACTTGTTCTGCACATGGATGGAAAAAGTTAGAGGGAACATTAGTCAGCACACCAAAAAATTAACAAGGGGGACATTTCAAATGTTTACTGGACTATACCTGGGAGTGTCCATTTACATAGGAAATCACTTGAATGGGACAGAGTATTCACAAAAACGTGGATCCTGGTTCTGACTGAAAACTAGCAGCACTGTCAAAGACTAAATCCTTCGGAGAAAATCTTCATTAAATAGGAATCTACTTTATTAAATATGAAATGGATTTTATTAAATAGGAAATGTAACTATTACTAAGTATAGACATATTATTGCATTCTCTGTTTTGCATCATATGTGTAACCCTTTCTGTTTCCACTTATCTTCCTCTATCTTTTAAAACTTAACCTCTGATCACAAACTTATGATTCACAATAAATATATTTCAGTGCTGTGATGTTATAAAGGACCCGAGAGTTTTAACAGTCAAGCTGTGTGTACAATCTCTTTTGGGAACAACTTCCGTGGTAATTTCAGTGAGCATCCAGTGGCTAAGGACTGGATACTATCAGGAATGCTTCCAGAGGGGTTCAGGGATTGTAATGCACCTATTGCTAACCTGCAAGGGGAAGTGAGGGCTGGCCTACACTGGGAACTTAGCTGCATTAGGGCGATTTTCTAAACAACAAGAACACATGACCAAGACTGTTCTGTCAACTTTAAGGGCTGTTAAAGAGGATTTCTGTACTCATGCGTTCACAAAGAGTAACTGCTAAATTTGATCTTGCATGGTCAACTTTCTGGTAGTGCAGACGCAGTGCTGTGAAAATCAATGTTCTTGGCATCTGAAAGGTGTCCTGCAGTGCCCCACAGTGACTGCTCTGACCATGACTTTGAACTCTACTACACTCCAGGTGAACAGGAAAAGCTCTGGGAAAATTTGAATTTAATTTCCTGTGTGACCAGCATGGTGAGCACACCTCACAGCGGACAGCACACCTTACCATGAGTTCCCATGGTCTCCAAGGAGCACCAGCATGGAGGATGCGGGAGATCCTGGACCTCATTGCTGTGTGGGGAGAGAAATCTGTTCCTGCAGAACTATGAACCAGCAAAAGAAATTTGTGACGAGATCACAGATGGCAGGGAGGAGAAAGGATATGCCAGGGCATCCAGCAGTGCCAAGTGAAAATAAAGGAGTTGAGACAGTTACATCAAAAGACAAAGGAGGCAACCAGTGGTCTGGAGCATCACCACAGACATTCAGCTTCTATGAGCAGCTGCATGCGAGCCTTGGGGGGCGGGAACCCAACCAGCTTCCCTAGCTAGTGTGTGGATTACTCCCAAGACACTCAGGCAGCCTCAGGCCCCAGTGTGAAGCATGATGGAGGAGGAGAAGGATGGGCAGCAGGTGAGCAGGGCAACTGAGGTCACCAAGAGCCAGGACCTTTTTCTAATGTTGGAGACAATCCCCTCCTTCCAGGATGCCTCACAGTCAGGCACTGATCCTGGGGAGGGCACTTCCGGGGAGTTCACATTTTTTATCTTGCTAAAAGTGGGGTAAGGCAATTGGGTGTGATCTGTGGTGGCCACTGTACCTACAGCAGAGGGTCCCCGGAACAGCTTGTTAAGGTATTGGGGAGACAGAGTGGGAATCCTCCCTGCACATTACCATAAAGGAACTCTTTTATCCATCACACAAGTTCCTGGGGAGGCCTGCCTTGTTCTATCCTCCATAGTAGGACACCAAGCCAGCAGGAAGTGGTCTGAGGTCATTGTAGCACAAAGTACTGCGGCATAAGGTCCAAGTTTCTGGCCACATTCAGTCAGCATTGCTCTCTATCACTATGTGATTCTGATATCTCGCATGGCAAACCAGATGAAGCAGGGGGAAAGCTATTAGCTAATGCCTCTGCAGTAAACCTCCATTTGCTCAGCCCCAATGAAGCATGCCTTAAGCCCCTGTTTTGCCTTGCCTGGACTCCATCCCGCCCCCCCCCCCCACCCCACCCCCTCACCTTCCTGCACACCCTCTCCTACAAATGAGAAAGTTGCACTCTTCTGGAAAACGGGCGGTGCCGAACACACAGGCGCTGCATGACTCCTGCCCTGGCCTGCTGCCATGCCTAGGCCCTCTGCCTCCTGCAGGCTCATGCCCCAGTGAGTAGGAAAGAGATGTTCAAGGAGCCAATAAAATCCACCAACTTGGATAGGGAGTGTGAGAGTGAGTGGAGGAAGATGCCGTTGGAGGAGATGCATGTGGAGTGTGAGGAAAGCAGAGTGTGCAGGGAATTGGAAGTGAAGCACTAGAAGAGAGTGGTGTTGTCCATGGTAGATGTGATGGACCACCTGGCAGCTTTCCAGAATGCCTACCCGAACAGGTAACCCCACCAGCCCAACATTCCCTCCTCACCAAGTTCCACAGCCTCCCCTCCCATGGGCCCTAGAACATTGGGGGTCAGCTGAGGGGAGGATCAAGGGCAGCCTCACACTCAATCCCCAGGGTTGTGTCACAAAGCAAAAGGCTGTCGTCCTTGCAGTTGTGATCACCCACCCCCGAACCTCCCGTCCTGGACTCCTTTTCTGTGTCTGCTGTGTTCCCTAAATAAAAATGCATGATTTCTGAACAACAGTCTCTTTATTGATTGTACTGAATGGGGTGGGAGGTTACAGGCAAACACACTGAATACAGGGGGCACCATGTTGAGAGCAACATGCAGGACTCTCAAAATTGGCCATTCATAAAACAGTCTTACCAAGCCTCTCTGATTCGCACTACCCCTCTCTGTGCTCTCCTTATTGGCCTGGTATCTGGTTGCTCAAAATTCCTGGCTAGGTGCTGTGCCTTGGCATTCTACCCTGACAGACATATTTCCCCCCCTTGCTCTCTCAAATATTATGGAGCACACAGCAGGTTGCCACCACCATGGAAATGTTGCATTCGCTGAGGTTTAACCTTGTTAGTAGACTGCAAAATCTTCCCTTTAAATGTCTAAAAGCACATTCTATCATCATTCTGCTCTTGTTCAGTCTATAGTTGAACTGCTCCTTACTGCAGTGTAGGATGCCTGTGTACGGCTTCATGAGCCATAGGAGCAGGGGGTAGGTTGGGTCATCAAGGATCACCATTGGCATTTCAACATCTCTGATTGTAATTATCTGGTCTGGGGAAAAAGTTCCAGCTTGCCAAAGAGGCAGGAGTTCCTAAAGATGCACATGTCATTCACCTTTCCTGACCATCCCATGTTGATGTCATTGAAATGGCCCTTGTGATCCACCCGCCCCTGTAGTACCATCAAGAAGTATCCCTTGCAGTTTATGTACTCCTTTTCAAGGTGGTCAGGTGCCAAGATAGGGATGTGTGATCCATCTATTGCCCCACCACACTTAGGGAACCCCATCGCAGCAAAGCCCTCCAATATGCCCTCCACATTTCCCAGAGTCACTACCCTTTCTAGCAGAAGGGTACTGATTGCTTTGGCTACTTGGATCACAACAGCCCCCACAGTAGATCTCCCCACTTTGAATGGATTCCCAACTAACCAGTAGCTGTCTGGTATTGCAAGCTTCCACAGGGCAATTGCTACTCACTTCTCCATTGTCAGAGCGGGTCTTATAGTATTCTTGTGCTTTAGGGTGGGGGAAAGCAATTCGCAAACTTCCATGACAGTGGCCTTACGCATACAAAAGTTGTGCAACCACTGCTGATTGTCCCATGCCTGAATAACAATGCAGTCCCACCAATCTGTGCTTGTCTGACAGTACCAGAATTGGGATTGCACTGTGCCCAGAGGATCGAATGCCAGCAGCATCTGCAATTCATTCAACTCAAGAGATTCATAGAAGAGTATGTTCATGGCTTCCTGAGATTCTTCCTTATTATGACATACCCTGGATATGTTCTGGACATACTCCAGCATTAGGGGCACTAAGGTCATCATCATCATCAGGGCTTGACAAACGGCAGCGAAAGCCTCTCGCGAGCCCTGCACTGCACATGCGCAAGAGCTGCATTGCGCATGCGCACACTGCCGGTAAACGGGGCGCGTGGCTGAAATCTACTCGCCATGGGCGAGTAGATTCTATAGTTTGTCGAGCCCTGATCATCATCGTAATGCTTTAATTCACAACAGGAGATACAATGGGTTCCATGCTCATGCTGCTATGGCATCTCTGTGGATAACCAAGAGAAAAAAAGGCACAAAAAGACTGTTTGCCATTGGTCTGAAGCAGGGGGGAGGGAGGAAATGTGTACTTTGTGGGCTATTGACTACATGTACCCAGAATCAACAGCTGCATATTTTTGGTGCCAGCATATATACTGGGAGCATAACCCAGAATGCAAAAGGGTGGAGGCACTGTGGGATAGCTACTCAGAGCGCATCACTGTCAAAGTCGATGGTAGCCACCCTACTGGGGACATGCTACTTTGAACTACATCAAATTCTTGTGCACAGTTGGGACATGCACCTGCAACTTTACAAAACCGGGTGCTAAAAAAGTCAGCTTTAATAAATTCACCCTTAACTCTCAGTGCAGACATGTGGTTAAAACCGGCAGATCAGGATATGCAGTTTAGAACCAGCAAGACTCTCTCTGCCCCCATGAGGGAGGAGGGAAACAATGGTGAGACTCAGTACTGGGCAACCAAGAAACTGTCATACCACACCAGTAAATAGTCATGGTCATCAGCTCCTCTGCAATTATCTTGGTGGTAGCACTATGTAAATTGATTATATAACCTGATGCTTATATCCTAATAACTAAAATGTGTCTGTCCCCTCGGGGAACTCAATTTTAATGGGTCCACAATATCCATTTCAATCCTTTTAAACTGCATGTGTACAGTAGGACTGACTCAATGGCTGTCTTTTTACATTGCTTCTGGTACCATCTGACATTCAGGACAGAGCGAATATGATTCAGCAACTTCTTCAGGAACATTTAGCTAGAAAAATCTTGCAAAATTGTGGCCAGTATCTTGTCCCTCCTTGGGAAAATGATGAGCCATCTTCATGAGCCCCCTGCCTAAAACCTGTAGGGATCATCTCAACCCACTTCAGAGCTTTGTATTTGTGTTGCGATTCTTGGCATTTTCTGAACTCTGCTGTTAGTTACTGCTCATCTCCTGGACAGCTAACCAGCTCAACAGCCTCATCTCCTTCAGGTGAGTCCTTGCTGTCTTTTCAATCTTTTCATGTCTGCAGCTGGGGACTTTAAAGAGCACACATCTTCCACTTGGGGCCCTGCCATCTAGGCTCTACCCCAGTGGCTACAGCTAGCTTTTCGTCTGACATCCTTCTTTTCCTGGGCAGTCAGTCACCAAGCAAAAGTCTTTCCACTGGGTCTTTTGGGCTTTGTTCCAACTTTCAGGGCCTCAGACTGCACACTATCACAATGCTAGAGAGCAGCAAAGGTGAGACAAAACATGCATCATGCAAGCAACTAGTGGAGATGGGAGAATCAAAAAGGAATCGGTCACCTGAAATTACAACTTATGCAGGCCTCTGGGGGACAAGACTTGTGCAGTGTAGTGCAGCCTCAAGATAAGTGCTTAATATTGTATGGCACGAGCATTGCACTGAGAAACGCCACACTCTACAAGATCAAGCTAGGAGTCTTCTCCCCAATGCACGGGGCTAGTTAGTGAAGGATATTCAGAAAGCCAGGCATTGGATTTGACCATTAGTAATGGCAAACTAGACTTCATTTGCAAAATTCCTTATTCCGTAGCCAAAATCACTGTAGCCATTGTGCTCTACCAATGGAAGCCAATAGGCAACAGCTCTCCAGTTGCTACTGGCAGTGCCAGCTGCTCTACTCCCATGTCACAATGGGGCATCACTACTTTCATGCCCCTTTTTCTGATATTGGTTTGCTCTAGGTGGTGTGTATTTTGCAGCCGCCCACTCACAGACTGACATCTCAGAAGCCCCCAGGGGATCTGGTGCTACATGAAAGGAAGATTGTTTTTAGTAATATTTGGAAAGCTTGTTCTGAAGTTATGGCAAAGTGAAGCCTGCATGACACTTTATTAAAAGTTTCTATAGCTGTCTCAGTTGAAATAGACTCAACTTGAAAAAGGTGACACAAAACAGATCTTCATCAAGTTTTACAAACGGTGCAAGACTCCAGTGCCTCAAGCTCACAGACATATTTACATTTAAATCTAGTTCAAAGATTTGCTGAGCCACGAACCTCTTTGAAATTCTGCAGCCTGGGGCTAGTAGGGATATGTTTCTGTACAGAATGCGTACGTGGCAAGGCTGACTTGGACTTGAATGCAACATGCAGTCAGATGGACTAAGGTCTCTCTTGCTACTAAGAAAGATGAAATTCACCATGTAATTAGCATCTGATCTGCCCAGAGTCACAGTCATCACTAGCTGTGATTACTGCAGACAGAACAACTCTGCAGAAATCCTGGGCTTAAGAAGTACAATGGTGTATTCCAGGGGCATCCCTCACAGCAGAATGCACTCAATTTTAGTCTCAGCTGCTCATCTCAGCAGGCTCAGAAATGACTTTGACCTACCATGAGCTTTTGGGAGACGCTGTTATACATGGAGTAGCGTGAGGAGGTGCCCTCCACAAGAGAGTCTGCTTTGAACTCATTGCTGTCAGAGCCAAAGACAGGTCGCCTCTCCTCGCTCTCACTGTCAGAGCCGCTGCCGCTACTGGAAGACTCTGAAAATGAAACAGAGGGGAGAAATTAGCAAGTGTTTGTTTCACTAACCAGAGGGAAAGCTGTATACAGAGGGAAAGCTGTATGCAGGGCATCCCCACTATAAGTCGCCCCCAATATACGTCCGTTCCACACTAAAGTTGTTGACGTTTGTAGGAACTGATGCGTTGTAAGTCCTCCCATTCCCCGCTATAAGTCGTGCGAAATACTCCCCCCAATTTGCTTAAACGGAAGTCAACTGCGGGAAAAAAATTCTGCACTTTAAGTTGTTTCACTATAAGTCCAAGTTTTTTGGAACATATCGTGGACTTACAGCGAGGACAGCCTGTACTGGGATTCCAAATTCATATCCCAGCAGGCCAGGGGATAGTGGAAAGTCTGATTCAATAGCTCACACTGTCTGCGGGGAAGCATGCAGATTTCACATACAACGATCAAGACAAAATACCAGCTGTCTTGCTATCTCATTCCACCATTAAAGGTGGAAGCCAAACCCCCTTGCCTCACAGCTGCCACTTGACTTCCCCCTTGAGAACAAGCTTACATTTGCATTTGCAATAAACTCTGATTCACACTCATGTCTGCCAGGTACAAAATGCTCCAGATATGAGGATTTACCATTCCAGGTAATGCCAATGAGAAGGTGGAGGTCATGCTTGACCACAACGATCATTCACTTATGCCCTGAACTTGGGATGTTAAAATGTGTTTATTTAGGTAAACATGTAACCCTGAATAATTCAGCAGTTACATGTTTACATATAGGGGGAAATGCTGCCCCGCCCCAGTCCGCACTGCTGTCTCTGTATCAGACGCAGCAGCACAGGGCAGGAAAGAAAGGTGGGAGCCAGCACTCACAAGGAGCCGGCTTTAAGCCAGCTCCTGCCTGCCATTCCCTGCCTTGCATTGCTGCCTCTGTATCAGAGGCAGCAGCATGGGGGAGGAGGGCTGTGTGTAACTGTGAAGGTTAACCAGTGAGCCTACGCTCATCGGTTAACGGTGTACACGTTTATATTTTCACATCCCTACCCTGAACCATGATATTTAACTATCCTTATCTTGCTGCATATATGTAAGACCTAATTCTACACCTTGCATATCCCTAGTTGCTACACTTCAAAGGCAAAAGCACTGCAGAGAGCATGAGGCCAGCGGGAGACTCAAGCAGTCCATTGCTAGCCCCGTGCTCCCCACGGCATTTCAAAGAAGCAGCACTGCACGGAGCCAGGGGTCAGCAGGGGAGTCCCCAGCTGACCTCGGGCTGCACGCGGCGTTTCAAAGTGGCAGTGCCACATGGAGCCCAAGGTCTGGCCCCATGCTCCCCGCAGTGCTGCCACTTTGAAGCGCCCCCTCCTCTTCCCTCACCTCCTGGGGCCTCTTTCTGATAGAGGCAGGATGGGGGGGGGGGGAGAGAGTGACTAGTCATTCACATCCCTATACTGTAGACATCCATTTAGTGATGCCCTTGCAACCACCACAAAGCATGGCTTCACCCCCACAAAACAAAACTTAAATGCTGAGCTGCACCTTCCCAGTGGCAGTTTATCACTGTGTGTGTGTCTGTCCGTGCCCGGTTATTCCCCAGCCACTCCACGCGTATGATCCTTTGCTAAGATGGCAGGGACTTAGTTTTCCTTCCTCCTGAACCAGACCCCATCTTGCCCCAAAATAGGAAATGTGGGCTTAAGAGCAAGAAGGCCCCAGCCAGTCTGAAGACAGTGGTAGCAAGCCTCCCAACTATCTTCCTAACACAGAGTTCTGTGGGGTGTGACCCAACTGTTATCACCCACCAAGCAAAGGGCTCTGTGGGAACTCCACAATGCAGCTCTGTGCTTGGGTGGCTGTACCTCCTGTTCCAAATGCTGACACCCATCAGTATGCCCTTCTGCAGGGAGCAGAAGAAGCCCTACTCAGGGTCATCTACTCTTAGCAGGAATGGCTGGCATTCCACCAAACCAGCAGCAATACCGAGTTCTTGTCCTAATATCAGTTGTCAAATCCTTCCCACCCCACTACAGCCCTTTCATAACCCTAGTTGCAGAGAACCAGCCTCAAGCAGCTACAGCTGCACCGAGTACACTTGGGTCACGTTAGGAAGGTTTCCTTCACAACCTTAAGGACTAACATAACCTCTCAAAAGAAAAGCTGACTCAAGATTAAAAACACTGATCCAGGAAAGATTCCTGCTCATCCTGCTCACATGAGTGTTTCAAGTCCTGCCAGAAAAGAGGCGCTCCATTGTTCATTCCTCTCTCCGAGGCCACTCCACTAGCTCTCTCAGTTAAACCCAGGGTTAACATCAGCTCTTCAGTTACTTTTGGTTTATTTTAACCAGTGCAGCAAAAGATTCCTTCTCCAGCAGCAAACACTGTTAGGCTGACGCTATGTTTTTAAATCACTCCGTTGCACCAAGTTAGCACAGGGGAAATAAGAAGAGCTTGCAATCTTACCATGCACTACAAGATCAAGACCAAAAAAAGGAAGGTAGTATAAAAACAGTAAGAAGTCTAAAACCTCCAGCATTCTTGTTATAAGCTGGCTGAAGCCAGATCCAAGAGGCTTGTTGTAACCCTCTGTAGATTTTCATTTAATTATTTGGTAAGTAATACAGAAGAAAGTCCTACAGCCAGTTTTATATTGGGACCAAGCAGGATTGATAAAATTCTATTTTTTGAGAAAGACAGTTTAAATTGGATTTTTCTTATGTTTTTTAATTGTGTTAGTAGCTCTGCAGCTTCATATCCGAGTTCCTTCAGCATACTTGAGTGAATATCATCTGGCTCTGGTCACTTACTAATGTTTTATTTATCCATTTGTTCCAAAACCACCTCTAGTGACACCTCAATCTGGGACAGTTTCTCAGATGCATAACTGAAAAAGAATGGCTCAGGTGTGGAAATCTCCCTCACAGCCTCTGCAGTGAAGATTCATGCAAAGAATTAATTTAGTTCCTCAGCCCCTCAATTATCCATTAGCCCACTGATTATTTGGCAGGTGTCCTGCTTCTGACACACACACAAAAAGTCTGTTCATTTTTGTCCTTTGCTAGTTGGCCTTCAAATTCTTCTTCTTTTTTTTTTTTGGCTTATCTTATTTATAATACTTGTATATTTGTCTTGCCAGAGTTTATGCTCCTTTCTATTTTCCTCAGTAGGACTGACTTCCCATTTTTAAAAGATGTCTTTTTGTCCTCTTAGTTTGTGGTATGGCCATGGAGGCACTTTTTGGTCTTCTTACTGTTTTTTTGTTTGTATTTGGGGTATAAACATAGGCTCAAACTAAAGTTTAGTTTTTCTAAATCGTTTCCATGCAGCTTGAAGGCATTTCACTCTTACTGTTTATTTTAATTTCTGTTTAATTACAGGTTGCCGGACTAGAGAGGTTTACTCTCTGGTCCAGCAACATCTGTGGTCCAGCATGATTTTAGTTAGCCAGATGTCCACTTGTCATGGGTGTGGCCATGTTTCCTGCAGTTCCAGCAAGTGTGTATGCAGCCACCAGTCCTGGCTCTCAGTGTTCAGTGCTGTTATTTAGCTCTAAATGTCTTCTAAGAGCTCAGTGAGCAGTGGAAGTGTCGGTAATGCTGCTGGGCAATACTGACCTCCCATGGTTCGGCAAATTCTCTGGTTCAGCACCAGTTGGGTCCCGAGGGTGCCGAATAGAGTGGTTCAATCTGTATCCACATTTTTGTCTAGTTTTGCTTTTTGATGTTAAATGCTACTGTGGTGGGTGTCTTTGGAATTTCCCCCTCAAGGATGTTAAATTTAATTACATTATGGTCACTACACAAAGTAGTTAGCTATATTCAACTCTTAGACCAGATCTTGTGCTCTATTCAGGAGCTTGCCTCTCACTTTGCAGGTTCTAGGAGCAGCTGCTCCAGAAAGGAGACATTACTCAGGCCTAGACATTTTCTCTCTGCACTTCATTTTGCAGTGACACGTACCCAGTCAACACAGGGATAGCTGAAATCTCCCATTATTAGTGGGTTTTCTATTTCTGTTGCCTCGCTCATCTCCCTGAGAATTTCACAATCATTGTCACCATCCTGGTCAGGTTGTTTATAGTATCTTCCTACTGCTATTATTCAAGGCTGG
Source organism: Rafetus swinhoei (assembly GCA_019425775.1). Lineage (NCBI taxonomy): Eukaryota > Metazoa > Chordata > Testudines > Trionychidae > Rafetus > Rafetus swinhoei. The sequence continues at coordinate 142,180,893 of CM033440.1, read as the reverse complement.
AATTTTTGTTCACAGTATGAGTCATGTAAGATATTTACTATATTTGATTATGCTTTCTTTCACATATAGTGCTATTTCCTCACCAGCATAAGCTACTCTGTCAATCCTATTAGTGTATTTATGTACATATATATGTGTGTGTGTATATATATATGAATGACTCTCTGATCCAGCAACATCCATGGTGCAGCATTCTCTGGGACCCAGTGACTGCTCCAAAACTGAAGCACTCACGAAAGAAAACTGTGGCAGCAGGGCCATGAATGTTGCTGATCCAGAGAGCCAGCAGTGCAAAGCCATCTGGGAGCGGGGGCCAAAATCCAGGAGGCTGGGAACCAGTGGCCCCCAAGGAGCAGAGGAGCCAGTATTGGCCTCTCCCATGTCCAGCAAACTCCCTGGTTCAGGACTAATCAGGTCCCAACGGTGCCAGACCAGGGGAGTCCAACCTGTACTAAATAAACAATATATTGCTCACAATTTTCTAAACATCCACAATTAATAAGACTATAAGAATACTAAAGTTATATAATTGTTTTTAATTAAACGCAGTTATTTTGTATCCTTCTACATAGCAAAAAGATATACCAAATTTAACAACAGCTCTATGAAGTTGTAAATCAACATGTTTTAATGGTTATATCAACCAGTGAGAATGCAATTTTCTTTAGAAAATAACTGACGTACAAATGGAAAAGTTGATGAAAAACGATTATTTAAATTGTGGCTTTCCATGTGGTGATTTAAAATCAGTGATTGAAATCAATTCTGCCTGGCCCCAATGCTCGTTGGCACCAATATTCCCTTCCCAATGAAGACATAACAGCTCGTTCAGACACATCAGGTTGCTGGGGTTTTGTAAAATACTTTTATGACCACTCAGTAACTCTTCATTGGCTGGGAATATTTAGCAAGAATGAAGACAAAAGACTGTCTAGCACGTGTCACCACTGCCATATCCTGGCTAAAAAGACCCCACAATTGGCATTTATAGGCCAGGCTGGCAGTCTGGTGGCTATCATGCCTACAGCCACTGGCAAGTAGGAAGGTTCTACACTGCAGGGCACAAAACTGGCTTCACCCATATTAAGCTGGAATACAGCCTGAGGCCCAATGTTTTCAAAGCAGTCTTGGTGGAAGAAGACTTTAGCCACAACTCCCATCTCAGTCAATCAAAGTCACTCAGCTAACGCTTTTGAACAGCTTTGCAATCAGCTACGCATTGTAAGCAGAGCTGCTGGGCACTATCATGGTACCTTGGTTATTACCATCCAGGTAGAACTCAAGAGTGAGCAAAACTAGTCCATTTAAAACAAGTCCAAATGTGAACATCATAAGAAATCAGGATTTTAGAGATACATGGAAAAAAAGCAAAAATAAATTAAAGTAGAAATTACATACTTGAGAAAGTTCCATAAAAACACTAAACAGGTAAATAAGAGTATAATTAACTGGAATAATACAATCATAACTCTTAAAAAAAAACCTCACAACTTTTTCAGTAAGTAATTACTTTGCCAAAGCAAATGACAGGCATAACCACCTCTACAAGGACCTTGCCAGTTAATCTGTAAAGCATTTATTATTGAGCATCCAAGACACTATTTAGGATTCTCATTTAAGACTTTTTCATCTGGACTAACAAAGCAGTTACTGTCATGGGTCTAGAAGAAAGGAAACAGACCAGTAGTAAGAGATGGGACATTCTTCAATACATCAATGGAACAGGGCAGCAATATTTTGGTATTGAAAAACAGAGTAACATTTGACAGGGCCTGCTCCCTGATGTTATGTATATCTAAAGCAACTTCAAAGGAAACACAGACCTGGGCAATACATTTTACAGATTACAATCACACCAATTAATACCATGCTAAATTTCATCTCAGTTATAGCCAAATGGTGAATCATTAAAAGCAGCTTCAATAGCAATTTCATATTTAAGAAAGTATTTGACCAAGTTGAAGGTTGGGTTTTAAAGCAGATACACTGATTTGGGAGAAACAGTTAAACCTGTGATCAAATACACTGATACGTTTATTTTGTAAAACAGAAAACGTGCACCCTAAATTCATTTATCTGCAATCAATGTGGCACAGCCAATGTGGGCACACACAGAGAGATGCCTGAGTTATGCCAAACTGAAAGCTATATAAGTACCTTTCCAAGAGTCTGAATGTGACACCTATGCTTTTCTGCTTCTTCCTAAAGGATGGATAGATAGATTGAGGGGTAGGAGAGAGGAGGAGATATTTCAGACCTGTTTTTCAAATGTTAGAAATCCAGATAATGATTGAAGAACAAGTGAAACAAGTTCATCAGAAGAACCAAGAGAATGAATGTCACAGCAGTGGGGGAAAAGGAGGGAAATGTAACCACTTTTAAAAACTCTGTTAATGTTATTCAACGTCAGTGCCTAATTAACACTACAGAGAATGCATGCATTTGGATCCAGTACACTGCGCCTCTTCAATTAAGATACATGAGCTCACAATATGCATACCGTGAGAAATTCAAAAGGTCATCTGTGACACTCTCATTATTTCTAATGGACAAAAGAAAAAAAGAGATGCAAGAAACAAAGCATGCAAAGATTATGAATGTTATTTTCAGATGGCAGTGTGTCCAAATAAGATTATGTTTGGGGTGGACCTCGCTCCCTCCCTCAAGTTTGGGTACAGAAACTACGCAGTCCTTTCTTCCAGAGGAAGGATATTCTTGAGGTTAAGGCACTGAATTAGGATTATCTGAATACCTGCGTTCAGTTCCATCTGATTAATTAGCTCCCTGAAAACCAAAGCAGCATCTCTTGCAAGGTTATTTCCTTACAACTCTGGCATCCATGCCACTTGTCATCTTACCTTGAGTTGCATGATTACTAAATGGAGGTTCATCATCGGAAGTGGAACTGAGGTTCAATCCCAGATCTTCTGCCCTCTTTTTCTGCTTCTTCTGGTTGATGCTAAATTCGGTCTCTGCTCGTCTCTTCATTTTTACTACAAGAAGAGATCAAATAGTGAGCACTGATCAAGTTCCCTCTCGCCTACCCCTTTATGTTGGGGCAAGATCTGTGTTGTTGCTGTAGTCTAGCAGAATACGTTGTTTTTCCACAGTATTTGAGCACTATGCTTTGCCTCCAAAACCTGCGATAGATAAAAGTGGTTGCTTTTCCCTGGATGCCATCACAGAGCTGTTAGTCCAAAAACAAGGAACCAAGGCATCCTTCAGCTTCTCTGATGTTGATCAATTTAATCCACAACTATACATGAACCTCCCTCAACCAAGAAAAAAAAAAAAAAAAAAAAAAAAAAGAGAGAGTGACTGACAAGAGATCAACCCACACTTGGGAACTCAGACATGTGATTTGTCTCCAAAAAGGCTTTTTCATAGTACATATTAGAGATTCATTTCACACTAGTACAAAATTGAGGAAATATAAGATCCAGGTCAGAGGGTGTTTTCAGTTTCCTCTGAAAAGGTGCAGAAAGACGACTTCCTCTGAAGGAGGCAAAACATTTAGAAACATGACCCTGCAAACACTGATTTTTTTTAAAAGCCAGTTTTCCTATCTTTTATTAATAGAAAAGCTGTAAATAAGGTTGCATACAGATGTGTCTTTCCCATTATAGGTCATTGAAGAGTTTGTTGACAAACAACCATCACATAACCCAGGGGGAGAAGAAACAAGTAAGGGTCAAGTATATTCCAATGAACTCAAACAAGCCTGAAGGAACTTGCTGGGGAAAATGTCAGGGAATGGCAAGGGATACATGGATAAAAATACACACACTACTTAGAGCAACTCCTAGGTTCCCTTGGGGGTATGTTTAGTGCTGCAGGAATCTCACTCAGCTAAATATTTAATATAGATACAAATACTGATAATTTTATTATTCAACAGGATTAAAATCCAAGCAAATAAAGAACCGAAAGCTAACCATAGAACTAAAATGCCACCCAAGTAGGGCAACAGGGTCTTGAAACAGCTCCTAAAACAGCATTAGCAGGGAGGAACTGAGCTCTGACAGGAGATACACATTCGTGGCAGCCCATGAAGTCAGCGGGTGGTGCCGCGGGGTGTTAAAATCAATGGCAAAATCAGAGCCCCAGGAGACAGCGATTGTCTCCTACTCTGAATCAGGACGGACGTGCAAAGTCCCTCCCAAAAGGACGCAGCACCAGGCAGTTTCATCGGCGCGAAGGGGCCACATCCCACAGGTCCCCGGGGGCTCACACTCTCCTCCAGGCGCGGCACCTGGCAGCCCCCAGAGGGAAGAGCGGAGCGGGTCCCATTCTCGGCAACTGCTGTTTCTCCAGCCTCTTTCGGGCACGGGCCGAGAGCAGGGCGCGCCGCAAGCGGGGGGAGGCCCGGGGAAGAGGCACAGCGCAGCCCCCGCGCACAGGTAGGCCCGGGGACGACGCCGACCGCCGCGGCTCCCTTTGGGGGCAGGAAGGGTCGGGCGCGGCGGGGCAGGGGGGCCGAGAGCCTTAGCCCTCCCCCCGGAGCACTCACTGGGGCGGGGTCTCAGGCCGGCACCATGGCCCGGCGGCGGGAGAACCAGGCCGACTCGGCTCCGCTCACTTTCGTTTCTCCAGCTCGCCGTCGCCCTGCCCCGGGGTCCTGCCTCTCGCGTGGCGCGCGCCAGTGACGTCACGCCAGCCAGCCGCCCGCCCCGCGCCTGCAGCGAGGGGCCGGCGGCAAGACGTGCGAGCGGCCTGCGAGTGGGGGAGGGTTGAGGAGGGAGAAGGGGGCGGGACCATGAGTCTGCGACCTTCTCGGCGGGGCGGGACTTCGCCTCGGCGCGCGCCAGCCACAGCCAGCTCCTTCCCGCCCTCCCCGGGCTGGCAGCAGCGCGCGGGAGCAGGGGCCAGGGCTCCACGCCTGGGGCAGCGGGAGAGTCGGGGCTGGGCGCCGCGCGGCTGGGGAGGGAGAATCCGTTAAGCCAGTGGTCACCAGCCAGGAGCTGGGCTCTACCGGTCGAGCGTGGAGCCTCTGGTAGGTGATCCGGACTGGTTTGGCCAGGAGGCGATCACGTGCCAGGGCTTCAGCTGCCCCTCCCTCCACTGCTGTGCATCGCCTGCCCTTCGCCTTGGAGCTGCCCCTTCCCCCCAGAGCCTCCTGCTTGCTGTGCAGAGGAGGGTGCCCCCTCCCACTCTGTATCCCATCTCCACAATGCAGAGTGGGAGGAGGGGGTACACAACAGGGCTTTGGATGGAGCTTGCTGGCTGCTTTAGGGAGTGGTGCAGGGCCAAGGCAGGGGTGAGCCTGTCTTAGCCCCACTGCACCACCACCCAGGAGCCACCTGAGGTCAGCAGGGCCCAGCTGGAGCCCACATCCTGAAACCCTACCCCAGGCATGAACCCCCTCCTGCACTCCAAGCCCCTGCCCTAGCCCCACACTTCCCTGCATCCAAACGGCCTCCCAGACCCTGCACCTAGAATCCCCTTTGGCTAGGGTTGCCAGATGGTTTCAACAAAATACCGGACACACTTGACATTACATCACAATCTACATTACCTCTTATTTAGAAAATACCGGACATTTATATTTTCTCAATTTGTTTCCTGAACAGAAAGCTCAAATACAGGACTGTCTGGTTCAAAACCAGACACCTGGCAACCCTACTCAAAGCCCCCCCTCACACTCCAGATCCCTTAATCCTAGACCAGAGCCTACACCCTAACCCTCTACCCTAGCCTGATGAAAGTGAGTGAGGATGGGCAAGAGAGGGAGGACGGAGTGGGCAGGAGGGAGGTGGGGCAAGGGTATTTATATCTGAGGTAGATATTGGATTGCACTTATTCAAAGAGTGATCTCATGCTTAAAAAGGTTAGAGATCACTGCCTTTAGCAAATTGCCTCTCCTCTCTTAGCTGGTTTCCCTTCCTCTCCTTGGTCGGTCTTCTCTGACAAGTCAGCACCCAGTGTCCTGCTGCAGATACAGGCCCTAGCAGGGCCTCCTCTAATGCCTCGACTTGGATTTCCAAAAGGAGACGTCTCCAGTGGTTAAAAGCCACGTGCACCCCCTCTCCCTCTGCTTGTCATAGAAAGTAGTGCAGATTAGATCCACATTACTACATGCCCCACCATTGCCTCACTTAATACACAAAAACAATGTATGCCCTTCCTCTGGCTTAAGCTAGATCATCTCCACTCTGTCAACTTTCACAAACCTAAATAATTAAAGGGGGGGGGCAAGACAAAAAGTTTTCATATCAAGTTCTTTTTAAGTTCTAGCCCTTAACAAAAGATAGCCTTAATGTCTATAGTAAGAACAGATTCATGCCTCCACTGCTACTAGGAACATGTTGTGCAGCTCTTGTTTAGCTTGCATACAAAAGCTTAGGGTGTTTTCACAGCTTGCTGAAATCCTCCTAGCCCCTTTACCTTACAGTATGTAAGAGGAGGAAGAGAATATCAACCTTAAAGACTGTGGCTACATCTGCACTGGCGGCTTCTTGCACAAGAACTGTTCTTGCGCAAAAACTTGCCGGGTGTCTACACTGCACGCGTGTTCTTGCACAAGTAAATTTACAGTCCAGCGTCGTAAAACAGGGCTTCTTCAGGAAGAGTTATTCCTCTCCCCATGAGGAATAAGCCCTCTTGCACAAGAGCTCTTCCATAAGAGGGCAGTGTAGACAGGCAACATGAATTTCTTGCGCAAGAAGCCCCTATGGTTAAAATGGCATCAGAGCTTTCTTGTGCAAGAGAGCGTCCACACTGCCATGGATGCTCTTGCGCAAAAGCACATGCCAGTGTAGACGTGCTCTTGTGGAAGACTTTTTGCAGAAGAACTCTTCCGCAAAAGAGTTCTTGCGCAAGAAGCTGCCAGTGTAGACTTAGCCTATAGGTACTTGAGGTCCACCACACAAAGATGAATGCAAAGTGCTGAAGGAAGAACAACATAGACTTCAATGCATCCGGATCATATACGATGGTAGGGCAGTCCTTTGCAATAGGTTTAATCCACAAAGCGCTTACCTCGAGAAGTCACATGGGTTGGACAGACCTCCTTTAAAAGAGCTAGATAAACGAAGTAAGGTTATTTTATCCCAACAACTTACAAATGTTGCTATCTTACTAGGGCCTAGGTCAGGGATCTCTAGTTATAGGCAAGCTAGGTACCTGCCTAGGACAACACATTTTGTCTAGGGCCAGCTGACCAAACCTGAATGAGTAGTGAGCCAACCTGGTACTTCCCCCCCAAATCACCAAACTTTATGGATTCCTGTACCCTTACTCCTCAATGAGAGGAGATCAATCTTTGAGAGGAGCAACACCCTGATGTTTTGTCTAGAGTGGCAGATTCTTTTCAGCAGCCTCTGACCTAGGTGCAGAATCACTGCAACACTCAAAACAGTCATGTGAACTAGATGCATCCTCTGGAATATTAAGGAGTTCCATGGAGCTACACCTACAGCAACTAGAATAACCTTTGCCAGGAAATGGGGAACATGGGTGGGTCTCTTTCTTCCTCGCTGCCACATCACCATTTAAAGAGATTTTCACACACAGCTATTGCATGGAATTTAAGGTAGGATGACAGGACTGATCACTCCACATTGCCACGTTCTGCTTATTCCCTCTGAAGCCTCTGGCACCAGCAGGGCCATCCCTCAGGGGGTACAGGATCCTGGACAACCTCTGCCCAGGCCCCACCTATTCCTGCCCTCACACCACTCCCTCTCCACCTTTTACTGCAAGCCCCACTCTTGCTCCACCCCGATTGCACCCCCTTCTCCAAAGCAACGCAATTTGGGGGATTACCGGGACAGAAGCCTGATGCCAACAGCAGGAGTTGGAGCCCCCCACACTCACTGTGGCAGCAAGAAGTGGAGCAACCCCAGTCCCAGCCTGCTCCACTCCCTCAGTTCCCAGCCGTGTCCTGCTAGAGACAGGACAGCTCTGGGCACCAGCCACTGTTGAAAGACTAGATCAGGAGTCAGCAACCTATGGCTCTCGAGCCAAATATGACTCAGTTTGGAACCAAATATGGCTCTTTTGTCATTCCCAAAATACATGTAACTTTTTAAATTAAAACAAAAAATTAATTCGAATGTTTAAAAATGTGTAATTACCCATGTCAAGAGAGGTTTTTTTTGTCTATTTCACCTCTAACCAGAGGTGAAAATAAGGCAGTCCACCCCGGTAAGAACCAGCTGCACTGCAACAAGCGCTGGCTAGGGCACTCTGCTCATTTAAAGGGCCAACTGAGGGCACACTATAGGGGACGCATGCGTGCTCCCAGCTGGGATAGTGAGAGTGGCTGGCCATGGCAGATGCCTCCATCTGACCACAGTGGCCCAGCTCCAGCCTCCATCTGACTGCTGCCATCTATCCCCAGTCGCCATGCTTCTGGCACAAACCCCATGGCCCAGCCCCAGTAGCCCCACAATTGCTGCAACAGCATGGCCACGGTAGCCCAGCTTGGGTTCTGGCTGCAGCAGCCTGGCCGACAAGGCCTCAATCGGGGCCCAGCCCCCATCTGGCTGCAGCATCCTGTCCCTGTCCCTGATCCTGGGGCAGGCCTTGCAGTCCGACCCCCATCTGGCCATAGGAAGAGCTGGTGGTGGCCCCCCTCTTGTGTAGGAAGGGAGGCCACAATCCAGCTGCAGCAATCCTGGCCTGGCCCCTCATCCAGTCATTGCTGCTGGGGTACAGCAGCCCAGCCCCAGCCAGGAAAAGTAATCCAGGCCCACAGCCTCCTCCACATGCTCTACTTCCCATCCCCAAAGCCCTGCCCTGCCTTCTGCACCTCCCACTCACCCCAACTCCCTGCCCTGAGCCCCTCAAACACCCCAACCCTAACTCCTGCACATCAACAAACTGCACCCCCAGCAGTAAAAGTCCCATTAAATAAAGTCTGAGAGTACGTTTCATTTATGCTATTATTAATCATGCCAGTTATCAATAATATTAAGTTGTATATTTTCAGTGATGCAAATGGGCATTCTTATACGGCTCTTTGTTGACCACTTGTTCTGAGTTTGATGTAGTTTGGCTCTTTGGTTTGAAAAGGTTGCCGACCCCTGGATTATATGAACCATTGGTCTGACCCAATATGCCCAGTGTTATGTTCTTAATTGACCTTATATGCCTGTTAGCCTTAGTAAGGACCTTAATCTGGGAAAAGTTAAATGGAAGATGCTACGTTTTATCCTTAGTCTTGTTTTCCAGCAGACATTCACTTACCAGACCTTGTATTGCCACCAACGTAAAATAAATCTTATCTTATATGCTTTACTAATATCTACTGGGTTAAAAACACTATTTGTGCCTTAAGAACCCAAAGTGTGTCAAATTACCAACACTTGCCCATTTGAAATACTATTATTGCAACGTGGTACATGTTAAGATAATCCCACCTAGCAGAACTCACTTTTCACATGGTTGTTCCTTGGATAGTCTATCCTCAGTGCGCTTGCAAGGAGCACATTCAATTTTTAAAAGGGGGGAAATTTCCAGTTGTGAAGGACTACTCTGTTGATAAAATGTACATGCAGGTTTGCAATACTTCCCTGGGCCTGCATCATCATGCAATTTACCTACAGTAAAGTCTCGATTATCCGACCTTCATTTATCCAACATTCCGTGTTATCCGACGTGCCGCCCGTCACGTCATGGCAAGGGGCGCTGGACAATGGCTTTGCTTTCCCTTTTCCCTGTTCCAGGGCTGGGCGGGAGCTCTGGTTGGCAGGTCTGCAGCTCCCTGTTGTGGCTGAAGAATTCGCCGTCAGCTTGTTTTTCCTGTTTTTCCTGTTTCTGGGGAAAGTGGCGAGCATCTTGCCCTGAGTCACGTCATCGCCAGGGGACATGGAGTGGTGCAGGGCGAGCGCTGTGCTCCCGTTGCAAGGCAGAGCCCTGGATCTTACTCCCGTTTGGGGAGAAATACAAGGGCTGGTCAAGGCAGCAGATTCAGGAGGTTTAGAACTGGACCTTGCAAGCTATTAATTACTGTATTCAAAGAATTTTCCGTATTATCCGACATTTCCTTTATCCAACCATCCTCCAGTCCCATTTAGGTCAGATAATTGAGACTCTACTGTACTTCTGACAGTATTGGAAGGTAAGCAGATTTCATCCATTCTACTCCTCTTTGCATTGTGGTTTTAACTGGCTTTCAGCAAGGAAAGAAACCACCTGCAGATACACTAAGAAATTATATTTCTTTAACTTTAGATTTGGAACAAGTGTAATGAGTGTGTGTATATAATTAGGCAATGACAAAGAGCAAAGAAGCAAAATAAATATATTTAGTAAAAATAAAACAGGCAGAAAAAAAAAGTACAGCAACATGGCAAAATACATCTGATACAAGAAATCTGTAATCCTTGGGCTCCAGAGAGCTTATCCCACACTAGGTGGAAACAGAACTCCTCCTTCCATAGAGAGACCTGTGTTAGTGTCAACTATTCTCAATCCTCTATTGGCATCCCTCCCCACACCCCACTGACTAGCACTTCTAAAGAGAAGATATTCAATTCCTACATGTATGAAGAGCACAGGAGAACAGGAAACCTCAAGATAGTTTTGACTCCTCCACAACATGAGAGAAACCTTACACTGAAGTTTAAGGAGGGTGACAGTTACTTGGCATCTTGATTCCCAGATCATTTTGTCCCTGTCACAGTCCTGATCACATAAATCATGTCAGGAGGACACATTTGCCCCAAAAAATGGCATCAGCCTTCACACATTCCTGCAATGAGTCATTTCTTTAGCACAGGACAGTTTACATTAATAAATACTACTTCCCAAGGGGTAGGGTGTCCTGTGTTCCCCTTATATTAAACTGATGGTTTTTCTGCCCCATCAAATGCAGGGCAGAATGGTCTATAATTTGTCATAAAATCCCTGAATGCACAAGTCTTTTGGAAAAACCTCATAAAAACAGTAAAATGCTGAGGCTGCCTATTTGTTTTTAACGTTAATCAACCAGAACTATACAAGGAGCAGGACTCATTTTTATCGTTAATGTCAAAGTAATTAGCAGAATGAAGTTTCACGTGTCTGGCTGTGGCAGGCAAAAGAACGGAAGTGAGTTTACATTTCTCTCCTTAGAAGCAGGAGAAACACAGAAACTAGTACATTCATATACATGGACAGAGAAATACTATTCCAGATAAATGGGGTTTTTCCCCCTCTCACACAGTCAAATGACACCTTTCAGCTAACAAAAATAACTCAAGTATACAGGTCAATGAAAACAGAGCTTCACAGTCAGGTGCTTGTAAAATGGAGGCAAGATTTCTTCACCAGCTCCTCAGTGAGGATTTTCTTTGCTGTAAGGCTAGTGTCCAAGCTGAACAATATTTTGTAAACAGTAAAAATATGTAGATACAATGTTTCCCCTCTTCCTGCCTTGTGTTTTGCCACAGATGCTACTTCTGCACCAGGCTAACAGGATATCCCACTAACTCAAATTGCAGTAGCTTTTGGCAGAGACTGATTAGGTTTTTGAAGTTATTGTTCCTGGATAGCCTCATTTCCCACCTCATTTAAGCAAGCCAAGGCCTGGAGAGAAACCAACTAAGACGCTTTGTGAGCGAGTACAGCACTGGTTAGGGCTGACACTTGGGCAATTCACTATTCTCCATCTCTAACTACATCAACAGAGCAGTCAGGGCTCCAGCATCCCAGCCTACAATGAACTGAGCACACTAGGATCAAAGGGCAGTACACATACAATCAGCCAAGTGTAACTGTGCACTGTCACAACGGCAAGCTGCCATATAAAACTGGACTAGAAAAACCCACCTTAAACTGGCCCTGTACTGGTGTGTTAAGTGCATCTCTGCTATCTTTTCGATGGAATGGCAGATCTGCTCAAATACCTATCCATTCTCTCCACTAGCTGAAACAAAGGAAATTTGACTAGGTGTAGCTCAACCCAGCAGACATGCAGTGGAGCATGCAGGGAATCCAGAACGTTATGCTACTGAGCAGGGTCATAAGTGATTGTGGAAATCAAAGTTTGTATGTAAATCTACTTAGCATGACAAGCATTAGTTATCCCCACAGTTCCATTTTGTACGCTTTAGAGGGCCAAGAAATTATACATTCATTACAAAAACAATGCTCTGGGAAGCAGAATTCTTCATCTGCAGCTCAAATTCCAGGCTGTTCAATGCCTATCTTTCCAAACACCCAATCCATTCGCCTCTGATGGCAATAGATCCAAACACTCCTAGGCTGGTCCTGCCTGGCTCAGGCACGCCAATCTGCAATACAGGTGTTCAGATACTGTAGATATCATAGATATCATCGTAGTCAGAGTCCTCCTCAAAGTCATCACTGTCATAACTGCTCATCGACAAGATGGAATAGATAGAAGAGATGATACTGCTCTCACTGTCTGTGGCTGGGTTCACTAAGACATCCTGTTTCTCTGCATTCAAAACATACACAATAGTTAGCTGGTGGCTAGATTACAGTCAGTCCTAATTACTAGAGGTCTCTTTGAAACTTTAGTACTTCTTACTGCTGCCCAGCACACATTACAGTAAGTTTTTCAAACTGTAGGTTCAGAGACCATCTGGGTGAGGCTTGTCTTTTCTATTTATAAATTTTGAAAAGACATGAATGGAATTTTATTTCCAATTTTTTGTATGTTTATTCCAGTTCCAACAATGCAGCAAGAATAGCACTAAGAGCAAGGAGACATTCTCTTCACTTATTAATGCTCTCCCTGTTGGCACCCAACCAAAAACTCCCTTGCTGGTACCAATCAATGTGGAGTTGCCAGAGAAAACTGCAGCAGCTGGCTACCTCAGGGCCTTATTAGGAAGGAGGTTGAAAAGGAAAAAAATCGGAGATAGTGGCATCAGGGTGCAAAAAAGGCTATGGAGGACTACAAGGACTCTACTCAAGCATCTGGAGAATAAGAGCGCCTTGGGACAGGATTTGTTTGCAGTTAATTATTTGCAGAGGCCCTAATCTTTGACTGGCATTCCTAGGTGCTTTTGGAATATAACTAATCATTCCCTGTGGAGCCTGTCTGCTACCCTATTCCCTTCTGGAATCCACATATAATGAGCTTATTCCTGTTTCAGTCAGTCTTTCCACCTCTGCATAGAAACAAGCTCATCCATCTCACAGAAATGTGTCAAAATAAAGCTATTATAAAGCTTTCTTTGCCTTAGTATTCTATTAATAGTTAAACACTGTATCTGGCTCACATGAAAGTGGGGTCTGAGCAGAGGATAAAATGTTTGAGAACCTGTATGTGAAAATGAAGTGGATTTCCATATAGACACCATTTCATCTGATCACCATTAACTCTATGCCAAGACACTTCACTGCTGCTTTGGTGTACTCTACAGATGTGTGTCTCAGTGTATCATACCTGAGCAGAGTCCATTCTGCAGAGTGGAAAGCACCCATGAAGCAGTGCTGGAAAGCCTCTGAGCAAGTGCAGCATTTTCTGAGGGAATCAGACTGATTTGGCTAAATAGCCGGGGTATTTTTTCAAGTTAACATTGACCAAAATGATGTCATTCTGTTTCACCAAGGAGGATCTTAAATATTTCAAAAGTACCTTTCATTAGCATAGATCCCAAAGAGTTACACACATTATATACAAGACAGATCATGTACCCAACTTCTATAGGAGAGCCAAGTAGTGATTTAACAGTTCACAGCAACAACAGTTTTTAGGAAGAGCAGTGGAGAATAAATTCTGTATTTCAGCACCTAGAGAAGCGATAGGTGCTTTAGAAACAGGGAAGTAGAATGGTGTTACCCTCATTAGAATTTTCCCAGGATACCCTGTACACTCCCCACTACTCTTACTTTAATGACAAGCGGCTAGGATCTCATTCATGCGGAGGCATTAATGCCATACTGACTCAGAGGGAAGAGCCAGACCTGCTGAATCAACACTTCATGCAGCACTCCAGTTATCTTCAGCAGTTTCCCATCCAATGAGAAATATAAATTACTATTCTAAAAAAAGCAGATTAGAAAATGATATCCAGCAACTGTGTGCTGGTGCCAAGCTGCTCAGTGGTGTGTTGTTCATGGAACTTGCCAAAAAGCCCTTTCACCACTCAGTTTTCATATTGATCTATAGCCAGTAGGTTCAATCCACTGTCTAGAAGTCACTTGTTAAATTTTTCAAAACCTGCTCTGAGAAATGATATTAAAAATATCGCCAAAGAAACTAAAACTGCTTCGTGTCTTAATAGTGAAGTCTTCCCTCTGGTTTGTAGAGTTTATACTATAGAGGTTCTAGAACTGTAGTGTCCAACATGCTAGCCGCTAGCCACACGTGGCTATTTGGCCGGTTGAGTGTGGCTAGTTCGCTAGAGCAGTAGCCACTATAGTACTGCTACAGAACTGGTTAGACACCACGGCTCTAGAAAGTTGTCCAAAATATTTTACAATGCAACAATCTGGCAATGTAATGTATTCTGAAATGGTTTCCCATCCTAACATCTGAAAAGTCTATTGGAAAAACATTGACAGAGCCTTAACCTCATACAGAAATAAAGGTTCATTCTCAGGACTCTGCATTTCTAGTGCATTTCCGTGGTATACAGGTCTTCTGTTGAGGACATGGAGACAGAGACAGCACTTGTCACACCTTCTCCACCCACCTCTCACCTTTGCGCTCTCGGATGAGAGCCAGGCGATGCTCCTTCATCTCCAAGTTCAAGTTTTCTACCATCCTGTCTATGCAGTTGTCCAGAACCAGGGAGCGTGTCTTGGACTGTATCTCCCGCCTGCAGATGGGACACTCCACTTTACGTTTCATCCATTCATTGATACAATAGGAGCAGAAGCTGTGTGCACAGTTCAGAGTGACAGCCTGTGGAGGTCAGGAGGAAGAACACCATTAGAGTGTGCACACACGGCGACTGGGAGGAAAAAACCCTCTGAAACTAGCAAATCATCATATGGGCATTTCCTCTTAGAGAAAATATTACAGTGCCTTTCTTTAGTACCTACTGCCCAAACAACAGACAGTAGTTAAGTAACAATCAATTCTCACAACAAGCCAACATAGATAGAGATTATTCCTATTATTCAGATGGAAAATGGTAAATGAAGTGACTACACCCTAGATCACAGCAAATGTGTGGTACAAATGGGAAGAAAACCAAGAACTTCAAAATTCAAATCCTGTGCCTTAAACACTAGACCATGTTTTCAATTTTAAAAAAGACAAGGTGTGGAGAGAGAGAAAGAGAGATGTTAATCATATCTCCTGAGGCACAACTCTATAAAGAAACTAGATGGAGTATAATTTTCCAATTCTCAGACACCAGAATAAGGCCACTGTGTTCAAGTTTCCACTGCTATGAAGGAATTTCAGGCTTAATCTGAGTTGAGTGTCCCTTCTAGGATTACTGGGGAGTCAAATTCTACCCTTAGTCATAGCCATGCAACTCCAGTTAACACAACTGAATTATGTAGATGTAACTGACAATAGCTCAATTCTCAGCAAGAGGAGCAAAACACAAAAATTTTGGTCAATGTGAATATTTTCCTAGATGTAGAGAAAAAACTTAAAACCCCAACTTTGCTTTGATTTTTGAGAAATAACAAAAGCTTCTTAAATCCTCTCTCTTCCCAAGCAACGCCATGTCAGCTACTGTACCTCAATAAAGTATTCAGAACAGATTGTGCACTGCAGCTCATTTTCCAGTACATCATTCATCTGACTCAAAACCTCCTCTTTTTGTGCTCTTGCCTTCTCTTTCTCCTCCTGTAAGGAATACATACGTGGTCACGTGCTGAGGAATAAAAAGTTTAATAAATAAGGGCGGGGTGGTGGAAAGAGATAGACACAGCACACAATCCCTGGGTTTTCTTGTCTCAGGCCTGCACTCTTTCTGTAGGGAAAGGAGAGGAAAGACGTTTCAAATCAACAAAGGACAATCCTAGCCACTGCAGAGATAGATAAATTCAACAACTACTGATATCCTGCTTTGGTGAAGAAGGTACAAGCTGAATCAGCCTTTCCAGAATATCTTCCAAATCTTTGCTAACTACTTATACTGTATTTCCTAGAAGCAAAAATTCACTGCAGGATGAACTTGGCATAAAAGATCTAGGTCAGAAGAACTATTGCAGTGGCAGGAATAGAAAGCACTTGTTCAGCAAAAATGTTTCAAATGCAGAAGTGAAAAAAAAATTGGGAATTTACGATCACTTCCTTGCTCTTGCACAATTGCATAATCATGTATTGTATCATCATTGTATTGGATGATCGATAAATGATGTGGAGTGAACTGGTCACTGATTAACATGTAACTAGGCATCTGGTCTACCTCTTAAGTAAAATGGAGCTACATTTAGAACAACTTTAAGGCTGTGAAGGAACCAAAAGCCAAAAGAAATGCAGCCAAAGATGGGAGATGCCATAACCTCCTAGAGTAGGCACAATAGGGATGTCTCCCTAGTCCTTTCCCTCATGCCCCTCTGCAGGAGACATGCAGGAATTAATTCAATTCCATTGCTGCGTTACATCCCAGATACAGTTTGCTGCAGTTTTAATTGTAGAAAGCAAAACTCTAGTTTTCCAAGTCATTCAGGTGGTAGCAGAACTTTTTTTTGAGGGAAGGAAGATTGGGTCATGCTCCTGCACGTTGTGCTATGTTCCTTTCCTCTGCACTCTCTCTCTGAGTTTGAGCATCCTCCACTAATGCCTGTTCACAGTGCCACCCCATGGAGGGAGCTTTCCAAGCAAAACATCTGATCCCTGCCATATGGAAAGCAGATTTCCACTGCTCCAGGCAATAGGAAGCTTTGAGAAAAGCACTGAACAACCTGTTTTCTACATGGAAGCAAATTGTGCTGCTCTTATGAGCAGAACAGAAAAATCAATTTCTGTTCAGTACCTTAGTTTCTTCCAACTCTTTATTCTTAGCTTGAATGATCTCTTCAAAATCCTTCTTGCTACGGCTCAGCTCATCCATCAGAGCACGATGCTGTGAAAATATAAATCCAGAGAGATTCTCATAACTTGCCCCAATGAAACAATGAAACATCTTACTCAGCTCACTGATTCTTGCTGTTTTACTGAATCAATACAATATGAGCACAACCCTAGGGGATCAAGGACTCCAATTACTTCTTTAGATGAGGAATCAGAAGAATCAGTCTTTTCTAAGCAAGTAAAATCTAAGCTACATGATAACATACGACAGAAAAAGACTCAGGCACTAAGCAAACAGACTCCCAGTTAAAAAGGGTAAAACCCCTATGTAATATATCAATATATGAGTTAGTCACTGGATTCAGCATAGGTCAGAAAATACAAACCCAGTTTATCAAAAGTACATCTCTGGGGAGTTATAAATCATATCTCAGTTGTGCCTCACTACACCAGGAAGTGGCACAGGGAATTTTGAGGCTCTCTCTCAAGTGGTTCCAAAATTACCAACCACTAGTGGGAGTGTCTCTTTGGGCAGAGGGTAATCAGGATATACATAGTTAGCATCTTACTAGGAACATAAGAGTTTAACCATTTAACCGATAACAGTAACCGATAAGCATTTGTTTAACAGTTAACCTCAGCAGCCAGGATCCTGCCAATGGCCGGAAGTCCATGGCAGTGGGGCTGGCTGCCGGATCCCAGGAAAGGGGCAGCGCTTGAGAGCCCAGGGTTGGGGGGACCCCTTCAGGACCCTTCCCTCCCTACCACTACATCCCCTAAAATGTTTAATAATATAACCAACAGAATTTAGATTGGTTACACGGTGAATGTTTTTGTATATTTTATACATCCCTACTTCTTACCCATACCAAAGGCCTTGTCTACAATACCATTTATTTCTGTGCAACTTATGTTGCTCAGGGATGTGAATGTTCCACACCTCTGAGAGCTGGTGTGGACAGCACTAATCTGGCCAGAGAGCTTTTCCCTCCAATATAGCCACTGCCTCTCAGAGAGGGGGAGTTGTTATGCTGATGGGAGAGCTCCTTCGGTGGCATACAGCATCGTCACTAGACATGCTGCATCTATGCCAAAGTACAGCCTCTATCGTAGATGGGGCTTTGAGCCAAACAAAACATCTGGGTTCCTTTCTGGGAGGAGCAGACGTGCTGCCTGCTTAGACGCAGGACAAAGAGCAATGGAGACACAAGAGCTGTCCCATTCCCATTCATTTACTTTGGTATTTAAATACAAAAACAGAAGAACTACATTCCTCTATTTTGGCCATGGAGGAAAAAATATAAATAAACCTTTAGGACACTTTCTACTTAACCTGAGACTCCTACTGAATTTGTTCACCTGCCCTATTGTCAGAATTTTTTGTACTAGTTAACCAGATTCAAGCAGGATGGAAACATATTTAGTTCTTTGAAGTATGACATCTAAATATGGAGATAATAGAGTTCAGTTTTGTACTGGCAACATCACCATAATACCTGGGTAATTTCACCACAGACATGGCATATTTAATAAGCTCCCAAAAGCTGACTGAAAGAAAGAGTTTTAATTTCAAGATGAAACTCATAGAAGTGACTTCCTAACACACATATGCTAATTACAAAGGGCAAGTCTGTCAGGAGCAAGGAAGCCTCTTGCCAAAAAGCTGAATATTAAGTCTGGGCTACATGAGATTCCAACACACTCAGAATGAAGGAAGGAAGTACTTGATAAACCTAATACTCTTATCTAAGTTCAACTTTTTTTTTTGCAAAATTAATGTATTTATTATTTCATTTTTAGGAGTACAAGCTGTGACTTTATCTGATTATAATATGACCATTACAAAAAAAACCCCACACAGTTACTTTACCTTTGTAACTGTTGTTCTTTGAGATGTGTTGCTCATGTCCATTCCACTTAGGTGCGTGCATGTCGCATGAACAGATTGTCGGAGAGTTTTCCCCTAGTGGTATCCATCGGGCCAGCAAAAGAGCCCCCTGGAGTGGCACCACCATAACAGCGCATATATACCCCCGCTGGCCCTCCACCTCCTCAGTTCCTTCTTGCCAGAGTCCTCCAATGCAGGGGAGGCAGGTGGGATGTGGAATGGACATGAACACCACATCTCAAAGAACAACAGTTACAAAGGTGAGTAACCATTTTTTTGTTCGAGTGCTTGCTTGTCCATTCCATGTAGGTGACTCCAAAGCCAACCCCTAGGAGGCAGAAACAGAGCCTACAGAGAGAGAGAGAGACTGCAAAACAGCCATGCCCACCGCCGCATGCTGCACTAAAGCATAATGGCTCACAAAAGTGTGCACTGATGACCAAGTGTCCACCCTGCAGATATCGATGATGGGCACCTGAGCCATAAAGGTGGCAGAAGACACATGGGCCCTGGTCAAATGGGCTGTGATCAGTGGGGGCTGGGACCTGCGCCAGCTTATAGCACTCTTTGATATAGGAAGTGATCCAGGATGAAATACGCTGGGCTGACACCAGCAGGCCCTTCATCCTGTCAGCTATGGACACACACAGCTGTGGGGATTTACGAAAGGGTTTGGTCCTTTCTAAATAAAAGGCTTAGGCTCGTCTAAGGTGTGCAAAGCCTGCTCTGATCCAGAACTGTGAGGTTTGGAGTAAAAGAAGAGTAGAAAAATGTCCTGATGGAGGTGAAAGTGAGACACCACCTTAGGCAGGAACGCCAGATGAGGACGAAGCCTGACCTTGTCCTTGAAAAAAACGTGTATGGCGGGTCCACCGTTAGGGCCCGCAACTCCGAAACCCATCTAGCAGAGGTAATGGCTACAAAAAAGGACACCTTCCAGGACAGATGCAGAAGAGAACACATAGCCAAGAGCTCAAAGGGGGGCCCACGAGCCTAGAGAGCACCAGGTTTAGATCTCGGGGCTACGCACCTGGGGGTAAACCCTATCCAATCTGCTAAGGAACCTGTGCACCTTTGGATCTGTGAAAACAGACCTACTCTGGGACTCTGAGTGGAAGGCCAAGATGGCCGTCAGGTGCACCTTTATAGAAGAGGGGGATCAAGCCCTGTGTTCTAACGTCTAGGAGCTAATCCAAAATGGTTGGAACCAGTGAGAACCCCCTAACCTCTGACCAGAGTACAAAGCACTTCCACTTTGCCAGGTAAGAGGTCCTTGTAGAGGGTTTACAGCTTCCTAAGAGAACTGCCTGAACTTGGTCCGAGCACTGCCTCTCCAAGGCAGTCAGCCACGGAGCTGCTATGCCATGAGGCGCAGGAATTGGAAGTTCAGGTGCCGAAGCCCGCTCGAGTCCTGAGAGATCAGGTCCGGGTACAGAGGAAGAGCCAGGGGCTGCTCCACTGAGAGCTTGAGGACGGCCGGGAATCAATGCTGGGAAGGCCTTGCTAGGGAAGCCTTGAACTCCCTGTCTCTGAGGATCACCTTGTGGATCAGGGGAAATGGGGGGAAGGTGTACAAAAAACCCTGTGGCCAGGGGATCATGAGCACAGCCCGCAGTGACCCCAGGCTGTGGTCACCCCCTCAAAAGTGGTAGCACTTCCTGTTGCCCCTGCACCACAATGAAACCTGGCGGAGGGTGAGAAAACAGGTGCTCATGCCCTGCTTATGGAACAAAGTACTTCCCCTCTGCCCTCTTCTCTGTGGGTGGTATTGAAGCCAAAAGGTCTTTGTGATTGTGCCAACCATCTTATTCAAGGGTAGGGCCACATGACATGGGGCCTCTGAGTTCAGAATGTCCACTGTCGGAGCTGAGTCCTCCAATACCTGCTTAAGTTGCACCCCCAAGCTCTGTGCCAGCCTCTCGAGAAAGTTCCAGTGGGCCCGAGAGTCCACTGCTGGCATTGATAGGGTAGCCAGGCCCAAGGTCTCATCCAGGGAGGAAGACGAATACTCACGCACCATCAAGTCCTCACGCTCCTAAGGCTGCTCCGAGGCCTGAGATGGAGACAGGTGGATTGAGGGGCCTTGCTTCCCGGCCCTGTCCAAAAAGGGCCTAGGAACATGCCTCTGGGTCGACACCATGTGGCTCAATGCCAATGATCGGGGCAGCAGCGTGGCCGAGGGCGGCACCCGGGACCCTGAGCGCGAGGAGCCCTCGATGAATGGGGCACTCCCCTGCGCCTGGTGGTAGGCCCACGGGGTCCAGAATGGCCACTGCTCTGCTTGTTGCCACTGAGGTGGCCAGGTCTGCTGCACTGAGTGGCCCGAAGGACTGTGATGGCACGAGCGGTGCAGAGAGGTAGAACAATGCCGAGACATGGAGCAGCACCAGGACCGGGAGCAGGACCAGGAAGCCAAGGCCCGGGACCATGCCAACTCCGCATCAGAGTCTGAGGAGTATTTGGACTCCCACCATGGCAGTACCAAAGATGGACCTTGGAGGCGGTGCCAGGAGGAATGATGGATCATTGCCACCAGCTTGCCCCGGTGCTGGATAAGCAGCAGGGGCATCAGATACTCTGGTGCTGGGGGTTGTGCCACCAGGCGGGGAGCACTGGAGGATGAATTCTCCCTCAACTCCCGATGCTGCCATCAGTGCCATGGACACAGCCGGTGCCAGAAGCAGCGTTGAGGTGTGCGCCAGTGAATGTGGCACCGCATGTGCCACCGGGCCTGAGGTCATTGTTGGGAACCCAGCCAGTGCTGACCTCGACGATCGTCCACCCTTGTCTAGTGCCAACACCTCAGTGCAGGCACGGCGATCCTGGTGCACCAAGGGGGGAGAGGGCAGATTTGAGGTAAGCTCTATTAACTCACGGGCCACCTCAAAGGTGTTCAGTGTGGAGGGCCTGTCAACAATCACTGGCTCCTCCTCTGGGCTCTGCTTCCTGGCCATGCTCGACTGGCCACAGACGGGTCCAGGAGCAGCAGGCCTCGAGGCCAGCACTGGCGCATCAGGGTGCCGACTGGGGGTATATCATGAGCACGTGCAGGGGTGACAATCTGCCCCGTCTGCCCTCTTCTTCTTATGGGACACCAGGGATTGAGAGCGGTGCCAGGTGGAAGGGCATCTCAACACTGTCGAGGCCCCGGAGGAGGCACCGATGCCGGTGTGCTGCAGGACGCTGGTGCCATGACTGCGACTGGTATTGGTCAGAGCGCCAACTCCATTAGGAGTATTTTCAAGCACAAGTCTCTCTCCTGCTGGGTCTGGGGCTTGAAACTGCAGCAAATCTTGCAGTTTGCCGGGATGTGAATCTCACATAGACGCTTAAGGCACGAATCATGTGGGCCCCCACAGGGCATAGGCTTTGTGCAGCTCGCACAGGGCTTAAAGCTGTGAGGGCCTGATATGCTCCTGGACAGGAGGCAACTGGCAAACCCCAACCCAACAGCAACAATAATGAAGACTATAGCAACAACTTAAAAACAAACTACTAGGGAAAGCAACTTGGAGAAACAATGGGACTCAACTAGATGCTACTAACTGCGAATACTGCTGGGACCATGCTTGAGAGCAAGTGAGATAAGAGCTCCAACAACCGTCACAGGCGGTAAGAAGGAACAGAGGGTGGAGGGTCAGCAGGGGTATATATGCACAGTTATGGCTCCCCTGCTAGCCCGATGGGTACCGCTAAGGGAAAACTCTCCAACAATCTGTGCACGCAGCGCGCACACACCTAAGTGGAGTGGACATGAGCAAACACTCAAAGAAGAAACACAGTTGCTACTAGGGATAGAAGAGTGTAATTAGGTAACTGGTTAACCGACCACTTATTGGCACCAGTTACACTCTTCATAGGGCTACTGCAGAGGTGGGGAACCTCAGGCCCAGGGGCTGGCTTACCTGGATCCAGCCCTCAAGGCTCAGGGCCCCCCTCAGCATTGGGGAGCCAGTGCTGGCGCTCCAGTCCCCACTACCCCACTGCAGGGCTAGAGCTCACAAAATCTAAGCTGGGACCCCTCAACTCTGAAATGTGAGGAGAATGTGGGGAGTGTCTTTCTCCTTCTCAGTCAGGGGCCATGTCAGTGAGGGGTTGTTTGGGTATTTTTGCTCCTCACTTGTGTGCAGCCCCCAACTGATTTTTCTGTGGGTCAGTGGCTCCCGACCCAAAAAAGGTTCCCCACTCCTGGTCTACTGGGATCCTTGGCAGCCTCAGAGACCACACGGGGTCAGGAGCCTCAGCAGCTACGCAGGGTCAGGAGCCACGGCAGCCCCAGGAGCCCTGCAGGACTGGGAGCTGAGCCACAATTAACTGTGTAATTTTTTAAAGTTTTTACATCCCTAGTTGCTACCATGGTTATATAATTGCAACAAATCTTATGCCAAGTCTGACACATGAGCCAGAAAGAGTTAAACATCCTGCCAGTTAACTGACCCAGAGTCAACCTGTGTGCAGCCCCCAACTTTATGTCTTTATGTTTAGAGACATAAACATGAGGAGTCCTGTGGCACTTTAAAGACTAACAGATTTATTTGGACATAAGCTTTTGAGAGTAAAAACCCACTTTGTCACAGCATTCCAGCTCTGGGAAGGGGAAGGAGGAGTGGAGACAGAACACAAATTAGGCGAGGGAAGGGGAGTAAGAGGAAGTGCTGGGCTCAGGTGCCCTAGTGCATGAAAGAAGTGTGGGGGCCGACAGAGGGGCTGCAGGCTGCACGTGCAGCCCGAGTGAGCTCCAGGTTGCCCACCACCGAACTATACGCATATCTGTATGTATATTTATCTTTTAACCGAAACTCTTTATTCTTTAATAAATTGTAGTTTAATTAATAAGAATTGTCTATAAGTATATATTTGGATAAGATCTGAAATATTCGTTGACTTGGGCGGTAATGTGTTCGATCCTTTGAGATTGGTAGAAACCTAAGGCTGGGTTGCTTTAAGGGAACTGTATTGTTGGCTTCTGGGTAACCAGTAAGGTATCATGGAGGCTGTTTTGTGCTGGTTTGATAATTTGGTATTGGAATAAGCACCAGCTTTGAGGATTGGCTGTCCCATTCTTTTCAGTTCACCCTAATTAAGGGACTTCAGCTGGCTCCTCCGGGGCCTGTTATCACAAGCCCTCTAGTCTTGCTGAACAAATGACTAACTAGAACATAGATGAGGTAGTATCTTTTATTGGACCAACTTCTGTTGCTGAGAAATCAAGCATCTGGGTTACACAGAGCTTTTCTTCAGGGTCTTGAAAAGATACTGCAGTCCGGTCTACATTAGAGACCTGTAATGGTATCTGTCACTCAGATGTGTGACAAATACACTCCCCTGAGTGTCAAAGTAATATCAGCCTAACCCCATGTGTACACAGCACTATGCCTGTGGGAGAGATTCTCTAGTCAGCACAGCTACTGCCTCTCAGGAAGGCCTATGCCAGGAGCTCTCATGTCAGGGTAGAACAGTGGTCCCCAAACTTTTTACCTTGAACCTCTTATCCCATCTGTGTTCCCCCATCCCCAGCCAGAGCCAGGAGTGGGGCCATAGCTACAGGATGGAGGACATTGACAGGGGTAAGGTGGTGAAGTCTGGGCCCAGAGCTAAGGGTGGTAATGAGAATGAAGTATCAGGCAGGGGTCAAAGCCAGTAGCCACGGTGCCAGGCTTAATGGGTTACAGATTGTTGTAATAAGCCATAAATCTAGTATCTTTATTTTTACTTTTAGAATTTAAGCCACTAGCTTTGTCTTTTGTCAGTGTTGTGGAGGTTTCCTTTGAAGATGACTAATAGGTCAGTGTGATTGGTTTGTGACATGGTGTTTTGTCTAATCATTTTCCCGAGTGAGTTCTTTCAAAACCATAGTAATTATCTGGTTTCACACACCTAGTTGATATAGTTAGGGCTTGTCTACACTGGCAAGTTACTGCGCTAAAACTTTCTTGCTTAGGGTTATGGAGAAAAAAAAAAATCACCCTCTACCCTGAGCACAGCAAGTTTCAATGCTGTAAAGCACCAGTGTAGATGGGCATAGCTCCCAGAGCTGGGAGCCTTGCCCCTTATCAAGGAAGTTCAAGTTCTGGGAGTACTTTCTTCAGCACTAGTGCACAACCATATTGTCCGGTAAGTAGGGATGTCAAGAGGTAGATATTTAACTAATCGAGTAATTGATAATTCTGGCAGCAGCCCCTACCCCCACTCCGCTGTTGCCTCTGATAGAGGCAGCAGCAGGGCAGGGGGAAGGGGTGGCACCATGGATGGTGCTGGGGGGAGGAATATGCTGATACAGAGGCAATGGGAGGGGGAGGGAAATGCAAGTAGTCCACTACTCCCTTACATCCCTATTGGTAAGTGTAAGTGTGTAAAGAATGTTGTAGGACTCATGGATCTTGAAGGCACATACTCACCATCAACCACACACCCACCCAGGAACCAATCCCTGCAACAAATCCTGTTGCCAACTTCATCCACAGATCTACCTTAGTAACACCATCATATAGTTGAAAGTTAGGCTTAGATGGAGTGTTTTGTTTTATTTTGATTAGTAACTTACTTTGATCTGTCTTGCTATTACTTGCAACCACTTAAATCACACTTTTTATACTTAATAAAACCACAGGAGGTGGACAAAAGCTGTGCATCTCTCTTTTTCACTGATAAGGGGGCAAATTTTATACAGAGTAAAACAGATTAAGCTGGAGTTCTGGTCCCATTGGGGCTGTGCACCTGGGTGCTGTGTCAAGTCTCTTTGACTGAACCTTCCCAGAGCTGACCTGATCTCGGTGTCTGTGTTGCTCTGCTGTGAGCTGATCCCCCAACTCTTTGCCATCGCTGGAGGAAACCAGAGGATCTGGCTCAACAGGACAGGGTAGCGGGGTACTCCCCAGAAGACAGGTGGGCACGCTCAGTGGTATTTCAGCACATCAAGTGACAGTCTCAAGGGGATCTCTGTGACCGAAACCCTTCCACCAGGAACTGGCTTTCTTATATTTTGGAGCTGTGAAATCGACCAGAATGACAGCCAACAGAAGGAATGCAGGATCTACACAGACTCTGCATCTCCTAACTACACTGACATACGTCTATCTCCATAAGAGACATAGGGCTTATATCAGTGTAGTAAGACTCTTACGCTGGCAGGCTGCAGTGAAGATGCTGACATAGCTAGGCCGACATAAGGTACATAATGTCAACCTAATGTACTGTAGACCAAGCCTTACTATCTTTCCTGGACCTAAAGAAGAGCTCTGTGTGGCACAAACTTTTGTCTCTCTCATCAAAAAGAATTTGGTCAAATAAAAGATATTACTTCAGACAACTTGTTTCTCTAATATCCTGGCTACAACACTGCATGAAAATATCATGAGATGTGCCAATAAAAGCTGATTTAGAAAAAAAGAAAGCAGCAGCTAGAGATGAAACAGCTAGCTTATAAAAAGCCAATTAGGAAAGGCTTAGCCAGCTAAGGTGTTAAATACTCATTACATTTACCTAAAGCTTTTGAGTTGTACAGTATTTGGATTTTAGTGTAGTTTTGCTCTTTTTCCACGGTATTTCTGTTTGCCAATTTTCATGGAGGGTTGGACCCGTCACCTATATCACAGAGATGAAAAAAGTTGCAATCTGTTCTGGAAGGACAGTCCTGGGATCCTGAACAGTTGCAAGAATAGCAGGCAAAGTTTAGGCATTCCCCACATTATACAGCTGGACCACACCTAGCTCTGTAATAAGTTACCTCCTGCAGAACCTGGGCCAGTTGCTCCTTCAGATTCTCTTCACCTTGCTGCTTCTTCACTCCCTGAAAAAATAAGACATGAGAGTTTTGGTGGGGGAAAGAGAAATGATTATGGAACCAAAGTAAGCAAAATACAGAGATCAGGAACAGCTAGAGGAGGGGTAGTCAATTATTTTTGTCAAGGTATGGTCGAGGTCCAGACTTCACAGAAAATATGTATTAACAACAACTAGGGGGCTGCACCCCCTGCTCATTACGCTCACCAATCCTGGCAGCTTTCACAGGCAGAGAGCGTGATGACATCATTCTGTCACCTGGCAGGAAAAACTTGGTGGCGGGGATGTGTGAATGGGCTGAGGGTGCGGGCTAGGAGTGCAGGGTCTCGGCATGGGGGTATGAGTGCGAAGGATGAGGGTGCAGGGTCTTAGCAGGCTGAGTGTACGGGATCTTGGCGGGGGGCTATGTGGGTGCAGGTTCTCGGCTTGGGGGAGCATGAGCGAGGCTGGGGATGTGGGATCTCAGCAGGACAGTGAGTGAGAGGACTGGGGGTGTGGGATCTTGGCAAGGAGATGTATGAGTAAGGGAGCTGAGGGTGCAGCGGTCTCAGCAGGGCAGTGAGTGAGGGGGCTGGAGGTACAGGGTCTCATCAGGGTAGTGAGTGAGGAGGCATGGGGTGCAGGGTCTCAGTAGGGCGGTGAGTGAACAGGCTGGGGGTGTGAGGTCTCACTGGAGGACCTGAGTGAGGGGGCTGGAGGTGCAGAGTCTTGGCTTGCGGAGGTATAGGAGGCACTTACTTGCTTTCACACCATTGCCATTACTGCCTCTCACTGCTCCTATTGGTCAGATTCCAGAGCAGCAGGGAAAGGCTCCAGGAAGCACATGCCTGCACTGATGTTCCCCCAGCCGGGAGAAGGGAAGCAGCAGTATGCACTGCAGCTTCCTCCCCACAAGCTGGATCTGGCAGGGAGCCTCGGGGCTTTCTCCCTCACCCCCACACTCCGCAGGAAGCTGGCTCTGGCGCTCCTATCTTGTGGGCGGCCTGCGAGGCTAGAGTGCCAGCGCAGGCTCCCTGCTACACCCAGCAAGAGACACTTGCCTTTTGGAGGGGGCTCATCAGGTGGGGGGGGGGGGAGGGAGGAAGAGTGGGGCTGACCGAGGGAGTGCAGAGAGGTGGGCTCAGGTATTGAAGGATGGTGCAGCCCTGCTGGGGCACAAACTGGGCTGGCTCAGGCTACTCTGGCCTGTCAGGAGCCGGGTTCTCAGCTGGGGCTGCGAGTGCAAGGAGGCAGCTGGCCCTGCCCTGAACAGCTGCACTGACACTCAGGGCTGGCAGCCCCATTCTGACACTACTCTCCCCAGTTTTACATGAGTTTGAAACTTTACTGCGGGAGTCAACTCTGCTGCGCCTCCTGGTAGCTGGAGAGTGAAAGTCGGTGATGCTAATGATGTGATGACATAATTCTATAGTCCAGCAGGAAAAATTTGTTTTCATAGCGAGAGAGAAATAAAGCCAAAAAAAGATTTTGGGACTCATTCAAAAGCATATGGCAGTCTGGATTTGGCCCCTGGGTTAGAGGAACAGGGAAAGAAAAACTCCTGTTTTCTCTCATGTGAAAAATGAATAAATTAAGGAAATGTTGCCAATGTAATGCAAACCCCAGAAACTCTCACCTTTACTGCTCCCCTGGCTCTTGAATGATCAGAACCATCTAAACTTACACATTATACCTCTTTGTAGACAATATCCTTCAATGTTAAATAACTGGAGCATCTCCAAGTTACTTTTGCTTTAATCAGACTAAAATGTTCACAGGACAGAGAAAGGGAAATAATAGGCCAGTGGAGAAACAGCAAAGTTTTAACTCCATTTAGGAAGACATCTAAAAAAAATGAAGCTACCACACTACTGTAGACAATTCCCAATGCTGCTTTGGATCCCTCTTCCAGCATGGTCAAAGAGCAAGAATTTCTTTTCCAATCCACTTTCAAGTCAATTCTCTCTTGTTTTCAAACATACTTGTTAAACTCAAGTAGAGAAAGACAGAAAACAGATCTTTAAACAAAAAATCTGACATCTAGCTATTTAGTTATGCCAGAGTGAGTGCCTTGTGAAGGAAACCCTATTTACGGTAAGGAAATTGCCCTCCCTGCACTTCATTCATTAGCCAAACGGGATCAATAGAAGTAACAGTGCCAACTGATCCTCCTGCTTGAGTAGGAAAGGGCTTCCAATGCAAATCAGTCATGACTTGGTAACCTATATCTAGAGATAGAAGAGGAGTTCATTCTATACGACCTGTTCAACCCTTGTTCTCTCAATAGGGTTGCCAGATGGTTGAAACAAAAATACCGAACACCCCTCCCCCCAAGCATTGCTTCCCCTAGATCTTTTGGCCGGCAGCCATTTTGTGACGGCAGCCTTGGGGAACCAGGTAAGCATGGGGGCTGGGGGTGTTGGAGGCCAAGGGGGGCTCGGGCGGTCGCTGAGTGTTTGTAGGGTTGCCAGGTTCCCAGCATTTTTGCCTCCTGGGCGGGGAAAAATTCAGAAAATACCGGACATCTCAGGTGTCCGGTATTCTCTGAATTTTTTTTACCAGACAGGAGGTGAAAATACCGGACACCTGGCAACCTTCTCTCTCAATAACCACAAGGGAGGACACAAACAATTTCACACACAGCTTTTAGATGGCAATAATGCATTTACTATCAATTTGTGCTGAACCTGCCTTTGAGGTTAAACCCCATTACTAATATCTTACCTAGTCCAGCCCCTATTGTTCCTATCCAATCTCTATGTCCATACAAATCTGCATACCTCCAGGAGCTGCTGCTGCTGCTGCTCCTCATAAAATGTCCTCTCCAACTGTTCCACCCTCTGCTGATGATGTTCCTGTTCAGTGCACAACTGGTTCTGCAACTCCTGCAGCTCCTGTTCCATCACCTTGATTTCTTTTTGACCAGACTTCCTGCTCTTCCTCACACTCAAAATAGCTGTCTTCTTCTCTTCCATCTTGACTTTCAGCTTCATTATATCACCGAGGGTTTTCCTCAGCATTTCCAAACCAGTCCAAGACTGTGCCAGACTACAGGCTTTCTGGTCCTTATGCCTAAGAGATACAGCTTTCTCAGAGTTCACAGGAATACAATACACTGGAGCATCATCCTCCTCCATGCTTGGACCAGGAGAAGGTAGCTTGACATCCATGTTTTCTGTTTGCTGTTTGGCCAGTTCTGCCCTTTCCTGTGATTTACCCAAAGGTTCACTATCGCAGGACACTCTGTCCCTTTTAGATCGGGAATCTGAAGGGCCTTCTGCTCCAGATGCTTCCAATTCCTCCAAACTAAGTTTACGTTTAGTTCTTGCACCCTTAGCTTTCCCCATCGCTTGGTCATTTCTTGGAGCTAAAAATGGGCAAACTTTCTCCCATTCTTCCTTAATCACTTCATACTCATATTCAGCAGTCTCTTTGTTATCCAAAGGCACTCCTAGTTGAATATGGTCTCCTTCACCTATTGTGTAGGCCTTGAATGGATCAAGACGTTCCTTATTCAGCCAAACACCATTTAGACTCTGAAAAACAGAAATCAGCAAAACTTATCAATGTACATTTAAGTTAACTCCTTCACAAGGTATTTTTGGTTGTTGCAAACATAGCCTACCTTTTCAGAAAGAATATTGTCACGGTAATTCAACAAATTGCCTCACTAACTAGCTTTTGCACAACCCAGACAATTGAACCAGTGTCCCTTTTTCATGTATGTATAACCACCAGTAAAGGTTTCTTTCTACAACTGCTAGAAATAAGTTTGATTTAGGCAACCCCATGGAAAAAAGGAATAAACTATCTAAGGTGCCTTTGGATGGTTTAAACAAGAAATAGTGGTCCGAAGCTTAATGAGAAATGCTTGGATGAGCCCCTAGGAAAGAATCTGCAACAGAAAAGTCAATGAGACATTGGAATTTGTCAGGAATATTTATTTGGGTACATCACCAAGATTTCAGAAAGGAGATTAAAGGGACTAAATGTATACAAAAGGAAAAAACAGAGGAGAAAAGGTAAACCAGTTCTGTATAAATGGAAAGAAAAACAAAAGACGACATACCAGAAGATGTGTAAAATGTAGCAATAGTTTTATACTGAAAAGAGGGCTATGTTAGATTGGACACCAAGAGAGGAAAGCTTCCTAACAATAAGAACAACTTGATAATTGAACTGTGCTAAGTACAGACTTTAGGGTCCTCAGCAATGGAAGTATTCCAAAGAAATATAACAACAAGCTTGAGGGAATAGTAGAGGTGATAAGATGCAGCAAGAAGTTACCCCTCATGACTTTGTATAACAATTTCCAACCACTGCTGCAGACTTCAGGACTAGAACTTCAGACTTACCATATTGGTATGACAGACAATTCTATCCCTATCTTAACAAGGAATCTCTATTGCCCCCAATGAAGAGAGAGTAATACAGCCAATAGCATTGCCATGGATGACTGGTATTCCCCAGAAAGACTGGACACCTCAGATTTAGAAAGCATCTTTCTACTCCAACTTTTAAGAAACTTTGGAGATTAGTCTAAAACAAAAGGAAAAACTATGTAGCACTTTAAAGACTAACAAGATGGTTTAATAGGTGATGAGCTTTCGTGGGCCAGACCCAATTCCTCAGATCATATTCTGAAAGAGAATTGGCATGACCATATATACCAAAGGAATACAATAAAAAAGTGAATACATTATTAAATTGACAAATCAGATTTAGAACAGAAGGTGGAGCAAGGAAAAGGGAGGGAAGGAATAGCTGTTTATAAGTCAATGAATGGCTAATCAGGGATGATAAGTGGGGAAGCTGTCTTTATAATGTGTAAGGTAATTAGCATCTACGAATGGGCCTTAAAGATGCTAATGTTTCTGTCTGTTTTTTCTGTCAAGAAAAGAGGGTGAAATTTACATTTGAGGAAAGAAAACTATGGCTAAAATGGTGAGAAGGTATATATGAATGTGGAATTGGAGGGAGGAGAGAGAGTTTTGGTTTAATTTTTAAACATATCTCCCCTACTGTCTCCAGGGGGTGCATGCAAGCTCACAAGTCACACTGCAATGATTGCACTAAGTGATCTTCTATTCCAAGTACAACACCGCAACTTGTTGGGACTATGTGCAGGAGACAGGGGACTGCTGGTAGGCATAAGGGATCTTTCCATTTAAAGTCATTCCTCTCACCCAATTTCACCTCCAAAATAACCTGAATCTGTTGACTATTAGGGCATGCTGTAGAGCCAATCTCTTTTCCTAGCTCTCAGGGAGGGCCTCTTGGAGCTAGTATTTGTAGATAGAAGATTGGTATTTTCGGGTTTTACTTTGTTTTTACATGTTAAAAATACAAAGCATTTAAAGTCTTGGCTCTGTACTTTGTATTGCATGCATCAAAACAAACAAGGTTAAATTGTTAATAACACTCACTGTACGTCTTCTAGTGCCTCCACCTGCTCATGACCTTACAACGGAACCCTTTAAAAGTCAGCTTGTACATTCCAAATGTTACATCTGTCTGATTTTCAATCAGATGCCTGAATTTAATAATTTTCCATCCTGAAGGAAAGTGTGGGAAGGGGACTTGAATTAAAAGGGACAAGCAACTTGCCACAGTCAGCAAATGAGCTATTGGGGGAGTGGTTTAGAACTCAGATCTCCATCCTTTACTATAGCCAAATAATGATGCTGTGTTTCATGTCACCCAATGGAATTGAAGCCAATTTCATGATTGGAAACCATCTCCAATTTTAGTTTATTGAAAGTAAATTATTGGTGTTCCATTACAGTATCAGCTACCAGTTTGTCATTTAATTAACATTACAAGAGCAGTATCCTTTTTAAGAATACCAACCTTCATAGTTATTCTTTGCACAGCAAAGTTCACAGACCAGTTCTCAGGACCAATACTCCCCACAACATTTCACTATCTGATAGCATCAAAATGCTTTATCAAAGAAGCTAAAAGCAAAAAATATCCCTTATGCCCAAACATAAATAAATCTAAGTCAATATTCTAGATCTCAACTAAGGTAAGTTCCAGATTCAGGGCAAATAACTAGAAGCAATGTTCCCATAGGTCTTTTATCCAAGTTATACTACACTGTATTACAGCATGACTCAAGGTTATCTATTCTTCGTAACTATGACCCTGCAGCTACTCAGACACAGCTCCCAAATGGGAAGTCATCTTTATACCTCCCAGTGCAATTGAAACTCCATTCAATCTCAGTACCTTGTTGTCTGTCACTGTCCACTGGCCTTGTGCATTCTGTTTGAAAGCACAGTGGTAACGAGAGATCATCAGTGGGCAGGTTTTTGAGACCAGCTGGTAGGTGAGACCAAATCCTCGACCTACAGTTACCTAAAGACAAAAACAGTTTAATAGCCACTATGAGCAATAATACAGAAAGAGTGATCTATCTCCTTTTGATTTTAAATACAGTAAACTAAACACTTGGGATGAATTAGCTCTCTACAAGAGTTCAAGGAAGGGATGTGAAAAAGTGTAACCATGTACACACAGTTAACTGATGAGCCTGGGCTCATCAGTTAAGATTCATGATCACACGTAGGCTCCCAGTATGCATAGGGAGCTGGTTTAAAAGCCAGCTCCTATATCCGAGGCAGCAGCGAAGGGCAGCATAAAGGAGCCGGTACACACAGAGAGTCAGCCTAAAAGCCAGCTCCCCATGCACACCAGCTCCTGGGTAGCCGACTGCCCTCCCACACTGCTTCCTCGGATACAGAAGCAGCAGCACAGGGAGGCTAAGCTGGCTCCCCACGCGCAATGGCTCCTGGGAAGCCGCCAGTTGTCCTGCATGTAACCACTGACATTTTCAGTAGTTACATGGTTACTTAATTACACACATTTTAACATCCCTAGTTCAAAGCAATAAGTTTAACACTAAACTCACCAGGGATGTAAGTGACTAGTCAAGTAGTCGATTATCTGGTAAGTCTAGGCTTATCACAGGGGCTGGCCACCTATGGCTCACTTAGGAGCCAAATATGGCTTGAGCTCAGCCCTCACCCCATCCCACCCCACCCCACAACGGGGAGCCCATGCTGGTGCTACAGCCTCACGTCACGCTCCAATCTTGTGAGGAGCGCCAGAGCTACAAATGGCTCCGCACATGCTCCCCTTTCCTCTCCTCTTCCCCTGGCTGGAGGAAGAAAGCAGCAATAGGCTCGCTGCCTGCAGGCTTTTCCTGCTGCTGCTCCACTGCCCAGAATCTGGCCAATGGAGGAACGGAAAGCCATGCCTGAGACAGGGAGCTTGAGAGCAAAGCGGGGGGCAAAAGCAGACCTGGCCGCCATCTTACTCGCAAAAGACCCAATGCTGCCATGGCCATGTCCCTGCTACTCAGCTCACTGCTCTGTACCCATCTCATACCACCCACGCACACCGTGCTCGCACGCCCGCAGGACAGCCTCATGGGGTCACTGGAGTCCATCATCATTGGCAGGGCTTGACAAACCACAGCAAAATCTACTCGCCAGCCCCGCACTGAGCATGCGCCAGATCTGCATTGCACATGCGCACGCCGCCGGTGAACGGGGCGACTGGCTGAAATCTACTCGCCATGGGCGAGTAGATTCACTGATTTGTCGAGCCCTGATCATCAGCCTCCTGAGCACCTTCTTCCTGGTGCCAGCGGGCTGGATCCTGGCCAGCCTGCCTGGACCCACCAGCTGGACTCTCTGCACTCCTGGCAAGATGCAGCCTCCACTCCACACTCAGCTCTTGGGCTGCTGATTTATTCCATGACCCGTGTGACTGGCTGCCACATGGGAATGACTGTTACAATGAATAAACCCTGTTACAGACACTGGGAAAAAAAAAACCCTAAGTGCTGCCTAAACCCTGCACACACACCCCACACCAAGAACCTGCCCCCCGCCTGCTCCTGTCCCCCCGCCCCTGGCCAGACACCCACATGCACCCTGCTTCTTCCCTCTCGCACCCACCTGCACCCTGCTCCTGTACCCTACTTCACATCCCTAATAGGGATGGGGGTGCAGAATTTGGGTGAGGACTAGTCGCTTCCCCACCTTGCTGCCTCTATCAGAAAGAGGCAGCGGGGGGGGAAGGGGGGGGAGAGGGAGGAGGAGAGGAAGCGGTGCTTCAAAGTGGCAGCACTGCATGGAGCCTGGGGTCAGCTGGGGACTCCCCCACTGACCCTGGGATCCATGCGGTGTTGCCACTTTGAAACGTCACAAGGAGCACGGAGCCAGTGGGGCACTGCTTGAGTCCCCCACTGGCCCTGTGCTCCCCACAGCACTTTTGCCTTTGAAGTGTAGCAACAGCCCTAGGCAGGGGCAGATGAGGATTTTGCGGGACCCAGGGCAGCACAATTTCGCGGGGCCCCCCCTTTGACACGGCGCATGCGCGGGGCTTCTTGAAGTGCGGGGCCCGGGGCGGCCACCCCGCTCGCCCTGCCCTATATCCACCCCTGGCCCTAGGGCTGTTGCTACATTTCAAAGGCAGAGGCACCCTTATCGACTAATCAAATAGTCGACGCAAATTGCATTGACTATTTGATTAGCCAATTAATCGACATTTTACATCACTAATCTCTATCCCACTTATGGGCCGCTCTGTCTCACACACTGGACCCCTCATTTTTGGCCCCACCCCAGAGCCATGGAGGGCCCACAAAATCCACTGGAATCTCAGAAGAGTTAATCTGACCTCAGGCCTTGAACCTCAGTCCTCCTGACCCTTCCCCCCAATGGGGCTGGAGCACCAGGGGAGTGAGGTGTCTCAGTTGAGAGCCACATCAGTGAAGGTTGGGTGTTTTTAGAGGGGCTGGATTTTTGTTTGTCACTTGTGTGTGGTCCCTGACTGACTTTTCTGTGGGTCAGCAGCCTCTGGCCCAAAATAGGTTCCCCACTCCTGCCATAAATAAAGACAATCTTGAAACCTTTTGCATTGGGCATAATATTTTACTTTATTTAAAAATGAAGCCTGGCCAACAAGCCCCCAATAAGGGCCCAGCCCCCATCTGGCCACAGCCTGATAACACTCCTGGCACCCCCGCATATCCCAACCCTGAACCCATCATACACCTGAATCTCTGCCCTGAGCACCTCATACACCCACATCCCCAAACTCCTGCACCCCCACATTCCCAGACTCCTGCCATTGCCATAACACTTCTGCACACCCCCCAAACAACCCAACCCTGTGCCCTGAGCCCATCATACACCTGAACCCCCAGCCCTAAGCTCTTCATACCCCACACTCCCAAATTCCTGCACCCCCCACATCCCCAGACATAAGATGGACAGAAGACAGCCTGAATGCGTGCATGAAGCTGGATTTCACCAGTTATGATGTAAACTTAAAAGAAATGTGCAAAAAGATGCAGCAGCAGAAGTCCCATTAAATAGTCTATCAGTACAATGTTTTATTTATGCTGTCATTAATCATATCAAATATCAATAATATTAAGTTGTATATTTTCAGTCATGCAAATGGACATTCTTATATGGCTCTTTGTTGATCACTTGTTCTGAATTTTGATGTAGTTTAGCTCCTTGGTTTGAAAAGGTGGCTGACCCCCAGCTTATAGGGTAGTCAAGTCACTACTCAACTAGTTGCTTACCCCCACCCTTTGCTGCCTCTGTATGAGAGGCAGCAAGAGGGGGGAGCAGGAGCCGGTGATGGGTGGAGCAGACTTAAAAGCTGGTTCCTCCCAGCACCGTCTCCACAGGGGGCCAGGGGAGGCAGAGGCACAGCGGGGGACGCAGGTCCCAGACACAGTGCCTCTGCTTTTTAAATGCAGTAAGAACCTGGCAGCTCTCACTACATGTAAAAAGCGGCGGCGCAGCAACCCCCAATCGACTAATCAAGTAGTCAATGGAGTCCCTCGACCAGTCAATTAGCTTACCAAGCGCTATTTAACAGCCCTACGCCACACACACGGTTACTACAGGTTGCACCTCTGTGGTCTGGGACTCGCTGGCGCCCGACCGTGGATGTTGCTGGACCAGAGGGCCCCAGTGGCAGAGGCTGGTGGGTTCCCCGGCCCCCCAGCCCGCCTCCCTCCCGCACCACCCCCAGCCCCCCCGCTCCTCACCCCACCAGCCCCTCCCCCGCGCGCCTCACCTCGCCGCCGCTCTCCAGCAGGAGCCACTGGCCGCTCATCCCCACTCGCCTGAGGCACCAGGTGCGGCCGGAGCCCTCCGCGGGCGAGGGGCCGCCGCACTCCGCCATCCCGCCAGCACCGCCCGGCCTAGGCAGCAGGCAGGAGCAATCGCAAGAGGGGACAGCGGCAGCATCCAACTCCGGGCGGCCGGCCGGCGCCTCCCCCAACCAAGATGGCACCGAGCCCAGAGCGCCTGCGTGCGCCGCAGCCCAGCCAATCGATGCCAGAGCCGTGACTCCGAGAGGCCGACTCTACTGTGCGCGTGCTCGGAACTCCCAGCTGGCGCCCCCGAGCTTCAGTGACGCGCGCTGCCCGGCCAGACGCTGCTCTGTGCGTGGCTGCCGGCTCGGGCCAGTTACAGCTCCCTTAGGCTGCAGGCAGGGGCCGCCGATGATGCTCAGGCCTGACTCCTCACATGTCCCGCTCCCCCCCTCCCGAGATACAATTTCAGTTGCCCACGAACCCCGCCGGAGAAAGCCAGCAGATCTCAAGCCCCCACTGAGTGTTTATGAAAGACCGCTATGAGGCGCTCTTCCCCATAGCGCAGGGGTGGGGAACCTTTTTTTGGATTGGAGCCACTACCCACAGAAAAATCAGTCGGGGCTAGCACACAAGTGAGAAGCCCCTGAGGGAGAAGGAAAAAGACACTCCCCACTTCACACACCAGAGCCTAGGAGGGCTCAGGGTAGTAGGTTTTTTGTGCTCCAGCCCTGTGGGTGGGTGGAAGGTGGTTGGCGCACCAGCTCAGGCTTTCCAATGCAGGGCAGATTGCTGAGCTTTGGGGGCCAGATCCTGGCAAGCCAGGGGCTGCATCCAACCCGAACCTGAGGTTCCCCACCCCTGCTTTAGTGTGTACTCAGGGTGCTGCCCCAACAGGGCCATCCCTACAAGAGCTGGTGCCCTACACAGCCCAGCACCTGCACGCGTACCTGTATGGGGGGAGAGGCCACTTTGCGGTGGTAGGGGGTTCTGCACAGGCAGAAGCTGTGGGGGGCAGGAGCAGGGCAGAGAGGGAGGCTCACCTGACAGTCTCAAGGAGCAGGTGGGAGATGCTGGTGGTGGTGAGCACCATGAGTGGCAGCCGAAGGACCCAGGAGAATCAGAGGGGTGGATGCAAAGCTATCAGAAAAGAAGCAGCACTTTGAAGGGGAAACTGATATTTCTTTCCAGCAGAGTCGACTGCATGACTGTCCCCTGTTCCTCCTGAGTCCTCTGACTTGTGCTCGCACTGGTCGCCACTGCCTGCACTGAGGACTGGGCACAGCCTCCAGGTGGGGAGAGGGGACTGTCAGGGGATGGAGCTGGCCTTGCAGCACCCAGCTGCATAGGACATTATGAAATGTGGGGCAATTTGGTGCCCTGAATAAAGTGGTGCCCTCAGGGCCGGACCAAGCCATTCCGACGCTCCAGGCAGACAGTTTAATTGCGCCCCAGGTTGGGGGAGGGCACATGCGCAGCCCCGCCCTCACGCCGGCGCGTGGGAGAGGGCGCATGCGTGGCCCCGCCCTCGCGCCAGCGCATGGGGGAGGGCGCGCGGAGCTGGCGGCAGCAGGACGCACGTGCCTGGCCCAGCCCAGCATGGCTACCACCGCAGGCGCGCAGCCCGGGGCCGCCCGGGGCGGACCAAGCCTGGCCGTGCAGGGCCCCGCGGCCATGGGGGGGAAGGGTGCTGCTGGCCGGCGCTGCGGGGGATAACGCAGCCCCTGCCCCGGGCGGCCGCTGCAGGGTGGCCGCTGGGAGCTGCTGCAGCCCAGGAGCCAGGCGCCCCCCATAGGTTGGCGCCCCGGGCAGCTGCCCGGCTAGCCCATGCCTTAATCCGGCCCTGGGTGCCCTACACAGCTGCCTGTTTTGTGTATCAGAGGAATGACCCCTGCCTCAATCTCAGCAAAATAGGCCCAACTACCCAGGGACTGTACCACAAGTATCGAAACCTCAAGTAAACTTCATATATGACCTCTTGCACAGAGGGTCATCAGTACATAACTTGAAGTCTGATACAATAATCAAACATGTCCTCTGGTATCTATAATTTATGGGACTGAGGTATTATCTGTGACATAGTAGGCATGCAATTCTGACACAGAAATTTTTTTTTCCAGATTGTAATCTTTCTTTATTTGCTGTTGCCAACTCTCGTGATTTCATGACAACTCCTACAACAATTTTGGTATCTTTCTGAAAATGTCAGACTTTGGAAGCAAATAATTTAGTATCTCACCTTTCATTAAAAAAAGTTTCTTAGTAGAAAAAACCTTGAAAAGAAGACTTGAAGGTACCCTAAAGTATCCAGGAACCAGAAGGCAAAGAAAATACCCCAACATTCATAATTTTTTAAATCTCATTATTTGGGGGGGAGGGCCTAGTTCATGACTTGAATATCTGTGGCATACTGATTACACTGCTCTACAGCCAAAATGCTTCTGAAATAAATGTAGTCAAACTTTACTAATTCTGGGTCACGGAGAACGAAAATGATGCTTAAAATTGTTGATTGGCTCTAGTTTTCAAGATATGCTATTGGGTCAGTATATATGACCCTTGACTTGGGAATGGCGGAGGATAAGTGAGTTATAAAGGGAAGGGATCTCAATTTAAACCAGAAATGACTAAAATACATCTTTGACTGGATCTATGAATAAATCTATGACTGGGTTTGGACAGTACTTGCTTTTTAGGCAAAACAATGAATGATGCAATCTGAAGCTGGTATTGTGTCATACATGATATGAATTGCATCATGTTATTCCTAGAAGTCATGTTCCGTGACCGTCAAAAGGATCTTGTCCCATTCTTCTTCATGGAAGGTGATCTTGTAGCCTGCAACAACATCGATGGTGTGATGGCAGCCCTCAACATCGTTCACGATCCAGATGAGTGGAGACTGTTCATTGATTCATCGAAGATGAGTCTTAAAGCTGTTTTGCTGCATAATGGCAATGTTTTGCCATCAATTCCAGTTGGTCATGCAGTCCATATGAAGGAAACCTATGACAACATGAAACAACTTTTGTGCATAAACTATGACCAACATCAGTGGCAGCTTTGTGGCGATTTGAAGGTTGTTGCTCTCTTGCTTGGTCTGCAGACTGGATACACAAAGTACTGCTGTTTTCTCTGCGAATGGGATAGTCATGCAAGAGATTCCCACTACATCAAGATAGATTGGCCATTCCGACAGTCATTGGAGCCTGGGAGGAAAAGTGTTCAGCATCCACCACTTGTTGAATCAAGGAAGATTTTGTTACCACCCTTACACATCAAGCTGGGTCTGATGAAGAACTTTGTCAAGGCCATGGACAAAACACAAGCAGCTTTCAAGTACCTCCGTGGAAAATTTCCAAGGTTAAGTGAAGCTAAGATAAAGGAAGGTGTCTTTGTTGGTCCTCAGATTCGTGAACTTCTTCGAGATGATGCATTTGACCATGCACTGCGTGGCAAGGAAAACGGCATGGAAAGCCTTCCAGTTAGTGGCAATAAATTTTCTCGAAACAACAAGGCAGACAACTACAGGTTGTTGGTGGAAAACCTCCTCAAGGCATACAAAAGCCTTGGTTGCAACATGTCACTAAAGATACATTTTTTGCACTCTCATCTAGATTTTTTTCCACCGAACTGCGGAGCAGTGAGCGACGAGCAAGGCGAGCGATTTCACCAGGACATTGCTACAATGGAGAAACGCTATCAGAGCAAATGGAGCCCATCGATGCTTGCAGACTATTGCTGGACAGTGACAATACAAGAGACAAGCCAAGAAGCGCCGAGTAGACACTGAATAGGACTAAACTATGTACATAATAGTTTTTTGCCTTTTGTTTCATAATAAATTTTATTTATATAACCCTTTTGCTGATTTTTAAAGTGTTACATAAACAGGACAGGTGAAATATTATCATGTAAAGCAACCATAAACACATGAAAAGACCCAGGTTTACAATTTATGATTAAAACTCTACTATCTACACAATATACATAGATGTAAAATGTAAAAACTTAAATATCTTGGAAACAGTAGCCAATCAGTTGTTTTAATTGTCATATTTGAATTCAGCACATCAAAATACATAATAAATAGCACATTTTATCTCTGAAGCAGACGACTTCTAAAAAATTGTAGACAAGTGATTATTATTGACTGTGAAGGTGCCCAGGACAAGCGAAACCTAGGTCCTATTACACAGAAGTGTATAAATACATCCTTGGAATAGAGCACAAGGCTAAAGTAAAGGCACTGGAGTTCAGACAGGCCAGCTGGAGAGAAGCCAGGTAGACAATGCTCTGAAGCCCAAGTTCAGCTGAGAGGGGACCTAGAGACAGAAGGGAAATGGGCCAGACAGTAATTTATGTACCGCTGCCCCCTGCCACACTAGCCTCCCAGAAAAGTTACTGCTGCTAGGCCAGCAACTGGTGCAGAGCTCTGCACAGGGGCAGCCCAGGCTCGGCTCCGCTCACCCCTCGCTTTGCCCAGGGGCAGCGGCCACATGCTTAAAACTCTCACAAGCCCCTTGAAGCGGACCTGCAGAAACTCCAAAGCATGCCGGGAGGCGCTTTGCATACGGCTCCCCGATCCCACCATCCCCTGCGGCATGGAGGTTTCTCTTGCTGCCGCCTCTCGTTGAATGGTGTCCTACCGACGGCGCGAAGCCAGCGTTTCTGGCGTTCCGCCCTCGGTTAAGATGGCCGCGGCAGGCCACGCGCGCCGGCTGCTCCGGCTCCCCCCAGGTTGGCGCTGCGGCTCCTGCCGGGCTCGCTCCGCCGCCGCCTGCCCCCCGGCGGGGCAGGTCCGCCAGGCCTTTCTTCGCTTCTTCCAGGAGCAGCACGGACACCGGCTGGTGCCCTCAGCCCCCGTG
The DNA here is from genome assembly GCA_019425775.1 of Rafetus swinhoei. NCBI lineage: Eukaryota > Metazoa > Chordata > Testudines > Trionychidae > Rafetus > Rafetus swinhoei. Next base: position 142,139,368 of record CM033440.1, on the reverse strand, counting down.
CGGCCCCGCGGGAACCCCGGGCTCCTCTTCGTCAACGCGGGCATGAACCAGGTGGGCGGGGCGGGATCGGGGCCGCGGCGGCGCTGCCGCAGCCTCCCGACGGGGGAGCCCTGGGCTGAAGCCCCGGTTGAGCCCCGGCGCCTCTTGCATTGCAAGCTGAGCCGCGGTTGTAGCTGCTGGGACGTGCCCGAGCTCCTGGCAGCCTCTGAGCCCTGGCTGGTGCCCCCGCCTGGCTGTTTCTGCCTAGCCCGTGGCGGGTAAATCTTTCAAGCCCTGGCGTAACCCGCCCCTAGCTGCATAATGCACCACCGATGCGGTCCTGGCAGCTGCAGCTGCTCAGGGCAGCACCCACAGACCCCATTGTGCATGTAGCGCTCCCCACTGCCTCTCTCTGCAATAAACACTGCTAGGGCTCTGGCCCGCCGCAGCATAGCATCGGGGTGCCTCCCTGTACTTATGGAATATGTGCTGGGAATGCATCTGTGAGGTAGGTGACTGCTGTCCTGACAGATTAAGTGATTTGCTCAAAGTCACCGGAAAATGCTCTTGCTGAGCTGGAAATTGAATCTAGGTTTCTGGGGATCCAGATCTGTGTTCTCATTACAAGGCCATCCCGTTTTTGTTGCAGTAGTGAGGATAGGTATGAGGCCCAACTTAAAAAACACATAAGAACAGAACATAAGAACGGCCATACTGGGTCAGACCAATGGTCCATCTAGCCCACTATCCTGTCTGCTGACAGTGGCCAGTACCAGATGCTCCGGAGGGAGGGAACACAACAGGTAATCTTCACAGTGGGGGAATGTAGCAGAAAGAAAGAGTCTGACGCATGAGCCTGGTGCTTGAACCAAAGTAAGCAAGAGTTAAGAACATAAGAACGGCCCAAGGTCCATCTAGCCCAGTATCCTGTCTGCCGACAGTGGCCAATACCAGATGCCCCAGAGGGGAGGGAACACAACAGGTAATCCTCACGTGATCCCTCCCCTGTCTCCTCCAGAGAAACAGAGGCTAGGGACACCATTTCTACCTATCCTGTTATACTATGAGTAACAGACAGCTTATCTTCGTTCAACAATAAACCTGACTCAGGTGCCTTCATATCTTATCTGAGTCTGCGGTCTTTGGGGGCTCTCATGAAGTCTATTTTGCTAGCTACCTGCGCAGAGCTGGCATGATATACTGAGGGAGCATATGAAAACACACGCAGCCAAAGGTTTATCATCACTGATGGAGCAGGAGATCTGTCAGGATGCCACACCAGTGAATCCTAAATTTACTTGTACTGCTGTCCTGAACTACTACACTACCCGATTAGCCTAACCATGGTAGTTAATGAATGTACTCTTTTACATACCTAACTGAAACTCCCAGTGTTGACCAGGCTCAGGACAACTGTTCTACTACTCAGCTACTTTTGAAATTTTTCATATTGGACCAAAAATAAAACTTTTGTAACATTTTGGGAGGTTGTGGAATCTCCATCACTGGAGATATTTAAAAGCAGGTTAGATAGGCATCTGTCAGGGATGATCTATGGTGCTTGGTCCTGCCATGAGGGCAGAGGACTGGTCTTGCTGACCTCTAGAAGTCCCTTTCAGTTCTAGTGTTCTATGATTTTCACAAATGTGGAATTGTTTTTGGGGTGAAGTGGAGGAGGGGGTATTTGTATAGCCTGGTGGTTAGAGTGCTGGGCTGTTGAACATCCAGGTTCAAGTCCTGCTCTGCAATGATTTGGGATGAAAACGTCTCTGAGTCAGGCACTTGAATTTGGGTCTCCCAACCACAGTTAAAGAATGTCTCTCAAGCCTCCCTGACGTATTTCATGAAAACTGTTTCACAGAGGGTATGTCTAGACTGCAAGCTTCTTTCAAAAGAAGCTTTTTCAAAAGAGCTCTTTCAAAAAAAGCTTCTTTCAAAAGAGAGCATCCACACCTCAAAACCGGATCGAAAAAGCGATCTGCTTTTTCGAAAGAGAGCATCCAGACTGCATGGATGCTCTCTCGAAAGAAAGCCCTGATTGCTATTCACAGAAAGGCCACCAGGGCACCTGTGCTTTTTTTGATTGCCGCCTCTTTCAAAAAATGTCCCTGCTCTGCATCCACACACGCCTTTTTTCGAAAGAGCTCTTTCAAAAAAGGCGTTCTTCCTCGTAATTAGAGGTTTACCAATGTCCAAAAAACCCCTGCATTCTTTTGATTTAATTTCGAAAGAACGTGATTGCAATGTGGATGCAGGTGAAGTTTTTTTGAAAAAACAATGTAGTCTAGACATACCCAGAGATGTATCTTTTTGGCTTTGCCAGAACTGCATATTGTCTGAAATCATTCCAAGCACCTCTGCCATGCCTGGAATACTTCAGGGCAATAAACCCCGTAACAAACTTTTCTCGTTGTTATTTAATAATTGCAGCACAGAAACCCCACTCAGGACCTATAATTCAACCCGACAAGGTATGAAAATGGCATGATTTTTTGTGTGTGTTCCCTTCTAGTTCAAGCCCATTTTCTTGGGTACAGCACATCCCCGAAGTGAGTTGGCACAGTACCGGCGTGTGGTGAACAGCCAGAAGTGCGTGCGTGCTGGTGGGAAGCACAATGATTTGGATGATGTGGGCCGAGATGTTTACCATCACACCTTCTTTGAGATGCTGGGAAACTGGTCCTTTGGGGATTACTTTAAAGTGAGATACTTGAGCATGTGCTCCTCGGGACATGGGTCAGGTCTTGCTACCACATGTCAAATGTACCTTGGGGTGCTGTATCAGGCATGTTGTCTTGGCTGCTCTGATGAGCTTGGGATTTTTTTTGGTGTGAGTTCCAGGGTTTAAACCACCGGGTGAGCAGAGCGCGTGCTGGTGTTCACCAGCAAGTTAGCTGATCTGGAGGGGATGGCTGGTTTTTCCCAACTGCCACGTTGCCAAAAGAAGCTATCAACATGCTAAATATTCAGCTAATTCTTACATTCAAGTAGCAATTTGTGTATTTGTCGTAAAGATGCTGGGTAATGGCAAATGGTGTGGCAAGGAGATGGGGCTGAGCACCAGCGAATGAGAGTGAAATACATCTCTGGTTTAAAATACGATCCATATTAGGAAAAGGTTTGCTAACTCCCCTGGTTTAAATGGTGCACCCCCTCTGGGAACACTAAATTGGAGGGTTACCTCCCGGAATTAACTAAAGACAATGGGGCTGACTTCAGATGACTTGGGCTGTGAACTGCATGGTTCATGGGAATGGGCTAGGGAGTCTGTGATCCAAATTGGGGTAGAGGTGGCAGCCTAGTTCCTGGGGAGCAGACAACCCCACTTCAGCCATCACTGTGACAGTTAGTCATCAAGACTGCTCCCGTTGCAAGAGGGAATCACTCAGTACTCTGCCTGTTGGACATGGGATACTGAGGTCACCAGTAGGAAGCTCATTGCTTGCTTTCCATAGATACCAGAAGGCCTGCTTTGGTGGTGTAGCCCTTTATCACTCTGTTCTACACTGTAGAATGGCAAAGGGCAAGTGCAACCAAGACTAGCAGCTTCAGTTGGAGTCTCTCTCCTGGATGCTTCTGACTAGCTGTGCTGTCTTTTGCTTTCCCGCACTCCATTCAGGAGGAAGCGTGTGGCATGGCATGGGAGCTCCTAACACAGATCTATGAGATCCCAAAAGACCGTCTCTACATCACCTATTTTGGAGGAGACTCCTCACTGGGTCTGAGCCCAGATGAAGAGAGCAAGGACATATGGCTTAGCCTAGGGTAAGTGTGTGAGAGCAGAGGGGCAGGAGAGTCATGGGCAGAGGTGAGAGGCGAGTTCAGTCACCATTAGCTCTTTAGCTGGTAGGATGCAGATGTGGAAGAGAAAAGGATTAATCAGTGGGGTTTTTTTTTTACTCTCTCATTTGAGTCCCAGTCCATTGGATTGTTATGAATTCCTTAGTGGCCCAGCAGCCCTGGTAAGCCCTGTCTTACCGCTCAATTGCCATTTCAAATGCAGCGCTGGGTTAGTCAGGGTGATTACTGCTGGCCTGTGTGAAATGAGACCAGTGGCCTCAGGCCTGTCTTTAATAAAGATGTCCACACAACTGTACTTCCACAGTCAATGGTACTGAATCTCCTCTCAGCCAAGAGGCCTAGAACTGAATAGGTGGTGGAGCTGGAGCTCCTGTCTCAAACCTAGTGACCCCTCCTTCCAGGGGAGGGTGGAAAAAAGGATGATTTTTTTTAAACAAAAAATGTAGGTGTTTTTTAAATTAAGTAGAGGTGTTTGCATATTAAAAATAAATACATTGAAAATTAAACATGAAATAGTTAGAACCATGTTAAAGTCTAAACTTATAATTTAAAATTATACAGAACATAATATTAAAGAGTAGATGTTTGCTGACAAATTGTAACGACAAACCACTTTTAAAGTGGAAGTCACTGGCTAAACATCTGGAAATAAAATTGAAGGAAGTGTTAAATGAAGTTTTGACAGCAGTGTCCTCTTCTGTGGGTGCAGAGGGGGGAATATTCACTCCATTTCAGTTTATTCAAATAGTTCAATTCAATGACTAATTCACTGGTTTCTTAACTTTCAGCTGGGGAGTTAAAAAAGCTTGTTTTCCTCTTCTGTTATATGACTAAAAACTAAGTATGAGAGAAAGAGTTCTAAAGTCCTGAAGGATATAATGACCTGAAACAATCTGTTCAATTCACTAACTGCAGAGACTATGCCCTTTGTTTAGTAAATCAGCTACTTTTAAATGAAAACCATTTTTGTTAGACTCTGTGATACTTTCTGGTGCCCCAGAAACCTGTTATATTTCAGTGGTGTCGCTGAGCAGGTCAAATCAGGGCAAATTTGCTTAGAAACAGGACTATCTACAGGCCAAGACTGGGGTTCCTCCAGTATAAGGTACACCACAAGTCACAAAGAGCACTTCTGTTGCCACACTGTCCATTAAGAAGTCACACAAGCAGCCCCCTTAGCAATCCAGCATCTCCTGTGCCACAACCTGCACCACTCCTTACTCAGATGAGAGGTTATGAAAACCAGTCTCACCAAATCTGAACAGGTTCTTTCGATCCCAAAGGACCAGTGACTTTCCCAGGTCAGCTTATACCTCAGCTCTTGCCCACTACTTGAGACGCATTTTCAATCAAATACTGCTATTTGCTTGAGGCTATGTCTACGCTACAGGCTTCTTGTACAAGAAGACTGATGAGATCTACAAAAACTGTAGTGTAGACCTTGACTGAGTAGCCACGTTTTCACAATAGGTGAGTAAACCCTGTTGATAACTCCCAGAGGCAAACATTTGAAATACAGCTACAAAGCCAATTCTCATCATTTCAGATACAAAAATGAGCAGTATGAGCAGTATAAACAGAACAAGTGAATGATCAGCTTTCTATAGACACTGCAAATGTATAACAGTGGTTGCAACGATGTTTATATGCTAATCTCAAATCCAATAATGTCGCGGAGGCGGCTAGTTCAGCCCTCTATGAGCAGAAGCAAGTAAACCATATTGAGTTGGGAAGGTTAGGTAACAGTACAGTCAGAGAGGAGTCCCCCAGACTCCTCTCCCTGGCTCATGGTAGCCTGTGGCTTGTGCACTGTGGAAGGAACAATCTGCTAGCCCTGCCCTGTGATCTCTGCTACTGTCTTTTTCAGGGTGCCTCCCAGTCATGTGCTACCTTTCCCACTGAGGGAAAACTTCTGGGAGATGGGTGAGACTGGCCCTTGTGGCCCCTGCACCGAGATCCACTACGACCATGTAGGTGGCGGCAGGGACGCAGCAGCACTGGTGAACCAGGACAGCCCTGATGTGGTGGAGGTCTGGAACTTGGTCTTCATGCAGTACAGCAGGTACTGGGCCCCTGAGGGCTGCCTCAGAGCAACACTCCATATATGAAACTTGTACCTCCCTAAAGACATTAATGTTCAATGAGTCCTTGCTCCACACTGGTTGGGACAGATGAGAGGAGCTAAAGAAAGGCTTGGAGACATCTCAGAGGCTCCTCTTTGCCCTCTGTGCAGCCATCTGCTAGACACCCAACCAGTGTCTTCTCTTCCCCTGCTACTTTTTCCATCTCTGCCTTGTCTCTCAGATCTCCTCTGCCCTGCTGCTGCTCCTGTCAGTCGTGTCCCTGGCCTTGCCCCCTTTTGCCGCATAGCTGCACCTGTCAAGCCCCCTCTGCTCCTTCCTACTGCTTCCATCCTCAATCTGTGTCCCCCTCCAACCCCACTCAGATTGATTAGCACTTGGCCTCAGACTAACTTCCGCTTCTCTTTGGCTTGTGTTTTGGGTGTGGGCTGGTGTGTTGCCAGAGAGGCTGATGGGAGTCTCCGTCCATTGCCCCAGCACCACGTGGACACGGGGATGGGCCTAGAAAGGTTGGTGACAGTCCTGCAGCGCAAGCGCTCCAACTACGACACAGACCTCTTCACCCCTATCCTGGATGCCATCCACCAGGTGATGATTAGCTGCCAGAGGTCCCAGCTGAGCCTAAAGCACTTTCCAGTCTGGGTGTCTAGCGGTTATCTGCTGAGCATTGAAATAGCGTCCCCTTGGGGTGGGAGTTAGCAGCTGTCAAACACCACACAGCGTTGCTGCACAGCTGCTTAGGCCAGGACGTGTGTCCATTTGAAGAACAGTGGGGGTTAGAGAGACGGGAGAGAAAGTCCTAGCTTGGAATTTAACCAGGACCCCACAGTTCACATAACTCCTGTTACAAGCGTCTTGGGATTGTAATTGCCCCAAGTGGTTAGATACTGGGTTTGATGATGACTCTGACATGCGTGAGCCCTGGTCTCTCATGTGCCAGATGGATGTTAATGTGGTACATTTGGCATGCGGGGTAGACTGGCATCAGTGTGGGAAGGGAATTAGCTACATGCCTGGCATTAGGAGGAAGAACCACCTGGGCGCCCGTCAGCCCAGAAAACACCCACCCAGAGCAATATTATGCAGAGTTTACGGCCAGATGCCTTTCAGAGCAGCTGTGCTGTTCAGAGCTAGTTGCCACCTCTAAAACATCTCCCTTTCCATCCCCATCCCTTTTCTGTCACAGGGCTGCGGGGGGCCTGGATACCAGGGCCTGATCGGGGAGGCTGATGTTGGATCTGTGAACATGGCCTACCGCGTGGTGGCAGATCATGTGCGCACCCTGTCTGTGTGCATTGCTGATGGCGTGTACCCTGGCATGTCTGGAGCCGAGTAAGGATGCATGATAATGGGGAGGGCTGCTTGGCTGTGAAGGGGAAGGAGAGTACCAGCAGCAGTAGGGTGAATGTTCTGGCTGGAGTGGAAATGAGTGAGAAGGAAGCAGGTTGGAGGTGAGAGAATATAGAGGGCACAGGGCAGGAGGGGCATAGCTGTAGGAACCAGCATGGTTATGTGTGGCTGGCCCTGTGGTGATCAGGCTGGAGAAGGTATGAGATGTGGGGAGTTGGAGTGGGCATAAGGAATGATCTAGGCAGGGCAAAGAGGGGCTGACTTTTGGGTTTGTGTGTGGTAATATGGGTGAAGAAGGCAGAGCTGGTTTTGGGGGGGAGACCTGGTCATGGTGGGGCATTTGCTTGTATAGGTGGGACCTGGGCAGACATGGGGAGCTGCTTTGTGCTAAGGGGCAGCTGGGCAGCAGCCGCAGGAGCTTGCTTTTGTGGGCAGAGAAGGGGAAGCTGATTTGTGGGGGGGCTCAGGCAGAGAAGAGGGAGCTGGGCAGGGAACGGGGAGTTGTTTGGGACTCATGGGCAATGTTCCCTCTAAATGTTTTCCATCCATATGTGGAATACATTTTATGTGCACTGAGGCATTTGTGGATGTGCACCACCAGTGTAAACACCTGCTGCCAGCTGTGAGCACTCTGCTAATCAGCTGGGTGGCATTTAAATCTCTCCTGAGTGGCCACCCATGCACTCAGTTTACAGGAAACAGTGCTCATGGGGCTGTCTTAGGAATCCTCCCCTATCTACAGGCTGGTGCTGCGCCGCATCCTGCGCAGGGCTGTCCGATTTTGCTCTGAAGTTCTTCATGCTCCGCCTGGGTTCCTGGCCAGCTTGGTTCCTATTGTGGTAGAAGTTCTGGTAAGCACAAAAGGGAGGGAGATTTGCCTATCAGCCTAGGTCTCATGCTGCCAGATGTTTCTCAGCTGAGTGCAGGAGCAGTTTCCCATGCCAGGAGGTTGTATCCACTAGGGATCTTTGACTGTGTGAGATGTTTATCCCAGTGGCACTTGGCCTTCTTATTTCTATAATCTCAACAAGCTCTGAGCCAAACAATATGCACAGCACAGGTCCGATGTGTGAGTGTGAAAGAAGAGACGTGGGCTGCCAGCATAGACACTTCTCTAGCGTGCTGGTTCCCAAACGGGTTTCTGAAGAGCAGGCTGATCAGCTCTCCTCCCTTTTGTTTCTTTCTGCTAGATCTTATGAGAAGAAACTATACATACATTGAAAGTACTTTCCTAATACTACTCTTGCACAAAAAGCATTTGCTGGAGTAGCCACAGAGGTGTCCTGGAACACCGCATGGGAGGGCAGGGGGGATCCATGCAGCAGCAAAGGGCAAGAGAAGCAGCTGTGAAACAGTAGCTGTTAACCAATGTGTAATCTCACTCTGTGAAATCCGGGTTGGGGCTGTAATGGGTGCTGTCTTCCTCCTCTTCCACCAAAGAAGCACTGCCTTCATGCCCGTCAGGAGCCAGCCAGAGTCACACGGAAGTGCAGAAAGTATCAGTTAATTAAAGTTGGCTGTGTCTGGGATGCAAGGTGGGAAGTGGTTAGAACAGGGGATTTGGAGAGTGGGACACAGGCAAGTCACTGTCTCACCCTGCCTTAGTTTCTCCATGGAGGTGTGGCACTTGCCTTACAGGGCGGTGGGAAGCCTCTTTAATACTTTCAAAGCTCTTTGCAATCCTCGGATAAAGGTGCAATAGCCATGCCGAGGCATCTGGCTCACCCAGATGCAGCCCTGAGATGGAGTCCCATGGGGTGAGCAGGGTCAATGCAGAGGGGCTCAGACGAGCCCATGTCCCCGGTGGTGGTAGGGAGGAGTGTTTGTGCCGACACTGCATGCAGCTTTTTCTGATGCTCAGTGCAACTTGCTCTGCAGGGAGATGCCTATCCAGAGCTGAGGAAGAACGCAGGCCAGGTGAGCAGCATGGCATCTGCTGGGGAGAAGCAGTAACCCCTCCTGGGAATCATGGCCAGCCTGGATTTGGGGGCTCCCTTAAGCCTCCTCTTTCAATATCCCTGACCTTTTGGATGTGTGCACTGCTGCCCTTCACGTGCTATGAAAGTGGAGTAGGGGCAGGGGATGTGAACAAATGAGTTTGCCCTGCCCCCAGCGCGGCCGCTCTCTTGGAGGGAGGGGAGGGAGCGCAGATTCCAGAGAATGGGCACAGACTCCGCGTGCGAGTAGGAGTTCGCAGATGTGCACTGTGGATGCTGATGGTGGGGCTTGACGGGATCTCTCCTGTGCCACAATTAGCTGGTTGATGTCCCAGTGAAGCAGGGCGGCCCCTGTGCTAACAAAGCGCAGAAGAAGCCCAGACTTTAAGATGGTTCAGGTGCCCATGGTGACCCTGGTCTCCCTCCTGGAATGAGTACCCTTTGCCCCGCCTGTGGTAACGGCAATATTTATATAGCTAGAGTGAACTAGGTGCTTGGGGATCATGAGGGCAGCCATTTTACAAGCTTCCTCTCTGCCCAGCTCTGCTGATAGGCCTGGCTCCTGACGAGCAGCGTGCCCTGCTCTTCTAGCCCTGGGGACCTCATGCAGAATCTTCACTGGGTTGCAAACGTGGCTGTCCCACCTGGTGTGCCATGTAAGCCTGATCTCTGGTCTCTCCCTACAGGCGTCTGCCCCACATCACTCTCCTTGCAGCAAGTTATGAGCCCAAAGCTAAGGTGTAGGTGCACCATGATAGCAAATGCAAAGCCTGCTTCGGCACCCACTCTGCCTGTTCCCAGTCCTTGTAGTCACCAGGCCGTTCAACAGGCAGGGTTCTGGGGGCTGGGCTGAGCCAAGCCGTGGAGCGCACCCCCTGGGAAGGTGGCTGAATCTGCTCCTTCTCTCCTGCAGATTATGAATGTCATCAGTGACAACGAGGCTGCATTTCTCGCCTCCCTCCTGCGGGGGCGGCGCATCATAGACAGGACTCTGCAGCAGATGGGTCCCGCCAACCTCTTCCCAGGTTAGTTCCTCCCATGCCATCAGCTGCGGGGCGCCAGTGTACACCTGCTAATTCCCAACGTCCCAAAGAGGTGAACCCTCCGCCCCTACTCCACTTGGATAGCATGCTAGGGGATACTGTCAGTATATCCAAAAGGTCAAGGAGAATTAAAGAGGAGGCTTAAGGGAAGCCCCAGATCCAGGTTGACCATGATTTCCCCCATGCCACTGAGAAGAAGAGTGCAACCCAGGGAGGAGCAGCAGCCAGGGTCTGCCATTGGTTAAGGGTGGCTTGGGCCTTTGCTGCTGCGTGTCTCAGCTAAGGCTGGGCTGGACCCTTTGGCTGGGGAGAGCAATGGAAGCAGTGACACACCCCACAGCAGATGGCATGGTGTTCCCTTCTGCCCCAGAGAATTCTCCTCACTTCCAAATCAAAGCTGTGGTAGAGGCCTGCGTACCTGCAGCCCTGCTGGCAATACAGCTCCAGCCCCGTGCTCTGCACCGGCACTGCAAAGCAGGTGCTGCATCTCCCAAACAGCTCTGAGATGCTTCACTCACCATAGCTAATGGGATCTTGTGGCTGCCAAGGGGCCCTGTTGCCGGTTTGATGCGTAGGTGCTGTGGTGACTGGCTCTACACAAGTACTAGAACAGCTAGTGCAGTACCTGGCAGGGGGGAGCATGTTTGGGTGTGATAGGGATGATACTGGCTTAACCTTCGCCTGCCTGAGCCAATTTGAACCCATCTCTCTCCACCTGTTCACTAAGCTGTGTGGTTCAGTACCTGGTAGCATAAGGCAATAGGAGAGTTCCAGCAAACACCCTTGTTTGTCTGACTCTGGAGCTTGCAGAGGCTGTTTGCTGCTACAGGTCATTCTAACTGTGTCGGGAACTGCCCTGCCGCTGTGCTGAGGCCTTTCTATGTGCATGTGTTGAGCTCTTTAGCGTACCTATTGAGACAGTCGCAAGCTGCACCACGCTGTTCTGTCATGGGAGCAAACGTGTTCAAGCCTGTTTGGAAACATCTGTGCTCACAGTCCTGGGGGAGCTGAGGGCTGGAAGCCCTGTGGTTTTAGAGCACCATTGAGAGAACGCAATGAGCAACTCGTCCTTGTTGGCTGCGCTGATGGGGAAGGCAGGTCTCCTTAGGGATGTGAGGACATGCCCTTAGAGAAAGCAAGCCTTTCCTTCCATCACCCTGCTGTGTGTCCTCTCCATGGCGGCCTAGAGGCTGTGTTCTCATTCCTGTCTCTCTGCAGCGGAGGTGGCATGGTCGCTGTATGGAAACCTGGGGTTTCCCCTAGATTTGATTGGTTTGATGATTGAAGAAAAGGGAATCCAGCTGGACTGGGCAGCTTTGGACCAGCTAGCCCAAGAAGATGCTGAGGTAGGATACAAAACCCTGCCTCTCGTGCAAGCCTCCGTCACTGTGACTCATGCCCTAGTCTTTCTGATCAGGGTTTCCATATAGACTTCCAGTTCCTTGCAGGTGCTTCTTATCACTTCTGTAGTCCATCAACACCATGGAATTCCTTTCTCCTCTAGCTCAGGGGTTTGAAGAAGTGTCCTCTAGGGATCTTTCCTGGGATCAGTGCTGTTAAACTTACTCCTGAATTATCTGGGGAAAAGGGTAAAGAATCTGTGGGGTGACAAAGCTTGCAGTTGATATCAAGATGGTCAGGGATTCAGCCTCATGTTCTGGGTGTTCATAAGGCCTCTGACTGCCAGATGTTGCAACTGGACTAGGGATATTAGAGTGATGTAACCAAGTAACCGTTTAACGGATAAGCTGATGCTTATTAGTTAATGCTATCAGTTACACTCAGCCAGCTCCCAGGGAGGTGGCTTCGATGGGGCACGGCGGAGAAGCCTCCTCCCTGGGAGCCAGGCAGGCAAGAGCTGGCAGTCCTGCTCCCAGAGAGGCTGAGCTGGACTCTGCAGTATAAAACTAAGCAGTGCATGTAACCACTAAGATTTTTAGCAGATACATGGTTACCGTATTAAACGATTTTTAACTTCTCTAGACTGGGATTAATTGCTTCATGGGGCAGCACAGATTTGATTGCCACAGAGTCGAAAGCCACAGTCTCTAACCTTATGGTGCAGGTTCTCCTAGGGCACCCAAAATTCAAACTTTGTCTTCACACTTGTACAGCGGAAAGCTCAGACCCACCAGGCAGAACAACTGGAGGGCTCTAGTGTGCAACTGGATGTGCATTCGCTGGCTCAGCTGCAGAAGGATGGTGTGCCTGCTACTGACGACTCGCCGAAATACGCCTATGCACTCGGGCAGGACGGGAGATATGGTATGAGCTGAGGCATGGCCCAGAAAGCCTGCATAGGGTCAGGGGAGGTCAGTATCAGATTCATAGCCTGGGAACCTCTTAGGGATGGATCTAACCAGCTAACCACTCCACCTTAGAAGGGGAATTATTATCTCGGGCACAGTGGAGAGCGTGCTTACGGAATGCAGCCCCGTGTATTATCTCCCTCCTCAGCGTATGGCCAAGAGCACAAAGCATGTCTGCTGAACACATGCTCCCAGTAAAGCTCTGTGACGTTTGCTGTGCTGGTCTTTAAAGACTGCTGTTACCCGATGGTGTAGATGAATTGTATTAGATGTGCGTCTGTTGGAGATGGGGGTTCAGCATGCTGCCATCCGCTTGTCTGCAGGACTGGGATGTGTGGGTGCTCGGATTGGTAAATATACCCTGGGTAGGTCCATGGTAGTAAGGGCCCAGGAGGGCAGGGTAAACCTCTCGTCTTTTACATTTTTAGCAGAGTAGGAGGAATGGACACTGAGTTCTCAGTTCGCTCCAGGGATTTAGGTATCTGTCATTAGAGCAGCTGACCACTAGATGCCACTGCTACTTTGCATATGGTTTGGAAGCATTGGCACTGAATGTGAAGCTGAGCTGCGGTTGCTGGTCATCAGTTATCAGGCCCCTGCTGTGAATCCCTGGGTAGGAAACTGAGCTGTAGCTCTGTTGGGGGCTCACGGGACTGGCCCTGGTGGTGGTAGAAGTGCACCCTACCCTGACCTAGCTGTTTGCTGAGCCCATGTCTGCTGTTAATACATGTCCTTGGCCAACACATGGTTTGTCAAAGGGCTTGCCTTCACTGCAGAATGTACTTGAATCCCTCAAGTGTCTCTCTCTTGACTGCTATCCACACACATGCTCTTCACTGGAGCGTGGTGGTGCTTGTCACTCAAGTTGGCTGGCCCGTGAAACACAGACTAAAGCTCCAGAAAGCACAAATTATCAGCCACTGATACAACCACCGCAAGGTGTGGGTGTGAGCTAGCACCACTCATGTGTCTTCCTATAATTTTCCCAGTGTGCCCAGAAAAGACCCAGCAAGTTCTTTCACCTTGTGAAAGAGTTCATGGAGCAGTTCAGCTTACAGTAGCACTGCGAACCAGCAATCTTGGGTTACATCTGTATTACCACGTCTACAGGTGCATAACTACAGCGCTGTAGCACCATCCTATGAGACACCTCCTACATCTACAGAAGAAATTTTTCCTTTGATGTAGTTAATCCAGCTCTCTGAGAGATGGCAGTTAAGTCGACAGAAGATTTCCTCCACCAACTGAGCTGCCTCTACATCCCTGGGTTAGGTCGGCCTAACCATGGTGCAACACTTTCACAACCCTGAGGGATCAATCTAATTTTGAAATGTAGACCAGCTCATAGTGCCACACACTAAGTGGGGGTGCACTGCTCACACACTGAATGAGGGTAGCACTGGTGAGCGCATAGCAGCTCCAGTGTTGTTTTGCAGTGTGGCTGCTTTCACTCCAGCTAGGCCAGCTCCAAAGAAGTTACTCTCAGGTAGATCGTTTAAGTTAATTCTGCAGTGAAGATGAACTTGGTTCCCTTCTGTGAATAGCTGCCTGTTCATCACTGAGCCACTTCCACTGGCAGTCTGCAGCTTTCTCTGTGTGGACCCAGCTGTTCTCAGCTTGCTGATGAGCCATAGCGTGCTAGCCAGTCACATGGTTCTGCCTCCTCATTTCCAGCTGCTACCACACTGATAAAGAAGCGAGCAGCCTTTCAGTGCTTTCTTCTTGTTGCTTTTCTGTGACAGTGATTGCCGAAGGTGCCGCAGTAGGTGGCCCATACAACCATGGGTAGGAAAGATCGCTTATCAAGATGGGGCCTACACTATGAAGAAGTTCGAGACTCCACTACAGAAATTTTCCGTTCCTTAATATGAGCTCCTGATTCTTTTTTTCATTTCTCAGCTGCTGAGTACCACTGGAGCTTAGTTTTTCATTCCTGCAAGGAGGCAGCTCTTTGTGCGTCTGTGACATCTTGTCCTTGTCATGCTCGCTTCTCCCTCACTCCTCTTGCCACCCGAAGTAATGAAATTTTCTGAGCATCGTTTATTTCTAGTATTTCCAGAAGAACAAAGCTGAATCAGATGAGCACACCTCTTGAAAGTGGTTGTGAAACCTAGAGTTTGTGCTTGCGCACTGTGAACTGACACTGCCAGGGTCTCACAGGAGTGTGGGTTAGTGATGATGGATGCTGCTGCCTAGCAGGGCCTCTGCATCACCCAGCATCTGTCATTGGCAAGGGTGTAGTTTGTGCCCTTTGCTCGCCTAGCTTTGGTGACTGAGTGTTATATATGATCTGTAAGATGGCGTTTGTCCAGTCTGTTTTAACTTTGCCCCTCTGCCCCCCAGCCAGCTACATGTGATTGTTGTTTTGCAGCCATTTCAGACTACATCCTCTTGTGGGCCACAGATGCTCAGCATCCAGGGAGCGTTCTAGATTTGTAATTTGGGGGATAGTGCACAGTGTGATCCTACAGCCCACAGGGCTGTTGAGATTAAATAAGATAACCACCCAATGCACAACACTTAGACTGTGGGGTTGAGAGGGCAGACGTACAGGCCAGGAAATTCAGCGAAAGTTCCCACATTACATATGATATTAATGGCTTGCTAGTGGAGTAACCCCATCAGCATAATGCACAGGAAAATATACCTACCATACAGCTACATGGAGGCTCCCTGTGAACTTCCTGCAGTTTGCATTCAGTAGCAAAGCAGCCACGTTAATTAGAGCAGAATGACAAGCACGCTGACACTTAATTAAATTGTGGCTGGAGCTGGCCCCCTAAGGACTCATTGCCTGTTAACCCATTTGGGGGAGTTTCCTTTACTCCTGGGCTTCCAGAGCTGGAGTGTTCAGGCTTTGTCCCCTTGGTCTCCGGAGGCAGCAGAGTGAAAGCTGTAAAGTACCAGGTTTTGTTACAAACTAATCACAGATCTTTCCTTCCTTCTTGTCACTCTGTCAGCTCCAGCTCTTCCTCCAGGGTGAGGTGCTGCCAGGTTGTCTCAGATTTACTGAGGCTTCCTGCCCCAGCACAGACTCTGCTCTCTGAGTGGGGAAGGGGGTAGGATGGGAAGGTGCTGGAGTGATCTGGTGGGCCAGTCCAAATCCTCTGTGCTTGAAAGGGAGGGCAGAGAAGTGGGGGGGAGGGCAGTTGATGCACATTGCTGACTTGCTCTCACCTTTCACAGTGTTTAGCCCGTGCCAGGCCACCATCTTGATGCTGTACAAAGATCAGTCTCTTCAGAAGGAGGTTGGGGCAGGCCAGCGCTGCGGTGTCCTCCTGGACAGGACCAGCTTCTATGCAGAGCAGGGAGGGCAAGCACATGATCGGGGCTACCTGGTGTGCCTGGGGCAACAGGTGAGCTTGTCTGCTGCCTGCGACTGGAATTACTACCCAGGCCAGGCATGACCTCTCCTCCGCAGTACTAGGCTGCTGGCTGAAGCCCATCTTCAGGCTCTTCCTCTTCTTCCAGCTGCTTGCTGAGCTGGGCACTGGTGAGGGGTGCCTGGGAGAAGCCCAGTGACTCAGAGCAGAGATGGTTTCAGGGAGCTGACAGGCTCCTCTGGCTGTTTCTCTAGCCCTTGTTGTTCCGTTCCTCTCTCAATGGCCCCTGAGAAATCACAGAGGGTTGGGAGTGGCTGGAGACCCTTCCTCCTTCACAGCCTCTAGGACTGGCTACAGTCTCTAGGACTGGCTCTGCAGCACACGGCCTTCTTTCTTAGCTGGACCAAGTCCATGGAGAATTTGATCAGTCATCAAAGGGTCCTTGGACTGAGCAACTTCTGCAGAGCCAGTCCTAGAGACTGTAAGTGGTGCCCCCCTGAAACTGAAATTTGCCCTCTAGCCATTCCCCCCTCCCCCTCCCAAAGGCACTAGGGAGAATTTACACCATCCACCACCATCACCGGCAAAACACGTTGCTTCTGCCCCCTCAAGGGGCTCAAATGGAGGAAAACTGAAGCCTCTTTAGGGGATTCTAATTCGAGAACAGAATCTGTAGTGCTGTGGAGTTGGGCTGTACACAGCACCGTGGCCTCAGCCATGCAGCGGCTCAGTTCCTTTCCCTCCCCCCTCAGCACTGGGAATCTCCCCCATAGCTCTGATGCTGCCCTTCTCTCCCAGGACAACGAGCTGGGATCCCCATACAGAGCTCATCCGTGCTATTCCTTCATAAGCCAAGGGGGGTGCTATTGAGTCACATGCAGCACTGTCTGTCCTCCCTTGTATCCAGACCCATGAGCCGAAAGCTGCCCCTGTGTGCGAGTGAGCAAGTGGTTTCAGTCCATTCCCTAAGGGACAAGTGGCTGTGGCTCAGAACATCAGGCTCATGGCTGGCAGCATCTCCCCGCTTGCTGGCAGCCACAGAGCCACCCACGGAATGACAGGACCATAGAGATGGAACTCCCGGGCAGGGCTGAGGCAGGGTGGTGGCTGGAATAGGATGGTGTTTGCAGGTTGCTTGCCCTGCCCCTTCCCCTCCTGTACCTGTTCTGGGGGCTCCCTTGAAATCCCTGTGCTGCCATGGAGACTGAGGGCATTGAGCACCTGTGCTAACCATCCCTCTGTCTCTCTGCTTCAAGGACATGCTCTTCCCAGTGGAGTCGGTTCAGCTCTCTGGTGGCTACGTGATCCATGAGGTCATGGCAACCGCGACTCTGCGGGCTGGGGACCGAGTGCAACTCTTTGTAGATGAGGTGAGGACTTGCTTGGCCCTGCTGTTGCGGGTGACGTGTGGCACTGAACAGCTGAGAGCAAAGAGCTGCCGCTTTTGTCTGTCTCCCATCTGCCTGAGGTTTGGGGTTAGGACGTATCTCCTCGTCGTGTGGAGGGGTGCTCCCTCTGGGTCCTGTCTTCCATCCCCCAGAGGGGCCCGGGACCCTGTCCAGCAAAATCTATCCTAGCACTGCTGTGAGTACAGCGTTGATCGGATGGATGGGGAAGGCAACTGGAGTCAGAACACAGGGAGGGCTTGTGGACTGTTGTGCATGTGGAGTACCCTATTTGCGCACACGCTACTGCTTCTCTTCCCCCGTCTCTCCTAGCCCCTTGATGGCTGCAGGCTCCCCGCGCAGCTCTGTCACCCTTAGGATACACTCACACACTGGTCCTCCTGCTCGACTGTCTTGTTTGTGGTTTCAGGCGCAGCGGCTGGCCTGCATGGTGAACCACACTGCCACCCATCTGCTGAGCTTTGCGCTCCGCCGCGTCCTGGGAGACCAGACAGAACAGCGAGGGTCACACGTGACTGCCAAGCAGCTGCGATTTGACTTCAGTACCAAGGTGATGGGAAGTCATAGTGCCCCATGATGGAAGGGTCCCTGTAGGCCAGGAGACCATCCCTGGGCTATATAAACCACCCTCTCAGTTCACCTCTCCTGCCAGTGGCCATGAGAACTAACCACTCAAGCCCCGCAATGGTTTCAGCTGTTACTGTGTGTCTCCTAGGTGGAGCAGGGGCTGTGTTGGCAGGCTAGCTCCCATCAGCTTCTCTTGGGATGGGATTGCCCCATAACCACGGCCTAGCACAACGGTTCTCAAACTTTTTGTATTGGTGGCTCCTTTCACACAGCAAGCCTATGTGTGTCACCTTCCCCCCCCCCATTATAAATTAAAAACCCTTTGTTATATTTAACTTTATTATAAATCCTGGCGGCGCGTGGGGGCAGAGAGTCTGACCGCTCGCAACCCCCACATCATAACCTTGGGACTCCCTGAGGGGTTACAGCCTGAAGTTTGAAAACCCCTGGCCTAGCACCTCTTGAGTCCAGCCAGGCTGTGGCTGTCTAAAGAAGACAACACTAATTGCCTAACGTAACCTGAGTCCTGCTCTGGGTATGGCCCCATGTGACCTCTGTGGGGGAAAGGCCAGGAGGGGTGGGTTTGGAGGTATGGAGAATTGGCAGGGGGCCCTGGAGTGCTGGTGGTGGGATCTCACAAGCTTGGGCTTGCTGACTTGACGGTAGCTTGTGCTGGAGGCAAGCTTTTGGGGGCACGTGGTGTCAGTGCCTTAGTGCTCAGAGCAGGTCCTTCCCGGGGCAAGAGGGAGGTGTACAAATGGATGACACAGGCTGGCGGGGGCAGAGGAGGATGCTCAGTGAATTCATCCTTAGCATGTGGATAGTGTCTCCCCTGAAGAACATTCCTGGCATTTTTGGAGCAGTGGGAGGGTCGCGTTGTGCTGATGGCTACTTCCATTGACGTGGTTGGGGAAGGGGGAGCCAGGCACAAGGCCGAAGCATTGTATTCTGACATGGAGCTGGGAATAGAACCCAAAGTCCTGGCACTGAGCCTTCCTGCTCACACACACTACTTCCTCCTTTGTGTCTCTGACCCTGTGTCCCTGATGGTAGATGATCTCCTCCCCCAGGCTCCTGTGACCATGCAGCAGCTGCAGGAAATAGAAGGTGTGATCCAGGAAGTGGTTTCCCAGAATGAAAGTGTCTATATGGCAGAAGCTCCCCTGGCACTGGCAAGTGGCATTCAGGGACTCCGGACCATGGATGAGGTACGGTAGGAGGATGTGTGATAAGCTCACAAACCTCAGCAAAAGGCAGCTCCCAGCCAAGGTTATAAGAATCCCAAGAGGTGTACAGAGATAGACTCCCCGATACAGGCAGTCTCCATCTCAACAAGCATGGAAAGGGAAGCTTGCGCCAGAGAGGGGCCAATGATGGTATGTTCTTGAGGGTGTCCAGGCAGCCTCAGGTTTGATGATGTGGAGGCTGCTCCGGGAAGGCGGGCCTGGAGCCATGCAGAGTGGTCCCACTAATCTGCTCTCTGTTCTTTCTGAACAGCAAACCCCTGTGTGCCAGTTCATGGGAGCAGCAGCTGGAGCTGCTGGGGGTTCTGGAGAGGGGGTGCAAAGGCTGTGACCTGGTTCTGTGACCCAGTGGGAATTTCCTTGTTTGCTTGCAGCTGATCTTTCTCCTCTCAGGTGTATCCGGATCCGGTGAGGGTGGTGTCCGTGGGGGTGCCGCTGGAGAGGGTGCTGACCCCCAACTCTCAGGCTGCAATGCAGACTTCTGTGGAGCTGTGCTGTGGGACGTAAGTGTTCTTCTCCATGGTCAGAGAGCGCTGTGTGGTGGCAGGGCGCGTACGTGTGAGACTCTTGGCTTGTCTTCCCACCCAGGCCCAGAGGCAGGGCATGAGCGAGGGTCCCTAAGTCGTCTGGACCTTGACCGTAGGGGAGGTTCTGTGGATCAAGAGTGAGAAAGCAGAAAGCAAAAGCTGGCTGCCTGTAGCAAAGCTGAGAATGAAGGCAAAGAGCACACACCTGTTATCTCCCTGTTTCTCCACCCACCCCACAGGCACTTACTGCAGACCGGAGCTGTGCGGGATCTGACCATCATCTCCGAGCGTCAGCTGGTTAAAGGGGTCAGTCGCATCGTCGCAGTCACTGGGGAGCAAGCCAGGCAGGTGAGACAAGAGGAGGCTGAGATTTCCCTAGTTTGAGGACACTAAAAACTGGGGATTGACAGTGCTGACGTGCCCCTTCGCTGTGTGCTGCTCCCCACTGCCCTCCCCAGCTCTGCTAATGCCCTGGTGCCCTGGCCTGTGGCAGTCTCTTCCATTTCCCCTCTCCCCCCGCATACACACAGGTCTGCCATTGCACTTCACCACTGATCTATGACCCCCTCACTTCCAGCCCCTGCTCCCCACACACACCTCTGCCAGTGCCCCTCCCCCTGCACTGCAGCCCCCTGCTATCCCAGCCCTGGGCTCTCCCCACACAGCTCTGCCAGTGCCCCTTCCCCTGCCCCGCAGCCCCCTGCTATCCCAGCCCTGGGCTCCCCACACACAGCTCTGCCAGTTCCCCTCCCCCTGCCCTGCAGCCCCCTGCTATCCTCGCCCTGGGCTCCCCACACACATCTCTGCCAGTTCCCCTCAGCCCTGCCCTGCAGCCCCTCCTATCCCAGCCCTGGGCTCCCCACACACAGCTCTGCCAGTGCCCTTCCCCCTGCCCTGCAGCCCCCTGCTATCCCAGCCCTGGGCTCCCCACACACAGCTCTGCCAGTTCCCCTCAGCCCTGCCCTGCAGCCCCCTGCTATCCCAGCCCTGGGCTCCCCACACACAGCTCTGCCAGTTCCCCTCAGCCCTGCCCTGCAGCCCCCTCCTATCCCAGCCCTGGGCTCCCCACACACAGCTCTGCCAGTGCCCCTCCCCCTGCCCTGCAGCCCCCTGCTATCCCAGCCCTGGGCTCCCCACACACAGCTCTGCCAGTTCCCCTGAGCCCTGCCCTGCAATACCATTTCTGAGCTGATAATTCTGCACTGAATCGCACAAAACCTTTAACCTCTCTTAACAGGTGGGATTTAAACCCAAGTCTCAAGAGTCTCACCGTTTGTTCTGCTCTGCCCTAGTTTCATACCCTAGCACAGCAGCCTTTCGCTGCTTAACTCTTGTCTCATTCTAGCAATTTTTACTTCTTGGCTCTGATCCTTGACTCTTGCTCAGCAGTGATCCTGGCTGGCAGGTCCATGCGCAGAGCAATTGACCTAGTTACTTTGTGCGTGGGAAGCTCTGATGTGCTTGAACACCTGGGAGCTAGGGACTCCGCATCCTTTGCCATCTCTCTCATGCAGCACTCCAAGGAAAGTACAGCCATTGGGGGAGATACGCTTCCCTGGTGGGACTGCAGCCCTTCCCCAGTGGTTCGCATTCTCCCGCAGGTTGCTGTTGTGTTTGATGCTGAGGCGAGTGGCTTGCCATCGGGGCTGTGCATGTTAATCAGCCTGCGGATGCCAAAGAGAGGCAGAGAGTAAAGGGAGCATATCCAGGCTGGGCAGAGCATTCTCCCTGCTCGATGCCAGCGCTCCCCTTACACCCAGAGCTCTCCAGGGGCAAAATCTGTGACTTCCTCCTCAGCTCAGCATGGGCACAGATCCCTGCGGCACCGCAGGAGCAGACGCTGCCAGAATAAAGGAGGTTATCAGGGAAAAAAATCCTGCTGGTAGAGATCTGTGAGCCCCACCACGTGGGATGTTAACACTAGATTAGGCAGTGCAGCTAGAAAAAGCTCCACACAATCTCATGTAGGATTCCTGGGGAGGATGTGCTAGAAGAGGTAAAAGGTCTCCAAAGCCCACAGTGCATCTGGTAGTCAAAACACAGCCCAGGTGATGGGGCTTATGGCCTCTCCAGCTAGAGCCCCTGACGTCGCTGTAGGACATTTAAACGGGGTTTCAATGAGGTGTTTACTGATGGGCTTTCCCTGTGTGCGGCTCAGTCCCTTCCAGCTGGCCTGTTTATCACTGACTGGCTATAAATCTGTGGGGAGGATTGTCTTCCAGACCCTCGATATCTTAGTGACCCACATTTGTCACTAATAAAACCCCAAACAAGAACCACTTGGTGACAGAACACAAACCTTTACTGCAGCGGCTTCGTAAGTGTGTCTTCCTCCTGGGAGCTTGACGTTTGAAGCCCTGCAATTTCACCCAGGCCTGACCCCACTGAGCGTCTCTTTCTGCTGCTCTCCTAGGCACGGGAAGTAGGTCAGGCCTTGGCTAAAGAAGTGGACTCGCTCTCTGTGCGAGTGAAACAGGGAAGCGCTTTTCTCCCCGAGGTGCAGAGCCTCTCCAAGGAGGTGGGACACCTGACTGAGGTGAGTGCTGTGTTCCTTATGCAGAAGCATCCCAACAGAAATTTGAAATGCAGGGTCATGTCTCTCTTCACCCCTAGTTTCCAGTCTCACCTATGTCTGCAGCAGCAGAAAGCTGCTGCCGCTTGATGATCCATTGGGTGCCTGACACGATAGGAGTTGCAGAGGTCTCAATCCACTTCCGTGTACGGTGGGAAACCCTGTTGTCACAGGGAACGAGGGAGGAAGGGCAGCAGGGGGAAAGCTGGTCTAGCTTGGGAGATGACAGCCAGATCATAAAGCCACTGTCCTCCTCCGCACCCACTGAGGTTTTCCCCAGGCTTTGGCAGCTGCTGCTTGCTTGCTCAGATCAGAGGAGGCAGCACAGGTTCTACTTCAGTGGTCCAGACTTCTGCAGTCTGGCAACATCCTTGGCCCGGCATCCCCCTGGGCGCCCCTGAGCTGGAGCAGCCCCGGGGAGAAGACGGGCCCCGTGCTCAGCAACACCTTCCCCGCTCTCCCAGAGATAGTGGAGCACCGCAGAGGAGCTAGGCGCAGTGCTCACCCTCAGGGAGGGAGCAAGGTGGAGGAGTGGGGACGAGGAGACGCTTGCTCTGGGGAAGAGGCAGAATGGCTGTGGAGCCTCACAACTGGGGGGCGGGAGCGGAGCCCCACGGTTGCCACAGGGCTCCAGGTGCTCCCATAGGGCTGTGTTCCTGGCCCCCAACCACCCCGCCTCTTCCCCTGAGTGCTTGCTTGCCTCCCTTCACCCAGGCCCTGCTCGGTCAAGATGCCAACAGCAGCAGGAGCAGCCCTGACCCCCGCCCCCGCTCCAGCCGATTCCTTGGTTCAGAACTGGTCAGGTCTCAAGGATGCCGGACCAGGGAGGTGCAACCTGTAGCAATGCCCAGACAGAGGCTAAGCGCCATCCCGCCTGCTAAGGAATTGGGAATTGACTTCTATGAAGTACACAAATGTGTGTGCACGTGCGTTTAAGCTGCTGGTTATTTTTCAGGAGGTGGGCAGCACTGCAATGCCCCAGTGGCAGAGACGGGAACTGCAGGCCACTCTCAAAGCTCTGCAGCGAGCAGCAAACACCGCCATCAGAAAACTAGAAATCAGTCAGGTAAGGACGCAGCTGCGAGATCTCTGACAGCTTCGCAGCCTGCTGAAGGCCACCAGATGGTTCTACACTGAATGACCACCTTCCCTCGCCTTGATCTTCCCTTATACGAGGCCCCCAGCTGTTCCGTTCATCAGAGTGAATGCTCAGAAATCAGGTCCCTGGGAAAGCGGGGGAAGGAGTGGCCATTTCCAGTGTAGGAGAGATTCCCTGTTGCGCTTTGTGCTGCTGATTCAACTGAGCTACCCAGCAAGTCTCCCATGTTGGTTTTAGTGCTGGAACTAGCCCTTCACCGGGGCAAGCTCCCAGCCTGCAAACATGGAGATACACCATGTAAGTGCTTTGCAAACACTGACCTCCCAGCCCTCCTCCCCACTGGGAGTCAAGTAAACATTATCCCCAGTGCTACAGGTGGTAAAACTGAGGCACAAAACTACAAAATGAGTTCCCCAGGCTACACAGCATTGGCAGCAGAGCCGGGAGTGGACACTGTGCTTGTTGCTCTAGCTCCTGTGGCAGTCCATGGTGTTCATTAGCTTGCTTGTATTTGACACTCCAGGACTAGTGGTTGGTCGTTGAGTCATCTCTGCAACAAATTCTGGGAACTGGAGTCTTTTTGAAATACGAGTGCAACTCACTTGGTTGCCACAGAACATACCTGGGATGTGGGTCTAAATGGGCCATGGAGACTGAACTTCCCTCTCCTTTGGGGGGCCGGGGAGGGCAGTGGTGGGGCAAGGCAGGGCTGAGGCATGTGGGCAGGGGCTGGCATAGTCTATTCAGTGGACAAACAGGGGATTTCAGTCTTCAGGGCTTAGTCTGCCCCCTCCACCATAGCGTTTGACAGCTCCCCATCCTGTGACAGCATTCACTCCCCCTGTAACAAGGCTGGCTGTCCCCTCCATCCTCCCCTGCCATCTATGGCCTCCCACCGCTCTGTATGTTTGCTCCTCCAGGCTGCAGAGAAAGCACAAGGCCTGCTGACAAAGCACTCCAAGCGGCCCATCATCGTCGATACCATCCCAGCCGACTCGCTCTCCGTGAGTGTTCATGGGCAGAATCTCCGTGCAGTTACCATCCAGGTTCTGGAGCCGATGGCGCTGGCCCAGCTGGCTCAGGGCTGGGGCGGACAGGTTGAGGCACAGGGGAGATGCCGCAGTGGTTGGAACAGTTTGGGGATGCGGAGGCAGAACTGCCGGAGAGCAGAGTAAGCTGAGCTGCTCTGCCGTGTAGTGCGCTGGCTGGCGCAGTAACAGCCCATTCTAGTATTTTTAGCTTAGTTATTTGCTCAGGCGTTTCCCCTCCCTGCCTGATGCTGCCTCTCTGCCTCACCTAGATCCTGATGAAGGTGGTGAACCAGCTCAGTGACAAGTCTCCTGGGGCATCAGTGTTGCTGCTGAGCCCACAGGCAACCGGCGAGGTGCTCTGTGCCTGTCAGGTGCCCAAGGTAAGCCTGCTAAGGGCTACTGGCCCATCTGGGTTCTGTCGGGGGAACTCGCCTCTGCCCCATTTGGGAAGCAGGCCCTGGGCTGCAGCGCACGCTTTGCAGTATGGGATTGCCCCTTAGTCATCTAATGAGACACAAGGTGTTCAAGCTGAGCACAGTGCTTCCCCCCTTTGCTGGCCTGCAGAGGGATGGGGCAAAGGAGCTCGAGTCTGCCACGGGGCAGGACAGAGCACGGCCGCTGGGCTGTTGGGCTCAGGTTCCACAATACTGCCAGTAGCTGCTGGCTCAGGGAGCAAAGATCCAGGTTGCTTGCATGCTGCAAAAGGGCCCTCCATGCTCTCTTGGTCCTTTCTTTCCCCATCCAGGCTTGGGTGCCCCCTGGCCCAGTCAGGCTAACCTCTCTCCTCATGTCTCTCCCCAGAGTGCCCTGCCCACGTTTTCTGCTGCGGATTGGGCCCTGGCTGTCTGTACTCACATGGGAGGCAATGCCGGGGGCTCTGGCATTGTAGCCAAAGGTACTGGGAACACCAAGGACCTTCAGGGAGCTCTGACCGCTGCACTGGAGTTTGCCCGGAGTAGACTCTGAAGTCTTGTTTTGTGGGGTCAGCTGGAGCCTCACATCTCAGGGACGTGGAGACAGACTATCCCTTGGCTGTGCCCCATTGCAGCTTCCAATGAGCTCTGTCTTGGGTAGCTGAGCAGCTCCCGCTGCTGAGCGCAGCCGCCAAGCACTGTGAAGCAGGGATACCTGGCTTCCTGCCCCCAGGAGTCAACATAGGAATAGGGGTCGGAGTCGGGCCCACCATCCTACTCCAAAGGAGGGACTGGAGGAGGCAGCTGAGTCAGTGCATCTGGCCATCTAGACTGGATGCCTGGGGATTGTCACAGAAGGAGCCAGATTCCCCCCCCGGCTCTTCTGTCTGTGGGAGGTTATGGCTGCTAGAGCGGTGGCCCTGCTCCTGTGCCGTGTCTGGGAGAGACCCACGTGCAGGAAGCTCTGTGGGGGAGGAGGGGAGCTGTGCAATGGTATTCTGAAGCTAATACAGAATTGAGATTGGCTGAGCTACTGACACCTTTTCCTGATTGGCTGCAGTTTCCTTCCAGTGCAGCAAGGCCACATGGGAGTTCTGTCCCTGCAAACTGCCCTCAGCAGCTGCTTTAACTCCCTTCTCACAGCTGTACTGGTTATCTTCAAAGTGCTGTTCAAGGACAGAGCAGCCCTCTTTCCCCCTCCCCACCTGTATGGTAATAGCACGGTCCCCATTTTACAAGCAGAGCAGAAACTAAAATGGGCAAGTCCTCTAGCTCACAGTGATCAGAGCTTCTGCAGGGCCTAGGGCAGTGTCCGTTTCCAGGTGATGGGGTTTAGAATTCATCCTGCAACCCCAGAGATATTAATGGCAAGAATGTGTTCTGGTTATTTGGCCTGTTTGCTTTGTGCCATCCCATTACGCCTGCTCCTCCTCTTCACCACTCTTCAAATACTTCCCTTTTCAGAGCTGGTCTCTGTTCCTCTGGTTTGTCATGTTCAGCCCTGCCCCTTATTCACGTGCCAACGGCAAACTTGGCCATGGTGGGATGTCTAAGAGAGCATTAGGAACATGTTTCACAGACACTCTGGGCAGCAAACACTGTTGCACTGATGCTGATGGCATGGCTGTGCAAACATAGAATTAACCTATGGAACTCCCTGAAGCAGGAGAAAGCAAAGCCCAGACTGTGCTGGCCTTAAAAAGGATTAGTTAATTTTTATGAGCACTAAGAGCATATACAGTCAAACTCAAATAACCTGGGCAATTTAAACCTCATTATTACGTGTATTACAGCTCCAAGGCTGTGTCAATTGACAGTGAAAATGCTCCCTGCCCACAAGACCTTGCCAAACTTGGCTCATGCTAAGATGCAGTGGGTGAGGGGAGAGGAGGACTGGCAAGGTGGGCGCCATAAGCAATAGAGGTCGCTCATCACCTGCCTGGTAGTTATCAGCTGCTAGAGTTTGGTAGGCATCACAGCAGTGTAGCGTTTGAAGGATGAGGGGGCAGAGGCATGGACTTAGGGGGGAGTTTTGCCCATGTATAAAGGGGTGGGCCAGCACTTAGGTTGGATGCACAAGGGTACTTTGGTGTGGCAATGCTGAGTGTCACTGCGCCTACATCCTTAAAATCATAGGGACACACACTGAGTCAAAGCCTGACTTCAGCCCCTGCCCTCCCTGCACAGTGCAGGGCTGAGACAGGCACTTCAGAGTGCAGCATGCTTGGCAGAGAGGTGCCTAAGGTAGCCCATGGCCCCTGCAGCCATCCGCTTTGAGCAGCTTGCAGTACAGCAGGCAGGGAGCCAGCCCAAGGCCAGGAGCTGCCTAAGGTAAGCACCTCCCAGTCAGAGCCTGCACCTGACACCCCACCCCCTCCTCCCAGTTTCCTGCCCCAGGTCACAACCCCCTCCCAGACCCCCAGTCTCTCCTGTACCTAGTCCTCTACCCCAAGCTCCCTTCTGCACCCAACCTCCTTTCCAGACTTCGCACCTTGTCCATTAATATCTTAGGGTATGTCTATACTAGCCCCCTAGTTCGAACTAGGGAGGCTAATGTAGGCATTCGAAGTTGCAAATGAAGCCTGGGATTTAAATATCCCGGGCTTTATTTGCATCTTCCCATCCGGTCGCCATTTTGACATTTCACTAGTCCGGACTAACTGCCCGCGACTACACGCAGCAGGGACCTGGTAGTTCAAATTAAAGCCCTAATTTGAACTACCTGTTATTCCTCCTGCAAGGAATTATTATCATAAAATTATTGCCCACCCCAGGTTAGAGCATGTTCCTGAAAGGTGACGAGTCCAGTTCAAATTCCCCTCAAGTGAAGGGGGGAGGTGAAGCCGGTGCTCTCTTGCACCCTGGTGAGTACACTGAGAGTGATGAGGGAGGGCCACTCCCCCAGCTGCTTTGTGTGCCCTCGAGGAGTCCCACTGATGCACAGTCTCTGAGCATGTCTACTGGCTTAGGCCTCAGATGTGACTTAAGTGGCCACACATGTTGTTTCCCACATTTGTGAATCACTCTGGGGTGTTGGCAGGAGCCAGGCATCCAGACTCCTAGAGTGAGACAGCAGTACACATGCCCTGAGCCTTCAGCACAGTCACTTTTACAGGAGAAACACAGGCGCTGAGAGTCTAGGCATCTAGAGGGTTTCTCAGTTTTGTGAATGGCCTAAAACAAGTGTCAT